>CM057344.1:60944846-63444846 GCA_030015575.1 Agapanthus africanus
CAAGTTCAACCCGTCATTTCCTGATTGAATTAAACCCACCCGCACGACCCTTGACGGAGGCCAAACAACGTCGTACGAATACCCTAATCCAATCGCATCGTATGCTAGCAGATAAGCATTAGTTAGCTACCGTACACTACGCCTTGACGGAGGCCAAACTACCGTAGCACGAATACTGACTAGTACTTATCTGAAATGACGGAGGGCTACGATAGGTTTTTCTGAAAACCTATTGCGTAATGAACTTGATATCGTTGTAGAATCAAATGATTTTAAAATGGAGTGTTTTTTAGGCTTTTCTAGTTTCGCTAAAGGGGTCACTCCCGATGAAGGGATCGTCGGCCCTTTCCTCATCGAATAAGGTGCAGGATATATCATATATACCGCTGTGCAAAGCAAAAACTATAGAAGTAATCAAAAGACAAACCGAGGGTTGTAGCATCTGCCAGTTATTGCTAAAGGGGTCACTCCCGGTGAAGGGATCTCGGCCCTTTCCTTATCGAATAAGGTGCAGGATGTTCTACAAGGAACACCACGATGCAAAGCAAGAACTGTAGCTACCTGTTTTTGAAAATTCGATTCCACAACATCTTTTAGGTTTCTTTTATTTCATTAACCATATTAATGAAGTCCCATCATTTAAATCACCTAAACATCACAGATAAATATAACGTACGCTTATGCCATCCGCATTCGCCTCGATATCCCGTCTGCACCGTTAGGTTAGGTAACTAACGGCAGGCGAGGCAGGGCTAGCGCGGGTGTAAAACATAAGCAACGTCTATATAATATATCATATATACTTTATATAATATCTATCTGAACATATCACATGATCACATCACAGATAACGCAGCAGAAAATATCATATGAAATATTGGATATACTAGGACGTCCGTGTTTTCAATACGAGCCAGTATAAAACACGGATTCCACGGTCGCGATGAATAGCCAAACCCACACCCCTAGACCCCTACGAGAGCGGCAAGCAACCCTACCAATTCTAGAGTTAGGAGACCCGGACTCGACTCCTCGAGTTGATCTCCCACTGGACTCCAGAACCCGGTTACTTGTGCCCTCCTCCTTAGGTCTATCCTAGTAAGGAAAAGTAAATAATATACAATGGTGACATCTTCCGCAACCTGGAAGTGCCCCAATAAAAGAATATTACATACAAGTTTTTACATGAATGAAAATGAAAAACACTCATCTCACATAAAACCCCCCCGGCTATTCAAACACGACGATCCAATATAACATATCCAGCAACACATAACATCACATGTCATCAACGTAAGTAAACATGCGTATCCCAATTGTCGTTGACATATAGCAACGAAACCGGCGATATCACATATTACACTTACGGTCACAGAAAAGAAAGTGTAAAACTACAACAGTTGGAATCCGCAACCTTTTTAGACATCGCATGCCTAACCAAATGAATTCCTTCGACATCGCATGCCTAACAATTATAAACCCCGCATTTTAGTCTCATTATCGAAAACACTTTTCAATATCATGTCGGACAATTCAACAAGATTCCCGACATTCTGATCGAATGCTCGTCGCAAACTTTAGTAGACGGCCGCACCCCCGATACCGTCGACGAAGTGCACCAAGGCGGAACACCGCTACCGCGAGCACCCGAACGGACGCTTTCGGCGACGGGGTTCTCCTACAGTCACTTGGTCGGGGCTAAGGGATGTAGCTGTCTATTAAGTTTATCCGGCGAGTATCCGCGTACGCTACGTGATTGCGACGGACTTTTGATCACATCAAAATTCCGTGGCAACCGATCAAATTGAGACTAAAGTTCTATGTTTATAATATTCAAATCAGTTATCTCATAACTATTTGTGGATTCCAAATATTGTATCACATTCCAGATAAATAGAAAATGTTAAATTTTCCGATCGAACAATCAAACACCCAAGTTTTCCCGAAACAGCTCAACACATGAAATAAGTTTAAAAACATTCACTTCATGCCACAGTACCAACGGTCCAGCCGTAGAAGGGTCAAGCCAACGCCTCACATGTGGTACGCCGTACTGCCCCAAACCCTAAGGTTCAAAAGGCAGTTCAAGACGGTCACATAATCGAGTTAAGGTTTGTTGTCTTCTAGAGGGACCATCGCGTTACTTGCACTACTTAGAACGTTCTTAAACCACGGAAAAATCCAACACTTGGAAATTTTCCGGCAGGGGAAAAATTGGGTATTTATATCCGGTCGAACTTTTTAACATATTCTAAAATTATCCGGAAAAACACATAGACGAAGTTAAATAAACCGATCGAATCATCGAATCCCCAAAACAACCCAGAAAATTCAACCGTTGAATATAAGTTAAAATTACCCAGAAAACACAGGAATCAGTATAGGACATTACTGTGCAAAGCACATGCCAAGAATCACCTTTATGACCGCGGAACCGCCGCAAATGCTAGGGCGGGGCCGCGGTTCTGCGGCGCTTTGGTTGACTTGGGATCACGTGCTTCACAGTAACTCTTATAATACCCTGCTGTATTTTTTGGATATTTTTAATTTGGAAAAATTCATTGTTTTAAAAATTGTACAGAGAAGGGGTCGGATTAGGGTTTCGTGTTTCGATCGGACTTAAAATATCGTCTACACTTCGCCTAAAGCTCTAACTAGGCTCTGATACCACTGTAGGGTTCCTAGGCACACCCATGAGGTTCCACAAGGTATCAACCATGCCAAATTCAAAATTTTCATGTGCCTAAGAATCCTATGCAAGATCGTTAACTAGAGATTAGGCGAAAAGTAAGCAAGTAAACAACTTTATTGCTAAGTGAATGGAGATACAACCTTTGTAGATCCGGTCCACCACTTCTTTAGCTCCGTGATGACGTCCCTTCGCTGCGATCACCGGGATCCCGGACTCTAGCGATGGTTTCGTCGGAGAAATGAGCGGGCTAGGTCGTTGACTTCGATGCCGAAGATGATCTACGTCGAGGCAACTCTAACTCAAGCTCCATCTTCACTAGCTCATGAAACTTGTGAAGAAAACACCCTATACAACATGGCAAGTGGTAGAGGATGAAGAAATAGGAAGTGGGTTCACTTTGGATTTGGATTTCTCACTTGATTTCATCACTTAGAATTTTTCAAGAAAACTTTCTTCTTTTCTTCATGAAGAAGAAGAAGAAGAAGAAAAGAATGAATTATTAAAAATAGAAAATCAAGTGATATCTATCATAATCCAACTATGGGTGAAGTAAACTCATGTAGAGAGCAAACCATAGTTTAGGTGATGGTTAGGTCAAAGCATAAAGACCAAATGGTTAAGACTTTGAAAAATGCTAAGAAGCTTCATGAAGCTTAAAGCAAAGAAAGAAAAAGCCACCATTTTGTTTTTATGAAATAAATAAAGAAAAACAAAACCCTAACCATTAACTAAACATGGTTTAAAGCATACACACCCAAGTTTGCATGTATCATCAAACATGATACAAACAAGTGCACAAGAATATATCATATATACAATGTGCACAATCTAGTGAGAAAATCCATCTTAAGTGAACAAATACTAGTTAATGTAAAGTAATATATCAAATATATAATTATACATTAAATCATTAAATCAACACTTGATTTAATGATCTAGTCATACTGCATATAACCGACTAATATCAAGAGTATCAATATATAGAATCAACACTTGATTTGGTAACCCGGCTATATCACATATAACCGATCGATGATACAAATCGAGAGAATAGAATACAGTATCACATAATGGTATTATTCTCGGTCCCGCGCATATCTCATATGCGCTCCTATTTCGTTTCGCTTGAGCCAGGAAACCTCTGTGTAGGACTCTAAAGACTCGTCAATACGCCGGCAGCAGGTGATGATTATATCAAACACCCACAAGCCGCAAGCGGTCTGCTAAACGTAACGGCCACCCGGGTATTGAGCGATCAGAAGATCAACGAGTAAGCCCGCTCACACTCCTATGAATCCAACCAGTAACACTTACCGTACAGTCCGGTCTCGTCGTCTGATATGTCGCATATCTCGCATAGTGGTGGTAAACGTCAGACCCCAATAGCTCGATAAGTCGTGTCGATATGAGGTTTATAACAGTTCGAGAAACTACTGGTAACACTTACCAGTAAATCTCAGCAACCCTGGCCAGGGATTTCCGGTTATAGCCAATCGAACACAGCGCAACATCAACTCCCTATACCGGGAGAGACGAATCCCCTCCTATCGTTCATTGCCTCCATGTGATTCGGGACTGTACCCAAAAACCACCGTTTTGCACGCCCTCTTGGACGTGGTAAGGTGGAAATCAAAGCACAGTGGGAATCACACAAGTCTCTATGACGATCTCGGGTCAACAGACTACTCTGTACCAGTGTCACCAGAGAACTGCCATCTGACGTGATGTATAATACCATCTGGGAGTTCTCGGCGAGTTCGTCCAGTGTACCCAGTCTCCACTGAGCACCCGTATATCATCTCTGATGTCAAACACCAATGGATATGGGATCATCCATCGCCCATCTGTATGGGTCGAGAAGGTATACGCTAGTCTACACTGGTATATCGATGCCCTGTCTCGATACACCCACGACTAGGGACCTTGAAGGATGTACCTATGGACTCCCATGTCCCCACTAGTATGATCCGCATCATAGTCCAGGTAGTCAAGTACACATCCTAAGGGCTTTATCAACATGTAACAGAGAGACAATCAGTGTACACGTTAAGGTAAAGAGCAACCAAATAGCATACTATCATGTCGAGCAAGAAAGTCCTCCCTATATATGTCCAAGCATCCACTACAATATACATCCTATGTATAGTAATGGCCTCTAGGGCATACATATAACTAACACAAACTTCATCATCGATAATTGTCATGCCACTACACAGTAGGATTGCTGCATCATGATATGACTCTTTGCATAATTTACTTGCTATAGTTGCATATGCACCTTTATACGATGTTGCATTGGACTTTGAAGAATTTGGGAACCGCAGGATATATTTTAAAACCGGATTCATTTAAAGGAGTTGTTTTCCCTCGATATGTGTATATTACTGTTCCATGTTGCATGATATACGGATATTCTTACATTTCTGTTATATGTCGCATACATCATACTTTACGATTATACGCATTGAGATATGCTGTTTTTATGAGATTTCTGAATTTGAGAACCGTAGTTATTTTAAAAAGAAAGTATGTATTGTTTTGAAAACCCAGTATCTCTTGATATGATATTTCAGTGCGTCCACCATGCGTTTTCTCGGTTCTGAGACATGTGACAGTGATACCCGATTCGAGGAGCTGGATGATGTCGATTACGGGTACATGGTGGACCTGGTATGGTATCCCGGGATGAGAACGGATTGCTGTGCAGTAGACGGTGAGCCGGCAGAGGGACTACTACCTACCGGTGATAGTATTTGGGCTCGGCGGATATCCGGAGGATACCAACCGGAGTCGAGAGATGGGATGGGCCGATCCGGACTTACGGAGCTCGAGGGACGATCCGGACTGACGGAGCTCGAGATATGAGGATTTACTAGTCGATGCTGGACACGGGTTTCATGATGTTTCGAGTGTCGATGCTGGACACTCAGGTTCCATGATTTTGATGTGTCGAGAGGGACACACGTTGATTTATATTCTCATACCTTCATGCATATGCTTTTATGATATTTACATGCATGATTTTGTTGTGTCAGTGGTTAACACGTAGATGGAATCCACATGCATATATACATTGATTTTATGGTTGGATGATATCTACATGCTGATAGGCGTTTATTTATGTTGTTGGCACATATGCAGATACGGTCACCCTACTTATCATAGTATTATCTTTATGATATAGTTGATCTAGGAGTTGTTATTTATTCGATTTCTACTTGTTGATGTTTTTCTACTCACGAGTTGGCAACTCACACCCGTTGTGCCACTGTTCTTACAGGTTGACCGCATAGATCAGTTGCGGTATCGTTGGAACACAGCTGCATTCGGGTGTTTTGCTTTGGTAGGTGGTACATGTTGGATCGTACCCCTCTTGTATTTATTATTCATATTGTATCTAGTCAACTCTATCAATCAAATTAATATTTGTGTAAGTAATGAGACTTAGTGAGGCTTGTGGTTGCGAGACTTAGAACGAGTGTTATTCCGCTACTTGTGGTTTTGCTGTCTTGCTTATTTCTTTATCTTTGGTGGTGATCTTCGCCGTTGGACGTCGTATACTTATATTTATGTTTTGCGTGGTTGTGGATCCGCCGATTGGCGAAGAGCTAGCTCCCGTTTGGGGATGCCTTTATTATTTTCATGTTTTGTAGTTTTGGATCAAAAAATACGATGGAGGTGCTGTCCAAATTTTTAAAAGTCGAAACTTGTTTTCAACTAGTAACACCCACTTGCATTTTTATGTTCCATTATTTATGTATTTAGGAAAACTTTGATTTCATCATACTTTATTTTCAAAACTTCATCTCTTTTATTTTCTTAAAAAGGTTTAGATTTCTGGGTTTTCGGCTTACTTGAATTACGTTACGCCTTTAGACGTGGTGTGATTTAAGTGCCAGTCACGAGCTAATATTTCGGGTCGTGACACTATCATGTCGAGCAAGAAAGTCCTCTCTATATATGTCCAAGCATCCACTATATCATACAATAATGACCTCTAGAGCATATATATTCCAAACAGATGTTTGCAGCTTCTCATAAAAGTAGACTGAGAGAATAGCGAGAGGACATTTTGTCGTCATATATAACTATCAAAAACTATTTTGATGATAGAAGCCGCTATTTTACTCCTTAGGAGTAGCTAATTTAGTTACACCCACCATGAAAATAACACATCAGGCATAATTTTTTTCTCGGTCGGCTCCATCCATTATGATCTCTACCATCTAAAATATAGGTATATCAAGTTTTGCATGATTTGGATTTTGTTTACACATTGATCATTGGTTATAAAATGTTCAATTGTCGAAAAACCGTCCATTTTGCAACCAATCGATGCATGAACAAGTTTCCAAATCTCATGAAACTTGGTGTAGGCATATTTTAGATGATGCAGATCAAGATGAATACAACCGATCGTGAAAAATAATTTGCTTATCAAGTTATTTCATGATGGTGTAGCTAAATTAGGCATATTTTAGATGATGCAGATCAAGATGAATGCAACCGATCGTGAAAAATAATTTGCTTATCAAGTTATTTCATGATGGTGTAGCTAAATTAGTTACGCCTAAGGAGTAAAATAGCCGCTCCCTTTAATGATTGGAAATTTATACCGGACCATGCATCCTTCTAAACCGAGTTGATGTCGAATTGGGTTTAACTTTCAAATTTATGTATTGATGAGATGACCGCCCCTAAAATAAATTTCTTTTTTCTCATTTTCATATAATTTATATGTTGATTAGACTGGACTTGCGCGATGACCTTTCATTTTGGAAAGAAAAGTTATACCGACTAAGTTAGGGCCAGTTGGTAAAATAGAGGCTAGTCATAACAGTAGAGATGTTGCGCATAGAATTAGAACTAAACTTCTTGCTTGATAGTGAACTATTACTGCACATATAACTGAAATTTAATTTAATTTATTTTATATGGAACCGTGGTTTCAGAAACTTGTGGCTGACTAGCCATAAAGGGTTTGAGCTAAAGTAATAATAAAAGACATAAGGAATTTTAGTTGAGAGAGGAATAGTGATTTTTACAGTCTTTTAGTAGGCGCCTCCCCCACGCCACCCCACCCACCCACCCACACAAATTTTAATGCAATTCGAAAAGTTAGTTATGGTTTTCCTTTGACATTTTCAAAATGACGTAACTATGAGATGGCCACTCTTGAAATAAATACCGTTTTTTCCCTCATTTTCATATTAATTTATGTTTTAGATAAGACCGGGATTGCGACGTGTCCCCGTAATTCCTTAGTTATAACAGTCGAGATGTTGCAAATCGAATTAGAACTAAAACTTCTTACTTGATAGTGAACTACCAATGAGTAGAAGCTCGGTTGGTATTGCGCTTCCCCTTTTGGAGAGTGTAGAATTTGATTCCCAGGAGAGAAAGTGACCACAGTTTAACCCTTTCGGGGCAAATTTATAGGTTCCCTGGATGCGTGTGTTGTGTGCGTGAGTGTGCTGTATGCACGGGTTATGCTTACGGGCCAGTTAAAAAATTCTTTTCTTATATGGGATTCCAAAGTTGTTTTTTTTGAGAAAACAATCATGAACAATATATGTAGAGCATGGAAAAAACTAGTATGCAAAGTCTTGTATGGTGCAAACCATTTACAAGCCCTTACATCCACTCAACTCGAGATGGCTTATTTTCCATCTTCTTTTTCATTTTATGGGAAAATTTGTATATTGATCATTATCTCACTATCTGATGCAAACCAGGACCCTATGTTTTTGCTTGTTTTTGAAGAGCACATGATTCGAAATTGTAATATAAGATGATTTATCAAAAGAGCTTCAGAGAATGATTTATAATTGGACTTTCTCTGCCTAAGAAACTCAAACATCGGCCCGTTGTGCTGGGCTAAGTAATTCAGCAAAAAGGTGTTCCAAACCCTGGCCCCAAAAATTAAGGAACCAACAGGCCTTGACCTTCCTAATATCAGCCCATTTTCTGCTCGTCTTTTTTTTTTTGTTTTGGGGACAGTGGCGGCATAAGCCATAACCTATGCATACAACACACACAACACACTCATACATACATCACACACAAGCACACACACGCACTCGACCCACAAACACTTCCTTTCTTCGGGTTCTTGGGGTCGAACCCCACACTTTCCCCAAGAGAGAAGTGCCCGTACCAATTGAGCTATTGCTCATTGGTGTTTTCTGCTCTTTTTAACACGCAATCTTTAAATAAAAAATGCAACCATGACACAAGTGTCACATCTAAAATTACTATATACATGGATTGACTTATTAGCCCCAGTTTGGCAACCAAGGCTTCCTTGGATTTGGATTCCGTCTTAAAAATCTGGGTTTCGTATGGTTCATTCCTATGGTTCAAAGTTGTTACGTAATACAGTTGAAACCAAGGTTAATAGAGCTTAAAAAAATGAGTGGCTCAAAACTTTAAGAAACCGGAGTTTAAAAAAATGGGATTTCAAGCCCTCAAAAATGTTTGATACCACGGTTTACGAAGCTCTAGTTGGTTGCCGAATGGATCTTAGTTGTAGATTTTGAAGTTTAGCCTCGAAATCGGTTTCTTGAAACTGTAATCCTGTTGCCAAACTAGGCCTAACTAACATTAAAGAAACCACACCAAATTGTCACTGCCAAATTGATTCCCTGCTGCTTCGGAAAAGATTCGATTAGATACTTGTGGAATAAACAATATGCGTTTTGATTTTTTCTTCTTGTTTTGGTTTTTTAACACCAAATATAAATATAGAGTTTAGATTGTATGAGCATACAAGGGAGGTCAAATTTTTTTCGGCCTGAGTGTAAATTTCAATAAAACGGGCCTCGAACTTTTCGGTCTTTTCAATTAATTGTCTTTATCTTGGTTTATTATTCTTAGCTATCCTAGCTATCTGTCATGTTATTTCCAAAAACCTCCTGCAATTCTCCTTTAGAGATAATTGTTTCCTACAACACATACAATATTTGACGTAAACCTACTCGAATTCTCTCTCCCAATTCAATTTTGCTCATCTCCTGTCGACTTGGGTCTTTTGAGGAACCTAAATTGTTTTGCAAATAAAGATCGCAATAGAACCCAATATGATGGAGGTCCTTTTCGGGTCTCCGTCAAATGTTGTCATCCGTCGATCTCCCGGTGGATTTTGAAGGTGATCTCCTGTTGCTTGTGGGTCTCAATGAGTTTTGAGGAGATTGGTGATTTGAGGAGCTTAATGCCGAATATCTGCAAAGAAGTCCCGGGGTGGTTTGGTACCACCGAGGACCCTCCGACGATTAAGTTAGTACGAGATCCGAGCGGAGTAACGGCTAAGTGGGGTAGAAAAATGGCTTACTTGACCCCTCTGTGATGTGGGTTTATATAGTGGCGGCAACACGCAGCAGCAGGCGCGAGAGTCTCGCTGGCAGTTACGCTCCCGAAGTCACGTCCGCGTAAAGAGCGGATCGCCCATTAATGGGGATCATGATGGCGTGGAACGTGGGATGTTGCTGGCGGAGAATCTGCGCATGGCGAGATTTGCGGAGCGGCGGTTACGTCTGTGAGCGGTGGAGTTGGTCGGTCGGAAGACCGAGGAAGATGGCCTCGAATGGGGAGCTCGGGAACGAGCGAGGGGGCCGAGAAGTCTTGGTCCTGTGGCAGCTCGGGGCAAGCTGAGAGGCCGAGGGGACCAATTTCCAGGGGGCTCTGAGGAGAGCCGGCTTGCGCTTGCAGGTCGGGCACAGGGGGGCCCGATCGGCCCCTGTGGATCCTTTCTTCTGAGTTTTGGGACACGTCATCTGCCACGTGTTCTTGACATTGGAGATCGCCAATATCGAGCATCATCACAATAGAACTCAACATTCTCGTATAAGATTTATACCTTTGCATTTTTTATATGGAAAAAGTAGGGCAAGAAATCTAGCTTAACTAATTAAATCTTTTCTGCAAATACAACAACAATAACAACAACAACAACAACAACAACTGAGCCTTTTATCCCAAGCATATGGGGTAGGTTACATGAACCAACATAAGAATCACGCTGGGTCCAGCACATGAATCCTCCACTTCCACTCACTCATATTGAACAATATACTTTCATTGAGGCTTTTGGTAACCATATCTTTTCGTATTACCTCTATCTATGTTTTTTCGGTCTCCCTTCGCCCTTTTGACATTGCCTATATCGAGAGTATCTATTTGTCGAACCCTTACTTCCATAGGTCTGTATCGCACATGACCAAACTATCTTTAGCCGGTTTTCCCGCATTTTCTCCTCCACAGGTGCCACACCAACTTTTGCACGAATATCCTTATTTTGCACCTTATCTTTTCTAGTGTTACCACACATCTAACGAAACATGGGTATCTCCGCTATGTGCATTTTCTGTGTATGATGTTTCTTAGGAGCCCAGCATTCTGTACCATATAATAAGGCAGGCCGAATAGCGCTCCGATAAAACTTCTCTTTCAAGCTTAACGGAAAGTTACGATCGCACAAAATCCATGTTGCACTCCTCCATTTCAACCAACCAGCTTGGATCTTTTGATTAATATTGCTATCGATCTTTCCATTCTTTTGGATGATAGAACCTAGATATCTAAACTGATAGCTCGGTGATATCTCTTACCCTTCCAGTGTTATACCGATGTGGTCTCGAATTCTCTATTTGCTAAATTTGCAATGCATATATGCTGTCTTGAACCTGCTCAATCCGAACCCCCGAGATTTCAACGTTTGCCTCAATAACTCCAATTTGGTATTAACCCCTGCTTTCGTCTCATTTATTAGAACAATATCATCAGCGAATAGCATACACCAAGGTAGCTCATGTTGGATAGTTCTAGTAAGCTCATCTATCACGATGGTAAACAGGAATGGACTTAATGCAGATCCTTGATGGAAGTCAATTGTAATTGGAAAATCACTCGTTAGGCCGCCGCAAGTTCTGATATTTGCCACTACTCCATCATACATGTCCTTAAGTATGTCAATATACTTGACGGGGACCCCCTTCTTCATCATCGTCCCCCATAATATTTCTCTGGGTATCTTGTCGTACGCTTTCTTTAAATCAATAAATATCATATGTAAATCTCTTCTGCTCTCTCAAAAACATTCGACAAGTCGAAGAAACAAATGAATAGCCTCTATCGTCGATCATTCAGGTATGAATCCAAACCGGCTCTCTGTTATCTTAACATCATTGTTTAGCCTGTGTTCAATCACTCTCTCCCAAAACTTCATGATGTGATACATAAGTTTTATTTTACGGTAATTTGAGCAACTTTGAGCGTCATTCTTATTCTTGTAGATAGGTACGAGGGTATTTTTTCTCCACTCATTTGGTATCTTTTTGATTTGTCAAATCTTATTAAATAGATCCGTCAGCCATTTAACGCCTATTTCTCCTAAGTATCTCCAAATCTCGATAGAAATCCCGTCTGGACCAACCGGTTTTCTTAATCTCATTCTCTTCAAAACCTCTTTAATTTTCGATATTCTTATTTTATGCATGAAATTACGGTGCAGGACGTCTGCACCCTTATTTTATGCAAGGATGCAGATGCATGCCAAACGAGCTGAAGAGAAGCAGAGAAGTTGTCGACGGATTTCCTGTGCGAACCGAATATTATTTATTTGGGATTATTTTATTCTTTTAAGTAAGATTAGGGTTTGCCTATATATAGGGATCTCTCCTATGTTATATATACTGCCAATTTGATAGACTATTGTATAGAAAGAGGGTGACGGCTAAAATCTAGAGAGATGTAAAAGAAATCTCCTGGGGTTGCTTGGTGTAATACTTGATTCAAGATTTAGCAGACGTTTGCAGATTCCGCTCTGTTGGAGACTAGCCATGCAGTGAGTAAACCCCGTTAACAAATCCCTTGTCTCGTTTAGTTTGTGATTTTCTTGTTCTCGCTTTAATATCGTTTTATTGTCTTTCGTTGTTTTTTACGTGGTTATTATTGCGTGGTTGGTCGTAAGCAATTGTTCCATATAATTGCATCTTCTCTAAATTATCCACAACAACTAGTATCAGAGCGTAAGGCTTGACGCATGATACCAAAGCAACTGGTATCAGAGCGTGGTTAGGGAGCCTATGGATCTTCAATTCTACGATTTAAATTTATGGTGGGTAACGACGCTTGTGTTCTCTTCCCCATATACTTAGATTACAGTTTTGAATGTGTTGGTTCAGATTCAAGGAGAAAGTTGTGTTTTGCTGCGACGGTAAACGAAAGATGGTGGAGGATAAGATAAAAATCAAAAATTCAATAGTCACAACTATGGTTTGTAGCACATGCAGATGGAGGACTACCTATTCCACAAAAATTGCATCTTCCATTGTCGAGCGACAAGCCCGAGAAGATGTCCGATGAGGCATGGATCTATTAGATAGGAAGTCCTGCTAGCGATAAGGCTATCGTTGACTCCTCATGTGACCTTTAACATCTCAAAGAAGAAGACAACCATATGATTAATGGCGACATTAGCGAAGTTGTATGAGAATCTTTCGACATTAAACAAGATATTTCTGATGAAGAAGCTTTTCAATATGAAGATGGCAGAGAACGGTTCGATGGCAGAGCAACTGAACGAATTCAACAGCGTGACGAGTTAACTCGAATCGGTTTCAATTGTGTTTGAAGATGAGATTCAGGCTCTTATGTTCATTGCCGGAGAGTTGGGAGAACCTAGTTATGACGGTAAGTAACTCGATCTCAGAGACTCTTACGTTTAATAATGCGGTGAGTTGCATATTATACGATGAGATGCGGAGAAAAGATGTGAGTGGGAGTTCGGAAATGTCTGCACTTTCAGTTGAGAATCGCGGTAGGATGATGGAAATGGAGAAAGGGAAGAAAGGCAAGTCTAAGAGCCGAGAAAAATTGAAAGGGAAGATCCAAAGCGACTGTTGTAACTGCGGAAAGAAGGGTCACATAAAAAGATGGTTTTGTCTATCGGCGAACGACAGTACAAATGCATATACTTGGTTCCTAGATTCGGGAGCATTCTTTCATCATACTTCAGACCGGCATCACTTTAACGAGTATATTCAAGGGGATTTTGAATATGTGACGGTGGGAAACATTCAGCCGTGCAAAATTGTTGGAAAATGGATGATTATATTACAACCGTCAGGAGAAGGTCGGATAAAACTGAAGAACGCCAGGTATATTTCAGATCTGAAGAAAATCTTAAGTTCCATAAGTTAACTAGACAACGAAGGTTACGTGACGGTGTTTGGGAATTAAACGAAAGGTGGGTGAATCTCGTTAACAAATCTCTTGTCTCGTTTGGTATGTGATTTTCTTGTTCTTGCTTTAATATTGTTTTATTGTCTTTCGTTGTTTATTGCATGGGTATTAATGCGTGATTGGTCGTAAACAATTGTTCCGTGTAATTGCATCTTCTCCAAGTTATCCACAACAATCTGGAAGTTGACAACCGGTATAGTTTTAAGATCCCAAACTTTCGAAGAGAAGAGAAGAGAAGAGGAGGGACGTGGGAAACCAAGGCCTTGTTTGGACAAACCTACCAGATTAAAAACCTTGATTCCATTGTTTTACTCCGAATTGGACTTGGAATGCCTTGTTTGTTTTTAGAGATAATGCATAAGAAAGCAACTCCCAAAATGAAATTTGAAAAATCAGCTCATTTCAAAATTTTCTTTCCTAAACTTGTAATCTTGATTTTTCCTGGAAATTGAACATATCATCATAAATTTATTTTTAATTCCCCCATTTTTTTAATCATACTTTTCAAACAATTTCTCACTGCAAGAAAAAAGACTTTATTTCGTCGGGAGGTTATTCCGTCAACACATAGCCGACGGAATAGTGAGCAAAACCGATGAAATAAAATCCGATTAATTAAATGCGGGCCCGTTATTTTTTTGGTTTATTTCGTTGGCTCTTAGCCGAAGGAAAAAACCAATTCATTAAAAAAGGGTCGGGCTAAACTCAGAGCCCTAAATTCCCCCAAAAAACCCTAGCTCTCCATCCCCTCCCCTCCCCCCCCCCCCCGAATCGGCGACCGCTCCTCCATTCGATGATCTTTCCTCTGCCGTTCGCCGGCGATCACCTCCGGTAATAACCCACATACTCTCTCTCACACACTCTCTCTTTCTTGAACTCTCTCTTTATGCAGCGCCGGCAACCGCCCCTCATCATCCTTGACGGCGACGACGTACTTCCTCTGCCAATGACCTCCTTACTCGGCCGACGATGTCCCTCCTCCTCTGGTAAGTTCTCCGCCACTCTCTCTCTCTCTCATAGTGTCTCCCCCCTCTCTCAGGAGATTGTCGTCGAGACCGCCGCCTTATGACCACCGTCGAGATTGCCGCCTGGTCTTCAGAGATCGAAACTCTCGCCACCTCAAAACAATTTTTGACAAAAAGTATTTTAATTTGGTTTGATGTAAAATTAAATTTTTTTGGTTTATTTTTAAATTTTTTGGATGTTGCTGTCGGATGATGCTGTTAATGATGCTGCTCTTGTTGATGGGTTAGGGAGGGTTTGGGTTGGGGGTTAGGGTTAGAATTAGGATAAGGATAATTTACCTAATTTTTCTATGTAGTCTGGTGAAAAAACAATATTTATGTGTTATTTAAATGTTTGGGTTAGGGCTAGGGTGAGGGCGAGGGTTAGGGTTTAAGAAGATGCATTGTTTATTATAATTTGGTAAGGTAGTTTAGTGAAAACCCAACAATAGTTAAGGGTATTTTAGTGTAATTTAGTAAAATTGAAGAAATAGGTTGCTTAGGAAATTTTTTAAGATAGTTTAGTGCGAAAACAACAATAGCAAAGGGTAGTTTAGAGAGATCTTTTGGGTATTTTATAGTAATTTAGTAAATGTGTATGTATCTGTATGCTTGTGTGTGTATGTGTGTGTAGCTACATACCAACGGAATAACCCAATCCATAAAAACAAACTCAACTTAGAACAATCCCCCAAATTCTATCCCAAAAATAACCTTAATTCCCCTCCCCCTCTTCCGATCTCCTTTCCCCTTTGAATTAGGGTTAGGGTCAGGTGTTAGGGGACGTGTAATTTAGCTAATTTTTCTAAGTATTTTAGTGAAAGGTAACAATATTTAAGTGTAAAGTTTTAGTGCTAGGGTTAGGGTTGGGTTAAGGATGAAACTCGATGATAATAAGAAATATACTTGTTGTCATCGAGGATCTCATAATCAAAAAAATCGAACCTAGAACTTCAAAACAATATGAAAATCTTATATTTAGCGGATGAAACTCGACGATAACAAAAAATATACTTGTTGTCATCGAGAATCTCATAATCAAAAAAATTGAACCTAGAATATTAAAACAACACGAAAATCTTATATTTAGTGGATGAAAATCGATAATAACATGAAATATGCTTGTTGTCATCGAGGATCTCACATTCAAAGAATCGAAACGCGCCTTAGATATTCATATTGACGGGATGATCTTTAAAAAAACAAATCCTAGAGTTTAGGTATATCGAAAAGGCATATAACGCATTCTTTTTCCGGATCATTCCTTAGGCTTGGATTGCTTAATTTATAGGAATGCTTAGGTTTGTGGTTGTGGCTCGTCTCCTCGTACTCTCTATTCATTTTTTCGATGTGAAATATGCAAGGTATACAAATCAATAGTCGTCATTCTCTCTTGAGACATCAAGGGAAGAAAGTACCGGATGTGAGTTTGATTATTCTTACTTTATATACATTTTTCATATAATTATTGATAGTATTGTGTACTAATTAATACTTATTTATAGATAAAACTATAGTAAAATTGAGAAAAATTAAGATAATTTATCGATTTGTTCCTCATTTGCAGTGCCCCAGCTTATCATGTACATCTAGCTAATCTCTTGCTACAAATAAACCATTTACGTGTGAGTATGTGTGTGTGTGTGTGTGAGAGAGAGAGTATGTGTGTGTATGCGTGTGTGTCTACGTGTACAGACACATAGACACACAGGCGCGCGCGCACACACAATTGAATAAATAGCAACAGTTTAGGGCATTTTAGTGTAATTAGTAAAATTGAACTAATTTATCGATTTCTTCCTCATTTGCAGTGTCCCTATCTTATTATGCATATCTAGCTAGTAGATCTCTTACTACGAATAAACCAAGCAACCATTTCAGTCTCTCCACCTCTATCCTCTCATTTTTGACATCGAAAGGATAGATAAGGAGTGAGACACAATGCACAACACTCGTCGACGTTCGATGAAATACTTTTCCAAATTGGAATTGAGATGAAAGTATGTCATCGAGTATCGTCGAGTGATGTGCATTGTGTCTCACCTCTATCCATCTTTTGGATGTGAAAATGAAGTGGATAGATGGAGAGATACTGGGATGGTTGTTTATTTATTTGTGACAAAAGATCTACTAGGTAGTTTGTTTTGTACCTTGTGTCTCACTCCCTGTCTAGCATCGGAAGGAACATGGAGTCTACCTGCAGCATAGGACAATCGACCAAGAAACTTGTGTTTGAAGGGTAATATTTACTTGATGTAGACCATTTTTTGTTAGCATCATTGATATCATAACCTGATTTGTACGATCTAATTTGATTTATAGGAGTGTTGGTGACTCTAAAGATACTTTTGTGAAGTTTAACTGATGCATGCTTGTTTCAAAGCTAAATTTTACTTGTTCTGGATAAGGTGACTGCTACGGTTGTATGGTTATTATTTCCAGAAATTTTGAGTATACAATTAAATATGTGATGTGTGCTTTGTCAGAGTCGGATGAGTATAAAATCGATCGTTGTTGTATACAGTTGTGTTCATTCAGAGCTTAACTTACCAAGAGAAAAAAGTACCTGATGTAAGCCCATGATTTTGTATATATTTGAATTGATTTGTATATATTTGAGTTGATTTGTTGTGAAATGAATTGATTGTGGATATTTGATTTGAATTTGTTGCGAATTGAATTGAGTTTATGGTGAATATATATCTTGGTGAAATGGAAATGGATTTTGAATTGGATTTGGAACTGTATTGTATAGCACGCATGTGTGTGTGTATTTTTGTATCGAAATTTTTTGACGAAGCAAGAGCAATTTTGTGACAAAAGTAAACAGCCGACGGAATAAGTCTTCAAATCTGGGAAAAAATTACTTACTTTCCCAGGTTTTTTTAACCTTTTCCGTTGGGATGTAGCCGACGGAAAAAAACATTACCGACTATATAAGTTAAAGATCCGACGGAAAAAAATTATTATGTCGTACTTTTACACGTCGGGTAATGTCCGACGGAATAACTTTTATTCCGTCGGATATCAATTTAATCCGTCGGGTCTATACCGACGGAATAAATACAATTTTCTTATAGTGTATATTTTATTTTTAATTCCTAATAATTTAAATCCTAACTTAAAATTATCCAAACATTACTTTTGATATCGATATGAAAATCTCTATGGTTTGTTACTTGAAAGAGCATAAGTGCATTCGGAGATATGATAACCCAAATTTAATTCGACGGATTTTTATCTGAAGTATCCAAACATGCCCCAAGCAGGAAAATTTTAAGCAAGCAGAGTTTTGGGAATGCTTTTTTTATTAAAGTTTGTAACTGACAATTTTCTAATAGAATTAGCACAATTAGGAAGTTAAATAAAAGTTTAAGATAGTTATGAATAATAATGCAAATTAAAGGCAGTTTACTAAAAAAAGTACTGAAACTTCAGAATAGAATATTGGAGTTTACAGTGTCTTATCCTAGAGTTTGCCTGATGTTAGTCTCTTTCATTTGCTAAGACACAATCAATTATTTAGGCATCCTCCGTGAGTTGAACAATTCTTCGATTTATTAAATGCATTTACGTATCCACAACATTGTCCAAAAAATGTCCGAAAAATCCCCATCTCTTTCTCTTTTTTATCTGGATGCATTTACTTCTGGCATCTGGAATAATTTCTTTTTAACTACCATGCGTTACAATACATTTCTTTTTAATGTCATCAAATACCATGAGTTACAATACGTTTCTTTTTAAATTTTTGTTTGTTGGTAAAGTAAAGGATGGAAGAAATAAATAAATTCATTATTGTTATGTCAAGTAAAGGACCACAGGTCAAACGAGGACAAAAGGGAAAAAGACAAGAGAACGTGCCGGCAACAAATTGGTCACGTGATTCAAGAAATTGACACTTAATAATGCAGCCACAATTATTATATATATACATATATATGTGTGTGTGTCATGATGAGCTCATTATTGTTACGAGCTGTTTGGCCGCACGCCCAACATTTTGCAATTGATTTCGAGTAAACAAAATATAAAAAAAAAATTATTTGAAAACGATCCCAGCCATATTTAACACAACTGCACACGAATTTGAATTTGAATTTAGAAAGGGTCATCTATCTATATTTAAATAGAAAGGAAGAGAGCAAGTTCCTTATAATATATTTATAAAATAGTCTTGTTAATAGCTATGACAGCACAAGTTGGTTTGATTCCTAATAATGTCCCAATATACGTAGGTGGATCGGATTTGACACGTACTCAGTGACCTAATTGATGACAATGGCTTGATTATTTGACTAGATGTTTTTATTAATCTACCTCTGTATGCGAATCTTATTGAATTATATACTAGTAGCCAGGATAGCGTGGTGTTTAGGATTCCAACCCATTTACCACATCGAGAAGACAAGATAGATAAATCACAATCTGACGCGACCCGGATTGCGCCAAGATGTTACCTTCCGTTGATCTGCTGACGGCGGCGATGGACGGCTGAGATTGGATCTGGAGGCAGGCTCCTGAAGCCTGTGGATCTCAATGGGTTTGAGATTGTTGTTGCCGAGCTACCTGCAAGGAAGTCCCGGGGTGGTTGTATTACCGAGGACCCTCCGACGGTCAAGTTAGAGAGGAAATCCGAGCAGAGTAACAGCTTAGTGGAGTAAAAATGGCTTACTTAAACCGTCTGAAGAAGGGGTTTATATAGCGGTGGCAGCAGGAAGGGCAGGCACGAGAATCACGCCGGCCGTTACACTCCCGACGTCACCCCCGCGTGATGAGCGGAATCTCCCATTAATGGCGAGACATGCTCGTTAATAGGGGATCGTGATGGTATGGAACGTGGGATGTGGCCGGCGGAAATCTCGCACACGGCGAGATTCGCGGGAGGGCGGTTGCGCCTGTGAGCGGTGCTGTTGATCGGTCGATGAGACCGAGGAAGATGACCTCGGCGGGAAAGCTCGCGGACGAGCGGGAGAGCCGAGGTATCTTGGTTTTGCGGTAGCCCGGAGACGAGCTGGGAGGCCGAGGAGGCCAATTGTGCAGGGGGCTCGATGGCGAGCCAGCATTTGTTTATGGGACGGGCACAGGAGTGGCCTGGTCAGCCACTGTAGGTTCTTTCTTGTGACCTTTGGGACACGTTATCTGCCATGTGTCATAATCTGGGAGATCACCGATATCGAGCATCATCATTAGCCTCCCACTCTCGTCCCGACCAGCTGACGGGTCAGGTCGAGAGTGGTCTGCAGGGTCACCCGAGGTGAGCTCCTTTCCGAAGATATCGTCAGGGCGTGTTCCTGGGCAATCAGCTGTGTTTTCTGGATGACGCCAGCAGATCGGGGGAGAGATCTCTGCATTAAAGAGGGTGTGCCAGATCGTGCGTACTTTCGCTGAAGCGACAGTCCACGTGTCGGGCGCTGGTTGGCTGACGCGACGGGCCGCAGACCTCTGGCGTCTGATGGGATTCGGCCAATGTGCATGCGACAGGTGGAGTGATCGTGGCCGCCGAATGCGAGAATTTGTTTTGGCGGGAGTCGACTGTCACCGTTGGGTGAGGACGCCGGCAGCTATAAATAGAGGTGGGTCCGCTTCAGGGCCCATATCTCTTCATATTTTCCTCGTTCTGAGTCTTGTTAGCTCGGCGCACTCCTTTTTAGGTCGGATCTCCGCGTTCCTGATGACTTCTCTTCATCAGATTAGATGTTTTCCTTTTCTTTCTTCTGCTTCTTCTCCTTCTGAGTCGAGTCTACCTCTCCCTTTGGCAGGGCAAATGGATCGATCTAGGACTCTTGGTGCCCTCGGCGCTCAGTCCCGGATGGGCCCGGCGGTGCGGCCGTGCCTCCGGCTGACCCAAGCCCAGCACCAAATGTGCCGCCGATGGCGGGGCTATCTGCCTCGTCATGAGCTCTCGATGATTGTCCCGGCGGCGGCCAAAAGCGTCCACGGGTTCTCGAGCCCCAGACGAGGGATGCAGGAGAGGGCGAAGATGGGGTTCCTCTTAAGAGGAAGAGGACGGTCTCTCGTGCGCCACCGTCGGAGAATCCTGGGGGGATTCCTGTGCAGGAGGGGGACGCCCATTTCGTTGTCCCGTCTAGGCTTTTCGTTGCTGCCGGTCTGCTTGCTGGTATGGAAGAGTCGGCCGGGAGCAAGATTCCGTGGGGGACCCTGAGGGCCCAAATGGCGGCTATAGCTCAGGAGGCGGTGCAGGTACGTACTCCCTCATGTGTCGTTTTGAGCGCCCTTTCTTTAGTTCGAGTGTCTCTAAATCTCTCTGCTGTTTCCCTTCAGGTCCTTCAGCGCTGCGCCCTTGTCACTCGGATGGAAGCTGAGGGGGCTATCCACGCTACCAGGTCAGCGGGAGAGTCTTCTTCGGAGGCCGAGGACCCGCGACATGAGCTGCGTCTGGAGAGGGAGATGATGGTTGTCTTGGAAGCCTGATCGGCCGCCGCGGAACTCGCCGTCTCAAGGTGCCGGGAGTCCTATCACCGCCTAAGTGAGTCCCACAGAGTCGTCGAGGCGAAGTTGATGGAACTGGCCGATCGCTTTGCAGCCATGAAGAGGGCGAGGGATGCCAGCAGGCGGGATGCCCAGGCGGCGCTTCAGGCGGCGGAGGTTGCCAATATTCGGGCTAGGAAGGCGGTGACCGATTACAAGGGGTCGGACCAGTTTTACGTCGACCTCGGCGAGGCCTCCGCCATTGCATAGAACAAAGCTCTTGATGCCGTCAAGGAGCAGTTTCCAGAGTTTGCCGATGGTGAGCTCCGTGCTCGAGTCCCACTTTCGGTGGTCATGCCTCCGGCCGACGGTGATGAGGGAGGTGAGGTCTAGGCGGGGCTTGCGGCTCGAACTTTTAGGCTTTTCTTCCTCTCTCTTTTGTAAGCCTCCAGGTAATTTGATAAGGCTGGGAAGCCCACAATACCCTTGTAAAGACTTTTGGCTTTGTGAATAAAAACCTTTTGTAGTGTTTGTGCTCGTATTTTCCTTTGTCGGTAAACACATGTATTTGCACAGTACTGCCTTTGTGTTATGTCGGTTCTTCATCTAGCGATCATGCGTCGAGTTGAATCTGTTCATTTGCTCAGTGTGCAAAGACCAGCGAGAAGACGGTGTGAGTGCACGGCGGCGCCCCGGCCGTCATCCCGAGGCCGAAAATGCAGAAGCGATAAAATACTTTAACTTTCAAACCGGCACCACCGCGCACTATCAACCCGGATCGGGCTATTAAACTAGTCCTAGCTAACTAAAGAACGGGTAGAGAAGCTATACCATGTGATCCGTGTCTTCCGGTCTTCTCATCGTCGTCCCGATCTCCCGCGGAATCTCCGGCCATCTCCTCCTCGCCGGAAGGGCACCACATCGCCGGCTTCTTTTACGGGCTCCCACCTTTGGTCCGAGGCAACTCGGGCACGAAGTTGGCGAGTCGACGTGCCCAAGGTTTGCTGTAGAATAGTGTAGTGAGCTATGTCTCATTTGGGGTAGTGGATGTTGCCTTTTAGTGGAGGTATGAGATATATGCTTTTGGAGGAAGAGCTAAAATGGATTTTGTGAAGCCAAAAGAACAAAATTCCCCACACCAAAATATGGGACAACCCCTTCATCCTAATGGCCGGCCATGTCCATGAGGGAATGAGAGAGTGGTGTGTGTGTGAATCAAAAGAATGAGTGAGCCAACAAATCAATCAAGAGAGAGAAAGGGTGATGATAACAAACAATGATCACAAACTAAAATCCACACTCAACCATCACTCATCAAGCATGATGACTCCAAAAGTAAACCATGATGAAGTCAAGAAGTCAATGGAGGCTAAACATCATGACACAACAAAAAGCAAATAACACCCTCCACAATGCTTATTTGCACAAATGCAAATAAGCCCTCCTCCACCAATCATCGGCCAATGAAAGATACAAAGAAAAATGGCCGAAACGGAAAGCAAACTGGCAACTCCAGAAAACTGATCCCGTAATTAATTACAGGAAAAACTCGCTACTGTATATACATACCCGCATTTGTATTCCGACCGAAATACAAATGCAATGAGACAAAATCTACACTGTACTATACTAGGATCCGGCTTAAAGCAAAGCCCGCTAGTATTAACCGTCCGATCATGATCCGTGCAATACCGCACGTATCTGATCGAACCCTGCCATATCTCCATACGGCCTCTACAGCGTTTAGCCCGAAACTTGAGAAACTTGTCTGTGGGGGACTCTAAAGACTCGTCAACACCTTGGTTGTGGATTTAACCACTAGCATGTCAGAGGTATTAGCCTATACGTAACGGGCTACTAGGTATTGACCAAAAGGGACGTCGATGAGCGAACTCATCCTGACACCCTACTGAGCCTGTCAGTGACAATATCCGTACAGTCCGGTCCGTTCGTGTATGAGCATCGCATGGCGGGCCTAGGGGGTTGGTAAAAGTCAGACCCCCAAAAGTGGTACAAGTCGTGTCGGAGTGTAGCCCAGAACACCCTGAGATACTACTGGAATACCTACCAGTAAATCTCCTGCCTTGGCCAAGGATTTCGTGTAATGGCTCTCCTAGACACAGCGCGACCTCACCCCCAATACCGGGAGAGACGAACCCCTGAAGATCCGCTCACTGCCTCCATGTGGCTCGGGATTGTACCTTACTAAAACCTGTTTGCATGTCTCCTTTGAGCGTGGTAGGGTAGTAATCAAAGTACAGTGGGAACTCACACGAGACAAATGACGATTCTCAGGTCGATGAACTAACCTGTACACATGTCACCAGGGAACTGCTATCTGACGTCAGGTATAAGACCAACTAGCATGTTCCCGGCGAGTCCTGTCCGGTGTACTCATAACCCAATGAGCACCTGTATACATCTTAGGTGAACCAACTGACACCAGTGGCTTGTGAGACCGGCCACCGCCCCTAGTCGGGGTCTCGACTGTATACACTAGTCTACTCTGGAGTATCGATGCCCTGTCTCGAAACTCCCACGACTAGGGACCTTTTAAGGATGTGCTTATAGACTACCAGCTCTCACGTATATGATCGCCCTCATACTGCTGGCAGTCAAGCAAGAATCCTAGGGGCTCTATCAACGTGTAATAGCGACCTGTCAGGTCACCTAAAGCAGTACACGATGATAAAGGTAAACCAGATAGCATACTATCATCTTGAGTAAGACTGTCCTACCGGGATAGGTCATCCCTCAATCATTGCAATCACGTACCTGTGATCCAATAATTGACTCTGAGGGCACTATCTCCAACAATCTCCCACTTGCACTCAAGGCTAATTATTGCGATGTCGCATACTCACAGCCCGTGTGATACCGAACACCCAACTCCTCTACTAGTCGGTCTCACAAAGCTCGTTTGCGAAACTATTGCGTTCGAGGAATAGCCTCAGTGAGTGGATCCGCTTTGATGTTTCTTTCTATATCTCTCTATATCTCAAGTTCGCGGAGAAACCTATCTCCCGAAATGAGCAATACCTGTCTTAGAATGTGTCTGGATGTCTGATGGGACCTAGTTCATAAATGAACTCCAAATCCAAACTTCTTAGACTGTATCGACAACTGAAATTAATTAGTATCCCGCGTAATACCTCCCTCAGTGTCTGCTTGGATCATCTGTCCAAAACACCGCCCCTCGTCAGAGGGAAAACTATAACTCTGACGGCCACCCCGTCGTCCAGGTCACCTTGGAAGCCTGGAATGATAACTGTCTCCCGAATGAGGCTTCCGTTATCATATCCCTAGAACATCCACTTATGTTCTAAAACTGCCTCCGACTGTTTCTCCAGGATTGGATCAAGGTCAACTTACTGCATCTAGTGCAAAAACAACATATGGTGTGGTACTTGACATCTCATGATTGACTCAATTGCCTAAGCAAGTGATTTGCCAATCATGCACATCCCTCTCCCCTTTAGTCTGTAAGACATCTTTAGAGAGGGTGACTCCATCACCTGCAGGTACACTACCGTGCCAGGAGTCGTCCATTCTAAAATACCTTCAGAATGCTGTCTAAGTACCCTGATTGGGAAACCACCCAAATCTAGATCTATAGATCTAGTAACCAGTATGTCTGATATAATGTCCAAGTCCCATGTGGAGAAACCACTGTGTGACGACCAAAGTATAACCGATCGTAGTATAGGAATATCACTTCCTACTCTGTGTATGTCATCCAAATACCAGGACATCACACCCTACTACCTTCTTAACAGATCCATCCCCTATTCTAATGAAGTCAAACCTATGACTGTCACATCAGAAATAGATGATCTATCTCCGCTATATCTGCTTTAGTCTATAAATAGACATAAGCCTCCTGTCCACCAATGCTTCCGCTGCTCCCACTGACTACGACAACCCTCTGGCAGAGTCATATACACGTACGCTTCTAAAACTAGTTTAGACCGACGCTATACTCATCCTCCTGCCGGGTCTCACAGTCTGGAACAACAGCAATGGAAAGTCTTGGTAAACAAGAACCTTCCTGTCACCGTCCTTGAGGCTACCGGAGTACCTCTCGGGTGCCTGAGGTTACCCACCTTATCTGTGGAGTGGCTAATGGAATGTCAAACCAGATTGAATCTTTAGGTTCTTATCAAATTTTCAGTAATCGTTTGCGGTTCTGAATCACTTCCAGTTCTACCATACTCCCACTACTGTTTTCTGAAAAAAAAACATTTTTGTTAAAACTGTGGCGAGTCTAGAACAATATCACTATTGATCTTCCAGATGGTAGAAAGTCAACCCTCGTCATAGCCTGGGTCAACCCACAAACAGCCATTACAGAAACGTGCCTAGAGTTATCCAGAGTCTGGTTTTAAGCATAAGCCGGACAACTCCCCGTACCTTAACATCGTTAAGACACGAACTGTTCTATATCCAATATAGGACCAGAGGCACTGATTTAATTGAACCAGATTCAAATTATGCAGCTGTCTCCAGTGCATGTCAACTAAATGGAAGGAGGCCGATCAGCGTTACTCAACTTAGGAATGCTTCCAATTATGAGTAACCTGAAAGAGAGGCAAGTTCTCTTAATCATTACTATCAACTGAATACCACACACAAGTAAATACATCTTCGATCACCTTGAAGAATTCCGATACTTGCAATATCTGGTTCTCTACTTTATTCATATACCTATAACTTCTCAAAATTCGGACCCTGTGTTTGTACGAAACACCTGTCTAAAAACTAGAGAAGTCATAAGTAAACCGAATATAGTACGAAGACCAACCCCTCTGTCCTAATGGACACTGGACAGCATACAATACTCTGTATAAGTCCCTTGAGTCTAATAACTCAATCCCTGTGTGTCGTAGGTTGAAAACTGTACTTATGGTTAAGAAGAATTACACCGCTGTTTAATGCTCCTTACCTAACCATCCACTGATATAGGTAAATGTCATAGACATAATTTCAAAAAGGTATATCTCACATTATAAAAATAGACGTACAAATATATCAATTTGAAAATGGTGCATTATAACGGATATTCAAAACCAAATATTCGCCGTCCGGCAAACAACCCAGACGACTTCCTCAAATATCACCAATTACAACGAATTCCGATATAATGAGGATGATCACCTAATTCCTAATAACTTACTCCCACTCATCATCTGTAAAACCATACAGATGTGAGAATCATACCTGGTAAATACATACCCTGGAGTAAGGACTAATTGGGAAATCAGTTTTCTGTTAACAGTACACAGTGAAACTGAAACATTGAAATATTTCGATGGGGTATCCGGGTATTCCTAGAAATGCCTCTTCCATTATCAGATTCACACCTGTAACCGTATATTTCTTTGCCACCTCTCCAAATCCCTTTATATGTCTTTAGTCGTTACCTTCTGCACACCCCTTTAGGCCAAATGGTTTTCTTCCTTCCCTACCGTTCGGCACCAGCCTATGGTTTGGAAGAAGACTATCCAATAAGCCTAATGGGTGTACTTTCCTAATCCTAGGAGCACTCGCAACGCGAGAGAAGGTGAAGATAAAAGACAACCGAATAAACCTTATTCCTATTTCTCCTGAACCAAAATCCATCCCCGAACTGGAACAAGTTCCTTTCGAGTTCGTATATAACCATACGATGGAATATCCAATAAACTGTGGATCTTCGTAGTGATACGGAGTGTCCTGGAGAAATACAAAGGTGAAGTGGGAGTGGTAATGAAATACTTGGTTTGGTCGTGAATAGCAGTCGTAATTTACTTTGCCCTCCTTCTGATCCCTTTCTTTGTCTTTACATAATACCTTCTGTACACCGTTTAGGCTAATTGGTTTTCTTCATTCCCTACCGTTCGGCACCTGCCTATGGTTTAGAATAAGACTATCCAATTTTCGTAATAGGTGTACTATCTCCTAAACCAAGGAGTACTCGCAACTTGAGAGAAGGTAAAAAGGAAAAGACAACTGAATAGTCCTATTCGTTTTCTCCAGAACCGGAAACCATCCTCGAATAAATTCCTTCGAGTTCGTATATAACCATACGATGGTTTTTTCCAATGGAAGTGGACGTTCGTAGTAATACGGGGTGTCCTGGAGAAAAGGGTAAAAGTAGGAGTGGCAATAAGGTTTGCAACTCTGACAATCCAAAAGCCAGTCTTATAAGAAAGTTCGGTCAACTTTGTCTCTGAGTCATAATCTAAGGTCGAGTCAATGGTCGCTGCCAAAGAGAGAGAGAAAAGAAACACTCAGCGTGCACTCTAACCTAGATCAGAATGGTTACCAATTTATGTAATCTGGAAACCTCCCACTGTACCGTCAAATTCTCCTCCAAACCTGAAAGAAGAATTAGTCGGGATCACCCGAGGAGTAAACCAATTCATCAGTGGGAATCGGGATCCAACTATCATCGCATGATAACGTGACGGAATCCGCTCACGTTATCACACTCCAGAAGGTATGCGCATATCTGGCAAGTTTCAGTTTCTTTAGAAACCCCCGATGTGATTTTTGCCCCATGCTCTTATGACCTTGACTTTGGCCAACATATCATAAGTCACATGTCAAGTTCTACCCGTCATTCTCCAGGTTAATTTGAGCCCACCCGTACATACCCTTGACTTTGGCCAAAATAGTAGTACGACTGCCCCAAACCAACGCATCTATCTATGCTGCATATGAATACCCAATAGCTACTAATCACTGTGCCTTGACTTTAGCCAACATACACAGCTTGAATACTATTGACTATCCATATGAAACGACGGAGGGCTACGAATGGTTTCTGGCGAAAACCTTTAACGTAATGAACTTGATATCGTTGAAGGAACGGATAGCTTTTTAGAAAAATATAGTAACGAAAACCTTTGCTAAAGAGGTCACTCCCGGTGAAAGGATTTTGGCTCTTTCCCCGTAGAATGAGGTGCAGGATATTCCAACTGAATACCACGATGCAAAGCAAAAGTAAACGACTATAGTGAAGTTATTGCCCTGACACAAATTTTTGTCCAAGGGGTCACTCCCGGTAAAGGGATCTCGGCCCTTGCCTCGTCGACTGAGGAGTAGGATATTCCAACTGAATACCACTGTGCAAAACAAAAGTGAACGTCCTTGCAATAACAGCTTTTTGAAAAAAGTTCCAACAACATCAGAATAGGTTTGATTTTAACTTGCATTGATCCGAATCAACGCAGTCCCATCAATTGATCACACTAATAAAGAATGAAAATAATGACGTACGTATATGCCATCCGCATTCGCCACTGGGTCCCGTCATTACCCGTTAGGTTAGCTAACTAACGACAGAGCGGGGACTGGACTAGCGCGGATGCAAAACATATACAACATCTACTAGTATATATATCAATATATAATATTTCGCTCAAGGCGTGATAAAATGCAACATCACAGAAATGTAATAAGCATCATAGAACAATACAGATATCTGGGATCCCCGGGTTTCACAGAGCCGCTACTGAAACCCGACGTTCCCCTGGTCGTGTGGATAGCCTGTGCAATAAAATCCTAGACCCCTACGGGCGCGGCAAGCTACCCGCCAAAACCTGAAGTGAGGCAGCCCCTTTAGCAACGTGAATGGACCACCCAGCACTTCACGGAATCCGGTAACTTGGGCACCCCTCCTGGGTCAACCTGTACCCCCTACGAGTGCAGCGAATAGCCCGCCAATTCTAGAGTAAAGCCCCCTCCGTCTCAATGCCATGAGATGCGGGCCCGTTGCCCTCTAGAAACCGGCTATCCGTGCACCCCTCCGCGGGGCAATTCTAGTACAGAAAGTAAAATATACATACAACGGGTACATCGACCGCAACCTGGTCGTGCCCCAAAAGAATAATACAAACAGGCAGTGACGGCAGTCCACATGTCGGACGCTCGCCCCGCAATAATAAATGTACATAATACAACAAAAACTGTACTAGCATTGCATCCAGGCTATCCCCCATGACCAATCCGCAACATCACAGCACAATCACAGAACATCAACGTGAATGTCACGTTCGCAAATCCGTCTAACCGGGCTATAGCAGTTAGACAGGATTTACCGATCAAGTGACATTCACGGTCGCAGATATAATGTAAATACTGTGAACTAATGTGTTTAAAATTTTCGATCGATCAAATTTTACCAAGTGGGCCCCAAGCATTACTGTAGCACTCACAGAAATTCTGGACCCAAAAAGAATATCCCAAGAACCCTATTTTCAAACAAGGAGCTCTCTGTAAAACTTTGGTGCATTGAACAGTACATATTGCGGCGGAACCGCGGCCCAAGCATGGGTTTGGCCGTGGTTCCACGGTGGTATAGTGGGTTCGTGCAACCAAATTTTTACAGAGTGCATATACTCCCCTGCACATCATTCTGCAACTACCTGAAAAATTTTTGGAGCCAAAAAAAATTCGACAGAAAGTGATGCTATTGAAAATGCGGATTTTGGAATTTTTTTGTTCGATCGGAAATATAAACACAATAGACAAAGCTAGACTAGGTTAATGGCGAGGCTCTGATACCACTGTGAGTGCACGGCGGCGTCCCGGCCGTCATCCCGAGGCCGAAAATGCGGAAGCGATAAAATACTTTAACTTTTCAAACCGGCACCACCGCGCACTATCAACCCGGATCGGGCCATTAAACTAGTCCTAGCTAACTAAAAAACGGGTAGAGAAGCTATACCATGTGATCCGTGTCTTCCGGTCTTCTCATCGTCGTCCCGATCTCCCGCGGAATCTCCGGCCATCTCCTCCTCGCCGGAAGGGCACCACATCGCCGGCTTCTTTTACGGGCTCCCACCTCTGGTCCGAGGCAACTCGGGCATGAAGTTGGTGAGTCGACGTGCCCAAGGTTTGCTGTAGAATAGTGTAGTGAGCTATGTCTCATTTGGAGTAGTGGATGTTGCCTTTTAGTGGAGGTATGAGATATATGCTTTTGGAGGAGGAGCTAAAATGGATTTTGTGAAGCCAAAAGAACAAAATTCCCCACACCAAAATATGGGACAGCCCCTTCATCCTAATGGCCGGCCATGTCCATGAGGGAATGAGAGAGTGGTGTGTGTGTGAATCAAAAGAATGAGTGAGCCAACAAATCAATCAAGAGAGAGAAAGGGTGATGATAACAAACAATGATCACAAACTAAAACCCACACTCAACCATCACTCATCAAGCATGATGACTCCAAAAGTAAACCATGATGAAGTCAAGAAGTCAATGGAGGCTAAACCATCATGACACAACAAAAAGCAAATAACACCCTCCACAATGCTTATTTGCACAAATGCAAATAAACCCTCCTCCACCAATCATCGGCCAATGAAAGATACAAAGAAAAATGGCCGAAACGGAAAGCAAACTGGCAACTCCAGAAAACTGATCCCGTAATTAATTACAGGAAAACCCCGCTATTGTATATACATACCCGCATTTGTATTCCGACCGAAATACAAATGCAATGAGACAAAATCTACACTGTACTATACTAGGATCAGGCTTAAACCAAAGCCCGCTAGTATTAACCGTCCGATCATGATCCGTGCAATACCGCACGTATCTGATCGAACCTTGCCATATCTCCATATGGCCTCTACAGCGTTTCGCCCGAAACTTGAGAAACTGGTCTGTGGGGGACTCTAAAGACTCGTCAACACCTTGGTTGTGGATTTAACCACTAGCACGTCAGAGGTATTAGCCTATACGTAACGGGCTACCAGGTATTGACCAAAAGGGACGTCGATGAGCGAACTCATCCTGACACCCTACTGAGCCTGTCGGTGACAATATCCGTACAGTCTGGTCCGTTCGTCTATGAGCACCGCATGGCGGGCCTATAGGGTTGGTAAAAGTCAGATCCCCAAAAGCGGTACAAGTCGTGTCGGAGTGTAGCCCAGAACACCCTGAGATACTACTGGAATACCTACCAGTAAATCTCCTGCCTTGGCCAAGGACTTCGTGTAATGGCTCTTCTAGACACAGCGCGACCTCACCCCCAATACCGGGAGAGACGAACCCCTGAAGATCCGCTCACTGCCTCCATGTGGCTCGGGACTGTACCCAACTAAAACCTGTTTGCACGTCTTCTTTGAGCATGGTAGGGTAGTAATCAAAGTACAGTGGGAACTCACATGAGACAAATGACGATCCTCAGGTCGATGAACTAACCTGTACACATGTCACCAGGGAACTGCTATCTGACGTCAGGTATAAGACCAACTAGCATGTTTCCGGCGAGTCCTGTCCGGTGTACTCATAACCCAATGAGCACCTGTATACATCTTAGGTGAACCAACTGACAACAATGGCTTGTGAGACCGGCCACCGCCCCTCGTCGGGGTCTCGACTATATACACTAGTCTACTCTGGAGTATCGATGCCCTGTCTCGAAACTCGCACGACTAGGGACCTTTTAAAGATGTGCTTATACACTACCAGCTCTCACGTATATGATCGCCCTCATACTGCTCGCAGTCAAGCAAGAATCCTAGAGGCTCTATCAACGTGTAATACCGACCTGTCAGGTTACCTAAAGCAGTACACGATGATAAAGGTAAACCAGATAGCTTACTATCATCTTGAGTAAGACTGTCCTACTGGGATAGGTCCTCCCTCAATCATTGCAATCACGTGCCTGTGATCCAATAATTGACTCTGAGGGCACTATCTCCAACAGACGGTATCTCCATGGCCCCGAAGTCGAGATGGAGATCGCTCAGACGTAGATAGACCGGATGCCTCTTGGTGAGGGCATTTTGTTCCTTAGTCGTTGCAGGGTTGGAAGTTACCCGCTGGGGACTCACCGAGCAGGAAGGAACCCGGTGACCTCGCGAAGAGGGCTCCGGATCCTCAGCGTCTGACGGGTAGGAGACTGTCCGCTGGGGATGCGCCGAGCAGGGAAGCTACCAGGTGCCTCATGATGAGGGCTGTTCCCGCCAAAATTATCGGCCAAAGCTACTTGTTCTCTTAAAAGAAAGGGGGAGAATCCTCAAAAAACAGGCATCACGTGTAAAACATGTGGGCGCACGTATGCAAAGCATATGAGCGCTGAATATAAATAATTAAGGGCCAAACATGCATCACGTGTAAAACACGTGGGCGCTCATATGCAAAGCATATAAGCGTTGAATAACCAAGGGCAAAACAGGCATCACGTGTAAAACACGTTGGCGCTCATATGCAAAGCATATGAGCACTGAACATAAATAACCAAGGGCCAAACATGCCTCACGTGTTACACACGTGAGCGCTCTGAACATACACAGGCTAAAAACCCAAACTAGGGGTCACGTGTTCAACACATGAGTGCTTTTGCTAATCACATGAAAAGCATGTGAGCACCCTAATTTAAAATGTTCCTATCAAATTCTAGAATTAAATTCTATTTGGGAAATATTTTCTTAATTTTCCTTAAACTAGAAAGATCTTCTCTGTTAAACAGAGGACCCTTGGATCAAAGATCCAGCGGTGATCATTTGATAGAATAAAAATCTATCATAGGAAATTTTTTTCCTAATCTTATAACAAGAACAAAATTCTATATTAACAAGATATCCATATTAAGAAAATATATTCCTGATCTTGTTAAACTAAAAAGATATGATGGAATAAAATTCTAATCTTGTTAAAACTAACAAGATATTCATAATCTTGTTAAACAAACAAGAAATCTTCTCTGTTAAACAGAGGGCCTTTGGATTAAAAATCCAACGGTGAATAAAATTCACCGAGTGATCTAAAAGATCATGTTGGTTACAAAATCAATCAAAATCTTTCAATGAAAGATTGACTAAACAAACTGATTCTTTTGTTTCTCCTATAAATAGGAGCCAAGGGGGAAGAAGAAGGAGATTGAACAACAGAGAGAGATTACAAAAGAAAAGAGAATTTAATTCTCCAGAGAGAAAAGAATGTCTCTTCCGAAAAGAAAGAAATCCTAGGTAAAAGAGGGAAAGAGATCATCCTATAAGCTTTCACAGAATAAGAACTTAGTTATTCCTTTGGTTGAAGGTCTGCAGAAGCAGATCTCCCCATAAGTTGAGAATTTAATTCTCATCGGGGAGGTTTTGCCATGCAGATCTAAAACCTAAGAGAAGATCTAAGTTCAGAGAATTATATTCTCCCACAAAATACATATGAATTTAATTACTCTAAATAAAATTAGGGTTTAACCCTATAAAAGAATTTAATTCTTCCAAATATATAGGAATTTAATTCCTCTAAATAAAATTAGGGTTCAACCCTATAAAAGAATTCAATTCTTAAACAAGAGACTTAGACTTTTCATGCACGTAAAAAGATCAAGTACCCAATATGATCACGTGGCAACACGTGACCCTCCCATGGTCAAAAAAGAATGAATGAGATGGGGTCACGTGCTCCCACATGACCTTTGGATAAATCCTTCAAAATAAAGAGAACAAAGCTAAATCAGAACAGATTTTGGGCGCCCTCACGTGTCCCCACACGACCCCTAGCAAATCCTTTCAATATCCAGTGCATGGGTACCCATCACGTGCCTATACATGATTGCCATGAAGATTAAGTGTTTAACACTTATTTGAATATTCTGAGAATAAAATAAAGGAAGCCTGGCCCAATCCTCAGGTGCCTCACGTGACCCCACGTGAGCGCTTCACTTTTAGTTTTTAACACTGTTTTGAGTGCATCAGGTGGGAATACGTGATCGCCAAATATATGCTAGTGTTTAACACTATATTCGAACCAGTCTTCCAGAGGCAAGACTTTCCTTTGAATGAATCTCAAATACACCCTTGTCTTCCAAAATTGATCATCACATATGGCATATGAGTGCTCAGTACTCAATAAAAGACAAAAATATTGTCAGAATCCAGACCCATGCTTAACATTGCTAAGTAAAGGGGGGGCTGACCCCAGAAAAATGTTCAGCAGCCCAAACAAATGTCCAACGTTTTAAACCTAATTGAACTTAGCCCAAGTTGGCTATAAGTCGTCAATTCAGATTTAACTGAGCCCATGTGCTCATAATATAATTAATTGATCTTAGTCTCAAATTGGACTACAGATCTCCCAACACACATCAGTTCAAGGGTACATCTCTGCATTCCTCTGATATGTGTCGTTGTAATCCTTCAACGTCTTCCCGACAACCAGACATTCCATGGACTGTGGGGTCTTTAAACCCATGGACTATGATGTCCTTAACCTTGGACCGTAATGTCCCTAAACTAATCGATCGCAAAGTCTCTAAACTAAAACAATAGAGTTCAAATGCTCTTTTGTTGGATCTAAATGATCCTGTTAAGTAGATCTTAGTCTAAAATTAGACTAACGTATCCTTAACAAATGGTTAAGTTGATCTTAGTCTAAAAATTAGACTAATGTATCCTTAACAAACGTTTAAGTTAATCTTAATCTCAAATGAGACTAATGTATCCTTAAATCCAACCCAAACCCAAATCTACGAAAATACGGATTTGGACAAATCCACGCCTTACGGACGACAACATAAATTAGTCTCCGTATACAATCCACGGGCAACCAAAAACAAAACAAACACACACGACACGAAGTAACCATCTGGAGAAGGAGAAAGTGGTTACCGCGATGCAGTAGCGTAATTAACTGCAGGGGCTTGCGCCTGTAAGGAAGAGCGTCCCTACAATCAAAAACCCCTCAAATGAGGGGGAATCTGACGAAGTCTGCTACATCAGCCGCATCCGTTTAAACCTTCGATACACGGTGTCATAAATCAACTTGGCATATTCGGAGAGGTGGACGGATAGCACCAAATAGCATCTGCCCTCGAAATTCAGGCCGGACGTCCCAACGTCTCGGTCGCGTCTTTCGGCGGAGAACAGATTCTGACACGCCCGGTGGGACCTTTTCCTCTTTCCACTCCACACTTTGTATGTCGTATTTCGTGAACGAATCACAGTTTGCTATGGTTGCCGCTGAATTCGAGGTACTTAGATTTTGTGTCTTGCTCTGTGCAGAAAACAGAAGATTAATGGCTTCCAACTGCACAAACTGCAACAACTCCCACTCCGTCATCGCCGGAGGAGCGACCTACGGGCCTCAAGCGGCCTCCCTTTTTACGATGCCGGTGGACCAGGTGATGCAAGCCACCAAAGGGCTATTCTTTGGGACTATGCTCCCACCAATGAGCTTCAACGCCCTATTACCGTTGAAAGAAGCTCCGAAGAAGTCGGTTTTTGATCGGCTTACAACTACTGCGGCCCTCTCAATGGGTCGCCCAAATCCAGTGCCTCAGTTTTCAACAGACTGGGCCAAAGCTCAAGTAGGCCCGTGAAGAAGCCCGCGATACCTGAAGCAGCCATCCTAAAGTGGATAGCCATTCCTGCTCCTGAAGTCGTCAAGGCAGCTTCTCCTGCTAAAGGGTCGGTCTTCACAAGACTGGCCGATTCAGCTCCTACTCCACGTGAAGTCACGAAGGCTGCTTCCCCTGTTCAAAAGTCGGCCTTCGCAAGATTGACTATCCCCTCTCAACGGACGTCAGTCTTCGACCGGATAGCACCAATAACATCCTCTCCTCAAAGCAGGGGGCATAAGGAAGTTCAGCCAACAGCGGAGGTGATCCCGGCCACACGACCTGCTTGACGTCGCCATTGGCGCCAAGTGAGGAAGGTTGGGGGTAGTTCCCCTTCTGGATTGACACCGCCAGCTCCACCGATAGAAATTGCTGCTGCTGTTCCAACTGGAAACAGGTTTGAAACACTCAGGAGGGTGCACGATGGCCGTGCTGAAGAGATCTCCTCCACCCGTGGAGAATGCTACATAGGTGAAGCTTGAGCAGCCTCCTTAGCGGCTGTCCTCCAAAATTCACAAGGTCTGGCGACAGGTCTAAGACTCCGTGATTGATCAAGACTACCCCCGCCGACAGAAAAAGATGAAAGTTCTGCGAGAAGTGGATCACCCTGTCAAGCCACAGAAGGTGTCATCTGTTTGGGTGCCCACTGCAACGGCTCCCTCAACTTCGACCGCCCACAAAAGAAGGAGGCCGAAGAAGATCCCTGCGTTTTTAGCAAATCGCAAGGACACTGAATCTAAACGCCCTAAGTCTGGGTATATGGTGGTGCATACTGTTTATATGGCTTCCGGAAAAGAGGATAGCCGTATCTCTACGGGTCACCGACCACTTACACAGTCTGTGACTAAGGCTCAGGAGCAACAACAACAAAAGCTCTAAGAAATGCTGACAGCTATGGCTGCACTCACTGGACCAAAAGCAGGCCTGGAGACATCTTCGGAGCAGCGTCATGAGCAGAAAACAGATGTCGAATTCCTTCGAAGAATGCTTGAGAAGAAGGACAAAGAGGTTGCGGAACAAGCGGCCAACATAAAACAAATGGCCCTTTTATTCCAAGATATGGTGGGCCTGATGATCTAGCCGGACCCTCCAGCCGAAGATCCTCCAGTAATAATTGAAGATGATAGAGGAGAGACATCAAATCCTCTGCCGGCTCTGTCAGCAGCCAAGGAGGAGACCATCTCCAAAGCCATGCTCGATGATTATATAGCTCAGCAAATACGAGCTCATCAAGCGAATGAAGCAACCGGCCAAGTCGTCAGAACTGGACGACCATATCCAGGATGGTACGATCAGATAATGTACCCGTCAGGATACATAATTCCTAAATTCCATGTGTACAAGGGGAAAGGCAATCCCCATTAACATGTCGCTCAGTTCAGGGCTCTCTACGGCAATACTGGAGGGGATGATAAGCTACTGCTTCGTCAATTCGTCGGCAGCTTGGCGGAGACGGCGTTCGAATGGTACTCAGAGCTTCCCAATGACTTCGTCAAAACTTTTACGGAGATGGAATTGCTGTTCACCCAACGTTTCGCCAGCGCTAGCGAGCACACCCCGATCACCGCGTTAATTAACGCCAGAGTGAAGCCAGGCGAAACATGGGTGCAGTATACGATACAGTGGCGGAATCTATGGTCGAAGTGCGAGCAGCACATCGAAGAAGAACCTGCGGTAGGCATATTCGTAGGGACCCTCGACCCTCAGCCGACCATTTCACAATTCATGATGTTCTTCAAACCAACTACTTTCCAAGCCTTGATTGACAAACTGGCCCAAATGGATCAGATGGGTCATAGGCCCTCTTCTTCGAAGTTAGAATCTCGAAACGAGAAAGGAAAAAGGAAAGCGACCTTCGTCGCCAATACTCAGTAGCAACCCGGTGGTCCAAAGCCAACTGATCGCCAAGATGAAAGACGACGATTCTTCAATGAGAAAATGAAGCGCCCTTATTCGTTTCCCGGGATAAAACGAGGAGACTGTTCGAGCTGGCGGTGCGCAGCAGGCTCATCACCTTGTCGAATCAAAAACGCCCATTGCAACCCGGTGAGGTCAATAATCCCAATTATTGCCCCTATCACCAAGTGGTAGGCCATCCAATCGAAGATTGCTTCGTCTTCAAAGGCTGGATTGAGGATCAATACCAACAGGGGAAATTCGCACTGTCCGAGAATTGGAAAGTAAGCCCGCCTCAGCCGCGCGCTCTTAAAAGGGGAGACACACCGGGGGCATCATGCTCTTTTATAGAAGAAGCTCCATGGGAGGTCGCTCTTTCAGCCAAGATGAAAAGAATGCTGAACGATCTCCAAACATACCCGGCAATCAGGTCGAAAAGTCTGCTGGAACCCGAGATCATTGAGAGAATGCTGAAGCCACGCCTGACTCCAAGAATTAGTAGCGAACGCTCAGGCCTAGCCATCAAAGTCTTCGAAGAAGAAGAAGAAGACCAAAAAGGCCATGAAACCTGATGACAAGCGCACGGACCTGCAAAAATATATTGACGCACTGGAGGAATATAACCATAAGGCGTGAACCCCGGTCACGCTCCAAGAGTTTCTCAACTACATCCTTGAAGATAGAGATGGCGATGAAGATGAGGGAGAAGACTTGTTAGACAAACCTGAAGATTATGTGGCAAGCTGCCATGTGATCTCTCACTCGTCAGTAGATGGTGAAGAAGCTCCTGATACAGAGAAACTGGGGGCAGATCCCAAACCGGAACTCCTAGGACCGTCAAACGAGATGATTGACGTATTCCTGAGCGAAGCTCTTCTGAAAAGCAAAACTGATCAGGAGCGTGAAAATCGCCGTATACGAAAAAACCAAACATCGGCGATTGAACGAAAGGATTGAAATACCCCAACCGGATAGGAGCACTTCAGCCGTCAGCAAAAGCACGTTCAAGACAAGGAAAAGGTTCGCCAAACCCATATCGATGGGAATGAAGCTGCCACCCTCCGAAGGAAACACTCCTGATAGGATACACCTTAACGAAGAGGATGCACATCCAAACTACTGCTTGTACCATCGGAGGACCACACACCCTACTGTAGAATGCAACGCCTTTAAAAATTGGTGACAGGGATACGTTGCTCACCGACAGCATTTCAAGCGAATGAAGCGCAAAACTCGTCGGGAGCAAAGAAGCGCGACCGATGAGCATAAAAGAACTGCTGGCAACTGTCACATGGTTAATTCCGTGGGATAGCAAGTTCTCACCTTCGGGAATGATTCTGATGAAGAAATAGCCCTCGGCCCTCTATTCAAGGAATCTATCCCTGAAACAGAAGAGATGAAGACTTGCGAGAATATTCAGCTGCGCAATCGCACGCTACCTGAAAAGAATCTCGGACTCGCAAATAAGGGATCGAACAAAAAGGATAAAGGGAACGAAAAAGTCCTTGAAGATATCGCCCTCGATGACCGAGTCGTCGAAGAGCTGGCAGCTAAGTACCCGCCCAAGAAAAACAAGGTGGATTACAACGTTCTGGCACACCTGAGGAAGATACCCAGGCAGCTAAGCATTCTCGACGCCCTTCTGCTATCCAAAGAGGCCAGCGATTCTCTGATCAAGTCATTACAAGAGCCTGACCAGTTTCAAGCTTTTCTTGCCGAAGAAAAAATGAAGGACGTGCTGGAAGAAGTTCACACAGCCGACATCACCTTCAGCGACGAAGACCTCCTCCTTGGGACATGCGAGCATAACCGTCCTTTGTACGTCTCCGGGTATTACCATGACATCAAGATAGGGAAGATCCTAATTGACAACGGGTCCTCTTTCAACTTCCTAAATGTAAGGGTGGTAAAAGAAATCTGCATGAGCGTACATCACCTCGCTCGGAATAAAATCACCATCTCCGGTTTTGACTCCCAGTCATCACAGACGCTCAGGTCTGTGATACCGACATTACACTTTGGGCTGCTCATCACTGACATCAAGTTTCACGTCATCGACGCCAAGACTTGCTATAATGCTTTGTTCGGCCGGCCTTGGTTACACGAGTACAACATTATCCCTTCTACACAACATCAGTGTATGAAGTATTGCAAAGATGGTCTCGAGTATACCGTGACAGGGGAGCTGAACCCATTCTCCGTGAATGAAGTCCGAAAGTACGAAGATGCAAAGTACTTCTTACCAGACTTCGAAGACACGGAAAGATACCATAAGCCGGAGAATAAGCAAAAATCTATCACCACCATTCCGTTCTTCGGGAGCGATACTGAGGAGGAGGAAGAGATAGTCTATTCTGGACCGCCCCAATGCAACAAGCCGGGACCGTCCACTCCTATTCCGGTCTTCGGCAGCGACTCTAAGGATGAGGTCAATGCAGTATTTTCTGTTCGGCCATCAATACAAACCTTCATTGGAGATGATCAGAGTTTGAAGATCGCCATGGTTCCCTAAGAGCATTGCAAATAGCTTGACGCACTTGATACCTATAGTGTGAAGGAACTGCAGACGTTATACGTCCCTCCCAGACGAAAAGATGAAAAGGCGATCCTCTTTTATCGATCCACGGAAACCAAAGTGGAGAAAGAGATCTGGCATGGTGCCGATTCTATGCTTAACAGGCTCCAGCCCATCCGTTTGCCCAGATACTACACAGAAGGATTAAAAAGGCTGTTTAAGCGCCAAGGCGTACCCTTGAAGCAGACCGCGCGACAAGCCCAGTTCTACAACAGGATCTGGAACGTCCCCGGAACTCAGCGAAAATTACCCAACGGGAGAATGGAAACGATCAGGCTTGGATATATTCAATCCAAGAAACGGGAGCGATTCCATGGCTGCTGCGTTATACATGATTTCGATGAAGAAGGAAATGCTCAGTTAGAAGACGCTAACCCTGAACCAAAACGAGATCTCTCCATGAAAGTGCCAAGTCCGTCGTTCGAAGAACAAATGGACAAGCTTATAAGGGAGGCGGGTCAAAAGGTCTGGGATGACCACAACTGCGAATTGGCTATTTACGAGAAAGCCAGGACGCAGCGCCTCTTTCAGCAGGTTACGGAGAATGACAATGCCCTTCGTCGCCAGCCTGTCATACAAAAGACCCGAAGCAGAGGTAGAAACAAACTGAAGAACGGAAAAAACGTTCGACAGCAGCAAAGCGGGTCCAAGAAACCTCGCGATCAAAAATTGAGCAGCCGGGATCCGTCTCTTATAAAGAAAATGGGTCGAGCATATTCTTTTCCCAAGACAAGACAAGGAAGATATTCGATCTTGTCATAAAACATCAGATGATGACCCTCCCGGAGTCCAAGCACCCTGATCAAGAAAATGAGGTTCATCACCCAGATTATCGCCCCTATCACCGAGCGATAGGACATCCTCTTGAAGACTGCTTCACATTCAAAGACTGGGTAGAAGACTAGTATCAGCAAGGCAGGTTAGCTTTATCCAGCAGTTGGAAGGTAACCTCGCCACAGAAGCATGAACCGAAAGCCATATATGCAGCGACAGTAGGGCCGGATCAACATTGGTCTTGGAAGCGATCTCGTACCTGTCATGTGATAATGATGTCGGACGAAGGAATGACCGAGAACATGGATGACCTCTCCCGGTGCTTCGAAAATGATGATGACGAGGTGATCTCAGAGTTTCCACCGGCACCAAAAGAACTGGAAGATGGGATACATATTACTGCAGATAACCTTAGAAAAATCGACTTGGAGACGGCAGACGATCCACGGCCGACGTTCGTCAGTGAACTGTTGTCTGAAGAAAAGGTGGCTACGCTCAAAGATGTGCTCATGAAGTATAAAGACTGCTTCGCATGGAACTACTCTGAGATGCCGGGGCTAGCTCCGGAAATAGTGGTGCATAAATTGGCGATATCTCCGGACGTCAAGCCAGTAAAGCAAGCACCAAGAAGAACGCGGCTCGAATTTGAAATGAGCATCAACGCCGAAGTTAAGAAGCTAATCGACTCCGGCTTTATCCAAGAGGTTCAGTACCCTGACTGGATCGCCAACATTGTCCCGGTGATGAAGAAAAATGGGACAGTGTGCATCTGCGTGGACTTTCGAGACCTCAACAAAGCTTTCCCGAAGGATGACTTTCCTGTACCGGTTACCGACCTAATGATAGACAACACGTCCACTTACGAAGTCTTCTCCTCATGGACGGCTCATCAGGGTACAATCAAATAAAGATGCATCCCGAGGACCAGAAGCATACTGCTTTCCGTACCCTTTTGGGCATATTCTGCTACAAAGTGATGCCTTTTGGTCTGAAGAACGCCGGCGCTATCTATCAGAGGGCCATGACGAAGATCTTTGATGACCTTATACACGAGTTTGTCGAATGTTATATCGATGACCTCGTAGTAAAAAGCAAATCGCACGGAGAGCATTGGGAGAATCTAAAAATAGTGTTCCAACGCCTTCGGAAATACAATCCGAAGATGAACCCTCTCAAATGTGCATTCGGAGTCTCCTCAGGTAAATTCCTAGGGTTCATTGTACGACATCGAGGCATCGAAATCAACCCGTCAAAGATCAAGGCGATTATGGAAATGCCCTCCCTACGAACTTTGAAGCAACTATGGTCTCTCCAAGGAAAGCTCGCGTATATCCGGCGGTTCATAGCTAACCTCTCCGGAAAATGCCGTCCCTACAGTCACTTGATGAAGAAGGGAACCCCGTTCCTCTGGGATCGCAAATGCCAAAGCGCACTAGACGAAATCAAGCAATACCTGCAGAATCCGCCCGTGCTGACTGCTCCGGTCAAGGGAAGGCCGCTCATCCTGTATACAACAGCCCTTGAAGGTTCTTTAGGCGCACTATGGGCATAAGAGAATGACCAAGGGAAAGAGAGAGCCTTCTATTATTTGAGTCGAGTTCTCTTGGGGGCAGAAAACAATTACTCCCCCATTGAAAAACACTGCATGGCGTTAATCTTCGCTATAACGAAGCTCAGGCACTATGCATTGGCGCATAAGGTCCACTTCATATCAAAAGTGGATCCTCTCAAATATTTGATGTCAAGAGACATCCTAACGGGACGGCTCGCTAAATGGGCCCTACTCTTGATGGAGTTTTCGATAACATATCGACCTCTCAAGGCAGTGAAAGGCCAGGCTATTGCCGACTTCCTCGCTGAGCATCCTATACCTGCCGATTCACCCCTAAATTGCGAATTGCCAGACGAGCACGCGTTTGATACGATTGACAGGGAGAAAGGAGAGAGTAACACCCGATGGGAACTCTGCTTCGACGGGGCATCTTCCATGAAAAATTAAGAGCACATCACCCCCATAATCAAATCTGGGGTAGGCCTCATCTTCGTGACCCCACAAGGAGGGATAATGCGCTTTTCCTTTTCCTTGACAGAGCCGAGGACAAACAATCAATCTGAATATGAAGCTTTGATAGCAGGTCTTGAGATCGCTGTCGACATGGGAATTGAAAACCTCCTCATATACGGAGACTCCCAACTGGTAGTTAGCCAAGTGAACGGCGACTATCAGACACGCAAACCGGAGTTGGTAAAGTACGGTGAGAGAGTGCAGCAATTGCTAACCCAAATCCCTGCTTACGTCCTGGAAAGCATACCGCGCGCGGAAAATAGCAAGGCTGATGCGTTAGCCAAGCTCTCTAAAGAACTGGTCGACGAGAACTTCGATGATGTAAGGATTATTGTGCAAATCCGTCGAGTTCTCGCACCGGCAGAAATATCTCCGGAGTCGTTCGAAGAAAAGAGAGCGACCGAACAAATAGCCCTACAAATAGAGGACCAGGGAAAGGTCAAGGATTGGAGAGAAGTCTTTATAGACTACTTCAAAACCCGTCGAACACCTGAAGATGCATCCTCGAGACATCAGCTCATGAAAAGAGCTCTGTCTTTTGCCTTCGTTAATGACATTCTGTATAAGAGATCGTTCGACTCCCTGTGGCTAAGATGCCTAGGACCGGAAGAAGCAAAGAGAGTCGTCCAAGAAACTCACGACGGAATCTGCGGTTCTCATCAAGCCGGGCCGAAGATGAAACTGAAGATCAAAAGGATGGGATACTATTGGCCCATGATGATTCAAGACTACCTCAAATACGTGAAGCAGTGTCACTCGTGCCAGATTCACGGGGACTTTATCCACCAGCATCCAAATCCGCTACATCCAACGGTGGCTAGCTGGCCATTCGAAATGTGGGGAACTGACATAATCGGGCCCATCGAACCGGCATCATCCAGGGGACATCGGTACATATTGGCGACAACTGATTATTTCTCTAAGTGGGCGGAAGCAATACCGCTAAGAGAAGTGAAGACGGAGAATATCCTCCATTTCTTCAAGACACAAGTTATCTATCGGTTCATCACTCTGCGACGGATTATCTCCGATAACGGGCCGGCTTACAGAAGCCACAATCAGCCTCTTCACACAACAACATAATATAGACTGGAGATACTCTTCGGTCTACAATCCCCGAGCTAATGGTCTGGCTGAGGCTTTCAACAAGACCTTGACGAAGATCGTGAAAAAGACAGTGACTCGAAATAAGAAGGACTGGCACGAGAGACTGCATGAAGCTCTCTGGGCGTATCGGACTACGTTCAAGGCGGCCACAAATACAACGCCGTATGCATTAGTATTCGGCACTGAGGCAGTACTCCCTTTGGAGATAGAGTTACCCTCCTTACGAGTGGCAGTTCATTACGAGCTAACGGACGAAGAGAATGCTCATCTTCGGCTTGAGGAACTTGATGCCCTCGACGAAACTCGGCTCATGGCGCAGCAAAACTTGGAAGCTTACAAAGCAAAGATGATGCGCTTATATGAGAGATTGACTAGGCCAAGAGCATTCCGCCAAGGCAAACTTGTGCTGGTGGTCAAGAGACCTATGATCCCCAATCGTGCCAAACGGGGGAAGTTTGAGCCAAACTACGAAGGCCCATACATCATAGACAAAGTCTACCAAGGTGGGGCTTACTTGCTCATGGATATGCATGGCGAAAGACCCTTCAGGCCAATAAACAGTCGGTTCCTAAAAAAATACTACGCCTGACGAGTTACGGCCTGGGTTAATGATAGATGACGACGCCTCTGTTCGCTCGCTATCTTCCCAGGCCCAAACTCCAGAAGTGGTAGCCAATGAAGCCGTTGCAACAACGGACCGAAATGTCCTAAACTAATGACGGACCGAAATGTCCTAAAGCTAACAACGGACCAAGATGTCCTAAAACTAACAATGGACTGAAACGTCCCTAAACTAACGACTGACCAAAACGTCGTTAAACTACTAAAAACCCGCGGCGTCCCCAGGCTGACGTGGTAAAAAAAATAATAATAATAAAAAAAGAAAGAAAACGGCATGTCCATAAGCGAGATGGACACGGATGAAAACCCGAAAGGGCTCTGTGAGTAAAAACAGCAGGGCTACCGGCGAGTTTTGTGAAAACCAGAAAGGGCGCAATCTCGTTAAAAGACACTTGCAAGGTCCTCTCGACCTTGTGAGGAGAAAATGCCTGCGTGAGATCCTTACGACTCACAGGGGAGCAACACACTTAAGAATCCTCACGATTCTTAAGAAGAAAACGTACTTACGAGATCCTCACGACTCGTAAAGAGAATTCCCCTTTGAGACCCCCACGGCTCATAAGATTCAAAAGCCTTAAACTACAGGGATGTGAACCTGTTCTTAAGCCATCACAGTCCCCAGAATTTCCCTACAAGCGGTTCAATGCTGACCCTTGTATACAATCCACGGGCACGAATAAACATTTCCCTCATAGAGTCCCACCAGCGACTAGGGATATGCTCTCACGGTGAACAAACACTTGTAGGTCCTCTCGACTTGTAAGAAGAAAATACTCTTGTAAGATCCTTATGACTTATAAGAGAACACACACTTAAGAATCCTCACGATTCTTAAGGAGAAAACGCACCTACGGGAGCCTCACGACTCGTAGGGAGAAACACCTTTATGAGACCCTTACAGCTCATAAAGACAAAAGCCTTAGTCGATAGGATTTTAACCCTGTTTGCTAAGCCACATTTGTTCGAACTGACAAAGGCAAACGATGATTCGCTCCTGGCAATATCTCAGTTGTAGCGATACTGATACCTAAATCGGTATCAAATCCCAAGTCCTTTCAAGGCAAATGATGATTCTCTCCTGGCAATATTCCAGTCGTAGCGATGGTGATGCTGAGATTAGCACTGGATTCTAAGTTCCACACTCGCGATAAAAATCGGCGAGCCAAAAATGCATACAAAATAGCCGAAATGATAGGGCAACTTGCTACAAAATCGGCAAGTAAAATATATGCATACAAAATAGCCGAAATGATTGGGCAACTCGCAATAAAAAACAGCGAGTAAAAAAAAATATAGCCGAAATGATGGGGCACCGCGAAAAATAGCCAAAATGATTGGGCAATCACGATTTTCGCGATACAAAAAGCTAAAATGATGAAGCATCGCGGAAAGAAAACAAAAATAATACGTATAAAATTAAACTTTTGCCCTACAGGTGAGATCACATCGATCCCTGTATACAATCCAGGGGCACAAACGGAACCATATCATCCCACCAGACTTCATCAAAAAGAGAGCCAAGTCTCGATGGCAACATCTACAGCCTAGAGATCATCAACAGCGTTCTTCCTCATTCCAGCAGGATATGGACGTGACATCCACTAAACGGGGCCACGACAAAGTTCCTAGTTCCAGATTTCGACGGCGACATCTACAGCCTAGAGATCATCAACATCGTTTCTTCTCATTCCAGCAGGATACGGACGCGACATCCACCAAACGGAGCCACGGCAAAGTCCCTAGTTCTAGATTTCGACGGTGACATCTACAGCCCAGAGATCATCAACGGCGTTCCTTCTCATTCCAGCAGGATACGGACGTGACATCCACTAAACGGAGCCTTGGCAAAGTCCCTAGTTCCAAATCTCGACGGTTCATAGGTAACCCAGAGATCAACAGCGGCGTTCCTTCTCAACTCTAGCAGGATCCAGATGCAACATCAACAACTGACCCCAGGGTCAAAACAACGGAGCTACGACAGAGTCCTTAGGTCTAAGTCTTGACGGCCATATCTACAGCCTGGAGACCCACAATAGCATTCCTCCTCAATCCAGCAGGATTAAGATGCGACATCAACCTTGGAGCCACGGCAAAGTCCCTGTTCCAAATCTCGACGGTTCACAGACAACTTAGAGATCACCAACAACGTTCCTCCTCATTCCAGTAGGATTAAGACGCGACAATCAACCTTGGAGCCATGGAAAAGTCCCTGTTCCAAACCTCGACGGTTCACAGACAACCGAGAGAGCAAATCCTGGTCCCGAAGAACACGGCTAAAGTCAATCCTGACCCCGTGGGAAACGGCCAGAGCAAATCCTGGTCCCGTAGAACACGGCTAAAGTCAATCCTGACCCCGTGGGAAACAGCCAGAGCACCTCCTGGTCATGTAGAACACGGCTAAAGTCAATCTTGACCCCGTGGGAAATATCTAGATCACCTCCTGGTCATGTAGAATACGGCTAAAGTCATTCTTGACCCCGTGGGAAACAGCTAAAGCACCTCCTGGTCATGTAGAACACCCATAAAGTCAATCTTGACCCCGTGGGAAACAGCCAGAGCACATCCTGGTCATGTGGAACATGACTAAAGTCAATATTGACCCCGTAGGAAACAGCCAGAGCACCTCTTGGTCATGTAGAACACGGCTAAAGTCAATCTTGGCCCCGTGGGAAATAGCCAGAGCACATCCTGGTCATGTAAAACACGGCTAAAGTCAATCTTGGCCCCGTAGGAAATAGCCAGAGCAAATCCTGGTCTCGTAGAACACGACCAAAGTCAATCCTGACCCCGTGGGAAATAGCCAGAGCGAATCCTAGTCCCATAGAACACGGCTAAAGTCAATCTTGACCCCGTGGGAAACGGCCAGAGCAAATCCTGGTCCCATAGAACACGGCTAAAGTCAATCCTGACCCCGTGGGAAATGGCCAGAGCAACCCCTGACCCCGTACGGTTAAAGTCAATCCTGACTCCGTATGGCTAAAGTCAACCCATCCTGGTCCCGTAGAACATGGCTAAAGTCAATCATGACCCCGTGAGAAATGGCCAGAGCAACCCCTGACCCCGTATGGCTAAAGTCAATCCTGACTCCGTATGGCCAAAGTCAACCCCTCCTGGTCCTATAGAACACAGCTAAAGTCAATTCTGACTCCGTGGGAAACAGCCAGAGTAAACCCTCGAACTCCCTGTCAAAGCAACACTTCGACTCAGGAGCAGGTCAACTCATCAATCACTTACGAGTCCTCTCGACTTGTAAGGAGAAAATTCTCTTGTGAGATCCTTACGACTCTCAAGAGAAAACGCACTTAGGAATCCTCATGATTTCTAAGGAGAAAATACACCTACGAGATCCTCTCGACTCGTAGGGAGAAAAATCTTTATGAGACCCTCACGGCTCATAAAGTTGAAAAGTCTTAGGCGGCAGATCCGAACTTGTTTCCTAAACCATCGCTACTCTACAAGGAGGTCATTATGGACTATCGGCAGGCTACATTTGCCAAAACCACATTCACCACTAAAGTAAAGAAGCTACTTACGGGTCCTCACGATTCTTAAGGAAAAATACCTCAGTGAGATCCTTACGACTCATAGAGGCGATGAACTCTTAGAGATCCTCATGATTTTTAGGGAGAATTTACACCTACGAGATCCTCTCGACTTGTAGGGAGAAAAAACCTTCTTGAGACCCTTACGGCTCATGAAGATGAAAAAAGTCTTAGGCTACAAAGACTCTAAACTTGTCCCCTAAGCCGTCAATTCTATTACCATGCATAACTTTGCACTACTTCACCCACGTACATGCTTACGTGGGCAAAGTAGTGGGGGGTATTTGTTCCCGCCAAAATTATCGGCCAAAACTACTTGTTCTCTTACAAGAAAAGGGGAAGAGTCCTCAAAAAATAGGCATCACGTGTAAAACACGTGGGTGCACGCATGCAAAGCATATGAGCGCTGAACATAAATAACCAAGGGCTAAACAGGCATCACGTGTAAAACACGTGGGCGCTCATATGCAAAGCATATGAGCGCTGAATAACGAAGGGCCAAACATGTATCACGTGTAAAACACGTGGGCGCTCATATGCAAAGCATATGAGCATTGAGCATAAATAACCAAGAGCCAAACATGCCTCACGTATTACATACGTGAGCGCTCTGAACATATACAGGCTAAAAACCCACACTAGGGGTCACGTGTTAAACACGTGAGTGCTTTTTCCAATCACATGCAAAGCATGTGAGCGCCCTAATTTAAAATTTCCTATCAAATTCTAGAATTAAATTCTATTTGGGAAATATTTTCTTAATCTTTCTTAAATTAGAAAGATCTTCTCTATTAATCTGAGGACCTTTGGATCAAAGATTCAGCGGTGATCATTTGATAGAATAAAAATCTATCATAGGAAAATATTTTCTTAATCTTATAACAAGAATAAAATTCTATGTTAACAAGATATCCATATTAAGAAAATATATTCCTGATCTTGTTAAACTAAAATGATATGATAGAATAAAATTCCAATCTTATTAAAACTAACAAGATATTCATAATCTTGTTAAAAAAATAAGAAATCTTCTCTGTTAAACAGAGGGCCTTTGGATTAAAAATCCAACGGTGAATAAAATTCACCGAGTGATCTAAAAGATCATGTTGGTTACAAAATCAATCAAAATCTTTCAATGAAAGATTGGCTAAACAAACTGATTCTTTTCTTTCTCCTATAAATAGGAGCCAATGAGGAAGAAGAAGGAGATGGAACAACAGAGAGAGAATACAAAAGAAAAGAGAATTTAATTCTCCAGAGTGAAAAGAAGGTCTCTTCAGAAAAGAAAGAAATCCTAGGTAAGAGAGGGAAAGAGATCATTCTATAAGCTCCCACAAAATAAAAAGAGAATTTAATTCTCAAACTAAGAGTTTAACTCTTCTGAATAAGAACTTAGTTCTTCCTTTGGTTGAAGGTCTGCAGAAGCAGATCTCCCCATAAGTTGAGAATTTAATTCTCATCGAGGAAATTTTGCCATGCAGATCTAAAAGCTAAGAGAAGACCTAAGTTCAGAGAATTGTATTCTCCTACAAAATACATAGAAATTTAATTCCCCTAAATAAAATTAGGGTTTAACCCTATAAAAGAATTTAATTCTTCCAAATACATAGCAATTTAATTTCTCTAAATAAAATTAGGGTTCAACCCTATAAAAGAATTCAATTCTTAAATAAGGGACTTAGACTTTTCATGCACGTAAAAAGATCAAGTACCCAATATGATCACGTGGCAACATGTGACCCTCCCATGGTTAAAAAAGAATGAATGAGATGGGGTCACGTGCTCCCACGTGACCTTTGGATAAATCCCTCAAAATAATGAGAACAAAGCCAAGTCAGAACAGATTTTGGACGCCCTCATGTGTCCCCACGTGACCCCTAGCAAATCATTTTAATATCCAGTGCATGGGTACTCATCACGTGCCCACACGTGATTGCCATGAAGATTAAGTGTTTAACACTTATTTGAATATTCTGAGAATAAAATAAAGGAAGCCTGGCCCAATCCTCAAGTGCCTCACGTGACCCCACGTTAGCGCTTCACTTTTAGTGTTTAACACTGTTTTGAGTGCATCACATGGGAACACGTGATTGCCAAATATATGCTAGTGTTTAACACTATATTCGAACCAGTCTTCCAGAGGCAAGACTTCCCTTTGAATGAACCTCAAATATACCATTTTCTTCCAAAATTGATCATCTCATATGGCATACGAGTGCTCAGTACTTAATAAAAGATAAAAATATTGTCAGAACCCAGACCCATGCTTAGCATTGCTATGTAAAGGGGGCTGAGCCCAGACAAATGTTCAGCAGTCCAAACAAGTGTCCAACATTTTAAACCTAATTGGACTTAGCCCAAGTTGGCTATAAGTCCTCAATTCAGATTTAACTGAGCACATGTGCTCATAATCTAATTAATTGATCTTAGTATTCAATTGGACTACAGATCTCCCAACCCACATCGGTTCAAGGGTACATCTCTGCATTCCTCTGATATGTGTCATTGTAATCCTTCAACGTCTTCAGAGAGGTGACGGGTCCCGACAACCAAACATTCCATGGACTGTGGGTTCCTTAAACCCATGGACTATGATGTCCTTAACCTTCAACCGTAATGTCCCTAAACTAATCGACCGCAAAGTCTCTAAACTAAAAGAATAGAGTTCAAATGCTCTTTTGTTGGATCTAAATAATCCTGTTAAGTAGATCTTAGTTTAAAATTAGACCAATATATTCTTAACAAATGGTTAAGTTGATCTTAGTCTAAAAATTAGACTAACGTATCCTTAGCAAACGTTTAAGTTGATCTTAGTCTCAAATGAGACTAATGTATCCTTAAACCCAACCCAAACCCAAATATAAGAAAATACGGATTTGGACTAATACATGCCCTATGGGCGACAACATAAATTAGTCTCCGTATACAATCCACGGACAACCAAAAACAAAACAAACACACACGACACAAAGTGACCATCTGGAGAAAGAGAAAGTGGTTACCGCGATGCGGTAGCGTAATTAACTGCAGGGGCTTGCGCCTGCAGGGAAGAGCGTCCCTACAATCAAAACCCCCTCAAATGAGGGGGAATCTGACGAAGTCTGCTACATCGGCCGCATCCGTTTAAACTTTCGATACACGGTGTCATAAATCAATTTGGCATCTTCGGAGAGGTGGACGGATAGCACTAAATAGCATCTGCCCACGAAATTCAGGCCGGACGTCCCAACGTCCCGGTCGCATCTTTCGGCGGAGAACAAGGGCTTTGATCCCTGGTGTGTTGGGGTAAGGAACTACCAGACAGGGATAACCTTGCAAGGGCGGGCCTGGTTGCCTCTTTCGAGGGCTTTGATCCTTAGCGCGGGAAGGGCCGTAAGTGTCCTACCATGGACGGGCCGAGCAGGGTAGCTGCCCGGTGCCTCATGGCGAGGGCTTTGATCCCTAGTGTGTTGGGGTAGGGAGCTACCAGCCAGGGATAACCGAGCAAGGGCGGGCCCGGTTGTCTCTTTTGAGGGCTTTGATCCTTAGCGCGGGAGGGATCGTAAGTGGCCTATCAAGGACGGGCCGAGCAGGGTAGCTGCCGGTGCCTCATGGCGAGGGCTTTAATCCCTGGTGTGTTGGGGTAGGGAGCTACCAGCTAGGGATAACCGAGTAAGGGCGGGCCCGGTTGCATCTTTCGAGGGCTTTTGATCCTTAAGGCCGGGCCGGGCAGGGTTACTGCCCTGTGCCTCTTGGCGAGGGCTTTGATCCCTGGTGTATTGGGGTAGAGAGCTACCAGCCAGGGATAACCGAGCAAGGGCAGTCCCGGTTGCCTCTTTCGAGGGCTTTTGATCCTTAGAGCGGGAGGGGTCGTAAGTGGCCTACTAAGGACGGGCCGAGCAGGGTTACTGCCCGGTGCCTCTTAGAGAGGGCTTTGATCCTTAAGGATGGCCGAGCAGGGTTGCTGCCCTGTGCCTCTTGGCGAGGGCTTTAATCCCTGGCGTTGTGGGGGTATGGAACTACCAGCCAGGGATAGCCGAGCAGGGTAGTCGCTCAGCTGCCTCTTGGTGAGGGCTTAAATCCCTGGTGTTATGGGATAGGGAGCTACCAGCCAGGGATAGCTGAGCAGGGTAGTTGCTCAGCTGCCTCTTGGTGAGGGCTTAGATCCCTGATGTTGTGGGGTAGGGAGCTACCAGCCAGGGATAGCCGAGCAGGGTAGCCTCTCGACTGCCTCTTCATGAGCGCTTAGATCCCCGGCATTGTGGGGTAGGGAGCTACCAGCCAGGGATAACCGTGCAGGGTAGCCGCTCGGATGCCTCTTGGTGAGGGCTTTGATCCCTGGAGTTGTGGGGTAGGGAGCTACCAGCCAGGGATAGCCGAGCAGGATAGCCGCTCGGCTGCCTCTTGGTGAGGGCTTAGATCATTAGCGCTGGAAGGGCCATGAAAGGCCTGCTAAGGATTGACCGAGCAGTGAAGCTACTCAGTTGCTTCTTGGCGAGGGCTTTGATCCCTGGCGTTGTGGGGTAGGGAACTACCAGCTAAGGATAGCCGAGATGGGTAGCCGCTCAGCTGCCTCTTAGTGAGGGCTTTGATCCCTGGCGTTGTTGGGTAGGGAGCTACCAGCCAGGGATTGCCGAGCGGGTAGCCACTCGGCTGCCTTTTAGTAAGGGCTTTGGTCCCTGGCGTTGTGGGGTTGGGAGCTACCGGCCAGGGATAGCCGAGCAGGGTGGCCGCTCGGCTGCTTCTTGGCGAGGTCTTTGATCCCTGGCGTTGTGGGGTAGGGAACTACTAGCCAGGGATAGCAGAGCAGGGTAGCCGCTCGGCTGCTTCATGGTGAGGGCTTCGATCTTTAGCGCTGGAGGGGCCGTGGGAGGCCTGCTAAGGATGGACCGAGCAGTGGAGCTACTCAGTTGCCTCTTGGCAAGGGCTTTGATCACAAAGACAGAACTCCTCTTTTTGCAATGTTCTAACGTTCCCTTCTTGTTATTTGAATGGAAATGACTTTTTAGAAAAATTTACATTGTCTTTGTGAAAGGAGAGGTGCACACTCGTATGTATTGATTTCACTGGTACAGCTTGAGCTTCTCGGGATTGTAAGGCCGCGGAAACTTGCACCCGTCCGCATCCCGTAAGCGGTAGGCTCCGCTGGGAAGTACCTCGGAGACGAGGAAAGGAACGTCCCATTTGGGGAAACTTGTGCAGCCTGCCTTGATCGACGAACTCATTTCACCGTAAGACTAGATCTCCGGTCCTGAAGGAGCGACACTTGACCCGCGCGTTGTAGTATCGGGCAGTTTGCTGCTGATAGGAAGCAGCCCTGATCTGAGCTCGGTCTCGTTTCTCCAACAAGATGTCCGGGTTGGTCCGTAGTGCCTGTTTCCTCAATTAGACCAAAGCTCTGTTCAGAATTCAAAATTTAAATTAAAACTGCACTTTTATAAAAGCGCCACGCTACAACTAGCGCACCCCGTGCAAAGCGCATAGGCGTTAGCGCCAGAGGCGCTGCGCTCTAAGTTGCGCACCATGGGCAGAGCGCATAAGCGCTAGTGCTGGAACTAAAAGCTCCCCACCGTTAGATCAAAGATCTAATAATAACGATAAATCATTAATTAACCAGTATTAAATTCTGTTAAGGAAAGATTCCTCAAAATCATTCCAAATAACAAGATTGTGCTCTGTAAATCAGAGCACCGTTGGATCAATGATCCAATGATAAATAAAAATTACCAAAGACAGAATAATTATGCATGGAAAGATTTCCCAATCTTTTTAAAAATAAGAATATTGCCTTCTGTAAATCAGAAGCCCTCAGATCAAAGATCCAACGATGGGAAATTCTCCAAATCAATTGGAGAAAAGATCTCCTTAACCGATTCAACAAATCTGCCTCTCCTATATAAAGGACCCGAGACTTCAAGTCTTGTATAGAGGAACCCCCTATAAACTTTGAGAAAATCTCAAGAAGAAGAAGAAACTCTCGGCGAAGGAAGATAATTCTTTTTCAAGGTAAAAAGAACATACAGACGAAGTCGTCTTAATATAGTCAGAAGTACTTACTTCTTTCACAGTCATAGATCAATAAGACAAAGTTGTCTTTCACAAAAGAGATTATGAACATCTTATTATAAAGGGGGGAATTATTCAATTCTCTTAGGATCACAGATCCATAAAGGCAAAGCCTTTCATCAAAAAAGAAATTGAAATATCTCCTATAAACTAAGAACTTTGTTCTCAGAATCTTGAAACAAAGTCTCTTATCAAAGAGCAGATAGTCTGCAGAGTGCAAAGTTGACCCAAGAAGAGCCTAAGCGATCCTAATCTAATAAGAGCCTTAGCGCTCCTAATTCAAAAGTGCCTTAGTGCTCTTCATTTAGCGCAAAGCGCTGCAGCGCCATAGCGCTTCAGACACAGCGCACTGCGCTCATTGGCTAGCGCTCAGCGCTAAGCGCGCCACGTGCTCCTCACGTGTGCGTCGCATTACTAAAAGCGCTCTGCGCTCATTATACGGCACCAGCGCCAAACGCCTCAATGCTTCAACTAAAAGCGCATCAGTGCTCTACATCTAGCGCAAAGCGCTAAACGCATCGGCGCTCTTCATTTAGCGCAAAGCGCTAAGCGCATTTGCGCTTCATATCTGGCGCTAGTGCCAAGCGCACTACATGCTTTTATGTGCGCTTGGGTAGAACTTAAATTGTTTTTTGAATAAGCCCCAGAGTTATGATGAATGCTCAGCATTCAGTAAATGACAAACATTGTCAGAAGCTAAATCAATGCTCAGCATTGTTAAAAGGGCCGAGCTCAAACAAATGCATAACATCCCAAAATAAATATTAAAACATTTTAACTTGATTGGACTTAGCCCAAGATTGGCCATAAGCCCTCAAATTCAGCTTAATTGAGCCCACATGCTCATAAATCACAGATCTTAGCCCCAAATTGGACTACAGATCTTTCGACCAACTCACATCGGTTCGAGGGTACATCTCTTTACTCCTCTGATATTTGTCGTTGTAATCCTTCAATGTCTTCAGAGAGGTGACGGGTCCCGACAACCATACATTTCATGGACTGTGGGGTCCTTAAGCCCACGGACTATGATGTCCTTAACCTTGACTGTGAGGTCTTTAGACTCACGAACTATGATGTCTTTAACCTTGACTGTGCGGTCTTTAAACTCACGGAATATGATGTTCTTAACCTTGACTGTGAGGTCTTTAAACTCACGGACTATGATATCCTTAACTTTGACTGTGAGGTCTTTAAACTCATGGACTATGATGTCCTTAACCTCGGACCGTGATGTCCTTAACCTCGGACCGTGATGTCCTTAAACTAACGATGGATCGTAACGTCCTTAAACTAATCGACCGCAATGTTTCTAAACTAAACATTAGAGTCCAAATGCTCTTTTGTTAGATCTAAACGATCCCGTTAAGTCGACCTTAGTCTAAAATTAGACTAACGTATCCTTAACTAATGTTTAAGTTGATCTTAGTCCTAAATGAGACTAACGTATCCTTAAACCCAACCCCCAAACCCAAATCTAAGAAGATACGGATTTGGACTAATCTACGCCCTGCGGGCGACAACATAAATTAGTCTCCGTATACAATCCACGGGCAACCAAAAACAAAACAAACACACATGACACGAAGTGACCATCTGGAGAAGGAGAAAGTTGTTACCGTGATGCGGTAGCGTAATTAACTGCAGGAGCTTGCGCCTGTAGGGAAGATCATCCCCACAATAAAAACCCCCTCAAATGAGGGGGAATCTGATGAAGTCTGCTACATCGGCCGCATCCGTTTAAACCTTCGATACATGTTGTCATAAATTAACTTGGCATCTTCGGAGAGGTGGATGGATAGCACCAATTAGCATCTGCCCCGAAATTCAGGCTAGACGGACCCGCCCGGTCGCGTCTCCATGTTTTCGGCGGGGAACTGATTCCGGCACGCCCAGTGGGACCATTTCCTCTTTCCACTCTACATTTCGTGTGTCGTGTTCGTGAATGAATCACGGTTTGCTATGGTTTCCCTTGGGATCGAGGTACTAAGATTCAGTGTCTTGCTCGGTACAGAAAACGAAAGATCAATGGCGTCTACCTGCACAAAATGCTCCAGCTGCAACTGCAAATCCCGTTCCGCCTCATCTGGAGGTGTAACTTACGGGCCCCAGGCGGCTTCCCTTTTCACAATGCCGGTAGAGCAGGTAACGCAGGCTACCACCGGGTTGTTCTTTGGGACCATGCTCCCACCAGTGAGTGTTAACATCCCGCTGCCGCAAGAAGCGCAGGAGAAGTCGGTCTTTGATCGGCTCACTACTACCACGGCCCCTCTCAACGGGTCATCCAATGCTAAGCCAACAGCATCAGTCTTTGATAGGCTGAGCCTGAACTCCAATAGGCCCGTCAAGAAGCCCACGATACTTGAAGCGGTCATCCCAAAACGGATAGCCATTCCTGCTCTTGAGGTCACCAAAGTAACTTCTCCCATCAAAGGATCAGTCTTTACAAGGCTGGCCACTCTGGCTCCAGTTCCTGCTCAAAGGTCTGTCTTTGACAGATTGGATATTGCTGCTCAACGGACGTCGGTGTTTAAGAGGCTGGTACCAGAAGCGCCTGACCAGAACAGGGGGCATGACAAAGCCATCCCCATAGCTGAACCAACACCATCTGCGCGATATGCTCGCCGTCGTCACTGGCGCCGATTAAGGAAGGCTGGGGGAAACTCCCCCTCTGGGCTAACTCCGCCAGCTCCTATGGTGGAAATCAATGCTGCTGTTCCAACCGGGAACAGTTTTGAACCACTTAGGAGGGTTCGCAAGAACTCTCCGACTGCCATGCTGAAGAGATCTCCTCCACCTATGGAGATTACTACAGAAAGGAAGACGGAGCAGCCCCCTCAGCGGCTGTCCTCCAAAATTTATAAAGTTTGGCGACAGGTCCAGGAATCGGTGATTAACTAGGATTACTCTCGCCGGCCAAAGAAGCTCAAAGCTCAGCAAGAAAAGAGCCATCTTGTGGTACCACAGAAGACGTCATCCGTCTGGGTGCCCGCTGCAACGGCTCCCTCAATGTCAACCGCTCAAAAGAGAAGGAGGCCAGAGAAAGCCCCCGTGAACATGGAAAACTGTAAAAGTGCTGAATCTAAACGCCCCAAGTCTGGGGATATGACGGTACATACCGTTTATATAGCTTCCGGAAAAGAAGAAAGCCGTGCTTCTACGGGTCATCGACCGCTTACCCGATCGATAACGAAGGCTCAGGAACAACAGCAGCAGAAATTTCAGGAGATGCTGACTACAATGGCCGCACTCACTGGGCCAAAAGAAAATCCAGAGACCTCGGAGCAGCGTCGGGAACAAGAAACTGATACCGAGTTCCTCCGAAGAATGCTCGAGAGGAAAGAAAAAGAGGCTGCGGAGCAGGCATCTAATATAAAACGAATGGCTCTTTTGTTCCAAGACATGGCTGGGATAATGTTACAGCCGGAACCCTCAGCCGAACACCCCCCGATCATCATTGAAGATGACAGAGGGGAGACATTGATCCCTCCTCCGGCTCTTTCAGCAGCCAAAGAGGAAACCATCTCTAAGGCCGCTCTGGATGACTACATTGCTCAGCAAATACGAGCTCACCAGGAGAATGAAGCGGCCGGCTAAATTGATAAAACTGGGCGACCATATCCAGGCTGGTATGACCAAATAAAGTACCCGCCGGGATATACGATCCCTAAATTTCATGTATATAAAGGGACGGGGAATCCGCATCAGCACGTTGCTCAATTCAGAGCCTTGTGCGGCAACACCATGGGTGATGATAAACTTCTGCTCCACCAGTTTGTTAGTAGCTTGTCGAAGACGGCATCTGAGTGGTATTCTGAACTTCCAAACGACTCTGTCAAGACATTTGCGGAGATGGAACTGCTGTTTACGCAGAGATTCACGAGCGCTAGCGAGCGTACCCCGATTACCGCATTAATTAACGCCAGGGTGAAGCCAGGCGAAACTTGGGTACAATACACAATACGGTGGCGAAATTTATGGTCAAAATGTGAGCAGCGCATCGAGGAAGCGCCGACAGTTGGCATGTTCGTGGGCACTCTAGACCCTCAGGCAACTATTTCCCAATTCATGATGTTTTTCAAGTCGACCACGTTCCAGACCTTTATTGACAAATTGGCCCAAATGGACCAGATGGGTCATAGACCGTCTCCTCCAAAGCCGGAGCCGCGGAACGAAAAAGGGTAAAGGGAAGGCAACATTCGTTGCGAATACTCAACAGCAGCCCAATAGCCCAAAGCTAACGGATCGCCTAGAGGAAAGACGGTGATACTATAATGAGGAAATGAAGTGTCCTTATTCGTTCCCCTGAGACAAAACGAAGAGACTGTTCGAGCTGGCAGTGCGCAACAGACTCATCAATTTACCGAATCCAAAACGACCGTTGTAACCTGGTGAGGCTAATAGTCCTAATTATTGCCCCTACCATCAAATGGTAAGCCATCCAATTGAAGATTGCTTCGTCTTTAAAGGCTGGATCGAAGACCGATACCAACATGGCAAGTTTGCGCTGTCCGAGAATTGGAAGGTGAATCCACCACAGCCACACGCTCCCAAGAAGAAAGACACACCGGGGGCATCATGCTCTTTCATAGAAGAAGCTCCATGGGAGGTCGTTCTTTCAGCTAAGACTAAAAGAATGTTGAAGAATCTCCACACATGCCCGGCAATCAGGTGGAAAAATCCCCTGGAACCTGAGATTATCAAGGGAATGCTGAAACCGCACCGAACTCCAAAAATTGGTGGTGATAGTCAAAGTGCTCACACCCAGCCGTCAAAATCTTCGAAGAAGAAGAAGAAATCCAAGAAGCCCGTGAAGCCTGGTGACAAGCGCACGGACCTGCAAAAACAGATTGACGCGTTGGAAGAATATAATCAAAAAGCGCGGACTCCAGTCACATTCCAAGAATTTCTCAGCCACGTCTTTGAGGATGGAGATGATGACAATGGAGAAGACTCGTCGGATGAATCTGAAGATTATGTGGCAAGTTGCCATGTGATCTCTCACTTGTCGATAGATGATGAAGAAACTCCTTACACAGAGAAACTGGCGGCAAATCCTGAGCCGGAACTTCTAGGGCCATCAGACGAAATGATTGATGCATTCCTGAACGAAGCTCTTTCGAAAAGCAAAACTGATCGGGAGCGTGAGATGGCCATATTTGAAAATGCCAAAAGCCGGCGACTGGACGAAAGGGTTGAAACACTCCCGCCAGATCAAAGTACATCCGTCGCAAATAAAAAAAGGTTCAAAATGAGGAAAAGATTCGCTAAAGCCTTATCGATGGGAATGAAGCTGCCACCCTCCGAAGGAAATATTCTTGGTGAAGCGGAAACACATCCTAGCTACTGCTTATATTATCGAAAGATTGCGCACCCCATTGAAGAGCGCAAAGCTTTTAAAAGATAGTGGTAGGGATATGTTGCTCACCGGCAACATTTCAAGCGGATGAAACGCAAAACTCATCGGGAGCAAAGAAATACGACCGAGGAGCGTAAAGGAACTACCGGCAACTGTCACATGGTCGACACTGGGGGCCGCGAGTTCACACCTTCGGGAGCGACTCTGACGAATAAATGACTCTTGGCCCTCTCTTTAAAGAGTCCACCTCGGGAAAAGAGGAAGAACCGAAGAACTGCGAGAACATTCAGCTGCGCAATTGTACGCTGCCCGAAAAGAATCTCGGACCCGCGAATAGTGGGTCGAATAGAAAAGATAAGGGAAAAGAAAAGGTCCCTGAGGATATCATCCTTGATGAACAAGCCATCGAAGAGTCACAGCCAAGGACCCGCCAAAGAAAAGTAAGGTGGACTACAACGTTCTGGCACACTTGAGAAATCTACCTTCACAGCTAAGCATTCTCGACACCCTTCTGCTATCCAAAGAAGCGAGAGATTCATTGATCAAGGCACTGCAAGAGCCCGACCAATTTCAAGCTTTCATCGCAGAAGAAAAGATGAAAGACGAGCTGGAAGAAGTGCACACAGCGGATATCACCTTCGGCGATGAGGATGTCCTCCTTGGGACATGCGAGCATAACCGTCCCCTTTATGTCTCCGGATACTGTCATGATGCCAAGATAGGTGAAATCCTGGTTGACAATGGGTCTTCCGTCAATCTCCTCAACGTGAGAGTGTTGAAGGAAACCTGCATAAGCGTTCAGCATATCGCTCGTAATAAAATCACCATCTCTGGATTTGACTCCCAATCATCACGGACGCTTGGGGCTGCTTGTCACGGACATTAAGTTTCACGTCATTGACGCCAAGACTTGCTACAACGCTTTGCTCGGCAGGCCTTGGTTGCACGAGTACAACATCATCCCTTCTACACAACACCAGTATATGAACTATTTCAAGGATGGTCTCGAGTATACTGTGACAGGGAACTAAACCCATTCTCCATGAACGAAGTCCGCAAATACAAGGATGCAAAATACATCCTGCCAGATTTCGAAGACACAGAAAGATGTCGCAAATCGGAGGACAAGAACAAAGCTATCACCACTACTCCAGTCTTCGGGAGTGATACCGAGGAGGAAGAAGAAATGGTTTATTCAGGTTCGCCCCAGTGCAACAAGCCGGGACCGTCCACTCCTATGTTGATCTTTGGCAGCGACTCGGAAGATGAGGTCAATGCTGTATTCTCTGCGCGGCCATCAATACAAGCCTTCGCTGATTGATCGCACGCTTTTGGCGTGTCGGATGTTCAAAGTTCTAAAGTTATTATCGCGATCAGGACGGTGTCGCTTTGCAGCTAGCCGGTTGAGCACGGGTCGATCCACAGGGAGATGGTTGTATGTCCGTTCGTGTTTTAGACGAGTCAATAAAGAATGTGTATATGTTTGTTCAGTTCTATCCTAAGTGTCGTTTTTTATGTTCAAGTAAGCTTGTTAAGGTTAAAGTCGGTTAGTAGAGTTAGGATTAGTTTTATACTTGTCTTTTGCCATTCTTAAAACGGTGTTGGGATAATCGAAAGTAGCGGGGATTAGGAGGACATAGGAAATGGGATTTGAGAGTTTAAGCGAGCTTTCCAACGCTAAATCCATTCCTAGTGCCACTTGTCCGTCCTCTAAATACGCTTATTTCCAACCCTTGGCCAAACACCCGCAACCATGTATCCAATTAAGTCACAACTATATATCACATTGTAGTGCGCTTAAAGGACTTCTCAACTTAGGTCGCGGCTACATGTCACGTATAGCGCGCCTAAGTGAGGGGATTGCATTTGTTTGGTCGGGGTTCGTTTCAAGATATTTGGCGAAGAGAAGCACAAGGGATTTCTCCGTCCCTCATACCACCTTCCTTAGCCTTAACAAGAGGAAAATTATTCACACATCATAAAAGAAAAGAAAACAAAACAAGAAGGAAGAAAGGAAAGAAAAATACGGTTTTACAAGTGAAGCAAGCTAACTCTTGGGTCCTCACCTTAGCAAGGAACTCCGTCAAGTATCATCGCATGAAAATACGGATAAAAGAAGAAAAGAAAAGAGAACAAGAAAGGAAATAACAACAACTAGTTAACAACAAATAATAAAGTTACACTAGAAATGAAATTACAATGCAATGAAATAAAAATACAAGATAAGAAAAATAACCTTCATCTTCATTTCATCATCCACTCAAAAAGCTCTCACTACAATTTTCATGGAGGAAAGAATGAAGAAGAAGAAGAAGATAAACTAAATCCTAACAAAAAGAGGTGGAAAAAGAAGACATGAAGAAGACCCTTGGCTTGGCACAAAACTGGGCTATTTATAGGCCGCGTGCTGAAACCCTAGGGCAACATTCTGGCCCTAAATGTAATGGCCCAATTACCCCTAAAATTTAGTCATATGATGACACGAAACCGCGGCGGATCCGCCGCGAAAACCCACATTTGGCGGCGGTTCAGCCGCGGTTTTGTGGAGTTGGGATCTCGGATTTTCTGGGTTTCCTTGTGTTGCTATCTTATGATGTTCTACATGTCCCAAATTGCAAAATGCCTTCACAATTTCTTCAGATCTGCACAGTCCAAACATAGCTTCACTTTTGATTGATTTGACCTTTCTCCCTCGAGCTCCGCGCACCCATTGATTCTTGTGCTGCCTCCCTCGTGCTTTGTGCTTGAATGACCACTGTCATTTGTCTTGTCTCTGGAACTGGTACGCGGCACTGGACGGATACGGATGATCGGAACCCGACTTTTATCTGCTGGCAACAGATGTTCTGGATTTTGGCGTAACAGTGGAGATTTTGTATCATTTGCGTTATTTTATACTAGGAACCTGTAGACTGTAAATATGTAGCAAATACGGATTAAAAGCACCTACCTATAGACAAACGAGCATAAGAATGGGCGGTATTAAATGTAATATTCTAGTGTGAACAAATACCCCCAAACTTAACTTTTGCTCGTCCCGAGAAAAACCAATTATTCACAAAAAGTCCTAACCTCACTTTCGCAGGGAACGCGATTGCACTGAGCTTGTGCAATAAGCCGTTAAACCTCTAGGTGTCCCTAGTAGGAGGAGTGTTGTCTCCTGAGGGTTTTCAGCGGATTACACCTACAAAATCCCGTCAAGTTAGTGTCATAAGTTAACATCGATTCTACTCCTACAGTTTAGTATATACGTTAGAAACTTTATCATCCTAAGTTAGAAATATCCAACCCTTATGTTTCACACCTCCTATCTATTTAACCTTAGATCCTATACGTTCCAAAAAAGTTTAGAAAGATATTGGTATCTCCTGAGTTTTCCTTCTAAAGCGTGTTGTCTCAAATCAAGGATTTTTATCAACTTTACAGAAAACATAAGTCTTATCTTTTATTTCTATCTTTTATCCAAATATCGATTGTATACCCCTACGTGTGCGTATTATTTCACCCCTACACTTGAGAATTCAATTCAAGCTATAGTACCCTTGCCCTAATACCTAATACTACTTCTTTTCATTTATGACGACCGGTGTTGCTCACACACCTTTTATGCGACTATTAATGCTTCTTGAGGCACTAACAGCCGATTACTGAATGTGTGAGCTTAAAGCGTAAATAGCAGTTTTCAGGTCTTGACTTTATTCTATTTTTCTTTTTCTTTTTTCTTTTTCTTTTTCAAGACCGGATATATTTTTCAATAATTCTCTTTTGGTGTTTAGCTTTAAATACCGTTTTCTCTTTCATACTAGGTTTTCAGGCAAGAGTATTTCTAGGTATCCTCTACTATCCCAAGTTTCAAGGTGCGTGTAAGTGCAGTTTGTAGGTTATATACTTTCTAAATTTGAACTCAAGAAAAGAAACTATTTTTCAGACTTATCCTTCAGTAAAGCTTTAATACTTTCCCCTCATCTGGACTTAACTCAAGAACTGAACTCAAGATTATCTACTTCTATAAAAAAAACTGTAAGGACGTATAATCACCAAGTTTAAACAGAATAAGGGTTATTTTTAGGATTTTCAATTCCTAAGCCTAGAATTTAGTTATTTCTAACATATCAACTAAACTTTCAGAATAAAAATCTAAGTTACCCTATTAGCTAACTTGACGACAAAGTTTTTATATTTTTTGGAATTTTTTTCGATTTTTATAGGTTTTTAATAAGGTATGCAAATGCAAAATATACAAATGAATGCAAAGGAAGAAAGCTTATCGAGCACACCCCCAAACTTAAACTTGACAGTGCCCTCACTGTCAGGCTACACCAAGAGGGTCAAAATTGTCGGCGCTCCCTAGAAACAAATTATATACAAAACAAAAAAGGAAAACAAAAAATATATACAAAAAGGTTCCCCCCAAACTTATGTAAAACAGAAAGCGGTGAAGTTCAGGATTAGGGGGAAAGAAAATAGTTTCAAACTATACAAGGCCTTACACAGGCCAAAAGTGAGCACCAACCATTCAAAAATTTTATCGCTATAATGTACAGGTTAGTGGAAGAAGGCGTAGAGAAAAAAGATGGAGAATACGCGAGACCGTATGGAGATAGAAGTGGTATACGGTTTCGGTATATAAGAAGAAGAATGGCGGAAGGGAGAAAGAAGTGGAATACGAACTTGAGGGTGAAAATGGAGTGAATAGATTAGCACAATATGTGATGAATGATGTGTAAAAAGTGATTGTGCTAATCTATCAACCGGTCGAGAAATAGGGTCAAATCCCTTAAGATTCGTGATAAATCATGGGTAAGCCGAACTCGGTAAACCAGACACAGGAAGTGAAAATGATACGGTGTCTTGCCAGGTCGGAACGATGGAAAGGATGGAGGTAGGTGATTGAGGAAGGTTATCGGTTAAAGGTTCATGAGGGTGTACACAGTCAATGAAAGGGATAGGATGAATTGGAAAATCCGACTCATCAACAAGAACTGTTTCATCCTCAAAAATATCCTCAAAGTTAAGCACATCCATGCATTTATCCTCAAAATCCAGACGCATATGGGGTTCGGGAAAAATATTTAATGACTCAGGATGATGAATTGAAGAGAAAAACTCAGCCAAATCTATGGGTTCATCACCCAAAATATTCCCAGAGTCAATATCCTCAATCAAGTGAAAATCAATATCCTCAGACACCTCATCAAAAGCATGGATTTCAATCGATTCTGGTTCTAAGATGGAGGTGTAGAGGTCAAAAGGATTGGGTGTGGTTTCACTCAAAAGTGACCCTTCACAATCGGGCAAATTAAACACTACAAAGTCACACAACTCATTATCTGTTCTATCTTTAATCAATGAATCGTTTGGAACACTAGATAGACATTCAAAACCAGAGTTGTGGGATTCAAGTTGAAACGGGTAGGCTTGATTCGGAAGGGGGTACAACTCACTCTCTCTACTCAAATTCTCAACCTGTTCTACCGCCTCTTCATACATTGGAAAATTTGGAGCTAATTGAAAACTAGCTACTGGGTCACTAGGTTGTATGAGGGCGGCCATGGATGCATTCAAATCCATCATCTGTTGGTACGACGCTACCCTAAAGTCTTCCAATGACTGTTCCAGACTAGACATGGTTTGTGAAGGGATTTCAGTAAAAGATTCAAAGTTGTTTGGATACTGAAAACTCCCAAATGGCGATTCAGAAGCAATATCTAGGGAAGGTGCAAAAGTCGGGTAGGACTGGTAGGAATTGAATGGCTGGACAGGAGCAGGATCAACATTTGGATAAGAAGGTGAATGGAATTGTTGATCCCAAGAATTTGTAGTGGTGAAAGGAGTGAAAGATCGGCTACGGGATTGTTCAATATGTTCAGCGGTGGACAAAGGACGACTTGCAAAAGGGGTATCAACATAAGAGGGTGGGGGAGGTTGAAAAGGTTGATACAAAGTGGATTGCGGAGGGCAAGTGTTTGTTCTAGACGCATCTATGCGATCTTTTAATGAAATTTTGGGCATGGAGGGGTCGTTCGAAATTCGACCAAAGCAAGAACCGTAAGAAGTGATGTCTGGTTGTGGATACCAAACTTCGGCAAGAGTTTTTCTAGGTGGGGTATCCATGAAATGAAGAGAGAAAGAAAGAAAAGAAGAGAAAAGGAGGGGAAAAAGAATGTGGATTTTTTTTAATTTTTATTAAACGAAAAAAAATGTTTGTTTTTGGAGTTTTGAAAATTGTTTGTTTGAAAGAATATGGAATTATGGGACTAAAATTTACAAGCACAATCACAATCACAAAATGCACAAACACGCCTAGAGCTAGGGTCACCTAGGTCAGCTAGACAGCTCCTAACTGTTCCAAAGGGCTAGAAATAGGACCTCAAATCGCCTCTTCACCGCCAATTGCGGCCATGTAAGTGCCAGGTGAGTGGGAGGCTCTCCGCTACAAGTAGTGGCCCTAATTAAGTAACCACTCGCCTTAGACACCGTAAAGTCAGGTTAGGATCAACGACCGATGCCTACAACTAGTCCTCTGTCCTATTGAGCGCGACGTCCTTAGGGCCGAGTCTAGTATTTTATATCAGCTCAAGGTAATGCGTATGTAATTAGTGATTTGTGGGGTCTTAGGAAGGGTGATGAAATCCCTACCCAATCTAAATTGGTGTTATAGCCCCTTAATGTCCGTATTAATATATGCAAAGCGGTAAACAAACAAAATCTAAAACAACAAAAATTTATTTGGCGGCTGTGCAATTCTGTGCAAAGACACCTGCAGAAAATACAGTATAGTGGAATTCAGAGAGGGAACTAGAGGAGAGAGAAAGGGAAGAAAAAATTTGGGGCTCAGAAGCCTCAATATGACCGCGGAACCGCCGCCGTATCCCCTCTTTGGCCGCGGTTCCGCGGTCAAATTGATGAGCTGGCGCCTGAACCTTAGGTCAATACATGTGCCCTTCTCTGTACACCCTAATAAAAACCTCTGTTTCTTGATTAGATTATTGTACTTGCACCAGATTAGCCTGCACACTTGCACACAAAAATTATCAAAAATAACAAAAAGATTTTATTATATATATATATATATATACAAAAAGAATATTAACGCGAATAACAAGAAAGAAAATACGTTAACGTCTCCCCGGCAACGGTGCCATTTGATCGCATGCTTTTGGCGTGTCGGATGTTCAAAGTTCTAAAGTTATTACCGCGATCAGGACGGTGTCGTTTTACAGCTAGCCGGTTGAGCACGGGTCGATCCACAGGGAGATGGTTGTATGTCCGTTCGTGTTTTAGACGAGTCAATAAAGAATGTGTATATGTTTGTTCAGTTCTATCCTAAGTGTCGTATTTTATGCTCAAGTAAGCTTGTTAAGATTAAGGTCGGTTAGTAGAGTTAGGATTAGTCTTGTACTTGTCTTTTGCCATTCTTAAAACGGTGTTGGGATAATCGAAAGTAGCGGGGATTAGGAGGACATAGGAATGGGATTTGCGAGTTTAAGCGAGCTTTCCAACGCTAAATCCATTCCCAGTGCCCCTTGTCCGTCCGCTAAATACGCTTATTTCCAACCCTCGGCCAAACACCCGCAACCATGTATCCAATTAAGTCACAACTACATATCACGTTGTAGTGCGCTTAAAGGACTTCTCAACTTAGGTCGCGGCTACATGTCACGTATAGCGCGCCTAAGTGATGGGGTTGCATTTGTTTGGTCGGGGTTCGTTTCAAGATGTTTGGCGAAGAGAAGCACAAGGGATTTCTCCGTCCCTCATACCACCTTTCTTAGCCTTAACAAGAGGAAAATTATTCACACATCATAAAAGAAAAGAAAACAAAACAAGAAGGAAGAAAGGAAAGGAAAATACGGTTTTACAAGTGAAGCAAGCTAACTCTTGGGTCCTCACCTTAGCAAGAAACTCCGTCAAGTATCATCGCTTGAAAATACGAATAAAAGAAGAAAAGAAAAGAGAACAAGAAAGGAAATAACAACAACTAGTTAACAACAAATAATAAAGTTACACTAGAAATGAAATTACAATGCAATGAAATAAAAATACAAGATAAGAAAAATAACCCTCATCTTCATTTCATCATCCACTCAAAAAGCTCTCACTACAATTTTCATGGAGGAATGAATGAAGAAGAAGAAGAAGAAGAAAAACTAAATCCTAACAAAATGAGGTGGAAAAAGAAGACATGAAGAAGACCCTTGGCTTGGCACAAAACTGGGCTATTTATAGGCCGCGTGCTGAAACCCTAGGGCAACATTCTGGCCCTAAATGTAATGACCCAACTACCCCTAAAATTTAGTCATATGATGACACGAAACCGCGGCAGATCCGCCGAGAAAACCCAAATTTGGCGGCGGTTCCGCTGCGGTTTTGTGGAGTTAGGATCTCGGATTTTCTGGGTTTCCTTGTGTTGCTATCTTATGATGTTCTACATGTCCCAAATTGCAAAATGCCTTCACAATTTCTTCAGATCTGCACAGTCCAAACATAGCTTCACTTTTGATTGATTTGACCTTTCTCCCTTGAGCTCCACGCACCCATTGATTCTTGTGCTGCCTCCCTCGTGCTTTGTGCTTGAATGACCACTGTCATTTGTCTTGTCTCTGGAACTGGTACGCGGCACTGGATGGATACGGATGATCGGAACCCGGCTTTTATCTGCTGGCAACAGATGTTCTGGATTTTGGCGTAATAGTGGAGATTTTGTATCATTTGCGTTATTTTGGACTAGGAACCTGTAGACTGTAAATATGTAGCAAACACGGATTAAAAGCACCTACCTATAAACAAACGAGCATAAGAATGGGCGGTATTAAATGTAATATTCTAGTTTGAACACTGATGAAGATCAAAGTTTGCAAGTTGCCATGGTTCCGCAAAAGCAACATAAAGAGCTAAACGTGCTTGATACCTACAGTGTGGAAGAACTATAGACATTCTACGTCCCTCCCAGGCGAAAAGGTGAAAAGGCGATCCTATTCTACCGATCCGGGGAAACCAAAGTGGAGAAAGAAATTTGGCATGGTACGGATTCTACACTTGACAGGCTCCAGCCCATCCGTTTGCCCAGATATTACACGGACGGACTAAAGAGACTCTTGAGATGTCAAGGTGTACCCTTAAGCAAACTGTTCGACAAGCATGGTTCTATAACAGGATCTGGAATATTCCCGGAACTCAACGAAAGTTGCCCAACGGGAGAATGGAAATGATCGGGCTTAGATATGTTCGATCCGAGAAACGGGAGCTGTTCCGCGACTGCTACGTCATACATGACTTTGATGAAGAAGGAGATGCTCTGTGGGAAGATGTTAACCCTGAACCACAACGAGCTCCCGCCGTGAAAATGCCAAATCCGTCGTTTGAAGAACAGATAGACAAGCTTATAAGGGAAGCGGGTCAAAAGATTCGAGACGATCATAATCGTGAAATGGCTATCTATGAGAAAGCCAGAACGCAGCGCCTCCTTCAGCAGGCTGTGAAAAATGAAAATGCTCCTCCTTGTCAACCCGTTGTACAAAAGGCCCGTCCCAGAGCCAAAAATAAATCAAAAAGAGGGAAAGGCGTTCGACAGCGACAAAGCGGGACCAAGAAGCCACGCGATCGAGAATCGAGCAATCTGGATTCATCTTTTATAAAGAAGATGGGTCGAGCATACTCTTTTCCCCAGGAAAAGACACAGAAGATACTTGATCTTGCCATAAGACATCAAATGATTATCCTCTTGGAGTCCAAGCACCCCGAGCAAGCAGACGAAGTCTCTCATCCAGACTATTGCTCATATCATAGGGTAATAGAATATCCAATTGAAGACTGCTTCACATTCAAGAATTGGGTCGAAGACCAATATCAACAAGGCAGGTTCGCTCTATCCAGCAGTTGGAGAATAACCCCGCCGCAGAAGCATGAACCGAAGACCACAAGAGCAGAACCAGATCAACATCGGATTTGGAAGCGATCTCGTACTTGTCATATGATAACGCTGTTAGAAGAAGAACCCGAGAATGCAGATGACCTCCCCTGGTGCTTCGAAAACGATGATGACGAGGTAATCTCAGAGTTCCCACCAGCGCCAAAAGAGCTGGAAGATGGAATACATATTACTGCAGATAACCTCAAGAAAATTGATTTGGGGATGGCAAGTGACCCGCGGCCGACATTCGTCAGTGAGCTATTGTCTGAAGAAAGGGTGGCTACGCTAAAAGACGTGCTCATGCAGCATAAAGATTGCTTCGCATGGAACTATTCCGAGATGCCAGGACTAGATCCAGAGATTACTGTACACAAATTGGCAATATCCCCGGACGTCAAGTCGATCAAACAAGCACCGAGAAGAATGCGGCTCGAGCTTGAGATGAGCATCAACGCTGAGGTCAAAAAGCTAATCGACTCCGGCTTCATCCTAGAGGTTCAGTATCTTAATTGGATCGCCAACATCGTCCCAGTTATGAAGAAAAACGGGACGGTGGGCATATGTGTGGACTTCCGGGATCTCAACAAAGCTTGCCCAAAGGACGACTTTCTAGTACCAGTCACTGAGCTGATGATAGATAACACATCCACTCACGAAGTATTCTCCTTCATGGACGGATCATCAGGATACAATCAGATAAAGATATATCCCGAGGACCAGAAGCACACCGCTTTCCGGACCCCTTTGGGCATATTCTGCTACAAGGTGATGCCCTTCGGTCTAAAGAACGCCGATGCCACCTATCAGAGGGCCATGACGAAAATTTTCGACGACGTCATACATGAAATTGTCGAATGTTATATCGACGACCTTATAGTTAAAAGCAAATCATACGAGGAACATTTAGAGCATCTGAAGATTGTGTTTCAGCACCTTCGGAAATACAACTTGAAGATGAACTCTCTCAAATGCGCATTCGGAGTGTCCTCAGGCAAGTTCCTAGGATTCATCGTCCGACACCCAGGTATCGAGATAGACCTGTCGAAGATCAAGGCGATCATGGAAATGCCCCCGCCAAAAACTCTTAAGCAGCTGTGATCTCTCCAAGGAAAGCTCGTATATATCCGGCGATTCATAGCCAATCTTTCCGGCAAGTGCCGCCCCCTACAGTCACTTGATGAAAAAGGGAACCCCGTTCGTCTGGGATCGCAAATGCCAAAGCACACTGGAGGAAATCTAGCAATACCTACAGAATCCGCTAGTGCTGGCCTCTCCCGTTAGAGGAAAACCTCTCGTCCTGTACACAACAGCCCTCAAAGGTTCTTTAGGCGCGCTGTGGGCACAAGAAAATGACCAAGGGAAAGAGAGAGCCCTATATTATCTGAGTCGAGTTCTCCTGGGGGCAGAAAGCAATTACCCTCCCATTGAAAAACACTGCCTGGTATTGATCTTCGCAATAATGAAGCTTAGGCACTACGCGTTGGAACATGAGGTTCATCTCATATCAAAGGTAGATCCTCTCAAATATTTGATGTCAAAGGCCATATTGACGGGGCGGCTCGCTAAATGGGCCCTGCTCTTGATGGAGTTCTCGGTAACTTATCGTCCCCTCAAGGCAGTGAAAGGCCAGACCATCGCCGATTTCCTCGCTGAGCATCCGATACCCGCCGACTCTCCCTTGAACTTCGAATTGCCGGACGAACATGTGTTTGAAACGATCTACGAAGAAAGAAGAGATAATGATACCCGCTGGGAACTTTACTTTGATGGAGCATCTTCCATGAAAAAGCGCAAACAAAGCACCCCCATAATCAAATCAGGGGTAGGCCTCATCTTCGTGACTCCACAAGGAGGGATAATGCGTTTTGCCTTCTCCTTAACAGAGCTGAGGACAAACAATGAAGCCGAGTATGAAGCTTTGATAGCAGGTCTCGAGATCGCCATCGACATGGGAATTGAAAACCTGCTCATATACGAAGACTCCCAACTGGTCGTTAGTCAAGTAAACGGCGACTATCAGACGTGCAAGCCTGAGTTGGTGAAATACGGTGAGAGAGTGCAGCAACTGCTAATTCAAATTCCCTCCAACGCCTTCGAAAGCATACCGCGCATGGAAAATAGCAAAGCGGATGCATTAGCCAAGCTCGCTAAAGAACCGGCCGACGAGAACCTCGATGACGTAAGAGGATCATTGTGCAAAGCCGTTGGGTTCTTGCACCGGCAGAAATATCTCCGGAGTCATCCGAAGAAAAGGGAGCGACCGAGCAAATGACTCTGCAAATAAAAGACCAGGAAAAGATTACGGATTGGAGAGAAGTCTTTATAGACTACTTCAAATCTCGTCGAACACCTGAAGATGCGTTCTCAAGACATCAGCTTATAAAACGAGCTCTGTCTTTTACTTTTGTCAATGATACCTTGTATAAGAGATCATTTGACTCTTTATGGCCAAGATGCCTGGGATCTGAAGAGGCAAAGAGAGTCGTCCAAGAAACTCACGACGGACTCTGCGGTTCTCACCAGACCGGCCCGAAGATGAAGCTGAAGATCAAAAGGATGGGCTACTATTGGCCCACGATGATCCAGGACTGCCTCGAATACACGAAGCAATGCCACTCGTGGCCGATTCACAGGGACTTTATCCATCAGCATCCAAATCCACTACATCCAACGGTGGCTCGCTGGCCATTCGAAATGTGGGGAACTGACATAATTGGCCCCATCTAGCCAGCATCGTCCGGAGGACATCGGTTCATTTTGGCGACAACTGATTACTTCTCCAAGTGGGCAGAAGCAGTACCGCTGAGGGAAGTGACGGAGAATATCCTCCATTTCTTCAAGACGCACGTTATTTATCGGTTTTGAGCTCCGCGACGGATCATCTCCGATAACGGGCCAGCCTACAGAAGCTACAAAATCAGCCACTTCGCACAACAGCATAATATAGACAGGAGATATTCGTCGGTCTATAATCCCCGAGCTAACGGTCTAGCCGAGGCTTTCAAAAAGACCTTGACGAAGATCATGAAAAAGACGGTGTCTTGAAATAAGAAGGACTGGCACGAGAGACTGCATGAAACTCTCTGGGCGTATCGAACTACGTTCAAAACAACCACGAACACAACGCTGTAGCGTTGGTATTCGGTACGGAAGAAGTTCTCCCTCTTGAGATAGAGTTGCCTTCTCTACGAGTGGCGGTTCGTTACGAGCTAACGGACGAAGAAAATGCTCACCTTCGGCTTGAGGAGCTCGATGCCCTTGATGAAACCAGGCTCATGGCGCAGCAAAATCTGGAGGCTTATAAAGCAAGATGATGCGCTCGTATGGGAGATTGACCAAGCCGAGAACATTCCACCAAGGCGAACTCGTGCTAGTTGTCAAAAGACCCATGATCCCCAATCGTGCCAAGCGCGGGAAATTCGAACCGAATTATGAAGGCCCGTATATCAAAGACAAAGTTTACCAGGGTGGTGCCTACTTACTCATGGACATGCATGGTGAAAGACCTTTCAAGCCAATAAACGGTTGCTTCCTAAAGAAATACTACGCCTGACAGGTCACGGCCTAGGTCAACGATAGATGACGACGCGTATGTCCGCTCGCTATCTTTCTAAGCCTAAACTCTGTAAGTAGTAGCCGGCTTTCTTTTCTCGGACCGGAATGTCCTAAAACTAACGATGGACAGAAACGTCCTTAACTAACAACGGACCGAAACGTCCTTAAACTAACGACGGACTGAAATGTCCTTAAAACTAACAATGGACCACTATGTCCTAAAACTGGCGTCGGACCGAAACGTCCTTAAACTAACGATGGACCACTATGTCCTAAAACTAGCTGTTGACCGAGACGTCGATAAACTACTGTGGATTGCAGCATCTCAAGGCTGACCAAAAAAAAACAAAAGGTATGTCCATAAGAAAAATGGGCACGGATGAAAACCCGGAAGGGCTCCGTGAGTAAAAATAGCAGGGCTACCGGCGAGTTTTTGTGAAAACCCGAAAGGGCGCAACCTCGTTAAAATATACTTGCAAGGTCCTCTCGACCCTGTGAGGAGAAACCACCTGCGTGAGATCCTTACGACTCACAAGGGAGCAACACACTTAGGGATCCCCACGATTCCTAAGGAGAAATTACACTTACGAGATTCTCACGACTCGTAAGGAGAACCCTCTTATGAGACCCTCACGACTCATAAGATTCAAAAGTCTTAAGCTACAGGAATCTGAACCTGTTCTTAAGCGGCCACCACAACCTCTAATGCTGCCCTACAAGCTGCTCAATGCTGACCCTTGTATACAATCTACGGGCGCGAATAAACATTTCCCTAACAAAGTCCCATCCGTGACTAGGGATATGTTTGCACAGTGAACAGCCCTTGTAAGTCCTCTGGACTTATAAGGAGAAAGCCCTCTTGTAAGATCCTTACGACTTACGAGAAGCTATACACTTAGGAGTCCTCATGATTCCTAAGGAGAAAACGCACCTACGAGATCCTCACGACTCGCAGGGAGAAGTACCTTTATGGGACCCTTACGGCTCATGAAGTCAAAAGCCTTAGTCGACAGGATCCTAACCCTGTCTACTAAGCTACCTTTGTTCGACATCGACGAAGGCAAATGATGATTTGCTCCTGGCAATATCCCAGTTGTAGCGGTGCTGATGCCGAAATCGGTATCTAATTCCAAGCTTCCAGCGAAAAGCCAGCGAGTCACACATACATACGAAATAGCCGAAATGATGGGGCAACTTGCAAACAAAATCAGCAAGTAAAAATATATGCATGCAAAATAGCCGAAATGATTGGGCAGCTCGCAATAAAAAGCAGCAAGTAAAAAATAAAACAAATAGCCGAAATGATTGGGAACCGCGAAAAATAGCCGAAATGATTGGGCAATCGCGACCTTCGCGATATCAAAGCTGAAATGATAGAGCATCGTGGAAAGAAATAAAAAAAATGAAATTTATGCCCTACATGTGATATCACATCAATCCCTATATAGAATCCAGGGGCGCAAACAAAGAAGGAATCACACCTTCCTTCCCCAGGCTCCATCAGAAGAAGCCAAATCTCAATGGTTCACAGACAGCCTGGAGATCATCTTAATATCCGTCTCATTTCAACAGACACGACATCAACAAATCAGAGCTGCGGCAAAATTCCCAGTTCCATGACTCGACGATGCACAAACAATCGAGAGTCAACAATTCCTGGTTACGTGGAATACGGCTTATGTCAATCCTGACCCTGTGGGAAACGTCCAGAGCGGATCCTGGTCCTCGCAGAACACGGCTATGACCCCGTGGGAAGCATCCAGAGCGGAGCCTGGTCCTCGCAGAACACGGCTATGACCCGTAGGAAGCATCCTGAGAAAAATCCTGGTCACGTAGAACGCGGCTTATGTCAATCCTGACCCCGTGGGAAACGTCCAGAGCAGATCCTGGTCCTCGCAGAACACGGCTATGACCCCGTGGGAAGTATCTAGAGAGGAGCTTGGTCCTCGCAGAACACGGATATGACCCCGTGGGAAGCACCCAGAGCAAATTCCTGGTCACGTAGAATGCGATTTATGTCAATCCTAACCTCGTGGGAAACGTCCAGAGCAGATCCTGGTCCTCGCAGAACATGGCTATGACCCCGTAGGAAGCATCCAGAGCGGAGCCTGATCCTTGCAGAACACGTCTATGACCCCGTGGGAAGCATCTAGAGCAAAATTCCTGGTTACATGGAATGCGGCATATGTCAATCCTAACCCCGTAGGAAACGTCCAGAGCGGATCCTGGTCCTCGCAAGAACACGGCTATGACCCCGTGGGAAGCATCTAGAGCAAATTCCTGGTCACGTAAAACGCGGCATATGTCAATCCAGACCCCGTGGGAAACATCCAGAGCGGATCTTGGTCCTCGCAGAACACGGCTATGACCCCGTGGAAAGCATCCAGAGCGGAGCGTGGTCCTCGCAGAACGGCTATGACCCCGTGGGAAGCATCCAGAGCAAAATTCCTTGTCACGTAGAACATGGCTTATGTCAATTCTCACCCCGTGGGAAATGTCCAGAGCGGATCCTGGTCTTTGCAGAACACGGCTATGACCCCATGGGAAGCATCCAGAGTGAAGCCTGGTCCTCGCAGAACACGGCTATGACCCCGTGGGAAGCATCCAAAGCAAAATTCCTGGTTACGTGGAACGCGGCTTATGTCAATCCTGACCCCGTGGGGAACGTCCAGAGCGGATCCTGGTCCTCGCAGAACATGGCTATGACCCCGTGGGAAGCATCCAGAGCGAAGCCTGGTCCTTACAGAACACGGCTATGACCTTGTGGGAAGCATCCAGAGCAAAATTCCTGGTCACGTAGAACACGGATTATGTTAATCCCGACCCCGTGGGAAACGTCCAGAGCGGATCCTGGTCCTCGCAGAACACGGCTATGACCCCATGGGAAGCATCCAGAGCGGAGCCTGGTCCTCACAGAACACGGCTATGACCCCGTGGGAAGCATCCAGAGCAAATTCCTGGTCACGTGGTGTTAGTTGTATATATGCCCTAGAGGCCAATATTGTACAGATTATGTATATTATATTGGATGCTTGGACATATATAGAGATGACTTTCTTGCTCGACATGATAATATGCTATATGGTTGCTCTTTATCTTAACATGTACACTAGTCTCTTCATACTGTCTTATAGTTACATGTTGGTAAAGCCCTTAGGATTTGTACTTGACTGCCTGGACTATGATGCAGATCATACTAGTGGGGACATGGTAGTCCATAAGTACATCCTTCAAGGTCCCTAGTCGTGGGTGTATTGAGACGGGGCATCGATATACCAGAGTAGACTAGCGTATACGCTTCTCGACCCATGTGATGGGCGATGGATGATCCCATATCCATTGGTGTTTGACATCAGAGATGGTATACGGGTGCTCAGTGGAGACTGGGTACACTGGACGGACTCGCCGAGAACTCCCAGATGGTATTATACCTCACGTCAGATGGCAGTTCTCTGGTGACACTTGTACAGGTTAGTCTGTAGACCCGAGATCGTCATAGAGTCTTGTGTGATTCCCACTGTGCTTTGATCTCCACCTTACCACGTCCATTAGGGCGTGCAAAACGGTGGTCTTTGGGTACAGTCCCGAGTCACATGGAGGCAATGAGCGATAGGAGGGGTTTCGTCTCTCCCGGTATTGGGGGTAGATGTTGCGCTGTGCTCGATTGGCCGTAACAGGGAAGTCCCTGGCCAGGGCTGATCAGAGATTTGCTGGTAAGTGTTACCAGTAGTTTCTCGACCCGTTACGAGCCTCACATCAGCACGACTTATCGGGTTATTGGGGTCTGACGTTTACCACCCCTAGACTTGATATGCGACGTATCAGACGAAGAGACCGGACTGTACGGTAAGTGTTACTGGTCGGATTCGCAGGAGTGTGAGCGGGCTAGCTCGTCGATCTTCTGATCGCTCAATACACGGGTGGCCGTTACGTTTAGCAGACCGCTTGCGGCTTGTGGGTTCTTGATATGATCATCATCTGCTACCGGCGTATTGACGAGTCTTTAGAGTCCTACACAGAGGTTTCCTGGTTCAAGCGAAATGAAATAGGAGTGCATATGAGATATGTGCGGGACCGAGAATAATGCGTGTATGTGATACCGTATTTAATTCTCGCGATTAATGTTTCGATTGGTTATATGAGATATGACCTAGTTATCGAATCATTGATTCGATAAGTCGATGCATTGCATACTAGTCGGTTATGTGCGACATGACCGGATCATTGAATCAAGTGTTGATTTAATGATTTAATGTATAATTATATATTTGATATATTACTTTGCGTTAACTAGTATAGGTTCACTTTAAACGGATTTTTCTCACTTGATTTGCACATTATATATGTGATATATTTTTGTGCACTTTTTGTATCATGTTTGATGATACTTGATCAAATGGTTAAGTGAATAGGATTAAACCATGGTTATTATGATAATTAGGGTTTTGCATATTTATTTATTCATTTATTTGTTCATTTATTCATTTGGATAAGTATAATTGATAATGGTGGCAAGTTTTGTTTCTTATGAGATGCTTCATGAACATTTGACTTTATGCAACCATTCTTGTCATTTTGCTTAACCCTAACCCACTCTAATCACCATGGTTAATTCTCTACACTTAACCTTAGTTAAGTTATGATAAATATTGAGTTTATTTTCATTTTAACTTAAGTTATCATAACTAGCTCATCTTCTTCTTCTTCTTCAAGCTTGCTACAACAATGGCAACTTGAGATCTAGTGAGATAAATCCAATTCTAAAGTGAACCCACCTCCTATTTCTTCACCCTCTACCTCTTGCCAAGTTGTTTTGGGTGTTTACTTCACAAGTTTCACAAGTTTGTGAAGTCGGAGCTTGAACTTGCGATGCCTCGACGTAGATCGTCTTTGACACGAAGCCGACGACCTATTCCGCACGTTTTCCCGATGAAGCCGACGGAGGAGTCTAGGATTCATGATGTACAGCGAGAAGACTTTGTTGCGGAGCCGTGGAGGTGGATATCCGGATCTACAAAGGTTGTAATTTCCGTATCCTAGTAGTTAAGTGTTAACTAAGTTTTCTTTTCGCCTAAACATCTAGTTTAAGATCCGTAGTCTAGGGTTTCTCGGCACCAAAAATTTTAAATTGGCATGTTCGATGCCTTGTGAGACCTCTATAGGGTGCCTAGGAACCTTTCACTGGTATCAGAGCCTAGCTAGAGCCTTAGGCGAAGTCCCGACGACGTTTGAAACCCGATCGAACCGAAATCCAAAACCTTAAAATGCTCTCTGGACTTTTTCTAAAAATTCGGATTTTTGTCAATTAAAAATATGTAGAAAATCAAGCAGTGTTTTATTAGAATTACTGTGAAATATAAGGGGCTAATTCGACTTTCCCACCGCGGAACCGCGGCACATGCTAGGCATGTGCGGCGCTTCCGCGGCCTTACTGTTCCCTTGCATAATTATTTCTGCACAGTAACTCTTGTAATATAATGCTATATTTTCTGGGACATTTTTATTGTGACTCTACAGAAGAGTATTCTAGGGTTGTATTGGGAATCAAAGATTCGATCGGATTATCAAATTTCATCTTTGTGTTTTTCCGGATAATTTTTTTTGAATATGTTAAAAAGTTCGACCGGATATAAATACCCAATTTTTCCCCTGTCGGGAAATTTCCAAGTGTTGGATTTTTCCGTAGTTTAACGACGTTCTAAGTAGTGCAAGTAACGCGATGGACCCTCTAGAAGACAACAAACCTTAACTCGATTATGTGACCGTCTTGAACTGCCCTTTGAACCTTCGGGTTTGGGGCAGTACGGCGTGCCACATGTGAGGCGTTGGCTTGACCCTTCTACGGCTGGACCGTCGGTACTGAGGCACGAACAGAATGTTGTTAGACTTATTTCATGTGTTGAGCTGCATCGGGAAAACTTGGGTATTCGACTGTTCGATCGGAAAGTTTAACATTTTCTGTTTATCTGGAATGTGATACAATAATTGGAATTCACAAACAGTTATGAGATAACTGGATGAATGTTATAAATCTAGCAGTTTAGTCCCATACGATATTGAAAAGAGTTTTCGATAATAAGACTAAAATGCGGGGTTTGTAACTGTTAGGCATGTGATGTCTAAAGAGATTGCGGATTCCAATTGTTGTAGTTTTACACTTTCTTTTCTGTGACCGTAAGTGTAGTATGTTCATATCGCCGGTTTCGTTGCTATACGTCAACGACAATTGGGGTATGCATACTTACTTACGTTGATGACATGTGATGTTATGTGTTGCTGGATATGTTATATTGGATCGTCGTGTTTGAATAGCCGGGGGTTTTTATGTGAGATGAGTGTTTTTCATTTTCATTCATGTAAAAACTTGTATGTAATATTCTTTCATTTGGGGCGCTTCCAGGTAGCGGAAGTTGTCACCCGTTGTATATTATTTACTTTTCCGCATTAGGATAGACCCAAGGAGGGGAGCACAAGTAACCGGGTTCTGGGGTCCAGTGGGAGACCAACTCGAGGAGTCGAGTCCGGGTCTCCTAACCCTAGAATTGGCAGGGTTGCTTGCCGCTCTCGTAGGGGTCTAGGGGTGTGGGATTGGCTATTCATCACGACCGTGGAATCCGTGTTTTATACTGGCTCGTATTGAAAACACGGACGTCCTAGTATATCCAATATTTCATATGTTTATTCTGCTGCGATATCTGTGTTGTGATTCTGTGATGGATATAGTATATAGTATATATGATATATTATATAGATGTTACTTATGTTTTACACCCGCGCTAGCCCTGCCCTGCTCTGTCGTTAGTTACCTAACCTAACGGTGCACGAGGGGACATCGAGGCGAATGCGGATGGCATAAGTGTACGTCATATCTATCTGTGATGATTAGGTATTTAAATGATGGGACTTCATTAATGTGATTAATGAAAGATAAGAAACCTAAGATGTTGTAGAATCGAATTTTAAAATAAAACAGGTAGCTACAGTTCTTGCTTTGCACAGCGGTATATATGATATACCCCGCACCTTATTCGATGAGGAAAGGACCGAGATCCCTTCACCGGGAGTGACTCCTTTAGCAATAACTGGCAGATGCTACACACTCGGTTTGCTTTTGACTGCTTTTGGGTTTTTGCTTTGCACAGCGATATATATGATATATCCCGCACCTCATTCGATGAGGAAAGGACCGAGATCCCTTCACCGGGAGTGACTCCTTTAGCAAAACTAGAAAAGCCTCAAAATCACTCCATTTCAAAACATCATTTGATTCTACAACGATATCAAGTTCATTACGCAATAGGCTTTCAGAAAAACCTGCGTAGCCCTCCGTCATTTCAGATAGGTTTCATATAGTATTCGTGCTACATTTGTTGGCTTTCGTCAAGGTGTAGTGTGCGGTAGCTATGTGCTGTTTATCTGCTGCATATGATGTGACTGGATTAGGGTAGTCGTACGGCTTTGTTGGCTTTCGTCAAGGGTCGTGCAGGTGGGTTTAATTCAGTCAAGAAATGTACGGGTTGAACTTGACTAGCGGGCTGTGGTTTGTTGGCTTTCGTCAAGGTCATAGCACGCTAGGGGCAAAAGCATTATCGGGAATTTCAAGTGTTGAAATTTGCAATGAGATTGCATACCTTCTATGAGATAGTTGGATCCCGATACCCACTGCGAGTAAGAGTTACTCCTGGGAGAGTTTTACACATTGCAATTAGCCGATCAAGTAGGTGTCTAGAAAGGTGTCAACGGGGTTACGCCTATGGGAAAACGAGGTTTACAGTAATTAGGTTCGTGCGAAAGCACGGGGGACCTCCCTCAAAGTACCGACACTGGCCTGGCTGAAAGATTGGCGAACCTGTAGTGTGTAATTAATCCCGGCTAGTCTTTCCTTTTAGGGTTTGGAGGAAGATTTGATAAAAAGCAGTGGGAGCCATCCTGATTAGATAAGATAATAACCAATCTGATCTTGCACGAGCATACGCTAAAGTGTTTTCTTCTCTCTCTCTCCAGGTAGCGACCAGTTCATGCCTTAATCAAGATAATAATATGGATGTATTGACCGAACCCGCATGTTATACTGTGCTGGGGAACGTTGGTTCCGTTCTTTCCTATAAGAGTTATATGAATGAACAGGATATAGGGGAATACCAGGATTCCTATGCCACCCGAATGAAGAAAGTACATGTTGATGCATTTTCTTCGGGTGTGTTCGTTACAGAGAACTGTTTCTCCATTTGCTCTACGTCCTGGGTATTAGATACCGGGTCGGGATCCCATATATGTAATCAGTTACATGGGCTAAGGAAAGGTAGAGAACTTGGAGAAGGTGATAAAGACATTAGAGTTGGAAATGGTGCAATTGTTGCAGCTAAGACTGTCGGAGAATATCACCTTGTATTACCAACTGGTAATACATTGGTTCTGAACGAATGCTATTACATGCCGAACCTGATATGCAACATTATATCGGTTTCTTTATTAAGTAAAGAGGGATATAATTTTGTATTACAGGACAATGTTATGAACATTTTCCATAACCAAAAGTTGGTTGGATCAGGCACGTTATGCAATGGCATTTATGTTCTAAATCAATCAACAGTTCTGAGCATAACAAACGCACACAAGAGGAAGAGTTCTGAACTCAACGAATCCTTTTTGTGGCATTGTAGACTGGGTCACATCAATGTGACACGACTGGCTAAGTTGCATAAGGATGGATATTTGAAACCTTTCGAATTTTCATTTTTCATCTTATGACACTTGCCAGTCATGTCTCAAAGGCAAGATGACCAAAACTCCGTTTACGGGACACGGAGAAAGAGTTACCGAACTCTTGGGACTGATACATAGTGATGTATGTGGTCCCATGTCTACACATGCCAGGGATGGTTCTTCGTACTTCATTACATTCACTGACGATCTCTCAAGATACGGACATGTGTACTTGATAAGACACAAGTCTGAAGCTTTTGAGAAATTTAGAGAATATAAACAAGAAGTCGAAAACCAAACCGGAAAGAGTATTAAAATCCTTCGATCTGATCGAGGAGGTGAATACTTGAGCAATGAATTCCTGGACTTCCTAAAAGAGAATGGGATTCTCTCTCAGCTGACTCCTCCATATACACCACAGCACAACGGTGTATCAGAACGGAGGAACCGCACCCTATTAGATATGGTGCGCTCTATGATGAGCACAGCTGAGTTACCTATTTCCTTCTGGGGGTATGCGCTTGAGACAGCCATACATCTACTGAATATGGTCCCCACCAAATCAGTGCCTACCATTCCATATGAGATATGGAAAGGGAAGAGACCATGTCTTAACTATGTTAAGATATGGGGTTGTCCAGCCTATGTCAAACGAAAAAATCCGGACAAACTCGAGGCACGGTCTGTTCTATGCAAATTTGTAGGATATCCCAAGAATTCTCAAGGGTATATCTTCTACCACCCTGAGGAACAAAGAGTGTTTGTTTCTCGGCATGCCACCTTTTTAGAAAAGGAATTTCTTGAAAAAGAGATTAGTGGTCATGAGGTAGAACTGGAAGAAGTTCCAGCTGCAGAAGCTACAACAGAAGATCTGGTGGAACCAGAGGATTCCGTAGTTCCCGATGAACCCCAGCCACTCCGCCGATCTAGTAGGGTTCCTCGCCAACCTGAGAGATACTACGGTTTTCTCATGGATGGTGGGAGCGAGGATTGCATCATGGAGGATGATGACCCAACTAGCTTCGAGCAGGCCATCACGAGTGGGGACTCAGTGAAATGGCTGGATGCTATGCGGTCTGAGATGGATTCCATGTACACCAACAAAGTATGGACTTTGGAAGTTGCTCCTGAAGGGGTAAAACCCATTGGGAGCAAGTGGATCTTCAAGAAGAAACTTGGTGTAGATGGGAAAGTGGAGACTTTCAAAGCTAGACTAGTAGCAAAGGGTTTTCGTCAAAGACCAGGTGTGGACTATGACGAGACCTTTTCTCCAGTAGCCATGCTTAAATCCATCCGGATCATGCTTGCCATCGCTGCTTATCATGATTACGAAATCTGGCAAATGGATGTTAAGACCGCCTTTCTAAATGGTGATTTAGAAGAGTGCGTGTACATGACTCAGCCAGAGGGCTTCGTAGACAGTGGGAGCAGCGGGAAGGTGTGCAAGCTGCTTAAATCCATTTATGGATTAAAGCAAGCATCGCGGAGTTGGAACATCTTCTTTGACGTCGTTATCAAAGAGTTTGATTTCGTCAAAAATCCAGATGAACCTTGTATCTACAAGAAGGTGGCAGAGAGTAAGGTTGTCTTCCTCGTATTGTACGTGGACGACATACTCTTGATAGGAAATGATATTCCTATGCTGCAATCGGTCAAGCTCTTCTTATCACAAAGATTCTCAATGAAAGATCTAGGCGATGCCTCCTGCATATTGGGGATTAGGATCTATAGAGATAGATCCAAACGGATTTTGGGATTGTCCCAATCCAGGTACATTGACACCATACTAAAGAGGTTTAGTATGGAAGAGTCCAAGCGTGGGAACTTACCCACGATCTCTGGAGTCACTCTCTCCAAAGAGATGTCTCCCAAGACTGATTTGGAGAGAGCTCGCATGCAAGGGATACCCTATGCTTCAGCAGTAGGCTCTATCATGTATGCGATGCTATGTACCAGACCCGATGTAGCATACTCACTAAGTGTAGTGAGCAGGTATCAAGCTGATCCTGGAGAGAGTCACTGGACAGCTGTGAAGAGCATTCTCAAGTACTTGCGAAGGACTAGAGATATGTTCTTGGTGTATGGTAACGGAGAACTCCAAGTGGAGTCCTTTACCGATTCGAGCTTCCAGAGTGATAAGGACGACTCTAAGTCGCAGTCGGGCTTTGTCTTTACCCTTTACGGAGGGGCGGTTAGCTGGAAGAGTTCCAAGCAGGAAACCGTGGCAGACTCGACGATGGAGGCTGAATACATCGCTGCCAACGATGCTGCTAAAGAAGCTTTCTGGATCAAGAAGTTCATTACTGAACTTGGTGTGGTTCCATCCATTGAGCATCCAATACCTTTGTATTGCGATAACAATGGAGCAGTGGCTTTGGCCAAGGAACCCAGGTCCCATCAGCGATCCAGGCATATTCTGAGGCGGTATCACCTGATCCGGGAGATAGTTGATCGCCGGGAGATCGAGGTCAGGAGGGTTGACACGAAGGACAACACTGCGGATCCACTCACGAAGGCCATTCCCCAGATACAGTTTGAGAGACTCTTTGGGATGCTCGGTATGCGATACTACAGCAGCTGGCCCTAGTGCAAGTGCGAGATTGTTAGTTGTATGTATGCCCTAGAGGCCAGTATTGTACAGATTATGTATATTATATTGGATGCTTGGACATATATAGAGATGACTTTCTTGCTCGACATGATAGTATGCTATATGGTTGCTCTTTATCTTAACATGTACACTAGTCTCTTCATACTGTCTTATAGTTACATGTTGGTAAAGCCCTTAGGATTTGTACTTGACTGCCTGGACTATGATGCAGATCATACTAGTGGGGACATGGTAGTCCATAAGTACATCCTTCAAGGTCCCTAGTCGTGGGTGTATCGAGACGGGGCATCGATATACCAGAGTAGACTAGCGTATACGCTTCTCGACCCATGTGATGGGCGATGGATGATCCCATATCCATTGGTGTTTGACATCAGAGATGGTATACGGGTGCTCAGTGGAGACTGGGTACACTGGACGGACTCGCCGAGAACTCCCAGATGGTATTATACCTCACGTCAGATGGCAGTTCTCTGGTGACACTTGTACAGGTTAGTCTGTAGACCCGAGATCGTCATAGAGTCTTGTGTGATTCCCACTGTGCTTTGATCTCCACCTTACCACGTCCATTAGGGCGTGCAAAACGGTGGTCTTTGGGTACAGTCCCGAGTCACATGGAGGCAATGAGCGATAGGAGGGGTTTCGTCTCTCCCGGTATTGGGGGTAGATGTTGCGCTGTGCTCGATTGGCCGTAACAGGGAAGTCCCTGGCCAGGGCTGATCAGAGATTTGCTGGTAAGTGTTACCAGTAGTTTCTCGACCCGTTACGAGCCTCACATCAGCACGACTTATCGGGTTATTGGGGTCTGACGTTTACCACCCCTAGACTTGATATGCGACGTATCAGACGAAGAGACCGGACTGTACGGTAAGTGTTACTGGTCGGATTCGCAGGAGTGTGAGCGGGCTAGCTCGTCGATCTTCTGATCGCTCAATACACGGGTGGCCGTTACGTTTAGCAGACCGCTTGCGGCTTGTGGGTGCTTGATATGATCATCATCTGCTACCGGCGTATTGACGAGTCTTTAGAGTCCTACACAGAGGTTTCCTGGTTCAAGCGAAACGAAATAGGAGTGCATATGAGATATGTGCGGGACCGAGAATAATGCGTGTATGTGATACCGTATTTAATTCTCGCGATTAATGTTTCGATTGGTTATATGAGATATGACCTAGTTATTGAATCATTGATTCGATAAGTCGATGCATTGCATACTAGTCGGTTATGTGCGACATGACCGGATCATTGAATCAAGTGTTGATTTAATGATTTAATGTATAATTATATATTTGATATATTACTTTGCGTTAACTAGTATAGGTTCACTTTAAACGGATTTTTCTCACTTGATTTGCACATTATATATGTGATATATTTTTGTGCACTTTTTGTATCATGTTTGATGATACTTGATCAAATGGTTAAGTGAATAGGATTAAACCATGGTTATTATGATAATTAGGGTTTTGCATATTTATTTATTCATTTATTTGTTCATTTATTCATTTGGATAAGTATAAATGATAATGGTGGCAAGTTTTGTTTCTTATGAGATGCTTCATGAACATTTGACTTTATGCAACCATTCTTGTCATTTTGCTTAACCCTAACCCACTCTAATCACCATGGTTAATTCTCTACACTTAACCTTAGTTAAGTTATGATAAATATTGAGTTTATTTTCATTTTAACTTAAGTTATCATAACTAGCTCATCTTCTTCTTCTTCTTCAAGCTTGCTACAACAATGGCAACTTGAGATCTAGTGAGATAAATCCAATTCTAAAGTGAACCCACCTCCTATTTCTTCACCCTCTACCTCTTGCCAAGTTGTTTTGGGTGTTTACTTCATAAGTTTCACAAGTTTGTGAAGTCGGAGCTTGAACTTGCGATGCCTCGACGTAGATCGTCTTTGACACAAAGCCGACGACCTATTCCGCACGTTTTCCCGATGAAGCCGACGGAGGAGTCTAGGATTCATGATGTACAGCGAGAAGACTTCGTTGCGGAGCCGTGGAGGTGGATATCCGGATCTACAAAGGTTGTAATTTCCGTATCCTAGTAGTTAAGTGTTAACTAAGTTTTCTTTTCGCCTAAACATCTAGTTTAAGATCCGTAGTCTAGGGTTTCTCGGCACCAAAAATTTTAAATTGGCATGTTCGATGCCTTGTGAGACCTCTATAGGGTGCCTAGGAACCTTTCACGTGGATCGCGGCTTATGTCAATCCAGACCCCGTGAGAAACGTCCAGAGCGAAGCCTGGTCCTCGCAGAACACGGCTAAGTCAAACTGACCCCGTGGGAAGCATCCAGAGCAACCCTTGACTCCGTGAAGTGCGGATAAAGTCAAACCCTGACACCATATGGCCAATGTCAATCTTGACCCCATATGGCTTATGTCAACCTTTGTCGTAGAGCAATGCTCCGACAGTTCCTCGTCGTTAAGAAAAGCTTCGACTTGGACCTTATTGTTAGTTATATGTATGCCCTAGAGGCCATTACTATACATAGGATGTATATTGTAGTGGATGCTTGGACATATATAGGGAGGACTTTCTTGCTCAACATGATAGTATGCTATCTGGTTGCGCTTTACCTTAACGTGTACACTGATTGTCTCTCTGTTACATGTTGGTAAAGCCCTTAGGATGTGTACTTGACTACCTGGACTATGATGCGGATCATACTAGTGGGGACATGGTAGTCCATAAGTACTTCCTTCAAGGTCCCTAGTCATGGGTGTATCGAGACGGGGCATCGATATACCAGAGTAGACTAGCGTATACCTTCTCGACCCATACAGATGGGCGATGGATGATCCCATATCCATTGGTGTTTGACATCAGAGATGATATACGGGTGCTCAGTGGAGACTGGATACACTGGACGGACTCGCCGAGAACTCCCAGATGGTATTATACCTTACGTCAGATGGCAGTTCTCTGGTGACACTGGTACAGGTTAGTCTGTTGACCCGAGATCGTCATAGAGTCTTGTGTGATTCCCACCATGCTTTGATTTCCACCTTACCACATCCAAGAGGGCGTGCAAAACGGTGGTTTTTGGGTACAGTCCCGATTCACATGGAGGCAATGAGCGATAGGAGGGGATTCGTCTCTCCCGGTATAGGGAGTTGATGTTGTGCTGTGTTCGATTGGCTATAACAGGAAATCCCTAGCCAGGGTTGCTGAGATTTACTGGTAAGTGTTACCAGTAGTTTCTTGAACTGTTATAGACCTCATATCGACACGACTTATCGAGCTACTGGGGTCTGACGTTTACCACCCCTAGACGAGATATGCGACATATCAGACGACGAGACCGGACTGTACGGAAGTGTTACTGATTGGATTCACAGGAGTGTGAGCGGGCTTGCTCGTTGATCTTCTGATCGCTCAATATCCTTGTGGCCGTTACGTTTAGCAGACCGCTTGCGGCTTGTGTGTGTTAGATATGATCATCATCTACTGCCGGCGTATTGACGAGTCTTTAGAGTCCTACACAGAGGTTTCCTGGCTCAACCGAAAAGAAATAGGAGCGCATATGAGATATGTGCGGGACCGAGAATAATACCAGTATGTGATACTGAATTCTATTCTCGCGATTTGTATCATCGGACGGTTATATAAGATATAGCTGGGTTACCGAATCAAAGGTTGATTCGATATATTGATACACTTGATATTAGTCGGTTATATGCAGTATGACCGGATCATTAAATTAAGTGTTGATTTAATGATTTAATGTATAATTGTATATTTGATATATTACTTTACATTAACTAGTATTGGTTCACTTAAGATTATTTTTCTCACTAGATTGTGCACATTGTATATATGATATATGTTTGTACATTAGTTTGTATCATGTTTGATGATACATGCAAACTTGGGTATGTGTATGCTTTAAACCATGTTTAGGTTAATGGTTAGGGTTTTAACTTATTTATTTATTTATTTTTGGCAAAAATAAAATGGTGGTTTTTCTTTGTTTTATGCTTGAAGCTTCATGAAGCTTTTTAAGCATCTTTGAAAAGTCTAACCATTTTGTTTTATGCTTTAACCTAACCATCAACCTAAACCCTAGTTTATTCTCTACATGTGTTAACTCACCCATGGTTGCAATATGATAAGCTTCACTTGATTTTCTATTATTGATGATTCATTCTTTTTCTTTCTTCTTCTTAATCTTCATGAAGAAGAAAACCTTTGCTAGACAATTTCAAGTGATGAAATCAAGTGAGAAATCCAAATCCAAAGTGAACCCACTTCCTATTTCTTCATCCTCTACCACTTGCCATGTTGTATAGGGTGTTTTCTTCACAAGGTTCATGACCAAGTGAAGATGGAGCTTGAGTTTGAGTCGCCTCGACGTAGATCATCTTGGGCACCGAAGTCAACGACCTAGCCCGCTCATTTCTCCGACGAAACCATCTCTAGAGTCCGGGATCCCGATGATCGCAGTGGAGGGACATCATCACGGAGCTAAAGAAGTGGAGGACCGGATCTACAAAGGTTGTAATCCCTTTCACTTGTAGTTAAAGTAGTTAACTTGTTTAGTTTCGCCTTACCTCTAGTTAACGATCTCGCATAGGGTTTCTCGGCACATGAAAAATTTGATTTTGGCATGGTTGATCAGTTGTAGAACCTCATGTGTGTTCCTAGGAACCCTACAGTGGTATCAGAGCCTAGCTAGTGTTTTAAGCGAAGTGTAGACGAAGTTAGAAGTCCGATCGAACCCGAAACCCTAATCGAATACCCCTCTCTGTACATTTTCTGAAACTGTGCATTTTTCCTAATTAAAAATGCTTAAAAAATTCAGCAGGCAATTATAAGAAATACTGTGCAAAATGACAAAGAGATGCGCCCAAGGCGCCGCGGAACCGCGGCACAAGCTTGGCTTCTGCGGCGGTTCCGCGGCCAAATGATGATGTCATCCTTTACTTTTTGCACAGTAATTTCCCTATCATTGTTTATGTTATTTATGAGTATTTTTAATTTATACTCAACAGTTGAGTTTTCTGGATTGTTTTGGGGACTCGATGTTTCGATCGGATTATTTAACTTTGTTTATGGTTTTCCGGGTAATTTTAGAATATGTTAAAAAGTTCGACCGGATAAAAATACCCACTTTTTCCCCTGCCGGGAAATTTCCAAGTGTTGGATTTTTCCGTAGTTTAAGAATGTTCTAAGTAGTGCAAGTAACGCGATGGACCCTCTAGAAGACAATAAACCTTAACTCGATTATGTGACCGTCTTGAACTGCCCTTTGAACCTTAGGGTTTGGGGCAGTACGGCGTGCCACATGTGAGGTGTTGGCTTGACCCTTCAACGGCTGGACCGTTGGTACTGTGCCATGAAGTGAATGTTTTTAAACTTATTTCAAGTGTTGAGCTGTTTCGGGAAAACTTGGGTGTTTGACTGTTCTATCAGAAAGTTTGACATTTTCTATTTATCTGGAATGTGATACAATATTTGGAATCCACAAGTAGTTATGAGATAACTGATTTGGATGTTATAAACATAGCAGTTTAGTCTCACTTGATTGGTTGCCATGGAATTTTGATGCGATCAAAAGTCCGTCGCAATCACGTTGCGTACGCGGATACTCGCCGGTAAACTTAATAGACAGTTACACCCCATAGCCCCGACCAAATGACTGTAGGAGAACCCCGTCGCCAAAAGCATCCGTTCGGATGCTCGCGGTAGCGATGTTCCGCCTTAATGCACTTCGTCGACGGTATCGGGGGTGCGGCCGTCTACTAAAGTTTGCGACGAGCATTCGTTTAGGATGTCGGGAATCTTGTTGAATTGCCCGACTTGATATTGAAAAGAGTTTTCGATAAATGAGACTAAAATGGGGGGTTTATAATTGTTAGGCATGTGATGTCTAAGGAATTCATATGATTAGGCATGCGATGTCTAAAGAGTTTGCGGATTCCAACTGTTGTAGTTTTACACTTTCTTTTCTGTAACCGTAAGTGTAATATGTGATATCGCCGGTTTCGTTGCTATATGTCAACGACAATTGGGATGAGCATATTTACTTACGTTGATGACATGTGATGTTATGTGTTGCTGGATATGTTATATTGGATCGTCGTGTTTGAATAGCCGGGTTTTTTTTATGTGAGATGAGTGTTTTTCAATTTCATTCATGTAAAAACTTGTATGTAATATTCTTTTATTGGGGCACTTCCAGGTTGCGGAAGATGTCACCGTTGATGTATATTATTTACTTTTCCGCATTAATATAGACCCAAGGAGGGGAGCACAAGTAACCGGGTTCTAGGGTCCAGTGGGAGACCATCTCGAGGAGTCGAGTCCGGGTCTCCTAACCCTAGAATTGGTAGGGTTGCTTGCCACTCTCATAGGGGTCTAGGGGTGTAGGATTGGCTATTCATCACGCCCGTGGAATCCGTGTTTTATACAGGCTCAAAATAAAACACGGACGTCCTAGTATATCCAATATTTCATATGATATTTTCTGCTGCGTTATCTGTGATTTGATCATATGATGTGCTGTGATAGATACTATATATAGTATATATGATATATTATATAGACGTTGCTTATGTTTTACACCCGCGCTAGCCCTGCCTCGCTCTGGCATTAGCTACCTAACCTAACGGTGCAGACGGGACATCGAGGCGAATGCGGATGGCATAAGCGTACGTTATATTTATCTGTGATATTTAGGTGGATTGAAATGATGGGACTTCATTAATGTGATTAATGAAAGAAAAGAAACCTAAAAGATGTTGTGGAATCGAATTTTTAAAAACAGGTAGCTACAGTTCTTGCTTTGCATCGCGGTGTTCCTTGTAGAACATCCTGCACCTTATTCGATGAGGAAAGGGCCGAGATCCTTTCACCGGGAGTGACCCCTTTAGCAATAACTGGCAGATGCTACAACACTCGGTTTGTATTTTGATTGCTTCTATAGTTCTTGCTTTGCATAGTGGTATATATGATATATCCTACACCTCATTCGACGAGGAAAGGGCCGACGATCCCTTCACTGGGAGTGACCCCTTTAGCAAAACTAGAAAAGCCTAAAAAACACTCCATTTTAAAAATCATTTGATTCTACAACGATATCAAGTTCATTACGCAATAGGTTTTCAGAAAAACCTGTCGTAGCCCTCCGTCATTTCAGATAAGTCCTACTTAGTATTCATGCTACGTTTGTTGGCCTGCGTCAAGACGTAGTGTGCGGTAGCTAACTAGTATTTATCTGTTTATGCATATGATGCAGATTGAATTAGGGTAGTCGTGCGACTTTGTTGGCCTGCGTCAAGGGTCGTACGGGTGGGTTTAATTCAATCTAGAAATGACGGGTTGAACTTGACTAGCGGACTATGGTTTGTTGGCCTGCGTCAAGGTCATAGGACGCTAGGGGTAAAATATTATCGGGAATTTCAAGTGTTGAAATTTGCAATGAGATTGCATACCTTCTATGAGATAGTTGGATCCCGATACCCACTGCGAGTAATTGTTACTCCTGAGAGAGTTTTACACATTACAATTAGTTGATCGAGTAGGTGTCTAGAAAGGTGTTAACGGGGTTACGCCTATGGGAAAACGAGGTTTACATTAATTAAGTTCGTGCGAAAGCACGGGGGACCTCCCTCAAAGTACTGACACTGGCCTGGCTGAAAGATTGGCGAACTTGTAGCGTGTAATTAATCCCGGCTAGTCTTTCCTTTTAGGGTTTGAAGGAAGATTTGATAAAAACAGTGGGAGACATCCTGATTAGATAAAATAATAACCAATCTATTCTTGCAAGAGCGCACGTTGAGTGTTTTCTTCTCTTTCTCTCTAGGTAGCGACCATATCACGCCTTAATCAAGATAATAATACGGATGTATTGACCGAACCCGCTTGTTATACTGAGCTGGGGAACGTTGGTCCCGCTCCAACTTATAAATGTTATAAGACCGAGCAGGAAATTTGGGGAATATCAGATTTCCCGTACCGCCCAAACGAAGAAAGTGCATACTGATGCATCATCTTCGGGTGTGTTCATTACAGAGAACTGTTTCTTAGTATCCTTTACGTCCTGGGTATGTGATACCGGATCAGGATCCCGCATATGTAATCTGTTATATGGGCTATAGAAAGGTAGAGAACTGAGAACGGGCGATAAGTTTCATGAGACAGAAAACGGTGCAAGTGTTGCAGCCAAGTCTGTTGGTCACTGTCACCCTGTATTACCAGAATACATTGATTCTGAACGAATGTCATTAGATACCGAACCTGATATACAAAATCATATCAGTCTCTTTATTCGTAAAGAAAGGATATAATTTTGTATTGTTGGATAATGTTTTGAACATTTTCTATAACAAAAGTTGATCGGTTCAGGCACGTTATCTAAAAGCATTGATGTTCTAAATCAAACTACAGTTCTTAGTATACAAAACACACACAAGAGGAATAGTTCAGAAATGAACGAATCCTTCTTGAGATATTGTAGACTAGGTCATATCAATGCGACCCGACTAGCTGAAGTTACATATAGATGCATATTTAAATCTGTTTGAATTTACATCTGGTGAAACTTGCCGGTCATGTCACAGAGATAAGATGATCATAGCTCTGTTTATTGAAAACAGAGAAAGAGTTAGTGAACTCTTGGGATGATACATGTTGATGTATAAAGGTCCCCTGTCTACACATGCCAAGACCGGTTCTTTGTACTTCATTACATTCTCTGATGATCTCTTAAGATTCAGACATATGTTCCTGTTGAAACATAAGCCCGAAGCTTTTGAGATATTCACAGAATATAAGTAAGAAGTATAGAACCAAAAACCGGGTATAAGTATTATGTCCTATGATGAGATCAAGGAGGAGAATACTTATGCATAGAATTTCTGGATTATTTTAAAGGAGAATGAGATTCTCTCTCAGCATTACTCCTCCGTATACACCACAGTACGTCGGTGTATCAGGGTGGAGCAATCACACCCTATATGATATGGTGTGCTCTATGATGAGTACTACTGAGTTATCTATTTCCTTTTGGGAGTTATGCACTTATGAAGTTGCATACCTATTGAATAGGGTTCCGATCAAATCAGTTGCCTACCACTTCATATGTGATATGGAAAGGGAAGAGCCCATATCTTAAATATTATTATGATTTGGGGTTGTACGGTCTATGTCAAAAGCAAAATTCGGACAAGATCGAGGCAAGGTCAGTTCTGTAGAACTGGAAAGGTTCCAGCTATACAAAACTGCAGCTGATTTGACAGGACCAAAGGATTCTATAGTCCCCGACAAACCTCAGCCTCTCCGCTGATCTGGTAGGATTCCTTATCCGCCTGAGAGATACTTCGGTTTCTCGATGACAGTGGGAGCGAGGAATGCATCATAAGATGATGAAAACTAGTTTCGAGCAGGCCATCAGGAGTAGGACTCTGTAAGAATGGCTGGATGCTTAGTGATCTGAGATGGAATCCTTATACACCAACAAAGTATGGACTTTGGTTGCTTTATCTGAAGGGTTAAATCCTCATCAGCAGCAAGTATATCTTGAGAAGATTACTTGGTGTACATGGAAAAGTTGAGGCTTTCAAAGCTAGACTTGTTAAAGGTTTTCGTCATCGACCAGGCGTGGATAATGATGAAACATTTTCCAGTGGCTATGCTTAAGTCCATCCGGATCCTACTTGCCACGGCTACATACCATGACTACGATATCTGGTGGTTGGGTGTCATGACTACTTTTCTAAAATGATGTTTCAGAAGAGAGAGTCTGTAAGTACACAGTCAGAGGGCTTCGTAGACAGTGGGAGCAGCGGAAACGTGTGCAAGATATTTTATGTGATAAAGCAGGCATCGCGGAGTTGGAACGTCTGTTTTGATGTGTTAGTTAAAGAGTTTGACATCATCAAAATGGTAGATGAACCTTGTATATACAAAAAGGTAGTAGGGAGTATGGTGGTGATCCTCGTAGAGTACGTGGATGACATACTCTTGATAGGGAAGGAGTTTCCTATGCTACGCTCAGTCAATCTCCGCTTATCACAAGGATTATCCATATAGGATCAAAGTGATACCTTCTAAATCCTGAGTTTTGATCTATGAGATAGATCTAATTGGATGTTAGGATTCTCACTAGCTATAGTGGGATGGTATCCATTGATCCTGGGGAGAATCACTGGAAAGGTTCCAGGGTGATAAGGACAACTGAATGTCAGTCGCATGCATTGTTTTTACCCTCAGTAGAGGGACGGTATGTTGGAAGAGTTCCAAGCTGGATACTGTGGCAAACTAGACGATAAAGGCTGGTAACATCGCTATTAAAGATACAACCAAAGAGGAAGTTTGGGTGTATACTGGTTCATGAGATGAACTAGGTTCTTACCATTGTGTGACAATGGAAGTGTGGCTTTGGCCCAGGAACCCTGGTCCCATCAGTGAACCAGACATATTCTGAGGCAGCATCACCTGATCATGGAGATGGTTGATCTCCAGAGGATCGAGGTTAGGAGAGTAGACTCAGAGGACAATACGGCGGATCTACTCATAAAGGCCTTTTCCCAAAGAGAGACTTTTATGGGATGGTTGAGTATGAGATACTATAACCACTGCTATCAGATGGCCCTAGTGCAAGTGGGAGATTGTTAGTTATATGTATGCCCTAGAGGCCATTACTATACATAGGATGTATATTGTAGTGGATGCTTGGACATATATAGGGATGACTTTCTTGCTAGACATGATAGTATGCTATCTGGTTGCGCTTTACCTTAACGTGTACATTGATTGTCTCTCTGTTACATGTTGGTAAAGCCCTTAGGATGTGTACTTGACTATCAGGACTATGATGCGGATTATACTAGTGGGGACATGGTAGTCCATAAGTACTTCCTTCAAGGTCCCTAGTCGTGGGTGTATCGAGACGGGGCATCGATATACCAGAGTAGGCTAGCGTATACCTTCTCGACCCATACAGATGGGCGATGGATGATCCCATATCCATTGGTGTTTGACATCAGAGATGATATACGGGTGCTCAGTGGAGACTGGGTACACTGGACGGACTCGCCGAGAACTCCCAGATGGTATTATACCTTATGTCAGATGGCAGTTCTCTGGTGACACTGGTACAGGTTAGTCCGTTGACCCGAGATCATCATAGAGTCTTGTGTGATTCCCACTGTGCTTTGATTTCCACCTTACCACTTCCAAGAGGGCGTGCTAAACAGTGGTTTTTGGGTACAGTCCCGATTCACATGGAGGCAATGAGCGATAGGAGGGGATTCGTCTCTCCCGGTATAGGGAGTTGATGTTGTGCTGTGTTCGATTGGCTATAACCGGAAATCCCTGGCCAGGGTTGCTGAGATTTACTGGTAAGTGTTACCAGTAGTTTCTCGAACTGTTATAGACCTCATATCGACACGACTTATCGAGCTACTGGGGTCTGACGTTTACCACCCCTAGGCGAGATATGCGACATATCAGACGACGAGACCGGACTGTACGGAAGTGTTACTGATTGGATTCACAGGAGTGTGAGCGGGCTTGCTCGTTGATCTTCTGATCGCTCAATACCCGGGTGGCCGTTACGTTTAGCAGACCGCTTCCGGCTTGTGGGTGTTTGATATGATCATCACTTACTGCCGGCGTATTGACGAGTCTTTAGAGTCCTACACAGAGGTTTCCTGGCTCAAGCGAAACGAAATAGGAGCGCATATGAGATATGTGCGGGACCGAGAATAATACCAGTATGTGATACTGAATTCTATTCTCGCGATTTGTATCATCGGACGGTTATATAAGATATAGCCGGGTTACCGAATCAAAGGTTGATTCGATATATTGATACACTTGATATTAGTCGGTTATGTGCAGTATGACCGGATTATTAAATTAAGTGTTGATTTAATGATTTAATGTATAATTGTATATTTGATATATTACTTTACATTAAATAGTATTGGTTCACTTAAATTATTTTTCTCACTAGATTGTGCACATTGTATATATGATATATGTTTGTGCACTAGTTTGTATCATGTTTGATGATACATGCAAACTTGGGTGTGTGTATGCTTTAAACCATGTTTAGGTTAATGGTTAGGGTTTTAACTTATTTATTTATTTATTTTTGGCAAAAATAAAATGGTGGTTTTTCTTTGTTTTATGCTTGAAGCTTCATGAAGCTTTTTAAGCATCTTTGAAAAGTCTAACCATTTTGTTTTATACTTTAACCTAACCATCAACCTAAACCCTAATTTATTCTCTATATGTGTTAACTCACCCATGGTTGCAATATGATAAGCTTCACTTGATTTTCTATTATTGATGATTCATTCTTTTTCTTTCTTCTTTTTAATCTTGATGAAGAAGAAAACCTTTGCTAGAAAATTTCAAGTGATGAAATCAAGTGAGAAATCCAAATCCAAAGTGAACCCACTTCCTATTTCTTCATCCTCTATCACTTGCCATGTTGTATAGGGTGTTTTCTTCACAAGGTTCATGACCAAGTGAAGATGGAGCTTGAGTTTGAGTCGCCTCGACGTAGATCATCTTGGGCACCGAAGTCAACGACCTAGCCCGCTCATTTCTCCGACGAAACCATTACTAGAGTCCGGGATCTCGATGATCGCAGCGGAGGGACATCATCACAGAGCTAAAGAAGTGGAGGACCGGATCTACAAAGATTGTAATCCCTTTCACTTGTAGTTAAAGTAGTTAACTTGTTTAGTTTCGCCTTACCTTTAGTTAACGATCTCGCATAGGGTTTCTCGGCACATGGAAAATTTGATTTTGGCATGGTTGATCAGTTGTAGAACCTCATGTGTGTACCTAGGAACCCTACACTTATGTCAATCTTTGTCGTAGAGCAATGCTCCGACACTTACTCGCCATTAAGCAAAGCTTCGACTTGGACCTTATCACCCTCCTGTCGTCTAGCAATGCTCCGACGTTTCCTTGTCATCAGGCAAAGCCTTAATTTGGATACATGATAACTCATAGCTCCCCTTGTCGTCGAGCAATGCTCCGACGTTTCCTTGTCGTCAAGCAAAGCTCCGACATGGAAAAATATCAACTCATAACCTTCTCAACCAGAGCAATGCTCCGTCTTAAAAAAAATAAATAAATATATACATTGATTCATTCTTCTCCGTCATAGAGCAATGCTCCGTTGCGGAGATAAATCAAATCACAAATATCATAACTTGAAAAACAAGGGCACAGTCTTGCAAAGAGATTTAAATAAATTATCAATGAAATGCATATCTTAAAATGAACACATCACCATAAAAAAAAATATATACGTCTTTTTATTCATGAATCAAAATGAATACAAAGTACAATTTATGAAAGAATTAAGAATATATTTTCAGTTAAGAACACGTATAAGAAAGAATAAAAAAAATTAATATAATACATCCTTCAAGCCGGCGGATGATTCAAAAGGTTCATCAGTTCATCCTTCCTTTCTTGAGTCTCTGCTTCAAAATTGACTATGGCCGCGAGATGGGCCTCCGCTTCCGACTGTTAGGCCTGATACGAGGCAAGCTGGCCTTCAAGCTCCTGCTCTGTAGCTTTATGAGCATCGACCATCGTGCGGGTAAAAGTAACGGCTTTATCAACAGCCACCACGTTCTTGATTGCGGCTTGAAGCTCCTGCCAAAGTTCATATGCGTATGTGGTCTTAGCTGTAAGTTCGGCTTGAAGCTCCCCGAGCGCGGTTGAAGCCAGCTTCCTCTCTGAGAACTTTCGGTGGAGCCTCTTTTCACAGGAAAGCGTATTAGCGGCATATCGTTTAATCAGCCACTGCAAGCTTGTCTTCGCAGCCACCACCTCCGAAAGAAGGCGCGTGCATTCAAGACTATACAAGGAAGCCTTCACTCGACGACAGAATTCGACCCAGGCTTGCACCAATGCTTCACTATGATAAGTGGCAAGAAAGGGGAGAGAGTTGTTGGCTTCAGCAACAAATTCTTCGGCCGTAAGCGAACTACCAACACGAAGGTCTTCGATCAATGCTAACAAAGAGTGAAGGCTTGACTGGGTCATACGTTCAGAGGAACGCAGCGCATAAGGGCCAGACGGCATGAGAATGCGAGTCTCCAACGGAGTAAAAGTATGCAGAGCTATTAAAGATTGATAAATGATCAGCGAAGGTTGCAAACAGAGGACAGATGCCAAGGCGTCGAAACTTTACTTACCCACGTTTATACAAGAAGAGTCTGGAAGATCCCCAGGCCCATCGAGGACCTCAACCTCATCATCGGCTTCCAGAACTACAGAAGACATGAACATTGTTGCATGAAGAAGTAACGATATTGAGAAAAGAGCGAACAATACTAACCTTGCCCGGAGGATAGAATGATGCGCTGAGGGGATATCGCATGTGGAGCAGCCAGTTCCAGCAGACGCTGGAAAGACTTCCTGGGAGACAGGCCAGCGATGGACACCGCCAATCCCCGTAGCTCTGAAAAGATAGGAAATTTTAGATACTGAAGAGATCGTTAAGTAAAAGAAATAATAATACCTTCGATGCTCCTCCCACTCTGGGTTGGAGGGATGGCAGCTTCAGCCGCCTCCTCTGTGCCCCCAAGCACGCCATCAGGAATGCGGGCCGGTATCACAACTTCCGGTGGAGGAGCAGTGATCATCGCTACAGGCTCCAATGAAGGGAAGGTGGCCTCGACTACCTGTCCCGCAGTCTCCGGGCCGACCCCAGAGAGATCCATTGAATGCACGGCCGATGAAGATGCCTCTTCTGGAGGAGAAAGCACCCGGGGAGCAGGAATCAACGAGGGAAGCTCCATTGCAGGAATGGCAATTGCATCGACCCCCTCCGCACGGATTAGTGCCTCATCGGGGGTATTTGCAGAGTCCATAGTCAGCGCGCGAATTAGACTCGGATCCTCTGCCATCAGCGAAGTCCCTGCAAAGTTTGCATGAGAATAAGGATATGTATATATATATATAAGCAGTGCAAAATACTATAAAATACTATATAAGTATACCAATGCGTAAAGGAGCTTCTCGTATGGCTTGTTCAAGCCGACGCTCTTTCCTGAGGAGGTATGCCCACCGGGGTTCTAGGGTAGACTCGTGGCCACTAGTCCACAACGAAAGTGCATCTTCAGCGTCAGCTGAAACATCCTGCTTAAGGGTCCTTCACCCCATTCTTCCAAAGGGCCTATGAATAGCCGCCGTATCGATGGAGGATCTTCATGAAAAATGACGGCATGATAAGGCCTCTTCGGGATCCTTACGTTCTCGGATTCATATTGTGAACATCTTATAGCCTCAGCCAATTGTGCGGCTTCCTCGGCAGATGAACCAGGAAAAAGAAGACTGTCTTCCGGCAGATTAGTAGCGGTCTTCTTCCCCCGTTTTGGCCCAGAGCCAATGACTGTAGAAGTTCGCTTCTTTCCCCTCGCCGCCCGCTTTCTAAGCTGCTTCTCGGTTTTGACAGAGAGGGAAGATTTCTTCAGGACCTCCGCCAAGGGGACATTATCATCAAAGCTAGGTTTTACCTCCGGAACCATTACGGTATTCATCATAGGTCGTTCAAGTGAAGCCTCTGTTGGCAATGAGGCGCGAAGCCTTTCCTCCTCTTCAAAGGTTTTAAGCGAAGCAGCAATGGCTTCTTATGCAGAGGCACCTGTTGAAACAGCAAGCGTCAGTTAAAGCATGATAAATAGAAGAGTGAAATAAACAGCGGAGAGATAAGGGTAAAGTATACCTGATTGCGTAAGGGCGGCCAGTTCTTTTTCAAGGGTGGCTGACTGTTTGAAAGCTTCAATGGCAACCTCCAAATCGATATCATCAAGTATCCCGAATAAACCCTTGTTGGTCCCATATTCGCTCAAGCCTTCGCTAGACGGAGCAGGGGGTGTCGAGCCTAATATGGTGTCCAAAGAAAGTACTTGTTTCTTTTTCTTCTGAGGACGGACGCCGGTGGACGATAACACGAGTTTGCGTTTGGTAGACGCCTTTGGACGACGAGTCCCAATTTCCTTTCCTACGTCCGACTCGAGGGACGCGGCAGCCACCTCTTTTTCAGGCGCGCTGGATGGGGGCAACCCGCGCGTAGGGCTTAGCACGTGTGGAGGCTCAACTACAGTGACCTCTCTTAGGGGAGGATGAACAATGTTCCGTCGCTTCAGAGGAATATTTCGATCACCAGTCGGCACTGCACCCTTGCGATCAAGCAACAATCGCTTCTCCTCCCTGATGACGGCGCCCATTGAGTGCTGATACCACGCCATGTACACATTAAGGGCCTTTGGGACGCAGCTCGGTTCGCTGATAAAGAAGTTGGACTTTGTGTTCAAGCGCATGAAATGATGCAGTGCGCTTCGCATTCCCTCTTCGGTAGCAGCAGGTTCGGCCAAGAAAGCCTCAAATGGGACGCCCTGATTGTAACTTAACTGCTGGGTGAAACGATGTGGGTTGTATATCATGAATAACGCCGTACATTTTGCCTGAATACGAGAAAGCCCGGCCTGATGGAGTATATATGAAGAATCTCCCAAGCTTTCAACACAGAGGCCTCGTCTTTAAATATATCCAGCAGTGGCAACACCGTCTTCCCTGACTCTTGGCCGACGGTCAAAACTTTATCAGTAAAGGACATGCCAGCCCTAACCGTACGCGGGTGAAGAAGTAAGCCTCTAGCTTCCCGTTGTGTTGGAGTCACGATAGAAGCGCCAACCAGTCGCATGATCCGAGGGAACCTTCACCTGTCATAAAAACCCGGCCTCTTGTGGATGCCAAAGACGCCTAGCACGTGTAACTCGAGCCATGACGTGAAATAATGCATCGGGAAATTTACCAACTGCACCCTTGGCTTAATGGTATCAGCCGCCAAGCTGAGGCCGTGATACATATGGGCTAATCCAGCGATCCCCACAGCCACTTGTATCCCAGCAACCATTCGATGCGCAGGATAGAAGACGGACGGCCTCATACGGCGAGGGTGCATGGGAAGCGCTAACCAACTCAGCCACAACCCAAGGAACCCTAAAAAGAACGTTTCTTCGTCAATCCAGGAGCCGCCAGCTCTGCAAAAGGGATGACCAGGGTATCAGGTAGAAAGAAGCTCTTCTGATCTGCCTCCGCCGCTGGCAGATTGCCTAAACCCAAGCCGAAAGGGTCGTCAAGACTGGCGAATTTCTCGACTTCTTCCTTCAATATTTCCGAGCGAAGAAAATCAGCTATAAAAGCCGTAAAATTAACTCCACGACCTTCTGATGCAAGAGAGAGATTCTCATACATATTCAACACCTTTATCAAGCTCGGAAATTGGTGTTGAACAGTATTCTCGGGAGTAAGACCCATTACCATTGATTTGGCAGCGAAAACATACTCATCCGGGGGAAGCAGTTCCTCATAATGTTCCCCCCTAACTGGTAAACCCAAGACCTCTGCAAAATCCTCCAAAGAAATGGAGACTTCTCGATCTGATAGGAGGAAGGTGTGGGTCGGAATGTTCCACTGTTCCAGAAATGCCCTGACCCACCATGTAGGGGGTGTCGAATATTGAAACAAAGAAGCATAAACGGCGGGATACAATCCGAGCTTCATCAACTGTGATTTCCTCGCTGATAAAATATACCAGGCCTACTGCAAATACCCGGCTGGGTGACGAGGAGTTGGTCCTACATTGTACGGCTGTCCCCAAGGGCGTGAATCGCCCTGACATATGCGTCGCCCTAGGATGTCCAAAGCCACCGGCGGCTGCATGGGTACTGCGGCAATAGAAGGCCGAAGGAGACCTTCTGAAGTCCAGTTGACCTCCTCCACCGTGTAATTTATCGGAGGCGCATCTGCATAAGCAATCGCTGAAATTGGCTCCGAGGGTGTCGCACAGGAAAAGCTCCGTCGGCCCATGATAATTCGGTCATACCATTTACCCCATAGATGAAGACTCTTGTGCTCCGGGTCATGGTCTTTTATCAACGCAAAAACCTCGCGGTCTACGGGTGCTTCAGGGAACCCACCTTCTGAGCGAATGAACGGGAAGGAAGTGTCGGAAGACATAGTACCTGCACGGAAAAGAATGAATTTTCAACCGCCAATGCTATAAATTAAATTCTATTACAAAGTACTATAAATCCGTACCGCAATACAATGTAGTTAAAAGGGACCAAAGGGGACCCACAAAATCTAGATGACAGTTCATCATTTATAAAACAACCTCATCATTTGACGAGGCTGTCATTAAATGAGGAAATCCTCAAGTGATTCTCATTAAACGAGGAATCTCTCGGGTAGAGGGGTAAAACCCCCATTAAGAGCTACGCTCTTTACTAGACAGGCGTCTGTCAAAGTCTAATGATGAAGGAATACAATTCCTCAAGAAGAGCCTTGCTCTGAAAGAATGATGGAGTAATCCACCAAAAATAAAATTTCATTTTTTTTTGATCTTCAAGACCCGTGAACAAACTCTTAAGAGTTTTTCTATATGATTTGAAAGGAGTAAAGCTCCATTAATGGATTAAGAAATCATGAGCAAGATCACTTTAGAGAGCAAAGCTCTGTCAATAAAACCCTAAAAAGGATTTTCTTTAGATCAAAGATCTATAAAGAGCAAAGCTCTGTTAAAGGGTGAAACCCTAAAAGATGCGTCAAAAAGATTTAATCTTTTACCTAATCTGACAGAGTTCTGTCCTTAAATATTCTTAAGAAGAAAAGCTGCGCTCTGAAGAAGAAAATAATTTCTCAAAGAGGATTGAAGATGAACAGGAGTCATCTCAAGGGTCAAGGGTCCTATTTATAGGCACTAAGCGCCGTTTCAATTCCTCGGTTGATCCAAGAGTCGAGATGTTGCTACCGCTGCACCCACATGTGGGCCCCATGAGCTCAACGGTGGGGTGACATTTGTTTCCTCAATTAGAGCAAAGTTCTGTTTAGAATTCAAAATTTAAATTAAAACTGCACTTTTATAAAAGCGCTACGCTACAACTAGCGCATCCCGTGCAAAGCGCATAGGCGCTAGCGCCAGAGGTGCTGCGCTCCAAGTAGCGCACCACATGCAAAGCATGTGTGCGCTAGCGCTGAGAGCGCTGCGCTCCAAGTAGCGCACCATGGGCAGATCGCATAAGCGCCAGCGCTGGAACTAAAAGCTCCTCACTGTTAGATCAAAAATCTAATAATAATGATAAATCATTAATTAACCAGAATTAAATTCTGTTAAGGAAAGATTTCTCAAAATCTTTCCAAACAACAAGATTGTGCTCTGTAAATCAGAGCACCGTTGGATCAATGATCCAATGGTAAATATAAATTACCAAAGACAGAATAAATTCTGCATGGAAAGATTTTCCAATCTTGTTAAAAACAAGAAGATTGCCTTCTGTAAATCAGAAGCCCTCGGATCAAAGATCCAACGATGGGAAATTCCCCAAATCAATTGGAGAAAAGATCTCCTTAACTGATTCAACAAATCAGCCTCCCCTATATAAAGGACCCGAGACTTCAAGTCTTGTATAGAGAAACCCCCCCCCCCCCATAAACTTTGAGAAAATCTCAAGAAGAAGAAGAAACTCTCGGCGAAGGAAGATAATTCTTTTTCAAGGTAAAAAGAATATACAGACGAAGTCGTCTTAATATAATCAGAAGTACTTACTTCTTTCACAGATCATGGATCTATAAGACAAAGTTGTCTTTCACAAAAGAGATTATGAACATCTCATTATAAGGGGGGAGAATTATTTAATTCTCTTAGGAACACTGATCCATAAAGGCAAAGCCTTTCATCAAAAAAGAGATTGAAATATCTCCTATAAACTAAGATCTTTGTTCTCAGAATCTTGAAACAAAGTCTCTTATCAAAGAGCAGATAATCTGCAGAGCGCAAAGTTGACCCAAGAAGAGCCTAAGCGCTCTTAATCTAATAAGAGCCTTAGTGCTCCTAATTCAAAAGTTCCTTAACGCTCTTCATCTAGCGCAAAGCGCTGCAGCGCCATAGCGCTTCAGACACAGCGCATTGCGCTCATTGGCTAGCGCTCAGCGCTAAACGCGCCACGTGCTCCTCACGTGTGCACCGCATTACTAAAAGCGCTCCACGCTCGTTACACATCACCAGCGCAAAACGTCTCAACGCTTCAACTAAAAGCGCATCAGTGCTCTACATCTAGCGCAAAGCGCTAAACGCATCAGCGCTCTTCATTTAGCGCAAAGCGCTAAGTGCATTAGCACTTCATATCTTGCGCTAGTGCCAAGCGCACTACATGCTTTTATGTGCGCTTGGGTAGAACTTAAATTGTTCTTTGAATAAGCCCCAGAGCTATGATGAATGCTCAGCATTCAGTAAAAGACAAACATTGTCAGAAGCTAAATCAATGCTCAACATTATTAAAAGGGCCGAGCTCAAACACATGCTTAACATCCCAAAATAAATGTTAAAACATTTTAACTTGATTAGATTTAGCCCAAGATTGGCCATAAGCCCTCAAATTCAGCTTAATTGAGCCCACATGCTCATAAATCACAGATCTTTGCCCCAAATTGGACTACAGATCTTTCGACCAACTCACGTCGGTTCGAGGGTACATCTCTTTACTCTTCTGATATTTGTCGTTGTAATCCTTCAACATCTTCAGAGAGGTGACGGGTCCCGACAACCACACATTTCATGGACTGTGGGGTCCTTAAGCCCACGGACTATGATGTCCTTAACCTTGACTGTGAGGTCTTTAAACTCACGGACTATGATGTCCTTAACCTTGACTGTGAGGTCTTTAAACTCACGGACTGTGATGTCCTTAACCTCGGACCGTGATGTCCTTAAACTAACGATGGACCATAACGTCCTTAAACTAATCGACCGCAATGTCTCTAAACTAAACATTAGAGTCCAAATGTTCTTTTGTTGGATCTAAACGATCCCGTTAAGTCGATCTTAGTCTAAAATTAGACTAACGTATCCTTAACTAACGTTTAAGTTCCAAATGTGACTAACGTATTCTTAAACCCAACCCCCAAACCCAAATCTAAGAAGATACGGATTTGGACTAATCCACGCCCTACGGGCGACAACATAAATTAGTCTCCGTATACAATCCACGGGCAACCAAAAACAAAACAAATACACACGACACGAAGTGACCATCTGGAGAAGGAGAAAGTTGTTACAGCGATGTGGTAGCGTAAATAACTACAGGGGCTTGCGCCTGCAGGGAAGAGCATCCCCATAATCAAAAACCTCTCAAATGAGGGCGAATCTGACGAAGTCTGCTATATCGGCATCATCCGTTTAAACCTTCGATACATGGTGTTATAAATCAACTTGGCATCTTCGGAGAGGTGGACGGATAGCACCAATTAGCATCTGTCCCGAAATTCAGGCTAGACGGACCCGCCCGGTCGCGTCTCCGTGTTTTCTGTGGGGAACAGTGCTGTGGTGTTTTCTTCGTCGTCGAAGTGGTCGACCCGATGACTGGGTAGCCCGATCTCCACTGGGACCATAAGTGGCCTACTAAGGACGGGCCGAGCTTCCCGAGTCGACCAGGATCCCGTGCACCTCGTATTGATGGACCCGAGCCGTAATCACCAGGGGTCGTTGTGGGGCAGGGATATGCCGTGAAAATCCGCGTCGTCAAACGTGATCGGCTCGGACTTCCTGGACTTCTTCCTCGGACGACTGTCGGCCTCCGTGGCTGGAGTGGGGCACTGAGTCTCGCAGGTACTCGACGCACCCCGCGCCGTCATGACCATGATTTTTGACGGGCCTCGGCTCCTTTTGGTGAGCTTCCTTACGCCCCCCGAGAGGGTTGTCTTTGAGCTGCCGCGGCGAGTCTCGCGTGCGCGACCCCATCGAGGGAGGGGGTGCCGGTTATGCCTGCGAACAGGCGACCTGACCGCCACCGCCTCGGGATGGACAAGGGTGCGACGAGACTCGGGGCGAAGCTCTCTGGCGTAAGACCTCAAAGCCAAACGAAGTGGTGCCCACCGGGTTTCAGAACGTATTGTCCTGGGAGATCTACGGCCGTAGGAGGTAGCGAGGTGGTGGTCGGCGGTGCCAACGTGAGCGGAGTCTTCTCTCCCCCTGTAGGGGTCCTGGTCCCACGGAGGGGGACCGGAGGCCTGGGGATCTTGCCCTGCCATTTGGACGCGGATGAGAGCCTCCACGACCGACGTGAGTCGGTCTATCCGGCCGGAAAGGGCGTTGATGGCATTCGGCGGAGGAGGTTCGTCCTCGCCTCCATTGAGAGGGAGGCGGCGGCTAGTGCTTGGTTCGTCGTGATGATCGCTCGCCATTAAATTGAGATCGGAAGATGAACTTTTATTTTTGTGGAATCAAGGTGTTTCCATAGACTGCGCCAGCTGACGCGACCCGGATCGCGCCAAGATGTTACCTTCCGTTGATCTGCTGACGGTGGCGATGGACGGCCGAGATTGGATCTGGAGGCAGGCTCCTGAAGTGTGTGGATCTCAATGGGTTTGAGGTTGTTGTTGCCGAGCTACCTGCAAGGAAGTCCCGGGGTGGTTGTACCACTGAGGACCCTCTGACGGTCAAGTTAGAGAGGAAATCCGAGCAGAGTAACAGCTTAGTGGAGTAAAAATAGCTTACTTGAACCGTCTGAAGAAGGGGTTTATATAGCGGTGGCAACAGGTAGGGCAGGCGCAAGAATCATGCCGGCCGTTATGCTCCCGACGTCACGCCCACGTGATGAGCGGGATCTCCGATTAATGGCGAGACAGGATCGTTAATGGGGGATCGTGATGGCGTGGAACGTGGGATGTGGCCGGCGGAAATCTCGCGCACGGCGAGTTTCGTAGGATGGCGGTTGCGCCTGTGAGCGGTGCTGTTGATCGGTCGATGAGACCGAGGAAGATGACCTCGGCGGGAGAGCTCACGGACGAGCGGGAGATCCGAGGTATCTTGGTTCTGTGGTAGCTCGGAGATGAGCTGGGAGGCCGAGGAGGTCAATTGTGTAGGGGGCTCGGTGGCGAGCCAACGTTTGTTTATGGGAAGGGCATAGGAGTGGCTTAGTCGGCCACTGTAGGTCCTTTCTTGTGAGCTTTGGGACACGTTATCTGCCACGTGTCCTGATCTGGGAGATCACCGATATCGAGCATCATCACAATCATACTAAGAAGAAGCATAACACCGGATATAACATGGTTCGACCATCTCGACCTACATCTACGGGATTAAATACGAGAATTTCATTAATACACAAAAGAGATTACAAAGAGCCCACACCACTCTACATCCTCTTTTTCATCCCCTTCTCTTGCTCTTACACCATAAAAGAAGGGAGGCGCAAAATATCCTCACATAATTAATCTCTCATGCCAACTTATCTTTTCCCCAAAAAAGACACACACAGACACACATACCAAAAACTTAATATATATTGGTAGCCCACACCAATAGAAGCCGGCCCAAATGGTCCATAAACGCATAAACGGATACGAGACACATCCTTAACAATCTGCACCTTGGCTCAAATCCGTAGCCTAGCATCTAGAAGATACACGGTTCTTGTAATCCGCTCTACATACATCTATCTGCACGTGCATCCTGCTCCACCTGCAAGAAACATCTCATCCTGTCATCACTGTCTCCACCACGAGCATAATGATCAACTCAACCTGCCCTGCATGAACAACCTCCGATTTCTCACAAGCACTCATGATCAATACACCGTACTCTCCCCCCGAGCACTCATGATCACTACACCGCACTCTACACTATACTTTCCTCAAAAGCAATAAGACCGGGCAACATACCGTGCACCAAGTTCTCATGACCATCTCACTGCTCTACCTCAGTCCATCCCTTGGGACCCAATACCGAGACACACTCGATGGCGTACTCACCACGTGCCAATCATGTCTGAACAAATCATGCATTTATGAACCACTAGGACCACTCCCCACAACACACCATAGCGATCCACTCGATCACTCTCGGATCCACTAAATCATAATAATCATTTGACTGCAGTCGAACCCGCACTACTTTATGCCCAATCAGCTCACAAAAATAATAATTTCAACAATCTAACATCACCAATGCTTCCGGAATACCTCAAAACATAATATATCAAATCTGGAACACTTGTCGAAATCGGACACCGAATGCTCAATCCACCCATAGATAAATCTCAACCGTTGATTTTAGCATAGAACCCATTTGTTTTCATCATAACTAAGCCGACTTGCTGATTGGCCCAACAACAAATCCAAAAGCATTAGATTTCTCTCTTTCTCCGCCTATCCATGCGATGAGCCAGCACAATTCTATTTCCCCCCACGTTTTTTCCTTTCACGTGCAAGACACATGCCGACATTCCTTTTATCTCCTCATGCAATTAGAATCCAGCAACCCTTTCTCTCTCGTGTGTAGTGCACGTGACTAGTATGAAACCTAACAATCATCTTCTTCACGCATTAGCGCTGCTATGGCCTTTCTTCGTACCATGCTCTGCTGCCACACGCGCCACTACATGTTCAGTTTCATGCTGCCACTTACGCGGCCACTGTCGAGATCTTCTCTGGACTCCATTACAAAACCTTATCAATAACCATCAATTCCCTCCAATTTTATATAAATCCGATTAGATCTAAACGACACCCGGCTGTTCAAACAAAATCCGGTCATTTGAACCCATTTACAGTTGCCATATCACGTTCCAACCATCGGCACCGACTCCTCCACTCAATGTAGATACCGACAGACATTAGATCCAAAACAAGAAAATCAAATTCATCTTCATCATCATCACCATTTGATCTAATCTTATGAATTTGGAACCCACGACTGATCACCATCGGCTGTGTCCGCATGCTAGGGATTCCAACCGTTTTACCACATTGAGAACACAAGATAGATAAATCACAATCACACTAAAAAGAAGCATAACACTGGATAGGACGTAGTTCAACTAACTCAGTCTACATCCATGGGGCTAAATACGATGAATTCATTAACACACAAAAGAGATTACAAAGAGCTCACACTGCTCTACAACTTCTCTTTCATCATCCTCTCTAGCTCTCATACCACAAAAGAGGGGAGACACAAAATATCCTCACAAATTAATCTCTCAGCCAACCTATCTTTTACCCAAAAAAGAGATATATATACCAAAACCCTAATATCTATTGGTAGGCTACACCAATAGAACTCGGCCCAACTGTGCCATAAACGCATAAACGGATATGAGATACATTCTCAACACATGGGGCCGTCTTTAAGTATACTGGTGTTGCCATAAAAAAAGCTTTAATATCATATATCCAACTTATATATATATATATATATATATATATATATATATATATATATATATATATTTATAGACATTTGTCAGAGCCAAAAATATTGATTCTCAATGTACTCAAATCGGATACCGATGATTATGTACATAAACCGACTTCAAATGCCTAAAGATTTCAATATACTTGGTAAATTGGGACAAATAAGCATTCATTTGAAATCCATCGAATCTAGTTTCCAAAATATCAAACGGTGCGTCGTTTGGACTTTCCTAGAGAAAATTATGGCTAAATCATTGAACCCTGTGGGATAGATTTGGGCTCTCAGGAGCCTTTTTTGGGAGCTTGGGACCCTCTATCTATCAGACCTTTCTTGGGGTCTCGAGAGCCTCTATTTAGGGTGTCGGGAGCCCCCCTATCGGTAGCTCTTTTTGGGGTCTTGAGAGTTCCTATTGGTTGTCTGGAACTCCCTAAAATAGACAGTTTTAGCTTATTTTTAAGGTGACGTGGGGGATTATTTTTCCCTAATCACCCAAAGAATTTGGGGGTAGTTTTATAATTACTCCCTCCCATAAAGAAGTATATATATTTCTATATAGACAAGAAAAGAAGAAGAAGAATGCATACAATGAATTCAAAAAGAGAACCTGTAAGTATTATTGGTTTTAGAAGAAGAAGATGAAGAGGGCTAGAGAAAGGGAATTCTCATTCCTCTCTATTTTTATCATATTCTCTTTCTCTATCTTTATCTCTCTATCTCTCTGATCAAGAATCAATAAAAGACTTACGAAAACCTATAAAAGTATTTATCTTCATTGGAGTAATTTGAAAGCCATGTCCATGATTTTCTTCAAGAGAATGAAGATATAGAACACAAGTCCATGTGTTCTTCACCTATTGACTGAACCTAAAACATGGGCCATCCTATATTCTACATATTTGGAAATAGGTCATCCTATATCTTGTATATAAACAAAAATGGAATCCTATTTCTTATGGAAAATAGATTAAAACCCCTATGTTTTTTTATAAAATATATGTATTGGAAAAAATATATTCATTCCTAATACATGAAAGACATGTCTTCATAAAATATATGAATAGAAAAGTCCTTATTCATTCCTCTTCACATAATTCAGAAATAGAAATATACTTTATTTCTGCAAAATATAAAGAGATAAATCAAAATCCTCATGTCTTCTATAAAACATTTTGAATGGGAAAACTCTATTCATTTCTGAGATATAAAAATCATCTCTCCATATTGGAATTCAATGTTAAATACAAGGCATTCTTACATAGAACATGGCTAAAACTATGTTTTGTTCTTGAACACAAATTATGTGTTCATCTTTGCACAAACATGATAAGAATGATAAAATACGCCATTATTATGTTGTGCATGAAATTCAAATACATGTATTTCCCCTGCTCCCTGGCTAGGAGGAACAGGGCCTCCCCTTTTGGCTAGAACTGGTCCTGCCCTGGGTATGCTTTACTAATCTCATTGAGAATGGTATGTGTATCGAAGGTATATAAGGCTACGGATGAGAGTTCTTCCTATTTGACCCGAAACCGAAACGAGAGAAAAAGAACCAGATGTAGCTACTTTGATGAGGTTTCATAAAAAGAAACTTTTTCATCCTGAAAAAAACAAGCCAGAGAAAGTCCAAATTGAGCTTTCTGTGTACCATCGGGACCCCTTTCCCAACATCGGGTCCCATATTTGCACTTTGTGCATGAAACATATTATGGTTCGTTGATATTTTGGAGGCTCCATATAGGATGGCCCCACTTTAATGATGTGTCCCCCACGTAAAGCACCGTCCATCCATATATGTCAAAATTTGACACTAAAATACCCTAAAGTCGGAAACTAAACTCTTAAACTAGAGTTTTCTCATAACCTTGTACATTTTGCAATATCAATGTAATTTACATTTAAACTGTATACAAATATAATTGAAATACAGTGATGTTCCTTTGTGTTCTCATATCATTATCTATTTGCAAGTATTTTTATATCTATAGATGTAATCTTTGTGATGTGATTTGAACAACCTAATAAGGTATCTTGTCTAGGTAATTCTTTAGACAATAGAGTGTAACATAATGCTTGCGCCTATGGGAAGTCTCAAACCCGAAACGTTCTGATCAACTTCTAAAACTCAAATACTTTTTAGGTTTAAACTCTACGTTCGTTTGTTAAAAGGTCCAAAAGAGGGTAAACTGCTAGCATCAAATTTTTTATGTGCATGGCTGCTATTCAAGATCAAAAGACTTAATCGGAAAATTCTTTCCCTGATGATGCTCACAAGTGGTATTTCCTTAGATTACGACACGTGGCGGATGACATGTCCTGAAGGCTACGGAGGTGGAATAAATGAGTTGCATTAGAGTCATTTCTCGAGACCTTGTCTCGAGGAAATGTCCGACCTTTCAGGAGACCTCCCTGAGTACTTTCCACATTCACCTAGAAAACTACCAATAGCTTGTCTCCGATCTTCCTCGGTCACCTTGCTCTTCTCCGAGCCATCTGTCAGGCCAGGCTTCCTCGGCCTCACTGCTCATCTTCGAGCCATCGACAGGCCAAGCTTCCTTGGCTTCCCCGATCAACCGAGAGAGTGGAACCCAAGAGCCCCCGCAACGGCTCCGCGTATCTCGCCAAGGCGAGATATCCTCCTCCACACGTTCCGCATCCTACGCTAGCGCATCTCCCATTAATGGGCGTATCCCACCATTAATGCGAGGATAACGCAGGGGCATAACTGACGGCGATGATCTCGCGCCCGCTCGTTCCATGCGACCACTTTATAAACCCCTCTCTCAGATGACTCAGGTAACTCGAAATCATTTCCAATACGCCGTTACTCTGCACTTATTCCCGGCACTAACTTGATCGTCGGAGGGTTCTACGGTGGTCACCCAGCCTGGGACTTCTTTTGCAGATAGCTCGGCGTTAATGCCAACCCATTGAGATCCACACGCTCAACAACTCCTAAACCAAATCTCAACCGTAAAAGACCTCCATCACAGAATCGACTGAGGACAACATCTGAAGGAGATCACAGCCTCCATAAGTTGGCGCCATCTATAGGAATACTTCAGAAGCTTCTCCACCCCTAAAGTTGTTCTTCCGCTCTCGACCCGATGGCGAGCGACAACCACGACGATCTAAATACGAGCCGCCACAAAGGAGGTGTGGGAGGCTCGTCTCCTCTTCCTAATGTCATCAACGCCTTATCCGCTCGGATAGAAATGCTCACATCGCTGGTGGATGCCCTCGTCCGCGTTCAGGCGGCGGGCCCTACCCACCAGACCGCAGTTCCCCCTCCCCGAGATAACAATGTCCACAGAAGGACGGATGGGCACGCTCAAGCTCTCGATCTCACTCGTGCTCATCCCAGCGTCACCGAGTGCCGGCATGCCGACTTCGTCCACCGTGACCCACATGCGACGATTGATTCGATGACCCGCTGGGCACTGGACAGCTCTATGCCCCAATCCTAGGGAAGACTGGGACGCCACTCCGATGCCCGCCGCGCGTTCTCTCCCTCTAAGGAGGTGTCGGTCAGCTTTCCTGCTTCCAGGCGTGACCATCACCTCCACGTTTGCCGGGGCCGTGTGAACAGCAGAGGCCGGAACCACTCGAGGAGGGCCACGCCTGAGGACTTGAGAAATTTGATAGAGCAGAATCGAAGCCGCACTATCGCGCAGACCCGAAACGGAGGTAGCCACCACTCTGACTATGCAGAATCCTCGGGGTACCACCACCAGCTTGAAGCCCTCGAAAAGAAATTCGAAGGCATACGACGGGATGGCCATGCGTCCGGCGAAGAGGCCAGGTACTCCGCTGACTCATTAACAAAGCCCTTTACAGAAGAGCTGTTGGACGAGCACGTCTCGTCCAGGAACAAGCCACCAAAAGTGGCCCTCTTCGATAGGAAATCCGACCCGAAGGACCACCTAGACGCATTTACGGCGGGCATGAGCTTCCAAAATAACTTGGACGCGGCTCAATGCCGAGCTTTCCCCACGACCCTCATCCGGGCTGGCCGGGATTGGTTCCGGGGACTTACGCCACGCTCCATCTCGACCTTCGATGAGCTAGCCATCCAATTTCTCGGTCACTTCGTCGGGAATCGACGACAGAAAAGGACGGTCGACTACCTGTTCACCATCAAGAGCGGAGATAAAGAATCCTTTAAAGGATATGTCACTCTCTTCTACAACGCCCTCCTCGAGGTCCCCGAGTACCGCGATGAAACTGTCATCACCGTGCTGAGGTCAAGTCTTAGGCACGAAGAGTGGATCCGCTTTTTTGCATTAGCGCAACCTAAGACCATGGCCGAAGTAAAAGCCAGGGCCGATCGAGAAATCTAACTCAATTCCGAGGTAAATTCAAACCTGACCCGAGCCGACCAGGCGGATAGAAAGAAAAGGGACAAGGAGGAGAAAAAGAAAGTCGATCGTCCAAAGCCTTAATCGTTGAGGTTTCAGGAGTACACTCTATTAGTTATATATATGCCCTAGAGGCCATTGTTGTACATATGATATATATTATAATGGATGCTTGGATATAAATAGAGAGGACTTTCTTGCTCGTCATGATAGTATACTATTTGGTTTTACTTTGTCTTAACATGTTGACTTGTATTAGTTTACTGTCTTGCTCTCACATGTTGATAAAGCCCTTAGGATATGTACTCGACTACTGGGACTATGATGAGATCATACTAGTGGGGCCACGGTAGTCGACGAGTACATCCTATAACTGTTCCTAGTCGAGGGTGTATCGAGACAGGGCATCGATACACCAGAGTAGACTAGCGTATACGCATCTTGACCCATATGATGGGCGATGGATGATCCCATATCCATCGGTGTTTGACATCAAAGATAGCGTACGGGTGCTCAGTGGATACTGGGTACACTAGACGGACTTGCCGAGAACTCCCAGATGGTATTATACCTCACGTTAGATGGCAGTTCTCTGGTGACACTGGTACAGGTTAGTCTGTAGACCCGAGATCGTCATAGAGTCTTGTGTGATTCCCACTGTGCTTTGATTTCCATCATACCACATCCAAGAGGGCGTGCAAAACGATGGCTTTTGGGTACAGTCCCGAATCGCATGGAGGCAATGAGCGATAGGAGGGGTTTCGTCTCTCCCGGTATAGGGAGTCGATGTTGTGCTGTGTTCGATTGGCTATAACTGGAAGTCCCTGGCAAGGGCGGATATTGAGTACTACTGGTAAGTGTTAAGTAGGTTCTCGACCTGTTATGAGCCTCACATCGACATGACTTATCGGTTACTGGGGTTTGACGTTTACCACCCCTAGACTAGATATGCAACATATTAGACGAAGAGACCGGACTGTACGGTAGTGTTACCGACTGGATTCACAGGAGAATGTACAGGCTTGCTTGTTGATCTTCGGATCGCTCAATACCTGGGTGGCTGTTACGTTTAGCTGACCACTTGCAGCTTGTGGGTGTTTGATATGATCATTACCCACTGCCAGCGTATTGACGATTCTTTAGAGTCCTACACAGAGGTTTCTTGACTCAGGCAAAACGGAGCAGGAGCACATATGTGATATGTTCAGAACCGAGGATAATACGATATGAGATACCGTATTCTATTCTCATGATATTAGATATCAGCCGGGTATATGTGATATAGCCGGGTCATCGGATCAAGTATTGATCCGATGAACTGATACAGTTTATATTAGTCGGTTATTTGAGAAATAGACGGATTGTCAGATCAAGTGTTGATTCGATAATTTAATGTATAATTATATATATGATATATTAAATTACATTATCTAATATTGGCTCGCTTTATTGATTCATTTTCTCACCGGATAATACATTGATATATATGTGATATATGTTAATTGTATTATTTTCTTTTGTTACAAAAATATATTATATATGTGATATATAATATTGTAACAAGTTATGTTTACAAATGCAACATGATTAGTGGAGATTAAACATGGTTAGGGTTTGATTTGGTTTAGTCTTTTCTTGAAGGTTCTAGAAGCTTTTGTTTTGTTTTAAGCAAAGATATTATGTGTTGATATTTTGGAGATATTATTTAACCCAATCCAAACCCTTAACCCTAGTAAACTCTCTACATGAGTTAATACTTCATATTATTAACTCAAGGTTCATTTGTAAGCATAGTAACTTTTCATTATTCATCATAAAAGAAATCATCTTCTTCTTCCTTCATGAAAGCTTTCCAGCTTTTTGATTTTGTGATGAATTAGTGTGAGATCTTGAAAATAAAAGAGAGCATAATTCCTACTTCATCATCCTCATCTAATCTACCCAATTAGATTAGAGTGTTCACTTCATTAATACTTGATTAGAAAAGTGAGAGCTTGAGTTAAAGAAACTTCAAGGTAGATCATCTTCGAAAAGGAAGACTTCAAGCAAGCATGGATCGTTCGGCTTGTGGAGCCTCTCTTGAGTCCGGGAGATCATGGATCGCGGCGAAGGGACTATTACTCAGAGCTTATGAAGCGAAGGAGTGGACTACAAAGGTTGTAATCCCTCTCTCTTAGTTGTAAAGATGTTTACTTGCATATTTAACTCTAATTATTTAGCAAAGATCCTCGCTTTAGGTTGTTCGGCACGTCTAAATTTTAAATCGGGCATGGTTGATGCCTTATAGACCCTTGTAACAGTGCCTAGTAACCCTACAGTGGTATCAGAGACAAGCTAGAGGATTAGGCGACGTGTATACGAAGTTAAAAGTCCGATCGAACCCCGAAATGTCGGTTTTTAACCCCTCTCTGGAAATTTTTTAAAATGTTGATTTTTTCTGTATTAAAAATACTCAGAAAATTAAGCAGGGAATTCTAAGGATTACTGTGAAAAACGACATCCTAATTCCCTTAAAGCGATGCGGAACCGCGGCAATACCATGCTTTGCGCGGCGGTTCCGCGGCCGTACAGGGGTATTAGGGTTAGCTTTTATCACAGTAACATCCGTAGGTACTTTTGCATGCTTCTGGGAATTTTTAATTATACTCAAGTGTTGAGTTTGGAGATCTTTTGCATTCGTTGATTCTATCGGAAAGTTTAACTTCGTTAAGTTTTCCGGATAATTTAGAACGTGTTAAAATGTTCGAACGGATATCAATAACTTATTTTTTCCCGACACGAAAAACTTTCAAGTGTTGAATTTTTCTCGAGTTTAAAACTTTTGGAAAAACATGCAAGCATATCTGTGGACACTCTAGAAGAACATAACCTTAAATTGATTATGTGACCGTCAAAACTGCCACTGAACCCTAGGGTTTGTGGTAGTTTAGCGTTGCCATATGTGAGGCGTTGGATTGACCCTTCGACGGCCGGTTCATTGGGGCGGTGACATGTTCTGGGATTTTTGAACTCCGCTCAAGTGTTGAGCTATTTGGGAATTCTTGGGTGTTTGATTATTCGATCGGATAGTTTAACTTTGTCTATTTATCTGGAATGTGATACAATATGTGGAATTCATATAGTTAGGAATAAAATGCGAAGTATGCGATATTTCGGATTTATGATGTCTAAAGTAATTGTGGATTCCAAATGTTGTAGTTTTACACTTTCAGCGTAGTATGTGGTGTATCGCCGGCTTCATTGCTATACATCAACGACAATCGGGATACGCATACTTGCTTACGTTGATGATATGAGATATTATGTGTTGCTGTGATATGTTGTATTGGATTGTCCTGTTCTGAATAGCCGGGGGTTTATGTGAGATGAGGGTTTTTATTTTCATTCATGTAAAATTCATTTGTATGTAATATTCTTTTATTGGGGCACTTCCGGGTTGCGGTTGATGCCACCTTTGTATATTATTTACTTTTCCGCATTAGGTAGATCCGAGGAGGGGAGCACAAGTAACCAGATTCTAGGGTCCAGTGGGAGGCCATCTCGAGGAGTCGAGACCGGGTCTCCTAACCCTAGAATTGGCAGAGTTACTTTCCGCTCTCGTAGGGGTCTAGGGATGTGGGTTTGGCTATTCATCGCGACCGTGGAATCCGTGTTTTATACAGGCTCGATGTAAAACACGGACGTCCTAGTATATCCAATATTTCATATGTTTTCTTCTGCTGCAATGTTCTGTGATGAGATCATATTACTGCCTGAGACGAATGTTTATACTATATATATATGTTGATATATAAATATTACTGCTTTCGTTTCTTCTGTGATACTTAGGAAGCATTAACTGATGGGATTTATTAATGAGATTAATAAAAAAAAAGAAACCTAAAAGATGTTGTAGAATCAAAACTTTATAAAAAGGGTAGCTACAGTCTTGCTTTGCACAGCGGTATATATGATATACCCTGCACCTTATTCGATGAGGAAAGAGCCGAGATCCCTTCACCGGGAGTGACCTCTTTAGCAAAATTGGCAGATGCTACAAACTCACGGTTTTGTTTTTAATTGCTTCTATAGTTCTTGCTTTGCACAGCGGTATATATGATATACCCTGCACCTTATTCGATGAGGAAAGAGCCGAGATCCCTTCACCGGGAGTGACATCTTTAGCGAAACTAGAAAAGCCTAAAAAACACTCCTTTTCAAAATCACTTGTTTCTACAACGATATCAAGTTCATTACGCTCATGGTTTTCTGAAAAACCTGCGTAGCCCTCCGTCATTTCAGATAAATCCTACTTAGTATTCGTGCTGCGTTTGTTGACCTTGTCAAGGCACAGTGTACGGTAGCTAATTAATGTTTATCTGTTAAAACATAAGATGTGATTGGATTAGGGTATTCGTACGGCCTTATTGACCTTATCAAGGGTCATGCGGGTGGGTTTAATTCAATCGGGAAATGACGGGTTGAACTTGACTTGCGATTTATGGTTTGTTGACCTTGTCAAGGTCATAGATCGCTAGGGGCAGAACATTATCGGGAATTTCAAGTGTTGAAATTTGCAATGAGATTGCATACCTTCTATGAGATAGATGGATCCTGATACCCACTGCGAGTAAAAGTTACTCCTGGGAGAATCTTACACAGGACAATTAGCCGATCAAGTAGGTGTCTAGAAAGGTGTTAACGGGGTTAAGCCTCTGGGAAAACAAGTTTTATTTTAATTAGGTCCGTGAGAAAGTACGGGGAATCTCCCTCAAAATACCAACACTGATCTGGCTGAAAAATTAGCGAACTTGTAATGTGTAATTAATCCCGGCTTGTTTTTCCTTTTAGGGTTTGAAAGAAGATTTGATAAAAACAGTGGGAGACATCCTGATTAGATAAGATAATAACCAATCTAATCTTTCAAGAGCATACGCTAAAGTGTTTCCTTCTCTCTCTCTCCAGGTAGCGACCATGTCAGGCCTTAATCAAGATAATAATATGGATGTATTGACAGAACCCGCTTATTATAATGAGCAAGGGAACGTTGGTCCCGTTTTTTCTTATAAGTGTTATAAGACTGAGCAGGAAATAGGAGAAAATCTGGATTCTCAAGCCACCCAAGCGAAGAAAAAGCATGTTGATGCATCTTCTTCAGAAGTGTTAGTTATTGAGAACTGTTTCTCAGCCCACTCTACATCCTGGGTATTATATACCGGATCTTGATCCCACATATGTAATACGTTACGTGGGCTATGTAACGGTAGAGAACTGGGAATGGGTGATCATTCCGTAAGAGTAGGGATTGGTGCAGATGTTGCAGTCAAAGCAGTTGGCGAATATCACCTTGTATTACCAAGTAATAATACATTGATTCTGAATGAGTGCTATCATATACCGAACATGATGTGCAAAATTATATCAGTTTCTTTATTAAGTAAAGAAGGGTATAATTTTGTAATACAGGATAATGTTATGAACATCTTCCTAAATCAAAAGTTGATTGGATCAGGCTCGTTACATAATGGCATATTCATTCTCAATCAAAATACAGTCCTTAATATACAAAACACACACAAGAGGAAGAGTTCAGAAATGAACGAATCCTTCTTGTGGCATTGTAGACTTGGTCATATTATTGCTTCATACATGAGTTAATGCTTAACCGTAGTAAACTCTCTACATGAGTTAATACTTCATATTATTAACTCAAGGTTCATTTGTAAGCATAGTAACTTTTCATTATTTATCACAAAAGAAATCATCTTCTTCTTCCTTCATGAAAGCTTTCCAGCTTTTTGATTTTGTGATGAATTAGTGTGTGATCTTGAAAATAAAAGAGAGCATAATTCCTACTTCATCATCCTCATTTAATCTAGCCAATTAAATTAGGGCGTTCACTTCATTAATACTTGATTAGAAAAGTGAGAGCTTGAGTTAAAGAAACTTCAAGGTAGATCATCTTCGAGAAGGAAGATTTCAAGCAAGCATGGATCGTTCGGCTTGTGGAGCCTCTCTTGAGTTCGGAAGATCATGGATCACGGCGAAGGGACTACTACTCGGAGCTTATGAAGTGAAGGAGCGGACTACAAAGGTTGTAATCCCTCTCTCTTAGTTGTAAAGATGTTTACTTGCATGTTTAACTCTAATTATCTAGCAAAGATCCTCGCTTTAGGTTATTCGGCACGTCTAAATTTTAAATCGGGCATGGCTGATACCTTATAAACCCTTGTGACAGTTCCTAGTAACCCTACACACTCCCCTAAACATCTCTTAGACCGAGCTGCTGGAGGAAGCTAAGCGCGAGAGGTTCTTTAAGCTCCCGCTAGTCACCCAAAGGGCAGGCAAGCATCTCCACGGCCAATACCGTGCCTACCACAGGTTGCGGGGCCACCCGATTGAGAACTGCAAACAACTCCATGACTACATTGAGGAGTTGATCCGCTCAGGCCACCCGGCGAAATACCTGCGGGACAAGCGGCAGGCGGGGCAGGAGCAAAATGACCAAACCCCTCTCGGGGAATTAATGATCGGGAAGATCATGGTCGTTACCTCGGATCCAGCTCAGGAAAGTGGGGGGAACCACCACATCCTCCCAATCGAGGGTACAAACGGTATGCCACACAAGAGGTGCAGGAGGGACGAGCTGATCACTTTCACAGATGAGGACCTCTACGGCATATCGCTCCCTCACAATGACCCTCTCGTGATAACGGCCAGAGTCCACCATTATAAAGTCCAAAGGATATTGGTCGACTCAGGGAGCTCGGTGGATATCCTGTTCCATGATTGTTTCCAGCGTATGGGGCTAAGACCATCCGACCTCCGACCTACCTCCTATGTCCTCTCTGATTTCACCAATCATTCCTTCCCTGCCGAAGGATTGGTCACCCTCCTCCTCAACATTGGGGAAGAAGGAAATACGCGAACCATGCCAATGGACTTCCTATTGCCAAGGTCCCTTCATCCTATAACATTCTCCTGGGATGTCCTACTATAAACACTCTCCGGGCCCAGATCTCGACTTATCACCTTGCGCTCAAATTCACTTTGGATCAAGGGAGAATAGGCCGGGCCTATGGAGACTAGCAAACCGCTAAGATTTGCCTCACCTCGACGTCCACCGCCGAAGAGCAAGGCGACGATTTATAGGTCACACCTGACTTCCAAGGGTCTTTGGATACACGCGACGACCAAAGGGAGGTTAGAGGTGCCCCGGTGGAAGCATTGACGGAAGTCCCCCTCGCAGAAAGGGTCGATGGATGGACAGTCCAGATCGGCTCTCTCTTGACTGGAGATCACCGTGAAGACCTGATATGGTTCCTTAGAGATAACTCGGACGTATTCGCTTGGGTGCCGGTGGACATGCCCAGAATCGACCCAGAGTGATCTCTCACAAGCTCGGGGTCGACCCGAAAGCAAAGCCTATCCGACAAAAGAAGAGAAACTTTGTGCCGACCAAGAAAAAAGCGATAGAAGACGAAATGGATCGACTTCTCGCCGCTAACTTTATCGGAAACCTGGACTACTCAGATTGGCTGGTGAACGTGGTCATGGTCAAGAAGGCAAAAGGGAAATGGCAATTGTGCGTCGATTTCACGGATTTGAACAAGGCTTGCCCCAAAGACAACTATCCCCTCCCTGGATAGACTAACTGGTAGACAGCTCGGCCGGCCATGAATTATTGAGCTTCATGGACGCTTTCTCCGGTTACAATCAGATCAGGATGAACCCGGCCGACGAAAAACTTACCGCCATCACCATTGATCGGGAGGTATACTGCTACAAAGTGATTTCCTTCAGACTCTAGAACGCCGGGGCTACATGTCAGCGCCTGATCAATAATCTGTTCAAACCCCAGATCTACACAACCCAGGAAGAAGGCCAAGATTGGAGGAAGCCCCTCATGGAGTTCCTGAAAGACGGTGTTCTCCCCGAAGATTGAGGAGAAGCTCGCCGGTTACGGGCTAAAGCACGCCATTTTATCTGGAGCAACAGAAACCTGTACAAGAAGAGGCTGACTACATTCTGCGAGAAATATATGAAGGGGTGGGTGGAGAGCATCAAGGAGCCAGCTCCTTGGTCCAGAAGACGCTGCTTAAAGGGTACTACTGGCCGAAATTGCAACAGGATGCCGAGAAGCTGGTCAGAAGGTGCAAAAACTGCCAACTCATCGTCAGTATACCCCGTCTTCCCGCAACCAAACTAACACCACTTAGCTCCCCTTGGCCGTTTGCACAATAAGGGATGGATATGGTCGGTCAACTCCCCACCGGCATGGGCGGACACAGATACATCCTTATCGCTGTGGACTACTTCAAAAAATTTATAGAGGCCGTGCCCATTAGAAAACCGGCCGCCACCTCTACGATAAAGTTCCTGCAAAACAACATAATTTCTCGATTCGGAATCCCGAGGCGCATAGTTACCGACCATGGGACCAACTTCGAAAACGACAAGGTTAAAGAGTTCTGCAACGACTACTACATACTGATGATATTTGTCGCGGTTGCACATCCTCAATGCAAGATGCAGGCCGAGGTAGCAAACCGAGGCATCATCCGCGGTCTCAGAGCCTGTTTTTAAGGAAGGCAAGACGACCCGGTCAAGGAACTGCCGCGGGTGCTATGGGCATCACAAATATCGAAGAAAACACCAATGGGAGAAACCCTATTCAGCCTCTGCTACGATACTGAGGCAATGGTCCCTGCGGAGATTGGACTGTCCAGTTACAGGGTAGAACATTTTGATGATGAAGCCAACAGCTCGGCGCTCCGAAGCAACTTGGACATCTTATTGGAAAAACGGAATCGAGCGCAAATCAGAGCGGCCGCCTACCGGCAGCAAATCGCACGCTACTACAATACTCGAGTTAAATATTGGGCCTTCAAGTTGAGAGATCTGGTCTTACGAAAAAACGAGTTCGTGGACCAAGGTAGACTGCACAAGTTCTCCCCGAAGTGGGATGAACTATTCCTCGTAACGGAAGCATTGCCAAGAGGAGCATACCGCCTGCAAGACGCTAGGGGCCATAATTTTCCTCGGCTTTATAATGCCGAAAAGCTTAAATTGCATAAATAAACATGTATCGTCTTTCAAAATAATGTAATTCCCTTTTTGCATTTAACTAAGTCTTCCAGGCTAAGTCCTCTCATAGAAAAAGACTTTATGTACCCCCGCGGGGTTCTAGCCCTTTGATTCTTTTCTCGGTTCCAGGACACCGAAGATTTTTGAGAAAACATAAAATTTGTATCAAGAAAAGGTAAAGAGATGGTACACTACAATAAAAGACAAGTTTATTTATTCAAGAGGTATTATGGGCTCCTCAGCCTTACAACAGTTACAACAAAGGAGGGCGGGGGTTAAGGAAATATTATCGGTGGTATACCGAAGAAAGCTCCTCCAGCCAATACCGAGCATCTTCGACCCGCTCCCTCCGACGGTACTCACGGACCCTAGAAGACATGGATTCCCCGGGTGAGGGAGGATCCTCTTCCGTCGAGCAGGAATAGATGACTAACCTTTGCTGGAAACTCTCAAGAAGGAGGTCTACCGAGCGATCCTGCTTACTCTTTAAGATCAGACCAAGCCCATGGACTATGTGCATTTTGTCTAACGCCTCGTCCGTCAGCCGCGGGGATAGGGTATTGTGCAAACCTGGCAAAATCCTCCATATCGCATAAATCAACATCTGAAGGAGATCACAGCTTCCATCAGTTGGCATCGTCCATCCGCAACGGGTAGCTGTCTGCCCATCAATGTTTTGGATCAAAAGCCCTCCTCACGAGGCTACCGAGTAGCCTCCTACTCAGTCCATCCGCAGTGGGTAGATTCCTGCCCAACTACGTTGTGGATCAAAAGCGCTCCTCATGAGGCGACAGAGTAGCTTCCTACTCGGTCCATTCGCAGCGGGTAGATTCCTGCCTAACTACTCTGTGGATCAAAAACCCTCCTCACGAGGCCACTGAGTAGCCTCCTACTCGGTCCATCCGCAGTGGGTAGTTTCCTGCCCATCAATGATGTGGATCAAAAGCCCTCCTCACGAGGCCACCGAGTAGCCTCCTACTCGGTCCATCCGCAGCGGGTAGATTCCTGCCTAACTACGCTGTGGATCAAAAGCCCTCTTCACGAGATGACCGTATAGCTTCCTACTTGGTCCATCCGCAGCGGGTAGATTCTTGCCCAACTACGCTGTGGATCAAAAGCCCTCCTCACGAGGCCACCGAGTAGCCTTCTACTCGGTCCATCCGCAGTGGGTAGCTTCCTTCCCATCAATGCTGTAGATCAAAAGCCCTCCTCATGAGGCCACTGAGTAGCCTCCTACTTGGTCCATCCGTAGTGGGTAGCTTCCTGCCCATCAATATTATGGATCTAAAGCTGTTTAGTTGAAAATATTGCACTTTGGTATGATTAGTTTCCTTACATTTCTTAAATATTTAAAGGTGTTTATTATAAATATAGAACATATTTGGATTTATCTGCAAAATACTATTTACCATATATTTATATATTATAATTAACATTATGAAGGAAAATATAGGCATTTTATATTTATATAATATTTTGGTAATTGAAAATATGCATATCATATAAAATATTCTAATCACAATTCTTAAAAGATATAATATCATACAAATGGTTAGAATAATATTTCAAAATATATGCATAATATTTTAGTAATTAAATGATGCATAGCATATCAAATATTCTTAAACATGTTTCTTAAAGATTTATTACCATATAAAGTGAATAGCATATTAAATATTCTTAATCAGTTTCTTAAATATTTATTACCATATAAAGTAATTATGATACTCTCTTTTATTTAATAAATATTACTAACATTATTCATGGAGATTTTGTGCAGATTTAGCTCCGGTCAAGAGATCAAGATATTCAAAATGACAGGATCGAAAATCTGCCAATAAAATCATAGGATCTGAAAACTTGGAAAGTGGATCTTTATGACAAGTCTAAACCTATGAGATCTAGGATTTCTAATTTGAAGGCTATATAAAGGACCGATGGCTAAAATTATAACTCATCATCTTTACCACAAAGCAAATCACCGTCAAAGAACAAGTGATCCACGACAGGTCCACGATTCGACGTGATAGGGCGACGTGAAAATCGACGGAGTATCTACTTCCTATGGGGCAGAGATCGAGAGCAACTTCTTTCTCTTATAATCTAAATTCGTAGGATTTGTACTTGTGAAGTTGATTAATAAAGGTAGATCATTTTGTTTAATTATTTATTTTCTGTACTATTTCTGCATTATGATTTCTTTAACTATCCTTTATTCTTCTATTCCCAACATGCGCGAGTAATTCTCCGCTTGTTAGGGTTCGTAGGATCAGAGTAGATCAATGGATAATTAAAAAAATTTAACTCTTTTTTACGTCCTATAAAGTTTATAAACTTTATCAAAAGAATTGTTAACATCCTAATCGGGCACGCTATCAATTCATTGGTAGTCACGACCATGATTTGAGATTAGATTAACAATTGTTTTGGTAAAGGTTAGACATAAACGGAGATCCATGTAAAGATAGGGGTTAAGAGTGGGAACTCTATTCCCTCCGAAAACCCTAAATTTACATGCATCACCGTCGATCTAGTTTTAAATCTATTAAAGGATAAAAAGAGTAATATTTAATTAATCATCCATGACTGCTAAATCTTAACGAGCCCTACAAGACTTTTTCTTATATAATTTGCATCCGTAATTAATTTAGATCTTAAATAAACTATCCTCTTCTCTTCGTTTATTTTATTCAACACGTCTAAAGTAAGATAAAAAGATTCCACGTTTCCCTGCGGACGGCCCGTACTCATCTCGGCTAGCTACAAGCGATACCGTTATTAATTGCGGTTATTCTACAAACACTTTTTCATATCAATCAAATGGCGCTGTTGCCAGGGATACATGCGTAATTTTCTTTTCTTACTATTCGTGTTGAAATTTGATCTATATTATAAACAAAACTGCAAATTGTGTATTTAACGATTATTGTGTGAATTTTGCAAGGAGATCTGGAGTCAAAGATTTGAGAAAACAGAGATTCAGAGACATTCATCAAGATCCAGAGGTACAAGGGAGGCCACGTAGCAAAAATCTTCAAAAGATCCTTCAGATTGGCGGCGGATCCGCAGTGCATTTGGGGATTTAGGGATGTAAACTTCTCTGGTATCTTTTCTATATCTTTCTCTCTCCTCTGAAAAATCCAATAATATATTTTCTGCAGGATTCTTTGCAAAATATCGCCGCTCAAAAATCTTTTTGCATCCCAATCCCAATCCCTTACCAGATGTAGAACACATCCCAATCCCTTACCGAATGCATCGCAATGCACTTCAAAACCTCCAGATTGCTCCGGTATGACAAGGATAGGTGCTGATGTCAATCTTAACTTAAGTTCTACGAAAGCTCGTTCGCATGCTTCCGACCACATGAATCCTTCATCTTTATGTGTAAGCTTGGTCAGGGGTGTTGCAATTTTCGAAAATTCTTCAATAAACCTTCTGTAATATCCTGCCAATCCCAAGAAAGTTCGAATGTCCTTCACTGACTTCGGTGTCGGCCATTCGCTTACTGCTGATACTTTAGCTGGATCTACAGAGATTCTTTCGCCTGATACAATATGTCTGAGGAAACCGACTTGATCTAGCCAAAACTCGCTTTTGCTGTACTTGGCATAGAGTTGATGCTGTCGCGAGGTCTCAAGGACAACTCGTAGGTGCTCGGCATGTTCTTTTCGACTCTTAGAATACACCAGGATATAGTCGATAAAGATGTCAACAAACCTGTTTAGGTACTCTCGGAAAACTTGGTTCATTAGGTTCATGAATATAGCTGGTGCGTTGGTCACTCTAAATGGTATCAAAAGAAACTCATAATGAACATAGCGAGTCCTGAATGCCGTCTTCGGAATATCAGACTCTTTGACCTTCACCTAATGATAACCTGAACGAAGATCTAACTTGGAGAAAACGCAAGATCCACTTTGCTGATTGAACAGACCGTCGATGTGCGGAAGTGGATACTTGTTCTTTATAATTACTTCGTTCAGATATTTATAATCAATGAACATTCGATATGAACCTTCCTTTTTCTTCACAAGCAGAACTGACGATCCCCAACTTGAGTGCCGGGATGAATCCATCCTTTCTTCAATAATTCGTCTAACTGAGTACGGATCTCTTTCAAACCTTCAGGGATTAGGCGATATGGTCCTTTGATCACCAGTTGTACTCCAGGTACTAAATCAATACTGAATTCAAGAGCTCGATCGGGAAGCAAACCTGATATGTCTTCAGGAATACATAATCAAACTCTCGAACTACCTCTGGCCTTGATCCTTCCACTGCTTGAAGTGTTGCAATTGCTACCTTCATCGTCTTTACTTTGTATGTGCTTGGCTCCAGAGTACGGTCTCCACTTTTGAAATAAAAGACCGGATGCTCTGGAATCTCGAACCCTACCCTCCTTTGATGATAGTCAATGGTAGCATAGAATGTTCCTAGCCAATCCATACCCAAAACGACATCGAAATTCGGTATGTCCAGCAATTTGAAGTCAACATAGAATTCTCTGCTGCAGACGACCACTGGACACAGGTCGTACCCCATTATTACCTTTAGAACGCCGTTCCCTGAACTGACATTCCAGCTGGATACTAGAGATTTGACTGGAATCGCATAAGTTCGGACGAACTGTTGTGACATAAAGCAATGAGATGCTCCGGTATCGAAGAGTGCTAGTGCAGGAAGTGAGGATACTAAGATCGTACCTAAGTTATGTGGGATCGGTTTTAGGTATAAGATAAAGATATATGAATATAACAAGTATTGAACAACTTTGAAAGATTGAAAGGTTACCAGTAATGACTTGGCCGGTAGCTTCGGCTTCTTCTAAAGTCATTGTGAAAGCCGGTCGCCTCGGAACATTCCTCCATGCTGGAGGAGTATTCCTCTATCCTTTCCTTGGTCCTGGAGGTAAGTTCCTTTGTGCTTGATGGAACTGACGAGGAGGAGGTGTAGTTGGTCCACGAGGTGGTGGAGCTGGGAGAGCTAGTCGTGGAACCGGTGCCTGGATCGCTGGTTGCTGTGGATAAGTAATTGCTGGTCTGGTTGCAGCATTTGGATTGAGTTTATGAGGACAAGACCCAATATCATGTGTTGCTGAGCCGCAGACCAAACAAAGGCGATTTGCACGCTGGCAGTCCTTCGCCAGGTGTCTATCCCTCCTGCAGTAGGTGCAAAAGGCTGGGCCGAGCCGGTTGATTAGTATTCCTGGTCTCCTGGGCACAAAAGGTGGCCTTGAAGAGACTCCTCCTGTCATTTGAGTGGCAGGGCGCTTCACTCCGGCAGATTGGGGTCTTCCCTTCATCTTCACTACTGCCTCATATCAATGGGCAGCTTTCAGAGCCAGGTCGTGGGTTATGAAATTCCCTGTAGCTAAGGCAGCTTGGATCTCCGGTTTTAACCCTTGCTGAAATCGTCTAGACCTGATCTCAGCAGTCGGTTTCAAGTGTGCCGCGAACCTGTTAAGGTCTTGTGTTAGCTGTGTAGTATGTGATATTTGAAAATCGAATTTTGAGACATATATTACCTACTGAGCAAGATAAACTGAGTATCATACTCATCCACAGATTTGGTCCACATCGAACCCTGTTGTAGGTGGATGAATTGCTGCTCTATGTCAAATCGGGAAGTCTCTGGAAAGTACTTCACGTCGAACATGTCGTGAAATTTTTTCCATAAGATAGGCTGGTCAAGATGGTTTTCTTCCGCCTTCCACCAAACTCGGGCGTTGTCGGTGAGTTGTAGCTTCGCTACTCGTACCCAAGCGATCTCTAGCACTTATGCTGCTGCTAGATCATCCTCAATGCTCTGAGCCCATTCTTCCGCTTCTAAAGGGAACTCTTTTACTGAAAATTGCTTTGGGTGCAATACCCAGAATTGCTTCATTTCGGGCGCTTCCGCTTCTGGACGGTTCAGTAAGATAGAAGTCTGTTGCTGCTGTCCTTCCAGAAGGCTTCGGATTGCCTCAAGAAGTATTGTCTGCTCATTGATCGGAGTAGCAACGGTAGGCGTAAGCGGTAGAGATGGTGGTGTGTTGTTGAAGTTGGTGCTGGTATTGTTTGGAGAATCCGTAACCTTGAAAGAAAAAATAGGGTTAGGATAGATTCAAAGTATATGAAATTGTAAGATTCAAGGAATATGAAATGTAAAGAATGTTTCTAGTTGCTGATTCTTGTGTTATATTTCTTATGACTTCATGCAGAATTGACCTGCATGTTCATGCAGAACTGACATGTATGGGCCGCCAACAAAACCTGTCACGCCCCGCTTCCCAGTGTACGGAAAGGAGACATGATGAGGCCTGCTACGTATTTACTCAAAAGTAAACACGCTAAGCGTAACTAAGCAATATAATGTAAAATATACACAAGAGACATGAAGTGTAAATGAACAACAACTTTTATTTATTAAACATATCTTTACAAGTACAACCGAAAATGTAAATACATGAATGGAAAGCAATGCCTAAACAATGGCATGAACTGAAAAGAAAATATATACAAATATCTAGAGCTCTGGGTCAATGGCGAACTGCTCCAAGTCTTCAGTACTGAACTCGACCTCCAGAGAGTCCGATCCACCTGACAACATTCCAAAGAAAGAAGAGAATGAATGTCATCAGCGAACAATCGCTCGGTAAGTCCCAAACATAGGTAAGAATAGACAGATGAGAAGAGACAGATATGAGAATATAACTGGTGAGTTTTGTTATGTTAACGCAGTTGTTTGTAACTTGGTACAGAATATGCCAGTGTATACAAGAAGAGTCCCACTATTCCGGAGACTATGGTATATAGAGCATAAGGAACCGTTAAACCATGGTACAATAGCAATGGATATTCAGGTTAGGTGTATTAAAGTGATCGTCTCGTGCCAAATCTAATACATTCCGTACCAGTCTACCCCTTTAAAACCCCGTAATGTCTTTTGTATTGATTGAATTGTTTTGTTTTATAGATGGAAGACTTTCCGAAACCATGATATCATGTAAACGGAATGGATATAAATGGATAGTCATGTAAACAAAGTATATCCATGGTTCAGTTTAGTCGAGTCATATTGATATAGATTGAATTCTGGTATAAATGGATCCATATTGTATTATAGTTATACTTGAATTGAATTCAAGTCAGATTGATTTCATATTAGACCGAGACTCTGTCTGAGTCAGACACTTTAAAACAAATTTAAGTCCTGAATTAGTTTTGATGTTATCGGTAACTGCTGCACATGGACGGCAGGATTTGTGTCTTTTTCCAAGACAATTATCATATTGATAACACCGTTTTTAGGTTGTCTACCTTAGATAGGCAAGCACCCATATTCTCTGGTTCCCTGAGACTCAAGAGAACTGGTCATGCTTAAACCTATGTTTACTAGGGTCCTTATTGTAAATTGATATAACTTGAGGGGGTTTTATGAAAAATAGTTTTGATATATTTTCAAAATACACCTCGATTATTTATTTATCGTCTTTAAGATTTTCATAGTTGTAATTTTTATAAAATGAAATATACTAGTGGTTATAACCTAGATTTCAATGTATATAGTATTTTAATGTAATATAGAAATTATATTGATTTGTAATTGTAGTTTCATGAAATTTGTGATTCTTTTAATTTAGAAAATATGGAATATATATAATGTATACTTAAAGTAGATATTTTGATAATATATATATATATATTTAATAAAAAATAATTTTTATTTATTAAGTAGAAATCTCATTTTTCTTAAAAAATTGCATTAAAAATTCCATCGAGATCGGATACTCTGTGAGGAGATCTGCATCTCGCTCTAGTAGGCCCGAAGATGTGTAATAACCCATACCATCCCAATCGGGGTTCCCTAAAATGGGCTGTAGAGACGTATTTGCAAGAAATTAAATAATATACTTTTAAATAAAACGGTTTTTGAATGTTTAGGGTATTTAAATGTAAACTCGTATTTTCCCACAAACTAATATTCCAAAAGTCATTCTATGTCAAGAATTTGTGTTGTGATGAGGTAGTTCATTACCTCGTGAGTTTTCTAAAGGTTATATGGGTAAAATGAATAAGCAATGTCGTATGTAAACATGATGGTATTTTACCGTAAAAATGAAATAGAAGTTGCAATACATATTATTTTGAATTGAAACTTATTTATGAATATTTTTTTTTATATTTGTTAAACAATATAAGAAGATATGGTAAGTTGTTGTTTAAGAAAAATTGTGTTTTAAAAGAAAAGAGAATTGGAAGTCGGAATAATTCCGCTTCCGGCGAGTTTTGAAAAGTGAAATTTTTAGACTAGAGATTGAGAAGGGGAGAGGGGACTTACAGGTTAGAAAGAAAGGCAAGATGTAAGGTGAACTTAGGAAGGTGTCGGGAAATCGTTTCGTCGCCGGATTCTTCCCGAAACGTCGCCGGAACTTCGATCTTTGCCAACTCCACTTGTACAACTTTAGACTTAGAAATTTTAGAAAGTTTTTATGATAATTTTCATAATGAAGATGCCTAAAGGGTAGGGGGTATTTGCAGGATAAATTAGGGTTTAGGGCAATGAATTGAGAATTAAAAATGCATTAACATTTGGTTTAATGGTGATTTTTAATTCTTTGGATAATTGCAGAGTAAACAAACATAATGGGAGTTAAGGGGGAAGGCCAAGAGACTAGGGCAAAAGAAAAATGAGGCATTAGGTATGGGGGCCCGGCGGCGCCGTCCCCAGGAATGATCTCGCCGGTCCAATCCGGTGGGATGGGGTCTCGATCTTCGCCACGTGTCCATGTCGTCTCAAATACCTCAGTGCACATGTTTGATTTTGTTGTGACTTTTCATTTTACGTGTTTTGCATGTGTAAACTTTTGAGTTTCTAAAAGTTTAAAAGAAAATTAACAAAAAAAATATATGTTACTGGGGGATTCGAATACAGGGGCTACGTCACAGCAGTGCTAGGCTTTACCAATAAGCTACATGTGTTTTCTTGATGTTCAAAAGCAATTTAAATACTTATAGCATACACAGGTTTGCAAATACTCCATTTGTACATTGATTTTTAAACAAATTTTCTGTACATTGAAACAGAGTTGTTACACGGTGTCGCCAGATTTGTCCCGAGTCGTCGCTAGAAGATGACCTTGGGCTAACTCCATCTGTACACCTTATTTGACTTGGAAAATTTTTGACAGTTTTGATGATAGATTTTAGAATGGAGAGGGTTAGGGTATGGTGTGGTATTTATAGGATAGAATTAGGGTTTAGGGAATTAAAATGCATTTAACATTGGGTTAATGGGTGATTTTAATCCTCTGTTAATGTGCAGGAAAAATAAATAGAAGAGGAGTAGTGGGAGGAGGCCAAGGGGTGTTAGGGCAAAATTTTGGAGGCATTTGGTATGGGGGGCCCGACGGCGCCAGCCCGAGAGCTCATCTCGCCGGTCGTTGGTGGGGGTGGGGTTGCTTGGATTGGGGCCACGTGTCCTCGGCTGTGTGTATAATATTTTACATATATTTGATTTTAGTAACTTTTCATTTTTACGTGTGTTGCACGTGTAAACTTTTGGGCTTCCAAAAAGATTAAAAGAAAAATCATTAAAAATAATATGTTGCTGAGGGGATTTTAACACAGGGGCTACGTCACAACAGTGCAAGGCTTTACCAATGAGCCACAATTTATTTCTTGCTGTTCTAAGACAAATTAAATACTTATAGCATACTCAGGGTTTTAAATACTCCATTTAATACTTTATCTTTAAACAAATTTTTTACATTATAAACCGAGTCGTTACATTCTACCCTCCTTATAAAAATTTCGTCCTCGAAATTTACAAATATTTAAGGACTAATTTACAAACAAGTAAGGGTATCTTTCACGCATGCCGTCTTCTCTTTCCTATGTTGATTCTCCTGGTGTGTGTTTCCTCCACATCACCTAGACCAAGTTTACTTCCTTGTTCCATAGTGACTTCACCTTTCTGTCAAGGATTTCAACGGGTTGTTGCTCACAAGATAGGTCTGTCTGTACCGTGAGCTCGGAGTGATCAAGAATGTGACTGGGGTCACTCACATACCTTCTGAGCTGGGATATGTGGAAAACGTTGTGCTCTCTTCCGAATAAGGGTGGAAGTGCCAAGTGATATGCCACTTCTCCAACTCGTTCGAGTATGTCGAACGGTCTAATATATCTCGGACTTAACTTACCCTTTTTCCAAAACGAATCACTCTATGGTTTGGAGAAATCTTTAGAAAGGCATGATCTCCCGATTGGAACTCTAAGTGTTGGCGCTTTGCATCAACCCGGTGCTTCTGTCTGTCTTGGGCTATGCGCATTCTTTCCCTGATAGTACGAACTACATCCATAGTTGCCACTATCATCTCAGGTCCAAGGAGTCCCCTATCTCTGATGTCGTCCCAATTTAATGGTGAACGATACTTCCTTCCATAAAGAGCTACAAACGGTACCATTCCAATACTCGCTTGGTAGCTGTTGTTGTATGAAAACCCCACAAGGTGTATGTGATCTTCCCACGATCCTCCGAAGTCTAACATACACGCTCTTAGCATATCTTCAAGGATTTGAATCATTCTCTCAGACTATCCATCTGTTTGTGAATGGTAAGCTGTGCTAAAGTTTAGACTCTATCCCAAGCTAGCTTGCAGGCTCTGCCAAAATTGCGATCAGAATCTGGTGTCATGATCGGAGACAATGCAAACCGGTATTCCATGTAATCTCACAATCTTCTGCATGAGTTCATGGGTATCAGAGATAGTACACATTGAAGTGTTAAATCTTACTTAGATTCAAACTTAGCTCCATGTACTTCTTTGCTAATGTCTCGATAGATTGGCCAACTCGAAATGGGATGAAATGAGCCAAATTTGTGAGTCGGTCCACAATAACCCATACAACATCGTTACCTTTCGTGCTGCGAAGAAGAGCAGTCACGAAATCTATGGTAATGTGTTGCCTTTTCCATTTTAGGATAGGTAACGGTTGAAGTAAACCAGCAAACCTGTGATATTCATCTTTCACTTGCTGACACACCAAACATTTAGATTCGCTTCTGGCTACTTCACGCTTCATTCCATGCCACCAGGAATGTTGCCGCAGATCTTTGTACATCTTTGTACCACCAAGGTGTACTGAGTATGGGGAGCTGTGAGCTTCTTTCATCAACTCTTCCCGAACAAAACCTTGTGGTGCATACAATTTGCTTTCGTATCTCAAAGATCCAACTTCGTGGATGATGAAGTTGAAGGGTCCTACAGCACCACTACAAGGGTTTGAAGTCAATACACATGCCATATTTAAATTTTATATGGTGCTAAAGAAACTTTCTTAAGGATCATGCTAGAAAATTTAGGGCAACACAAACGCAAGTAGTAAAAGCTAGGGTTTTGAGAGTACAACCTTTGTAGCTCTCCCTACGCTAGACTCCTTAGCTACTTGAGGGTTGGAAAAAGGTTCACTTGAGATCCTCTAGGTCCACGACGATCCACCCGGAATCCTCTTTGTCTAAGCTTGAAGCTCCACTAGATCAAGAGAAGAAATGGAAGCTAACACTCTATACTAATGGGCTGGACTAGTGTAGAATGGTGATGTGGTTTGTTTTCTCACTTCAAAATCCTAACTTGGTGACTCTTTTGCTCACTTGAGAAAACTAGAGAGCAAGAGAGAAAGGAGGAAGAAGATGATGGCTTGTAAAGAGCTCAAGATAAAGATGAACTTATGAATAAAAATGAGAAATGAAAATATATATATTTTCACTTTCTCATTCTTAACCATAGTTATAAAATATCTAGATATTTTAGTTTGGAACAAAAATGGCCATAGAAAATGAATCATGGTTAAACCAAAGGGTTGGTGAAATAATAAAATATTAAACCATGATAACAATTTCCATTTCCATTTTTCTTTTCCAATAAATAATATCTATATATTTATATATGGTGTGAGTCTTATATTGCCACCATCCACAATATCAACAACCATGATAGATTATGTATGCATGTATGTGTGCATGCACATCCTATGTGCATGAATGAGAATAAATGCATACATGCATGCATACAACAAAAAAGACAAGAAAGGGTTTAAAGTGAGAAACTAATGGTCAATGATAAATCAACACTTGATTTAGCAAACAGGTCATATCGCATACGACCTGACCAAAAGCAAACCGCCCGATTAATATACGGTATCTCATACGCGCATTTTAACCGGGTCCACGCGCATATCTTATATGCGCACCACATCGTTTCGCCTGGACTAGGCAACTCCATTGTGGGACTTTAAGACTCATCAATACGCCAGCAGTGGGTGATGATCATATCAAGCACCCCCAAGCCGCAAGCGGTCAGCTAAACGTAACGGCCACCCGGGTATTGAACAATCAGAAGAAAACAAGCGAACCTGTCACAACTTTTGTCAAGCCAACCGGCAACATTACCGTACAGTCCGGTCTCTTCGTCAGATATGCTGCATATCGAGTCTAGGGATGGTAACGTCGACCCCAATAACTCAATAAGTCGTGCCGATGAATGGTCTATAACAGATCGAGAAACTACCGATAACACTTATCAGTAAATCTCAACAGCCCTGGCCAGGGACTTCCTGATATAGCCAATCGAGCACAGCACAGCATCAACTCCCAATACCGGGAGAGACGAAACCCCTCCTTACCGCTCATCGCCTTCGTGTATCTCGGGACTGTACCCAACGGCCACCTGTTTGCACGACTCAGTAGAGCCGTGGTAGGATGGTAATCAAAGTACAGTGGGAGAACACACAAGACTCTATGATGATCTCGGGTCTACAAACTAACCTGCACCAGTGTCACCTGAGAACTGCTATCCGACGATAGATATAATTCCATATAGGAGTTCTCGGTGAGTCCGTCCAGTGTACCCAGTCACCATTGAGCACTCGTATACGATCTCGATGTCAAACATTGATGAATGTGGGAACATCCATTGCCCATCATATGGGTCTGGTATCATATACGCTAGTCTACACTGGTATATCGATGCCCCGTCTCGATACACCTACGATTAGGGATATTCCAGGATATGCTTATAAACTACAGATGTCCCACTAGTATGATCTCTATCATAATCACAGTAGTCAAGCCTATATCCTCAGGGCTTTATCAACATGTGTGAATGAATAAAAGCATGATCAAATCAACATGTCAGATAAAGAAGAACCAGATAGCATACTATCATGTCGAGCAAGAATGTACACTGAATATATATATATATAGACACACACACACACACACACACACACACACACATGTATAAATACATCCACTATCATATAATGGCCTCTAGGGCATACATATATCCAACAGAAGTCTGTTCGAAATCCACTTTCTACTTATTCTCTGATCTTTTGCAACTTGGCATCACTTGCTTGAGCTTCTTTGATCTGATTGACAATTGTAGACTGAACTTGTAAGTTCATCAAACTTGAAGCATTACCTGGCATGATCACTTCTATCTCCATCTGATGCAAATCTTGCTGTAGTTTCCACTGTGCAGTGAGATTCATTGATAGTGGTTGACGACTAAGTGCATCAGGTACTATATTCATCTTTCCTGGATGATACTGTAGGTTGATGTCGAAGTCTTCCATAAGTTCTAACCATCTTCTCTGCTGTATATTCAACTCTTTCTGAGTAAACACATACGTCAGATTTTTTTGGTTTGTATAGATATCTACCCGTTCCCCAAGAAGATAATGATGCCAAATCTTGAGTGTAAAGATAACAGCTGCCAACTCCAGATCATGCGTTGGATAGTTGCGCTCATGAACTTTCAGCTGTCTTGATGCATAAACTACAACTTTACCGTGCTGGTGTAGAACATATCCTAATCCCTTACCGGATGCATCGCAATGCGCTACGAAACCTCCAGATTGGTCCAGTATTACGAGAATAGGTGCTGATGTCAATCTTGACTTGAGTTCTACGAAATCTTGTTCACATGCTTCTGACCACACGAATTCTTCATTTTTAAGTGTGAGCTTAGTCAGGGGTGTTGCAATCTTCGAAAACCCTTCAATAAATCTTCGGTAGTATCCCTCTAATCCCAAGAAACTTTGAATGCCCTTCACTGTCTTTGGTGTCGACCATTCACTTACTGCGGATAATTTAGCTGGATCCACAGAGATTCCTTCACCTGAAACGATTTGTTCGAGAAATCCGACTTGTTCTAGCCAAAACTCGCACATGCTGTACTTAGCATAGAGTTGATACTGTCGCAAAGTCTCCAGGACAATTTGTAAATGTTCAACGTGCTCTTTTCGATTCTTTGAATATACCAGGACGTCTTCGATGAATATGACAACAAATCTGTCTAGGTACTCTCGGAAAACTTGATTCATCAGGTTCATAAATATGGCTGGTGCATTGGTCACTCCAAATGGCATCACGAGAAACTCATAATGACTATAGCGAGTCCTGAATGCCGTCTTCGGAATATCAGACTCTTTGACCCACACCTGATGATAAGCCGAACGAAGATCTATTTGGAGAAAACGCAAGACCCACTTAGCTGATCGAACAGATCGTCGATTCACGGTAGTGGATACTTGTTCTTTATCGTGACTTCGTTCAAAACTCTATAATCAATGCACATTCTGTATGAACCTTCTTTCTTCTTCACAAGCAACACTGGAGATCCCCAACTTAAAGTACTGGGATGAATCCATCCTTTCTGCAGAAGTTCATCCAGCAGAGTACGAACCTCCTTCAAACCTTCTGGACTTAAGCGATATGGTGCTTTGATCACCGGTTGTGCTCCAGGTACTAAATCAATTCTAAATTCAAGAGCTCGATCAGGAGGCAAACCTGATATGTCTTCAGGAAATACATCATCGAACTCTCGAACTACCTCTGGCTTGTCTTCTTCTGCCTGTAGAGTCGCAATCACCGCCTTCTTTGGTTTTGCCTTGTATGTTCTAGGCTCCAGGGTATAGTCTCCACTTTTGAAATAAAAGACCGAATGATCTGGTATCTCAAACACTACCCTCCTTTGATGGCATTTGATGGTAGCATAGAAAGTTCCCAACCAGTCCATACCCAAAACTATATCGAAATTCGGTATGTCCAACGCCTTGAAGTCAGTATAGAATTCTCTGCTGCAGACGACCACTGGACACAGGTCGTATCCCATTATTTCCTTTAGAACGTCGTTCCCTGAACTGACATTCCAGCTGGATACGAGCGGTTTGACTGGAATCGCATGAGTTCGGACGAACTGTTGTGACATAAAGCAATAAGATGCTCTAGTATCGAAGAGTGTTGGTGTAGAAAGTGAGGCTACTAAGATTGTACCTAAGTTATGTGGGATATGTTTAGGTATGGAAAAGAATATATGGATGTAAACAAGTATTGAACAGATTTGAAAGATGGAAAGTTACCAGTGATGACTTGGTTAGTGGCTTCAATTTCTTCCACAGTCATTGTGAAAGCCTGACGTCTAGGTACATTCCTCCTTACGGGAGGCGCATTCCTCTGTCCGTTTCTCCGTCTCTAAGGTAGGTTCCTTTGTGCTTAATGGAACTAACGAGGAGGAGGTGCAGTAGGTCCACGAGGAGGTGGAGCTGGGAGAGCAAGACGTGGTGCAGATGCCTAGATAATTGGCCGCTGCGGATAGGTGATTGCTGGTCTGGGTGCTGTATTCTGATTGAGTTTGTGACGACAAGACCCAATATCATGTGTGGATGAGCCACAGATTAAGCATAGGCGATTAGCACGCCTGCAATCCTTTGCCAGGTTTCCATTCCTTTTGCAATAAAAGCAGAAATCTGGACTGGGCCGGTTGAATGATACTTCCAGTCTCCTGAGTACAAACGGTGGCCTGGAAGAGGCTCCTCCTACTATCTGAGTATCAGGACGCTTCATACAGGCAGATTGAGGTCTGCCCTTCTTCTTCACCACTATCTCGTATCGACGGGCAGCCTTCAAAGCTAAGTCGTCGGTTGGAAAATCCCCTGTAGCTAAAATAGCTTGGATTTCCTCGTCTGGCCCTGATCTCAGCAGTCTGTATTAGGTGTACCGCGAACCTGTTACGGTCTTGTGTTAGCTATATAGTATGTGATTATAGAAATTCGAATATTTAAGACATATCTTACCTTCTCAACATGGTGAATTCAGCGTCATACTCATCCACAGATTTGTTCCACATCGAACCTTGTTGTAAGTGGATGAATTGCTGCTCCATGTCTGTTCACCGCCGGAAGACGGACCGGGATGTCGGGACGTCTGGACAGAATCCAGGGGGCAGATGCTATTTAGATTTGTCCGTCCACCTCTTCGAAAATGCTAAGTTGATTTATGGCACCGTATATCGGAGGTTTGGATGGATGCGGCCTAGTAGAGTTCGTCAGATTCCCCTCGTTTATGAAGGGTTTTTGATTGTAGGGACGCTCTTCCCTGCAGGCACAAGACCCTGCAGTTAATTACGTTACCGCATCCCGATAACCACTTTCGCCTGCTCTGGAAGTTCAATTCATGTTGTGTGTGTGTTTTTGTTTTATTTTGGTTGCACATGGATTGTATATGGAGACTAATTTATGTCGTCACCCGCAGGGCGTGGATTAGTCCAAATTCGTATATTTTTTTAGATTTCGGTTTGGTTTGATTTAAGGATCGCTAATCTGGATTGAGATTAAGATCAACTTAAACATATGAGCATTTGGGCTCGATTATTTTAGTTTAAGGACATCGCAGTCCATTATCGCCGTGTTTGAGGCGAAATGTTAGTTTTAAGGACGTTTCGGTCCTTTATCGCCATTTTAGAGGCGAATATTAGTTTAGGGACATTTCAGTCCATCATTCACCCTATGCGCACGTGTATTTGTTACGTGGCAAGTGAACAATGGAGATATAGAATGTGCCCAATTTGGGGCACAATCCGATTTGAGGCATGCACGTCAATGCATGAAGAAGTTATTGGTCGTTAGGACCCGCCACCTCTCTGAAGACGTTGGAGAATTAAAACGACATGCATCAGAGGCGTGAAGGGATGTACCCTTGAACCAAATCCCATATTTGAGGGAAATGGGTTTGTTGTGGGCTTAAGAATTTTTAGTCCTATTTGAGACCTTAGAAATTGAGAGCATATGGGCTCGATTGATTTCTTTGTTAAGAATACGTTAGTCCAATTTGAGACTAAGATCCACTTAACAACATTTTAGGATCTTCTTTATTTAAGATCTAACAACAGAGCATTTGGAATCAGTTGCAAGACTTTATCAATTTAGCCAATTTGGGCTTTAGTCTGCTTAGTCTCCCCTTTTTCCTGAAAAAGTGCTAAGCACTTGTTTGGGCTCTGTTTATTCAGTCCCTCTTTTTTATGCAAAAAGTGTGGAGCACTTATATGAGTTCGGACGCCCACATATAATCATGTGGAGCTTTCAGTCATGGGCATTGCCCAATAAGTGTTGAACACTTTACTCGTTTTGTCTTTATATAGAGTGCGAGACACTCTTTATAGCGTCCACGTGGGGAACACGTGAGGCACTGGGCGCTGCCCATTGAGTGTTGAATACTCAGCCGTCTTGGGTTGTCTGTGGAGTGCTAAGCACTCTTTTCTTCTCTTTTGCGGTGCCCACATGGGAAGCACGTGAGGCGCTGGGCGCTGCATAATGAGTGTTGAACACTCAGCCGTCTTGGGCTGCATGTGGAGTGCTAAGCACTCTTTTCTTCTTTTTTGCGGTGCCCATGTGGGGAGCACGTGAGGCGCTGGGCACTGCCCAATGAGTGTTGAACACTCAGCCGTCTTGGGCTGCCTGTGGAGTGCTAAGCACTCTTTTCTTCTCTTTTACGGCGCCCACGTGGGTTGTTCTTGAGGCGCTGGGTGCTGCCCAATGAGTGTTGAACACTCAGCCGTCTTAGGCTACCTGTGGAGTGCTAAGCACTCTTTTCTTTTGCGGCGCCCAGATGGGGAACACGTGAGGCGCTGGGCACTGCCCAATGAGTGTTGAACACGCAGCCTTTTGGCTCTCTCTTTTTTTATGGAATGCTGATCACTTTATGGTGCCCTCATGATTTTCACGCGCGGCACTGGACGCCGCTTTAAATGTGCCCTCAAGATGTCGCTCTTGTTTTTAATAAGATTGGGGAAATATTTTTCCCTTATACAGAATTTATTCTATAAAACGGCGATTTTTAATCACCGTTTGATTTTTTAATCCACCGGTTCTCTGTTGTACAGAGAGCAATCTTTCTTATTTTGAAAGGTTGAGAGAATATATTTCCAAGAAATAAAATTTTATTCTATTGTTGGATAATTGATCCAACCGAGAGTATCCTTATGATTTAGAAAGAATTGGGAGATATTTTCTCTATTGGATCATTTATCCAATGACTCTGTTTAACTAAGAATATCCCAATATTTATTAGAGAAATGTAGAATTTAATTCTACAAATATTAACTTGGGTGCTAGCGCTCATGTATTGTGCACGTGAGCGCCGCTTTAGAATTTAATTCTTAAGATGGACATTTCTGTGCTTTGCACACTGGCGCCCGCATGAGGCGCACGTAAGGCTCCACCATAGGATTTTAATTTTATAAGATTGGCTCTGGCGCTGGCGTCCTTATGGAGGGCATATGAGGCACTGCCTCATTAATTTTGAACAGAGCTTTTCTTTTTTATTGGGGGAAACAAATGCCCCCCACCGTTGCGCGCACATGGCTCACACGTGAGTGCAGCGGTAACACCTTTTCTACCGTTTGATCTTCTTGGAAGTTGAACCGTCTTCTTATGTTTTATAAATAAGGCCTTTGGCCCTTGAGATGACTGCCATTTCGTCATTCTCTTTCTTCTTCCCTGTGAATTTAATTCTCTATTCAGAGTATAGATCTTTGTTTTTAAAGAAACTCTTAGAGTTTTACTCTGTTTCAAGAATCTTGGTAAGGATTCTGACCATTTTTCCCTTGAAAGAGACTCTTTTGTCTTGGATTTCCTTCAACCCATTAACAGAGTTTTGCTCTTTTCTTGAGATAATTTTGATAGACCATTAATCTCAAAAGATCCCGGAGTTTTACCCTATTACTCTAATCTTTAAGAGTTTTTCGGTGTTTAGTTCCGGTGTATTTCTCATGGAGGTTTTTCTTAGGGAATTGATCCCGTTATTTAACTCTGGGTTGTTCTTCAGAGCTTAGCTTTAAGAAGATTTCTTCTTTTGGGAATTTTATTCCCCTTTTTGATATCTCTGCAGATTTTGAATCTGCTGTAGAGCCGGTTTCTCGAGAGAATTTAACTCCATAGTTTAATGGGATTTTTCATTAAATGAGAATCCTTATGGATTCTTACAATGGGTGCTTTACTCATCATTGGTGGGGGCGTTAGAACAACTGTTTTTCTTTTATATTATGAGAATCTTGATATATATGTATATATTTTAGATACTATGGCTTCTCATATATATAATCTTAACGAGATTATCTTTTATGAGGATATTCGCGTCCAACGTCGTTGCCAAGACCAGGAATTTACTGACGCTCAATGCGCTGAAGTGATGCGTCGTTTCGATGATTACAACGGTCGATTACTCTTCGTCGTTCTGCTCTTTTGATAATCATTATGGGATCGATTTGGGAAGCACTTCCTGAAATTGACGGTGTCATGCCGCTCGAGACACTTGATGATGCCGAAGAAAAGGTGCATTCAGTATATCTGATGGGCCTGATCTCGAAGAAGCGGAGAGATGATCTTGTCGACGTTTTGCATCGCGTCTTCTAACAGATGGCGATAATATCCGCCTACTAGAGGACGGACGATATTTGCGGGGATCCCGACGCTTGCATTCGTGAGAAAATGCACAAGAAAATGGTCAGAGAAGCCAGGAGGACTTTACTCGGACATGCTTCTAAATTCCTTAATCCATGTCCGGAGTTCAGTGTTTTGCCGTTGTAAACATTTTGATGATGTTTTTTTGTTTTGTTGATTCCTTTTATCACAAATGTATAAAGCTTCCGAAGTATGAATGACAAAATTTTCTCTTCTTTTATACCACTGCTCGTATGTGCCTCATGTGAAGTAGTTGTTACTCATATATATATATATATATATATATATATATATATATAGTGTCAGCACCAATGTGTTATACGCGTGAGGTGCTGCCATTGGTTCTAAGGATTGGCGCTGGCGCCCACATGTTATGCGTGTGAGGCGCCATCACTGATTCTAATCCTATAAAGGATTGGTGCCAGCGCTCACGTGTCACGCAAGTGAAGCACTGGAATCGTTTCACCTTCTTACTCTGATTCCTATGAGTCAACTTTTCCTTTTCCCATGCCCCTTTACCAGGCCTTGGAAATAGTTCCATCATGCACATAATTTTTTGTGTCTAGACTTGAATGCCTCTCTTTATAATCTGAAGATGTGCCTTCCTCCTTTTTCACAGAGAGGGAACTACTCAGACATTAAGGTGACCATTTTTTTAGAGACAAACCAAGAGTTATGGCTTGCAATCGTCCTCACGCTCGTCGGCAACCATGGAAGGTGCCCATCGAAGAGATTTTTCCTCGTTTTACTACGCGGTTAGCGGATCCCCTTCTCACTGCTGACCAATGTGACACGGTAATGTACGAGCTCTTGGCTCGTAGGGGCTCCCCTCTTCATATGGGTTCCATTTGGCTCCGGATGATCTTCATGTCCATGCTTGCCGACATCCCTCCTCATCCAACGGAGATGACTCCGACGATTCTCGACGTGGCGGAAGACAAGATTGAGTGCTTTCATGAGGCACGTTTGATTACCCAGCTTTTGAGGGATCGTTTGGTTCAGTTGCTAAGCCAGATTCGGGCTCAGTAGGTCATCATGTCTGCCTTCGCTGATGAGCACGGCGCAGACCGATGGGGAGCGACTCCTCGCGAGGATCGCCGCTTCGACATGGTGGAGAAGGCAGAGAGAGTTGGAGAATTTTGTTTATTGTTTTGTTAACCCCTGTATCTCTGATCTCATTTTTGGTGATCTCTTTCCTGTAGAGTAAGATACTTATTTAAATGTATCTCTTTATCGTTGACTATTGCATATTTTATCTTCATCACATATTCGTATGTGCATCTTGCATCTGCGCATGTGCTTTATACTTTACCCTAAGGAATTTTTGCTAAGTGTAAAATGCCATTGTTGTGCTCGTGTCATGCACTGATCCTTCTCACGCATGTATAAATCGGGACGCTTTGAACGCTATTTCCATTCAAGTACGTATGTGATTGTAAATAAGCGCTTAAACGGGTATGAATCAAATGCACTAATCAGATGTAGCTCTGAGCCCTGAGGCCCATGGGTTGCACCTTTCTGTTTCTTGATGTCTTAATCTGGCGCCCACTAGTTTATTTACTCGTTTCGGAGTTTCTAGTTTATGAACTCGTTTCGGAGTTTGTAGTTTATGAACTCGTTTCGGAGTTTGTAGTTTATTCACTTGTTTCGGAGTTTGTTTAGTTTATGAACTCATTTCGGAGATTGTTTAGTTTACCTCCCTTGGGTTTACAGGAAAACTTGTCATAACGTTGTATATAGATAACCTCCATTCTTTATGACAAAAGTTTGTTAGGTTTTGTGGTACTAGGGTTTTGGTCCGTGGTACCACCGCGTTGGCTGATATATTCCTCGATATGCGGTTTTTAAGCCGTTGTTCGAGTAGCCCCGCAACTGTCATGTCTTTGATCCCTTTCGGGGCTGGACAAGACGTCTCCAAGTAATCCCCTTAGGCTATATAACTCTCGGAAGAGCAAGCGTTAGGAATTTGCCATGTCGCTTTTTACTTGACGTTAGGCTCAATTTAGAGCCCTGATGGGTCATAACCACTCCGCGCTAGTGTAGAACGATCTCCGATAGTCTTTGAGGCTTTATATGAGTTGCCGTTGAGACCCGATTTTTGTTTTGACGATACCATACCGTTTCTTTGCTGAAGTATGGTAAATATCTGTAGGACCTCTATGCTGTATGTATTGCAGTTGAAGTCCGGAGCTAGGAATATACCTTTGCTCCAGTTTGATTTGGCTCGTTGGAGGTTTGTTGGCGTCACGTCTGCACTCTGATGGAATGAGAAGGTACGCCGGGATAGTCTCTGAGTTGTATATGAACCGTCAGGACTTAGAGCTAAGATTTTGCCATGGCTCCATTTTTGATTTGACCCTTGAGTCTTTGTTGACATCGTGTCTGCATCCTGTCGGAATGAGAAGGAACGCCGGGGTTGTCTCTAGGTTGTATATGAACCGTCAAGATTTAGAGCTAGGAATTTGCCATGTCTCCATTTTTGATTTGACCTTTGAGTCTTTGTTGACGTTGCCTCTGCATTCTGTCGGAATGAGAAGGAACGCCGGGATTGTCTCTAGGTTTTATATTAACCGTCAAGACTTGGAACTAGGAATTTGCTATGGCTCCATTTTTTATTTGACCCTTGGGCCTTTGTCGACGTCTTGTCTGCATCCTGTCGGAATGAGAAGGTACGTCGGGGTAATCTTTAGGTTGTATATGAACCGTCAAGACTTGGAGCTAGGTGTTAGTTATATGTATGCCCTAGAGGCCATTACTGTACATACGATGTATATTGTAGTGGATGCTTGGACATATATATGGAGGACTTTCGTGCTCGACATGATAGTATGCTATCTGGTTGCTCTTTATCTTAACATGTACGCTGATTGTCTCTATGTTACATGTTGATAAAGCCCTTAGGATGAGTACTTGACTACCAGGACTATGATGCAGATCATACTAGTGGGGACAGTGTAGTCGCTAAGTACATCCTTCAAATGTTCCTAGTCATAGGTGTATCGAGACAGGGCATCGATATACCGGAGTAGACTAGCGTATAGCTTCTCGACCAATGTAAATTGGCGATAGATGATCCTATATCCATTGGTGTTTGACATCAGAGACAGTATATGAGTGCTCAGTGGAGACTGGGTACACTGAACGGACTCGTCGAGAACTCCCAGATGGTATTATACCTGACGTCAGTTGGCAGTTCTCTGGTGACACTGGTACACGTTAGTTTGTAGACCCGAGATCGTCATAGAGTCTTGTGTGATTCCCACTGTGCTTTGATTTTCACCTTACCACGTTCAAGAGAACGTGCAAAACGGTGGCTTCTAGGTACATTCCCGAATCACATGGAGGCAATGAGCGATAAGAGGGGTTTCGTCTCTCCCGGTATTGGGAGTTGATGTTGCGCTATGCTCGATTGGCTATAACAGGAAGTCCTTGGCCAAGGTTGCTTCAGAGATATACTGATAAGTGTTATCAGTAGTTTCTCGACCCGTTATGAGCCTCATATCGACAAGACTTATCGAGTTACTGGGGTCTGACGTTTACCACCCCTAGACGAGATATGCGACATATCAGACGAAGAGACCGGACTGTACGGTAGTGTTACTGATTGGATTCGCAGGAGTGTGACTAAGATTTCTTGTTGATCTTCTGATCGCTCAATACCCGGGTGGCCGTTACGTTTAGCAGACTGCTTGCGGCTTATGGGTGTTTGATATGATCGTCACCTATTGCCGGCGTATTGACGAGTCTTTAGAGTCCTACATAGGGGTTTCCTGGCTCAAGTGAAACGGAGCAGGAGCACATATGTGATATGTGCGGGACCAAGATTGATACGATATGAGATACTGTATTCTATTCTTACGATATGAGATATCGGTTGGTTATATATGATACAGCCGGGTTATCGGATCAAGTATTGATTCGATAAGTTGATTCATATGATATTAGTCGGTTATAGGTGATATAGCCGGATTATTAAATCAAGAGTTGATTTGATAATCTAATGTATAATTATATATTTGATATATTACATTACATTAACTAGTTTTAGCTCACTTATGATTTCTTTTCTCACTTTGGATACATTGATGTATATGTGATATATATTAAATGTATCATGTTAGGTTACAAATGCAACTAGGGTTAATGAGGGTTAAACCATGCTAGGGTTAAGATTAGGGTTTAAATTTTATCATTAAGTAATTCAAATATTATGGATAATTGTCATGGTTAATATTTGTTGAAAGCTTGTAGAAGCTTGTAAGCATCTTTGATTTTGTCCATTTTCTTTGTATAGTTTAAGATATTTTTTGACCTAACCTTTAACCCTAGCTCATGGTTAACTCTCTACAAGGGTTAAGCATGTCATGCTTAATCCTTGGTTGCATTTCTAATCTCACACAATAACTCATATGATGAGTTCATTCTTCTTCTTCTTCTTCTTCAAAAGCTATCTAGCTTCAATAGAGGTATGAGAAATAATGTGAGAAAATCAATTCTAAAGTGAGCCCACTTCCTACTTCATCATCCTCTACTACTTGCCATTTAGTATAGGGTGTTTGCTTCACTAATTCCGTAATTAGTGAAGAGATAGCTTGGGTTCGTGTCTCCTCGACGCAGATCATCTTCGGCCTCGAGGATATCGAAGCAAGCATGTTCGTTTCTTCATGGGAGCCTCTCTAGAGTCCGGAGTTCACGATTGCAGAGAAATGGACTACTACACGGAGCTATTGAAGTGAAGGACCGGTCTACAAAGGTTGTATTCCTTGCTCACTAAACTTGCAAAGTGTTTGCATTTATATTTCCGTCGATTTCTAGTTAACGGTTCAAAGTTAGGGTTAGCTAGAACGGCAAAATTCTGAATATGGCATGAACGATGCCTTCCGAAACCTTGTTTCCGTGCTAGGTAACCCTGCAGTGGTATCAGAGCCATGCTAGAAATTTAGACGGATTTTGTTAGAATTACGAAACCAAAACAACTCCGAAACTTACAACGCGAAACCCTAGTTTCTGTCGATTTTAAAGTTGTTCGAAAAAAGTTTCAAACAAGTACATACTGATGTATGAGATATATCATGAACATCATAAAAATTTCAGGGGATTCCATGAATTTTTTGCCGGCCACATACCCTAACATCTCGGCCAAAACCGAGCCCCCCCAAAAAATTTTGTGTGTTCCAGAGACTTGGTTTTGATGTTTCAGGTGTTGTTTGTTTTTGCGAATTTTGCATGTGATGTAATTTTACACTATAAACAATTCGGAGTGTTTTCGTATTCGAAGTTTTAACATTATTTCGGGTTATTCACATATTGTCTAGGCGAAGTTAAAAAGTTCGATTGAATGTCAAAAGGCCATTTTTCTATGTTTAACGTATTCGGAAAAATATGCAAGTAATCCTATGAACCATCTAGAAGAATGTAACCCTAACTCGACTTTTTGGATCGCGGAACCGCGGTCAAACCCTAGGATTTGCCGTAGTTTCGTGGAGACATGAGTGAGGCTTGGGTTTGCCCTTCTACGGCTGGTGCATAGGTACTGTGGAATTTTCTGGGTATTATTAAAACTGTGCTCAAGGGTTGAGCTATCGGGAAATTGTGGGACTTTGGTGAATCGATTGAAAAATTTAACGTCATCCAGGTATAATGTGATGGGATACAATATTTGGAATCCATAAGTAGTTATGAGATAACTAGTTTGAATGTTATAAATCTAGTAATTTAGTCTCATTTGATCGGTTGCCATGGGATTTTGATGCGATCAAAAGTTTGTCGCAATCACGTAGTGTACGCAGATACTCGTCGGGTAAACTTAATAGATAGCCACGCCCCATAGCCCCGACTAAATGACTGTAGGAGAACCCCGTCGCCAAAAGTATCCGTTCGGGTGCTCGTGGCAGTGGTGTTCCGCCTTAGTGCACTTCGTCGACGACATCGGGGGGTGCGGCCGTCTACTAAATTTTCCGACGAGCATTTGATCAGGATGTCGAGAATCTTGTTGAATTGCCCGACTTGATATTGAAAAGTGTTTTCGAGATCGAGACTAAAATGCGGGGTTTATAATTGTTAGGCATGCGATGTCTAAGGAATACATTTGGTTAGGCATGTGATGTCTAAGGTGGTTGCGGATTCCAACTGTTGTAATTTTTCACTTTCTTTTCTGCGACCGTAAGTGTAATATGTGGTATATCGCCGGTTTCGGTGCTATATTTCAACGACAATTGGGATACGCATATTTACTTACGTTGATGACATGTGATATTATGTGTTGTTGTGATATGTTATATTGGATTGTCGTGTTTTGAATAGCCGGGGGTTTTATGTGAGATGAGAGTTTTTCATTTTCATTCATGTAAAATTTATTGTATGTAATATTCTTTTATTGGGGCACTTCCGGGTTGGGGATGATGTCACCATTGTATATTATTTACTTTTCCGCATTAGGATAGACCCAAGGCGGGGAGCACAAGTAACCGGGGTCTAGGGTCTTGTGGGAGACCATCTCGAGGAGTCGAGACCGGGTCTCCTAACTCTAGGATCGGTAGGGTTACTTGCCGCTTTCGTAAGGGTCTAGGGGTGTGGGATTGGATATTCATCATAACCGTGGAATCCGTGTTTTATACAGGTTTAAAATAAAACCCGGAAATCCTAGTATATCCAATATTTCATATGTTTTTATTCTGCTGCGATATTCTGTGATGTGATCATTGATTATATTTTGAGACGAATGCCTATATATTATATATATGAGATATAATTAATATTGCTGCTTTCGTTTCATATGTGATGCTTGGGAAGCATAATAAATGGACTTCATTAATGAGATTAATGAAATAAAAGAAACCTAAAGATATTGTAGAAACTTGTCTCGAAAACTGGTAGCTCTAGTACTTATTTTGCATAGCGGTATTCCTTGTAGAATATCCAACACCTTATTCGATAAGGAAAGAGCCAAGATCCCTTCACCGGGAGTGACCTCTTTAGCGAAACTAGCAGATACTACAAACTCGGTTTGTCTTTTGATTGCTTTTATAGTTTTTTCTTTGCATAGCGGTACTTGTGAAATATCCTGCACTTTATTCGATAAGGAAAGAGCCGAGATCTCTTCACCGGGAGTGACCTCTTTAGCAAAACTAGTAAAATCCTAAAAAACACTCCTTTACAAAATCACTCGATTCTATGACGATATCAAGTTCATTACGCAAAAGGTTTTCTTAAAAACTAGTCGTAGCCCTACGTCATTTCAGATAAGTAATAGTTAGTATTCGTGCTGCGTTTGTTGGCCTTTGTCAAGGCGTAGTGTGCGGTAGCTGATTACTGCATATCTGCATAAGCATATGATGCGATTGAGTTAGGGTAGTCGTGCGACCTTGTTGGCTTTTGTCAAGGGTCGTGCGGGAGGGTTTAATTCAATCAGGAATGACGGGTTGAACTTGACTAGCATCCTATGGCTTGTTGGCCTTTGTCAAGGTCATAGGAGGTTAGGGTAAAACATTATCAGGAATTTCAAGTGTTGAAATTTGCAATGAGTTTGCATACCTCCTATGAGATAGTTGGATCCCGATATCCACTGCGAGTAAGAGTTACTCCTGGGAGAGTTTTACACATTACAATTAGCCGATCAAGTAGGTGTCTAGAAAGGTGTTAATGGGTTACGCCCTTGGAAAAACGTGGTTTATTTTAATTAGGTCCGTGCGAAAGCACGGAAAACCTCCCTCAAAGTACCGACACTGGCCTGGCCGAAAGATTGGCAAACTTGTAGGGTGTAATTAATCCCGGCTAGTCTTTCCTTTTAGGGTTTGAAGGAAGATTTGACTAAAACAGTGGGAGCCATCCTGATTAGATATATTAATAACCAATCTAATCTTGTAAGAGCATACGCTGAATGTTTTCTTCTCTCTCTCCAGGTAGCGATCATGTCACGTCTTAATCAAGATAATAATAAGGATGTATTGACCGAACCCGCTTGTTATACTGAGCTGGAGAACGTTGGTCCCGCTCCAACTTATAATTGTTATAAGACAGAGCAGGAAATAGGGGATTACCAGGATTCCCGTACCGCCCAAACAAAGAAAGTGTATGTTGATACATCTTCTTCAGGTATGTTCATTACCGAGAACTATTTCTCAGTATCCTCTACATCCTGGGTATGAGATACCGGATCAAGATCCCACATATGTAATATGTTAGATGGGCTACAGATAGGTAGAGAACTGGGAATGGGTGATAAGTTTCAAGAGTTGGAACCAGTGCAAGTGTTGCAGCCAAGATGTTGGCAGTTATCACCTTGTATTACCAAATATATTGATTCTGAACGAATGTTATTAGATACCGAACCTGATATACAACATCATATCAGTCTTTTTATTTAGTAAAGAAGGATATAATTTTTTATTGTTGGATAATGTTTTGAACATTTCCTATATCAAGAGTTAATCGGTTCAGGCACGTTATCTAAAAGCATATACGTTCTAAATCAAACCACAATTCTTAACGTACAGAACACACACAAGGGGAAGAGTTCAGAAATAAACGAATCCTTCTTGAGGCATTGTAGATTAGGTCATATCAATGCAACCCGACTAGCTGAAGTTACATAAAGATGCATATTTAAATCAGTTTGAATTTATATCTTGTGAAACTTGCCAGTTATGTCACAAAGATAAGATGATCATAGCTCCGTTTATTGAAAACAGAGAAAGAGTTAGATGAACTCCTGGGATTGATATATGATGATGTATGTAGGTCCCCTGTCTACACATACCAGGAACGGTTCTTTGTACTTCATTACATTCACTGATGATCTCTCAAGATTCAGACATATGTTCTTGTTTAAACACAAATCTGAACCTTTTGAGATATTCTAAGAATATAAGTCAGAAGTAGAGAACCAAAATGGGTATAAGTATTATGTCCTTTGATGTGATCAAAGAGGAGAATACTTGAGCACGGAATTCCTGGACTATTCTAAACGAGAATGAGATTCTCTTTCAGCATTACTCCTTCGAATACACCGTAACACGTTGGTATATCGGGGCGGAGCAATCACACTCTATATGATATGGTGTGCTCTATGATGAGTACTACTGAGTTGCCTATTTTCTTTTGGGGTTATGCACTTATGAAGCAGCATACCTTTTGAATAGGGTTCCAATCAAATCAGGTGCCTACCACTCCATATATGATATGAAATGGGAAGAGACCATCTCTTAATTATGTTAAGATTTGGATTGTTCGGCCTATGTCTAAAAGCAAAATCCGGACAAGCTCAAGACAAAATTAGTTCTGTGGAAGTTTGTTGGATATCCCAAGCATTCGTAAGGGAATATCTTCTACCATACTGAGGAGCAAAAGATGTTCTGTTTCTCAGCATGCCACCTTTTGGAAAGGGAATTTCTTGTGAAGAAATTAGTGGTCATGAGGTATAAATGGAAGGAGTTCCATCTATACAAACTGCAGCTGATGTTTTGGTAGAACCGGATGATTCAATAGATCCCAAAGAACCTCAGCCTCTCCGCCGATCTGGTAAGGCTCCTCACCCATTTAAGAGATACTTCGGTTTTCTCTATGACAGTGGGAGCGAGGATTGCATCATGAGATGATGACCCAACTAGTTTCGAGCAGGCCATCAGGAGTGGGGACTCTGTGAGAATGGATGGATGCTAAGCGATCTGAGATGGAATCCATATACACCAACAAAGTATGGACTTTGGTTGCTATATCTGAAGGGTTAAATCCCCATCAGGAGTAAGTATATCTTGAGAAGATTACTTGGTGTACATGGAAAAGTTGATACTTTCAAAGCTATGACTTGTTGCAAAAGGTTCTCGTCATCGACCAGATGTGGATACTGATGAAACCTTTTCTATTCCCTATGCTTAAGTCCATCCAGATCCTATTTGCCAATGCTACATACCATGAATACGATATCTGGTTGTTGGGTGTCATGACTGCTTTTCTAAATAGTTATTTAGAAGAGAGCGTCTATAAGTACACAGCTAGTGGGCATCGTAGACAGTGGGAGAAGTGGAAACGTGTGCAAGTTGCTTTATGGGATAAAACAGGCACCGCGGAGTTGGAACATCTGTTTTAATGTGGTAGTCAAAGCGTTTGACTTCATCAAAATGGTAGATTATATACAAAAAGGTATTGGGGAGTATGGTGGTGATCCTCGTATTGTACGTGGATGACATACTCTTAATAGAAAAGAAGTTTCCTATGCTACACTCGGTCAATCTCCTCTTATCACAAGGATTCTCCATATAGGATCAAGGTGATACCTCCTAAATCCTGGGTTTTGGATATATGAAATAGATCTAAGTGGATGTTAGGATTCTCACTAGGTGTAATGAGATGGTATCAATAGATCCTGGGGAGAATCACTGGATAGCTTCCAGGGTGGTAAGGTCGACTGAATGTCACTCACAGGCATTGTCTTTACCCTCAGTGGAGGGACGGTATGTTGGAAGAGTTCCAAGCTAGATACCGTGGCAAACTAGACGATAAAGGCTGGATACATTGCTACCAAGGATGCTACCAAAGAGGTAGTATGAATGTATATAAGTTCATGAGATGAACTTCGTTCCTACCATTGTGTGACAATGGAGTTGTGGCTTTGGCCTAGAAACCCCCGTCCCATCAATGATCCACACATATTCTTAGGCAATATCACCTGATCATGGAGTTGGATGATCTACAGGGAGATCGAGGTCAGGAGAGTAGACTACAGAGGACAACACGGCGGATCCACTCACAAAGGCCTATTCCCAGGAGAGACTTTTATGGGACGGTTGAGTATGAGATACTTCAACCACTGCTGATTGTTGGGTATGAGATACTACAACACATGGCCTTAGTGCAAGTGGGAGATTATTAGTTATATGTATGCCCTAGAAGCCATCACTGTACATACGATGTATATTGTAGTGGATGCTTGGACATATATATGGAGGACTTTCTTGCTCGACATGATAGAATGCTATCTGGTTGCTCTTTATCTTAACATGTACACCGATTGTCTCTATGTTACATATTGATAAAGCCTTTCGGATGAGTACTTGACTACCAGGACTATGATGCGGATCATAGTAGTGGGGACAGAGTAGTCGCTAAGAACATCCTTCAAATGTTCCTAGTCGTACGTGTATCGAGACAGGGCATCGATATACCAGAGTAGACTAGCGTATAGCTTCTCGACCCATATAGATGGGCGATGGATGATCCCATATCCATTGGTGTTTGACATCAGAGACAGTATACGGGTGCTCAGTGGAGACTGGGTACACTGAACGGACTCGCCGAGAACTCCCAAATGGTATTATACCTGGCATCATATGGCAGTTCTCTGCTGATACTGGTACAGGTTAATCTGTAGACCCGAGATCGTCATAGAGTCTTGTGTGATTCCCACTGTGCTTTGATTTCCACCTTACCATGTTCAAGAGAACATGCAGAACGGTGGCTTTTGGGTACAGTCCCGAATCACATGGAGGCAATGAGCAATAGGAGGGGTTTCGTCTCTCCTGGTATTGGGAGTTGATGTTGCGCTATGCTCGATTGGCTATAATAGGAAGTCCTTGGCCAAAGCTGCTTCAGAGATATACTGGTAAGTGTTATCAGTAGTTTCTTGACCCGTTATGATCCTCATATCGACATGACTTATCGAGTTACTGGGGTCTGACGTTTACCACCCCTAGACGAGATATGCGACATATCAGACGAAGAGACCGGACTGTACGGTAATATTACTGATTGGATTCGCATGCGTGTGAGCAGGCTTGCTTGTTGATCTTCTGATCGCTCAATAACCGGGTGGCTGTTAAATTTAGCAGACCGCTTGCAGCTTGTGGGTGTTTGATATGATCATCACCTACTGCCGGCGTATTGACGAGTCTTTAGAGTCCTATACAGGGGTTTCCTGGCTCAAGCGAAACGGAGCAGGAGCACATATGTGATATGTGTGGGACCGAGATTGATACGATATGAGATACCGTATTCTATTCTCGCGATATGAGATATCGGTCGGTTATATATGATATAGCCGGGTTATCGGATCAAGTGTTGATTCGATAAGTTGATTCATATGATATTAGTCGGTTTTAGGTGATACAGCCGGATTATTAATGCCCATGGATTATATAGAGGGCCTGGTGGGAAAACATGGTTCCCTTTTTCATTTGTGCCCATGGATTATATACAGGGGTCGGTGTAGACTCACCTGCAGGGCAGAAAAGTTTTGTTTTCATTTTTTTTATTTCCGCGATGCACTGTCTTTTCAGCTTTTTATATCGCGAAAGTTGCGATTGCCTAATCATTTCGGCTATTTTTTTATTTTTACTCACCGATTTTTATTGCGAATTTGGAATCTGATACCAACCTTGGCATCGGCATCGCTACGACTAGAATATTGCCAAGAGCGAATCATTATTTGCCTTGAGAGGACTTAGGGTTTGACAGCTATTTAGGCATCAATATCGCTACGACTGGAATGTCGCCAGGAGCGAATCATCATTCGCCTTTGAGAGGACTTGGACAAAGATGGTTTAGTAAACAGGGTTAGGATCCTATCGACTAAGAATTTTTGAATTTATGAGCCGTAAGGGTCTCAAAAAGTTATTTCTCCCTACGAGTAGTGAGGATCTCGTAGCTGTATTTTCTCCTTAGGAATCGTGGGGATTCCTAAGTGTGTGTTCTCTTATAAGTCGTAAGGATCTTATAAGAGTATTTTCTCCTTATAAATCGAGAGGATTTACAAGTGTCGTTCACCATATGAAAGGACATTTCTCATCATTAGTGGAACTTGACGGGCAAATCGTTTATTTATATCCGTGGATTGTATACAAGGGCTAATATTAGACCGTGTCATGATTCGTAATGTAGCACGTGACCGGCACTTAAATCACGCAACGTCTAAAGGCGTAACGTAATTCAAGTAAGCCGAAGCCCAGAAAATCTAAACCCTTTTTTTGCGGAAAATAGTGGGGGTTGCAGTTTTGAAATAAAGGTATAATGAATCATAAAAATGCAAGTGGATTATACTATTTGAAAACATGTTTTGTCTTTTGAAAATTTGGGTAGCACCTCCCTTGTATATTTTGATCCAAAACCCCATACATAGAATAAAAGGTATCCCCAAGCGGGAGCTAGCTCTTTGCTAACTGGCGGAATCACAACCACGTAATAACATATATACGACGCCCAACGGCAAAGATCAACCCAGAAAGAACAACAAATAAGTAAGACATCAAAACTCAAGAAAGCGAATATAAACCCATCGCTCTAAGTCTCGCACAATACCCAAGTCTGACTAGGTCTACCAATATACAATTTCTAGTTTCTGATTGATGGAGTTTCTCTAGATACAACAGAATAATAACAGTACAAGAGTGGGAACGATCCAAATGTGTCCCACCTACTAAAGCAAAACACCCTGGATGAAGCTGTGTGCCAGCGATACCGCAACTGATCCCAAACAGTCAAACCTGCAAGAACTGTGGCAAAACGGGGGTGAGTTGCCAACTCATGAGTAGAAAACATCAGTAGGTAGAAATCAAATCAAAAAAAAGATTTCCTAGGTCACTATATCCTGAAAGTAATACTATGGTATCGAGGATGACCATGTATGCATATATGTCAACAATCGAGTCATATGCCTGCATGCATGTGGATATCATCCACGTGCCCGTCAACGACACAATCATTATCATGGAACCTGAGTGTCCAACATCGACACTCGAATCATCATGAAAACATATGCCTGTATGTATGAGGATATCAACGACATGTGTCCATCAAAGACACATCAAAATCATGGAACCTGAGTGTCCAACATTGACACTCGAAATATCATGGAAACCCGTGTCCAGCATCGACACATAAATCCTCATACCTCAGGCGTCGCATACTCAGATCGTCCCTCATATCTCTCTTATCTCAGACACCGCATACTCTGATCGGCCCTTATATCCATCTCACGACTCCGTTCGGTATCCTCCGGATAACCGCCGGGTCCAAAAATATCACCTGTGGGTAGTGCTCCCCCTTCCAGGCTCACCGCCTAACAATACGAGTCTTTTTGCCCCGGGGTACCTCACCGGGTCCACCATGTACCCACAGACGGTGCCTACCGCTCCTCGAATCGGATATAATCATTGCTCAAAACCGAGAAAAACTTATGGTGGACGCCTAGAAATATCATATCAAGAGAAACCGGGTTTTTAAAACAATACACCATTCCCTTTGAAATCTAACAGCGGTTCTCAAATCCAGAAATCTCATGAAAACAGCATCTCAACGTATATAACCATAAAGTAAGATGTATGCAACATAGAACAGTAATATGAGCATGTCAAATATATCATGCAAGCATGTCCTATGATAGTGCTGGACAATGAATGTACTATATAGTTAAGAATAATATCATGATATGGCAGTTCTACTGTGTAAGTGGCATGGAAATTACCGATGATGAATGTGTGTGAGCCGGCAAATCTGTGTAAGTGTAACATGTGCATCAACGGTAATTGTGCAGGTAAACTAGCAATTGATATCATATAGCATTAAATACCGGAATGTGGTATGTACATCACGAACGGTAATATCCTACACAACATGAACAATCAACGAGTATATCTGTCTGCACATGAACCATATGGTCAGTTTTAAAAGATACGAATCGTAGTTTTGAAAGTGGGGGCTATGGTGTTTTAAGAAAGAGACACCATTTGAAAATCCGTAGCGTCCCTTGAGATTTCCGTTTAAAAGGTGCATGCGATTCGTCAGTTTTGAAAATAGGTATGGTTCGGTGGCATCTTTACGTCGGCGATCCCACTTCATAACATCCGATGTGGCAATATCCTCGATTGTCATCCTCAAATCACGAGCACGGATCAATCATCCGGTATATCTCATCGCGTACGGTAATCCATCGTACGGTGACATCAAACCGAAAATGGATTCTATCGTCCTACTCGTCGATAAGGGTACGGACCTATGGTCTCGTACGTCATATCACTCTTTATCCTCATAAATATATATATATATATATACATATATATATACATATATCTTAAGTCACAATTGTATCAATCTCATATCAAGTCATATTTATATATACGTCGTATCTTATTAATCTCAAGTCGTATCGATCTTGATCTCATATCATACCACTATCAACTCATACTTGTCCTCTTTCAATTCTATATATCAAGCTTCACATTCTCACATCAATCCTCATATATTAATCCGAATCATCCTTAGCTATCATATCCGTGAGTTTATACATGGGGTTTTCTCCAAACTATAGTTTATATATCAATGGTTGCGGGGGAGCTATACGCCATTCATCCGACTTCCTCCGTAGATATAAATCTACTCACCTACTAAACTCCTTGTTTAGCCGAAGTTGATGCGCTTCGTCGCCTCGGAAGTCCACGTGAGGGTACATACATATCAACACATCATAATGTTATTAAAACCAAATTCGGAAAACCGATACGGCACATGAAGTGCTCATAGGTTAGAACATATAGCATAAGCATGCAAGATCAACCAAATAACCTTCGTCCGTTGACGTACAAACGTCCAACGACGAAATACAATATCAAATACCAAATACCAAATACCAAAACCACGAATTCAAATATCTTAAAAATATAGCCAAAACACTCTCAAGTAGCTCCCAGATTTTGGCTCAGGTCAAAAGGGACAAAACTAACAAGTACAGGGGCTAGTTTATAGGGAGTAAGAGCCACAGCCAAAAACCCAACACCAGAACCCAAAAGAGGTCCGGAGAAAAGATGAAAATACCCGGCCTTGCCGGTCTTTGTAGGGGCAAATGGGTTCCAACTTTGGTGGTGGTCTTCTAGTGTTTAATTTAGGTCAGTGATATTATTTTATTTTCTTGAAAATACCCCAGAAATCTCCAGATACCCTGTAGGCTAAAAAACTCCACAAACCGACACAAGACACTTCTAAACTCATATATTAGGTTCTAAACTCTGTTTTGGTCCAGAAAAGAAATCTCTAAGGTCTTGCTACACTCACTACATCTTTATTTCATCCTTACAAATTCGCAAATCACTAAACCTCATCTTGAAAATTTCCAAGATCACAAACCACACTAAAACAAGTTCTAAACTACACTAGCATAGATTAACACAATACCTTAACGAGAGGAAAGGAATTATACCTCATTTGAGCAGCTCAAGAAAACCCTAGATGCCTAAAGTCTCCAAAATCCAAACTTGTTTTGTCAAAAGGGTTTGGGAAGAGGTGGGGATCATTTATTGTGAAGGTGGTATGGGGTTCTGGTGAAGAATTGGAGATGATACATGAAGGTAGAGGAGGTGGAGGAAGCATGAAGGAGAAGGAGAAGGAGAAGAAAAACAATGGAGAATGAAGGAGGAAGTCAAGTCACTCTCTCTCTCTCTTATCCTCACTCTCTCTCAAAATTTCTCATTTTGTCTCCTCTCTCTCTCTCCTATCAACCATGGCATCTCTTTTCTTTTCTTTTTCTCTTTTTCACAATTAACTCACAAGTCACAATAAAACAACAAAATAAAACAACATGCAACAAAATGCACATGACATGGTGCACGAACCATGGAAAAATGGAGAAACACGGATTCGGCTTAATCGCGATTAGTAGTGCACTAATCAAGTTTAATTTAAACTCGCATATAATTAATTATAAAAATGCCAAAATCCGATAAATATCATTATAATAAATAAATTATTTTAATCTCCACTTATATTCCAAATATTGGTATATACTTATACTATTTTACGAAAAACCAATATTCGCAAATCGAATAGTTTTCGTGAAATATATTATTTTAATATTTAAATTCCAAAAATAATATTTTATATTTCTGAAATGTTACATACCGCCTGTAGGGCAACCTGGGGGATATGACGGCTTAAGAACAGATTCAGATCCCTGTAGCTTAAGGCTTTTGAAACCCATGACCCATGAGGGTCTCAGGGGGAAATTCTCCTCATGAGTCGTGAGGATCTCGTAAGTGTATTTATTTTAACGAGATTGCGCCCTTTCGGGTTTTCATAAGATCGTCGATAGTCCTGCTATTTTTACTCATGGCCTCCTTTCGAGTTTTCATTCGTACCCATTTTACATTTGGACGTGCCTTTTTTTTAACCCGAGATTGCGCCCTTTCGGGTTTTCACAAGCTCGCCGGCAGTCCTGCTGTTTTTACTCACGATGCCCTTTCGGGTTTTCATCCGTGTCCATTTTTCTTGTGGACGTACATTTTTTTTTACCGAGATTGCGCCCTTTCAGGTTTTCACAAGCTCGCTGGCAGTTCTACTGTTTTTACTCACGGCGTCCTTTCTGGTTTTCATTCGTGCCCATTTTGCTTGTGGACATACCCCTTTTTTTTTACGTGACCCGTCTGTTTGCTGGTAGGACGCGGGGGTGACTTCACTGCTGGAGTAGCTATGCAGCCGATAAGACTTGAGTTGCAACCTTCGTCATTGAGGGTTCGATTGCATTATAGATCTCAAGGGTGGATATCGCTGTATCTGGGACGATGTATCGTGTTTTAGGTGAAATTTTAGTTTAAGGACATTTCTGTCCGTTGTCGCCGTTTGTGACGAAGTTTTAGTTTAAGGACATCTCAATCCGTTGTCGCCGTATTTGAGGCGGAATTTCTAGTTTAGGGACTTTTCGGTCTAATATCACCATTTATGACACGGATATTTTAGTTTAAGGACATCTCGGTCCGTCATCACCATGTTTGGGGCGGACATTAGTTTAAGGACTTCTCGGTCCGTTGTCGCCATGTTTGAGTTGAATATTAGTTTAAGGACTTCTCGGTCCGTTGTCGCCGTGTTTGAGGCAAAATTTTAGTTTAAAGACTTCTCGGTACGTCATTCGAAAACGAGAATTAGTTTAGGGACATCTCGGTCCATTATCACCATTTTCAAGGTGACGGATATTTTGGATACTACTTTTAGGGTTCTGACTCAGAAAGATAGCGAGCGGACAGAAGCGTCGTCATATATCATTGACCTAGGTCGTAACCTGTTAGGCGTAGTATTTTTTGAGGAATCGGCCGTTTATTGGCCGGAAGGGTCTTTCGCCATGCATATCCATGAGCAGGTAGGTTCCACCTTGGTAGACTTTGTCTATGATGTACGGGCCTTCATAGTTTGGCTCGAACTTCCCCTGTTTTGCACGATTGGGGATCATAAGTCTTTTAACGATTAGCTCGAGTTTTCTTTGGCGGAATGTTCTTGGCGTGGTCAGTTTTTCGTATGACTGTGTCATCCTTGCCTTATAAGCCTCCAGGTTTTGCTGTGCTATAAGGCGAGTTTCGTCGAGGGCAATTTCCTCAGGGATTTTTCTTTCCCTTTGTCCTTTTTTCTCGAACCCTTGTTTGAAAATCCGAGGTTCTTTTCATGCAGCGTACGGCAACGCAGCTGCATGTTCTCACAGTTTTCTCCCCCTCTTCTTTTTCGGAAGTGGAGTCTTTGAAGAGAGGGCAAAGGGACATTTCGTCCTCATAATCATTCCCGAAAGTTATTATTAGTTGTATGTATGCCCTAGAGGCCATTGTTGTACATGATTGTATATTACAATGGATGCTTGGACATATATAGGGAGGGCTTTCTTGCTCGACACGATAGTATGCTATTTGGTTACTCTTTATCTTAATATGTAGACTAGTATTGTTATACTGTCTTGCTCTCACATGTTGATAAAGCCCTTAGGATGTATGTTTCCTCCAATCATAGCAAAGCTCTGTTTTGAATTTCAAAATTCAAAAATTGAAGCAACGCTTCAGATTCTACTCGCTGCGTGTTGCGTGCCACGTGTCAAACGCAGACGCGCTAGCGCCAAGTGCGCTGCGCCCTAGGCAGCACACCCCCAATCAGAGCAAAGCTCTATTTTAAAATTCAAAATTTAAAAATTGAAGCAACGCTTCAAATCCAGCGCCAGGCGCGCTGCGCGCCACGTGTCAAACATGGGTGCGCTAGTGCAGTTGCGCTGCGCTCTACGCTGCGCGCCACGTGTCAAAAAACGGGTGCCCTAGCGCAGTTGCTCTGCGCCACGTGTCGAACGTAGGTGCGCCAGCGCTGGAATTAAAAATTCCCCGCCGTTAGATCCAAAGATCTAATAATAATAAACTATTAATTAATCAGAATTAAAATTCTGTTATGCAAAGATCTTTCCAATCTTATTAAAATAAGAAGATTATCTTCTGTAAAACAGATTCCTTAGGATCAAACATCCAATGGTGGGAAATATTCCCAAATCAATCAGAGAAAGATCTCTTAAACTGATTCAACAAATCATTTGACCCTATATAAAGGCCCCTAAACTTCAAGTCTAAAATATACAGAAGAGATAGAGAAAACCCTCTGCAAACGTTGAGAAAACTCAAAGAGAAAGAAAGGCAAGCCTTTAGAAGAAGAAGATCATTTCTTCATCTTCAAGGTAAAGAACTAGTTCTTGAACCACAGAGATGAAATCATCTCATTAAAACTGGAGAACTATCTTCTAAAAGATCATAGTTCTACAACAGACCAAGGTCTCTTATAAAAAGATCAAAAGATCTAATCATAAAACTAAAAGAAGTATTTTATTTTATTCACAGATCTTTGATCTATAAAGGTAGAGCCCTTTTAAAAAACAAAAACTTTTGTTCTTGAATCTTGAGGCAAAGACTCCATTAAGAAGAACATAAATTTATTCTTTGATCTTGAAAGTTCCTTGCACTCATGAACTGCGCCCTTGCGCTCATGGTGTAAGTCCACGTTGCCCACCCCGGTACTTACGGGGAGGCGGAAAACATAATAAAAATTAGATTTTTATCAACTATAGGCAACATGGACCAAGCTTTAAGGATCTTTGCTAAACAAAAACAAGCTAACCCTAACTAGTAACTAGCTAAGTGATGGAAAGGTTATACCTTGAGCTCAAAGTCCTTCTCTCCTTGCTCCTTGGAATGGTAGAAAGAGGTCACCTTACTTGTCTTCTCCCGTCAAAGAAGGATCCACCCGAAAGCCTCGACCTTTAGCTTCAACTCCAAGCTAGGAGTAACTAGAGTGCAAGAAATGCTAAGACTTGAACCCTAGAAGAGAGTAGAGAAGATCATGTGAGGGTTTTTCTCAAGCTTTTTGTTTCTCAACACATGAGAGGGAGAGAGCTTGAGGGAGAGGATGAGCAAGAGAGAGAAATGATATGAGAGAATGAATTATTAGTGAGCCATTCTCACTAATATGTGTGCATTATTTTAATTCAATAATTAGCTAGAAAATTGTCATGGTTTAATCAAGACATGACCATTATCATTTCAATATTAATGCAAATTGCAAGGATCAAAGAGCATCTTCCAAATGAAATGATTATGGTCAAGTAGTCAACAAGGTCAACAAGTCAATGAAGTCAAATGGTCAACAACAACAACCATGCACAATTATTAAGCTAATTATCAATTAACTATAATACACACAAAAGCAATAGGGTTAATAAAATGACAATAGCCATTAACCCTAAACAAGGTCCTCTCCCTCAATCTCAAGCAACTGTGCATACGCACCCGCATTCGTGATCCGAGGAACACGAATACTCTGAGAAAAACCAATCTCAAATCATATACTAGGATCCGGCTTAAACCAAAGCCCACTAGTATAAACTGTCCGGACAGCAAACGTGCACAAGTGCGCGGATGCGAACGAACCCTGTCGCAAAACCATGCGACCTCTACTCATTTTGCCTAAAGGCGAATAGCTCTCTGTGTGGGACTCTAAAGACTCGACACTACGCTGGCAGTGGGTTTAACCACAGACCGCAAGCGGCACTAGCTGTACGTAACGGTCCCCAGGTAGATGTCGATAAGAAGACTGACGAGGTGAACCCCATCTGCACTCCTACTGAGCCTGTATGTGACAGTCTCCGTACAGTCCGGTCTGTTCGTCTGATACATCGCATGGCGAGCCTAGGGGGGCGGTGAACGTCAGTCCCCTAATAGCGGTACAAGTCATGTCGGAGTGTAGCCCAGAACACCCTGAGATAACACTGGAAACCTACCAGTATATCTCGCTTGCCCTGACCAGGGACTACTCGTGTAATGGCTCTCCTGGACACAGCGCGATGTCAACCCCCAATACCGGGAGAGACGAATCCTGTCTAACCGTCACTGCCTCCAAGTGCTTCGGGACTGCACCCAAAAACTACCTGTTTGCACGACTCCTTTGAGCCGTGGTAGGGTAGTAATCAAAGTGCAGTGGGAACACACTCGAGGCGAAGTGACAGTGTCAAGTCAGCGGACTAAGCTGTACTCATGTCATCTGGGAACTGATAACTGACGATAGGTATATTACCAACCAACAGTTCCCGACGAGTCCTGTCCAGTGTACTCGTAACCTAACGAGCATCCGCATACTATCCCAAGTACGACGTACTAACGGCTGTGGGACAGACCGTCTCCCACACTGGGATGAGAAGCGCATACGCTAGTCTACTCCGGAGTATCGATGCCCTGTCTCGATAGTCCAACGACCAGGGTCCTGTATAAGGATGTGCTTATAGATTACCCAGCTCCCACGAGTGCGAGCGCCATCACAACGCTGGTAATCAAGCAAAGATCCTAAGGGCTCCACTAATATGTATATCAGCAATATGCTAAAAGAAACACATGCACATATTAAAGCAGAGACAAACCAAGTAGCATACTACCATTTCGAGCAAGATTGTATATACAACTGTGAATATCCCAAGCTTCCATTAAGTAATATACAAACCAGTATGATACAATAATGGCCTCTAGGGCATATACACTAACAATCTCCCACTTGCACTAAGGCCATGTACTGGCGTATCGAAGACCTATCATCTCGATCAGCCGCTCGAACTGAGTCTGGGGCAAGGCCTTGGTGAATGGATCTGCTGTGTTATCCTCTGATGCAACCCTCCGGACCTCGATCTCTTGGCGATCCACGATCTCCCTGATCAGGTGATACCGCCTTAAGATGTGTCTGGATTTCTAATGGGACCTGGGTTCCTTCGCTAAAGCTATAGCCCCGTTGTTGTCGCAATACAAAGGTATTGGGTCAACAATGGACGGAACCACCTGAAGTTCTTTCAAGAACTTCCTTATCCAGACAGCTTCTTTTGCGGCATCAGATGCAGCGATGTATTCCGCTTCCATAGTCGAGTCAGCAACGGTTTCCTGTTTGGAGCTCTTCCAACACACCGCCCCTCCATTGAGGGTAAAGACAAAACCCGACATGGACTTGGAATCATCCTTGTCACTCTGGAAGCTAGAGTCAGCAAAGGCTTCAATCTGCAGGTCTTTTCCGCCATACACCAAGAACATCTCTTTAGTCCTTCTCAGGTACTTGAGAATGTTCTTTACTGCTATCCAATGTTTCTCCCCAGGGTTTGACTGATACCTGCTTACCACACTCAGTGCATAAGCCACATCCGGTCTGGTACACAACATCGCATACATTATAGAGCCTACCGCAGAAGCATAGGGTATAATAGACATGCGATCCCTCTCCAAATCAGTCTTGGGAGACATCTCTTTGGAGAGGGTGATCCCGTGACAAGCCGGTAGATTACCGCGCTTGGAATCTTCCATACTGAATCTCTTCAGTATGGTGTCGATGTACCTGGACTGCGAGAGTCCTAATATCCTCTTGGATCTGTCACGGTAGATCCGGATACCCAGAATGTATGAGGCATCACCCAGGTCTTTCATGGAGAACCTGTGTGACAAGAACCCCTTGACAGATTGTAGCATAGGAATGTCATTTCCTATTAAGAGAATGTCATCCACGTATAAAACGAGGAATACTACAGTTCTCGCTACAAATCTACAATAGATGCATGGTTCATCTGGATTTTTGATAAAGCCAAATTCTTTGACCGTCTCATCAAAACAGATGTTCCAACTCCGCGATGCCTGCTTGAGTCCATAAATGGACTTGAGCAACTTGCACACCTTTCCGCTGCTCCCATCCTGAATGAAACCTTCTGGCTGGTCCATATAGACACACTCCTCTAAATGACCATTTAGAAAAGCTGTCTTTACGTCCATCTGCCAAATCTCATAATCGTGGAAAGCAGCGATGGCAAGAAGGATCCGAATGGATTTCAGCATAGCTACTGGAGAAAAGGTTTCGTCATAGTCCAAACCAGGTCGCTGACGAAAACTCTTTGCTACCTGTCTAGCTTTATAGGTCTCAACCTGTCCATCTACACCAATCTTCCTTTTGAAGATCCACTTGCATCCTACGGGTTTTACCCCGTCTGGAGCAATGTCCAACGTCCATACTTTGTTGGTGTACATGGACTCCATCTCGGTCCGCATTGCATCCAGCCATTTTACCGAGTCGACGCTCTGAATGGCTTGCTGGAAGCTAGTAGGTTCATCACAATCTATGATGCAGTCCTCTCTATCCCCGTCAATGAGAAAACCGTAGTACCTCTCGGGCGGATGAGACTGCCTACTACTTCTGTGGAGTGGCGTAGGAATGTCCTATTCTTTTGAACCTTCTGGTTCCACTAAGCTTTCAGTAATAGTTTGTGGTTCTGGAATTTCTTCCAGTTCTATTGCGTTTCCACTTATCTGGGTTTCTAAAAACTCAGTTTCCAAGAAGCGGGCATGTTGAGAAACAAAAACCTTTTGTTCCTCAGCGGAATAGAAAAGATACCCCCTAGAGTTCTTTGGGTATCCCACAAACTTACACTGTACTGAACGTGCCTCGAGCTTGTCCGCATGCTGCTTTTTTACAAAAGCTGGACATCCCCATACCTTAAGATACTTAAGACAGGGTTTCTTCCCATTCCACATCTGATATGGGGTGGTAGGCACAGTCTTAGTGGGAGCCTTGTTCAAAAGATATGCAGCTGCTTCCAGTGCATAACCCCAGAAAGATCGCGGTAACTCAGCATTACTCATCATGGACCGTACCATATCCAATAGGGTTCGGTTCCGTCTCTCCGATACACCGTTATGTTGCGGAGTGTATGGAGGAGTAAGCTGAGAGAGAATTCCATTCTCTTTTAAGTAATTCAGGAATTCGGCACTTAAGTATTCTCCTCCTCGATCCGATCTTAGGATCTTGATACTTTTGCCTGTTTGTTTTTCTACTTCATTCTTATATTCCTGGAATTTTTCAAAAGCCTCGGATTTATGTTTCATTAAGAAGACATAACCGTACCTTGAAAAATCATCCGTAAAAGTAATGAAGTAAGAATAACCGCTTCGCGCATGTGTAGACATTGGACCGCACATGTCACTGTGTACGAGTCCCAAGAGCTCGCTCGCTCTTTCTCCGTGTCCAGAAAACGGAGTCTTTGTCATCTTTCCTTTAAGACATGATTGACAAGTGGCATATGATTGATATTCGAACGGATCCAAATATCCTTCAGTATGTAACTTAGTCAATCTTCTCTCATTGATGTGACCCAGTCTACAATGCCATAAGAAAGTTTTATTAATTTCTGGAGACTTTCTTTTGTGTGTATTCTGGATATTGAAAATCTGTGGTTGGTTTAAAACGTATATACCGTTGTTCAATGTACCTGACCCAATCAAAACTTGATTAAGGTGAATGTTCACTACATTACTTACAAATGCAAATTCATAACCTTCTTTGGATAATAAAGATACAGAAATGATATTACAGGTTGCATTTGGTACATAAAAACAACTACGCAAAACCAAAAAGTGTCCATCTGATAATCCCAGGTGATAGTCCCCCACGGCCTCAGCATCCATGCTAGCACCGTTCGCAACTCTGAGGGTCATGTCACCTGCCTTCAAAACTCTACGCTTTCTCAACGCCTGCAAAGAATTACAGATATGAGATCCTGATCCGGTATCCAATACCCAGGATGTAGAGTTTATTGATAGACAGTTTTCAATAACATACACACCTGAAGCTGAAGCTGCAACTCGCTTCAAATCCTGTGTTCTGGCTTTCCAAGCCTTGCAATCTTGTTTCCAGTGACCACTTTTGTGACAATAGAAGCATTCTTCCTTCCCCACCAGCTTCCCCGCTACCTTTGTTGCTTTACCCTTTCCCTTCGTATCCACTTTACCGACACCGCCTCTTGGTTTGGCGGGGGCTTTCTTCTTCTTGCCCTTGGCTTTCGCCCTGGACCTAGAAGAGGAAGATCCTCCTACAAACAAAGTGGATGTCTCCCTACCCTTCTGTAGGGTGCCCTCAACAGTTCTCAACATGTTCAGAAGTTCGGAAAGTTCAACCTCCTTTCCTTGCATGTTGAAGTTAAGAATGGACTGGGAGTAAGTGGAAGGAAGGGACTGGAGAATCAAATCAGTATAGAGTTCATTCTCCAACGTGGTCCCAAGGTCCGCGAGCTCCTCTATGTAGCCGATCATCTTAAGCACGTGGTCCGCTACCGATGATCCGACGGCCAACCTTGCCGAAAAAAGCTTCTTCGACACTTCGTATCTAGCGATACGAGACTGCTCTCCATACAGTTCTTTTGTATGGAGAAATATGGATTCTAGGTCCATATTCTCGTGCCTCCTCTGATGTTCGTTGTCCATCGAGGCTAGTACGAGGCATCTGGCCCTCGCGCAATCTATCTCCCATGTCTTACAGATTTCTACATCCGCGACGCTGGAGGTGGGACCTGGGACAGGGGGAGCTTTGGTGGTAAGTATATACCCCAGCTTGTCATAAGTGATAGCCATCTTGACATTCCTGAGCCAATCTTTGTAGTTTGGCCCTGTCAATATATTTTTATCTAATAGTAACTTAAGTCCGGTCATCTTGAATGGTCGCTGCAATTAGGAGAGAGAAAAGAAACACTTTAGCATGATGCTCTTGCAAGTTTAGAGTGGTTTTTAGTTTGTCTAAACTGGATGGCTCCCACTGTTTCTCGAATCCCTTCTCAAACCATAAAGAAAAGGATTAGTCGGGATCATTCTCACCGTACAATACTTGCTTAACCGTTCAGCCAGGCCAGTGTCGGTACTTCGAGGGAGGTTTTCCAACGCTTTCGCGAAGTTCCTTAATTAAGTAACCTCTTTTCCCTATGGGCGTAGCCCCGCTAACACCTTTCTAGGCACTTACTAGGTTTATAGCATTGATCGTTAAGTGAGAGTTTTCCCGAGGAGTAGCATATACTCACAGTAGGATCGGGATCCAAATGTCATCGCGTGATAAAACCGAAGGAATCCTACCAGAATCATCACACTCCAAATGGTATGCAACGCTAGCAAGTTTCAGTACTTATGAAACTCCCGATGTGGATTTTTGCCCCATGCTCTTATGACCTTGACGAAGGTCAACAAATCATAAGTCACATGTCAAGTTCTACCCGTCATTATCCTGGTTAATTTGAACCCACCCGCACGTACCCTTGATGAAGGTCAACAAGGTAGTACGACTGTCCCAAACCAACGCATCTATCTATGCTACATATGAACACCCAACAGCTACCAATCACTATGCCTTGACGAAGGTCAACAAACATAGCTTGAATACTATTGAATATTCATATGAAATGACGGAGGGCTACGAATGGTTTTGGCGAAACCGTGAACGTAGTGAACTTGATATAATCGACGGAACGAGATAGCTTTTAAAAGGAGTGGTTCAAGCTCCGCGTTTAAAAGTTTCGTTTTGAAAAAGAACCGAGTGGTTTTCAAAGTGTTCCAATCGACTTTTACTTGGTTTATTTCTTGCATTAGTTCTTTTAATGCGTCCCATCATTTAATCCTACCATTGCAGAAAACAACCAAAATATGACGTACGCTTATGCCATTCGCATTCGCCACGGGGCCCCGTCATCACCCGTTAGGTTACTTAACTAACGACAGAGCGGGGGCTGGGCTAGCGCGGCTGTAAAACATAAGCAACGCCTAAATAGTTATTATATATAAATATATAGCAATGATAGACATTACAGATCACAGATGAATACATTGGATATACTAGGAATCCGCAATGCGTTCGAGCCTGCAACGTAAAACGGATTACACGGTCGCGGTGAATAGCCAATACCCCACCCAAGACCCCTACGGGTGCGGCAAACTACCCGCCAAGCACCCGAAGCGAAGCAACCTCCCTCACCACCGTGAGTAGGCCACTCGGCACTTCGATATACCCGGTAGTTTGTGCACCCCCTCCATGGGTCTATCCTAGGAGCAAAAACAGTAAAAAGAATTATACAATGACGGCTACAACCCCGACCCGGTTGTGCGGCCATACAAATAATATTATTACATCAATTTACATGTTACAAATGAATGAAAGAAAAATAACGCTCATCTCACATCCACCCCGGCTATTCACCCGCGACAATCCAACCCATTCATATCCACAAACCAATAACAATCACAGATCACAGAGATGTATAACCCCGACTAATCGACTTATAGCGATTAGCCGACGTTCAATACATACAAGCATCACATATACAACCGATATAGTTAAAGTGTAGTGAAGTTCCGGAAAAATACGGATTTATAGGCCCCCAAAAGTAAATTTTAGTTCTGGAAAATCTGGGCACATATAACATATCCTAAAAATCACAAAACCAACACAGAAACACACTGCACCAAAATCGAGGCAGAGAGGAGACAAGACGGCCGCGGATGCGCGGCAATAGCTTCCTATTGCCGCGGATCCGCGGCCATTTGGTCGACTCTCTGTCTCGTTTTTGGTGGTGTTCTTAACAAAACCCTGAGATAATTTTTGGTGTATAACAAATTTTATTTTGACCAGAAAAAAATTAACAGAAACTTCGGGTTTTGCGAGTTTGGTTTTTCGATTTTCCGGTTTTGAAACTTCGTTACACTTAACTACTTAGCTAGTTTATGTTTAGTTAGGCTCTGATACCACTGTAAGTCCACGTTGCCCACCCCGGTGCTTACGGGGAGGCGGAAAACATAATAAAAATTGGATTTTTATCAACTATAGGCAACATGGACCAAGCTTTAAGGATCTTTGCTAAACAAAAACAAGCTAACCCTAACTAGTAACTAGCTAAGTGATGGAAAGGTTATACCTTGAGCTCAAAGTCCTTCTCTCCTTGCTCCTTGGAATGGTAGAAAGAGGTCACCTTGCTTGTCTTCTCCCGTCAAAGAAGGATCCACCCGAAAGCCTCGACCTTTAGCTTCAACTCCAAGCTAGGAGTAACTAGAGTGCAAGAAATGCTAAGACTTGAACCCTAGGAGAGAGTAGAGAAGATCAAGTGAGGGTTTTTCTCAAGCTTTTTGTTTCTCAACACATGAGAGGGAGAGAGCTTGTGGGAGAGGATGAGCAAGAGAGAGAAATGATATGAGAGAATGAATTACTAGTGAGCCATTCTCACTAATATGTGTGCATTATTTTAATTCAATAATTAGCTAGAAAATTGTCATGGTTTAATTAAGACATGACCATTATCATTTCAATATTAATGCAAATTGCAAGGATCAAAGAGCATCTTCCAAATGAAATGATTATGGTCAAGTAGTCAACAAGGTCAACAAGTCAATGAAGTCAAATGGTCAACAACAACAACCATGCACAATTATTAAGCTAATTATCAATTAACTATAATACACACAAAAGCAATAGGGTTAATAAAATGACAATAGCCATTAACCCTAAACAAGGTCCTCTCCCTCAATCTCAAGCAACTGTGCATACGCACCCGCATTCGTGATCCGAGGAACACGAATACTCTGAGAAAAACCAATCTCAAATCATATACTAGGATCCGGCTTAAACCAAAGCCCACTAGTATAAACTGTCCGGACAGCAAACGTGCACAAGTGCGCGGATGCGAACGAACCCTGTCGCAAAACCATGCGACCTCTACTCATTTTGCCTAAAGGCGAATAGCTCTCTGTGTGGGACTCTAAAGACTCGACACTACGCTGGCAGTGGGTTTAACCACAGACCGCAAGCGGCACTAGCTGTATGTAACGGTCCCCAGGTAGATGTCGATAAGAAGACTGACGAGGTGAACCCCATCTGCACTCCTACTGAGCCTGTATGTGACAGTCTCCGTACAGTCCGGTCTGTTCGTCTGATACATCGCATGGCGGGCCTAGGGGGGCGGTGAACGTCAGTCCCCTAATAGCGGTACAAGTCGTGTCGGAGTGTAGCCCAGAACACCCTGAGATAACACTGGAAACCTACCAGTATATGTCGCTTGCCCTGGCCAGGGACTACTCGTGTAATGGCTCTCCTGGACACAGCGTGATGTCAACCCCCAATACCGGGAGAGACGAATCCTGTCTAACCGTCACTGCCTCCAAGTGCTTCGGGACTGCACCCAAAAACTACCTGTTTGCACGACTCCTTTGAGCCGTGGTAGGGTAGTAATCAAAGTGCAGTGGGAACACACTCGAGGCGAAGTGACAGTGTCAAGTCAGCGGACTAAGCTGTACTCATGTCACCTGGGAACTGATAACTGACGATAGGTATATTACCAACCAACAGTTCCCGACGAGTCCTGTCCAGTGTACTCGTAACCTAACGAGCACCCGCATACTATCCCAAGTACGACGTACTAACGGCTGTGGGACAGACCGTCTCCCACACTGGGATGAGAAGCGCATACGCTAGTCTACTCCGGAGTATCGATGCCCTGTCTCGATAGTCCAACGACCAGGGACCTCTATAAGGATGTGCTTATAGATTACCCAGCTCCCACGAGTGCGAGCGCCATCACAACGCTGGTAATCAAGCAAAGATCCTAAGGGCTCCACTAATATGTATATCAGCAATATGCTAAAAGAAACACATGCACATATTAAAGCAGAGACAAACCAAGTAGCATACTACCATTTCGAGCAAGATTGTATATACAACTGTGAATATCCCAAGCTTCCATTAAGTAATATACAAACCAGTATGATACAATAATGGCCTCTAGGGCATATACACTAACACATGGGACAGGCGCTCAGCGCCAAAACCTGCCACGTGTCAGCCAAAGACACAATCTGCACTTTGCGCTTCTGAAACAGCGCACTGCGCTCATGGGCTGGCGCTCAGTGCCAGGTGCGCCACGTGTCACTCACTGGCGCGCCAACAGACTAGCGCAAAGCGCTCATAAATTAAAAGCGCAATGCGCTAAAGAGCTAGCGCTTAGCGCTAAGCGCGACACATGTCCTCTTCGTGTGCGCTATCTGGCAGAAGCGCAATGCGCTCTTTAACTGGCGTAAAGCGCCTGGCGCGCCATGTGGCGCATTGACAGAACACACTTTGTTCCGATGAAGACAAAACATGTCAGAACCCAATACTTAGCATTATTAAAAGGGCCAAGCCCAAATAAAGGCTTAATAGCCAGAGCAAGAATAAAAATGTTAAACATTTTTATGGACTTAGCCCAATTCTGGCCATAAGTCCTCGACCTATATTGAACTGAGCATATCTGCTCACAAATATTCAACAGATCTTAGTCCCAAACTGGGCTACAGATCTTTCAAACAATTCACACTGGTTCGAGGGTACATCTCGTTACTCCTCTGATATTTATCGTTGTAATCCTTCAAGGTTTTCAGAGAGGTGACGGGTCCCGACGACCACACATTTCTATGGACTGTGGGGTTATTAAACTCATGGACTATGATGTCCTTAACCTCGACCGTGATGTCTTTAAACTAACATTGGACTGTAGGGTCCTTAAACTCATGGACTATGATGTCCTTAACCTCGACCGTGATGTCTTTAAACTAACATTGAACTGTGGGGTCCTTAAACTCATGGACTATGATGTCCTTAACCTCGACCGTGATGTCTTTAAACTAACATTGGACTATGGGGTCCTTAAACTTACGGACTATGATGTCCTTAACCTCGACCGCGATGTCTTTAAACTAACAATGGACCGAAATGTCCTTAAACTACCAATGGACCGTAATGTCCTTGAACTAATCGACCGCAATGTCATTAAACTAAACAATAGAGCCCAATTGCTCTCTTGTTGGATTTAAACGATCCCGTTAAATTGATCTTAGTCTAAAATGAGACTAACGTATCCTTAACAAGCGTTTAAGTTGATCTTAGTCTCAAATGAGGCTAACGTATCCTTAAACCTAAACCCCAAACCCAAATCTAAGAAGATACGGATTTGGACTAATCCACGCCCTACAGGCGACAACATAAATTAGTCTCCGTATACAATCCACGGGCAACCAAAAACAAAAAAAATACCCACAACACGAAGTGTCCATCTGGAGAAGGAGAAAGTGGTTACCGCGATGCGGTAGCGTAATTAACTATAGGGGCTTACGCCTGCAGGGAAGAGCGTCCCCACTATCAAAAACCCTTCAATGAGGAGGAATCTGACGAAGTCTGCTACAACGGCTGCATCCGTTTAAACCTTCAATACATGGTGCCATAAATCAACTTGGCATCTTCGGAGAGGTGGACGGATAGTACCAATTAGCATCTGCCCCGAATTTCAGGCCTAACATCCCAACGTCCCGGTCGCGTCCTTCGGCGGGGAAAAGACAGCACGGGCGTGCCATAATCTGTTCCCCACCGAAGTACGCGACCGGGATATTAGGACGTCAGGCCTGAAATTCAGGGCAGATGCTAATTGGTGCCATCCGTCCACTTCTCCGAAGATGCCAAGTTGATTTATGGCACCATGTATCGAAGGTTTAAACGGATGCGGCCGATGTAGCAGATTTCGTCAGATTCCCCCTCGTTGAGGTGTTTTTGATATTGGGGACGCTTTTCCCTGTAAGCGCAAGCCCCTGCAGTTAATTACGCTACCGCATCGCGGTAACAGCTTTCTCTTTCTCCAGATGATCACTTCGTGTCGTGGGTATTTGTTTTGTTTTTGGTTGCCCGTGGATTGTATATGGAGACTAATTTATGTTGTTGCCCGTAGGGCATGGATTAGTCCAAATCCGTATCTTCTTAGATTTGGGTTTGGGGTTTGGGTTTAAGGATACGTTAACCTCATTTGAGACTAAGACCAACTTAAACGTTTGTTAAGGATACGTTAGTCTCATTTTAGACTAAGATCAAGTTAACGGGATCGTTTAGATCAAAAAAGAGAGCAATTGGGCTCTATTGTTTAGTTTAATGACACTGCGGTCGATTAGTTTAAGGACATTATGGTCCATTGGTAGTTTAAGGACATTTCGGTCCATCGTTAGTTTAAAGACATCGCGGTCGAGATTAAGGACATCATACTCCATGAGTTTAAGGACCCCATAGTCCAATGTTAGTTTAAAGACATCACGGTCGAGATTAAGGACATCATAGTCTATGAGTTTAAGGACCCTACAGTCCAATGTTAGTTTAAAAATATCACGGTCGAGGTTAAGGACATCATAGTCCATGAGTTTAAGGACCCCACAGTCAAATGTTAGTTTAAAGACATCACGGTCGAGGTTAAGGACATCATAGTCCATGAGTTTAAGGACCCCACAGTCCAATGTTAGTTTAAAAACATCACGGTCGAGGTTAAGGACATCATAGTCCATGAGTTTAAAGACCCCACAGTCCAATGTTAGTTTAAAGACATCACGGTCGAGGTTAAGGACATCATAGTCCATGAGTTTAAGGACCCCACAGTCCAATGTTAGCTTAAAGACATCACGGTCGAGGTTAAGGAAATCATAGTCCATGAGTTTAAGGACCCCACAGTCCATAGAAATGTGTGGTTGCCGGGACCCGTCACCTCTCTGAGAACGTTGAAGGATTGCAACGATAAATATCAGAGGAGTAACGAGATGTACCCTCGAACCAGTGTGAATTGTTTGAAAGATCTGTAACCTAGTTTGGGACTAAGATCTGTTGAATAATTTTTAGCAGATGTGCTCAGTTAAATATAGGTCGAGGACTTATGGCCAGAATTGGGCTAAGTCCATAAAAATGTTTAACATTTTTATTCTTGCACTGGCTATTAAGCCTTTATTTGGGCTCGGCCCTTTTAATAATGCTAAGCATTGGGTTCTGACATCTTTTGTCTTCATCAGAACAAAGTGTGTTCTGACAATGCGCCACGTGGCGCGCCAGGCGCTTTGCGCCAGTTAAGGAGCGCATTGCGCTTCTGTCAGGTAACGCACACGAAGAGGACACGTGTCGCGCTTAGCGCTAAGCGCTAGTTCATTAGCGCATTGCGCTTTTAATTTATGAGCGCTTTGCGCTAGTCTGTTGGTGCGCCAGTGAGTGATACGTGGCGCGCTTAGCGCTGAGCACCAGCCCATGAGCACAGTGCGCTGTTTCAGAAGCGCAAAGCGCAGATTGTGTCTTTGGCTGACACGTGGCAGGTTTTGCCGCTGAGCGCTTGTCCCATGAGCGCAAGAGCGCAGTTCATGAGTGCAAGGCACTTTCAAGATCAAACAATAAATTTATGTTCTTCTTAAAGAAGGCTTTGCCTCAAGATTCAAGAACAAAAGTTTTTGTTTTATAAAAGGGCTCTGCCTTTATGGATCAAAGATCTGTGAATGAAGTAAAATACTTCTTTTAGTTTTATGATTAGATCTTTTGATCTTTTTATAAGAGACCTTGGTCTGTTGTAGATCTATGATCTTTTAAAAGATAGTTCTTCTGTTTTAATGAGATGATTTCATCTCAGTGGTTCAAGAACTAGTTCTTTATCTTGAAGATGAAGAAATGATCTTCTTCTTCTAAAGGCTTGCCTTTCTTTCTCTTTGAGTTTTCTCAAAGTTTGCAGAGAGTTTTCTCTATGTCTTCTGTATATTTTAGACTTGAAGTCTAGGGGCCTTTATATAGAGCCAAATGATTTGTTGAATCAGTTTAAGAGATCTTTCTCTGATTGATTTGGGAATATTTCCCACCGTTGGATCTTTGATTCTAAGGCTTCTGTTTTACAGAAGATGATCTTCTTGTTTTAATAAGATTGGAAAGATCTTTCCATAATAGAATTTTTATTCTGATTAATTAATAATTTATTATTATTAGATCTTTTTATCTAACGGTGGGGAATTTTTAATTTCAGCGCTGGCGCACCTTATGCTAGTGCACCTACGTTCGACACGTGGCGCGCAGCGCAACTGCGCTAGCGCACCCGTTTTTTGACACGTGTCGCGCAGCGCAGAGCACAGCGCAACTGCGCTAGCGCACCCGAGTTTGACACGTGGCGCGCAGCACGCCTGGCGTTGGATTTGAAGCGTTGCTTTAATTTTTAAATTTTGAATATTAAAACAGAGCTTTGCTCTGATTGGTGGTGCGCTGCCTAGAGCGCAGCGCACCTGGCGCTAGCGCGTCTGCGTTTGACACGTGGCGCGCAACGCGCAGCGCGTAGAATCTGAAGCATTGCTTCAATTTTTGAATTTTGAAATTCAAAACAGAGTTTTGCTCTGATTAGGGGAAACAAATGCCCCCCCTCCCGTTGCACTCACGTGGCGTACACGTGAGTGCAGCAGTGGCAACATCTGAGCCCTTGGATCAACTCAGAAGTTGAAGAGGCGGTTCAGTGCCTATAAATAGGACCTTTGGTCCCTTAAATGATTTCCATCTTCTTTCTTGAGAATTTTATTCAGAGGCTTGCTCTTCAATTAAGAACTTTCAAAAGTCAGAACTCTTTCCAAACTTAGGTAAAATTAATTTTTTTTAATAAATTAGGGATTTTACCCATTAACAGAGCCTTGCTGTTCATAGATCTTTGATCTAAAGAAAACCCTTTTAGGGTTTCATTAATAGAGCCTTACTCTCATGAACCCACAGATCTAAAGAGATCTTTTCTTGGGGTTTCTTAGCCCTTGAATCAGAGCTCTGCTCATTGATAATATGTGGATCTTTTGATCTTTGATGAAGAACTCTTAAGAGTTTTTTCATGGATCTTGAAGATCCCAGAATTTTTAATTCTCAAAAATTAATTTTAATTAATCTTTGGTGGATATCCCATCATCATTACAGAGTCAGGCTCTTTAAGGAATTTTATTCCTTCATGACCAGAGTTTGATAAATGTCACTCTGTTACAGAGCTTTGCTCTCAAAGGGAGATTTTCTTCTTTTCCCGAGGGATTTCTCATTCAATGAGAATTTCCTTGAGGATCTCCCCATTAATTAACAGTCTCATCCAATGATGAGGCTGTTTTATTAATTGATGCATTGTCATCTGGATTTTGTGGGTCCCCCTTTGGTCCTCTTTCCACTGCATTGCAGCGTGGTACAAATTTTAAAGTGCCGAGTGTCAGAATTTTAAAATTAAATTATAGCACTGACAGTCGATTTCTATCCTTTCTCGCAGGCGACATGTCTTCCGATCTCTCTTTCCCATTTTTTTTGTTCAGAGGGAGGATTCCCTGAGGCACCTGTGGACCGGGAGGTTTTCGCGCTCATCAGAGACTATGACCCAGAACACAAAAACCTTCACCTGTGGGTTAGGTGGTATGACCAGATTATCAAAGGTCATCAAAGCTTCTCTTGTGCGACGTCGTCGGAGCCGATATCATCGATTTCGTATGCAGATGCACCCCCGGTGAACTATGTCGTGGAGGTTGTCTATTGGCCTTCGGAGGGTCTTCTTCAACCTTCGATTGCCGCCATACCCATGCAGCTGCCGGCGGCTTTGGATACCTTAGGGCGGCGCATATGCCAGGGCGAGTCGCGCTCTTGGGGACAACCCTACAACATCGGGTTGACCCCCCGACATTCGGCCGGGTATTTGCAATGGGCCAGGTACATCTTGTCAGTGAGGAAAACACAGCTGCTGAAGCTCGGCCTATATCCTGCGGTTTATGATTCGTTGTTCCAATATTCTGCTCCTCCGACATGGTGGATTAAGGCATTCTTGGAGCAGTGGAACATCCCAACCCACACCTTTCTTCTACTGGACAGAGAAGTCTCCATCTTCTTAGAAGAATTTGCTGAGATTTTCGGTCTGCCGGTTAGGGGGGAGCACTATAAGGAGCTTCTTCCTCTGGATGAATACGTTTTTGCCACGAAGCCGGTGGTGATGGGCCTAACACCGGAGAACGCCATTCAGCACCAGTTTCTTAGTCTGATAAAGGTGCTGAACATGTACGAGAACCTCTTCTTGGAATCCGAAGGCTGGGAGGTCAGTTTCGCGGACTTCATTGCCCGGTTTCTTCGCCCGGAGATTTTATCGCAACAAGGCAAAAAGTTTGCCATGCTCGACGACCCTTTCAGCTTTGGCTTGGACTGTCGACCAGTACTGGAAGATGATCAGAAGGGCTTTTTTCTTCCTGATGCCGCAATCATTCCTTTGTCCGAAATCGCCGCTCCGGGCATTGACGAGGAGGCTTTCTTTCTTGGGTTTCTTGGGCTGTGGTTGTGCTGGTTCGCGCTCCCTATGCACCCTCGTTATATGAGGCCGTCCGTCTTCTACCCAGCGCATCGAATGGTTGCCGGGATACAAGTGGCCCTTGGGATTGCTGGGTTTGCCCATCTGTACCAAGGTCTTAGCATGGCGGCGGATACAACTGAACCGGGGGTGCATGCCGCCAACTTCTCGATGCATTACTTTACTTCATGGATGGAAATGCACGTGCTTGGGGTATTCGGCATTCATAAAAGACCTTCGTTTTTTGAGAAATGCAAATTCCTGGGAGTTATGCGGCTGGTTGACGCTTCTATCGTGAATCCGTCTCAGCGGGAAGCTAGGGGCCTGCTTCTTCGTCTACGCACTGTCGGAGCGGGTATGTCTTTTACGGATAAAGTCCTGACGATCGGCCAGGAAACTTCCAAGACGGTGCTGGCATTGCGTGACGTTTTTAAGGACGGGGCCTCCGTTTTGAAAGCTCGGGAGATTCTACATCTAAACTCCATCAGGCCGGGCTTTCTCGTATTCAGGCAAAATGATGCGGCGCTTTTTATAAGATACAACCCCCATCATTTTGCCCAGCAGCTGAGTTATAACCAGGGGGTTCCACTGGAGGCGTTCTTGGAAGAACCTGCTGCCACCAAAAAGGGAATACGGGGTGCGTTGCATCACTTTATGTGCTTGAATACGGCCTCCCACTTCTTTATTAGCGAGCGAAGTTGCGTCCTGAGGGCCCTTAACGTACACGTGGCCTGGTATCAACACGCGATGGATGCTGTTATCAGGGAAGAGAGACGGCTGCTGCTCGATCGCAAGAGTGTGCCCCCTGCTGGTGATCGCAACGTCCCTTTAAAGCGACGGATTGCTGTCCCCCCTCCGCTAAGAGAGGTTGCTGTAGTTGAGCCTCCATGTATGCTAAGCCCTACGCGTGGATTGCCCCGTGCTCCTGTGGAGACGGTGGATGTGCCATCGGTGTCCTGTGCTCCCGCGGAGACGGTAAATGTAGCTTCACCTGAATCTGGCATGGGTCAGATATCGGGACTCGCCGTCCTAAAGTGCCTACCAAGCGCAAGCTGGTGTGGGCTGCAACCGGAGCTCGCTCGCAGAAGAGGAAGAAGTCGCTCTTTTCTGCCGATGTCGTATTTGGTCAGGAGCCTCATGCTCCTTATAGTGAGGGCTTGAGCGAGTATGGAATAAATGAGGGCTTATTCATGCCACCAGATGATACTGATCTGGCGGCTGCCATCGCAGCTTCTGAGCGATTGGCAAGCCGCGAAGAGGGGTTGGCTATCCTCGCACGATCAGGTAATCATTAGTTATATTTTTCGCCATTGCATCATACTTCTATTATTGTGTTTTGACTGACGCTTTTCCTTTTTTAACAGGCATTTCCACTGAAGAAGCTCTCACAGCTTCTCTCAAGAATTTTGAGGAAGAGGAAAGACTTCGAGCATCCTTAGGCATCGGTATGCTTCGGTTTATCGTGTCTCCGTTCCCCTTTTTTTAATATAGGTGATCTGACCCCGCTTTATCTTATCGCAGGGACCACAATGCCGATCCCGCAAGCTGATGCGGGGATTCTTCCCAGGCCAGGCATTGAAGTCCCGGCCTCCTCAGGGTTGCCAAAAGAGGCTTTACTCAAGCAACCGATGACGGACGCCGTAACGGCTCCAGAGGTAGCTCCTGGCGTGGATGATGACGTCCCATTGACGGAGGTCTTTAGAAGATCCGCCCTCACGGCCCGAGCGGAGAGGAAGCGTAGGATGCGTGCAGCAAGGGAGTGTACCGCCGCCTTGGATGCGGGTGCGGGTTCCAGCGCTGTTGCCCCTGCCCCTACTCCTTCAAAGGACGCTCCGGCTGCCTTGTCCATCACCCACAGACAGGCAGCACGTGCGGCTCGGGAAGCAATCGGAAAACCGAATCAAGGTAACGCGACATTGGGTTCTTTTGTCAAAGTTTTAACTTTCAGGTTCTCATATATCCTATTTTGCAGGGCCGAGTCTTGCCGAAGAAGTGGCGGCCACCGCCGAGCCTGAGGTAGCGGCAGGTGAGACAGCCATGATCGCCGTGCCCGAGGTAGCCACTCTTTCTCAAGAGTCAGGCACTGCTCCAATCGTCGCTCTTTCCCCTTGCGGCTCCTTGCCGTTGCCGGGTGCTGCGAGTGTCATGACGATTCTCGTGGAATCCGGAGATGAGGCTACGGGTGGCGAGACCATTCCGACGGAGGAGAGTGAAGCATTTGCTGCCTCCAGTAACGCCCTTGTCGCAGTCTCGAACGGCGACTCACCAGGTAGATTTTGGGTCATTACTTTCCCTTTTATTCTACAATCCCTTTTAATTTCTTTCTGACAGCGTTTCCCTTATTTCTAATGCAGCTGTGATGAGCGTTGGGGTTGTGCCACCCGAGGAAGCATCTCCAGTCGCTGCCTTTCCTCTACCTTCTCTCGTACCATCTCAAATTCTGGAAGGTGCGGATTTGTGACCCATCAATTTCATTGTAGGCTGTATACTTCATGTACTGACATTGCATTACTGTGTCCTTGCAGGAGTCCTTTTGGATCACCTGTATCAGGTGCTATACCCACACTTCTCTTTCCAGTCAGAGATTGCCTCATCTAGTGGCGCTAGTGAGTACAGGCTTCAGCTAATGTCTCTTCTTTTACCGGCAGTCAAATCATTTCTAATTCTTCTTTGTTTTGATTGTAGTATTACAGATCGAAGGAGGAGACGAAAGAACAGTTCTACCAGTACTCCCGGCCTTGCCATCTACCTCAGCCGGTATAGTAAACTTCATTGTTTATAAACATTCTCTACTTCTTGAACCGTCATTTGACTGTGATTTGTTTTGCAGCGGTGATACCGACTCCAACTCCGTTCGAATCTCAAGTTATAATGCTAGTGGGCCCCTTCTCTCGACGGGCATCTTCCAAAGGCGCTGTGAATAGTCTGCGTATGTTGAGCGACTACATAGAGGAGCTAGACGTGGAGACTCCCACATTCGCTGAGGATTTTGCCGCCGAGGTTAATCCTATGTTGGCGACGCTCGTGAACTTTCATAGTGAGGGCGTCGTTGAGTCTTGGGTTAGCTACTGCAGGAAAATCGAGGCTTTTTTGTATGAGCTCGAGGTCAGACGTCCTACTCCCGAGGTCCTGGCTGTGAACTCTCAACAGGCTGCGTGGGTCGAGCAGAGCACTCCTTACTTCCGTCATCTTGAACAAGAAGCGGCCTTAAAGCATAAGGAATATGAAGAGACTTCAAGTGAATCTGCTCGACCACATGCTCAGGTTGACGCCAATGCTGTGCAGTTGAAAACCATCTTTGATGGCCTTTTACGATGAATTTCTGACGGGCTAACGCTAAGGCAGAAGCTCGACCTCATCGAGCAGGATGCGCAGAGTCGTGAGGCAGCTTGGAGGGTCATTGATGAGCGACTTTCGTCTTATTTGCAGCAACGGACTCAGGTTGAAACGGAGTTGGCCATGGCAGCCGACCGTGACGAGAGGCTGAGGGGAGTGCGTGAGCAATTGATTGGCCTACTGAAGACGCTTCCCTCCCAATAGTTGCATTTTGCGCCATTTGTAAATTTTGAATTAAATGTATTCATTTTTCTTTATCCTTTCAGATGATGTAGCTTGTACTCAATTGAATTCTTGAATAAAAGATACATTTCTTTCGCAATGTCTTGTGTCATCTCTCTGCTTTCTTCTTTCTTTTGTTATCAGCATGTCATCTTAGCAAACATAGCTGGCAGATGATAGAGTGAGCACCTTGGACTCTTCGTAGGGTGGTGATGGTTTAGGAAGCAAGTTCAGAACTGTTACCTAAGACTTTTCAATTTTATGAGCCGTGAGGTTCTCATAAAGATTTTTCTCCCTACGAGTCGTGAGGATCTCATAGATGTATTTTCTCCTTAGGAATCGTAAGGATTCCTAAGTGCGTTTTCCCTTGTAAGTTGTAAGGATCTCACAAGTGAATTTTTCCTCTTACAAGTCGAGAGGACCCGTAAGCGGTTGTTTCCCTCCTTGTCAAGATTCGACTTCGGAGAGTGTGACCTGTGAATGGTATGCAAGAGTCCATTTTGGACCGACTTGCAGGGCCCCAGTGCTTAGGAAACCGGTTCTTATCCCGATTGCCTAAGGCTTTTCCTCACGAATCGAGACGAATCGAGCATTTCTCGCAAGAATATCCTAACGTCACAGTTAACCTCTACTCTTTACAATAGAGGTCCGTTAGGGTCTGTGGTACTAGGGTTTTTTCCATCGTACCGTCTCGTAGGCTGATGTATTCCTCGATAGGCAATCTTGCTTGTTCGAGTAGCCTTGCGACATGTCGTGTCTCTGATCCCTTCGGGGGCTGGATAAGACGTCTTCAAGCAATCCTCCTAGGCAGTTTGACCGTCGGAAGAGCAAGCGTTAGGAATTTTACCATGCCGCTTTTTACTTGAGGTTAGGCTCATTTTGGAGAGCCCCGATGAGTCATAACCACTCCGCGCTGGTTTGGGATGATCTCCGATAGTCTTTTAAGTTTTATATGCGTTGCCGTCAAGACCTTGAAGCTAGGAATTTGGCCTTCGCTTCGTTTGCTGGCATTGCGTCTGCTGTATCGAGATGAATGTCGCGGTTGTCTTTAGGTTGTTGGTGAATCGTCGAGGTTTGGAACTAGGGATTTTGCCGTGGCTCCTATTGTTTGATTGTCGCGTCTGAATCCTGCTGGAGGAAGAACGCTGTGGTGACATCTTGTTTGCTGTATCGAGACGAACGTCGAGGTGGTGACCACTCCGCGCTGGTGTAAGATGATCTCCGATGGTTTTTCAGGTTTTATATGAGTTACCGTCAAGACCCTGAAGCTAGGAATTTGGCCTTCGCTTCGTTTGCTTTGGTGTGTCCGAATTCTGTTGGAGGAAGGACACTGTAATGACATTTCGTCTGCTGTATCGAGACGAGTGTCGAGGTGGTGACCACTCCATGTGGGATGATCTCCGGTAATCTTTCAGGTTTTATATAAGTTGCCGTCAACACCCTGAAGCTAGGAATTTTGCCTTTGCTTCTTTTGCTGTCATTGCGTCTGCTGTATCGAAACGAATGTCGCGGTTGTCTCTAGGTTATTGGTGAACCGTCGAGGCTTGGAACTAGGGGTTTTGTCGTGGCTCTGTTTGGTGATATTGCGTCTGAGTCCTGCTGGAATAAGGAGGAACGCTGTTGTAGGTCGCCCGGCTGTAGATGTGGCCGTCGAGACTTGGAACTAGGTACATTGCCATGGCTCCGTTGTTTTGACTGTGGGGTATTTCGTTGACGTTGCACCTGCATCCCGTTGGACTGCAAAAGAACGCCGTTGTTGATATTCCATCTGGTATAATGAGACGAATGTTAAGGTGGTCTCTAGGTTGTCTGTGAACCGTCGAGACTTGGCTCTCTTTCAGATGGAGCCTGGGTGGAAGGTGTGGTTCCCTTTTTGTTTGTGCCCCTGGATTGTATACAGGGATCGATGTGATCTCACATGTAGGGCATAAATTTTATTTATATATTTTTTTTGTTTCTTTCCGCGATGCTCTATCATTTCAGCTTTTATATCGCGAAGGTCGCGATTGCCCAATCCTTTCGGCTATTTTTCGCGGTGCCCAATCATTTTGGCTATTTATTTTATTTTTACTCGCTGCTTTTTATTGCAAGTTGCCCAATCATTTCGGCTATTTGTTCCATTTTTACTCGGTGCTTTTTATTGCGAGTTGCCCGATCATTTCGGCTATTTTGCATGCATGCATTTTTACTTGCTGATTTTGTTGCAAGTTGCCCCATCATTTCGGCTATTTTGCATGCATGTGTGGCTCGCCGACTTTTTGCTGCAGACTTGGAATTAGACACCGATTTCGGTATCAGCACCGCTACAACTGGGATATTTCCAGGAGCGAATCATCATTTGCCTCTGTCGATATCGAACAAAGGTGGCTTAGCGAACAGGGTTAGGATCCTGTCGACTAAGGCTTTTGACTTCATGAGCCGTAAGGGTCTCATGAAGGTATTTCTCCCTGCGAGTCGTGAGGATCCCGTAGGTGTGTTTTCTCCTTAGGAATCGTGAGGACTCCTAAGTGCATGGTCTCTTATAAGTCGTAAGGATCTTACAAGTGTGTTTTCTCTTTATAAGTCGAGAGGACTTACAAGGGTTGTTCACAATGTAGACATATCCCTAGTCACGGATGGGACATTGTCAGGGAAATGTTTATTCGCGCCCATGAATTGTATACAAGGGTCGGCGTTGAGCCGCTTGTAGAGCAGTGTTGGAGGTTGTGGTGGCTGCTTAAGAACAGGTTCAGATCCTTATAGCTTAAGACTTTAGAATCTTATGAGACGTGAGGGTCTCATAAGAGGGTTCTCCTTACGAGTCGTGAGGATCTCGCAAGTGTAATTTCTCCCTAGGGATCATGGGGATCCATAAGTGTGTTGCTCCCTTATGAGTCGTAAAGATCTCACGCAGGTGGTTTCTCCTTACAAAGTCGAGAGGACCTTGCAAGTGTCTTTTAACGAGATTGCGCCCTTTCGGGTTTTCACAAAACTCGTCGGTAGCCCTGCTTTTTTTTACTCACGGAGCCCTTTCGGGTTTTTAGCCATGCCCATTTTTCTTATAGACATACCGTTTTCTTTTTTTATTCTAACGAGATTGCGCCCTTTCGGGTTTTCACAAAACACACCGGTAGTCCTGCTGTTTTTACTCACGGAGCCCTTTCGGGTTTTCATCCGTGCCCATTTTGCTTATGGACATACCGTTTTCTTTTTTCTCTCTCTCTCTCTCTTTTTATTGCATCTTTTTTGTATTAGCCTTGGGTTGCTGCGGTCTGTAGTAGTTTATCGACGTCTCGGTCAATATCCAGTTTTAGGATATAGCGGTCCATTGTTAGTTTAATGACGTTTCGGTCTTAAGTCAACTTACGATTACGCAGGTAGATTTTGCCACAAATCTTCGCATGTTTTGTGTCGGAGGTGGATTCCTTGAAGAGAGGGCTGAGGGCGATTCCTTCGTCAGAGTCGCTTCCAAAGGTGATAACTTGCGATTCTTTGGGGTCAACTATGTGACAGTTGCCGGCAACTCTTTTGCGCTCATCTGTCATGCTTTTCTATTCTTGATGAGCCTTGTGCTTCACTCGTTGAACGTGTTGTCGGTAGGAAACATATCCCTGCCACCAATTTTTAAAGGCTATGCACTCCTCGGTAGGGTATGCAATCCTCTGATGGTACAAGCAGAAGTTAGGATGTATGTCCGCTTCATCAGGATGTATACCGCCAGGAGAATTTCCTCTGAAAGAGGGTAACTTCATTCCTGTTAACAAGGCCCGAGCGAATTGTTTCCTTACTTTAAGCTTGCTTTTGCTGGTGATAGGGATGCTTTGCTCCGATTGGGGTGATGTTTCAGCCCTTTCATCTAGTCGCCGGCGTTTGGCCTTTTCAAATATGGCCATCTCGGGCTCCCGATCAGCTTTGCTTTTCAGAAGAGCTTCGTTCAGGAATGCGTCAATCATTTCATCCGATGGTCCTAAAAGTTCCGGCTCAGGATCTGCCACCAATTTCTTTGTGTCAGGAGCTTCTTCATCGTTTATCAACGAGTGAGAGATCATATGGAAGCTTTCCACATAATCCTCAGGTTCATCCGACGAGTCTTCTCCATTGTCATCATCTCCATCCTCAAGGATGTGGCTGAGAAATTCTTGGAGTGTGACTGGGGTCCGCGTCTTCTGATTATATTCTTCCATCGCGTCAATATGTTTTTGCAGTTCCGTGCGCTTGTCACCAGACTTCACGGGCTTTTTGGTCTTCTTTTTCTTCTTCGAAGACTTCGATGGCTGGGTATGGGCGCTTTGACTGCCACCAATTTTTGGAGTTGGGCGCGGCTTCAGCATTCCTTTGATGATATCGGGCTCCAGTGGATTTTTCCACCTGATTGTCAGGCATGTTTGGAGATCCTTCAGCATCCTTTTTGTTTTGGCCGAAAGTACGACCTCCCATGGAGCTTCCCCTATGAATGAGCACGATCCCCCCGGCACGTCCACTATTTTAAGGGCGTGAGGTTGCGGCGGGTTCACCTTCCAGTTTTCCGATAATGCGAATTTTCCTTGTTGGTATTAGTCCTCAACCCAGTTTTTGAAGACGTAGCATTCTTCGATCGGATGGCCCAATACTTGGTGGTAGGGGCGGTAATTAGGATCGTTGACGTTGTTGGGCTGCAACGGACATTTTGGATCAGGCAGATTGATGAGTCTGTTGCGCACTGCCAACTCGAACAGTCTCCTCATTTTATCTTGAGGAAACGAGTAAGGACGTCCTAGCCTCTCCTCGAGGGATGGGCGTGGACGCATATTGTTTTGGCGAACAACCGGCTTTAAGTTGCTCGGCTGTTATTGAGTATTGGCGACGAAAGTTGCTTTTCCTTTCCCTTTTTCATTCCGAGGATCCGTCTTTGAAGAAGATGGTCTATGACCCATCTGATCCATCTGGGCAAGCTTGTCGATCAAGGCTTGGAATGTGGTCGGCTTAAAGAACATCATGAATTGGGAGATGGTCACTTGAGGGTCGAGAGTACCCACAAACATGCCTACCGCAGGCGCTTCTTCGATGCACTGTTTGCATTTCGACCACAAATTTCGCCATCGTATTGCATATTGGACCCATGTTTCTCCAGGCTTCACCCTGACATTGATCAATGTCGTTATTAGGGTGCGTTCACTAGAACTCGTGAAATGCTGGATGAATAATAGCTCCATCTCTGCAAAAGTTTTGATGGAATCGTTGGGAAGCTCTGAATACCATTCGAAGGCCGTTTCCGCAGAGCTGCCGACGAACTGACGAAGTAACAACTTGTCATTACCTCCGGTATTGCCGCAAAGAGCCCTGAATTGAGCAACATAGTGGTGTGGATTCCCCATCCCCTTATACAAATGGAATTTGGGGATCGTATATCCCGGCGGGTAACTTATTTGGTCGTACCATCCAGGATAGGGTCGTCCAGTCTTGACAACTTGGCCAGCCACTTCATTCGCTCGGTGAGCTCGTATTTGTTGAGCTATATAATCATCGAGTGTGGCTTTTGAGATGGTTTCCTCCTTGGCTGCTGACAGAGCCGGAGGAGGGTTCGATGTCTCCCCTCTGTCGTCTTCAATGATAATAGGCGGGTCTTCAGCTGGAGGTTCTGGTTGTAGCATCATCCCGACCATATCTTGGAAGAGAAGTGCCATTCGTTTTATGTTGGCAGCTTGTTCTGCTGCTTCTCTGTCCTTCTTTTCGAGGACTCTGCGGAGAAAGTCAGCATCGGTTTCTTATTCATGACGCTGCTCTGATGATGCTTCCGGGCTTTCTTTTGGCCCGGTAAGTGCGGCCATTTGCGTCAGCATTTCCTGACACTTTTGTTGTTGCTCCTGGGCTTTGGTCACGGATCGGGTGAGCGGTCGGTGAACTGTCGAAGTGCGGCTTTCCTCTTTTCCGAATGCCATGTAAACAGTATAGACCGTTATGCCCCCAGACTTGGGGCATTTGGGCTTAGCGTCTTTGCGATCTGCCGTAATCACAGGGGCTTTCTCTGGCCTCCTTCTCTTTTGAGCAGTTGACGTCGAGGGGGCCGTTGCAGCGGGAACCCAGGTAGTTGTTGTCCTTTGTGGATTGACAGGACGGTTCTCTTCCTGCTGAACCTTCACCTTTTTCTGTCGGCGAGGACAGTCTTGATCAATCACCGACTCCTGAACCCGTCGCCAGACTTTGTAAACTTTGGAGGACAGCCGCTAAGGGGGCTGCTCCGGATTTGTTTCTATACCATTCTCCATCGGTGGAGGAGATCTTTTCAGTACGGCGGTAGGAGAGTTTCTGCGCACTTTGTTAAGCAGCTCGAAGCTGTTCCAAGTTGGAACAGCAGCATTGACTTCCACCGTTGGGGCTGGTGGAGTTAGCCCAAAGGGGAAGTTGCCCCCAGCCTTCCGTACTCGGCGCCAGTGACGACGGCGAGCATGTCGCACAGATGGTGTTGGTTCGGCTATGGGGATGGCTTTGTCATGCCCCCTGTTTTGAAGAGAGGTTGTTATTGGCACTAGCCGGTCGAAGACTGACGTCCGTTAAAAGGGGATAGTCAGTCTTGCGAAGGCCGACTTTCGAACGGGGTAAACAGCCTTCGTGACTTTAGGAGCAGGGATGGCTATCCGCTTCGGGTATCGCGGGCTTCTTCATGTGCCCACTCAAGCTTTGGCCTAGTTTGCTGAAAACTGAGGCATTGGAGTTGGGCGACCCGTTGAGAGGGGCCGCGGTAGTTGTAAGCCAATCAAAGACCGACTTCTTTGGAGATTCTTGCGACGGTAATGGGGCGTTGAAGCTCATTGGTGGGATCATAGTCCCGAAGAATAGCCCAGTGGTGGCCTGAGTCATTTGTTCCACTAGCATTGTGAAGATGGAAGCCGCTTGGGGCTCGTAAGTCACTCCTCCGGACAGGACGGAGCGAGAGTTGCTGTTGCTGTTAGTGCAGTTTGAAACTATTGATCTTCTGTTTTCTACACGGAGCAAGGCACCAAATCTAAGTATCTCAAATACACATGCAACCATATCAAACCGCGATTCGTTCACGAACACGACACACGAAGTGTGGAGTGGAAAGAGAAAAAGGTCCTACCGGGCGTGCCAGAATCTGTTCTCTTCTGAAACACGGAGACGAGACCGCGCAGGTTCGTCTTGCCTGAATTTCGGAGCAGATGCTAATTGGTACTATCCGTCCACCTCTCCGAAGATGCCGAGTTGATTTATGGCACCATGTATCGAAGGTTTAAACGGATGTGGCCGATGTTGCAGACTTCGTCATATTCCCCCTCGTTGATGAGGGGTTTTTGATTGTGGGGACGCTCTTCCCTGCAGGCGCAAGCCCCTGCAGTTAATTACGCTACCGCATCGCGGTAACCACTTTCTCCTTCTCCAGATCGTCACTCCGTGTCGTGCGTGTTTGTTTTGTTTTTGGTTGCCCGTGGATTGTATACAGAGACTAATGTATGTTGTCGCCTGTAGGGCGTGGATTAGTCCAAATCCGTATTTTCTTAGATTTAGGTTTTGGTTTGGGTTTAAGGATACGTTAGTCTCATTTGAGACTAAGATCAACTTAAACGTTTGTTAAGGATACGTTAGTCTAATTTCAGACAAAGATCGACTCAACATTTGTTAAGGACACATTAGTCTAATTTTAGACTAAGAACAACTTAACGGGATCGTTTAGATCCAACAAAAGAGCATTTGGACTCTATTGTTTAGTTTAGGGATATTGCGGTCGATTACCAGTTTAAGGACATGGTGGTCCAAGGTTAAGGACATCATAGTCCGTGGGCTTAAATGGACCCCACAGTCTGAGGTTAAGGACATCATAGTCCGTGGGTTTAAAGGGACCCCACGGTCCAGTTTAAAGACGTCATAGTCTATGAAATGTATGGTTGTCGGGACCAGTCACCTTTCTGAAGACGTTGAGGGATTACAACGACATATATCAGAGGGGTTCAGAGATATACCCTTGAACCAAAGTTGATTGGGAGATCTATAGTCCAATTTGGGAATAAAGTCTGTTAAAAGGTTTATGAATGTATGGGCTCAGTTGATATGAGTTGAGGACTTACGGCCAATCTTGGGCTAAGTCAAATAAATGTTTAACATTTTGTTGTTCTGGCTATTGAGCCTTTATTTGAGTTTAGCCTTTTTAATAATACTGAGCATTAGATCCTGATATTTTTTGTCTCGTATTGAATGCATAGCATTCATCAGAACAATGTGTGTTCTGACAGTGCGCCACGTGGCCCGCCAGCCGCTTTATGCCAATTAAAGAGCGCATTGCGCTTCTGTTCGGTAGTACACACGAAGGTGACACGTGTCGCGCTTAGCGCTAAGCGCTAGTTTATTAGCGCATTGCGCTTTCAATTTATGAGCGCTTTGCGCTAGTCTGTTGGCGCGCCAGTGAGTGACACGTGGCGTGATTGGCGTTGAGCGCCAGCTCATCTGTGCTTTGCGCTTCTGAAACAGCGCACTGCGCTAATGGGCTGGCGCTCAGCGTCAAGCGCGCCATGTGTCACTCACTGGCGCGCCAACAGACTAGCGCAAAGCGCTCATAAATTGAAAGCGCAATGCGTTAATAAACTAGCGCTTAGCGCTAAGCGCGACACGTGTCACCTTCGTGTGCGCTACCGGACAGAAGCGCAACGCGCTCTTTAATTGGCGCAAAGCGCCTGGCGCGCCACGTGGCGCTTTGTCAGAACACACATTGTTCTGATGAATGCTATGCATTTAATACAAGACAAAAAATGCCAGGATTTAATGCTCAGCATTATTAAAAAGGCTAAGCCCAAATAAAAGCTCAATAGCCAGAACAACAAAATGTTAAACATTTATTGGACTTAGCCCAAGATTGGCCGTAAGTCCTCAACTGATATCAACTGAGTCCATATGCTCATAATCCTTTTTACAGACTTTAGTCCCAAATTGGACTATAGATCTCCCAATCAACTTTGGTTCAAGGGTACATCTCTAAACCCCTCTGATATATGTCGTTGTAATCCCTCAACGTCTTCAGAGAAGTGACGGGTCCCGACAACCATACATTTCATAGACTATGACGTCTTTAAACTGGACTGTGGGATCCCTTTAAACCCACGGACTATGATGTCCTTAACCTCGGACTGTGGGGTCCATTTAAGCCCACGGACTATGATGCCTTAACCTTGGACCACCATGTCCTTAAACTGGTAATGGACCACCATGTCCTTAAATTGGTAATCGACCGCAATGTCCCTAAACTAAACAATAGAGTCCAAATGCTCTTTTGTTGGATCTAAATGATCCCGTTAAGTTGATCTTAGTCTAAAATTAGACTAACATGTTCTTAACAAACGTTGAGTCGATCTTAGTCTGAAATTAGACTAACGTATCCTTAACAAACGTTTAAGTTGATCTTAGTCTCAAATGAGACTAACGTATTCTTAAACCCAAACCAAAACCTAAATCTAAGAAAATACGGATTTAGACTAATCCATACCCTACGGGCGACAACATACATTAGTCCCCGTATACAATCCACGGGCAACCAAAAACAAAACAAACACACACGACACGAAGTGACCATCTGGAGAAGGAGAAAGTGGTTACCGCGATGCGGTAGCGTAATTAACTGTAGGGGCTTACGCCTGCAGGGAAGAGCGTCCCCACAATTAAAAACCCCTCATCAACGAGGGGGAATCTGACGAAGTCTGCTACATCGGCCGCATCCGTTTAAACCTTCGATACATGGTGCCATAAATCAACTTGGCATCTTCGGAGAGGTGGACGGATAACACCAATTAGCATCTGCCCCGAAATTCAGGCAAGACGAACCTGCACGGTCTCGTCTCCGTGTTTCGGAGGAGAACAATGTATACTTGACTATTAGGACTATGATGCAGATCATACTAGTGGGTCCAGTGTAGTCCACAAGTTCATCCTTTAATTGTTCCTAGTCGAGGATGTATCGAGACGGAACATCAATATTCCAGAGTAGACTAGCGTATACGCTTCTTGACCAATTTGATGGGCGATGGATGATCCCATATCTATTGATGTTTGACATCAAAGATGGTATACGGGTGCTCAGTGGAGACTGGGTATACTGAATAGGACTCGCCGAGAACTCCTAGATGGTATTATATCTAACGTCAGATAGCAGTTCTCAGGTGACACTGGTATAGGTTAGTCTGTAGACCCGAGATCGTCATAGTCTTGTGTGATTCCCACTGTGCTTTGATTTCCACCTTACCACGTTCAAGAGAGCGTACAAAACGGTGGTTTTTGGGTATTGTCCCGAGTCACATGGAGGCAATGAGCGATAGGAGGGGATTCTTCTCTCCCGGTATTGGAGGTTGATGTTGCGTTGTGCTCGATTGGCCATAACAGAAAGTCCCTGTCCAGGGCTGATACGGAGATTTATTGGTAAGTGTTATCAGTAGTTTCTCGACCCGTTATGAGTCTCATATCGACATGACTTATCAAGTTACCGGGGTCTGACGTTTACCACCCCTAGACTCGATATGCGACATATCAGATGAAGAGACCGGACTGTACGGTAGTGTTGCTGTTGGATTCACAGGAGTATGGATAAGCTTGCTTATTGATCTTCTAATCGCTCAATACCCGGGTAGCCATTACGTCCAGCTAGTACCGCTGACGGCTTGTTGGTGGCTGGTATGATCATCATCTACTGTCGGCGTATTGATGAGTCATTAGAGTCCTGCACAGAGGTTTATTAGCTCATGCGAAATGAAGTAAGGCACATATGTGATATGTGCGGGACCGAGATTAATACGTGTATGTGATACCGTATTCCAATCTCGCGATATAGGTTATATGTGATATAACCGGATTGTTGAATTAAGTGTTGATTCAATAATATGTTATATGTATATGTGATATGCATATAAATGATATTAGTCGACTGTATGCGATACAACCGGGTTATTAAATCAAGTGTTGATTTAACAATTTATTGTGGAATTATATATTTGACATATTAATATACATTGACTATTATTAGCTCACTTAAGAATTTCTTTTTTTATTATACATTTAATATATATATGATATATGTTAATGTACTTATTTTGTGCCATGCTTGATGATACATTATACATGGGTGTATGAAACTTACGCTACACTTAAGACAATGTGGGTAATTATTTATTTAGGGATAAACAAAATTAGGTGGAAATTAGTCATGGCTTGGAGCTTGGAGAAGCTTGTGGAAACCATTGACTTAGTCCACTAATTTTGTTTTACTCTAAATATTTATTAACCTAACCATTATCTTTAGCCATGGTAAAATCTCTACATGAGTTATATATGATATCTTCTCAACCTTGGTTCATGAGTAGATCACTTGATCTTCTTCTTCATCTCCATTTTTGCTTTTCTAGCTTTCTTTTGAGAAGAAAAAGAGAAAGAGAAAAATTATTCTAAAGTGAGCAAAATTGCTACTTCACCAATATATACCATACTAGCCATTTAGTATAGCTTGTTTCTTCACTAATTCATCAATTAGTGAAGAGGTAGCTTGAATTAGAGATTTTTCGACATAGATCATCTTCGGCCTCGAAGATCCTTGAGCAAGCTCGTTCCTTTCACCTAATGGAGCCAAAGGAGAGTCCGGGACACCACTACTTGAAGCAAAAGGGACTACTACACGGAGCTTTAGAAGTGAAGGACCGGTCTACAAAGGTTGTATTCCTAATTCACTTAGTGTAAAGTTGTTTACATGTTAGTTATAACCCTAACCCTCTAGTTAGATTCTTGGTTTGGGTTTCTTAGCTCTCTAGATTTTTTAAAATTGCATGCTTGATGCCTGATTTAGAGAGGTTTTGTCGATCAAAAATTATTTACCGCAATCAAGAACGGTATCGCTTTGCAGCTAGCCGGTGAATACGGGTCGATCCACAGGGATGTGTAAATCTTCTTTAAGTTCTTACGAGTTAATTCCAAATGGTGTTTGGAAGTATAATTAAACCTAAAAATTGAAGTTGTATGATACTAGGATTAGAAACTTGCTAGGATTAGGCTTAAGGAAAATTTGGTAAACAAAGATCTACATCTCTTTCCATTGCCATTAATTAAATATATCATATTAGTGTTATGGTAAATCTTAACAAAGGGGATTAGGATGATTGGGATGATTGATTCTTCCTCTAGATCCTTGTCCTTCCTTTATTAATCTTTACCCTAACCTCCATGGAAAACCTTAAAATCCGGGCCTTTAGACTATGGAATCACCGTTACCTCGAGGGTAAAAGTGCCGTAGGGAGCGGAATAAGAAGGTTTGCATGGAGTTCTAATGTTCATAAAAGTTTGGCAACGAAAAGAGATGAGAGATCTTCATCTCTCAAATCCTTCCCTATTCCTAACCCTAACAAGCGAGGAAACTACTCGCTCATTGAGGGGATGAAAAAAAACATGATTTTATTAAAGAGAGAAAACATCGATTGCATGTTAATAAAAGCTAAACTAAATTAGACTAAGGCGAGAAAATAATTTACCTAGGGCAGATATGAAAAACTATAACTAGGGCAAGGAAAATAACCTACTTACGATTGATGCGCTCTAACTTCAAGAAAACAGAATTTTATTCATGAATAGAGGCATGAGAAAATACAAAGCTTTTGGGTTCTATTTATAGGACATAGAAACCCTAGGTTTACAATTGCTCCGCATGTCTATAATTACAAATATACCCCCAGAAAATCTTTCCATAGCCTTCAGAACATTTTGGTAAAATTTTCTTTCCATGAAGACCTTATACGGCCGCGGAACCGCGGCATTGGTGCACTTGGGCCGCGGTTCCGCGGCCCAATGGTGAGCTCATGCAATGAATTTTCTTGGGCTGTCTTGGTATCTTTTGGGCTTCCTGGTTCTTTATTCCTTTTATCAATTGGGCTTCTGTATTAATTCCAGATTCTCAGTGAACACTTTGCAATGGATCTTTTAACCGTTTTTCTTGCAAATTTGGATCTTGCGTTGCCTTGTTGATGGTGAACCGTTCTTCTGCTGGGCTTTACTAAGATCTTCCTAATTGTTGGTCAAAAGTCCTTCTTTTGTGTCGTCTTTTGTGTTTTTCACTGTTTTTGCTCCAAGAACCTGTAACCTGTGACATGTAGCAGACATGGGTCAAAAGCACCTGTTTTTATTCTTAAATGCATAAGAATGGGGAATACAAAATGCAATATTATGTTATAAACAAATACCCCCAAACTTATCTTTTGCTCGCCCTCGAGCAAACTTATTATTTTATTTATTCTCGATAAAAATCTAACCTAGCCACACTTTCGCAGGAAAACGCGATTGCACTGAGCACGTGCAACAAGCCGTTAAACCTCTAGGTGTCCCTAGTAGGAGGAGTGTTTGTCTCCTGAGGGTTTTCAGCGGATTACACCCACAAAATCCTATCAATTCGGCTTTTCGACTTTTGTTCTCCAATTAGGTTTTCTAACAAGGAATTCTATTATCGTCAACCCGCAAATTATCCACCCATATTCTTCACACTTCCTCATTATTTAACTTAAGATTATATATGTTCTATAGAATTACTCAGTTTTCGGCATTTCTTAAGTTTTCCTTCTAGGGTTCCATCTCCACTTAGGAATTTCTATCAACTCTATTAAAGATACAAGTTCTATTCTTCATTCCTTTCTCTTATCTAAACTCTAATCACATATCCCCACGTGTGTGTAAATGTCACCCCTACACTTGGAAATTCAAATCAAGCAATCGTACTCTCGTCCATTATCCAAAGCACTTATTAATTTGTGAATTTTTACTTGAATTTCGCTTACACATCCTTCATGCGACCGTTAATACTTCCTGAGGTACCAACAACCGATTACAAGATGCGTTAGCACTTTAAAGCGTACTTCCTAGTCTTGCAACACCCAAGGCTTTTAGCAGTGACTCCCAAACCAGTTGGTTTAAGGCACTAGGTGATGAAGCACCCTCGCTAAATATTTTTCTATTTTTACAGCCTTAAGTAATCACAAAAACCAGTGTCCATTTTTTTCTTTATTCACTTTTTTTTTCTTTTTATTTTCATTGTACTAAGGACTTTAGACAAGAGCATTTCAAGGTCTCTTCTACTAATCCAAGTTTCAAGGTGCGTGATTGTGCATTTTGTAGGGTATACGTTTTCAGAATCTAGACTTAAGTTAGGAACTATTTTTTAAACTTATACTCTAATAAGAACATCAATACTCTTCCCTCATTTTGACTTAGCCCAAGAAGTGAACCCAACATTTGCCTATTTCTAAATAACCTACAAAGACATATACTTTCTACCGTTAAACTCTAAGGAAGATGTTATTTTTAGGGTTTTTAATTTGCTAAGTCTAAGATCTAGTTTTTCCTAGCCAGTTAACCTATCTATCAAACTCAAGTCAATTAACCAAAATTGAATTTTTATAATTTTTTGAATTTTTTCAATTTTTATGGGTTTTTCTGTTTTCTAATTTTTTTTATTTTTCAAATTTTTCAAATTTTTATGATTTTTTTATATAAAGATGCAATGCAGAAATTAAATATGCAAAAGGAAAGAAAAATATATACAATATGCAATGCAAAAGATAACTATATACACTATCCTCTCCCCCAAACTTGAGCAAAGCAGTGCCCTCACTGCCCGGCCCCACGTCGCGCTCGTGAGCGTGAACGTGATCGTTCCCCTCTAGCCGAAAGGGTTTGAATACCCCTTTCAATTTCCGTCAACCGACGGTCGTGATCTCGTGCTGTCGCCCGAAACTCATCTCTCAAAGAATCAATTCTTCGCACTGTTCTCCGCATCAATCGCGCATGCTCCTGAGGGGTCAGTTCTTCCTCGCTCGATGTCGAGCTTGAGCTAGGGGTGGGTGTGGGAATATTTTCTGCCGGTTCCGTTCGTGTCCAAATATCCGTAAGTCTAGAGTAGGACGAAGTAACGCCCTCTACGAGTGGTCGAACCGGAACACCGTCTATCATGTATGAATCAAATTCCTCGACGGGGAGGAAATAACGGCAGAGTTGGGTGACTAACATGGGACATGGGTAGATGGTACCCCTTTTCCCCGTACCTATAGACTGGAGAAATACAGTGCACATGTCGAACCGTGGATATTTCGTCATATGTGTGTGTACGACATGTAATGAGGGGGTGAAGAAAGTCGTGTTGTGCCAACTACCAAAAATATTGTTTTGTGCCCACCGGCACACAGTAAAAACATTCGCGAAAAGGGTCCGTGCTTGGATACCCTTATGCGGCTCTCGTGCGCAGTCATTCCCCATCAAGGGCATATAATCCTCAAAGTGCAAGGGGTGGTCATGTGTGGGTACACATGGTATGAGTGTGACCTCGTGGATCATGTCCCTATCAATGTGAATAACGCGATCTCCCCAATTTATTTTAATGTAGCCTAAGTTATCAAGACTATTATCCACTATTGATTCATAAAATAGGGCAACTAGTTCAGGTAGGGAAAACGCAGAGGAGTGATTATAGAGCAGGAAATTCCGGCCCCTTTGCTCGATTTCATGTGCAAAATACCTACCGTACACTTCATGTGTGAAAACCGGGGTAAAATCTCTCTCAAATTGCATTTTATATGCCATAAGAATTATTTCAGGAAAAAAAATGCAGGAATAGAGAGGAAAGGTTCAGATATACCTCCCCTGAAAATTTCAGGGGGCGAAGACACCAGACGGCGGCGGTTCAGCGGCAAGAGGCGGCTATGGCGGCGGAGTCGCGGCGGTTTGGCGGCGGCACGGCGAGATTTTTCTGGAGGTGACACGAGGTGGCGGCTAGGTTTTTATGAAGATGAATATTTAGGGTTAAAAGAACAGAGGCTCGGGTTCCTTTAAATAGAGAGGAAAGAGGGTTATTTGGAGAAAACACCCTCAAAAATGAGGATTTTATTTGTAAATTAAAAAAAAGTCAGCTCTTAATTCTGCAAATTTGCAATTAGGTCCAAAATTATAATTTTTTTTTTTTAAATATTTTTTTATGGTATTTTGGAAATATATATATACAAATTATATACACACCCCCAAACTTATTTAAAAAAATGTTTTGGAAAAAAGAAATTTAGGGGTGAAAGTGGAGGAATATTACTCAGTGTAGATCGGCTCCTGCAAGAACAGGAGCTCCTCCGAAGGGTCCGCTGTAAGGAACGGTTTCAAACGATGCCCATTTACTTTGAAAAACGTACCGTCCTCCGGGTTTTCAAGATCAACCGCACCGTGCGGATAAACGGTGCGGACTACAAAAGGTCCCTTCCACCTAGAACGGAGCTTACCGGGATGAAAATGTAACCGAGTATCATATAATAAAACCTGTTGACCAGGTTTAAATGTCTTTCGCAAAAGGTTTTTATCATGAAATACCTTAGCTCGGTTCTTAGCAATCACGGCATTATCATATGCCTCATCCCGCAACTCTTCTAGTTCATTTAACTGTAGCTTTCGGCTGCTGCCCGCATCTCCTAAAGATAGATTCAGCTTTTTAATGGCCCAAAATGCCTTATGCTCAATTTCTACTGGAAGGTGGCAAGCCTTCCCGTAAACAAGCCGGTATGGAGACATGCCAAGATCGGTCTTGTATGCAGTACGGAAAGCCCATAGCGCATCGATTAATTTTAGTGACCAATCTTTACGGTTTTTAGAAACCGTTTTCTCCAAGATTTGCTTAATTTGTCGATTCGAGACCTCGGCTTGCCCACATGTTTGGGGGTGGTATGGCGTTGACAGCTTATGGGTGATAGAGTATTTGCGCATTAAGGACTCAAAAGTCCTATTGCAAAAATGAGAACCATTATCACTTATTATTGCGCGAGGGTGCCCAAATCGAGAAAAGATGTGTTCTTTTAGAAATCGAACGACAACCTTGTTGTCATTCGTTCGACTTGGCACAGCCTCGACCCACTTTGAAACATAGTCAACAGCCAGAAGAATATACACATTTCCAAAAGAGTTAGGAAATGGTCCCATGAAATCTATACCCCAAACATCAAAAATATCTACAACCAAAATTGGTTGGAGCGGCATTTCGTTCCTCCGTGATATCCGGCCCAAGTGTTGGCACCGGGAGCAAGTTTTGCAGTATTCGAATGCATCTTTGAAGAGTCGTGGCCAATAAAAACCACACTGCAAAACCTTCTCGGCTGTCTTCTTTGGGCCAAAGTGCCCGCCACATGATTGATCGTGGCAAAAAGACAGCACACTCTTAACCTCAGTTTCCGGTACACACCGACGAATGATTTGGTCGGAACAATATTTAAAAAGATAAGGTTCATCCCAGTAAAAATGCTTTACTTGGGACAAAAATCGAAGTTTATCTTGTTACGACCAATCTTTAGGTATCAAGCCGGTGGCTAAGTAGTTTACAATATCGGCGAACATAGTTCGCAAGAAACGGTCAAGAGCTGCTCATCGGGAAAAACATCAGTGATAGGAAGTTCAAGAGTAGGCGAAGAAGGAAGTCGTGAGAGGTGATCGGCCACTACGTTTTCACATCCTTTTTTGTCCCTCATAACAAGGTCAAATTCTTGCAGTAAAAGGATCCAACGTATTAGCCTAGACTTAGCATCCTTCTTCGCAAAAAGGTGGCGAAGAGCTGAGTGATCCGTGTACACTATAACTGGAGAGCCGATTAAATAAGGCCGAAATTTTTCAAGTGCAAACACAACCGCTATAAACTCTTTTTCTGTTGTTGTGTAGTTTAGTTGGGCCTCATTTAATGTTCGGCTAGCGTAGTAAATTACGTGCGGCATCTTGTTAATGTGCTGTCCAAGAACAGCACCGATGGCCAAATCGGATGCGTCGCACATAATTTCGAAAGGGTGCGTCCAGTCTGGAGATGAAAGGATGGGTGCAGAAATGAGTGAGTGTTTCAAAGACTCGAAAGCTTCCATGCAAGTTGAGTCGAAAACAAATGTAGTGTCCTTGGCCAATAAGAGAGTCAAGGGTCTAGCAATCTTGCTAAAATCCTTGATGAACCGTCTATAAAAACCGGCATGGCCAAGGAAAGCTCGGATATCTTTGACGCATTTAGGAGGAGGAAGATTAGAAATGACTTCAATTTTAGCTCTATCAACCTCTATGCCATTTTGCGAGATGACGTGTCCTAAGACAATGCCTTCTCGTACCATAAAGTGGCATTTTTCCTAATTCAAAGTTAGGTTCTTCTCCCTACAGCGGGTAAGAACTGCGTCAAGATGTCGTAAACACTCATCGAAGGAGTCATCGAAAATGGAGAAATCATCCATAAAGATTTCCAAAAACTTCTCCACCATGTCCGAAAAGATCCCCATCATACATCGCTGAAATGTAGCGGGTGCATTGCATAACCCAAAGGGCATGCGACGATAAGCAAAAGTGCCAAAGGGACAAGTAAATGTAGTCTTGTCTTGATCCTCTTTGGCTATGGGGACTTGGTTATAACCGGAATAGCCATCTAGAAAACAGTAGAACTCATGCCCCGCCAACCGTTCTAGCATTTGGTCAATGAAGGGTAAAGGAAAGTGGTCCTTCCTTGTTGCGGCATTGAGTTTTCGGTAGTCGATGCAAACTCGCCACCCAGTTTGGGTGCGAGTAGGAATTAACTCATTTGCCTCATTGGTTATGACCGTGATGCCCAATTTCTTTGGCACGACATGAATGGGGCTAACCCATTGGCTATCCGAGATAGGGTAAATGATACCGCTATCAAGACACTTAACAATCTCCTTCTTGACAGCTTCTTTCATAATGGGGTTGAGGCGTCTTTGTGGATCCCTTACCGGCTTGGCATCATCCATCAAGTGTATGTGATGTTCAACTATGGGGGGACTAATCCCCTTGATGTCCGCCATAGACCAGCCGAAAGCTTGCCGATTATTGTATAAGACCGTTAAAAGAGCCTTCTCTTGCTCAAGAGCTAGAGAGGCCGATATGATAACGGGTAAGGTCTCATTTTCACCTAGATAAGCATATTTTAGGTGCGACGGCAAAAGCTTTAGCTCGAGTTTAGGTGGTGAAACAATAGATGGTAACAATGGAGTAACTGTTTCAAACTCGAAGGATTCCATCAAAGGTTCAAATCGAGTGTACGCTACCGAGTCGGATGGTTCAACTAACTCATCCGAAAAAGCAAAAGACTCAAACTCGGGTGGAGAGTCTTCAAGATCGTCAACAAAGGTGAAACACTCATAATCTTTGTCCGTCATGAAAGCTGTGTCGGATTCTAGGAGGAACGCACTAGTGGCGTCAACAATGCTGTGATCAAACATAAAATTTTCAAACTCACAGTCCTCCTCCGCGATCTCATTGATCAAGCAAACATCAAGTACGCTAGAATTAGGCTCGCAAGGCTGACTTCCTAACTTAAAAATGTTGAGCTCAACTGTCATATTGCCAAAAGATAGATTCATTGAACCGTTACGATAGTTGATTACCGCGTTAGAAGTCGCGAGGAATGGACGACCAAGTATCACCGGAATTTGACTCCGGGGGTTAGCGACAGGTTATGTATCCATAACAATAAAGTCAACGGGGAAAATGAAATCCCCTACTCTAATTAACACATCCTCCAACTCTCCCCTAGGATGGGTGATTGATCGGTCGGCCATTTGGAGAGTGCAATGAGTGGGCTTAAGCTCTCCAAAGCCTAATTGTTCGTACACCGAATAAGGTAGCAAATTGACACTAGCACCAAGATCTAATAGTGCTCTATTGATGTTCTTGTCCCCAATTGTGATCGAAATAGTAGGACAACCGGGGTCCTTGTGCTTTGGGGGTAAAGAATTGACAAGAGCATCACTAACAGCACTAGCTACAAAAACTTTCTTTGGTACTTGTGACTTCCTCTTTTTGGTGCATAAGTCCTTTAAGATTTTTGCATATGAAGGAACTTGTTGGATTGCATCCAAAAGAGGGATATTTATGCTAACCTGTTTGAACAACTCTACAATCTTCTCCATCTGCAGAGTTGGTTTATTGGATCTCAACCGATTCGGAAAAGAAACATTTTGAAAAGTTGTTGAGTCCAATTTTTGCGGATCAGATTTTTGAGTTGGAACGGAACCCCGTGTAGATGTGTTCATGTTGTAAGAAGAGGGTCCGTTCGAGCTAGAAGGAGTAGAGCCATGTGAAGGGTGGAGAATAGGCTCTAAAGAAGAAGAAGAAAAAGAAGAAGAAGAGGAAGGTGTAGAAGATGAAGAAGGACCACCGGCATGGGTGTTATGGTTAATACCCACATTGTTTGGCAACACTTTTCCGGATCTCAACGTGGTCACAGCATTTACGTTATGATTCTGCTGTTCATATGCAACATGTGCGTGACCGGGATTTGGAAGTGGTTGAGACGGAAGCTTTCCTTTCTCTTGCTCTTTCATCGCAGCATTGAGTTGTGCAATTTGTGCCTCAATAGATTTAATGCTTTGATCGTGTGAGGCACTGTTTTGCACCAAAAATTGAATAGAAGTCTCTAATCTTGCTGTAAATTGTGTAGATTGCTTTAGGAAAGCCTCTAGACTTCTTTCGAGCGAGCTAACCTTGTCATTATTAGGTTGAACAAAATTGTTTGGTGGGTAAGAAGTGTTAGGCACAAAATTGTTCACTTGACTTGGGTAAGGTTGCTGTTGGAAAGGTTGTTGAAATTGAGTTTGTGGAGGTGCTTGTTGTTGTGGAGGAGGAGGCCTTTGAAAACTGTTATTTCCTTGGAATTGTTGATTTTGGTTCCAAGCGAAATTTGGGTGGCTCTTCCATCCCGGATTGTATGTTGAAGAATATGGATCGTTTCTTTGTCGTTGCTGAAAGGCAGCATTGACTTGATCCTGTCCTTGAGTAGATGCAGTGTAAGGACATTCTTCTGTGAGATGTGATGGATCCGAACAACAAGCACAAACAGTTCGTGGAGGCACAACAGGGGCAGGAGAAGGTGCTGAGATTTTGGTCTCAAGCGCTTCTAGCTTTTTCGTAAGAGCGGCCATCTCGGCCTTCATAGCAATCGACATCTCTACTTGATGTATGCCTGCCCTTGGTTGACTAATAGAAGAAGATGATGATGTGGTCTTGATGCTCTCCTACTGAATTGTTTGTTCACTAAGATCCTCAAAAAACTGCCACGCTTCCTCACTAGACTTGGATAGAAAGTGACCTTGACAAATGGTTTCTAGCAACTGCTTCGTTGCCGGGTTCAATCTCTCGTATAATGTTTGGCAAAGTTGCCAACTTTCGATCCCATGGTGAGGGCATTGAATGAGTAGGTCTTTGAATCTTTCAAAACGTTTCCAAAATGGTTCGGAAGGTTGCTGTGAAAATTGTATAATCTCATTACGGATTCTAACAGTTTTGTGATGAGGATAGAACTTTTTAAGAAAAGCTTTCACAAACTCATCCCAATTTCTAATTGAATGTGATGCGGTGCTGTATAGCCACTTCTCGGTTAGGTCACATAAGGTGAAAGGAATGACCCTTAGCCTTATAGCGTCATCACTTAATTGGGTTGTTTTCATCATAGCGCAAACGTTTTGGAATTTATTGATAAAGATATAAGCATCTTCGGATTCCAAACCATGAAACTTAGGCAGCATATTGATGAAGTGGGGTTTGATCTCAAAATTGTCCCCATTTGCCGGTGGTGGTGAAAGACAGGTAGGTAAAGAAGTGCGGACAGGGTAGAAGAGATCCTGGAGCGCAACTCGTGCGGGCGCTTCAACAGGCGGGTGATTCGGGTTATTCGCACCTAACGGAGGTGGAATCATTTCCGTCGGTAAGGTGTTGTTAGGATCGTATCCTGACATACCTTCGGAAGAAGAATGTGATGGTGAAAGTGAAGAAGTGGACAGGATTTCGATTTCGGAGTCGAAAGGTTCGTCGGTCAGTACCAAGGAAACACGGACTAATCGGGCGCTGGGGTCCCTAGTCCAACCGGACATACACTAAAAGGGTTAGTGTAGTCGAAAGATGAAAGACAGAATGTGGAGGTAAGAAAATGTCAATGAGAAGAAGTGGTGTAAGTGAGTGCAAAGATTCTTTAGCGATAAGTTGCAAGTTTTGAAAAGATTTTTTTATCCTTTAACTTTTTTAATGTGTGCTTTTGCAAAAAGATTTTTATAAAAGAGACTTGTGACACAAATGCAATTAACCACACATGCACAATCAGGCCTAGATCTAGGGTCACCTCGGTCAGCTAGACCGCTCCTAACTGTTCCAAAGGGCTAGAGATAGGACCTCAAACCGCCTCTTCACCGCCAATTACGGCCAGGTAAGTGCCAGGTAAGTGGGAAGGAACCACGCTGTGGGCCTAATTAAAAACCACTAGCCTTGACACACTTGTCTAGGCACCTCAAAGTCAGGTTAGGATAAACGGCCGATGCCTATACTAGTCCTCTGTCCTATTGAGCGCGACGTCCTTAGGGCTGAGTCTAGTATTTTTTAATTAAGAGTGGTCGATGCAAATGCTTTAAGTGATTTCTGGGGTCCTGGTAAGGGTGATGAAATCCTCACCCAATCTGAATTGGTCAATAACCCCTTAAAGTCAGATTAAATTATGCAAAGCAGTAAATCACTTGCAATCAATTTGCTATTTAGCGCGGCGCAATGAATCCTGCAGAAAATCAATTATTGGAAGGGGGAAAAAGATTTTTAGCGCAAAGAATCCTGCAGAAGATTTGACAGAAGATATATGGAGGTTTGCAGAGGAGAGAAAGAGGGAACAAACAGTGCAATTCCTTTACAGAGAGGGCTCCAGAAGGCCGCGGTTCCGCGGTTTTGACAGGGTATTAGCCGCGGAATCGCGGTCGGATTGAGGGATCAGGTCTCTGGATTTCTTCAGCTGTTCTGTACTTTCAATCTCCTCCTGTTCTGATGTATCTTTTTCTCTTTTGCTTTCTGTGTTGTTTCAGATCCGTCAAACCTGCAAAGATTCACAAAGAAAACCCTTCAAACAATAAAAGATGATAAATTTTTTTATATTTTTGGATTTATCAGATTTTTTTGGTTTTTTTTTATATTTTATATTAACCCGAAATTACAAAAAGAAAATTTTACGCCATCCCCGGCAACGGCGCCATTTGATTTAGAGAGGTTTTGTCGATCAAAAATTATTTACCGCAATCAAGAACGGCGTCGCTTTGCAGCTAGCCGGTGAATAGGGTCGGTCCACAGGGATGTGTAAATCTTCTTTAAGTTCTTACGAGTTAATTCCAAATGGTGTTTGGAAGTATAATTAAACCTAAAAATTGAAGTTGTATGATACTAGGATTAGAAACTTGCTAGGATTAGGCTTAGGGAAAATTTAGTAAACAAAGATCTACATCTCTTTCCATTGCCATTAATTAAATATATCATATTAGTGTTATGGTAAATCTTAACAAAGGGGATTAGGATGATTGGGATGATTGATTCTTCCTCTAGATCCTTGTCCTTCCTTTATTAATCTTTACCCTAACCTCCATGGAAAACCTTAAAATCCGGGCCTTTAGACTATGGAATCACCGTTACCTCGAGGGTAAAAGTGCCGTAGGGAGCGGAATAAGAAGGTATGCATGGAGTTCTAATGTTCATAAAAGTTTGGCAACGAAAAGAAATGAGAGATCTTCATCTCTCAAATCCTTCCCTATTCCTAACCCTAACAAGCGAGGAAACTACTCGCTCATTGAGGGGATGAAAAAAAACATGATTTTATTAAAGAGAGAAAACATCGATTGCAAGTTAATAAAAGCTAAACTAAATTAGACTAAGGCGAGAAAATAATTTACCTAGGGCAGATATGAAAAACTATAACTAGGGCAAGGAAAATAACCTACTTACGATTGATGCGCTCTAACTTCAAGAAAACAGAATTTTATTCATGAATAGAGGCATGAGAAAATACAAAGCTTTTGGGTTTAATTTATAGGACATAGAAACCCTAGGTTTACAATTGCTCCGCATGTCTATAATTACAAATATACCCCCAGAAAAACTTTCCATAGCCTTCAGAACATTTTGGTAAAATTTTCTTTCCATGAAGACCTTATACGGCCGCGGAACCGCGGAATTGGTGCGCTTGGGCCGCGGTTCCGCGGCCCAATGGTGAGCTCATGCAATGAATTTTCTTGGGCTGTCTTGGTATCTTTTGGGCTTCCTGGTTCTTTATTCCTTTTATCAATTGGGCTTCTGTATTAATTCCAGATCCTCAGTGAACACTTTGCAATGGATCTTTTAACCGTTTTTCTTGCAAATTTGGATCTTGCGTTGCCTTGTTGATGGTGAACCGTTCTTCTGCTGGGCTTTACTAAGATCTTCCTAATTGTTGGTCAAAAGTCCTTCTTTTGTGTCGTCTTTTGTGTTTTTCACTGTTTTTGCTCCAAGAACCTGTAACCTGTGACATGTAGCAGACATGGGTCAAAAGCACCTGTTTTTATTCTTAAATGCATAAGAATGGGGAATACAAAATGCAATATTATGTTATAAACAATGCCTTAGAAAATATAGTGAGGATGCTAAGGAACCCTTTAGTAAGAACTTGGGGCTTTTCCCTTTCCGGACTGGTATCAAGCATATGACAGTTGCTAGTCATTTTTTCCACGCGCATCTGTCGCACCCTTTTGCTATCGATGAGCTTCACGCTTTATCTTCTTAAAGTGTTTTTTGATGGGAAACATATCCTTGCCAACACTTCTTGAAGGCACTCCATTCTTCGGTAGGATGAGTGACCCTCCGATAATATAAGCAATAGTTAGGATATGAATCCTCACCATCGAGACATATGACCCCGGAAGTGTTTCCTACCAGAGGTGGTAGCTTTATTCCCACTGACAGAGCTTTGACGAATCGCTTCTCTTTCTTGATCCTGCTCTTGTTTGCAGCAGGTATGCTTTGGTCTGGTCAAGGTACTTTACGACTCTTCCTTGCCGCAGCTTGTTCATCCTGACGATGACGCTTAGCCTTTTCGTATATGGCTGTTTCGCGTTCTCGATCAGCTTTACTCTTCCGAAAGGCTTCGTTTAACAGACTATCGATTGGGTCTTCTAACAGTTCCAGAGATTTTAGCGCCAATCATGCCCCCAGTTCCTCTACGTGGTTTTCTGACGCCGAGGGAGCTTCTTCGCCATTTAACGACGAATAGAAGACCATATGGCAACTTGCTACATAGTCTTTGGTTTCTTCTAATGAGTCATTTTCGTTCTCGCTGTCACCATCTTTGTTCTCAAGAATATGCTCTAGGAACTCTTCCAGGGTGACCGGTGTTCACGCCTTCTGGTTGTACTCCTCTAGCACGTCAATGCATCTTTGTAGGTTTGTGCGTTTGTCATCATACTCTGTAGGTTGTACATGCTTCTTGGTCTTCTTCTTTTTCTTCGAAGACTTTGAAGGCTCGACTTGGGGATTTTTCCCTTTGTCGACAGTTTTCGGTACAAGACGCGGTTTCAGCATCCCTTTAATGATTTCCGGTTCAAGTGGGCTTCTCCACCTGACTGCCGGACATGCCTGGAGATCATTCAGCATTTTTTTGGTTTTAGTTGAAAGAACGACTTCCCATGGAGCTTCTTCCATGAGTGAGCATGATGCCCCCGACGTATCCACCTTTTTAAGAGTGTGCTTCTGAGGCGGGTTCACCTTCCAGTTCTCAGACAACGCGAATTTCCCCTATTGATACAGGTCCTCGACCCAGTTCTTGAAGACGTAGCAATCTTCATTTGGGTGGCTCACCATTCTGTGATAGGAGCGGTAGTTGGGGTTGTTGACATTGCCGGGTTGCGGTCGACGCCGTGGGTCTGGCAATGTGATGAGTTTGTTGCGCCACTGCCAACTCAAACAGTCTCCTCGTCTTGTCACGGGGAAATGAGTAAGCGTGTTCTATCCTTTCTTCCAAGGATAGGCATGGTCACGTGTTATTTTGGCGAGCAACCAGTTTCGGATCACTCAGTTGTTGTTGAGTGTTGGCAACAAAGACCGCTTTCCCTTTACCCTTAGTATTTTGAGGGTCTATTTTTGAGGAGGAAGGCCTATGTCCCATTTGGTCCATTTTGGCCAGTTTGTCGATCAGAGCCTGGAAAGTGGTCGGCTTGAAGAACGTCATGAACTGAGATACAGTTGTTTGAGGATCAAGAGTCCCGATGAACATGCCCATGGCGGGAGATTCTTCAATGCGCTGTTCGCATTTTGACCATAGGTTCCGCCACCGGATCGCATATTGGATCCAGGTTTCTCCTGACTTCACCCTGGCATTGATTAATGCCGTGATCGGGGTGCGCTCGCTTGCGTTGGCGAACGGCTGTGTGAACAACAGTTCTATTTATGTGAATGTTCTCACGGAGTCATTTGGGAGCTCCGAATACCATTCAAAGGTCGTCTCTGATAGGCTACCAACGAATTGGCGAAGCAACAATTTCCCATCATTTGCAGTGTTGCCGCACAAAGCTCTGAACTGAGCGACGTGCTGATGTGGGTTGCCTGTCCCTTTGAACACATGGAACTTAGGGATCGTATATCCCGGCGGGTACTTGATTTAATCATACCATCCTGGATACGATCGTCCAGTTCTGACGATTTGGCCAGCCGCTTCACTAGCTTGATGTGCACGTATTTGTTGAGCAATGTAATCATCAAGAACAACCTTGGAGATTATTTCTTCCTTGGATGTTGATAGAGCTGGAAAAGGGTTTGATGTTTCCCCTCTATCATCCTCAATGATTATTGGCGGATCCTCGGCTGGAGGTTCTGGCTGGATCATCATTCCAACCATGTCCTGGAACAGAAGCGCCATCTGCTTTGTGTTAGCAGTTTGTTCCGCAGCCTCCTTATCCTTCCTTTCAAGCACCCTTCACAGGAACTTTGTATCAGTCTCCTGATCTTGACGCTGTTCAGATGCCAATTCCGGGCTTTCTTTCTGCCCGGTAAGTACTGACATTTTGATCAGCATTTCCTGGAGCTTTTCTTGTTGCTCCTGAACTTTTGTCAACGACCGAGTTTGCGGCTGATGACCCATAGAAGTACGGCTTTTTCTCATTCCTGGAAGTCATGCAAACCGTATATACGATCATGCCCCCAGATGTAACATTTTAAAAATTAAATAAATAAATAATTACATAAATAAGATCCTTTAGGTGAATTTTCTGATAATCGGTAAAATAAACCGTATTTTCCGTAAAACTCAACTACAATTATTTTTCAATATAGATTTAAATATGCCTATTTTAACTATATAATTGCTAGTAAGTAATATTATTTAGTGACTTATAAATTATTAGTTTACTTAAATATTTTTCCTTAATTAATTATTTCTAATATTAACATAAGCTTTTAATTATACATTAAATCGGTGCAAATTATAAATTGGAATGGGTTAATTTTATAAAAGTGAGCCATGACATATTAGAATTTAGTTTGTAACATGCTCTTCTCTTCTTGAATTGTCTTCAAATTTCTAGAGAATTCTAAGGTGAAATGAATTAAGAAAATAAATTAAAATAAATAATTTGTGAAAAGACTTAAATGAGATGATTAATTAAAGAGGTTTCTACATGTTTCTACACTCTTTTCTCTCTCTCTCTTTTCCTCCCCTCTTGTGGTCGAGCCCTCCATGAGGCAGCCCCATTTTCCCTCAAGCACATTTCTCATCAAAAATCTCATAAAAAATTCATCAAAAATCCATACGAAATTCCACAAATTCCTAATTAAATCTTTACCCCTTTATTCCTTGTTCAAATAAGGTTGGATCTTGGAGCAAAGTTAGCATTTTGGAGACGAGATTGCATGTTTGATCTCATGTTAGTAAGGTATAAATCCTAACCTAATGGCTAATTAGTTGTTTAACTATTCTAATTTAAGATTTTCATGTAATAAATTGGTTTTTATTTCTAATTTGTGAAATTAAAGAAAGGGTTTTTAAATCAAGTTAGGGTTTTTATAAAGTGTTCATGATTACATGGTGTAGTTAAATATGCTAAGATATAGAAAACTTAATCTAGTTGCTAATTTGTAAATTGTTGTATTTAAATTGTCCTAATTAGGATTTTTGGCAAACTAGGTTTTTATAAAATATATATATAGGTGAGATAAAATTCTAGTGAGGGTTTTCATCACATCATTAACATTATAAATTGTAGTTTAACACCTTAGATCATGCAAAATCTAGTCTAGTTGATGAATTGTGCATTGTTACTTTGAAATTGTTAAAATTTAATAATTTTGCAAACTAGAATTTTGGGTTTAATGAAAATTGATGAGATTAAATTATAGTAATAGTTTGTATGACCTAGTTATGAAACTTAGTGAATATTGTGGCCATTTGATTTGTTTAAATATCAAGTTTTGTACTAAAATGGTTATTCGAAACTTTCTAGTTTTTCGGAAATAAATCGATTTGAATTATTTTGAGGTTTTGATGAGTTACAATTTATTTCATAGTATATTTTGTGAGTTGTAAAATCACTATTGGTGTGTTTGGGTTTTTCTCGATCAATCGGCGTTTGTACGCCCGAAATCGAGGGTTATTTGGTTCTTTTGTCTGAGCGGGTCATAGGTTTTAACCTATGCGCGTTTCGTGTGTCGTTTTGGTTTTATCCGCGATTTCGGTTTATGATATTATATATGTTGCATATAGGTACCTATTACGTGGACCTCGGCTGATGAAGAAGAGGATGGCGGTATCGACTTCGACAGACAAGGACCAAGAGAGTAGATGTATATTTACGGGGGAAGTCGGGTGGATGGCGTATAGCACCCCCGCAACTTCATAGGATATGACGTGGTTTGGATATAGTTATACATAGATATGTCATTGCAAGATACAAATACTGAGTAAGAAAGGTTTTAGGAGACCACGGATTGGAATTTGTGTAAGTTGGATGATCGTGCTTTTAGTCTAGTTCTTAGTCTCGAGACCCTAGAGTATAGGTGTACACACACACACACACACACACACACACACACACACACACACACACACTTGTTCTTGTGTGTATATGTATGTGTGTGTGTGTGTGTGTAGGTATGTGAGTAAGTGTGCGTGTGTGTGTGTATACATACATACATACATACACAGGTGATGAGGATATTACATGATACTTGGGAATGAGTTGATATGATCGGGCATGATTGCCGTGAGATATTTGATACGTGATCGAGTTATGATATGAGATATTTTATGATATTATAGCGGATCGTTGGATGATGATACTATGTGAATGATGATATATATGATAGCTGACATATAATCCAGATATGTTATGATATTATAGCGGATCGTTGGACGATGATACTATGTGAATGATGATATATATGATAGTTGACATATGATCGAGATATGCTATGAGATATGTTATGATATTTATAATGGATCGCTTGTGCAATGTATAGTCATATATGATAATATGTGTTGATGACATTGGATTGCACGAGACTTTAGGTCAGTAACCAGGTCATGATATTGTTTGATGATGATACCTTATGAATGATGATGTATATATGATAGTTGACCCGTACCCCGATTTTGGGATGTCGTATGATGGATTTTACCGTACGAGGTATAGATATGATGATTGATCCGCACTCTTGACTCGAGGAAGTCGTACTATGTACGTGACGCTATTGAAGCTGGATCGCCGACTCTTAGAGGTATCGACTCGGACTTTTGGTGGACTTTTCTTACCCTTTCGACCAGTTCCTTAGTTAGTCTATTAGTAGTTTAGGTAGATGCTAGTTTAGGCTCGAGTCATACATATTTTCAAAACCAACGAATCGTAAGCATTTTCAAAAAGACAACTGGGGGATACTACGGATTTTCAAAGGATGTATCTTTTCTCAAAAAACCGTAGCCCCTATTTTTCTAAAAACCACGATTCGTGTTTTTTCAAACACCAAAACGGTATGACTCGTATTGTAGAAATGTATATTCTTCGGTATTGCGGTTATTGCTCTTTCTCTGTTATATTCATGTTATTTTCATTTCACTGCATGTTTATACATATGTTTCCTTCACTGTTATGATTCCATCTGTTAGGACACCAGCACTATTACCGATGATGCGCATGTTCCACGTACATATAATTGCCGGCTCACACACATCATTATCGGTAATTTCCATGCCACGTACACTTTAGAAAATATTATCGCATTGATATAATCAGCTAAAGGCTAGTTATTACATAATATTTGTGTGATTGCTCTCATGTGTTAAGTTAGAGATTGCATTCGTTACATAGATACTTCATCCATTCATATATTCATTCATGTACTATTCTGGGGCTTTATGCCGATATTCACTGTTTACTTACTCTTGATTCTTGGATTTCGGATTTTCATGAGATTTCTGGATTTTGGGGAAAAGCGCAAGATTTTATAAACTCATTCTCATATTTTAAAATGCAAGTGGCGGTTTTCTCGTGGTGTATGTGTCGTCCACCATGAGTTTTCATGATTGCTGTTGGACTTCGAGACCCGGTTCGAGGAGTAAGATGAACCGTTTCGGGTACATGGTGGGCCCGGTAAGGTAGCCCGGGGCAAAAAGCTCGAGTTGTAGATGATGAGCCTAGCAGGGGAAGACTACCTACCGGTGATGTCTGGCGCGGTGGATATCCAGAGGATACCGACCGTTGTCATGAGATTTGATGATTTGGGCCGATCCGGACCGACGGAGCCCGAGATATTGAGACATTGAGATACTGAGACATTGAAATATTGAGACTTGAGATATTGAGATATTGTGTCGATACTTGACACGGATTTCTGTTGATTTCTTTGATGATATTTCAGTTTTATTATACGAGATTCATTGATGTTTTCTTATATCAGAATTTTCATATTTCGTGGTTGATTTCCTCATTCATGATGCATTCATTCATCAGATATATGATTTATTACCGTTTAGGGACACTGACACGAGCACTGAGTATTGCACTTATGCATAGATTATTACCCTGTCACTACTAGATGTCTAGTGTTATGTTAAGTATATTATTATGACCTAGGAGATCGTCGTGCATGCGATTTCTACCCGCAGATGTCTTCTGCTCACGAGTTGGCAACTCATCCCTGTTGAGCCACAATTTCTTACAGGTTCAGATGTACAGGTTTCCTTGGCGGCATGTTGGCACAGTATTTCATTCAGGGTGATTGCTTGGTAGGTTGGTTCACTTGTATCGTGACCGCCGTTGTACTTTTATTTATTACATTTGTGTCTAGTAAGCTCCATCAACCAGACTTGTATTATTTGATAGATTTAGAAGACCAGTTGTTTATTCTTTCGACCTTAGAGTTGTGCTTGTATTATTATGGTTTTCTGGTGGATTTTGGTTTTCTTCTGAGTTTTGCTCCTCGCCCTTCGGCGTTGTATATTATATTGCTTGCGTGGTTATGTCCGCCAATTTGGCAAAGAGCTTGCTCCCGCTTGGGGATGCCTTTATTATTGCTTATGTTTATTATTCTTATTTGTACCCGTTTGGGGCCAGTTTTTACAAAGGAGACTTTGCCAAAAATTTTGAGATAATTTGATGTTGCTTTTAAACTTGTTTTCCTACACTTCTTCTTTTAAATGGTTTAGATTTCTGGGCTTCGGCTTACTTAAATTACGTTGTGCCTTTAGACGTTTCGTAATTTAAGTGCCGGTCACGTTCTGTACCATCGGGTCGTGACACCAGAATTAGGGCGTTTAGGTCCAGCGCCTTTGGAATTTGCCACAGGCAGTAGGATTTTCTCCATCCTCGTCCTTTTGTAGGAGGTCGAAGTTGAAGGAGTCGTTGTAACAGGCACCTGTGTAAAAGAAATCCCTCGCTGTATGATGGAGGTATGATATTTCTCTTGCCGAACCTTCATTTTCTTCAGTCGGCAAGAGTAGTCTTTGTCGATTACAGAGTCTTGGACTTTCCGCCTAACCCTGTGAATTTGGGAGGAGAGCTGTTGGTGGGACTGCTCCGGTTTTGTCTGCATTATGGCTTCTACAGGCGAGGGAGATTTCTTCAGTACCACGGTTGGAGAGTTCTTTCTCACCCTCCTAAGAAGATCAAAGCTGTTCCCGGTTGGAACAACAGCGTCAACTTCCACCATTGGAACCGGCGGAGTGAATCCAGAGGGGGAGTTGCTCCTAGCTTTTCTTACTCGACGCCAGTGACGACGTCGAGCGTGTCTTGCAGATGGGACTGCCTCAGATTTGGAAGCGACTGTAGCTTCCCCCTGGTTTTGTTGAGGAGCTCCAGCAGTTGTTTGCCTGTTAAAGACCGACGTTCTTGGAAAGATTTGATTGGAGACGGTCAGCCTCTTGAAAACTGATCGCCTGACTGGTGAAGCACTTTTGACGGCTTCATTTGCATCAGGAATTGGGAGGGATATCCTTTTTGGGGTGGCCCCTTCAGGAATCACGGGTTTCTTTGTGGGCCCGCTTGAGCTTTGGCTCGGCCTATTAAAGACTGAGACCCCATTTTTGGATGGCTCGTTGAGAGGAGCCGTTGCAGTCGTCAGTCGGTGGAAGACCGACTTCTTGGGAACATCGGGTTGCGGTGTTGAGGCACCGATGCTTATTGGTGGGAGCATGGTCCCGAAGAACAATCCGATAGTAGCTTGAGTTACCTGCCCCACCACATTGAAAAGATGGAGGCCGCATTGGACCCGTAAGTCACTCCTCCAGTAGAGGCGGAGCGGGAGTTGCTGTTGCAAGTTGTGCAGTTGGAAGCCATTAATGTTCTCTTCTTTTAGCACAGGAACAAGACACCAAATCTTAGTATCTCGAATCCAAGGGCAACTATAGAAAACCGTGATTTTGTTCGTGAACATGCCACACGGAGTGTAGAGTGGAAAGATGAAAAGGTCTCACCGGGCGTGCCAGAATCTGTTCACCGCCGGAAGATGAACCGGGACGTCGGGACGTCCGGCCTGAATCCTGGGGGTAGATGTTATTTGAATTTATCCTTCCACCTCTCCGAAGATGCCAAGTTGATTTATGGCACCTTATATCGGAGGTTTGGACGGATGCGGCCGTTGTAGCAGACTTCGTCAGATTTCCCCTCGTTAATGAGGGGTTTTTGATTGTGGGGACGCTATTTTCTGCAGGTGCAAGCCTCTGCAGTTAATTACGTTACCACATCGCGATAACCACTTTCCCTTGCTCCGGAAGTTCACTTCGTGTCGTGTGTATGTTTTTGTTTTATTTTGGTTGCCCGTAGATTGTATACGGAGACTAATTTATGTCGTCGCCCGTAGGGCGTGGATTAGTCCAAATCCGTATAATTTTTTAGATGTGGGTTTGGTTTGATTTAAGGATCGTTAATCTGGTTTGAGATTAAGATCAACTTAAACATATGAGCATTTGGGCTCGATTATTTTAGTTTAAGGACATAGCAGTCCATTATCACTGTGTTTGAGGCGAAATGTTAATTTTAAAGATGTTTCGGTCCTTTATCGCCATTTTAGAGGCGAATATTAATTTAGGGACATTTCGGTCCATCATTCACCCTATGCGCACGTGTATTTGTTACGTGGCAGAGTGAACAATGGAGATATGGAATGTTCCTAATTTGGGCACATCCAATTTGAGGCATGCACGTCAATGCATGAAGAAGTTATTGGTCGTCGGGACCCACCACCTTTCTGAAGACGTTGGAGAGTTACAACGGCATGTATCAGAGGTGTGAAGAGATATACCCTTAAACCAAATCCCGAATTTGAGGGAAAAGGGTTTGTTGCGGGCTTAAGAATTTTTAGTCATATTTGAGACCTTGAAATCGAGAGCATAGAGGCTCGATTGATTTCTTTGTTAAGGATACGTTAGTCTAATTTGAGACTAAGATCCACTTAACAACATTTTAGGATCTTCTTTATTTAAGACCCATCAACAGAGCATTTGGACTCAGTTGCAAAACTTTAGCAACTTAGCCAATTTGGGCTTTAGTCTGCTTTGTCTCCCCTTTTTCCTAAAAAATTGCTAAGCACTTGTTTGGGCTCTGTTTATTCAGTCTCTCTTTTTTATGGAAAAAGTGATGAGCACTTATATGAGTTCTGACGCCCATAAATAATCATGTGGAGCTTTTAGTCATGGGCATTGCTCAATAAGTGTTGAACACTTTACTCGTTTTGTCTTTATATAGAGTGCTAGGCACTATTTATGGTGTCCACATGGGGAACACGTGAGGCGTGGGCGCTGCCCAATGAGTGCTGAACAGTAAAGCCGTCTTGGGCGGCCAGTGGAGTGCTAAGCACTCTTTTCTTCTCTTTTGCGGCGCCCACGTAGGGAGCACGTGAGGCCCTGGATGCTGGGCGTTGACCAATGTGTGTTGAACATTCAGCCTTTTGGCTCTTCTTTTTTTTTTATGGAGGGCTGGGCACTTTATGGCGCCATCGTGATTTTCACGTGCAGCGCTGCCTAATGAGTGCTAAGCACTCTTCCTTTTTGTGGCGCTCACATGAGGAGCACGTGAGGCGCTAGGCACTTTTAGAGCCGTCCACATGGGAAGCACGTGAGGCGCTGATTTCTTTTCTCCTCTTTTAATGGCATTTTTGCCCATTATTGATCACCAGGATTTTTGTTTTGAAGATCTAGGATCATGCTTCATTTTTAAGAATTAAGTTCTTTTGTAAGAACTAGGTTTCTCTTGTATACTTTTGTTTTTAAGGAACTCAATTTCTGGTTCGTTTCTAAATCTTTGATTCTCAAGAACAAGTTCTTTCCGATGAGAATTAAATTCTCAACTTGTGGGAGACTTGCCTCGTGAATCTCAGATCCAGAGAAAGAACTAAGTTCTTTTAAAAGGGTTAAACCCTTCAATAGGTAAATAAAATATTTTGATCTTTATTTTTTTATTTACCTAGAGTTTTTGAGGAGGGAGATCTTCTTCCTTGAGAATTTAATTCTCTGTTCCTTTTGAAGCTTTCTATCTCTTTGTTTTAGAAACTTATGGGGGGTTCCTCTCTATCTGACTTGCAGTCTTGGGCTCTTAACATAGTAGAGGCAATTTGCTAATTAGCTTTGAGGAAATCTCTCATTGAGAGAATCCAATTGATTTGGGGAGTTTTACCTACCGTTGGAACTTTGATCTAAGGGTTTCTGTTCACAGAAGATGTCGCTCTTGTTTTTAACAAGATTGGGGAAATATTTTTTCCTTATACAGAATTTATTCTGTAAAACAGTGATTTTTAATCACCGTTGGATTTTTTAATCCACCGGTTCTCTGTTATACAGAGAGCAATCTTTCTTATTTTGAAAGGTTGAGGGAATATATTCCCAAGAAATAGAATTTTATTCTACTGTTGGATCATTGATCCAACCATGAGTATCCTTTTTATTTAGAAGGATTTGGAAGTTGTTTTCTCCATTGGATCTTTAATCCAACGACTTTGGTTAACAGAGAATATCCCATCTTTATTGGAGAAATGTAGAATTTAATTCTACGGATATTAATTTGGGCGCTGGCACTCACATGTTGTGCACGTGGACGCCGCTTAAGAATTTAATTCTTAAGATAGGCATTTCTATGCTTTGCATACTGGCGCCCGCGTGAGAAGTACATTGTTAGTGTTATATGCCCTAGAAACCATTATTGTATCATACTGGTTTGTATATTACATATTGGAAGCTTGGGAAATACATGGATATAGTAACAGTCTTGCTCAAAATGGTAGTATGTTATTTGGTTTTTTTCTACCTCAATATGTGCATGTGTTTCTTTTAGAATATCGCTTATACATATTGGTAGAGCCTTTAGGATCTTTGCTTGAGTACCAGTATTGTGATGGCAGTCGCACTAGTGGAGGCTGGGTAGTCTATAAGCACATCCTATACAGGTCCCTAGTCATAGGATTATTGAGACGGGGCATCGATACTCCAGACTAGACTAGTGTATACACTTCTCATCCCAGCAAGGAAGATGGTCTGTCCCACATCCATTAGTACGTCGTACTGGAGATAGTATGCAGGTGCTCATTGGGTTGTGAGTACACTGGAAAGGACTCGTAGGGAACTGCTGGTGGGTGTTATACCTATCGTCGGGTGGCAGTTCCTAGGTGACATGAGTACAGCTTAGTCCGTCGACTTGAAACCGCTGCTTCGCCTCGAGTGTGTTCCCACTGTTCTTATATTACTATCCTACCACGACTCAAAGGAGTCGTGCAAACAGGTAGTAATTAGGTGCAGTCCCGAAGCACTTGGAAGCAGTGATAGTTTGATAGGATTCGTCTCTCCCGGTATTAGGGTTTGATATCGCGCTGTGTTCAGAAAGCCATTACACAAAGTCCTTGGCCAATACAAGCGGGATTTACTGGTAGATACTCCAGTAGTTTCTCAGGGTGTTTTGGGCTACACTCCGACACGACTTATTGCTCTATTAGGGGTCTGACGATTACCGTCTCCTAGGCCGGATGTGCGATACTCTTAGACGAACAGACCAGACTGTATGGAGATTGTCACAGATAGGCTCAGTAGGAGTTCGGATGTGTTTGCTCATCGGCCTTCTTATCGACAGATACCTGGATAGCCGTTACGTGCAGCTAGTACTGCTGACATGCTTTTGGTTAAACCTACTGCCAGCGTAGTATCGAGTCTTTAGAGTCCCACACAGAGGGTTTCCCTGCATCTGGCAAAAGATATAGAAGCCGTATGGTTTTACAGCAGGGCTTCGATCACATACGTGTACTTGTGCACGTACAATGTTCGGGCGGATAATACTAGTGGGTTTTAGTTTAAGCCGGATCCTAGTATTATATTGATGGATTATTTTCGTCTCTTTGTATTCGTATTTTTCGAAATACGGATATGTAGATGTATATACGGTTGAGGGGCATTCTTGTAATTTACTCGGGACTGCTTCAAGAAGAAGACACCTTATTTGGGTTTTAATCTTTTGATTAAAAGAATAATGAGGTGGAAGAAATGAGGTGTAGGATTATATTAAATGAAGCATGGCTCTTGGTGACTCATGGCATGACTCACTCAATAGATATTTGTTGAAGCATGCTAGATATTTTGATGAGATATTTTATCTTATCAATTATTGTATGCTTCATGATTCATCATAATTGAGCCATCTTTATTTTTCAATCCTCATTCTACACTCTCTTTTCCTCAAGCTCCTTCTCCTTCCTCTAACCCTAAATCTCTCATGTGTTGAGAATCCTTGGGTATTTAGAGACAAAGTAATCCATCTTCACTATCTACATCATTTAGGATATCTAGTTTAGCGAACTAGATGTCGTAGTTACCTCGGATTTGAGGTTGGATCTCAGACTATAGACTTTCGGGTGGATCATTTTGACTTGAGGTGGCCGACGAGGAGGCATCGATCCAAACGATCCTTGGAGCTTATGACGAGGAGGAGGACGGCGACAAGAAGACCCGAAGGATATATGGTAACGTGAGGTATAACTTCCTATCCGTGTAGTTAACCTCATACAGTTTTGTTAGTTTGGGTTTAGCATCGATCCTGGAGTTCAAGTCGGTTTTGCGACACCCGTAAAAATCGTTTTTTATATATTCCGCCTCCCCGCAAATCCGCGAGGTGCGCGACATTGACTTAAAGTGATATCAAAGCTTACTAAACCTTAGCTAACAGTTTAGACAACGTGTAAAACTATGAAACCGAAATAACTCTGAAACACAAAACTAAGAATTCAAGTTTCTGTCAAATTTTCCGGAGGGTCTAAATTTTTTTATAAACAATTGCAGAGTGCTCCTTTACTTGTTAGATGAACGTAGAACAAAAATGAGGCAATTCTAACTCAATGTGGCAGAACAGAACAAAAGCGAGTTCCTGGGTTACATAAAAGAGAATGGAAATCTCTCTCAGCTTACTCCTCTATACACACCACAACACAACGGTGTATCGGAAAGACGGAATAGAACCCTATTGGATATGGTAGTTCCCTGATGAGTAACGCTGAGTTACCGCGATCCTTCTGGGGTTATGCACTGGACTCAGCTGCATATCTTTTGAACATGGTTCCTACCAAGACTGTGCCTACCATATCATATCAGATCTGGAGTGGGAAGAAAACCTATCTTCAGTATCTGAAGATATGGGGATGTCCAGCAAAAATCAGCATGCGGAAAAGCTCGAGGCACGCTCGGTACTGTGTAAGTTTGTAGGATACCCAAAGAACTTCAGGGGGTATCTTTTCTATTATGCAGAGAAACAAAAGGTTTTTGTTTCTCATCTTGCCCATTTTTTTGAAAAATCAATTTTTGGAAAAAGAAACTAGTGGGAGCGCAATAGCACTGGAAGAAATTCCAGAACCACAAGCTATTACTGAAAGCACAGTAGAACCAGAGGTTTCAAAAAACCGGACATCCCCGCACCACTCCGCAGAACCAGTAGGCAATCTCATCCGTCCGAGAGATACTACGGTTTTCTTATAGACAGGGATAGAGAGGATTGCATTATTGACAATGATGAGTCAACTAGCTTCCTGCAAGCCATTCAGAGTGGTGGCTCGGTAAAATGGCTGGATGCAATGCGGACCAAGATGTAGTCCATGTACACCAACAAAGTATGGACTTTGGACATTGCTCCAGAAGGGGTAAAACCCGTAGGTAGCAAATGGATCTTCAGAAAGAAGATTGTGTAGATGGACATGTTGAAACCTATAAGGCTAGAATTGTTGCAAATGGTTTTCATCAAAGACCTGGTTCAGACTATGATGAAACATTTTCTCCAATGGCTATGCTCAAATCCATTCGGATCCTTCTTGTAATTGATGCCTTCCACGATTATGAGATTTGGCAGATAGACGTAAAGACCGCTTTTCTGAATGGACATTAGGAAGAGTGTGTCTATATGGATCAGCTAGATGGTTTCATTTGTTGGATATAGTGCCCTCATAGTCAATTATTGGATCGCAGGCACGTGATTGCAATGATTGAGGGAGGACCTATGCCGGTAGGACAGTCTTACTCAAGATGATAGTATGCTATCTGGTTTATCTTTATCATCGTGTACAGCTTTAAGTGATATTACAAATCACTATTACGTGTTGATAGAGCCCTTAGGATTCTTGCTTGACAACCAGCAGTATGATGGCGATCATATACGTGAGAGTTGGGTAGTCTATAAGCACATCCTTAAAGTGGTCCCTAGTCATGGGAGTTTCGAGACTGGGCATCGACACTCCATTAGTAGACTAGTGTATACAGTCGAGACCCTGACGAGGGACGGTGGTCGGTCTCACAAGCCATTGGTGTCAGTTGGTTCACCTAAGATGTATACAGGTGTTTATTGGGTTATGAGTACACCGGACAGGACTCGCCGGGAACCTGCTAGTTGGTATTATACCTGACGTCAGATAGCAGTTCCCTGGTGACATGTGTACAGGTTAGTCTATCGACCTGAGATCGTCATTTATCTCGTGTGAGTTCCCACTGTGCTTTGATTACTACCCTACCACGGCTCAAAGGAGTCATGCAAACAGGTTTTAGTTGGGTACAGTCCCGAGCCATATGGAGGCAGTGAGCGGATCGGCAGGGGTTTCGTCTCTCCCGGTATTGGGGGTGAGATCGCGCTGTGTCTAGGAGAGCCATTACACGAAGTCCTTGGCCAAGGTAGGAGATTTACTGATAGGTATTCTAGTAGTATCTCAGGGTGTTCTGGGCTACACTCCGACACGACTTGTACCGCTTTTGGGGGTCCGAATTTTACCAACCCCCTAGGCCCGACATGCGATACTCATAGACGAACGGACCGGACTGTACGGATATTGTCACTGACAGGCTTAGTAGGGTGTCAGGATGAGTTCGCTCATCGGTCTCCCTTTTGGTCAATACCTGGTAGCCGTTACGTACGGCTAGTACCACTGACGTGCTAGTGGTTAAATCCACAGCCAGTGTATTGACGAGTCTTTAGAGTCCCCCACAAACAGTTTCTCAAGTTTCGGGCGGAACGTTGTAGAGGCCGTATGGTATTATGGCAGGGTTCGATCATATACGTGCAGTCGTGCACGGATCATGATCAGGCGGATCATACTAGTGGGCTTTGGTTTAAGCCGAATCCTAGTATTAGATTTGTTGGATTACTTTAGTTTCATTGCATTCGTATTCATTCGAAATACGGATACAGGTATGTATATACAGGTGAGGGGTATCCTTGTGATCCGTCTACTTTAGTAGATGCCATTCTCTTTTTATTGTTGCAAACGTTTGGATTAATGTTTGAAAATGGAAATTGTGAGCTCAAAGTCATGATTAGGAGCATTAATTATGACACATGCACAAGTGATGACTCATGGTCTCTTTATTTATGCATATGTCACATTTTGGATTGATTTATGTGTTGAAATGATAAGAGGAGAGAGAGAAAGAGGGCAGCCATATGGCTTGAGGTTTGCTCTTGTGTTTATTCTTGAAGCTCACTCCCATTATCATTCTAACACATAAGAAAAAGAAAAGGCACTTCTTCTTCTTCTTTTCCTCTTTTAAGCTCACTATCTCCATTAATGGAATCCACTTAAACCTCCATCCATACACTCTCATGCGTTGAGAATCAATGGATGCTTGAGACAAAGTGATCACACACATTCTCTACTTTACCTTGGACACATCGGCTAGCAAACTTTGTGTCCGAGTTACTTCTGTTGGAAGCGGGAGCCCGTAAAAGGATTCATAGATGTGGTGCACTTTCCGACGAGGAGACCGGAGACCGAGCGAGATCGGAGATGCCGCAAGGAGCTAAAGATGGTGGTTAAAGACCGAAGGATACGGATCGATCGGTATAGCTTTTCTAACCCTCTTTAGATTGCTAGTTTAATGTTAATGGTTCAATCCGGGATTAAAGTCTGCATTAGCGCCAGTTTCAAGTTTATGAAAAGTTTTTGTTTCCGCATTGTGGCCTCGGATCGACGGCCGGGACGCTGCCGTAGACTTACATGATATCAGAGGCGCGCTATTAACCTTAGCTAGCTCATTTTAGACAATGTTAATTTGTCGAAATCGAAACAAACCCGAACAATGCCACTGCAGTTTTGTTCTCTGTTAATTTTTAAAGTGTTCAGAAAAAAAAATTTCAAACATGTGCAGAAGACTAATGAGCCTACCAGATGACCACTGGCCAAATACGAACCCAAGCCTTCAGAAAAAAACCAGCCACCTACCTTACTTTTCCAACCAGGCCGGCCCATATGTTGATATTGGGCTTCGTATTTGGGCTGCCCTCTGGTCTCTGGGTAGTTGGTGCAGTGGTATTGTTTGTTCGGCCCAATTTGGATATGGTTTTATCAGTTTTTCTGGGCTATTCGGGGGGTTATTTCAGATTCGATATTTTATAATATTGTTTAAAGTTTACAGTGCATTACATTATATCCGCGACCGTGAATGTCATTTGATCGGTAAATCTTGTCTAATCGCTATAGCCCCTTTTAGACGGATTTGGGAACGTGACATTCACGTTGATGTTCTGTGTTGTGCTGTGATGTTGCGGATATGTCGTGGTGGATAGCTTGGAGCAATGTTAGTACAGTTTAGTTTTATTTGTACATTTGATATTGTGGGGCGAGCGTCCGACATGTGGACTGTCGTCACTTCCTGTTTGTATATTATTCTTTTAGGGCACGACCGGGTTGAGGTCGATGATCCTGTTGTACATATTTTATTTTCTGTACTAGGATTACACCGCGGTGGGGTGCACGGATAGCCGGGTTTTAGAGAGAAACGGGCCCGCGTCTTATGGCTTTGAGACGGAGGGGGCTTCACTCTAAAATTAGCGGCTATTCGCCGCACTCGTAGGGGGTATAGGTTGACCTAAAGAGGGGTGCTCAAGTTACCAGATTCCGTGAAGTGCTGGGTGGTCCATTCACTTTGTTGAAGGGGCTGCCTCGGTTCAGGTTTTGGCGGGTAACTTACCGCGCCCGTAGGGGTCTAGGATTTCATTGCATAGGCTATCCACACGACCAGGGGAACGTCGGGTTTCACTTGCGGCTCAAAGGAAACCCGGGGATCCCAGATTATCTGTATTGTTCTGTGATGCTTATTACATTTCTGTGATGTTGCATTTATCGTGCCTTGAGCGATTATTATATATTGATATATATACTAGTAGATGTTGTATATGTTTTTCATCCGCGCTAGTCCAGTCCCCGCTCTGTCATTATAAGTAACCTAACGGGTGATGACGGGACCCAGTGGCGAATGCGGATGGTATATACGTACATCATATTTTCGTTCTTTTTTAGTGTGATCAATTGATGGGACTGCATTGATTCGGATCAATGCAAGCTAAACAAACATGTTTGATGTTGTTGGAACAATTTTTCAAAAAGCTGTTATTACAATGACATTCTCTTTTGTTTTGCACAGTAGTACTCGGTTATGAATATCCAGCACCTCAGTCGACGAGGCAAGGGCCGAGATCCCTTCACCAGGAGTGATCCCTTGGGCAGAAGTTTGCGTCAGGGTAATAACTTCACTATAGTCGATTACTTTTTGCTTTGCATCATGGTATTCATATGGAATATCCTGCACCTCATTCTACGGGGAAAGGGCCGAGATCCCTTCATCGGGAGTGACCTCTTTAGCAAAGGTTTTCGCCACTATATTTATAAAAAGCTATCTCGTTCCTTCAATGATATCAAGTTCATTACGTTAAAGGTTTTTCGCCAAAAATCATTCATAGCCCTCCGTCATTTCAGACGGGTAGCACTTAGTATTCATGCTATGTTTGTTGGCCTTCGTCAAGGCATAGTGTATGGTAGCTATTTGTTACTTTTCTGCAGCATAGATAGATGCGTTAGTTTGGGACAGTCGTACTACTACTTTGGCCTTCGTCAAGGGTATGTACGGGTGGGTTCAAATTAACCTGGATAATGATGGATAGAACTTGACATGTGACTTATGATATGTTGGCCTTCGTCAAGGTCATAAGAGCATGGGGTAAAAATCATATCGGGAGTTTCTAAAGAAACTGAAACTTGCCAGATATGCGCATACCTTCTGGAGTGTGATAACGTGAGTGGATTCCATCACGTTATCATGCGATGATAGTTGGATCCCGATTCCCACTGATGAGTTGGTTTACTTCTCGGGTGATCCCGACTAATTCTTCTTTCAGGTTTGGAGGAGAATTTGATGTTACAGTGGGAGCTTTCCTGATTAGATAAAGTGATAACCATTCTGATGTAGGTTAGAGTGCACGCAGAGTGTTTCTTTTCTCTCTCTCTTTGGCAGCGACCATGGCCCGACCCTAAACTATGACTCGGTGACCAAGTTAACCGAACCTTCTTAAACCACTGGCTTTTGGATTGTCAAAGTTGCATACCTCATTACCCCTCCTACTTTTACCCTTTTCTCCAGAACACCCCGTATTACAACGAACATCCACTTCCATTGGATAAAACCATCGTATGGTTATATACGAACTCGAAGGAACTTGTTCCAGATTCGAGGATGGTTTTCAGTTCTGGAGAAAATGAATAGGACTATTCAGTTGTCTTTTCCTTTTACCTTCTCTCAGATTGCGAGTGCTCCTTGGATTAGGATGGTACACCTATTACGCTAATTAGATAGTCTTCATCCAAACCATAGGTAGGTGCCGAAAGGTAGGGAATGAAGAAAACCGATTAGCCTAAGTAAGGTGTACAGAAGGTAATAAGTAAAGATAAATAAAGGGATTAGAAAGAGGGCAAAGTAAAATGCGACTGCTATTCACGACCAAACCAAGTATTTCAACGCCACTCCTACTTCACCTTTGTATTTCTCCAGAACACTCCGTATCACTACGAAGATCCACAGTTTATTGGATAATCCGTCGTATGGTTATATACGAACTCGAAGGAACTTGTTTCAGTTCGGGGATGGATTCTGGTTCAGGAGAAATAGGATTAAGGTTTGTTCAGTTGTCTTTAATCTTTACCTTCTCTCAAGTTGCGAGTACTCCTAAGATTAGGAATGTACACCCATTATGCTTATTGAATAGTCTTCTTCCAAACCATAGGCTGGTGCTGAACGGTAGGGAAGGAAGAAAACCATTTGGCCTAAAGGTGGTGTACAGAAGGTAATGACTGAAGTCATATAAAAGGATTTGGAGAGATGGCAAAGAAATATACAATTACGGTTATGAATCTGATAATGGAAGAGGTATTACTAGCAATACCCGGATACCCCTTCGAAACATTTTCATATTTCAGTTTCACTGTGCATTATTAATTGAAAACTGATTTCCTAATTAGCCCTTACTCCAGAGTATGTATTTACCAGATTTGATTCTCACATCTGTATGGTTTTACAGATGATGAGTGGGAGTAAGTTATTGGTAATTAGGTGATCATCCTCATTATATAGGGACTCATTGTAATTGGTGATATTTGAGGAAATCGCCTGGGTGTTTGCCGGACGGCAAATATTTGGTTTTGAATATCCGTTGTTATGCACCAATTTCAAATTGATATATCTGTACGTTTATTTTTATAAAGTGAGATATAACTTTTTGAAATTATGTCCATGATATTTACCTATATCGGTTGATGGTTAGGTAAGGAGTATTAAACAGCGGTGTAGTTCTTCTTAACCATAGTACAGTTTTCAACCTACGACGCACAGGGTTTGAGTTATTCAACTCAGTGGACTTATACAGAATATTGTATATTGTCCAGTGTCTATAAGGACAGAGGGGTTGGTCCTCGTACTATATTCTTTTTACTTATGACTTCTCTAGTTTTTAGACAAGTGTTTCGTAGAAATACAAGGTCTAAGTTTTGAGAAGTTATAGGTATAAGAGTAAAGTAGAGAACCACGTGTTGCAAGTAACAGGATTCTTCAAGGTAATCGAAGATGTAGATACTTGTGTATGGTATTCAGTTGATAGTAATGGTTTTGAGAAAATTGTTTCTTTTTCAGGTTACTTATATCTGGATGCATTCCTAAGTTGAGTAACGCTGATCGGCCTCCTTCCATTTAGTTGACATGCACTGGAGACAGCTGCGTGATTTGAATCTGGTTCCAATTAAATCAGTGCCTCTGTTTCTATATTGGATATAGAATAGTTCATATCTTAACAATGTTAAGGTACGGGGAGTTGTCCGTCTTATGCTTAAAACCAGACTCTGGATAACTCAAAGGGCGTTTCTGTAATGGCAGTTTGTGGGTTGACCCGGGCTCTGACGAGGATTGACTTTCTACCATCTGGAAGATCAATAGTGATATTGTTCTAGACTTGCCACAGTTTTAATAAAAATGGATTTTTTCAGAAAACAGTAGTGGGAGTATGGTAGATCTGGAAGTGATTCCAGAACCACAAACGATTACTGGAAATTTGATGAGAACCTAAAGATTCAATCATGTTTGACATTCCATTGGCCACTCCGCAGATATGGTGGGTAACCTCAAGCACCCGAGAGGTACTCCGGTATCCTCAAGGACGGTGACAGGGAGGTTCTTGTTTACCCAGACTTAACACTACTGTTGTTCCAGACTATGAGACCCGGCAGGAGGATGAATATAGCGTCATTCTAAACTAGCTTTAGAAGTGCATGTGTATATGACTCTGCCAGAGGGTTTTTGTAGTCAGTGGGAGCAGCGGAAGCATAGTGGACAAGTAGCTTATGTCTATTTATAGACTAAAGCAGATATAGCGGAGATAGATCATCTATTTTTGATGTGACAGTCATAGATTTGACTTCATCAGAATAGGGAATGGATCTATTAAGAAGCTAGTAGGGTGTGATGTCCTGGTATTTGGATGACATACACAGAGTAGGAAGTGAAATTCCTATACTACGATCGGTTATACTTTGGTTGTCATACAGTGGTTTCTCCACATAGTATATAGATATAATATCAGACATTCTGGTTACTAGATCTATGGTTTTAGATATAGATTTGGGAAGAGTCCCAATCTGGGTACTTAGACAGCATTCTAAAGGTGTTTTAGAATGGACGACTCCTGGCATGGTAGTGTACCTGCAGGTGATGGAGTCACCCTCTCTAAAACTGTCTTACAGACTAAAGGGGAAAGGGATGTGCATGATTGGCATATCACTTACTTAGGCAATTGAGTCAATCATGAGATGTCAAGTACCACACCAGATGTTGTTTTTGCGCTAGATGCAATAAGTTGTGATATTAATCCAATCCTGGAGAAACGTTCGGAAGCAGTTTTAGAACATAAGTTGATGTTCTAGGGATATGATAACGACAGCCTCCTTCGGGAGACGGTTATCATTCCAGGCTTCTAAGGTGACCTGGATGACAGAATGACTGTCAGAGTTATAGTTTTCCCTCTGACGAGGGGCAATAGTTTGAACAGGTGGTCCAAGCGGATACTGAGAGAGGCATGGCACAGGATACTGATTAAGTTCAGTTGACGGTACAGTCTAAGAAGTTTGGATTTGGAGTTCATTTATGAACTAGGTCCCATCAGATATCCAGACATATTCTAAGACAGGTATTTCTCATTTCGGGAGATGGCTTTCTCCGCGAACTTGAGATTAAGAGAGACATAGAAAGAAACATCGGGGCAGATCCACTCACTGAGGCTATTTCTCGAACGCAATAGTTTTACAAACAAGTTTTGTGAAACTGATTAGTAGAGGAGTTGGGTGTTTGGTATCACATGGGCTGTGAGTATGCGACATCGCAATAATTAGTCTTGAGTGCAAGTGGGAGATTGTTGGATATAGTGCCCTCAAAGTCAATTATTGGATCGTAGGTACGTGATTGCAATGATTGAGGGAGGACCTATGCCGGTAGGACAGTCTTACTCAAGATGATAGTATGTTATCCGGTTTATCTTTATCATCGTGCACAGCTTTAAGTGATATTACAGATCACTATTACGCGTTGACAGAGCCCTTAGGATTCTTGCCTGACTACCAGCAGTATGAGGGCGATCATATACGTGAGAGTTGGGTAGTCTATAAGCACATCCTTAAAGTGGTCCCTAATCGTAGGAGTTTCGAGACTGGACATCGACACTCCATTAGTAGACAAGTGTATACATTCGAGACCCCGACGAGGGGCGGTGGCCGGTCTCATAAGCCATTGGTGTCAGTTGGTTCACCTAAGATGTATATAGGTGCTCATTGGGTTATGAGTACACCGGACAGGACTCGCCGGGAACCTGCTAGTTGGTATTATACCTGACGTCAGATAGCAGTTCCCTGGTGACATGTGTACATGTTAGTCTATCGACCTGAGATCGTCATTTGTCTCGTGTGAGTTTCCACTGTGCTTTGATTACTACCCTACCATGGCTCAAAGGAGTCATGCAAACAGGTTTTAGTAGGGTACAGTCTCGAGCCATATGGAGGCAGTGAGCGGATCGGCAGGGGTTTTGTCTCTCCTGGTATTGGGGGTGAGATCGCGCTGTGTCTAAGAGAGCCATTACACGAAGTCCTTGGCCAAGACAGGAGATTTACTGGTAGGTATTCCAGTAGTATCTCAGGGTGTTCTGGGCTACACTCCGACACGACTTGTACCGCTTTTGGGGGTCTGACTTTTACCAACCCCCTAGGCCCGACATGCGATACTCATAGACGAACGGACCGGACTGTATAGATATTGTCACTGCCAGGCTCAGTAGGGTGTCAGGATGAGTTCGCTCATCGGTCTCCCTTTTGGTCAATACCTGGTAGCCCGTTACGTACGGCTAGTACCGCTGACGTGCTAGTGGTTAAATCCATAACCAGTGTATTGACGAGTGTTTAGAGTCACCCACAGACAGTTTCTCAAGTTTTGGACGAAACGTTGTAGAGGCCGTGTGGTATTTTGGCAGGGTTCGATTATATATGTGCAGGCGTGCACGGATCATGATCGAGCGGATCATACTAGTGGGGTTTGGTTTAAGCCGGATCCTAGTATTAGATTTGTTGGATTACTTTAGTCTCATTGCATTTGCATTCAATCGGAATGCGGATGCAGGTATGTATATACAGGTGAGGGGTATCCTTGTGATCCGTCACGAGTTTACTTTAGTAGATGCCATTCTCTTTTTATTGTTGCAAACATTTGGATTAATATTTGCAAATGGAAATTGTGAGCTCAAAGTCATGATTAGGAGAATTAATTGTGACACATGCACAAGTGATGACTCATGGTCTCTTTATTTGTGCATATGTCATATTTTGGATAGATTTATGTGTTGAAATGATAAGAGGAGAGAGGGGGGGCAGCCATATGGCTTGAGGCTTGCTCTTGTGTTTATTCTTGAAGCTCACTCTCATTATCATTCTAACACATAAGAAAAAGAAAAGGCCCTTCTTCTTCTTCTTTTACCTCTCTTGAGCTCACTATCTCCATTAATGGCATCCACTTAAACCTCCATCCATACACTCTCATGCGTTGAGAATCAATGGATGCTTGAGACAAAGTGATCACACACATTCTCTACTTCACCTTGGACACGTTGGCTAGCAAACTTCATGTCCGAGTTGCTTCGGTTCGAAGCGGGAGCCCATAAAAGGATTCATAGATGTGGTGCCCTTTTGGACGAGGAGATCGGAGACCGAGCGAGATCGGAGATGCCGCAAGGAGCTAAAGATGGTGGCTAAAGACCGAAGGACACGGATCGATCGATATAGGTTTTCTAACCCTCTTAAGATTGCTAGTTTAATGCTAATGGTTCGATCCGGGATTAAAGTCTGCGTTAGCGCCAGTTTCAAGTTTATGAAAAGTTTTTGTTTCCGCATTTTGGCCTCGGATCGACGGCCCGGGCACTGCCGTAGACTTACATCATTCAGAGTGGGAGCAGCGAGAAAGTGTGCAAGTTGCTTAAATCCATTTATAGATTAAAGCAGGCATCACGGAGTTGAAACATCTGTTTTGATGAGACGGTCAAAAAATTCAACTTTATCAAAAATCCATATGAACCATGCTTTTATAATAAGATTGTAACGAGAACTATGGTATTCCTCATCTTGTACATGAATGAAATTCTCTTGATAGGAAATGACATTCTTATGCTATAATTAGTCAAAAGATTCTTCTCACAAAGATTCTTCATGACAGTCCTGGGTGATGTCAACTACATTCTAGAGATCCAGATCTATCGAGATAGATTTAAGAGGATGTTGGGACTTTCATAATCAAAATATATCAACACCATGCTGAAAAGATTTAGTATGGAAAATTCAAAGCGTGGTAGTCTACCGGCTTGTCACGGAATCACCCTTTCCAAAGAGATGTCTCCTAAGACTGATTTGGAAAGGGCTCGTATCACATCTATACCCTACGCTTCTACGGTAGGCTCTATAATGTATGCGATATTGTGTAACAGACCAGATATTGCTTATGCACTAAACGTGGTAAGCCCGTATCAGTCAAACCCAGGGGAGAAGCACTGGGAAGCAATAAAGAACATTCTCAAGTACCTGAGAAGGACTAAGGAGATATTCTTGGTGTATGGCGGAAAAAACCTCCAGATCGAAGCCTTGCTGACTCCAGCTTCTAGTGTGACAAGGATGACTCTAAGTCCATGTCGGGTTATGTCTTTACCCTCAATGGAGAAGCGGTCTGTTGGAAGAGCGCCAAGCAGAACACCGTTGCTAACTCGACGATAGAAGCAGAGTATATCGCTGCTTGTGACGCCGCAAAAGAGGCAGTCTGGATGAGAAAGTTCTTAATTGAACTTCAGGTGGTTCCGACTATTGTTGATCCAATATCGCCGTATTGCGATAACAACGGCGCTATAGGTTTAGCGAAGGAACCCAGGTCCCATCAGAGGTCCAAACATATCTTGAGGCAGACCACCTGATCTAGGAGATCGTTGATCGCCGGGAGATCGAGGTGAGGAGAGTAGATACGGAGAACAACAGTGCAGATCCACTCACCAAGGCCATCCCTTAGACACAGTTCGAGAGGCTATTCAAGATGATAGGTCTACGATATTCCAATACATAGCATTAGTGCAAGTAAGAGATTGTTAGTGTTATATGCCCTAGAGACTATTATTGTATCATACTGGTTTGTATATTACATATTGGAAGCTTGGGATATACACAGATATAGTAACGGTCTTGCTCAAAATGGTAGTATGCTACCTGGTTTGTTTCTACCTCAATATGTGCGAAGTGTTTCTTTTAGCATATCTCTTATACATATTGGTAGAGCCCTTAAGATCTTTGCTTGATTACCAGCGTTATGATGGTAGTCACACTAGTTGGGGCTGGGTAGTCTATAAGCACATCCTATACAGGTCCCTAGTCATAGCATTATCGAGACGGGGCATCGATACTCCAGAGTGGACTATTGTATACACTTCTCATCCCAGCAGGGGAAATGATATGTCCCACAGCCATTAGTACGTCGTACTGGAGATAGTATGCAGGTGCTCATTGGGTTATGAGTACACTGGACAGGACTCGTAGGGAAATGCTGGTGGGTATTATACCTATCGTTGGGTGGCAGTTCCCAGGTGACATGAGTACAGTTTAGTAAGTCTACTTGACACTGCTTCTTCGCCTTGAGTGTGTTCCCACTGTTCTTAGATTACTATCTTACCACAGCTCCAAGGAGTCATGCAAACAGGTAGTAGTTGGATGCAGTCCCGAAGCACTTAGAGGCAGTGATAGTTAGATAGGATTCGTCTCTCCCTTATATATGGGTATGTATATACGGTTTAGGGGTATTCTCGTAATTTACTAGGTATTGCTTCTAGAAGAAGACACCTCATTTAGGTTTTAATCTTTTGATTAAAAGAATAATGAGGTGGAAGTTTACATTAAATGAAGCATAGCTCTTGGTGACTCATGGCATGACTCACTCATTAGATATTTGTTGAAGCATGCTAGATATTTGATGAGATATTTTATCTTATCAATTATTGTATGCGTCATGATTCATCACAAATGAGTCATCTTTATTTTTCAATGCTCATTCTACACTCTCTTTTTCTCAAGCTCCTTCTTCTTCCTCTAACCCTAAATCTCTCATGTGTTGAGAATCCTAAGGTATTTAGAGACAAACTAATCCATCTTCACTCTCTACATCATCTAGGACATCTAGTTTAGCGAACTAGATGCCGTAATTATCTCGAATTTGAGGTTGGAGCTCGGACTATAGACTCTCGGGCAGATCGTATTTGACTCGAGAAGGCCGATGAGGAGGTATCGATCCAAACGATCCTTGGAGCTTATGACGAGGAGGAGGACAGCGACAAGAAGACCCGAAAGACATGGTAACGTGAGGTATAACTTCTTATCCGAGTAGTTAATCTCATACAGTTTTGTTAGTTAGGGTTTAGTATCGATCATGAAGTTCAAGTGGACTTGTGACACCCGTAAAAATTGTTTTTTACATATTCCTCCTTCCCGTGAACCCGCGGGGTGCGCATCATCGACTTACTGTGAGGCGCCACCATAGGATTTTAATCCTATAAGAATGGCTATGGCACCCTTGTGGAGGGCACGTGAGGCACTGTCTCATTAATTTTGAACAGAGCTTTGCTCTTTTATTGGGGGAAACAATATCGAATCGGGCAGTTTCGGGGAAATATTTCGCGTAGAACATCTCGCAAAAAATCCTCCATTCGATTGGTTGTGCAAGACGGCTTTCTTCCGCCTTCCACCATTCTTGGACGTTATTGGTAAGTTGCAACTTCGCAACCCTTACCCAAGCAATGTCCGGCACTTATGCTGCTGCCAGATCGGCTTTGATCGACTAAGCCCATTCTTCAGCTTCCAAAGGTCTCTCTTTTCCAGAAAATTGCTTTGGATGAAATGCCCGAAATTGCTTCACTCCAAGTGCTTCCGTTTCTGGGCGGTTCATGAGTATAACAGTCTGCTGCTGCTGTCCCTCCAAGAGGGTCTTTATTTCCTCGAACAGTACCGTCTGCTCGTTGATCGGAGCTACAACGGTAGGAGTAAGTGGAAGAGGAGGTGGTGTGGTGTTGCCATTGGCGTTCATGCTCGTATTGTTCGGAGAATCCTTAATCTTGAAAGAAAAATAGGGTTATGATAGAATTCAAGGAATAGAAATATAAAGAATATTTAGTTGCTGATTCTTGTAATATATTGCTTAGGTTTCCATGTAGAACTGACCCTGCAAGGTAGGGTTCCATGCAGAACTGACCTGTATGGGCCACCAACAAAACCTGTCACGTCCCGCTTTCCGATGTACAGATAAGGACATGTGACGAGACACGCGACGTATTTACTCAGAAGTAAACACGTTAAGCATAAATAAGCAATATAATATAAATGTACACAAGAATGATATGAGATGTAAATGAACAACAAATTTTTATTTATTAAACATTCTTAACAATACAACTGGAAAGTAAATACAATGCGGAAAGCAATGCATAAACAATGGCATGAACTGAAAGTAAAGATATATACAAATGAATAAAGCTCTGAGTCTTCTGCAAACTGCTCCAAGTCTTCTGAGCTGGGCTTGTTCATATCATAATAATGCATTAATATATTCCCCATTCTTAGTCATTTTACAAATAAACAGGTGCTTTTGACGCATATCTTCTACATAGTTGCAGGTTACAGGTTCTCGGGACAAAACAGTGAAAAAGACAAAAGACGATACAAAAGTGACTACGACCAATAAATGTTGGAATCTTGATCAAGTCTACATGAAGATCAGTTCACAAAGTACAAGGCAGTGCAAGATTCAAGACTTCTTTACGAAGCAACGGTAAAAGTCTACTACAATTATTCACTGTGGAGATCTGGAAGAGAACTAGAAGCCAACCTGAAGAACAAACTGAAGAAAATAGAAGACACCAGCAATCAGACCAAACCCTAGAAATTCCAACCCATGAAGCCTCCATACGGCCGCTGATCCGTGTCCAAGCATGGGGTTTGGCCGCGGTTCCGCGGCCGGGTTCTGCCCGTGTCGGCGGAATTTTGGTGGCGGTGCGCGGATCATTGAATAGGTCTTTTTCTTAGAGGGTATTTTTGTAAAATCAGATGTGCGAGTCAATTGTAACCTAGGGTTTCTATGTCCTATAAATAGAAACCCAAATACCTCTTTTAATGTATGCCTCCTTTCATTAATAAAATTCAGATTTCTTTTGGAGAGCATCGATGCCTCTTTTCATATCATTTATTCAGATCTGACAACCCTGTGTAAATGTTTGGAGAGAGCCATATGTAAAGTAAGTAGTTTTATTTAATTGCCCTAGTTTAGATATTTAATTCCTTGCCCTAGATAGATAGATAGCATGCTCTTCAATTCCCTAATGAGCGAGTAGTCTCCTCGCTTGTTAGGGTTAGCTTTGGGGAAGGCTTTTGAGAGATGAGATCTCTCATCCCTTTCTTGCCCATCACATATAATCAATAGGACTCCATGCATACATGCACACACCGCTCCCTATGGCATCCTATCCCATGAGGTAGTGGTGATACCGTAGTATAAAAGCCCGGTTGAGCGTGTTTTCCATGGAGGTTAGGGTAAGGATTGATAAAGGAAGGACAAGAACCTAGAGGAAGAAACATCTTCCCGAATGGTTCTAATCCCCTTTATTAATAATTACCATAACACCTCATAGATCTTAATTTGGGTATAGAAAGCGGTGAGATTTATTTACATTTCCAAACCTACCCTAAACCTAACCCTAGCAAGATTTAGATCTAGATAGATTTAGTTTTTAGATTTAATCAATTCGACACCAATCGGAATTAACTCGTAAGAACAATTAGGAAATTCACAAAATCTCTGTGGACCGACCCGTACTCACCGGCTAGCTACCAAGTGACGCCGTTCTTGATTGCGGTTTAGAAATATTTTTGATCATAAATCTCTTCGAATCAAATGGCGCCAAACTTATCTTTTGCTCGTCCTCGAGCAAACCTAGTTTTATTCTCGACAAAAACCTAACCTCACTTTCGCAGGGAAACGCGATTGCACTGAGCTCGTGCAATAAGCCGTTAAACCTCTAGGTGTCCCTAGTAGGAGGAGTGTTGTCTCCTAAGGGTTTTCAGCAGATACTACCCACAAAATCCTATCAATTCGGCCCATTAACTTTATTCTCCAATTAGGTTTCCCAACAAGAACTCTATTATCTTCGACTAATAAGTTATCCACTCGTATTCTTCACGCTTTTTTATCATTTAACTTAAGATTATATTTATTCTTGCAAATTTACTTAGCTTTTGGCATCTCTTAAGTTTTTTCCTTCTAGGGTTTCATCTCAACTTAGGAATTTTTATCATCTCTATTAAAGATATAAGTCTTATTCTTCATTCCTATCTCTTATCTAAACCCCAATCACATACACCCCTACGTGTGTGTATAAATCACCCCTACACTTGGAAATTCAAATCAAGCAATCATACTCTTGTCCGTTGTCCAAAGCACTTCTTAATAAGTGAATTTTAGATGAATTTCGCTCACACATCCTTCATGCGACCATTAATACTTCTTGAGGTACCAACAACCGATTATAAGATGTGTGTGCATATTAAAGCGTAATTCCTAGTCTTTTAACACCTAAGGCTTTAGCAGTGACTCCCAAACCAGTTGGTCTAAGGCACTAGGTGATGAAGCACCCTCGCTAAATATTTTTCTATTTTTGCAGTCTTAAGTAATTACAAAAACCAATGTTCATATTTTTATTATCTCTTTATTCACACTTGTATTTTTTTTATTTTCTTTGTACTAAGAACTTTAGACAAAAGCATTTCAAGGTCTCTTCTACTATTCCAAGTTTCAAGGTACGTGTTTGTGCAATCTGTAGGGTATATATTTTCAGAATCTAGATTTAAGCTAGGAATTATTTTTCAAACTTATACTTTAATAAAAATATCAATACTCTTCTCTTGTTTTAACTTAGCCCAAGAAGTGAACTCAAAATTTGCCTATTTCTAGATAAACTACAAAGACATATATTTTCTACCGTTAAACTTTAAGAAAAGTTATTTTTAGGGTTTTTAATTTACTATGTCTAAGATCTAATTGTTCCTAGCTAGTTAACCTATTTGTCAAACTCAAGTCAATTAATCGTCAAAATTGAATACTTTATTTTTTTTTACTTTTTTAATTTTTTAATTTTTTATGGGTTTTAAAATAATAAGTATGCAAATGCAAAAATATACACATGAATGCGAAGGAAGAAGGTTTACCGAGCATACCCCCATACTTAAACTTGACAGTGTCCTCACTGTCATGCAACACCAAGAGGGTCAACATGTCGGCACACCCCTGTTTATTTATTTATAAAAAAAATTATTGTTTTTTTTTTGAATTTTTTTTATTGTTAATAGAAAAAGAAAACAAAATATATATATATACATATATACAATCAAGGTCCTCCCCAAACTAAACAAGGCCTTACATAAGCCAAAGGTTAACACCAACCATTCAAAAATCTTATCGTGGTAATAGTAGGGTTGGTGAAAGAATGGAGTGGAAAGAAAAGAAATGAGAAACACACGAGACCGTATGGGAAGAAGAGTGGAATATGGTCTCGGTGGAGGAGGAGAATGGCGGAAGAGAGAAAGAAGTGTGGTACGATCTTGAGGGTGTAAATCGAGTGAATAAATTAGCGCAATATTTGATGACCGATGTGTTAAAAGCGATTGTGCTAATCTATTAACCCGTCGAGAAATGGGGTCAAATCCCTCAAGATTCGCATGAAAACATAGGTACATCGAACTTGGTAAACCCTCGATCGAAAATGGAAACGCGACGGAGTCTTGCATGGTCGAAACGATAGGAAGGACGAAAGGGAGTGATTTAGGGATAGTCTTAATCTCACCTAAGTAATCTGTCTCGAAACGATGGGATTCCATCGATGGTTCGAAATGACGGTAAGCAGCCGAGTCTGATGGTTCAACTAAGTCATCTGAAAATGTAAAGGACTCAAACTCGGGAGGTGAGTTTTCAACATCGTCCAAAAAATATTTCTAAACCATAATATTGCAGTATTATATTCCCCATTCTTATGCATTTTACAAATAAACAGGTGCTTTTGACCCATGTCTGCTACTTAGTTGCAGCTTACAGATTCTCGGGACAAAAACACTGAAATAGACAAAAGACGATACAAAAGTGAGACTACGACCAAAGAATAGAAGGATCTTGATCAAGCCTACACGAAAATTGGTTCACAAAGTACAAGGCAGTGCAAGGTTCAAGACTTCGTCATGAAGCAACGGCAAAAGTCCACTACAATGTTCACTGGAAAGATTTGGAAGAGAACCAGAAGATATTCTGAAGAAAGTCCTGAAGAAACATGTACCCAAATGCAGCAGAAACAACCCCAAGAAAAATGAAGCATCAAGCTCCCTATACGGCCGCGGATCTGCGGCCAAACGTGGGGTTTGTCCGCGGAACCGCGGCCATCAAGAACCCGTGTCAGCGCAGAAAAGTGTCGGTGCTGGCGGGCGTTGCTTAGGTCTTTTTTTAGGAGGTATTTTTGTAAAAGCAGATGTGCGAGTCAATTGCAACCTAGAGTTTCTATGAATCTATAAATAGAAACCCAAATACCTCTTTTGAGGTATGCCTCTTTTCATTAATAAAATTCAGATTTCTTTTGGAGAGTATCGATGCCTCTTTTCATATCATCTATTCAGATCTGACAACCCTGTGTAAATGTTTGGAGAGAGCCATCTGTAAAGTAAGTAGTTTTATTTAATTGCCCTAGTTTAGATCTTTAATTCCTTGCCCTAGATAGATAGATAGCATGTTCTTAAATTCCCTAATGAGCGAGTAGTCTCCTCACTTGGTAGGGTTAGCTTTGGGGAAGGCTTTTAAGAGATGAGATCTCTCATCCCTTTCTTGCCCATCACATGTTTTTATAGGACTCCATACATACATGCACACACCGCTCCCTACGGCACCCTATCCCTCGAGGTAGCGGTGATACCGTAGTATAAAGGCCCGGTTGAGCGTATTTTCCATGAAGGTTAGGGTAAGGATTGATAAAGGAAGGACAAGAACCTAGAGGAAGAAACACCTTCCCGAATGGATCTAATCCCCTTTATTAATAATTACCATAACACCTCATAGATCCTAATTTGGGTATAGAAAGCGGTGAGATTTAATTACATTTCCAAACCTACCCTAGACCTAACCCTAGAAAGATTTAGATCTAGATAGATTTAGTTTTTAGATTTAATCAATCCGTTCATACCGTTCGGAATTAACTCGTAAGAGCGATTAAAACACAAAATCCCTGTGGACCGACCCGTACTCACCGGCTAGCTACAAACGATGCCGTTCTTGATTGCGGTTTAGAAATATTTTTGGCATACGAATCAAATGGCGCCGTTGCCGGGGATGGCGTGTTATTTTCTTTTTGCAATTTCGTGTTAATCTAAAATCAAAATAATCATAAAAACTGAAAAATCAAATATATATATATATATCATTTTTTATTTTTGTGAAGGGTATTTTTGTGAATCTTTGCAGGATCGACGGATCTGGAAAAATCTAGAGTGCGAAACAGAAAACGGGAGATCAGAACAGAAGGGGATTGGAACAATAGAATTTTTTTGGGGACCTGAACCGCCGCTGCCGCCGCTAAACCTCCGCCGTATACCCCTTCCGACCGCTAAACCGCGGCGGCCTGGTCGAGTTAGAACGTGAAAAAAAATCTCGGGAACAGAACGTTCTAGGCGACCGCCAAACCGCGGTGGGAACCCACTTTAGACCGCTAAACCGCGGCGGCCTGGTCACTTCAGCTGGTGGAAAAATCTCTGTTTGTTTCCTTTCTCTCTCCTCTGCAAATCCCCATATATCTTCTGTCAAATCTTCTGCAGGATTCTTTGCACTTAAAAAAATCTTCCCCTTCCAATAACAAATCTTGTGCAGGATTTTTTGCGCCGCGCTTAAAATAAAAAAATTGATTGCAAGTGATTTTTTTCTGTTTTGCATATCTTTAATCGGACTTTAAGGGGCTTGAGACTAATTCAGATTGGGTGGGGATTTCATCACCCTTCCCAGGACCCCAGAAATCACATAAGGCATATGCATTAACCATTAATTAATTTAAAAAAATACTAGATTCAGCCCTAAGGACTTCGCGCTCAATAGGACAGAGGACTATTTGTAGGGATCGGCCGTTGATCTTAACCTGAGTTTGCGGTGTCTAGGCGGGTGGTTACTTAATTAGGACTACTACTTTCGTAGTGGGGAGCCTCCCACTCACCTGGCACTTACCTGGCCGCAATTGGCGGTGAAGAGGCGGTTTGAGGTCCTATTTCTAGCCCTTTGGAACAGTTAGGAGCTGTCTAGCTGACCTAGGTGACCCTAGATCTAGGCTTGATTGTGCATTTGTGGTTGATTGAAAGTGTGTCTAAGCCCTTTATCGAAAAAATTTTGCAAAAAAGTTCTAAATAAAAAAAGGGAAAATTTTTTTACAAAGACTTGCAAAAATTTTGTCGCCAAGATATCCTTGTACTCCATTTCCCCCACATTCTTTCTCTTCTCCTTCTTACATCATGGGTACCCCACCTCAGAAATCTCTTGCCGAACTTTGGTATCCTGAACCTAACTTTGCTTCGTACGTCAATTGTTTCGGTCGATTTAAGGACGATCCCTCCATGCCCAAAATTTCTTTGAAAGATCAAATAGAAGCATTTAGGAGAAACAGATCGACGTTGCAATCTACTTTGTGTCAACCATGTCAACCTTCACCACCTTCGTACGTTGATACCACTTTTTCGAGTCCTGTTGTAACTCCTAAACCGATGTCTTTTGCTGAGCATATTGCACAATCTCGTAGCCGATCTTTCACTCCTCTCCACACATCCATTTCTAGGGATCAACAAGTCCATTCACCTTTTTATCCAAATGTTGATCCTACTCCTGTCCAACCATCCAATTCCTACCAGTCCTACCCGACTTTCCCACCTTCACTAGACATTGCTTCTACATAGCCATTTGGGAGTTTCACATATCCAAATAATTTTGAATCTTTTTACCGAAACCCCTTCACAACCCATGTCTAGTTTCGAACAGTCGTTAGAAGCCTATATGGTAGCTACAAACAAAATGCTAAGGAATGTGGATGCGTCCATAGCCGCCCTTATACGACCTAATGAACCGGTAGCTGGTTTCCAACTAGCTCCAAATGTTTTAATGTATGAGGAGGCGGTTGGACAGAGTGAGAATTTGAGAGGAGAGAGTGAATTTTACACCCTTCCAAATCAAACCTACCCATACCTAATTGAATCCAACAACTCCAGTTTTCAAACATGTGTCCAAAATGAATAGTTGTGCGACTTTGTAGTGCTTGATTTGCCAGATTGTGAAGAGTCTCTTTCGAGTGAAACTACATCTAATTCTTTCGATCTTTACACCTCCAATCTAGAACCTGAATTGATAAATATCCATGCTTTTGATGAGGTGTCCGAAAAAATTGATTTTCATTTGATTGAGGATATAGATGCCGGGAATATTTTGGATGATGAACCCGTAAAATTGACTGAAATTTTATCTCCAATTCATTAACCCGAGTCATTAATTGTTTCTCCCGAACCTCATATGCGTCTTGATTTTGATGATAATGGCATGGATTGGCGAAATTTTGAGGAGAATTATGTGGATAGTATTAAGGAGAGTATTGAGGATAATATTGAGGTTGAACCATTTTTGTTTAATGTGTCGGATTTTTCAATTCATCCTCTTGAACCTTTAACTAAATCACCCTCCCTCATTTCCATCGTTCCAACCACGCAAAATATTTCGCTTGAAGACTGTGATCTTGAAAAATTTCTCTTTGAATCTGACACAGTTCTCACAGACGATAATGATTACGAGTGTTTCACTTTTTCGGACGATTTTGAAAACTCACCTCCCGAGTTTGAGTCCTTTACATTTTCAGATGACTTAGTTGAACCATCAGACTCGGTTGCTTACAGTCATTTCGAACCATTGATGGAATCCTTCAAGTTCGAGACAGATTACTTAGGTGAGATTAAGACTATCCCTAAATCACGCCCTTTCGTCCTTCCTATCGTTTCGACCACGCAAGACTCCGTCGCGTTCCCATTTTCAATGGAGGGTTTACCAAGTTCGACGTACCCATGTTTTCTTGCGAATCTTGAGGGATTTGACCCCATTTCTCGACGGGTTGATAGATTAGCACAATCGCTTTTAACACAACGGTCATCACAAATTGCGCTAATTTATTCACTCAATTTACACCCTCAAGATCGTACTACACTTCTTTCTCTTTTTTGCTATTCTTCTTCTCCACCGAGACCATATTCCACTCTTCTTCCCATTCGGTCTCGTGTGTTTCTCAATTCCTTTATCTGCACCCCATTCTTTCACCAACCCTACCATTATCACGATAGAATTTTTGAATGGTTGGTGCTAACCTTTGGCTTATATAAGGCCTTGTTTAGTTTGGGGAGGACCTTGTTGTATATATGTATATATATTTTTTTGTTTTATTTTTCTAATAACAAAAAAATTTATAAATAAATAAACAGGGGAGTGCCGACATTCTCAACTCTCTTGGTGTGGCATAACAATGAGGACACTGTCAAGTTTAAGTTTGGGGGTATGCTCGGTAAGCCTTTTTCCTTCGCATTCATGTGTATATTTTTTGCATTTGCATACTTATTTTAAAACCCAGAAAAATTGAAAATTTTGAAAAATTATAAAAATTAAAGTATTCAATTTTGGCCATAATTAACTTGAGTTTGACAAAAAGGTTAACTAGCTAGGAACAACTAGATCTAGACTTAGTAAATTAAAAACCCTAAAAATAACCTTTCTTAAACTTTAACGGTAGAAAGTATATGTATTTATAGTTTATTTAGAAATAGGCAAATTTTGAGTTCACTTCTTGGGCTAAGTTTAAATAAGGGAAGAGTATTGATGTTTTTATTAAAGTATAAGTTTGAAAAATAATTCCTAAGCTTAAGTCTAGATTCTGAAAATATGTACCCAACAAATTGCACAAACACGCACCTTGAAACTTGGAATAGTAGAAGAGACCTTGAAATGCTCTTGTCTAAAATCCTTAGTACGAAGAAAATAAAAAAAAATACAAGTGTGAATAAAGAGATAAAAAAAAATGAACACTGGTTTTTGTGATTACTTAAGGCTGCAAAAATAGAAAAATATTTAGCGAGAGTGCTTCATCACCTAGTGCCTTAGACCAACTGGTTTGGGAGTCACTGCTAAAGCCTTAGGTGTTTCAAGACTAGGAATTACGCTTTAATGTGCAAACACATCTTGTAATCGGTTGTTAGTACCACAAGAAGTATTAACGATCGCATGAAGGATGTGTGAGCGAAATTCATCTAAAAATTCACCAATTAAGAAGTGCTTTGGACAACGGACAAGAGTATGATTGCTTGATTTGAATTTCCAAGTGTAGGGATGATATATACACACACGTAGGGGTATGTGATTGGGGTTTAGATAAGAGATAGGAATGAAGAATAGGACTTATATCTTTAGTAGGGATGATAAAAATTCCTAAGTTGAGATGGAACCCTAAAAGGAAAACTTAAAAGATGCCGAAAACTAAGTAAGTCTACAGAATATATATAATCTTAAGTTAAATAATAAGGAAGCGTGAAGAATATGGGTGGATAATTTATGAGTCGAAAATAATAGAATTCCTTGTTAGAAAACCTAATTAGAGAATAAAAGTCAATGGGCCTAATTGATAGGATTTTGTGGGTAGTATCCGCTGAAAACCCTCAGGAGACAACACTCCTCCTACTAGGAACACCTAGAGGTTTAACGGCTTGTTGCACGAGCTCAGTGCAATCGCGTTTCCCTGCGAAAGTGAGGTTAGGATTTTGTTGAGAATAAAAACTAGGATTGCTCGAGGACGAGCAAAACATAAGTTTGGGGGTATTTGTTCATACCATAATATTGCATTATTATATTCCCCATTCTTATGCATTTTATAAATAAACAGGTGCTTTTGACCTATGTCTGCTACTTAGTTGCAGGTTACAGATTCTCGGGACAAAAACAGTGAAAAAGACAAAAGACGCTACAAAAGTGAGACTACGACCAATGAATAGAAGGATCTTGATTAAGCCTACACGAAGATCGGTTCACAAAGTATAAGGCAGTGCAAGGTGTAGGGCGTTTTTCGTCACCCCATTGAGATGGGAATACGCGCGTGCTGGTCAGGCGTACTACAGATTCCCCCTGCCTACGGTAGGCTGGGGTTTATTGATTGTGGGGATCCGAATCTCCGGCAGCCGCGGACTAAGTTGTCGTTAATTACCCCTCGCATTTGGAGCGAAAAAACCTCCGATTGACGGGTTAAACTGATCATGTGAACTCAATATGCAGTGCGTTGGTGTGTGTGTATTTTTTTTTTTGTTCCACTTGTAACAAAAAGGATATATATATATATATGTATATATATATATATATATATATTCTATATATAAAAACAAAAATAAATAAGTAAATAAATATTTAGAGAATTTTTTTTAATTTATTATTATTTTTTAAAATTTTTAAATATTATTTATAATTTATTTTTATTTATTTAATATTTATTTATTTTTATTTTAAATAAAAAAAAGAAGGAAGAAAGAAGAAAAGAGATTTTTTTATAAAAAAGTGGAGTCACATGTTAGCATGTGACCCCTCATATGAGGGGAGTCACATGCTAAATGTGACATGGAGGGTCACTTGTTAGCATGTGACCCCTCATGTGAAGGGGGATTTCACATGCTAGCATGTGACATGGAGGGTCACATGCTAGCATATGACCCCTCACATGCTAAGGGGGTGACCACTCATGTAAGAGGGGTCACATGCTAGCATGTTACATGGAGGGTCATATGCTAGCATGTGACCCCTCACATGCTAAGGGGGAATCACATGCTAGCATGTGACCCCTCACATGCTAGCATGTGAAAGGGGGTCACATGCTAGCATGTGACCCCTCACATGCTAGCATGTGACCCCTCACATGCTAGCATGTGACCCCTCACATGCTAGCATGTGAAAGGGGGTCACATGTTAGCATGTGAGGGGGGTCACATGCTAGCATGTGACCCCTCACATGCTGGGGGCAAAAAGAGCTCCAGATTTTTTTTTTAACGTGGAGTTTAACTCCAAAAGAATTTTATATGGCTAAAAAAATATAATGTGGAGTTAGACTCCCCCAAAAAAGTATTTTTTTTACTGTGGAGTTAAATTCCAAAAGAATTTCTGCAGTGGAGTTAAACTCTAAAAGAATTTTATTTGTGGAGTTGAACTCCAAAAGATTTTCTGTAGTGGAGTTAAACTCCAAGAGGATTTTATTTGTGGAGTTGAACTCCAAAAGAATTTTATTTGTGGAGTTGAACTCCAAAAGATTTTCTCTTTTCTCCTTTGAGAAGAAACCCAAAACGGGTTCTCTTGAAACTCCAAGATCTAGATCTTGGATGATAAAAAAAGAGACCCTTTTTGTTCTCTTGATGGAGTTTTGGGAGATAGGTTTATGGTAAAACTTTATTTTGTTTTTTTAAAAAAAGGAGAGCTAAGCTCTTGATTTATTTGGAAAATAAAAAGGAAGAGGAAGAACTTGAAGAAGAGAGAGTGCAGGCACAAACCCTAGTTTTTTTTTGAGGGAATGAAAAGTGTTTTTTATTAATCATCATATTGCCTTTTATAGGTTTACATATTTACATATAGCCCCTTGGGCTCCACAAAATGGCATTTTAGCCATCCCATGGCTCATGTGTCATTTCTTTTTGCACATAAGCCATGGGCTTACAAAATATTGGCTTTATGCCCATTTTGCATGCATTCATGTATAAAAAATTACATAAAAATTATTTATTACATGATCTATATTTTGGCTTGGAGAAGGCTGGCTGCGGGCTCGACATGGGCATGGGCCCGCTTGACCTGGGCTTGGGCCCACCTAGCTTGGGGGTTGACCTTGACTTTGACTCGGTCAACCGGGGTGTAAATTTTTACCCCAACAAATTGCCCCCCATCAATGAATGCACATCGCACATGTAGGTCGTGTGCATGAAATTGATGGATCTTTTTTTGCGTAGAGGCGACTTTCTTTGGTCCCCACTTTTTGGGATGTTCTGCCCTTTTTACGACATGGACGGTCGACGCTTGACGCGGCTCCGAGATGGAGTGTCTGTGGTAGACGTTTCTCTGGCCCAGAGTAATTCGGTAGACGTGCCCCCGGTATGGAGTGTCGGCTGGTTGACGTGTCCCCGGCATGGAGTGTCTGCTTGACGTTTCCCCGGCACGGAGTGTCGTTGTCGGACGTTTCCCTGATGCGGAGTGTCTGTGTTGGACGTTTCCCCGATGCAGAGTGTCGCTGGTCGACGTGTCCCCGAGACGGAGTGTCTGCTTGACGTTTCCCCGGCACAGAGTGTCGTTGTTGGACGTTTCCCTGATGCGGAGTGTCTGTGTTGGACGTTTCCCCGATGCAGAGTATCGCTGGTTGACGTGTCCCCGGCACGGAGTGTCGCTGGTCGACTTGTCCCCGGCACGGAGTGTCGCTGTTCGACTTTTTCCCGGCACGGAGTGTCGCTGATCGACTTTTCCCCGGCGCGGAGTGTCGCTGGTCGACTTTTCTCCGGCGCGGAGTGTCGGGTTGACTTTTCCCCGGGGCGGAGTGTCGCTGATCGACTTTTCCCCGGCGTGGAGTGTCGGGTTGACTTTTCCCCGGCGCGGAGTGTCGGTGGTTGACTTTTCCACGGCACGGAGTGTCGCTGATCGACTTTTCCCCGGCGCGGAGTGTCGCTGATCGACTTTTCCCCGGCACGGAGTGTTGCTGATCGACTTTTCCCCGGCACGGAGTGTCGCTGATTGACTTTTCCCTGGAACGGAGTGTCGGTGGTTGACTTTTCCCCGGCGCGGAGTGTCGCCGGCGCGGAGTGTCGGGTTGACTTTTTCCCGGCACGGAGTGTCGCTGATCGACTTTTCCCCGGCGCGGAGTGTTGGGTTGATTTGATTCCGAGGCGGAGCATAATTCCGGCAGTGAAGGTAGATATCCCGAGGCGAAGCTTGATTTCGACATGGGGTAAATTCTGGGACGGAGCATGATTCCGCCATAGAGGTTGTTGGATTGATTTGATTTGGGTTGACATCAGCATCGCTACACTGGAATATAGTACCAGCAGCGAATCATCATCTGTCGTGAGAGGATTTGGGAATTGTGTTTTTTTTTGTTTGGCATCTGCATTGCTGCACTGGAATAATGCCAGGAGCAACTCATCATTTACCCCGGGAGGATTTGGATTTGGTTTTTTGTTTGGCATCTGCATTGCTGCACTAGAATAATGCCAGGAGCAACTCATCATTTGCGCCGAGAGCATTTGGGAATTGGTTTTTGTTTGGCATCTGCATTGCTGCACTGGAATAATGCCAGGAGCAACTCATCATTTGCCCCGGGAGGATTTGGGATTTGGTTTGTTTGGCATCTATATTGCTGCACTGGAATAATGCCAGGAGCAACTCATCATATGCCCCAAAAGGATTTGGGAATTGGTGGATTAGGAGACAGGTTTTGATCCCTGTCACCTAAGACTTTTCCATTTTGTGAGCCGTAAGGGTCTCACAAAGTATTTTCTCCCTACGGGTCGTAAGGATCCCGTAGGTGTATTTTCTCCTTAGGAGTCGTGGGAACTCCTAAATGTGTTGCTCCTTTGTGAGTCGAAGGGATCTCACGCGGGAATTTTTTTTTCCTCACAAAGTCGAGAGGACTTTGCAAGTGCATTTCATTTCTTTTTCTTCTTTTACGAGTTTGCGCCCTTTCGGCTTTTCACAAACTCCCCGGTAGTCCTGCTGTTTTTACTCACGGAGCCCTTTCGGGTTTTCATCCGTGCCCATTTTGCTTGTGGACATACCATTTTTTTTTCGAGGGATCAGGATTGTTTTACGCCCGTGGATTGTATACGGTTTTGCAGGATGTATGATCCAGACCGTAGGGCCGGAAAAATTTCAGGACCTCGTTGGCGTCTGCATCGCTGCACTGGAATATGGCACCAGGAGCGACTCATCATTCGCCATTGGGGTATGGGATTTAGAATTTGGTTGGCGTCTGCATCGCTGCACTGGAATATGGTATCAGGAGCGACTCATCATTCACCACTTGGGGGTTGAGGAGCGATGGCTTAGGAGGCAGGTTTGGATCCCTGTCACCTGAGACTGTTCAATTTTATGGGCCGTGAGGGTCCCATAAAAGCACTTTCTCCCTACGAGTCGTAAGGATCTCGCAGGTGTATGTTCTCCTTAGGAGTCATGAGGACTCCCAAGTGTGTTTTTCCTTCGTGAATCGTAAGGATCCCACGAAGGTTTGTTCTTCCTTATGTATCGTGAGGACACATGAGTGGATTTCCCTCATTCCCAGTTTAATGACTTAGAGGTCGACTGTTTCCAGTTTAACGACTTAGAGGTCATCTGTTTCCAGTTTAACGACATAGTGGTCATCTGTTTCCAGTTTAACGACATAGCGGTCATCTATTTCCAGTTTAAAGACTTAGAGGTCAGTTGTTTCCAGTTTAACGATTTAGAGTTCATCTGTTTCCAGTTTAAAGACTTAGAGGTCTACTGTCTCCAGTTTAATGACTTAGAGGTCTGCTGTTTCCAGTTTAACGACTTAGAGGTCATCTGTTTTCAGTTTAAAGACTTAGTGGTCATCTGTTTCCTGTTTAACGACTTAGAGGTCTGCTGTTTCCAGTTTAACGACATAGTGGTCATCTGCTTCCAGTTTTAAAGACGTGGAGGTCTATTGGATTGATTTGGAATTTTGGGATAGGGGCCGGCATCAGCGTTGTTAACACTGAAGCACATATGCCAGGACACATAAGTGGGTCTTCCCAATGGAGCATAATTCCAAAGGCGGAGGCCAGCCGCATAACTGGTGGTTGCGGTGGGGCATGGGTATGCTGAGGATTATTTGAGCCCGTTTATTGTATACGTCAGTCAATTTGGGGACTAGCCGTAGGGCCGAAAGAATTTTGGGAAACTGGATTTTGGTCGGCGTCTGCATCGCTGCACTGAAATATGGTACCAGGAGCGACTCATCATTCGCCGTTTTTTTTACCGCGATTGCTCTATCATTTCAGCTTTTCTTATCGCGGAGATCGCGATTGCCCTATCATTTCGGCTTTTATTCGCGGTTGCCCCATCATTTCGGCTTTATTTTCATCTTTATTTTACTCGCTGATTTTTATTGCGAGTTGCCCCATCATTTCGGCTTTTCTTTATTTTTCTTTTATTTACACATTTTTTGTCTATTTACATATATATATATTTTTTTTACATTCCCAGTTTAACGACTTAAAGTTCGATGGTTCCCAATTTAACGACGTGGTGGTCATCAGGTGTTCCCAGTTTAACGACGTGGTGGTCCTTTTTGCTTATCCCAGCTCCTTGAACTTTGATCTTGGCGGAGCTGTGTTGATGACCTAGCTCTGTGGCTTGCCGATACATCCGAGGATTGTGAGGTTTTTTCAAGCTTATATTGGTCCTCTGCCCAATCTTTGAAAATATAGCGGTCTTCGATGGTATGAACCACCAGTCTATGATATGGGCAGTATATGGGATTGCCGGTCATGTTCATTTCCTGTGGCCTCTTTGGAACAGACAGTTGCAGACCGTTGTTCAAGGCATCTATGAATAATTTGCGGACTTCATCCCTCCTGAAGGAGTATACCTTCTTCTTTCTCTCCATTGGAGTAGGTGCCTTTACTGATGCTGATCCTCGAGGCACATGTCTGGGAGGATTAGGTTCCCGAAAGGCTTCGGTCTCCATTTGCATGAAATCGGCGATCGTAGCTTGACTGTTTGTTAATACGCCTTTCGACAGTTCTATCTCTCCCATCTTGTATTGCCTTTCAACCCAATCTTTGAAGACGAAGCAGTCCTCAATGGCATGAACTATCACCCTATGATAGGGGCAATATTTTGGGTCGTCGGTCATATTCTCTTCTTGCGGTCTCTTTGATTCTGACAGTTGTAGACCGTTTCTTAGGGCGTCCCTGAATATCTTGTGGACCTTTTCCTTCTTGAAAGAATAAACCTTTTCCAGCTTCTCTTTCAGAGGTGATTCCCCCCCCCCCCGGCGTATGTATCGGAGGGACTGGAGGCTGATTGCGGCCGTTTTTCGCGAAGGCGCTCCGCTTTTAGGTTGAAAGGGATATCAGTTGGCTGCCCCCGGGTATCAATCCCTGGCTCATGAGCCAAAATTTGATTCTGCTGTAATTGCAATCGGGCGACTTGGGTCACGAGATCTGCAACGACGTTTGCCAGCTCGTCGACTTTGAAATAGACCTCGGTCATCTTCTCATCCCTGTCCTGAAATTGCCTTTGAAGCCATTGGAATAATACTTGTTCTGTAGTTCCGGCTATGAAAACCGGGTAATCATTATTGCCTGAGCTCAATTCCGTAGGAACCACGGGCTCCTCTGACTTATCGGCCTGAGCGGGCTCTTCATCATTTAGATCGAGCCGATGCTGGGTAGCGTCAACCATATCATCACCATGGCTGTGAAGAAGAGGAGGGTTCGTTTCTTCATGTCCGGCCATGTAGATAGTGTGGATAACACATTCAGCCATTCTTTCATCACTGGCAGCTGGTTTCGCGGAGCGGTCCGGGCTTTGGAAATTCATAAATTTTAATATGTTCAGAGCCCTAGCCCTTTTGTTGGCTCTATATCTGAGCCGCTTCTGCCTCAGCTTCTTCGCCTTAAGCGCTTGGCAGGCTTCTGCTCTTCGGGAAGCCGCCATAGGCCGAGTGATGGGGATACTTGAGAAGACATCTGCCCGCGTGTCCGTCGAAGGTATCGCCTGGGCTTGCCCACGACGTCTGGCCACTTCTTTTGTTCTGATGGCTTTGCCCCCAGTTGGGGCCATGGAAAGCCGTCCAGACACCAATTTGCGTTTGGGTTGGGATGCTTTTGAGACCACCACATTTGGCCTCTTGCCTTTCGAGGCCGGTTTGTCGGTCACCGGAGCTTGAGGAGCTGGGATGGCGTTAGCTGACACGAACATAATAGAGCCAAATGGTAGCGGCTCCTCCTCCCATTGTTGCCCGAGACTAGCCGAAAGGACCGTTCTGGAGTCCATCTTCATCGTGTATGAGATGGGAGCTGAGTTCATCGTCGGAGACATTGTTGAAAGGTGATTGCTTGAAAATCCTGCATGAAAAAGTATTATTTTAGTATAAATATAGATATGTATATTGATTGAGTTCGCATGAACGTTTAACCCGAAATATGGGAGGAGAGATTGGTCCCACCGGGCGTGCCAGAATCTGTAGGGTGTTTTTCGTCACCCTATTGAGATGGGAATACGCGCGCGCTGGTCAGACGTACTACAGATTCCCCCTGCCTACGGTAGGCTGAGGTTTATTGATTGTGGGGATCCGAATCTCCGGCAGCCGCGGACTAAGTTGCCGTTAATTACCCCTCGCATTTGGACCGAAAGAACCTCCCATTGACGGGTTAAACTGGTCATACGAACTCAATATGCAGTGCGTTGGTGTGTGTGCATTTTTTTTTGTTTTGTTCCACTTGTAACAAAAAGGATATATATATATATATATATATATATATATATATATATATATATATATATTCTATATATAAAAACAAAAATAAATAAGTAAATAAATAATTAGAGAATTTTTTTTTAATTTATTATTATTATTTTTTAATTTTAAAATATTATTTATAATTTATTTTTATTTATTTAATGTTTATTTATTTTTATTTTAAATAAAAAGAAGAAGGAAGAAAGAAGAAAAGAGATTTTTTTTTAAAAGTGGGGTCACATATTAGTATGTGACCCCTCATATGAGGGGAGTCACATGCTAGCATGTGACATGGAGGGTCACTTGTTAGCATGTGACCCCTCATGTGAAGGGGGGGTTTCACATGCTAGCATGTGACATGGAGGGTCACATGTTAGCATGTGACCACTCATGTAAGAGGGGTCACATGCTAGCATGTGACATGGAGGGTCACATGCTAGCATGTGACCCCTCACATGTTAAGGGGGAGTCACATGCTAGCATGTGACCCCTCACATGCTAGCATGTGAAAGGGGGTCACATGTTAGCATGTGAGGGGGGTCACATGCTAGCATGTTATCCCTCACATGTTGGGGGCAAAAAGGGCTCCAGATTTTTTATTATTTTTTTTTAACGTGGAGTTTAACTCCAAAAGAATTTTATATGGCTAAAAAAATATAATGTGGAGTTAGACTCCCCAAAAAAAAGTATTTTTTTTTTACTGTGGAGTTAAACTCCAAAAGAATTTCTGCAGTGGTGTTAAACTCCAAAAGAATTTTATTTGTGGAGTTGAACTCCAAAAGATTTTCTGTAGTGGAGTTGAACTCTAAGAGGATTTTATTTGTGGAGTTGAACTCCAAAAGAATTTTATTTGTGGAGTTGAACTCCAAAAGATTTTCTCTTTTCTCCTTTGAGAAGAAACCCAAAACGGGTTCTCTTGAAACTCCAAGATCTAGATCTTGGATGATAAAAAAAGAGACCCTTTTTCTTCTCTTGATGGAGTTTTGGGAGATAGGTTTATGGTAAAACTTTATTTAGTTTTTTTAAAAAAAGGAGAGCTAAGCTCTAGATTTATTTGGAAAATAAAAAGGAAGAGGAAGAACTTGAAGAACAGAGAGTGGAGGCACAAACCCTAGTTTTTTTTTTGAGGGAATAAAAAGTGTTGTTTATTAATCATCATATTGCCTTTTATAGGCTTACATATTTATATATAGCCCCTTGGGCTTCACAAAATGACATTTTAGCCATCCCATGGCTCATGTGTCATTTCTTTTTGCACATAAACTATGGGCTTACAAAATATTGGCTTTATGCCCATTTTGCATGAATTCATGTATAAAAAATTACATAGAAATTATTTATTACATGATCTATATTTTGGCATGGAGGAGGCTGGCCGCGGGCTCGACTTGGGCATGGGCCCGTTTGACCTGGGCTTGGGCCCACCTAGCTTGGGGGTTGACCTTGACTTTGACTCGGTCAACCGGGGTGTAAATTTTTACCCCAACACAAGGTTCAAGACATCGTCACGAAGCAACGGTAAAAGTCCACTACAATGTTCACTGGAAATATCTGGAAGAGAACCAGAAGATATTCTGAAGAAAGTCCTGAAGAAAGATGTACCCAAATGCAGCAGAAACAACCCCAAGAAAAATGAAGCATCAAGCTCCCTATACGGCCGCGGATCTGCGGCCAAACGTGGGGTTTGGCCGCAGAACCGCGGCCATCAAGAACCCGTGTCAGCGCAGAAAAGTGTCGGTACTGGCGAGCGTTGATTAGGTCTTTTTCTTAGGGGGTATTTTTGTAAAAGAAGATGTGCGAGTCAATTGTAACCTAGGGTTACTATGAATCTATAAATAGAAACCCAAATATCTCTTTTGAGGTATGCCTCCTTTCATTAATAAAATTCAGATTTTTTTTGGAGAGCATCGATATCTCTTTTCATATAATCTATTCAGATCTGACAACCCTGTGTGAATGTTTGGAGAGCCATCTGTAAAGTAAGTAGTTTTATTTAATTGCCCTAGTTTAGATCTTTAATTACTTGCCCTAGATAGATAGATAGCATGTTCTTGTTGGATATAGTGCCCTCTAAGTCAATTATTGGATCGCAGGTACGTGATTGCAAAGATTGAGGGAGGACCTATACCGATAAAACAGTCTTACTCGAGATGATAGTATGCTATCTGGTTTGTCTTTATCATCATGATAGAGCCCATGGAATTCTTGTTTGACTACCAGCAGTATGATGGCGATCATATATGTGGGAGCTGGGGTCTATAAGCACATCCTTAAAAGAGTCCCTAGTCGTGGGAGTTTCGAGATAGGGCATCGATACTCCAGAGTAGACTAGTGTATACAGTCGAGACCCCGACGAGGGGCGGTGGCCGGTCTCACAAGCCACTGGTGTCAGTTGGATCACCTATGATGTATACAGGTGCTCATTGGGTTATGAGTACACCGGACAGGACTCGCCGGGAACATGCTAGTTGGTATTATACATATCGTCAGATAGCAGTTCCCTGGTGACATGTGTACAGGTTAGTTCATCGACCTGAGGTCGTCATTTGTCTCATGTGAGTTCCCACTGTGCTTTGATTTATACCCCACCACGGGTCAAAGGAGTCGTGCAAACAGGTATATTTTGGGTACAGTCCCGAGCCACATTGGAGGCAAGTGAGCGGATCTTCGGGGATTCGTCTCTGTATTGGGGGTGAGATCGCGCTGTGTTTAGGAGAGCCATTACACGAAATCCCTGGCCAGGGTAATCGAGATATACTGGTAGGTATGCCAGCAGAATCTCAGGGTGTTCTGGGCTGCTCTCTGACACGACTTATATCGCTGTTGGGGGTCTGACGTTTACTGGCCCCCTAAGCCGTATATGCGATACTCATAGATGAATGTTCCGGACTGTACGGTTATTGTCACTGTCAGGCTCAGTAGGGTTTATAGATAAGTTCGCTCGTCAGCTTCCCTTCCAATCAATACATAGGCAAAACGTTATGTACAGTTAGTACCTCTGACGTGCTAGTGGTTATACCCAGTGCTAGTGTACTGATGAGTCATTAGAGTCCCCCACAGACACTTTCCCAAGTTCGGGCAAAACGTTGTAGATGCCGTAAGAGTTTATGGCAAGGTTCGGAAAATGCACGTGCATTTTCGCACGTGTCAGTTTTCGGGCAGATAATACTGGTAGGCTTTGGTTTAAGTCGGAACCCAGTATTATACTGTGTAGATATAATATCTTTGTCTCAGTTGCATTTGTATTCGGTCGTAATACAAATGCGGGTATGTTTATACCGATACGGGGTTATCCTGAAATTCGTTTCGGGATGATTTTTGGAAGTTGCCAGTTTCCAGTTTTCTATCAGCCGTATTTGACATTCGGTTAAATGCGGATTTATCTTTTCGTCTTTTGGGTGAGTCATGGTTCTAGAAGATTCTAGAAATGGTGACTAGGATTAGTGACTCATCATTTGCATTAATTGTGAGGTGAGGTGTTAAGTGAGGTGGATTAATTCATTTAATGTGTTCATACCACTCATTCTTTGCATATGATAAATATCCTTGATATTTTTCCTTACACTCACTCTCCTTGCTCCTACACTCACTCTCCCTCTTCTTTATATATATGGCCAGCCCCTCTTGTGAGAGGATGATGGTTTTTCATTTGCTTGAGAGAAAAGATTATGATAGTTTAGGGTATGGAAATCTCATACAGTTCAATTTCCATTTACCCGATTCCAATTGGCAACTTCTTTTAACCGTTCGTCCATAGCCTTGGACGTAACGAGACAAAGTATTCTACTCATTCTCTACTTCATCTTGGTCGTCTCTTTTAGCAAACTTGACGATCGAGTTGCCTCGGTTCAGAGGCGGGAGCCCGTTTAAAGATCCGTCGACGTGGTGCCACCTGGACGACGAGACCGGAGATCGAGCAAGTTCGGATCAGTTGCAACATAGCGTGGGATGATAGTTGAAGACCGAAGGACTCGGATCATTCGGTATAACAATTCTACCCTCTTTACAATTTGTTAGTTTAGCTTTAATGGACGATCCGGGATAAAGTACGCGATAGCGCCAGTCGTAAAAGTTTTGTTCCGCATATTGGCGTCTGTTAGACGGCCGGGGCGCTGCCACGGACTTACAGTGGTATCAGAGCCACACCATTAAGCTATACTAACTTGTGCTAACACGTTTAAAAGATCGATCGAACGGATTTCGCGAAATCACAATTTTCTGTACATGATGTTTCTGTCGATTTTTAAAATGTTCTAAAATTCATTTTGAGCATTTCAGAAAATCATGCAGGGTTTTTGAAGAATACTGGTGAAATTTTGACACGTGATCCCACAAAACGACCGCGGATCCGCTGCCCAAACCATGGTTTGGCCGCTGATCCGCCGCGCTTTTGTGGGAACAGTGCGCCAAATTTTTTCAGTGGGTTTCTCATGGGAAATGGTGGTTTTTGGTATATGTCTTTTGGGCCAAAATTTTGTTACTGTACACCAGATGTATGTGGGGCCCACTACGGGAAATTTAGTCGATCGAAATTTTAAACTTGTTAGTTTTTCAGTACTTTCATTATATCTCCGACCGGGAATATCATTTGATTGGTAAACCGCGTCTGATTGCTATAGTTCTTTTAGACGGGTTTGCGAACGTGACATTCGCGTTGATGTTCTGTGTTGTGCTGTAATGTTGCGGATTTGTCGTGGTGGATAGCAGGGTGCAATGATAGTGTTGTTTAAATTTATTTGTACATTTGATATTGCGGGGCGAGCGTCCGACTTGTGGACTGCCGTCACTGCCTGTTTGTATAATATTCTTTTAGGGCACGACCAGGTTGCGGTCGATGTACCTATTGTACTATTTTTATTTCTGTACTAAGTTTACCCCGCGGTGGGGTGCAAAAATAACCGGGTTCTGGAGGGCAACGGGTTCGTATCTCATGGCATTGAGAGGCAAAAGGACCACACTCTAGAATTGGCAGACTATTCGCCGCACTCGTAGGGGGTACAGGTTGACCCAAGGAGGGGTGCTCAATTTACCGGATTCCGTGAAGTGCCGGGTATTCCATTCACTATGTTGTGGGGACTACCTCGCTTCAGGTTTTGGTGGGTAACTTGCCGCACCCGTAGGGGTCCAGGTTTCATTGCACAGGCTATCCACACGACCAGGGGAACGTCGAGTTTCAGCAGCGACTCTATGAAACCCGGGGATCCCAGATTATCTGTATTGTTCTGTGATGCTTATTACTTTTCTGTAATGTTGCATTTATCATGCCTGGAGCGATTATTGTATATTAGTATATATACATTTAGATGTTGTATATGTTTTACACCCGAGCTAGTCCAGTCCCCGCTCTGTCGTTAGTTAAGTAACCTAACGGGTGATGACGGGACCCAGTGACGAATGCGGATGGCATATACGTACATTTTATTTTCGTTCTTTTCTGGTGTGATTAATTGATGGGAATGCATTGATTCTTTTCAATGCAAGGATAAAACAAACCTATATTTGATGTTGTTGGAACAAATTTGAAAATTATTACAAAGACGTTTCCTTTTGTTATGCATATTGGTATTCAGTTGGAATATCCTGCACCTCATTCCACGAGGAAAGAGCCGAGATCCCTTCACCGGGTGTGACTTCTTTAACAAAAGGTTTTCGCTACTATATATTTTTATAAAGCTATCAGGTTCCTTCAAACGAGATCAAGTTCATTACGTTAAAGGATTTTCGCCAAAAACCAGCTGTAATCCTCCATCGTTTCTTATGGATGGTCAGTAGTATTCAAGCTATGTTTGTTGGCCTACGTCAAGACATGGTGTTTGGTAGCTGCTGGGTATTCATTTGTTGCATAGATAGATGCATTAGTTTAAGTCAGACGTACACCTTGTTGGCCTACGTCAAGGGCTTGTACGAAGACTTAAGTTGATCAGGACAACGACGGATAGAACTTGACATGTTGCTTATGATTTGTTGGCCTACGTCAAGGTCATAAGAGCATGGGATAAAAATTACATCGGGAGTTTCAAACATACAAGAAACTTGCCAGACTTGCGCATATCTTCTGGAGTGTGATAACTTGAGTGGCTTCCATCAAGTTATCATGCGATGATAGTTGGATCCCGATTCTCACTGATGAGTTGGTTTACTCTTCGAGTGACCCCGACTAATTCTTCTTTCAGGTTTGGAGGAGAATTTGAGAAAACAGTGGGAGGTTTCCTAATTAGATAAAATGATAACCATTCTGATTTAGATTAGAGTGCACGCAGAGTGTTTCTTCTCTCTCTCTCTCTTTGGCAGCGACTTTTGACCGACCCCAGACTATAACTCAGTGACCAAAGTTGACCGAACCTTCTTAACATACTGGCTTTTGGATTGTCTATAGTTGCATAAGTCATTGCTGCTCTTTCTTTTACCCTTTGTATTTCTCAGAACACCCCGTATTACTACGGACATCCACTTCCATTGGATAGATCCATCGTATGGTTATATACGAACTCAAAGGGACTTCTTCGAGGATGGATCCAGGTTCAGGAGAAATAGAACTGGTTTATTCAGTTGACTTTTATTATCACCTTCTCTCAGGTTGCGAGGGCTCCTTGGTTTAGGAGAGTACACCTATTATGCTTACTGGATATTCTTATTCCAAACCATAGGCTGGTGCCGAACGGTAGGGAATGAAGAAAACCAATTAAGCCTAAATAGGGTGTGCAAAAGGTAATATGTAAAGACAAGATAAAGGAATTAGAAAGAGGGCAAAGTAAATTGCGACTATTCATATTCACGACCAAACCATGTGTTTCATCGCTGCTCCTACTTCACCTTTGATTTCTCCAGAACAACCCGTATCACTACGAACATCCAATTCCATTGGATAAATCCATCGTATGGTTATATACGAACTTGAAGGACATTTTTTCAAGGATGGATTCTGGTTCAGGAGAAATAAGAATAAGGTATTATTCAGTTGTTTTTATCATCACCTTCTCTCAAGTTGCGAGTACTCCTAGGATTAGGAGGGTACACCCATTACGCTTATTGGATAGTCTTCTTCCAAACCATAGGCATGTGCCGAATGGTAGGGAAGGAAGAAAACCATTTAGCCTAATGTTGGTGTACAGAAGGTAACGACTAAAGACAAATTAAAGGGAATTGGAAAGATGGCAGGGAAATATACGGTTAAAGTCACGAATTGGATTATGGAAGAGGCATTACTAGGAATACCAGGAAACCCCTACAAAACATATTTATGTTTCATATTCACTGTGCATTGTTAATAGAAAACTGATTTCCCGATTGGATACTTACTCCAGGTTATGTATTTACCAGGTTACATTCTCACATCTATATGAGAATACAGATGTTGAGTGGGAGCAAGTTATTGTAAATTAGGTGATCATCCTCATTATATCGGAATTCGTTATAATTAGTGATATTTGAGGAAATCGCCTGGGTACTTTTTTCAACCTACGATGCATATGTTTTGAGTTATTCAACTCAGCGGACTTATACAGAGTTGTGTATGTTGTCCAGTGTCCGTCAGGACAAAGGGGTTGGTCCTCGTACTATATTCTGTTTACTTGTAACTTCTCTAGTTTTTAGACAAGTGTTTCGTAGAAATACAATGTCTAAGTTTTGAGAAGTTGTGGGTATAGGAATAAAGTAGAGAACCAAGTGTCACAAGTATCGGGATTCTTCAAAGAAATCGAAGATGTAGATTCTTGTGATTAGTATTCAGTTGATAGTAATGGTTTTGAGAAACTTGTTTCTCTTTCAGGTTACTCATATTTGGATGTATTCCTAAGTTAAGTAATGCTGATTAGCCTTTCTCCATTAAGATGATATGCACTGGAGACAGCTGCATAATTTGAATCCGGTTCCAATTAAAATGGTGCCAAAGTTTCTATATTGGATATAGAACGATTCATATCTTAACGATGTTAAGGTAAGGGGAGTTGTCCAGCTTATGCCTAAAACCAGACATGGATAACTCAAGGCACGTTTCTGTAATGGCAGTTTGCGGGTTGACCCTAGCTTCGACGAGGGTTGATTTTCTACCATCTGGAAGATCAATAGTGATATTGTTCTTGACTCGCCACAGTTTTATTAAAATGGTTTTTTCAGAAAACAGAAGTGGGAGTATGGTAAAACTGGAAGTGATTCCAGAACCACAAACGATTACGGAAAATTTAATAGGACCTATATATTTAATCAGGTTTGACATTCCATTAGCCACTCTACAGACATGGTGGGTAACCTCAGACACCTGAGAGGTACTCCGGTAGCCTCAAGGACGGTGACAGGGAGGTTCTTGTTTACCCAGACTTGACACTACTGTTGTTCCAGACTATGAGACCCGGCAGGAGGATATGTGTAGCGTCGTTCTAAACTAGTTTTAGAAGTGTACGTATATATTATTCTGCCAGAGGGTTATCATAGTCAGTGGGGGCAGCGGAAGCATAGTGGACAAGTAGCTAGTGTCTATTTATAGACTTGAGCGGAAATAGCGGAGATAGATCATCTGATTTTTGATATGACAGTCATGAGTTTGACTTCATCAGAAGAAGGGTTGGATCTGTTAAGAAAGTAGTAGGGTGTGATGTCCTGGTATTTGGATGACATAACACAGAGTAGGAAGTAAAATTCCTATACTACGATCAGGTTGTACTTTGGTCATCACACAGTTGTTTCTCCACAAAAGATATGGATATAATATCTGACATTCTGGTTACTAGATCTATGGTTTGAGATCTAGATTTGGGTAGTTTCCCAATGTGGGTACTTTGACAGTATTCTAATAGTATTTTAGAATAAATGACTCCTGGCATGGTTGTGTACTTGCAGGTGATGGAGTCACCCTCTCTAAAGGTGTCTTACAGACTAAAAAGGAGAGGGACGTGCATGATTGGCAGATCACTTACTTAGGCAATTGAGTCAATCGTGAGATGTCAAGTACCACATCAAATGTTGTTGCACTAGCTGCGATAAGTTTATATTAATCCAATCCTGAAGAAACATATAGAAGCAGTTTTAGAACATAAGTAAATGTTCTACGGATTTGATGACGTCGGTCTCCTTCGGGAGACGGTTATCATCCCAGACTTCAAAGGTGACATGGATAACAGAGTGATTGTCAGAGTTATAGTTTTTCCTCAGACGAGGGACAGTATTATGGACAGGTGGTCCAAGAGGATACTGTGGGAGGCATAGTGCTCCACACTGATTAGTTTCAGTGATCGATACAGTCTAAGAAGTTTGGATTTGGAGTTCATTTATGAACTAGGTCCCATCAGATATCCAGACATATTCTAAGACAGGTATTACTAGATCCGGGAGATGGTTTTCTCCGTGAACTTGAGATTAAGAGAGACATAGAAAGAAACTTCAAGGCGGATCCACTTACTGAGGCTATTTCTCAAATACAATAGTTTTGCAAATGAGCTTTGTGAAACTGATTAGTAGAGGAGTTGGATGCTCGGTATCACACGAGTTGTGAGTACACGACATCGCAATAATTAGCCTTAAGTGCAAGTGGGAGATTGTTGGATATAGTGCCCTCTAAGTCAATTATTGGATCACAGGTACGTGATTGCAATGATTGAGGGAGGACCTATACCGATAAAACAGCCTTACTCGAGATGATAGTATGCTATCTGGTTTATCTTTATCATCATGATAGAGCCTATAGGATTCTTGTTTGACTACCAGCAGTATGATGGCGATCATATATGTGGGAGCTGGGGTCTATAAGCACATCCTTAAAAGAGTCCCTAGTCGTGGGAGTTTCGAGATAGGGCATCGATACTCCATAGTAGACTAGTGTATACAGTCGAGACCCCGACGAGGGGTGGTGGCCGGTCTCACAAGCCACTGGTGTCAGTTGGATCACCTATGATATATACAGGTGCTCATTGGGTTATGAGTACACCGGACAGGACTCGCCGGGAACATGCTAGTTGGTATTATACATATCGTCAGATAGCAGTTCCCTGGTGACATGTGTACAGGTTAGTTCATCGACCTGAGGTCGTCATTTGTCTCGTGTGAGTTCCCACTGTGCTTTGATTTATACCCCACCACGGGTCAAAGGAGTCGTGCAAACAGGTATATTTTGGGTACAGTCCCGAGCCACATTGGAGGCAAGTGAGCGGATCTTCGGGAATTCGTCTCTCCCGGTATTGGGGGTGAGATCGCGCTGTGTTTAGGAGAGCCATTACACGAAATCCCTGGCCAGGGTAATCGAGATATACTGGTAGGTATACCAGTAGAATCTCAGGGTGTTCTGGGCTGCTCTCTGACACGACGTATATCGCTGTTGGGGGTCTGACGTTTACTGGCCCCCTACGCCGTATATGCGATACTCATAGACGAATGTTCCGGAATGTACGGTTATTGTCACTGTCAGGCTCAGTAGGGTTTATAGATAAGTTCGCTCGTCAGCTTCCCTTCCAATCAATACATAGGCAAAACGTTACGTACAGTTAGTACCTCTGACGTGCTAGTGGTTATACCAAGTGTCAGTGTACTGATGAGTCATTAGAGTCCCCCACAGACACTTTCCCAAGTTCAGGCAAAACGTTGTAGATGCCGTATGGGTTTATGGCAAGGTTCGGAAAATGCACGTGCATTTTCGCACGTGTCAGTTTTCGGGCAGATAATACTGGTAGGCTTTGGTTTAAGCCGGAACCCAGTATTATACTGTGTAGATATAATATCTTTGTCTCAGTTGCATTTGTATTCGGTCGTAATACAAATGCGGGTATGTTTATACCGATACGGGGTTATCCTGAAATTCGTTTCGGGATGATTTTTGGAAGTTGCCAGTTTCCAGTTTTCTATCAGCCGTATTTGACATTCGGTTAAATACGGATTTATCCTTTCGTCTTTTGGGTGAGTCATGGTTCTAGAAGATTCTAGAAATGGTGACTAGGATTAGTGACTCATCATTTGCATTAATTGTGAGGTGAGGTGTTAAGTGAGGTGGATTAATTCATTTAATGTGTTCATACCACTCATTTTTTGCATATGATAAATATCCTTGATATTTTTCCTTACACTCACTCTCCTTGCTCCTACACTCACTCTCCCTCTTCTTTATATATATGGCCGGCCCCTCTTGTGAGAGGATGATGGTTTTTCATTTGCTTGAGAGAAAAGATTATGATAGTTTAGGGTATGGAAATCTCATACAGTTCAATTTCCATTTACCCGATTCCAATTGGCAACTTCTTTTAACCGTTCGTCCATAGCCTTGGACGTAACGAGACAAAGTATTCTACTCATTCTCTACATCATCTTGGTCGTCTCTTTTAGCAAACTTGACGATCGAGTTGCCTCGGTTCAGAGGCGGGAGCCCGTTTAAAGATCCGTCGACGTGGTGCCACCTGGACGACGAGACCGGAGATCGAGCAAGTTCGGATCAGTTGCAACATAGCGTGGGATGATGGTTGAAGACCGAAGGACTCGGATCATTCGGTATAACAATTCTACCCTCTTTACAATTTGTTAGTTTAGCTTTAATGGACGATCCGGGATAAAGTACGCGATAACGCCAGTCGTAAAAGTTTTGTTCCGCATATTGGCGTCTGTTAGACGGCCGGGGCGCTGCCGCGGACTTACAGTTCTTAAATTCCCTAATGAGCGAGTAGTCTCCTCGCTTGTTAGGGTCAGCTTTGGGGAAAGATTTTGAAAGATGAGATCTCTCATCCCTTTCTTTCCCATCACATGTTTTTATAGGACTCCATGCATACATGCACACACCGCTCCCTACGGCACCATATCCCTCGAGGTAGCGGTGATACCGTAGTATAAAGGCCCGGTTGAGCGTGTTTTCCATGGAGGTTAGGGTAAGGATTGATAAAGGAAGGACAAGAACCTAAAGGAAGAAACACCTTCCCGAATGGATCCAATCCCCTTTATTAATAATTACCATAACACCTCATAGATCCTAATTTGGGTATAAAAAGCGGTGAAATTTAATTACATTTCCAAATCTACCCTAGACCTAACCCTATTAAGATTTAGATCTAGATAGATTTAGTTTTTAGATTTAATCAATCCGTTCGCACCGTTCGGAATAAACTCGTAAGAGCGATTAGGAAAACACAAAATCCCTGTGGACCGACCCGTACTCACCAGCTAGCTACAAGCGACGCTGTTCTTGATTGCGGTTTAGAAATATTTTTAACATACGAATCAGGGCTCGATCTCCAAAGAGTCGGGTCCTCCTGACAACATTCCAAAGAAAGAATAGAAAAAGAATGTCGTCAGCGAATAATCGCTCGGTAAGTCCCAAAGAGAGATAGAAATAGACTGAACATGTAAAAAGAATATATCTGATATAATGTATGATTATTATGTTAACGCAGTTGTTTGTAGCTTGGTACAGAATGTGCCAGTGTATACGAGAGGAGTCCAACTTACCCCGTGGACTATGGTATATGGAGTACAAGGCCCCGTCAAAACCCACGGGACAACGGCAACGGATGTTCAGGTTAGGTGTATTATAGTGACCATCATTGTGCCACTTTTAACACATTCTATACTAGTCCACCCCTTTAAAAACCACGTAATGCATATTGTGTTGTTTATAGATGGTTTGCAGATATAAAACTTGCCAAAACCATGATATCAATTATTCATGTAAACGGATAAAGTTATAAACGAATTGTCATGTAGACAAGTCAATATATATCCATGGATCGGTCAAATCAAGTCATGTTGATATAGATTGTATTCTGGTATATATGGATTCATGTTGTATCGGAGTTATATTTGAATTGTATTCATATATGGATTGTATTCCGATTAGACTGAGACTCTGTCTGAGTCAGACGCTTAAACAGAATTGGATTCCTGAATTAGGTTTTGGAGTTATCGGTAACTGCTGCTGCACATGGACGGCAAGATTTGTGACTTTTTCCAAGCCAATTACCATTGATAACCCCGTTTTAGTTTTTTATCTTAAATAGGCAAGCACCCACTTTTTCCGGCTCTCTGAGGCTCAAGAGAATCAGTCCCGCTTAAACCAATATTTACTAGGGTCCTTATTGTAAATTAATATATCTTGAGGCGGTTTTATGAAAAATAGTTTTAGTATACTTTCAAAATAAAGCTCAAGTATTTATTTATCGTGTTTAGGGTTTTCATGGATGTAATTTTTAAAAGTGAGATATTTTAGTGAATAAATACCTAGTTTTAATAATATATGGTATTTTTGTATAAATTTGACTTGTATGGATTCTTGATAGTATTTTCATGAAATTTGTGATTCCTTTGTTTAGAAAATATAGAATTTATTATACGTATTTAAAATAGATAATTTGATAATATTATAAATAATTATAGAAAAATAAATTTATTTATTAAATAGAAATCTCGTTTTCTTAAATATTGTAATAAAAATTCCATCGAGATCGGATGCTCCGTGGGAGGTCCACATCTCGCTCTACTAGTACCGAGGATGTGCGATAACCCGCACCATCCAAATCGTATTCTCCAAAATAGGTTGTAGAGGCTTAGTTGCAAGAAATTTAATTTAAAACAATTTTAAAAAATACGGTTTTATTAGTTTATGGTATTTTGTTGTAAAATTGTATTTATCCCTAAATATTGTAAAGAGACAATCGTGCTATATCATGATGAGTATTTTGATGAGGTAGGTCATTATCTCGTGAGTTTTCTAAAGGTAATATGAGCAAATATATGAAATAATGTCGTAGGTAAATCTTGTGGTACTAAACTGTAAAAGTGTAATAAACATGGTTTTACATGCAGTTTTATGGTGAAATTGGTTTTTAAATTTTAGTTATTGTTTAATAAGCAAGGTTCAATAATATGGATCCGAGTTTCCTAAGAAAAATTGTTATTTTAAAGAGAATAGAATTTAAAATTCGGTTAACTCCACTTACGGATGTCATTTGAAAAGAGAACTTGTTTAATAGAGAAGAGAGGAGAAAAGAAGTGACTTACTGGATAAAAAGAGAGAGGGGAGGTATGGGAAGGGTTTGAAAGCGTCGTGGAGTCGCGGTATCGCTGGATTTGTCTCGAGTCGTCACCAGAAGATGACCTTGGGCTAACTCTACTTGTACACCTTATTTAACTTGGAAAATTTTGGGAGTTTTGATGATAGATTTCAGAATGGAGAGGGTTAGGGTATGGTGTGCTATTTATAGGATATAATTAGGGTTTAGGGAATTAAAATAAGAATTAAAACGCCTTTAACATTGGATTAATGGGTGATTTTAATTCTCTGTTAATTTGCAGGAAAAGCAAACAGAAGATGAGTAGTAGAGGGAGACCAAAGGGTGTTAGGGCAAAATTTTGGAGGCATTTAGTATGGGGGGCCCAGCGGCGCCGGCCCCAGAGCTTTTCTCGCCGGTCGTTGGTGGGGGTGGGTTGCTTGGATTGGGGCCACGTGTCATCGTCTGTGTGTACAATATTTTACATGTGTTTGATTTTACTGACTTTTCATTTTTACGTGTGTTGCACGTGTAAACTTTTGGGTTTCCAAAAAGTTTAAAAAAAATATTAAAAATAATATGTGGTTGATGGGATTTGAACACATGGGCTATATCACCACAGTGCAAAGCTTTACCAATGAGATACAAGTTGTTTCTTACTGTTCTAAAACAAATTAAATACTTATAGCATACTCAGGGTTGCAAATACTCCATTTAGTACTTTATTTTTAAAAAAATTTATACATTATAAACAGAGTCGTTACAGCAGTCGAAGCTCCACATGAAAATCGGCTATTGGGGACGTCTCTTCAACTGCAGGAGTTAGAGACATCCTGTCGCTACCGCCAACCGACGTCCGACACGTGGCCCGTATCCTAACTGGCGAATCAACTGAAACAACCCCCTTCTTTAAAACGCAATCATTTCACTGATCCGCTGACGCCATCGGAGATACGCGTGAAAATTCTGGCGCACGACGAGATGACATGTAGCCCCAAAGATCAAAACGACACAACCGCCAAACGCTATGTCGTTCCCGGGTGATCCACATTTTGATTCTTGGTCCCAAACTGAGCCAAAGAAAAACCGAGCAGGCCACTTTCAGCCCGACCCATAAATAGGTCGGAACGAGAGTGGGTGGTAATGTTGATGCTCACAAGTAGTATTTCCTCAGATTACGACACGCGGTGGATGACATGTTCCGAAGGTTACAGAGGTAGAATAAATGAGTTGCATTAGGGGCATTCCTCGAGACCTCGTCTCGTGGAAATGTCAGACCTTTCAGGAGACCTCCCTGAGCAAACAACCAATAGCTTGTCTCCGAGTTTCCTCGGTCTCCTTGCTCATCTACGAGCTTTCTCGGCATGACAGATGGCTCGGAGACCAGCAGTGAGGCCGAGCTTCCTCGGCCTGACAGATGGCTCGGAGACGAGCACTCGGCCTCAATGCTCGTCTTCGAGCCATCTGACAGGCCGAGCTTCCTCGGCCTCACTGCTCGTCTTCGAGCCATCTGACAGGAAGAGTTTGTTTGGCTTCCCCGATCAACCGAAAGAGTGAAACCCAAGCGTCCCTGCAACGGTTTCGCGTATCTCGCCGGGGCGAGATATCTGTCTCCCCACGTTCCGCATGCCACGCTAGCGCGTCCTCCATTAATGGGTGTATCTCTCCATTAATGTGAAGATAACGCAGAGGCGTAACTGACGGCGTCGATTTTGCGCCCGCTCGCTCCACACGATCACTATATAAACCCCTCTCTCAAACAACTCAGGTAACTCAAAATTATTTCCAATACGCAGTTACTCTGCACTTATTCTCCGGCACTAATTTGATCGTCGGAGGGTCCTACGGTGGTCACCCACCCTGGGACTTCTTTTGCATATAGCTCGGCGTCAACGCCAACCCATTGAGATCCACATGTTTAACAACTCCCAAACCAAATCTCAACCGTAAAGGACTGTCATCACATGATCGACGGAGGACATCTGAAGGAAATCACAGCCTCCATCATTCCCCTTTTCTATTAAGGAAGCAAGGCACAAGAGGTGCCCCCTCTCCTCTTATTTTTCTCTCTCCTCTTATTTTGTTGGAATGGTTTTTTTACAAATAATTAAAGCTTATAGTTTTTAGCCAATCCCAAATTTTTTAGCGAAGGCATCTTTCTCCTTATTGCCATTCCGGAACTCTAGCAAAAGCCAAACATATTAGGTTTAATTGTCTTCCCTAGAATATCAGGTGCATTTGACAAAATCAAAACACTATCCAAAATATGTTCTTAGATATTTATGATTTTTAGATATACAATTTAGTGGTCCAAAGACACATTTTGATATGATGGCTTGACCAAATGTTTTAGGCTCATCAAGCAAATCCAAAAACATTGTTTTGTGAAAAATATATTTTTGGATGTAATTTCTGATACATTTAACAAAACCAAACATTTTCCAGGATATCTTGCTAACTATTTACAAATAAACACTTTTGTTTAATCGAAATAAATTTAATATTTATAAAGGAGACAAAAACTCATCATAAAAAGCATTTAAAACGGATTTGGTATTGTTACAGAATAACATACTATCCATTATGTATGAAACCATCCAGTCTTCAGTATCTGTGGAGAACATCCAGAACCATTTTTAAACCAATGATTCATCTACTATCACCAACCCTGATGATGCTCGGTGCTGGGAACTCCCTAGATCATGACACGTGACAGACGACGTGTCCCAAAGCTTACGTGAAAAGAGCAAGAACGGTACATTGGGAGCATCCCCCGGGTCGAAGAGCATCCCCCGGGCCTTCGACCCGAAGATGCTCTCGACCATCGATGACCGCCCAGAACACTCCTATGCCCGTCCTGCAAACGACCATTGGCTCACCTCCGAGCACTCCTGCACGATGGGCCTCCTCGGCCCTCCCAGCTCGCCTCCGAGCTATCACGGAACCAAGCCTGCTCGGCCTCCCGCTCGCCTCTGAGCCTCCCGTCGAGCTTAACCTCCTCGGTCTCACCGACCGACCCAGAGCGCATACCATAGACGTCCCGGACATGGCCGCACGAATCTCGCCAGACGCGAGATATCCGCCGCCCACGATCCCGTGTTCCACACCCTCGCGTTCCCCCCATTAACGAGCGTATCTCGTCATTAATGGGGGATCCCACCTTTCACATGGGCGTAACGCCAGGAGCGTAACGGCCGACGTGAATCTCGCGCCCGCCAGCCCATGGCTGCCACTATATAAACCCCTCTCTCAGACGACTCAGGTAAGACAATTATTATCCAATAGGCCGTTACTCTGCCCAAATATTTCGACTAACTTGATCGTCAGAAGGTCCACGGTGGTACAACCACCCCGGGACTTCTTTGCAGGTAGCTCGATTTCATTCTCAAATCAAGCCCACTAAGATCCATGCGCATCAAGAGGCAACCATCAGATCCAATATTAGCCACTCATCACTACTCGTTGCGGATCAACGGAAGACAAGTTCACACCATAATATTGCATTATTATATTCCCCATTCTAATTCGTTTTATAAATAAACATGTGCTTTTGACGCATGTCTGCTACATATTACAGATTACAGGTTCTGGGATATAAAACAGTGAAAATAATGAAAAGGCAATGCAAAAGTGAGACTACGAACGATAAATGGTGAAATCTTGATCGCGCCTACATTTTGAGGAACAATGAAGAACAATGAAAGTCCACTATAAGTATTCACTGAAAGATCTGGAGAAGACCCAGAAGCAAAATGGAGAAAAGAATAAAAGATACAGAAAGCCCAAAATGCCCAGAATCAACCCAAGAGATTTGAAGGCCCAAAGACATCTTTTGGCCGCGGAACCGCGGCCAAACCGGGTCTCGGGCCGTGGTTCCGCGGCGGTATTGCGCAGATAGAAGAAATAGTTTTCACCATAATTTGGGGTCTACTTTGACTAGGTCTTCCTATGGGTATTTGTGTAAATGTAGACATGCGAATCAACTGTAACCTAAGGTTTCCTATCCTCTATAAATAGGAACTCTAATTCATTGTAAAGGCTATGCCTCCCTATGCCTCTTTTATTAATAAAATTTAGATTTCTTTTGGAGAGTATCGATATCTCTTTTCATTTCAGAAATTCAGATCTGACAAGTCTTGTGTTGATATTTGGAGAGAGCCATCTGTAAACTAAGTAATTAATTTCAATTCTTGCCCTAGGTAATTTTTTATTCTCTGTCCTAGTATAAATTTAATTCCTTATCCTAATTAGATAGTTAAATCTTTAATTCAATTGCCCTAAATTAATTTAATTTTTAGATTTAATTAATCCATTTACACCGTTCGTAATTAACTCGTAAGAGCGATTAGGAAATTCACAACATCCCTGTGGACCGACCCGTACTCACCGGCTAGCTGCAAAGCGACGCCGTTCTTGATTGCGGTTAATAGATAGTTTTTGAGATTAATCAAATGGCGCCGTTGCTGGGGATGGCGTAAAATTTTCTTTTTGCAATTTCGGGTTAATCAAAATTAAAAAATTATAAAAATCTGAAAAATCACAAAAAATATAAAAATATATCATCTGTTATTTTTGGAAAGGTATTTTTGTGTGAATTTTGCAGGATCTACAATCGAAAGACGGATCTGGAAATTTCCAGAAAGCGAAACAGAAATCGAAAGATTAGATAGAGGGGGATGTTCAAAACAGAACAGTAGAATTTTTCCAGCGATCTGCAAACTCCATCGGACCGCTGAACCGTGGCCGTAACCTACCTAAGACCGCGGAACCGCGGCCGTCTTGATGAATCGTCGCGTGATAAAAATTTTGGGGATCCATGCCGACTTCCCCGCCGTGAAACCGCGGTGGGAACCCTCTTTTGCCGCGGAAGGGCGGCGCGCTGGTGACATCATCTTTTGGAAAAAATTCTGTAAGATCCTCTGTTCTTTCTCTGCAAAAATCTCTGTATATCTTCTGAAAAATGCCTGCAGAATTTGGTGCGCTTTTCTTTTCCTTTCCAAATAACAAGTCTTGTGCAGAATTTGAGCGCCTCGCTTAAAATAGAAATTTATTGCAAGTAAACTTTTCTGTTGCATATCTTTTCTCGAAAATCTTTTTGCAAAATTTCCAAATAAAGAGCAAACGGAAAAAGGAAATATTTTTTTAACAACTTGCAAATTTTTGCCGCTAAGGAATGTTTGCACCACCCAACCTTCTTTCTTTTCCCCTTTCTTCTAACATGGGTACCCCACGTCATAAATCTCTTGCCGAACTTTGGTATCCCGAACCTAACTTTACGTCGTACGTCAATTGTTTGGGTCGATTTAAAGAAAATCCCTCCATGCCTAAAATTTCTTTGAAAGATCAAATAGAAACGTCTAGGAGAAATAGTTCGACTTTACAACCCACTTTGTGTCAACGTTGTCAACCTTCACCACCTTCATACGTTGATACCATTTTTTCAAGTCCTGCTGTAACTCCTAAACCGATGTCCATTGCTGAGCATATTGCTCAATCTCGTAGCCGATCTTTCACCCATCTCCACACATCCAGTTATAGGGATCAACAAGTCCATTCACCTTTTTATCCAACTGTTGATCCTACTCCTGTCCAACCATCCACTTCCTACCAGTCCTACCCGACTTTCCCACCGTCACTAGACATTGCTTCTACACAGCCTTTGGGAGTTTCACGTATCCAAACAATTTCGAATCTTTTACCGAAACCCCTCCACAACCCATGTCTAGTTTGGAACAGTCGTTGGAGGCTTATATTGCAGCAACAAACAAAATGGTGAGGAATGTGGATGCGTCCATTGCCGCCCTTATGCAACCTAGTGAACCGGTCGCTAATTTCCAACTAGCTTCAAATTTTTCAATGTATGAGGAGGCGGTTGGACAGAGTGAGAATTTGAGAGGAGTGAGTGAGTTCTACACATTCCTAAATCAAATCTACCCTTACCCAATTGAAACCCACAACTCTGGTTTTCCATCGATTGCCCTAAATGATTCACCTGTTGAAAATAAAAACGAGTTGTGTGAATTTGTAGTGCTTGATTTGCCTGATTGTGAAGAATCTCTTTCTAGTGAAACCACACCTAATCCTTTTGAACTTTACACCTCCACTCTAGAACATAAATTGATAAATATCCATGCTTTTGATGAGGTGTCAGAAAAAATTGATTTTCACTTGATTGAGGATATAGACGCCGGGAATATTTTGGATGATGAACACGTCGATTTGATTGAAATTTTATGTCCAATTCATCATCCCGAGTCATTACAAGTTTCTCCCGAACTTCATATGCGTCTTGATTTTGATGATAATGGCATGGATGAGCTAAATATTGAGGAGAATTATGAGGATAGTATTGAGGATAATATTGAGGTTGAACCATTTTTGTTTGATGTGTCGGATTTTCCAATTCATCCTCCTGAACCTTTAACTGTTATATCACCCTCCCTCCTTTCCATCGTTCCGACCACGCAAAAGATCACACTTGAAGACTGTGAGCTTGAAAACTTTCCCTTTGAATCTGACACAGTTCTCACAGCCGATAACACTTACGAGTGTTTCACTTTTTCGGACGATGTTGAAGACTCACCACCCGAGTTTGAGTCCTTTGAATTTTCATATGAGTTAGTTGAACCATCAGACTCGTTTGCTTACAGTCGTTTCGAACCATTGATGAAATTTTTCAAGTTCGAGACAGTTTACCACGGTGAGAATGAGACTATCCCTAATTTACTCCCTTTCGTCCTTCCTATCGTTCCGACCGTGCAAGAGACCGTTACGCTTTCGTCTCCAATACCAAGTTCGGCGTACCCATGCCTTCTTGCGAATCTTGAGAGATTTGACCCCATTTCTCGATGGGTTGATAGGTCAGCACAATCGTTTTTAACACATCGGTCATCACAAATTGCGCTAATTTATTCACTCGATTTACACCCTCAAGATCGTACTCCACTTCTTTCTCTTTTGCGCCATTCTTCTCCCCACCGAGACCGTATCCCGTTTCTACCTCCACGCGGTCTCGTGTGCTTCTCATCTCTTTTCTTTTCACTCCATTCTTTTACCAACTCGACCATTACCACGATAAGATTTTTGAATGGTTGGTACTAACCTTTGGCTTGAGTAAGGCCAAGCTTAAGTTTGGGGGGAACCTTGTTGTATATATATTTTATTTTTTAAAAAATAAATAAACAGGGGAGTGCCGGCATTTTGACCCTCTTGGTGTAGCGTGACAGTGAGGACACTATCAAGTTAAAGTTTGGGGTAATGCTCGGTAAGCCTTCTTCCTTCGCATTCATATGTACATTTTTGCAATTTGCATTACTTATTTTAAAACCCATAAAAATTGAAAAATTTTGAAAATTATAAAAATTAATGTATTCAATTTTGGCCCTAATTGACTTGAGTTTGACAAAAAGGTTAACTAGTTAGGAACAACTAGATCTTAGACTTAGTAAATTAAAAACCCTAAAAATAAGCTTTCTTAAAGTTTAACGGTAGAAAATATATGTCTTTGTAGTTTATTTAGAAAGAGGCAAATTTTGAGTTCACTTCTTGGGCTAAGTTAAAACAAGGGAAGAGTGTTGATATTTTTATTAGAGTATGAGTTTGAAAAATAATTCCTAGCTTAAGTCTAGATTCTGAAAATATATACCCTACAAATTGCACAATCACGCACCTTGAAACTTGGAATAGTAGAAGAGACCTTGAAATGCTCTTGTCTAAAGTCCTTAGTACGATGGAAAATTAAAAAAAAATACAAGTGTGAATAAAAGAAAAAAATGAACACTGGTTTTTGTGATTACTTAAGGCTGCAAAAATAGAAAAATATTTAGCGAGTGTGCTTCATCACCTAGTGCCTTAGACCAACTGGTTTGTGAGTCACTGCTAAAAAGCCTTAGGTGTTGCAAGACTAGGAATTACGCTTTAATGTGCAAACACATCTTGTAATCGGTTATTGGTACCTCAAGAAGTATTAACGGTCGCATGAAGGATGTGTAAGCAAAATTCATTTAAAAATTCACCAGTTAATAAGTGCTTTGGACAACAGACAAGAGTACGATTGCTTGATTTGAATTTCCAAGTGTAGGGGTGATTTATACACACACGTAGGGGTATGTGATTGGAGTTTAGATGAGAGAAAGGAATGAAAGAATAGAACTTGTATCTTTAATAGAGTTGATAAAAATTCCTAAGTGGAGATGGAACCCTAGAAGGAAAACTTAAGAGATGCCGAAAGCTAGGTAAGTCTATAGAACATATATAATCTTAAGTTAAATGATGAGGAAGTGTGAAGAATATGGGTGGATAGTTTACGAGTCGAAGATAATAGAATTTCTTGTTAGAAAACCTAATTGGAGAATAAAAGTCAATTGGCCTAATTGATAGGATTTTGTGGGTAGTATCCGCTGAAAACCCTCAGGAGACAACACTCCTCCTACTAGGGACACCTAGAGGTTTACGGCTTGTTGCACGAGCTCAGTGCAATCGCGATTCCCTGCGAAAGTGCGGGTAGGTTTTTTGTCGAGAATAAAAAATAAGTTTGCTCGAGGACGAGCAAAAGATAAGTTTGGGGGTATTTGTTCACACCATAATATTGCATTATTATATTCCCCATTCTTATTCATTTTATAAATAAACAGGTGCTTTTGATGCATGTCTGCTACATATTACAGGTTACAGGTTCTGAGATATAAAACAGTGAAAATAATGAAAAGACAATGCAAAAGTGAGACTATGAACAATAAATGGTGAAATCTTGATCGCGCCTACATTTTGAGGAACAATGAAGAACAATGAAAGTCCACTACAAGTATTCACTGAAAGATCTGGAGAAGACCCAGAAGCAAAATGGAGAAAAGAACAAAAGATACAGAAAGCCCAAAATGCCCAGAATCAACCCAAGAGATTTGAAGGCCCAAAGACATCTTTTGGCCGCGGAACCGCGGCCAAACCAGGCCTCGGGCCGCGGTTCCGCGGCGGTATTGCGCAGATAGAAGAAATAGTTTTTACCATAATTTGGAGTTTACTTTGACTAGGTCTTCCTATGGGTATTTGTGTAAATGTAGACATGCGAATCAATTGTAATCTAGGGTTTCCTATCCTCTATAAATTGGAACTCTAATTCATTGTAAAGGCTATTCCTCCCTATGCCTCTTTCATTAATAAAATTTAAATTTCTTTTGGAGAGCATCGATGCCTCTTTTCATTTCAGAAATTCAGATCTGACATGTCTTGTGTTGATATTTGGAGAGAGCCATCTGTAAAGTAAGTAATTAATTTCAATTCTTGCCCTAGGTAATTTTTCATTCTCTGTCCTAGTATAAATTTAATTCCTTGCCCTAGTTAGATAGTTAAATATTTAATTCAATTGCCCTAGATTAATTTAGTTTTTAGATTTAATTAATCCATTCACACCGTTTGTAATTAACTCGTAAGAGCGATTAGGAAATTCACAACATCTCTGTGAACCGACCCGTACTCACCGGCTAGCTGCAAAGCGACGCCGTTCTTGATTGCGGTTAATAGATAGTTTTTGAGATCAATCAGCACCTGAAGGAGATCCTGAGCTCCATCAGTTGGCGGCGTCTGTGGGAATCGAAAATTCCACTCAACAAAAGTTTATCTTCCGGTCTCGCACTCATGGAGAGTGATCATCGCGATGATCCAAGCACAAGCCACCGTGGATGCGCTTGTCCGTGTCCAAAAGGTGGGACAAGCTTTCCAAGTCGTCGCTCCCCCACCTCGGGAGCGACACATAGGGAGAGAAGACACTGCCCGCGCTGGCACATCTGAGCACCGCCTCGCTGTCTCCGGCGGCCATAGGTCCCCCGTGCCGACCAATTCGATGACCCGGTGGGCACCTCACAGCTCGACGCCGAGGTCTTATGAAAAAGCACCCCGTCCTGAGGCCCATCGCACTCCTGTCCCTCTTGAGGAGGTGTCGATCAGCTCTCCTGCTTCCAGGCATGGCCGGCGCCCTCTCCTTCAACAGTGTAATGACCCCAAAATCTTTATACATTTGTATTATCCCTCTTCAAAAATATACCGTATTTATTTGTACTTGGTATTTTCCTCTTTCTATTAAATTTATTATTATTTTATTCCTCAATCTATTATGTATTTTTTCTAGGTACAATTTCTTTTTCTTATATTTAAGTTTTTAACTTCTCATTCTTATTTTTTCCTTTCATAAATATTTAACCCAAATCCATTATTCTTATTCTCCATAGCCCATCTAAAAAGCCCATTTTCTTTTTAAGCAACATCATATATTTAATTCTAATTAAATATATGCATGAACAACTTTATAGCTCATTGGTTAAGTCCTTGCATTATTATTCCATAAGTCGCATGTTCAAATCCCCATTCTTGCAATTATTTTTTATCATTTTTTATTCTTCTCATAACCTACAAATGAGACCTTTCATTTCCAAAATGAATGGTGACCTTTCATTTCTCTTTTAATTCTCATGTTAAATGCATATATTATTATTCACCATTACAACATCTTTATTTGTCCTCCTCCATCTTTTCCTTCCTCATATTTTTCTATCTCTCATTTCTCCCTCTTCACCTAAAGTCCAAGAAGAAGAACATGAAGAACTCTTCAAGAAGGTCTCGCTAGTAACGCGAGGCTGTCGGCGGATAGACAAGCCCGGTGACAATACCGGCTTGTGTATGTAAGTCCCTTCTCTTTCCTTCCCCCCATCTCTTATTTTTCTCTTGTCATACCTCGTGAACACCCTATTCTTTTCATATCGTAATCCGTAAGAGAAGATAAATATAAATATATACATATATATATAAGTGTAGATATATATAGTTTTATATGGTTTTGCCTCTTGTTCAAATTATCGTGTTTTTAATTCTTTGTTCATGACTATGAATGTTTATTACAAGTTGTGAGAACACAAATTTCATGCCACAATATATCTATAATGTTTTATGAAATCGGTTTTTTTATTAAAAGAAAAATAGAAGCCTGCATAAAATACTAGTAAATCTTTTTGTCGATTTTAGTATACACATCAATACCTTTAGCTTTAAAATAATTTTTAGAAATTAATTTGTACTTCTAAAAATTTCATGGAATTTACATATGATAGATTATATTATTTTTTACATGCTGTAAAAATTTTAGATCGATCCGCATAACGGTTTAGGAATTACATCGTATTTATTCACTGATCGTAAAACAGAAAACTGCAGTTATCGGTCAATTTCTAAGACACATAACTTGGTATACCGGTATCCAAATTGAGCAAACTCAGGTGTTTTTGATATATAAATCGAATGATCTAGATTTTCTTAGTTTTATAGTTTTACTGAAAACCTATCTAAGATAAAGAAAACTGCGTTACAATATTAAGTGACGGATCTGGACAGAATCTGTTCCGATTCGCACACTGTTTTTAAATTGGACATAACTCGAACACCCGATGTACGTTTGTGACAAAATTTAGATGTGTAGATGCACCATTGATAGAACTATAATTTTTTGTATATTATATTACTTATTAATGCATGAAACAACCTGATATAGACTATGCAATAGAATATATAGTTGCTGTCCAAAAATCTGAATTTCTGTTTTAAACGCTGATATTAAAATGATCATAACTAGAGCGTCAGAAATCCAAATCTTGTGAATCTTGGTGTTTTAGATAAGTTCATCGAAATACCTACAATTTTCTAATACTTTTCATAACCTGAAAACTGATGGAAATTAACTCAAACTGCATTTTAAAAATATGTGACGGTGCTGAACAGATTCTGATCTGTTTTGCGCAATGATACATATTCTTTAAATTATTGTATGTACATAAAGACGATAATTAACTCAGACTCATTTCATGTTATTCGAACATGTATACATATTTATCTTGATCATTAAATTATTGTATGTACATAAAGACGATAATTAAATACTTAAGTTGTATTTTGAAAAATATACAATAGTATTTTTACAATAAACCCCCTCAAGTTTTATAAATTACAATAAGGCCCTTAACAATTATTGAACTTCAACTCACTTTCTTTTAGTCTGACTCGGGTTAGAGTCTGACTATTTCTGACTTGAAAATGATTCAAGTCAATCTATATTCTTTATATTTCAACTCAAGATGAATACATGAATTCCAGAATCCAGTTAACAATCTACTTGACTGAACCGAACCATGGATATTCCTTTTACATGTTTCCCAGTATTCCATTTACATGACTCTACGGTTATAACCGTTTCCTGATATCATGGTTTCGGTCAGTCAGTTAATCAATCTTACAATCAATACAATTTTACAAGATAACAATACAAACAAGACATCGCGGGGTTTAAGGGGTAGATTGGTACGGAAGGTGTTAAAGGTGGCACGAGGTGGTCAGATTAAGACACCTAACATGAATACTGTTGCTGTTGTACCGTGGCATAACGATTCCTTGTACTCTCCATTTGCCCTGATCTCTAGCATATAGAGATCCCCCTCGTATACACTGGCATCCTTCTGTACCAAGCTACAAACAACAGCGTTACACAATGTTTCATAATATCCGACAATATAACACTTTAGAAAATATATACTGTTACTCTGTCATTCCCATTCTCCTTATTCTTTGGGACTTACCGAGCGATCTGTTCGCTGACGACATTCTGTTTCTCTCTTCTTTGAATGTCGTCAGGTGACCTGGACCCGGCAGAAGTTGAACCAACCCAAGAAGATTTGGAGCATTTTGCCGAAGACCCTGCAGTATAATTTCATTGTACACTTTTCTTTTCAGTACTTTCCATTTTCTGTTATGCCACTGTTTAGGCATCTTTATTTCAGTTGTATTTTCCTTTCCATGTATTGTACAAAGAATGTTAATAAATAAAAGTTGCTGTTCTTTTTATACTCTTGTCTCTTATGTATTTATATTGCTTAGCTACGCTTAGCGTATGTATTTCTGAGTACATACGTAGCGGACCTCGTCGCGTCCACTTCGCCGTACACTGGGAAGCGGGGCGTGACAAACAGGGTCGCACGGACGGGACTCACCACGGTAGCTCGAAGATGACCTCGCCAGGAGACCTGAGGAACCTCATCGAACGGAATCGGAACTGCGGCTAGACGCAGGCCGCCAGCAGCAGGGGCCATAAATCCGAGTATACCGAATCCTCGAGGTACCACGACCGACTCGATGCCCTCGAAAAGAAGATCGAAGGTAAACATCGGGAGAGTCGTCCTTCAAACGATGGAGCTAGATATGCCGCTGACTTGTTTACGAAGCCTTTCACCGAAGAGCAGCTCGCTGTCCACGTCTCCTCTAGGAACAAGCCCTCAAAGGTCTCCCTCTTCGACGGGAAGTCCGGCCCGAAAGACCATTTGGACGCGTTCACAGCAGGGATGAGTTTCCAGGACAACTCCGACGCCGCGCAATGCCGGGCTTTCCACGCCACTCTCATCCGTTCCGGACGAGACTGGTTCCGAGAACTCACGCCACGCTCATTCTCTAACTTCGATGAGCTGACCACCCAGTTCCTCAACCATTTTGTCAGGAACAGACGGCAGAAGCGAACTGTCGATCATCTCTTCACAATAAAGAGCGGGGACAAGGAGTCCTTCAAGGGATACGTCACCCGCTTCTACAACGCTCTCCTTGAGGTCCCAGAGCACCGGGACGAGACGGTCATCACTGCCCTTAAGTCGGGTCTTAGGCACAAGGAGTGGCTCCGCTCATTTGCATTAGCGCAACCTACGACTATGGCCGAGGTAAAAGCCTGGACTGAGCGAGAGATCCAGCTCGAGTCCGAGGTGAACCCGAACTTACTTCGGACAAACCAGACCGATCAGAAAAAGAGAGCCAGGGAAGAGAAAAAGAAGATTGAGCGGCCAGAGCCCTACTCCCCAAAATTCCCGGAGTATATGTAACACCCGAGCCCAATGCTACTATTTTCCGTTACTGTTTGAGTATAATGTGGTACTCATTTCATTTAACTTGGTTGTTTGTTGCTTACTGTAAAATTTACCCGGCAAAGTCATTTCTACATATAGCAAATTTTGGCATCTAAAATAAAATTGAAAATATTCATCTTGGCCTACTTGACACCCCTAGCCTCGTGGTAGCGTCCGCGTATTGTGTTCTCGTCCCGTTCAGTGAAACGTGCGAGTTTGGATGGCTACGTGCACGTACGTGTGTCCGTTTTGGGGGTATGCTTTTTAATCATAAAACACTTAATTTTAAAATTTGGATCCCGCTTAAAATCCTATTATTTCAATTTCAAATTTTTGGACTCGACCCGGGCGCGATTTGGAAATGTTTTATTTGGCGCCAAAATCCCAAATTTTAATATTATTAAAACCATCGCATATATTTTTCTAACTAACCTGATATCTTACTGTTCATTACCTATCTTTTAAATCTTTAAGTTAACCATATAATATCTTTACAATCTTTTATATCCTTCTCAAATTATTTTCTCAGCCAATCGCAACCTCCCCTTTAACCCCGTGGGCCCCACTTTCTCTCTCTCCCTCTTCTCTCTCTCTCGCTCTCTCTCTCTCTCTCCACTTTTTTTCTCTCTCTCTCCCCCTCATATATTCTCCCATACTTCTCTTTATCAGTCTTTCTCTTCTTACTTCATGTCTCGTTTCTCATTTTTTTTAACTGTTCTTTTGTTACCGGAATTCCGTCATGCCGGTGACGCTTCTCGACGTTCCAGCGAGATACCCCGACCCGTGTGGTTCCTTTGTCCGTCGTTTGGGGTTCATTCCGTGAACCGTGCGCCCGTTGCGAGTTTTCCCCGCCGACGGTTAACGTTCCGTTTTCCCGATTCGCGACCCATCGAGGCAAGTTAATCTTGCTACATGCTATATAATTCATTTTATACCTATTTAAATAAATACCATACCTATAGTTTAAATCTAGTGCCCCATGTTTAATTTTATAACGTTTCGATGTTCCGTTTGCATCCGTTTATATCATATTAAATCTAGATCAAGAAAACTTATCTTGTGACATACTAGATTACATTATACTGTATCCATATCAATTAAAATATACATCGGCGTAATATTTCTTATTATTATCTTTAATTAGTTTATAATCTGCATTTTATGATATTATATATTTAAAATATTATAATTTACACATGAAACTTCGTTGAAAAAGCGGATACGACAAATCTGAAATTTACTGTACACCTTACCGTATAAAATTCATTATAAATCATAAAAAAATCATTAGTATACGTTCTTTAGTTCATTACGAAGCTAACTCAGAATACTATAACTCTATGAAATATTTACTTGCAAAATAAATTGTTTAAATAACGTAAAATTCAAATGAAAATGTCTCCAAACTGCTGTCCAGGGAAATTCCAGCAGCAAACTTTCAATTTCGAATATTCATAACTTTTTGTAGGGACAACCTGAGATGCTTATACTTATAAAACTGAAAACCTTATTGAATTATCTTTGTTTTGGTATAATACACGTCCCTTTTGGAGAACGTTTGTTATTTTTAAGCTATTTTACAAATTAGGGTGACGCTGAATTTCTGAACGGAACTTTCTTGTGCATGGTTAATCAATACCACTTTTATAGTTATTAATCGCTTTGAATATGCTATCCATATTAATATTATTATATCAATATTTATATCACATATTGCTTAGTTGTACATCCCACATTACCATTTTATAGTTTTATAACTTTTCGGATACCCGTTTGCATCCATCGCATTTAAGATACATATAATTGCATCCATAGATCACATTACTACATAATAATGTGATATTAACACTCTATGTTTAATAAATTGCATCCTAATTAATATTGGAACTATAAATGTAACCCTAATCGATAACTGTACATCCATATCCTTGAAATTATATCTATTTGCATATCATATTATATGTTCCAGTTTATTGTTCTGATAGTACTCATGCTTGTTTATTTATACACATGCTTATGTTAGTTTGATTATGAGCACCCACATGACATCTTGTGCTTCCTGACATGACCTGTTACACTTCCTACTTGACATGACATGGTACCGTACACTCTTGACATGACATGACACCTTTATACATTACCTGGCTTGACCTGATGTACCATAGCTTTACCTGTTACCTGATCTTGTGTCTAATGCCAACAAACATAACATGTAGTCCTCATGGACCGTTCCTGTTGTCTATCCAGACAAACCTGCTTTTACCTGATCCTGTGTTGGCATTAGTTCTTGATTATTGAATACCTGACTCGACATACATAACTTGGGGGTATGGGGAAATCAAAGGTGAAACCTGACTTGTAACTCAACAGTTCGATACCTGTTCTGATCAGTCTTACGGGCTAGGCCAGCCCCGGAGTGATGATGCTGACATCACTCGCCCATCCTGCTACCTGTTACTGCCTAGTGGCACGTCTCGGATTCAGCCCCGAGGGTCTTGACCGTGGTCCCGGGCATGCACGGGATACTATTAAGTTACATCGATGATTCATCAATTGATTTCAAAGACTTTAGAATAGAAAACCTGATAGAACAGTTTAGTTTACCCACTGCACGCTACCCTGTACTGGTATGATTCATATTATTGTTATTCTTGCTGTATTCATGTTTATATTACATTGCCTGCTACACTGTTCATATTATATTACTTGATGCCATGACGCGCTGACGTCTGGGTTTTGCATGGCCCAGATTCCGTACCGCTGTTGCAGTCCGAGCAGGAGTACTTCAGCCAGCAGGCTGAGCTGTGAGTTCAGTAGTAGTTAGTTTTATTTCCTGCATTTATTTCCTGATGTGAGCCCGCATTATGGGACACACTTTTCAGTTATTTGTATTGGATCATTTGCTTCCGCATTTATTTATTATTGACTCCTGTTATTCTGGATTATGGACATGTTTTAGATAGTTTTATCTTGTTCTTGATATCTCTACAGCCGTAATATGACTGTGGATGGATACTTCCTACCCACAGGTAGCATGGTTGGCTATGTCACGTGCCCAATCTAGCGTACTCTGGGAAGCGGGGCGTGACATGGTTCTTTTGGTATCAGAGCCATAGGATAGTCGGGTTGATTCTTTTGTAGTTGGGTATTGTACCCAATACATGAATCAGAATACCCGTGTTTAGGAAACATGTCCTGCCACCTTGACCGTTTTACCATTCTTGAATCACATTCTTCCTGATTATATCTTTTACGATGTGCAAACTTCCTTTGCATATCGATTCGAAAACCTGATTCCTTGTTATCTCTAGGACTTAGGCGACTTGGATGGAGTTATATAATTGTGGCTATGATACCGCGGCATAGTTACAATGCGGTACTCTATTTAAGTATCTTGGAGTTCTAGCCTTGATCTATATTCAAAATCTATCATCATTCTAATGTTGGGTATTTTGAGTTCAAGATTATGGCCGGTAAGAAATTGAAGACATACCAGAGGCGTGTGGACGAAGCCGCCATGCTTGGAGTGATAAGAGGAATGCTGGAGAATCAAAGAAACAGACCGAGCTGATCCAGCAGCAAGTGGACTCGTTTCGGGAAGGTTTGCAGATCGTTCAGCAGTCTGTGAACAATGTTGGAGCTAGACCAGTTGACCGAGTAGGGACTGTAGCAGATTTCAGGCGGTTGGGTCCATCTACATTTACTGGTTTAAAGGAGCCGTTGCCAGTGGAGCAGTGGCTAGTTGACACAGAGAACTTGCTTTTTGCGGCACAGATTCCAGATGACAAAAAGGTTGTTATGGTACGCATTCAGCTAGTGGACTACGCCCGAGAATGGTGGCTTGTTGAGGAGACCCGCTTGCCCAAGCCGATCAAGTGGACGGATTTTTCTAAGAGTTTCCTGGAGAAGTTCTTCCCGCGGACTGCACAGGAGGAAATGGAAAAGAAGTTCATCGGACTAAAGCAGAAGGGAGCACCCATAGATGTGCATGTAGCAGAATGGACGAGACTCAGTAGTTTCGCTGGACCTTTAGTTGCCAACGATGTAGACAGGGCACGGAGGTTCATGCGCAGACTGGACGTGGACATCCAGAGGCAGATTGTCTCCCTGGGTTTGACCACTTTCTCACAAATACTTGCAGCAGCCAAGAGCAGCAGAGTTTATCTGGGATGAAAGGGAGTTTGCAGCAGACAGCAGTTGCTACTGAACGAAGCCCGTTAGAAAAGCAAAGCCAATCGAGAGCGCGAACTGGCTATATTCGAAAAAGCCAAACGCCGACGACTGTATGAAAAAGTCGAGGCAACCCAACCGGATCGAAGCATCCCTATCACCAGCAAAAGCAAGCTTAAAGTAAGGAGACGATTCGCTAGGGCCCTGTCAATAGGAATGAAGTTGCCCTCTTTCAGAGGAAATTCTCCTGGCATTATACACCTTGATGAAGCAGACATACATCCTAACTTCTGCTTATACCATCAGAGGATTGCACACCCTACCGAGGAGTGCATAGCCTTTAAAACTGGTGGCAGGGATATGTTGCCTACTGACAATACGTTCAACGAGTGAAGCGCAAGGCTCGCCGGGAAAAGAAAAGCATGACAGATGAGCGCAAAAGAGCCGCTGGCAACTGTCACATAGTTGACACTAAGGGATCGCAAGTCATCACCTTTGGAAATGACTCTGACGAAGAAATCGCCCTCAGCCCTCGCTTCAAGGAATCCACCTCCGACACAAAAGATGCGAAGATTGGCGAGAAAATCTAGCTGCGTAATCGTACGTTGCAAGAAAAATTTCGGACCTCTGACCGAAACGTTGTTAAACTAATACAAACCCGCGGCATCCCAAGGCTGACGTGGTAAAAAAAAGAAAAAAAAAGGTATGTCCACAAGCAAAATGGGCACGGATGAAAACCCGAAAGGGCGCCGTGAGTAAAAACGGCAGGACTACCGGCGATATTTGTGAAAATCCGAAAAGGGCGCAGACTCGTAAAAAAAAATAAATAAAAAAAACAAAAAAACGGTATGTCCACAAGCAAAATGGGTACGGATGAAAACCCGAAAGGGCGCCGTGAGTAAAAATAGCTGGACTACCGGCGAGTTTTGTGAAAACCCGAAAGGGTGCAATCTCATTAAAAAACACTTGCAAGGTCCTCTCGACCCTGTAAGGAGAAACCACCTGCGTGAGATCCTTACAACTCACAAAGGAGAAACACACTTAGGGATCCCCACGATTCCTAAGGAGAAATTACACTTGCGAGATCCTCACGACTCGTATGGAGAACCCTCTTATGAGACCCTCACGGCTCATAAGATTCAAAAGCCTTAAGTTACAGGGATCTGAACCTGTTCTTAAGCTATTACCTTTCCCAGATTGCCCTTCAAACGGTTCAATATTGACCCTTGTATACAATCCACGGGCACTTAATGAACATTTTCCTAACAGAGTCCCATCAGCGACTAGGAATATGCTCACATGGTGAACGACCCTTGTAAGTCCTCTCGACTTATAAGGAGAAAACACTCTTATAAGATCCTTACGACTTATAAGAGAACACACACTTAGGAATTCTCACGATTCCTAAGGAGAAACCGCACCTATGAGATCCTCACGACTCGTAGGGAGAAACACCTTTATGAGACCCTTACGGCTCATGAAGTCAAAAGCCTTAGTCGATGGGATCCTAACCCTGTTTGCTAAGCCACCTTTGTTCGACATCGACAGAGGCAAATGATGATTCGCTCCTGGTAATATCCCAGTTGCAGCGATGCTGATGCCTAAATCGGTATCAAATTCCAAGTCCTTTCATGGCAAATGATGATTCGCTCCTGGCAATATTCCAATTTCAGCGATGCTGATGCTAAGATTGGCATCAGATTCCAAGTTCCACACTCGCGATAAAAATATCAGCGAGCCAAAAATGCATATGAAATAGCCGAAATGATGGGGCAACTTGTAACGAAATCAGCAAGTAAAAATGTATGTATACAAAAAGAGCCGAAATGATTGGGCAACTCGCAATAAAAAGCAGCGAGTAAATAAAACAAATAGCCGAAATGATTGGGCACCGTGAAAAATAACCGAAATGATTGGGCAATCGCGACTTGCGCGATACAAAAAGCTGAAATGATAGAGCATCGCGGAAAGAATTTAAAAAACTGAAAGAATGAAACTTTTTGCCCTGCAGGTGAGGTCACATTGACCCCTGTATATAATCCATGGGCACAAAAAAGAAGGGAACCATATCGTCCCACCAGGCTTCGTCGAAGCGAAGCCAAATCTCGATGGTTCATAGACAACCTAAAGACAATCTCGACATTCCTCGCAATATTGCAAATACAATGTCAACAAACGAAATGAAAGAAGATCCCTAGCTTCAGGGTCTCGATGTCAACATCGGCAATTTAGAGATCAACACCAGCGTTCTTCCTCCCTCCAATCAGATGCAGATGCAACATCAACAATCGGAGGCACGGCAAAGTCCCCAGTTTCAAGACTCTACGGTTCACAGACAACCTGGAGTCATCCAATGACCCCGTCTCGGAAACAAGTCAACCGACCTCTAAGGAAATCAGTGTCCTTGGCAAAAATCTCGATACAGGGAAATAGCGTCCTTGACGAGAGCATCTCGATTCGCGTCGACCCGCAGAGAAATCAGCGTCTTTGCAGAAATACCTCGATTCGTCTCAACCCCAGGGAAATCAGTGTCCTTGGCAAAAACCTCGACTGAGGGAAATCAACGTCCTTGACGAGAGCATCTCGATTCGCGTCGACCCGCAGAGAAATTAGCGTCTTTGCAGGAATATCTCAATTCGTCTCAACCCTAGGAAAATCAGTGTCCTTGGCAAAAATCTCGACTCAGGGAAATCAGTGTCCTTGACGAGAACATCTCGATTCGCGTCGACCCGCAGAGAAATCAGCGTCTTTGCAGGAATACCTCGATTCGTCTCAACCTCAGGGAAATCAGTGTCCTTGGCAAAAACCTCGACTCAGGGAAATCAGCGTCCTTGACGAGAACACCTCGATTCGCATCAACCCACAGAGAAATCAGCGTCTTTTCAGGAATACCTCGATTCGTCTCAACCCCAAGGAAATCATTGTCCTTGGCAAAAACCTCGATTCAAGGAAATCAACGTCCTTGACGAGAGTATCTCGATTCGCGTGGACCCGTAGAGAAATCAGCGTCTTTGTAGGAATACCTCAATTCGTCTCAACCCTAGGGAAATCAGTGTCCTTGGCAACCTCCTCGATTCAGGGAAATCAACATCCTTGGCGAGAGCATCTCGATTCGCGTCGACCCGCGGAGAAATCAGCGTCTTTGCAGGAATATCTCGATTCGTCTCAACCCCAGGGAAATCAGTGTCCTTGGCAAAAACCTCGACTCAGGGAAATCAACGTCCTTGACGAGAACACCTCGATTCGCGTCGACCCGCAGAGAAATCAGCGTCTTTGCAGGAATACCTCGATTCGTCTCAACCCCAGGGAAATCATTGTCCCTGGCAAAAACCTCGATTCAAGGAAATCAGCGTCCTTGACGAGAGCATCTCGATTCGCGTCGACCCGTAGAGAAATCAGCGTCTTTGCAGGAATATCTCGATTCGTCTCAACCCTAGGGAAATCAGTGTCCTTGGCAACCTTCCCGATTCAGGAAAATCAGCGTCCTTGACGAGAGCATCTCGATTCGCGTCGACCCGTAAAGAAATCGGTGTCTTTGCAGGAATACCTCAATTCATTTCAACTCCGAGGAAATCAGTGTCCTTGGCAACCTTCTCGATTCAGGGAAATCAGCGTCCTTGACGAGAGCATCTCGATTCGCGTCGACTCGCAGAGAAATCAGTGTCTTTGCAGGAATACCTCGATTCGTCTCAACCCCAGGGAAATCAGTGACCTTGGCAAAAACCTCGATTCAGGGAAATCAGTGTCCTTGACGAGACCATCTCGATTCGCATCGACCCGCAGAGAAATCAACGTCTTTGCAGGAATACCTCGATTCATTTCAACTCCGAGAAAATCAGTGTCCTTGGCAAAAACTTCGATTCAGGGAAATCAGCATCCTTGAAGAGAGCATCTCGATTCGCGTCGACCCGCAAGGAAATCAGTGTCTTTGCAGGAATATCTCGATTCGTCTCAACTCCAGGGAAATCAGTGTCCTTGGCAAAACCTCGATTTAGGGACATCAGCGTCCTTGACGAGAGCACCTCGATTCGCATCGGCCTACAGAGAAATCAGTGTCTTTGCAGGAATACCTCGATTCGTTTCAACTCCAGGGAAATTCATGTCCTTGGCAAATACCTCGATTCCGGGAAATCAGCGTCCTTGATGAGAACATCTCGATTCGCGCCGACCCGCAGAGAAATTAGTGTCTCTGCAGGAATATACAACGTCAGCAAAGCAGAGCCGCGGCAAAGTTCTCAGTTCCATGACTCGGCGGTGCACAGACAAACCAAAGTCAACCCTCGACCTCCCTGTTGAAGCAATGCTTTGACTCGGGAGTAGGTCAACTCATCAATCACTTACGAGTCCTCTCGACTTGTAAGGAAGAAAATTCTTTTGTGAGATCCTTACGACTCTCAAGAGAAAACACACTTAGGAATCCTCACGATTCCTAAGGAGAAAATACACCTATGAGATCCTCTCGACTCGTAGGGAGAAAAAATCTTTATGAGACCCTCACGGCTCATGAAGTTGAAAAGTCTTAGGCGGTATATCTGAACCTGTTTTCTAAGCCATCGCTTCTTATCTCGATTTAGGGAAATCAGCGTCCTTGGCGAGGACCTCTCGATTTGTTTCGACCCGCAAGGAAATCAGTGTCTTTGCGAGAATCTCTCGATTCGCCTTAACTTGCGGGGAAATTAGTGTCCCTACGCATAAAGACAATTCTTTTGTGGAATCCTTACGATTCTCAGGAGAAAACGCACTTAGGAGTCCTCACGACTCCTAAGGAGAAAAAACACCTACAAGATCCTCACGACTCGTAGGGAGAAAAGCTTTTGTGAGACCCTCACGGCTCATAAAGTTGGAAAGTCTTAGGCAACAGATCCTAACCCTGTTTTCTAAGCCATCGCTACCTTATAAAGAGTTCAAGATGAACTGTTATCTATCATTTATGGGCCACACTTGCCAAAGCTACATACCATTGAAATGAAGAAATTACTCATGAGCATATAAACTACTTCACGCCAGAGTAAAACATAAAGAAATAGAAGGGTGCGACTCATGGAGCTGAGGGTTTGGAACTATGTCCCTTAAGAGTCGAGATTTGAGTCAATGATAAATGACGACGCTTGTGTCCGCTCGTTATCTTCTCAGATCAAGATTCTGAAAATTATATACCAACCCAAAACTGGTCATACGCTATGAATTACTCTGCAGTACTTCACCCACGTATATACTTACATGGGCAAACTAGTGGGGGGCATTTGTTCCCGCCAAAAAATTTCTGCGCAAAAGAGCCAAGGTATCAAACGGCAGCGATACGTTTAAGAAAATGTGAACCAGTATTTTTCGGAATGTATTTTGATAAACTCCTGAATGTGAAACAGCTAAATTCTGATGGTATCGAAAGCGTCTCGTAAAGGCCTTCGATTTGATATATTATGGGCTACATAATTCATCCGGGATCAAAAGTTATGAGCAAATATGCTATGCAAGTGTAATCTAAGGAAGAAAATGCGAACCAGTATTTTCCGGGCTGCATTTTGATAAACTCCCGAATGAGAAACAGCTAAATTCTGCTGGTATCTAAAGCGTCTCGAAAAATCCTTCGATTTGATATATTATAGGCCTCATAATTCGTCAGGGATCAAAAATTATGAGGTATCACGTGCTCACACGTGATCGAGCATCACGTGCCCACACGCGACCGGGCATCGCGTGCAGACACGCGACCATTTACAAGCAAAGCCTGTAGGTACTGAATAAAATAAATAATTGGAAATAATTAATCGGTGGGGTCACGTGCCAACACGTGATGGGCCTTTAAACCCACTGAAAAGAATTAAAGGTGTAATAAAATAACAAGGAAAAATCCCAATGGGGCATCACGTGCCAACACGTGACCAAGGGTCACGTGCTGACACGTGCTAATTCCTAAGTTTTTTAAAACAACAGAATTAAATTCTGGTCAAATGCTTAATCAGGGGGTCACGTGCCAACACGTGATGGGTTCTTAAAGATTTATGAATTAATAGAATTAAATTCTAATTAAGAGGGAATCAAAAACTCTAACTGAGAAAATATTTTTTTAAATCTTTCCAAACAAAAAAATGGTGCTCTGTAAAATAGAGCACCGTTGGATTAAAAATCCAATGGTGATTAAAAATTACCAATTTATGGAAAGATTTTATACAAGGAAAGATTTCCCTGAAATTTACCAAGAATAATAGATAAAAGATCTTTTGGATTAAAAATCCAATGGTGAATAAAATTCACTGAGTGGTCTAAAAGATCATGTTGGTTACAAAATCAATTAAAATCTTTCAATGAAATATTGACAAAACAAATTGATTCTTTTCTTTCTCTTATAAATAGGAGCCAAGAAAAGAAGAGAGGAGGATCTACTTTTTTGGGAGATAACAACAACAGAGAGAAAAAAGAGAGGAGAATTTAATTCTCAAGGAAATAAACCCTAGGTGAGAAAGAGGAAAGGGATCAAACTTCAAAAAGAGAATTTAATTCTCAAATTTAAGAGTTTAACTCTTCTGCAAAAAGAACTTAGTTCTTCCTCTAGTTGAAAATCTGCAGAAGCAAATCTCCCCATAGGTTGAGAATTTAATTATCATCGGGTTGAGATTTTGCCATGCAGATCCAAGACTTAGGGGGAGAATTGAGTTTAGAGAATTTAATTCTCCCAAATTCATAGGAATTTAATTCCTTCGTGATAAAATTACGGTTTAACCCTATAAAAGAATTTAATTCTCCCAAACTCACAGGAATTTAATTCGTTCAAGATAAAATTAGGGTTTAACCTTATATGAGAATTTAATTCTCTTAAAGTTACAGGAATTTAATTCCTCCAAGATAAAACTAGAGTTTAACCCTATATGAGAATTTAATTCTCCCAAATTCACAGGAATTTAATTCCTTCAAGATAAAATTAGGATTTAACCCTATATGAGAATTTAATTCTCTTAAAATTATAGGAATTTAATTCCTCCAAGACAGAACTGGGGTTTAACCCTATATAAGAATTTAATTCTTTCACATATATGGAAATTTAATTCCTCTAAAACATAATTAGGGTTTAACCCTACAGAGAATTTAATTCTTAAAATAATAAAGAGACTTGAAAGATCTCCATGCATGTAAAGAACTAGGGTCACGTGTCCCCACGTGACCCCTGAAAAGATCCCCCAAAATGAGAAGGAATTAGCCCTGAGGCAATGCCTCACGTGCTCCCACGTGACCTCCAAAACAACGAGAATAAAAGCAAAGTCAGATTCTAACTTGGGCGCTCTCACGTGTTATCACGCGACCCCTTGATAAATGCTTTAATAATCAGCGCACAATTCTCCATCACGCGCTAACACGTGATGGCTAGAAAATCGAAAGTGTTTAACACTTATTTATAGAACAAAGTAAAGGAGATCTGGCCCCACATTTGGGTGCCCTCACGTGTCCCCACGTGACCCCTTCCTTTCTAGTGTTTAACACTAATTTAAGCGTTTCATTTCCAGTATTTAACACTGTTGTCCTCTAGTGTTTAACACTATTTTTAGCCAAATTGGCTAATTTTTCAGAGGAGAGCCTTTCTTTCAACTGAATCTCAAAATTGAGTAAAACTCATAGCTATAATGTTTAATGCTCGGTCAAAAACAAAAATGTTATCAGAGCCCTCAAATTCTTGTTTAGCATTGCTAAGTGATGAGGGGCCGAACCCAGACAAATGTCTAATGGTCCAATAAAGGGCCAACATTTCAAATCCAATTGAACTTGGCCCAAACTGGCCATAAGTCCTCAATTCAGATTTAACTGAGCCAATGTGCTCATAATCTAATTGATGGATCTTACTTCCAAATCGGAATATAGATCACCCAATCCACTTCGGTTCGAGAGTACATCTCTTCACTCCTTTGATATTTGTCGTTGTAATCTCTTAATGTCTTCAAAGAGGTGACGGGTCCTGACAATCACATATTTCACAGACTATGACGTCTCTAAACTTCGGACTGCGGGGTCCTTAAACCCATGGACTATGATGTCCTTAACCTCGACCGTGATGTTTTTAAACTAGCATTGGACTGTGGGGTCCTTAAACCCATGTACTATGATGTCCTTAACCTCGACCGTGATGTCTTTAAACTAACATTGGACTGTGGGGTCCTTAAACCCACGGACTATGATGTCCTTAATCTCGACCGCGATGTCTTTAAACTAATATTTGACTGTGGGGTCTTTAAATTCACGGACTATGATGTCCTTAACCTCGACCGCGATGTCTTTAAACTAACAATGGACCGAGATGTCCTTAAACTAACATTGGGCCGTAATGTTCTTAAACTAATCGACTGCAATGTCACTAAACTAAACAATAGAGCCCAATTGCTCTCTTGTTGGATCTAAACGATCCCGTTAAGTTGATCTTAGTCTAAAATTAGACTAACGTATCCTTAACAAACGTTTAAGTTGATCTTAGTCTCAAATGAGGCTAACGTATCCTTAAACCCAAATCCCCACACCCAAATCTAAGAAAAATACGGATTTGGACTAGTCCACGCCCTACGGGCGACAACATAAATTAGTCTCCGTATACAATCCACGGGCAACCAAACACAAAATAAACACCCACGACACGAAGTGACCATATGGAGAAGGAGAAAGTTGTTACCGCGATGCGGTAGCGTAATTAACTGCAGGGGCTTGCGCCTGCACGGAAGAGCGTCCTCACAATCAAAAACCCCTCAAACGAGAGGGAATCTGACGAAGTCTGCTATATCGGTCGCATCCGTTTAAACCTTCGATATATGGTGTCTTAAATAAACTTGGCATCTTCGGAGAGGTGGATGGATAGCATCAATTAGTATCTGCCCCCGAATTTCAGGCAAGATGAACCTGCGCGGTCGCGTCTCCGTGTTCGGAGGGGAACATGCCTCCTCGGCCCTCCCAGCTCGCCTCCGAGCTATCACGGGACCAAGCCTGCTCGGCCTCCTGCTCGCTTCCGAGCCTCCCGCTGAGCTTAGCTTCCTCGGTCTCATCGACCGACCCAGAGCACATACCATAAGCGTCCCAGATATGGCCCCGCGAATCTCGCCAGACGCGAGATATCCGCCACCCACGATCCCGCGTTCCACACCCTCGCGTTCCCCCCATTAACGAGCGTATCTTCGTCATTAATGGGGGATCCCACCTTTCACGCGAGCGTAACGGCGGGCGTGAATCTCGCACCCGCCAGCCCATGACTGCCACTATATAAACCCCTCTCAGACGACTTAGGTAAGGCAATTATTATCTAATAGGCCATTACTCTGCCCAAATACTTCGACTAACTTGATTGTCGGATGGCCCACGGTGGTACAACCATCCCGGGATTTCCTTACAGGTAGCTCGACTTCATTCTCAAATCAAGGCCACTGAGATCCATACGCATCAGGAGGCAACCCTCAGATTCAATCTCAGCCACTCATCACCCCCTGCTGCAGATCAACGGAAGACAACATCTGAAGGAGATCCCGAGCTCCATCAAATCCCAAGAAGTTTATTATTATCAAACATTTCATTTTCCTCCACCCGAATATTCCTCAAATCCTCCTCAACATACATGTATTTAGTGGATCCACCAACACCCCCAAAATTACACTAACCTCAAATTCCAAGCCCTAATTATACAACCTGTCTCTCTTTGGCTCTCCCTCCACCCACCCCTCAACCCACTCATCTACCCAAAGATTCCTTCTCGATCCCCAAACCCAAATATATTTCTTTATTTATATACCTTTAAAAAAAAAATCAAAATTTCTAGAAGCTTAAATCCCCTCTTACATAAGCCTTACGCTCCACTTACATCACACAACCCCAACATTCATCTACCGTCTAACTCCCCACCAGTTTAGAAACTTCCATCATTTTTAGTCCCACAGGCCGCACCATCTCATATCCCCCACTTCTTTAATAGACCCTTCCAGCTATAAAAGCTCCCCGATTCCCTTCCTCTTTCTTCACCATTCATTATCTTAGCTCTTCAATCTTCGCCCAAAAATGTCTCAGCCCCCTCACGTGGCGCTTCTGCCGACGCCCGGCATGGGGCACCTCATCCCCTTAGCGGAGCTCGCAAAGCGCCTGGTGCGCACCCATGACTTCACCATCACCTTCATCACCTTCGCCGAGTCCGCCTCCAAGGCGCAGCAGTCCTTCCTCGCCTCCCTCCCTCCTTCCATCTCCTCCGTCTCCCTACCGCCCGTTGACCTCTCCCACCTACCTTCCGACGCCAAGATCGAGACCCGGATGTCCGTCGCCGCCGCCCGCTCCGTCCCCGCCATCGCCGACATCCTCCTCGGCCTTAAAAAGTCCCGTAACCTCGCCGCGTACGTGTACGACTTATTCGGCGCCGACACGTCCGACGCCGCGAAGGAAGCAGGCGTCCCGGCCTACATGTTCTTCCCTTCCAACTTCCTCTGCCTCTCCCTCCTGCTCCACCTCCCCGAATTGGATAAAGAATTCGCCTGCGAGTTTAGGAAGCTTCCGACACCCGTGAAGCTCCCGGGCTGCGTCCCACTCCCCGGGAAAGACATACTGAGCCCTTTACAGGACAAGAAGGACGAGGCCTATCAATGGATGGTGCATCATGGGAGGAGGTATAGGGAAGCCGAGGCGATTCTGGTAAACAGTTTTGATGAGATCGAGCCGGAGGCGGCCAAGGCCTTGAAACTGGCTGGTCGGCCGCCGGTTTACTCGGTCGGACCGCTGATACAGACCGGGATGGGGGAGAAAGCCGACGACGCGTCCGGGTGCTTGGCTTGGCTCGACGAGCAGCCACGTGGCTCCGTGCTGTTTGTCTCCTTCGGGAGCGGCGGCACCCTCTCCAGTGAGCAGACCACCGAGCTGGCATTAGGGTTGGAGATGAGCGGGCAGAGGTTCCTGTGGGTCGTGAGGAGCCCCAGCGATCATGAGGCCAATGCTAACTACTTCAATGAACAGAGCAGGCGCGACCCCTTTGAGTTCCTGCCACCAGGGTTCATGCAGAGGACCAAGAATGCAGGGCTGGTTGTCCCGTCGTGGGCCCCGCAGATCGAGGTGCTGGGGCACGAGTCGACGGGAGGGTTCCTGACGCACTGCGGGTGGAACTCGACGCTGGAGAGCGTGGTGAAAGGGGTGCCCATGATCGCATGGCCGCTGTTCGCGGAGCAGCGGCAGAACGCGGTGATGCTTGCTGAAGACGCAGGGGTCGCCCTGCGTCCGGTGTTCGGGGACGACGGCGTCGCGAGGAAGGAGCAGATCTCGGAGGCAGTGAAGGAGTTGATGGAAGGGGAGGAAGGGAAGAGGGTTAGGTATAAGGTCAGGGAGCTGCAATTGGCAGCAGCCAAGGCTTTAGCTGAGGAGGGGAATTCAACCAAGGCCCTTGACGAGTTTGCCAACAAATTGAAAGAGTGCAACAACTCTAATGTTGCTGTGTAAATTGCTGATTAATTAGTTTGTTGCTATGTTTATTCTACTTAAATCATTAGATGTGTTAGGTTGTTGTCAAGTGAGTAATAATGTGCATAAAAGCAATGATGATGAAGCTTTTCTTAATTTTATTGCCTTGGGTGCTTGTTGCATTTGATTATATTGTTTTGTAATGCACTTTCGTTTGAGCATTTTAGTGGACTGCATCTAGATTTTGAATAAAGCAAACTATTATTACACAGCAGCCAGAAGTATATTCGGGATGCATAACCGATTTATTTTTTATACAGGTAGAGGAATTAAAGAAGGCAGGTAGTTCTGCACCAGCAACTTTGGACATCAATTTTGACTATATATCACAATGGTTCTTGCATACACTTGACATGTGCATTGACTAATATTTTGTTATTCCCAAAGGGTGATTAGGATCATAATGATATCATCGATATGTTTTGCTAATGTTTTTGAATTAGACACAAGGATCCATATAAATGGAGCAAATATTGATGCATTGGGGGACAGTGATTGGTGCGTGCCCTAATTTTCTTGGTGCTCATCTTTTCAAGTCATGAATTGGGTGATCATTTCAAACTTTTGAGGCCAGGGAAAAAAAATTCTTTGCTTTCTTCACTGATTTTCTTGATAGTTGATGATGATGGACCTTATGATATGTAGCATATGTGGGAGTTCAATGTTAATAGTACCAGATGGACACATTCTTTAAAAAAAGGGAGGAAAGAGTTATTGCGCATGTGTGTGGGGCTCGTGCTCCCCATCCCATGTTTGTTCCTGTTGTGCTAGGGTTGTGTAGTGGGGAACTCTTTACTCTCAAAAAAATAAAAAAAAAATTCCTTAGTTCTAAGAATGTAAATATGAAATGAAATAAAATACACTGGCTGGTGGTAGCATACGTACATGATTTCTGGTTATCGCAAATTCTCATCGAAATCCAATGCTAACCTACTTCTCAAAATTTAGAATGTGTTCGAATCAGATCCCTTTAATAATTCTCTTTTTTGCTATTTTAGGTTGTCAAATAAAAGTAAATGTTGATTAAACACCTTTCTTTTGGTTATCTTTTTCCCCATTTTGGTTAGAGACAACAAGACTAAAATTATTTATTGGACGTGCAACTCTTTGAGAATCGAACCATCGAACTCTTACTTCAGAAAGGAAACCCTTATTGATGGAGCTCCTTTTCAGGCCTCCTTCAGATGTTGTCTTTCGTCGATCTCCCGGTGGATTTTGGAGGCGATCTCCTGTTGCGTGTGGGTCTCAATGGGTTTGAGGAGATTAGCGTCGAGTACCTGCAAAGAAGTCCCGGGGTGGTTTGGTACCACCGAGGACCCTCCGACGATCAAGTTAGTACTAGATCCGAGCAGAGTAACGGCTAAGTGGAATAAAAAATGGCTTACTTGATCCCTCTGTGATAGGGGTTTATATAGCGGTGGTGGCACGCAGCAGCAGGCGCGAAAATCTCGCCGGCAGTTACGTTCCCGACGTCACGTCCGCGTAGAGAGCGGGTCGCCCATTAATGGGGATCGTGATGGCGTGGAACGTGGGGTGTTGCTGGCGTAGAATTCGCGCATGGCGAGATTCGCGGAGCGGCGGTTACGCCTATGAGCGGTGGAGTTGGTCGAAGGACTGAGGAAGATGGCCTCGGCCGGGAGCTCGGGGACGAGCGAGGAGGCCGAGGAGTCTTGGTCTCGTGGCAGCTCGGGGCGATCTATGGGGCCGAGGAGGCCGATTTGCAGGGGGGCCTGAGGAGGGCCAGTTTGTGCTTGCGAGTCGGGTACAGGGTTGGCTCGACCGGCCCCTATGGGCCCTTCCTTCTGAGTTCTGGGACACGTCATCTGCCACGTGTCCTGATCTTGGAGATCGCCAATATTGAGCATCATCATTAGCCCCCCACTCCTGTCCCGACCGGCTTGCAGGTTAGGTCAGGAGTGGACTTTCGGGCCTCCCGAGGTGAGCTCCTTTCTAAGATTTTGTCAGGACGCATCCCCGGGCTGTTAGTTGTCTTTTCTGCTAGCGAATCAGGGCGAGATCTCTGCATTTAAGGAAGGTGCGCCGGTTCGTGCATTCTGTCACTAAAGCAACGGTCCACGTGTCAAACGCCGATTGGCCGACGCGACGTATGCAGGCCCGCGGCGTCTGATGGGATGTGAGCGCAGGAACGACACGTGGAGCGATCGGAGCCGCTGGACACGAGGAGTCGTTTTGGCGGGAGATGACGGGCGTCGTTGGATGAGGTCGCTTGCAGCAATAAACAGGGGTGGGGCCCGTCCTTGGGCCTCTACTCCTTCATTTCTCCCGCTTCTAAGTCCTGGTTGATCGGCGCTCGTTTTCTTCCTCTCGCTTTCGTTTCCCGAGGATCCCCTTTCTCAAGGTTAGATGTCTTCCTTTATAGAGTCAGTGGATGTTGTAGGAGTAGGTTCTAGGGACCCTTTAGTTGTGTCTGAGTCCCCCGGGGAGCAGGGGTCAGATCCTCTCCCCGGGATCGTGCGGCGGGGGCAGCCTCTAGGGAAGAGGCGGCAGATGTGGCCCCCAGCACTTCGTGTTGGGTGAGGCATGAGGACGAGCTCGCCAATGCTCGGGCTCGCTTCCACATCCCCTCGCGTTTCACGCTCCGATTGGCTAAGGAGGGGGAGAGGGCGGACCAAGTACGGGGCAGTGAGATCGCCCTGTATTTGGAAGCTTTTTGGGGCGGAATGAGCCTTCCTTTCTCTCCCGAGGTCGTCGCAGCGCTGAACTTTTTCGGTTTGGCCCCTGGCCAGTTAGTGCCGAACTCGTGGAGGATCCTCCTCGGCTTCCTGATCTGCCTAAAGTTGCAGGCGATCCCCTTCAGCCTCTCCCTCCTCGATTCTTTTCTCGTCTTTAAAAATCACCCTGGTGGTCGAGCGGGCGACCCGAGATGGATCTATCTCTCTTTTAGAAAGTAGCCGGGGGACGCCGCCGGGACAAGGGTCGTGGCCCTGCCCTCTTTCATTCATGATTGGAAGAAGAAATTTTTCTTCATTTCCCCTCCCGCGGGCGAGGACTGGCCCGTGCCTACAAGGTGGTCGAGGGAGAAATGCTTGCCGGGGAACCAGTCCAACGACCCCGTCGCGGTGAGAGTGGCGTTGTGGGAGCCCATCCCCCGATCCGACATGCTGCTATCTGAGAGGGTCCTGAGTTGGGCCGGGCTCAGCCCCGTTGAGTTCGTCGGTAAGTTAGGCTTGCTTTCTGGCTTACGTATTGCTTGTGTCGCTGACTTCTTTGCATTTTTTTTGTGCAGGACACATGGACTTCGACTCGCTCAAAGCCTCCATGCGCCAGCCGAGGAAAGTTACGAAGGCTGGGGGCGCTGGCTCTTCTCGCGCGAAGCCCGCCCCGGCTCCTCCTTCTCCGGTGGTTGCGTCCCGCGAGCGTTCGGAGGCGGATCCCGCCACGGGTCCCAGCAGAGTGTCGTGCTGGAAACGGGCCCTGGTTTTGGATGACCCGGTCTCAGAGGAGGAGATCGGCTCTCCCCCGGAGCCGCTCAAAAGGAGCTCCCAGAGGCCTTCCCGGGGCTGGTCCTCGCCGATCATAGTGGAGGAAGGGGGCCTCCGTTTCGTGGTGCCATCGGGGCTATCCGTTGTGGATAGCCTTCTGCATGAAATAGAGGCATCAGCCGGGGGTAGAGTCCCCGGGGGGACCTTCAGGGCTCAGCTGGCGTCCATCGCCCAGGAGTCCGTGCAGGTAAATGTTTGGCTCTTCGTGAAATTCGGTGCCTCCTTCATCTTTCTGATCTCTTTCCTATCTCTTAGGTTCTCCAGCACGTTTTCGTCGCCTTGCGCATGGAGGCTGAGGTGGTAGCCCCGGCGATGACGACTGCGGGCCGGCTCGCTTCGCTGGAAGAAAGCTCCAAGCGGGAGCTGGAGGCGGTGACGGCGAGGGTTGGCACCTTGGAGGGCGAGGTGGAGGCCGGGAGACGGGAGGTCGCCCGGTACCGCGAGGCTGCCGTGACCACCGAGGACAAGCTTGGGGATGCTCAGGCGCTCACCGGAAACCTGAAAAAGACGGTGAAGACCCTCCGGAAGGAGCTGGGGGCGGCGGCCAAGGCGGCTAAGTTGGCCGACCTGAAGGCGGCGAAATAGGCCGACCTTGCGTCGGCGAAGGCGGTGGAGGGCTCGAAGGACTTCTATGATGACTTGGCCATGGCTACGACCCGCATCTAGCACGATGCACTCGATGCCGTCAATGCCCAGATGCTGGGGTTCGCCGATGAAGACCTCCGGGCGGAATACCCCCTCATGGACGCCGACGAGCAGAGGGAAGAGTTCCTGACGAGGAAGCCGCCGAGGACCCTGCATGTCACGTGGTGGTCGTCGAGGACCCTGAGGTCGCACCTGACCCCGAATCCTGTCATGCCCCGCTTCCCCAAATACGGAAAACGAGGGATGACTAGGCCAGCCATGCTCCTACGGTCAGGGAATAATCCCGCCGTAGTCACACTTCGGCTTCTAGCATTACATGGTAATCAGTAAACAAAGCACATAAGTAAAGGAAATACATCATTACATCAACTTTCATTGTTCACAATTTACAATAAAATAAGGAAAAGAACTACTAACCAAGTGCGAATACAAGATTACTTTAGGGAAAGCAGTAAAGGTGAAGGAGGTACTCCCGACTAAATCTCCGCAAGCTCGAAGGGCAAGTCTGATTCCTGTACTGGTTCTTCCTCGAGGTCTGAGCATGCATACTCAGGTCGTCAGAGCGACGTAATAGCAATATTATAATAGTGACAAGAAACAAGCAAAGAAGGTAATAACAGTGGAGGTAAAATGCAGGTAATCAATATATCACTAACTGATGCAATGTATGATCTGTGTCCCTATCAGTCTCTAAGTCATCTTTGAAATCGAGTTGTGGAAAAGAAGATCATGTTTAACGAGGGTCTCGTACATACCTGAGACTACGGCCCGCTATCGCCCGGGACATAACCCTGTCAGCCGGACCGCTAGGCCCAACCTAATATATATAAGAGTCGCTGTTCGAATGATCATCCTCTAAATCGCTGTTCTCGCTAAATACAATTCTCTTTCCACTTCGATTTTTCCTTTTTCCCCAGTTCTACACTATTTATGTGTATGATTTAGTCGTATACAAGTACGCACCAATAACACGGTTTTAGTCACTGTTCACTGTATTGTTCACTGTCACGAATCATTCACTTTTTCATTGGCGTACTTGACACTCCTAAACGATACCATTCACGCACGACAATGTATTGTACACCGAGCAATAACGCGCACTATCACTAGAAGTATGGCAATCGGGTAAAATGTGTGCATTTATGCAGTTAACAAATCATGTGTAATACGAACTATTATGCATCCTTTGAACTTATAAAAATTGCATTAAATCATACATTCAAAATTCAGTAAAATGATACAAAGGAGGTAGCAAGTAAACTCAGTCGGAAGTTCAACAAAATTTATTTCGGTGCAATCGGATTTCGGGTTCGCATGTTACAGCCGTTTCATTTTAAGTGTTCGCTGCTGGAAATTCAGTTCCTGAACTGAATATCCATTTCGCAACACAATTTTCACCCTGTTGGGTTCAAAATTAGGCAACTCTATAGTTGAATGAAATTTATTTTTTTCAATTAGGTTTCTAACACATCATACGGATTCTCAATCGCGCCTCTACGTCAGAAGTTATGTACTGTACAACCATGGGGTATAAGTTCTGTTTCTGTTTGGGACTGCTATACGTCCTGTTAATATAAAATACAGTTTAAATAGTAACGACAGTGAAAAGGGATGAAATCACTTTCATTAGTTATCTAACTATTTCATCTTCGCTATGGTATAAGGTTCCGCAATATAACATGTTCAAGCAGCAAAGGGTAGGCATTACAAGATGAGAATCAACAGCCAGTGCTGCTCAGGACAGCAGTCCAGAGCAGCACTCCGAACCAGTTTCCGTCATCTTCTCCGCATAGAAACAATTTAAAACTCTTATGGGGTTCTATTTCGTCTAGTCGGCTTCGATTTGAGCCCTCGAATGCAACATTCCAAACAATAGTCAATTAGTTGTGATTTTTACAAGTTTCAAACGCGGAAAAATTTCAGTTTTAACGGGCTTAAATGGGGATGGTCGATCACGTTAGTAACGACTGTATTTTTCAGCCAAAATATAACATGATGTTCATTACTATATGGGCCAACTTATGTGATCAGTTTCCGTCAATTTAATGGGAGTTTTTCATTCGGGTTTTGCATCAAACACTTGCATCATAATAATTTGCCCGAATTGTATACACGGAATTCAATAGTATTTCAAATTGTAATAGATCAATTTAGCATGAAGCAAGCAGGGTACTTGCCTGATGATGCGTTGACGACGCACGACAGCGGCAACGGCAAGATCGCGCCACGAACGGCGCGGTTAGAGTTCGCGGCCTTGGCTCGAGTTTGGGTTCGTCGTCGGAGTTGCTCGGGGGATGGCTCTGTTGGCGTCGAGGATGGTTGAGGAGCTCGAGTGGCTGCAACGTCGAAGCTCAGGTGATGCAGAGGGAGGTGCCGGCGGCGAGAGGGGACGGCGGCGAGGAGGAGGGAAGAGGTTCGGTGAAAGGTGCAGTGAAGCGACGACGATGGCAGGGGGAAGACCGGAGGTGATGGTGGTGATGCTGAGGGGTCGACGAGGTGACCGGAGGCTCGATGGGAGCGGGGTGATCGTCGGCTGCGAGAGGGTGTGCAAGGGAGGCTCGGTGAAAGTTTGGGTGCAGGGTTCGGTCGTGCAGGCGAGGTGGGGAGGAGGTCGGCTCGAGCGTTTTGGAGAGAGGAGCGAGGGTTTAGTAGAAAGAGGTGGCTGAGGTGGTCTTCGTCGTCGTGGGGGCTCAGCGGGGTGTACGTGGATGAAGCAGGGTGCGGTCAGAAAAAAAAACAGTGAGGGTGAGGGGCTGGCTTCGTATGAAGGAGAAAGGGAGACGAGGAGGCGAGCGTGCGCGTGGTCGTGGTTAGAGGCGTAGGGTCATGGGGCAACGAAGACGGGGGCACGGCGTGGAGCGTGGGGTGACGTGGGAGGCGCGGTGAAAGGAGCGGGAAAATTTTGAAGGGAGTGGGGAAAAGAAGGGTGCAGGTCGGGTAATGAGCACGGGCCGGGTCGGATATGAAATGAACTGGGCCGGGATTTGGGCTAGGGGATTTAGGGAGTAATGGGTTTGTAAAAAAGAAAAAGTAGGCTGGGTAAAGAAATTGGGGCCGGGAATTTTTTTTTAGGAAACTGAAAAATTTAAATTTTAAAGAACATGTGAATGTAATATTGAAAAAAATATGGATAAAATATAGAAAAATTCGAGGGGACTCAGAAAAGTTATAGAAAAGTTTTATTGGTGGAACCGAGAATTTACATCATACTCTCCTTACAAAAATTTCGTCCTCGAAATTTAAAAAGAGACAACGAAATATCAGCACTAAACAAAAGGAGGTGGAAAACGTGCACGGATATCTTCCTCACGCTCCCAGATAGATTCTCCTGGGGAACGACCGCCCCAAGATACTCGGACTAACGAAATGATTTTATTCTTCAGCACTTTCTCTCTGCGGTCGAGGATAGTTGTGGGCTGCTCCTCGTAAGATAGGTCGGTACCCAAAGCTAACTCCGAATAGTCCAGAACATGGCTCTCATCCCGAACATAACGCCGCAACTGAGATACGTGGATGGTATTGTGCACACCAGCTAGCGATGGAGGCAAGGCAAATCGATAGGCTATCTCTCCTACTCGCTCTAGTGCCTCAAAAGGTCCGATGAAATAGGGACTGAGTTTCCCGCGACCTCCAAACCTGATAACTCCGCGGGTAAGGGAAATCTTCAGGAATACGTGATCTCCGACTTCAAATTCTAGTGCTCTCCTGCCGGTATCCGCCCAACTCTTCTGTCGATCCTGAGCCGTATTAATGCGCTGCCTGATTATTTGGACTTTGTCTACCGTCTGCACAATGAGTTCGGGGCCCAGCAATCTTCGTTCTCCCACATAATCCCAACAAACTGGGGATCGATATTTATGCCCTAAAGTGCTTCGAAAGGAGCCATTTGAATGCTAGCCTGGTAACTGTTGTTATAAGAAAACTCAACTAGATGCAGATGATCCTCCCAAGAACCCTGGAAATCCAACATGCAGGCTCTCAGCATATCCTCGAGTGTCTGGGTCGTACGCTCGGATTGTCCGTCCGTCTGTGGATGATAAACTGTGCTGAACCTGAGGCGGGTACCCAAACTCTTCTGTAAGCTCCTCCAAAAGTGCGAAACAAATCTGGTGTTTCGATCTGACACAATACTGACCGGAACTCCGTGAAGTCGCACTATCTCCTGCATGTATCTCTCTGCAAGTGACTCTGTCGACTGTCCCACTCGGAATGGTAAGAAGTGTGCAGCTTTCGTGAGGCGGTCGACGATAACCCAAATGGCGTTGTTGCCCCTAGGGCTCCATGGTAAGGCCGTTACGAAATCCATAGTAATGTGCTCCCACTTCCATTCTGTTATCGGAAGCGGTTGTAACAATCCTGCTGTCCTCTGATGTTCCGCCTTCACCTGCTGGCATATCAAGCACCTGGATACAAACCGCGCAATTTCTCGCTTCATCCCGTTCCACCAAAAGTGCTGCTTTAGATCTCGATACATCTTCGTGCCTCCCAGATGCACAGAATAAGCTGAACTATGAGCCTCAGCCAGTACCTCTTCTCGAACATCTCCTTTGGGTACGCAGAGTCTGCTACCGTATCTCAGAGAACCGTCTTCATGTATGAGTAAGTCCGTTCTTAGCCCGGCTTCTACCTGCGCTCTGAACTTTTGCAATCGAGTATTATCCACTTGCGCAGCCTTGATACGATCCACAAAAGAAGACTGCTCCTGTAGTTGCCAAAACTGCTTGATTGCGCTCGGTGTAACGACCTCAAGTTCGAGTCTCTGAAAATCCTCAATGATACTCCTCTGACTGGTCAACATCATGACCGCTGCCTTGCGGCTGAGAGCATCTGGTACAACATTTACTTTTCCCGGATGGTACTGAAGGTCCAAGTCGTAATCCGCCATCAGTTCTAGCCATCGGTGCTGCCTCATATTTAGTTCTTTCTGAGTGAAGACGTACTTCAGAGTCTTGTGTTCCGTGTACACCTCCACCTTCTCACCCAACAGGTAATGCCTCCAGATCTTCAACGCAAAAACTACTGCGGCTAACTCCAAGTCATGCGTAGGGTAGTTCTTCTCATGATTTCTCAGCTGTCGTGAGGCGTAAGCAACCACCCGACCGTGCTGCATCAGAACACAGCTTAAGCCCTTCCCCGAGGCATCACTTTGTATCACCAAACCACCAGAATCATCTGACACCGTAAGAATGGGCGCCGTGGTTAACTTCTGCTTCAGGGTCTCAAATGCCCGAGTAAATTCCTCTGTCCACACAAACGGTACATCCTTCCGTGTCAGCCTCGTCAAAGGTTCGGCGATTCTTGAAAAGTTTTGGACGAACCGCCGATAATATCCTGCCAGTCCCAGAAAGCTTTTGATCTCGGCCACTGACTTCGGTGTTGTCCAATCTCTGACAGATTCTATCTTTGCCGGGTCCACTGAGATGCTTTCGCCCGAAACAATGTGTCCCAAGAACTGAACCTTGTCGAGCCAGAACTCACACTTGCTTAATTTTGCGTACAGCTTCTCTTCTCGAAGAATTTGTAGAACTGTGCACAAATGCTCGACATGCTCCTCCCGGGTCTTCGAGTAGACTAGTATGTCGTCCATAAATACAACGACGAACGTGTCCAAGTACTTCGCAAACACCCTGTTCATCAAATCCATAAATATCGCTGGAGCATTGGTAACGCCGAACGGCATCACAAGGAACTCATAATGTCCGTATCGGGTCCTGAAAGCCGTCTTGCATATATTCTCGGCCGTTACTCTGATCTGATGATAGCCCGAAAGGAGATCCAACTTCGAAAATACCTTGGCCCCACCTAACTGATCAAATATGTCGTCGATGCGCGGAATTGGGTATTTGTTCTTTATCATGACTTTGTTCAGCTCTCGATAGTCTATACACATCCGCAGCGATCCATCCTTTTTCTTCACCAACAGAACTGGTGCACCCCATGGTGAAGTGCTTGGCCGGATAAATCCCTTCTCTAGGAGTTCTTCAATTTACTTCTTCAATTATGCCAACTCAACCAGTGCCATTCTGTACGGGGCCTTGGAAACTGGTGTTGTACCTGGAGTCAAATCAATCGAGAATTCCAAGATGCATGGAGGTGGTAGACCTGGTAAATCTTTAGGAAACACGTCCAGAAAATCCCGAACAATCTCTAGGGCTGGGCTCTCATCAATCTCCATAGATGTCAACTCTTTTGGCTTGGCTCTATACTTGGCTGGCTCCAAAGATTCGCTCCCGCCTTCGAAAATAAACTCTGGGTGATTGGGAATGCGGAAGGTCACATTCTTTGCTCGGCAATAAATAACTGCATGGAAGGTACTCATCCAATCCATCCCGAGAATTGCGGCATAGCTGCCTGTTCCGATCAAAAGGAAATTTGCATAGAATTCCCTGCCACGCACTATAACTGGACATGATCTACATTCTCGACTAGATACTATAACACCATTACCCGTATGTATTTTCCAACCCTTGGTTAATGGTTTATGTAGTATGGAGTGTGTATCAACGAAATGCGCAGATATGAAACAGTGCGATGCTCCAGAATCAAATAGTACTCTAGCTGGCATGGAATGTACGAGTAGAATACCTGTGACAACTTCGCCTGAAGCCTCTGCTTGCTCGGCGGTCAAAGTGAAAGCTCGTCCCTGACCGCGGCCTATGTATGGTTGCCTCTGCTCCTGTGATCTCTGCTGCTGCGGTCCAGACCCTCCCTGTAACTCTGTTCGCTCGGGGCAACCACTAACTCGGTGCTGGCTGAATCAGCAAATCAAACACTATCCCTTGGCGTGGCGAAAGTCCTTCTGGGTGTGCCTATCCCGGTTGCAGTAGCCGCAAACTAAGTTCTTACTCTGGGGGCGATGATGGGGCACGAATGGGCGCTTCATCTGTGTCGTTCCTGGCCTGTGAACTGGTATGACTCCTCGAGACGGTGTATAAGTACGCACTGGAACAACTAGGGGCTTCCTAAATTTATTGATCAGCTTCTCCTGAATTCGTGCCGCGTTAGTACCTATGCAAAAGTCTGCAACTCGAGTGACGCGATCAACTGCTATAGCTCAAAATCAAGTCCCTGTAAGAAGCGCCTGGCCGTGGTGGCCTCTGAAGCGACCATATACGGAGCAAATCGGCTCAGACGGTTGAATTCTGCCGCATATACGTCCACGGGACGGCCATTCTGCTTCAGTAAGATGAATCTTTTTTCCATCTCTGTCTTGGCGGTGGAAGGGAAATAGTGGTCCAAGAAGCACTTCTTGAATTTGCTCCATTCGATTGGCCCTTCCAGTCTGCTTTCTATAACAGACCACCAAGTTCGGGCTTCGTCTTCCAACTGGATCTTTATCACATTCACTTTCACCTCATCGGGTACCCTTGAAGCCGTCAGCAGGTTCTCCATATTGACCAGCCATTGCTCGGCCTTGAGTAGTTCGGCTAGTCCTGTAAATGTAGCTGGATGTAACCTCCGAAAACCTGATACGGTGCCATCCCTGGCAGAAAAAGATGGTGGAGCAGTGCCCTCGAGGGCGGTAATGAGAGCGGAGGGTCCCCCTACTGCGGTAATAGCCCTAAGTCCCTCGGTGAGTAGGTCTGTCTTTCTCTCTTGAGCTTCTGCGAGGGTCGTCAGTGCACTCAAGATCCTCTCCGTGCGATCCTGAGAACTTGAGCCCGAGCAGTGGTCGTTCGGGGATATCATATCGCTGGAAGATATTTAAAAGGATACGATTAGATACAAGGATGAAAATCAAGGATAGTGAAGCGAAAATAATGTAATAAAGTGTAGTTAATATTATCCCTTACTGATAAACCTAGCTCTGATACCAACAAAACCATGTCACGCCCCGCTTCCCAAAATACGGAAAACGAGGGATGACTAGGCCAGTATGCTCCTACGGTCAGGGAATAATCCCGTCGTAGTCACACTTTGGCTTCTAGCATTAAATGATAATCAGTAAACAAAGCACAGAAGTAAAGGAAATACATCACTAAATCATTACATCAACTTTCATTGTTCACAATTTACAATAAAACAAGCAAAAGAACTACTAACCAAGTGCGAATACAAGGTTACTTTAGGAAAAGCAGTAAAGGTGAAGGAGGTACTCCCGACTAAATCTCCGCAAGCTCGAAGGGCAAGTCTGACTCCTGTACTGGTTCTTCCTCGAGATCTGAGCATGCATACTCAGGTCGTCAGAGCGACGTAATAGCAATATTATAATAGTGACAAGAAACAAGCAAAGAAGATAATAACAGTAGAGCTAAAATGCAGATAATCAATATTTCACTAACTGATGCAATGTATGATCTGTGTCCCTATCAGTCTCTAAGTCATCTTTGAAATCGAGTTATGGAAAGGAAGATCATGTTTAACGAGGGTCTCGTACATACCCGAGACTACGACCCGCTATCGCCCGGGACATAACCCTGTCAGCCGGATCGCTAGGCCCAACCTAATATATATAAGAGTCGCTGTTCGAATGATCATCCTCTAAATCGATGTCCTCGCTAAATACAATTCTCTTTCCACTTCGATTTTCCCTTTTTCCCCAGGTCTACACTATTTATGAGTATGATCAAGTCGTATACAAGTACGCATCAATAACACGGTTTTAGTCACTGTTCACTGTATTGTTTACTGTCACGAATCATTCACTTTTTCACTGGCGTACTTGACACTCCTAAACGATACCATTCACGCACGACAATGCATTGTACACTGAGCAATAACGCGCACTATTACTAGAAGTATGGCAATCGGGTAAAATGTGTGCATTTATGCAGTTAACAAATCATGTGTAATACGAACTATTATGCATTCTTTGAAATTATAAAAATTGTATTAAATCATACATTCAAAATTTAGTAAAATGATACAAAGGCGGTAGCAATTAAACTCAGTCGGAAGTTCAAAAAAATTTATTTCAGTGCAATCGGATTTCGGGTTTGCAAGTTACAGCCGTTTCATTTTAAATGTTCGCTGCTGGAAATTCAGTTCCTGAACTGAATATCCATTTCGCAACACAATTTTCACCCTGTTGGGATCAAAATTAGGTGACGCTATAGTTGAACAAAATTTAAGTTTTTCAATTTGGTTTCCAACGCACCATAAGTATTCTCAATCGCGCCTCTACGTCAAAAGTTATGTACTGTACAACCATGGGGTATAAGTTCTGTTTCTGTTTGGGACTGCTATACGTCCTGTTAATCTAAAATACAGTTTAAATAGTAACGACAGTGAAAAGGGATGAAATCACTTTCATTAGTTAGATAACTGTTTCATCTTCTCTATAGTATTGGGTTCCGCAATATAACATGTTCAAGCAGTAAAGGGTAAGCATTACAAGATGAGAATCAACAGCCAGTGCTGCTCTGGACTGCAGTCCAGAGCCACACTCCGAACCAGTTTCCGTCATCTTCTCAGCATAGAAACAATTTAAAACTCTTATGGGGTTCTAGGTCGTCGAGTCGGCTTCGATTTAAGCCCTTGAACACAACATTCCAATCAATAGTCAATTAGTTGTGATTTTTACAAGTTTCAAACGCGGAAAAATTTCAGTTTTAACAGGCTTAAATGGGGATGGTCGATCACGTTAGTAACGACTGTATTTTTCAGCCAAAATATAACATGATGTTCATTACTATACGGGCCAACTTATGTGATCAATTTTCCGTCAATTTAATGGGAGTTTTTTATTCGGGTTTTGCATCAAACACTTGCATCATAATAATTTGCCCGAATTGTATACACGGAATTCAATAGTAATTCAAATTGTAATAGATCAATTTAGCATGAAGCAAGCAGGGTACTTGCCTGATGACGCGTTGACGATGCACGGCAGCGGCAACGGCGAAATCGCGCCATGAACGGCGCGGCTAGGGTTCGCGGTCTCGGCTCGAGTTTGGGTTCGTCGTCGGAGCTGCTCAGGGGATGGCTCTGTTGGCGTCGAGGATGGTTGAGGAGCTCGAGTGGCTGCGATGTCAAAGCTCAGGTGATGCAGAGGGAGGTGCCGGTGGCGAGAGGGGACGGCGACGAGGAGGAGGGAAGAGGTTCGGTGAAAGGTGCAGTGAAGCGACGACGATGGCAGGGAGAAGACCGGAGGTGATGGTGGTGACGCTGAGGGGTCGACGAGGTGGCCGGCGGCGCGATAGGAGCGGGGTGATCGTCGGCGGCGAGAGGGTGTGCAGGAGAGGCTTGGTGAAAGGTTGGGTGCAGGGTTCGGTCGTGCAGGCGAGGTGGGGAGGAGGTCGGCTCGGGCGTTTTGGAGAGAGGAGCGGGGGTTTAGTGGAAGGAGGTAGTTGAGGTGGTCGTCGTCGCCGTGGGGGCTCAGCAGGGTGTACGGGGATGAAGCAGGGTGCAGTGAGAAAAAAAAAACAGCGAGGGTGAGGGGTTGGCTTCGTATGAAGGAGAAAGGGAAACGAGGAGGCGAGCGTGCGCGTGGTCGTGGTTAGAGGCGTGGGGTCGTGGGGCAACGAAGACGGGGGAACGGCGTGGAGCGTGGGGCGACGTGGGAGGTGCGGTGAAAGGAGCGGGAAAATTTTGGAGGGAGTGGGGAAGAGAAGGGTGCGGGTCGAGTAATGGGCACGGGCCGGGTCGGATATGAAATTAACTGGGCCGGGATTTGGGCTAGGAGATTTAGGGAGTAAGGGGTTTGTAAAAAAGAGAAAGTGTGCTGGGTAAAGAAATTGGGGCCGGGAATTTTTTTTAGGAAACTAAAAAATTTAAATTTTAAAGAACATGTGAATGTAATATCGAAAAAAATATGGATAAAATATAGAAAAATTCGAGGGGACTCGGAAAAATTATGGAAAAATTTTATTGACGGAACCAGGAATTTACAAAGCCTAAAGCCCCCGTCTCCCTCTTTTTTTTTGCTTCTGGAATTTGTAAGCCTCCGGGCATTTTGTAAGGCCGGGGGCCCAAAAATACCCCTTATAAAACTTTGCCTTTTGTAGTAATGAACCTTTTTGCTTTGGTTTCATCGGTTCACACTTTATCTTTCGTTTGTGAAGGATGCTTTGTAAAATATCTCTGCTTGCACCGTTGTGTTTCCATGTCAGGTTGGCCATCTGTCTAGCGATCGTTCATTGAGTTGATTTCGATCACTTGCCGAGCGTGCCAAGCGCTGGCGAGGAGGCATCCTCATGGGTCCCGAAGTTGAGGGGGGGTCGTTTAGACTTAGATGCCCCTTGTGGGGGCCTCGGATCCTTTGCATGTAACGGGCAGAGGGTTGTTCGCCGTACCTGTGCCGAGAATGAATGGGAAGCTGCTCGGTGGCCCCACGGTGGATTTCGGGTCCTTAGCGTTGGAGGGGCTGTAAGGAGCCCGCTAAGGATGACCGGGCAGTGAAGCTGCGCGGTCGCCTCTTGGCGAGGGCTTTGATCTCCGGCGTTACGGGTAGGCAACCACCGGCCTGGGATGACCGAGCGGGGCAGCCGCTCAGAAGCCTCTTGTAAGGGCTTCGATCTCTGGCGTCATAGGCAGGGGACTACCGGCCGGAGATGACTGAGCGGGATAGATGTTCGGTTGCCTCTTGCGTGGGCTTTGATCCTTAGCGTTGGAGGGGTTGTAAGAAGCCCACTAAGGGGGACCGAGCGGTGAAGCTGTGCGGTCGCCTCTTGGCGAGGGCTTTGATCTTGGGCGTCATAGGAAGGCAACTACCATCCCGGGATGACCGAGTAGGGTAGCCGCTCGGATGCCTCTTGCGAGGGCTTCGATCCCTGGCGTCATGGGTAAGGAGCTCCCAGCCGGAGATGAGCGAGCAGGGTAGCCGCTCGGATGCCTCTTGCGAGGGCTTTGATCCTTCAGGACGGGGACCGAGCAGGGTTACTGCCCGGTGCCTCTTGGCGAGGACTTTGATCCGTGTCGGTTGTGGTAGGAAGCTACCGGCCGGGGATAGCCGAGCAAGGTCTCGACTGCCTCTGGGAGGACTTTGGTCCTTAGCGCGGAAGGGGCTGTAAGAAGCCTACCAAGAACCCTTGGCCGGGCAGGGTTACTACCTGGTGCCTCTTAGCGAGGGCTTTTGTCCTGAAGGATAGCCGAGCGAAGGATCCTCAGGCTCGACTGTCTCTAGGAGGGCTTTCTGATCCCTGGCGTTGCGGTAAGGAAGCTACCCGCCACGGATAGTCGAGCAGGGAAGCCGCTGGGCTGCCTCTGGGAGGGATTTATGGTCCTTGGCGTTGCGGTAGGGAAGCTACCCGCCAGGGATAGCCGAGCAGGGAAGCTGCTGGGTTGCCTCTAAGGAGGGGTTAGATCCTTAGCGTTTGAAGGGCTGTAGGAGGCCCGCTAAAGATAATCGGCCAGTGAAGCTGCGCGGCTGCCTCTTGGCAAGGGCTTCTGATCCTCAGCATTGCGAGTGGGGAAGCCACCGGCCAGGGATAGCCGAGCAGGGTAGCCGCTCGGCAAATTTTCGTGAGGTTTCGCCCGACCATCCCGTTGCGGGCACGGGGAACAGGAACGGTCGCGGCGACCGTGCGTGCAGCATGCGCATTGAATGCCGGGGGAGGCAAAGCGCTAGGGTCGCGTCGTTTTAATTCCGCCATAGAAGCATCGATGATTGCCGCGTGGCAACGACCATTTGGGCGGAAGCGGGCGACTGTTGAGCTCCATTGGGCACAATGGGCTATATAAGGCTGAAGGAGCGCCAGTTCTTCCTTCTTTTGTATACAGATCTTTGAAAATGCAGGACTTCCCCTTCACCATCCCCAAAATCATTCACTTCGAAGATGTGTACCTTTATGACCAGAATTGCACTGAGGACACGGTGCAGTTGGTCTATAGGAGCATCGAAGATCACTTCGGCCGGTTGCTCCCTCGGCGCTCTTCCTTGTTGCAGCTGCTGATGTACTCCATCTGGAGGGCGTCGTCGAGGCTTTACAACCCTTTGTCCGAGCAGCTCTACGATGAGGCCGTGGGTAAGCTGCGGTCTCTGAGGCGCTTCGGCCTGATCTCTGTGAATCGGCTGGCTCGCTCAGAGGCACTCGTCCGTGAGTGCTACGAACTGAGGCTCGGGGTCGACGCGCGCAGTGGGAATCGAGGGCAGAGGTTGGATCTCGCGAGGCCTCGGCTGGCGGAGATCTTCACCGATTACCATGAGCAGTGCTCTCTGCACCCCTCCCCCCGCTGTTGTAATTTTCTTTTTTTTTTCCTTTTGCATGTATGGCTGAGGAGCCCATAATACCTTTTGAATAAATGAGATTTTTCCTTCCTTTTTGCAACGTTCCATTGATCTTTATTAAATTAATAACAGACCCTAGGAAGAGTTTACATCGCCCAGAAAGAAAAGTGCATGCTAATAGATAACCTTATTAGCACGGCCCGAGCTCCCCGGAGGCTTGTTAGTCTCCGTGCTCGGCACCGGGTGCGGGGCTCCCTGAGCGCGGGACTGGTCGTCTGCCTAAACAAGCATGATCTGGCCGATGGTCAGCTCGGCGGAAGGGGGGTGCTGTTCCTGCTCGCGGTCGGCCTGCCGTTTGTCCCTTAAGTAGGAGGCGAGGTGCCCCGATCAGATGATCTCCTCGATATAGTCCCGGAGCTGCTTACAATCCTCCGTTGTGTGGCCCAACGTCCGGTGGAAGGCGCGGTAAGGGTTGTTCCCCTCCGAACAGCGGCCGAGACGTGAGGACGTCTAGCCTGAGATTCTGGGCAGATGCTATATGGATTTACCCGTCCACCTCTCCGAAAGTGCCAAGTTGATTTATGGCACCGTGTATCGGAGGTTTAGACGGATGCGGCCGATGTAGCAGATTTCGTTAGATTCCCCCTCGTTTGAGGGGTTTTTGATTGTGGGGACGCTTTTCCCTGCAGGCGCAAGCCCCTGCAGTTAATTACGCTACCGCGTCGCGGTAACAACTTTCTCCTTCTCCAGAATTTCACTTCGTGTCGTGTGTGTTTGTTTTGTTTGTGATTGCCCGTGGATTGTATACGGAGACTAAGTGATGCCGTCGCCCATAGGACGTGGATTAGTCCAAATCCGTATTTACTTAGATTTGGGTTTGGCGTTTTAGTTTAAGGATACGTTAGCCATATTTAGGCTAAGGTCGACTTAAACGTTTGTTAAGGATACGTTAGTCTGATTTGAGACTAAGATCGACTTAACGGGATCGTTTAGATCCGAAAAAGAGCATTTGGGAGCTCTATTGTTTAGTTTAATGACGTTGTGGTCAATAAGTAGTTTAAGGACGTTGCGGTCCATATTCCAGTTTAGGGACATGGTGGTCCATATTCCAGTTTAGGGACATGGTGGTCCATAGGTAGTTTAAGGACACTTAAGTCCGTGGGTTTAAGGACCTCATAGTCCGTATTTTAGTTTAAGGACGCTTAAGTTCGTGGGTTTAAAGACCCCACAGTCCGTATTTTAGTTTAAGGACTCTTAAGTCCGTGGGTTTAAGGACCCCACAGTCCGTATTGATGTGTGGTTGTCGGGACCCGTCACCTCTCTGACGTCATTGAGGGATTACAACGATAAGAGTCAAAGGAGTTCGGAGATGTACCCTCGAACCGGATGTAAATTGATTTAAGAGAGCAACTGTGCTCAGTCAATTTAGTTTGAGGACTTACGGACATGATTGGGCTAAATCCAGTTCAACGCCTTTATTTGTTTTTGGCCTATTAGGCATGAGCTAGGGCTTGGCCCCTTTTAAAATAATGCACTGCATTATTTATTTTGTCTGGGCTGTGCCCATTTATAAATGATGCAGCGCATCAGTTTTGTTTGGGCTCTGCCCTTTTTATTGCATTTTCAATTTTGTTTGGGCTCTGCCCTTTTATAAATGATGCAAAGCATCACTGTTGTTTGGGCTCTCCCCTTTTTATTGCATTGCAATTTAATTTGGCCTGCTAGGCCTTTCTGATTTGGGCATGGCCCTTTAGTAAAAGAAATGCATTGCATTTGTCAGGCGCTTTGCGCCAATCACTGAGCGCAAGTGCTTGCGGTGATGACACGTGTCACGCAAGCGCAGTGCGCTGCATCAGTGTGCTGCGCTTGCGCTGCTGACACGTGGCGCGCTCTGGTGAGTTGCGCCAATTTCATAGAGTAAGGCTCTATTTCAAAAGCGCATAGCGCAAGTGGTTCAGATGCTGACACGTGGCGCTCTCTGGTGGCTTGCGCCAACCTAAGAGCGCAACAGTGCAGTTTTGCAAGTGCAAGGCACTATTAACTTGAGAATCTTTTAGATTCCAGAACCAATGGTTCATAAAAAAGTGCAAAGCACTATTTGATTTCTTGATCTAATTTAGATCAAAGAAAACAAGTATTTCTTGTTTTTTCTTGATCTCAGAGAACCAATGGTTCATAAGTGCAAAGCACTATTTTTATTTGTTTTTTATTGAAGATCATTGATCTTGTTCTTAGATCAATGATCTATTAGAAGAAATTCTTCTATCTTAAAGATTTTTACCTTTTTCTTCTTGAAATTTCTTCAGAGTTCTCTCTGTTTGAAGTTCTTGATTTCTCACAATGTTGATGCCTTTGATTTGGGGTCTAGCGGCCTTTATATAGTGCCCATAAATTTGTTAAAAAGATCATTCTCTGAGTGATTTGGGAAATTTTCCCTACCGTTGGATTTTCGATCCAAGGGCTCCTATTTTACAGAAGAAAATTTTCTTGTTTTAACAAGAACAGAAAGATTTCTTTAAAATTTTAATTCTGTTTGGCGCAAATGCCCCAGCGCGTGACACGTGTCACACGGCGCACGGCGCAGCACAACTGTACTTGCGCAACTACGCTGACACGTGTCGCACGGCGCAGTGCAACTGCGCTTGCGCATCTGCGCTGACACGTGTCGCGCAGCGCAGCGCTTGCGCAACTGAAGCGTTGCTTCCTTTAATTTTGTTTTAAATAGAGTTTTGCTCTGATTGGGCGCGTTGCCTTGGACGCTGCGCTGACGCGTCAGCTTTTGACACGTGGCGCGCTGCGCGCAGTGCATAGAATCCGAAACGTTGCTTCATTTATTAGAATTTAAATTTTCAAAATAGAACTTTGCTCTGATTGGGGGAATCAGAAGCGTTGCTTCATTTCCCGCCTTGGAATTTGAACAGAGCCTTGCTCTGATTGGGATAAACAAATGCCCCCCACTGTTATGCTTACGTGACCCCAAAACGTGAGCGCAACGGTGACAGAATTCCAACCGCCGCGGTAAATTTCGGAAGTTGAAAGGGCACTTGGTGCCTATAAGTAGGACCTTTGGTCATTCACAGATGATTATCATCTTTAAGATTTTTACTTTCAAAAACTTCAGAGCTTTGCTCTTGCCTTCAAGAACTCCCTGAGTTAGATTTTCTTTAAAAGAAACTTTTTAGGTAAGAATTAATCTTGAATTAAATCAATTTTAATTAATAGAGCTTTGCTCTCATAGATCTTTGATCTAAAGAAACCCCTTTTGGGGTTTCACCAATAGAGCCTTGCTCTCAAGAATCTGTTTCAGGGTTTCTTAACTTATGAACAGAACTTTGCAGCTTTGGCAAAACATAGATCTCTTTGATCTAAAAAAATGATGAACTCTTAAGAGTTTGAATATGGATAATGAAGATTAAAAATGGAGTTTTGTATTTAATGGATTATATCATCTTTTAATAGTAAGGATCTCAGAGTTCTCAGGGAATTTCTTTAAATTCCCCTTTATTAGGATTTTGAGAGTCACTCCTGTTTGCAGAGCATTGCTCTCGAGGAGTTTAACACTCTGTATATTCTTTTTATCACTAATCTTCCTGTGATGTTTCCTCCAGGTATTATGGCGGTGCGTTTATACAGTTTGCACGAGTTCATCACCTACGAGGATATCCGCGCACAGGGTCGTCATCAAAACCAGGAGTTTACGGATGCCCAGTGTGCGGAGGTCATGGGTCGTCTGAACGCACGTGTTGGTTGGCTGCTCCCCCGCCGCTCTGCTCTCTTGAAAGTCATGCTGGGAGCAATTTGGAGGGCACTCCCGGGGTTCCACGAGGCCCTACCGCTCAATGCGCTGGATGATGCCGAAGACAAGGTGCATTCAGTGTACCTGTCGGGGCTGATCTCGAAGAAACGGCGGGATAGCCTCATCGACATCCTGCATCAAATTTTCCAGCAGACGACGATAGTTGCTGCTTATCGAAGGCTGGGGAGCCTAGCCAAGGATCTCGACACACAGGAGCGCGAGAGGTTGCGCACGAGAATAATCAGAAAGGTGAACTCTGAATGGCCTTACTTTTGAATTCCTCAATCCGTGCCCTGGATCTGAGGTTATTCCATTGTAATGATGTTTCTCGTTTATTGCTTTTATAATTGTAAGAACTTTTGTGCAATATTAATGGAAAAAATTTATCCCAGCTTGTCTTATTTTTCGTTCTGAGTCTTTTGCCTATGCATGGATGAGTGTGTCCTGAATTCTTGATCCAATGCCAATCAGATGTTCTTTCTGTCGCTCTCTTCTTTGCTTTTATTATTAGCATGTTGTCTTGATAAATATAATTGGCAGATAACTTAGTTTTTTTCAAGAGATAGCGATGGCTTAGGCCGCAGGTTCAGATCTGCCGCCTAAGACTTTTCAACTCTATGAGCCGTGAGGGTCTCATAGAGACTTTTCTCCCTATGGATCGAGAGGATCTCGTAGGTGTATTTTCTCCTTAGGAATCGTGAGGATTCCTAAGCGCGTTTTCTGTTATAAGTCGTAAGGATCTTATAAGAGAATTTTCCACTCTTACGAGTCGAAAGGACCCGTAAGCGGTTGTTTCCCTTCTTGTCGAAATTCGACTTTGGAGAGTGAGACCCGTGAATAGTATGCAAGGGATCGTTTTAGACCGTCTTGCAGGGTCTCATTGCTCAGGAAACAAATTTTTTTTTATATCCCTGCTGCCTGAGGCTTCATCTTGCAAGTTGAGACGAATCGGGAATTTCCCGCGGAGACACTGATTTCTCTGCGAGCCGACGCGAGTCAGGAGGCTCTCATCAAGGACGCTAATTTCCCTGATTTGAGGTATTTGCCAGGGATATTTGTTTCCCTGGTGTTGAAACGAATCGAGAATTTCCCGCGGAGACACTGGTTTCTCTGCGAGTCGACACGAATCAGGATTTTCTTCGTCAAGGACGCTTGTTTCCTCGAATCGAAGGATTTGCCGAAGACACTGGTTTCTTCGGGGTTGAAACGAATCGGGAATTTACCACGGAGACACTGGTTTCTCTGCGAGCCGATGCGAATCAGGAGGCTCTCACCAAGGATATTTGTTTCCCTGATGTTGAAACGAATCGAGAATTTCCCGCGGAGACACTGGTTTCTCTGCGAGTCGACGCGAATCAGGATTTTCTTCGTCAAGGACGCTTGTTTCCTCGAGTCGAAGGATTTGCCGAAGACACTGGTTTCTTCGGGGTTGAAACGAACCGGGAATTTCCCGCGAAGACACTGGTCTCTCTGCGAGCCGATGCGAATCAGGAGGCTCTTATCAAGGACGCTAGTTTCCCTGAATTGAAGTATTTACCAAGGATATTTGTTTCCCTGGTGTTGAAACGAATCGAGAATTTCCCGCGGAGACACTGGTTTCTCTGTGAGTCGACGCGAATCAGGATTTTCTTCATCAAGGACGCTTGTTTCCTCGAGTCGAAGGATTTGCCGAAGACACTGGTTTCTTCGGGGTTGAAACGAACCGGGAATTTCCCGCGGAGACACTGGTTTTTCTGTGAGCCGATGCGAATCAGAAGACTCTCATCAAGGACGCTAGTTTTCCTGAATTGAGGTATTTGCCAAGGATATTTGTTTCCCTGGTGTTGAAACGAATCGAGAACTTCCCGCGGAGACACTGGTTTCTCTGCGAGTCGACGCAAATCAGGATTTTCTTCGTCAAGGACGCTTGTTTTCTCGAGTCGAAGGATTTTGCCGAAGACACTGGTTTCTTCGGAGTTAAAATGAACCGGGAATTTCTCGCGTAGACACTGGTTTCTCTGCGAGCCGATGTGAATCAGGAGGCTCTCATCAAGGACGCTACTTTCCCTGAATTGAGGTATTTGCCAAGGATATTTGTTTCCCTGGTGTTGAAACGAATCGAGAATTTCCCACGGAGACACTGGTTTCTCTGCGAGTCGACGCGAATCAGGATTTTCTTCGTCAAGGACACTTGTTTCCCTGAGTCGAAAGATTTGCCGAAGACACTGGTTTCTTCGGGATTGGGATGAACCGTCGAGATTTGGCTTCGTTTTCTGGCGGAGCCTGTTGGGAAAGTATGGTTCCTTCTTTGTTTGCGCCCTTGGATTGTATACAGGGATCGATGTGATCTCAACTGTAGGGCCAAAGTTTTATCATTTCTTTTTTTTTGTTTTATTTCCGCGATGCTCTATCATTTCAGCTTTTATATCGCGAAGGTCGTGATTGCCCAATCATTTCGGCTATTTTTCGCGGTGCCCAATCATTTTGGCTATTTATTTTATTTTCACTCGCTGCTTTTTATTGCGAGTTGCCCAATCATTTCGGCTATTTTGCATGCATACATTTTTACTTGCTGCTTTTTATTGCGAGTTGCCTCATCATTTCGGCTATTTCATATGCATGTGCAGCCTACTGGCTTTTCGCCGTAAATCTGAATTTAGACATCGATTTCGGCATCAGCACCGCTACAACTCGGATGTTGCCAGGAGCGAATCATCATTTGCCTCCGTCGATGTCGAACAAAGGTGGCTTAGCGAACAGGGTTAAGGTCCTGTCGGCTAAGGCTTTTGACTTCATGAGCCGTAAGGGTCTCACAAAGGTATTTCTCCCTACAAGTCGTGAGGATCTCATAGGTGTATTTTCTCCTTAGGAATCGTGAGGATTCCTAAGTGTATGTTCCTCTGTAAGTCGTAAGGATCCTACAAGAGGGTTTTCTCCTTGTAAGTCGAGAGGACTTATAAGGGTTGTTCATCATGCGCACACATCCCCAATCACGGATGAAACTTGGTTAGGGAAATATTTATTCGCGTCCGTGGATTGTATACAAGGGTCAATATTGAACCACTTGTAGGGCAGTATCGAAGGTTGTGGGGGGTTAGCTTAAGCACAGGTTTAGGTCTCTGTAACTTAAGACTTTCAAATCTTATAAGCCATGAGGGTCCCATAAGAGAGTTCTCCTTACGAGTCGTGAGGATCTCGCAAGTGTATTTTCTCCTTAGGAATCGTGGGGATCCCTAAGTGTGTTGCTCCCTTGTGAGTCATAAGGATCTCACGCGGGCGATTTGTCTTTACAAGGTCGAGAAGACCTTGTAAGTGTCCTTTAACGAGATTGCGCCCTTTCAGGTTTTCACAAACACTAGCCAGTAGTCCTGATGTTTTTACTCATGGAGCCCTTTCGGGTTTTCATCCGTGCCCTTTTTGCTTATGGACATACCGTTTTTTTTTATATTCTTTTTATTTTTATATTTTTTTTACGAGGTCGCGCCCTTTCGGGTTTTCACGAACACTCGCCGGTAGCCCTGCTGTTTTTACTCACGGAGCCCTTTCGGGTTTTCATCCGTGCCCATTTTGCTTACGGACATACCGTTTATTATATATATATTTTTTTATATATATTTTTTATTATTTTGTCAGCCTAAGGATGTTGCGGTAGTAATTTAAAGACGTTTCGGTCCGTCATTAGTTTAAGGACGTTTCGGTCCGCCATTAGTTTAAGGACGTTTCGGTCCGTCCAGGGAAAGGCTGGCTACTGCTTATAAAGTTTGAGCTTAGGAAAATAGCGAGCGGACATAGTCATCATCATCTATCATTGACCTAGGCAGTAACTCGCTAAGCGTAGTATTTCTTTAGGAATCGGCCATTTATTGGCCTGTAAGGCCTTTCACCGTGCATATTCATAAGTAGATAGGCTCCACCTTAGTAGACCTTGTCTATGATGTACGGGCCTTCATAGTTTGGCTCAAATTTTCCCCGTTTGGCGCGATTGGGGATCATAGGCCTTTTGACCACTAGCACGAGTTCGCCTCGGCGGAATGTCCTTGGCCGGGTCAATCTTTCATATGAGCGCGTCATCTTTGCTTTATAGGCCTCTAGATTTTGTTGCGCTATGAGTCGGGTCTCATCAAGGGCATCAAGCTCCTCAAGCCGAAGGTGAGCATTTTCCTCGTCTGTCAGCTCGTAGTGCCACTCGTAGAGAGGGTAACTCTATTTCGAGGGGGAGTACCGCTTCTGTACCGAATACCAACGCATATGGCGTTGTGTTTGTGGCTATCTTGAACGTAGTTCGATACGCCCAAAGAGCTTCTTGTAGCCTCTCATGCCAGTCCTTCTTATTTCGGGACACCGTTTTCTTCATGATCTTTGTCAAGGTCTTGTTGAAGGCTTCAGCTAAACCATTAGCTCGCGGATTATAAACTGAGGAATATCTCCAGTCTATATTATGCTATTGCGCGAAGCGACTGATCTTGTGGCTCCTGTAAGCTGGCCCGTTATCGGAGATGATCCGTCGTGGAGTTCCAAACCGATATATGACGTGCGTCTTAAAGAACTGGAGAATATTCTCCGTCTTTACTTCCCTCAGCGGTACTGCTTCTGCCCATTTGGAGAAGTAGTCAGTCGTCGCCAGGATGAAACGATGTCCCCTGGACGATGCTGGTTCGATGGGGCCGACTATGTCAGTTCCCCACATTTCGAATGGCCAGCTATCCACTGTTGGATGGAGTGGATTTGGATGCTGGTGGATGAAGTCTCCATGAATTTGACATGAGTGGCACTGCTGCGCATACTCAAGGCAATCCTGAATCATCGTGGGCCAGTAGTAGCCCATCCGTTTAATTTTCAATTTCATCTTTGGGCCTACTTAGTGAGAACCGCAGATTCCGTCATGAACTTCCTGAACGACTCTTTTCGCTTTGTCAGGTCCCAGACATCTCAACCACAAAGAATCAAATGACCTCTTGTACAGAGTATCATTGACGAAAGCGAAAGACAAAGCTCATTTCATAAGCTGATGTCTTGAGGATGCATCTTCGGGCGCTCAACGGTATTTGAAGTAGTCTATAAAGACTTCTCTCCAATCCTCGGTATTTTCCCGATCTTTTATTTGTAGGGTCGTCTGCTCACTCGCTCCTTTTTCTTCGGATGATTCCGGAGATATTTCTGCTGGGGCAAGCACGCGATGGCTTTGTACCACGATTCTTACGTCATCAAGGTTTTCATCAGCCAGTTCCTTAGCAAGTTTGCTCAATGCGTCCGCTTTGCTGTTTTCCGCGCGCGGTATGTTTTCCAAAGTATAGGAAGGGATTTGGGTCAACAGTTGCTGCACCTTTTCACCGTACTTCACCAACTCTGGTTTGCACGTTTGGTAGTCGCCGTTTACTTGACTAACGACTAGCTGAGAGTCTCCATATATGAGGAGGTTTTCAATTCCCATGTCGATGGCGATCTCGAGGCCTGCTATCACAGCTTCGTATTCGGCTTCATTGTTTTTCCTCGGCTCTGTTAAGGAGAAAGCAAAGTGCATAATTCCTCCTTGTGGAGTCACGAAGATGAGTCCTACCCCCGATTTGATTATAGGGGTACTTTGTTTGCGCTTCTTCACGGAAGATGCTCCATCAAAATAAAGCTCCCATCGGGTATCACCACCATCGATCGCATCAAATGCATGTTCGTCTGGAAGATCGCAATTCAAAGGAGAATCGGCGGGTATCGGATGCTCAGCGAGGAAATCGGCGATGGCCTGGCCTTTTACTGCCTTGAGAGGCTGACAGGTTATCGAGAATTCCATCAAGAGCAGGGCCCATTTAGCGAGTCGTCCCGTCAATATGGCTTTTGACATTAAATATTTAAGAGGGTCCACCTTCGAAATGAGACGGACCTCATGCGTCAATGCATAGTGTCCGAGCTTTGTTATCGCAAAGATCAATGCCAGGCAGTGTTTTTCAATTGGGGAGTAGTTGCTTTCTGCCCCTAGTAGAACTCGACTTAAGTAGTAGAGTGCTCTTTCCTTCCCTTGGTCGTTCTCTTGCGCCCATAATGCGCCTAAGGAACCTTCGAGGGCGGTTGTATAAAGAATGAAGGGCTTTCCCTTGACCGGAGCAGCCAACACCGACGGGTTCTGCAGGTATTGCTTGATCTCGTCTAGCGCGCTTTGGCATTTTTGTTCCCAGACGAACGTGGTTCCCTTCTTCATCAGGTGGCTGTAAGGACGGCACTTGCCTGAAAGGTTGGCTATAAATCGCCGTATATACGCGAGCTTCCCTTGGAGAGACCGCAGCTGTTTGAGAGTCCTTGGCGGAGGCATTTCTATGATCGTCTTGATCTTTGACGGATCTATTTCGATATCTCGGTGTCGGACGATGAATCTTAGGAATTTGCCTGAGGAAACCCCGAATGCACACTTGAGAGGGTTCATCTTCAAGTTGTATTGTCTAAGTCATTGAAATACGGTCTTCAGATGCTCGAGATGTTCCTCGTATGATTTTCTTTTAACCACGAGATCGTCGATATAGCATTCGACGATTTCGTGTATAAGGTCATCGAAGATCTTCGTCATGGCCCTCTGGTAAGTGGCACCGGCGTTCTTTAGACCGAAGGGCATCACCTTGTAGCAGAATATACCCAAAGGAGTCCGAAAAGCGGTGTGCTTCTGGTCTTCGGGGTGCATATTTATCTGATTATACCCTGATGAGCCGTCCATGAAGGAGAAAACCTCATGAGTGGATGTATTGTCTATCATCAGTTCGGTGACTGGCACTGGGAAATCGTCCTTCGGGCAGGCTTTATTGAGATCCCGGAAGTCTACGCATATGCACACTGTCCCATTTTTCTTCATCACCGGGACAATGTTGGTTATCCATTCAGGATACTGGACCTCCTGGATGAAGCCAGGGTCGATCAGCTTCTTGACCTCAGCATTGATGCTCATCTCAAGCTCGAGCCGCATTCTTCTTGGTGCCTGCTTGACTGGCTTGACGTCCGGGGATATTGCCAATTTGTGTACAGCAATTCCTGGATCTAGTCCTGGCATTTCGGAATAGTTCCATGCGAAGCAATTCTTATGCTGCATAAGCAGGTCCTTTAATGAAGCCACCCTTTCTTCAGACAGCAGCTCGCTAATGAATGTCGGTCGCGGGTCGTTCACCGTTCCCAACTCAATTTTCTTGAGGTTATCTGCGGTGGTATGAATTCCATCTTCCAGCTCTTGTGGCGCTGGTGGGAATTCTGAGATTACCTCGTCGTTGCTGTTTTCAAAGCACTAGGGAAGGTCATCCATGTCCTCGGGCTCTTCTTTTGATATTGTTATCACGTTTTAAGTACAAATTCGCTTCCAATCCCAATGTGGAACTGGTTCTTCTTCCGTAGCCTTGGGTTCGTGCTTCTGTGGTGGCGCTACCCTCCAGTTGTCGGATAGAGCGAACTTGCCAAGATGATACTGATCTTCGACCCAATTCTTGAAGGTGAAGCAGTCTTCGAGAGAATGGCCTACCACTCGGTGATAAAAGCAATAGTCTGGGTGTGAGACTTCGCCTGCTTGTTCGGGGTGTTTAGACTCCGGCAGTGTGAGCATCTGATGTTTTAGAGCGAGGTCAAGTATTTTCTTGGTCTTGTCCCGAGGAAAAGAGTATGCTCGACCCATTTTTCTCACGAGGGATAGATCGGAACCGTTCGATTCCCGCTTGCGTGATCTCTTAGTCCCGCTTCGTTGCTGTTGAGCGCCTTTTTCGCGTTTCGACTTGTTTCTGCCTCTGCGTCGAGCCTTCTTTATAACAGGTTGACAAGGAGCGGCATCTTCATCCTTCACAGCTTGTTGGAGGAGGCGTTGCATTTTGGCTTTCTCGTAGATGATCATTTCACGGTTATGGTCGTCTCGGACTTTTTGACCAGCTTCCCTTATAAGCTTGTCCATTTGTTCTTCGAATGACGGACTGAGCACTTTTGCATCTGGAACTTTTACTGGTTCAGGATTAGCGTCCTCCCATTGAGCATCTGCTTTTTCATCGAAGTCATACACGACGTAGCAACCGTGTAGTAGCTCTCGTTTCTTTGACCGGATGTATCCATGCCCTTTTGTTTCCATTCTCCCATTAGGCAGTTTGCGTTGAGTCCCGGGAACGTTCCAGACTTTGTCATAGAACTTGGCTTTTCGAATGGTCTGCTTGAAGGATATCCCTTGGCGTTTCAGCAACCTTTTCAAGCCTTCTGTATAATATCTGGGGAGACGGATGGGCTGAAGCCTATCAAGCGTAGGATCCGCACCATGCCAGATTTCTTTCTCCACTCTGGTTTCTTCAGAGCGGTAGAATAGAATTTCTTTTTCTCTTTCTCGCCTGGGAAGGCTATAGAACGTTTGCAGCTCTTCTACATTGTAAATATCAAATGCATCCAGTTCTTTACGGTGTTTAAGCGGCACCATGGCGACTTGTAGACTTTGTTCTTCGTTAGCGGACATTGGTATTGAAGGTCGAGCAGAGAATATAGCATGGACCTCATCTTTCGAGTCACTACCAAAGATCAACATAGGAGCAGATGGTCCCGGCTTGTTGTGTTGGGGCGGACCCGAATAAACTATCTCCTCTTCCTCCACGGTATCACTCCCGAAAACTGGGATGGTGGCATTAGCTTTATTCTCCGGCTTGTGACACCTCTCCGTGTCTTCGAAATCCGGTAAGAAGTATTTGGCATCTTCATATTTTCGGACTTCGTTCACGGAGAACGGGTTCAGTTCTCCCGCCACGGTATACTCGAGACCCTCCTTAGAATACTTCATACACTGATGTTGTACTCGTGTAACCATGGTCAGCCGAGCAGAGCGTTGTAGCATGTCTTGGCGTCTATGACGTGGAACTTAATGTCTGTGACGAGTAGCCCGAAGCGTAGCGTCAGTATCACAGACCCAAGAGTTCTTGATGGCTGGGAGTCAAACCCGGAGATAGTGATCTTGTCCCGAGCAAGGTGCCAGACGCTCATGCAGATTTCTTTTAACACCCGCACATTGAGGAGGTTAACGGAGGATCCATTGTCGATCAGGATTTTGCCTATTTTTATATCGTGACAGTATCCTGAGATATAAAGGGGCGATTGTGTTCGCACGTCCCAAGGAGAAGGTCCTCATCACCAAAAGCGACATCGGCCGTGTGCACTTCCTCCAATTCATCTTTCATCTTTTCCTCGGCCAGGAAAGCTTGGAATTGCTCCAGATCCTGTAGTGCCTTGATTAACGAATCTCTCGCCTCCTTTGATAACAAAAGGGCGTCAAGAATGCTGAGCTGTGAGGGTAGCTTCCTCAGATGCGCTAAGACGTTGTAATCCACCTTATTTCTCTTCGGAGGGTCCTTGGCACTTAGCTCCTCCACAACTTGGTCATCTAAAACGATATCTTCAGGGACCTTCTCTTTTCCTTTATCTTTTTATTTGAGGGTCCGAGATTCTTTTCGGGGAGCGTACGATTACGCAGCCAGATATTTTCGCAGACCTTCGGCTCTTCTTCTTTTCCCGAGGTGGACTCTTTAAAGAGAGGGGCAAGCTCCAGCTCCTCATCAGAATCGCTCCCGAATGTAGGCACCTGTGATCCCCCGGCGTTAACCATGCGACAATCACCGGTAGTTCTGTTAAACCCTTCGGTCATATTTTTCCGCTCCCGACGAGTTTTACGTTTCTCCCGCTTAAAATGTTGTCGATGAGCAACATATCCTTGCCACCATTTATCGAAAGCTTTGTACTCTTGAGTGGGGTGCGAAACCTTCTGATGATATAAGCAATAGGAGGGGTGCATTTCCATTTCACCAGTAATGTTTCCTTCGGAGGATGGTAGCTTCATGCCCATTGATATGGCTTTAGCAAACATTTTCCTCATCTTGAATTTGCTTTTGTCGGTAGTGGATGTATTTTGCTCCGGCGGGAGCGTCTCAGCTCTTTCATCAAGTCGCTGGCGCTCGGCCCTTTCAAATATGACCGCCTCGCATTCCCGATCAGCTTTACTTTTTAAGAGAGCTTCATTGAGGAATGCGTCAATTACTTCATCCGATGGCCCCAGAATTTTTGGTTCAGGATCTGCCCCCGGCATTTCAGTACAAGGAGTCTCCTCATCGTCCGTCAACGAATGGGAGATCATATGGCAGCTCGCTATGTATGCCTCAGACTCATCAGACGAACTTTCTCCCTCATCTTCCTCTTGAAAGACGTGATTAAGAAACTCTCGAAGCGTAATGGGAGTCCGTGCTTTCTGGTTGTATTCCTCCAACGTGTCAATTTGTTTTTGTAAGTCTGTGCGCTTGTCACTAGGCTTTACAGACTTCTTAGATTTCTTCTTCTTCTTCTTCGAAGATTTTGACGGCGGGTTGCGAGTGCTCGGGCCACCACCATCGGTCTTTGGAGTTGGACGCGGCTTCAACATCCCTTCAATGACCTGCGGTTCCAACGGGTTCTTCCACTTGATCGCTGGGCATGTTTGAAGATCGTTTAGCATCCTCTTTGTCTTGGCTGATAATACAACCTCCCAAGGAGCTTCTTCAACGACAGAGCATGTTGCCCCCGGCGTATTCATCCTCTTAGAGGTGTGGGGCTGCGGGGGATTCACCTTCCATTTGTCAGATAACGCGAACTTGCCCTGTTGGTACTGGTCATCAAGCCAATTTTTGAAGACGTAGCAATCTTCGATCGGATGACCCAGTACTCGATGATAAGGACAGTAGTTGGGCTCATCGACATCATTTGGTTGCGACGGACGTTTTGGATCCGGCAAATTTATGAGTCGGTTGTGCAACGCCAGCTAGAATAACCTTCTCGTTTTATCTCGGGAAAATGAGTAAGGACGTCCTAGCCTCTCCTCAAGGGCTACGTACGAGCGCATATTATTTTGACGAACAACCGGCTTCGAGTTGCTCGGTTGTTGTTGAGCATTAGCGACAACGATCGCTTTTCCCTTTCCCTTGTCATTTCGGGAGTCCGGCTTTGGAAGAGGGGGTCTATGGCCCATCTGATCCATTTGCGCTAGCTTGTCAATCAAGGCCTGGAAGGTAGTCGGCTTGAAAAACATCATAAATTGCGAGATGGTTGCTTGCGGATCAAGGGTTCCCACAAACATACCCACTGCAGGAGCTTCTTCAATGCGCTGCTCGCACTTTGACCATAAGATCCTCCACCGTATAGCATATTGAACCCATGTCTCGCCTGGCTTTACCCTGGCATTAATCAGTGCCGTCATCGGAGTGCGTTCACTGGCGCTTGCAAAACGCTAGGTAAACAACAGCTCCATCTCCGCGAAGGTCTTGATAGAGTCGTTCGAGAGCTCAGAGTACCACTCGAACGCTGTATCTGATAAGCTTCCAACAAACTGGCGAAGCAACAGCTTGTCATCACCGCCGGTGTTGCCGCAGAGTGCCCTGAACTGGGCAACATGCTGGTGAGGATTGCCCGTCCCCTTGTAGACATGGAACTTGGGAATTGTGTAGCCCGGCGGGTACTTGATCTGGTCGTACCAACTCGGATACGGCCGTCCTGTTTTTACGACCTGGCCGGCTGCTTCAGTCGCATGATGAACCCGTATTTGTTGGGCTATGTACTCATCCAAATCAGCTTTGGAGATTGTGTCCTCCTTAGCTGTTGATAGAGCTGGTGGAGGATTCGACGTTTCTCCCCTGTCGTCTTCAAGGACGATCGGGGGATCTTCGGCCGAAGGATCTTGCTGGATCATCATCCCTACCATGTCTTGAAACAGGAGGCCCATACGCTTTATGTTGGCTTCTTGTTCAGCAGCCTTTTTATCCTTCTTCTCCAATATTCGTCGAAGGAATTCGGCGTCAGTTTCTTGCTCCTGGCGTTCATCTGAAGACGTTTCAGGGCTTTCTTTTGGCCCAGTAAGTGCGGCCATCGCGTTCATCATCTCTTGGAGCTTTTGCTGCTGCTCCTGTGCTTTGGTCACCGATCGCGTGAGCGGTCTATGACCTGTTGATATGCGGCTGTCCTCTTTACCAGACGCCATGTAGACGGTATGAACTACCATGCCCCCAGACTTAAGGCGTTTGGGTTCACCACCTTTGATATTCGCCATAGGTGTAGGGACTTTTTCTGGCCTTCTTCTCTTATGGACCGTAGAAGTTGAGGGGGCCGTTGCTTTGGGCACCCAAGCGGTTGTCGCCTTTCGTTGCTTGACCGGGGGATTTTCTTCTTGCCGACCTTTCGACTTTTTGTGTTGGCAAGAGAAATTAGGATCAATCACAGATTCTCGGACTCGTCGCCATGTCTTGTAAATCCAGGAGGACAGCGATTGAAGAGGCTGCTCCGGCTTTTCTGCTTCCACGGTAGTCTCTACTGGTGGAGGAGATCTTTTGAGCACCGCAGTTGGCGAGTTTCTGCGTACTCTGTTCAGTAGCTTGAAGCTGTTCCCAGTTGGAACAACAGCGTTAACTTCCGCCGTTGGAGCTGGCGGAGTCATCCCAGAAGGGGAGTTGCCCCCGGTCTTCCTTAATCGGCGCCAGTGGCGTCGTCGAGCGCGACGAGTTGTCGGTATTGGCTCAGAGATAGAAACAGCTTCTTCTTGCCCCCTGTTCAGGTGTGGGGCTGTTGCCGGCGTCAGCCTATTGAAGACTGATTTCTTTTGAGCAGCAGGAGCAGGAGTGGGAGTTGGGACGGTCAGTCTTGTAAAGACCGATCTTTTAGCAGGAGAAGCCGCCTTGACGACTTCAGAAGTAGGTTTGGCTACTCTTTTTGGAATAACCCTTTCTGGGACCGCAAGCTTCATTGTGCGCCCGCAGGAGTTTTGGCCCAGTCTGGAGAAGACCGAGGCGCTGGTGTTGGGCGACCCGTTGAGGGGGGCCGCAGTAACTGTAAGTCGATCGAAGACCGACTTCTTAGGAGCTTCTGGTACGAGCACAGGGGTGCTGAAGCTTGTTGGCGGAAACATGGTTCCGAAAAACAGCCATGTGGTGGCTTGAGTAATCTGCTCCACGGGCATTGTGAACAAAGAGGCCGCTTGGGGCCCGTAGGTTACGCCCCTAGTTGAGGCAGGACGCGAGTTGCTGCTGCAGTTGGAGCACTTCGAACAGGTAGAGGCCATCGATGCTTGATTTCTGCGCCAGGCAAAAGACCAAATCATAGTAACTTAAAATCCAAAGGCAACCATTAACAAACAGCGATTCGTTCGTGAATACGACACACGAAGTGTAGAGTGGAAAGAGGAAAAGGTCCCACCGGGCGTACCAGAATCTGTTCCCCTCCGAACGGCGGCAGAGACGTGAGGACGTCTAGCCTGAGATTCGGGGCAGATGCTATATGGATTTATCTGTCCACCTCTCCGAAGGTGCCAAGTTGATTTATGGCACCGTGTATCGAAGGTTTAGACGGATGCGGCCGATGTAGCAGACTTCGTCAGATTCCTCCTCGCTTGAGGGGGTTTTTGATTGTGGGGACGCTCTTCCCTGCAGACGCAAACCCCTACAGTTAATTACGCTACCGCGTCGCGGTAACAACTTTCTCCTTCTCCAGAATTTCACTTCATGTCGTGGGTGTTTGTTTTATTTGTGGTTGCCCGTGGATTGTATACGGAGACTAAGTGATGCCGTCGCCCGTAGGACGTGGATTAGTCCAAATCCGTATTTACTTAGATTTGGGTTTGGTGTTTTAGTTTAAGGATACGTTCGCCATATTGAGGCTAAGATCAACTTAAACGTTCGTTAAGGATACGTTAGTCTGATTTGAGACTAAGATCAACTTAACAGGATCGTTTGGATCCGACAAAAGAGCATTTGGGGGCTCTATTGTTCCAATTTAGGGACGTAGGGGTCCATAGGTAGTTCAAGGACATTGCGGTCCATAAGTAGTTTAAGGACGTTGCGGTCCATATTCCAGTTTAGGGACATGGTGGTCCATAGGTAGTTTAAGGACGCTTAAGTCCGTGGGTTTAAGGACCCCACAGTCCGTATTTTAGTTTAAGGACGCTTAAGTTCGTGGGTTTAAAGACCCCACAGTCCGTATTTTAGTTTAAGGACGCTTAAGTCCGTGGGTTTAAGGACCCCACAGTCCGTATTGATGTGTGGTTGTCGGGACCCGTCACCTCTCTGACGTCGTTGAGGGATTACAACGATAGGAGTCAAAGGAGTTCGGAGATGTACCCTCAAACCGGATGTAAATTGATTTAAGAGAGCAACTGTGCTCAGTCAATTCAGTTTGAGGACTTACGGTCATGATTGGGCTAAGTCCAGTTCAACGCCTTTATTTGTTTTTGGCCTATTAGGCCTGTGCTAGGGCTTGGCCCCTTTTAAAATAATGCACTGCATTATTTATTTTTTCTGGGCTGTGCCCATTTATAAATGATGCAGCGCATCAGTTTTGTTTGAGCTCTGCCCTTTTTATTGTATTTTCAATTTTGTTTGGGCTCTGCCCTTTTATAAATGATGCAGAGCATCAATATTGTTTGGGCTCTCCACTTTTTATTGCATTGCAATTTAATTTGGCCTGCTAGGCCTTTCTGATTTGGGCATGGCCCTTTAGTAAAAGAAATGCATTGCATTTGTCAGGCGCTTTGCGCCAATCACTGAGCGCGAGTGCTTGCGGTGATGACACGTGTCACGCAAGCGCAGTGCGCTGCATCAGTGTGCTGCGCTTGTGCTGCTGACACGTGGCGCGCTCTGGTGAGTTGCGCCAATTTCAGAGAGCAAGGCTCTATTTCAAAAGCGCATAGCGCAAGTGGTTCAGATGCTGACACGTGGCGCTCTCTGGTGGTTTGCGCCAACCTAAGAGCGCAACAGTGCAGTTTTGCAAGTGCAAGGCACTATTAACTTGAGAATCTTTTAGATTCCAGAACCAATGGTTCAAAAAAAGTGCAAAGCACTATTTGATTTCTTGATCTAATTTAGATCAAAGAAAACAAGTATTTCTTGTTTTTTCTTGATCTCAGAGAACCAATGGTTTATAAGTGCAAAGCACTATTTTTATTTGTTTTTTATTGAAGATCGTTGATCTTGTTCTTAGATCAATGATCTATTAGAAGAAATTCTTCTATCTTAAAGGTTTTTTATCTTTTTCTTCTTGAAATTTCTTCAGAGTTCTATCTGTTTGAAGTTCTTGATTTCTCACAATGTTGATGACTTTGATTTAGGGTCTAGGGGCCTTTATATAGTGTCCATAAATTTGTTAAATTTGTTAAAGAGATTTTTCTCTGAGTGATTTGGGGAATTTTCCCACCGTTGGATCTTCGATCCAAGGGCTCCTGTTTTACAGAAGAAATTTTTTTTGTTTTAACAAGAACAGAAAGATTTCTTTAAAATTTTAATTCTGTTTGGCGCAAATGCCCCAGCGCGTGACACATGTCACGCAGCGCACGGCACAGCGCAACTGCGCTGACACGTGTCGCGCAGCGCACGGCGCAGCGCAACTGCGCTGATACGTGTCGCGCAGCGCTGTGCTTGCGCATCTGCGCTGACACGTGTCGCGCAGCGCAGCGCTTTCACAACTGAAGCGTTGCTTCTTTTAATTTTGTTTTAAATAGAGTTTTGCTCTGATTGGGCGCGTTGCCTTGGGCGCTGCGCTGACGCGTCAACTTTTGACACGTGGCGCGTTGCGCGCAGCGCACAGAATCCGAAGCGTTGCTTCATTTATTAGAATTTAAATTTTCAAAATAGAGCTTTGCTCTGATTGGGGGAATCAGAAGCGTTGCTTCATTTCCCGCCTTGGAATTTGAACAGAGCCTTGCTCTGATTGGGGCAAACAAGGGCCTCGGGTTCGTTCGAGGCCTGGCACGGGATCAGAGGGAACTTGAAGAACCCCTCGCCCTGGGCCTCCTCTAGCAACACTGCGAGGGAGACGTTGAGCGGGGTGTACTCCTGGAACTTCGGGTGATAGGGCTGCTGACACTCCGGCCTGTCCTCCCGGGCCCTCTTTTTCTGGTCGGATCGCTCCGCTCGGGGGAGATTTGCGTTCACCTCGGATTCCAGCTGAACCTCGCACTCGGTCCACGCCTTGACCTCGGCCATGGTCTTAGGCTGTGCCAACGCAAAGGAGCGCAACCACTTCTTGTGCCTCAAACCAGACCTGAGTGCCGTGATGACGGTCTCGTCCTAGTGCTCAGGGACCTCGAGGAGGGCATTGTAGAAGCGGGTGATGTAGGTCTTGAACCTCTCTTTGTCCCACTCTTAATCGTGAAGAGGTAGTCGACTGTAAGCTTCTGCCGACGGTTCCCAACAAAGTGGCCGAGGAACTGAGTAGCCAGCTCGTCGAAGGTCAAGATTGAGCATGGTTCGAGCCCTTGGAACCAGTCCCGACCTGCGTGGATGAGGGTGGCCGGGAAGGCCCTGTACTGGGCGGCGTCGGAGTGGTCCTGGAAGCTCATCCCCGCGGTGAAAGCATCTAAATGGTCTTTCGGGTCAGTTTTCCCGTCGAACAGAGAGACCTTCGGGGGTTTGTTGCGCGAGGAGACGTGGACGGCGAGCAGTTCCTCGGTGAACGGCTTTGTGAGCGAGTTAGAGGCGTACATAGCCCCGTCGCTCGAGAAGTGACCCTCCCGGCGTATGCCCTCGATCTTCTTCTCGAGGGCGTCGAGTCGACCGTAGTATCCCGAGGATTCGGCCCCTTGGGATCCCTAGCCTCTGCCGCGGGAAACCTGTGTCTGGGAGCAACCCCGGTTCCTCTCGATGAGGTTCTTCAGATCCACGGGCGAGGTGGCTCTCGAGTCGTCGCGGCGAGCTCCTTCTATGCGACCCCGCCGAGGGAAGGGGTGCCAACCGTACCTGTGGACGGGTGAGGTGACCGAAATCTCCTCAGGGAGGTAGGGGTTGTGAGGAGGCTCGAGGCGAGGCGTTCTGGCAGCAGACCTCGGTGTGGAGCCGTGGGGTGCCCAGCGGGCCTCAGGGAGTATCGGCCCGAGAGATCTGTGGCCAGGAGTCCCAGCTTGCTGGTGGTCAGCCGTCCCGACTGGGACAGAGCCTTCTGGGGGCAGTAGAGCGGCGATGTGGGGCCCGGGACCGGACGCTTGGACGCGGACGAGCGCATCCACGAGGGACTGTAGCCTATCTATCCGGCTGGCGAGGGCGTTGATGATGGTTGCCGGGGGAGGTTCATCCGCGCCTCCGGTGAGGGGAAGGCGGCGGCTGGTACCTAGATCTTCAGGATGGTTGCTGGCCATACGGATGGAGATCGGAAGGCCAACTTTGTTTTTCTGGAGTCTGTTTCCCACAGACGGCGCCAACTGATGGAGCTCCTTTTCAGGCCTCCTTCAGATGTTGTCTTCCGTCGATCTCCCGGTGGATTTTGGAGACGATCTCCTGTTGCGTGTGGGTCTCAATGGGTTTGAGGAGATTAGCGCCGAGTACCTGCAAAGAAGTCCCGGGGTGGTTTGGTACCACCGAGGACCCTCCGACGATCAAGTTAGTGATAGATCCGAGCAGAGTAACGGCTAAGTGGAATAAAAAACGGCTTACTTGACCCCTCTGTGATGGGGGTTTATATAGCGGTGGTGGCACGCAGCAGCAGGCGTGAGAATCTCGCCGGCAGTTACGCTCCCGACGTCACGCCCGCGTAGAGAGCGGGTCACCCATTAATGGGGATCATGATGGCGTAGAACGTGGGGTGTTGCTGGCGTAGAATCTGTGCATGGAGAGACTCGCGAAGCGGCGGTTACGCCTGTGAGCGGTGGAGTTGGTCGGAGGACTGAGGAAGACGGCCTCGGCCGAGAGCTCGGGGACGAGCAAGGAGGCCGAGGAGTCTTGGTCTTGTGGCAGCTCGGGATGAGCTATGGGGCCGAGGAGGCCGATTTGCAGGGGGCCCTGAGGAGGGCCAGCTTATGCTTACGGGTCGGGTACAGGGTTGGCCCGGCCGGCCCCTGTGGGCCCTTCCTTCTGAGTTCTGGGACACGTCATCTGCCACGTGTCCTGATCTTGGAGATCGCCAATATTAAGCATCATCACTTATCGTAGGAGCTAAGCCATTGCTTTTACCTAACTTTGGTTTGAAGAGCCAAAGAACCGACCGACAAGCCTGGGTTAACCCTGACCCAGGAACAAACTCATTTTAGCCATAGCCTTCAACTATTGAGCCGAGAAAACGGCTTTCATATAAGAATTTGTGTCAGAACATGAGTTAGAGTCACGAGCCAATTATGATGAATGGATAATGGAAAGTTGTAGCTATTGTTGTGGGTATAATATCTGCTACTTGGGCTATATATTAGATAGAAAAGGAAGAGAACAAGATCTTTCGATCAATTAGACAACTTTTTATCTTAATTATCTTTATCCAGCAATTTACTTATGCTATATTTAGTCTCTATCAAGTAGCAACAGACGACCGTGCTGCCGGAGGTCCTGCCGGAGTAAAGTGAAAGCCCTTCATCATTAGGTAAAACCCGCTAGCTTTATGACTCTAACCACCGAGGATATCAGAGTTGGACACGAGCTCGAGCCCTTGCTCGGCGGCAGTCCGGCACTCAAGCCTTACTTGCCTCAAGGTCAGGGTGTATCGTCCAGCGTCATTAGACATGCTATCGGGCATGCATGGTTGGGTATGCGTTGTATCTTCAGTCATGCCGCAGGCAGGTTTAGGGATGCTCAACATCTTTAAAGATGTTTTTGTGAAAGGTCAAGAATGCACGTCTTTAGACATGCTTCGGGATAAGGTAAAGAGCGTATGGCTCCGACGCGCTTGAGACATGTTGTAACACCCTACTTTATTTATACCAGTTCTAGTTCATGTATTTCTTTATTTATGATATTTCTTGATTTCTTGTGTTTTGGGTGCGGATAGTGTATTTGACATTTGTATTTGCATCCGACCCGACCCGCTTGCTTGAACCTGTCTTGATTCATATTCATGATTTATCCTGACTTGTTATGTAGACTTGTGCGCTTTCATACATCTTGCATACTGGAATTTTATCTGACATTTGCATTTTTCAATATAACATTTTAAGTAACATAAAATATTTTAGAAATACATTGCATGGCCTGCATGATACCCCTAACCCTGTGGTAGCATCTGCGCATCTTGTTCTCGTCCCGTTCAGTGAAACGGACTTGTTTGGATGGCTACGCACACGTACGTGCATCCGTTCTTGAGGGTATGCATTTTCGTTACCCGGACATTCATTTTTAGTTTTGGTCATCGCATATATTTTTCGTATTTTAAAACTAAATTTTTAGACCCGACCCGGACGTGTTTTGGACTAAATATGTATTTACCAGAAAATCAAATTTTATTAAATATAATATCTTTATTAAATTTAATCGACAGTTTAAAATTTAATTTAACTAACAAATTTTTTTAAATAAAATCCTAATCTATTCAACAACTCAGCCTACTTTTCCTCTCTCCTCTCTCTTTCTCTTTTCTCTCTCTCCCTCTCTCTCTCTCTTCTTTCTCTCTCCTCTCGCGCCTCTCTCTCTCCTCTCGCGAACACTGTTCGCTTCTCGCATCTGGTCACCGCTCGCGCGCTTAGGGTCACCTCCCTTCACAAATCCCTTCCTTTCCTCGTTCTTCTTTCTTTTAAAGCCCGAGCACCTCACGAGAAAAACCCAAACTCCTCAAACCCTAACCCTAAAAACTCCTTTGCCTTAAATAAGCTCGACCTCAACCGATCCTCCATTCCCTTCTCCTCCTCTTCCTCGTCATCTTCTTCTCCTTCCTCCTTCCCAAGCACCACCACCCTGCATCCTAACCACAGAACCCATCGCCTTACCTGCACCTCGCCGCCAACGACCTCTCTCCTCGTCGTCACCTCACCCTACTCCTTCTCTCCTCATCTCCATCATCTCCTTCTTCTTTCCTCTCCTCTCCTCTTCTCCATTCCCTGCACAACGAGCCAAACCATAACACCAAAACCCTAGCCTTCATCTTGATCACACCTTACCGCCGTTCATCTCCTCGACACCATCACCTCCTTTCTGTCCCCCAGAAACCACAGAGCACCAAATCCAGTGAGCTTCCTTCTCCTTTCTTCTTCTTCTTTTCTTTTTCTTTTCATTTCTTGATCTTGAATCTTGTAATTTCAGAGATCGCCGAAGCCGTGACATCGCTGCCGTTCCAGACGACCCAGTGGACGTACCTTACCCGTGTGATCACCCTCTTGCATTGTTTAGACCTGTCCCGTATGTCGTGTGTGCGTTGCGACGTTTTACCAACGTCAGACGTGTCGTGTGTATCCGTATCGTGATCTATCGAGGCAGGTTTATCTTGCTACATGCTATGTTACTGTATTTACATCTATTTGAATAAATATAACACTTGTATTTTAAATCATGCATCCCATGTTTAGTTTTACAGTTTTACGACATTCGTATGCATCCGTACAAGTTATTTCACATCTAGTGCATGCAAACCTATCTTGTTACATACTATATTACAATATACTGCACTCATTGGAATATTTACATCTCATATTGTTTAGTTGTATATCTTGCATTTACCAGTTTATCATTTTACTGTTATATGACGTCCGTGTGCATCCGTATCATTATTTATATAGATAACTGCATCTATAGATCGCATTAATTCATATTATTATTATAGTAACACTCATGCTTAATAAAGTGCATTCTAATTAGTAATGGAACTGTAAATGTAACCCCTAATCGATATTTGTGCATCCAAACCATTAATTCTATATCTATTCGCATACCATGTCACATTATTATATATTATTGTTCTATTAGTACCCCATGCTTGATAATGTGCATCCTACATAGTCATGATGTAACTCCTGATCGATATTTGTGCATCCATGCTTTTCTTGTACATCCGTACTTCCACCCTGGTTCAATACTTGCTACAGTTTGATTATGAGCATCCGCTTGATACATATACATTACCTGACATGACCTGATACATGTACACTACCCGACGTGACCTGATATATCACTACTTGACATGTTACCTGATTCTATTTCTAATGCCGACAATCCTGACATATTGTCCCGATGGACATATCCTGTTGTCTGTATAGAAAAACATGTTCCTGCTTGATCCTGTATTGGCATTAGTCTCAGATTTATCAATACCTGACTTGAACACATAACATGGGGGTATGGGGAAATCAATGATGAAACCTGACTTGTAACTCGATAGTTCGATACTTATACTGATCAGTTTTACGGGCTAGGCCAGCCCCGGGATGCTGCTGCTGACATCATTCATCTGCACATGTTACCTGTTTACTGCCTAGCGGCATGTCTCGGATTCAGCCCGAGAGTCTTGACCGTGGTCCTGGGCATGCACGGGATACTATTGAGTTACAACGACGATTCATTAAATTGATTTCACAGACTTTAGAATAGATAACCCAGTAGCATAGTTTAGATTGATCACTGCACGTCACTTATACTGATATACTTCACTGTTATATATTCCTGTTGACTTATTACTGTTCATACTCATGCCTGCATGTCCTGCTACCCTTGATTATATTATTGTTGATATTATGACGCACTGACGTCTAGGTTTTGCATGGCCCAGATCCTCTACCTTTGCAGCTGACCGATCAAGAGTATTTCAGTGTACAGGCCGAGCAGTGAAGACCTGTTAGTATTTTAGCTTAGTTTTCTTCCAGCATTTTCATTCCTGATGTGAGCCTGTATTTGGGATGCACATTCCAGATTATTATTGTTTATTGGATCTATTGCTTCCGCATATTATTTCTTGACTCGTTTATTCTGGCTCATGGGCATGTACTAGATAGTTTATTTTATTTCTACTGTTCTTGATATCTTATAAACAGCCGTAATGTGACTGTGGAGGGATGTTTCCTAGCTACAGGTAGAATGGTTGGCTCTGTCACGTGCCTATCTTAGCGCACTCTGGGAAGCGGGACGTGACAGAGTTTGTTTGGTATCAGAGCCATAGGATTTCGGTAAATCGGGTTTGATTCTTTTGTAGTTGGGTATTAGACCCAATACACGAATCGGAATACTCGTGATTAGGAACATGTCCTGCCACTTTACCATCTTGCCATTCTTGAATCTTAACTTCTTTCTGATCCTTAACTTGACGATATGCAAATCTCTTTGCATCTCGACTTGAAACTTTTGGTTCCCTATTATTTATCTCTAGGATTTGGGCGACTTGAGTGGAGTTATGTGATTGTAACTATATACCGCGGCATGATTACAATGCGGTACTCTATTTAAGTAACTTGGAGTTCTAGTCTTAATTCATATCCTTGATCTATGGTCATTATTCATCAAAAGTTTGAATCTTGTTATCATACTAATCATTTTCAGTGTTTTGGTTTCAGGAACATGGCAGACAGAAATCTGAGATCGTACCAGAGGCGTGTTGATGACGCTGCTTTGCTTGGAGTAATACGTGGGATGCTTGAGGACCAGAAGTGGCAGACCGAGCTGAACCAGCGGCAAACCGAAACTTTTCAGGAAGGTTTGCAGACCGTCCAGCAGTCCGTAAACAATGTTGTGGCCAAGCTGGTAGAGCGTGTGGGTACCGTGGCGGATTTCAGGAGACTTGGTCCGTCCGTCTTTACTGGTCTGGAGGAGCCATTGCCAGCGGAGCAGTGGCTGGTTGATATGGAGAATTTGCTCGTTGCGGCACAGATTCCAGAGGACAAGAGAGTGGATGTTGTACGCATCCAATTAGTGGACTATGTCCGTGAATAGTGGCTTGTGGAAGAGACCCGCTTGCCCAAGCCGATCAGTTGGGCAGATTTTTCGAAGAGTTTCTTGGAGAAGTTCTTCCCGCGGACTGCAGGGGAGGAAATGGAAGAAAAGTTTATCTGTTTGAAGCAGAAAGGCGGATCCGTGGATGCGCATGCGGCTGAGTGGATACAGCTCAGTCGATTCGCTGGACCTTTGGTGGCCAAAGAAGGATAGGGCATGAAGATTCATGCGCAGTTTGGACGTAGAAATCCAGAGGCACATTATATCTCTGGGATTGACCACTTTCTCGCAAGTGCTTAAAGCAGTCAGGGAGCAGCATAGTTTATCATTGAAGACTGAGGGTACGCAGCAGCAGGCACTTGTGGTACGGAAGCCGGCATTTACGCCGAACCGGGTGCCTATACACAGAGGTATTCTGGTGAACCGACGTGGCATGGTGCCGATGAAGAAGCCCGTCATAGCCAATCATAGAAAGAGCGTGATTTGTGACTACTGCCATTTACCCGGACATGTGCAAAGGGAGTGTCGAAGGATGCGGGGACTTTGTTTGGTTTGTGGATCGGCTGATCATACTATCAATGCTTGTCCGTCGAAGCTTCGTTTGAAGGATGATGTTCAGAAGCCACCGCAGAAGCAGTTTCAGGGGCAGAAGCAGTTGACTCAGGGACCCAATCAAGCTCGAGCCTTTACCCTGACGGCTGAAGAGGCTAAGGCTTCAGATGAAGTTGTTTCAGGTATCCTACTTGTTCATGATTTTCCCGCATTAGCATTATTCGATTCTGGTTCATCCCATTGTTTTATGTTGTCCAAGTTTATTGCTACACACTCGATTACTTGCACGACCCTATCTAGTTGTTGGGACATACACACTGGGAATGGGAAGATCATAGCTAGTAGAGAATGTAAGGATTGTTCAGTTGTTGTTTGTGGATGGGAGTTATTTGCTGATTTCTTGGTGATTGATACCGACGGTTATGAAGTTATCTTGGGAATGGATTTTCTCGGCACTTTCCACGCTCATATTGATTGTAGGGCAAAGAAAGTAATTTTCCAGATTCCCGGACATCCGGAGTTTGTTTTTGTTGGAGAAAGCAGTTCTGTCGGGCCAGTCAAGTTTAGGGCTAGGCCGACAAGCAATGTTCTTTCGACTATGGAAGTTGACAAGGAAGAAGCGCGAGTTGTAGTTCGAGAGTTTATGGACGTATTCGAGGACATCTCGAGTTTACCGCCAAAACGAGATATGGAGTTCGCGATCGATCTTGTTCCTGGTGCAGCACCAATCTCAAAGGCGTACTATCCAATGGCACCAGTGGAGTTGGAAGAAGTCAAAAAGCAGGTTACTGAATTACTTGAGAAGAGTTGGATTCGCAGCAGCAATTCACCTTGGGGAGCTCCAGTTCTTCTAATAAAGAAGAAGGATGGTACAAGGAGGATGTGCATCGATTATCGAGAATTAAACCGGGTGACTATTAAGAACAAGTACCCGATCCCTCGCATTAGCGAATTGTTCGAGCAGCTTAGTAGCGCGAGGGTATTCTCGAAGCGTGATTTGCGATCCGGATATCATTAGATCCGAGTTAAATCAGAAGATATTTGCAAGACTGCGTTCCAAACTCGGTATGGACATTACGAGTATTTAGTGATGCCATTCGGAGTCACGAATGCACCGGCGATATTTATGGACTTGATGAACCGAATCTTTTCACCATTCTTGGACCAGTTTATAGTAGTGTTCATCGATGATATTCTGGTCTACTCGAGGAGCATTGAAGAGCATGCGGAACACTTGAAGATCGCATTGCAGACATTGAGGCAGGAAAGATTGTATGCAAAGATGGGCAAGTGCGAGTTTTGGCTTGAAGAAGTAAAGTTTTTGGGGCATGTCGTATCTGGAGATGAAATCGCCGTTGATCCCGAGAAGATTGCAGCAGTTCGAGATTGGCCGATTCCAAAGAACGTAGTAGAGATCAGAAGTTTTCTTGGACTTGCCGGTTATTACAGAAGGTTCATGGAGAATTTTTCCCGTTTGGCTGAGCTTTTGACCAAGCTTACGCGTAAGGAAGTACCGTTCGTATGGACGGATAAATGTGTGTCAGCTTTTGAGGCGTTGAAGCAAAGATTGATAACTGCTCCTATTTTGACCATACCAGACAGTTCTGGAGGATTGGTAATTCACAGCGACGCCTCTGGGAAAGGTTTTGGATGTGTTTTGATACAGCATGGGAAAGTTATAGCTTATGCATCGCGGCAGTTGAAGACCCATGAGAAGAATTACCCAACTCATGATTTGGAACTTGCAGCAGTGATTTTCGCTTTGAAGATTTGGAGACACTATTTATTGGGCGAAATGGTTGAAGTATTCACCGATCACAAAAGCCTGAAGTACGTGTTCACTCAGAAAGAGTTTAACATGAGGCAGCGTAGATGGTTGGTGCTGATGGCTGACTATGATCTTGATCTTAAGTACCATCCGGGGAAAGTTAATGTAGTGCCGGATGCGCTTAGTCGGTTGCCAGCAATTCGGATGTTGACTGCACAGAAGGAGCTTATCGAAGATTTTCGGAGATTCGAGTTGGAAATCGTGCTACCGCATTCTTCGGGACAGTTGATGCAGCTGTAAGTACAGTCGTCGTTGATCGATAATATTAAAGCAGCGCAGTCACAGGACCCAAGATTGCAGAAGTTTCGAGAACAGGTTGAAGCTGGACTTCGAATGGACTTGTTGATTCATGAAGATGGTTCGTTGCGATATGGTAGTCGTTTGTGTGTGCCGAAGGGAGATATTCGCGAAGAATTTATGAAGGAGGCACACAGTTCCGCGTATTCCGTACATCCAGGAGGCACGAGGATGTACTGCGATCTAAGACAGCATTTCTGGTGGGAAGGCATGAAAAGGGAGATTGCCCGCTTTGTAGCGAAGTGATTAGTGTGTCAGCAAGTTAAGGCTGAACATTAAAAGGTTGCTGGTTTATTGCAGCCACTTCCGATTCCTCAATGGAAGTGGGAACATATAACCATGGATTTCGTGACAGTTTTACCGCGGAGTCCAAAGGGCAACAATGCAGTTTGGGTGATTGTTGATCGATTGACCAAGGCAGCTCATTTCATACCATTTCGAGTTGGTCAATCAACGGAAGCGTTGGCAGAACGGTACATGCAGGAGATTGTGAGATTGCATGGAGTACCTGTGAGCATCGTATCCGACCGTGACACCCGATTCTTATCGCACTTCTGGAGGAGTTTACAGGAAAGTTTGGGGACGCGATTGAAGTTTAGCACAACTTATCATCCCCAGACAGATGGTCAATCAGAGAGAACGATCCGAACTATTGAAGACATGTTGAGAGCTTGCATGTTGGACTTCAAGAGTTCGTGGGAGGATCATCTACACTTGGTGGAGTTTTCGTACAACAACAGTTTTCAGGCGACTGTTCAGATGGCTCCATTCGAAGCGTTGTATGGTCGTAAGTGTCGTTCACCTGTTTATTGGGACGATGTTGGAGAACGAAGATTGTTGGGACCGCATTTGATCGTGCAAACAGTAGAGAAAGTTAATACTATCCGGAATCACATGAAGGTGGCACAAGATCGACAGAAGAGTTGGGCCGACACATCGAGAAGACCTCTAGAGTTCGCTGTTGGTGATCTTGTGTTCTTAAATATATCACCGACTAGAGGAGTGATTCGTTTTGGGAGTCGAGACAAGCTTAGTCCTCGATTCGTGGGGCCTTTCGAAATTTTGGAGTGTGTTGGAGAAGTGGCTTATCGATTGGCGTTACCACAATCTTTGGCGAATGTTCATGACGTATTTCATGTATCTCAACTCTGTAAGTATGTTCGAGATGAAACACACGTGCTGGATCATTCGGAGCTGACTGTAAGGGAGGATTTAACTTTTGAGGAACGACCGATGTCGATTGTTGATCGAAGAGAAAAGGTCCTTAAGAACAAGGTTATCTCTCTCGTACTTTTTTCTTGGGGGAATCGCTCGCACGGAGAATCGACTTGGGAACGAGAAGACAAGATTCGACAGAAGTTTCCACACCTGTTCTTGTAGATTCTGGATTGTTTATCTTTTCTTATTTTGGGAATTTCAAGAACAAAATTCTTTTGTAGTAGGGTATAATGTAACACCCTAGTTCATTTATACCAGTTATAGTTCATGTATTTATTTATTTATGGTATTTCTTGATTTATTGTGTTTTGGGTGCAGATAGTGTATTTGACATTTGTATTTGCATCCGACCCGACCCGCTTGCTTGAACCTGTCTTGATTCATATTCATGATTTATCCTGACTTGTTACGTAGACTTGTGCGCTTTCATACATCTTGCATACTGGCATTTTATCTGACATTTGCATTTTTCAATATAACATTTTAAGTCATATAAAATATTTTAGAAATACATTGCATGGCCTGCATAATACCCCTGACCCTGTGGTAGCATCCGCGCATCTTGTTCTCGTCCCGTTCAGTGAAACGGACTTGTTTGGATGGCTACGCGCACGTACGTGCATCCGTTCTTGGGGGTATGCATTTTCGTTACCCGGACATTCATTTTTAGTTTTGGTCGTCGCATATAATTTTCGTATTTTAAAACCAAATTTTTAGACTCGATCCGGACGTGTTTTGGACTAAGTTTGTATTTACCAGAAAATCAAATTTTATTAAATATAATATCTTTATTGAATTTAATTGACAGTTTAAAATTTAATTTAACTGACAAAATTTTTGTAAATAAAATCTTAACCTATTTAACAACCCAGCCCACTTTTCCTCTCCCCTCTCTCTCACTCTTCTTTCTCTCTCCTCACGCGCCTCTCTCTCCTCTCGCGAACACTGTTCGCTTCTTGCATCTGGTCACTGCTCGCGCGCTTAGGGTCACCTCCCTTCACAAATCCCTTCCTTCCCTCCTTCTTCTTTCTTTTAAAGCCCGAGCACCCCACGAGAAAAACCCAAACTCTTCAAACCCTAACCCTAAAAACTCCTATGCCTTCACTAAGCTCGACCTCAACCGAGCCTCCATTCCCTTCTCCTCCTCCTCCTCGTCATCTTCTTCTCCTTCCTCCTTTCCGAGCACCACCACCCTGCACCTAACCACAGAATCCATCGCCTCACCTGCACCTCGCCGCCGCCGACCTCCTCTCCTCGTCGCCACCTCACCCTACTCCTTCTCTCCTCATCTCCATCATCTCCTTCTTCTTTCCTTTTCTCTCCTCTTCTCCATTATCTACACACCGAGCCAAACCCTAACACCGAAACCCTAGCCTTCATCTTGATCACACCTCACCGCCGTTGATCTCCTCGACACCTTCACCTCCTTCTTGTCCCCCAGAAACCACAGAGCACCAAATCTAGTGAGCTTCCCTCTCCTTTCTTCTTCTTCTTCTTCTTCTTCTTCTTCTTCTTTTTATTTTCTTTTCTTGTTCTTGAATCTTGTAATTTCAGAGATCGCCGGAGCCGTGACGTCGCTACCGTTCCAGACGACCCAGTGGACGTACCTTACCTGCGTGATCACCCTCTTGCATTATTTAGACCTGTCCCGTGTGCCGTGCGTGCGTTGCGACGTTTTACCGATAATAGACGTGCCGTGCGTATCCGTATCGTGATCCATCGAGGTAAGTTTATCTTGCTACATGCTATGTTACTGTATTTACATCTATTTGAATAAATATAACACTTGTATTTTAAATCATGCATCCCATGTTTAGTTTTACAGTTTTACGACATCCGTATGCATCCGTACAACTTATTTCATATCTAGTGCATGCAAACATATCTTGTTGTATACTATATTACAATATACTGCGCCCAATGGAATATTTACATCTCATATTGTTTAGTTGTACATCCTGCATTTAACAATTTATTATTTTACTGTTATATGACATCCGTGTACATCCGTATCATTATTTATATATATAACTGCATCTATAGATCACATTAATCCATATTATTATTGTAGTAACATTCATGCTTAATAAAGTGCATTCTAATTAGTAATGAAACTGTAAATGTAACCCCTAATCGATATTTGTGCATCCATACCATTAATTCTATATCTATTTGCATACCATGTCACATTATTACATATTATTGTTCTATTAGTACCTCATGCTTGATAATGTGCATCCTACATAGTCATGTTGTAACCCTTGATCGATATTTGTGCATCCATGCTTTTATTGTACATCCGTACTTCCACCCTGATTCAATACTTGCTACAGTTTGATTATGAGCATCCGCTTGATACATATACATTACCTGACATGACCTGATACATGTACACTACCCGACGTGACCTGATATATCACTACTTGACATGTTACCTGATTCTGTTTCTAATACCGACATTCTTGACATGGTGTCCCGATGGACATATCATGTTGTCTGCATAGACAAATCTATTCCTGCTTGATCCTGTGTTGGTATTAGTCTCAGATTTAAACACAGAACTTGGGTGTATGGGAAAATAAATGATGAAACCTGACTTGTAACTCGACAGTTCGATACTTATACTGATCAGTTTTACGGCCTAGGCCAGCCCCGAGATGATGCTGCTGACATCATTCGTCTGTACATGTTACCTGTTTACTGCCTAGCGGCACGTCTCGGATTCAGCCCGAGAGTCTTGACCGTGGTCCCGGGCATTCACGGGATACTATTGAGTTACAACGACGATTCATTAAATTGATTTCACAGACTTTAGAATAGATAACCCAGTAGCACAGTTTAGATTGATCACTGCACGTCACTTATACTGATATACTTCACCGTTATATATTCCTGTTGACTTATTACTGTTCATACTCATGCCTGCATGTCCTGCTACCCTTGATTATATTATTGTTGATATTATGATGCACTGACGTCTGGGTTTTGCATGACCCAGATCCTCTACCTTTGCAGCTGACCGATCAGGAATATTTCAGTGTACAGGCCGAGCAGCGAAGACCTGTTAGTATTTTAGTTTAGTTTTTTCCCAGCATTTTCATTCCTGATGTGAGCCCGTATTTGGGACGTACATTCCAGATTATTATTGTTTATTGGATCTATTGTTTCCGCTTATTATTTCTTGACTCGTTTATTCTGGCTCATGGGCATATACTAGATAGTTTATTTTATTTTTACTGTTCTTGATATCTTATAAATGGCCGTAATGTGACTGTGGAGGGATATTTCTTAGCCACAGGTAGCATGGTTGGCTCTGTCACATGCCTATCTTAACGCATTCTGAGAAGCAGGACGTGACACATGCGTAGGAAAAGGTTCGAACGTTGGCCGCTAGTGAACCTCGAGAAATTAGCTCTCGACTTTGGTCACTAAAGAGCTTTAATGACTAGATGCTGGGAAAATCGTCGACAAGTTAAGAAAACTACTTCTTTAAATGACCGAAAAACAATATTTGGCGTGTGTTCAGTTGTACTCCGGTGTTTTATGTATTCATGATTATATAGGCCTAAATCGACCGACTGATTTAACTGCAGAAAATATTTAGAGGCAACTGTGATTGATACAAAAAGATTAAGTAGCTGAAAAGAAAACAAGAGGTCCCCAACTCATTTTCTTTCTTTCTTTCTCTCTTTCTCTTTTAGGTAATTAATAATAGACCTAAATCGACCAGACTAAAAGATATATGCATTTTTTAAAAATAAAAATAAAAATTAAATGGACAGAAAAGTCATCAACAATTTGTCTCATCTGCCGTCATCCTTGATATAATTGTTCGTCCTTTACCATTTGGACAGAAATAACACAAAACAAAAACAAAATTATTACCTAAAAATAAAAATTAAAGAAAAACAAAAATTTAGAGTAGTTTCATCACTGTACTAACGTAAGAGATCATTAGGAATAGCTCTGTATGTCGCTTTCCTTTCCTTTCTGAGAAGAGTTCAAGGGTTGGATCATCAGTGGGAAAAGTACAATCTTACGTTTTTGGGAAAATTCATGGATCTCCCGTGTGATGTATGCTTGTGTTTGATGTGTGGGTGGAGTGTGTGTTGTATGCATATGTTAGGATTTACGGGCCAATGCAATGATAAATAAATAAATAAAAGAAAAAAGAAAAAAATTCATGGATGTATGTAATATAAGTTGATTCTTAAGAATATTTTTATACGATTAATAATGACTTTTTCCCCTTGTTGGATGGTTTTTAACGTTTATCTTGACCTTCCTTCTTAAAAATTCTTTTGAAAGAAACCATTAAAATGCATGCAAAAGAAAAATCTTCTTCTGGACGGTGTTGTTTATGAAAATTGCAATCTAGAGTTTACATTGAACCTTAATTTAAGAAAAAATGGGTACTTTTTCGACCTAAATTGAATATTTTTTTCCCCTTTCCTTGTAAAAGGAGAACTTAGCAGCCCATTCTAATTAAGTGTGATTATCTTGCTTTTAGATCGAAAAAAGAACAATTTGTAATTTGATTATCTAACAAAACACAACAAAATTGATTTTTTACCTATCATATTATCGGGACTCACACTCTCACTCAGGCTGATGATATGTCCGTCGTTCGCATCTTACTAAAACTTTCGTATGTACATCGTACGTGGAAAGCAAAAAATATACGTGAAATATTCTGGAAGACAATTTAGATTTGAATAAGAATTAGTAATTGCGTCCTGCTTTTAACATCAAATTGCAACCGAATTGTTGGATAAATTTCTTTTTTGGAATTTAAATTATGATATGAACATTTTACAAATTAATTCTTTCTCCGTCTTTTAATGTTTTTTCTATTGAAATTGGAAGTTACACAGCAGTGCTGCATTCTAGTTACACCGACCGAGATAAAATTTTATATATAATGAATAATGAATCTATATATAGGCCTGATATAAATTTCTTTATCACTCAGTGTTGTTCCATGTCGAACCTGGCAGTTTCAGGGAAATACTTTGCGTCGAACATGTCACGGAAAGTCTTCCATTCTATAGGTTGATCAAGACGGTTTTCTTCCGCCTTCCATCAATTCCGTGCATTGTTCGTGAGCCGCAGTTTCGCAACACGGACCCAAGCTATCTCTGGCACTTGTACTGCTGCTAGATCATTTTCGATGCTCTGACCCCATTCCTCAGCTTCCTGCGGGCTCTCTTTTCCTGAGAATTGTTTGGGGTGCAAAGCCCTGAATTACTTCACCCCAGGTGCTTCTGCCTCGGGACGGTTCATTAAAAGAGTAGTCTGCTGCTGCTGTCCTTCTAAGAGGCTGCGGATCGCCTTCAGCAGAACCGTCTGCTCGTTGAGCGGAGCAGCTACGGCATGTGTGATTGGTAGTGGAGGTGGAGTGTTGTTGAAGTTGGTGCTGGTGTTGTTTGGGGAATCCATTACCTTGAAAGAAAATTTGGGTTAGGACAAATTCAATGTATATGATTCAAAGAATATGAAATAATAAGATTCAAGGAGTATGGATTGTAAAGAATGTTTTAGTTGCTGGTTCTTGTGTTATTTTGCTTAGGTTGTTCACGCAGAACAGAACCACATGGTAGGGTTCCATACAGCTCTGATCTGCATGGGCCACCAACAAAATCTGTCATGCCCCGCTTCACAGTATACGAGCAGAGGACGCGACGAGGCCGCTACGTATTTACTATGAAGTAAATACGCTAAGCGTATCTAAGCAATATAAATAAAAATGCATAAGAGACAAAAGATATAATTGAACTTTATTTATTAATATTCTTTTGTACAATGCATGGAAAAGTAAATACATCTGAATGAAAGTAATGCCTAAACAGTTGCATAACAGAAATGGAAAAGTACTGAAATAAAATGTGTACAATGAAGCTAGAGCTCTGGGTCGTAGGCAAGCTGATCCAAATCCTCACCAGTAGGCTCGATCTTCTGAGTGTCCAGATCACCTGACAACATTCCAAAGATGAAAGAGAAGGAATGTCGTCAGCGAACAATCGCTTGGTAAGTCCCAAAGATAAGAGAGAAGTAGAATAGAGAGAGAGAGTAGCTTTTAAAGTTGTATCGTATTGTTATAATATTGTATTTAGTATTAACGCTGTTGTTTGTAGCTTGGTACAGAAGGGTGCCATTGTATACGAGAGGAGTCTCTATATACCAGAGACTAGAGGCAAATGGAAGTACAAGGCTCCGTTAGAAAGCTCGGAACAACAGCGTGGTATTCAGGTTAGCTGTCTTAAATCTTACAGTCCCGTGTCACTTCTAACACCTTCCATACCAATCTACCCCTTAAACCCCGTAGTGTCCTGATTGTATTGTTGTAATGTATTGCAACTTGTATTGTCTTGTAATATAGATTGTATAATTGAATAACTTGCCGAAACCATGATATCAGTAAATGGATGTAACTGTAGAATCATGGATGTAACTGGAGAATCATGTAAATGGAAGATATTCATGGTTCGGTTCGGTCAATATAGATTGAATATATAGAATATATGGATTCATGAATTCATGTTGAATTGTAGTATTGTAGATTGTACTTGAATCATAATCAAGTCAGATTATTATAATGAGACTCAGTGTCACGCCCCGCTTCCCAAAATATGGAATGCGAGAGGTTGACAAGGCCAACCATGCTCCTACGGTCAAGAAAATATCCCGCCGTAGTCACACTTCGGCTTCTTGTTTTATGTGGTAATCAGTAAACAACGCACATGTAATGAGAAACGCAGTAACTGAAACAAAACAGATACGAGAAACTAACCTGATGGAGATCATAAGAGCATAGCTCTGGATAGCTAATCAAGATGTCCGTGATGTACGTCTGGTCCTGGTCCAAGCTAGATCCACTTCTCACTCTGAGCATGCATACTCAGGTCGTCAGAGCGACACGATAACAATATAAACATAGGTGCAAGTGGTAACTCGTACAGTAATAATGGATATATAACAGTAAATCAAGATAGTAGAGATATGAACATGAAGTAGCCAATGCGGGTGTCTAAAAGAACGGGTGAACAGTAAAGCAGTAAAATAGTATGTCAGGTGTGTCAATACAGTAAGTAATGCATGTCAATGTCACTATCCCTATCAGTCTCTAAGTCTCACTGTACAGGTCACTAAACCTATCGTCAGTCCAAGTGTGAGAGTCAACCACTCGTGAGTGTCTCCCACCCAAGGGTAGGACCCAAGGGCAAAGGACCACGGGCCCAAAATATAACTCACGGTAATAATCATGTAATATCCCTGTAAATCTCCATATATCTCCATATATATATGCCGGCATAGGACTCCCGAGATTCTGTTTAACTCACTCTCAAACTACCCCACACCCCGTGGTCTACATCAAACGCCAACCATAATCTCAAATACCGGTCGGTTCGTGACAAGTCTGCGCGAGAACTGGAGACAGGATCTCCATCAAGCACGTCCCGACTGATACCCGAGTTAGATGGACAGTGTCTGGTGCCTTACCTGTGACACCCATACAAGTGCTTCCATAAGTGTCCCATACCACTTATAATCGCACTTATACACGTCCCACAGACGTCGACAATACAATAGAACAATAGGGTCCACTGATAGTGTACAAGTACGTGTCACTTTCACTTATCCATTCATACTCAAACACCGACGTACTTGACACAATCACCACTAATACCTAACACTGGGTAATGCACATGATCGCTAGATTACCAATGCAATGACATATATATATGATGTGATGAGAAAACAGTATGTAGGGCATGATTAAGAAGTCACAAGTCGGTGTCCTACCGCTTGCATAAATTATCATAAATCATACATACCAAATTTAGCGAAACAATAAACACGGGATAAGTATTATGTTTGATTATCTAACTAGAAAATTTGGTTTCATGTCAATCGGGTTTCGGGATCACTAGATATGGCCATTTCATTTTAAGCGTTCACTGCTGGAAATCCGGTTTCAGAATCGGAAGTCCGTTTCGTAACGCGATTTAATCCCAGTTGGGATCAGAATTAGGCGACGCTACAGTTGAACTATATTTAGGATTTCTAGTCATGTTTCCACCTCAATTGGCGGATCAGTATTTTCTTACTCCAACAGAGAGAGTTATGTCCAGATTGAGTTAGGGGTGTAAAATCCGCTTCTGCAGAATTCAGCAAGACATGTCGACAAGGTAAAATGAACTAAAAATATCAAAAGGTTGAGGAAACCAGTGAGTCCAGTCGAGTAAGAAATCTTCTCCAATTTCCTACGTAACGGTATAGGATTCCGCGCATTCTCTTACATGAGCAGCGATAAACAGGGGTTTAACAACAGGGGTTATCCTAGATTTCCATTCTGGACTGCAGTCCAGAATCATAATCCACCGCAGTTATCTCTATCATAATGTACTACGATTCAGTGATCAATAATATTTTACAGTAGGTTAACCAGTTATCTTCGTTACGAGCCATCAAACGCTAAAATCCGGTTCATACACAATTTAATATAAATTTTAAAGTTTGGGGTGTACGAGAGTTTTCAGGTTTCACGACAAACATTGGGGCGCCATTTTATGCGAGCAAACGATCTTATTTTTGCAACCAAACTTTTAAGGGGCATTAATTATAATTCGGGCCATCCAAAGTCATCTAGTGCCGTCAATTTAATTGGATTTGTAAGTCACGATTCACATCGAACACTCTCTTATAACAATTTACATGAAAGTAAGTGTGGGAATTTTGGTAACTAGAAATGTAATATAAGAAATAGCATGAAGCAAGTATTAAACTTGCCTGGTGACGAGTCGACAATAATACTGCAGTGGCAACAGCACGATCGCGTCACGAACGCAGGACCGGTTCAGCCTTTGGAATCAGGTAAAGTAGTCCAACCTAAGTAGCTACCGTGCACTCGTTTTCCTCAGCTCCGAGCTTTAGATATACCTTGATTTGATGTGAGGGAGGCAGAGGTGCTGTGAGAGAGAGAGAGAGAGAGATTTAGAGAGACAGAGAGAGATTTAGAGGGAGACAGAGAGATTGTGAGAGAGAGAGAGAGAAACTTAGAGAGAGAGGGAGATTGAGAGACAGAGAGAGAGAGATTGAGAGAGAGAGAAATTGAGAGAGAGAATTTGAGAGGAACAGAGAGAGAGATTGAGAGGGAGAATCTGAGAGATAGAGAGAGAGAGATTGAGAGAGACTTATGTGGGGTCGACGGAGGCAGCGAGGGGAGCTCGTCATGGTGCTCAGAGGGCCGTCGACGATGGTAGTGGGGACTCGTCGACGAGGTGCACGCAGGTGGTGGCCGAGGTGACGCAGAGGAGCTCGGCGGCAGATTGAGGGTTGAGTTCTGGAGAGAAGAGAGCGAGGGAGGAATGATGAGTGGAGTCGGCGGCGGCGGCGGCGGTGAGGAGGTGCACAGGGTTTGGAGCTCGGTGGTGGGATTCGGCTGTCGATGGGTTGTCTAGAGTTGGCTCGAGCTCGGTGGGTTTGAAGGCGCAGGGGAGACGTGGTGAGGCAGTGAGGGGAGATGAGGTGGTTTGGGTTTGTGAGAGGGAGTGAGGGAGTCAACGAGGAGGTTGTCATCGTCGTCGTCGTCGCGGGAGAGAGGTAGCAGGGTGTGAGTTGGAGAGGAGAAGTGAGGAAGACGAGAGAACGAGGGTGATGAGGGAGAGAGGAGTTTGAGACGGGAAGTGGGTTGATGAGCTCGCGAGGGAGTGCACGGCGTGGGCGACGAGCGCGGCGACGTGGGTGTGAAGGAAGGAACGAGCGGGAATATTTTAGGAGGAGGAAGAGAAGGGAGAAGGGAACGAAGGGTCGGGTTTGGTGGGCGTGGGCTGAGGAAAGTTGGGCTGGGGTTTTATTAATAAAAAGGGGAAATGGAGTGTTGGGCTGAGGAGGAAGTTGGGCCGGGGATTTAGGAGCTTGGGTTTAATTTTAAAAGGAAACCTAATTTATTTTGTAGGGGCAGTTAGGGTGGGCCGGCAGAGAAAAAGGGATTTAATTGAATTTATTAAGAAGGAAAGACAGTGGGCCGGGCTCGGTAAAGAAAAGGAATTAAATGGGGAATGGAAAAAGGAAATTAGGATTTGGGCTTGGGCTGGGTGAAATGAAAAGAAGAAGGGGAAAGATTATAAATGGTTTGTTTGGAAAATTTAAAAAGATATTAGATTAGAGTTAGGGTTTTTAGAATAATAAAAATAATAATTATAAAAAAAATAAATGAATTTTATAAGTAAAAGAAAAATACGGATATTGGTATACGAAAGAACTGGGTATTAAATCATACCACCCTTACAAAAATTTCGTCCTCGAAATTTAAAATAAGCGATAAGCTATCTAAAATAATATGCGAAAAGCTACAATCTCGAACTCTAACATGCAGCGGTCTACTTAAAAATAGCTAGATAAGATTAATCGAGGATCTTTATATGTATAAGAATAACACAACTAAAAGAATAGGTCTAAGTAAGTATAAAGCAGAAACAACTATAAGGGCAACCTATATGTACGAAAGAATAAAATAGTAATAACGAATAATAACATTCGAAGCGTGCTAGATAAAATCGAAATCCTAAATATGTGCACACATACGTATATCAAAAGTAGCGCAGCCAAAATAATAGTATCAGACACAACCATTTATAATAGAAAACGATAAGCACAATACCCGGGAAAATAAAGTAACAACAATAAAGTAGTGAAGGATTTGTCGATAGGTTTAAACATTTTAGGATAATGTATCGATCAAATAGTTTTAAAATAACTTAGAAAACCCGCATAGTGAAAATAAGAAACATAGAACAAAATATGCGCGGTATATGGTTGCGCTATTTGAAAATGTGAAGGATAGTAAACCATTTAACACGGGTAAAACGGAAGTAGTCAATAACATACAAATTTTGATAAATACAAAATGGTGAAAGCTAAGTTTTCGAATAACGATGTCCCTAAATATAGTTAGGGTAAAAGGGGATAGCACAGAGATGTATTGAGCTAGCCAGGGTAGGGATTACGGTGGAACTTGGCTCACTCAAAAGGTCGGAGTGTGACACTTTAGACTGAAGGTCGAAGAGATTGGGGTCGGGTCAGCACAGGAAGTAAAGGTGAGAAGCAAAGGACCACAGGAGGAAAAGGGATGTATGGGAAGGAAAACGGTCGATACATCATGTGAATAAAAAATCCGAAGGGTCAGCTAACTCGGAAATTTCACTATCAATTTCCCTTCCAGAAGGATCTCAAACGAGGCACACACGAAGGACGAAGGGTGGCCCACTCAAAAGATCGGGGTGCGGTACTTTTTAATCCAAGCGAGGGTCAAAACGGTACAAGGTGCAGGGGTGGACAGTCAGGGATCTCAGGAGGAAAGTAGATGTATAGGGGAAACAGTCAACCAAAAGATCAGAAGACTAGCGAACTCAGCAAATTTTATTTCATTCCAGAAAAATCCGAACAAGGCATCCCCGACAAATAAAAGATAGCCCTAACTATACATGGATTTTATTTGGCCAGAGGAGATGAAAGCTCAATCATGTCAGTCGCGGTTGTGGAGGTTCAGCAGGTTACGGTAGACTCGCGCGCTCAGATAGGGGCGTCCATTCCCATACCGCCTCGCAGGGATCGGTCCTTCTGCCGCGGGGTCTTGTTCTTCTGGTCCTTCTGTCTCGACTGGAGCTTCTTCATCGAGGTCTGCTCCCACGTGATTCTCTCCTTCTGGATTCTACCCAAGGTTTTCCCCTTCTGTATTTTCTTCTATCGGGTCCTCCTCGGAATCTTCCTCTAATGGGTCTTCTCCGAGGTCCTCCTCTTCGTCGTCCGAGTGGCTGATCAAGTTAACTTCTGGGACTGCGAATCCCTTACCCTCGGAATCGCTGTTTCCGAAAACAACCGGTGGGTCGTTGATTTCGTCATCTGATCTTACCACCATGCAACCCAAGGAAACACATGGTCGTACGTTCTCATCTCGAGGCGTCGCTGATCCAGGGTGGGCCATGGCTAGAAAGAAAGGGTCGTGATTAGATAGTGGAACACATCAAGAAAAATCAAGGATACGGAGTACAAGGAAAGTATGTGGTAGGTAAGGACTGAAAAATTAAAATTTAAAAATGCCGATGCAATGAATAGTATAAATAAAGCGAGAAGCAAGAGATCGATACATACATCACAACTCAATGTTCCATTGCATTCAACTAAAAGTTCGATGGATACCAGATTTCAAATGAAAATACATATTTACAAAAGGGTGACAACATTCTTAATGAAAGCAAAAAACGTGATAATTCTTCTTTGATTTCTGGACTGCTGCAATCTCGGCACGCGAGTTGAATCCTACGCTGGGTCCGTACTATTCCTCGAAGCTCGAACTACGAAATAACCATCACTTAGTGGAAGTGGAGAGTGTGGACGAACTTCCTCCTTGTAGCTCCTTCCTTTCAGGGCAACTATTGATAAGTGTTCGCTGGATCCGCAAATCAGGCATTTCCCTTTGGCGCGGCGACACTCTCTCTGAAGGTGTCCTGGCTTCTTGCAGTACCCACAACGTTGGGTCTTCTGCTGCTTCTGTCGCGGGGCAATAAGTGGGCGCTTCATCTTCATCTCTTTTCCTCATCCAATAGGGATCCCTTTACGATTGGAGGCTTCCGCTGGTGCCTGAGTCGTCTGCCTTCTTAGTCCTTCAGCTAACAGGTCGTTTGTTCGCTCCTGACTTCCTTCAGACTTTGCAGTGCATTTAGAATCTCCACGGTCTAATTCTGGTGAGTGGAGATAGAGGAAGAGTCGTTGGAAGACATGATCCTGAAACGACAACTTTAGGACGGCATAAGATACAGGGGAAAAATCAGAACAAGATATAGAATAGACAATGGGACAAGAATATCGGGTGAGTGAAACTCAATCAAATGGGAAACAAATGTAAAACTCCAAGTCACCCAATAGAGTACAGTAATGTAGCTATGCTGCAGTTCATAATTACAACCACGTAACTCTACTAAGTCACCCAAAATTCTAACGGATGGAGTCAAAATATGGCATGACGAATAATAAAGATTCAAGTCAAAGATAACAGTTTGCAATCTGGGCCGAAAGAGCGACTTAAATTGTCAAGCACTACTCAGAAACTGCAATCCCAATCATAGCAAAACCTGGCTCTGATACCAACAAAACCATGTCATGCCCCGCTTCCCAAAATACGGAATGCGAGAGGTTGACAAGGCCAGCCATGCTCCTACGGTCAAGGAAATATCCCGCCGTAGTCACACTTCGGCTTTTTGTTTTACGTGGTAATCAGTAAACAACGCACAGGTAATAAGAAATGCAGTAACTGAAACAAAACAGATACGAGAAACTAACCTGATGGAGATCATAAGAGCATAGCTCTGGATAGCTAATCAAGATGTCCGTGATGTACGTCTGGTCCTGGTCCAAGCTAGATCCACTTCTCACTCTGAGCATGCATACTCAGGTCGTCAGAGCGACACGATAGCAATATAAACATAGGTGCAAGTGGTAACTCGTACAGTAATAATGGATATATAACAGTAAATCAAGATAGTAGAGATATGAACATGAAGTAGCCAATGCGGGTGTCTAAAAGAGCGGGTGAACAGTAAAGCAGTAAAATAGTATGTCAGGTGTATCAATACAGTAAGTAATGCATGTCAATGTCACTATCCCTATCAGTCTCTAAGTCTCACTGTACAGGTCACTAAACCTATCGTCAGTCCAAGTGTGAGAGTCAACCACTCGTGAGTGTCCCCCACCCAAGGGTAAGGGACCACGGGCCCAAAATATAACTCACGGTAATAATCATGTAATATCCCTGTAAATCTCCATATATCTCCATATATATATGCCGGCATAGGACTCCCGAGATTCTGTTTAACTCACACTCAAACTACCCCACATCCCGTGGTCTACATCAAACGCCAACCATAACCTCAAAAACCGATCGGTCCATGACAAGTCTGCGCGAGAACTGGAGACAGGATCTCCATCAAGCACGTCCCGACTGATACCCGAGATAGATGGACAGTGTCTGGTGCCTTACCTGTGACACCCATACAAGTGCTTCCATAAGTGTCCCATACCACTTATAGTCACACTTATACACGTCCCACAGACGTCGACAATACAATAGAACAATAGGGTCCACTGATTGTGTACAAGTACGTGTCACTTTCACTTATCCATTCATACTCAAACACTGACGTACTTGACACAATCACCACTAATACCTAACACTGAGTAATGTACATGATCATACCAATGCAATGACATATATATATGATGTGATGAGAAAACAGTATGTAGGGCATGATTAAGAAGTCACAAGTCGGTGTCCTACCACTTGCATAAATTATCATAAATCATACATGCCAAATTTAGCGAAACAATAAACATGGGATAAGTAGTATGTTTGATTATCTAACTAGCAAATTTGGTTTCACGTCAATCGGGTTTCGGGATCACTAGATATGGCCATTTCATTTTAAGCGTTCACTTCTGGAAATCCGGTTTCAGAATCGGAAGTCCGTTTCGTAAAGCGATTTAATCCCAGTTGGGATCAGAATTAGGCAACACTACAGTTGAACTATATTTAGGATTTCTAGTCAGGTTTCCACCGCAATTGGCGGATCAGTATTTTCTTACTCCAATAGAGAGTTATGTCCAGATTGAGTTAGGGGTGTAAAATCTGCTTCTGCAGAATTCAGCAAGACATGTCGACAAGGTAAAATGAACTAAAAATATCAAACGGTTGAGGAAACCGGTGAGTCCAGTCGATTAAGAAATCTGCTCCAATTTCCTACGTAAAGGTATAGGATTCCGTGCATTCTCTTATATGAGCAGCGATAAACAGGGGTTTAACAACAGGGGTTATCCTGGATTTCCATTCTGGACTGCAGTCCAGAATCATAATCCACCGCAGTTATCTCTATCATAATGTACTACGATTCAGTGTTCAATAATATTTACAGTAGGTTAACCAGTTAGCTTCGTTACGAGGCGTCAAACGCTAAAATCCGGTTCATACACAATTTAATATAAATTTTATAGTTTGGAGTGTACGAGGGTTTTCAGGTTTCACGACAAACATTGGGACGCCATTTTATGCGAGCAAACGATCTTATTTTTACAACCAAACTTTTAAGGGGTATTCACTGTAATTCGGGCCATCCAAAGTCATCTTGTGCCGTCAATTTAATTGGGTTTGTAAGTCACGATTCACATCGAACACTCTCTTATAACAATTTACATGAAATTAAGTGTGGGAATTTTGGTAACTAGAAATGTAATATAAGAAATAGCATGAAGCAAGTATTAAACTTGCCTGGTGATGAGTCGACAATAATACTGCAGTGTCAACAGCACGATCGCGTCATGAACGCAGGACCGGTTCAGCTTTTGGAATCAGGTAAAGTAGTCCAACCTAGGTAGCTACCGTGCACTCGTTTTCCTCAGCTCCGAGCTTTAGATATACCTTGATTTGATGTGAGGGAGGCAGAAGTGCTGTGTGAGAGAGAGAGAGAGAGAGATTTAGAGAGACAGAGAGATTGTGAGAGAGAGAGAGAGAGACTTAGAGAGAGAGAGATTGAGAGAGAGAGAGGAACAGAGAGAGAGAGATTGAGAGGGAGAATCTGAGAGATAGAGAGAGAGAGAGAGAGAGAGAGAGAGATTGAGAGAGACTTACGTGGGGTCGACGGAGGCAGCGAGGGGAGCTCGTCGTGGTGCTCAGAGGGGCGTCGACGATGGTAGTGAGGACTCGTCGACGAGGTGCGCGCAGGTGGTGGCCGAGGTGACGCAGAGGAGCTCGGCGGCGGATTGAGGGGTGAGTTCTGGAGAGAAAAGAGCGAGGGAGGAATGATGAGTGGAGTCGGCGGCGGCGGCGGCGGCGAGGAGGTGCACAGGGTTCGGAGCTCGGTGGTGGGATTCGGCTGTCGATGGGTTGTCTGGAGTTAGCTCGAGCTCGGTGGGTTTGAAGGCGCAAGGGAGACGTGGTGAGGCAGTGAGGGGAGATGAGGTGGTTTGGGTTTGTGAGAGGGAGTGAGGGAGTCGACGAGGAGGTTGTCGTCGTCGTCGTCGTCACGGGAGAGATGTAGCAGGGAGTGAGTTGGAGAGGAGAAGTGAGGAAGACGAGAGAACGAGGGTGATGGGGGAGAGAGGAGTTTGAGACGGGAAGTGGGTTGATGAGCTCGCGAGGGAGTGCGCAGCGTGGGCGACGAGCGCGGCGACGTGGGCGCGAGGGGCGACGTGGGTGCGAAGGAAGGAACGAGCGGGAAAATTTTAGGAGGAGGAAGAGAAGCGAGAAGGGAACGAAGGGTCGGGTTTCGTGGGCGTGGGCTGAGAAAAGTTGGGCCGGGGTTTTATTAATAAAAAGGGGAAATGGATTGTTGGGCTGAGGTGGAAGTTGGGCCGGGGATTTAGGAGCTTGGGTTTAATTTAAAAAGGAAACCTAATTTATTTTGTAGGGGCAAATAGGGTGGGCCGGCAGAGAAAAAGGGATTTAATTGAATTTATTAAGAAGGAAAGACAGTGGACCGGGCTCGGTAAAGAAAAGGAATTAAATGGGGAATGGAAAAAGGAAATTAGGATTTGGGCTTGGGCTTGGGCTGGGTGAAATGAAAAGAAGAAGGGGAAAGATTATTAATGGTTTGTTTGGAAAATTTAAAAAGATATTAGATTAGAGTTAGGGTTTTTAGAATAATAAAAATAATAATTATAAAAAAAATAAATGAATTTTATAAGTAAAAGAAAAATACGGATATTGGTATACGAAAGAACTGGGTATTACACTTAGTCTGAGTCAGAACAATTAGAAAAGAAATTGAAGTCCTTATTGTTTTGATATTATCAGTAACCGCTGCACATGTGCTGCAGGATTTGTATCTTTTTTTAAGACGATTACCGTGTTGATAATATCGTTTGTTAAGTTGTCTACCTTAAAATAAGCAAGAACCCACTTCTCCGGCTTCCTGAGACTCAAAAAATTAGTCCCACTTAAACCTATATTTACTAGGGTGCTTAGGGTAATTTATAGTACTTACGAGGGTTATATCTAAAATACTTTTGTATAATTTTCAAAATATATCCTAAGTATTTAATTATCGTTTTTAGAGTTATCATAGATATAGATTTAATATATGTGTCATTTCTAGTGAAAATAACCTAATTTCATAATATAGGTTAATTTAATTGTAATATTGAACATGCATGGAATTTCATGGTATTTTCATGTAAAGTGATTTTTTTGATTTAGAAAAGTTGGAATATTTATATTATATCAAAAATAGGTATTTTGATAATACATATATATATACATATATATTTATAAAAGTACTTTTTAATTTATTATTTTCTAGAAATCTCATTTTCTTAAGATATTTGTATTTTAAATCTTTCGAGACCGAATGCTCCTTGCGGAGGTCTGAATCTCGCGCTACTAAGTCCAGGGATGCGTGATAATCCGCACCATCCCAGTCGGGTTCCCCAAAATGGGTTGTAGTTGCGCTTTGCAAAGATTTTTAAAAAATACGTAATCTTGTAGAGAACGGTTTTTATAAGTTAAAAGTAGTTTTGTGTAAAACGATATTTCCCAAATCTATATTTCCCAAAAGATATTGTGCTATATTGCATATGAGTGTTGTGAAGAGATAGGTCATTACCCCGTGATCTAACTAAAGGTATAGTAAGATTTATGATGTTTTAAAGTAGAAAGTAAACTACATGGTATTTTAGTGAAACAGAGCGGTAAAAGTTACAAAATGAGATATTTTGCTATGAAACTTTTTCAACATGTTTTGTTAATAATTAATAGTCAAGATGTAAGAGTTTAATATGGTTGTGTTAAGGAAAATTGAATTTTATAAAGAAAACCGAATCGGAAGTCGGATTTAACTTCGCTTCCGTCGGGTTTTAGTTTCACAAAGTTTTAGAATAGTAGAAAAGAGTGAGGTGGGACTTACGGGTTTAGAATTAAGAGAAGAGAGAGAGGAAGCCGTAGGAGGCGCCGGTGCGTCGTTTCGTTGCCGGGAGTTTCTAGAGTCGTCGTCGGAATTTCGCCGGAACTTCGCCCTTTGCTAACTCCAATTGCACACTAAAATTCTAGAGGAATTTCTCTAGAGTTTGGACAGAATTATGAGTGAGGGGTGTGTGTCTAGGGATAGTACTTATTGGGTTGCCACGTGTTCTTTGTCGTATGGTGTAGTCCCTAGGTCAGTTTATTTTATATGTGTAGTGGGTTTTTTACGAATTATGCACGTGTAAATCCTTGGACTTCTAAAAATTTAAAATAATGTGGGTGAGGGGACTTGAACTCTGGTGCTTTGTAAACACAATGTAAGGTCTTACTAATGAGCTACAAGCTCCTTCTTGATATTAAAAAGCAAAACAAAGTTATATCTTGTGTTCAGGCAAAAATACTATTTTTTTGAAAAAATTGTACAGAAAGTTGTACAGAAATTTTGGGGTTGTTACAGTATGCGCTGTATCTTCAGTCATGCTGCAGGCAGGGTTAGGGATGCTCAACATCTTTAAAGATGTTTTTGTGAAAGGTCGAGAATGCACGTTTTTAGACATGCTTCGGGAAAGGGTAAAGAGCGTATGGCTCCGACGTGCTTGAGACATGCGTAGGAAAGGGTTCGAACGTTGGCCGCTAGTGAACCTCGAGAAATTAGCTCTCGACTCAGGTCACTAAAGAGCTTTAATGACTAGATTCTGGGAAAACCGTCGACAAGTTAAGCAAACTACTTCTTTAAATGACCGAAAAACAATATTTGGCGTGTGTTCAGTTGTACTCCGGTGTTTTATGTATTCATGATTATATAGGCCTAAATCGACCGACTGATTTAACCGCAGAAAATATTTAGAGGCAACGGTGATTGATACAAAAAGATTAAGTAGCTGAAAAGAAAACAAGAGGTCCCCAACTCCTTCTCTCCCTTTCTTTCTCTTTTAGGTAATTAATAATAGACCTAAATCGACCAGACTAAAAGATATATGCATTTTTTTTAAATAAAAATAAAAATTAAATGGACAGAAAAGTCATCCACAATTTGTCTCATCTGCCGTCATCCTTGATATAATTGTTCGTCCTTTACCATTTGGACAGAAATAACACAAAACAAAAACAAAATTAATACCTAAAAATATAAATTAAAGAAAAACAAAATTTTAGAGTAGTTTCATCACTGTACTAACGTAAGAGATCATTAGGAATAGCTCTGTATGTCGCTTTCCTTTCCTTTCTGAGATTTCTGAGAAGAGTTCATGGGTTCGATCACCAGTGGGAAAAGTGGTCACAATCTTACGTTTTTGGGAAAATTCATGGATCTCCCGTGTGATGTATGCTTGTGTTTGATGTGTGGATGGAGTGTGTGTTGTATGCATATGTTAGGGTTTACGGGCCAATGCAATGATAAACAAATAAAGAAAAGAAAAGAAAAAAAATTCATGGACGTATGTCATATAAGCTGATTCTTAAGAATATTTTTATACGATTAATAATGACTTTTTCCCCTTGTTGGATGGTTTTTAACGTTTATCTTGACCTTCCTTCTTAAAAAGCTGATTCTTTTGAAAGAAAGGATTAAAATGCATGCAAAAGAAAAATCTTCTTTTGGACGGTGTTGTTTATGAAAATTGCAATCTAGAGTTTACATTGTACCTTAATTTAAGAAAAAATGGGTACTTTTTCGACCTAAATTGAATATTTTTTTCCCCTTTCCTTGTAAAAGGAGAACTTAGCAGCCCATTCTAATTAAGTGTGATTATCTTGCTTTTAGATCGAAAAAAACAACAATTTGTAATTTGATTATCTACCAAAACACAACAAAATTGATTTTTTACATATCATATTATCGGGACTCACACTCTCACTCAGGCTGATGATATGTCCGTCGTTCGCATCTTACTGAAACTTTCGTATGTACATCGTACGTGGAAAGCAAAAAATATACGTGAAATATTCTGGACGACAATTTAGATTTGAATAAGAATTAGTAATTGCGTGCTGCTTTTAACATCAAATTGCAACCGAATTGTTGGATAAATTTCTATTTTGGAATTTAAATGATGATATGAACATTTTACAAATTAATTCTTTCCCCGTCTTTTAATGTTTTTTCTATTGAAATTGGAAGTTACACAGCAGTGCTGCATTCTTGTTACACTGACCGAGATAAAATTTTATATATAATGAATAATGAATCTATATATAGGCCTGATATAAATTTCTTTATCACTCAGTGTTGTTCCATGTCGAACCTGGCAGTTTCAGGGAAATGCTTTGCGTCGAACATGTCACGGAAAGTCTTCCATTCTATAGGTCGATCAAGACGGCTTTCTTCCGCCTTCCACCAATTCCGTGCATTGTTCGTGAGCCGCAGTTTCGCAACACGGACCCAAGCTATCTCTGGCACTTGTGCTGCTGCCAGATCATTTTCGATACTCTGAGCCCATTCCTCAGCTTCCTGCGGGCTCTCTTTTCCTGAGAATTGTTTGGGGGTGCAAAGCCCTGAATTACTTCACCCCAGGCACTTCTGCCTCGGAACGGTTCATTAAAAGAGTAGTCTGCTGCTGCTGTCCTTCTAAGAGGCTGCGGATCGCCTTTAGCAGAACTGTCTGCTCGTTGAGCGGAGCAGCTATGGTATGTGTGATTGGTAGTGGAGGTGGAGTGTTGTTGAAGTTGGTACTGGTGTTGTTTGGGGAATCCATTACCTTGAAAGAAAATTTGGGTTAGGACAAATTCAATGTATATGATTCAAAGAATATGAAATAATAAGATTCAACGAGTATGAATTGTAAAGAATGTTTTAGTTGCTGGTTCTTGTGTTATTTTGCTTAGGTTGTTCACGCAAAACAGAACTAAATGGTAGGGTTCCATACAGCTCTGACCTGCATGGGCCACCAACAAAACCTGTCATGCCCCGCTTCACAGTATACGGGCAAAGGCCGCGACGAGGCCGCTACGTATTTACTATGAAGTAAATACGCTAAGCGTATCTAAGCAATATAAATAAAAATGCATAAGAGACAAAAGATATAATTGAACTTTATTTATTAACATTCTTTTGTACAATGCATGGAAAAGTAAATACATCTGAATGAAAGCAATGCCTAAACAGTTACATAACAGAAATGGAAAAGTACTGAAATAAAATGTGTACAATGAAGCTAGAGCTCTGGGTCGTAGGCAAGCTGATCCAAATCATCACCAGTAGGCTCGATCTTCTGAGTGTCCAGATCACCTGACAACATTCCAAAGAAGAAAGAGAAGGAATGTCGTCAGAGAACAATCGCTCGGTAAGTCCCAAAGATAAGAGAGAAGTAGAATATAGAGAGAGTAGCTTTTACAGTTGTATCGTATTGTTATAATGTTGTATTTAGTATTAACGCTGTTGTTTGTAGCTTGGTACAGAAGGGTGCCATTGTATACGAGAGGAGTCTCTATAAGCCAGAGACTAGAGGCAAATGGAAGTACAAGGCTCCGTTAGAAAGCTCGGAACAACGGCGTGGTATTCAGGTTAGGTGTCTTAAATCTTACAGTCTCGTGTCACTTCTAACACCTTCCATACCAATCTACCTCTTAAACCCCGTAGTGTCCTGATTGTATTGTTGTAATGTATTGCAACTTATATTGTCTTGTAATATAGATTGTATAATTGAATGACTTGCCGAAACCATGATATCAGTAAATGGATGTAACTGTAGAATCATGGATGTAACTGGAGAATCATGGAAATGGAAGATATTCATGGTTCGGTTCAGTCAATATAGATTGAATATATAGAATATATAGATTCATGAATTCATGTTGAATTGCAGTATTGTAGATTGTACTTGAATCATAATCAAGTCAGATTATTATAATGAGACTCAGTGTCACGCCCCGGTTCCCAAAATACGGAATGCGAGAGGTTGACAAGGCCAGCCATGCTCCTACGGTCAAGAAAATATCCCGCCGTAGTCACACTTTGGCTTCTTATTTTACGTGGTAATCAGTAAACAACGTACATGTAATGAGAAATGCAGTAACTGAAACAAAACAGATACGAGAAACTAACCTGATGGAGATCATAAGAGCATAGCTCTGGATAGCTAATCAAGATGTCCGTGATGTACGTCTGGTCCTGGTCCAAGCTAGATCCACTTCTCACTCTGAGCATGCATACTCAGGTCGTCAGAGCGACACGATAGCAATATAAATATAGATGCAAGTGGTAACTCGTACAGTAATAATGGATATATAACAGTAAATCAAGATAGTAGAGATATGAACATGAAGTAGCCAATGCGGGTGTCTAAAAGAGCGGGTGAACAGTAAAGCAGTAAAATAGTATGTCAGGTGTGTCAATACAGTAAGTAATGCATGTCAATGTCACTATCCCTATCGGTCTCTAAGTCTCATTGTACAGGTCACTAAGCCTATTGTCAGTCCAAGTGTGAGAGTCAACCACTCGTGAGTGTCTCTCACCCAAGGGTAGGACCCGAGGGCAAGGGACCACGGGCCCAAAATAAAACTCACGGTAATAATCATGTAATATCCCTGTAAATCTCCATATATCTCCATATATATATGCCGGCATAGGAATCCCGAGATTCTGTTGAACTCACACTCAAACTACCCCACATCCCGTGGTCTACATCAAACGCCAACCATAACCTCAAATACCGGTCGGTCCGTGACAAGTCTGCGCGAGAACTGGAGACAAGATCTCCATCAAGCACCTCCCGACTGATACCCGAGATAGATGGACAGTGTATGGTGCCTTACCTGTGACACCCATACAAATGCTTCCATAAGTGTCTCATACCACTTATAGTCACACTTATACACGTCCCACAGACGTCGACAATGCAATAGAACAATAGGGTCCACTGATTGTGTACAAGTACGTGTCACTTTCACTTATCCATTCATACTCAAACACTGACATACTTGACACAATCACCACTAATACCTAACACTGGGTAATGCACATGATCACTAGGTTACCAATGCAATGACATATATATATGATGTGATGAGAAAACAGTATGTAGGGCATGATTAAGAAGTCACAAGTCGGTGTCCTACCACTTGCATAAATTATCATAAATTATACATGCCAAATTTAGCAAAACAATAAACACGAGATAAGTAGTATGTTTGATTATCTAACTAGCAAATTTAGTTTCACGTCAATCGGGTTTCGGGATCACTAGATATGGCCATTTCATTTTAAGTGTTCACTGCTGGAAATCCGGTTTCAGAATCGGAAGTCCATTTCGTAACGCGATTTAATCCCAGTTGGGATCAGAATTAGGCGATGCTACAGTTGAACTATATTTAGGATTTCTAGTCAGGTTTCCACCTCAATTGGCAAATCAGTATTTTCTTACTCCAACAGAGTGTTAGGGGTGTAAAATCTGCTTCTGCAGAATTCAGCAAGACATGTCGACAAGGTAAAATGAACTAAAAATATCAAACGGTTGAGAAAACCAGTGAGGCCAGTCGAGTAAGAAAGCTGCTCCAATTTCCTACGTAACGGTATATGATTCTGTGCATTCTCTTACATGAGCAGCGATAAACAGGGGTTTAACAACAGGGGTTATCCTATATTTCCATTCTGGACTGCAGTCCAGAATTATAATCCACCACAGTTATCTCTATCATAATGTACTACGATTCAGTGATAAATAATATTTTACAGTAGGTTAACCAGTTATCTTCGTTACGATCCATCAAACGCTAAAATCCGGTTCATACACAATTTAATATAAATTTTATAGTTTGGGGTGTACGAGGGTTTTCAAGTTTCACGACAAACATTGGGGCGCCATTTTATGCGAGCAAACGATCTTATTTTTGCAACCAAACTTTTAAGGGGTATTAACTATAATTTGGGCCATCCAAAGTCATCTAGTGCCATCAATTTAATTGTGTTTGTAAGTCACGATTCACATCGAACACTCTCTTATAACAATTTACATGAAAGTAAGTGTGGGAATTTTGGTAACTAGAAATGTAATATAAGAAATAGTATAAAGCAAGTATTAAACTTGTCTGGTGACGAGTCGACAATAATACTGCAGTGGCAACAGCACGATTGCGTCACGAACGCAGGACCGGTTCAACCTTTGGAATCAGGTAAAGTAGTCCAACCTAAGTAGCTACCGTGCACTCGTTTTCCTCAGCTCCGAGCTTTAGATATACCTTGATTTGATGTGAGGGAGGCAGAGGCGCTGTGAGAGAGAGAGAGAGAGAGAGATTTAGAGAGACAGAGAGAGATTTAGAGGGAGACAGAGAGATTGTGAGAGAGACAGAGAGAAACTTAGAGAGAGAGGGAGATTGAGAGACAGAGAGAGAGAGAGAGATTGAGAGAGTGAGAGAAATTGAGATAGAGAATTTGAGAGGAACAGAGAGAGAGAGATTGAGAGGGAGAATCTGAGAGATAGAGAGAGAGACAGAAAGAGAGAGATTGAGAGAGACTTACGTGGGGTCGACGGAGGCAGCGAGGGGAGCTGGTCGTGGTGCTCAGAGGGCCGTCGACGATGGTAGTGGGGACTCGTCGATAAGGTGCACGCAGGTGGTGGCCGAGGTGACGCAGAGGAGCTCGGCGGCGGATTGAGGGGTGAGTTCTGGAGAGAAGAGAGCGAGGGAGGAATGATGAGTGGAGTCGTCGGCGGCGGCGGTGGCAAGGAGGTGCACAGGGTTCGGAGCTCGGTGGTGGGATTCGGCTGTCGATGGGTTGTCTGGAGTTGGCTCGAGCTCGGTGGGTTTGAAGGCGCAGGGGAGACGTGGTGAGGCGGTGAGGGAAGATGAGGTGGTTTGGGTTTGTGAGAGGGAGTGAGGGAGTCGACGAGGAGGTTGTCGTCGTCGTCGTCGCGGGAGAGAGGTAGCAGGAAGTGAGTTGGAGAGGAGAAGTGAGGAAGACGAGAGAATGAGGGTGATGGGGGAGAGAGGAGTTTGAGACGGAAAGTGGGTTGATGAGCTCGCGAGGGAGTGCGCGGCGTGGGCGACGAGCGCGGCGACGTGGGCGCGAGGGGCGACGTGGGTGCGAAGGAGGGAACGAGCGGGAAAATTTTAGGAGGAGGAAGAGAGGGGAGAAGGGAACGAAGGGTCGGGTTTGGTGGTCGTGGGCTGAGGAAAGTTGGGCCGGGGTTTTATTAATAAAAAGGGGAAATGGAGTGTTGGGCTGAGGAGGAAGTTAGGCCGGGGATTTAGGAGCTTGGGTTTAATTTAAAAAGGAAACCTAATTTATTTTGTAGGGGCAAATGGAGTGGGCCAGCAGAGAAAAAGGGATTTAATTGAATTTATTAAGAAGGAAAGACAGTGGGCCGGGCTCGGTAAAGAAAAGGAATTAAATGGGGAATGGAAAAAGGAAATTAGGATTTGGGCTTGGGCTTGGGCTGGGTGAAATGAAAAGAAGAAGGGGAAAGATTATAAATGGTTTGTTTGGAAAATTTAAAAAGATATTAGATTAGATTTAGGGTTTTTAGAATAATAAAAATAATAATTATAAAAAAAATAAATGAATTTTATAAGTAAAAGAAAAATACGGATATTGGTATACGAAAGAACTGGGTATTATATCATACCACCCTTACAAAAATTTCGTCCTCGAAATTTAAAATAAGCGATAAGCTATCTAAAATAATATGCGAAAAGCTACAATCTCGAACTCTAACATGTAGTGGTTTACTTAAAAACAGCTAGATAAGATCAATCGAGGGTCTTTATATGTATAAGAATAACGCAACTAAAAGAATAGGTCTAAGTAAGTATAAGGCAGAAACAACTATAAGGGCAACCTATATGTACGAAAGAATAAAATAGCAATAACGAATAATAACATTCGAAGCGTGCTAGATAAAATCGAAATCATATCAAAAGTAGCGCAGCCAAAATAATAGTATCAGGCACAACCATTTATAATAGCAAACGATAAACACAATACCCGGGAAAATAAAGTAACAACAATAAAGTAGTGAAGGATTTGTCGATAGGTTAAAACATTTTAGGATAATGTATCGATCAAATAGTTTTAAAATAACTTAGAAAACCCACATAGTGAAAATAAGAAATATGGAACAAAATATGCGCGGTATATAGTTGCGCTATTGAAAATGTGAAGGATAGTAAACCATTTAACACGGGTAAAACGGAAGTAGTCAATAACATACAAATTTTGATAAATACAAAATGGTGAAAGCTAAGTTTTCGAATAACGATATCCCTAAATATAGTTAGGATAAAAGGGGATAGCACAGAGATGTATTGAGCTAGCCAGGGTAGTGATTACGGTGGAACTTGGCTCACTCAAAAGGTCGAAGTGTGACACTTTAGACTGAAGGTCGAAGAGATTGGGGTCGGGTCAGCACAGGAAGTAAAGGTGAGCAGCAAAGGACCACAGGGGGAAAAGGGATGTATGGGAAGGAAAACGGTCGATACATCATGTGAATCAAAAATCCGAAAGGTCAGCTAACTCGGAAATTTCACTATCAATTTCCCTTCCAGAAGGATCTCAAACGAGGCACACATGAAGGACGAAGGGTGGCCCACTCAAAAGATCGGGGTGCGGTACTTTTTAATCCAAGCGAGGGTCAAAACGGTACAAGGTGCAGGGGTGGACAGTCAGGGATCTCAGGAGGAAAGTAGATGTATAGGGGAAACAGTCAAGCATCGTGTGAACCAAAAGATCAAAAGACTAGCGAACTCAGCAAATTTTATTTCATTCCAGAAAAATCCGAACAAGGCATCCCCGACGAATAAAAGATAGCCCTAACTATACATGGATTTTATTTGGCCAGAGGAGACGAAAGCTCAATCATGTCAGTCGCGATTGTGGAGGTTCAGCAGGTTACGGTAGGCTCTCAGATAGGGGCGTCCATTCCCATACCGCCTCGCAGGGATCGGTCCTTCTGCCGCGGGGTCTTGTTCTTCTGGTCCTTCTGTCTCGACTGGAGCTTCTTCATCGAGGTCTGCTCCCATGTGATTCTCTCCTTCTGGATTCTACCCAAGGTTTTCCCCTTCTGTATTTTCTTCTATCGGGTCCTCCTCGGAATCTTCCTCTAATGGGTCTTCTCCGAGGTCTTCCTCTTCGTCGTCCGAGTCGCTGATCAAGTTAACTTCTGGGGCTACGAATCCCTCACCCTCGGAATCGCTGTTTCCGAAAACAACCGGTGGGTCGTTGATCTTGTCATCTGATCTTACCAGCATGCAGCCCAAGGAAACACACGGTCGTACGTTCTCATCTCGAGGCGTCGCTGATCCAGGGTGAGCCATGGCTAGAAAGAAAGGGTCGTGATTAGACAGTGGAACACATCAAGAAAAATCAAGGATACGGAGTACAAGGAAAGTATGTGGTAGGTAAGGACTGAAAAATTAAAATTTAAAAATGCTGATACAATGAATAGTATAAATAAAGCGAGAAGCAAGAGAACGATACATACATCACAACTCAATGTTCCATTGCATTCAACTAAAAGTTCGACGGATACCAGATTTCAAATGAAATGACATATTTACAAAAGGGTGACAACATTCTTAATGAAAGCAAAAAACGTGATAATTCTTCTTTGATTTCTGGACTGCTGCAATCTCGTCACGCGAGTTGAATCCTGCGCTGGGTCCGTACTATTCCTCGAAGCTCGAACTACGAAATAACCATCACTTAGTGGAAGTGGAGAGTGTGGACGAACTGCCTCCTTGTAGCTCCTTCCTTTCAGGGCAACTATTGATAAAGTGTTCGCTGGATCCGCAAACCAGGCATTTCCCTTTGGCGCGGCGACACTCTCTCTGAAGGTGTCCTGGCTTCTTGCAGTACCCACAACGTTGGGTCTTCTGCTGCTTCTGTCGCGGGGCAATAAGTGGGCACTTCATCTTCACCTCTTTTCCTCATCCAACAAGGATCCCTTTACGATTGGAGGCTTCCGCTGGTGCCTGAGTCGTCTGCCTTCTTAGTTCTTCAGCTAACAGGTCGTTTGTTCGCTCCTGGCTTCCTTCAGACTTTGCAGTGCATTTAGAATCTCCACGGTCTGATTCTGGTGAGTGGAGATAGCGTAAGAGTCGTTGGACGACATGATCCTGAAACGACAACTTTAGGACGGCATAAGATACAGGGGAAAAATCAGAACAAGATATAGAATAGACAATGGGACAAGAATATCGGGTGAGTGAAACTCAATCAAGCGGGAAACAAATGTAGAACTCCAAGTCACCCAATAGAGTACAGTATTGTAGCTATGCTGCAGTTCATAATTACAACCACGTAACTCTACTAAGTCACCCAAAATTCTAACGGATGGAGTCAAAATATGGCATGACGAATAATAAAGATTCAAGTCAAAGATAACAGTTTACAATCTGGGCCGAAAGAGCGACTTAAATTGTCAAGCACTACTCGGAAACTGCAATCCCAATCATAGCAAAACCTGGCTCTGATACCAACAAAACCATGTCACGCCCCGCTTCCCAAAATACGGAATGCGAGAGGTTGACAAGGCCAGCCATGCTCCTACGGTCAAGGAAATATCCCGCCGTAGTCACACTTCGGCTTCTTGTTTTACGTGGTAATCAGTAAACAACGCACAGGTAATAAGAAATGCAGTAACTGAAATAAAACAGATACGAGAAACTAACCTGATGGAGATCATAAGAGCATAGCTCTGGATAGCTAATCAAGATGTCCGTGATGTACGTCTGGTCCTGGTCCAAGCTAGATCCATTTCTCATTCTGAGCATGCATACTCAGGTCGTCAGAGCGACACGATAGCAATATAAACATAGGTGCAAGTGGTAACTCGTACAGTAATAATGGATATATAACAGTAAATCAAGATAGTAGAGATATGAACATGAAGTAGCCAATGCGGGTGTTTAAAAGAGCTGGTGAACAGTAAAGCAGTAAAATAGTATGTCAGGTGTGTCAATACAGTAAGTAATGCATGTCAATGTCACTATCCCCATCAGTCTCTAAGTCTCACTGTATAGGTCACTAAGCCTATCGTCAGTCCAAGTGTGAGAGTCAACCACTCGTGAGTGTCCCCCATCCAAGGGTAGGACCCAAGGGCAAGGGACCACGGGCCCAAAATATAACTCACGGTAATAATCATGTAATATCCCTGTAAATCTCCATATATCTCCATTTATATATATGCCGGCATAAGACTCCCGAGATTCTGTTGAACTCACACTCAAACTACCCCACACCCCGTGGTCTACATCAAACGCCAACCATAACCTCAAATACCGGTCGGTCCGTGACAAGTCTGCGCGAGAACTGGAGACAGAATCTCCATCAAGCACGTCCCGACTGATACCCGAGATAGATGGACAGTGTCTGGTACCTTACCTGTGACACCCATACAAGTGCTTCCATAAGTATCCCATACCACTTATAGCCACACTTATACACGTCCCACAGATGTCGACAATACAATAGAACAATATGGTTCACTGATTGTGTACAAGTACGTGTCACTTTCACTTATCCATTCATACTCAAACACTGACGTAATTGACACAATCACCACTAATACCTAACACTGAGTAATGTACATGATCACTAGGTTACCAATGCAATGGCATATATATATGATGTGATGAGAAAACAGTATGTAGGGCATGATTAAGAAGTCACAAGTCGGTGTCCTACCACTTGCATAAATTATCATAAATCATTCATTCCAAATTTAGCGAAACAATAAACACGGGATAAGTAGTATGTTTGATTATCTAACTATAAAATTTGGTTTCACGTCAATCGGGTTTCGGGATCACTAGATATGGCCATTTCATTTTAAGCATTCACTGCTGGAAATCCGGTTTCAGAATCGGAAGTCCGTTTCGTAACGTGATTTAATCCCAGTTGGGTTCAGAATTAGGTGATGCTACAGTTGAACTATATTTAGGATTTCTAGTCAGGTTTCCACCGCAATTGGCGGATCAGTATTTTCTTACTCCAACAGAGAGTTATGTCCATATTGAGTTAGGGGTGTAAAATCTGCTTCTGCAGAATTCAGCAAGACATGTCGACAAGGTAAAATGAACTAAAAATATCAAACGGTTGAGGAAACTACTGAGGCGAGTCGATTAAGAAAGCTGCTCCAATTTCCTACGTAACGGTATAGGATTCCGCACATTCTCTTATATGAGAAGCGATAAACAGGGGTTTAACAACAGGGGTTATCCTGGATTTCCATTCTGGACTGCAGTCCAGAATCATAATCCACCGCAGTTATCTCTATCATAATGTACTACGATTCAGTGATCAATAATATTTTACAGTAGGTTAATCAGTTAGCTTCGTTACGAGCCATCAAACGCTAAAATCTGGTTCATACACAATTTAATATAAATTTTATAGTTTGGGGTGTACGAGGGTTTTCAGGTTTCACAACAAACATTGGGGCGCCATTTTATGCGAGCAAACGATCTTATTTTTGCAACCAAACTTTTAAGGGGTATTCACTATAATTCGGGCCATCCAAAGTCATCTAGTGCCATCAATTTAATTGGGTTTGTAAGTCACGATTCACATCGAACACGCTCTCATAACAATTTACATGAAATTAAGTGTGGGAATTTTGGTAACTAGAAATGTAATATAAGAAATAGCATGAAGCAAGTATTAAACTTGTCTGGTGACGAGTCGACAATAATACTGCAGTGTCAACAGCACGATCGCGTCACGAACGCAGGACCGGTTCAGCTTTTGGAATCAGGTAAAGTAGTCCAACCTAGATAGCTACTGTGCACTCGTTTTCCTCAGCTCCGAGCTTTAGATATACCTTGATTTGATGTGAGGGAGGCAGAGGTGCTGAGAGAGAGAGAGAGAGAGATTTAGAGAGACGGAAAGAGATTTAGAGGGAGACAGAGAGATTGTGTGAGAGAGATTGTGTGAGAGAGAGAGAAACTTAGAGAGAGAGGGGGAGATTGAGAGACAGAGAGAGAGAGAGAGAGAGGAACAGAGAGAGAGAGATTGAGAGGGAGAATCTGAGAGATAGAGAGAGAGACAGAGAGAGAGAGAGATTGAGAGAGACTTACGTGGGGTCGACGGAGGCAGCGAGGGGAGCTCGTCGTGGTGCTCAGAGGGGCGTCGACGATGGTAGTAGGGACTCGTCGACGAGGTGCGCGCAGGTGGTGGACGAGGTGACACAGAGGAGCTCGGCGGTGGATTGAGGGGTGAGTTCTGGAAAGAAGAGAGCGAGGGAGGAATGATGAGTGGAGTCGGCGGCGGCGGCGAGGAGGTGCACAGGGTTCGGAGCTCAGTGGTGGGATTCGGCTGTCGATGGGTTGTCTGGAGTTGGCTCGAGCTCGGTGGGTTTGAAGGCACAGGGGAGACGTGGTGAGGCAGTGAGGGGAGATGAGGTGGTTTTGGTTTGTGAGAGGCAGTGAGGGAGTCGACGAGGAGGTTGTCGTCGTTGTCGTCGTCGCGGGAGAGAAGTAGCAGGGAGTGAGTTGGAGAGGAGAAGTGAGGAAGACGAGAGAACGAGGGTGATGGGGGAAAGAGGAGTTTGAGACGGGAAGTGGGTTGATGAGCTCGCGAGGGAGTGCGCGGCGTGGGCGACGAGCGCGGCGACGTGGGTGCGAGGGGCGACGTGGGTGCGAAGGAGGGAACGAGCGGGAAAATTTTAGGATGAGGAAGAGAAAGGAGAAGGGAACAAAGGGTCGGGTTTGGTGGGCGTGGGCTGAGAAAAGTTGGGCCGGGGTTTTATTAATAAAAAGGGGAAATGGAGTGTTGGGCTGAGGAGGAAGTTGGGCTGGGGATTTAGGAGCTTGGGTTTAATTTAAAAAGGAAACCTAATTTATTTTGTAGGGGCAAATGGGGTGGGCCAGCAGAGAAAAAGGGATTTAATTGAATTTATTAAGAAGGAAAGACAGTGGGCCGGGCTCGGTAAAGAAAAGGAATTAAATGGGGAATGGAAAAAGGAAATTAGGATTTGGGTTTGGGCTGGGTGAAATGAAAAGAAGAAGGGGAAAGATTATAAATGGTTTGTTTGGAAAATTTAAAATGATATTAGATTAGAGTTAGGGTTTTTAGAATAATAAAAATAATAATTATAAAAAAAATAAATGAATTTTATAAGTAAAAGAAAAATACGGATATTGGTATACGAAAGAACTGGGTATTACACTCAGTCTGAGTCAGAACAATTAGAAAAGAAATTGAAGTCCTGATTGTTTTGATATTATCAGTAACCGCTGCACATGTGCTGCAGAATTTGTGTCTTTTTTAAAGACGATTACCGTGTTAATAACATCGTTTGTTAAGTTGTCTACCTTAAAATAAGCAAGAACCCACTTCTCCGGCTCCCTGAGGCTTAAAAGATTAGTCCCACTAAAACCTATATTTACTAGGGTCCTTAGGATAATTTATAGTATTTGCGGGGGTTATATCTAAAAATACTTTTGTATAATTTTCAAAATATACCCTAAGTATTTAATTATCGTTTTTAAAGTTATCATAGATATAGATTTAATATATGTGACATTTCTAGTGAAAATAACCTAATTTCATAATATAGGTTATTTAATTGTAATATTGAACATGTATGGAATTTCATGGTAGTTTCATGTAAAGTGATTTTTTTGATTTAGAAAAGTTGGAATATTTATATTATATCAAAAATAGGTATTTTGATAATACATATGTATATATATATATATATATATATATATATATATATATATATATATATATATATATATACATATATATTTATAAAAGTACTTTTTAATTTATTATTTTCTAGAAATCTCATTTTCTTAAGATATTTGTATTTTAAATCTCTCGAGACCGAATGCTCCTTGCGGAGGTCTGAATCTCACACTACTAAGCCCAGAGATATGTGATAATCCGCACCATCCCAGTCGGGTTCCCCAAAATGGATTGTAGTGGCGCTTTGCAAAGATTTTTAAAAAATACGTAATCTTGTAGAAAACGGTTTTTATAAGTTAAAAGTAGTTTTGTGTAAAACGATATTTCCCAAATCTATATTTCCCAAAAGATATTGTGCTATATTGCATATGAATGTTGTGAAGAGATAGGTCATTACCCCGTGATCTAACTAAAGGTTTAGTAAGATTTATGATGTTTTAAAGTAGAAAGTAAATTACATGGTATTTTAGTGAAACAGAGCGGTAAAAGTTACAAAATGAGATATTTTGCTATGAAACTTTTTCAACATGTTTTGTTAATAATTAATAGTCAAGATGTAAGAGTTTAACATGGTTGTGTTAAGGAAAATTGAATTTTATAAAGAAAACCGAATCGGAAGTCGGATTTAACTTCGCTTCCGTCGGGTTTTAGTTTCACAAAGTTTTAGAATAGTAGAAAAGAGCGAGGTGGGACTTACGGGTTTAGAATTAAGAGAAGAGGGAGAGGAAGCGGTAGGAGGCGCCGGTGCGTCATTTCGTCGCCGGGAGTTTCTAAAGTCGTCGTCGGAATTTCGCCCTTTGCTAACTCCAATTGCACACTAAAATTCTAGAGGAATTTCTCGAGAGTTTGGACAGAATTGTGAGTGAGGGGTGTGTGTCTAGAGATGGTACTTATAGGGTTGCCACGTGTTCTTTGTTGTAAGGTGTAGTCCCTGGGTCAGTTTATTTTATATGTGTAGTGGGGTTTTTACGAGTTATGCACGTGTAAATCCTTGCATTTCTAAAAATTTAAAATAATGTGGGTGAGGGGACTTGAACTCTGGTGCTTTGTAAACACGGTGTATGGTCTTACTAATGAGCTACAAGCTTCTTCTTGATATTAAAAAGCAAAACAAAGTTATATCTTGTGTTCAGGCAAAAATACTATTTTTTTGAAAAAATTGTAAAGAAAGCTGTACATAAATTTTGGGGTTGTTACAGTATGCGATGTATCTTCAGTCATGCTGCAGGCAGGGTTAGGGATGCTCAACATTTTTAAAGATGTTTTTGTGAAATGGCGAGAATGCACGTTTTTAGACATGCTTCGGGATAGGGTAAAGAGTGTATGGCTCCGACGCGCTTGAGACATGCGTAGGAAAGGGTTCGAACGTTGGCCGCTAGTGAACCTCGAGAAATTAGCTCTCGACTCAGGTCACTAAAGAGCTTTAATGACTAGATTCTGGGAAAACCGTCGACAAGTTAAGCAAACTACTTCTTTAAATGACCGAAAAACAATATTTGGCGTGTGTTCAATTGTACTCCGGTATTTTATGTATTCATGAATATATAGGCCTAAATCGACCAACTGATTTAACCGCAGAAAATATTTAGAGGCAACTGTGATTGATACAAAAAGATTAAGTAGCTGAAAAGAAAACAAGAGGTCCCCAACTCCTTCTCTTTCTCTCTTTCTCTCTTTCTCTTTTAGGTAATTAATAATAGACCTAAATCGACCAGACTAAATGATATATGCATTTTTTTAAAATAAAAATAAAAATTAAATGGACAGAAAAGTCATCCACAATTTGTCTCATCTGCCGTCATCCTTGATATAATTGTTCGTCCATTACCATTTGGACAGAAATAACACAAAACAAAAACAAAATTAATACCTAAAAATAAAAATTAAAGAAAAACAAAAATTTAGAGGAGTTTCATCACTGTACTAACGTAAGAGATCATTAGGAATAGCTCTGTATGTCGCTTTCCTTTCCTTTCTGAGAAGAGTTCAAGGGTTCGATCACCAGTGGGAAAAGTGGTCACAATCTTACGTTTTTGGGAAAATTCATGGATCTCCTATGTGATGTATGCGTGTGTTTGATGTGTGGGTGGAGTGTGTGTTGTATACATATGTTAGGGTTTACAGGCCAATGTAATGATAAATAAATAAATAAAAGAAAAGAAAAAAAATTCATGGACGTATGTAATATAAGTTGATTCTTAAGAATATTTTTATACGATTAATAATGACTTTGTCCCCTTGTTGGATGGTTTTTAACGTTTATCTTGACCTTCCTTCTTAAAAAGCTGATTCTTTTGAAAGAAACCATTAAAATGCATGCAAAAGAAAAATCTTCTTTTGGACGGTGTTGTTTATGAAAATTGCAATCTAGAGTTTACATTGAACCTTAATTAAAGAAAAAATGGGTACTTTTTCGACCTAAATTGAATATTTTTTTCCCCTTTCCTTGTAAAAGGAGAACTTAGCAGCCCATTCTAATTAAGTGTGATTATCTAGCTTTTAGATTGAAAAAAGAACAATTTGTAATTTGATTATCTAACAAAACACAACAAAATTGATTTTTTACATATCATATTATCGGGACTCACACTCTCACTCAGGCTGATGATATGTCCGTCATTCGCATCTTACTAAAACTTTCGTGTGTACATCGTACGTGGAAAGCAAAAAATATACGTGAAATATTCTGGACGACAATTTAGATTTGAATAAGAATTAGTAATTGCGTTCTGCTTTTAACATCAAATTGCAACCGAATTGTTGGATAAATTTCTATTTTGGAATTTAAATTATGATATGAACATTTTACAAATTAATTCTTTCTCCGTCTTTTAATGTTCTTTCTATTGAAATTGGAAGTTACACAGCAGTGCTGCATTCTTGTTACACCGACCGAGATAAAATTTTATATATAATGAATAATGAATCTATATATAGGCCTGATATAAATTTCTTTATCATTATTAAATCACTCGAGTCATTTATTAGGCAATTGGGCACACACTTCAACCCACCCCATTTATAGTTCCCACTTGGCCTCAATATCTTGACCTTGTCACCAAAGCTCCAATCATTTTGGGGAATTATTCGGTGTGCCGGATATAATACATCCGGATAGGAAAAAAAAGAGAGAGTTTCGAACAACATATAAGGACTCATACTTCTATTTCTTCTTTTTTGTCCGGATATATACAGCCGGCATATGAAATTTTTCCTCCAATGAATGGCTACAAATCCTTCGAGGGAGCTGATCCATTAAGTCCAGCTTCTTTTTGTAAAATGATGCCAGCATTTTAAACACACAATTAGTCATGTGTTTTATCGATCCATATATTAGTCATTGTGATTTACATCACTTAAATAATTTATATGTTGATATATCTTTGAAGTTTTCCTTCCCTGCCTGACACGGATTAATTAAGAACTTAATTTGTCTATTTTCTACAAGAATAAAAATGCAGTCGGGTCTATGTTGTTTTTGGTGGCACATACATACCAATACTTTCATTGTTGCCGAGAATTGGACTCGTGATCTAGCTATTAGTTGAGCTTGCATTTTGTATTCGACTGTATCGTCTGGATTTTACTTCAATTTTGTGACGGATTATAAAGATGGATTAACTTCTAGTTTTAAAACCAATGAGCAATAGCGCAATTGGTATGTTTCCTCCTGAGGAGCGTGTGGGGTTCGACCCCCAAGAGGGCCCTCGGGAGGGAAAGCTGCCATAAATTAACGATGTCTAGGCTAATTTGTGGATCTCCTACATATGTATGTGTGTTGTGTGTATGTGGGTGCATGGGATATGATGGGATGTCCTGAATCCTAATTAATCTATTATATTTATATTTAAATATTGAGCGACCTGTATTGCGTCAAGATGTTACTTTCCGTTGATCTACCGATAGCGGCGATGGGTGGCTGAGATTGGATCTGGAGGTTGTCGCTCCTGAAACGTGTGGATCTCAATGGGTTTGAGGTTGTGGTCGCCGAGCTACCTGCAAGGAAGTCCCGGGGTGGTTGTACCACCGAGGACCCTCCGACGATCAAGTTAAACTAGAGATCCGAGCAAAGTAACGGCTTAGTGGAGTAAAAATGGCTTACTTGAACCGTCTGAAAAGGGGTTTATATAGCGGTGGCAGCAGGCAGGACAGGCGCGAGAATCACGCCGGCAGTTACGCTCCCGACGTCACGCCCGCGTGATGAGCGGGATCTCCCATTAATGGCGAGATAGGCTCGTTAATGGGGGATCGTGATGGCGTGGAACGTGGGATGTGGCCGGCGGATATCTCGCACATGGCGAAATTCGCGGGATGGCGGTTGCGCCTGTGAGCGGTGCTGTTGGTCGGTCGATGAGACCGAGGAAGACGACCTCGGCAGGAGAGCTCGTGGACGAGCGGGAGAGCCGAGGTATCTTGGTTCTGCGGTAACCCGGAGACGAGCTGTGAGGCCGAGGAGGCCAATTGTGTAGGGGGCTCGGAGGTGAGCCAGCACTTGTTTGTAGGACGGGCATAGGAGTGGTCGAGTCGGTCACTGTAGGTCCTTTCCTGCATGCTTTGGGACATGTCATCTGCCACGTGTCATGATCTGGGAGATCACTGATATCGAGCATCATCATTAGCCCCCCACTCTTATCCCGACCAGCTGACGGGTCGGGTCGAGAGTGGTCTGCCGGGCCACCCGAGGTGAGCTCCTTTTCGAAGATATCGTCAGGCGTGTCCCCGGGTAATCCGTTGTATTTTCTGGATGATGTCAGCGAATCAGGGAGAGATCTCTGCATTAAAGAGGGTGCGTTGGATCGCGCGTACTTTTGCTGAAGCGACAGACCACGTGCCGGACGCTGGTTGGATGACGCGAAGGGCCGCAGACCTCTGGCGTCTGATAGGATCCGGCCAATATGCGTGCAACAAACGGAGCGATCATAGTCGTCGAATGCGAAGAGTTGTTTTGGCGGGAATCGACCGTCGCCGTGGGATGAGAATGCCGGTGGCTATAAATAGGGGTAGGGTCCACTTCAGGGCCCATCTCTCTTCATATTTCCCTCACTCTTGATCTTGTAAGCTCGGTGCTCTCCTCTTATGTTGGATTTCTACGTTTCCAAGGACTTCTCCATCAGGTTAGATGTCTTCCTTTGAGGAGTCTGTAGATGTCGTCAAAGTAGATTCTAGGGGTCCCTCTGCCAAGTCGGAGCCTTCCCGGGGAGTTAGGGTCAGATCTTCTTCCCAGGGTCGCGTGTCAGGGGCGGATCCCAGAGCGGAGGTGGCGGACGCCTCTGGCGTGCCATCCTTGGTGAGGTACGAGAACGAGCTTGCCACCGCTCGGGCTCGTTTCCATATCCCGTCCGGTTACACTCTACGTTTGGCCGAGAAAGGAGAGAGGGCGGATCAGGTACGGGGTAAAGAGATTGCCTTATATCTGGAATCTTTTTGGCCCGCGCCTGCCCTTCTCTCCCGAGGTTGTTAGGGCGCTAAATTACTTTGGGTTAGCCCCGGGCCAGCTAGTGCCGAACTCATGGAGGATTCTCCTTGGGTTCCTGGTCCGCTTGAAGTTGCAGATGATTCCTTTTAGTTTGTCCATCCTCGCCTCCTCTCTAGTTTACAAAGGCCACCCCGGCACCCGCATGGGCGACTCGAGGTGGGTTTATCTCTCTTTTAGGAAACGACCGGGGAGTGCACCCGGATCGGGTGTCGTCGCCCTGCCTTCTTCCATCCACGATTGGAAGAAAAAGTTTTTCTTCGTTGGGCCGCCGGAAGGTGAGGACTGGCCCGTGCCCACCCAGTGGTCTAGGGATAGGTGCCGGCGGGGAAGCCTGTCCAACGACCCCGACGCTGTGAGAGTGGCGGAGTGGGAGCCCATTCCCCGGGCTGACGTGCTGCTTTCTGAGCGGGCCTTTAGCTGGGCCGGGCTCAGCCCCGCCCAGTTTGCCGGTAAGTTAGGAGCTCGTAGGCGTTCTGTTAGGCTTGCGTTTATTTTCATTTTTGCTTATGTTGCTAACTTCATTGTACCTTGCCTTGTGCAGAACCCATGGACCTGAGCTACCTTCGTGCGGCCATGCACAAGCCGAAGAAGGGTTCGAAGGCTGGAGGGGCCAGCTCTTCTCGTCAGACGTCGATCCCGGCTCCCCCAGCAGCCGTCCTGCCCCAGGGCTCGAGCGCGGATCGTGCCTCGGAGCCCAGCAAGGTGCCGACCGAAAGCGGGTTCGGAGGCAGGAGGCCCTGGCTTCGGAGGTAGAGACCAGCCCTCCGCCGTCGGCCTTCAAGAGGTTCCCCCGTGCAGTCCCGCAAACTCCGGCCTCCTCGATCTTGGTGGACGAGGGGGAGCTCCGCTTTGAGGTGCCCTCGGGGCTCTCCGTCGCTGACAGCTTGTTGTCCGACATGGAGAGGTCGGCCGGGGGCAAGGTCCCTAGGGGGCCCTGAAGGCACAAATGGCATCCATCGCCCAAGAGGTCGTGCAGGTTAGTGCTCGTACCTCACTCGATTCTTCACTCGGCGTCTTATCATTCGTGAGATTTGGTGCTCCTTTTTCTTTCTGACCCCCTCTGATTTCTTCAAGTCCTCCAGCATGTCGCTCTCGTCGTCCGGATGGAGGAGGAGGAGATAGCCCCGGAGATGCGAGCCGCGGGTGAGGTCTCCTTGCTGGGGGAGAGTTTAAAGCGGAAGCTTGAGGCGGCGATGGCGAGGGTCGCTACCCTTGAGGGTGAGGTTGCGTCCGAGAAGCAGGAGGCGGCGGCCGCGAAGCAGGAGGTCGCCAGGTTCCGCAGGGCCAAGCTTCAGGACTCCAAGGTGCTCATCAGCACCATGAAGAAGTCAGCGAGCGCCCACCAGAAGGAGTTGGAGGCCACGGTAGAGGCGGCGAAGCGGGCCGACCTTAGAGTGGCGAAGGCGGTGGAGAACTTCCAAAAGTCGGAACAGTTCTACACCGTCCTAGCCTCGGCCACCACTGCCATCTGGCATGAGGCCCTTGACGCCGTCAAGGCTCGGATACCGGAGTTCGCTGACGAAGAGCTCCGAGCCGAATATCCCCGAGGGGATGACGAGCAGGAGGACGGCCCCGGGGAGATACCCGATGAGGGCGACGCTGAGGCTCCTATGGTGAGCGCTGGGCTTCCCGAGGTTGCGCCTGGCCCTGAGGCCTGAAGCCCCTTGTCTTCATGTTTTTTTTTCTTTTTTTAGCTGCGTCGGGTATTTTTTAGGCATTCGGGCATTTTTGTAAGGCTGGGGAGCCCACAGTACCCTTGTAAAAGCTTTGACTTTGTGAATAAAGGTTTTTATTTTTGCAATAGTGCTTGTGCTCATATTTTTCTTTGTCGGTAAGCGCTCGTATTTGCACAGCACTGCCTTCGTTTTATGTCGGTTCTCTTTCTAGAGATCACATATCGAGTTGAATATGTTCGTTTGGCGAGTGTGCAAAGACCGGTGCGAAGACGGTATCTCCATGGCCCCGAAGTCGAGGTAGAGATTGCTTAGACGTAGAACCGGATGCCTCTTGGTGAGGTCATGTTCTTTAGTGTGGGAAGCTTGGAGAGGCATGCTGGTGATCGACCGAGCAGGGTAGCTTCTCGGTGCCTCTTGGCGAGGGCTGTTATCTCTGGTGTGTTGGGGGTAGGGAGCCACCAGCCAGGGATAACCGAGCAAGGGTGGGCCCGGTAGCCTCTTTCGAGGGCTTTTGATCCTTAGCGCAGGAGAGGCCGTGAATGGCCTACCAAGGAAGGGGCCAAGCAGGGTAGCTGCTCGGTGCCTCTTGGCGAGGGCTTTGATCCTTAGCGCGGGAGGGACCGTGAGTGGCATACTAAGAAGGGGGCCGAGCAGGGTAGCTGCTCGGTGCCTCTTGGCAATGGCTTTGATCCTTAGCGCGGGAAGGGCCATGAGTGGCCTACTAAGGACGGGGACGAGCAGGGTAGCTGCTCGGTGCCTCTTGGCGAGGGCTTTGGTCCTTAGCGCGAGAGGGGCCGTGAGCGGCCTACTAAGGATGGTCGAGCAGGGTAGCTGCTCGGTGCCTCTTGGTGAGGGCTTTGATCCTTAGTGCGGGAGGGGCCGTGAGCGGCCTACTAAGGATGGCCGAGCAGGGTAGCTACTCGGTGCCTCTTGGCGAGGGCTTTGATCCTTAAGGACGGGCCGAGCAAGGTTACTGCCCGGTGCCTCTTGGCGAGGGCTTTGATCCCTGGTTTGGTAGGGAGCTACCAGCCAGGGATAACTGAGTAAGAGCGGGCTCGGTTGCCTCTTGGAGAGGGGTTTGATCCCTGATTTGTTGGGGGTAGGGAGCTACCTGCTAGGGATCCGAGCAAGGGAAGGCCCGGTTGCCTCTTTCGAGGGCTTTTCATCCATAGCGCGGGAGGGACCGTAAGTGGCCTACTAAGGATGGCCGACCAGGGTTGCTTCCCGGTGCCTCTTGGCGAAGGCTTTTTGTCCTTAAGGATGGCAGAGCAGGGTTGCTGCCCGGTGCCTCTTGGCGAGGGCTTTGATCCCTGGCGTTGTGGGGTAAGGAAGCTACCAGCCAGGGATAGCCGAGCAGGGTAGCTGCAGGGCTGCCTCTTGATGAGGGCTTCGATCCCTGGCGCTATGGGGTAGGGAAGCTACCAGCCAGGGATAGCCGAGTAAGGTAGTTGCAGGGCTGCCTCTTGGTGAGGGCTTCAATCCCTGGCGTTGTGGGGTAGGGAAGCTACCAGCTAGGGATGGCCGAGCAGGGAGCTGCAGGGTTGCTTCTTCGTGAGGGCTTCAATACTTGGCGCTGGATAGGCCGTAGGAGTCCTGCCAAGGATAAACCAAGCAGTGAAGTTGCTCGGTTGCCTCTTAGTGAGGGCTTAGATCCCTGGCGTTGTGGGGTAGGTGAGCTACCGGCCAGGGATAGCCGAGCAGGGAGCTGCAGGGCTGCCTCTTCGTGAGAGCTTCGATCCTTGGCGCTGGAGGGGCCGTGGGAGCCTGCCAAGGATGAACCAATTAGTGAAGCTGCTCGGTTGCCTCTTTGTAAATCCCCGTTTCTATCAATAAAAATCTTTCTATATTTTTCCTAGTCCCCCGATTGTTTTCCTATTTTTTCTCGTAATTTTGTAGGTAATTGGTTGCTTAAGTTTTAATAATTGATTTTCCTAAACGATTAAAATCAAAGCCCAAAGAAAATAAACAAAAAACTAAATAAATATATTAACAAAACCAGCCCAACGGAACAAAAAAATAAACGAATTAATCTTAAAACCACCAAGCCGGCCCACTTCCATTTCTTTCCCTTACAAAATGAATTAATCAAATAATTCCCCAAGCCGGCCCAGCCCAGGTCCCTACTCGCGCCCGACCCGACCCGCTCCATCTCTTCTTCCTCACTTTCGTTTCCCGCTCTTACTCCTTACGTGAACCACGTCGCCCCACGCCCCGCGTCGTCGCCCCACGTCCCCACTCCGCCTCCAGCGATCACGAGCCATCCTCGGGCAACACCAACGACGAACCCAAACTCGAGCCGAGGCCGTGAACCCAAACCGTGCCGTTCTTTGCGCGTTCATGCCGCTGCCGCTGCCGTGCATCGCCAACGCATCTTCAGGCAAGTAACCTACTTTCTACATGCTAGATTATTCTGTTACAATTCAAAATTGTATTAATTCCATGTTTACAATTCGTGAAAGTTTATATGACACAAGTGTTTGATGCAAAACCCGAACGAAAACCTTCCATTAAACTGATGGAAATTGATCACATAAGCTGGCCCATGTGGTGATGAACATTGTGTTAAAATTTGACTGAAAAATATAATCGTTACTGACTTGAACGATCATCCCCAATTACACCCGTTAAAACTGAAAATTTTCCGCGTCCAAAACTTGTAAAAATCATAATTAATTGTTTACAAATTGGATTAATGCGTTCAATGGCTCGAATCGAAGACGACTCGACGAACTAGAACCCCATAAAAGTATTAAATTGTTTCTATACTGAAAATACGACGGAAACTGGTTCGGAGAGCGGCTCTGGACTGCAGTCCAGAGCGGCTCTGGCTGTTGATTTCTATCTCGTAATGCTTACCCCTTGCTGCTTGAAATTGTATATTGCGGAACCCTATACTTTAGTGAAGGTGAAACAATTAGATAAATAATGGAAGTGATTTCACCCCTTTTTACCGTTGTTTACTATTTAAACTGTAATTTAAAAGAACAGGACGTATAGCAGTCCCAAACAGAAATAGAACTGATACCCTATTGTTGAACAGTGCATAACTTCTGACGTATAGGCGCGATTAAGAATCCATCTGGTGAGTTGGAAACCCTATTGAAAAACCTAAATTTAGTTCATATAGCGTCGCTAAATTCTGATCTCAACAGGGTGAAAATTGTGTCGCGAAACGGACGTTCAGTTCAGAAACTGAATTTCCTACAGCGAGCACTTAAAATGAAACGGCTGTAACTTGCAAACCCGAAATACGATTGCACTGAAATAAATTTTGCTGAACTTCCGACTGAGTCTACTTGTTACTGTCTTTGTATCGTTTCACTGAATTTTGAACGTATGATTTACTGCAATTTTTATAAGATCATAAGGTGCATAATAGTTCATATTACACCTGACTTGTTAACTGCATAAATGCACATATATTACCCGATTGCCATACACATAGTGATAGTGCGTGTTATTATTCAGTGTACAATGCATTATCGTGCGTGAACGGTATTGGTTTAGGAGTGTCAAGTACACCAATGGAAAAGTGAATGATTCGTGACAGTGAATAATACAGTGAACAGTGACAAAACCGTGTTATTGGTGCATACTTGTACACGACTAGACCATACTCATAAATAGTGTAAACCTGGGAAAAAAAGGGGAAATCGAAGTGGAAAGAGTATCGTATTTAGCGAGGACAGTGATTTAGAGGATGATCATTCGAACAACGACTCTTATATATATTAGGTTGGGCCTAGCGGTCCGGCTGACAGGATTATATTCCGGGCAATAGCGGGCCGTAGTCTCGGGTATGTACAAGACCCTCGTTAAACATGATCATTCTTTCCACAACTCGATTTCAAACATGACTTAGAGACTGACAGGGACATAGATCATACTTGCATCAGTTAGTGATATAGTGATTACCTGCATTTTACTTCCACTGTTATTACCTTATTTGTTTGTTTCATGTCACTATTATAATATTGCTATTACGTCGCTCTGAAGACCTGAGTATGCATGCTCAGACCTCGAGGAAGGACCAGTGCAGGAGTCAGACTTACCCTTCGAGCTTGCGGAGATTTAGTCGGGAGCACCTCCTTCACTTTTACTGCTTTTCCTAAAAGAGACCTTGTATTCGAACTTGGTTAGTAGTTCTTTTCTTGTTTTATTGTAAAAGTGTGAACAATGAAAGTTAATGTAATAATTTAGTGATGTATTTCCTTTACTTCTGTTCTTTGTTTACTGATTACCATATAATGTTAGAAGCCGAAGTGCGACTACGGCACGATTATTCCTTGACCGTAGGAGCATGGTTGGCCTAGTCATCCCTCGTTTTCCGTATTTTGGGAAGTGGGACGTGACACTCTTAGTGAGGGCTTAGATCCTTAGCGTTGTGGGGTAGACGAGCTACAGGCCAGGGATAACCGAGCAGGGTAGCTGCAGGGCTGCCTCTTGGTGAGGGCTTCGATCCCTGGCGCGGTGGGGTGGGGAAGCTACCAGCCAGGGATAGCCGAGCAGGGTAGCTGCAGGGCTGCCTCTTGGTGAGGGCTTCGATCCCTGGCGTTGTGGGGTAGGGAAGCTACCAACTAGGGATGGCCGAGCAGGGAGCTGCAGGGCTGCCTCTTCATGAGAGCTTCGATCCATGGCGCTGGAGGGGCTGTAGGAGGCCTGCCAAGGATGAACCAAGCACTGAAGCTGCTCGATTGCCTCTTAGTGAGGGCTTAGATCCTTGGTGTTGTAGGGTAGGTGAGCTACCGTCCACGGATAGTCGAGCAGGGTAGCTGCAGGGCTGCCTCTTGGTGAGAGCTTCAATCCCTGGCGTTGTGGGGTAGGAAAACTACCAGCCAGGGATAGCCAAGCAGGGCAGCTGCTGGGCTGCCTCTTAGTCAGGGCTTCGATCCCTGGCGTTGTGGGGGTAGGGAAGCTACCAGCCAGGGATAGCCGAGCAGGGTAGCTGCAGGGCTGCCTCTTGGTGAGGGCTTCGATCCCTGGAGTTGCGGGGGCCGTGGGAGGCCTGTCAAGGATGAACCAAGCAGTGAAGCTGCTCGGTTGCCTCTTAGTGAGGGCTTCGATCCCTGGCGTTGTGGGGGTAGGGAAGCTACCGGCCATGGATTGTCACGCCCCGCTTCCCAGTGTACGGGCAGAGGACGCGACGAGGCCGCTACGTATTTACTATGAAGTAAATACGCTAAGCGTATCTAAGCAATATAAAAATAAATGCCCAAAAGACAAGATATAATAAAACATCAACTTTATTTATTCATATTCTTTCTGTACAGTGCATTGAAAAGTAAATACAACTGAATGAAAGTAATGCCTAAACAGTGGCATAACAGAAAAGGAATAATACTGAAATAAAAGTGTACAATGAACTAAAGCTCTGGGACTTCAATGAAGTGGTTCAAGTCTTCACTAGTGGGCTCGATCTCCGGAGTGTCCAGATCACCTGGCGACATTCAAAGAACAAAGAAAGAGAATGTCATCAGCGAACAAATCGCTCGGTAAGTACCAAGGATAAGGGAGAAATAGAATAGACAGAAAGAGAAGGTAGCTTTTAAAGTTGTATTATATTATTATAATTTTGTATTTAGTGTTAACGCTGTTGTTTGTAGTTTGGTACAGAAGAATACCAGTGTATACGAGAGGAGTCTCTATATGCCAGAGAATAGAGGCAAGTGTAGTATAAGGAACCGTTTATGCCATGGTACAACAGCAACTGGATTCAGATTAGGTGTATTAAATCTTAGAGTCTCGTACCACTTCTAACACCTTCCGTACCAATCTACCCCTTAAATCCCGCGATATCTTGTTTGTATTGTTTGTATTGTGTGGTCTTGTAATATAGATTGTATAATTGGACGACTTGCCGAAACCATGATATCAGTAAATGGATGTAACTGTAGAATCATGGATATAACTGGAGAATCATGTAAATGGAAGTATATCCATGGTTCGGTTCGGTCAATATAGTTTGAATGGATTGAATATACGTATTTATGGATTCATGTTGGATTGTAGATTGTACTTGAATCATATTCAAGTCAGGTTATTAATGAGAAGACTCGGTCTGAGTCAGATAATTAGAAAATTAAATTGAAGTCCTGATTGTTTTTGATATTATCGGTAACCGCTGCTGTACATGGGCGGCAGGATTTGTGTCTTTTTCAAAAACGATTACCGTGTTGATAACACCGTTGTTAAGTTATCTACCTTAAATAGGCAAGCACCCACTTCTCCGGCTCCCTGAGGCTCAAGAGATTGGTCCCGCTTAAACCTATGTTTACTATGGTCCTTAGGGTAATTTTTAGAACTTGAGGGGTTTTTATATAAAAATACTTTTATATACTTTTCAAAATACACCCCAAGTATTTAATTATCGTCTTTAGAGTTTTAATAATTGTAGATTTTATATTTGTGATGTTTCTAGTGAGAATAACCTACTTTCATAATATATGGTATTTATTTATAATATTGTACTTATATGGAATTCATGGTATTTTAATGTAAAGTGATCCTTGTGATTTTAGAAAAAAGTTGGAATATTTATATTATTACAAAATAGATATTTTAATTATACATATATATATATTTATATAAAATAATTTTTAATATATATTATATTTCTAAAAATCTCATTTTCTTAACATTTTGTATTTTGTAAATCTTTCGAGGCCGAATGCCCCTGCAGGGGTCTGCATCTCGCACCACTAAGCCCAGGGACGTACGATAATCCGCACCATCCCAGTCGGGTTCCCCAAAATGGGTTGTAGCGGCGCTTTGCAAAGATTTGTTTAAAAATACTAAATCTTGTAAAAATGGTTTTATTAGTAAAGGGTATTTATATGTAAAGCTTCGTTTCCCGTATTCTATGTTCCCAAAAAGTATTGTACTATATTTCATATGAGTGTTGTGAGGAGGTAAGTCATTACCTCATGATCTAACTTAAAGGTATAGAAAGATTGTGATGATTTAATGTCAAAATGAAACTACATGGTGTTTTACTGAAAAAGAGCGATAAAAATTACAAAATGATATAGATTGTCATGAAACTTGTTTAACATATTTGTTAATGATTAATAGTCAAAATGTAATGGTTTAATAAGGTTGTGTTTAAGAAAAGTGGGATTTTTAGAAAGAAACCGAATTGGAAATCGGTTTGACTCCGATTCCGTCGGGTTTTATTAAAAGATGTTTTTAGAGTAGCAAAGGATGAGAGGGAGGTGGGACTTATGGGTTTAGCTTAAAGAGGAGAGGGAGAGGGAGCGGTAGACTTCGCCGGTGCGTTGTTTCGTCGCCGGAATCTCCTAGGGTTGTCGTCGGAAGATTCGCCGGAGCTTCGCCTCTTTTCTCACTTCAAAGCACACTAGGGTTCTAGGAAATTTCTTATGAGTTTTGCTCAGAATTTTGGAATGAGGGGGTAGTGTTTAGGGGTTGTATTTATAGGGTTAGGCTAGGGGTTAGGGTAGGTGAAAGGTTAAAATGAAAAAAATATGATAAATTGTATTAAAATGTATTAAAAGTGGAGTAATTGGGATTTTAAAGTGTCTCTGTTACTGGTCTAGGGATTTAAACCATACAGGTGTGCAGGGAATACCAAAAGCCAAACTTTTCCTGTTGGTGACTCGGCGGTCTGGCCAAGTCCGGCAGGCGGCGGCGGCCCGAGTCTGCCGGTTCGCCGGTCGAGTTGGCCGATTTCAGCCGAGTCAGGCGGCCGGAATCCCCCCCGATGGCCCATTAACCCTCTGGCACAGTTACTTTTCAGGGTGTAGTGGAGGGTTTTTGTGAGATATGCACGTGTAAACTCTTGGTATTTTAAAAATTCAAAATAAAACAATATTAAAAAATAATGTGGGGTATGGGATTTGAACTCTGGTGGCTTAGTTAAGCAGTGCAAGGTATTACCAATAAGCTACAAGCTTCTTCTTGCTATTAAAAAGCAAAACAAACTTATAACTTGTGCTCAGGCAAAAGTACCCCCTTTCTGTAATTTTGAAAAAATTGTACAGAAAGTTGTACAGAAAGTTTAAGGTTCTTACAGGGATAGCCGAGCTGGGTAGCTGCAGGGCTGTCTCTTCATGAGGGCTTCAATCCCTGGCGTTGTGGGGTAGGGAAGCTACCAGCCAGGGATAGCCGAGCAGGGTAGCTGCAGGGCTGCCTCTTGGTGATGGCTTCGATCCTTGGCGTTGCGGGGGTCGTGGGAGGCCTGCCAAGGATGAACCAAGACGTGAAGCTGCTCGGTTGCTTCTTAGTGAGGGCTTCGATCCATAGCGTTGTGGGGGTAGGGAAGCTATTGGCCAGGGATAGCCGAGCAGGGTAGCTGCAGGGCTGTCTCTTGGTGAGGGCTTAGGTCCTCGGCGCTAAAGGGGCCGTGGGAGGCCTGCCAAGGATGAACCAAGCAGTGAAGCTGCTCGGTTGCTTCTTTTTGAGGGCTTCGATCCCTGGCGTTGTGGGGTAGGCAAGCTACCGGCCGAGGATAGCCGAGCAGGGCAGCTGCAGGGCTGCCTCTTCGTTAGGGCTTCGATCCTTGGCGCTGGAGGGGCCGTGGGAGGCCTGCCCAGGATGGACAGCCGCGAGTGACACGCGCCACGAAAGCGTGGAAGAGGCGACGTTCCGATTTTGCGTCAGCGGCGCGATGTCTGCCGTGTGGCGGCACAGTTGCGGGCGACCGTTGAACTCCGGGGGCATTGTGGGCTATAAAATGGAGAGATTGTTGATGACTCCTTTCTTCACACCCCAAACGCAAGAATGGAGGACTTCCCTTTCACCATCCCCGATATCATAAGCTTCGAGGACGTGTATCTCTACCATCAGTACTGCACTGATGACACGGTGCAGTTGGTGATAGGCCGGATCGAGTATCATCTCGGTCGATTGCTCCCCCGGTGCTCCTCCCTACTTCAGGTGCTGATGTACTCCATCTGGAGGGCGTCATCGAGGCTCTACAACCCCTTATCTGAGCAGTTGAAAGATGAGGCCATTGGCAAGCTGAGGTCTCTGAGGCGTTTCGGCCTGATCTCTGCGAGCCGGCTAAATCGCTCGGAGGCGCTCGTCCTTGAGTGCTATCACTTGAGGCTTGATGCCGACGATAGCGGGGGTCATCGAAGGGAGAGGTTAGACGCCGCGAGGGCTCGGCTGGCGGAAATATCCTCAGAGTACCACGAACAGTGGTCTCTGTACCTCATTCCCCCGCTGTTGTAATGCATATTTTTTTTGTATGGCCGAGGAGCCTATAGTAACTCTTGAATGAATAAGATTCTTTTTCTTTTCTGTAATACTTTATTGATCCCTTTATTATATAAACAAAAGATCTCAAGAAAGATGTACATTGCTTTGAAAAGAAAATACATGCTAGTAGATGCTCTTATTCGTGCAGCTCGGGCCCACCGGATGTCTGTTGGTATCTATGCCCGGCATAGGGTACCAAGCTTAGTAGGTACCAGACATATCCTCCGCTGACAATACCATGATCTGGCCGATGGTCAGCTCGGATGGAGGGGGGACGCTGCTCCTGCTCGCGGTCAGCTTGCCGCTTGTCCCTCAGGTACATCGCTAGGTGCCCCGAACGGATGAGCTCCTCGATGTAGTCTCGGAGCTGCTTACAACTCTCCGTGGAGTAGCCTAGCGACCTGTGGAACCCGCAGCAGGGGCCCCGGCTTCGCTTTGAGGCCATTTGGGGGATCAGGGGAGCTTGAAGAACCCCTCGCCCTTAGCCTCTTCTAGTAGCACTGCCTGGGAGACATTGAGTGGTGTGTACTCCTGGAACTTTGGGAGATAGGGATTTTGCCGTTCAAGGACCCTTCTCTCTTCTCTTGCCCTCTTCTTCTAGTCGGTTTGCTCTGCCCAGGGGAGATTTGCGCTTACCTCAGATTCGAGCTGGACCTCGCGCTCGGTCCAGGTCTTTACCTCGGCCATGGTCTTAGGTTGCGCTAATGCAAAGGAGCATAACCACTCCTTATGCCTAAAGCTGGACCTCAGTGCCGTGATGACCGTTTCGTCCCGGTGCTCGGGCACCTCGAGAAGGGCGTTGTAGAAGCGGGTGACGTATACTTTGAACGTCTCTTTGTCTCCGCTCTTGATCATGAAGAGGTGGTCGACGGTGCGCTTTTGCCGCCTGTTCCCGACGAAGTGGCCGAGGAATTGGGTGGCCAGCTCGTCGAAAGTTGAGATCGAGCGCGGCTCGAGTCCTTGAAACCAGTCTCGCCCGGAGCGGATGAGAGTGGCCGGGAAAGCCCGGCATTGGGCAGCGTCGGAGTTGTCTTAGAAGCTCATCCCTGCGGTGAACGCATCCAAATGATCCTTCGGGTCAGACTTGCCGTCGAAGAGGGAAACCTTTGGGGGCTTGTTGCGAGAGGAGACGTGGACAGCGAGCAGCTCCTCGGTGAATAGTTTGGTGAGCGTGCTGGCGGTGTACTTAGCCCCGTCGCTCGAACGGTGACCCTCCCGATGTAGACCCTCGATCTTCTTCTCAAGGGCGGCGAGTCGGCCGTGGTACCCTGACGACTCGGCACATTCTGATCCCAGGCCTCTGCTGTTGGAGGCCTGCGTCTGGCCTCGACCCCGGTTCCTCTCAATGAGGTTCCTTAGATCCCCCGACGAGGTGGTCTTCGAGCCGCCGCGGTGAGTCTCGTCCGCGCGACCCCGTCGAGGGAGGGGGTGTCGGTCAGGCCTGGTGACAGACGAGCTGACAGACATCTCCTCGGGAGGGACAAGTGCATGAAGGATCTCGGGACGAGGCGCTCTGGCGACGGACCTTGGCGTTGAACTGTAAGGCGGCCAGCGGGCCTCAAAACGTATCGGCCCGGGAGATCTGCGGCCGTGGGAGGTAGCGACGTGGTGGTCGGCCGTGCCGACGTGGACGGAGTCTTCTCTTCCCATATAGGGGTCCCGGTCCCTAGGCGGGGGAGCGGCGACCTGGGGATCTTGCCCCGCCGTTTGGACGCGGATGAGAGCCTCTACGAAGGACGCGAGTCGATCTATTCGGCCGGCAAGAGCGCTAATGGCGTTCGGCGGAGGAGCTTCGTCCGCGCCTCCGTTGAGGGGGAGGCGGCGGCTAGTTCTTGGATCTTCGTGATGATCACTCGCCATTGGATTGAGATCGGAAAGTGAACTTTGTCTTTGTGGAATCAAGGGTTTCCCACAGATGGCGCCAGCTGACGTGGCCTGTATCACGCCAAGATGTTACCTTCCGTTGATCTGCTGATGGCGGCGATGGGTGGCTGAGATTGGATCTGGAGGCTGTCGCTCCTGAAGCGCGTGGATCTCAATGGGTTTGAGGTTGTGGTCGCCGAGCTACCTGCAAGGAAGTCCCGGGGTGGTTGTACCACCGAGGACCCTCCGACGATCAAGTTAGACTCGAGATCCGAGCAGAGTAACGGCTTAGTGGAGTAAAAATGGCTTACTTGAACCGTCTGAAGAAAGGGTTTATATAGCGGTGGCAGCAAGTAGGGCAGGCGCGAGAATCACGCCGGCAGTTACGCTCTCGACATCACGCCCGCGTAATGAGCGGGATCTCCCATTAATGGCGAGATAGGCTCGTTAATGGGGGATCGTGATGGCGTGGAACGTAGGATGTGGCCAGCGGATATCTCGCGCATGGCAAGATTCACGGGATGGCGGTTGCGCCTGTGAGCGGTGCTGTTGGTCGGTCGATGAGACCGAGGAAGATGACCTCGGCGGGAGAGCTCGCGGACGAGCGGGAGAGCCGAGACATCTTGGTTCTGCGGTAGCCCGGAGACGAGCTGTGAGGCCGAGGAGGCCAATTGTGCAAAGGGCTCGGAGGTGAGCCGGCACTTGTTTGTAGGACGGGCATAGGAGTGGTCGGGTCGGCCACTGTAGGTCCTTTCATGCATGCTCTGGGACACGTCATCTGCCACGTGTCATGATCTGGGAGATCACTGATATCGAGCATCATCCAATATTTTTTTTTTTGTTTAGAGATAAAATTTAGTGAGTTATTTAGATATAAATTTTAATTAAATCAATATTATCTCTTAGCATCATTACATAGGCTATAAATTTGAAGTAATAGCCTAAGTTTTAGATTGTATGAGCAAGAGATAGCATGGCCTTAATACTTGTGAGAGTCCTTTCTCCCTTTTTGGGGAGATATCCGTGAGAGCGAGAATTTATTTTGTATTCTCCATATAAACTCTCTCATCTGAATTAATGAAAACGATTTTCGCTGTGCCCGTGAATTTTCCCGTTTGGTTTTCCACGTAAAATCTATGTGTCCCTTTTGCATTGATCTTTTTTATTTTCAGCGTTTGATTTATTTTTTGTTTTTGATTTATCTCGATCATCTGTAACAAATTTGTATCAGAGCTTGTACGCATGCCAAAAACAAGAGACTTGACGGCGTATGAGATCGATGGTGCCGCATTTAAGATTCGTCATAGATCAAAGCAATTCGTAGAGGATGCACATGTACCAGTGCATGGCAATGGTCCGATCTTAGGGTTGGAGAGCCGGTTGTAAGATCTTATCGGTCTTTGATAGATCTATGAAAGTGATAGCTTCGAATTAGCTTCGACGGCATAAAAGACACGGTGAACTGACGATGAGTTAACGGTCAGCGGCGGAGTTAAGAGGGTTGCAGTGGCGTGAGTGGGCGTTAGAGCGGAGGAGCGCATGGCGCAGCTGCAAGTGCCCATAGGCGTGCCTTATGGTGTCGGCAATGTGGCAGCGCCGATGATAGCCCGTGAGATGGTTAACGCTTGAAAATGGCAATGTTAATGCGGTAAGATCTTGAAGACGCTGGGGATATGATGGAGAGAAGAAAGCTACGCGCTTTGCACGTGTAAACATTTTTTTGAAATCTATTACATTTATATTTAAATATATTTTCTTTGTTCGTTTAGAAATGATATTTAATTAGTTATTTAGAGATAAATTCTAATTAAATCAATATTATCTCTAAGTATAATTGTATAGGCTATAAATATGAAGCAATAGCTTAAGACTTTGATTGTACAAGTAAGAGAGAGCCGCCACTATGCAGCCCTAATATTTAATAGAGATCTCTCTCCCCTTTTGGGAGAGATCTGTGAGGGCGAGAATTTATTTTGAATTCTCCATATAAACTCTCATATGAATTAATGAAAACGATCTCCGTTGTGCCCGTGGTTTTTTCTTTTTGGGTTTTCCACATAAAATCTCTGCGTATCTTTGCGTTGATATTTTCCGTTTTCTACTTTGTTTCAACGTTTATCTTGATCATCCGTAACAGGACAGGCTTAAGGTAGCTCAAAAAGAAAACTTTTATTTTTAAATGAGGATACAACATGTTTAGGGTTTGAATTCTGCTTGATTAACTATAAACATACTATCGAGGAAAAAGAGCAACACCTTATTGTAGTTTAAGAACGATGGCCATTGAAAAGTTTGGGTCATAGGTCTTTTTTTAAAGAAAATATATTAAGAAAATTTTCAGATGGGAAAAAAATACATACAAACATACCTTTCTTATGTTATTTTAGGATTAGTGTGTTGTTCATTTTATTACTGGCCATCGCATTCCTTTATGACGCGTTGTATAAAATATGTTGGTTTTAGGTTGTTGGATGTCCATGATGGCCTGACCCAGAGAAGTTATCTAGAAGTTTCTAAATAACTTACACAAATAGTTATTTGGGAGTTTTAGAATATAACCTAATAACTACCGTACCAAAGAGGCTATAAAAAGTGAATATGGATTCTCTCAAGAGCAAATAATTTTTCTCTCTTCCCTCTCTAACATAGAGTTCTTCTATTTTAATTTTTTTCCTTGCAAGAGTAAACGGGTATTTAAATCAGGAAAACGTGCGTGCTTTCCAACGTGATTGTACGACCGACCGCGAAAGCCGTGATCAATTCAAGGTTCAAGAACGCTTCCGCACTCAAAGATAAGAAATCGATATTAATTATCGATTTACATTTACGACATTATCTCTACATCGATTCCAACCATACAAGTATTCTCTAAAATATCATGTCATCTTCAAATCTTCAATTATGGAGGGAGAGAAGTCGCAACCGGAGAACGATGGTTCAAAGAAAAGCGGCACATGTTGGACCTCAAATTATGTATATGACCCTAAATGATGATAAGTTATGCTTGAAAAGAAAAAGAGCATAGTTAGTAAATATAGATATATAAGTTTAATTCTTATGATGGAATGTCCCATCAAATTGATGCAACCTACAATTTGTCAAAGTGACATGTAATGAAATCCAACCCCGTAGTCACATGTGTAAAATTGTCTAGTTCCAATCATCCAAAAATTCATCAATTTAGTCTAACCAGTAATGATCCCACTCCATTTCCAATTTAAGGATTTTTTTATTTTTCTTTCTCCTATATATAACTTTCATTGTTTTCTGTTCTCAAGATAAATAAAAAGAGGCTTATCTTTGGTATATTAGACATAAAGAAAAATGATTAGAAAGAATTTTTGTTAGAATATGTCGTATTTTGAGGATTTGTAATAGCCGTGTTTCCAGATTTAAGATGGTTTGAGCAATTATCACTAAATTTTCTTCTATATAACTCTCTTCTCGGTCTCATCGGAACATTTCTTCTTATGCATCATTAAAAAATTCAATTTAAAAATCCCATCTTATATTACTAAAAACATACTAAAAGGACATAAAAAAAGGTTTAGAACCTATAAAAACAACATGATATTTGAAGAGTTTATATCGACCTCTCTGAATAAAATAAACAAATGCTCAGTCCTACGGAAAAAGTAAGGTTTTTTTTTGGGATGCGACCGCTCGAACGAAGGTTCGAACCAGTTGAAGACCTCTCACTCTGGAGAAATAATTCCTACATGCTGAGAACATGAGCTATTTCCAATTAGTTAGGGAAAAAAGAAAATTGATACTACATCACATGGATGTTAGCACATCAAATATTCTTGGAAAAATGATACAAGCCCTTGTATCTGTTCATATTTTATTCTTATTTTAGAAGATCCGAAGTTCAAACATGTCCATAAGACATCAAAAGCCTAGGATGTCGGATTATGGTCCAAACTCGGTTTGAGTTCGGATTAATTGCTATCCAGGATATGAAATTGTAGCAAGAAGAAATATGAAGTTCAATAGTGCTACTGAATTTGTCGAGCAGGAGGCATCTTATGAACTACAAATCAAACAAATAAATAGAAAAGAAAGTATTTACTAGGGAAAAAAAATCCATAGGCCTATGTATTTATTAGTCAGCCCATAGTCCAAGACGTTAAAGGTTTCAAACTTATAGGGGTTCATAAATTTGACTAATTTCAAAACAAAAATTAATACATATCCAAATCAGGGACACTTAGAAAATTGCTATTACAACGAGCCTCCATGCTTTTCTTCTATATGTAAAGCCATCTTGGGCCCCTCAAGTTTCTCGCCGTTTTGTGGGCCTCCAAGTTTAGAGAATAGAATCGCTACGCAGGATGTTCGAAGTGTCTTTCAGCTATATTAAGATTGAAGATTTTATTTTCAGACATTAAATTTTTCAATAAAGTGAAAAAGCGACTATATCTTCTATGAAACTACATTATTTTACAAGATCTTGTACTATGGATCCTCAAAATGTGTTGCACCCATACTTTCTGCATGGACCTTAGGAGGTAAGGAAGGGACATGTCAAGAATAAAAAGGGAATTGGGCATCTTATGCCTTCTATCTCTAAATTACTCCATTTATCTATCCTTTTGACATTCCTTTCGCTTCACTAGCCCATTCTTATCTTATGGGAGCATAGACTACTCGTCTTTTATGTCGGTAGCTAACTTGCGAAGCGTCGAGAGTCAGAGAGCGCAGATATATTCTAGTATTCAAGATGGCTAGCCCATTCTTATCTTATGGGATCATAGACTACTTGCCTTTTATGTTATCCTCTTGTACCGGAGGTGGCTCCATAATGTATTTCTTTTTTTGAGATGATAGGTGGAATAAAACAACCGCCTCCTCATAAATGGGAGACCCCGGACTCGATCCCGGGTCTTCCCATTGGGCTAGCCCTTGCTCCATAATGTATTTCATAAGATGTATATATTACCATTGTAGCTAAATGTTTTAAGATAAACCAATTTAGATTTAATGCACCAAGAGTTGAGTGTTACAAAGAGAGATATTCTTGTCCCCAGGGCGATTATATATATGGGAGTGATCCATTGCAAACCGGTCCCCGTTTTTAAAAAATAGAAACCCCGATCTACAGCATATTTTAACAATCCAATCTGTTCAAGTCGATCCCCCTCCCCTCAAATATATGTGTATGAAAAATCAAAATATTTGAAGACCTCTATCCTATGCATCGAATCAAGTTTATGTTGCATTATCGAAAGACATCCACTTTTGTATATATCCATCGATGCATAGGCTAGTTGTTTTCAAATCTTTTGATATTTCATACACGTATATTTGAGAGAGGGATGATCAACTTGAACGGATTGAATCATTAAATTACGTCGCAGATCGGGAGTTCCTGTTTTTAAAAAATATGGACCGGTTTTCAATAGAGCACTCACTCACTCTCTCTCTCTATATATATATATATATATATATATATATATATATATATATATATATATCACGTGTGACCTTTTCACCTCAAGTAAACCGAGCCGAGAGAATAAATATATGTGATACATGTGTAGGGGTAGTCAACTTGTATCGATCTCTCGTGGATCTTGAGATCCTTTCTCAACCAGTCGCGGTGTCGCCAGCCATGGACCCCCCGCAATGCTATAGTGCAACCTTGTCCAAATTTTAATTAACAAAATACATATTTACTAGTGAATAAATAGTGACCATCTTCACTATTTGTTCAAATCAAGTTGTATAGCTAGTTAGCTACATTTGTAGCTAATAGTGATTTCCTCTAGAGCTAGGGTTAAATTTAATTTAAGTGAAGTTAGTTAGATCCTATCTCAAGTACCAAGTATCAAGTGTCTACAATTAATATAAATGCTCATTTATAGGGGGAATTCTTTGGTGCTTCCAAAGCATTTTCTCTCTCCTCTGACACACTCACTCTCTCTCCCCCCTCTCTCTCTCTCTCACACACACTCACTCACTCTTTCTCTCTCCTTCTTTGGAAGCATCAAAGAATTTCCCCCTATAAATGAGCATTTCTATTAATTGTAGACACTTGATACTTGGTAGGTGAGATAGGATCTAGCTGACTTTTCACTTAAATTAACTTTATCCCGAGCTCTAGAGGAAACCACTGTTGGCTACTAATGTAGCTAACTAGCTATACAACTTGATTTGAACAAATAGTGAAGTTGGTCACTATTTATTCACTAATAAATATGTATTTTGTTAATTAAAATTTGGACAAGGTTGCACTATAGCATTGCGTGGGGTCCATGGGCTGCTGGCAAGGCCACGACTGGTTGAGAAAGGATCTCAAGATTCACGAGAGATCGATGCAAGTTGACTACCCGGACACATGTATCACGTATCTTTGATCTCTCGGCTATTTGTACATTAAATCTATATCTGTTTACTTGAGGTGAAAAGGGTAATACCTGAAATATATATATATATATATATATATATAGAACTTAAGGGTCCTGTGTTCGAACTCAGGAATTTTCCTGAGCCCGTAACCCAATAACCCCTCACCCAAAAAGAAACAGAGAAATAAAATCTCCTCACCTCCTCCTTCGAGTGCCTCCTCGCACACCCTCCCTCCTCCAGCACCTCCCTCCCTTCCTCCTCAGGCCCCCCTCCCTCGAACTCGCCGCCCCTCCTCACGCCTCCCTCGCTCGAACTCGCCGCCCCTCCTCCATCGCCTCCTCACTCGAGCACCTCACTGCGTGACCCTCCCTCATCCAACGCCTCCCTCCCTCCCTCCTCACGCCTCTCTCGCTCGAACTCGCCGCCCCTCCTCACGCCTCTCTCGCTCGAGCTCGCCGCCCCTCCTCCATCGCCTCCTCCCTCGAGCACCTCGCTGCGCGACCCTCCCTCCTCCAACGCCTCCCTCCCTCCCTCCTCATGCCTCCCTCGCTTGAACTCACCGCCCCTCCTCATGCCTCCCTCGCTCGAACTCGCCGCCCCTCCTCCATCGCCTCCTCCCTCGAGCACCTCGCTGCGCGACCCTCCCTCCTCTACCGCCTCCCACCCTCCTCACGTCTCCCTCCCTCGAACTCGCCGCCCCTCCTCTATCGCCTCCTCCCTCGAGCACCTCGCTGCGCGACCCTCCCTCCTCCAACGCCTCCCTTCCTCACCTTCTCGAGCGCTTCCTGGAGCACCCTCTCCTTCACTGTGCCTTTTCCCTTCTCCCTCGCTGCGCCTTTACCCTCTCTCCTCGAGCACCCTCGCCCTCGCTGCCGCGTCTTTCTGCAGTGATCGAGTTAAATTTATGCAGGTTTTGCTTTATGCAGGTAATCATTTCATCATCATCGCATATTTCGCTTTATGCAGCCATTTTCAGAAAATGGATTTGTCTATGGAGGAACTCTTTAAACTGAATTTTTTTTAATTAAAAAATAAGAGAGAGAACTGAGTAAATTTCGATTGATATATAAGTTTTGTATACAATTTGGAAGAGTTTATCTTGTTCTCTCAAATTATTCTTATGCCAATAAACGTTTCATATTAAGATCAATTGATATTTAATTTTTCATTGTGATTTTCATTTATTTAAGGTTTTGATTACGTTTACATAACATAAACTTTATTTTTTTAGTAGGAATGGATAACAATCAATACTATGCAATCGATGAGCAATCCCAAAATTTTAGTAGGTTAATCAATCATGTCGATGCTAATGATCTCGTCGGCTGTAATGAGAATGGTGAAAATTGGAAGGACTCTCCAATATCCATTCTACCAGTATATCATGAGCTTATTGATCATGGCCTTCGCATATGGATATTCAGGTTTGTTTAGCCTCAAGAACTTGTTCTCTTGTAATTTGCTGCAAATCTATATCAGAAATGCCTTTCTCTCAGTGAACGATTCCGTATGTTAGTATTGAAAAGCATTATTGTTGAGCTTTTTTAACGCGAATGAGCTTAGAAATAATCACGTGATAGGCTTCCATGGTGGTACTTGTTATTCATGGCAAATAAGCCAGTAAAAAAGCATAAAATATTGTGCACTCGATACTATTTATAGAAAATTTCTTATATCGCGCACCAGATTCTCCCTTATTTTTTAAAAGCACCTCTTATAGTCTTATTGTTTTATATTTCATGTGGAAATATTTTAATTAGTCCAAATTTCACCCTCAATTTACCTTACGACGTTTTTGGGTATATTCTCAACTTGTATAATCTCCTTGAGTTCTTTAGGCCAGTTGAAGATATCCAATGAAGTGTGTGTTAGTGGATGGAAAGATGCTCAAAAGCCTAATATGGAGCATTTAAAGATATTTCAGGGTGAAATGTTAAGATACATGAGCGGACGGTTTTCTTTTAATAAGAGGATTAAAAAAACAAACAAATAAATAAAACGCCGTCTTTTCTTTATATAGCAAGCTTTTTTGCTCAAGGGACGAACCATATTGCATGTTGCATCATAAAGTTTGAATCAACTGGAGTAAGGCTTTCTATTGATCACACATTTGGTTTAAGCAATATTAGTAATGCTAACGTTCCAAACAACAATTTGTTTGTACAGCGGGGATACAGATTCTGTAATTCCAGTTACATCAACCTGATACGATGTTGATGCTCTCAAACTTCAAACTGTAACTCCATAGCATCCCTGGTATGACGACGGTTAGGTATGACTCTGTCACAGCAGAATACCTCTAGTATTGTCCTACTTCGAAAATTCTAAATATAACCTTTTTATACTATTGCTCTTAAGCTGAGAATTTTTTTCTTAGATCTTGAACCATTGTTCAAAACTGATGCATCAATTATGTGAAACAGGTAGCGGGATGGACTCAGGTGTACAAAGGACTAACATTCGTAACAGTGAGAGGTGCTGGCCATGATGTTCCTCTTCATCGACCGAAACAAGCGCTTGTTCTCTTCAAGTCGTTTTTGGCAGGAAGTCCGATGCCTACACTCTCTGAGCTTGACGACTCTTAATCTCTGGGATTATTTGAGCTTTTAAAATGCACATTATGTTGTTTTCATGAGAAAAAATGTCCTCTTAAAATTGGTGAGCGTATTTGTAGCTTATTCATTGTGTGCAAGCACAAGTTTAAACTCTTACAAAGCATGAAATAAAGATGTTGCTTGCAAAAACTTTCATGTTACAGTACATCAATGTCTTCTCTTCTGTTGTGCAGTTTCTACTAAGTGTTTGATTTAAGGATGAAGTCCAGAATTTATATGAACTCAATTTACATGTTTGACATTATTTAATGGAATAATGATAAGAAGGTAAGTACAGGTAAGTAGAACGTACTGCAATTTCAAGTCCCACTCTTTACATCAAATAGTCAAACATCAAGCAGCAGCAACTACAATCAAATTCCATATTTAAAATGCAGATATAACTGAGATTGAATAACTGTGAGCAATTGATATGGAATCACATTCAGATTGTAAGCATTTTCAATACATTTATCAATTTAGCAGAAGTCACAGTAACTATTCACCTTATTGCTGATTCAACTATAAAAGTAGTTAATTTTAAGGTAGTAGAACTGTGGAAGCACAAAGAAGACAATAAAAAATAAAGCAACTCAAGAATCTCCAAGAGCAATAATAGACGGCATCCATATTTTATCTTCAAAAATATTTTTAAGTGAATCAATTTTCGCCCAACATTTATGTGTGCAAGGCATACCTCACCTCAAATGTGAGAAACAGCCTATAACACTACATTTTGAGAAGTAGATATAGCATTATGGAATTTACAGCTGACAAAAATTTAGACCACCAGGCTAATAAATTATCACGAATCCATTTGAGCATCACACTGATTTCGATTTTCCAACTGCCATGTACCTGTCTAAAGAAATACAATCACTACTCAAAGTCAAACAAATCTAGTATTCATGGTGATCAATACAATTTTAAGAAACCCGGAGGAAGGTTTAAAACACAACACGTTCTCTCTGAAGTTGCAGTTGGGGCTTGGGCAAAGGTCTGCTGCTCAATCATGTGTCGGTGTTATTTCACTTTTCTTCTTCTATCCCTTTCCCTATCTCTAGTTCTATCCCTTTCGTGATCATCTCGCTCCTTGCTTCCACTCTTCTCACACTCCCTCCTCCTTTCTCGATCCCTATCTGCATCTTCTCTCATTGATGATCTCTTTTGAGGGCTGCGGCTTCTGCTCTGGCTGCGATGGCGCTTTCTAGAAGAGTCATGTCCATCATCACGTCTTCCCTTCCTCTCCATAGAAGCCATCTCTGAAATTCCAGTGGCAGTGTTGTTCAATAAGGTTTTCAACTAGCAACCATGTCAAGCAGTATTAAACGGGTGGATGTAACATTTAACCGGGCATGTATATGATAACCTATCTAGTACCCAAATTCAGATACACAAACTCAATACATACTCGATAAAAGCATGATTCTTTCTTTCTTCCTCCACATCAGCACATATTGAAGATAGCTGCTTGACAACAATCAACAAACCATATAGCAGCACACCCTAACAAAACAATATTAATTTACGGTCAAAATTTCAAAATTATAAAGAAACAGGTAGAGAAGAGCTAGTCCTCTGAGTTCTGCATGACAACAAATATGAAAAAAATCAATACAATTCTTTACCAGTGCAGCAAAGCTTCGACATATGTAGTAAAGTTCTTGATGAGTTCCTTACCGGTCCCATTAGCTTCTTTTGGAAACAACCATTTCAGAACTGAAATTTTAACATGCACAAACCCCAGGTTTGTGGTATAGAGATGCATACTGATGATAAGGCTCAGATATGCCGACTTCTAACAACGTGGCCTTGTTTGAGTTTGGAGCTTGGATAACATATAACAAGATGGCTGCAAAATGGTTGATGCAATACTTGCACGCAACCCAATCTTGCCTCGCCATATCAATAAATTTGGAGCTTCCCGGCAAATCATCATCGCCACCGAATTAATCTTACATGGAACAGAACGCTCAAATAAATCATTCTACAAGGGCTAAAATCGTTACCGCCAATGAGTAATTTTATAACAAGAGCAATTAATTTGGCCCAAAATTCAAAAGTAATGACGGATATCTAAAAATATAAAACAAGAATATAAAATTTGAAGCCAAATTCATGATACCATCACCAAAAGTTGGAACCTTGAGACTAAAAAGGCAATCCATTTGATCACCTACATTCAAATCTCATCAATTTGCAACCAAACCAATAAGTATTGCTCAATTTTGAGATAATAAGATAAATCCTTCCTAATTCGATGCAAAACCTTCATATTAATCAAAATTTGCTCAGGTTTTAAATAGCATAGCCAAAAAATTAGAAAATCAAATAAAAATAACCCATAACCATAGAAAATTGATAATTTTCTTGAATTGAAGCAAATAATAAGAGATTTAGAGATCATGGTTCAAGGATATCCAGGTACAAAAGCCCTTGCTAAGAGAGGCACCTGAGCACCAAAGAATAAACAACATACGATTTTCCAATCGGTTCATGAGCAGAGAAGAGAGGTTGGAGGTATGCCCTAACCGATTCAGAGTCACTGCCATGAGTAATTTTATAGCAAAACCAATTAATTTAGCCTGGAATTGAAATATAATGATGGATATCCCAAAAATTAAAACAAGAATATCATATTTGAAGCCAAATTCATGATACCATCACTAAATGCTGGATTCTTGGGACTAAAAATGCTATCGGTTTGATCATTAACATTCAACTTTCATCAATTTGCAACCAAACAAATAAGTTCTGAAGAAATTTTGAGAGAAGATAAACTCTTCCAAATTCTATGCAAAACCTACATATTAACCAAATTTGCTCAGGTTTTAAACGTCATAGCAAAGAATTGGAAGAGGAGGAGCGGAAACCTAACTCGTCGTCGGATCCATGAAAGGCCAGAACCCTAGCTCGGCGTTGGACAAAAAAAAAGAACCGAGGAAAATGAGGGGAGGAGGGAGATCAACGTTGGAGGAGGGAACTCGTCACTGGAGAAAGGCACGACAAGGGCGAGGTGAGGCGAAGGCAAATGCGCTCGAGGAGGCGCTCGAGAAGGCGAGGGATGGAGGTGCTCGAGAAAGCGAGGGATGGAAGCGCTCGAGGTCTGTGGTGGAGGGAGGCGTAGCGAGGCGGGAGAGGCAGGAGAGGCGGCAAGTTCGAGGGAGGGAGGCGTGAGGAGGGAGGGAGGCGCGAGGAGGCATTCGGGGGAGGTGAGGAGATTTTTTTTCTCTGTTTCTTTTTGGGTGAGGGGTTATTGGGTTACGGGCTCAGGAAAATTCCTGAGTTCGAACACAGGACCCTTAAGCCCATATATATATATATATATATATATATATATATATATATATAGAGAGAGAGAGAGAGAGAGAGAGAGAGAGAGAGAGAAAAGAGGCCATAGGAGGGGATTTCCTCTTATGGCGTCGAAAAAATACAACCCCCACCATTTTTTCAGACGATCGGCATCCATCATCATCATCATCATCGTTATCATCTAAGATGTGCATACACCAAATTTCATGTGATTTCACTACCTTTTCACTGTTGAATTAGCAATGTAGAAAGTTCTATTGTCGGTAAACCATTAATTTTGCACCAACTAAATCAAAGGTGAAAAAATGGTATAATCACATGAAATTTGGTGTATCCACATCTTAGATGATAAAGATATATGTGATGTATGCCGATCGTCGAAAAATATCACGGAGAATGCATTTTTCCGACGCCATAGGAGGAAATCCCCTACTATGGCACCTTTCCTCCATTAACCTTATATATGTGTGTGTGTGTGTGTGTGAAAAAGTCCCGAGGAGGATTTTAATTTGCGTTAGGTGGCAGCAAAAAGTACGTCCCCCTCCATTTTATTCGATGATCGGTACCTACATATATATATGTGTGTGTGCACGCGTGCGCGGGGGGAGGAAAAAGTCCCGGGGAGGATTTTAATTTGTGTTAGGTGGCGGCAAAAAATATGTCCCTCTCCATTTTATTCGACGATCGGCACCTTCCAATGTGATCTCCATTCTCGAATTTGTCGATACACCAAATTTCATATGATTACAACACCATTTCACCGTTAATTTAACAATCTAAAAAGTTCTATTGTTGGCAAACCGTTAATTTTGCACCCACTAAATCAACGGTAAAAAGATGTTGGAATCACATGAAATTTGGTGTATCGACATGTTAGACGATAAAGATCAAGATGGCCGGTGCCGATTATCGAATATGAATATATATTCATTATTCTCATATATATATATATATATATATATATATATATATATATATATATATATATATATATAGGGTGTGGGAGTGCTCTATTGCAAACCGGTCCGCGTTTTTTAAAAAACAAGAACTTCCGTTCTACGACATAATATAATGATTTGATCCGTTCAAGTTGATCACCCTTCCCTTAAATATACGTGTATGAAAAATCAAAGGATTTGAAAACCGTAGCCGATGCATTGATGGATGCAAAAGTGGACGTCTTTCGATAATGCAACATAAACTTGATTCGATGCATAAGGTAGAGGTCTTCAAATATTTTCATTTTTCACACACATATTTGAGGGGAGGCCGGGTGATCGACTTGAACATATTGGATTGTTAAAATATGTCGTAGATCGGGTTCCCGTTTTTAAAAAACGAAGAGCGGTTTGCAATTGATCACTTTATATATATATATATATATATATATATATATATATATATATATATATATATATATATCCGCCTCTCGGGGACTAGAATATATCTCTTTGTAACACTCTCAACTCTTGGTGCATTAAATCTAAATTGGTTTATCTTAAAACATTGAGCTACAGTATATACAACTTATGAAATACACTATGGAGCAAGGGCTTGGAGTAGCCCATTGGGAAGACCCGGAATCGAGTCCGGGATGTCCCATTTATGAAAGGGTGGCTATTTTATTCCACCTATTATCTCAAAAAAAGAGATGCATTATGGAGCCATCTCGAGTACAAGAGGATAATACTTACTCTTCACACTCGACTCTTTGTACTTTAAATGTAATGCATACAACAGATGAAATACAGCACGTAGCCACCTTAAATACTAGAATATATCTACGCTCTCTGACTCTCGACTCTTCGCAAGTTAGTTACCGACATAAAAGGCGTAGTCTATGATCCATTAAGATAAGAATGGGCTAGTGAAGGGAAATGAATGTCAAAAGGATAAATAGATCGAGCAATTTAGAGATAGAAAGCATAAGATGCCCAATTCCCTTTATTCTTGACATGTCCCTTCCTAACCTCCTAAGGTCCATGCACGTTTATGGAATGTATTTGTGCAAAACATTTTGAGAATCCATAGTACAAGAGCTTGCAAAATAGAAGATATAGTTGCTTTTTCACTTTATTGAAATTTTTTATTTCTGGAAATAAAATCTCCAATCTTAATGGCTGAAAGACATTTAGAACCATCCTGCGTGGCGATTCTATTCTTTAAACTGTGAGGCCAATAAAACGGCGAGAAACTTGAGGGGCCCAAGATGGCTTGACATATAGAGTTAAGAAAAGCATGGAGGCTCTGCATGCAAAATATGCAAATCATATCATTGGCGGCGTTCATGGCCGACTCTCCCTCGAGGGCTTCCTACGCACATGCATTGCTTTGAGTTGGAAGATCCTGTGAGAGAGACGACCATGCATGTCATTGTAATAACAATTTTCGAAGTGTCCAGATTTGGATATGTATTAAATTTCTTTGAAATTAGTCAAATTTATGAACCCCTATAAGTTTGAAGCCTTTAACCGCTTGAACCTGGCCCTGGTAAACTATGGGCTGATTAATAAACTATCGCACATAGGCCTATTGATGGAGCTCCTTTTCGGGCCTCCGTCAGATGTTGTCTTCCGTTGATCTCGCGGTGAACTTAGCTGATTATCCTTTGTTGTGTGTGGGTCTCAATGGGTTTTTGGAGGAAGAGGTGAGGTGAGGAGGTTGTTGCCGAGTACCTGCAAAGAAGTCCCGGGGTGGTTTGGTACCATCAAGAACCCTCCGACGCTCAAGTTAGTGATGAGATCCGAGCAGAGTAACGGCGTAAAAGTATTCAGAATGGCTTGCCTGATCCCTCTGTGATGGGGGTTTATATAGCGGCGGCAGCACGCAGCGGCAGGCGCGAGAATCTTGCCGGCAGTTACGCTCCCGAAGTCACGCCCGCGTAAAGAGCGGATCGTCCATTAATGGGGATCGTGATGGCGTGGAACGTGGGACGTTGCTGGCGGAGAACCTGCGCGTGGCGAGATTTGCGGCGCGGCGGTTACGCCTGTGGGTGGGGGAGTTGGTCGGTCGGAGGGACCGAAGAAGACGGCCTCGACTGGGGAGCTCGGAGACAGCAAGAGGGCCGAGAGGGCCAAGGAGTCTTGGTCCTGTGGCAGCTCAGGGCAAGCTGAGGGGCCGAGGAGGCCAATTCGTAGGGTCCCCGAGGAGGGCCAGCTTGCGCTTGCAGGTTGGGTACAAAGGTAGCCTGGCCGGCCCCTGTGGGACCTTTCTTTTGAGTTCTGGGACACGTCACCTGCCACGTGTCATGATCTTGGGGATCGCCAATATTGAGCACTATCATTAGCCCCCCACTCTTGTCCTGACCAGCTAGTGGTCGGGTCAGGAGTGAACTGCCGGGCCTCCCGAGGTGAGATCCCTTCTATGGTTTTGTCGGGGCGATCCTTCGGGCAGCCGGCTGTCATTTCCGCTTGCGGATCAAGGCGAGATCTTTGCATTTAAAGAAGGTGCGCCGGTTCGTACACTCTGCAGTCGAAGCGACGGTCCACGCGTCGAGCGTCGATTAGCCGATGCGACGTGCGCAGGTCTGCGGCGTCTGATGGGACGCAGTCCAGCGCTGGGCTGCCACGTGGAACGATCGGAGCCGCTGGGTGTGAGGAGCCGTTTCGGCGGGAGACGATAGGCGCCGTTGGATGAGGCCGTATGCGGCAATAAATGTTGGTGGGGTCCGCCCTAGGGCCCTTACTCTTTCATAATTTCCTCTCTCAAGCCTCAGCTGCTCGGCGCTTGTCTCCCTTCTTTCGTTTCCAATCTTTGAAGAATTTCTTTTCCAGGTTAGATGTCTTCCTCTGTAGAATTAGTAGACGTTGTAGGAGTAGATGCTAGGGTCCCTTTAGATGTGTCTGTGTTTCCTCGGGGAGCAGGGGCTGGGCCCGCTTCCCGGGGTTGTGAGGCGGGGGCCGCCTTCAGGGAGGAGGCGGCAGATGTGGCCCCCAGCACCTCGTGCTGGGTGAGGCATGAGGACGAGCTCGCCAATGCTTGGACCCGCTTCCACATTCCCCCGCGCTACACGCTCCGTCTGGCCGAGGAGGGAGAGAGGGCAGACCAGGTGCAGGGCAGGGAGATTGCCCTGTACTTGGAAGCTTTTTGGGGAGGAATGCGCCTGCCCTTCTCTCCTGAGGTCATCGCCGCTCTGAATTTCTTCGGTTTAGCCCCCGGCCAGTTAGTGCCGAACGCATGGAGCATTCTCCTTGGGTTCTTGATCCGTCTGAGGCTGCAGGCGGTTCCTTTCAGCCTTTCCCTTCTTGATTCCTCCCTCGTTTTCAAGAGCCACCCTGGCGGTCGAGCTGGCGACCCGAGATGGGTTTACTTTACTTTTAGGAAGCGGCCCGGGGTCGCTGCCGGGACCGGGGTCGTAGCCCTGCCCTCTTCCATCCATGATTGGAAAAAGAAATTTTTCTTCGTCTCCCTTCCCGAGAGCGAGGACTGGCCGGTGCCCACCAAGTGGTCGAGGGAGAAGTGTCTGCCGGGGAACTTGTCCGATGACCCTGCCGTGGTGAGGCTGGCGTCATGGGAGCCCGTCCTTCGACATGACGTGCTGCTGTTCGAGAGGGTTTTGAGCTGGGCCGGGGTTAGCCCCGTCGAGTTCGTCGGTAAATTAGGCTTGCTTTTTGGGTTTACATTTTACTCGTGTTGCCGATCTGTTGGGTGTTCGTTTCATGCAGGATCCATGGACTTCGGCTCTCTCCGAGATGCTATGCGCCAGCCGAGGCAGCCTACTAGGGCCGGGAGCACCAGCTCTTCTCGGGCGTAGCCCGCTCCGGCCCCTACTGCCCCGGAGGCGGTGCCACGAGGACGCTCGGTAGCGGATCCCGCCCCGGGCCCCAGCAGAGCATCGGGTCGGAAGCGGGCCCTGATTCTGGAGGACACGACTTCGGAAGAGGAGATCGGCTCTCCCTCGGAGCCGCTCAAGAAGAGTTCCCGGAGACCCTCCCGGGGCCGGTCCTCGCCGACCGTAGTGGAGGAAGGGGGCTCCGGTTCGCGGTGCCGTCGGGGCTGTTGGTCGCAGACAGCCTCCTGCATGAAATAGAGATCTCGGCCGGGGGTTGAGTTCCTGGAGGGACCCTCAGGGCCCAGCTGGCGTCGATCGCCCAGGAGCCGTGCAGGTGAGCCCCCGATTCATCGTGAGATTTGGTGCCCTTTGTTTTTTCCTGATCTTTTTTTTATGTCTTCCTAGGTCCTCTAACTTGTGGCCCTCACCCTTCGCATGGAGACCGAGGTGGTAGCCCCGGCGGTGGAGGTCACGGGCCAGCTCGCCGAGCTACGAGAGAGCTCCAGGCGAGAGCAGGAGGTGATGTCGGCGAAGATCGCCGCCCTGGAGGGCGAGGTGGATGCCGGGAAGAGGGTGGCTGCCCGGCATCGCGAGGCCGCCGTGATCGCTGAGGGCAAGCTCGAGGACTCCCAGGTGCTCACCGGGAATCTGAAAAGGACGGTGAAGGCTCTCCGAAAGGAGATGGGGGCGGCGGCCGAGGCGTTTTAGTCAGCCGAATCGAGGGCCGTGGCGAGCTATAAGGGGTCGAAGGATTTTAATAACGACCTGACTGTGGCCACGACCCACATTTGGCACGACGCCCTCGACGCAGTTAAGTCTCGGATGCCAGGGTTCGACGACGCGGACCTCCGGGCTGAGTTCCCCCTCGTGGGCGCCGACGAGCAAGGGGAAGAAGGTCCCGGCGAGGAGGTGGCCAGGGACCCAGCGCCCCAAGTGGTGGAGGTCGAGGACCTCGAGGTTGCGCCTGGCCCCGAGGTGTAGAGCCCCCGTTCTCCTGTCTTCATTCTGTTCTCCTTTTGAATTTTGTAAGGCCGGGGAGCTAAAAAATACCCTTTGTAAAAAAAAACTTTTGTCTTTGGCAGTAGTAATAATTTTTTTTTCCAGCTCCATAGAATTGTGTTCTTCCATCTGTTTGTGAAGAATGTATAGAAGTGTGTTCTTCCATCTGTTTGTGAAGAATGCTCGTGGAATATTTTTGCCTGTATCGCTATGCTTTTACGTCAGGTCGACCATCTGTCTAGCGATCGTCTGTCGAGTTGTCTGCAATCACTTGCCGACGAGCGCTTCGGAGGAGGTATCTCCCTGGGCCCCGGAGTCGAGGGAAGATCGTTTAGACTTGGACGGACCCGGCGCCCCTCACTGGGGTCTCGGGTCCACGACCACCGAGCATCTCTGATTCCAAGCATTGGTCGCCATCCGGGGTTGACTGGGAAGGGTAGCTGCCCCGTCACCTCTTGCAAAGGCTTTATGCTTTCTGACACGGTGGTAGGGGAGTTGCCTACCAAGGACGGCCGAGCAGGGTAGCTGCCCCTTTGCCCCTTGCAAGGGCTTGGGTCCTTAGCGCTTGAGGGGCTATGCGAAGCCCACTAAGGATGTCCGGGCAGTGGAGCTGCGCGGCGGCCTCTAGGCGAGGGCTTTGACCTCTGGCATTGTGGGTAGGCAACTACCAGCCTAGGATGAACGAGCGAGATAGCCTCTTCTATCCCGGCGTCATGGGTAGGGAGCTACCGGCCGGAGTGTTTACCGAGCAGGGTAGCTGCTCGGTTGCCTCTTGCGAGGGCTTTGATCCTTCAGGACAGGGACCGAGCAGGGCTATTGCTCAGTGCCTCTTGGCGAGGACTTTGATCCTTGTCGGTTGTGGTAGGAAGCTACCAGCCGGGGATAGCTGAGCGAGGGCCTGACTGCCTCCGGGAGGACTTTGGTCCTTGGCGTGGGAAGAGCTATGAGGCTGTAAGAAGCCTACCAAGGATCCTTGGCCGGGCAGGGTTACTGCCTGGTGCCTCTTGGCGAGGGATTTTATCCTGAAAGATATCCGAGCGAGGGAACCTCGGGCTCGACTGCCTCTGAGAGGGCTTTTTGATCCCCGGCGTTGCGGCAGGGAAGCTGCCCGCTGGGGATAGCCGAGCGAGGGGACCTCGGGCTCGACTGCCTCTGAGAGGGCTTTTTGATCCCCGGCGTTGCGGCAGGGAAGCTGCCCGCTGGGCATAGCCGAGCGAGGGGACCTCGGGCTCGATTGCCTCTGAGAGGGCTTTTTGATCCCCAGTGTTGCGGCAGGGAAGCTGTCCGCTGGGGATAGCCGAGCGAGGGGATTTCAGGCTCGACTGCCTCTGGGAGGGCTTTTTGATCCCCGGTGTTGCGGCAGGGAAGCTGCCCGCTGGGGATAGCCGAGCAGGGAAGCTGCTGGGCTGAATCTTGTTATGGTGTATCTCGACCGTTCGGCTGTGGGTGTGGGGAATGTGAACGGTCGGGGCGACGGTGCGCGCGTCTAGCCTATTGAATGCGGGGGAAGGCGAAGCACTAGGGGAGCGTCGCTTCGATTCTACCGGAGAAGGCTTGATGGCCGCCGCGTGGCAGCAACTCCCTGGGCGAAAGCGTGCAACGGTTGGGCTGCGCAGTGGGCTATATAAGGCTGAAGGAGCATTGGTCCTTTCATCCTTCATAAACAGGTCGCCGAAAATGCAGGACTTCCCGTTCACCATCCCCGACATCGTTCACTTTGAAGACGTGTACCTATATGACCCGTACTTCACAGAGGACACGGTGCAGCTGGTCTACGGAAGCATCGAGGACCATTTTGGCCGGCTGCTCCCCCGACGCTCCTCCCTGCTGCAGCTGCTGATGTACTCTATCTAGAGGGCATCGCCGGGGCTTTACAACCCCCTGTCTGAGCTGCTCTTTGATGAGGCCGTGGGAAAGCTGCGGTCTTTGAGGTGCTTCGGCTTAATCTCCGCGAACCGGCTGGCCCGCTCAGAGGCGCTCGTCCGCGAATGCTACGAGCTGAGGCTCGGGTTCGATGCCCGCGGGGGGAATCGGGGACAGAGGCTGGAACTGGCGAGGCCCCGGTTGGGGGAGATTTTTACCGAGTACCACGAGCAGTGCTCGCTGCACCCCCTCCCCCCACTATTGTAATTTTCTTTTTTCTTTTTTTTTTTGCATGTATGGCTGAGGAGCCCATAATACCCTTTGAATAAACAAAGCTTTTCTTTCTTTTTTCGCAATGCCCCATTGATCTTTATTAAATTAACAATAGATCCTAGGAGGAATTTACATTGCTTTAAAGGAAAGGTACATGCTAGTAGACGACTTTATTGGCTCGGGCCGAGCTCCTTGAAGGACCGCTGGCCCTCGTGCTCGGCGCTGGGCTCCCGGTTCCCCGAGTTCCGGGCTGGCCGTCTGCTGAAACGAGCATGATCTGACCGATTGTCAGGTCAGTGGGAGGGCGAGGCTGCTCTTGCTCGCGGTCGGCTTGCCGTTTGTCCCTCAGGTATGCAGCGAGATGCCCGGATGGGATGAGCTCTTCGATGTAGTCCTTAAGTTGCTTGCAATCCTCTATGGCGTGGCCTAGCATCCGGTGGAAAGCACAGTAGGGGCCCCGGGTCCGCTTTGCGTCCTGACGCGGGATCGGAGGGAACTTGAAGAACCCCTCGTTCTGGGCCTCCTCCAGCAACACCGCGAGGGAGACGTTGAGCGGGGTATACTCCTGGAACTTAGGGTGGTAGGGCTGCTGACGCTCCGGCCTCTCCTCCCGAGCCTCTTCTTCTGGTCAGGCCGTTCTGCTCGGAGAAGGTTAGCATTCACCTCGGATTCTAGCTGGACCTCACGCTCGGTCCACGCCTTGACCTCGGCCATGGTCTTGGGTTGCGCCAGCGCGAAGGAGCGCAACCATTCCTTGTGCCTCAGACCAGATCTGAGTGCCGTTATAACGGTTTCGTCTCGGTGCTCGGGCACCTCGAGGAGGGCGTTGTAGAAACAGGTAATGTATGCCTTGTCCCCACTCTTAACCGTGAAGAGGTAGTCGACCGTGCGCTTCTATCGGGACCCGGTTCTTGTTCACGGAGCAAAGTGCCACACGGAACAAAGTGCCACGCCAAGTGTCGTGTTAAGTGGGCGGGGGCCACCTCTTGAATCCGTGGGGGCCACCTCTTGAGTCCATGGGACCCACTGTAGAACAATGGGGACTCTTCAGAATATATTCCGAAAGAGGGCAGATCTGTACTATAAATGGAATGATACCACTCTTCAATACAGAGATGCCTTTTAAGTGAACCGGAACTACAGGAGCTTGAGAACTCCGTAGTTAAGCGTGCTCGGGCCAGGGAAGTCTTAGGATGGGTGACCTCCTGGGAAGTGGCCCCTGGTCGGGTCCAGTTCGCTCTAAAGGGAAAAACCGTGCGGCTTCGTCCAAAGTGGACAATACTCTCTGTATTGGGGGTGGGGCGTGACAGAATGGTATCAGAGTTGGTCCCTCATTAGTAGGTCTGTAGTTTGAGGACGAACCATTGTTCAAAGGTGGGGAGAATGTCGGGACCCGGTTCTTACTCACGGAGCAAAGTGCCACACGGAACAAAGTGCCACGCCAAGTGTCGTGTTAAGTGGGCGGGGGCCACCTCTTGAATCCGTGGGGGCCACCTCTTGAGTCCGTGGGACCCACTGTAGAACAATGGGGACTCAATGGGGACCCACTGTAGAATAATACTCTCTGTATTGGGGGTGGGGCGTGACAGAATGGTATCAGAGCTGGTCCCTCATTAGTAGGTCTGTAGTTCGAGGACGAACCATTGTTCAAAGGTGGGGAGAATGTCGGGACCCGGTTCTTGTTCACGGAGCAAAGTGCCACACGGAACAAAGTGCCACGCCAAGTGTCGTGTTAAGTGGGCAGGGGCCACCTCTTGAGTCCGTGGGGGCCACCTCTTGAGTTCGTGGGACCCACTGTAGAACAATGGGGACTCTTTGGGGCGGGGGCCACCTCTTGAATCCGTGGGGGCCACCTCTTGAGTCCGTGAGACCCACTGTAGAATAATGGGGACTCTTCGGAATATATTCCGAAAGATGGCAGATCTATACTATAAATGGAATGATACCACTCTTCAATACAGAGACGCCTTTTAAGTGAACCGGAACTACAGGAGCTTTAGAACTCCGTAGTTAAGCGTGCTCGGGCCAGGGAAGTCTTGGGATGGGTGACCTCCTGGGAAGTGGCCCGTGGTCGGGTCCGGTTCGCTCTAAAGGGAAAAACCGTGCTACTTCGTCCAAAGCGGACAATACTCTCTGTATTGAGGGTGGGGCGTGACAGCTTCTGTCGACGGTTCCCTACGAAATGGCCGAGGAACTGCTCGTCGAAGGTCAAAATCGAGCGGGTTCGAGCCCCGGAACCAATCCTGACCTGCGTGGATGAGAGTGGCCGGGAAGGCTCTGCACTGGGCGGCGTCGGAATGATCCTGGAAGCTCATCCCCACGGTGAAAGAGTCTAAGTGGTCTTTCGGGTCGATTTTCCCGTAAAATTGAGAGACCTTTGGGGGCTTGTTGCGCGAGGAGACATGGACGGCGAGCAGTTCCTCGGTGAACGGCTTCGTGAGCGAGTCGGAGGCGTACTTAGCTCCGTCGCTCGAGAGGTGAGCTTCTAGGCGCATGCCCTTGATCTTCTTCTCGAGGGCGTCGAGCCGACCGTGGAACCCCGGGGAGTCGGCGCCTTGGGATCTCTGGCCCCCGCAGTGGGTGACGTGCATCCGGGAGCGTCCCCGGTTCTTCTCAATGAGGTGCCTCAGGTCCCGAGGTGAGGTAGCTCTTGAGCCGCCTAGGTGGACCTCTTCTGTGCGGCCCCGCCGATGGTGGTGGGGTCGACTACGCCCGTGGACAGGTGAGGTGACTGACATCTCCTCAGGGGCATAGGGATCACGAGGAGGCTCGAGGCGAGGTGCCCTGGCGGCGGATCTCGGTGTCGAGCCCTGGGGCGCCCAACGGGCCCCAGGCAGCACCGGTTCGAGAGACCGGCGGCTAGGGGATGCGGCCCATTGGTGATCGGCCGTCCAGACAGGGACAGAGCCTTCTGGAGGTGGTGGAACGGCGATCTGGGGCCCGGGCGCTTCCGTTTGGACGCGGACGAGAGCCTCCACGAGGGATTGCAGGCGATCTATCCGGCCTGCGAGGGCATTTATGACCGTCACGGGAGGAGGTTCATCCCCGCCTTCTGTGAGTGAAGGACGGCGGCTGGTACCGGGATCCCCAGGACGGTCGTCTGCCATGAGGGTGGAGATAGGAAGGCCAACTTTGTATTTTGTGGAGTTATTTTCCCACAGACGGCGCCAACTGATGGAGCTCCTTTTCGGGCCTCCGTCAGATGTTGTCTTCCGTTGATCTCGCAGTGAACTTAGCTGATTATCCTTCGTTGCGTGTGGGTCTCAATGGGTTTATGAAGGAAGAGGTGAGGTGAGGAGGTTGTTGCCGAGTACCTGCAAAGAAGTCCCGGGGTGGTTTGGTACCACCAAGGACCCTCCGAAGCTCAAGTTAGTGATGAGATCCGAGCAGAGTAACGGAGAAAAAGTGTTCAGAATGGCTTGCCTGACCCCTCTGTGATGGGGGTTTATATAACGGCGGCAGCACCATCGGCAGGCGCGAGAATCTTGCCAGCAGTTACGCTCCCAAAGTCACGCCCGCGTAAAGAGCGGATCGCCCATTAATAGGGATCGTGATGGCGTGGAACGTGGGATGTTGCTGGCGGAGAATCTGCGCATGGCGAGGTTTGCGGCGCGGCGGTTACGCCTGTGAGTGGGGGAGTTGGTCGGTCAGAGGGACCGAAGAAGACGGCCTCGGCTGGGGAGCTCGGAGACAGCAAGAGGGCCGAGAGGTCCGAGGAGTCTTGGTCCTGTGGCAGCTCAGGGCAAGCTGAGGGGCCGAGGAGGCCAATTCGCAAGGAGCTCCGAGGAGGGCCAGCTTGTGCTTGCAGGTCGGGTACAAAGGTAGCCTAGTCGGCCCCCGTGGGACCTTTCTTCTGAGTTCTGGGACACGTCTCCTGCCACGTGTCATGATTTTGGGGATCGCCAATATTGAGCACTATCACCTATCAAATTTTTTCCCTACTAAATACATTCTTTTCTATCTATTTGTTTGATTTGTAGTTCATGAGATGCCTTCTGCTAGACAAATATGGTAACACTATTGAACTTTTATATTGGTTCCATGTTTCTTCTTGCTACAATTTCATATCCTGGATAGCAATTAATCCGAACTCGAACCGAGTTTGGATCATAATCCGACATGCTAGGCTTTTGATGTCTTATGGATATGTTTGAACTTTTGATCTTCTAAAATAAGAATAAAATATGACCAGATACAAGGACTCGTATCATTTTTCCAAAAATATTTGATGTGCTACATTCATGTGATGTAGTATCAATATTCTTTTTTTCCTAACTAATTGGAAATAGCATGAAGGGATTATTTCTCCAGAGTGAGAGGTCTTCAACTGGTGCGGTAGCATCCCCAAAAATACTTTTTTTTTTCTGTAGGACTGAGCACTTGTTTATTTTATTTAGAGAGGTCTATATAAACTCTTCAAATATCATGTTGTTTTTATAGGTTCTAAACTTTTTTTTTATCTTCTTTTAGTATGTTTTTAGTAATATAAGATGGGATTTTTAAATTGAATTTTTATTCTAATTTTTTAACTTTGCATGGCAAGAAATATTCTAATGAGACCAAGAAGAAAGTTATATAGAAGAAAATTCAGTGATACTACCTTTCACCAAGTATTTATTAACTGTTTTATAAACCTTTGTAATCTAGAAACACGGCTATTATAAACCTTCAAAATATGAGATATTCTAAAAAAAATTCTTTCTAATCATTTTTCATTATGTCTAATATAACAAAGATAAGGCTCTTGTTTATTTATCTTAAGAACAAAAAACAATGAAAGTTATATATAGAAGAAAGAAAAATAAAAAAAATCCTTAAATTGGAAATGGAGTGGGATCATTAATAGTTAGACTAAATTGATGAATTTTTGGATGATTGGAACTAGACAATTTCAGTTTCCACACATGTGACTACTAGGTTGGATTTCATTACATGTCACTTTGACAAATTGTAGGTTGCATCAATTTGATGGGACATTCCATCATAAGAATTAAACTTATATGTCTATATTTACTAACTATGCTCTTTTTCTTTTCAAGCATAACTTATCATCATTTAGGGTCATACATAATTTGAGGTCCAACATGTGTCACTTTTCTTTTGACCATCATTCTCCCATTGCAACTTCTCTCCCTCCATAATTGAAATTTGAAGATGACATAATATTTTATCGAATACTTGTTTGGTTGGAATCGATGTAGAGATAATATCGTAAATGTAGATCGATAATTAATATCGATCCCATACCTTTGAGTACGGATCCTTTCTTGAACCTTGATTTGATCACGACTTTCGCGGTCGGTCGTACAATCATATTGGAAAGCACGCGCACTTTTACGGTTTAAATAACCCTTTGCTCTTACAAGGATCAAAGAATTAGAAAAGAAGAACTCTTATATTGGAGAAGGAAGAAATGAAAAACATATGCTCTTGAGAGAACCCATATTCTCTTTTTATAGCCTCTTTGATGTTGTAATTATTGGATAGTTATTGGGTTAGTTTCTAAAACTCCCAAATAACTACTTATGGAAGTTATTTGGAAACTCTCAAATAACTACTCATCAATTAATTGATAGGTTGGTGTTGGGGTTTGCTAGTGTCCTGGCCATCTACCGTGGCCGACGCGGAACAAAAATGGTGTTTAAAAATTTTGGCTCTAAAAAACCCGTCCTAGAATCGAACCATAAACCTAAAAATAGCTACAAAAGATAGAAGTGTTATACCGAATGATTCGTGTCCTTCGGTCTTCTACCCTCTTCTTTGGCTCCTTGAGATCTCCTCGATCGAGCTTGGCCGCCGGTCCTCCTCCGTCTAAGATGATCCACCCGAGGGATGTAGCTCATGACTTTATCTCCACACTAAGAATATAGTGAAGTAATTAGAGACTCTAAGTTGCTAATCTAGAATGTCTAGGGATATATTGAGTTGCTCTAAGTGTGTATCTCTCTCTCTTCTACTCTTGATTCTCAGCACATGAGATGGTATGGTAGAACATGAAAAAGAAGGAGGAAGATCTCAAGAAAGGTTGTGAAGAGAGAGAAGAAGCAAATGATGAGAGTTTTTTTCCAAAAGACCATCCATCAAGTGAGAAAAAATGAAGCAAGATTTTATAAAACAATTTTTTCAATAAACATATTGCAACCATACTTAAATAGTTTGCACAAATGAATTAACAATTCATTTGTCAACACTATTCAAGTATGGTTCTCACCATTCTCTCTTCTTTATCTTTACATCCCATTTCCATTTAAATAAATAAATGGATAATCCAAAATGAGGTGTCCATCTTCTAAAATATTTTCCGTATAAATACGGATTACACTCAACTGTATATACATATCTGTATTCGTACCAAAATACGAATACCCAAAGAGATAGAATAACACAAAAATATAATACTAGAATAAAAAAATCGAAATACATATACGTAAATTATTAAATCAATACCTGATTTAATAATCCGGGACAATCCCGAGCCGGATAGTACTATCAACCGTCCGATCAAAAGTCCGGGTACTAGTACAATCATTCGATCGGAACCCTGCACGTATAAACATATAGCTACTATATCATTTCGTTTGAACCAGGAAAACCCTCTGTGTGAAACTCCAAAGACTCGTCAATACGCTGGCAGTGGGTTTAACCACAAGCACGTCAGTGGCACAACTGTACATAATGGCTACCCAGGTATTGAGCGAAAGAAAGGCCGACGAGCAAACTCATCTGAATTCCTACCGAGCCTTTTTGTGACAATCTCCATACAGTCTGGTCTGTTCGTCTAAGAGTATCGCATATCGGGTCTAGGGGGTGGATAAAGTCAGATCCCTAATAACGCGATATTTCGTGTCGGTATGAAGCCCATCACCCACTGAGAAACTACTGATCCAAATCAGTAATTCTCGTCTAGCTTGACCAAGGATTTCTGGTGATGGTCACCCGTGCACAGCGCGGCATCAACCCCCAATACCGAGAGAGGCGAATCCCCGACAATCCGCTCACTTCCTCCATGTGGCTCGGGACTGTACCCAACTAAAACCTGTTTGCACGACTCCTTTGAGCCGTGGTAGGGTAGTAATCAAAGCACAGTGGGAACTCACACGAGAAAAATGACGATCTTAGGTCAACAGACTAACCGGTACTCATGTCACCTGAGAACTGTTATCTGACAATAGGTATAATACCATCTAGCATGTCCCGGCGAGTCCGTCCAGTGTAACTCATAGCCCAATGAGCACATGTATACTATCTTAGGTGACTAACTGACACCAATGGCTTGTGAGACCGGCCACCGCCCCTCGTCGGGGTCTCGAAAAGTATATACTAGTCTACTCCGGAGTATCAATGCCCAGTCTCGATACTCCCTCGACTAGGGACATTTAAGAATGTGCTTATAGACCACCCAGCTCCCACGTATATAATCGCCATCATAATACTGGCAGTCAAGTAAGAATCATATGGGCTCTATCAACATGTAATAGTGATCTGTAATACCATATTATGCATACACATGATGATAGAGACAAATTAGATAGCATACTATCATTTTGAGTTAGACTGTTTTACCCGTATAGATCCTCCCTCGGTCATCTCAATCATGTGCCTGCGATTACAATAATTGACTTGAAGGAACTATATCCAACAATCTCCCACTTGCACTTAAGGCTAATTATTGCGGTGTCACATACTCACAGCCCATGTGATACCGAACACCCAACTTCTTTACTAATCAGTCTCGCAAATCCTGTTTGTGAAACTATTGTGTTCGAGAAATAGCCTCAGTGAGTGGATTGACTCCAATATTTCTATCTTTATCTCTCTATATCTCAATTTCGCGAAGAAAGACTATCTCCCGAAAAGAGTGATACATGTCTTAGAATTTGTCTTGATATCTGATGGGACCCAGTTCACAAATGAACTCAAAGTCCAACAAACTTCTTAGACCGTATCTTCTACTGAATTTAATCAGTATCCTGCACCATGCCTTCCTCAGTATCCGCTTGGACCACCCGTCCAACATGCTGCCCCTCAAAAGAGGGAAAACTATAACTCTGACAGTCACTCTGTCATCCAAGTCACCTTGAAAGCCAGAAATAATAACCGCCTCCTGAAGGAGGCTGTCATTACCATATACGAAGAACATCCACTTATTGTAGGGTTCCTAGGCACACTCAAGAGGTTACACAAGGCATCAACCATGCCAAAATCAAAAATTTATGTGCCGAGAAACCCTAATGAAGATCGTTAACTAGAGGATAGGCGAAAAAAACAACCAAGCAAACTACTTTGCTACTAAGTGAATGGGAATACAACCTTTGTAGATCCTTTCCTCCACTTCTAAAGCTCCGTGATGACGTCCCTCTGCTGCGATCATCAGGATCCCGGACTCTAGCGTTGGTTTCATCGGAAAAATGAGCGGGCTAGGTCGTTGACTTCGATGCCGAAGATGATCTACGTCGAGGCGACTCAAACTCAAGCTCCATCTTCACTAGGTCATGAAACTTGTGAAGATAACACACTCTACTATATGGCAAGTAGTAGAGGATGAAGAAATAGGAAGTGGGTTCACTTTGGATTTGGATTTCTCACTTGATTTCATCACTTGAAATTTTCTAGTAAGCTTTCTTCTTCATGAAGAAGAAGAAGAAGAAAGAAAATGAAAAAGGATTATTAAAAAAAAAAATCAAGTGAAGACTTATCATAATGCAACCATGGGTGAAATTAACTCATGTAGAGAGCAAACCATAGTTTAGATAAATGATTAGGTCAAAGGATAAAAACAAAATGGTTAAGACTTTGTCAAAGTTGCTTGAACTATCATGAAACTTCTAGCAAAGAAAGAAAAGCCACCATTTAGTTTTTTAACCAAAATAAATAAATAAATAAGTTAAAACCCTAACCATTAACCTAAACATGGTTTAAAGTATACACACACCCAAATTTGCATGTATCATCAAACATGATACAAACTAGTGCACAAACATATATCATATATACAATGTGCACAATCTAGTGAGAAAAATAATCTTAAGTGAACCAATACTAGTTAATGTAAAGTAATATATCAAATATATAATTATACATTAAATCATTAAATCAACACTTGATTTAATGATCCGGTCATACTGCATATAACCGACTAATATCAAGTGTATCAATATATCGAATCAACATTTGATTCGGTAACCCGGCTATATCTCATATAACCGTTCGATGATACAAATCGCGAGAATAGAATTCAGTATCACATACTGGTATTATTCTCGGTCCCGCACATATCTCATATGCGCTCCTATTTCGTTTCGCTTGAGCCAGGAAACCTCTTTGTAGGACTCTAAAGACTCGTCAATACGCCGGCAGTAGGTGATGATCATATCAAACACCAACAAGCCGCAAGCGGTCTGCTAAACGTAACGGCCACTCGGTTATTGAGCGATTAGAAGATCAACGAGCAAGCCCGCTCACACTCCTGTGAATCCAACCAGTAACACTTACCGCACAGTCCGGTCTGTTCGTCTGATATGTCGCATATCTCGCCTAGGGGTGGTAAACGTCAGACCCCAGTAGCTTGATAAGTCATGCCGATGTAAGATCCATAACAAGCATGAAACTACTGATAACACTTACCAGTAAATCAATGCAACCCTGGCCAGGGATTTCCAGTTATGGCCAGTCGAGCATAGCGCAACATCAACCCCCAATACAGGGAGAGATGAATCCTCTCCTATCGCTCATTGCCTCCATGTGAATCGGGACTGTACCCAAAAACCACCTATTTGCACGACTCAGTAGAGCCATGGTAGGGTGGAAATCAAAGCACAGTGGGAGACACACAAGACTCTATGACGATCTCGGGTCAACGGACTAAGCTGTACCAGTGTCACCAGAGAACTGCCATCTGACGTGAGGTATAATACCATCTGGGAGTTCTTGACGAGTCCGTTCAGTGTGCCCAGTCACCACTGAGCACCCGCATACCATCTCTGATGTCAAACACCAATGGATATGGGATCATCCATCGCCCATCACATGGATCGAGAAGATATACGCAAGTCTACTATGGAATATCGATGCCCCGTCTCGATATTCCCACGACTAGGAACATTGAAGGATGTACTCATTGACTACCCAGGCCCCACTAGTATGATCTGCATCATAGTCCTGGAAGTCGAGCACACATCTTAAGGGCTTTATCAACATGTAATAGAGAGACTGCAAGTATACATGTTAAGATAAAGAGCAACCAGATAGCGTACTATCATGTCGAGCAAGAAAATCCTACCTATATATATCCCAGCATCCACTACAATATACATCCCATGTACAGTAATGGCCTCTAGGGCATACATATTCCGTGCTTAAGAATTCTCCTCCCTGATCACATCAAAGGACATAATACTTATACCCGTTTTTGGTTCTCTACTTCTAACTTATATTCTGTGATTATCTTAAAAGTTTCGGACTTGTGTTTCAATAGGAACATGTGTTAGAATATTGACTGATCATCAGTGAATGTAAGGAAGTACAAAGAATCAGTCCTGGCATATGTAGACTGGGGACCTTTATACATCACTATGTATCAGTCCCAAGAGTTTACTAACTCTTTCTCTGTTTCAAGTAAACAGAGCTATGATCATCTTATCTTTGTGACATGACTGGCAAGTTTCACAAGATGTAAATTCAAACTGATTTAAATATGCATCTAAATGTAACTTAGCTAGTCGGGTCGCATTGATATGACCTTGTCTACAATACCTCAAGAAGAATTCGTTCATTTCTGAACTCTTCCTCTTGTGTGTGTTCTATACGTTAGGAACTGTAGTTTGATTTAGAATGTATATGCTTTTAGATAACGTGCCTGAACCGATCAACTCTTGATATAGGATATGTGCAAAACATTATCCAACAATACAAAATTATATCCTTCTTTAGTAAATAAAGAGATTGATATGATGTTGTATATCAGGTTCGGTATCTAATAACATTCGTTCAGAATCAGTGTATTCTGGTAATACAAGGTGATAGTGACCAACAGACCTGGCTGCAACACTTGTACCGTTTTCTGTCTCATGAAACTTATCACCCGTTCTCAGTTTTCTACCTTTCTGTAGCCCTATGTAACAGATTACATATGCGGGATCCTGATCCGGTATCTAATACCCAGGACGTAGAGGATACTGAGAAACAGTTCTTTGTATTGAACACACCCGAAAAAGATGCATCATCATGCACTTTCTTCGTTTGGGCGGCACGGGAAATCTGGTATTCCCCTAATTCCTGCTCTGTCTTATAACAATTATAAGTTGGAGCGGGACCAACGTTCCCCAGCTCAGTATAACAAGAGGGTTCGGTCAATACATCCATATTATTATCTTGATTAAGGCGTGACATGGTCGCTACCTGGAGAGAGAGAGAGAAGAAAACACTCTGCGTGCGCTCTTGTAAGATTAGATTGGTTATTTATTTTATCTAATCAAGATGGCTCCCACTGTTTTCATCAAATCTTTCTTCAAACCCTAAAAGGAAAGACGAGCTGGGATTAATTACACTCTACAAGTTCGCCAATCTTTCAGCCAGGCCAGTGCCTGTATTTTGAGGGAGGTTTCCCGTGCTTTCGCACGGACCTAATTAAAGTAAATCTCGTTTTCCCAGGGGCGTAACCCCGTTGACACCTTTCTAGATAGCTACTTGATCGGCTAATTGCAAAGTGCAAAACTCTTCCAGGAGTAACAATTACTCGCAGTGGGTATCGGGATCCAACTATCATATAGAAGGTATGCAATCTCATTGCAAATTTCAACACTTGAAACTCCCGATAATGGTTTTTACGCCTAGCACTTATGACCTTAACTATGGTCAACAAATCATAAGCACTAGTCAAGTTCTACCCGTCATTTCGTGATTAATTAGACCCACCCACATGACCCTTAACTAAGGTCAACAAAGTCACGCGACTGTCCTAACTAATCGCATCATATGCGGTGTAGGAAGACATCACTTAGTTACCGTATACTGTGCCTTGACTATGGTCAACAAACACAGCACGAATACTAAGTACTCTACTTCCTAAAATGACGGAGGGTTGCGGATGGTTTTTATGAAAACCTTTAACGCTTTGAACTTGATCTCGTTGCGGAATCAAATGGTTTTTTAAATGGAGTGTTTTTGAGGCTTTTCTAGTTTTGCTAAAGGGGTCACTCCCGGTGAAGTGATCGTCGGTCCTTTCCTCATCGAATAAGGTGCAGGATATATCATATATACCGCTGTGCAAAGCAAAAACTATAGAAGCAATCAAAAGACAAACCGAGGGTTGTAGCATCTACCAGTTATTGCTAAAGGGGTCACTCCCGGTGAAGGGATCTCGGCCCTTTCCTTATCGAATAAGGTGCAGGATGTTCTACAAGGAACACCGCGATGCAAAGCAAGAACTGTAGCTACCTGTTTTTGAAATTCGATTCCACAATATCTTTTAGGTTTATTTTCTTTCATTAATCTCATTAATGAATGTCCCATCATTTATGTCCACCTAAACATCACAGATAAATACAACGTACGCTTATGCCATCCGCATTCTCCTCGATGTCCCGTCTGCACCGTTAGGTTAGGTAACTAACGGCAGAGCGGGACAGGGCTAGCGCGGGTGTAAAACATAAGCAACGTCTATATAATATATCATATATAGTATATACAGTATCCATCTGAACAAATCACATGATCACATCACAGATAACGCAGCAGAAAATATCATATGAAATATTGGATATACTAGGACGTCCGTATTTTATTTTGAGCCTGTATAAAACATGGATTCCACGGTCGTGATGAATAGCCAATCCCACACCCCTAGACCCCTACGAGAGCGGCAAGCAACCCTACCAATTCTAGAGTTAGGAGACCCGGACTCGACTCCTCGAGATGGTCTCCCACTGGACCCTAGAACCCGGTTACTTGTGCTCCCCTCCTTGGGTCTATCCTAATGCGGAAAAGTAAATAATATACAATGGTGACATCATCCTCAACCCGGAAGTGCCCCAATAAAAGAATATTACATACAAGTTTTTACATGAATGAAAATGAAAAACACTCGTCTCACATAAAATCCCCCCGGCTATTCAAACACGACGATCCAATATAACATATCCAGCAACACATAACATCACATGTCATCAACGTAAGTAAATATGCACATCCCAATTGTCGTTGACATATAGCAACGAAACCGGCGATATCATATATTACACTTACGGTCGCAGAAAAGAAAGTGTAAAACTACAACAGTTGGAATCCGCAACCTCCTTAGACATCGCATGCCTAATCAAATGAATTCCTTAGACATCGCATGCCTAACAATTATAAACCCCGCATTTTAGTCTCAATATCGAAACACTTTTCAATATAAAGTCGGGCAATTCAACAAGATTCCTGGCATTCTGAACAAATGCTCGTCGCAAACTTTAGTAGACGGCCGCACCCCCGATACCGTTGACGAAGTGCACTGAGGCGGAACGCCGCTGCCGCGAGCACCCGAATGGATGCTTTTGGCGACGGGGTTCTCCTACAGTCACTTGGTCGAGGTTATGGGGCGTGGCTATCTATTAAGTTTACCGGCGAGTATCCGCGTACGCAACGTGATTGCGACGGACTTTTGATCACATCAAAATCCCGTGGCAACCGATCAAGTGAGACTAAACTGCTAGATTTATAACATTTCAAATCAGTTATCTCATAACTATTTGTGGATTCCAAATATTGTATCACATTCCAGATAAATAGAAAATATTAAACTTTCCGATCGAACAATCAAAACACCCAAGTTTTCCCGAAAAGCTCAACACATGAAATAAGTTTAAAAGCATCCACTTCATGCCACAGTACCAACGGTCCAGCCGTAGAAGGGTCAAGCCAACGCCTCACATGTGGCACGCCGTACTGCTCCAAACCCCAAGGTTCAAAGGGCAGTTCAAGACGGTCACATAATCGAGTTAAGGTTTGTTGTCTTCTAGAGGGTCCATCGCGTTACTTGCACTACTTAGAACATTCTTAAACTACGGAAAAATCCAACACTTGGAAATTTCCCGGCAGGGGAAAAAGTGGGTTATTTATATTCGGTCGAACTTTTTAACATGTTCTAAAATACCCGGAAAAACACATAGACGCGGTTAAAGTTTCCAATCGAATCATCGAGCCCCCAATACAACCCAGAAAACTCAACTCTCGAGTATAGATTAAAAATTCCCAGAAAACACAGGAAACAGCTACGGGTATAACTGTAGAAAATTGAGTCCCCAATCATTACATACGGCCGCGGAACCGCCGCCCAAAGCAGTGTATGGCCGCGGTTCCGCGGCGCTACAGTAGATTCAGGTTGTCATTTTCTGCAGTTTACCTTATATTTCCCTGCACTGTTTTCTGAGCATTTTTAATTAGGAAAAATCCACAGTTTTAAAAATTATACGGAGAAGGGTATCGATTCGGGTTTCGGGGTTCGATCGGGTTTCTAACTTTGTCTACACTTCGCCTAAAGCTCTAACCTGGCTCTGATACCACTGTAGGGTTCCTAGGCACACTCAAGAAGTTACACAAGGCATCAACCATGCCAAAATCAAAAATTTATGTGCCGAGAAACCCTAATGAAGATCGTTAACTAGAGGATAGGCGAAAAAAACAACCAAGCAAACTACTTTGCTACTAAGTGAATGGGAATACAACCATTGTAGATCCGGTCCTCCACTTCTAAAGCTCCGTGATGACGTCCCTCTGCCGCGATCATCGAGATCCCGGACTCTAGCGTTGGTTTCATCGGAGAAATGAGCGGGCTAGGTCGTTGACTTCGATGCCGAAGATGATCTACGTCGAGGCGACTCAAACTCAAGCTCCATCTTCACTTGGTCATGAACCTTGTGAAGAAAACACCTTATACAACATGGCAAGTGGTAGAGGATGAAGAAATAGGAAGTGGGTTCACTTTGGATTTGGATTTCTCACTTGATTTCAACACTTGAAATTTTCTAGCAAGGTTTTCTTCTCTTCATGAAGAAGAAGAAGGAGGAAAGAATATGAATTATATTTTTAAAAAGAAAATTCAAGTGAAGACTTATCATAATGCAACCATGGGTAAGTTAACTCATGTAGAGAGCAAACCATAGTTTAGGTAATGGTTAGGTTTAAGAACAAAACAAAAAATGGTTTAGACCTTTCAAAGATGCATGAAGCATCATGAAGCTTCTAGCAAAACAAGAAAAGCCACCACCATTTTGTTTTTACAAAATGAATATAGAAAATAAAACCCTAACCATTAACTAAACATGGTGTAAATCATACACATACCCAAGTTTGCATGTATCATCAATCATGATACAAACTAGTGCACAAACATATATCATATATACAACTTGTGCACACCAAGTGAGAAAATCAATCTTAAGTGAACAAATACTAGTTAATGTAAAGTAATATATCAAATATATAATTATACATTAAATCATTAAATCAATACTTGATTTAATGATCCGGTCATATCGCATATAACCGACTAATATGTAGTGTATTAACATATCGAATCAACACTTGATTCGGTAACCCGGCTATATCACATATAACCGTCCGATGATACAAATCGCGAGAATAAAATACAGTATCATATACCGGTATTATTCTCGGTCCCGCACATATCTCATATGCGCTCCTATTTCGTTTCGCTTGAGCCAGAAAACCTCTGTGTAGGACTCTAAAGACTCGTCAATACGCCGGCAGTAGGTGATGATCATATCAAACACCCACAAGCCGCAAGCGGTCTGCTAAACGTAACGGCCACCCGGGTATTGAGCGATCAGAAGATCAACGAGCAAGCCCGCTCACACTCCTGTGAATCCAACCAGTAACACTTACCGCACAGTCCGGTCTGTTTGTCTGATATGTCGCATATCTCGCCTAGGGGTGGTAAACGTCAGACCCCAGTAGCTTGATAAGTCATGCCGATATAAGGTCCATAACAAGCATGAAACTACTGATAACACTTATCAGTAAATCAGTGCAACCCTGGCCAGGGATTTCCAGTTATGGCCAGTCGAGCATAGTGCAACATCAACCCCCAATACCGGGAGAGACGAATCCCCTCCTATCGCTCATTGCCTCTATGTGAATCGGGACTGTACCCAAAACCCACCTGTTTGCACGACTCAGTAGAGCCGTGGTAGGGTGGAAATCAAAGCACAGTGGGAGACACACAAGACTCTATGACGATCTCGGGTCAACAGACTAAGCTGTACCAGTGTCACCAGAAAACTGCCATCTGACGTGAGGTATAATACCATCTGGGAGTTCTCGGCGAGTCCGTTCAGTGTACCCAGTCACCACTGAGCACCCGCATACCATCTCTGATGTCAAACACCAATGGATATGGGATCATCCATCGCCCATCACATGGATCGAGAAGATATATGCTAGTCTACTCTGGAATATCGATGCCCCGTCTTGATATTTCCACGACTAGGAACATTGAAGGATGTACTCATTGACTATCCAGGCCCCACTAGTATGATCTACATCATAGTCCTGCAAGTCGAGTACATATCCTAAGGGCTTTATCAATATGTAACAGAGAGACAGAAAGTATACATGTTAAGATAAAGAGCAACCAGATAGCGTACTATCATGTCGAGCAAGAAAGTCCTACCTATATATTTCCCAGCATCCACTATAATATACATCCTATGTACAGTAATGGCCTCTAGGGCATACATATAACTAACAATCTCCCACTTGCACTAGGGCCATCTGTAGCAGTGGTTGCAGTATCACATACTCAACCATCCCATATAAGTCTCTCTCTGGGAAAAGGCCTTTGTAAGTGGATCCGCCGTGTTGTCCTCTGTGTCTACTCTCCTAACCTCGATCACCCTGGAGATCAACTATCTCCATGATCAGGTGATGCTGCCTCAGAATATGTCTGGGTCACTGATGGGATCGGGGTTCCTGGGCCAAAGCCACACTTCCATTGTCACACAATGGTAGGAACCTAGTTCATCTCATGAACTAATATACACCCAAACTTCCTCTTTGGTAGTATCTTTGATAGCGATGTCACCAGCCTTTATCGTCTAGTCTGCCACGGTATCTAGCTTGGAACACTTCCAATATATCGTCCCTCCACTAAGGGTAAAGACAATTCCTACGACTGACATTCAGTCATCCTTATCACCCTGGAACCTTTCCAGTGATTCTCCCTAGGATCAACTGATACCATCTCATTACAACTAGTGAGAATCTTAACATCCATTTAGATCTATCACATAGATCCAAAACCCAGGATTTAGGAGGTATCATTTTGATCCTATATGGAGAATCCATGTGATAAGAGGAGATTGACCGTGCGTAATATAGGAAACTCTTTTCCTATCAAGAGTATGTTGTCCACGTACAATACGAAGATGACCACCTTACTCCCTACTACCCTTTTGTATATACAAGGTTCATCTACCATTTTGATGAAGTCAAACTCTTTGACTACCACATCAAAACAGACGTTCCAACTCCGCGATGCCTGCTTTATTCTTTAAAGCAACTTGCACACGTTTTCGCTGCTCCCACTGTTTACGAAGCCGTCTGGTTGTGTTCTTATAGACGTTCTCTTCTAAATCAGTATTTAGAAAAGCAGTCATGACACCCAACCACCAGATATCGTAGTCATGGTATGTAGCAATAGCAAGTAGGATCTGGATGGACTTAAGCATAGCCACTGGAAAAGGTTTCATCATTTTCCACTCCTGGTCGATGACGAAAACCACTAACAAGTCTAGCTTTGAAAGTCTAAACTTTTCCATCTATACCAAGTAATCTTCTCAAGATATACTTGCTCCTGATGGGGATTTAACCCTTCAGATACAGCATCTAAAGTCCATACTTTGTTGGTGTACATGGATTCCATCTCAGATCGCTAAGCATCCTGCCATTCTTACAGAGTCCCTACTCTTGATGGCCTGCTCGAAACTAGTTGGGTCATCATCTCATGACGAAATCCTCGCTCCCACTGTCATTGAGAAACCGAAGTATCTCTCAGGCAGGTGAGGAACCCTGCTAGATCGGCGGAGAAGCTGAGGTTCGTTGGGGACTATAGAATCCTTTGGTTCTATCAAATCATCAGCTGTAGTTTGTATAACTGGAACTCCTTCCAGTTCTACAGAACTGAACTTGCCTCGATCTTGTCCGGATTTTGCTTTTGACATAGGCCGGACAATCCCAAATCTTAATTTACTTAAGAGATAAGCTCTTCCCATACCATATCTTATATGGAGTGGTAGGCAGTGATCTGATTCGAACCTAATTCAAATAGGTATGCAGCTTCTTAAGTGCATAACCCCAAAAGGAAACAGGTAACTCAGTAGTACTCATCATAGAGTGCACCATATCATGTAGGGTGTGATTGCTCCGCCCCGATACACCGACGTGCTGTGGTGTATGCGGAGGAATAATGCTGAGAGAGAATCTCATTCTCTTTTAGAATAATCCAGGAATTCCGTGCTCAAGTATTCTCCTCCCTGATCACATCAAAGGACATAATACTTATACCCGTTTTTGGTTCTCTACTTCTAATTTATATTCTGTAATTATCTTAAAAGTTTCGGACTTGTATTTCAACAGGAACATGTGTCCAAATCTTGAGAGATCATCAGTGAATGTAAGGAAGTACAAAGAATCAGTCCTGGCATATGTAGACTGGGGACCTTTATACATCACTATTTATCAGTCCCAAGAGTTCACTAACTCTTTCTCTGTTTCAAGTAAACAGAGCTATGGTCATCTTATCTTTGTGACATGACTGGCAAGTTTCATAAGATATAAATTCAAACTGATTTAAATATGCATCTAAATGTAAAATAGCTAGTCGGGTCGCATTGATATGACCTTGTCTACAATGCCTCAAGAAGAATTCGTTCATTTCTGAACTCTTTCTCTTGTGTGTGTTCTATACGTTAGGAACTGTAGTTTGATTTAGAATGTATATGCTTTTAGATAACGTGCCTGAACCGATCAACTCTTGATATAGGATATGTGCAAAACATTATCCAACAATACAAAATTATATCCTTCTTTAGTAAATAAAGAGATTGATATGATGTTGTATATCAGGTCCGGTATCTAATAACATTCGTTCAGAATCAGTGTATTCTGGTAATACAAGGTGATAGTGACCAACAGATCTGGCTGCAACACTTGTACCGTTTTCTGTCTCATGAAACTTATCACCCGTTCTCAGTTTTCTACCTTTCTGTAGCCCTATGTAACAGATTACATATGCGGGATCCTGATCCGGTATCTAATACCTAGGACGTAGAGGATACTGAGAAACAGTTCTTTGTAATGAACACACCCGAAAAAGATGCATCATCATGCACTTTCTTCGTTTGGGCGGCATGGGAAATCTGGTATTCCGCTAATTCCTACTCTGTCTTATAACAATTATAAGTTGGAGCGGGACCAACGTTCCCCAGCTCAGTATAACAAGTGGGTTCGGTCAATACATCCATATTATTATCTTGATTAAGGCGTGACATGGTCGCTACCTGGAGAGAGAGAGAAGAAAACACTCTGCGTGCGCTCTTGTAAGATTAGATTGGTTATTTATTTTATCTAATCAGGATGGCTCCCACTTTTTTATCAAATCTTCCTTCAAACCCTAAAAGGAAAGACTAGCTGGGATTAATTACACTCTACAAGTTCGCCAATTTTTCAGCCAGGCCAGTGCCGGTACTTTGATGGAAGTTCCCCGTGCTTTTGCACGGACCTAATTAAAGTAAATCTTATTTTCCCAGGGGCGTAACCCCGTTGACACCTTTCTAGACACTTACTTGATCGGCTAATTGCAAAGTGCAAAACTCTCTCAGGAGTAACAATTACTCGCAGTGGGTATTGGGATCCAACTATCATATAGAAGGTATGCAATCTCATTGCAAATTTCAACACTTGAAACTCCCGATAATGGTTTTTACCCCTAGCACTTATGACCTTAACTATGGTCAACAAATCATAAGCATTAGTCAAGTTCTACCCGTCATTTCATGATTAATTAGACCCACCCACATGACCCTTAACTAAGGTCAACAAAGTCACGCGACTGTCCTAACTAATCGCATCATATGCGGTGTAGAAAGATATCACTTAGCTACCGTACACTGTGCTTTGACTATGGTCAACAAATACAGCACGAATACTAAGTACTCTACTTTCTAAAATGACGGAGGGTTGCGGATGGTTTTTATGAAAACCATTAACGCTTTGAACTTGATCTCGTTGCGGAATCAAATGGTTTTTTTAAAAGGAGTGTTTTTGAGGCTTTTCTAGTTTTGCTAAAGGGGTCACTCCCGGTGAAGGGATCGTCGGCCCTTTCCTCATCGAATAAGGTGCAGGATATATCATATATACCGTTGTGCAAAGCAAAAACTATAGAAGCAATCAAAAGACAAACCGAGGGTTGTAGCATCTACCAGTTATTGCTAAAGGGGTCACTCCCGGTGAAGGGATCTCGGCCCTTTTCTTATCGAATAAGGTGCAGGATGTTCTACAAGGAACACCGCGATGCAAAGCAAGAACTGTAGCTACCTGTTTTTGAAATTCGATTCCACAACATCTTTTAGGTTTATTTTCTTTCATTAATCTCATTTGGTGAAGGCTTATCATAATGAAAAAGGATTATTAAAAAAAAAAAAAATCAAGTGAAGACTTATCATAATGCAACCATAGGTGAAGTTAACTCATGTAGAGAGCAAACCATAGTTTAGATAAATGGTTAAGTCAAAGGATAAAAACAAAATGGTTAAGACTTTGTCAAACTTGCTTGAAGTATCATGAAACTTCTAGCAAAGAAAGAAAAGCCACCATTTAGTTTTTTAACCAAAATAAATAAATAAATAAGTTAAAACCCTAACCATTAACCTAAACATGGTATAAAGCATACACACACCCAAGTTTGCATGTATCATCAAACATGATACAAACTAGTGCACAAACATATATCATATATACAATGTGCACAATTTAGTGAGAAAAATAATCTTAAGTGAACCAATACTAGTTAATGTAAAGTAATATATCAAATATATAATTATACATTAAATCATTAAATCAACACTTGATTTAATGATCCGGTCATACTGCATATAACCGACTAATATCAAGTGTATCAATATATCGAATCAACATTTGATTCGGTAACCCGACTATATCTCATATAACCGTTCGATGATACAAATCGCGAGAATAGAATTCAGTATCACATACTGGTATTATTCTCGGTCCCGCACATATCTCATATGCGCTCCTATTTCATTTCGCTTGAGCCAGAAAACCTCTGTGTAGGACTCTAAAGACTCGTCAATACGCCGGCAGTAGGTGATGATCATATCAAACACCCACAAGCCGCAAGCGGTCTGCTAAACGTAACGGCCACCCGGGTATTGAGCGATCAGAAGATCAACGAGCAAGCCCGCTCACACTCCTGTGAATCCAACCAGTAACACTTACCGCACAGTCCAGTCTGTTCGTCTGATATGTCGCATATCTCGCTTAGGGGTGGTAAACGTCAGACCCCAGTAGCTTGATAAGTCATGCTGATGTAAGGTCCATAACAAGAATGAAACTACTGATAACACTTACCAGTAAATCAGTGCAACCCTGGCCAGGGATTTCCAGTTATGGCCAGTCGAGCATAGCGCAACATCAACCCCCAATACCGGGAGAGACGAATCCCCTCCTATCGCTCATTGCCTCCATGTGAATCGGGACTGTACCCAAAAACCACCTGTTTGCACGACTCAGTAGAGCCGTGGTAGGGTGGAAATCAAAGCACAGTGGGAGACACACAAGACTCTATGACGATCTCGGGTCAACAGACTAAGCTGTACCAGTGTCACCAGAGAACTGCCATCTGACGTGAGGTATAATACCATCTGGGAGTTGTCGACGAGTCCGTTCAGTGTACCCAGTCATCACTGAGCACCCGCATACCATATCTGATGTCAAACACCAATGGATATGGGATCATCCATCGCCCATCACATGGATCGAGAAGATATACGCAAGTCTACTCTGGAATATCGATGCCCCGTCTCGATATTCCCACGACTAGGAACATTGAAGGATGTACTCATTGACTACCCAGGCCCCACTAGTATGATCTGCATCATAGTCCTGGAAGTCGAGCACACATCCTAAGGACTTTATCAACATGTAATAGAGAGACTGTAAGTATACATGTTAAGATAAAGAGCAACCAGATAGCGTACTATCATGTCGAGCAAGAAAGTCCTACCTATATATGTCCCCGAATCCACTACAATATACATCCCATGTACAGTAATGGCCTCTAGGGCATACATATAACTAACACTTATGTTCATAACTGCTTCCCAATATTTCTCCAGGATTGGATTAATATATACTTTTTGCAGCCAGTGTAAAAGCAATATCTGGTATGGTACTTGACATTTCATGATTAACTTAATTGCCTAAGCAAGTGATATGCTAATCATGCAAATACCTCTCCTCATCAGTCTAGAAGACATCTCTTTAGAAAGGGTGACTCCATCACCTACGGGTACACCACCACGCTAGGAGTCGTCCATTCTAAAACACATCAGACTAGTGTCAAAGTACCCAAATTAGGACACTTCCCCAATCTAGATCTAAAACCATAGATTTAGTGACCAGAATCCCTGATATTTTATCCAGATTCTATGTGGAGAAATATCTTGTGACAACCATAATATAACTTATCGTAGTATAGGAATATCACTTCCTATAAGGAATACGTCATCTAAATACCAGGACATCACTCCCTACAACCTTCTTTCCAGATCCATCTATTATTCTGATACAGTCAAACTCTATGACTGCCACATCAAGAATAGACGATCTATCTTCGACATAATTGCTTAAGTCTATAAATAGACATAAGCTACTTGCCCACCATATTTCTGCTGCTCCCACTGACTACAACAACCCTCTGGCAGAGTCATATACATGTGCACTTCTAAAGCTAATTTAAAATGACGTTATACTCCTCCACCTTCCAGATCTCATAGTCTAGGACAGCAGTAGTGGCAAGCCTGGGTGATCAAAAACCTCCCTGTAACCATCTTTGAGGAGACCGAAGTACCTCTCGGGTGGCTGAGGTTACCCACCAAATCTGCGGAGTGGCTAATGGATTGTCGAATCCAATTGAATGTTTAGGTTCTACTAAATTTTCAGTAATCGTTTATAGTTCTGGAATCACTTTCGGTTCTATCATACTCCCATTAATATTTTCTGAAAAGAATTCATTTTACTAAAACGGGCGGCGAGTCAAGAACAATATAACTATTGATCCTCCAAATGGTAGAATGTTAACTCTCGTCAAAGCCCGGGATAACCTACAAACTGCAATTACTGAAACGTGCCTAGAGTTTATCCAGATTCTGGTTTTAAGCATAAACCGGACAACTCCATAAACCTTAACATCGTTAAGATATGAATCCATTCTATATCTAATATAGAAACAAAGACACTAATTTAATTGGAACCAGATTCAAAATACATGCAGCTGTTTCCAGTGCATATCGACTAAATGGAAGAAGGCTAAGCAGCATTACTCATCAAGGAGTGAACTCACGGATGAGTAACCTGAGAGAGAAACAAGTTCTCAAATATATTACTTACAATGGAATACCTAGCATAAGTATCTATATCTTCGATCACCTCGAAGAATCCTGATACTTGCAACATATGGTTCTCTACTTTATTCTTATACCTATAACTTCTCAAAATCTGGACCTTATATTTCAACAAAATACTTGTCTAAAATTAGAGAAGTCATAAGTAAACAGAATATAGTATGAGGACCAACCCTTTTGACCTAATGGACATCAGACAACATATAATACTTTGTATAAGTACTCTGGATTTAATAACTCAAACCTTGTGTGTCGTAGGTTGAAAACTGTGTTATGGTTAAGAAGAATTACACCGTTGTTGAATACTCATTACCATCAACTGATATAAGTAAATTTCATAGACATAATTTCAAAATGTTATATCTCTTTATAAAATAAACATACAGATATATCATCTTGAAATTGGTGCATAACAACGGATATTCAAAACCAAATATTTACCGTTAGGTAAAACCCAGGTGATTTCATCAAATATCACCAATTACAAAGAATTTTGATATATTGAGGATCTAATCACACAATTCCCAATATTTTACTCTCACTCAACATCTGTAACGCCATACAGATGAGAGAATCAAGTCTGGTAAATACATATCCTGGAGTTAGAATATAATTGGGAATACAGTTTTCAATTAACACCGCACAGTAAAACTGAAACATGAAAATGTTTCGAAGGGGTGGCTGGGTATTCCTAGTAATGTCTCTTCTACTATCCAGATTCATGAAAATAACCGTATATTTACTTGCCCTCACTCAAATCCCTTCATATGTCTTTACTTCTTACCTTCTGTACACCATACTTAGGCTAATTGGTTTTCTTCTTTCCCTACTCTTCGGCACCAGCCTAAGATTTGGAAGAAGACTATCCAATAAGCGTAATGGGTGCACTCTCCTAATACCAGGAGCCCTCGCAACCTGAGAGAAGGTAAAGAGAAAAGAAAACCGAATAATTTATTCAATTTCTCCAGAACCGGAAACTATCCTCGAACTGAAACAAGTTCCTTCGAGTTCGTATGTAACTATACGATGGCATATCTAAGCAATATGGATCTTCGTAATGATACAAAGTGTTCTGGAGAAATGCAAAGGGGAAGTAGGAGTGGCAGGGGTATATGCAGCTTCGTCGTGAATGATAGTAGTCGCAATTTACTTTGCTCTCGCTCTAATCCCTTTATATGTCTTTACTTATTATCTTCTGTACACCACACTTAGGCTAATTGGTTTTCTTCCTTCCCTACCTTTCGGCATATGCCTATGGTTTGGAAGAAGACTATCCAATAAGAGTAATATGTGTACTCTCCTAATAATAGGGGCTCTCGCAACCTGAGAGAAGGGAAAAAAGAAAAGACAACCGAATAATCTTATTCAATTTCTCCAAAAACCGGAATCCATCCTCGAACAGAAACAAGTTTCTTCGAGTTCGTATGTAACTATACGATAGAATATCCAAACAATATTGATCTTCGTAGTGATACAGAGTGTTCTAGAAAAATGCAAAGGAAAAGTAGGAGCGGCATGGATATATACGACTTAATGACAATCTAAAAGCCAAAGTGTTTTAAGAACATTCGGTTAACTTGGTTCATGAGTTTTAGTTTAAGGTCGGGTCATGGTCACTGCCAAAGAGAGAGAGAGAGAAAAGAAACACTCTGCGTGCACTCTAACCTAAATTAAATTAGTTAATTATTTTATCTAATCAGACTGGCTCCCACTGTTTCCTCGAATTCTCCTTCAAACTCTAAAAGGAGAATTAGTCGGGATCATCTGAAAATCACCCAAGGAGTAACACCTACTCATCCGTGGGAATCGGGACCCAACTATCATCACATGATAACTTGATGGAAGCCACTCAAGTCACCACACTCCATAAGGTATGCACATACCTGGCAAGTTTCCTGTATATTTGAAACTCCCGATGTGGTTTTTTCCCATAACGGTTTATGACCTTGACAAAGACCAACAAATCATAAACCACTAGTCAAGTTCAACTCGTCATTATCCTGGATTAATCTAGACCCATCCGTACAAACCCTTGATAAAGGCCAATAAGGCTATACGACTGTTCTAGATAATCACATCTCTATGCAACAGACAAGCAATGTCTAACTACCATACACTACGTCTTGACAAAGGCCAACAAACGCAGCACGAATACTAGGTACTACTCATCCAAAATGATGGAGGGCTACAGTTGGTTTTTGGCGAAAAACCTTTAACATAATGAACTTGATATCGTTGAAAGAACTCAAGCAGTTTTTGAAAAGGAGTGGTTTAAGCTCCGCATTTTTAAAACGAGTGGTTTTGTAGAAAACCATGGTTTTAAAGAAAACCGAGTAATCTACAGTATCATAAAGTTTTGCTCAAGAGGTCACTCCCCGTGAAGAGATCTCGGCTCTTGCCTCCTAGAATGAGGTGCTGGATGTTCCTGAACGAACACAACTATGCAAAGCAAAAAAATACAACTATAGAGAAGTTATTACAAAAACGCAAACTTTCGCCCAAGAGATCACACCCTATAAAGGGATCTCGGCTCTTGCCGCGTCGAATGAGGTGCTGGATATTCATAACCGAATACCGCTGTACAAAGCAAAAAGAAAAGTTTGTAATAACAGTTTTTCAAAAATTGGTTCCAACAACATCATTTAGGTTTGTTTTCCTTGCATTAATTATAATTAATGCAGTCCCGTCAATTAATCCATATCACAGCAGAAAAGAACGAAAATACAATGTAAGTATATACCATCCGCATTCGCCACGGGGCTCCGTCATGCACCGTTAGGTTACTTAACTAACGGTGGAGCGGGGGGCTGGACTAGCGCGAATGCAAAAAATATACAACATCTACTAGTATTTATAAATATATATATATATATATATATATATATATAACATTCGTCCCAGGCATTATATAAGCAACATCACAGAAGAACGATAAGCAGCACAGAATAACGGATAATTTAGGAGCCACGGGTTTCCTTTAAGCCTCAAATGAAACCCGACGTTCCCCGGTTAGCCTGTGCAATGTATAACCAAGACCCCTACAAGTGCGACAAGTTACCCGTCAATCCCAGAAGTGAGGCAACTCCAATCAACAAAGTGAATGTGCCACCCAGCAATTCACGGAATCCGGTAACTTGAGCACCTCTCCATGGGTCATCCTATACCCCCTACGAGTGCGGCGAATAGCCCACCAATTCTAGAGTAAGACCCCCTCCATCTCAACGACATGAGATGAGGGCTCATTGCCCTCTATAACCCGGCTACTCGAGCACTCTGTTCACCGCCGAAAGATAGGGACCAAGACGTTGGGATGTCTGGCCTGAATTCTGGGGGCAGATGCTATTTGGATTTATCCGTCCACCTCTCCGAAGATACCAAGTTGATTTATGGCACCATATATCGGAGGTTTGGACAGACGCGACCGTTGTAGCAGACTTTATCAGACTCCCCCTCATTTTATGAGGGATTTTTGATTGTGGGGACGCTCTTCCTTGCAGGCGCAATCCCCTGCAGTTAATTATGTTACCGCATTGCGATAACCACTTTCTCCTGCTCCGGCAGTTCACTTCGTGTCGTGTGTGTGTTTTTGTTTGTTTTGGTTGCCCGTGGATTGTATACGGAGAGTAGTTTGTGTCATCGCCCATAGAGCGCGGATTAGTCCAAATCCGTATATTTGAGATTTGGGTTTAGGTCAAGAATTTGCTTGACGGGGCCCACGTTGGTAGCTTGGTTTGCCAACGGGAATGAACTTAGGACGCAGATCTCACATTTAAGAGGTCCATCGATTCATGGGATATTTGGGTTTGATCTAAGGATCATTAGCCATATTTGAGACTAAGATCGACTTATGAGCAATGAGCATATGGGCTCAACTGATCATTAGATCATATATGAATAGCCCATGGATAGTATACGGTAGTCATTATGGATACAGTCTGCAGGGCAAAACATATTAGTTTAAGAACGTCGCGGTCTAACATTCCATGTTTGGGACAAATGTTAGTTTAAGGACATTTCGGTCCAATGTTCCCTGTTTGGGAAGAAGATTAGTTTAAGGACATTTCAGTACATCATTCATCTTGTGCGCACGTGTTTTTGTTACGTGGCAGAGTGAACGATGGTGACATGGAATGCGCCCAATTTGGGGTGAGATCCGATTTAAGGTGTGCACGTCAGTTTGGAAGTGCATCAATGTAGGGTGTTTCATTCCCTATTTTGATGAAATTTTACATCAAATTAGGACGAGGAGTTGTTGTTGGTTGTCGGGACCCGCCATCTCTCTGAAGACGTTGAGAAATTACAACGACATATATCAGAGGTGTGAAGAGATGTACTCTTGAACCAAATCTCGTATTTTGAGGGAAAGATTGTGATGGATCATCTAAGAATCATTAGCCTTATTTGTGATTAAGATTAACTTAGGAGATATGGAATGAATATCATTTTGGATACCATCAATAAGAGATCATCAGTCATGTTTGAGACTAAGATCAGTTTGGAAATCACGAGTATATAGCCTCGGTTGATTTAAAATCAAAGAGATTTAATCTCAGGAAACTTAGCCAATTTGGCTTATATCGGTTTCAGCAGTGCTAAGCACTTAGTTGTATATAGCACTTACGTGTGTTTCACGTGATGCGCTATAATAGTGCTAAGCACTGATACTTTGTGGTGCTCGCGTGTGTTTCACGTGAGGCGCTCCAATAGTGTTAAGAACTAAATTTTTCCAGCGCTCACGTGTGTTTCATGTGAGGCGCTCCAATAGCGCTAAGCACTAGTTTTTCTCTGGCGCTCACGTGTGTTTCACGTGGGGCACTATGTTCTTTGGAGATTTATCTCTGTTAATATTTTTAGAGAACTTAAACCTTTGTTTTTGGTATTTTTACCATTAACGATCACCGAGATCACTATTTTGAGAATCTGGGATCGGGTTCTTTAAGAACTAAGTTCTTGTTTTATGAAGGAACCAAGTTCCTGGAGTATTATGAACTCCATATTTTCCATGTTCATGCTTTCAAAAGAGGTTAGACCTCTGTTAATGGTATTTTTACCATTAAGAATCACCAAGATCACTATTTTGAGAATCTTGGATCGGATTCTTTAAAAAACTAAGTTCTTGATTTGGAGGAACTAAGTTCCTGGAGTATTATGAACTCTATGTTCTTTCTTTTCAATTTTGTTCTTCCTTGAATTTTTGATTCTCCAGAACAAGATCTTTCCGATAAGAATTAAATTCTCAACTTGTGGGAGACTTGTCTTGTGGATATCAGATCCAGAGAAAGAACTAAGTTCTTTGAGAAGGGTTAAACCCTTAGATATGGTATGTCAGCTAAATGAGATATTTTGATCTCTTCTTTTTTCTTTACCTAGGGTTTTTTTAGGAGGGAGATCTTCTACTTTGGGAGAATTAAATTCTCCACTGATTTGAGAGCCTTCTGTATTTTTACAGAAGTTTATGGAGGATCTCCTTTCCTTTTTTCCTCCTCCCTCCTTTGATTAATCTCTTTACTCCTATTAATAGGAGAAGAGAAAAATCAATTTATTGAGAAAATCTCTCATTGAGAGATCGTGATTGATTTCATAATCAATCAAAAATGATCTTTTAGATCAATTGGTGAATTTTATTCACCATTGGATTTTTAATTCAATGACTCTTTGTTTAACAGAGAAGATTTCTTATTTGTTTAACAAGCTTAGAACATATTTTCCTAAGATAAAATTTTATTCTATCATATGAATATCTTGTTAGTTGAACAAGATTAGAATTTTATTCTATCATAAGGTTAGGAAGATATTTTCCTAATATAAAATTTTATTCTATCTAATAGAGAAGATCCTTCTTATTTGTTTATCAAGATTAGGAAATATTTTGCTAAGATAGAATTTTATTCTATCATATGAATATCTTGTTATTTTAACAAGTTTAGGAAATATTTTCCTAACCATAGAATTTAATTCTGTTTAACAGAGAAGATCTCTCTAATTTTAGGAAAATCAGGAAAATATTTCTCACATAGAATTTAATTCTATTGGATGGTTTAATTGGTGATATTTTTATCACAATTGGATTTTAAATCCAAGATTCTCTATTAGAGAAGATCTTTCCATATTAGAAGAAAAACATTTCCCAAATAGAATTTATCATCTGATGATTTATTATCACCATTGGATCTTTGACCAACGGCTCTGTTTAACAGAGAATATCCGAGTTTTTAGGGAAGTATCCCCATGAAGAATTTAATTTTGCTTGCTTTTAATTTGGGCGTCGGCGCTCACGTGTTGTGCACGTGGGCGCCACTTAAGAATTTAATTCTTATTTATGATAGGCTCTCATGCGCTTTGCACATTGGTGCCCACGTGAGGAGCACGTGCGGCACCGTAAGATTTAATCTTACAAGATCGGCGCTGGCGCTGGTGTCCTCGTGAGGAGCACGTGAGGCGCCGCCGCAACAAAATTTTAACAGAGCTTAGCTCTTTTATTATGTTTAAATATTAGAGGAACATGCGCTCCTGTGCTTTGCACATTGACGCCCATGTGAACTTCACGTGCGGCGCTACCTGAGGTGATAGTTACATGTTTTGCATGTAGGTGCATGTATTTAACACGTGGAGCTTTCCCTTTATTTTTATAAAGGAACAGCAAGCTCTGAGCCAAAATTTTTTTGGCAGGAACACACTCTACCGCGGGGTAATCCTAGTTAGAAAAGAAGAGTATATACACAATGGTGACATCGACCTTAATCCGGTCGTGCCCCAATAAAAGAATATACAATCTGGCAGAGACGACTGTCCACATGTCGGACGCTCGCCCAGCAATACTAAATATACAAATGAATCTGAATTGTATTACTACCATTGCACCATAGGCTATCCACCACAACAATCCATCCACAATATCAGCACAACACAGAACATCAACGTGAATATCATGTTCGCTAACCCATCTAGTTGAACATATAGCAACTAGTCGGGTTGTACCGCTCAATGAAATTCACGGTCGCAGATATTAACATATGCACTGATAAACACGTATCCAAAATTTCGATCGACTAAAACTTTTCCACATTGGCCTCAAATGCAAATCAGCACTCAAACAAATCTAGACTAAAACCAAATATCCCAAAAATCATATTTCCATGAATTAGAGCCCCAGAAAATATTTGGGGCACTGTTGCCTAAAAAGGACCGCGGTTCAGCCGCAAAATATGCCATTTTGCTTCTGTTCCGCGGTCGTTTTTTGGGATTAAGTGCACAAATTTTTTTCTTAGCTCTAGTTTTGCCTGCACATAATTTTAATACAACCAGAAAAAAAATTTGAACAATTTTGAAATTCGAACAGCAAGCAACAGTTTTGGAAATACGATTCGGAAAATTCTGTCGATTAAAACTTTAAACTTGTGTAAAATAGCTAGTAAAGATTTATGGGGTGGCTCTGATACCATGTTGGGTCAGTCAGCACAGCGAAAACAGATCGTGGCGTCCATAGGTCCCTTAGCAGCTAATTTTTACGTAATCCACTCACGACGGACTACAACCCGCCGGATCATATAACCGTACGGGGCACTCTGGGGGTAAGAGCCTTTGCTTCGCCGCTACTGTCACCACAGTGAGAACCCCCCATAGGTCGACATCCCTGCTTAGGAGCTTTGATACCATGTTGGGATTTGCTAGCGCTCTAGCCATCTACCGTGGCCGATGCAGAACAAGAATTGTGTTTAAAAATTTTCGCGCTAAAAAACCCGTCCTAGAATCGAACCATAAACCTAAAACTAGCTACAAAAGATAGAAGTGTTATACCGAACGATTCGTGTTCTTCGGTCTTCTACCCTCTTCTTTGGCTCCTCGAGGTCTTCTTGATCGAGCTTGGCCGCCGGTCCATCTCCGTCGAAGATGAGCCACTCGAAGGATGTAGCCCATGGCTCTAGCTCCATACTAAGAATTTAGTGAAGCAATTAGGGACTTTAGATTGCTAATCTAGAATGCCCAGGGATGTAGTGAGTTGCTCTAAGTGTGTATATATTTCTTTTATACCCTTGATTCTTAGCACATGAGATGGTAGGGTAGAAGATGAAGGAGGAAGATGATGAGCTTAAAAAAGGTTATGAAGAGAGAGAAGAAACAAATGGTGAGAGTTTTTTTTCCAAGTGACCATCCATCAAGTGAGAGAAAAAATGAAGCAAGGTTTTGTAAAATAATTTTTTCAATAAACATATTGTAACCATGCTAATAGTTTGCACAAATGAATTAACAATTCATTTGTCAACACTATTCAAGCATGGTTCTCACCATTCTCTCCTCTTTACCTTTACACCTCATTTCCATTTAAATAAATAAATGAATAATCCAAAATGAGCTGTCCACCTTCTAGAATGTTTTCCGTATAAATACGGATTACACTCAACTGTATATACATACATGTATTTGTACCAAAATACGAATACCCAAATAGATAGAATAACACAAAGAACATAATACCAGAATATACATATCGAAATATATATACGTAAATTATTAAATCAATACCTGATTTAATAATCCGGCTCAATCCTGAGCCGGCTAGTATTATCAACCGTCCGATCGAAAGTCCGGATAACTAGTACAATCATTCGATCAGAACCCTGCACGTATAAAAATACGGCTACTACATCATTTCGCCTGAACCAGAAAAACCCACTGTATGGGACTCTAAAGACTCGTCAATACGCTGGCAGTGGGTTTAACTACAAGCACGTCAGCGGCACTAGCTGTACGTAACGGCTATTCAGGTATTGAGCGAAAGGAAAGCCGACGAGCAAACTCATCTGAACCCATACTGAGCATGTCTGTGACAATCTCCATACAATCCAGTCTGTTCGTCTAAGAGTATCGCATATCGGGTCTAGGGGTGGATAAATTCAGACCCCTAATAACGCAATATTTTGTGTCGGTATGAAGCTTATCACCCACTGAGAAACTACTGATCCAAATCAGTAATTCTCGTCTAGCTTGGCCAAGGATTTCTGGTGATGGCCACCCGTACACAGCGCGACATCAACCCCCATACAGAGAGAGACGAATCCCCGATGATCCGCTCACTGCCTCCATGTGGCTCGGGACTGTACCCAACTAAAACTTATTTGAACGACTCCTTTGAGCCGTGGTAGGATAGTAATCAAAGCACAGTGAGAACTCACACAAGAAAAATGACGATCACAGGTCGAAAGACTAACCGGTACTCATGTCACCTGAGAACTATTATCTGACAATAAATATAATACCATCTAGTATATTCCCGGCGAGTCCGTCCAGTATAACTCATAATCCAATGAGCACATGTATACTATCTTAGGTGACTAACTGACACCAATAGCTTGTGAGACCGGCCACTACCCCTCGTCGGGGTCTCGAAAAGTATACACTAGTCTACTCCGGAGTATCGATATCCAGTCTCGATACTCTCTCGACTAAGGACATTTAAGGATGTGCTTATAGACCACCCGGCTCCTACGTATATGATCGCCATCATAATGCTGCTAATCAAGCAAGAATCCTATGGGCTCCATCAATATGTAATAGTGATCAGTAATACCACATTATGCATGTACAAGATGATAGTGACAAACCAGATAGCATACTATTATTTTGAGTAAGACTGTTCTACCCGTATAGGTCCTTCCTCAATCATCATAATCGCGTGCCTGCGATTACAATAATTGACTTGAGGGCACTATATCCAACAGTTGGACCATGCCATCATGGATGCCCAATAACCTAAAACCAACATGTTTTATACAGATGCAGTCAGAAAGAAAGGAATGCGATGGCTAGTAATAAAATGGACAATACACTATCCTAAAATAACATAAGAAAGGTATGTTTGTATGTATTCTTTTTTTCCCCTCTTAAAATTTTCTTAATATAGTTTCTTTAAAAAAAAAGCTCCTGTGTCCCAAACTTTTCGATGGCCATCTTTCTTAAACTATAAACGATAAGGTGTTGCTCTTTTTCCTCATATATTCTGATAATATGTTCATAGTTAATCAAGCAGAATTCAAATCCTAAACCTGTTGTACCTTCATTTAAAAATAAAGATTTTTTTTGAACTGGCTTGTAAGCCTGTCCAGTTACGGATGATCAAGATAAACGTTGAAACGGAGAATAAATCAAACTTAGAAAATAGAAAAAGACCAACACAAAAGATACGCAGAGATTTTACGTGAAAAAACCCAAACGGGGGCACAACGGAGATCGTTTTTATTAATTCAGAGGAGAGAGTTTACTTGGAGAATACAATATAAACTCTCGCCCTCACAGATCTCTCCCAAAAGAAGAGAGAGGTCCCTATCAACTTTTAGGGCTACATAGCGGCGGCCTTCTCTTGCTTGTACAATCAAAGTCTTAGGCTATTGCTCCATATTTATAACATATACAATGATACTTAGAGATAATATTGATTTAATTATTATTTATCTCTAAATAACTAATTAAATCTTATATTTAAACAAACAAAAGAAAAAATATTTAAATAAAAATGTAATAGATTGAAAAAAAAATGTTTACACGTGCAAAGCACGTGTCTTTCTTCTCTCCATCATATCCCTGGCGTCTTCAAGATCTTACCGTATTAACATACGACATCACTATAGCCATTCTCAAGCGCTAACCATCTCATAGGCTATCATCAGCACTGCCACATTGCCGACACCATGAGGCGTGCCTATAGGCACTTGCAGCTGCGCCATGCGCACTTTCGCTCCAACGCCCTCTCATGCCGTTGCAAGCCACTTAACTCCGCCGCTGACCATTGACTCGCTGTTAGTTCACCGTGCCTTTTGCGCCTTCGAAACTAATCCGAAACCATCACTTTCATAGATCTAGCAAAGATTGATTAGATCTTACAACCGGCCCTCCATCACCAAGATCGGACCATTGCCATGCGCTGGTACATGCACATCCTCTGCCAATTGCTCTGATCCATGACGAATCTTAAATGCGGCACCATCGATCTCATACGCCGTCAAGTCCTTTGTTTTTGGCATGCGTACAAGCTTTGATACAAGTTTGTTACAGATGATCGAGATAAACCAGAAACAAAAAATAAATCAAACGCTGAAAAAAAAGATCAATGCAGAAGGGACACAAAGATTTTACGCTGAAAACGAAATTCACGGGCACAGTGAATATCGTTTTCATTAATTTATATGAGAGAGTTTACATGGAAAATACAAAATAAATTCTCGCTCTCACAGATCTCTACCCAAAGGGGATTGGGGAGAGAGAGCTCTCACAAATATTAGGGTCATACTCTCTCTTGCTCGTACAATCTAAAACTTAGGCTATTGCTCCATGTTTATAGCATATGCAATGACACTTAGAGATATTATTGATTTAATTAAGATTTATATCTAAATAACTAACTAAATTTTATCTCTAAACAGACAAACAAAATATATTTAAATATAAACGTAATAGTTTAATTAGATTAATTAGGATTTATGACAACCCATCATATTCCATGCACCCACATACACACAACACACATACACATGTAAGAGATCTACGAATTTGCCAAGACATCGTTAACTTATTGCAGCTTTTCCTCCTGAGGCCCTCCTGGGAATTGAAACTCGCGCATTCCTTAGGAGGGAACATACCAATTGAGCCATTGTTCATTGGTTTTAAAACCAGAAGTTAACCCTTCTTCATAATCCGTCTCAAAATTGAAGTAAAATCCAAGCGATACAGTTGAAAACAAAATGCAATCTCAACTAATATCTAGATCACGAGTCCAATTCTTGGCAACAATGAAAGTATTGGTATGTATGTGCCACCAAAAACAACATAGACCCGACTGCATTTTTATTCTTGTAGAAAATAGACAAGTTCAGTTCTTAATTAATCCGTGTCAGGCAGGTAAGGAAAGCTTCAAAGATATATTGACATATAAATTATTTAAGTGATGTAAATCACAATGACTAATATATGGATCGGTAAAACACATGACTAATTGTGTGTTTAAAATGCTGGCATCATTTTACAAAACGAAGCTGGACTTAATGGATCAGCTCCCTCGAAGGATTTGTAGCCATTCATTGGAGGAAAAATTCCATGTGTCGGCTGTATACATCCGGACAAGAGAGAAGAAATAGAAGTATATATGAGTCCTTATATGTTGTTCGAAACTCTCTCTCTTTTTTCTATCTGGATGTATTACATCCGGCACAACGAATAATTCCCACGATGATTGGGGCTTTGGTGATAAGGTCAAGATATTGACGCCGTAAGATCGGTAACCGACCTATCGTAGGATCGGTTTTTTGAACAAAGAAATTCACAAGTGGGAACTATAAATGGGGTGGGTTGAAGCGTGTGCCCAATTGCCTAATAAATGACTCGAGTGATTTAATAATGATAAAGAAATTTATATCAGGCCTATATATAGATTCATTATTCATTATATATAAAATTTTATCTCGGTCGGTGTAACTAGAATGCAGCTCTGCTGTGTAACTTCCAATTTCAATAGAAAAAACATTAAAAGACGGAGAAAGAATTAATTTGTAAAATGTTCATATCATCATTTAAATTCCAAAATAGAAATTTATCCAACAATTCGGTTGCAATTTGATGTTAAAAGCAGCACGCAATTACTAATTCTTATTCAAATATAAACTGCCGTCCAGAATATTTCACGTACATTTTTTCCTTCCCACGTACGATGCACATGCGAAAGTTTTAGTAAGATGCGAACGACGGACATATCATCAGCCCGAGTGAGAGCGTGAGTCCCGATAATATGATATGCAAAAAATCAATTTTGTTTTATTTTGTTAGATGATCAAATTACAAATTGTTCTTTTTTTGATCTAAAAGCAAGATAATCACACTTAATCAAATGAGAATGGGCTGCTAAGTTCTCCTTTTACAAGGAAAGGGTGGAAAATATTCAATTTGGGTCGAAAATGTACCGATTATTTCCTAAATTAAAGTACAATGTAAACTCTCGATTGCAATTTTCTTAAACAACACCGTCCAAAAGAAGATTTTTCTTTTGCATGCATTTTAATCGTTTCTTTCAGAAGAATCAGCTTTCTAAGAAGGAAGGCCAAGATAGACGTGAAAAACCATCCAACAAGGAGGAAATGTCATTATTAATGGTATAAAAATATTCTTAAGAATCAGCTTATATTACATCCATGAGTTTTTGTTTTGTGTTATTTCTGTCCAAATGGTAAAGGACGAACAATTATATCAAGGATGACGGCAGATGAGACAAATTGTGGATGACTTTTCTGTCCAATTAATTTTTATTTTTATTTTAAAAAATGCGTGTATCTTTTAGTCTGGTCGATTTAGGTCTATTATTAATTACCTAAAAGAGAAAGGAGGGGGAGAGAAGGAATGGGGGACCTGATGGAGGGTCTGGATCTCCTTCAGATGTTACCTCCGTAGATTTGCTGTTGGTGACGATGGACGACTGAGATTGAATTGGAGGCTGCCTCCTGAAGCGTGTGGATCTCAATGGATTTGAGGTGTTTGAGGCCGAGCTACCTGCAAGGAAGTCCCGGGGTGGTTGTGCCACCGAGGACCCTCCGACGATCAAGTTAAACCGGATATTTGAGCAGAGTAACGGCTTAGTGAGGAAAGAATGACTTACTTCGATCGTCTGAAAGAGAGGTTTATATAGCGGTGGCGATGGGCAGGCAGGCGCGAGAATTGTAAGTCTACGGTAGCGCCCCGGCCATCTGTCCGAGGCCAAAATGCGGAAACGAAAACGTTTTCTAAACTAGAAACCGGCGCTATCGCAGACTTTAATTCCGGATCGAACCATTAACCTATAACTAGCAACTAGAGAAAGGTTAGAAAAGCTATACCGATCGATCCGTGTCCTTCGGTCTTTAGCCACCATCCCTAACTCCTTGCGGCATCTCCGATCTCCGGTCTCCTTGTCGGAAATGGCACCACATCTTCGAGTCTTTTTACGGGCTCCTGCTTCATCCGAAGCAACTCGAACACGAACTTTGCTAGCCGACGTGTCCAAGGCGATGTAGAGAATGTGTGTGACAACTTTGTCTATTGCATCCATTGCATGGATGGAGGTTGAAGATGAAGCCATCTATGGAAATGGTGAGATAGAGGAAGAAGAAGAAGAAGGGGCATTTTCTTTTCTTGTGTTGAATATTATGAGAGCACTAGAATGAAACTCAAGAGCCAACCCAAAGAGATATGGCTACCCTTTCTCTCTCCATCCATCAATTCAACACACAAATTAATCAATTAAGTGACATTAGCACTAAAAAAGAGACCATGAGTCACCTAATTGATTGTGCCTCTTCATGATGACTTCCACTCACATTTTCCACCATTTATAAACATTAATCCAAATGTTTACAACAACAAAAAGATATGACAATATCTAAAGTAAACTCGTGATGGATCACAAGGATACCCCTCACCTGTATATACATACCTGCATCCACATTCCGACTGAATGCGAATGCGATGAGACTAAAGTAATCCAACAAATCTAATACTAGGATCCGACTTAAACCAAAGCCCACTAGTATGATCTGTCCGATCATGATCCGTTCACTACTGCACGTATATGATCGAACCCTCCATATATCATATGGCCTCTACAACGTTTCGCCCGAAACTTGAGAAACTGTCTGTGGGGGACTCTAAAGACCCGTCAATATTTTGGCTGTGGATTTAACCACTAGCACGTCAGTGGTACTAGCTGTATGTAACGGGCTACCAGGTATTGACCAAAAGGGAGGTCGATGAGCGAACTCATCCTGACACCCTACTGAGTCTGTCAGTGACAATATCCGTATAGTCCGGTCCGTTCGTCTATGAGCATCGCATGTCGGGCCTAGGGGGTTGGTAAAAGTCAGACGGTACAAGTCATGTCGGAGTGTAGCCTAGAACACCCTGAGATACTACTGGAATACCTACCAGTAAATCTCCTGTCTTGGCCAAGGACTTCGTATAATGGCCCTCCTAGACACAGAGCGATCTCACCCCCAATACCGGGAGAGACGAAACCCCTGCCGATCCGCTCACTGCCTCCATGTGGCTCGGGACTGTACCCAACTAAAACCTGTTTGCACGACTCCTTTGAGCCGTGGTAGGGTAGTAATCAAAGCACAGTGGGAACTCATACGAGACAAATGACGATCTCAGGTCGATGAACTAACCTGTACACATGTCACCAGGGAACTGTTATCTAACGTCAGGTTTAATACCAACTAGCATGTTCCCAGATAGTCCTGTCCGGTGTACTCATAACCCAATGAGCACCTGTATACATCTTAGGTGAACCAACTGACACCAATGGCTCGTGAGACCGGCCACCGCCCCTCGTCGCGGTCTCGACTGTATACACTAGTCTACTAATGGAGTATCGATGCCCAGTCTCGAAAACTCCTACGACTAGGGACCATTTAAGGATGTGCTTATAGACCCCAGCTCCTACGTATATGATCGCCATCATACTGCTGGCCGTCAAGCAAGAATCTTAAGGGCTCTATCAATGTGTAATAGTGATCTGTAAGGTCACCTAAAGCTGTACACGATGATAGAGATAAACCAGATAGCATACTATCATCTTGAGTAAGACTGTCCTACTGGTATAGGTCCTCCTTCAATCATTGCAATCACGTGCCTGTGATCCAATAATTGACTCTGAGGGCACTATATCCAACAAGAATCACACCGGCCGTTACGCCCCTGGCGTTACGCTCGTGTGATAGGCGGGATCCCGCATTAATGACGAGACAGTCTCGTTAATGGGGATCGTGATGGCGTGGAACACGGGACGTGGCCGGCGGATATCTCGCGCATGGCGAGATTCACGGAGCCGTGGCGAAGGCGCCCGTGATCGGTGCTGTGGGTCGGTTTGGGTGAGACCGAGGAAGATGAGCTCGACTGGAGGCTCGGGCACGAGCGGGAGGCCGAGGTATCTTGGTTCTGCTGTAGCCCGGAGGCGAGCTGAGAGGCCAAGGAGGCCAATTGTGCAGGGGGCTTGGAGGCGAGCCAATGGTTGTTTGTAAGGCGGGCATAGGAATGGTGTGGACGGTCGTAGAAGGTCGGCTATGTCCATGTATCGCAGACCCGGGGTATTCTTCCGACGTACCGTGCTTGGTCCTTTCTTGCGAGCTTCGGGACACGTCATTTGCCACATGTCACGATATGGGAAATCACCGATATCGAGCATCATCATTAGCCCCTCACTCTCGTCCCGACCCGCTCAAGGGTCAGGTCGAGAGTAGTCTGCCGGGTCACCCGAGGTGAGCTTCTTTTCGAAGATATCGTAAGTGCAAATTCCCGGGCAATCAGTCGTATTTTCTTGATGACGTCAGCGGATCAGGGGTCAGATCTTTCATTAAAGAGGATGCGCCGGATCGTGCGTACGTTCGCCGAAGCGACAGCCCACGTGTCTGGCGCTGGTTGGCTGACGCGACGGGCCGCAGATTTCCGGCGTCCGATGGGGTGCGACCAATGATCGCGCGACAGGTAGAGCGATGGAGGCCGTCGAATGCGATGGGTCGTTTTGGCGGGAGATGACTGTCGTCGTTGGATGTGTACGCCGGCAGCTACAAACAGAGGTGGGGTCCCCATCAGGGCCCATACCTCTTCATAATTCCCTCGTCCTGAGTCTCGTTAGGTCGGCACTCTCCTTTTTAGGTCGGGTATCTGCGTTTTCTTTCCCGAAGACTCATCCCCTTCATCGGGTTAAATGTTTTTTTGTGGAGAGTCTGTAGAAATAGTTCGGGTAGAGTCTAGGGAGCCCTCTGTAGGCTCTTCCTCTTCTTCTTCTTCTTCTGAGTCAAGCCCGCTTCTCCCCTTGGCAGAACAAATGGACCGATCCAGGATTCTTGCTGCCCTCGGTGCCCTGTCCCATAAGAGAGCAGGGGGCGTGGCTGTGCCTCGGGCTGACCCGAGATCCGCACCAAAAGAGTCGCCGGCGACGAGGCCATCTGCCTTGACCCGAGCCCCCGATGATTGCCGCGGCGGCAGTCAGAGGCTTCCGCGGGTTCCCGAACCCCGGACGAGGGAAGCGGAAGAAGACGAAGACGAGGTTCCTTTTAAGAGGAAGAAGACGGTCTCTTGCGCACCATCGACTGAGATTCTCGAGGGGATTCATGTGCAGGAAGGGAACGCCTATTTCGTAGTCCCGTCCGGGCTTTCCGTTGCTGCCAGCCCGCTCGATGATATGGAAGAGTCGGCCGGAGGCAAGATTCCACGGAGGACCATGAAGGCCCAAGTGGCAGCTATAGCTCAGGAGGCGGTGCAGGTACGTACTCCCTTATATGTTATTTTGAGTGCCCTTTTCTTAGTTCGAGCGTCTATAAGTCTCTCTGTTGTTTTTCATCAGATCCTTCAGCACTGCGCCCTCGTTGCTCGCATGGAGGCCGAGGAGATTGCCCCTGCTATGAGGTGGGCGGGGGAGTCCTCTTTGGAGGCCGAGGACCCGCGACTCGAGCTGCGTCAGGAGAGGGAGAGGATGGTCGTCCTCGAAGCCCAATTGGCCGCCAGGGAGCTCACCGTCTCAAAGTGTCGGGAGTCCCATCGCCGGTTAAGTGAGTCCCACCGAGCCATCGAGGCTAAGTTGGTGGGGCTGGCCGATCTCTATGCAGCAGTGAAGAGGGCGCGAGATACCAGTAGACGAGATGTCGAGGCTGCGCTTCAGGTGGCGAAGGTCGCCAAGGTTCGAGCTCGAAAGGCGGTGGCCGATTACAAGGGTCGGACCAGTTTTACGCCGACCTTGGCGAAGCCTCTGCCATTGTATGGCACGAAGCTCTTGATGGCGTCAAGGCGCAGTTTCTGGAGTTTGCCGACGGTGATCTCCGCGCTCGGGTCCCACTTTCGGTGGTTATGCCTCCGGCAGATGGTGATGAGGGAGGGGCTGCTGCTGAAGCGGAAGGCCCGGCTCCTGAGGATGGTGCCGAGAAAGGTGAGGTCCATGCGGGGCTTGCGGCCTGAACTTTTTGGCTTTTTATTTTTCTTTTTCTTTCGTAAGCCTCTGGGCAATTTGGTAAGGCTGGGGGGGCCCAGAGTACCTTGTAAAAGATTTTGGAAGTTTGAAAGAAACTTAGTCTTTTTCTTCCGCGTGACAATGCTTTTCCTGCGTGAGTACTGAGCTTGTCACTTCTGCCCTCGATCAAGTGTTAGGCTGCAGGTCGATGGCCGGTGTTTTAGATAACGATCGCACTTCGAGTGTTTGTCGATTAACCGCTGTGAAAGAAGGTCGGTGTCCTCTAGCCCCCGGAGTCGAGGTGGTGATCGTTTTCTTGAATAGTGTGGAAGAACCTTTGTTGCAAGAAGGTTTGTGCTTGCCAAAGAATTTGTAAGTGCACGGCGGCGCCCCGGCCTCCATCCCGAGGCCAAATGCGGAAGCGATGGTTAACTTTAAATTTTCTTGAACCGGCACCACCGCGCACTAAAACCCGGATCGGGCCATTAAACTAGTCCTAGCTAACTACAAGATGGGAAGAGAGATATACCGAGTGATCCGTGTCCTCCGGTCTTCTCGTCGTCGTCCCGATCTCCCGCGGAAGCTCCGGTCTCCACCTCGTCGCCGGAAGGGCACCACGTCGCCTGCTTCTTTTACGGGCTCCCGCCTCTATACCGAGGCAACTCGGGCACGAAGCTGGCGAGTCGACGTGCCCAAGATTTGCTGTAGAATACGTGTAGAACAATGTCTCATTTTGGGGTTATGGAGTTTGCCTTTTGGTGGAGAAAATGAACTAAGCTTTTGGAGATGGTGTTGTGGGATTTTTCCAACATGAAATGAACCAAAATCCCCCCACCAAAATGTTTGGACAGCCCCCATAAGAAGTGGCCGGCCATGCTCATTAGGGAAAATGAGAGAGGAGGGAAAAAAATGAGAGTGGGGGTGAGTGAATAATGCAAGAGAGAGGGAAAAAGAAATCATGTGAAGAAATGATCACCAATAAAAAACAACACTCTTCCAACCTCATCATAACCCATCACCATCACAAAAGTCATGTCATCATGAACTCAAGAAAGTCAAGCAATGATGGTGCAAGTATCATGATACAATAATATGCAAAGAACACCCTCCACAAATACTCATTTGCACAAATGCAAATAAGCCCTCCTCCACCAATTTTCGGCCAATGAAGGATACAAATGAAAATGGCCGAAACGGAAATCAAACTGGCAACTCCAGAAAGCTGGTCCCGTAATAAATTACAGGAAAACCCCGATACTGTGTATACACACCTGCATCTGTATTCTGACCGAATACAAATGCAATGAGACAAAATCTACACTGTACTATACTAGGATCCGGCTTAAACCAAAGCCGGCTAGTATTATTCATCCGATCCTGATCCGTGCAATACCGCACGTATCTGATCGAACCCTGCCATATACCCATACGGCCTCTAGTACTAACCGTCCGATCCTGATCCGTGCAATACCGCACGTATCTGATCGAACCGTGCCATATCTCCATACGGCCTCTACAGCGTTTCGCCCGAAAGCTTGAGTAACTGAATGTGGGGGACTTTAAAGACTCGTCAATACTATGGCTGTGGATTTAACCACTAGCACGTCAAAGGTATTAGCCATACGTGACGGGCCACCAGCTATTGACCAAAAGGGACGTCGATGAGCGAACTCATCCTGACACCGTACTGAGCCTGTCAGTGACAATATCCGTACAGTCCGGTCCGTTCATCTATGAGCATCGCATGGCGGGCCTAGGGGGTTGGTAAAAGTCAGATCCCCAAAAGCGGCACAAGTCGTGTCGGAGTGTAGCCCAGAACACCCTGAGATACTACTGGAATACCTACCAGTAAATATCCTGCCTCGGCCGAGGGCTTCGTGTAATGGCTCTCCTAGACACAGCGCGACCTTACCCCCAATACCGGGAGAGACGAACCCCTGAAGATCCGCTCACTGCCTCCATGTGGCTCGGGACTGTACCCAACTAAAACCTGTTTGCATGTCTCCTTTGAGCGTGGTAGGGTAGTAATCAAAGTACAGTAGGAACTCACACGAGACAAATGACGATCCCCAGGTCGATGAACTAATCTGTACATATGTCACCAGGGAACTGCTATCTGACGTCAGGTATAAGACCAACTAGCATGTTCCCGGCGAGTCCTGTCCGGTGTACTCATAACCCAATGAGCACTTGTATACATCTTAGGTGAACCAACTAACACCAGTGGCTTGTGAGACCGGCCACCGCCCCTCGTCGGGGTCTCGAATGTACACACTAGTCTACTCTGGAGTATCGATGCCCTGTCTCGAAACTCCCACGACTAGGGACCTTTTAAGGATGTGCTTATAGACCCCAGCTCCCACTTATATGATCGCCCTCATACTGCTGGTGGTCAAGTAAGAATCCTAGGGTCTCTATCAACGTGTAATAGTGACATGTCAGGTCAGCTAAAGCAGTACACGATGATAAAGGAAAACCAGATAGCATACTATCATCTTGAGTAAGACTGTCCTACCGGGATAGGTCCTCCCTCAATCATTGCAATCACGTGCCTGTGATCCAATAATTGACTCTGAGGGCACTATCTCCAACAGAATTGGCCGAGCGTTGTTGCTGCCCGGTGCCTCTTGGCGAGGGCTTTAATCCTTAGCGCGGGAGGGGCCGTAAGAGGCCTGTTAAGGATGGGCCGAGCAGGGTTGCTGCCCGGTGCCTCTTGGCGAGGGCTTAGATCCCTGGCGTCGTGGGGTAGGAAACTACCAGCCAGGGATAGCCGAGCAGGCAGCCGCTCGGCTGCTTCTTGGTGAGGGCTTCGATTCCTGGCGTTGTGGGGGTAGGGAACTACCAGCCAGGGATAACCGAGAAAGGGCGAGCTCGGTTGCCTTTTGGTGATGGCTTCGATCCTTAGCGCGGGAGGGGCCGCAAGAGGCCTGCTAAGGATGGACCGAGCAGGGTTGTTGCCTGGTTGCCTCTTCGCGAGGGCTTAGATCCCTGGCGTTGTGGGGTAGGGAACTACCAGCCAGGGATAGCCGAGCAGGGTAGCCGCTCGGCTGCCTCTTGGTGAGGGCTTCGATCCCTGGCGTTATAGGGTAGGGAACTACCAGCCAGGGATAACCGAGCAAGGGCGACCCCGATTGCCTCTTGGTGAGGGCTTCGATCCTTAGCGCGGGTGGGACCGCAAAAGTTCTGCTAAGGATGGACCGAGCAGGGTTGCTGCCCGGTTGCCTCTTGGCGAGGGCTTAGATCTCTGGCATCGTAGGGTAGTGAACTACCAGTCAGGGATAACCGAGCAGGGTAGCCGCTCGGCTACCGCTTGGCGAGGGCTTCGATCCTTAGCATGGGAGGGGCTGTAAGAGGCCTGCTAAGGATGGACCGAGCAGGGTTGCTGCCCGGTGCCTCTTGGCGAGGGTTTCAATCCCTGGCGTTGTGGGGTAGGGAATTACCAGCTAGGGATAACCGAGAAAAGGGCGAGCCCGGTTGCCTCTTGGTGAGGGCTTCGATCCTCAGCGCGGGAGGGACCGTAAAAGTCCTGCTAAGGATGGACCGAGCAGGGTTGCTTCCCGGTTGCTTCTTGGCGAGGGATTAGATCCCTGGTGTCATGGGGTAGTGAACTACCATCCAGGGATAGCCGAACAGGGTAGCCACTCGGCTGCCTCTTGGCGATGGCTTCGATCCTTAGCGTGGAAGGGGCCGCAAGAGGCCTGCTAAGGATGGACCGAGCAGGGTTGCTGCCCGGTGCCTCTTGGCGAGGGCTTCGATCCCTGGCGTTGTGGGGGTAGGGAACTACCAGCCAGGGATAACCGAGCAAGGGTGAGCCTGGTTTCCTCTTGGCGAGGGCTTCGATCCTCAGCACGGGAGGGGCCGCAAGAGGCCTGCTAAGGATGGACCGCCCAGGGTTGCGTGAAGATTCATCCGACCCTCCCGACGTGTGGACATCGGGAAGGGTAACGGTCACGGACGATACGTGTCAGGAACGTACGGGGGAAGGCAGAACGTTTCGGGAAGCCGCGTCAGTTTCGCTACATGGCGGTGTGGCATTGGAGTAGTCGCTGCGATTTCCAAGATCCACGCCGATACGAGCGAGAATCCGGGTCCTTTAAGATTTTGTTTGAGGTTATCAATAGGGAAGGAGATGGCAGCTCCTTCGGCACCGCTTTCCTTCGAGATGACTGGGCGCGTGTATTTAATTGAAGAGATCATCACCCTTGGTGATGTCTCCTTGTATGAATAATCTCTGGCCGGGGATGGGTACCGGGGAGTGGTTCGGCGCCTCGAAGATCACTTCGGCCGGCTTCTTCCTCGGCGGTCGTCCCTGCTTCAGATATTGATGTAAGCGATCTGGAGGAGGTCCCCGGGGACAACCCCTTCACTGAGGAGCTTCTGGACGAGGCGCTCGACAAGGTGCATTTGATCTTCCTGTTCGGCCTTATCTCGAAAGCCAGGCACGACCGATCCTTGGCTCTGATTCTAGAGTGTTTCAAGATGAGGTACATCGTGGGCCAAGGCTCGGAGGGCGGAGCGCCGGGTGCTTCTGTGGTGTCCCGGGTCCGCGTGCAGCATCAGCAGGAGCGGGCTGCAGCGGCTAGGGCCCGGCTAACGGAAATATACTCTGAGTATCACCAGGAGTACTTCCTTGATCCCATTCCACCTCTATTGTAACTTTTTCTTTTTCTGTAAGGCTGAGGAGCCTATAGTACCTTTTTGAATGAATAAAATTCTTCTTATCGCAATGTTTTGGCGTTCCCTTCTTATTATTTAAACAGAAAGGACTTTAGAAAAGTTTACATTGTCCTTGTGAAAGAAGAAATACACAGTCATAGATATTCCCCTCACTGGTACAACTTGAGCTTCTCAGCGTTGTAAGGCCGTGGAAACTTGTGCCCGTCCGCATCTTGCAAGCGGTAGGCTCCGCCGGGAAGAACCTCGGAGACGAGGAAAGGACCGTCCCATTTCGGGGAAAACTTATGCAGCCTGCCTTGATCGACGAACTCATTTCGCCTCAGGACTAGGTCTCCGGTCTTGAAGAAGCGACGCTTGACTCGCGCGTTGTAGTATCGGAAGTTTGCTGTTGATAGGCGGCAGCTCTGATTTGAGCCCGGTCTTGTTTCTCCAACAAGATGTCTAGGTTGGTCCGGAGGGCCGTGGTATTTGCTTTGTCGTCGAAGTGTTCGACCCGGTGACTGGGTAGCCCAATCTCCGCTGGGACTATTGCCTCGGTCCCGTAGCAGAGGCTGAAAGGGGTTTCCCCGGTGGGGGTCTTCTTTGACGTGCGTAGGGCCCATAGAAACCGCGGTAATTCCTCGACCCAACTGCTTTGGTGTCCTTCTAGGCGGATCCGGAGGCCTCGGAGGACGTCCCGATTAGCGACCTCGGCTTACCCGTTGCATTGGGAATGTGCGACTGTGGCAAACTTCATGAGGATATGATACTTATTGCAGAATTCCTTCACTTTCTCGTTTTTGAAGTTTGTCCCGTGGTCGGTGATGATACACCTTGGGATGCCGAATCGGAATATCACGTTGTTCTGCAGGAACTTGATAGTCGTGGTGGCATCCGGTTTTCTGATGGGGATGGCCTCAATCCACTTCGTGAAGTAATCCACTGCGACGAGGACATACTTGTGCCCGCCCGTACCGGTAGGGAACTGGGCTATCATGTCCATTCCCTACTGGGCGAACGACCACGGGGAGGTTAGGGCGGTCAGCTCGGTAGCCGGAAGGCGAGGTATGCTTCCGTGGAGTTGGCAACTTTTGCATCTCCTGACGAGATTCTGGGCGTCTTGGTGAATAGTTAGCCAGTAGTACCCCTGGAGCAATGCCTTCTGGATTAAGGTGCGGGCCCCTTGATGTGCATCGCCGACCCCTTCGTGGATTTCATGGAGGACGTAGTCGACTTCGTGGATCTCGACGCACCGGAGCAGGGGCTGAGTGAAGGACTTCTTGTAAAGGTTCCCATTGCTCCAGACGAAGTGACGGGCTTTGGCTCGGAGACGGCGTGCTGCTTCCCGATCTTCTGGGAGCGTACCTTCCCTTAGGAATTCCACGAGGGGCTTCCTCCAGTCCCGGTCTTCTTCCTGGGTTGTGTACACGTGAAGTATTGTCGCCCCGTCTTCCACGCTGGGCCGTGGAAAGATCTCGAAGAGGATAGATCGCTTGTTGTTGGCCGAGTAGGATGAAGCCAGCTTACTCAGGGCGTCGGCTTGTGCATTGAGCTATCTGGATATTTGCTCTACCTGGACTTCGTCGAAGTTCTTTTGAAGTCTTCATACCTCGGCTAGAGACTTCACCATTAGAGATTCCCGAGCCTCGAAATGGCCGGTCACTTGGCCAACGACTAGGGCTGAGTCACTGCGGATCCGAATTATTTTCAGCCCCATCCCGGAGGCCATGCGCAGTCCAGCCAACAGGGCCTCGTATTCTGCCGCGTTATTTGAGGCCTTGAACCCGAGCTTCAAAGAATACTCCATTTCTGCCTCGTTCGGGACTCGAATGATGAGGCCAGCACTACAGCCTTCCTCGGTCGAGGACCCATCGACGTAAATGATCCACTCAGGGACTGAGTCGCGCCTCCCCTCGATTGAGGGTTGAGCCGCGAGGGTCGGCGTGGACTCCGGTTCCTTACTTGGGATAGTTGGGATAGTGCACTCGACGATAAAATCGACCAGGGCCTGTGCTTTGATGGCCTGCCTCGGGTGGTATTTTATGTCAAACTGGGACAACTCCCACCTCCACTTCTCTAAGCGGTCCGAGGATTTGGGTGAGGCGAGGATAGCCCCCAACAGGCGCTCGGTAAGGACGAGGATGGTGTGCGCCTGGAAGTAGTACCGTAGCTTTCTTGAGGCCACAATGAGTGTCAAGACGATCTTCTCTATGGATGGATACCTCGTTTCTGCATCTTTGAAGACGTCGCTCACATAGTATACCGGCTTCTGCACTCCGTCGACCTCACGGATGAGCACTGAGCCCGCTGCTTGGTCGGATACCGCCAGATACAGTGATAGTTCGTCTCCTTCAATCGGTCGGGCGAGCAGCGGTGGTGTCGCAAGGCGCCTCTTTAATTGGTCAAAGGCGGTCTGGCACTCCTCTGACCACTCGAACCTCGGGATGTTCCTTATAGCTTTGAAGAACGGGAGGCACTTCTCCCCAGAACTCGACATGAAATGGCTCAGAGCGGCTACCCGCCCCGTCAGTCGCATGATCTCGACATTAGTCTTGGGCGCGGCCATGTTGAGGATAGCTTCGATTTTCTCTGAGTTAGCTTCGATTCCGCTGTGGGTGACCATGAAACCGAGGAACTCTCCCCCGGTGACCCCGAATGCGCACTTGGCGGGGTTCAGTTTCATCTTAAACTTGCGGAGTACTTCGAAGGCCTCGCCCAGATCCTTGGCGTGGTCGACCGACAAGACTGATTTGACGAGCATATCGTCAACGTAAACTTCCATGTTCCTGCCGATCTGCGGCTTGAACATGCGGTTCACCAATCGTACGTAGCTCCGGTGTTTTTGAGGCCGAAGGACATCACCTTGTAGCAATATACCCTCCGGTCCATTGTGAATGCGGTGAGATCTTCGTCTGCCGGATTCATACGGATCTGATTGTAGCCGGAAAAGGCATCCAGGAAGCTCAATAGCTTGTGGCCTGCCGATCTGTCGACGAGCTGATCTATCCGAGGGATGTGATAGTTGTCTTTGGGGCAGGCCTTGTTGAGGTCGGTGAAATCGACGCACATGCGCCACTTCCCGCTTGACTTTTTGACCAGAACTACGTTTGCCAGCCACTCCGAATAGGGCACATTCCGAATGTAGTTGGCGGCGAGGAGCCGATCTACTTCGTCCTCGATAGCCTTCTGTTTGACTGGGGCGAAGCTTCGCTTTTTCTGCCTGACGGGTCGGGCCGTAGGATCTACCCCGAACTTGTGAGATATGATTTTGGGGTCAATCCCAGGCATGTCAGCAGGCGTCCAGGCGAACATGTCGGAGTTGTTTCTGAGGAAATGAACTAGTTCATCTCGCTGAGTTCCTGTCAGAAGCGACCCGATCTGAACAATTTTTTCGTCGTCCCCTTCTACGAGAGGGACCTCTGTCAGTGGCTCCACCGGGGTCCCTCGTACTTCTTTTTGCTCGTCTCGAGTTTCCAGAGAACCCATGATGTCACCTTCGCCCCCGACATCGTCGATTGGCCGCTCAGACGATGATGTTGCGGTGAAGCAAACCTTTGCAATCCGCTGTTCTCCATAGACCCGACCTATCCTACCCTGGTCGAGAGGGAACTTCATCGCCAGGTGGTAGGTCAATATCTGTGCCTGGAGGGAGTTCAGCGTTGGGTGGCCAAGTAGGATGTTGTAGGCCGATGTGATTCTCGCTACGATGAATTCCACAGGCACTGTTCGCGTACGGCCGTCCTCCCCGACGTTAAACTGCAGAGTGATTACCCCTTCCGACAGGATGGAGTGGTTGGTGAATCCTGAAAGGACGTAGGAGGTCGGCCTTAGGTCTGCCGGGGTTAGCCCCATGCGCAGAAAGCAGTCGTAGAAGAGAATGTCCGCCGAGCTTCCCGAGTCGACCGGTATCCTATGCACATCGTATTGGTGGACCCGAGCCGTAATCACCAGAGGGTCTTTGTGGGGCAGGGATATGCCGTGGAGGTCCCCGTCGTAAAAAATGATCGGCTCGGTCTCCCTGGCCTTCTTCCTCGGATGGATGTTGGCCTCCACGATCGGCGTGGGGTGCCGAGTCTCGTTGGTACTCAACGTACCCCCCGCCGACATGACTATGATTTTGATGAGTCCCGGTTTCTTTCGATGAGGTTCCTTAGGCCCCCTGGCATGGTAGTCTTCGAGCTGTCGTGACGAGTCCCTGTTCTCCGCCGAAAGACTGGAAGACAAGCGTCTTGCCTGAATTTGGGGGCAGATACTATTTGGTTTTATCCGTCCACCTCTTCGAAGATGCCAAGTTGATTTATGACACCATATATCGAACGTTTAAACGGATGCAGCCGTTGTAGCAGATTTCGTCAAATTCCCCCTCATTGTGAGGGGTTTTTTGATTGTGGAGACGCTCTTCCCTGCAGGTGCAAGCCTCTGTAGTTAATTACGCTACCGCATCGCGGTAACCACTTTCTCTTTCTCCAGATGGTCACTTCGTGTCGTGTGTGTTTGTTTTGTTTGTGGTTGCCCGTGGATTGTATACGCAGACTAATTTATGTTGTCGCCCGTAGGGCGTGTATAAGTCCAAATCCGTATTTTCTTAGATTTGGGTTTGGGGTTGGGTTTAAGGATACGTTAGTCTCATTTGAGACTAAGATCAACTTAAATATTTGTTAAGGATATGTTAGTCTAATTTTAGACTAAGATCAACTTAACAGGATCATTTAGATCCAACAAAAGAGCATTTGGGCTCTATTGTTTAGTTTAGGGACATCGCGGTCGATTACCAGTTTAAGGACATGGTGGTCCAGTGTTAGTTTAAGGACATCTCGGTCCAAGGTTAAGGACATCATAGTCCGTGAGTTTAAAGACCTCACAGTCAAGGTTAAGGACATCATAATCCGTGCGTTTAAAGACCTCACAGTCAAGGTTAAGGACATCACAGTCAAGGTTAAGGACATCATAGTTCGTGAGTTTAAAGACCTCACAGTCAAGGTTAAGGACATCATAGTCCGTGAGTTTAAAGACCTCACAGTCAAGTTTAAAGACGTCATAGTCTATGGAATGTATGGTTTTTGGGACCCATCACCTCTCTGAAGACGTTGAAGGATTATAACGACATATATCAGAGGGGTTCAGAGATGTACCCTTGAACCAATGTTGATTGGGAAATCTGCAGTCTAATTTGGGACTAAGATTAATTAATTAGATTATGAGCGCATGGGCTCAGTTAAATCTGAATTGAGGACTTATGGCCTGTCTTGGGCTAAGTCTAATCAATTTAAAATGTTTAACATTTATTCTGGGCTGTTAGGCATTTGTTTGGGCTTGGCACTTTTAACAATGCTGAGCATTGATTTAAATTGTGACAATGTTTATCTTTTATTGAATGCTGAGCATTCATCATAGCTCTGGGGTTTATTAAAGAACAATTTATGTTCTATCAGCGCACACGTGAGGAGCACGTGATGCGTTTGGCGCCAGTCAAAGAGCGCAGTGCGCTATGGTTAAAGCGCTAACGCGCTTAGCGCCAGATGTGAAGCGCTAATGCACTTTGCGCTACAGAGCGCCGATGTGCTTAGCGCTTTGCGCTAGATGTAGAGCGCTGATGCGCTACAGTTAAAGCGTTGAGGCGCTTAGCGCTGGTGCTATATAATGAGCGCAGAGCACTTTTAGTAATGCAGCGCACACGTGAGGAGCACATGGCGCGCTTAGCGCGAGCCAATAAGCGCAGTGCGCTGTGTTTGAAGTACTATGGCACTGCAGCGCTTTTCTCTAGATGAAGAGCACTAAGGCACTTTTAAATTTGGAGCGCTAAGGCTCTTCTTAGGTTAACTTTGCGCTCTGAAGATTATCTCTTCTTTGATAAGAGACTTTGTCTCAAGATTCTAAGAACAAAGTTCTTAATTTATAGGAGATATTTCAATCACTTTTTGATGAAAGGCTTTGCATTTATGGATCTGTGATCCTGAGAGAATTGAATAATTCTCCCCCCTTTTATAATGAGATGTTCATAATCTTTTTTGTAAAATACAATTTGTCTTATAGATTTATGATATGTGAAAGAAGTATGTACTTCTTTGTTTTATGATGAGATCTTTTTGATCTCTTTATAAAAGACCTTGGCCTTTGTAGATCTATATCTTTTAAGAAGAGAATTCTTCTTTTTAATTATGAGATGATTTTATCTCTTTGTTCATCATCATTCTTTTTACATTGAAAAAAAATCTTCTTTCTCGAGAGCTTGGCTCTTCTTCTTGAGATTTTATCAAAGTTTAGGGGGGGGGGGTTCCTCTGTATCCTTCTGTCTCTCGAGACTTGAAGTCTAGGGCCCTTTTTATAGGGCAAGCTGATTTGTTCAATCAGCTAAGGAGATCTTTTCTCCAATTGATTTGGGGAATTTCCCATCGTTGGATCTTTGATCCAAGGGCTTCTGATTTGCAGAAGGTAATCTTCTTGTTATTAACAAGATTGTGAAATCTTATAAACAGATTTTATTCTATATTTTTAGTGATTTTTAATCACCATTGGATCATTGATCCAACGGTGCTCTGATTTATAGAGCACAATCTTGTTATTTGGAAAGATTTTGAGAAATCTTTACTTAACAGAATTTAATTCAGATTAATTAATGATTTATCATTATTATTAGATCTTTGATCTGACGGTGGGGAGCTTTTAGTTCCAGCGCTGGCGCACCCATGCTTTGCACGTGGTGCGCTGGTTAGAGCGCAGCGCACCTAGCGCTAGCGCACACGTGCTTTGCACGTGGTGCGCTGCTCAGAGCGCAGCGCACTCAGCGCTAGCGCACACGTGCTTTGCACGTGGTGCGCTGCTCAGGGCGCAACGCACTCAGCGCTAGCGCATCCGTGTCTTACACGTGGTGCTCTGCTTAGAGCGCGGCGCACCTAGCGCTAGCGCACACGTGCTTTGCACGTGGTGCGCTACTTAGGGCGCAGCGCATTTGGTGCTGCATCTGAAGCGTTGTTTCATTTCAAAATTTGAATTTTAAACAGAGCATTTCTCTGATTGAGGGAAAACAAATGCCCCCCCACCGTTGTGCTCACGTGGCCCACATGTGAGTGCAGCGGTAGTAGCATCTGTGCCCTTGGATCAACTCAAAAGTTGAAAAGGCATCTTAGAGCTTATAAATAGGACCCTTGGTCCTTTAGATGGTTCTGTTCATCTTCTTCCTTTGAGAATTTTTGTTCAGAGCATAGCTCTTTTGCTTAAGAACTTTTCAAGAGTCAAAACTCTGCTAAAATTTAGGTAAAGATTAAATCTTTTAAAGGATTATTTAAGAGTCTAGGGTTTCACCCATTAATAAAGCCTTGCTCTTCATAGATCTTTGATCTAAAGAAAGCCCTTTTAGGGTTTCATTAACAGAGCTTTGCTCTTTCGGAATCATGGATCTAAAGAGATCTTTCTTGGGGTTTCTTAACCCATGATTGAACATAGCTTTGCTCATGAAGAACTCTTAGAGTTTGTTCATAGATTTCAGAATTTTTAATTCATTAAAACTCTTATTTTAAATTTCTGATGGTTATTCCATCGTTTCTACAAAGCAAGGCTCTTGAGGAATTTTTATTCTTTCATCATTAGAATTTGACAAGTGTCATTCTGTCAGAGAGCATTGCTCTCAAGGGGAGATTTACTCCTTGGCCCGAGGGACCTCTTTTATTAAAGGTGAAATCCTTTTTAGGATTTCTTTCTTAATTGGGTGATTTTAATTTGCACTCATTTCCTCTCTGGGGATATCAAGAGTTGTTTAAATCCCGCATCTGTTTCAATAAGCTTTTCTTAATCAGTTTGTCTACTAACTCTCACTGATTTTCCCTTTCAGACGTTATGGACGCTCATATGTATGATCTCGACGAGATTATTTCTTATGGAGACATTCGCGCACTCGGCCGTTCCCAAAACCAAGAATTCACAAACGCCCAGTGTGCTGAAATTATGGGTCGCTTTGATGCATACAATGGTCGTCTGCTTCCTCGTCGTTCCTCTCTCTTGAAGCTTATTGTGGGAGCGATCTGGGGATCACTTTCTCTATTCTGTGCCGGCATGCCGCTTAAGGCATTTGATGATGCCGAAGACAAGGTGCACTCGGTATATCTGATGGGTTTAATCTCAAAGAAAAGGCGAGACAATCTTGTTGATCTTCTGCATCAGGCTTTTCAACAGGCGGCAATACTCGCTGCCTATCGAATGGTGGAGGATATCAGTGAGGATCCCGATGCTTGTGATCGTGAGAGGAAACATACTAGGATGGTTCGAAAGGCCTGGAACATTTTAGATGGCCTTACTTTTGAATTTCTCAATCCATGCCCTGGATTTGATGTTGTGCCTTTGTAAACATTCCAATTATGTTTTTATTTACTGTTTTCCTCAATGTAGGCATTTTCCGAAGTATGAATAGCAAGCCTTTTCATTCCCATGTGTTTATTTTATACATCAAACTTTTTTGCACATGCATGAATGGGTATGCCTTGAATGCTTAACTGAATGTGAATAAAATGTTCTCTTCACTGTCGCTTTCTTATCTTTTCTTTGTTTCCGGCATGTTACTTTAGTAAGCGTAGCTTGTAGATGATAGAGAACATTCCGTCCGGAATTCTTCGAGAGGTAATGATGGCTTAGGAAGTAGGTTCAGATCTGCTGCCTAAGACTTTCCAACTTTATGAGCCGTGAGGGTCTCATAAAGAAATTTCTCCCTACAGGTCGAGAGGATCCTGTAGGTGTAATTTCTTCTTAAGAATCGTGAGGATTCCTAAGTGTGTTTTCTCTTGAGAGTCATAAGGATCTCACAAGAGAATTTTCTTCCTTATAAGTCGAGAGGACTCGTAAGTGATTGATGAGTTGACCTACTCCCGAGTCAAAGCATTGCTTCAATAGGGAGGTCGAGGGTTGACTTTGGGTTGTCTGTGCACCACCGAGTCATGGAACTAGGAACTTTGCCGCAGCTCTGCTTTGCTGACGTCGTATATTCCTACAGAGACACTAATTTCTCTGCGGGCCGGCGCGAATCGAGATGCTCTCGTCAAGGACGCTGATTTCCCAGAATCGAGGTTTTTGCCAAGGACACTGATTTCCCTGGAGTCAAAACGAATCGAGGTATTCCTGCAAAGACACTGATTTCTCTGCGGGTCGACGCGATCGAGATGCTCTCGTCAAGGACGCTAATTTCCCTGAATCGAGGAGGTTGCCAAGGGCACTGATTTCCCTGGGGTTGAGACGAGTCGAGGTATTCCTGCAAAGACGTCGATTTCTCTGCTGGCCGACGCGAATCGAGATGCTCTCGTCAAGGACACTGATTTCCCTGAATCGAGGTATTTACCAAGGACACCGATTTCTTTGGAGTTGAGACGAATCGAGGTATTCCTGCAAAGACGCTGATTTCTCTGCGGGTTGACGCAAATCGAGATGCTCTCGTCAATGACGCTGATTTCCCTGAATCGAGGTTTTTGCCAAGGACACTGATTTCCCTGGGGTTGAGACGAATCGAGATATTCGTGCAAAAACGCTGATTTCTCTGCGGGTCGACACGAATCGAGATGCTCTCGTCAAAGATGCTGATTTCCCTGAATCGAGGTTTTGCCAAGGACATTGATTTCCCTGGAGTCGAAATGAATTGAGGCATTCCTACAAAGACACTGATTTCTCTGCAGGCCGACGCGAATTGAGGTGTTCTCGTCAAGGACATTGATTTCCCTGAATCGAGGTGGTAGCCAAGGACACTGATTTCCTCGGAGTTGAGACGAATCGAGGTATTCCTGTAAAGACGCTGATTTCTCTGCGGGTCGACGCGAACCGAGATGCTCTCATCAAGGACACTGATTTCCCTGAATCGAGGTTTTTGCCAAGGACACTGATTTCCTTGGGGTTGAGACGAATCGAGGTATTCCTGTAAAGACGCTGATTTCTCTGCGGGTCTACGCGAATCAAGATGCTCTCGTCAAGGATGCTGATTTCCCTGAATCGAGGTTTTGCCAAGGACACCGATTTCCCTGGAGTCGAAACAAATCGAGGTATTCCTACAAAGACACCGATTTCTCTGCGGGCCGACGCGAATCGAGGTGTTCTCATCAAGGACACTGATTTCCCTGAATCGAGGTGGTTGCCAAGGATACTGATTTCCCTGGGGTTGAGACGAGTCGAGGTATTCCTGCAAAGACGCTGATTTCTCTGCGGGGCGACGCGAATCGAGATGCTCTCGTCAAGAACGCTAATTTCCCTGAATCGAGGTTTTTGAGTTGACTTGATTCCGAGACGGGGTCATTGGATGACGTGTTTCCGTGACGGGGTCATTAGATGACTCTAGATTGTCTGTGAACCGTAGAGTCTTGGAACTATGGATTTTGCCGTGGTTCCGATTGATGGTGTAGCATCTGTGTCCTGCTGGAATGAGGAGGCACACCGTTATTGATCTCCAGGCCGTAGATGTGGCCATTGAAATTTGGAACTAGGGATTTTGCCATGGCTCCGCTTCGTTGCGACTCTGAGGTCGGTTGTTGATGTCACGTCTGCATATGGTTGAAGTGAGGATAAACGCCGTTGGTGATCTCTAGACTGTCTGTGAACTGTCGAGGCTTGGAACTAGGGACTCTACCATGGCTCCGAGATTGATTGTCGCATTCGAATTCTGCTGGAATAAGGAGGAATGCTGTTGTGATCTCCGGTCTATAGATGTTGCTGTCGAGAGTTGGAACTAGGGACTCTGCCATGGCTCTGAGGTAGTCTCTAGGTTGTCTGTGAACCGTCGAGATTTAGAACTAGGGGACTTTGCCATGGCTCCGAGATTGATTGTCGCATTCGAATCCTGCTGGAATGAGGAGGAACGCTGTTGTGATCTCTAGGCTGTAGATGTTGACGTCAAGACTCTGAAGCTAAGGATCTTCCTTCGCTTCGTTTGTTGACATTGTGTCTGCGATATTGCGACGAATGTCGAGATGGTCTCTAGGTTGTCTATGAACCGTCGAGATTTGGCTTCGCTTCGACGAAGCCTGGTGGGACGATATGGTTCCCCTCTTGTTTGTGCCCATGGATTGTATACAGGGGTCAATGTGACCTCACCTGCAGGGCAAAAGTTTTACTCTTTCATCATTTTTTTTATTTCCGCGATGCTCTATCATTTCAGCTTTTATATTGCGAAAGTCGCGATTGCCCAATCATTTCGGCTATTTTTCGCGGTGCCCAATCATTTCGGCTATTTGTTTTATTTACTCGCTGCTTTTTATTGCGAGTTGCCCAACCATTTCGGCTGTTTTGTATGCATATATTTTTACTTGCTGATTTTGTTGCAAGTTGCCCCATCATTTCGGCTATTTCATATGCATTTTTGGTTCGCTAATTTTTATCGCGAGTATGGGATTTGGGGATCTGATACCGATTTAGGCATCAGCATCGCTACAACTGGGATATTGCCAGAAGCGAATCATTATTTGCCTCTGTCGATGTCGAACAAATGTGACTTAGCGAATAGGGTTAGGATCCTGTCGACTAAGGCTTTTGACTTCATGAGCCGTAAGAGTCTCATAAAGGTATTTCTCCCTACGAGTCGTGAGGATCTCATAGGTGCGTTTTCTCCTTAGGAATCGTGAGGATTCTTAAGTGTATGTTCTCTTATAAGTCGTAAGGATCTTACAAGAGTATTTTCTCCTTATAAGTCGAGAGAACTTACAAGGGTTGTCCACTGTGTAAACATATCCCCAGTCGCGGGTGGGACTTTGTTAGGGAAATGTTTATTCGCACCTGTGGATTGTATATAAGGGTCAATACTGAACCACCAGTAGGGAAAAAGGAGGTTGTGATGGCTTAAGAACAGGTTCAGATCCCTGTAGCTTAATACTTTTGAATCCTATAAGCCGTGAGGGTCTCAAATGAGGGTTCTCCTTACGAGTCGTGAGGATCTCGAAAGTGTAATTTCTCCTTAGGAATCGTGGGGATCCCTAAGTGTGTTGTTCCCTTGTAAGTCGTAAGGATCTCACGGAGGTATTTTCTCCTCACAAGGTCGTAAGGACCTTGCAAGTGTCTTTTAACGAGATTGCGCCCTTTCGGGTTTTCACAAAACCCGACGGTAGCCCTGGGTTTTTTACTCACAGAGCCCTTTCGGGTTTTCATCCGTGCCCATTTCTCTTATGGACATACCGTTTTTTTTTCTTTTTTTAACTACGTCAGCCTGGGGACATCGCGGTTTGTAGTAGTTTAACGACATTTCGGTCATTGGCCAGTTTTAGGACATAGTGGTCCATTGTTAGTTTAACGACGTTTCGGTCCGTTGCAAGTTTTAGGACATTGCGGTCCACCGTTGCCATATTTGAGGCAAGTTTCTAGTTTACGGACTTTTTGGTCCATGGGGCTTTCTCTATAAATGAGCACGATACCCCCGGCATGTCCATCCTTTTCGGAGCATGTGGTTGTGGCGGGTTCATCTTCCAGTTTTCGGACAGCGTGAACTTGCCCTGTTGGTACTGGTCTTCAACCCAATTTTTGAAGACGTAGCAATCTTCGATCGGATGGCCTATTACTGGGATCGTTGACGTCGTCCGGTTGCGGTGGGTGTCTCGACTCCGGTAGAGTGATGAGCCCATTGCGCACTGCCAGTTCAAACAGTTTCCTTGTTTTCTCCCGGGGAAACGAGTAAGGACGTCTCAACTTCTCATCGAGGGATTGCCGCTTGTTGCTTTGGCGAACAACCGGTCTCGGTCCACTCGTTTGTTGTTGAGCGTTGGCGACGAAGGTTGCTTTCCCTTTGCCCTTTTCATTCCAAGTCTCCGTCTTTGAAGAGGAAGGCCTATGGCCCAGCTGGTCCATTTGGGCCAGCTTGTCAATCAAGGCCTGGAAGGTGTTCGGCTTGAAGAACATCATGAATTGGGATATGGTCGCCTGCGGATCGAGGGTTCCCACAAACATACCTACTGCAGGAGCCTCTTCTATACGCTGTTCGCACTTCGACCATAGGTTGCGCCACTGAATTGCATACTGAACCCATGTCTCCCCTGGGTTCACTCGGGCATTGATCAACGCCGTGATTGGGGTGCGTTCGCTAGTGCTTGGGAATCTTTGTGTGAACAACAGCTCCATTTCTACAAATGTCTTGACAGAGTCGTTCGGGAGTTCAGAGTACCATTCAAACGCTGTCTCTGACAAGCTGCCGACGAACTGGCGAAGTAGCAGTTTATCGTCACCCCCAGTGTTGCCACATAGAGCCCTGAACTGGGCGACATGCTGGTGGGGATTGCTCGTCCCTTTAGATACATGGAACTTAGGAATCGTGTATCCTGGCGGATACTTGATCTGATCATACCATCATGGATATGGTCGCCCAGTTCTGACGACTTGGCCAGTTGCTTCATTTTCTTGATGAGTCCGTATTTGCTGAGCTATATAATCATCCATGGCATCTTTTGAGATGGTCTCCTCTTTGGCTGCTGAACAAGCCGGAAGGGGATTTGGCATCTCCGCTCGGTCATCTTCGAGGATAATCGGAGGATCTTCAGCTGGAGGGTCCGGCTGGATCATTATGCCCATCATATCTTGGAATAGAAGGGCCATTTGTTTTATATTGGCCGCTTGTTCCGCAACCTCCTTGTCCTTCTTTTCGAGCATTCTTTGAAGGAATTTAGCATCAGTTTCCTGCTCACGGCGCTGCTCCGAGGATGTCTCCGGGCTTGCTTTCGGTCCCGTAAGTGTGGCCATAGCTGTTAGCATTTCTTGGAGCTTTTGTTGTTGTCGCTCCTGAGCCTTAGTCACTGATCGTGTAAGCGGTCGATGACCTGTGGAGATACGGCTATCCTCTTTTCCGGATGCCATATAGATGGTGTGCACCACCATGCCCCCAGACTTGGTGCGTTTAGATTCAGTGGTCTTGCGATTCGTTGCAGACTCAGAGATTTTCTCCGGCCTTCTCCTCTTGTGGACGGTCAAAGTTGAAGGGGCCGTTGTGGTGGGCAACCAAGTAGCCGTCACCTTCTGTGGCTTGACAGGGTGGTCCTCTCCTCGCTGAACTTTCACCTTTTTCTGTCGGCGAGAGTAATCTTGATCAATAACCGAGTCTTGGACCTGTCGCCAAACTCTATAAATTTTAGAGGACAGCCACTGAGAGGGCTGCTCCGGCTTCTTTTCTGTAGTAATCTCCATAGGTGGAGGAGATCTCTTCAGCACGGCAGTCGGAGAGTTCTTGCGAACCCTTCTAAGCAGTTCAAAGCTGTTCCCAGTTAGAACAACAACATTGATTTCCACCATAGGAGCTGGCGGAGTTAGCCTAGAGGGGGAGTTGCCCCCAGCCTTCCTTACTCGACGCCAGTGGCGACGTCGAGCATGTCGTGCGGATGTGATTGTCTCAGCCGTAGGGGTGACTTCCTTATGCCCCCTGCGTTGGCCAGAAGTTGTCGTTGTCAGCCAATTGAAGACTGATGTCCGCTGAGTGGGGATGGCCAACCTATCGAAGGCAGACTTCCTAGTAGGGGAAGCTACCTTGATGATTTCTCCTAGAACAGGAGCTGAAATAGTCAGTCTTGTGAAGATCGACCCTTTGGCAGGAGAAGCCGCCATGACGACTTCGGGAGCAGGGATGGCTATCCTTTTTGGGATAGCACCTTCTGGTATTGCGGGCTTGTTGGCATTCTGGCCCAGTCTGTTGAAAACTGAGGCACTTGGTTTGGACGACCCGTTGAGAGGGGCTGCAGTAGTAGTGAGCCGATCAAAGACCGACTTCTTGGGAGCTTCTTGTGATTGGACAGGAGCGCTGAAGCTCGTTGGCAGGAGCATGGTCCCGAAGAACAATCTAGTGGTAACCTGAGTGACCCGTTCCACCGGCATAGCGAAGATGGAGGCCGCTTGGGGCCCGTAAGTCACTCCTCCGGACGGGACAGAGCGAGAGTTGCAGTTGCAGTTAGTGCATATTGAAACCATTGATCTTCTATTTTCTGTACGGAGCAAGACACCAAATCTTAGTACCTTGAACCCAAGGGTAACCATATCAAACCGCGATTCGTTCGCGAACACGACACACAAAGTGTGGAGTGGAAAGAGGAAAAGGTCCCACCGGGCGTGCTAGAATCTGTTCTCCGCCGAAAGACGGGAAGACAAACGTCTTTCCTGAATTTGGGGGCAGATGCTATTTGGTTTTATCCGTCCATCTCTCCAAAGATGCCAAGTTGATTTATGACACCATGTATCGAAGATTTAAACGGATGCGGCCGTTGTAGCAGACTTCGTCAGATTCCCCCTCATTGTGAGGGGTTTTGATTGTGGGGACGCTCTTCCCAGCAGGCGCAAGCCCCTGCAGTTAATTACGCTACCACATCGCGGTAACCACTTTCTCTTTCTCCAGATGGTCACTTCGTATCGTGTGTGTTTGTTTTGTTTTTGGTTGCCCGTGGATTGTATACGGAGACTAATTTATGCTGTCGCCTGTAGGGCGTGGATTAGTCCAAATCCGTATTTTCTTAGATTTAGGTTTGGGGTTGGGTTTAAGGATATGTTAGTCTCATTTGAGACTAAGATCAACTTAAACGTATGTTAATGATACGTTAGGCTAATTTTAGACTAAGATCAACTTAACATGATCATTTAGATCCAACAAAAGAGTATTTGGGCTCTATTGTTTAGTTTAGGAACATTGCGGTCGATTACCAGTTTAATGACATGGTGGTCCAGTGTTAGTTTAAGGACATCTCGGTCCAAGGTTAAGGACAACATAGTCCGTAAGTTTAAAGACCTCACAGTCAAGGTTAAGGACATCATAGTCCGTGAGTTTAAAGACCTCACAGTCAAGTTTAAAGACGTCATAGTCTATGGAATGTATGGTTGTCGGGACCCGTCACCTCTCTGAAGACGTTGAAGGATTACAACGACATATATCAGAAGGGTTCAGAAATGTACCCTTGAACCAATGTTGATTGGGAAATCTGTAGTCCAATTTGGGACTAAGATTAATTAATTAGATTATGAGCGCATGGGCTCAGTTAAATCTGAATTGAGGACTTATGGCCAGTTTTGGGCTAAGTCCAATCAATTTAAAATGTTTAACATTTATTCTGGGCTGTTAAGCATTTGTTTGGGCTTGGCCCTTTTAACAATACCGAGCATTGATTTAAATTGTGACAATGTTTGTCTTTTATTGAATGCTGAGCATTCATCATAGAGTTGGGGTTTATTAAAGAATAATTTATGTTCTATCAGCGAACACTTGAGGAGCACGTGGTGCGCTTGGCGCTTTTCGCCAGTCAAAGAGCACAGTGCGCTATGGTTAAAGCGCTAATGCGCTTAGCGCCAGATGTGAAGTGCTAATGCGCTCAGCGCTACAGAGCGCCGATGCGCTTAGCGCTTTGCGCTAGATGCAGAGTGCTGATGCGCTATGGTTAAAGCGTTGAGGCGCTTAGCGCTGGTGACATATAATGAGCGCAGAGCGCTTTTAGTAACGCACCATACACGTGAGGAGCATGTGGCGCACTTAGCGCTGAGTGCTAGCCAATGAGCGCAGTGCGCTGTGTTTGAAGTGCTATGGCACTGCAACGCTTTGTGCTAGATGAAGAGCACTAAGACACTTTTAAATTTGGAACGCTAAGGCTCTTCTTAGGTTAACTTTGCGCTCTGAAAATTATCTCTTCTTTGATAAGAGACTTTGTCTCAAGATTCTAAGAACAAAGTTCTTAGTTTATAGGAAATATTTCAATCTCTTTTTGATGAAAGGCTTTGCCTTTATGGATCTGTGATCCCGAGAGAATTGAATAATTCTCCCCCCTTTTATAATGAGATGTTCATAATCTCTTTTGTAAAATACAATTTGTCTTATAGATTTATGATCTGTGAAAGAAGTATGTACTTCTTTGTTTTATGATGAGATCTTTTGATCTCTTTATAAAAAAACTTGTTCTTTGTAGATCTATGATCTTTTAAGAAGATAATTCTTCTTTTTAATTATGAGATGATTTTCTCTCTTTGTTCATCATCATTCTTTTTACCTTGAAGAAAAAATCTTCTTTCTCGAGAGTTTGGCTCTTCTTCTTGAGATTTTATCAAAGTTTGTGGGGGAGGGGGGTTCCTCTGTATCCTTCTGTCTCTCGAGACTTGAAGTCTAGGGCCCTTTTTATAGGGCAAGCTGATTTGTTCAATCAGCTAAGGAGATCTTTTCTTCAATTGATTTGGAGAATTTCCCATCGTTGGATCTTTGATCTAAGGGCTTCTGATTTGCAGAAGGTAATCTTCTTGTTATTAACAAGATTGGGAAATCTTCTAAACAGAATTTATTCTGTATTTTTAGTGATTTTTAATCACCGTTGGATCATTGATCCAACGGTGCTCTGATTTACAGAGCGCAATCTTGTTGTTTGGAAAGATTTTGAGGAATCTTTCCTTAACAGAATTTAATTCTGATTAATTAATGATTTATTATTATTATTAGATCTTTGATCTGACGGTGGGGAGCTTTTAGTTCCAACACTAGCGCACCCGTGCTTTGCACATGGTGTGCTGGTTAGAGTGCAGCGCACTTAGCGCTAGCGCATCCGTGTTTTGCACGTGGTGCGCTGCTCAGAGCGCAGCGCACCTATCTCTAGCGCACACGTACTTTGCACGTGGTGCGCTGCTCAAGGCGCAGCGCACTCAGCGCTAGCGCATCCGTGTCTTACACGTGGTGCGCTGCTTAGAGCGCAGCGCACCTAGCGCTAGCGCATCCGTGTCTTACACGTGGTGTGCTGCTTAGAGCGCAGCACGCTTGGTGCTGCATCTGAAGCATTGCTTCATTTCAAAATTTGAATTTTAAACAGAGCTTTTCTCTGATTGGGGGAAACAGTCCCGTCCGCGCGACCCCGTCGAGGGAGGGGGTTTCGGTCATGCCTGGGCGCAGACGAGCTGACCGACACCTCCTCGGGAGGGACAAAGGCGCGATGGGGCTCGGGGCGAGATGCTCTGGCGACGGACCTCGGTGTTGAATTGTGGGGCGTCCAGCGGGTCATAGAATATGTTGGCCCGGGAGACCCGCGACCGTGGGAGGAAGCGAGGCGGTGGTCGGCAGGGCCGACGCGAGCAGAGTCTTCTCTCCCTCTGTAGGGGTTTCGGTCCCGAGGTGGGAGAACGACGGTCTGGGGGAGATTGCCCTGCCGTTTGGACACGGACGAGCGCATCCACGATGAACGCGAGTCGATCTATCCGGACGGCTAGGGCGTTGATGGCGTTCGGGGGAGAAGATTTGTCCGCGCCTACGTTTTGGGGAAGGCGGCGGTTAGTGCTTGGATCGTCGACGTGATCTCTCTTCATTGAGTTGAGATCGGAAGATGAACTTTGTTGAGTGGAATCAAGAGTTCCCACAGACGGCGCCAACTGATGGAGGGTCTGGATCTCCTTCAGATGTTACCTTCCGTAGATCTGCTGTTGGCGACGATGGACGGCTGATATTGTGTTGGAGGTTGCCTCCTAAAGCGTGTGGATCTCAATGGGTTTGACGTGTTTGAGGTCGAGCTACCTGCAAGGAAGTCTCGGGGTGGTTGTGCCATCGAAGACCCTCCGACGATCAAATTAGACCGGATATTTGAGCAGAGTAACGGCCTAGTGAGGAAAGAATGGCTTACTTCGATCGTCTGAAAGAGGGGTTTATATAGTGGTGGCGACGGGCAGGCAGGCGCGAGAATCACGCCGGCCGTTACGCCTCTGGCATCACGCCCACGTGATAGGCAGAACCCGCATTAATGACGAGACAAGCTCGTTAATGGGGGATCGTGATGGCGTGGAACGCGGGACGTGGACGGCGGATATCTCGCTCATGGAGAGATTCGCGGAGCCGTGGCGGAGGCGCCCGTGTTCGGTGCTGTGGGTCGGTCGGGGTGAGACCGAGGAAGATGAGCTCGGCTGGAGGCTCGGGCACGAGCGGGAGGTCGAGGGATCTTGGTTCTGCGATAGCCCGGAGGCGAGCTGAGAGGGCCGAGGACTCCAATTGTGCAGAGGGCTCGGAGGCGAGCCAATGGTTGTTTGTAAGGCTGGCATAGGAGTGGTGTGAACGGTCGTAGAAGGTCGGCTACGTCCATGGGTCACAGACCCGGGGTATTCTTCCGACGTACCGTTCATGGTCCTTTCTTGCGAGCTTCGGGACACGTCATCTGCCACGTGTCACGATCTGGGAAATCACCGATATCGAGCATCATCAGGACCTCTTGTTTTCTTTTCAGCTATTTAATCTTTTTGTATTAATCACAGTTGCCTCTAAATATTTTCTACAGTTAAATCAGTTGGTCGATTTAGGCCTATATAATCATGAATACATAAAACACCGGAGTACAACTGAACACACGTCAAATATTGTTTTTCGGTCATTTAAAAAAGTAGTTTGCTTAACTTGTCGACGGTTTTCCCAGAATCTAGTCATTAAAGCTCTTTAGTGACCTAAGTCGAGAGCTAATTTCTCGAGGTTCACTAGCGGCCAATGTTCGAACCTTTTCCTACGCATGTCTCAAGTGCGTCGGAGCCATACACTCTTTACCTTATCCCGAAGGATGTCTAAAGACGTGCATTCTCGACCTATCACAAAAACATCTTTAAAGATGTTGAGCATCCCCGACCCTACCTGCAGCATGACTAAAGATACAGCGCATGCCCAACCATGCATGCCCGATAGCATGTCTAAAGACGCTTGACGATACACCCTGACCTTGAGGCAAGTAAGGCTTGAGTGCTGGACTGCCGCCGAGCAAGGGCTTGAGCCCGTGTCCAACTCTGATATCCTCGGCGGTTAGCGTCATAAAGCTAGCGGGTTTTACCTAATGACAAAGGGCTTTCACTTTACTCCGGCAGGACCTCCGGCAGCACGGTCGTCTGCTGCTACTCGATAAAGACTTAATATAGCATAAGTAAATTGCTGGATAAAGATAATTAAGATAAAGAGTTGTCTAATTGATCGAGAGATCTTGTTCTCTTCCTTTTCTATCTAATATATAGCCCAAGTAGTAGATATTATACCCACAATAACAACTACAACTTTCCACTATCCATTCATCATAATTGGCTCATGACTCTAACTCATGTTCTGACACACATTCTTATATGAAAGCCGTTTTCTCGGCTCAATAGTTGAAGGCTATGGCTAAAATGAGTTTGTGTCTGGGTCAGGGTTAACCGAGGCCTGTCGGGAAGCTCTTTGGCTCTTCAAACCGAAGTTAGGTATAAGCAATGACTTAGATCCTACGATAAGGGTTTCCTTTTTGAAGTAAGAGTTCGATGGTTCGATTCTCAAAGAGTTGCACGTCCAATAAATAATTTTAGTCTTGTTGTTTCTAACCAAAATGGTGAAAAAGATAATCAGAAGAAGGGTGTTTAATCAACACTTACTTTTATTTGACAGCCTAAAATAGCAAAAAGATAATTATTGAAGAGATCTGATTCGAACACATTCTAAATTTTGAGAAGTAGATTAGCATTGGATTTCGATGAGAATTTGCGATAACCGGAAACTTGTACATATACTTCCAGCAGAGTGTATTATATTTCATTTCATATTTACATTCTTAGAACTAAGGAATTTTTTTTTATTTTCTTGAGAGTAAAGAGTTCCGCACTACACAACCCTTGCACAACAGGAACAAACAGGGATGGGGACAACGAGCCCCACACGCATGCGCAATAACTCTTTCCTCCCTTTTTTTAAAGCATGTGTCCATCTGGTACTATTAACATTGAACTCCCACATATGCTACATATCATAAGGTCCACCATCATCAACTATCAAGAAAATCAGTGAAGAAAGCAAAGAATTTTTTTCCCTGGCCTCAAAAAGTTTGAAATGATCACCCAATTCATGACTTGCAAAGATGAGCACCAAGAAAATTAGGGCACGCACCAATCACTGTCCCCCAATGAGCATCAATATTTGCTCCATTTATATGGATCCTTCTGTCTAATTCAAAAACATTAGCAAAACATATCGATGATATCATTATGGTCCTAATCACCCTTTGGGAATAACAAAATATTAGTCAATGCACATGTCAAGTGTATGCAAGAACCATTGTGATATATAGTCAAAATTGATGTCCAAAGTTGCTGGTGCAGAACTACCTGCCTTCTTTAATTCCTCTACCTGTATAAAAAATAAATCGGTTATGCATCCCGAATATACTTCTGGCTGCTGTGTAATAATAGTTTGCTTTATTCAAAATCTAGATGCAGTCCACTAAAATGCTCAAACGAAAGTGCATTACAAAGCAATATAATCAAATGCAACAAGCACCCAAGGCAATAAAATTAAGAAAAGCTTCATCATCATTGCTTTTATGCACATTATTACTCACTTGACAACAACCTAACACATCTAATGATTTAAGTAGAATAAACATAGCAACAAACTAATTAATTAGCAATTTACACAGCAACATTAGAGTTGTTGCACTCTTTCAATTTGTTGGCAAACTCATCAAGGGCCTTGGTTGAATTCCCCTCCTCAGCTAAAGCCTTGGCTGCTGCCAATTGCAGCTCCCTGACCTTATACCTAACCCTCCTCCCTTCCTCCCCTTCCATCAACTCCTTCACTGCCTCAGAGATCTGCTCCTTCCTCGCGATGCCGTCGTCCCCAAACACCGGACGCAGGGCGACCCCTGCATCTTCAGCAAGCATCACCGCGTTCTGCCGCTGCTCCGCGAACAGCGGCCACGCGATCATGGGCACCCCTTTGACCACGCTCTCCAGCGTCGAGTTCCACCCGCAGTGCGTCAGGAACCCTCCCGTCGACTTGTGCCCCAGCACCTCGATCTGCGGGGCCCACGACGGGACGACCAGACCTGAATTCTTGGTCCTCTGCATGAACCCTGGTGGCAGGAACTCAAAGGGGTCGCGCCTGCTCTGTTCATTCAAGTAGTTAGCATTGGCCTCATGATCGCTGGGGCTCCTCACGACCCACAGGAACCTCTGCCCGCTCATCTCCAACCCTAATGCCAGCTCGGTGGTCTGCTCACTGGAGAGGGTCCCGCCGCTCCCGAAGGAGACAAACAGCACGGAGCCACGTGGCTGCTCGTCGAGCCAAGCCAAGCACCCGGACGCGTCGTCGGCTTTCTCCCCCATCCCGGTCTGTATCAGCGGTCCGACCGAGTAAACCGGAGGCCGGCCAGCCAGTTTCAAGGCCTTGGCCGCCTCCGGCTCGATCTCATCAAAACTGTTTACCAGAATCGCCTCGGCTTCCCTATACCTCCTCCCATGATGCACCATCCATTGATAGGCCTCGTCCTTCTTGTCCTGTAAAGGGCTCAGTATATCTTTCCCGGGGATTGGGACGCAGCCCGGGAGCTTCACGGGTGTCGGAAGCTTCCTAAACTCGCAGGCGATATCTTTATCCAATTCGGGGAGGTGGAGCAGGAGGGAGAGGCCGAGGAAGTTGGAAGGGAAGAACATGTAGGCCGGGACACCCGCTTCCTTCGCGGCGTCGGACGTGTCGGCGCCGAATATGTCGTACACGTACGCGGCGAGGTTACGAGACTTTTTAAGGCCGAGGAGGATGTCGGCGATGGCGGGGACGGAGCGGGCGGCGGCGACGGACATCCGGGTCTCGATCTTGGCGTCGGAAGGTTGGTGGGAGAGGTCAATGGGCGGGAGGGAGACGGAGGAGATGGAAGGAGGGAGGGAGGCGAGGAAGGACTGCTGCGCCTTGGAGGCGGACTCGGCGTAGGTGATGAAGGTGATGGTGAAGTCATGGGTGCGCAACAGGCGCTTTGCGAGCTCCGCTAAGGGGATGAGGTGCCCCATGCCGGGCGTCGGGAGAAGCGCCACGTGAGGGGGCTGAGATTGAGGCTGAGACATTTTTGGGTTAAGATTGAAGAGCTAAGATGATGAACGGTGAAGAAAAGAGAATGGTGAAGAAAGAGGAAGGGAATCGAGGGATCATTTATAGTTGGAAGGGTCTACTAAAGAAGTGGGGGATATGAGATTGTGCGGCCCGATGTCGGACTAAAAATGACGGAAGTTTCTTGGAGATGATGTGATTTCTAACATCTTTTCACGACCATTAAGATAGGGCTCATGACAATTAAAAAACTAGTGTAATTGGAAACTCTTGTTTTCAATTTCTTTCTTTTATAGTTCTTATCTTTGTACGTAACTTTCATCTTCTTTATTTTATTATAGGATTTTGTGGGTGTAATCCGCTGAAAACTCTCAGGAAACAACTCCTCCTGCTAGAGACACCTAGAGGTTTAACGGTTTTTTGTACGTGCTCAGTGTAATCTTGTTGCTTACGAAAGTGTGCTACTTAGGTTTTTCGTTTTCTTTTTTCTCCCTCTCTTGAATAAATAGTTTGCTTGGGACGGTCAAAATTAAGTTTGGGGGTATTTGTTCAGTCGAAAATATCGCACTTTTCATATAACATTTTCCTTACTTTTGATAAATATTTAAAGGTGTTTATTATAAATATGACACAATATGAGGGTTTATCTGTAAAAATATCTATTGTCCTATGTTTATATATTATAATTAACATTATGAAGGAAAATATATGAAAATAATATTTATATAATATTTTTATTATGCATATCATATCAAATATTCTAATCATGATTCTTTAAAAGATATAACATCATACAAATGGTTAGAATAATATCTCTATAACAAATATTACTAATATTATTCATGGAGATATTGTGCATGAGTTGGCTCAGGTCAGGAGATCGGGATATCGAGATGTCGGGAATCAAAAATATGTCGATGAAGTTAAATAAAATCGAAGAATCAATACTGGCAGAGACTCAGAAAAGATATGAAGATTCCAGATATCAAATAAATCTTCATGTGTCACAATGAAGAAGCCCCAGAAAATTGGAACCTTGATCCCACAAAACGACCATGCTTCCGCGGCTATAAGCACTACAACGCGGCGGATCCGCGGCCGATCCACCGAGTTAGGGTTTGGGATTTTTAGGTTTGGGTCTTCACAACAACCCCTAATTCTTGGGATCTAGAGTTTCTGGTTTTGGAACTATATAAAGGACCGGGGGCTAAACTTTGAATTCATCACCTTTTACACGAATCGAATCACCGTCAAAGAACAAGTATCCACGACAGGTCCGCAATTCGACGTAATAAGGTAACGTGAGATTCGACGGAACATCTAGTTCCTACGAGGTAGAGATCGAGAGCAACTTCTTCTTCCTCTTGTAATCTAAACTCGAAGGTTTTGTAATTTTGAAGTTGATTAATAAATGTAGATCATTAGATTAATTATTTAGTATTTAATTTCTACATTATGATCTCTATCTGTTCTTCTTCTATCTCCATCATGCGCGAGTAATTCTCCGCTTGATAGGCTTCGTAGGATTAGGGTAGAACAATGGATGAGAAAATATTTTAACTTCTTTTAAGTCTTATGAAGTTTATAAACTTTAGCAAAAGAATCGTTAACATTCTTATCGGGCGCGCTACCAATTTATTGCTAATCTCAACCGCGATTTGAGATCAGATTAACAATTGTTTTATTAAGGTTTAGACATGAATAGAGATCAATGAAAGGACAAGGATCAATAGTGTGGAAACCCTAGTTTCATACAAGAACCCCAATTCTCATTCATCACTATCAATCTAGTTTTAAATCTATCAATAGATAAAACGAGTCATCTTTATTAGTCATCCATGACTACTAAATCCTAACGAACCCTACAAACCTTCTTCTTATACATTCTACATCCTTATTTAAACTAGATCTGAAAAATATATATTCTACATCCGTATTTATCTCCCGTGAGTACCTGTATACCATCTAAGGTGACATAACACCAATGGCTTGTGAGATCGACCACCGCCCCTCGTCGGGGTCTCGAAACATATACACTAGTCTACTCCCGAATATCGATGCACAGTCTGGATACTCCCATGACTAAGGACATTTAAGGATGCGCTTATAGACTACCCAGTTCTCACGTATGTGATAGCCATCATAATGCTAGTAGTCAAGCAAGAATCCTATGGGCTTCATCATTATGTATTAGCGACACGTAATAAAAAGTAAAACGTGTACACATCAATAATAAAGACAAAACAGATAGCATACTATCATTTCGAGTAAGATTATTCTACCTGTATAGTTCCTCCCTCAATTATCATAATCGCATGCTTGCAATTACAATAATTGCCTTGAGGGCACCATATCCAACAATTTCCCACTTGCACTTAAGGTTAATTATTGCGGTATCGCATGCCTATATCTCGTGTGCTATTGAATACCCAATTTCTCTACTAATTAGTTTCTCAAATCTCGTTTGAGGAACATCCGTGTTCGAGAAATAGCCTCAGTGAGTGGATCCGCTATAATGTTTCAACTTCCTGTCTCTATATCTCAACTTCGCAGAGATCAACAATCTCCTGAACTGAGCGATACCCTGCCTCAAGAATTTTGTCTGGATATATGATGGGACCAAGTTCATAAATGAACAACTTTATCCTACAAACTTCTTGGACGGTATCCTCCGTTGAGTCATAACTAGCATCCTGAACTATGCTTTCCTCAGTATCCCTATTGGAACCCTATCCAATATACTGATCCTCAGAAGAGGCAAAAATCAAAACTCTGACAGCATCTCTGCCATCCATGTCACCTTGGAAGCCTAAACCGATAACCACCTCCCGAAGGTGGCTGCTGTTATCAAATACCAAGAACAACCTCTTATGTTCATAACTGGTTCTCTTTGTTTCTCTAGGACTGGATTAATATCTGCTTACTACAGCAAGTGTATAAGCAATATTTGGTTTCGCACAAGACATTGTATGATCGACTCAATTGCCTAAGTTAATGATTTGTCATTCATGCCAGTCCCTCTCTTCATCAGTCTAGAAGACATCTTTTTAGAGAAGGTGACTCCATCACCTGCGGGTACATCACCATGCCAGGAGTCGTCCATTCTAAAATACTTTTAGAATGCAGTCTAAGTACTCAGATTGGGACACTCTCCAAATATAGATCTAAAACCATAAATTTAGTCATCAGAATCCCTGATATTGTATCCATATCCAACATAGAGAAAACACTATGTGACAACCAAAATTTGACCGATTGTAATATAGGAATATCACTTCCTATCTCGAGTATGTCATCCAAATCTCAGTACAGTACTCCCTACACCCTTCTTACTAGGTTCATCTATGATGAAGTCAATCACCTTGACTGTGATATCAAAACAGATGATCCATTTCCGCTATCCATACTTTAGTCTACGAATAGACATATGCAACTTGCACACCTTCCGCTGCTCCCACTGACTAAGATAACCCTATGGTAGATTCATATACAAGTGCACTTCCAAATTCCCATTTGGAAAGACGTTATAGTCATCCTCATTCCAGATAACATAGTCTAGAGCAGCAGCAGTGCCAAGTCATATCAGTTTGGACTTCAGCGTAGACACTGAAGTAAAAATCTCATCAAAATCCACAACGGGTATTTGATGAAAATATTTACAACAAGTCTAGCCTTATTAGGTTAATAACTTCCCACCTTCACAAATCTCGAAAGATCTACTTGCTCCTAATGGGTTTTACCCCTTCAGGAGCACCCAGCAAAGTCCAAAATCCAATATTTGCTTAAGTGCGTGGAGTCCAATTTGGATATAAAGCATCTGGTCTTCTCGAAGTTACCACTTTCTATGACCAACATATAACTAGTAGGGCCATCATAACCATGATGCCGACCTCCCTGTCACCGTTTCCAAGAAAACTGAAGTATCTCTTGGGTGGCTGAGGTCACCTACTAAAATCTGCGGAGTGGCTAATGGATTGTCAAGTCTAATTTAATCCTTAGATTCTACTAAATTTTCGGTAACCGTTTGTGATTATGGAATCATTTCAAGTTCTACCATACTCCTACTAGTTTATTTTGCAAAAAGATTCCTTTTATAAAAAAGATGGCGAGTCAAGAACAATGCGGCTTAAACCAAAGCCACTAGTATTATCCGTCTGAATCATGATACGCGCATAAGTGCACGTATATGATCGAACCCTGCCATAAAAACATACGGCCTCTATATCGTTTCTCCCGAAGCAAGGAAACCCTATGTGTAGGACTCTAAGGACTTGTCGATACGCTGGCAGTGGGTTTAACCACAAGCACGTCAGCGACACTAGCTGTACGTAACGGCTACCCAGGTATTGACCGAAAGGGAGGCCGACGAGCAAACTCATCCTGAAACCCCTACTGAGCCTGTCGGTGAAAATATCCGTACAGTTCGTTCCGTTCTTCTATGAGTATCGCATATCCAGTCTAGAGGGTGGATAAAGACAGACCCCTAATAACACGACATTTCGTGTCGGTATGTAGCCCATCACCACCTGAGAAACTACTGATCCAAATCAGTAATTCTCGACTACCTTGGCTAAGGATTTCTGGTGATGGCCACCCATGCACAACGCGACATCAACTCCCAATACCGGAAGAGATGAATCCCCGATGATCCGCTCACTGCCTCCATGTGGCTCGAGACTGTACCCAACTGAAACCTGTTTGCACGACTCTTTTGAGCCGTGGTAGGGTAGTAATTAAAGCACAGTGGGAACTCATACGAGATAAATGACGATCGCAGGTCAACAGACTAACCTATACACATGTTACCTGGGTATTGCTATATGACAATAGGTATCATACCAATTAGCATGTTCCTGACGAGTCCGTCTGGTGTACTCATAACCCAATGAGCACATGTATACTATCTTAGGTGAACAAACTGACACCAATGGCTTGTGAGACCGGCCACCGCCCCTCGTCGGGGTCTTGATCAATATACACTAGTCTACTCTGGAGTATCGATGCCCAGTCTCGAAACTCCCACGTCTAAGGACATTTAAGGATGTGCTTATAGACCACCCAGCTCCCACGTATATGATCGTCATCATAATGCTGGTAGTCAAGAAAAAATTCTATGGGCTCTATCAACATATAATAGTGATCTGTAATACCATATAAAGCATGTACAAGATGATAAAGACAAACCAGATAGCATACTATCATCTCGAGTAAGACTGTTCTATCCATATAGGTCCTCCCTGAATCATCATAATAACCTGCCTGCGACTATGATAATTGCCATGAGGGCACTATAGCCAACAATCTTTGTATTCGGGCAACTCGAAAAGTTTTAAAACTCAAAACTTTTGCATCGTTTATATATTTGTGTTCATATATGTGTTTGTATACGTCATCTAATTACTATAGGTCGATTAGACGGGGTTACAAATACTTGCTTATGGTGTTGTTATATATCTTGTGATGGATTAGACGGATAGTCGTGGTGGATAACTCCTCATCGTAAAATTGAATATTTATTCGTATATTCGGGGCGAGCGGACGGATTGTGGCCGCCGTTACCGCATTTTGTACATTATTTCATTGGAACACGGCCGGGTTGAAGTCGATGTTACCATTATATATTCATTCATTCTTGTATTAGGATAACCCACAGAGAAGTGCTTGAATAGCCGGGTTCTAGAGTGTGCTAGGTGGTCGTCTCGCTATGGTGAGTTCGAGCCGTCTCGCTCTAGAATTGGCGGGCTAGTCGCCGCACTTGTAGGGTTTAGGATAGACCCATGGTGGAGTGCTCAAGTTACCGGATTCCCTGAAGTGCCGGATGGCCCACTCATGTCATTGAGTGATGGTTTCCTCACTTCTAGAATTGATGGGTAGCTTTCCTTGCTCATAGGGGTCTTCGTTTTAGGTGATGTTCATGCTATCAACATGACCGGGGAACGTTGGTTTTCGTTTGCAGCTCAAACGAAACACGGGGCTCCTAGTTTATCCACTGTTCCATTTTGATTATCGCATGCATGTGATGTTTATTACCTGCCTATGATGATGATATATATAAATGTTGTATATGTTTTGCACCCATACTAGCCCTTCCTATGCACCGTCGTAAGTTAAATAACCTTACAGTAAAATCCCCGGACCCCGTGGCGAATGCGGGTGGTATATACGTAAATTTTATTTTGGTTGTTTCTATGATGTATAAGAACTTAATTGATGGGATCGTATTATAGGTTTAATGCAAAGAAAACAAACCTAAATGATATTTTCGGAACCATTTTTAAAACTACTCGGTTTTCTTCAAAGCTACTTATTTTAAAAGCGGAACCTAAACCACTTTTTTTCAAAACCACTCGAGTTCTTTCAACGATATCAAGTTCATTAAGTTAAAGGTTTTTTCGCCAAAAACCAGCTATAACCCTCTATCATTTCGGATAGATAGCACTTAGTATTCGTTGCTATATTTGTTAGCCACCGTCAAGGCATAGTTTACGGTAGCTATGTATTACTTTTCTATAATATAGAGTTGTATTAATTTAGGAAAGTCGTACAACCTTATTGGCCTCTGTCAAGGATGAGTACGGGTGAGTCTAAATTAATTACGACAATAACGGGTATAGCTTGACTCGCGACTTATGATTTGTTGACCACCGTCAAGGTCATAAGCCGCTTAGGGAAAAAACCATATCGGGAATTTTAAACATAAAGAAAACTTGCCTAATATATGCATACCTTTTGGAGTGTGGTAATTTTGGTCGACTTCTGTCAAAGTTATCAAACAATGATAGTCGGGTCCCAATTCTCACTATGAGTAGGTGTTACTTCTCGGGAGATTTTCACATCACAATCAGCTAACCTATTAGGTGTCTAGAAAGTGTTAACGAGGTTACGCCTTTGCGGAAACTGGGTTATTTAATTAGGTTCGTACGAAAGCACAGGAAACCTTCCTCGGAGTACCAACACTGGCTTGGCTGAACGGTTCCCGAACTTGTAAAGTGTAAATGATCCCGACTAGTTCTCCTTTTAAGGTTTGAAGGAGAATTCGAGGAAATAGTGGGAGCCATCCTGATTAGATAAAGTGATTAACCAATCTAATTTTGATAGAGTGCACGCTGAGCGTTTCTTTTCTCTCTCTCTTTTTTTGGCTGCGACCATGATCTGACCTTAAACTAAAACTCGTAAACCAAGTTGACCGAACTTTTTTACAAACCGGGCTTTGTTTTGTCACGATTCACGACAAAGTCACATATATTCATGACACGCCTTCTTTACCCTTTGCTTTCTCCAGAATATTCCGTATCACCACGAAAATCTATATAGAATGGATAAAACCATCTCGTATGGTTACATACGAACTCGCAAAAATTTATTTCAGTTCGAGGATGGATTCCGGTTCTGGGGAAATTGAATAGGATTATTCGGTCGACTTTTCTCTTTACCTTCTCTCAGGTTGCGAGGGCTCTCAGTATTAAGAGAGTATACCTATTACGCTTATTGGATATTCTTCTTCCAAACCTTAGGCTGGTGTCGAAAGGTAGGGAAAAAAAAAAAACCAATTAGCCTAAATATGGTGTACAGAAGGTAAGAAGTAAAGACATATAAAAGGATTGGAGTAAGAGCAATGGATATTGTAATTAATGTCATGAGTCTGGTATTGGAAGGGGCGTTACTAGAAATACCCGGCCACCCCCTCGAAATATTTTCATGTTTCAGTTTTTACTGTGCAGTGTTAATTGAAAACTGCTTTCCCAATTAGATTCTGACTCCAGGGTATATATTTATCGGACTTGATTCTCACATCTATATGATGTTACAGATTCTGAGTGGGGGTAGAATATTGGGAATTGGGTGGTTAGATCCTAAAATATCAGAATTCTATGTAATTTTTAATTTTTGAGAAAATCACATGGGTTTTGCCTAACGGCAAATATTTGGTTTGGATATCCATTGTTATGCACTATTTTCAAAATGATATATTTGTACGTTTATTTGATAAAGTAAGATATAAATTTTTGAAATTATGTATATAACATTTACCTTTATCAGTTGATGATTAGGTAAGGTACATTCAATAATAGTGTAATTCTTCTTAAGTATAATACAGTTTTCAACATACGACACACAGGGTTTGAGATATTAAACTCAGAGAACATATACAAAGTATTGTATATTGTCTGATGTCCATTAGGATAAGGGGATGGTACTCGTATTATATTCCGTTTACTTATGACTTCTTTGGTTTTAAACACGTATTTCTTTGAAATACAAGGTCCAAATGATAAGAAGTTATAGGTATAAGAATAAAGTAGAGAACCATACTTTAGAATTGTCGGGATTCTTCGAGATGATCGAAAATATAGATACTTATGTTAGGTATTCCGTCGTAAATAATATATTTGAGAACTAGCTTCTCTCTCAGGTTACTCATCCATAGGTGCGCTCCTTGATGAGTAATACTGCATGGATTTTTTCCATTTAGTCGATATGCACTGGAAACAGCTGCATAACATTTGAATCTGATTCCAATTAAATTAGTGCATTTGTTTCTATATTGGATATAGAATGGATTCATATCTTAACGATATTAAGGTATAAAGAGATGTCCGGTTTAAGATTAAAACCAGAATATGGATAAATTCAATGCACGTTTCAGTAATAACAGTTTGTAGGTTATCCTAGGCTTTGACAATGGTCAACATTCTACCATTTGCAAGATCAATAGTTATATTGTTCTTGACTCGCCACCTTTTTGGTAAAATGAATTCTTTTAAGAAAATTTTAGTGGGAATATGGTAGAACTGGAAGTGATTCCAGAACCACAAACGGTTACTGTATATTTAGGTTAACCTAAGGATTCAATTGGATTCGACAATCCATTAGCCACTCCGCAAATTTAGTGGGTAAGTTCAGCCACCCGAGAGGTACTTCGGTCTCCTCAAAGACGATGACAGGGAGGTTTTGATGACCCAAGTTTATCACTACTGCTGTCCTAGACTATGAGATCTGGAAGGTTGATGACTATTATGTCATTCTGAATTAAATTTAGAAGTGCATATGTATATGACTCTTGTTGTAGTCAGTGGAAGCAGTGGAAGCGTTGTGGGTATGTTGGTTATGTCTATTTATAGACTAAAGTAAGGAGAGCAGAGATTGGTCATCTATTCTTGATGTGTTAGTGTATATGCCCTAGAGGCCATTACTGTATCATACTAGTTTGTATATTACTTGATGGAATCTTGGGATATTCACAGTTGTATATACAATCTTTCTCGAAATGGTAGTATGCTACTTGGTTTGTCTCTGCTTTAATATGTGCATGTGTTTCTTTTAGCATATCGCCGATATACATATTAGTAGAGCCCTTAGGATCTTTACTTGATTACCAGCGTTGTGATGGCGCTTACACTCGTGGGAGCTGGGTGATCTATAAGCACATCCTTATACAGATCCCTAGTCGTTGGACTATCGAGACAGGGCATCGATACTCCGGAGTAGACTAGCGTATGCGCTTCTCATCCTAGCGTGGGAGACGGTCTGTCCCACAGCCGTCAGTACGTCGTACTTGAGATAGTATGCGGGTGCTCGTTGGGTTACGAGTACACTGGACAGGACTCGTCGGGAACTGTTGGTTGGTATTATACCTATCGTCAGTTATCAGTTCCCAGGTGACATGAGTACAGCTTAGTCCGCTGACTTGACACTGTCACTTCGCCTCGAGTGTGTTCCCACTGCACTTTGATTGCTACCCTACCACGGCTTAAAGGAGTCGTGCAAACAGGTAGTTTTTGGGTGCAGTCCCGAAGCACTTGGAGGCAGTGACGGTTAGACAGAATTCGTCTCTCCCGGTATTGGGGGTTGACATCGCGCTGTGTCCAGGAGAGCTATTACACGAGTAGTCCCTGGCCAGGGCAAGCGAGATATACTGGTAGGTTTCCAGTGTTATCTCAGGGTGTTCTGGGCTACACTCGGACACGACTTGTACCGCTATTAGGGGACTGACGTTCACCGCCCCCTAGGCCCGCCATGCGATGTATCAGACGAACAGACCGGACTGTACGGAGACTGTCACATACAGGCTCAGTAGGAGTTCAGATGGGGTTACCTCGTCAGTCTTCTTATCGACATTTACCTGGGGACCGTTACGTACAGCTAGTGCCGCTTGCGGTCTGTGGTTAAACCCACTGCCAGCGTAGTGTCGAGTATTTAGAGTCCCATACAGAGAGCTATTCGCCTTTAGGCAAAATGAGTAGAGGTCGCATGGTTTTGCGACAGGGTTCGTTCACATCCGCGCACTTGTGCACGTTTGCTGTCCGGACAGCTTATACTAGCGGGCTTTGGTTTAAGCCAGATCCTAATATATGATTTGGGATTGGTTTTTTCTCTTTGTATTCGTGTTCCTCAGATCACGAATACGGGTGCGTATGCACAGTTGCTTGAGACAGAGGGAGAGGACCTTGATTAGGGTTAATGACTATTGTCATTTTATTAACCCTAATACTTATGTGTGTATTATGGTTAATTGATATTAGTTTAAATAATTGTGCATGGTTATGGTTGTTGACCATTTGACCTTCTTGACTTGTTGACCTTGGTTGACACTTTGACCATCATCATTTCATTTGGAAGATACTCTTTGATCCTTGCAATTTGCATTAAAAATGAAATGATAATGGTCATGTCTTGATTAACCATGACAATTATCTAGCTAATTATCTAATTACAATAATTCACACATATATGAGAGAATGCTTCATATTTTCTCTCATTCTATTATTTACTTTCTCTCTTTTGTTCTTCCTCTCCCTCAAGCTCTCCACTCTCATGTGTTGAGAAACACTTGAGCTTGAGAAAAACCCCTTCTTGATAATCTCTACTCTCATCTAGGGTTCAAGGATTAGCACTTCTTGCACCCTAGTTACTTCTAGCTTGGAGTTGAAGCTAAAGGTTGAGGCTTTCGGGTGGATCTTTCTTCGACGTGAGAAGACGACAAAGGTGACCTCTTTCCACTACTCCAAGGAGCAAAGAGAGAAGGACATAAAGCCCTAGGTATAACCTTTCTAACACTTAGCTAGTTTCTAGTTAGCTTTAGTTTGTTTTTGTTTAGCAAAGATCCTTCTTTGTCTAGTCCATGTTGCCTAAGTTGATAAAAATTTGAATTTTATTCCGTTTTCCGCCTCCCCGCAAGTACCGGGGTGGGCAACGTGGACTTACAGTGGTATCAGAGCCTAACTAAACATAAACTAGCTAGGTAGTAAAGTGTATGGAAGTTCGAATCGGAAAAATCGAAAAATCGAGTTTTCAAAAACCCAACTTTCTGTTAAATTTTTTCCTGCTCAAAATAAAATTTGTCATACTCCAAAAATCGTCTCAGGGTTTTGTGAAGAAAGCCACCAAACCCGGTCCAGTGACTCGACCAAGGCGCCGCGGTTCCGCGGCAATAGCAAGCTATTGCCGCGCAACCGCGGCCGAGTTGGCCCGTCTCTGGGTCGAGTTTGGTGCAGTGTTCTTCTGGCATGGTTTTGGGATTTTTAAGATGGTTTATATGTGCCCAGATTTTCCAGAATAGAAATTTGTTTTTGGGGGCCTATAAATACGTATTTTTTATCAAACTTCACTACACTTTGACTATAAGGGTTATATCTGTGATGTTTATATGTATTGAACGTCGGCTAATCGCTATATGTCGATTAGTCGGGGTTATACATATCTGTGATCTGTGTTTGATGATGGTATGTGTATATGAATGTGTTGGATTGTCGCGGGTGAATAGCCGGGGTGGATGTGAGATGAGTGTTTCTTTTTCTTTCATTCATTGTAACATGTAAATTGATGTAATATTATTTGTATGGCCGCGCAACCGGGTCGGGATTGTAGCCGTCATTGTATAATTCTTTTTACTGTTTTTGCTTCTAGGATAGACCCATGGAGGGGGTGCACAAACTACCGGGTATCTCGAAGTGCCGAGTGGCCTACTCATGGTGGTGAGGGAGGTTGCTTCGCTTCGGATACTTGGCGGGTAGTTTGCCGCACCCGTAGGGGTCTTGGGTGGGGTATTGGCTATTCACCGCGACTGTGTAATCCGCTTTTCGTTGCAGGCTCGAACGGATTGCGGATTCCTAGTATATCCAATGTATTCATCTGTGATCTGTAATGTCTATCATTGCTATATATTTATATATGTTAACTATTTAGGCGTTGCTTATGTTTTACAGCCGCGCTAGCCCAGCCCCCGCTCTGTCGTTAGTTAAGTAACCTAACGGGTGATGACGGGGCCCCATGGCGAATGCGAATGGTATAAGCGTACGTCATATTTTGGTTGTTTTCTGCAATGGTAGGATTAAATGATGGGACACATTAAAAGAACTAATGCAAGAAAATAAACCAAGTAAAAGTCGATTGGAACACTTTGAAAACCACTCGGTTCTTTTCAAAACTAAACTTTTAAACGCGGAGCTTGAACCACTCCTTTTAAAAGCTATCTTGTTCCATCGATTATATCAAGTTCACTACGTTCACGGTTTCGCCAAAACCATTCGTAGCCCTCCGTCATTCCACATGAATGGTCAAAAAGTATTCAAGCTATGTATTTTGGCCAAAGTTAAGGCATAGTGATTGGTAGCTATTGGGTATTCATGTGCAGCATAGATAGATGCGTTGGTTTGGGACAGTCGTGCTGCCATTTTGGCCAAAGTCAAGGGTAGGTACGGGTGGGTCCAAATTAACCAGGAGAATGACGGGTAGAACTTGACATGTGACTTATGATATTTTGGCCAAAGTCAAGGTCATAAGAGCATGGGGCAGAAATCCACATCGGGAGTTTCATAAGTACTGAAACTTGCTAGCGCTGCATACCATTTGGAGTGTGATAATTCTGGTAGGATTTCTTCGGTTTTATCACGCGATGATATTTGGATCCCGATCCTACTGTGAGTATATGCTACTCCTCGGGAAAATTCTCACGTAACGATCAATGCTATAAACTTAGTAGGTGTCTAGAAAGGTGTTAGCGGGGCTACGCCCACAAGGAAAAGAGGTTACTTAATTAAGGAACTTCGCGAAAGCGTTGGAAAGCCTCCCTCGAAGTACCGACACTGGCCTGGCTGAACGGTTAAGCAAGTATTGTATGGTGAGATTGATCCGGACTAATCCTTTCTTTACGGTTTGAGAAGGGATTTGAGAGACAGTGGGAGCCATCCTGTTTAGGCAAACTAAAAACCACTCTAAACTTGCAAGAGCATCATGCTAAAGTGTTTCTTTTCTCTCTCCTAATTGCAGCGACCATTCAACATGACCGGACTTAAGTTATTACTAGATAAAAACATATTGATAGGGCCAAACTACAAAGATTGGCTCAGGAATGTCAAGATGGCAATCACTTACGACAAGTTGGGGTATGTCCTTACCACCGAAGCTCCTCCTGTCCCAGGTCCCAAAACCAGTGTCGCGGATAGGGAAATCCGTAAGACATGGGAAATAGATTGCGCGAAGGCCAAATGCCTCGTACTTGCCTCGATGGACAACGAACATCAGAGGAGGCACGAGAATATGGACCTAGAGTCCATATTTCTTTATACAAAAGAACTGTATGGAGAGCAGTATCGTATCGCCAGATACGAAGTGTCGAAGAAGTTATTTTCGGCAAGGTTGGCCGTCGGATCATCGGTAGCGGAACACGTGCTTAAGATGATTGGCTACATAGAGGAGCTCGCAGAACTTGGGACCACGTTGGAGAATGAGCTCTATACGGACTTGATTCTCCAGTCCTTTCCTTCCACTTACGTCCAGTTCATCCTGAACTTCAACTTACAGGAAAAAGAAGTTGAACTTTTAGAGCTCCTCAACATGCTGAGGAGTGCAGAGGGCACCCTACAGAAAGGTAGGGAGACATCCACTTTGTTTGTAGGAGGATCTTCCTCTTCTAGATCCAGGACGAAAGCCAAGGGTAAGAAGAAGAAAGCCCCCGCCAAATCAAGAGGCGGTGTCAGTAAAGTGGATACGAAGGGAAAAGGAAAAGCAACAAAGGTAGCGGGAAAGCTGGTGGGGAAGGAAGAATGCTTCTATTGTCACAAAAGTGGTCACTGGAAACAAGATTGCAAGGCTTGGAAGGCCAGAACACAGGATTTGAAGTGAGTTGCGGCTTCAGCTTCAGGTGTGTATGTTATTGAAAACTGTCTATCAATAAACTCTACATCCTGGGTATTGGATACCGGATCAGGATCTCATATCTGTAATTCTTTGCAGGCGTTGAGAAAGCGTAGAGTTTTGAAGGCAGGTGACATGACCCTCAGAGTTGCAAACGGTGCTAGCATGGATGCTGAGGCCGTGGGGGACTATCACCTGGGATTGTCGGATGGACACTTTTTGGTTTTGCGTAGTTGTTATTATGTACCAAATGCAACCTGTAATATCATTTCTGTATCTTTATTATCTAAATAAGGTTATGAATTTGCATTTGTAAGTAATGTAGTGAACATTCACCTTAATCAAGTTTTGATTGGGTCAGGTACATTGAACAACGGTATACACGTATTAAACCAACCACAGATTTTCAATGTCCAGAATACACACAAAAGAAAGTCTCCAGAAATCAATAAAACTTTCTTATGGCATTGTAGACTGGGTCACATCAATGAGAGAAGGTTGACTAAGTTACATGCAGAAGGATATTTGGATCCGTTCGAATATCAATCGTATGCAACTTGTCAATCCTGTCTCAAAGGAAAGATGACAAAGACTCCGTTCACCGGACACGGAGTAAGAGCGAGCGAGCTCTTGGGACTCGTACACAGCGACGTGTGCGCTCCAATGTCTACACATGCACGAAGCGGTTATTCTTACTTCATTACTTTTACGGATGACTTTTCAAGGTACGGTTATGTCTTCTTAATGAAACATAAATCCGAGGCTTTTGAAAAATTCCAGGAATATAAGAATGAAGTAGAAAAACAAACAGGCAAAAGTATCAAGGCACTGAGATCTGATCGAGGTGGTGAATACTTGAGTGCCGAGTTCCTGGGTTACTTAAAAGAGAATGGAATTCTCTCTCAGCTTACTCCTCCATACACTCCGCAATATAACGGTGTATCGGAGAGACGGAACCGAACCCTATTGGATATGGTACGGTCCATGATGAGTAACGCTGAGTTACCGCGATCGTTCTGGGGATATGCGCTAGAATCAGCTGCATACCTTTTGAACCGAGTTCCAACTAAGACTGTGCCTACTACACCATATCAGATGTGGTGTGGGAAGAGACCCTATCTTAATCACATTAAGACATGGGGATGTCCAGCTTTTGTAAAAAAGCAGCATGCGGACAAGCTCGAGGCACGCTCAGTACAGTGCAAGTTTGTGGGATATCCAAAGAACTCCAAGAGATATTTCTTCTATTGCGAAGAGGAACAAAAGGTGTTTGTTTCTCGCCATGCCCACTTTCTAGAACACCAGTTCATAGAAAAAGAATTAAGTGGGAGCGCAATAGAACTGGAAGAAATTCCAGAACTATGAGCTATTACTGAAAGCTTAGTAGAACCAGAGGGTTCGAAAGATCAGGACATTCCCACGCCACTCCGCAGGAGTAGTAGGCAGTCTCATCCGCCCGAGAGATACTACGGTTTTCTCTTTGACGGGGATAGAGAGGATTGCATCATAGATTTTGATGAGCCTACTAGCTTCCAGCAAGCCATTCAGAGCGTCGACTCGGTAAAATGGCTGGATGCAATGCGGACCGAAATGGAGTCCATGTACACCAATAAAGTATGGACGTTGGACATTGCTCCAGATGGGGTAAAACCCGTAGGATGCAAGTGGATCTTCAAAAGGAAGATTGGTGTAGATGGACAGGTTGAGACCTATAAAGCTAGACTGGTAGCAAAGGGTTTTCGTCAGCGACCTGGTTTGGACTATGACGAAACCTTTTCTCCAGTAGCTATGCTGAAATCCATTCGGATCCTTCTTGCCATTGCTGCCTTCCACGATTATGAGATTTGGCAGATAGACGTAAAGACAGCTTTTCTAAATGGACATTTAGAGGAGTGTGTCTATATGGACCAGCCAGAGGGTTTCATTCAGAGTGGGAGCAGCGGAAAGGTGTGTAAGTTGCTTAAGTCCATTTATGGACTAAAGCAGGCATCGCGGAGTTGGAACATCTGTTTTGATGAGACGGTCAAAGAATTTGGCTTTATCAAAAATCCAGATGAACCATGCATCTATTGTAGATTTGTAGCGAGAACTGTAGTATTTCTCGTTTTATACGTGGATGACATTCTCTTAATAGGAAATGATATTCCTATGCTACAATCTGTCAAGGGGTTCTTGTCACACAGGTTCTCCATGAAAGACCTGGGTGATGCCTCATACATTCTGGGTATCCGGATCTACCGTGACAGATCCAAGAGGATATTAGGACTTTCGCAGTCCAGGTACATCGACACTATACTGAAGAGATTCAGTATGGAAGATTCCAAGCGCGGTAGTCTACCGGCTTGTCACGGGATCACCCTCTCTAAAGAGATGTCTCCCAAGACTGATTTGGAGAGGGATCGCATGTCTATTATACCCTACGCTTCTGCGGTAGGCTCTATAATGTATGCAATGTTGTGTACCAGACCGGATGTGGCTTATGCACTGAGTGTGGTAAGCAGGTATCAGTCAAACCCTGGGGAGAAACATTGGATAGCAGTAAAGAACATTCTCAAGTACCTGAGAAGGACTAAGGAGATGTTCTTGGTGTATGGCGGAAAAGACCTCCAGATTGAGGCCTTTGCTGACTCCAGCTTCCAGAGTGACAAGGATGATTCCAAGTCCATGTCGGGTTTTGTCTTTACCCTCAATGGAGGGGCGGTGTGTTGGAAGAGCTCCAAACAGGAAACCGTTGCTGACTCGACTATGGAAGCGGAATACATCGCTGCATCTGATGCCGCAAAAGAAGCTGTCTGGATGAGGAAGTTCTTGAGAGAACTTCAGGTGGTTCCGTCCATTGTTGACCCAATACCTCTGTATTGCGACAACAACGGGGCTATAGCTTTAGCGAAGGAACCCAGGTCCCATCAGAAATCCAGACACATCTTGACGCGGTATCACCTGATCAGGGAGATCGTGGATCGCCAGGAGATCGAGGTTCGGAGGGTTGCTTCAGAAGATAACACTGCAGATCCATTCACCAAGGCCTTGCCCCAGACTCAGTTCGAGCGGCTGATCGAGATGACAGGTCTTCGATACGCCAGTACATGGCCTTAGTGCAAGTGGGAGATTGTTAGTGTATATGCCCTAGAGGCCATTACTTTATCATACTAGTTTGTATATTACTTGATAGAAGCTTGGGATATTCACACTTGTATATACAATCTTGCTCGAAATGGTAGTATGCTACTTGGTTTGTCTCTGCTTTAATATGTGCATGTGTTTCTTTTAGTATATCGCCGATATACATATTAGTAGAGCCCTTAGGATCTTTGCTTGATTACCAGCGTTGTGATGGCGCTCACACTCGTGGGAGCTGGGTGATCTATAAGCACATCCTTATACAGGTCCCTAGTCGTTGGACTATCGAGACAGGGCATCGATACTCCGGAGTAGACTAGCGTATGCGCTTCTCATCCCAGCGTGGGAGACGGTCTGTCCCACAGCCGTCAGTACGTCGTACTTGAGATAGTATGCGGGTGCTCGTTAGGTTACGAGTACACTGGACAGGACTCGTCGGGAACTGTTGGTTGGTATTATACCTATCGTCAGTTATCAGTTCCCAGGTGACATGAGTACAGCTTAGTCCGCTGACTTGACACTGTCACTTCGCCTCGAGTGTGTTCCCACTGCACTTTGATTGCTACCCTACCACGGCTCAAAGGAGTCGTGCAAACAGGTAGTTTTTGGGTGCAGTCCCGAAGCACTTGGAGGCAGTGACGGTTAGACAGGATTCGTCTCTCCCGGTATTAGGGGTTGACATCGCGCTGTGTCCAGGAGAGCCATTACACGAGTAGTCCCTGGCCAGGGCAAGCGAGATATACTGGTAGGTTTCCAGTGTTATCTCAGGGTGTTCTGGGCTACACTCCGACATGACTTGTACCGCTATTAGGGGACTGACGTTCACCGCCCCCTAGGCCCGCCATGCGATGTATCATACGAACAGACCGGACTGTACGGAGACTGTCACATACAGGCTCAGTAGGAGTTCAGATGGGGTTACCTCGTCAGTCTTCTTATCGACAACTACCTGGGGACCGTTACGTACAGCTAGTGCCGCTTGCGGTCTGTGGTTAAACCCACTGCCAGCGTAGTGTCGAGTCTTTAGAGTCCCACAAAGAGAGCTATTCGCCTTTAGGCAAAATGAGTAGAGGTCGCATGGTTTTGCGACAGGGTCGTTCACATCCGCGCACTTGTGCACGTTTGCTGTCCGAACAGCTTATACTAGCGGGCTTTGGTTTAAGCCGGATCCTAATATATGATTTGGGATTGGTTTTTTCTCTTTGTATTCGTGTTCCTCGGATCACGAATACGGGTGCGTATGCACAGTTGCTTGAGACAGAGGGAGAGGACCTTGATTAGGGTTAATGACTATTGTCATTTTATTAACCCTAATACTTATGTGTGTATTATGGTTAATTGATATTAGTTTAAATAATTGTGCATGGTTATGGTTGTTGACCATTTGACCTCCTTGACTTGTTGACCTTGGTTGACACTTTGACCATCATCATTTCATTTGGAAGATGCTCTTTGATCCTTGCAATTTGCATTAAAAATGAAATGATAATAGTCATGTCTTGATTAACCATGACAATTATCTAGCTAATTATCTAATTATAATAATTCACACATATATGAGAGAATGCTTCATATTTTCTCTCATTCTATTATTTACTTTCTCTCTCTTGTTCTTCCTCTCCCTCAAGCTCTCCACTCTCATGTGTTGAGAAACACTTGAGCTTGAGAAAAACCCCTTCTTGATAATCTCTACTCTCATCTAGGGTTCAAGGATTAGCACTTCTTGCACTCTAGTTACTTCTAGCTTGGAGTTGAAGCCAAAGGTTGAGGCTTTCGGGTGGATCTTTCTTCGACGTGAGAAGACGACAAAGGTGACCTCTTTCCACTACTCCAAGGACCAAGGAGAGGACATAAAGCCCTAGGTATAACCTTTCTAACACTTAGCTAGTTTCTAGTTAGTTTTAGCTTGTTTTTGTTTAGCAAAGATCCTTCTTTGTCTAGTCCATGTTGCCTAAGTTGATAAAAATTTGATTTTTATTCCGTTTTCCGCCTCCCCGCAAGTACCGGGATGGGCAACGTGGACTTACATGATGTAGCAGGCATAATGTTTAACTTCATCAAGAATGACATATAGACCTGGTAAGAAACTTAAGGAGGGAGTACTGTCCTGATTTTTGGATGACATACTTCCGATAGGAAGAGTTGTTCCTATACTACGATTGGTTAAACTGTGGTTGTCACATATATTTCTTCACAAAGAATCTGAATAAAATATCAGATATTCTGATGAATATATCTATGGTTTTAAATCTATATTTGGGAAGTGTCCCAATTCGGATACTTTAATACTATTCTAAAGTGATTTAAAATATATAACTCCTGGCGTGGTTGTATACCCTCAGGTGATAGAGTCACCGTCTCTAAAGAGATGTCTTCTGTACTGATGAGGAGAGAGATTTGCATGATTGACATATCACTTTCTTAGTCAATTGAGTCAATCATAAGATGTCAAGTACCACACCAAATATTGCTTTTTCACTAGCTGCAATAAGCAGATATTAATCCAATCCTGGAGAAACATTGGGAAGCAGTTATGAATATAAGAGAATGTTCTTGGTATATAGTAACAACAGCCACTTTCAGGAGGCGGTTATCATTTCAGGGTTCCTAGATGACCTAGATGACAGAGTGATTGTCAGAGTTAAAGTTTACCCTCTTCTGAGGGGCTGTATGTTGTACAGTGATCCAAGCAAATACTGATGTAGTCATGGCATAGGATACTGATTAAATTCAGTGGAAGATACCGTATAAGAAGTTTGTTGGATTTGGAGTTCATTTATGAACTTGGTCCCATCGTATATACAGACAAGTTCTAAGACAGGTATTGCTCATTTCAGGAGATAGTCATTCTCTATGAAGTTAAGATATAAAGAGATAAAGATAGAAACATTGGAGCGGATCCACTCACTGAGGCTATTTCTCGAACGTGAATGTCTCGTAAATATGATTTGCGAAACTGATTAGTAGAGAAGTTGGATGTTCGATAGCACATGGGCTGTGAGTATGTGACATCGTAATAATTATCCTTAAGTGCAAGTGGGAGATTATTGGCAATAATGCTCTCAAGGAAATTATTGTAATCGCAAGAAGGCGATTATGATAATTGAGGGAGGACATATACGAATAGAATATTCTTATTCGAGATGATAGTATGCTATCTGATTTATTATTATCATCCTGTATATGTATTAAGTTACGGATCACTATTACATGTTGATAGAGCCCATAGGATTTATGCTAGACTACCAGGGTTATTGTGGCGATTACAGTTATGAGAACTGGGTAGTCTGTAAGCAAATCCCACTACTCGATATTGTACGTATTAGAGACCGTTCAAAATGGTCTCTAATACATTGTGGATGGTTGCTAATACGTATTAGCGACCGTTCATATTGTATACGGTCACTAATACCCCGGTCGTTAAAACGTTAGTCGCTGATAAGGGTATTAACGACCGTATGACAAACAGTCACCAATATTTACAATCGCAGGTACATATCAGCGACCATCTCAGATGGTCGTTGATATGCATATGAGAGCTGTCCATATCAGAGTCTAAATGTTCTCTAATACTATTAGGGACCGTTTAGCCTCTGACATGGAAAAAAACAACAGAGAAAATTGATATGTTAAGCATGTTTTAATTGATAATTTTGATATTGTTCATACTAATAGGAATATCTACAATTCAAATAAAATAAAATAACATCGAATGTTTTATGTATAATTTACGAATTGAATCAATATTTCTTTAATATTTCAAACATGGACACAAAAGGAATATCTACAACCAAAATTCAAAATGTTACAATTCAATCAAAAACCCTCAAATTTTCAATCAAAAAGACCTGATTCATGATAACAAGTTCACGATAGCAATCGGATCCGGAGGGACTTCTTCACGCTACCGGTGGCTGGGGCGGACTTGTGTGTGGCCCTGGTCGCCAGCTGCTTCCACGACGCCTTGCCGCCGGTCGACTTGCACGGATGTGGCTGGGGTGGGTTTGGGGATTTGATCGGTTAATTTTGGAGGAGGATTTGATAGGAAGAGGGAAAGGTATTTATAAATGGAGGCTGGAGATTTGAGAGGGGGCATTTGGACCGTTGGATTGTGGTGAAATGGATGGATGAGATTTCAAGTTGAGGGAGGATGCGGATCGTGATGTATTAGCGACCGTACGTATACGGCCAATAAAACTCATGGAACGGTCGCCAATACTTTCCTGGATAAAGGATGTATTAGTGACTGTTCTAAACGGTCGCTAATACAAAATAGACGATCGCCAATGTATTGGAGACCGTCCATTAGCGACTGTTTAACATAAACGGTCACCGTTAGTGTATTAGCGACCATATATGAATAAACGGTCGCTAATACACCATCCCTAATACGCACAGTTTCTAGTAGTGTCCTTAAAAGTCCCTAGTCGGGGGGAATATCGAGACCGTGTTTCGATATTCCGGAGTAGGCTAGTGTATACGTTTCTTAACCCCGACGAGGGGCGATGGCCGGTATTATAGCCATTGGTTAGTTAGTCACCAAAGATTATGTACATGTGCTCATTGGGTTATGAGTTACACTGGACGGACTCGTCGGGAACATGCAAGATGGGATTATACTTATTGTCTGATAGCAGTTCTGTAGTGACATGAGTACAGCATAGTCTGTCGACCTGAAATCGTTATTTGTCTCGTGTGAGTTCCTACCGTGCTTTGATTACTACACTGAAACGGCTCTATTGAGTCGTGCGAACAGGTTTTAGTTGGGTACAGTCCTGAGCCACATAGAGGCAGTGAGCGAATCGTCAAGGATTCGTCTCTCCCAGTATTGGGGGTAGATGTCACGCAGTGCATGGAGGGCCATCACCGGAAATCCTTGGCCAAGGTGGACGAGAGTTACTGATTTGGATCAGTTGTTTCTCTGTAGGTTATGGGCTTCACACCGACACAACCTATCGTATTATTAGGGGTCTGACTTTATCCACTCTCTAGACCCGATATGCGATACTCTTAAACAAACAGACCGGGCTGTACGGAGACTGGCACATTCAGGATCAGTAAGGATACGGACGAGTTTACTTGTCGACCTTCCTTTCGTTAATACCTGGGTAGCCGTTACGTACAGCTAGTGTTGCTGACATGCTTATGGTTAAATCTACTGCCAGCATATTGTCGAGTTTTCAGAGTCCCACACAGAGGGTTTCCCAACTCAGAGGAAACGATATAGTGTACGTATTTTGATAGATACTTAGGTTCGATTAAATACGTGTTTTTGTACACGTATTTTTAATCGGACATTTTTTTAATACTATCTGGTTTGAAAGATTACCAGATTATCACATTTGGATAAAATGTAAGCTAGTATTATATATCTCTTTTTGGTATCTCTCTTTTTGATATTTGTGTTTTGACAGAATACGGTATTTATACGAATACGAGTATTTGTATAAATATGTGTATTTATGTCTTGATATAAATATGGGTATTTATATCTTAATACAAATGCGGGTATTCACATTTTAAACGAATACAGTATTCATATTTTGATACGTATACGGGTATATGTATTTATAGTATATACTTGTATTAGTGTATGTATGTATATGTGTATGTGTGTGTACACTTGACAAGGCAATTCTTTTCTTCTCAATCTTTCTTTGTTCAAGTGGAAGTGTACGGACTTGTGACTCACACTAGTGAGTAACAATTCCACCCACTTCACACTTTAAATGAAAGAAGAAAGAAAAGAAATTGAGAGGATTAATTTTCCATGCCATGCTTACTCATTTTTTAACACACTCACCCTTTGCTTCTTCTTCCTCTTCTCTTGAGTTTTTAGAAGTTGAGAAAGGGAAAAGAAAAAGAAAGAAAGTATAGAGATTAGTCACTACTACATCCTAATGATCAATTCCTTGCAAGTCTTCTGCACTAGTTGTGTAACAACCCTCAAGTTTCTGTACAATTTTTTTTCAAAAAATACAGAAAGAGGTACTTGAGCCTGAGCACAAATTATAAGTTTGATTTGCTTTTGAACAGCAAGAAAGAGCTTGTAGCTCATTGGTAAGACTTTGCACTGCTGAACCAAAACACCAGAGTTCAAATCCCATCAACCACACATTTTTTTAAAATTAAATTCTTTTAATCTTTTAGAAGCCCAAGAGTCTACACGTGCACTACACGTAATAGGGTAAGTTACAGAATAAACAAACGTTACCATGAGGCTAGACCAATCGTCAGGGACACGTGGCGAAAAGACGAGCCCCGACTCGCCCGACTCGGGCCGGCGAAGCGCTTGAATCGGCCGGCGCCGCCGGGTCAGATCGGTCCGATCCCACTTTTTCTTGAACCCATTGCACCCTTTGGACTACCCCACTCCCCCTGCACTATTTAAATTCTCTGCAATTAACCAGAGAATTAAAATACCACATTTTAATCCTTTTTAATGCAAATTTAAATACAATTTTTATCACACCCTTTCACTACCCTAAACCCTAGATTTTTCCTATAAATACCACCCTCAAATTCACCCCTCCTCACTCACAAATCCCTTCCAAAACTCTCAAGAAAATTCCCAAGTCTTTTGTGTGCAAGTGGAGTTAGCAAAATGACGAAGCTCCGACGAACTTCCGACGGTAATGCGAGGAGATTCCGATGACGAAATGACGCACCGGCACCTCCCACCTCTTCCTCCTTCTCTGTTCTAGTCAAATAACTTGTAAGTCCCTAATTCTTCTTCTTTTCTCTATTTTAAAAATATTCAAAACTAAAACCCGACGGAAGCGGAGTTAATCCGACTTCCGATTCGGTTTTTCATTAAAAAGTTTTATTTTACTTAAACACAATAATACCTAACTCTTATGTCATGACCATTAAACATTAACGAAGATAATGGAATAAGTTTGGCATCAAAATAATAACCGTAGCAAGTTTTATTCCACTTTTACATTAAAAACCCCTTATGTTTCATTTCGACATGCTTGAACTTTTTAAACCGTATTACCTTAGAAAACTCATAAGGTAATGACCTACCTCCTCACAACACACATATCTAATATAGCACGATGAAATTTGGGAACATAGATTTGGGAAAAATACGACTTTACACATAACTACCTCCGACTTATAAAATCCATTTTCTACAAGATGTGTATTTAACAAATCTTTGCAATTGCGCCTCTACAACCCATTTCGGGGTACCCGTTCGGTATGGTGCAGATTATCTCACATCCTCGGGCCTAGTAGAGTGAGATGCAGTCCTCCGGAAGGAGCATACGATCTCAAAAGATTTAAAATACAATTTTCTTTAGAAAATATGATTTCTATTATAAATAAACTTATATTTTTCATAAACAAATATATATGTAATTAATATCAAAATATATATTTTTAATATATATAATATTCCAAATTTCCAAATTCTAGAAAAACATCTCATTTACAAGAAAATACCATACAATTCCAATATTACAAATAAATACCATATATTATGAAATTAGGTTTTATTCACTAGAAATGTCATATTGATAAAATATACATCAATGAAAACTCTAAAGACGGTAATAAAATACATGAGGTGTAATTTGAAAACTATACAAAATTATTTTTACATAAAACCCTCCTCAAGTTATACCAAATTACAATAAGGACCCTAGTAAGCATAGGTTTAAGTGGGACCAGTCTCTTGAGCCTCAGGGAGCCGGAGAAATGGATGCTTACCTATTTAAGGTAGACAAGTTAACAAACGGTGTTATCAATACGGTAATTGTCTTTGAAAAAGACACAAATCCTGTCGTCCGTGTGCAGCAGTTACCGATAGCACCTGTTTCCTGATTTAAAATCAGGGAAACTTATAGAGGAGGCATCACGTGCTCGCACGTGACCAGCGGTCACGTATTGACACGTGACATTTAAAAGCAGTGGCAAGAGGCAGATTTGTTCCTTGTTTAAATCAAAGAAAAGGCTCCAGAAAAGGTCGCGTGCTCACACGTGACCAGGGGTCACGTGTTGGCACGTGACGGCTGAGCAGCGGCCAGAGAACAGAGCGCAAAAGGAGAAGAAAGGCCCGTTCCAGGGGTCACGTGCCCACACGTGACCAGGGGTCACGTGCCCACACGTGACCGGCTTTCAAAGCCTTTTTATTTAACAGAATTAAATTCCGAAAGCATTCAAATCTTTCCAAAAGAGAAAAGATTATTTGGAACGGTTGGATTAAAGATCTAAGGGTGATTAAATATCACCAATTTATGGAAAAATATCAGACTTGGAAAGATTTCCCCTTAAATCTAACCGAAATAACAAAGAGATATCTTTGGATTTAAAATCCAATGGTGAATAAAATTCACCTATTAATCCAAAGGTCCAGATGAATGATAAATATAAATCAAATCTCTCAATAAACAAATCAAATCTTTTAATTGAAGATTCACTAAAACTGATTGATTTTCTTCCTTCTCCTATAAATAGGATCCAAGAAAAAAGAAGGGGAGACATATACAAAGAGACGTATACAGAGGGCCAGATACGAGAGAGATAAAAAGACATACAGAGAGAAAGAGAGCTTTGGGATTTTGGGAAGAATTTGATCCTCTGCAGAAGAAAACCTTAGGTAAGAAGGGAGAGGTTTAAAAAGGAGAATTTAATTCTCAAAGAGTTTAACTCTTATACAAAAAGAAGAACTTCGTTCTTTCTCTAGCAGAGGATCTGCAAAGTGCACATCTCCCCATGAATTGAGAATTTGATTCTCATTGGGTAGAGATCCTGCCATGGAGATCCAAAGCATAGAAGGGGAATGGAAGTTTGAGAATTTAATTCTCACAGAATTATAGGAATTTAATTCCTTTGGGATGAAATTAGGGTTTAACCCTATGATTATGGGAATTTAATTCCTTCAAAATGGACAGAACCAGGGTTTAACCCTAATTAAGAACTTAATCCTATTAAAATAACAGGAATTTAATTCCCTCACAAAAAGAAGAAGAAATTAGGGTTTCACCCTATGCAAGAATTCAATTCTTTACATACATGAGAAATTTAATTCCTACAGAAAAGAAATCAGGGTTTAACCTGTTAGTGTATATGCCCTAGAGGCCATTACTGTATCATACTAGTTTGTATATTACTTAATGGAGGCTTGGGATATTCACCTTGTATAAACAATCTTGCTCAATATAGTAGTATGCTACTTGGTTTGTTTCTACTTCAATGTGTACATGTGTTTATTTTGCGATATCACCTATACGCATTAGTGGAGCCCTTAGGATCTTTGCTTGATTACCAGCGTTGTGATGGCAGTCACACTAGTGGGGGCTGGGTAATCTGTAAGCACATCCTTATACAGGTCCCTAGTCGCAGGACTATCGAGACAGGGCATCGATACTCCGGAGTAGACTAGCATATGCGCTTCTCATCCCAGTGTGGGAGATGGTCTGTCCCACAGCCATCAGTACGTCGTACTGGAGATAGTATACGGGTGCTCGTTAGGTTACGAGTACACTGGACAGGACTCGTCGGGAACTGACAGGTTGGTATTATACCTATCGTCAGTTATCAGTTCCCAGGTGACATGAGTACAGCTTAGTCCGCTGACTTGACACTGGCACTTCGCCTCGAGTGTGTTCCCACTGCACTTTGATCACTACCCTACCACGGCTCAAAGGAGTCGTGCAAACAGGTAGTGGTTGGGTGCAGTCCCGAAGCACTTGGAGGCAGTGACGGTTAGACAGGATTCGTCTCTCCCGGTATTGGGGGTTGACATCGCGCTGTGTCTAGGAGAGCCATTACACGAGTAGTCCCTGGCCAGGGCAAGCGAGATATACTGGTAGGCTTCCAGTGTTATCTCAGGGTGTTTTGGGCTTCACTCCGACACGACTTGTACCGCTATTGGGGGACTGACGTTTTACCGCCCCCTAGGCCCGACATGCGATGTATCAGACGAACAGACCGGACTGTACGGAGAATGTCACATTCAGACTCAGTAGGAGTTCAGATGGGGTTCACCTCGTCAGCCTTCTTGTCGGCATCTACCTGGGGACCGTTACGCACAGCTAGTGCCGCTTGCGGTCTGTGGTTAAACCCACTGCCAGCGTAGTGTCGAGTCTTTAGAGTCCCACACAGAGGGTATTCGCCTCTGGGCAAAACAGAGTAGAGGTCGCATGGTTTTGCGACAGGGTTCGTTCTCATCCGCGCACTTGTGCACGTTTGGAGTCCGGACGGATATTGCCAGCTGGCTCTGGTTTGAGCCGGATACTGGTATATGTTTTAGGGTTGCTTTTATATCTCGGTATTCTTGTTCCTCGGAACGAGAATGCAGGTGTGTATGCACAGTTGCTTGAGGCGGAGGATGAGGTATTTCATTAGGGTTTCGGAACGGGTGCGTATGCACAGTTGACAGTCGTCATTTTCCAAACCCTAATAGATTTATGAAATATCAATTAATAATAGTAATTAAATGAAATAATGTTATGGTTGATTTTGTTGACTTGTTGACCATGGTTGACTTGTTGACCATGGTTGAATGTTGACCACCATCATGCTTTGCAAGGATACTCCTTGATTCTTGCTTACACTCATTTATTACAAGTTATGATAGTGGTCATTCCAAATACAACCATCAACTATTTCATTTTTGATTTATTATTATTAATTAGATAATTCCTTTTCTTTTAGTCATGGTTGTAAAAGAAAAGAGCTCATTCTATCATAATCATTCTCTCTCCTCATTTCATCTTCTTCTTCCTCAAGCTCAAGGTGATTCCTTCTCATGTGTTGAGAATCCCTCACCTTGAAAAAGAAACAACCCCTAGACACTCTCTACTCACTCTAGGATCAAGGGTTTAGCAAGCCGGAGATTCTAGTTCACTCAAAGTTCGAGGAAGAGCCCGTAGGTTGAACCCTCAGGTGGATCCATCTTCGACGGAAGAAGGCGACGAGGAAAGAACCATCAACCTCTACAAGGTTTGAAGAAGAAGGAGTTCAAGTTTAGGTATAACCATCTTTCCGAGTAGCTAACTCTCTTTAGCAAGTTTGCTAGTTTTAGTTTAGGAAAAGATCCCGACTTTGTTAGTCCATGTTGCCCCATGCGCTAAAAATTTGATTTTTATACCGTTTCCGCCTCCCCGTAAGAACCGGGGGTCGCAACGTGGACTTACAGTGGTATCAGAGCCTAACTAAACTTAAACTAGCTTGGTAGTGAAGTGTAACGAAGTTCGGAACCGAAAAATCCAAAAACCAAACTTTTACAAAACCCTAGTTTCTGTTAAAAATTTTTCTGGTCAAAACAAGTTTTGTTATACACCTAAATTCGGCTCAGGGTTTTGTGTGAACACCCAAGAAAAACGATCCCCTGATTCATTCAAACCGCCGCGGTTCCGCGGCATGAGGTAGGCATTTGCCGCGGAACCGCCGCCGTTTGGAGTCCTCTCGTGATCGGGTTTTGTGCAGTGTTCTCCTGGTAGGGTTTTGGAATTTTTAAGATATATTATATGTGCCCAGATTTTCCAGAACTGAAATTTACTTTTAGGGTCCTATAATTCCGTATTTTTCCGAACTTCACTGCACTTTGACTATGATGGTTATATCTGTGATGTTTGTATGTATTGAACGTCGGCTAATCGCTATAAGTCGATTAGTCGGGGTTATACATCTCTGTGATCTGTGTTTGATATTGGAATGTGTATATGAATGTGTTGGACTGTCGCGGGTGAATAGCCGGGGTGGATGTGAGATGAGCTTTTGTTTTTCTTTCATTCATTTGTAAATGTAAATTGATGTAATAATATTATTTGTATGGCCGCACAACCGGGTCGGGGTTGTAGCCGTCATTGTATAATTCTTTTTACTGTTTTTGCTCCTAGGATAGACCCATGGAGGGGTGCACAAACTACCGGGTACTTGGCGGGTAGTTTGCCGCACCCGTAGGGGTCTTGGGTGGGGTATTTGCTATTCACCGCGACCGTGTAATCTGCTTTTCGTTGCAGGCTCGAACGGATTGCGGATTGCTAGTATATCCAATGTATTCATCTGTGATCTGTAATGTCTATCATTGCTTTATATTTAGGCGTTGCTTATGTTTTACAGCCGCGCTAGCCCATCCCCCGCTCTGTCGTTAGTTAAGTAACCTAACGAGTGATGACGGGACCCCGTGGCGAATGCGAATGGCATAAGCGTACGTCATATTTTGGTTGTTTTCTGCAATGGTAGGATTAAATGATGGGACGCATTAAAAGAACTAATGCAAGAATATCACGCATTAAAAGAACTAATGCAAGATAATAAACCAAGTTAAAGTCGTTGGAACACTTTCGAAAAAACCACTCGGTTCTTTTCAAAACTAACTTTTAAATGCGGAGCTTGAGCCACTCCTTCTAAAAGCTATCTCGTTCCATCGATTATATCAAGTTCACTACGTTCACGGTTTCGCCAAAACCATCCGTAGCCCTCCGTCGTTTCATATGAATATTCAACAGTATTCAAGCTGTGTTTGTTGGCCTTAGTCAAGGCACAGTGTTTGGTAGCTGGTAGGTATTCATATGTTGCATAGATAGAATGCGTTGGTTTGGGACAGTCGTATTGCCTTGTTGGCCACAGTCAAGGGTATATACGGGTGGGTTCAAATTAACCTGGATAACGACGGGAAGAACTTGACATGTGACTTATGATTTGTTGGCCTTAGTCAAGGTCATAAGAGCATGGGGCAAAAATCCACATCGGGAGTTTCATAAGTACTGAAACTTGCTAGATTTGCATACCATTTGGAGTGTGATGATTCTGGTAGGATTCCTTCAGTTTCGTCACGCGATGATATTTGGATCCCGATCCTACTGTGAGTATATGCTACTCCTCGGGAAATTTCTCACTAAACGATCAATGCTATAAACCTAGTAGGTGCCTAGAAAGGTGTTAGCGGGGCTACGCCCCCAGGGAAAAGAGGTTCTTAAATTAAGGAACTTCGCGAAAGCGTTGGAAAACCTCCCTCGAAGTACCGACACTAGCCTGGCTGAACGGTTAAGCAAGTATTGTGCGGTGGGATTGATCCCGGCTAATTCTTCCTTTGTGGTTTGAGGAGGGATTCGAGAGACAGTGGGAGCCATCCTGTTTAGACAAGTTAAAAACCATTCTAAACTTGCAAGAGCATCGTGCTAAAGTGTTTCTTCTCTCCCCCCTGCAGCGACCAAATTCGAAATGACTGGACTTAAGTTACTTCTAGATAAAAACATACTGACAGGGCCAAACTACAAAGACTGGCTCAGGAATGTAAAATTGGCAATCACTTACGACAAGCTGGGGTATCTTCTTACTACCAAAGCTCCCCCCGTCCCAGGTCCCACCTCCAGCGTCGCGGATAAGGAAATCCGTAAAACTTGGGAGATTGATTGCGCGAAGGCCAGGTGCCTCGTGCTTGCCTCTATGGACAACGAACATCAGAGGAGGCATGAGAATATGGACCTCGAGTCCATATTTCTCCATACAAAAGAACTGTATGGAGAGCAGTCTCGTATCGCAAGATACGAAGTGTCGAAGAAGTTATTTTTGACAAAGTTGGCCGTCGGATCATCGGTAGCGGACCACGTGCTTAAGATGATTGGCTACACTGAGGAGCTCGCGGAACTTGGGACCACGTTGGACAGTGAACTTTATACGGATTTAATTCTCCAGTCCCTTCCATCCACTTACGCCCAGTTCATACTGAATTTCAACTTGCAAGAAAAGGAAGTTGAACTTTCAGAACTCCTCAACATGCTGAGGAGCGCAGAGGGCACCCTACAGAAGGGTAGGGAAACACCCGCTTTGTTTGTAGGAGGATCTTCTTCCTCTAGGTCCAAGGCGAAAGCCAAGGGAAAGAGGAAGAAAGCCCCCGCCAAACCAAGAGGCGGTGTTAGTAAAGTGGGTACGAAGGGAAAGGAAAAGGCAACAAAGATTGCGGGGAAGCTTGTTGGAAAGGAAGAATGCTTCTATTGTCATAAGAGTGGACACTGGAAGAAAGATTGCAGGGCTTGGAAGGCCAGGACACAGGAACTGAAGCAGGTTGCGGCTTCAGCTTCAGGTGTGTATGTTATTGAAAACTGTCTTTCTATAAACTCTACTTCCTGGGTATTGGATACCGGATCAGGATCTCATATCTGTAATTCTTTGCAGGCGTTGAGAAACCGTAGGTTTTTGAAGGCAGGTGACATGACCCTCAGAGTTGCGAACGGAGCTAGCATGGGTGCTAAAGCCGTGGGGGACTATCACCTGGGAATGTCAGATGGGCATGTTTTGGTTTTGCGTAATTGCTTTTTCGTACCCAATGCAACTTATAATATCATTTCTGTATCTTTGGTTTCTAAAGAAGGTTATGAATTTGCGTTTGTAAGTAATGTTGTAAACATTCACCTTAATCAAGTTCTGATTGGGTCAGGTACACTGAGCAATGGTATATACGTATTAAACCAACCACAGATTTTCAATGTCCAGAATACACACAAAAGAAAGTCTCCAGATATCAATCAGGCTTTCTTATGGCATTGTAGACTGGGTCACATCAATGAGACACGGTTGACTAAGTTACATAAAGAAGGATACTTGGATCCGTTCGAGTATCAGTCTTATGCCACTTGTGAATCTTGTCTCATGGGAAAGATGACAAAGACTCCGTTCACTGGACACGGAGAAAGAGCGAGCGAGCTCTTAGGACTCATACACAGTGACGTGTGTGGTCCAATGTCTACACATGCGCGAAGCGGTTATTCATACTTCATTACTTTCACAGACGATTTCTCTAGGTATGGACATGTCTTCTTAATGAAGCACAAATCCGAGGCCTTTGAGAAATTTCGGGATTACAAGAATGAAGTTGAAAAACAAACAGGCAAAAGTATTAAGATTCTAAGATCGGATCGAGGTGGTGAATACTTGAGTGCCGAGTTCCTGGATTATTTAAAAGAGAATGGAATTCTCTCTCAGCGTACTCCTCCATACACTCCGCAACATAACGGTGTATCGGAAAGAAGGAATCGAACCCTATTGGATATGGTTCGTTCCATGATGAGTAAGGCTGAGTTACCGCGATCTTTTTGGGGTTATGCACTAGAAACAGCTGCACATCTCTTAAACCAAGTTCCTACTAAGACAGTGCCTACCACACCATATCAGATGTGGAGTGGGAAGAAACCCTGTCTTAAATCTTTTAAGACATGGGGATGTCCGGCTTTTGTAAAAAAGCAGCATGCGGACAAGCTCGAGGCACGCTCAGTACAGTGCAAGTTTGTGGGATACCCAAAGAACTCCAAGGGGTATCTATTCTATTACGCAGAGGAGCAAAAAGTCCTTGTTTCTCGCCATGCCCACTTCTTGGAAACTGAGTTTTTAGAAAATCAGATAAGTGGGAGCGCAGTAGAACTGGATGAAATTCCAGAACCTCAGACTATTACTGAAAGCTTAGTGGAACCAGAGGGTTCAAAAGAACATGACATTCCTATGCCGCTCCGCAGAAGTAGTAGGCAGTCTCATCCGCCCGAGAGATACTACGGTTTTCTCATAGACGGGGATAGAGAGGATTGCATCATAGACTATGATGAGCCTACTAGCTTCCAGCAGGCCGTTCAGAGCGTTGACTCGGTAAAATGGCTGGATGCAATGCGTACCGAAATGGAGTCCATGTACACCAACAAAGTATGGACGTTGGACATTGCTCCAGACGGGGTAAAACACGTAGGATGCAAGTAGATCTTCAAAAGGAAGATTGGTGTAGATGGACAGGTTGAGACCTATAAAGCTAGACTTGTAGCAAAGGGTTTCCGTCAAAGACCTGGCTTGGACTATGACGAAACCTTTTCTCCAGTGGCTATGCTGAAATCCATTCGGATCCTTCTTTCCATTGCTGCCTTCCACGATTATGAGATTTGGCAGATGGACGTAAAAACCGCTTTTCTAAATGGAAATTTAGAGGAGTGTGTCTATATGGATCAGCCAGAGGGTTTCATTCAGAGTGGGAGCAGCGGAAAGGTGTGCAAGTTGCTTAAGTCCATCTATTGACTAAAGCAGGCATCGCGGAGTTGGAACATCTGTTTTGATGAGACGGTCAAGGAATTTGACTTTATCAAAAATCCAGATGAACCATGCATCTATAGTAGATTTGTAGCGAGAACTGTAGTATTCCTTGTTTTATACGTGGATGACATTCTCTTAATAGGAAATGACATTCCTATGCTACAATCTGTCAAGGGTTTCTTGTCACACAGGTTCTCCATGAAAGACCTGGGTGATGCCTCATACATCCTGGGGATCCGGATCCATCGTGATAGATCCAAGAGGATATTAGGACTTTCACAGTCCAGGTACATCGACACCGTACTGAAAAGATTCAGTATGGAAGATTCCAAGCGCGGTAACCTACCGGCTTGTCACGGGATCACCCTCTCTAAAGAGATGTCTCCCAAGACTGATTTGGAGAGGGATCGCATGTCTATTATACCCTACGCTTCTGCGGTAGGCTCTATAATGTATGCGATGTTGTGTACCAGACCGGATGTAACTTATGCACTGAGTGTAGTAAGCCGGTATCAGTCAAACCCTGGGGAGAAACACTGGATAGCAGTAAAGAACATTCTCAAGTACCTGAGAAGGACTAAGGAGATGTTCTTGGTGTATGGCGGAAAAGACCTCCAGATCGAGGCCTTTGCTGACTCCAGCTTCCAGAGTGACAAGGATGATTCCAAGTCCATGTCGGGTTTTGTCTTTACCCTCAATGGAGGGGCGGTGTGTTGGAAGAGTTCCAAACAGGAAACCGTTGCAGACTCGACTATGGAAGCGGAATACATCGCTGCATCTGATGCCGCAAAAGAAGCTGTCTGGATGAGGAAGTTCTTGAAAGAACTTCAGGTGGTTCCGTCCATTGTTGACCCAATACCTCTGTATTGCGACAATAATGGGGCTATAGCTTTAGCGAAGGAACCCAGGTCCCATCAGAGATCCAGGCACATCTTGAGGCGGTATCACCTGATCAGGGAGATCGTGGATCGCAAGGAGATCGAGATTCGGAGGGTTGCTTCAGAAGAAAACACTGCAGATCCATTCACCAAGGCCCTACCCCAGACTCAGTTCGAGCGGCTGATCGAGATGATAGGTCTTCGATACGCCAGTACATGGCCTTAGTGCAAGTGGGAGATTGTTAGTGTATATGCCCTAGAGGCCATTACTGTATCATACTAGTTTGTATATTACTTAATGGAGGCTTGGGATATTCACCTTGTATAAACAATCTTGCTCAATATAGTAGTATGCTACTTGGTTTGTTTCTACTTCAATGTGTACATGTGTTTATTTTGCGATATCACCTATACGCATTAGTGGAGCCCTCAGGATCTTTGCTTGATTACCAGCGTTGTGATGGCAGTCACACTAGTGGGGGCTGGGTAATCTGTAAGCACATCCTTATACAGGTCCCTAGTCGCAGGACTATCGAGACAGGGCATTGATACTCCGGAGTAGACTAGCGTATGCGCTTCTCATCCCAGTGTGGGAGATGGTCTGTCCCACAGCCATCAGTACGTCGTACTGGAGATAGTATACGGGTGCTCGTTAGGTTACGAGTACACTGGACAGGACTCGTCGGGAACTGACAGGTTGGTATTATACCTATCGTCAGTTATCAGTTCCCAGGTGACATGAGTACAGCTTAGTCCGCTGACTTGACACTGGCACTTCGCCTCGAGTGTGTTCCCACTGCACTTTGATCACTACCCTACCACGGCTCAAAGGAGTCGTGCAAACAGGTAGTGGTTGGGTGCAGTCCCGAAGCACTTGGAGGCAGTGACGGTTAGACAGGATTCGTCTCTCCCGGTATTGGGGGTTGACATCGCGCTGTGTCTAGGAGAGCCATTACACGAGTAGTCTCTGGCCAGGGCAAGCGAGATATACTGGTAGGCTTCCAGTGTTATCTCAGGGTGTTTTGGGCTTCACTCCGACACGACTTGTACCGCTATTGGGGGACTGATGTTTTACCTCCCCCTAGGCCCGACATGCGATGTATCAGACGAACAGACCGGACTGTACGGAGAATATCACATTCAGACTCAGTAGGAGTTCAGATGGGGTTCACCTCGTCAGCCTTCTTGTCGGCATCTACCTGGGGACCGTTACGCACAGCTAGTGCCGCTTGCGGTCTGTGGTTAAACCCACTGCCAGCGTAGTGTCGAGTCTTTAGAGTCCCACACAGAGGGTATTCGCCTCTGGGCAAAACAGAGTAGAGGTCGCATGGTTTTGCGACAGGGTTCGTTCTCATCAGCGCACTTGTGCACGTTTGGAGTCCGGACGGATATTGCCAGCTGGCTCTGGTTTGAGCCGGATACTGGTATATGTTTTAGGGTTGCTTTTATATCTCGGTATTCTTGTTCCTCGGAACGAGAATGCAGGTGTGTATGCACAGTTGCTTGAGGCGGAGGATGAGGTATTTCATTAGGGTTTCGGAACGGGTGCGTATGCACAGTTGACAGTCGTCATTTTCCAAACCCTAATAGATTTATGAAATATCAATTAATAAAAGTAATTAAATGAAATAATGTTATGGTTGATTTTGTTGACTTGTTGACCATGGTTGACTTGTTGACCATGGTTGAATGTTGACCACCATCATGCTTTGCAAGGATACTCCTTGATTCTTGCTTACACTCATTTATTACAAGTTATGATAGTGGTCATTCCAAATACAACCATCAACTATTTCATTTTTGATTTATTATTATTAATTAGATAATTCCTTTTCTTTTAGTCATGGTTGCAAAAGAAAAGAGCTCATTCTATCATAATCATTCTCTCTCCTCATTTCATCTTCTTCTTCCTCAAGCTCAAGGTGATTCCTTCTCATGTGTTGAGAATCCCTCACCTTGAAAAAGAAACAACCCCTAGACACTCTCTACTCACTCTAGGATCAAGGGTTTAGCAAGCCGGAGATTCTAGTTCACTCAAAGTTCGAGGAAGAGCCCGTAGGTTGAACCCTCAGGTGGATCCATCTTCGACGGAAGAAGGCGACGAGGAAGAACCATCAACCTCTACAAGGTTTGAAGAAGAAGGAGTTCAAGTTTAGGTATAACCATCTTTCCGAGTAGCTAACTCTCTTTAGCAAGTTTGCTAGTTTTAGTTTAGGAAAAGATCTCGACTTTGTTAGTCCATGTTGCCCCATGCGCTAAAAATTTGATTTTTATACCGTTTCCGCCTCCCCGTAAGAACCGGGGGTCGCAACGTGGACTTACATAACCCTATCTAAGAATATAATTCTTCAGAAGAAAACATGAATTTAATTCCTCTAAAGTTTATTGCTAGGGTTTAACCCTATGAAGAATTTAATTCTTAAAAAAGATAAACACATTTTCAAACAGGCAAAGAAACAGGGTCACGTGCTACCACGTGACCCCTGTAAAGATCCATAGAGAAGAACTTCGAGGCAACGCCTCACGTGCCCCACGTGACCCCTTGGCAGAAGCTCTAACAGACAAACATTTATATGCCCATCACGTGACAGCACGTGATGCTCCAAAGTATGCAATACTTCTGGCAGAATAAAATGAATCGAGGGCGCTCTCACGTTCTACCACGTGACCCCTCTTGCCTTAGTGTTTAACACTAAAGTTGAAACCTCTATATCCAGTGTTCAACACTGATTTTCTTAGTGTTTAAACACTAATTTGGAAAACTCTATTTACAGTGTTTAACACTGACTTTCTTAGTGTTGAACACCAACTTGGAAGACCCTGTTTCCAGCGTTTAACACTGATCTGCCTTAGTGTTAAACACTAATTTAAAATCTCCATTGCCAGTGTTTAACACTGATTTGCTTTAGGGTATAAACACTAATTTGAAAGCCCTGTTGCTAGTGTTTAACACTAACTATCTTTTAGTGTTAAACACTAACTTGTCAATCTCATTCCCAGTGTTCAACACTGTTGGTCTCTAGTGTTCAACACTAGCTTCTGCCCAATTGGCTAAGTTTCTAGAGGCAAAGCCTCTCCTTCAATAGACCAACAGAGGGCCCATATCCTAAGCATGATTGGACTTAGCCTAAGCTGGCCATAAGTCCTCAATTCAGACTTAACTGAGCCAATGGGCTCATAATATAATTAATTGGTCTTGGTTCCAAATTGGGCCAAAGATTATTTAATCTACCTCGGTTTAAGGGTACATCTCTTCACTCCTTTGATACTTGGCGTTGTAATTCCTCAACGTCTTCAAAGAGGTGACAGGTCCCGATGACCACATATTGATATGGACTGTGGGGTCCTTAAACTCATGGACTATGAGGTCCTTAACCTTGACCGGGATGTCTTAAAATTAACGACGGACTGTGGGGTTCTTAAACTCATGGACTATGAGGTCCTTAACATTGACCGTGATGTCTTAAAACTAACGCCAGACTGTGGAGTCCTTAAATCCATGGACTATGAGGTCCTTAACCTTGACCGTGATGTCTTAAAACTAACGCCAGACTGTGGAGTCCTTAAATCCACGGACTACGATGTCCTTAACCTTGACTGCAACGTCTTAAAACTAACATTGGACCGCAATGTCCTTAAACTACCTATCGACCGCAATGCCACTAAACTAAACAACATGGCTCCCTTAATTGCTCTCTTGTCGGATCTAAACGATCCCGTTAAGTTGATCTTAGTCTAAAAACTAGGCTGACGTATCCTTAACAAACGTTTAAGTCGATCTTAGTCTCAAACGAGACTAACGTATCCTTATACCCAAACCCCCAAACCCAAATCTAAGATAATACGGATTTGGACTAGTCCACGCCCTACGGGTGACGACATAACTCAGTCTCCGTATACAATCCACGGGCAACCAAACACAAAATAAACACACACGACACGAAGTGATCATCTGGAGAAGGAGAAAGTTGCTACCGCAATGCGGTAGCGTAATTAACTGCAGGGGCTTGCACCTGCAGGGAAGAGCGTCCCCACAATCAAAAACCCCTCAAGCAAGGGGGAATCTGACAAAGTTTGCTACATCGGACGCATCCGTCTAAACCTCCGATACACGGTGCCATAAATCAACTTGGCATCTTCGGAGAGGTGGACTGATAGCACTTATTAGCATATGCCCCGAATCTCAGGCAAGACGTCCGTCGTGCCGTCTCTCGGAGGGGAACAGATTCTGGCACGTCCGGTGGGACCTTTTTCTCTTTCCACTCCACACTTCGTATGTCGTGTTCGCGAACCAAACACGGCTCGGTAATAGTTGCCCTTGGGTTTCAAGGTACTAAGATTTGGCGTTTTGCTTATTGCAGAAAGCAAAGAATCAATGGCTTCCACTTGTGCGAAATGCTCCAACTGCAACTGCAACCGGTGCTCCGCCTCGCCAGCAGGTATAGCCTATGGGCCCCAAGCTGCTTCGCTGGTCATAATGCCCGTGGGACAGGTCACTCAAGCCACCAACGGGTTGTTTTTCGGGACCATGCTCCCGCCAACGAGCTTCACCGCTCCTGTGCTGACACCGGAAGCTCCCAAGAAGTCGGTCTTTGATCGGCTTACACCTACCGCGGCCCCTCTCAACGGGTCGCCCAACACCAGCGCCTCGGTCTTCTCCAGACTTGGCCAGAACTCCTGTGGACCCGCAATGGGGCCTACAATCCCAGAGAAGGCTGCTCCTAAGAAAATAACCAGTCCTGCTCCTGAAGTCGTCAAGGCGGCTTCTCCTGCCAAAAATTCGGTCTTTACAAGATTGACTGTTCCAGCTCCCGCTCCTTGTAACACCCAGCCCCTTTTTACACCAATATCCGTATTTGGTTACTCTTAAAATTTATTCATTTTATTTTACAACTATTTCTGTATTATAACTTTCCCAAACCCTACTTTATCTCAAGCCCATTACCTATCGATTCTATATTTTTACAGATCCTTTTATTTTACTTCCCTATTCTTATTTATTTCCAAACCAGGCCCTTTTCTATTCTCTTATTCTTTTATTTCACCCAATCCTAAGACCATTCTATTTTTAATAACTTAATTTATTTTATTAAAGCCCAAAACCTATTTTTCGTCGTCCCAAACTAAAACATTAAATTAAAACCTTTAATTAACTTTAACCCTCAGCCCAAACTTCTTTTCCAAATAAATAAATTATTTTCCAGCCCAGCCCGTCTCCTCCAACTCCCTTCAGCCCATACTCCTCAGCCCACATTAAAAAAAATAAAATGGAAATTCATTTTCAATTAAATCTCGGCCCGGCTCACTTTTCTCATCCCCTCACCCGCGCCTTCACCGACCCGACCCGTCTTCTACACCTCTCTTCCCCAACGGCTCTTTCCGCCTCCCCCGCTCGCGAGATCCGTTTCCTCCGCCGATGACTCCGCCCGCGCCCACGCCCACGTCGTGCGCCGTTACCCTCGTGATCCCCTCGTCTCCCCTATCTCACTCCCCCTCACGTTCTCTCTTTCTCGCTTTCTCCCTTCCTCCTCTTTCCCGCTCCCTCTCTCGAGCCCACGCCCACGTTTGCGCTCGCCGTCGTCACCCTCGTACCCGACAACCCACAACCCCGAGCACCTCTCCTAAACCCTCGCCGGAGCTCTGACCTCCATCATCTCTCCTCCCTACACCGAGCACCTCCACCATCAACGTAGGCTCCTCCTTCTTCCTTCATACCCGAGTAATCCCACACCACCACCATCACCCTCGTCGGCAACCAAGCCTCACCGATCCGACAGCACCTCCCTCTCATTCTTCCTTCAACTCAATCCATCACCATCTCCATCTTCTTTTCGACCTCACTTTTGTCACCTCCTAACCTCACCGTTAACAGCCCCAGCTCCCTCTTCCCACTCGCCTGCATCCCACTGAGACCCTTCCGTTTCCCCTAGCCGACCTCCCTCCTCACCGTTGTTCCAACCACCGCCGGCGCCCCCTCTTCTCACCCAATTCGAGCCACAACCGTTGCCGACCTATCACCGGCCACCCAAACCCACTGCAGCCCCGCCATTAAGAGCTTCGACCACCGCAGACACCCCGACGACACCGACGAGCCCCACTGCCCCGAGAACAGACCCGAGCTCACCCGGAGCCGCTGCCGTTGCCGTGCCAGTTCTTCGCGCGCCCGTGCTGTACTTCGCTGCCATGCGTCTTCAGGCAAGTTTCATACTTGCTACATGCTAATTTGTATTAGTTACGAACTATAATTTTATAAATTCCATACTTACTATCCTCGATAAATTATACGACGCAACTGTTCGATGCATGATCTCAATGGAAATACTCACCTAATTTGACGGAACTCAATGGTATAGTTTGGCCCGTATGGATGTGAATCTAGTGTGTGAATTTCATTGGAAAATACGACTATTAGTGACTAAAATGAATACCCCCAAATATACCGATAAAACTAGAAATTTCTCGCATCTGAAAACGGTTAAAATCACCATAAATTATTTACATACTGGAATGATGCGTTCGAGGGCTCAAATCGAATCCGACTCGACGAACTATAACCCTATGCAAGTTTCTGATTGTTTCTATGCATAAACTGTGACAATATTTGGATCGGAGTGCGACTCTGGACTGCAGTCCAGAGCGATTCTGATTTTTGCTTACTGTCCCGTAATGGGTACCACCAGGTTTCCTTAACTCGTAGGTTGCGGAACTCTGCTGTTTATTAAAGATGAATCTGTTAGATAGATAATACAAGTAGTTTCACCCTGTTTTGTCATCATTTGCTATTTAACCTGTAATTTAAAAGATCGGGACGTATAACAGTCCCAACAGAATCGGAATTGCTCTACTAGTATTGAACATTGTATATCTCCTGACGTACAGACGCGATTGAGAATCCGTCTGTTGTGTTGGAAACCTTACTAAAAACTATAGATTTCATTCAATGTAGTGTCGCTAAAATCTGATTTCAACTGGGATTAAAATGCGTTGCGAAACGGATTTCCGATTCTGAAACCGAATTTCCAGCCGTGAACACTTAAAATGAAATGGCCATAACTAATGATCCTGAAACCCGATTGCCGTGAAACCAAATTCGTTGGTTAGATAATCAATCATACTATTTATTCCCCGTTTATCATTTCGCTAAACTGTACACGTTTGATTTATGATAAATATTGCAAGTGGTAGATTACTGATTCATGATATCCTAATCATGCTTTACATACTGTTTACGCATCATATCATACATATGTCACTGCATTGATAACCTAGTGATAACGTGCAATACCCAGTGTTAGGTATTAGTGATGATTGTGGCAAGTACTTAAGTATTCGTGCATGAGTGAATAAATGAAAGTGGCACAATCAGTGAACCTTATTATTCTATTGCATTGTCGACGTCTGTAGGACGCGTGTACGTGTGACTATAAGTGGTATGGGACACTTATGGAAGCTCTTGCATGGGTATCACAGATAAGGCACCAGACACTTCCATTCACCTTAGATATTATTCGGGACGTGCTTGATGGAGATCCTGTCTCCAGTTCTCGTGCTGACTTGTCACAGACCGACTGATACTTGAGGTTATGGTTAGCGTTTGATGTAGACTACGGGGTGTGGGGTAGTTTGAGTGTGAGTTCAACAGAATCTCGGAAGTCCCATGCCGGCTTATATATAAATGGAGATATATGGAGATTTACAGGGTACATGATTATTACCGTGAGTTACATGTTGGGCCCGTGGTCCCTTACCCTTGGGTCCTACCCTTGGGTGGAGGACATTCGCGAGTGGTTGACTCTCACACTTGGACTGACGATAGGCTTAGTGACCTGTACAGTGAGACTTAGAGACTGATAGGGATAATGGCATTGATATACAATACTTACTGTGTTGACATACTCGGCATATTCTTTTACTGCTATACTGTTCACCTGCTCTATTTGACACTTCTTTGGTTACTGCATGTTCATACCTATACCGTCATTGATTTATTGTTATATATATTTATTATCACTGTTAGATTTGTCACTTGGATTTATATATTATATTGCTATTGTGTCGCTCTGACGACTCGAGTATGCATGCTCATTGTGAGGAAAGGATTTAGCCGGAACCAGGACCAGACGCATATCACGGACACCTTGATTAGCTATCCAGAGTTATACTCTTTTGTTTCCATCAGGTCAGTTCTTTATATTGTTTCATTTCAGTTACTGCATTTCTCATTTCCTGTGCATTATTTACTGATCACCATATAAAGCTAGAAGCCGAAGTGTGACTACGGCAGGATGTATCCTTGACCGTAGGAGCATGGCTGGCCTTGTCAACCCCTCGTATTCCGTATTTTGGGAAGCGGGGCGTGACACTCCTGCTACCCAAAATACATCGGTCTTTAACAGGCTGACACCAGCAGCGACCCCCCACCTACACAGGGGGCAAGACGAGGCTATCGCCCTCACCGAGCCGATTCCATCGGCACGACATGCTCGACGTCGGTACTGGCGCCGAGTGAGGAAGGCCGGAGGCAACTCCCCTTCTGGACTAACTCCTCCAGCCCCGACGACAGAAATTAATGCTGCTGTTCCAACTAAGAACAGCTTTGAGGTGCTGAATAAGGTGCGTAGGAATTCTCCTACCGCGACGCTAAAGAGGTCTCCCCCTCCGCTGAAAAAGGCCTCGGAAATAAAGCCAGAACATCCCCAATCTCCTCAACGGCTGTCTTCCAAAATCTATAAAGTCTGGCGGCAGACCCGAGACTCGGTGATCGATCCAAATTTCTCCCGCCAGCACAAGAAGCTGAAAATCCAACAGGAAGTCAGTCATCACGCTAAGCCACGAAAAGCTGTCTGGGTGCCCACCTCAACGGTCCCCTCAACTTCCACTGCTCATAAAAAGAGGAGGTCGGAGAAGATCCCCGGGCCTGCGACGAGAGCTAAAGGCGCTGAGCCCAGACGCCCTAAGTCTGGGGGCATGATGGTCCATACTGTATACATGGCGTCGGGGAAGGAAGATAGCCGTGCGTCTACAGGGCATAGACCGCTTACGCGATCAGTGACCAAAGCGCAGGAGCAGCAGCAGAAGCTCCAAGAGATGATGAACGCTATGGCCGCACTTACTGGGCCAAAAGAAAACCCTGAAACGTCCTCGGATGAACGCCAGGAGCAAGAAACCGATGCCGAATTCCTTCGTCGAATATTGGAAAAGAAGAACAAAGAGGCTGCTGAACAAGCGGCCAATATAAAGCAAATAGCCCACTTATTTCAAGACATGGTTGGGATGATGATTCAACAAGATCCTCCCACTGAAGATCCCCCGACCGTCCTCGAAGATGATAGAGGAGAAACGTCGAATCCACCACCGGCTCTTTCAACGGCCAAGGAGTAGACAATCTCTAAGGTTGACTTGGACGACTATATAGCCCAGCAGATCCGGGTTCATCAGGCAACTGAGGCAGCTGGTCAGGTCGTAAAAACGGGGCGACCTTATCCAAGGTGGTACGACCAGATCAAATACCTCCGGGTTATACGATACCAAAATTCCATGTGTATAAGGGGACTGGCAATCCCCACCAACATGTTGCCCAGTTCAGGACCCTTTGTGGTAACACCGGCGGTGATGATAAACTGTTGTTTCGCCAGTTCGTAGGCAGCTTATCAGAAACAGCGTTCGAATGGTATTCAGAACTCCCGAACGATTCCATCAAGACGTTCGCTGAAATGGAATTGCTATTCACTCAGCGATTTACAAGCGCCAGCGAACGTACCCCGATAACATCATTAATTAATGCCAGGGTGAAACCAGGCGAAATGTGGGTCCCGTAAGCTATACGCTGGCGAAATTTGTGGTCGAAATGCGAACAACGCATTAAGGAAGCGCCCGCGGTGGGCATGTTCGTGGGAACCCTAGACCCTCATGCAACCATCTCCCAGTTCATGATGTTCTTTAAGCCAACCACGTTCCAGGCTTTAATCGGCAAGTTGGCCCAGATGGACCAGATGGGTCACAGACCGTCTCCCCCGAAGCCGGAGCCTCGGAGTGACAAGGGTAAAGGGAAGGCAACCTTCGTCGCGAATGCTCAGCAGCAACCCAGTGCCCCAAAGCTGGCGGATCAACTGGAAGAAAGACGCCGGTATTATAATGAGAAGATGAAGCGCCCCTACTCGTTCCCACGGGATAAGAAAAAACGATTATTTGAGCTGGCCGTACGCAACAGGCTTATCAACTTGCCAAACCCAAGGCGACCGCCACAACCCACTGAGGTGAATAACCCCAATTATTGCCCTTACCATCAAACGGTAAGCCATCCGATTGAGAATTGCTTCGTCTTCAAAGGATGGATTAAAGATCAATACCTCCAGGGAAAGTTTGCACTGTCCGAAAAGTGGAAGGTGAACCCGCCACAGCCGCATACTCTTAAGAAGACAGACGCACCAGGGGCAACTTGTTCCTTTATTGAAGAAGCTCCATGGGAGGTCGTGCTATCAGCTAAAACCAAAAGGATGCTGAGTGATCTTCATGCGTGCCCAACAGTCGATTGGAAGAACCCGCTTGAACCTCAAATCATCGAAGGGATGCTGAAGCCGCGTCCAACTACAAAGAGCGGTGGTGATGGCCCAAGTACTCACATCCAACCGTCAAAATCTTTGAAGAAAAAGAAGAAGAAATCCAAGAAGCCCGTGAAGCCTGGAGACAAGCGCACGGATTTGCAGAAACAGATTGACGCGCTGGAGGAGTACAATCAAAAGGCGCGGACTCCCGTCACATTGCAAGAGTTCCTCAACCACGTCTTTCAGAAGGAAGATGAGGGGGAGAGTTCATCGGATGAATCCGATGGTTATGTGGCGAGTTGTCATGTGATCTCCCACTCGTTTACGGACAATGACAAAACTCCTGGCACTAAGAAACTGGGGGCAGAGCCTGAGCCGAAGCTTGTGCGGCCAACAGAAGAAATGATTGACGCCTTTCTAGACGAGATTCGTTTGAAAAGTAAAGCCGACCAAGAGCGTGAGATGGCCGAGTTAGAAGGAGCCAACCGCAAGCGACTAAACGAAAGAGTCAAAGCATTCCCGCCAGATCAAAAGACACCCGATGTGGATAAAAACATATTGAAGATGAGGAAAAGGTTTGCCAAAGCCATGTCGATGGGAATGAAGCTACCACCCTCGGAAGAAAACACCTTCGATGGGGCGGAGAGGCACCCTAATTATTGCGCATATCATCGGAAGATTTCGCACCCCACTGAGGAGTGCGACGCTTTTAAGATGTAGTGGAAAGGATATGTTGCTCACCGGCAACATTTTAAGCGCATGAAACGCAAGACTCGTCGGGAACAAAAAAGTACGACCGAAGGGCGCAAAAGAAATGCCGGCAACTGTTACATGGTTAACGCCGGAGGGTCACAAGTTCTCACCTTTGGGAGCGACTCTGATGAAGAAATGGCTCTGGGCCCTCTCTTTAAAGAATCCGTTTTAGGGAAAGAGGAAGAACCAGAGGCCTGCGAAAACATTCAGCTGCGCAATCGCACGCTCCCGGAAAAGAATCTCGGACCCGCGAATAGAAAAGATAAGGGAAAGGAGAAGGTCACTGAGGATATCACCTTAGATGACCAAGTCATGAAAGAGTTGACTGCCAAAGACCTTCCTAGGAAGGGTAAGGTGGACTATAACATAGCACACCTAAGGAAACTACCTTCACAGCTCAGCATTCTCGATGCCCTCCTATTATCAAAGGAAGCGAGAGATTCATTAATCAAGGCGTTACAAGAGCTCGAACAATTCTAAGCCTTCCTCGCTGAAGAAAGGATGAAGGATGAACTAGAAGAAGTGCACACGGCCGACATCACTTTCGGTGACGAAGACCTTCTCCTCGGGATGTGCGACCACAACCGTCCCCTATACGTCTCCGGATATTGCCACGATATCAAGATAGGCAAAATTCTGGTTGATAATGGATCCTCCGTCAATCTCCTTAATGTTCGGGTGTTGAAGGAGATCTGCATGAGCGTGCAGCACCTCGCTCGTGACAAAATTACCATCTCCGGTTTCGACTCCCAGTCATCACGGACTCTCGGATCCGTAATATTAACATTACGCTTCAGACTACTCGTCACGGACATCAAGTTTCACGTCATTGACGCTAAGACCTGCTACAACGCCTTGCTCGGTCGTCCTTAGTTACACGAGTACAAAATCATCCCTTCTACACAGCATCAGTGTATGAAGTACTTTAAGGATGGTTTTGAGTATACCGTAACAGGTGGGCTGAACCCATTCTCCGTGAACGAAGTACGCAAGTACGAAGATGCAAAGTACTTTTTTCCAGACTTCGAGGATACAGAAAGGTGTCGCAAGCCGGAGAACAAAGCCGCCGCCACCATCCCTGTTTTTGGAAGCGATACCGAAGAAGAAGAAGAGATAGTTTACGCTGGTCCGTCTTGATGTAACAACCCGGGACCGTCCTCCCCCATGTTGATCTTCGGAAGTGACTCGGAAGATGAGGTTAATGCCGTGTTCTCCAGTCGGCCGTCAATACAAGCATCCCCTGGCGATAATCAGAGTTTGCAAATCACCATGGTGTCGCGGGAATACTACAAAGACCTTGACGCACTTGAATCTTACAATGTGCAGGACCTGCAGGCGTTTTACGTCCCTCCCAGGCAAAAGGGTGAAAAGGCGATCCTATTCTACCGATCCACGGAAACAAGAGTGGAGAAAGAAATCTGGCATGGCACGGATTCTACACTCGACAGGCTCCAACCCCTCCGTTTGCCCAGATACTACACAGACGGGTTGAAAAGACTATTGAAGCGCCAAGGGGTACCCTTAAAACAGACTATCCGACAAGCTCGATTCTACAACAGGATTTGGGATGTCCCTGGGACCCAGCGTAAATTGCCCAACGGGAGAATGGAAATGCTCGGGCTTGGATATGTGAGATCCAGGAAACGGGAGCGAGTCCACGGTAGCTACGCCATATATAACTTCGATGAGGAAAAGGACACCCTGTCAGGAATTGCCAACCCCTCATCAAAACTAGATCCCGCAATCAAAGTGCCGAGTCCGTCATTTGAAGAACGAATGAACGAGCTTATCAGAAAAGCAGGTCAAAAAGCTCGGGACGACCATAACCGCGAAATGGACATCTACGAGAAAGCCAGGACACAACGTCTTCTTCAACAGACTACAAAAGACGAAAATACTCCTCCCTGTCAACCTGTGGTGCTAAAGGCCCGACGCAGGGGTAGAAACAAGTCGAAGAGCAGAAAAGGCGTTCGACAGAGACAAAGCGGGACCGAGAAGTCATGCGATCGGAAATCGAGCGGTCCGGATTTGTCCCTCATGAAGAAGATGAATCAGGCATACTCTTTTCCTCAAAACAAAACACGGAAGATACTTGACCTCGCTTTAAAACATCGAATGATTACACTTCCGGAGTCTAAACACCCCGAGCAAGCTAATGAGGTCTCTCATTCGGACTATTGCTCTTATCACCGAGCCATAGGACATCCTATCGAAGACTGCTTCACCTTCAAGAACTGGGTCGAAGACCAATACCAGCGAGGCAGATTTTCTCTATCCGACAGCTGGAGGGTAACGCCGCCACGAAAGCACGAACCCGAAGCCACAAGAGCAGAACCAGACCCACGTCGGTTTTAGAAGCGAGCTCGTACCTGTCGCGTAATAACGATATCAAAAGAAGAGCCCGAGAATATGGATGACCTTCCCTGGTGCTTCGAAAACAATAACGACGAAGTCATCTCGAAATTTTCGCCAGCGCCGAAAGAACTAGAAGATGGCATACATACTACTGCAGATAACCTCAAGAAGATTGAGTTGGGGTCAGCAGATGACCCGCGACCGACGTTCGTCAGCGAGTTGCTATCTGAAGAAAGGGTGGCCGAGTTAAAAGACGTGCTTATGCAGCATAGAGATTGCTTCGCATGGAATTATTCTAAAATGCTAGGACTAGATCCAGAAGTTGCTGTGCATAAATTAGCAATATCCCCGGATATCAACCCAGTCAAACAAGCGCCGAGAAGAATGCGGCTCGAGCTTAAGATGAGCATTAACGCCGAAGTCAAGAAGCTGATCGATTCTGGGTTTATCCAGGAGGTACAGTATCCTGACTGGGTCGCCAACATCGTCCCGGTAATGAAGAAAAATGGGACAGTACGCATATGTGTGGACTTCCGAGATCTCAATAAAGCCTGCCCGAAGGACGATTTCCCAGTGCCGGTCACTGAGTTGATGATAGATAATACGTCCACTCATGAAGTTTTCTCTTTCATGGACGGTTTATCAGGGTACAATCAGATAAAGATGCATCCCGAAGACCGGAAGCACACCGCTTTCCGGACTCCTTTGGGTATATTCTGCTACAAAGTTATGCCTTTTGGTTTAAAGAATCCCGGTGCCACCTATCAGAGGGCCATGACAAAGATCTTCGATGATCTTATACATGAAATCGTTGAATGCTATATCGACGACCTTGTAGTGAAGAGCATGTCATATGAGGAACACCTTGAGCATCTGAAGACTGTATTTCAACGCCTTCGGCAATACAATTTGAAGATGAATCCCCTCAAATGCGCATTCGGAGTTTCCTCGGGTAAATTCCTGGGATTCATCATCCGACACCGAGGTATCGAAATAGATCCGTCGAAGGTCAAGGCGATCATGGAAATGCCACCGCCAAGGACTCTCAAACAATTGCGGTCTCTCCAGGGAAAGCTCGCGTACATTCGGCGATTTATAGCTAACCTTTTAGGAAAATGCCGCCCCTACAGTCACCTGATGAAGAAGGGAACCCCGTTCGTCTGGGACCAAAAATGCCAAGGCGTGCTAGACGAGATCAAGCAATACCTGCAGAACCCGCCAGTGTTGGCTGCTCCGGTCAAAGGAAAGCCCCTCATTCTTTATACAACCGCCCTCGAAGGTTCCTTAGGCGCATTATGGGCGCAAGAGAACGATCAAGGGAAAGAAAGAGCACTCTACTACTTAAGTCGAGTTCTACTGGGGGCAGAAAGCAACTACTCTCTCATTGAAAAACACTGCCTGGCGTTGATCTTTGCGATAACCAAGCTCAGGCACTATGCGTTGGCGCATGAAGTCCGTCTCATTTCAAAGGTGGACCCCCTCAAGTATTTAATGTCGAAGGCCATACTGACTGGTCGACTCGCTAAATGGGCCCTGCTCTTGATGGAGTTCTCGATAACATATCAGCCTCTCAAGGCAGTGAAAGGCCAGGCCATCGCCGACTTCCTCGCTGAGCATCCAATACCGGCCGATTTCCCTCTGAATTGTGAACTGCCAGACGAGCACGTGTTTGATGCTATCGACGGTGGTAATATCCGATGGGGGCTTTATTTCAATGGAGCATCTTCCGTGAAGAAGCGCAAACAAAGCACCCCTATAATCAAATCAGGGGGGTGTCTTATTTTCGTAACTCCACAAGGAGGGATAATACGCTTCGCTTTCTCCTTAACAGAGCCGAGGACGAACAATGAAGCCGAGTACGAAGCTTTGATAACAGGCCTCGAGATCGCCATCGACATGGGAATTGAAAACCTCCATATATACGGAGATTCCCAACTGGTCATCAATCAAGTAAACGACGATTACCAAACATGCAAACCAGAGCTAGTAAAGTATGGCGAGAGAGTACAGCGACTACTGACTCAAATCCCCTCCTACACCTTGGAAAGCATACCGCGTGCTGAAAATAGCAAAGTGGATGCATTAGCCAAGCTCGCTAAAGAATTGGCTGACGAGAACCTCGATGACGTCAGAATCGTGGTACAAAGCCGTCGGGTGCTTGCCCCAGCAGAAATACCTCCGGAATCATCCGAAGAAAAGGGAGCAACTGAACGGACGACCCTGCAAATAACCGACCGGGAAAGGGCTGAAGATTGGAGGGAAGTCTTTATAGACTACTTCAAAATACCGTCGAACGCCCGAAGATGCGTCCTCAAGACATCAGCTTATGAAACGAGCTCTGTCTTTCGCCTTCATCAACGATACTCTGTACAAGAGGTCATTTGACTCTCTGTGGCTGAGATGCCTACGACCTGAAAAGGCAAAAAGGGTCGTTCAGGAAGTTCACGATGGACTCTGCGGTTCTCACTAAGCAGGCCCGAAACTGAAGATCAAACGAATGGGTTATTATTGGCCCACAATGATCCAGGACTGCCTCGAGTATGCGAAGCAATGCCACTCATGCCAGATCCATGGGGACTTTATCCATCAGCATCCAAATCCTCTACATCCAACGGTGGCTAGTTGGCCGTTCGAAATGTGGGGAACTGACATAATCGGCCCCATCGAACCAGCATCATCCAGGGGACATCGTTTCATCCTGGCGACGACTGACTACTTCTCCAAATGGGCAGAGGCAGTACCGCTGAGGGAAGTGAAGGCGGAGAATATCCTCCACTTTTTCAAGACGCACGTTATTTACCGGTTTGGGACTCCGCGACGAATCATCTCCGATAACGGGCCTGCCTCACAAGATCAGCCGCTTTGTGCAACAACATAATATAGATTGGAGGTATTCCTCGGTTTATAATCCGCGAGCTAACGGTCTATCCGAGGCCTTCAACAAGACCCTAACGAAGATCATGAAAAAGACGGTGTCCCGAAATAAGAAGGACTGGCACGAGAGACTGCAAGAGGCTCTTTGGGCGTATCGAACTACGTTCAAGACGGCCACGAACACAATGCCATACGTGTTGGTGTTTGGTACAGAAGCAGTACTCCCCCTCGAGATAGAGTTACCCTCTCTACGAGTGGCGGTCCACTACGGACTGATGGACGAAGGAAATGCTCACCTTCGGCTTGAGGAGCTTGATGCCCTTGATGAAACCCGGCTCATAGCGAAACAAAACCTGGAGGCTTACAAAGCAAAGATGACACGCTCATACCAAGGATTGACCAGGCCGAGGACGTTCCGCCAAGGCGAACTCGTGCTAATTGTCAAAAGACCTATGATCCCCAATCGCGCCAAGCGGGGAAAATTCGAGCCAAACTATGAAGGCCCTTATATAATAGACAAGGTCTACCAGGGTGGAGCGTTTCTACTCATGGATATGCATGGTGAAAGACCTTTCAGGCCAGTAAACGGTCACTTCCTGAAGAAATACTACGCTTAAGGGTCAAGGCCTAGGTCAATAATAGATGACGACGACTATGTCCGCTCGCTATCTTCCTAAGCCTGAACTCTAAGTAGTAACCGGCTTACTTTACAACGCACCAAAACGTCCTTAAACTAACGACGGACCGAAATGTCCTTAAACTAACAACGGACCGAAACGTCCTTAAACTAACAATGGACCACTATGTCCTAAAACTAGCTGTTGACCGAGATGTCGATAAACTACGGTGGATTGCAGTATCTCAAAGCCGATAAAAAAAAATAATAATAATAAATAAAAAACGGTATGTCCATAAGCAAAATGGGCACGGATGAAAACCCGAAAGGGCTCCGTGAGTAAAAACATCAGGGCTACCGGCGAGTGTTCGTGAAAACCCGAAAGGGCGCGACCTTGTAAAAAAAAAGATAAAAAGAATATAAAAAAACGGTATGTTCATAAGCAAAATGGGCACGGATGAAAAGTCGAAAGGGCTCCGTGAGTAAAAACAGCAGAGCTACCGGCGAGTGTTTGTGAAAACCCGAAAGGGCGCAACCTCGTTAAAGGAAACTTGCAGGGTCCTCACGATCTTGTTAAGAGAAACCACTCGCATGAGATCCTTACGACTCACAAGGGAGCAACACACTTAGGAATCCCCACGATTCCTAAGGAGAAAATACACTTGCGAGATCCTCACGACTCGTAAGGAGAACTCTCTTATGGGACCCTCACGGCTCATAAGATTTGAAAGTCTTAAGTTACAGAAACCTAAACCTGTTCTTAAGAAAACCCCCCACAGCCTTCGATATTGCCCTACAAGTGGCTCAATACTGACCCTTGTATACAATCCACGGGCGCGAATAAACATTTCCCCAGCAAAGTCCCACCCGTGACTAGGGATATGTCCATATGGTAAACAACCCTTGTAAGTCCTCTCGACTTATAAAGAGAAAACCTTTTTGTAAGATCCTTACGACTTGCAAGAGGACATGCACTTAGGAATGCTCACGATTCCCAAGGAGAAAACACACCTACAAGATCCTCACGACTTGTAGGGAGAAATACCTTTGTGAGACCCTTACGGCTCATGAAGTCAAAAGTCTTAGTCGACAGGACCCTAACCCTATACGCTAAGCCACCTTTGTTCGACATCGACAGAGGTAAATGATGATCCGCTCCTGGAAACATCCCAGTTGTAGCGGTGCTGATGCCGAAATCGGTGTTTAAAATCCAAGCTTGCAGCGAAAAGGCCAGCAAGCCACACATGCATACGAAATAGCCGAAATGATGGGGCAACTTGCAATAAAAAGTAGCAAGTAAAAATGTATGCATAAAAAAAATAGCCGAAATGATTGGGCAACTCGCAATAAAAAGCAGCAAGTAAAAATAAAATAAATAGCCGAAATGATTGGGCACTGCGAAAAATAGCCGAAATGATGGGGCAATCGCGATCTTCGCGATAAAAAAAAGCTGAAATGATAGAGCTTCGCTGAAAAAGAAATAAAATAAAAATGAAATCCACGCCCTACAGGTGATGTTACATCTATCCCTATATACAATCCAGGGGCGCAAACAAAGAAGGGATTATACTTCTCCCCTAGGGTTCATCATAAGAAGAAGCCAAATCTCGACGGTTCACAGATAGCCTAGAGATCATCTCGACGCAGCAGACACAACGTCAAGCGAAACGGAACAGCGGCAACCCCCAGTTCCATGGCTCGGCGATATACATATCACCAAGAGTCAAACCTCCATTCCGTGAAATGCGGATACAATCAACAAAATTCCTGGTTACGTGGAACGCGGATAACGTCACTCTTTGACCCCGTGGAAAACGTCCAGAGCGGATCCTGGTCCTCGCAGAGCACGGCAGTGAATCCGTGTGAAGCATCCAGAGCGGAGCCTAGTCCTCGCCGAGCACGGCAGTGAACCCGTGTGAAGCATCTAGTGCAAAATTCCTGGTTACGTGGAACGCGGATAACGTCACTCTTTGACCCTGTAGAAAACGTCCAGAGCGGATCCTGGTCCTCGCAGAGCACGGCAGTGAACCCGTGTGAAGCATCCAGAGCGGAGCCTAGTCCTCGCCGAACATGGCAGTGAACCCGTGTGAAGCATCTAGTGCAAAATTCCTGGTCACGTGGAACACGGATAATGTCACTCTTTGACCCCGTGGAAAACGTCCAGAGCGGCTCCTGATCCTCGCAGAGCACTGTAGTGAACCCGTGTGAAGCATCCAGAGCGGAGTCTAGTCCTCGCCGAACACGGCAGTGAACCCGTGTGAAGCATCTAGTGCAAAATTCCTGGTTACGTGGAACACGGATAATGTCACTCTTTTACCCCGTGGAAAACATCCACAGCGGATCCTGGTCCTCGCAGAGTACGGCAGTGAACCCGTGTGAAGCATCCAGAGCGGTGCCTAGTCCTCTCCGAGCACGGCAGTGAACCCGTGTGAAGTATCTAATGAAAAATTCTTGGTTATGTGGAACGCGGATAACGTCACTCTTTGACCCCGTGGAAAAAGTCCAGAGCGGATCCTGGTCCTCGCAGAGCACGGCAGTGAACCCGTGTGAAGCATCCAGAGCGGAGCCTAGTCCTCGCCGAACATGGCAGTGAACCCGTGTGAAGCATCTAGTGCAAAATTCCTGGTCACGTGGAACGCGGATAATGTCACTCTTTGACCCCGCGGAAAACGCCCAGAGCGGAGCCTGGTCCTCACCAAGCACGGCAGTGAACCCGTGTGAAGCATCCAGAGCAAACATTGGACTGTGGAGTCCTTAAAATCCACGGACGATGATGTCCTTAACCTCGACCATAATGTCTTAAAACTAACGATCAACCACCCTGATTCTGTACTGATTCTATCTTGGTTTAAGGGTACATCTCTTCACTCCTTTGATACCTGGCGTTGTAATTCCTCAACGTCTTCAAAGAGGTGACGGGTCCCTGCAACCACATATTGGACTGTGGAGTCCTTAAATCCACGGATTATGAGGTCCTTAACCTTGACCGTGATGTCTTAAAACTAACATCGGACTGTGGAGTCCTTAAATCCACGGACTATGAGATCCTTAACCTTGACCGGGATGTCTTAAAACTAACATCGGACTGTGGAGTCCTTAAATCCACGGACTATGAGGTCCTTAACCTTGACCGTGATGTCTTAAAACTAACATCGGACTGTGGAGTTCGTAAACCCACGGACTATGAGGTCCTTAACCTTGACCGTGATGTCTTAAAACTAACATCGGACTGTGGAGTCCTTAAATCCACGGACTATGAGGTCCTTAACCTTGACCGTGATGTCTTAAAACTAACATCGGACTGTGGAGTCCTTAAACCCACGGACTATGAGGTCCTTAACCTTGACCGTGATGTCTTAAAACTAACATCGGACTGTGGAGTCCTTAAATCCACGGACTATGAGGTCCTTAACCTTGACCGGGACGTCTTAAAACTAACATTGGACTGTGGATTCCTTAAACCTACGGACTATGAGGTCCTTAACCTTGACCGTGATGTCTTAAATCTAACATCGGACTGTGGAGTCCTTAAATCCACGGACTATGAGGTCCTTAACCTTGACCGTGATGTCTTAAAACTAACATCGGACTGTGGAGTCCTTAAATCCATGGACTATGAGGTCTTTAACCTTGACCGTGATGTCTTAATACTAACATCAGACTGTGGAGTCCTTAAATCCACGGACTATGAGGTCCTTAACCTTGACCGTGATATCTTAAAACTAACATCGGACTGTGGAGTCCTTAAATCCACGGACTATGAGGTCCTTAACCTTGACCGTGATGTCTTAAAACTAACATCGGACTGTGGAGTCCCTAAATCCACGGACTATGAGGTCCTTAACCTTGACTGCGATGTCTTTAAACTACGATACCCTAGAGAACATCCCAAAACGACCCTTGACCCTATGAAATACGGATAAGGGCGACCTCACTCAGCACTTGTGGGTCCTCACGACCTGCAAGGAAGAAAATACTCTTGTGAGATCCTTACGACTCCCAAGGGAAAACCCGCTTAAGAATCCTCACGATTCTTAAGGAGAAGTTACACCTACGGGATCCTCTCGACCTGTAGGGAGAAAAACTCTTTATGAGACCCTCACGGCTCATAAAGATCAAAAGTCTTAGGAGGCAGATCTTAACCCTGAATCCTAAGCCATCGCTGCCCTGCAAGTAGGCCAAGATAAATTGTCCGCAGAACAAATTCAATAGAAAGGGGACACACCATTGAGAAGAAAAAAATATATCTTTTATTCATAACTAAAATGGATACAAGGTACAAGTCATAAAAAGGCAAAAAGAATATACTCTCATCCAGGAGTATGTACAAAAAAGAAGAAAAAAAATACAAGTTTTCAAGCTGGTGGGGGATTTAGTAATTTCGCTAGCTCATCCTGCTTTTGCTGGGTCACGGCTTCATTATTCAGGATCGCCAGAAGAAGAGCCTCCGCCTGTGCCTGCTGGGCCTGATACGAAGCAAGCCGGCTTTCAAGCTCTTTCTCGGTGGCCTTGTGAGCCTCGACCCACTCGCGAGTGAACGTGGCAGCTTTATCAAGAGTCACCACCTCCCTGATAGACTCTTGAAGCACCCGCCAGAGTTCGTATGCTTTCTTGGCCTTGGCAGTAAGATTAGCTTGAAGCTCGCTCAGCGCTTTAGAAGCCAGCTCCCTCTCCGAGAATTTACGGCCGAGCCTCTTCTCGCACAATGTCATGTTTGTCGCGCACTGCGCTATCGGCCCCCGCAAGTCCGCCTTTGCAGCCATGGCCTCCGAGGAAAGACGGGAACATTCAAGTGCGTGCAAGCAAGCCTCCACCTGCCGACAGAACTCCACCCAGACTCGCACCACCTCTTCGCTATGGTAGGTGGCAAGAAAAAGAAGAGAACCGTTAGCCTCGGCAGCAAATGCTTCAGCTGTGGTCGCGCTGCCAGCACGGAGCTCCTCAATCAAAGATGATAAGGAAACAAGGCTTAATTGGGCCAAGCGTTCTGAAGCCCGCAGAGCATAGGGGCCGGGCGGCATAACGATGCGTGACTCCAACGCTATGGAGGCTGGCAGGGCTGTTCAGATTTGAAAGACGTCAATAAAACTCTTAATCAAAAGAACAAATGGGAATATAATAAAATGTCACTTACCTACGGTCATGAAAATAGGAGATGAAGGTTCCCTTGGCCCTTCAACGACCTCGACCTCGTCGTCAGCTTCCAAAACTGTAAGAGACATCAACGTCATTTCGCAAAATGGCAACGATGCTATAATAAAAAATAGCGAACAACGCTAACCTTGCCCAGAGGAAAGGACAATGCGCTGAGGGGAGATCGCCTGCGGAGCTGCCATCTCCAATAAATGCTGAAACGATTGCCGAGGCGACAAATCAGCAATAGAGGCCGCCAGCCCGCGCAATTCTGGGGAAGGCAAAAGAGTTCAGACCACGGAAAGATTACTAATTTAAAATGCAGAAGGTTACCTTCAACACTCCTCCTGTTCTGAGTCGGGGGGATAGCGGCTTCGACGGCCTCTGTCATGACCTCGGGCTCCAACAAAGGGAGGGTAGTCCCGACTACCTCCATCTCAGCCTCTGGGCCGCCTTCGGGGAGAGTCGTTGGGGCGGTGACCACCAAAGGAGCCTCCCCCAAAGGAGCAAGTGCTCCATGATCAATAACTGCCACTGGAGGCTCTATTGTAAGAGGAGCAGCCTCATTAACCCCTCCACATCGAGCAATGCTTCATCGGGAATGTCGACAGGCTTTAGCTTCAATAAGCCTGTAGGGACCTCCCCCATCGTCGAAGATTCTGCACAATTCATATAAGAATAAGGATACATACATGCAGGCGTAAACAATCTGAAATGCTACAAAGAAGTATAAAGGTATACCAATGCATAACGAAGCCTTCAATATGGCTTCTTCAAGCCGCTGCTCCTTCTCAAGGAGGCGTGCTCGCCGGGGTTCGAGGGTGGACTCGTGGCTGCCGGTCCATAAAGAAAGCGCGTCCGCCGCGTCCTCTGAAGCAGCCTGCTTCAAGGCCTTTTCTCCCCATTCCTCCAAAGGGCCTATAAACCGCCGCCGAATCCACGAGGGGTCTTCGTTAAAGATTACAGTAGGATAGGGCTTCTTCGGAACCCTGGCGTTCTGAGACGCGTTTTTGGAACGCCTTATAGCCTCAGCCAACTGTGCGGCTTCCTCAGCGGCTGAACTAAGGAAAAGTAGTTCAGTATTTGATTTCGGTAAGGCCAACGGCTCATCTTCAAAGATGGGCTCAGACTCCGTTAAAGAGTCGAGCAAATTAGTAGCCACCTTCCTTCCATGCTTGGACCCAGAACCAGTCGCCGAGGACAACCGTTTCTTTCCCTTCAAAGCCTTAGTGAAGCGTTGGCCCACGTCGCCCTCAACACCCTCACCCCGGGCCACAACTGGAGATGACATTGCCATCGTCGATGCCACGGAGGGTGGTGCTGCCTCGGGTGGTGGTACTGTTACCGGAGCCCGTCTACCCCGCGACCGATTACCCAGGGGCATACCAACTATTGGAGTAAGATCTACTCCCGACTCTCCAGGAATAAGTGCAGTGCTGGTATCCCTCAGGGGAAAGCGGACCGGGGCACGTGGTCCCAGCATGGCTCCCGTGGCCGGAACCTGAATAGGGGCACCGTGGCCAAGAAGCACCCTTCTCTCCTCAATAATAACTGGGTTCACCCGATGGAGATACCAGCTCGTGAACGACCCCACGCATCGGGGAATGTAATCACCATCGGGGATCATGTACTGAGAACCGGTGTTCAGCCTCATAAAGTGGTGGGCGGCATCTCGGATGGCCTCGAGCGAAGGAACTGGCGCGACTATGAAAGCTTCAAATGGGACGCCCTGATCATAGCCAAACTGCCGGGCAAAGCGATGCGGATTGTACCGCATGAAGAGAGCCGCACTATCCTGACGGAACACCAGGTAACCCGGTCTAATTGCATATAAGCGCGCGGCCTCCCAGGGTTTCAAAGTGGGCGCGTCATCTTTCGACCGGTCCCAAAGCGGCTGGGCCGAACCCGCGAAAGAAGATAAGACCCGATCATTAAATATTAATCCGCCGGCAGTAGCGTAAGGAGAAATCAACGCACGAATAGCCCTAAATTGAGTTGGGTCAGCGGCAGAAGCATCCACCAATCGCATAAGCCGAGGGAAAGTGTAGGCGTCGTAGAATGCGGGCCTCTAATGCATAGCGAAAGCCCCCAACACATGCATTTCGATCCAAGACGTGAAGTAATGAAGCGAAAAGTTTACTACATCCACGCCAGAAGTAGAAGTATTAGCTGCAGTGCCCAACCCGTGATAAAGATATGCCAACGCCGGGATACCGACGGCCAACCGCGTCCCCTCAGCGATACAATGAGCCGGGTAGATAACCGAAGCCCTCATAAAGCGACGATGCATGGGGATGACAAACCAACTGAGCCAGACACTGACAAACCCCACGAAGAATGTCTCCTCATCCATGCCGGGAGCTGCAATGGATTCGAAAGACATCGGCGACATAATGTGGATGTAGTACTGTGGTAGATCCGATTCAGTGGTCGGCAGCTTCCTCGGACCAAACCCAAAGGGGTTTTTGATGTTGGCGAACTTCGGAGCTGTCTTCGACAAGACGTCCTCGCGAAGGAAACAAGCAACGAAGCTTTTGAAAGTAACATCCTGCTCTTCGGATTCGGTGAACAAACGATCAAAGATACTCAGCACCTTGATTAAGCTGGGACGCTTGTGGCGGACGGCGTTCTCAGCAGACAAGCCGTCAACCGGAGCAGGCTCGGGTTCAAAGACGTATTCATCAGAAGGCAGCAACTCCTCATAAAGCGTCCCTCGAATTGGCAGTCCCGAGATCTCATAGAACTCTCCCAAAGAGATCGAGACTTCTCTGTCCCCCAGAAGGAAAGTGTTGGTGGGAAGATTCCATTGATTCAAGAACGCCTTAACCCACCAGAAAAGCGGGGATTGATAATGGAAGAGCGACGTATATATCTCTTGGTAAAGCTCGACCTTCTGCAGCAGCGCACGATGGGTAGCAAGAATATAGAGAGCCCAGAGGAGGTAGCCCGTAGGGTGCCAATGAGTGATCCCTATCTTATAAATTTGTCCCCATGGGTGGGTCTCACCCTGGCAAATGCGTCGTCCCAGGATATCTATAGCGGGGATTGTATGGTTCGTGATACTGGTCGTCGAAGGCTCAAGCCGGCCCGTCGGAGTCCAATTTGGCATCTCCACAGTGAAAACCGTCCTCGGAGGATCCATCGGCGAAAATGGGAAAGTGGGCTCTGTCGGCACTTCACAGAGGAAACTCCGGCGGCCCCGGATAATATGGCTGTACCAAGTTCCCCATAGAAGCAAGTTGGTGCAGTTCGGGTCATGAGCCCGGATCATCGTCATCGCTTCCTCGTCAGATGGTGATTGAGGAAAAGCGGCCTCCGAGCGAGTGAAGGGAAAGCACGGAACAGAAACCATTGCACCTGAAATCGAATAAAAGAAAACTGTCAAAAGCAAAGCAGCAATATATACGCATGCATGAACATGAAGACAGTTGAAGAAAGCGATAGCAGACTCTTTTTATGGGACCATTGGCTACAAAACACATGGGCCCCACAGAATCAGGATGACGGCTCGTTAATAATGAGACCAAGCAGTTGTAATAAGACAAAGGGGATATTCTCATTAAATAAGAAGTGGGTTTCAAGTGGCCCTGCACATCCCCTAGAAGACAAATCTACCTTGGACTCTACAACAAATCAAACAGGATCAAGGGAATTAAATTCCCACAGAAGACATCATTGCAAGCTTCTGCTTCATTAATTACAGAAGGACAACCTAGGGCAAAGAGACCCTAAGAAGCCTCCATGCGAAGAAACTGAGTTCTTCATAGGAATTAAATTCCTTATTGAGAAAAGGGAATTAAATTCCCAGAAACATTTTTGGGATGGAATTAAATTCCATGGATTTGAACCGCCATCATTATCTCCCTAAAGATCATACGAGCCCTAAAAGATCTACTGTTGAATATTAAATGGTTTCATATTTTGATTGAAAAGCTTAAAGAAAGAATGGGTTCCTGTTAAAAAGGGTAAAAACCCTTGCTTTGGATTTAAAATCCAGAGGAATGTGAAAGTTCATCGTTCATTCAAGAGCATTACCTGAAGAAAAGAGTCTTTTTGAACAGAGTCAAACTCTGAAAATGTTTCAAGGCAGAGAACTAAGCTCTGGAAGAAGAGAATTATATTCTCAGAAAAAGTTTGCAAGGAGGAAGATAAGCAAAAGTGGAGGCGTTTCTGAAATGACCCATATATTTATAGGATGCGATGGAGACGCTTCATCTCCCCAAATCCCTAGAGGAATCCAACGGTCACAAAAAGTGACAGCGTTGCACCCACTTGCAGACACATGAGAACAACGCTGTGGGGGTATTTGTTTCCTGATTTAAAATCAGGGAAACTTATAGAGGAGGCATCACGTGCTAGCATGTGACCAGCGGTCATGTGTTGACACGTGACATTTAAAAGCAGCGGCAAGAGGCAGATTCGTTCCTTGTTTAAATCAAAGAAAAGGCCCAGAAAAGGTCACGTGCTCATACGTGACCAGGGGTCACGTGTTGGCACGTGACGGCTGAGCAGCGGCCAGGGAACAGAGCGCAAAAGGAGAAGGCCCGTTGCCGGGGTCACGTGCCTACACGTGACCAGGGGTCACGTGGCCACACGTGACCAGGGGTCACGTGGCCACACATGACCGGCTTTCAAAGCCTCTTTATTTAACAGAATTAAATTCCGAAAGCATTCAAATCTTTCCAAAAGAGAAAAGATTATTTGGAACCGTTGAATTAAAGATCTAAGGGTGATTAAATATCACTAAATTATGGAAAAATATCAGACTTGGAAAGATTTCCCCTTAAATCTAACCGAAATAACAAAGAGATATCTTTGGATTTAAAATCCAAGGGTGAATAAAATTCACCTAATAATCCAAAGATCCAGATGAATGATAAATATAAATCAAATCTCTCAATAAACAAATCAAATCTTTCAATTGAAGATTCACTAAAACTGATTGATTTTCTTCCTTCTCCTATAAATAGGAGCCATGAAAAAAGAAGGGGAGACATATACAAAGAGACGTATACAGAGGGACAGATACGAGAGAGATAAAAAGACATACAGAGAGAAAGAGAGCCTTGGGATTTTGAGAAGAATTTGATCCTCTGCAGAAGAAAACCTTAGGTAAGAAGGGAGAAGTTTAAAAAGGAGAATTTAATTCTCAATGAGTGGGGATCCGAATTTTCGGCAGCCATGGACTAAGCTGCCGTTAATTACCCCCGGCTTTGGAGTGAGGGAACCTCCGATTGACGGGTCAAACAAGCCATGCGAACTCAATGTGCAGTGTGCGTATGTGTTTTGAAGGGGTTTTGGATATATCGGAGGCCCCGCAGAGTTTTTACGGGGGTTGCGCTACCCGGATAGCGGGCTGGGGGTCAAGGGGGCTAGCAGCCCCATTGCAGGGTGCAGGACAGCACCCCGCTAGAAATTTTTTCTAACGGGGGATGTATTTTTAGCGTGGAGTGTATATATAAAATGAGGGGGAAATGGCGTCCAAAGGACGCGTGAGGGCCTGCCCCTCACGTGCCTGGCACGCAGGCGTTGGGCACTGGGCTCTTTGGGGGCTAACGCCTTATGTGCCCGGCACGTCGGCGCTCGAGCGTTGGCGCTCGAGCTTTGGGCGCTAGCGCCTCACGTGCCCTGGTACGTGGGCGCTCGAGCGCTGGCGCTAGCGCTTTGGGCGCTAGCGCCTCACGTACCCGGCATGTGGGCACTCGGGCTCTAGCGCTAGTGCCTAACGTGCCGGGCACGTGGGTGCTCGGACGCTGGCGCTTTAAGCCCGAGCGCCTCATGTGCTCGGCACATGGGCATTGGGCGCTTTGGCGCCGGCGAACAGAAGGGGCTTTTAGCCCCGAAAATAGGAGTTAAACTCCCAAAAGATTTAGATTTGGAGTTAAACTCTTTTGAGGATTTGGGTCTTGGAGTTGAACTCTCCAAAGATCTTCAGAGGTTCTTCTCTCTTAAGTCTTGGATCTTCTCCAAAGTGGGATTTTCAGAGATGGGACTCCTTCTTCCTCCTCTTTGTTGGCCGGATCTTGGAGGAAAAGGGGGGGTGAGATTCAAAATCTCCCCTTTTTGAGATCTAATGGAAGATCTGAGCTCCTCTTTGTGGGTTTTGTGGTGAAAATTATTTATTTTTGGAGAAGGAAGAGTAAAACTATTGATTTAATTCCAAAAAAGGAAGAAGGTTTGGAACCTTGAGCAAGAAGAAGGAGGCAAAAAAACCCTAGAGTTTTTAGAGAATGAAAAGTTCTTTTTTTATTCATCATCATGTTGCTTTATATAGGCTTACACATTTACACATAGCCCCTTGGGCTTTACAAAATGGCATTTTGCCCATCCCATGCCTTATGTGCTCATTTCTTTTGCACATAAGCCATGGGCTTTACAAAAATTGGGCTTTATGCCCATTTTGCTTATATTCGTGCATAAAAAATTACATCAAAATTATTTATTACATAATTTTTATTTTGGCATGGAGGAGGCCGGACGTGGGGCTTGACCTAGGCATAGGCCCACTTGCTTGGGCTTGGGCCCGCTTATTTGGGGTTGACCTTGACTTTGACTTGGTCAACTGGGATGCAAATTTTGACCCCAACAATGTGCCCCCCATCAATGAATGCACATTACACATATGAGTTGTGTGCATGAGATTGATGGATCTTGAAGTTGGACTTCGAGGCGGAACATTATTCCAGGGGCGGAGCATCATCCCTGGAGCATAATTCCGGGGGTTGGAGTATAATTCCAGGATCGGAGCATCATTCCTGAAGAGCGGAGCATGATTCCAAGGATCGGAGCATAATTCCGAAGAGCCGAGCATGATTCCAGGGATCGGAGCATAATTCCGAAGAGCGGAGCATGATTCCATGGATCGGAGCATAATTCCGAAGAGCGGAGCATGATTCCAGGGATCGGAGCATAATTCCGAAGAGCGGATCATGATTCCAAGGGGTCGAAGCATAATTGCGACGAGCGGCAGTCATTCGGACCGAAGCGTAATTTCGATGCAGAGGTTGATTCCCAGGCGAAGCATAATTCCGACAGGGAAAGCAGATACTCCGAGCTGAAGCATGATTTCGACATGGGGTACATTCTGAGATGAAGCTTAATTTCGATGCAGAGCTTGTTAGTCGACTTGATTCCGAGGCGGGGCTTAATCCCGACGGGGAGGCCGTTGGTTGACTTGATTCCGAGACGGAGCTTAATTCCGACGGGAGGTCGCTGGTTAATTCCAAGCCGAAGTATAATTCCGACAAGGAAGGCAGATACTCCGAGGCAAAGCTTGATTTCGACGCGGGGTACACTCTGAGACGAAGCATGATTCCGACGCAGAGCTTGTTGGTCGACTTGATTCCGAGGCGAAGCTTAATTCCGATGGGGAGGTCACTGGTTGATTCCAAGCCGAAGCATAATTCCGACAGGGAAGGCAGCTACACCGAGGCGAAGCTTGATTTCAACGAGAGGTACACTCTGAGACGAAGCATGATTCCGACACAGAGCTTATTGGTCGACTTGATTCCGAGGCGGAGCTTAATTCCGACGGGGAGGTCACTGGTTGATTTTAAGCCGAAGCATAATTCCGACAGGGAAGGTAGCTACACCGAGGCGAAGCTTGATTTCAACGCGGGGTACACTCTAAGACGAAGCATGATTCCGATATAGATCATGTTGGTCGACTTGATTCCGAGGCGGAGCTTAATTCCGACGGGGAGGTCGCTGGCTGATTCCGAGCCGAAGCATAATTCCGACAGGGAAGGAAGATACACTGAAGCGAAGCTTGATTTCGACACAGGATGCACTCTGAGATGAAGCATGATTCCGACGCAGAGCTTGTTGGTCGACTTGATTCTGAGGCGGAGCTTAATTCCGACGGGGAGGTCGCTGGTTGATTCCGAGCCGAAGCATAATTCCGACAGGGAAGGCAGATACACCGAGGTGAAGCTTGATTTCGACGCGGGGTACACACTGAGACGAAGCATGATTCCGACGCAGAGCTTGTTGGTCGACTTGATTCCGAGGCGGAGCATAATTCCGACGAAGTGGTCGCTGGTTGATTCCGAGCCGAAGAATAATTCCGACAGGGAAGGCAGATACACCGAAGCTTGATTTCGACGTGGGGTACACTCTGAGACGAAGCATGATTCCGACACAGAGCTTGTTGGTCGACTTGATTCCGAGGTAGAGCTTAATTCTGACGGGGAGATCGCTGGTTGATTCCGAGCCGAAGCATAATTCCGACAGGGAAGGAAGGGGAGTCGCTGGTCGACTTGATTCCGAGGTGGAGCATAATTCCGGCAGGGAGGTCGTTGATTGATTCGATTTGGGTTTACATCGGCATCGCTACACTGGAATATGGTACCAAGAGAGAATCATCATTTTCCATGAGAGGATTTGGGGATTTTGGTTTTGGTCGGCATCTGCATTGCTGCACTGGAATAATGCCAGGAGCAACTCATCATTTGCACCGGGAGGATTTGGGAATTGGCTTTTTGGGCGGCATCTGCATTGATGCACTGGAATAATGCCAGGAGCAACTCATCATTTGCCCCGGAAGGATTTGGGAATTGGTGGCTTACGTGACAGGTTTAGATCCCTATCACCTAAGGCTTTTCAATTTTATGGTCCGTAAAGGTCCCATAAAAGCATTTTCTCCCTACGAGTCGAAAGGATCTCGTAGGTGTATTTTCTCCTTAGGAGTCGTGGGGACTCCTAAGTGTGTTTCTCCTTTGTGAGTAGTAAGGATCTCACGCGGGAATTTTCTCCTCATAAAGTCGAGAGGACTTTGCGAGTGCATTTCATCCATTTTTCACGAGTTTGAGCCCTTTCGGGTTTTCACAAACTCGCCGGCAGTCCTGCTGTTTTTACTCACGGAGCCCTTTCAGATTTTCATCCGTGCCCATTTTGCTTGTGGACATACTTTTTTTTTTAATCTTCATTGCCGGTGGGACTTTGAATGTGGTCTCGCCGGTAGGACTTGGGGGAGATTGGGATCGTTTTACGCCCGTGGATTGTATACGGTTTTGCAGGATGTATGATCCAGACCGTAGGGCCGGAAAAATATTGGGACTTTGTTGGCGTCTGCATCGCTGCACTGGAATATAGTACCAGGAGCGACTCATCATTCGCCGTTGGGATTTGGGATTTAGAATTTGGTTAGCGTCTGCATCGCTGCACTGGAATATGGTACCAGGAGCAACTCATCATTCTCCACTTGGTGATTTGGATTTTGGTTGGCGTCTGCATCGTTGCACTGGAATATGGTACCAGGAGCGACTCATCATTCGCCACTTGGGGATTTGGATTTTGGTTGGCGTCTGCATTGCTGCACTGGAATATGGTACCAGGAGCGACTCATCATTCGCAATTGCCTATTGGGAAGCGATGGCTTAGGAGACAGGTTTAGATCCCTATCACTAAAGGCTTTTCAATTTTATGGGCCGTAAGGGTCCCATAAAAGCATTTTCTCCCTACGAGTTTTAAGGATCCCGTACGTGCATTTTCTCCTTAGGAGTCGTGAGGACCCCCAAGTGTGTTTTTCCTTTGTGAGTCGTAAGGATCCCACGAAGGTTTGTTCTCTTCATGCATCGTGAGGACACATGAGCGGGTCTTCCCAATGGAGCATAATTCCAAGAGCGGAGACTAGCCGTGTAACTGGTGATTGCGGTGTGGTATGGGTATGATGAGAATTATTTGAGCCCTTAGATTGTATACGGTAGTCAACTTGGGGACCAACCGTAGGGCTGGAAGAATTTTGGTAAACTGTCGGCGTCTGCATCGCTGCACTGGAATATGGTACCAGGGGCGGCTCATCATTCGATGTTTGAGAATTTGGATTTTGGTCGGTGTCTGCATCGCTGCACTGGGATATGGTACCAGGAGCGACTCATCATTCACCTTTTTTTTAACCGAGATTGCTTTATCATTTCAGCTTTTCTTATCGCGAAGGTCGCGATTACCTTATCATTTCGGCTATTTATTCGCGGTTTTCCCCATCATTTCGGCTTTTTTTTCATCTTTATTTTCACTCGCAGATTTTTATTGCGAGTTTCTCCATCATTTCGGCTTTCCTTTTTTTTATTTACACATTTTTTTTATTTACACACATTTTTCTTACATTCCCAGTTTAACGACTTAGAGGTCGATTATTCCCAGTTTAATGACATGGTGGTCAGCTGTTCCCAGTTTAAAGACTTAGAGGTCATCTGTTTCCAGTATAACAACGTGGTGGTCATGCGACGGGGAGCTTAGAGAAGATACCCGATTGAGCAGTTGTCGAGGGTACCGCTGGAATTTGCCCAAGATGCCCCATTGCTTCGTTGACGTTGATGGCCTTGCCCCCAGCCGGAGCCAAGGAAAGTCGTTCAAATACTGACTTGCGTTCGAAGATGGTAATTGAAAATTGTTAACCCCTGCAAATAGAAAAATGATTTTAGTGCAGGCCATCAATGTATATATTGATTGAGTTGGCATGGATATTTTACCCGAAATATGGGAGGAGAGATTGGTCCCACTGGGCGTGCCAGAATCTGTAGGGTGTTTTTCGTCACCCCATTGAGATGGGAATACGCGCGCGCTTGTCAGGCGCATTACAGATTCCCCCTGCCGAGGGTAGGCAGGGGTTTATTGATTGTGGGGATCCGAATCTCCGGCAGCCGCGGACTAAGCTGCCGTTAACTACACCCTGGCTTTGAAGCGAGGGAACCTCCGATTGACGAGTCAAACAAGCCATGCGAACTCAATGTGCAGTGTGCGTTCGTATTTTGAAAGGGTTTTGGATATATCGGGGGCCCCACAGAGTTTTTACGGGGGTCTCGCTACCCGGATAGCGGGCTGGGGGTCAAGAGGGCTAGCATCCCCCTTACGGGGTGCGGGGCAGCGCCCCATTAGAAATTTTTTCTAACGGGGGAGGTATTTTTAGTGTGGAGTGTATATATAAAATGAGGGCAAAAATGGCGTCCAAAGGACGTGTGAGCGCCAACGCCTCACGTGCCTACCACGCGGGCGCTGGCGCTTTGGGTGCTAGCGCCTCACATGCCCGGCATCTGGGCGCTCAGGCGCTGGCGCGAGCGCTTTGGGCACAAGTGCCTCACGTGGGCGCTCGGGTGCTGGCGCTGGCACTTTGGGAGCGAGCGCCTTACGTGCCCGGCACGTTGGTGCTGTGCGCTTGGGCACCAGCGAACATAAGGGGCTTTTAGGCTTGAAAATAGGAGTTAAACTCCCAAAAAAATTAGATTTGGAGTTAAAATTCTTTGAGAATTTGGGTTTTGGAGTTGAACTCGCCAAATATCTTCAGAGGTTCTTCTCTCTTAAGCCTTGGATCTTCTCCAAAGTAGGATTTTCGGAGATGGGTCTCCTTCTTCCTCCTCTTTGTTAGCCGGATCTTGGAGGAAAAGGGGGGGGGGGTGAGATTCAAAATCTCCCCTTTTTGAGATCTAATGGAAGATCTGAGCTCCTCTTTGTGGGTTTTGTGGTGAAAAACTATTTATTTTTGGAGAAGGAAGAGTAAAACTCTTGATTTAATTCCAAAAGAGGAAGAAGATTTAGAACCTTGAGCAAGCATAAGGAGGCATAAAAATCCTAGAGTTTTTAGAGAATGAAAAGTTCTTTTTTTTATTCATCATCATGTTGCCTTATATAGGCTTACACATTTACATATAGCCCCTTGAGCTTTACAAAATAGCATTTTGCCCATCCCATGCCTCATGTGCTCATTTCTTTTGCACATAAGCCATGGGCTTTACAAAAATTTGGCTTTATGCCCATTTTGCTTACATTCATGCATAAAAAATTACATCAAAATTATTTATTACATGATTTTTATTTTGGCATGGAGGAGGCCGGCCGCATGGCTCGACCTGGGCATGGGCCCACTTGCTTGGGCTTGGGCCCGCTTACTTGGGGATGACCTTGAGTTTGACTTGGTCAACTGGGGTCCAAATTTTGACCCCAACAATATACAATATATAATTCAAACAATACATCAATACAATCAAGACATCGCGGGGTTTATAAGGGGTAGACTGGTACGGAAGGTGTTAGAAGTGGCACGAGACTGTAACCATAATACACCTAACCTGAATTCAATTGCCATTGTATCGTGGCTGAACGGTTCCTAGTGCTCCTTATACCTTAGTCCACGGGGAAAGTTGGACTCCTCTTGTATACACTGGTCTCTTCTGTACCAAGGTACAAGCAACTACGTTAACATAACAAACAACATTATAATAGTTATACTCTATCTGTCTATTTTACTACTCCCTCCTCTTTGGGACTTACCGAGCGATTTGTTTGCTGGCGACATTCTTTTTCTTTTTCTTTGGAATGTCGTCGGGTGATTCGGACTCACTGGAGAACGAGCCCACCTTCGAGGACTTGGATCAGCTAGCCTTCGACCCGGAGCTCTAGTTACTTGTAAACATTTATATTCTGTATGTTCCATTTCTATTATGTCACTATTTAGGCATTGTTTTCCATTCCATGTATTTACTTTTCAGATGTATTGTAAAAAGAATGTTAATAAATAAAGTTGATGTTCAATTATATCTATTGTTACTGTCTCTTATGCATTTTACTTATATTGCCTAGATACGCTTAGCGTGTTTAGAGTAAATACGTAGCGGCCTCGTCGCGTCCTCTGCCGGTATACTGGGAAGCGGGGCGTGACTGGTTTTGTTGGTGGCCCATGCAGGTCGAAGCTGTATGAAACCCTACCAATGCAGTTTAGTTCTGCGTGGACAACCTAAGCAATATAACATAAGAACGAGCAACTAAAAACATTCTTTATAATTCATGTTCCTTAAATCTTATCATTTCATATAATTTGAATCTATCCTAAAGCAAATGTTTCTTTCAAGGTCATGGATTTACCAAACAACACCAGCACGAATGTCAACAACACTTCCCCACCACTACCGATTACACCTGTCGTCGCTGCTCCGATCAATGAGCAGACGGTACTATTTGAGGCAATCCTAAGCCTCCTGGAAGAACTGCAGTAGCAGACTACTATATTATTGAACCGACCAAAGGCAGAAGCACCTGGGGTGAAGCAATTCAGGGCTTTACACCCCAAACAATTCTCAGGAAAAGAGAGCCCTCTAGAAGCTGAGGAATGAGCTCAAAGCATTGAAGATGACCTGGCAGCAGCACAAGTGCCAGAGATAACTTGGGTTCGAGTTGCAAAGCTGCAGCTCACTGACAATGCACGGGTTTGGTGGATGGCGGAAGAAAGCCGTCTTGACCAACCTATCGAATGGAAGACTTTCCGTGACATGTTCGATGCAAAGTACTTCCTTGAGACTGGCCGCTTTGATATGGAACAGCAGTTCATCCATCTGCAACAAGGTTCAATGTGGACCAAAACTGTAGATGAGTATGATGCTGAGTTTACCATGCTCAGTAGGTAAAATATGTCTCAATGTTCGATTTTATATCACATACTAAACAGCTAACACAAGACCGTAACAGGTTTGCGGTCCATTTCATACATGAGATCAAGGCTAGAAGATTTCAGTAAGGGTTCGACCTGGAAATCCAAGTTGCTCTAGCTACAGGGGATTTCTCAACCCATAATTTGGCTTTGAAGGTTGTCCGAAGATACGAGGCAGTAGTAAAGAGAAAAGGCAGACCTCCATCTGTCGAAGTGAAGCACCTTATCAATCAGATGGCAGGAGGAGCCTTTTTAAGGCCAACAATTGAACTCAGAAGACTAGAAGAAGCCAATAATCAGCCAAGTCCGGATTTCTGCTTCCATTGCAAGAGAGATGGACATTTAGTGAAGGACTGTAGGCACGCAAAAGGCATGTGTTTAGTTTGTGGCGCGTCCAATCACAGAATTGAAAACCGTCCTTATAGACGCAATACGGCTCACACACCCATCAACTACCCGCAGCGGCCAGCTATCCAGGCTCCTGCACCTCTCCTTGCACTCCCTGCTCCACCACCTGCACCGCCTACTCACCAATTCCATCAGGCTCTGAGGAACATGCTTTGAGGGCAAAGAAACATGCCCCAAGGACAGAGGAATGTGCCTCCAGTTAGGAGGAATGAACCACGGCGTCAGGCTTTTACACCAGAAGCCATAGAAGCAGAAGCTGTAGACCAAGGTAACACTGGTAATTCTCTTCAACCATTTCAAACCCTTGTACCACTTTGTTATACTTCTATCACCAAACTTTCCTTGAATCCGTTACACTTTCTTTTTATAAATTTCGAGGATGAAATTTTTATAAGGAGGCTAAAATGTAACAACCCTAAACTTTCTGTACAATTTTTTCCCAAAAAATACAGAAAGGGGTACTTCAGCCTGAGTACAAGTTATAAGTTTGATTTGCTTTTGAATAACAAGAAGGAGCTTGTAGCTCATTGGTAAGACCATGCACTCCTGAACCAAAGCACCAAAGTTCAAATCCCATCAACCACACATTTTTTTTAAATTAAATTCTTTTAATCTTTTAGAAGCCCAAGAGTCTACACGTGCACTACACGTAATAGGGAAAGTTACAAAATAACAAACATGACCACGAGGCTAGACCAATCGTCAGGGACACGTGGAGAAGAGACAAGGACCGACTCGCCCGACTCGGGCCGGCGAAGCGCTAGAATCGGCCGGCTGCGCCGGGTCAACTCGGTCCGATACCACTTTTTCTTGAACCCCCTACACCCTTTGGACTAGCCCACTCCTCCTGCACTGTTTAAATTCTCTGCAATTAACCATAGAATTAAAATACCCTCTTTTAATCCTTTTTAATGCAAACTTAAATACAATTTTTATCACACCCTTTCACTACCCTAAACCCTAGATTTTTCGTATAAATACCACCTTCAAAATCACCCCTCCTCACTCATAAATCCCTTCCAAAATTCTCATGAAAATTCCCAACTCTTTTGTGTGCAAGTGGAGTTAGTAAAAAGGCGAAGCTCCGACGAACTTCCGACGGCAATCTGAGGAGATTCCGACGACGAAACGACGCACTGGCACCGCCGACATCTTCTTCCTTCTCTCTTCTAGTCAAATAACCTGTAAGTCCCTAATTCTTATTCTTTTCTCTATTCTAAAAAATATTCAAAACTAAAACCCGACGGAAGCGGAGCTAATCCGACTTCCGATTCGGTTTTTCCTTAAAAAGTTTTATTTTACTTAAACACAATAATACCAAACTCTTATGTCATGACCATTAAATATTAACGAAGATAATAGAATAAGTTTGTCATCAAAATAATAACCGTAGCAAGTTTTATTCCACTTTTATATTAAAATACCCTTATGTTTCATTTCGACATGCTTGAACGTTTTAAACCGTATTACCTTAGAAAAATCACGAGGTAATGACCTACCTCCTCACAACACACATATCTAACATAGCACGATGAAATTTGGGAATATAGATTTGGGAAAAATACGACTTTACACATAACTACCTCCGACTTATAAAAATCTTTTTCTAGAAGATGTGTATTTTAACAAATCTTTGTAATTGCGTCTCTACAACCCATTTCGGGGAACCCGTTCGGTACGGTACGGATTATCGCACATCTTCGAGCCTAGTAGAGTGAGATGTAGACCTCCGCAAGGAGCATACGATCTCAAAAGATTTAAAATATAATTTTCTTTAGAAAATGTGATTTCTATTATAAATAAACTTATATTTTTAATAAATATATATATATATATATATGTAATTAATATCAAAATATCTATTTTAATATTTATAATATTCCACATTTCCAAAATTTAAGAAAAACATCTCATTTACAAGAAAATACCATACAATTCCAATATTATAAATAAATACTATATATTATGAAATTAGATTTTATTCACTAGAAATGTCACATTGATAAAATATACGTCAATGAAAACTCTAAAGACGATAATAAAATACTTGAGGTGTATTTTAAAAACTATACAAAATTATTTTTACATAAACCCCCCCTCAAGTTATACTAAATTACAATAAGGACCCTAGTAAACATAGGTTTAAGCGGGACCAGTCTCTTGAGCCTTAGGAAGCCGGAGATATGGGTGTTTGCCTATTTAAGGTAGACAACTTAACAAACGGTGTTATCAACACGGTAATTATTTTTGAAAAAAACACAAATCCTGCCGTCCATGTGCAGCAGTTACCAATAGCACCAAAACATAATTCAGGATTCAATTTCTTTTCTAATTGTCTGATTCAGACCGAGTCTCGATATAATCAATCTGACTTGAATATGATTCAAGTATAAACTACAATTCAATATGAATCTATATATTCAATCTGTTCAATCTGTTGACTGAACCGAACCATGGATATACATCCATCTACATGATTCTCCAGTTACATCCATTTACTAATATTATGGTTTCGGCAAGACATCCATCTATATATAATATACAATTCAAATAATACATCAATACAATCAAGATATCGCGGGGTTTATAAGGGGTAGATTGGTACGAAAGGTGTTAGAAGTAGCAAAAGACTGTAACCATAATACGCCTAATCTGAATTCAATTGCCGTTGTACCGTGGCTGAACGGTTCCTTGTGTTCCTTAGACCTTAGTCCACGGGAAAAGTTGGACTTCTCTTGTATACACTTGCCTCTTCTGTACCAAGTTACAAACAACTATGTTAACATAATAAACAACATTATAATAGTTATACTCTCTCTGTCTATTTTACCACTATCTCCTCTTTGGGACTTACCGAGCGATTTGTTCGCTGACGACATTCTTCTTCTACTTCTTTGGAATGTTGTCAGGTGATTCGGACTCACTGGAGATCGAGCCCACCTTCGAGGAATTAGATCAGCTAGCCTTCGATCCGGAGCTCTAGTTACTTGTACGCATTTACATTCTGTATTTTCCATTTCTGTTATGCCACTGTTTAGGCATTGCTTTCCATTCCATATATTTACTTTTTAGATGTATTGTAAAAATAATGTTAATAAATAAAGTTATTGTTCAATTATATCTATTGTCACTGTCTCTTGTGCATTTTACTTATATTTCTTAGATATGCTTAGCGTGTTTACTTCAGAGTAAATACGTAGCGGTATCGTCGCATCCTCTGCCCGTATACTGGTAAGCGGGACGTGACAAGTTGCTTCACTTTGTTATTTAAGTGTGAAGATAGAGCCTAGGTTAGGGTTCCTTCGATGGATCATTTTCGACAAAGAAGTCCGCCTCCCAAGATCATTCCCACTGGACCTAAGAGCTAAAGATGTGGTATAGGAGACGAAGGACATGACTATAAAAATTGTAATTACTAACCAAGTAGCCAAACTCCTTGTTTTTGCTAGTTTAATGTTTGGATTCGATTCTAGATTGTAGTAGTTCGTGCTCTTATTTTGAAAATTTTCGTTTTGTATTCCACATTGGATGCTAGTTTGTGGCACAAGCACGAGCGTCTATTTACAATAATCGCAGATCAAATCATAGCAAAAATCTCCCTTTCCGGTTCCCTAACCATTAAATTGATGAAACTGTGCTGAAGCAGCTGGGTAGATTTATATATAGCTTCTTATAACCGCTACATTAAGAAGCGGTTACATTTGAACCGTTCGATCTTCACCGTTACTTTAAATAGCGGATAAAATTGAAGGTTCAGATCTATTGGCATCAATAATGGGCCAAATTACAACCGCCTTACTGTAGTACGCTCAATATAGAACCGCTACTTAATGTAGCGGTTAAATAGTCAAAGTGAAAAACTCATCTACTTCGAAATATAACCGCTACTTGAAGTAGCGATTAAATAATTTGCTCAAAAGAAACCTGCTTCTTTAAGTTGCAGTTATATTGTTTGCTCTCTGTTTCTAAAGTCTGCTCAAATATAACCGATACTCAAAGAAGCGGTTAGTTTTTCTAAAATGATTTCACCGCAACTTAAAGTAGCGGTTATATAACCTGCTCTCCATCGCTGGACTTTGCTCAAAATACAACATATTTTAACCTATGCTTTAAGTAGCGGTTTCTTCAGAAATCTTACATCAGAGTTTCATATAAATAAATGTACATCATACACACACAAATGCAAATCATTTACAGCAAAATTTACATCGCTTTCTCACAAGTTTACCTCATTTACACAAACATATATCAGAGATCAGATAGAAACATCACCACACATCATATATTCAACTTGCAGCACACATCACCAAGACATCAACACACATCTTATATAGAAAAACAATAAAAACAAAATTTATAATTTATTACATCATTTGGGTACTTTCTCATTAGCTACCTCATAACAAATCCTGTATCTAAAATTTTCTACAGTATCTGTGTTCCATTTTTTGACGTTCAGTATACTTCCCCGTGACAAACAATCCATGTATTTCATTACAAAAACACCGCAATCGATTGATTCATCGTCTTGTCTCGGATGGCCATCATTCTCATACCGCTGCCACTTCTTTGTTAAACCAATCTTGCGAGGGTTTTGTTCCTTCATTAGCATATACTTAACAAAATGATTTTGCTATGAATAAATTATTAAGTTAAACAAATTATTACATACTATAAGCAAATGAAAGATATAATCTTTTTAAAATTTCACTAACTAGTGCGTCACATTCATCCGCATACACTTGATTGACATCTTTTAAGAGTGGACCATATAGCCAAAAATTTCCCTCCTTAATGTTCATGACACACAAGATCCAATGATTTCCATGATGCATGGGAATATAAGCCTGGGATTAAAATTTTAATTCATCATTATAAATCGTATTTGTTGCAAATAAAATGAAAATGAGATAAATAAAGTACAAATTTACCGTGTCACGCTTTAGTACGGACTTCCCAAAAGGATTTTTACTACTGACCCATTCCCGTAAGCTGCCTCTACAAATGTTGTCAGTATTTGATTTCTCCATCTTTTTGTACTCTTCAAACAATAACGGGCCAACGACTGGAAATTAAAAAGTATAATGAACAAAACGATAATGAATATTATTTAACTGATGTACAAAACGAAAGTTAATAACAATGACTTACACAAAATTCAAGCTTAAAGAAGAAGGTATTGGCGGAAGATTCGTGTTTGCTTAATAGATTGATGTAAGCCGTCATCATTTCTCCTCTAACACACTTCCCAATTCGGCAAGAGAAAGTTGAAATAATAGACAGTATTTTCTTTTATTCTAACAAGGAATTCAACTTCTCTTGATGTTATCCAAACATGAATATTTAGTATTAACTTTTAATAATTAAATTATAATTATTTATTAGAAGTAGACAAATCTTGGTTTCTTATCATCGTCAAAGTGTTGTATCCAAAGTTTGTCCCGCACGTACTTTTTTCATTTTCGATAAGTGATATTTCATTCCTTGTACGTGCTTCTTTCCTTTCTTTTTCTTTTTGTCCGGATTTGTGTACGAAGAGATCAAGAAATTACTTGGCTTATGTAATCTCTTCGCATTTTCATTTCTTCTTTTAAAAGAACTTGATCAAAGGGATTGGTCCGCTCTACACCCATTTCACGGACATGTTTAGCACAATCAACAACTTCCGTAACTTCCTTGTCCTCCCTCCGACTGACCGAGGTCGTCAAATCCTTCGGAATAGGTTTTCCCATTAGTAATTCCTCTAGAATTACCTCTGCCGAATCATGTTTTTCAGAAGGTTTTCCCTTGTCAACTATGGGGGTTATATCTCCTAAGTTATCATTCAATTCTTCATCCACGGCAACCCTCGATTGTAACTCAAACTTGGGATCAACATTGGTCCCCAACCCCAATTCGAAAAAGTGTGTTTGTAGTTAACCGCAATCAGAACGGTGTCGCGCGTAGCTAGACCGAGGTGAGTACGGGTCGTCCTCTGGGAAACGTGGAACCTTTTATTTTTACTTTAGATGTGTTGAGAAAAAGAGGAGGAATAAAGAATTTTATGAAAAGTTTCTAGATCTACTTTAAACAAGAATGTTAAATATAGATCTAGATTATTTTGGAGATTTAAATAATATAATAATAGGGCTTGTAGGGTTCGTTAGGATTTAGTAGTTATGGAAAATTAATTAAAAGTTAACCTTTTTATCCATTAATAGATTTAGAACTAGAACGACGGTGATGCGTGTAGATTAGGGTTTCTGGAGGGAAAAGGAATCCCACTCGTAACCCTTATCTCGACACGGAACTCCGTTCATATCTAGCCTTTACCGAAACAATCATTAATCTAATCTCTAATCGCGGTCGGAACTAGCAAGGAATTGCTAGTGCGCCCGATTAGGATGTTAATGATTATTTTGATAAAGTTCCTAAACTTTATAGGACTTAAAAAGGGTTTAATTATTTTCATCCCCCATTAACCTACCCTAATCCTACGAACCCTAACAAGCGGAGAATTACTCGCGCATGTTGGGAGAAGAAGATGAAAAGAAAGAGATGGAAAATATAATGTAAAAGAAAACTAACAATTAAAAAAAACTAAATACCTTTATTAATCAACTCCTTCAAACTACACTTTTTATTCCATAGAAAATGATTACAAAACTTGATTTGCTTCTCGATCTTTCCTAAGGAGGTAGTCGAACAGTCGATGATCAGCCTGGATGCGTGAGCGTCGGGAGCTTCGTGATCTCTTCGGCTTGATAGATTTTTCCAAGAGGCCCTCGGTGCCTTTATATAGTGAAAACCCAGAATCTTTTTGTTGAGAAGTTGGTAAAATTCAGCAGAGAATAATTCCCCAAAATCCTGCACTCCAATTCCATAAGATTGCGGCGGATCCGCGGCCCCAGGGTGGGTTTGGCCGTGGATCCGCGCTCAAGGGACAAGATCAATTGATTATTTTTCTTGTGCTTTCATCTGGTGACATTTGGCAATCCTAGGCATCTTCATATCTTTAAAATATTCTCTCGGTTGCTTCCAGACTTGGTCTCCAAGTTTGCTTCTTAATTTGGCAAGTTTTCTTCAACAAATTGATTTGTTTGTTAAATCCTTCATAACAACTTGGAAATAATCTGCACAACAACTCAAATAAGATTTTAGTAGACTTTGTTCTACTAGAATTAGATCAATAATATTATTTGCATACATTTTCCTACCAAATGATAATTAAAATATATTAACACATGGAAAATAATGTTTTTACACATAAACCCTCATATGTATAATATATTATAATATAGTCCTTTTTTAATATAAAAATGGTAGGAAAAATGTACTACAAATGTGCAGTTTTATCGACTGAACAAATACCCCAAAACTTATCTTTGATCGTCCCGAGCAAACTAGTTTATTTTTAAGAGGAGAAAAAGAAAGGAGAAAACTAAGCACACTTTCGTAGGCAGACACGATTGCACTGAGCACGTGCAACAAGCCGTTAAACCTCTAGGTGTCCCTAGTAGGAGGAGTGTTGTCTCCTGAGGGTTTTCAGCGGATTACACCCACAAAATCCTATAACAAAAGAAAGATGGTGAAATTTACATATAAAGATAAGAACCATAAAAGAAATACTTTGAAAAGAAGAGTTTCCAACTATACTAGCTTTTCAGTTGTCATGAGCCCTATCTTAATAGTCATGAAAAAATGTTAGAAATCACATCATCCCTCAATAAAACATCGTCTTTATTCTTCATTCCTACCCTTTTATCCAAACATTGATCATATAACCCCACGTGTGTGTAAAGAACATCCCTACACTCAGAGAATTCAATTCAAGCTATCATACTCTTGTCCATCTATCTTAGTACTTTTTACCTTGATGAATACTTAGAATTGCTTACACATTTTCATGCGACCGTTAATACTTCTTGAGGTACTAACCGACCGATTACTCATGTGCTTGCAGATTTGGTGATAATATTTTCCTTGTCTTGCACCACCTAAGGCTTAGCAGTGACTCCCAGACCAGTTGGCCTTAGGGCACTAGGTGAAGAGGCACCCTTGCTATATTTTTTTTTATTGCTACCTTGGCGATACAAAACCAGTGTTCATTTTTTTCTTTTCACCATTTTATATTTTCTTCATCATTTCCTTCATACTTTGGCTTTTAGACAAGAGCATTTCAAGGTATCCTCTACTATCCCGAGTTTCAAGACGTGTGTAAGTGCATATAGTAGGGTATCAACATTCAAATGTTTGGCTTCCAGAATAGAAATTATTTTTCAGACTTATTTTTATCCTCAAATTAGTGACTTCCTTCATTTTACTAACCCTTGGGACAACAGCTCATAACTACTTATTACTAGTTCATATAAGAAAACTTCTAATTTTCTTGGTTTTCTTAAACTATTCCTATCTTTTGGATGTAATGTTTCACTTTCTATTCATTTGTTATAAAAAAAAATTTAATGCCCGGTGTCAAAGATAATTCAGTGAATACAAACCTCCCCCCCAAACCTGTTTTCAGCAGTGTCCTCACTGATGTAGCCTTTTGAGAATATGGACCTGTATACTAAGGGAGAGATATAAGGGGTAAAATAAGAGTTAAATGAAAAATTCCCCCAAACTTATTCTTTGACATGCACAGATATTCAATCAAATCCATTTTTTACTCACCTCCATTTCTTAAAATGAGAAAATGTTATTAAAACATGGAGGTGAGGCGGAGGAATTTTAATTTTGATAAAGCGGCTCCTGTAAAAACAGGAGCTCCTCCGCGGGGTCAGCAGAAAAATACGGTTTTAATCTATGCCCATTTACTTTAAAAATCGAACCGTTTTTCAAATTTTCGACTTCAACTGCCCCGTGCGGGTATACATACCGCACCACAAAAGGTCATTTCCAACGAGATTTAAGCTTACCCGGATGAAGATGGAGACGTGAATCATAAAGAAGGACTTGTTGCCCCGATGTGAAGGTTTTTCTAGAAAGATTTTTATCGTGGAACACTTTAGTCTTATTCTTTACTATCACTGCATTATCGTAAGCTTCATCGCGGAGTTCGCTTAGCTCATTTAATTGCAGCTTCCGATAGCTGCCTGCATGATCAAGATCAAAATTAAGCTCTTTAATAGCCCACATTGCCTTATGTTCAATCTCGACAGGGAGATGGCATGCCTTCCCAAACACAAGGCGGTATGGAGACATACCAAGATCGGTCTTATAAGCGGTGTGGAATGCCCAAAGAGCATCCGTCAATTTGGTCGACCAATCTTTACGGTTTGTAGAAACCGTCTTCTCCAATATCTGTTTGATCTGCCTATTTGAGATCTCAGCCTGCCCGCTTGTTTGGGGGTGATAGGGCGTAGAAAGCTTGTGAGTGATTGAATATTTCCGCATCAAGGCCTCGAAAGACCTATTGCAGAAATGTGTCCCGTTGTCGCTAATGATAGCGCGAGGGTGTCCGAATCGCGAGAAGATGTTTTCTTTAAGGAACTTAATGACAACTTTGTTGTCATTAGTGCGACACGGTACAGCTTCCACCCACTTCGAGACATAATCAATTGCTAACAAGATATATAAATTCCCAAAGGAGTTGGGAAAAGGGCCCATAAAATCAATACCCCAAACATCAAATATTTCCACAACCAATATAGGTTGGAGCGGCATCTCGTTCCTTCGTGAAATCCGACCCAAATGCTGACATCGCGGACAAGTTTTGCAATGTTCAAATGCATCTTTAAATAATGTTAGCCAATAAAAGCCACATTGCAAAACTTTCTCCGCCGTTTTTCGAGGTCCAAAGTGACCGCCGCATGCCTGATCATGACAAAATGATAACACGCTCTTGAATTCATCGTTAGGGACACACCTGCGAATGATTTGATCGGAACAATACTTGAATAGATATGGTTCATCCCAGTAAAAATATTTTACTTGGGATAAAAACCGAAGTTTGTCTTGTTTCGACCAATCGCTAGGTATAAGTCCTGTCGCAAGATAATTCACGATATCCACGAACCAAGGTTCGTAGGATACATTCAAGAGCTGTTCGTCGGGAAATGAGTCATTTATCGGCACGGTCACAGTTGGCGAAGAAGTGATGCGTGAAAGATGGTCTGCTACTACGTTTTCACATCCACTCTTGTCTTTGATAACAAGATCAAATTCTTGTAACAATAGGATCCAACGTATTAGCCTGGCCTTTGCATCCTTCTTCGTTAAAAGATGTCGTAGGGCGGAGTGATCAGTGTAAACCACAATAGGCGAGCCAATCAAGTAGGGCCTGGACTTCTCTAATGCAAATACAACTGCCAAGAGTTCTTTCTCGGTAGTTGTGTAATTTATTTGTGCATCATTCAAGCTCCTACTTGCATAGTAAATTACATGTGGCATCTTATCAATATGCTGTCCCAAAACAGCACCAATAGCAAAATCTGATGCGTCACACATAAGCTCGAACGGGTGGTTCCAATCCGGAGATGATAGAACGGGGGCTGTAGTGAGTGATTCTTTAAGTGATTCAAAAGCAGCCTCACAATCCGAATTGAAGTGAAAAGTAGTGTCCTTGGCCAATAGAAGGGTTAAGGGTCTAGCAATTTTGCTAAATTCCTTAATAAATCTCCTATAAAATCCTGCATGACCGAGGAAGGATCGTATATCTTTGACGCAATTGGGACGAGGGAGGTTTTGAATGACATCAATTTTAGCTCTGTCGACCTCAATGCCTTTATGTGAAATTATATGTCCAAGTACAATACCTTCTTGAACCATAAAATGGCATTTTCCCCAATTCAAAGTCAAGTTCTTATCCTTACAGCGGGTAAGAACAGCGTCAAGATTACGAAGGCAGTCCTCAAAGGAGTCCCCAAAAATGGAGAAATCGTCCATAAAAATTTCTAGAAAATTTTATGCCATATCTGAAAATATCCCCATCATGCACCGCTGAAATGTAGCGGGAGCGTTGCATAACCCAAAGGGCATGCGTCTATAAGCAAAAGTTCCGAAAGGACAAGTAAAAGTGGTTTTATCTTGATCCTTTTCGGCGATGGGGACCTGGTTGTAACCAGAGTATCCGTCCAAGAAACAATAGTATTCGTGTCCCGCTAATCGTTCTAACATCTGGTCAATGAAAGGTAGAGGGAAGTGATCTTTCCTCGTCGCGGCATTGAGTTTCCTGTAATCGATACATACGCGCCACCCAGTTTGGGTGCGTGTTTGGATTAACTCGTTAGCCTCGTTAGTGATGACCGTGATGCCAGACTTTTTAGGGACCACATAAATTGGACTTACCCATTGACTATCAGATATGGGGTAAATTATTCCACTATCAAGGCACTTGACGATTTCTTTCTTTACCGCCTCCTTCATAACGGGATTTAACCGTCTTTGTGGGTCTCGGGTTGGTTTGGCTTCATCCATCAGATGTATGTGATGTTCAACAATTAAGGGACTAATCCCTTTGATGTCGGCCATTGTCCAACCAAATGCTTCCCGATTCGATCTCAACACTGCCAAAAGTGCATTCTCTTGCTCTAAGGCTAGAGAAGCGGAAATAATCACTGGCAAAGTCTTATTCTCTCCTAAATATGCATATTTAAGATGAGAAGGTAGCGGTTTGAGATCAAGAATTGGCGGAGAGACAATAGAGGGAGGGGTAACGGAATGATATTCGGACTCCTTAAGAGGTTCAAAACTTGCATAAGATATTGACTCGGAAAGTGCTGCTGACTTTTGCAACGAGTCAACGGGTTCAATCTCAAGGTCGGACTCATTGAACATATCCTCACTGTGAAGTGGTGCAAGATCAAACGATGTCTCATTAGTGTTGTCGAGAACATCAAAGCAAAGTTCCTCATCCATGCAGCTTTCGGGAGCTATCTCGTGGATGGAACAAACATCCAGCAAATGAGCAGAAGGTTCTGATGGCTGACTTCCTAGCTTGTAAATATTAAGCTCAATTGTCATTTTCCCGAAGGATAAGTTCATAGAACCGTTACGACAATTAATCACAGCGTTAGAAGTTGCTAGGAAGGGTCGACCAAGTATCACCGGGATTTGATTGCGTGGGTTTGCCACAGGTTGTGTATCTAAAACAATAAAGTCCACGGGAAATATGAATTCCCCAACTTTAATTAACACATCCTCTAGTTCGCCCCGAGGTTTGGTGATAGATCGATCAGCCATTTGGAGAGTACAATGGGCGGGTTTTAACTCTCCAATTCCTAACTGCTCGTATACTGAATAAGGAAGCAAGTTGACGCTAGCGCCTAGATCGAGTAAAGCACGATTTATATTTTTACCCCCAATAGAAATAGAGATTGTAGGACAGCCGGGGTCCTTACGTTTCTTTGGTATTTGTTGGGTAAAAGCTGTGCTAACATTACTCGTCATGAAAACCTTTTTAGGCACTTGAGTTTTTCTCTTCCTAGTGCATAAGTCTTTAAGGATTCTTGCATAAGATGGGACTTGTTGAATAGCATCTAGAAGAGGAATATTCACGCTAACTTGCTTAAACATTTCCACAATCTTCTCCATTTGCGGGTTAGGTCGGTTGGCCCTTAATCGGTTTGGAAATGGAGCACGATCAATAAGTTTTGGGTCCAACGTTTGTGGAGAAGACTGTGGCGACGGATTCGATCCCAAAATTGGAGTGGGCATCGACTTAGATAGATTTGGCGAAATGTTTGAGCCTTGGGGAAAACGGAGAATAGGCTCGGATGAAGGTGGGAGACTAGACGAGTTAGGGGAAGAAGAAGAAGAAGGGGTATCAAATGTGTCACTATCATCAACCTGCTCACCCACTTGGTTGTTCAGCACTCTCCCCGATCTCAACGTAGTGACGGCATTCACATTATGACTTTGTGAATGGACAGGATTCGGTAGGGGTTGAGATGGGAGTTTCCCTTTCTCTCTCGCACTCATTGCGGCGTTTAACTGTGCGATTTGGTTTTCTATTGATTTAATACTCTCACCATGGGAGGAGGAGTTTTTCGTTAGGGTATCAATAGAAGTCCTTATCTCAGCCGAATTTTGCATGGATTGTTTCATGAACATATCCAAAGTTTGTGCAAGCGAGTTGTCAGTACCGGCCATTTGTGGTGTAGAAATGTTGGCCGGATTTTGGAAATTCTGTGACTGAAAGGGGGGCTGATTCTGTGGTTGTGGTTGCTGTGGAGGAGGTCTTTGATAATTACTTTGTTGGTTTTGATTCCAAGCAAAGTTAGGATGATTCCTCCATCCTTGATTATATGTGGAAGAATAAGGATCATTTCTAGGTCGCTGCTGAAAAGCAGCATTAGCTTGAAACGATGCATTCATAGGACATTCTTCCGTTAAGTGTGAAGGATCCGAACAGCAACCACAGACGGTCTTAGGAAGCGTAACCTGATTTAGGGAGACTGATGAGAATCTGCTCTCAATAGCGTCTAGTTTCTTCTGCATCGCTGCCATTTCGGCTTTTACTGCGATGGAAACATCGAGCTGGTGAATACCTCCCTTAGTTGAAGGTGGTCTTACGCTTTCCCACTGCAACGTGTGTTCAGCGAGATCTTCCAGATATTTCCATGCTTCACCGTCATCTTTAGACATGAAATTGCATTGACACATTGTTTCAAGCATCTGCTTTGTCGCTGGATTAATGCCCTCATATATAATCCGACATAAATCCCATCTTTGTATCCCGTGATGGGGGCATTGGACAAGCAGATCTTTGAAACGTTCAAAGCACTTCCAAAATGGTTCATTGGGAAGCTGGGTGAACTGATTGATCTCGCTCCTAACATGTGCAGTCTTATGATTTGGGTAAAAATTCTTAAGAAATGCTACGACGAATTCATCCCAATTAGCGATAGAGTGTGCGGCAGTATTATAAAGCCATTTTTCTGCCAAGTCGCACAGTGTGAATGGGAGAAGACGTAAGCGCATAGCATCTAAAGTCAATTGTGAAGTACCCATCATTGCGCATACGTTTTCGAATTTGATGATGAAAACGTACGCGTCTTTCGACTCAAGCCCGTGAAATTTGGGCAGCAGATTGATGTAGTGGGGTTTGATTTCGAAATTATCCCCGTTAGGTGGTGGAAGAGATAAACAAGTAGGAAGGGGACCACGAATAGGATAGTATCTCTCTTGGAGAGAGATGCGCGGTGGATTCTGCGCACCTGCGGGCGGTGGCAACGTGGTGTTATAATTAGATGGAGTGTCGTCCATCACGATCGATGTGGTGTGTGGTGGGGGAAAAGAAGATGATGAAGTACCGACTTTGGTGTCGATAGCAGGAACGCGGACAAGACGGGCACTAGGATCCCGTGTCCAGCCGAGCATGCACTAAGCGGGTTTAGTGCAAGTGGCAGCGTGTGTGTGATTTAAAATTGGCTTGTTTTGAAAAAGTGGGACTCAAGACAAATCTCCCTAAGATGCACAAGCAACCCTTGAACTAAGGTCACCTAAGTCCAGTCTCTAGACCGCTCCTAGACTTCCAAAGGACAAGCCGCAGGATAAATCCTCTACCGCCTCCGTACTACCCTTGCAGCGAGGTAAGTGCCAGGTAAGTGGGAAGGAACCATCACTACAGTGGGCCTAATTAATAACCACTAGCCTTTGACACACTTGCCTAGGCACTACAAAAGTAATGCGGATAAACGATAGATTACCCACGACCTTCCTCTGTCCTTATTGAGCGCGACAGTCCTTAGAGTCTGATCTAGATATTTTTTAAATTAATGAAGGGTTGATCTATATGCTCGGTTTGTGATTTGTGGGGCTTAGGAAGGGTGATGAAATCCCCAACTAATCTTAATTTGGTCTTTGGCCCTTAGAATCCGTATTAAAATATGCAAAACAAAACCAATCACAAAACTTTTGCAAAAAGATTATTTGAGCGGCGCAATTTTGCAAAGAATCCTGCAGAAAATAGATTTTATTGGATTTGAGGAGAGAGAGAAGGAGTTAAGAAAGATACCAGAGAAGATTGAAGCCCTGATTCCTCTAGCCTGCCGCGCTTCCGCCGCTAAAGGTGCCTTTATGCCGCGGTTCCGCCGCGTAGTAGAGAGAACAGTTGATGAAATTTTTTCTGTGATCTCCTTTGCTCCTCTGGATCTCTAAAAATCTCTCTGTTTTCTGTTTTCCTCAATTCTGTGACTCCAGATCTCCTTGCAAAAATCCACGCACAAATCGTTAAATATGCAATTTGCAGTTTTTTTTTAATAATGATATGACTCGTCTAAGAATTCAACACAAATAGTAAAAATAAAAAAATTACGCACGTATCCCCGGCAACGGCGCCATTTGATTGATTCGAAAAAGTGTGTTTGTAGTTAACCGCAATCAGAACGGTGTCGCGCGTAGCTAGACCGAGGTGAGTACGGGTCGTCCTCTGGGAAACGTGGAACCTTTTATTTTTACTTTAGATGTGTTGAGAAAGAGAGGAGGAATAAAGAATTTTATGAAAAGTTTCTAGATCTACTTTAAACAAGAATGTTAAATATAGATCTAGATTATTTTGGAGATTTAAATAATATAATAATAGGGCTTGTAGGGTTCGTTAGGATTTAGTAGTTATGGAAGATTAATTAAAAGTTACCCTTTTTATCCATTAATAGATTTAGAACTAGAACGACGGTGATGCGTGTAGATTAGGGTTTCTGGAGGGAAAAGGAATCCCACTCGTAACCCTTATCTCTACACGGAACTCCGTTCATATCTAGCCTTTACCAAAACAATCATTAATCTAATCTCTAATCGCGGTCGGAACTAGCAAGGAATTGCTAGCGCGCCCGATTAGGATGTTAATGATTATTTTGATAAAGTTCCTAAACTTTATAGGACTTAAAAAGGGTTTAATTATTTTCATCCCCCATTAACCTACCCTAATCCTACGAACCCTAACAAGCGGAGAATTACTCGCGCATGTTGGGAGAAGAAGATGAAAAGAAAGAGATGGAAAACATAATGTAAAAGAAAACTAACAATTAAAAAAAACTAAATACCTTTATTAATCAACTCCTTCAAACTACACTTTTTATTCCATAGAAAATGATTACAAAACTTGATTTGCTTCTCGATCTTTCCTAAGGAGGTAGTCGAACAGTCGATGATCAGCCTGGATGCGTGAGCGTCGGGAGCTTCGTGATCTCTTCGGCTTGATAGATTTTTCCAAGAGGCCCTCGGTGCCTTTATATAGTGAAAACCCAAAATCTTTTTGTTGAGAAGTTGGTAAAATTCAGCAGAGAATAATTCCCCAAAATCCTGCACTCCAATTCCATAAGATTGCGGCGGATCCGCGGCCCCAGGGTGGGTTTGGCCGCGGATCCGCGCTCAAGGGACAAGATCAATTGATTATTTTTCTTGTGCTTTCATCTGGTGACATTTGGCAATCGTAGGCATCTTCATATCTTTAAAATATTCTCTCGGTTGCTTCCAGACTTGGTCTCCAAGTTTGCTTCTTAATTTGGCAAGTTTTCTTCAACAAATTGATTTGTTTGTTAAATCCTTCATAACAACTTGGAAATAATCTGCACAACAACTCAAATAAGATTTTAGTAGACTTCGTTCTACTAGAATTAGATCAATAATATTATTTGCATACATTTTCCTACCAAATGATAATTAAAATATATTAACACATGGAAAATAATGTTTTTACACATAAACCCTCATATGTATAATATATTATAATATAGTCCTTTTTTAATATAAAAATGGTAAGAAAAATGTACTACAAATGTGTAGTTTTATCGACTGAACAGTTCTCATCTTGCACATTTGGGTCATCTACCACCTCAAACTAGCTTTCAGCATTGTGAAGGTTAGTATCGGCATTTTCATCGATTTTTAGGGCTTCATCCCCTCTTCTCATCAATCACACCCTTTAGCACTTGTTTGATCTTTTCGTGTAAAAGATTGCTGCCATCCAACAAAGATTTCATGCCATCAATCTAGTTCATCTACAAATAATAAGTAATAAATATCAATAATTATATCTAATATGTTAAAGGTTAAATAAAACAAAACAAAACGTATACAATACTTACATAATCGAGAAATAACTGTCTCCTAATATCGATGTTAGGCTCGTAGATCTTAATTGGTTCACTGAGGGGATGTATTCTCTTCCTAGTAATAGCAATATACCAATCGTTGTAATCCTCAGCCACATCCTCCCCTTCTACTGTAGCTTCAACTTGAACTCCTTTTGTCCTGATATCAATTTGGGCTTCGTTCCATAAATTGATAAACTCCGAAACCACATCATATACTGGTTTCTTCTTGGAAGGCTTCTCCTTCTCAATTTGTATCCAATTAAGATCAACGAGTACCCTCTGAATACCACCAAATTATCGAATTATCCTATCGGGATATTGCCACTGGACAATATCAAAACAGATGAGAGAAACTCGTAGAAGTCCAGAGTGTCTACTAGAACAGAAAAATTCATCAGACGTACGAGGAGCCTTAATGAATGGATCCCACGTGAACTGTCATTAAAGAAACAGTATAAAATACTTATCATCTACCATAAACAAATGGAGTTGTTGGATATAGTGCCCCCAAGACAATTATCGTAATTGCATGAATGCAATTACTGAATTCAATAAGGACTAATATGGAGAACAGTCTTGCTCGAGATGATAATATGCTATCTGGTTTGAATTTATCATTCATAAGTATATGTTATACTAGTTATAACATATCACTAATACATGATGATAAAGCCCATAGGATCTTTACTTGACTACTAGAATTATGATAAGGATCATACCAGTGGGGCCTAGGTAGTCTATGAGCACATCCTTAAAAGTCCCTAATCATAGGAGTATCGAGACTGGTCATCGGTATTCTAGTTTAGACTAGTGTATACATTTCTTGACCCTATAAAGGACTATGGTTGATCCCATATCTATTGATGTTTGACACCGAATATTCTATACATGTGCTCATTGGATAAGTTACACTGGACGAACTTACCGAGAACTCTTAGATAGCATTATGCCAATCGTCAGATAGCAGTTCTCAGGTGACATGAGTACAGGGTAGTCCTTAAACCCGAGATCGCCATAGTGTCTTATGTTTGTTCCCACTGAACTTTATTTACTACCTTACCGCAGCTTTAAAGAGTCGTGCAAATAGTTTTTAATTGGGTATAGTCCTGAAACATATGGAGGCAGTGAGCGGTCGAGGGAATACGTGTCTTTCGGTATAGAGAGTTGATGTCACACAGTGTATAGCAGGTTATGACCATAAGTCCATGGCCAAGGCAAAAGATATTTACTGATAAGTGCTATCAGTAGTTTCTCTGGTGTTCATGAGCTTGACGTTGGCACGACTTATCGAGTTATTAGGAGTCTGATGGTGGAATTAGACCCAGTATGCGACAGTCTGGAGCACTCGGAGCTTAGTCGGAGTTCAAAAAGAAATGGCCATTGCGCTACAAAGGTTGTATCTCTTTGTTCTAGCATTTTATAGTTTGCAAGCTTTGAGTTTATGGTGTTTTCTACAAAGGTTGTATCTCTTTGTTCAAGATTCAGACATATGTTCCTGTTGAAACACAAGTCTGAACTTTTTGAGAAATTCAAAGAATATAAGTTAGAAGTAGAGAACCAAAAATGAGTATAAGTATTATGTCCTTTGATGAGATCAAGGAGGAGAATAATTGAGCACAGGATTCCTGGACTATTCTAAAGGAGAATGAGATTCTCTCTCAGCATTACTCCTCCGTATACACCACAGTACGTCGGTGTATCGGGGCGGACCAATCACACCCTATTTGATATGGTGCGCTCTATGATGAGTACTACAGAGTTTCCTATTTCCTTTTGGGAGTTATGCACTTGTGAAGCTGCATACCTATTGAATAGGGTTCTAATCAAATCAGTTGCCTACCACTTTCTATGTGATATGGAATGGGAAAAGCCCATATCTTAAGTAAGTTAAGATTTGGGGTTGTCCGGCCTATGTCTAAAAGCAAAATCCTGACAAGCTCGAGGCAAAGTCAGTTCTGTGGAAGTTTGTTGGATATCCCAAGCATTCGCAAGAGAATATTTTCTACCAAACCGAGGAACAAAAGATTTTTTGTTTCTCAGCATACCATCTTTATGAAAGGGAATTTCTTGTGATGAAATTATGGTCATGAGGTAGAACTGGAAAGAGTTCCAGCTATACAAACTGCGGCTGATGATTTGGTAGAACCAAAGGATTCAATAGTTTCCAACGAACCTCAGCCTCTCCGCCGATCTAGTAGGGTTCCTCACCCACCTGAGAGATACTTCGGTTTTCTCTATGACAGTGGGAGCGAGGATTGCATCATGAGATGATGACCCAACTAGTTTCGAGCTGGCCATCAGGAGTGGGACTCTGTAAGAATGGCTGGATGCTTAGCAATATGAGATGGAATCCTTATACACCAACAAAGTATGGACTTTGGGTGCTTTATCTGAAGGGTTAAATCCCCATCAGGAGTAAGTATATATTGAGAAGATTACTTGGTGTACATGGAAAAGTTGAGACTTTCAAATCTATGCTTAAGTCCATCCAGATCCTATTTGCCACGGCTACATACCATGACTACGATATCTGGCGGTTGGGTGTCATGACTTCTTTTTCTAAATGATGATTTGGAAGAGAGCGTCTATAAGTACACAGCCAGAGGGCTTCATAGACAGTGGGAGAAGCGAAAACGTGAGCAAGATATTTTATGTGATAAATCAGGCATCGCGGAGTTGGAACGTCTGTTTTGATGAGGTAGTCAAAGAGTTTGACTTTATCAAAATGGTAGATGAACCTAGTATATACAAAAAGGTAGTAGAGAGTATGGTGATGATCCTCGTAGAGTACGTGGATGAAATACTCTTGATAGGGAAAGAGTTTCCAATGCTACGCTCGGTCAATCTTCTCTTATCACAATGATTCTCCATATAGGATCAAGGTGATACCTTCTAAATCCTGGATTATGGATCTATGGGATAGATCTAATTGGATGTTAGGAATCTCACTAGTTGTAGTAAGATGGTATCAATCGATCCTGGGGAGAATCACTGGAAAGGTTCCAGGGTGATAAGGACGACTGAATGTCAGTCGTAGGCATTGCCTTTACCCTCAGTGGAGGGATGGTATGTTGGAAGACTTCCAAGCTAGATACCGTGACTTACTAGACGATTAAAGGCATGATACATCGTTACCAAGGATGCTACCAAAGAGGCAGTCTGGATATATATAAGTTCATGAGATGAACTTCGTTCCTACCATTGTGTGATAATGGAGTTGTGGCTTATGCCAAGGAACCCCCGTCCCATCTGAACTCCAGATATAATTCTTAGACAGTATCACCTGATCATGGAGATGGTTGATCTCCAGGGAGATCAAGGTTAGGATAGTAGACATAGAGGACAACAGCGCGGATCCACTCACAAAGGCCTTTTTCCCAGTAGAGACTTTTTATGGGATGGTTGAGTATGAGATACTTCAACCACTGCTGATTGTTGGGTATGCGATACCACAACAGATGGCCCTAGTGCAAATGTGAGATTGTCAGTTATATGTATTCCCTAGAGGCCATTACTGTACATACGATGTATATTGTAGTGGATGCTTGGACATATATAGGTAGGACTTTCTTGCTCGACATGATAGTATGCTATCAGGTTGCTCTTTATCTTAACATGTACTCTGATTGTCACTATGTTACATGTTGATAAAGCCTTTAGGATAAGTACTTGACTACCAGGACTATGATGCAGATCATACTAGTGGGGACAGTGTAGTCGCCAAGTACATCCTTGAAATGTTCCTAGTCGTGGGAGTACCGAGACAGGGCATCGATACTCTAGAGTAGACTAGCGTATGCGCTTCTTGACCTATATGATGGGCAATGGATGATCCCATATCCATTGGTGTTTGACATCAAAGAAGATATACGGGTGCTCAGTGAAAATTGGGTACACTGGACGGACTCGCCGAGAACTCCCAGATGGTATTATACCTCACGTCAGATGGCAGTTCTCTGGTGACACTGGTACAGGTTAGTCTGTAGACCCGAGATCGTCATAGAGTCTTGTGTGATTCCCACTGTGCTTTGATTTCCACCTTACCACGTCTATGAGGGCGTGCAAAACGGTGGCTTTTGGGTACAGTCCCGAATCACATGGAGACAATGAGCGATAGGAGGGGATTCGTCTCTCCCGGTATAGGGAGTTGATGTTGCGCTGTGTTCGATTGGCTATAACTGGAAATCCCTGGTCAGGGTTGCTGAGATTTACTGGTAAGTGTTATCAGTAGTTTCTCGAACTGTTATAGACCTCATATCGACATGACTTATCAAGCTACTGGGTTTTGACGTTTACCGCCCCTAGGCGAGATATGCGACATATCAGACGAAGAGACCGGACTGTACGGGAGTGTTACTGATTGGATTCGCTGGAGAAAGTACAAGCTTGCTTGTTGATATTCTGATCACTCAATACCCGGGTGGCCGTTACATTTGGCAGACCGCTTGCGGCTTGTGGGTGTTTGATATGATCATCACCCACTGCCGGCGTATTGACGAGTCTTTAGAGTCCTACACAGAGGTTTCCTGGCTCAAGTGAAATGGAGTAGGAGCGCATATGTGATATGTGCGGGAATGAGATTAATGCGAGTATATGATACCACATTATATTCTCGCGATGTGTGACATGATAGGTTATATGTGATATAGCCGAGTTATCGGATCGAGTTTTGATTCGATAAGATGTTGCATTTGATATTAGTCGGTTATATGTGATATAACCGGATTATTAAATCAAGAGTTGATTTGATAATTTAATGTATAATTATATATTTGATATTTTATAATACATTAACTAATATTTAGCTCACTATTGATTTCTTTTTCTCACATGATGTGCACATTGTATATATATACGCGATATGTATATTTGTGTACATGGATTGTGTCATGTTTGATGCTACATACAAGATGGGTGTATGTGATTAACACAATGCTAGGGTTAAGTTAGGGTTTCTATTTATGTTAAGCTAATTCAAAAGAGATTGAGTTTGTTATGCTAAAGCTTGCACAAAAGCTTATGGATAAGCTTATGGATAAGCTTTGACAAAGTCAACCCTTTTGTCTAGTTTAAGATATTTATCAAACCCAACCTTTAACCATAGCCATGAGTTAATTCTCTACATGAGTTAGCCATGAGAGCTTAACTCAACCATAGGTCCAATAATTCATTTGGATGAATTATTCACATGTCTTCTTCTTCTTCTTCTTCAAGCTCCATGAAAAAAGCTTGCTAGCTCTAATGGAGTTTTGAGATAAAGTGTGAGAAAATCAATTCTAAAGTGAGCCTACCTCCTACTTCTTCATCCTCTACCACTTGCCATGTAGTAGAGTGTGTTCTCTTCACAAAGTTCATGACCTAGTGAAGGAATAGCTTGATTCAGTGTCTTCTCGACGTAGATCATCTTCGGCCTCGAAGTCATCGAAGCAAGCACGTTCGTTTCTTCGCGGGAGCCTCTCTAGAGTCCGGACGATCGTGATCGCAGCGAAGGGACTACTACATGGAGCTATTGAAGTGAAGGACCGGACTACAAAGGTTGTAATCCCAAACTCTTAGAAATAAAGTTGTTTACTTGCTTATTGTTTTCGCATAATCTCTGGTATACGATCTTGGTTAGGGTTGTTCGGCACGTCTAAATTTTGAATCGGGCATGGTTGATGCCTTGTAGAATCTTGTGAGAGTGCCTTGTAACCCTACAGTGGTATCAAAACCAAGCTAGAGCTTTTGGCGAAGTCCAGGCGAAATTTAAAGTCCGATCAAACTCTGAATACCCGGTTTAGACCCTTCTCTGGAAATTTTTCAAAAATGTTGATTTTTTCATATTAAAAATACTCAAAAAAATCAGCAGGGTATTTTAGGAATTACTGTGCAAAATGACACCCTAAGTCCTCTAAAGCGCCGCGGAACCGTGGCCAAACTAAGGTATTGGCGGCGGTTCCGCGACAAGACTTGGGTATTGAAGGTTAGATTTTGCTACAGTTGATCCGTAGGTACTTCCTGATACTTCTGGGAATTTTTAAATTGTACTGAAGTGTTGAGTTTTCTGGGATGTATTGGGGACTCGTTGATTCGATCGGATAATTTAACTTCGTTTAAGTTTTTTCCGGATAATTTTAGAATGTGTTAAAAAGTTCGAACGGATATCAATAACTCATTTTTTCCCCTGTCGGAAATTTTTTCAAAAGTTGGATTTTTTCTCGAGTTTGAAACTTCCGAAAAATCATGCAAGTAACGCGGTGGACCCTCTAGAAGACAACAAACCTTAACTCGATTATATGACCGTCTGAACCATCTCTAAACCTTAGGATTTGTGGCAATACGGCGTTGCCAAATGTGAGGCGTTGGCTTGACCCTTCTACGGCTGGACCATTGGTACTGTGGCATGTGATGGATACTTTTTGAACTCCGCTCAAGTGTTGAGCTATTTGGGAAATCTTGGGTGTTTGTTTATTCGATCGGAATATTTAACACTGTCTATTTATCTGGAATGTGATACAATATTTGGAATCCACATGTTATTATGAGATAACTAATTTGAATGTTATAAATCTAGCAGTTTAGTCTCATTTGATCGGTTTCCACGGGATTTTGATGTGATCGAAAGTTCGTCGCAATCACGTAGCGTACGTGGATACTCGCCGGGTAAACTTAATAGATAGCCACGCCCCATAGCCTCGACCAAGTGACTGTAGGAGAACCCCGTCGCCAAAAGCATCCGTTCGGGTGCTCCCGGCAGCGGTATTCCGTCTTAGTGCACTTCGTCGACGGCATCCGGGGGTGCGGCCGTCTACTAAAGTTTGGGACGAGCATTCGATCAGGATGTCGGGAATCTTGTTGAATTCCCCGACTTGATATTGAAAAGAGTTTTCGATAATGAGACTAAAATGCGGGGTTTATAATTGTTAGGCATGTGATGTCTAAGGAATTCATTTGGTTAGGCATGCGATGTCTAAGGTGGTTGCGGATTCCAACTGTTCTAGTTTTACACTTTCTTTTCTGTGACCGTAAGCGTAGTATGTGGTGTATCGCCAGCTTCGTTGCTATACATCAACGACAATCGGGATACGCATACTTGCTTATGTTGATGATATGAGATATTATGTGTTGATGTGATATGTTATATTGGATCGTTGTATTCTGAATAGCCGGGGTTTTTATGTGAGATGAGGGTTTTTATTTTCATTCATGTAAAATTCATTGTATGTAATATTCTTTTATTGGGGCACTTCCGGGCTGAGGATGATGTCACCATTGTATATTATTTACTTTTCCGCATTAGGTAGACCCAAGGCGGGGAGCATAAGTAACCGGGTTCTAGGGTCCAGTGGGAGACCATCTCGAGGAGTCGAGACCGGGTCTCCTAACCCTAGGATTGGCAGTGTTGCTTGCCGCTCTCGTAGGGGTCTAGGGATGTGGGTTTGGCTATTCATCGCGACCGTGGAATCCGTGTTTTATACAGGCTCGTATTAAAATACGGACGTCCTAGTATATCCAATATTTCATATGTTATCTTCTGCTGCAATGTTCTGTGATGAGATCATATTACTACCTGAGACAAATGTTTATATTATATATATGAGATATATGTTATATTGCAGATTTCGTTTCAAATGTGATGCTTGTGAAGCATAATAAAATGGGACTTCATTAATGAGATTAATGAAACTACAAGAAACCTAAAGATGTTGTAGAAACTTATTTAAAAACTGGTAGCTCTAGTTCTTGCTTTGCATAGCGGTGTTCCTTGTAGAACATCCAGCACCTTATTCGATAAGGAAAGAGCCCAGATCCTTTCACCGGGAATGACCTCTTTAGCGAAACTGGCAGATGCTACAAACTCGGTTTTTCTATTGATTGTTTTTATAGTTTTTGCTTTGCATAGTGATATTTGTGAAATATCCTGCGCCTTATTCGATGAGAAAAGAGCCGACGATCCTTTCACCGGGAGTGACCTCTTTAGAGAAACTAGAAAAAGGCTCAAAAACACTCTATTTAATATCACTCGATTCTACAACAATATCAAGTTCATTACGCAAAAGGTTTTCATAAAAATCTGTCGTAGCCCTCCGTCATTTTAGGAAGTAGAGTACTTAGTATTCATGCTGCGTATGTCGACTTTAGTTGAGGCGTAGTGTACGGTAGCTAAGTGATGTCTTTCTACAGAGCATATGATGTGATTAGTTAGGACATTCATGTGATTATGTCGACCATAGTTGAGGGTCATGTAGGGTGGGTCTGATTAATCATGAAATGACGGGTAGAACTTGACTAGTGCTTATGATATGTTGACCTTAGTTAAGGTCATAAGTGCTAGGGGTAAAATATTATTGGGAATTTCAAGTGTTGAAATTTGCAATGAGATTGCATACCTTCTATGAGATAGTTGGATCCCGATACCCGCTGCGAGTAAGAGTTACTCCTAGGAGAGTTTTACACATTACAATTAGCCGATCAAGTAGGTATCTAGAAAGGTATTAACAGGGTTATGCCCCAGGGAAAACGAGGTTTACTTTAATTAGGTCCGTACGAAAGCACGGGGAACCTCCCTCAAGGTACCGGCACTGGCCTGGCTGAAAAATTGGCGAACTTGTAGGGTGTAATTAATCCCGGCTAGTCTTTCCTTTTAGGGTTTGAAGGAAGATTTGACTAAAACAGTAGGAGACATCCTGATTAGATAAATTGATAACCAATCTAATCTTGTAAAAGCGCACGCTGAGTGTTTTCTTCTCTCTCTCTCTCCTGGTTACGACTATGTTACGCCTTAATCAAGACAATAATATGGATATATTGACCGATCCCGCTTGTTATACTGCGCTAGGGAACGTTGGTCCCACTCCTACTTATAATTGTTATAGGACAGAGCAGGAAATAGGGGATTACCAGAATTCCCGTGCCACCCAAACGAAGAAAGAACATGTTGATGCATCTTCTTCGGGTGTGTTCACTACACAGAACTGTTTCTCAATATCCTTTACGTCCTGGGTATTTGATACCAGATCAGGATCCCACATATGTAATTTGTTACATGGGCTACAGAAAGGTAGAGATCTGAGAACGGGTGATAAGTTTCATGAGATAGAAACGGTGCAAGTGTTGCAGCCAAGTCTGTTGGTAGTTATCACCCTGTATTATCAGAATACATTGATTCTGAACGAATGTTATTAGATACCAAACCTGATATACAATATCATATCAGTCTATTTATTAGTAAAGAAAGAATATAATTTTGTATTGTTGGATAATGTTTTGAGCATTTCCTATATCAAGAGTTTATCGGTTCAGGCACGTTATCTAAAAGCATAGACGTTCTAAATCAAACCACAGTTCTTAACGTACAGAACACACACATGAGGAAGAGTTCAGAAATGAACGAATCCTTCTTGAGGCATTGTAAACTAGATCATATCAATGCGACCCGACTGGCTGAAGTTACATATAGATGCATATTTAAATTAGTTTGAATTTACATCTTGTGAAACTTGCCGGTCATGTCACAGAGATAAGATGACCACAGCTCCGTTTATTGGAAACAGAGAAAGAGTTAGTGAACTCTTGGGATTGATACATGTTGATGTATGAGGTCCCCTGTCTACATATGCCAGGACCGGTTCTTTGTACTTCATTACATTCACTGATTATCTCTCAAGATTCAGACATATGTTCCTGCTGAAACACAAGTCTGAACCTTTTGAGAAATTCAAAGAATATAAGTTAGAAGTAGAGAACCAAAAACGGGTATAAGTATTATGTCCTTAGATGAGATCAAGGAGGAGAATACATGAGCACGGGATTCCTGGACTATTCTAAAGGAGAATGAGATTCTCTCTCAGCATTACTCCTCCGTATACATCACAGTACGTCGGTGTATCGGGGCGGAGCAATCACACCCTATTTGATATGGTGCGCTCTATGATGAGTACTACTGAGTTTCCTATTTTCTTTTGGGAGTTATGCACTTGTGAAGCTGTATACCTATTGAATAGGGTTCCAATCAAATCAGTTGCCTACCACTTTCTATGTGATATGGAATGGGAAGAGCCTATATCTTAAGTAAGCTAAGATTTGGGGTTGTCCGGCCTATGTCTAAAAGCAAAATCCGGACAAGCTTGAGGCAAAGTCAGTTCTGTGGAAGTTTGTTGGATATCCCAAGCATTCGCAAGGGAATATCTTCTACCAAACCGAAGAACAAAAGATGTTTTGTTTCTCAGCATGCCACCTTTGTGAAAGGGAATTTATTGTGAAGAAATTATTGGTCATGAGGTAGAACTGGAAAGAGTTCCAGCTATACAAACTGCAGCTGATGATTTGGTAGAACCAAAGGATTCAATAGTTTCCAACGAACCTCAGCCTCTCCGCCGATCTAGTAGGGTTCCTCACGCACCTGAGAGATACTTCGGTTTTCTCTATGACAGTGGGAGCAAGGATTGCATCATGAGATAATGACCCAACTAGTTTCGAGCTGGCCATCAGGAGTAGGACTCTGTAAGAATGGCTGAATGCTTAGCAATCTGAGATGGAATCCTTATACACCAACAAAGTATAGACTTTGGTTGCTTTATCTGAAGGGTTAAATCCCCATCAGAAGCAAATATATCTTGAGAAGATTAGTTGGTGTACGTGGAAAAGTTGAGACTTTCAAAGCTATGCTTAAGTCCATCCAGATCCTACTTGCCACGGCTACATACCATGACTACGATATCTGACGGTTGGGTGTCATGACTTCTTCTTCTAAATGATGATTTGGAAGAGAGCGTCTATAAGTACACAGCCAGAGGGCTTCATAGACAGTGGAACAGCGGAAACGTGAGCAAGATGTTTTATGTGATAAATCAGGCATCGCGGAGTTGGAACGTCTATTTTGATGAGGTAGTCAAAGAGTTTGAATTCATCAAAATGGTAGATGAACCTGGTATATATAAAAAGGTAGTAGAGAGTATGGTGATGATCCTCGTAGAGTACGTGGATGAAATACTCTTGATAGGGAAAGTGTTTTCTATGCTACGCTCGGTCAATCTTCTCTTATCACAATGATTCTCCATATAGGATCAAGGTGATACCTCCTAAATCCTGGATTATGGATCTATGGGATAGATCTAATTGGATGTTAGGAATCTCACTAGTTGTAGTGAGATGGTATCAATCGATCCTGGGGAGAATCACTGGAAAGGTTCCAGGGTGATAAGGACGACTGAATGTCAGTCGCAGGCATTGTCTTTACCCTCAGTGGAGGGATGGTATGTCGGAAGACTTCCAAGCTAGATACCATGACTTACTAGACGATTAAAAGCATGATACATCGTTACCAAGGATGCTACCAAAGAGGCAGTCTGGATATATATAAGTTCATGAGATGAACTTCGTTCCTACCATTGTGTGACAATAGAGTTGTGGCTTATGCCAAGGAACCCCCGTCCCATCTGAACTCCAGATATAATTCTTAGGCAGTATAACCTGATCATGGAGATGGTTGATCTCCAGGGAGATCAAGGTTAGGAGAGTAGACATAGAGGACAACGGCGCGGATCCACTCACAAAGGCCTTTTTCCCAGTAGAGACTTTTTATGGGATGGTTGAGTATGAGATACTTCAACCACTGCTGATTGTTGGGTATGCGATACCACAACAGATGGCCCTAGTGCAAATGTGAGATTGTCAGTTATATGTATTCCCTAGAGGCCATTACTGTACATACGATGTATATTGTAGTGGATGCTTGGACATATATAGGTAGGACTTTCTTGCTCGACATGATAGTATGCTATCTGGTTGCTCTTTATCTTAACATGTACTCTGATTGTCTCTATGTTACATGTTGATAAAGCCCTTAGGATAAGTACTTGACTACCAGGACTATGATGCAGATCATACTAGTGGGGACAGTGTAGTCGCCAAGTACATCCTTGAAATGTTCCTAGTCGTAGGAGTACCGAGACAGGGCATCGATACTCAATAGTAGACTAGCGTATGTGTTTCTTGACCTATATGATGGGCGATGGATGATCCCATATCCATTGGTGTTTGACATCAGAGAAAGTATACGGGTGCTCAGTGAAAACTGGGTACACTGGACGGACTCGCCGAGAACTCCCAGATGGTATTATACCTCACGTCAGATGGCAGTTCTCTGGTGACACTGGTACAGGTTATTCTGTAGACCCGAGATCGTCATAGAGTCTTGTGTGATTCCCACTGTGCTTTGATTTCCACCTTACCACGTCCATTAGGGCGTGCAAAACGGTGGCTTTTGGGTACAGTCCCGAATCACATGGAGACAATGAGTGATAGGAGGGGATTCGTCTCTCCTGGTATAAGGAGTTGATGTTGCGCTGTGTTCGATTGTTTATAACTGGAAATCCCTGGCTAGGGTTACTGAGATTTACTGGTAAGTGTTATCAGTAGTTTCTCGAACTGTTATAGACCTCATATCGACATGACTTATCAAGCTACTGGGGTCTGACGTTTACCGCCCCTAGACGAGATATGCGACATATCAGACAAAGAGACCGGACTGTACGGGAGTGTTACTGATTGGATTCGCTGGAGAAAATACAGGCTTGCTTGTTGATATTCTGATCGCTCAATACCCGGGTGGCCATTACGTTTGGCAGACCGCTTGCAGCTTGTAGGTGTTTGATATGATCATCACCCACTGCTGGCGTATTGACGAGTCTTTAGAGTCCTGCACAGAGGTTTCCTGGCTCAAACGAAACGGAGTAGGAGCGCATATGTGATATGTGCGGGAACGAGATTAATGCGAGTATGTGATACCGCATTATATTCTCGCGATGTGTGACATGATAGGTTATATGTGATATAGCCGAGTTATCGGATCGAGCGTTGATTCGATAAGATGTTGCATTTGATATTAGTCGGTTATATGTGATATAGCCGGATTATTAAATCAAGAGTTGATTTGATAATTTAATGTATAATTATATATTTGATATATTATAGTACATTAACTAATATTTAGCTCACTATTGATTTCTTTTTCTCACATGATGTGCACATTGTATATATATACGCGATATGTACATTTGTGTACATGGATTGTGTCATGTTTGATGGTACATAAAAGATGGGTGTATGAGATTAACACAATGCTAGGGTTAAGTTAGGGTTTCTATTTATGTTAAGCTAATTTAAAAGAGATTGAGTTTGTTATGCTAAAACTTGCACAAAAGCTTATGGATAAGCTTATAGATAAGCTTTGACAAAGTCAACCATTTTGTCTAGTTTAAGTTATTTTTCAAACCCAACCTTTAACCATAGCCATGAGTTAATTCTCTACATGAGTTAGCCATGAGGGCTTAACTCAACCATAGGTCCAATAATTCATTTGGATGAATTATTCACAAGTCTTCTTCTTCTTCTTCAAGCTCCATGAAAAAATCTTGCTAGCTCTAATGGAGTTTTGAGATAAAGTGTGAGAAAATCAATTCTAAAGTGAGCGCACCTCCTACTTCTTCATCCTCTACCACTTGCCATGTAGTAGAGTGTGTTCTCTTCACAAAATTCATGATTTAGTGAAGGAATAGCTTGATTCAGTGTCTTCTCGACGTAGATCATCTTCGGCATCGAATTCATCGAAACAAGCACATTCATTTCTTCGCGGGAGCCTCTATAGAGTCCAGACGATCGTGATTGCAGCGAAGGGACTACTACACGGAGCTATTGAAGTGAAGGGCCGGACTACAAAGGTTGTGATCCCAAACTCTTAGAAGTAAAGTTGTTTACTTGCTTATTATTTTCGCATAATCTCTAGTATACGATCTTGGTTAGGGTTGTTCGGCACGTCTAAATTTTGAATCGGGCATGGTTGATGCCTTGTAGAATCTTGTGAGAGTGCCTAGTAACCCTACACATGGTTGTACTGAACAGTTGATGTCTGGAATGTTGGTGGCTGTGTAGGATTGACTGCATTCTCTTTCGATTGTAATTTCTTTATTTTGTTGCGTTCTTGGGAAAGTTCCTTATGAATATATTTTGGCGGAGGATGAGGAGGAGTTGGTTTACCCCTCTTTTGTGTAGGCTTCTTCAGTGTAGCTCTCTTGGATGGATATTTGCGTTTATCGGCCATTACAACTACATCACAAACTCAAAAATTCCTAAATATAAAGCCTATTATAATTAAAAGTAAGAGAAAAGCACAAAGTCAACTTCTATAGTAGAAATGCTGGTAATATTTCGGATGTAATACTCTCCAAATTGCATGATAAGCTATGGTTCCAAATACAATCCAAGAAGCATGATACGCTAGGGTTCAAAATTTGCATGATAAAATTGCTTGATAAGATTGGTTAATACATGATAAGATAGGGTTCAAAATTAAATAAAGAAACATGATTTAGATCCAATGGAAAAGGCCCCAAATTTCATATGAGAACCCTAAAAAAATCCCCATAAATATTACTAAACCCTATACTAAATAAAGTAAATTAATTACCTGATGAGATCGATCCACGAATGAAGAGATATCCAGCATGATTCGCAGTTCAAATCACAACAACAATCACCTTTAATTTCGATTTGTAAACCTTAGACCGCTGAAACAGTGTTAAACCTGTTCGAGCGGTCCCTTCTTTTATTAAACGGTAACAGCTTGTTTATCAAGCGGTAAAATATGAGCCGTTCCATATTAACCGCTAGTTCAACTAGCGGTTTAATTTAACCGCTCGGATTTGTTGGATATTTTATTTTTATCCAACGCTGTATAATATTCCGCCAAGATTTTTGAGAGCTTATCTATCTATCATTTTAGTTTGGACTTTATGTTTATTTGGAGTGTTGTTGGTTTCAGTCCTTGTGTCACTTAGATTCAATCGCTAATTATGAGGAGCTTTTTACCATCCACAAATTTGCTATTTTGGTTGTGGGAAGCTCTAATGTTTTGTAAGGATATTTTTACCAGGTCTCAATCTATTTATAGGAAAAGGTTTGTGTTTCCTCTTGTTGTTGTGAGACAATGGATAGATATTTCTAGGAGCATGAATCTTGTCACGTCTAAAGATAAATGGATCTAATGATTTGTTGAAATTCGACTCGGATATGAATAGATTGCTGATCGGGTTATAATCGAATATAGATTGCATATCCGGTATTTCAGATGTGAATAAGTATGAGGATTGGGCTTAGCACAACAAGTGTAATATATTGCGAACATTCGTGTCTAACAAAGAGACTGAACCAAGTTACCTGGTCTTAATAACATTTCAATATATATATATATATATATATATATATATATATATATATATAAAAGGGAAGGGTTATTTTGAACAAAAAACTCAAATTGAACAACTATTGCTTATTAAAATAAACATCTCATTGACTCAGATGATTTTATAGAGTTTAATTTGGGTGGGGTTGGAGGGAATAAACTTGCAAACGCATATGAAATAAAACATCATCAGTATCAGTATCTGCCGTTTGGAGAGAAGTAAATCCAAACGGAAAGATAAGAGGCCCAGTTTTTAGGTTTATTTTGGAGATGCCAAAACTTCTTATTCGTAGAACCAATCAACATATTCCTTAGCAATTTGGATATGGTAAGACAAGCTCTATTCCGTTCGAACAGATCATGTGGCTTGATGGCCTGCTACATCGCGATTTGAAATTGTTTAGAGTGTCTACAACGGCTCCGAAGTTTATGCTACAACTTTTAGTAGTTTTCTAGTTTAGCCTTCTTTAGTTATTTTTATTTATTTAAAATAAAGGATCTTTTTAGTAATTTTCGTTTATCAGAGTCAGGCTATTTAAAGGTTGTAGGGCTTTTATTGTGCTCATGTTTTTTATTTTAATAAAAAATAGGATTCATTTTCTCGTATATTTGATTTAAGGTTTATCCTTTTACAAAACAATTTTTGCCCCCTCTTCCGACCGCATAATGACATATATACCGTCCACCGCTCCTGCTCTGCTCCCCGTTAGGGGGGCCAACTAACCAACGCTATTACGAAGAACCTGGTACATATTGGTGCAGTTCTACCCATATGAAAAAAATCTTGTGGAGGAGATGATTTAATGGATAACACAATAAAAGAATATAATTAATTATTTAAATCAAAATAATACACATCTTACATATATTGTATTAACTAATGAAACTGTCTTTGATGATGCTCACAAGTGGTGTCTTCTCAGATTACGACACGTGGCGGATGACGTGTCTCGAACGCTACGGGGGTGGAAAAAATGAGTTGCATCAGAGACATTCCTCGGGACCCCTTCTCGAGGAACGTATCTGACCTTTCGGGAGACTTCCCTGAAGACATTCCACCTTCACCTAGGAAACTACCAACAGCTCGTCACCGAGCTTTCTCGGCCTCCAGGCTCGCCTCCGAGCCGCCTGACGTGCCGAGCTTCCTCGGCCTCCCGCTCGTCTCCGAGCCGTCTGACGTGCCGAGCTTCCTCGGCCTCCGCTCGTCTCCGAGCTCCTCACATACCGAGCTTCCTCGGTTATCTCCGATCAACCGAGAACGGAACCCAAGCGCCTCCGCAACGGCTCCGCGTATATCGCCAAAGCGAGATATCCTCCACCCCATGTATCGCGTTACATGCCGGCACATTCCCCAATTAATGAGCGCATCCCATCATTAATTGAGAGATCTCATCATTCACGAGGGCGTAATATGAGAACGTAACTGAAGGCGAAGAACTTGCACCCACTCGCTCGATGCGACCACTATAAAACCCCCTTCTCAGACGACTCAGGTAACATGAATTCATTCTAATACGCCACTACTCTGCACTTTTACCTCAGCACTAACTTGAACGTCGGAAGGTGCCACGGTGGTCACCCACCCCGGGACTTCTTTACAGGTAGCTCGGCACCCAATCCAACCCACTGAGATCCACACTCAACGACCTCCAGGGCAAATCTCAGCCATTCAAAGACTCCCTCGCCAGATCGACGGAGATCAGCATCTGAAGGAGATCAAGCCCTCCATCAGTTGGCTCCGTCTGTGGGAAACGAGATTTTTTCTACCATAAAAGTTGATCTTCCGCTCTCGACCCGATGGCGAGCGACGATCGCAACGATCCAAACATGAGCCGCCATACTCCTCACAACGGAGGCGGAGGCGGCTCGTCTCCCCCCCTAACGCCATCAACGCCTTATCCGCTCGGATAGATAGGCTCACGTCACTGGTGGATACCCTCGTTCGCATTCAAGCGACGGGCCCTACCCACCAGGACGGCGTTCCCCCTCCTCGGGACCACGACGCCCGTAGAAGAACGGATGCGCCTGTTAAAGCCCTCCATCCTATTCAAGCTCCTCTTAGCGCCGCCGAGCACCGGCGTGCTGATTCCGACAACTATGACCCGCATGCGGCGATTGATTTCATGACCCGTTGGACGCCGGACAGCTCCATGCTACGATCCTAAATAAGAATGGGTCGTCGCTCCAATGCCCGACACGCGTTCTCTCCCCGGAAGTGGTGTCGGTCAGCTTGCCTGCTTCCAGGCATGACCGACGCCCCTACTCTCGCCGGGGGTGAGCGAAAGACGAGCGCATGGACTACTCACGAAGGGCCTCACCCGAAGATTTATGAGATTTGATAGAGCGGAATCGGAGCCGCACAATCGCACATAGCTGGAGCGGGGGTAGCCGGAGCGGGGGTAGCCATCACTCCGACTGTGTGGAATCCTCGGGGTACTACTACTGGCTTGAAGCCCTCGAGAAGAAAATCGAAGGGATGCGACGGGACGGCCATGCCGCCAGTGAAGGGGCTAGGTACTCCGCCGATTCACTCACAAAGCCCTTCACGGAGGAGCTGCTGGTCGAGCACGTCTCGTCCAAGAACAAGCCGCCGAAAGTGGCCCTCTTCGATGGGAAATCCGACCCAAAAGACCACCTGGATGCATTTATGACAGGCATGAGCTTTCAAAATAACTCGGATGCGGCCCAATGCCGAGCTTTCCCAACGACCCTCATCCGGGCTGGCTGGGACTGGTTCCGAGGGCTCATACCGCGCTCTATCTCGACTTTCGACGAACTGGCTTCTCAATTCCTTGGTCACTTCGTCGGGAACCGACGACAGCAGCGGACGACCAACTACCTTTTCACCGTCAAAAGCGGCAACAAGGAGCCCTTCAAATGGTACGTCACCCATTTCTACAACGCCCTACTGGAGGTTCCCAAGCATCGTGATGAAACGATCATCACCGCGCTGAGGTTGGGTCTTAGGCACAAAGAGTGGCTTTGCTCTTTTGTATTGGCGCAACCTAAGACCATGGCCGAAGTGAAATCCAGGACCGAGCGAGAGATCGAACTCAAGTCAGAAGTAAACTCCAATCTACCCCGAGCCGAGCAAACGGACCGAAAGAAAAGGGACAGAGAGGAGAAGAAGAAAGTCGACCGCCCAAATCTTTACACCCCGAAGTTCCAGGACTATACTCCTCTAAACATTTCTCAGACTGAGCTTCTGGAGAAGGCTAAGGGCGAGGGGTTCTTTAAGCTCCCGCCAGTTACTCAAAGGGGAAAAAAGCGTCTCCGCGGCCCATACTGCGCCTTCCACGGGTCGTAGGGCACCCGATCGAGAACTGCAAACAACTCTGCAACTACATCGAGGAGTTGATCCGCTCCAGCCATCTGGAGAAGTATCTGTAGGATAAGCCGCAGGCGGAGCGGGGACAACAGGACCAAGTCCCTCCTGGGAAAGTAACGATCAGGAAAATCATGGTCCTTACCTCGGATACAGCTCGGAAAAGTGGGGAAGCCATCACATCCTCCCGGTCAAGGGTACAAGCAATATACCACACAATAGATGCAGGAGGGACGAACCGATAATTTTCACCGATGAATACCTCCACGGCATATCGCTCCCACACAGCGACCCCCTCTTAATAACGGCCAGGGTCCACAGCTACGAGGTTCAGAGGATATTGGTCGACTCGGGGAGCTCGGTAGATACCCTGCTCCATAACTGCTTCCAGCGTATGGGGCTAGGACCGTCCGGCCGTCGACCTACCTCTCATGTCCTTTCTGGATTCACCAATCATTCCGTCCCTGGCGAGGGATTGGTCACACTCCTCCTCAATATCGGATAAGCGGGTCATACGTAAACCATACCGGTGAACTTCCTTGTCACTAAGGTCCCTTTGTCTTACAACATTCTCCTGGGACGCCCAACATTGAATGCCCTCCGGGCTCAAATCTTGACATATCACCTCACGATCAAGTTCCCTTTGGATCAAGGGGGATAGGCCGGGCCTACGGGAACCAGCAAACCGTTAAGGTTTTTCTCGCCTCCACGTCACCCGCCGGAGAGACGAGCAAAGATTTTGAAGATGCGTGTGATTTTTAGGGGTCTTTGGATACACGCGACGACCAAAGGGAAGTCCGAGGATCCCCGATGGAAGCACTGACGGAAGTCCCCCTCGTCGAATGGCTCGACAGCCAGACCGTCCAAATCGTCTCTCTCTTAACCAGGGACCACTGTGAGGACCTGATACGGCTCCTCAGAGATAACTCGGATGTATTCGCTTGGACCCCCATCGGATATGCCCAGGATCGACCCCAAAGTGATCTCCCACAAGCTCGGGGTCGACCTAAAAGCAAAGCTCGTCCGACAAAAGAAGAGAAGCTTTGCGTCGGCCAAGCAAAAGGCAATAGAAGACGAAGTGGACCGATTACTTGCAGCCAACTTTATCAGAAACCTAGACTATTCAGAGTGGCTGGGGAACGTGGTCATGGTCAAAAAGGCGAACGGGAAATGGCGCATGTGCGTCGACTTCATGGATTTGAACAGGGCATGCCCCAAGAAAACTATCCCCTCCCTCGGATAGACCAGTTAGTGGACAGTTCAGCCAGCCATGAATTACTTAGCTTCATCGATGCGTTCTCCAGTTACAATCAGATCCGGATGAACCCGGCAGATGAAGAACTTACCGCGTTCACCATGGATCAGGGGGTATACTGCTATAAAATGATGCTCTTCGGTCTTAAGAATGCTGGGGCTTCATATGAGCGCCTTGTCAACAAACTATACAAACCACAGATCAGGAGGAACATGGAGGTCTATGTCGACGACATGCTCGTAAAATCAACCCCATCGGACGGACACACTAAAGATCTCGGAGAAACATTCGACGTACAACGCAAGTACAAAATGAAGCTAAATCTAGCTAAGTGTGCTTTCGGAGTCACCGGCGGGAAATTCCTCGGGTTCATGGTCACCCATCGAGGAATTGAAGCGAACCTAGAAAAGATCAGCGCCATTTTCAACATGGCCACATCGAAGAGAATTGTTGAGATCATGCAGCTCACAGGGAGAGTGGCCGCTCTGAGTCGCTTTATGTCAAGATCCTGGGAGAAATGCCTCCCTGTTTACCCCAATCAGGGCAAAGCTCTGTTTAAATTCCAAGGTGGGAAAAGAAGCAATGCTTCTGTTTTCCTCCAATCAGAACAAAACTCTATCTTGAAAATTAAAGTTAAAATAAATGAAGCAACGCTTCAGATCCCCTGCGCTGCGCGCAGAGCGCCACGTGTCAAAATCAGACAAGTTAGCGCAGGGGGCGCAGCGCCCAAGGCAGCGTACCCAATCAGAGCAAGGCTCTGTTTAAAATTCAAACTTTAATTAAAGAAGCAACGTTTCAGCTGGCCTGCGCTCTGCACTACACGCCACGTGGCAGCACGGTTGCACTAGCGCAGTTGCGCTGCGCTCTGCGCTACGCGCCACGTGGCAGCGCGGTTACGCTAGTGCAGTTGCGCTGCGCTGTGCGCTGCTTGACACGTGTCACGCGCTGGAGCGTTTGCGCCAAACAGAATTAAGATTTTAAAGAAATCTTTTCTGTTCTTGTTAAAACAAGAAGATTGCCTTCTGTAAAACAGAGGCTCTCGGATCAAAGATCCAACGGTGGGGAAAATTCCCCAAATCACTCAGAGAAAGATCTCTTTAACCAATTTATGGGCACTATAAAAAGGACCCTAGACCTCAATTCAAAAGCATGAACATTTTTGGTGAGAAATCAAAAATTTTAAGCAGAGAGAGCTCTGAAGAAATTTCAAGAAGAAGAAAAAAGGTAAAAGATCTTTTAAATAGAAGAAATTTCTTCTAATAGATCATTGATCTAAGAACAAGATCAATGATCTAAGAACAAGATCAATGATCTTCATATAATAAACAGTGCTTTGCACTTTTTTATGAACCTCTGGTTCCTGAAATAAGAAAAAACTTGTTTTTTTTCTTCGATCTAAATTAGATCAAGAAATCAAATAGTGCTTTGCACTTCTTTTATGAACCATTGGTTCTTGAATCTAAAAGATTCTCAAATTAATAGTGCTTTGCACTTATAAATCTGCACTGTTGCGCTCTTGGGCTGGTGCAAGCCACCGAAGAGCGCCATGTGTCAGCATCTGAACCATTTGCGCTATGCGCTTTTGAAATAGAGTTTTGCTCTCTGAAATTGGCGCAACTCACCAGAGCGCGCCACGTGTCAGCAGCGCAAGCGTAGCGCACTGCGCTTGCATGACATGTGTCATCACCACAAGCGCTTGCGCTTTTTGATTGGCGCAAAGCGCCTGAAAAATGCAATGCATTTCTTTTGTTAAAGGGCCAGGCCCAAGTCAAAAAGTCCTAGCAGGCAAAAATAAATTGCAAAGCTATAAAAAGGGCAGAGCCCAAGTAAAATTAATGCTCTGCATCATTTATAAATGGGCAGAGCCCAAAACAAATTGATGCTCTGCATCCTTTATGGGCAGAGCCCAAATAAAAATAAAAAGAAATGCAATGCAAAAACAAATAAAAATGATGAGTATTTTCCAACTGGACTTAGCCCAATTATGGCTGTAAGTCCTCAAATTAAATTGACTGAGCATGGCTGCTCCCTAAATCAATTTACGACCGGTTCGAGGGTACATCTCCGAACTCCTCTGACACCCATCGTTGTAATCCTTCAACGACGTCAGAGAGGTGACGGGTACCGACGACCACACATCAATATGGACTGCGGGGTCCTTAAACTCATGGACCAAAACGTCCTTAAACTAATATTTACCCCAAAATGGGAATGTGGGACCGAAACGTCCTTAAACTAATGATGGACCACTACGTCCCTAAACTGGCGATGGACCACCATGTCCCAAAACTGGAACATGGACCACTACGTCCCTAAACTGGCGATAGAGACTCAAATGCTCTTTTGTCGGATCTAAACGATCCCGTTAAGTTGATCTTAGTCTCAAATTGGACTAACGCATCCTTAACAAAAGGTTTAAGTTGATCTTAGCCTTAAATACGGCTAACGTATCCTTAAACCAAAACCCCAAACCCAAATCTATGAAAATACGGATTTGGACTAATCCACGTCCTACAGGTGACGACATCGCTTAGTCTCCGCATACAATCCACGGGCAACCACAAAAAAAACAAACACACACGACACGAAGTGAAATTCTGGAGAAGGAGAAAGTTGTTACCGCGATACAGTAGCGTAATTAACTGCAGGGGCTTGCGCTTGTAGGGAAGAGCGTCCCCACAATCAAAAACCCCTCAAGCGAGGGGGAATCTGAAGAAGTCTGCTACATCGGCCGCATCCGTCTAAACCTCCGATACACGGTGCCATAAATCAACTTGGCATCTTTGGAGAGGTAGACGGATAAAACCAAATAGTATCTGCCCCGAATCTCAGCGTCAGGACCTTGCGGTCTTGTGCGCCGCCATTCGGAGGGGAACAGATTCTGGTACGCCCGGTGGGACCTTTTCCTCTTTCCACTCCACACTTCGTGTGTCGTGTTCGCGAACGAAATCGCGGTTTGCTGTGGTTGCCTGTGGATTCGAAGTACTAAGATTTGGTGTCTTGCTCCGTGCAGAAAGCTGATGATCAATGGCTTCAAACTGCGCTGCCTGCAACTGCAACTTTCGCTCTGTCCTCGCTGGAGGAGTGACTTACGGGCCCCAAGTGGCCTCTCTTTTCAAGATGCCAGTGGAGCATGTAACTCAAGCCACCACTGGACTATTCTTCGGGACTATGCTCCCACTGATGAGCTTCAATACCCCAATGACATCGCAAGAAGCCCCAAAGAAGTCAGTCTTTGATCGACTTACCACTGCCGCGACCCCTCTCGACGGGTCACCCAGTTTTAATACCTTAGTTTTCAACAGACTGGGCCAGAACGTCCGCAAACTTGCGATACCCGAAGCTGCCATCCCAAAACGGATAGCCATCCCGACTCAAACGGACGAAATCATTGGAAAGGCTCCTCCTTCCGAGAAGTCAGTTTTTACAAGGCTGGCCATTCCGGTTGCTGCTCCAGGCGAGGTCCTCAAAGCTGCTTCCCCTATCCAGGGCAGGGGGCATAAAGAAGCTTATCCAATAACGGAAGTGACTTCATCCGCAAGACACGCTCGACGTCGCCACTGGCATCGAGTAAGAAAGGCAGGGGGCAACTCCTCCTCTGGATTTACGCCACCAGCTCCGATGGTAGGGATCGATGCTGCTGTTCCAATCGGGAACAGCTTTGAATTGCTGAATACGGTGCGCAGAAGCTCTCCTACTGTGATGTTGAAACGAACTCCATCACCTGTGGAGAATACTCCAGAGAAGAAGCTAGAGCAGCCTCCTCAACGGCTGTCCTTTAAAATTTACAAAGTCTGGCGACAGGTCCAAGAGTCGGTGATTGATAAAAACTATCTCCGCCGACAGAAAAAGATGAAGGTGCGGCAGGAGAAGGATTGCTCTGTCAAACCACAAAAAACAAAAGCTACTTGGGTGCCCACTACAACGGCCTCCTCAACTCCAATCACTCAAAAAAGGAGGCCGCAAAAAGCCCCTGTGTCTTTGGCAGATAGCAAAGACACCGAACACAAACGCCTTAAGTCTGGAGGCATGGTAGTGCACACCGTTTATATGGCTTCCGGAAAGGAGGAAAGCCGTGCTTCAACGGGTCACCGACCGCTCACCCGATCTGTGACGAAAGCCCAGGAGCAGCAACAGAAGCTTCAGGAAATGATGATTGTGATGGCTGCACTTACCGAACCAAAAGAAAGTTCGGAAGTATCATCAGAGCAACGTCACGAACAAGAAACTGATGCTGACTTCTTACGTAGAATCCTCGAGAAGAAGGACAGAGAAGCCGCAGAACAAGCGGTTAACATAAAACAAATGGCACTCCTCTTCCAAGATATGGTAGGGATGATGTTACAGCCGGACCCTCCAGCTGAAGACCCTCTAGTCATTGTCCGAAATGACGGAGGGGAAACATCTGATCCTCCTCCAGCTCTTTCAGCAGCCAAGGAAGAAACCATTTCCAAGGCCGCGCTTGATGACTATATAGCTCAGCAAATACGAGCTCATCAGATGAGTGGAGCGGCTGGGCAAACTATTAGAACCGGACGACCCTATCCAAGCTAGTATGACCAAATCAGTTACCCGCCGGGATACACGATCCCTAAATTCCACGTATATAAAGGGACAGGGAATCCGCATCAACATGTCGCTCAATTCAGGGCCTTATGCGGCAACACTGGAGGCGATGACAAACTGTTGCTTCGCCAATTCGTCGGCAGCTTAGCAGAAATAGCCTTTGAATGGTATTCGGAGCTACCTAATGACTCTGTCAAAATATTTGCGGAGATGGAGCTACTGTTCACGCAAAGATTCGCGAGTGCTAGTGAACGCACCCCGATAACAGCAATGATAAATGCCAGGATAAGGCCCGGCGAAACATGGGTCCAATACGCAACATGATGGCGGAACCTATGGTTAAAATACGAACAACGCATAGAAGAGGCACCTGCGGTAGGCATGTTCATGGGCACTCTTGATCCGCAAGCGACCATCTCACAATTCATGATGTTCTTCAGGCCGACCACCTTCCAAGCATTGATCGAAAAATTAGCCCAAATGGACCAAATGGGTCATGGACCGTCTCCTCCAAAACTAGACTCTCGAAATGAGAAAGGAAAAGGGAAAGCGACTGTCGTTGCCAATGCTCAACAACAGCCGAGCAACTCAAAGCCGGTCGTTCGCCAAAATAACGCGTACCCACGCCCGTCCCTCGAGGAGAGACTAGGACGTCCTTACTCGTTTCTTCAGAATAAAATGAGAAGACTGTTTGAACTGGCAGTACGCAACAGACTCATCAATCCGCCGAATCCAAAACGTCCGTTGCAGCCAGGCGATCTCAATAATCCCGATTACTGCCTTTACCACCAAACGGTAAGTCACCCGATCGAGGATTGTTTCGTCTTTAAGGGATGGATCGAGGATCAGTACCTACAAGGAAAGTTTGCGCTGTCTGAAAAGTGGAAGGTAAACCCACCACAGCCGCACACTCTAAAGAAGACGGACACACCGGGGGCGACTTGTCATGTGATCTCTCACTCATTGGCAGATGATAAAGAGGCTCCTTGTGGCGAGGAACCGAGAGCGGACCCTGAACCAGAAATTCTGCGGCCATCAGACGAGTTGATCGATGCCTTCCTGAATGAGATTCGTCTGAAAGTTAAAGCCAATCAAGAGCGTGAGATGGCCATACTGGAAGGAGCCAAACACCGACTGCTAGACCAAAGAGTCGAGGCACTCCCGTCAAATCAAAAGTCATCCGCTGCGAATAAAAACAAATTCAAGACGAGAAAAAAGTTCGCCAAAGCCCTATCAGTGGGAATGAAGTTACCGCCCTCTGAAGAAAATACTCCCGGTGGAGTAGAGATGCATCCTAACTTCTGCTTATATCATCAGAAGATCATACATCCTACCGAAGACTGCGAATCCTTTAAGTGTTGGTGGCAAGGATATGTTGCTCAAAAGCAACACTTCAACAGGACAAAGTGTGAAGCTCGTAGACATCGGAAAAATGCAATAGATGAACGCAAAAGGGCCGCCGATGACTGTCATATAGCCGACTCCAAGGGATCACAAATTATCACCTTTGGAAGCGACTCTGATGAAGAAGTTGCCCTCAACCCTCTTCTCAAGGAATCCATTTCAAAAATGAAAGAATTGAGGAGTTGCGAGAACATTCAGCCTTGCAATCGCCCGTTACTCGGGAAAAATCTTGGTCCCGTAAACAAAGGATCGAGCAAAAAGGATAAAGGAAAGGGGAAGATCACCTTCGTCGCCAACACTCAACAACAGTCGAGTGGCCTTAGAGCGGCTGTTCGTCAAAACAATGTGCGTCCACGCGTATCCCTCGAAGAGAGGCTAAGACGTCCTTACTCATTTCCCCAGGATGAAACAAGGAGGTTGTTCGAAGTGGCAGTGCATAACAAGCTTATCACTCTACCGGAACCGAAACACCAACTACAACTGGATGATGTCAACAGTTCTAATTATTGCCCTTACCACCAAACAGTAGGTCACCTGATCGAGAATTGCTACGTCTTCAAAAACTGGGTTGAAGACCAATACCTACAGGGCAAGTTCGCGCTCTCCGAAAACTGGAAGGTGAACCCGCCACAACCGCACGCTCTGAGAAAGACGGATACGCCGGGGGCATCATGCTCAGTCATAGAGAAAGCCTCATCAACTGAAAAGTCAGTAAACTAGAGATTCGCTTCAAATACGGCGATATCGGACCGAAACGTCCTTAAAATAATGACGGACTGAAACGTCCTTAAACTATTACTATAGCATCTTTAGGCTGACGAGATTGATAAAAAAAAGTATATGTATAAAAATAAAAACGGTATGTCCATAAGCAAAAAGGGCACGGATGAAAACCCGAAAGGGCTCCGTGAGTAAAAACAGCAGGGCTACCGGCGAGTGTTCGTGAAAACCCGAAAGGGCGCGACCTCGTAAAAAATAAATATATAAAAATAAAAAGAATAAAAAAAAAGGTATGCCCATAAGCAAAATGAGCACGGATGAAAACCCGAAAGGGCTCCGTGAGTAAAAACAGCAAGACTACCGGCGAGTGTTTGTGAAAACCCGAAAGGGCGCAACCTCGTTAAAGGACACTTACAGGGTCCTCTCGACCTTGTAAGGAGAAACCACCCGCGTGAGATCCTTACGACTCACAAGGGAGCAACACACTTAGGGATCCCCATGATTCCTTAGGAGAAAATACACTTGCGAGATTCTCACGACTCGTAAGGAGAACTCTCTTATGGGACCCTCACGGCTCATAAGATTTGAAATTCTTAAGTTACAGAGACCTAAACCTGTGCTTAAGCAACCCCCACAAATTCCGATATTGCCCTACAAGTGGCTCAACGCTGATCCTTGTATACAATCCACGGGCGCGAATAAACATTTCCCTAACCAAGTCCCATCCGTGACTGGGGATATGTACGCATGATGAAAACCCTTATAAGTCCTCTCGACTTACAAGGAGAAAACCCTATTGTAGGAATCTTATGACTTACAGAGGAACATACACTTAGGAATCCTCACGGTTCCTAAGGAGAAAATACACCTACAAGATCTTCACGACTTGTAGGGAGAAATACCTTTGTGAGACCCTTACGGCTCATGAAGTCAAAAGCCTTAGTTGATAAGATCTTAACCCTGTTCACTAAGCCACCTTTGTTCGACATTGACGGAGGCAAATGATGATTCGCTCCTGGCAATATTCCAGTTGTAGCGGTGCTGAAATCGGTGTCTAATTTCAGGTTTACGGTGAAAAGCCGATAGGCCGCACATGCATACGAAATAGCCGAAATGATGGGGCAGCTTGCAATAAAAATCAGTAAGTAAAAATGTATGCATGCAAAATAGCCGAAATGATTGGGCAACTCGCAATAAAAAGCAGCGAGTAAAAATAAAATAAATAGCCGAAATAATTGGGCACCGCGAAAAATAGCCGAAATGATTGGGCAATCGCGACCTTCGCGATATAAAAAGCTGAAATGATAGAGCATCGCGGAAAGAAAATAATAATAAAAAAATGAGTGAAACTTCTTCCCTACAGGTGAGATCATATCGATCCCTGTATACAATCCAGGGGCACAAACAAAGAAGGAACCGTATCATCCCACCAGGCTCCATCAGAAAGAGAGACAAATCTCAATGGTTCACAGACAACCTAGAAACCATCTCAGCATTCGTCTCGTTACAGCAGACGCAATGTCAACAACGACGTTCCCTCACAGTCCAGCAGGATGCAGATGCAACGTCAACGAAAGACCCAATGGTCGAAACAAAGTGGAGTGACGGCAAAATCCCAACTCCACCTTAGCATTCGTCTCGTTACAACAGACGTAATGTTAACAACGGCGTTCCTTCGCAGTCCAGCAGGATGCAGATACAACGTCAACAAAAGATCCCATGGTCGAAACAAAGCGGAGTGATAGCAAAATCCCAACTCCACCTTAGCAATCGTCTCGATACAGCAGACGAGATGTTAACAACGACGTTCTTTCGCAGCCCATCAAGATGCAGATACAATGTCAACAAAAGACCCCATGGTCAAACAAGCGGAGTAACAGCAAAATCCCAGCTCCACCTAGACATTCGTCTCGATACAGCAGACGAGATGTCACGACAGCGTTCTTCCCCCAACAGGGTTCGGACATGACAAAACAAACGAAGCGATGGCTATATTCCTAGCTTCGAGGTCTTAACGACAAGTCATATAAAGCCTGAAAGACAGCCGGAGATCATCCCACACCAACGTGGAGTGGTCGCCATCTCGACGTTCGTCTCGACACAGCAGACGCAACATCATCAAACAAAACGGAGCCACGGCAAAATCCCTAGTTCCAAACCCCGACGGTTCACCAGCAACCTAGAGGCAACCTCGACATCCGTCTCGATACAGCAGACGAGATGTCACCCCAACGTTCGTCTCGACACAGCAGACGAAACATCATCAAACAAATGGAGCTACGGCAAAATCCCTAGTTCCAAACCTCGGCAGTTCACCAGCAACCTAGAGACAACTACGACGTTCGTCTCGATACAGCAGACGAGATGTCATTCCAGCGTTCTTCCTCCAGCAGGGTTCAGACGCGACAATCAAACAAATGGAGCCATGGCAAATTCCCTAGTTCCTACGGCGACATTCGTTTCGATACAGCAGACGCGATGCCAGCAAACGAAGCAAATGCTAAATTCCTAGCTTCAGGGTCTTGACGGTAACTTACATAAAACCTGAAAGACTATCAAAGCTTATCCCACACCAGCGTGGAGTGGTTATGACTCATCGGGGCTCTCCAAAATGAGCCTGACCTCAAGTAAAAAGAGACATGGCAAATTCCTAACGCTTGCCCTTCCGACGGTCAAACTGCCTAGGAAGATTGCTTGAAGACGTCTTGTCCAGCCTCCGAAGGGATCAGAGACACGACAGTCGCAGGGCTACTCGAACAGCACGTTTGCCGATCGAGGAATATATCAGCTTATGCGACGGTACGACGGCCAAAACCTTAAGTACCACAGACCCTAACGGACTTCTGTTGTAAAGAGCAGAGGTTAACCGTGACGTTAGGATATTCTTGCGAGAATTGCTCGATTTGTCTCGACTTGTGAGGAAGTTGATGTCTTTGCGAGAAATTCTCGATGCGGTTCGACTCGTGAGATAAAGCCTTAGGCAGTAGGCATAAAAGGAGCCTGTTTCATAAGCACCGGGACCCTGCAAGTTGGCCCAAAACGGTCTCTTGCACACTATCGACGGGTCTCACTCTCCAAAGTCGAATCTCGACAAGGAGGGAAACAACCGCTTACAGGTCCTCTCGACTTGTAAGAGGGAAAATTCTCTTATAAGATCCTTACGGCTTATAAGAGAAAACACACTTAGGGATCCTCACGATTCCTAAGGAGAAAATCCACCTACGAGATCCTCTCGATCCGTAGGGAGAAAAATCTCTATGAGACCCTCACGGCTCATAGAGTTGAAAAGTCTTAGGCAGCAGATCTGAACCTGCGGCCTAAGCCATCGCTATCTCTTGAAGAAACTAAGATGCCTACGCCATTATCTGTCAACTATGTTTATTAAGATAGCATACGCACAATAAAAGAAAGAAGGAAGTGACAGGAAGAACATCCGATTTACATCTGATCAAGCGTTCGAGACACACTCATTCATGCCTGTGCAAAAGATTCAGAACAAAGGGATAAGACAAGCTGAAATGGAAATTTTCTATTCATATCATAAAAAGGGGTTCTTACAATCACGGAGAAATAGATAATAACATTATTAAAATGTTTACAAAGGTATAACCTCGAACCCAGGACATGGATTGAGGAACTCGAAAGTGACCCTATCTATGACTTTCCGAGCCTCGCGGACCATCCTGGTGTGCTTTCTTTCGCGAGCACAAGCATCAGGGTCCCCTCTGATGTCTTCCACCCTCCGATAAGCAGCGAGTATGGCAGACTGTTGAAAGACCTCATGCAAAAGATCGACAAGACTGTCTCGCCGTCTCTTCGAGATTAAGTTCATCAGGTACACCGAGTGCACCTTATCCTCGGCGGCATCCAACGCCCTAAGCGGCACACCGGAACAGAATAGGGGAAGCGCTTCCCAGATGGCTCCCACGATAAGCTTAAGGAGGGAGGAACGTCGGGGAAGCAGTGGACCATTGTATGCGTCGAAACGGTTCATGATTTCAGCACACTCCGCGTTTGTGAACTCTCGATTTTGAGAGCGGCCAAGTCGGCGGATGTCCCCGTAAGAGATGATCTGGTTAAGAGCATACATATGGGCGTCCATTGTTTCTGTGAAAGAAAATCAACAAAATTATCAGAAAGACTGATTAAGAAAAACGATATAATGCATTGAGGAATAAAATGCCATCTTTAAACTCCAAGATCAATGAAAAACTCCTAAGAGTTCTGTTGTATGATTTGGAAGGAGCAAAGCTCCATTAATGAATTAAGAAAATCCAAGGAAAATCTTTCAGAGAGTAGAGCTCTATTAATGGAACCCTAATAGGGTTCCCTTTAGTTCTCTTTAGACCCCCTTAGAGCAAAGCTCTGCTAAGTGTGACCCTAAATGGGTTTTCTTTAGATCAGTGATCTATTTAGAGCAAGGCTCTGTTAATTAAAATTAATTTAATTTAATTCAAGTTAAAAATTTTACCTAAAAAGTTTTAAGAAATTCTAACTCTTGAAGTTCTTAAAGGCAAGAGCAAAGCCCTGAAGTTTTGAAGATAAAATTTTTGAAGATGATAATCATCTCTTGAGGACCAAAGGTCCTATTTATAGGCATCAAATGCCCTTTCAACTTCCAAAAGTTGTCGCAACGGCTGGAATTCTGTCACCGTTGCGCTCACGTTTGGGGCCACGTAAGCGCAACGGTGGGGGGCATTTGTTTACCCCAATCAGGGCAAAGCTCTGTTCAAATTCCAAGGTGGGAAAAGAAGCAATGCTTCTGTTTTCCTCCAATCAGAGCAAAGCCCTGTCTTGAAAATTAAAGTGAAAATTAAAATTAAAATAAATGAAGCAACGCTTCAGATCCCCTGCGCTGCGCGTAGAGCGTCACGTGTCAAAATCAGACACATTAGCGCAGGGGAAACAGCGCCCAAGGCAGCGTACCCAATCAGAGCAAGGCTCTGTTTAAAATTCAAACTTTAATTAAAGAAGCAACGCTTCAGCTGGCCTGCGCTCTGCGCTGCACGCCACGTGGCAGCACGGTTGCGCTAGCGCAGTTGCGCTGCGCTCTGCGCTGCACGCCACGTGGCAGCACGGTTGCGCTAGCGCAGTTGCGCTGCGCTCTGCGCTACGGGCCACGTGGCAGCGCGGTTGCGCTAGCGCAGTTGCGCTGCGCTGTGCGCTGCACGATACGTGTCGGCGCGGTTGCGCAAGCGCAGTTGCGCTGCGCTGTGCGCTGCACGAAACGTGTCGGCGCGGTTGCGCAAGCGCAGTTGCGCTGCGCTGTGCGTTGCTTGACACGTGTCACGCGCTGGGGCGTTTGCGCCAAACAGAATTAAGATTTTAAAGAAATCTTTTCTGTTCTTATTAAAACAAGAAGACTGCCTTCTGTAAAACAGAGGCCCTTGGATCAAAAATCCAACGGTAGGGAAAATTCCCCAAATCACTCAGAGAAAGATCTCTTTAACCAATTTATGGGCACTATAAAAAGGACCCTAGACCTCAATTCAAAAGCATGAACATTTTGGTGAGAAATCAAAAATTTTAAGCAGAGAGAGCTCTGAAGAAATTTCAAGAAAAAGAAAAAAGGTAAAAGATCTTTTAAATAGAAGAAATTTCTTCTAATAGATCATTGATCTAAGAACAAGATCAATGATCATCATATAATAAACAGTGCTTTGCACTTTTTTATGAACCTCTGGTTCCTGAAATAAGAAAAAACTTGTATTTTTTTCTTCGATCTAAATTAGATCAAGAAATCAAATAGTGCTTTGCACTTCTTTTATGAACCATTGGTTCTTGAATCTAAAAGATTCTTAAATTAATAGTGCTTTGCACTTATAAATCTGCGCTGTTGCGCTTTTGGGCTGGCGCAAGCCACCGGAGAGCGCCACGTGTCAGCATCTGAACCATTTGCGCTATGCGCTTTTGAAATAGAGCTTTGCTCTCTGAAATTGGCGCATCTCACCAGAGCGCGCCACGTGTCAGCAGCGTAAGCGTAGCGCACTAGCGCAGCGCACTAGCGCAGCGCACTGCGCTTGCATGACATGTGTCATCACCACAAGCGCTTGCCCTCAATACAATGCATTTCTTTTGTTAAAGGGCCAGGCCCAAGTCAAAAAGACCTAGCAGGCCAAAATAAATTGCAAAGCAATAAAAAGGGCAGAGCCCAAGTAAAATTGATGCTCTGCATCATTTATAAATGGGCAGAGCCCAAAACAAATTGATGCTCTGCATCCTTTATGGGCAGAGCCCAAATAAAAATAAAAAGAAATGCAATGCAAAAACAAATAAAAATGATGAGTATTTTCCAACTGGATTTAGCCCAATCATGGTTGTAAGTCCTCAAATTAAATTGACTGAGCATGGCTGCTCCCTAAATCAATTTACGACTGGTTCGAGGGTACATCTTCGATCTCCTCTGACACCCATCGTTGTAATCCTTCAACGACGTCAGAGAGGTGACGGGTTCCGACGACCACACATCAATATGGACTGCGGGGTTCTTAAACTCGTGGACCGAAACGTCCTTAAACTAATATTTACCCCAAAATGGGAATGTAGGACCGAAACGTCCTTAACCTAATGTTGGACCGAAACGTCCTTAAACTAATGATGGACCACTACGTCCATAAACTGGCGATGGACCACCATGTCCCTAAACTGGAACATGGACCACTACGTCCCTAAACTGGCGATAGAGCCTCAAATGCTTGTTTGTCGGATCTAAACGATCCCGTTAAGTTGGTCTTAGTCTCAAATTGGACTAACGCATCTTTAACAAAAGGTTTAAGTTGATCTTAGCCTTAAATACGGCTAACGTATCCTTAAACCAAAACCCCAAACCCAAATCTAAGAAAATACGGATTTGGACTAATCCACGTCCTACGGGCGACGGCATCGCTTAGTCTCCGTATACTATCCACGGGCAACCACAAACAAAACAAACACATACGACACGAAGTGAAATTCTGGAGAAGGAGAAAGTTGTTACCGCGATGCGGTAGCGTAACTAACTGCAGGGGCTTGCGCCTGCAGGGAAGAGCGTCCCCACAATCAAAAACCCCTCAAGCGAGGGGGAATCTGACGAAGTCTGCTACATCGGCCGCATCCGTCTAAACCTCCGATACACGGTGCCATAAATCAACTTGGCATCTTCGGAGAGGTAGATGGATAAAACCAAATAGCATCTGCCCCGAATCTCAGCGTCAGAACCTCACGGTTTTGTGCGCCGCCATTCGGAGGGGAACACTCCCGTTCTTTAAAGCATTGAGAAAAATTCCCAAGTTCGAATGGTCGGAGGAGTGTCAGAACGCTTTCGAACAGCTCAAGACGCACCTATCAACTCCCCCACTGCTCACTCGACCAGTCGAAGGCGACGAGCTATTATTATACCTCGCGGTCTCCGATCAGGCGGCAGGCTGAGTGCTCTTCAGTGAATTTGATGGTGTACAGAAGCCGGGTTACTACGTAAGCCACATTTTCAAGGACGCCGAAACAAGATACCTGACCATAGAAAAGATAGTCTTGGCACTTGTTGTCGCCTCAAGAACACTATAGCACTATTTCCAAGCACACACCATCCTCGTCCTCACCGAGCGACCTATAGGGACTATTCTCGCTTCCTTTGAATCATCAGGACGACTGGAGAAATGGAGGTGGGAATTATCCCAATTCGACATCAAGTACCATCCCAGGCAGGCCATCAAAGAGTAGGTCCTAGCAGACTTCATGGTCGAATGCACTACTCCCACTAAAGAAGAAGCGGCAGCACGGAGCCCCGAACCACGTCCCTCGGTCGAGGAAGTCCCCGACTGGGTGCTCTACATGGAAGGATCCTCTACTGAGGAAGGGAGTGGGGCTGGCCTGATCATCCGAGGCCCGGACGAAGCGGAGATGGAATACTCTTTGATCTAAGGTTCAGAGCTTCGAACAATGCCGTGGAATACGAGGCTTTGTTAGCCGTATTCTGAATCGCCTCCTGGGTAGGGCTGAAAACGATTCGAATTCACAGCGACTCCGCATTGGTCGTCGGTCAAGTAACCGGGCGTTTCGAGGCCAAGGAACCACTCATGATCAAATATCTGGTCGAGGTAAAAAGACTTCGCAAAATTTTTGACGAAGTCCAAGTTGAGCAGATTCCCCAGATCCTGAACACTTAAGCCGACGCCTTAAGTAAGATCGCTTCTTCCTATACTGCTAACCATAAAAGAAACATCATCTTCGAAGTCCTGCCACGGCCCAGCATAGAAGACGGGGAGGTAACGCTCCAGGTATATACTACTCAGAAGGAAGGCCATGATTGGAGGAAGCCCCTCGTGGAGTTGTTAAAGGATGGTATACTTCCAGAAGACCGAGGGGAGGCTTGCCGCCTTCGGGTAAAAGCTTGTCATTTCATCTAGAACAATGGAAACCTCTATAAGAAGTCGTACACTCAGCCCCTGCTCCAATACATCGACCCCCATGAAACCGATTACGTTCTACGAGAGATACATGAAGGGGTCGGGGAGCGCATCAAGGGGCCCGCACCCTGGTCCAGAAGACACTGCTCCAGGATATTATTGGCCGAGAATACACCAAGATGCCGAGAAGCTTGTCAGAAGATGCAAGAACTGCCAACTCCATGGCAGCATACCTCGTCTCCTCGCTACCAAGATAACGCCCCTCAGTTCCCCTTGGCCATTTGCATAATGGGGATGGATATGGTGGGCCAACTCCCCACTGGCACGGGCGGACAGAAATACATCCTTGTCGCGGTAGAGTACTTCACGAAGTGAATAGAGGCCGTGACCATCAGGATGCCGCCTCTACTATAAAGTTTCTGCAAAACAACATCATCTCTCGATTTGGAATCCCGAGGTGCATCGTTACCGACCACGGGATCAACTTCGAAAACGACAAAGTCAAAGAATTTTGCAGCGACTACCACATACTAAAGAAGTTTGCCGCGGTCGCGCATCCGCAATGCAACGGACAAGCCGAGGTAGAAAACTGATGAGTCATACGCGGACTCAGGGATCACTTGGAAGGAAGACAGCGTAGCTCGGTCGAGGAATTGCCGTGGGTGCTATGAGCATTGCGGACCTCGAAGAAAACACTCACGAGAGAAACCCCATTCAGCCTTTGCTAGGGTACCAAGGCGATAGTCCCGGCTGAGATCGGACTGCCCAGTTATAGAGTCGAACACTTCGACGATGAAGCGAATACCTCGGCACTCCGGACCAACTTGGATGTATTATTGGAAAAGCGGGATCGAGCGCAGATCAGAGCAGCCGCCTATCAACAGCAAATCGCTCAACTACAATGCCCGAGTTAAATATCGGGCCTTCAAGACCGGAGATCTACTCTTACGAAGGAACGAGTTTGTGGACCAAGCAAGGATGCATAAATTCTCCCCGAAATGGGACGGACCATTCCTCGTAGCAGAAGCATTGCCCGGTGGAGCATATCGCTTACAAGACACCGGGGGCGCAAGTTTCTTCGACTCTACAACGCCGAAAAACTCAAATTGTACAAATAAGCATGTCTGCTTCTTTTCAAACAATATAATTCTTATTGACATTGAATTAAATCTCTTGAGCTAGGTCCTTTCATAAAAGAGACCTTTTTGCACAACTTTTGTTTATTTTCTCGGTTCCGAGACCCCTAGGTTTGTTTTAAAAATTGTCTAAAATATACTGAGGGGATAAAACGAGTCAATACGCATCAAAAAAGAAGAACGCTATTCATTAAGAGGGCATTATGGGCTCCTCTGCCATACAAAAATTACAATAAAGGGGGCCGGAGATTAAGGTATCTTTATCGATTGTGTACCGAGGAAACCTCCTCCAACCGATCCAATGCAGTATCGACCCATTCCCTTCGGCGGTACACACGAACCCTAGACGCCATAGACTCCCCAAGTTCCTCGTCCGTCAATTTTGATGCAACGACCAATCTTTGCCGGAAACTCTCGAGCGAAAGGGCCACCGAGCAGCTTCCCTGCCCAGTCCATCCCTAGCGGGAAGCTTCCTACCCATCTACTCTAAGGATCTAAAGACCTCCTCTCGATGCCACCTAGCAGCTTCCCTACCCGGTACATCCCTAGCGGGTAGCTTCCTACCCATATACGCTAAGGATTTAAAGTCCTCCTCTCAAAACCCCCAAGCAGCTTCCCTGTCCGGTCCATCCCTAGCGGGTAGCTTCCTACCCATCTACGCTAAGGATCTAAAGCCCCCTTCTCGAGGACACCGAGCAGCTTCTCTGCCCGGTCCATCCTTAGATGGGTAACTTCCTACCCATCTACGCTAAGGATCTAAAGCCCAACTAGAGAGGCCACCGTAAAGATTCCTGCTCGGATAATCTCCGAGGGGTATGTTTACCGCCGTAAACCGGGAAGACAAACGTCTTGCCTGAATTTGGGGGCAAATGCTATTTGGTTTTATCCGTCCACCTCTCTGAAGATGCCAAGTTGATTTATGGCACCGTGTATCGATAGTTTAGATAGATGCGGCCGATATAACAGACTTCGTCAGATTCCCCCTCATTGTGAGGGGTTTTTTATTGTGGGGACGCTCTTCCCTGCAGGCGCAAGCCCCAGTAGTTAATTATGCTACCGCATCGTGATAACCACTTTCTCCTTCTACAGATGGTCACTTCGAGTTGTGTGTGTTTGTTTTGTTTTTGGTTGCACATGGATTGCATACGGATACTAATTTATGTTGTCGCCCGTAGGGCGTGGATTAGTCCAAATCCGTATTTTCTTAGATTTGGGTTTGGGGTGTGTTTAAGGATCGTTAGTCTCGTTTGAGATTGAGATCAATTTAAACGTTTGTTAAGGATACGTTTGTCTAATTTTTAGACTAAGATCTACTTAACAGGGTTTGGGATCATTTAGATCCAACAAAAGAGAATGTGGGCTCTGTTGTGTTAGTTTAGGGACATTGCGGTCCAGTGGGTTTAAGGATTGTTAATCTCATTGAGATTAAGATCAACTTAAATGTTTGTTAAGGATACATTAGTCTAATTTTTAGACTAAGATCTACTTAACAGGATTTTGGGATTATTTAGATCCAACAAAAGAGCATTTGGACTCTATTGTTTTAGTTCGGAGACATTGCGGTCCATTGGGTTTAAGTACATCATAGTCCATGGAGTTTAGAGACATCATAGTCTGTAAAGTTTAAAGTCATCATAGTCTATGAGTTTAAAGACCTCACAATCCATAAAGTTTAAGGACATCATAGTCCATGAGTTTAAAGACCTCATAGTCCAAAGAGTTTAGTTTAGGGACGTTGCGGTCTAGAAATTTAAGGACATCATAGTAAATGAATTTAGGGACCTCATAATCCATGGGGTTTTGGTTTAACCAGTTTAGGAGTGCGCCAAAAATTATTGGTTATTGGGACCCTCCATCTCTCTGAAGACGTTGAAGGATTACAACGACATGTATCAGAGGTATGAAGAGATGTATCCTTGAACCAATGTCCAAATTTTGGGAAGTAGAATGAACATCAGTTTAGATGTCATATGTTGGGAGCTTATTAGCTGTCTTAAGATCGGCTTTGGAAACTCCAGCATGAAGGGCTCAATTGATGGTCTTTGGAACGTTTGATCTGATTTTGGCTAATTTTAGCCCTTCATAGTGTTCAACACTAACATGTTTATTCAGCGCTCACGTGCTCCCACGTAATGTGTACAAGGTGGTGTTTATCACTAAAATTCAAAGGCGCTCACGTGGGGTCACGTGAGGCGCTTAAAGTAATATTAGACTTCAAGAATTTGAGGTGCTGCCTCTACGGGTTTATTCTTTTGTTCTTTTCTGAGCACTATGTGCTATTGGGTCACGTGGGAGCACATGAGGCGCCTCAAAAATGGAAACTGCCTTTGATTCATTTCCTTTTGCTTTGTAAGTGCTAAGCACTACTATGATGTCACGTGTGATCACGTGAGTCAATTTCTTTTATTCTCTTTTGTTCATCACAGACGCTCATGTGGGAGCACGTGATCGGCAGTTATCATGTTGGGTGCCAATTTTTTTACGTGCATGGAGATCCTGAGTTTCGAGGCTTTCAAGTCCATCGTTTTAGGAGAATTGGATCCTTAGGACTTAGTTTTTCTCTTAGTTTTGGGATCTGTATAACAGAATCTCCCTGATGAGAATTAAATTCTAAATTTGTGAGAAGATCAGCTTCTGCAGATCTTTGCCATAAGGGAGAACTAAATTCTCATATGAAGGGTTAAACCCTTGTTTCATAAAAGGAATTAAATTCCTATATACTTTTTGGGAGAATTAAATTCTCTGGACTTAGATCTCCCTATAGGTTTTGGATCTGCATTGAAAAATCTCCCCGATGAGAATTAAATTCTCAACTTGTGGGGAGATCTGCTTCTACAGATCTTAACCAGAGAAAGAACTAACTTCCTTTTAGACTCAAACCAAGGATCGAACACAAACCGTAGCTAGCAAACTACTTGAGCTTTAACTACTCGGATTTGAAGTTATACCTCACGTTACAGGTCCTTAGGGTCTTCATCGCTGTACTCCACATCTCGTAGGCTCTATGGAACATGGGTACCTCAACGGCCTCCTCGAGTCAAAGACGATCCACCCGAGAGTCTATAGTTCGAGCTCCAATCTCAAATCTGAGATAACTACCGCTTCTAGCTTGCTAGTCTAGAAGTCCTAAAGGGTGCAGAGTATTTAGATGGATTAATTAGTCACTTAAACCCTAGGATTCTCAACTCATGAGAGCTTTTAGGGTTTGAGGAAGAAGATGAAGACTTGAGGAGAGAGAAGTGTTTTGTGATGATGAAATGAATAATTCTCATGCAAGAATAATATGAAGTATGATAATATCTCTCTTGATAATATCAAGATAATATCTAGCATGCTTTATTTAATTCTAAGTGTGAATCACCTCATGAGTTATTAAGCATTTAATGTAAACATACACCTTATCCTCCACCTCATTTAGTTTAAATCCTAAAAGGAAATAAACAAAAATGAGTCACCTTCTTCTAGAAGCTTCCCGAGAAATTACGAGACTGACCCTCCCATCCGTATTTCCGAAAAATACGGATAATCTTTGACTGAATAAATCCATCTGTATAATACTAGAATCCGGCTTAAACCAAAGCCCGCTAGTATTATCTGCCCGGTCACAGTACGTGCACAAGTGTATGTAAGTGATCGCGGCCCTGCCGTAAAACCATACGGCCTCTATACCTTTTGCCCGGTGCAGGGAAACTCTCTGTGTGGGAGTCTAAAGACTCGACACTACGCTAGCAGTGGGTTTAACCACAGGCCGTTAGCGGTACTAGCTGTACGTAACGGTCCCTAGGTAGATCTCGATAAGAAGGACGATGAGGAAACCCATCCGAACTCCTACTAAGTCTGTATGTGACAATCTCCGTACAGTCCGGTATGTTAGTCTAGGACTATCGCATATCGGGCCTAGGGGGCGGTAAACGTCAGACCCCTAATAGCGGTATAAGTCGTGTCGGAGTGTAGCCCATTACACCTTGAGAAACTACTGGAACTTACCAGTAAATCTCGCTTGCCCTGGCCAGGGACTTTGCGTAATGGCTCTCCATACACAGCGCGATATCAACCTCCAATACCGGGAGAGACAAATCCTGTCTAACCGCCACTGCCTCCAAGTGCTTCGGGACTGCACCCAACTGCTACCTGTTTGCGAAACTCCTTTGAGCCGTGGTAGGTTATTAATCTAAGAACACTGGGAACACACCCGAGGTGAAGTAGCAGTGTCAAGTCGATGGACTAAGCTGTACTCATGTCACCTGGGAACTGCTATCTGACGATGGGTATAGTACCGACCTGCAGTTCCCGGCGAGTCATGTCCGGTGTACTCGTAACCTAACGAGCACCTGCATACTATCTCTAGTACGACGTACTGATGGCTGTAGGACTGACCATCTCCCTAACTGGGATGAGAAGCGTACACACCAGTCTACTCCGGAGTATCGATGCCCCGTCTCGATAATCCTACGACCAGGGACCTGTATAGGATGTTGGTTATAGACTACCCAGCCCCCACTAGTGTGACTGCCATCACAAAGCTGGTAATCAAGCAAAGATCCTAAGGGCTCTACTGATATGTATAAGTGATATGTTAAAAGAAACATATGCACATATTAAAGTAGAAACAAACCAAGTAGCATACTACCATTTTTAGCAAGACTGTCAATACAACCGTGAATATCCCAAGCTTCCATTAAGTAATATACAATCTAGTATGATACAGTAATGGCCTCTAGGGCATAAACACTAACAATATCCTATTTGCACTAGGGCCATGTACTGGCATATCGCAGACCTATCATCTCGAATAGCCTCTCGAACTGCGTCTGAGGAATGGCCTTTGTGAATGGATCAGCAGTGTAATTCTTCGTATCTACTCTCTTCACCTCGATCTCCCGGCGACCTGCGATCTCCCTGATCAGGTGATACCGCCTTAAGATGTGTCTGGATTTCTGATGGGACCTGGGTTCCTTTGCTAAAACTATAGCGCCATTGTCATCGCAATACGAGGTATTGGATCAACACTGGTAGGAACCATCTGAAGTTCTGTGAGGAACTTCTTTATCTAGACAGCTTCTTTTGCGGCATCGCAAGCAGCTATGTACTCCACTTCCATCGTCGAGTCAGCAACAGTGTCCTGCTTGGAACTCTTCCAACAGACCGTCCCTCCATTGAGGGTAAAGACATAACCTGACATGGATTTGGAGTCATCCTTGTCACTCTGGAAGCTGGAGTCAGCAAAGGCCTCAATCTGGAGGTCCTTTTCGCCATACACCAAGAACATCTCCTTAGTCCTCCCCAGGTACTTGAGAATGTTCTTTACTGCTATCCAGTGCTTCTTCCCTGGGTTTGCCTGATACCGGCTTACAACGCTCAATGCTTATGCTACATCTGGTATGGTACATAACATTGCATACATTATAAAGCCTACCACAGAAGCATAGGGTATAATCGACATGCGAACCATTTCCAAATCAGTCTTGGGAGATATCTTTTTGGAGAGGGTGATTCCGCGACAAGCCGGTAGGTTACCGCGCTTAGAATCTTCCATAATGAATCTTTTCAATATGGTGTCTATATACCTGGACTGTGAAAGTCCCAACATCCTCTTTGATCTATCACGATAGATCTGGATCCCCAGAATGTAGGTGGCATCACCCAGGTCCTTCATGGAGAATTTCTGTGACAAGAATCCTTTGACTGAATGTAGCATAGGAATATTATTTCCTATTAGGAGAATGTCATCCACGTACAAGACGAGGAAAACTACAGCTCTCCCTACAATCTTACTGTATATGCATGGTTCATCTGGATTCTTGATAAAGTCGAATTCTTTGACAGTATCATCAAAATAGATGTTCCAACTCCGCAATGCCTGCTTCAGTCCATAAATGGACTTAAGCAACTTGCACACTTTACCGCTGCTCCCACTCTGAATGAATCCCTCTGGCTGATCCATATAGACGCATTCTTCCAAATTACCATTTAGAAAAGACGTTTTTACGTCCATCTTCCAGATCTCATAATCATGGAAGGCGGCAATGGAAAGAAGGACCTGAATGGATTTGAGCATAGCCACTGGAGAAAAAGGTTTCGTCATAGTCCAAACCAGGTCTTTGACGAAAACCCTTTGCAAAAAGTCTAGCCTTATCGGTTTCAACCTGTCCATCCACACCAATCTTCTTTTTGAAGATCCATTTGCATCCTACGGGTTTTACCCCATCTGGAGCAATGTTCAAAGTCCAACTTTGTTGGTGTACATGGACTCTATTTCGGTCCGCATTGCATCCAGCCATTTTACCGAGTCGCCGCTCTGAATGGCTTGCTGGAAGCTAGTAGGGTCATCATTATCAATGATGCAATCTTCTCGATCCCCGTCTATAAGAAAACCGTAGTATCTCTCGGGCGGATGAGACTGCCTGCTACTTCTGCAGATAGGCACTGGGATGTCCTTTCTTCTGAACCTACTTGTTCTACCAAACTTTCAGTAACAGCTCGTAGTTCTGGAATTTCTTCCAGTTCTATTGCGCTCCCACTCAGCTGATTTTCTAAAAATTCAGCTTCCAAGAAGTGGGCATGATGAGAAACAAAAACCTTTTGTTCCTTTGCGTAATAGAAACAATACCCCTTGGAGTTCTTTCGATATCCCACAAACTTACACTGTACTGAGCATGCCTCGAGCTTGTCCGCATGCTGCATTTTAACAAAAGCTAGACATCCCCATGTCTGCAGGTACTGAAGATAGGGTTTCTTCCCATTCCACATATGATATGGTGTGGTAGGAACAGTCTTGGTTGGAAGCTTGTTCAAAAGATATGCAGCTGATTCTTGTGTATAACCCCAGAAAGATCGCGATAACTCAGCCTTACTTATCATGGAACGAACCATATCCAATATGGTTCGATTCCGCCTTTCTGATACACCGTTGTGTTGTGGTGTGTATGGAGGAGTAAGCTGAGAGAGAATTCAATTCTCTTTTACGTAACCCAGGAACTCGGCACTTAAGTATTCACCACCTCGATCAGATCTCAGTGTCTTGATACTTTTTCCTGTTTGGTTTTCCACTTCATTCTTGTATTCCCGGAATTTCTCAAAGGCCTCGGATTTATGCTTCATCAAGAAGATATGTCCATACCTAGAGAAATCATTCGTAAAAGTAATGAAGTAGGAATAACCACCTCGCGCATGTGTAGATATTGGACCACACACATCGCTGTGTATGAGTTCCAAGAGCTCGCTCGCTCTTACTCCGTGTCCAGTAAACGGAGCCTTTGTCATCTTTCCCATGAGACAAGATTCACAAGCAGCATAAGATTGATATTCGAACGTATTCAAATATTCTTTTCTATGTAATTTAGTCAACCGTGTTTCATTGATGTGGCCTGGTCTACAATGCCATAAGAAAGCCTGATTTATTTCCGGAGACTTTCTTTTAAGTGTGTTCTGGACATTGAAAACCTGAGCTTGATTCAATACGTATATACCGTCATCTAATGTTCCGAACCCAATCAGAACTTGATTTAGGTGGATGTGAACCACATCGCTTACGAATGTAAAATCATATCCCTCTCTCGAAAGTGAGAACGCTGATATGATATTACAAGTCAAACTAGGTACATACAAACAGTTACGTAGAATCAATATCTGCCTACTTGTCAAACCTAGGCGATGTTCTCCCATGGATTCAGCGTCCACGCTCATTCCGTTCGCAAATCTGAGAGACAAATCGCTTACCCTGATAACTCTACGGTTTCTCAAAGCATGTAATGAATTACAGATATGAGATCCTGCTCCGGTATCTAGTACCCAGGAAGTAGAGTTAATTGACAAACATTTCTCAATAACAAACACACTCGAGGCCGAAGCCACAACATGCTTCGAATCCTGGCTACTGGCTTCCAAAGACCTGCAATCCTTCTGCCAATGCCCGTTCCCATAACAATAGGAACATCCCTCCTTCCCTACACCAAGTCCCGAAACTTTTGCTCTTCCCTTTCCTTCTACTTCACTGACACTGTATATCGGCTTTGTGGAGGTCTTCTTCTTTTCACCCTTTGCTTTCGCCCTGGATGCAAAAGAAGAAGGTCCCCCATTAAGCAGAGCGGGTGTCTCCCTAGTTTCTTTCAGGGTGTAAGTAGAGGGTAGGGACTGTGGAAATAAGTCAGCATATGACCTGTTTCCCAACGTGGTCTCCAGGTCCGTGAGCTTATCAATATAGCTAGTCATTGTAAGGACGTCGTCCTCTACAGATGACCCGACAGCCAACCTCGCTTGAAGAAATTCGTTTGAGCTCTCATATCTTGTGATACGAGATTGCTCTCCATATAAATCTTTATAATGGAGGAAGATGGAAACTAAGTCCATCTTCTCGTGCTGCTTTTGGTATACACCATTCTCTAAAGCCAACATCAGGCACTTGGCATTCGCACTTTCCTTTTCCCTTATTTGACGGATATCTATATCCGCGATGGTGGAACTGGACCTGGGACGGCGGGGGCTTGAGTAGTAATAGGGTGGTCCAGCTTGTCATAGGCAATAGACATCTGGACAGACCTTTTCCAGTTATAAAAGTCAGATTCAGTCAACTTTTTATCTAGATGTAAGCTAGTCATGGTCATATGGTCGCTGCAGTTGAGAGAGTGAGAATAAAACACTTTAGCATGATGCTCTTGCAAGTTTAGATTGGTTTTTAGTTTATCTAAACTGGATGGCTCCCACTGTTTCTCGAATCCTTCCCCAAACCATAAAAGAAGAACTTGTCAGGACTTATCTCACCGCACAATACTTGCTTAACCGTTCAGCCAGGCTAGTGTCGGTATTTCGAGAGAGGTTTTACGACGCTTTCGCGAAGTTCCTTAATTAAATAACCTCTTTTCTCTGGAGGCGTAGCCCCGCTGAAACTGTTCTAGACACCTACTTGGTTTATAGCATTGATCGTTAAGTGACGAATCTCCTGATGAGTAGCATATACTCACAGTAGGATCGGGATCGAAATATCATCATGTGATAATGCTGAAGGAATCCTACCAATATTATCAAACTCCAAATGGTATGCAACACTAGCAAGTTTTAGTTTTTTTAGAAACTCCCGATGTGGATTTTTGCCCCATGCTCTTATGACCTTGACGAAGACCAACAAATCATAAGTCACATGTCAAGTTCTACCCATTATTATCTTGTTAATTTGAACCCACCCGTACATACCCCTGACGTTGGCCAAATGGCAATACGACTGTCCCAAACCAACTCATCCATCTATGCAACATATGAATACCCCAGCAGCTACCAAACACTATGCCTTGACGAAGGCTAACAAACATAGCTTGAATACTACTGACCATCCATATGAAATGACGGAGGGTTACGACTGGTTTTGGCAAAACCGTGAACGTAGTGAACTTGATATAATCGAAGGAAACTGATAGCTTTTTAAAAAGAGTAGTTATAGCTCCGCAATTAAAAATTCTGCTCTTTTAAAATAACCGAGTGGTTTCTTTTAAATTTGTTCCAACGATTCAGCTTTGGTTTTTTTTCTTTGCAATAATATAATGCGTCCTATCATTTATCCTATCATTGCAGAAAACAACGAAAATACAACGTCCGCTTATGCCATCCGCATTCGCCAATGGGTCCCGTCATTCACCCGTTAGGTTACTTAACTAACGACAGAGCGGGGGCTGAGCTAGCGCGGATGCAAAACATATGCAACTCCTACTAGATATCATATATAGATATTGTACATTCGTCAGACGCAATAATAGGCATTCCAGATCACAGATGAACATATTGGATATACTAGGAATCCGCGTTTCGTTTGAGCCTGCAACAAAAGACGGATTATACGGTCGCGATGAATAGCCAAACCCCACCCTAGACCCCTACGTGTGCAGCAAACTACCCTCCTAGTACAAGAAGTGAAACAGTCTCCCTCAATGACATGAGTAGGCCATTAAACACTTCAAAGTACTCGGTAGTTTGTGCACCCCATCTTGGGTCTATCCTAGGAGCAAAAAACAGTAAATGAAATAATACAACGGTGGCTACAAGCTCAACCCGGATGTGCCCCGCAAAAGAATATTACAACATATTACAATTTATATCGAATGAAAGATAAAAACTCTCATCTCACATCTCCGGCTATTCATTCACGACGATCCAATGAAGTTCATATACACAAACCAATAAATCCATTACAGAAATATGCAACCCCAACTAACCGACATATTAGCAATTAGCGGAGGTTTACGAACACATATAAACATCACCAAGCTTGTAAAGTAACAACGAAATTAGAATCCCGCACGCAATTAGCAAACACATCCAATTTTCCAAAACCCGAAAATCCAGTGAGCTAAATATCAAAAGCTGAAAGTTTTGAGCCAATCCGGGAGTCGAAACGAACTCGAAACTCGCCCGAATCTTCGCGGAGGCGAAGATACATGATAATACATCGAGTGGGGGGGGGTTGGGGGGAGTGCCTACCCCTGGGGTCCACCATGAGGTGGCCCCCAAAGGAGGACAGACCTGAGAGACCAGTTGCTGGTCTCTCAGGTCAGCAGCCCCCAAGGCCACCAATTGGTGGTCTTGGGGGGTGTTCCCGGCCGTTGGTCCCCCCCGGGTGTCCCCGGGATACGCACGCTTCACCCCGCGGCTTCTCGGTTTAAACCGTGAGCCCGCGGGGTGTGCAAACAACTCAAAACCTCACTTTTCAAAACTGTTTTTGTCGACAGTTTTCTGGCAACAAAAACGGAGGAATTCAAACATCATTACAAGCTATCTGAGGTTTGTGAATGGCTCTGATACCACTGTAAATCTATGTCACGCACCCCACGTGTCCGCGGGGAGGCGGAATTAGCAAAAAATGATTTTTACGAGCTTCGCTACATCGACTCAAACCAAGGATCGAACACAAACCGTAGCTAGAAAACTACTTGAGGTTTAACTATTTGGATTTGAAGTTATACCACACGTTACAAGTCCTTCGGGTATTCATCGCTGTACTCCACATCTCGTAGGCTCTATGGAACATAGGTACCTCAACGGCCTCCTCGAGTCAAAGACGATCCACCCGAGAGTCTATAGTCCGAGCTTCAATCTCAAATATGAGATAACTACGGCTTCTATCTTGCTAGTCTAGAAGTCCTAGAGGGTGTAGAGTATTTAGATAGATTAATTAGTCACTTAAACCATAGGATTCTCAACTCATGAGAGCTTTTAGGGTTTGAGGAAGAAGATGAAGACTTGAGGAGAGAGAAGTGTTTTATGATGATGAAATGAATAATTCTCAGGCTAGAATAATATGAAGCATAATAATATCTCCCTTGATAATATCAAGATAATATCTAGCATGCTTCATTTAATTCTAAGTGTGAATCACCTCATGAGTCATTAAGCATTTAATGTAAACATAGACCTCATCCTCCACCTCATTTAGTTTAAATCCTAAAAGGAAATAAAAGGAAATAAACACAAATGAGTCACCTTCTTCTAGAAGCTTCCCGAGAAATTACGAGACTGCCCCTCCTATCCGTATTTCCGAAAAACACGGATAATCTTTGATTGAATAAATCCATCTGTATAATACTAGAATTCGGCTTAAATCAAAGCCCGCTAGTATTATCTGCCCGATCACAGTACGTGCACAAGTGTACGTAAGTGATCGCGGCCCTGCCGTAAAACCATACGGCCTCTATACTTTTTGCCCGGTGCAGCAAAACTCTCTGTGTGGGACTGTAAAGACTCGACACTATGCTGGCAGTGGGATTAACCACAGGCCGTAAGCGGTACTAGCTGTACGTAACGGTACCCAGGTAGATGTCGATAAGAAGGACGATGAGGAAAGCCATCCGAACTCCTACTAAGCCTGTATGTGACAATCTCCGTACAGTCCGGTCTGTTCTTCTAGGACTATCGCATATTGGGTTTAGGGGGCGGTAAACGTCAGACCCCTAATAGCGGTATAAGTCGTGTCTTAGTGTAGCCCATTACACCTTGAGAAACTACTGGAACCTACCAGTAAATCTTGCTTGCCCTGACCAGGGACTTTGCGTAATGGCTCTCCATACACAGCGCGATATCAACCCCCAATACCGAGAGAGACAAATCCTGTCTAACCGTCACTGCCTCCAAGTGCTTTGGGACTGCACCCAACTACTACTTGTTTGCACGACTCTTTTGAGTCATGGTAAGGTAGTAATCTAAGAACAGCGGGAACACACCCGAGGCAAAGTAGCAGTGTCAAGTCGATGACTAAGCTGAACTCATGTCACCTGAGAACTGCTATCTGACGATGGGTATATTACCGATCTGCAGTTCCCGACGAGTCCTGTCCGTTGTACTCGTAACCTAACGAGCACCTGCATACTATCTCCAGTACTACGTACTGATGGCTGTGGGACAGACCATCTCCCCAACTGGGATGAGAAGCGTACACACCAGTCTACTCCGGAGTATCGATGCCCCGTCTCGATAATCCTACGACCAGGGACCTGTATAGGATGTTACTTATAGACTACCCAGCCCCCACTAGTGTGATTGCCATCACAACGTCGGTAATCAAGCAAAGATCCTAAGGGCTCTACTGATATGTATAAGCGATATGTTAAAAGAAAAATATGCACATATTAAATTAGAAACAAACCAAGTAGCATACTATCATTTTTAGCAAGACTGTCAATACAACTGTGAATATCCCAAGCTTCCATTAAGTAATATACAATCTAGTATGATACAGTAATGGCATCTAGGGTATAAACACTAACAATCTCCCACTTGCACTAGGGCCATGTACTGGTATATCGCAGACCTATCATCTCGAATAGCCACTAGTAAAATAGGGGGTTGCCCCTACGGATGGAAATATCCGTAGGGGCAGATTTAACTTGGCCCTACGGATTAATCCGTAGGGCTAAAAGGCTGCCCCTACGGGCACAGACGTCCTAGAATAAAAATATTAATTCTTAATTTGGTGTTTGCCCCTACAGAGCCGCAAACAAAGGACCTACGGGTATATCCGTAGGGGCAAGTAAATATCTATTTAACAAAACCCCAGATCGATCGCCTACGCTCACTTTCTCTCTCTCTCTCAATCGCGCGCGAGAAAAAACCCCAAATCGGCACGCCGTCGTTGCCACCGTCGCCTCCGTCGTCGCCACCGCCGGTTTCGTCGCCACCGTCGTCGCCACCGCCGGTTTCGTCGCCACCGTCGTCGCCACCGCCGGTTTCGTCGCCAAATCGCCACCGTCGTCGCTCCAGCCCACCAGCAGCCGTTCAGGTATAAATCTCGAGGTAAATTAAAGCATTTTTGGATTATTTTAGGCTTAGGGTTCATGGCTGGGTCTGGGTTGCGCGCGCGAGAGTTGGGGTTGGGCAGGGGTCGCGGTGGCGGTCGGGGTCGGGGTCGGGGTAGGGTTAGGGTTGGGGTTCGGCTGCTGCTGGGGTGGGGCTGGGGTTAGGGTTACGGTGGGGCTGGGGTTAGGGTTACGGTGGGGCTGGTTGAATGGCTCTTCTGATTAGTTGACAAATACAATGTTAATCATAATTTACTTGACACAGATGGTAGAAAATCAGAAAAAGATCAAGAAAAAAATAATCGATTTTGATTTTAACATGCGGGGTGTTGATGCAAGATGTAATATCTAGTAGCAGATGCTAGGTATATAGACTAAAGAATAGTTGTAAATGAACCGCTAGCAAGAAAATCCTATAATTATACATATCGCTTGACGCATGAAGCCTGAAGCTCTTTCTTTTGGGGGATAAAACTAGTTATATTCCTGCATTGCCTAGAAATAGCAGTGAGTTGGTTAAAACTTTTCAAACACAACCCCCCACCCCCAAAAAAAAAGAAAGAAAGAAAGGGCAAGGAAAAAAAAGAATAGCAACAAGCAATACAAGCTAGCAACCGTAAATAACTGCTGAGATTATGTCTACCTTGGCAATTTGAACAATGATGGTCTTGTCTGGATTGTTAAGATCCACTTTATGAGGGTGAGGAACACATTTTGCAACTGTATTTATGATTTTCATTCTGTCAAGTGTTGAAATAAAAATCAACACTTGACAATCAATCCAAGATGCTCAATAACTTGCTTCAAAACCATAATCTAATCTTGATGATGCTCAATATTAGCGATTTCCATGATCACGACACGTGGCAGATGACGTGTCTCATAACGCTTTATGATATCAGTATCCTATATTTGTAGTTTTAATTGTTGATTGTTATAGATGTATACCATTGCAATAATAGTTTTTGGTTGATGAATGCTATTGCAATGTAGGATGATCAGTTCTATCAATCTTGATCTCAATGGTTTAAAATCATGTTACACATACAACACGAATGCACAACAAACGCATAATTAGAGAGCGACTGGAGATATTCAGGTTAAAACCAATATATGATACTCGATGATAATATGAAACCTTCATATTCCCATCGATACCCATATATGAAATTAAAAGCGCCACTTAGTCCCCGTCTATCGGTTAACATACGTGCGATACTCGTCGTGACCTAGAACTATACAAAGGTTGTTAAATATCGGACAGTATAGCTCGATACTAACAACCGTTGTATAGTCTACGCGACGAGAAAATTCAATCGTATGGTAACCCATAGATTTGTCCCGTGTGGACAAGTTAAGAATGTATAAAGCAAACGCCTTCATTCACTTGTGTTTTCATCCATTTCGAGATATTTCGTCGGTATCTTTCCACTAGTTCTCCGTGTACAAAGATAGATTAGATGTTCATTTCAACGTTGTTTCACAGCTTTGAAATGATTATCTATTCTATTACAGTGTACTCGGAGAACAGCGGGGAGGTGCTGCCGAAATTTACTCGAAACGGTTGAAAGCACAAGTGATGGGCGTTCGCTCTATACATTCTTAATGGGATAGAAGCCTACCCCCGACAGCCGGAACACATACATACAAACGCATAATTAGAGAGCGATTCGAGATGTTCGGGTTAAAACCAATATATGATAATATGAAACCTTCATATTCCCATCGATACCCATATATGAAACTAAAAGCGCCACTTAGTCCCCGTCTATCGGTTAACATACGTGCGATGCTCGTCGTGACCTAGAACTATACGAAGGTTGTTAAATATCGGACAGTATAGCTCGATACTAACAACCGTCGTATAGTCTACGCGACGAGAAAATTCAATCGTATGGTAACCCATAGATTTGTCCCGTGTGGACAAGTTAAGAATGTATAAAGCAAACGCCTTCATTCACTTGTGTTTTCATCCGTTTCGAGATATTTCGTCGGTATCTTTCCGCTGGTTCTCCGTGTACAAAGATAGATTAGATGTTCATTTCAACGTTGTTTCACAGCTTTGAAATGATTATCTATTCTATTACAGTGTACTCGGAGAACAGCGGGGAGGTGCTGCCGAAATTTACTCGAAACGGTTGAAAGCACAAGTGATGGGCGTTCGCTCTATACATTCTTAATGGGATAGAAGCCTACCCCCGACAGCCGGAACACATACATACAAACGCATAATCAGAGAGCGATTCGAGATGTTCGGGTTAAAACCAATATATGATAATATGAAACCTTCATATTCCCATCGATACCCATATATGAAACTAAAAGCGCCACTTAGTCCCCGTCTATCGGTTAACATAACGTGCGATAATTTATTCTTTTCAACGACAAACGCACACATAAAGCATATACACGGATTTTCTCCTTTGTCAGTAACTATCCCGTTCTTATATTTCTCAATATAGTCAGCATAACCTACAATTTATATGTTATTCAGTCTAACATGGCCCATGAGTACGTCAGAGTTAAGGACTGGATGTATGTGGATTGGAAACAACGTATGCAACCTAAGTTTGTCGCAGGAGTTGCTGCTTTCCTTGAATTTGCACGAGCACATAATAAGATCATAATAGAGAAGATTCTCTGTCCGTGCGATAGATGTGGCAATAAGTACTGGCAGAAGGTAGAATTGGCAGAGCTTCATATTGTAAAACATGGGTTTACTAGACTTTATTCAACTTGGAAATATCACGGGGAAGGAGAAGAATGCAGTACTGCGGTAGAAGAAGAAGGAGAACACGATAATGCGGCAGGAGAAGAAGAAGAATTCGGTAATACGGCAGGATACGGAAATTTATTTCCATCAGAAGAAATGGAGGATATGGTAGAGGCTGCCCTAGGTGAATCTATTCGTACCGAAGATGACATTCCTTCCGGTCAAGGACCGCGTGAGGATAAATATGAAAATTTCATGAATGATGCTAGGAAACCAATTTATGAGAATGCGAAGTATTCCACCCTATCATGGTTCGTCCAACTTTTCCAAATTAAGTGCCTAAATGGATGGAGCAACAAGTCATTCACAATGCTTCTTTCGTTCTTGAAAGATTCTATGCCTCCGGGAAATAATGTGCCCGAAAACTGGTACGAAGCCCAGAAAATGATGTCTGATTTGGGTCTAAAGTGCGAGAAGATTCAAGAATGTCCTAAAAATTGCGTGTTGTACCGGAAAGAGAATTCAGATTTGAAAGAGTGTCCAACATGCGGAGAGGCCAGGTATAAGCCGAAAGATTCTGATAAGAAGCCTGATATACCTGTGAAGATAGCACGATATTTTCCCATAACACAGAGGCTACAGAGGCTATTCAGGTGCAAGAAAACAGCCGAGGCAATGATTTGGCATCACCGTGCTCCTCCAAGCGACAATGGAAAAATGAGCCATCCAAGAGATTCACCGGCATGGAAGGATTTCGATATAGGCACGCAATATTCAGTAGCGATCCTCGCAATGTCCGGCTCGGACTGGCTGCCGATGGCTTCTGCCCATTCAACTATATGGCTGGAAGTCACAGTACATGGCCCGTTGTAATGATAATTTATAATCTGTCGTCTTGGTTGGCTATGGACCAATCATACTTTATGATGCCTCTTCTTATCGACGGACCAAACTCACCGGGGAACAATATCGACGTCTATCTCCGACCTCTGATCGAGGAGCTGAAAACTTTGTTCATTGATGGTGTAGAGACATATGATTCAAACACAAATACAACCTTCATACTGCGTGCGGCTTTAATGTGGACAATTAATGACTTTCCTGCGTATGAAATGCTATCAGGTTGGTCTGTACATGGTCACAAAGCATGTCCTCATTGCCATGAACACACAACATCAAGATTTTTGAATTTTAGCAGGAAGGTTTGTTATTGCGGCCATCGACGTTTTCTGCCTCCAGACCACCCCTATAGGTTAGACACGGTTCACTTTGATGGTCATCAGGAGCTTCTTGGGCCTCCATCCCCATTGTCCGGAGAGGACGTGACTGCTAAATGGGATGGTTGCAATAACGTGACCTTCAGGATGGATCCGACGAGACAGGTCAAACCACAATATTGGAACAAGTTAAGCATTTTCTTCGAGCTTCCGTACTGGTCTACAAATTCAGTGCGTCATTGTCTGGACGTCATGCATATAGAGAAGGGAGTATCAGAGCACATATTTAATTTGCTTCTGTGTAAAGACGAGAAATCGAAAGACAACATGAATACCCGGATGGATCTACAAGAGTGGGGAATAAGAAGTGAACTGCACCCTAAACCGGTAGCGGGTAAACCGGGCAAGTTTGTACTTCCCAATACCGCTTATCATATGTCACAACCGGAGAAGAAAAGATTCCTGCAGGTGTTGCATGATTTGAAAGTCCCCACAGGTTTCTCAGGATCATTCAGCAAGAAAATAAAAATTGTGAAGGGCAAGATCGATGGGCTGAAAAGTCATGATCACCATTTTATCGTGGAGCACCTTCTTCCATTAGCCCTCAGGACTTCTCTCCCCGACTCGGTTGGCCTAGTAATCAACGACCTATGTTGTTTTTTCAGGGAGTTGTGTGCTAAAACACTGGAGGTTGCGACGCTGGATAAACTAGAAAATTCTATTGCGTTGATACTTTGCAAGTTTGAGCGTATTTTCCCACCGTCATTCTTCGATATCATAATACACTTGACGATTCATCTTGCAACTGAGGCGAAGTTAGCCGGACCGGTACAATATCGATGGATGTATCCCGTCGAGAGGTACGTGTAATTTATAAATTTATTGTTGTCCTGTATGCCCGTGTTTATTTATTCAACATATTCTCATTAGGTACCTTTACACTCTTAAGAAGTATATACGCAATAAAAATCGACCAGAGGGTTCTATCATGTAAGGTTATCTTCTTGATGAAGCAACCACATTTTGTTCCCGCTATCTGGACGAGAACATTGAGACAAGGCTTAACCGACCACGAAGAATTCAAGACGGGTCATATGGTAAAGCCGAGTATAAGAGGGTAGACACTATATTTATCAACAAGATATACCGGTTTATCTTGCTTAATTGCGCATGTCTTGAACAAATTAGAGAGTAAGTTCTTTTGGATTAATTGTTATATCTGTGTTTGTGTGTGTATGAAATGACATAATATTAATGTCATAATTATTTGTCGAAAACAGAACTCATTTTAACGAGGTACGTGAGGGGCATCCTGATTGGAACGAAGAGCGTTTGGAAAAATACCATCAAGATAATTTTTGTGATTGGGTCACAGAGCATGTAAGTTATTCGAATTACATTTTATTGCTATCAGTTTTAATCTAAACTTGTATCGTTATGTATTTATTGTAAAATTTGTTTTGTTAGATCCACGATCCGAACTTGTCTGCATCATTTGAGAGTGATTCATGATGTTTAGCTCAATTTCCTAGTATGGAGGTTGCATATTACAAAGGATTTGGTGTCCTTGGATACAAATTCGAAGTTAAAGACATAGAAATATCTAGAACCACTCAGAATAGTGGGATTGCGACGGTAGGATCGGACGGTGTGATTTACTATGGGTACTTAAATTGTATACTCGGCATCCACTATCCCGGACGATCAGAACCCTTTTATATATTCCACTGTACTTGGTACGATCCACGAACCGATACAGACAGGTGGAGAAGCAGTCTTGGGACTTAGAAAGATGAATATGGATTGACCAGTGTGAACACACTTCGATTTTACGGTCAGGACGATCCGTTTATCTTTCCGAACCAAGCGTTCCAAGTATACTACTCACAGTGTTTGAAGCATCCGGGGTTGAGTGTTGTATGCCGATGGAAACCTAGAAATGTCTACGATGTCCCAGAATACGAGGACAGCGATGAGGACGAAGAAGAGAGAAGGCTTAAAGTGCTCCGACCGTCTGTTTCGAAGGACGGGTTGTCTTCGACCGATCATGAAGTTACGTGGGTTAGAAATGACATCGAAGATGAAATCCAAGTAGATATGTATGATGCGCCCACGAAACGAAAAAGGTTATCAGTAATGTTATATTATTACTTCACATTTTACGCTCTAGATCATATATAGTCAATACTTTTAATGATTGTCTAATGCGTCCACGAACCGTTTATCTAGATTTGATGACGATGTCGGGAGCAGCGAGGGGCGGCAGGAGCTCCAGCCGCGGCAGAGGCAGAGGCAGAGGCAGAGCGGTTCTGCCGCCCGGAGAGCTCCGTAGGGAGCTTCAGAGGGCCGGTCTTGCACCCAGATCGGAGACCCCTTCGGATGCCTCCTTCCGTGTTGATTTGGCCAGACCTCCAGGTATACTGCACGCATATCCATTTTGAATGTAATATTACAGATATTCATGCATGTTTATGTCAAAATTACTTATATTGTCAATGTTTGATTGTCTAGTTGTTGGTGATGCGTCCACATCTGGGACAGAGGCCACCCCCGCTCCTCCAGGTATGTTTATATATCATATAGTGTATGTATATTGATTTAGAATGCTATATCATAAATATACACATTCCTTTTGCTCTTACTTAGCAATTTTTATTATTGTCTAGCTGTAGGTGGTGACACCACTGCACCTGCGGGTATGTTTATATGTCCTATAGTGCATGCATATTGATTTAGAACGTTATATTATTGATCTACACATTCTTTTTGCAATTACTTATATAATCTATTTAGTTGTCTAATTATAGGTGGTGCGTCCACACCTTCCACAAGGGCCACTCCTGCCGCTTCCATACCCTCCGCATCGTCTGCAGGTTAGTATGAATAAATTTAAAATATTTATTTATTTTACATATGCTCTATAGAATAAATATGAACTTCATGGAAATTTAGCGTCGATGTTTATTTTATAGTTGGAGGGGATGCGTCCAGGTCCGGGACCCCGGTTGTTCCTCACCGGAGGAACTATCGTCCCGCTCGTGCTGCTGCTCGGGCCTAGGCTCGTGCGCTAGTCACCGGAGGTATATATCACACTTGAATTTTTGTTTAACCTTGATTTCTTAATACAACTTTGTCTTATTATTGATTGTCTTGATATTTCGTGCAGACGCAGGGCCTCTCCATCCCCAGAAGGGGACTCGAGGCCCGAATCAGTCCCATAGGCTGAGGCCTGATAGAGCTAGGGGGGAGGCAGCATTCCCCCTATTTTTTACCCTTGACTATCGCTATACCGGTCCTCATGCCGAGAGGTTCGGCCGGTATTTGGGAGACGAGAGCCGGATCGTGATGAACTATCCACTTCACGTTGAGTGGGGCGAGCAGCACCAGCGCTCATTCGCCCTCTTCTTTGATCAGGCTCGGGTTTGTATTAATATATATTTTCATTTGATCTATCCAATATATTTATTATTAACACTTGCAATCTAATAACAATGTTTTTTTTTGTATTTTCAGTTGGATTACGATTTTCAGCCTGTAGCCGACCCTGATCACCCGGGGAGGGTGCTCGACCTTCATGCTCTGTACAATGGCCTGATGAAGAACATGCAGGCCAAGGTCCGATACAACAGGAATGAGCTGAAGGCCGACTGCTACTCCCTGTGGATAGCGACCCCCGAGGCAGAGAGAGCGGCCCTCCTATCTACTCCGGCGTTTGCGAGAGTCGACGTAGAGACATGGCCTCTATTGTGCGCTTATTTCGACTCCGAACGCAAACAAGTATGTATTTTAAATTTAATTCATTATTTATGATATAATTTATTTCTTTGTGTTTCTTAATTAGAAAACTAAATGTTAATGCGTTGTGCAGAAACAGGCCGCTCAGAATACGGAGAACAGGAAGTCGGCGAAGAGGGGTCGCCCCACTTACACAGGTGGCTCGAGGAACATTACTCGAGCCATGGAGTTATCGGTAAATTAAGAGTTATTCTCTAATATTCTGCAATATTAAGAGTTATTCTCTAATATTTCTAATATTAAGAGTTACTTTCTAATATTGCAGACATCTCGGACCGTGGCGTCAGGTGGTATACCGAGCGTGCTGTCCGCATATCTTGCCGTCCACGGCACCTCGACAGATCCCGCTACGGGCGAGCTTCGATGTCCCGACGTCGCTACCCAGGAGTACTGCGTAAGTGTTAATATTTTTTCTACCCAAATTTGAAATTTTAGTTTTGGAAGGTTCAAGTTTAAATTTTATACTTATACTTTACTGCTTAATGTGGGTGTAGGAGCGGGTGGTTGAGCAGGCCCAGACCTCGGGGATCGATTTTACCGGACAGAACGATCCGAGGCTGCTGACCCCAGTTCTGGACGCCGCACACGGAGGGCACCACGGAGGTTGGGAGAGAGGCCGGGGATTGGGCCCTAGCAGGGCCCATATGAGGTTGGACTCCACCCCGGCGGTTACTTCCTCCGTCTCCAGTGACCGGCATGTCCATCAGGAACTGGATAGCTTGAGGGCCACCGTTCAGGAGTTGAAGGAGATGCTGGTATGTATACTACTTTATAGTAAAATATCATTTCATATTATATACATATCAACATATCCATAATTAGTACGTAGCTTGAGCTTATTTGGTTTTAAACTTAAGTTTGATTAATCATACATACATATGTAATTAAAATAAACAACGCTTTTCCAAACTAGATATCCAAACAGGGTTTCGAAATAACTTAATAATGAAACGAATTCGAATAATACACAGTTCTTACACGTTTCTTACACACGTTATGTCCAGACGCGACAGGGTAGATCGGCCGAGCCTCCACATGCATCTCCTTCGGCTGCGGCTCCGCAAGCCACTACATCGGCTGCGGTTCTGCAGACAGCTCCTGTAGCTCCACCGCCCACTCAGACTCCCGCAGCCGCGGCTCCGCAAGCGACTACCTCGACGGTGGCTGCGCAGACCACATCGCCAGCTCCACATGCCGCTCAGACTCCCTTATTTGTAGCATTGCAGAGTGTATTGACCGAGGAGCAGGCGCGCGTTATTCTAACGTTATTCATGTAAGCCCGCGGGGGCGCCCCGGCCGTCGACCCGACGCCGGAAACGCGGAAAACAAAAAACTTTGCGAACTTTGCAAAACGGCACCGCCGCGGACTTTTCACCCGGATCGGGCCATTAACCTAGCTAGCTAGCAAAAAGAAAAGAGTAGAGATGCTATACCAAGCGATCCGTGTCCTTCGGTCTTCGTCTCCACTCCGATCTCCCGCGGAATCTCCGTCACCTCCTCGCTCGTCGGAAAGGGGCACCACGTAGCCGGAATCTTTTACGGGCTCCCGCCTCTTGACCGAGGCAACTCGGGCGCGAAGTTGGCTAGCCGACGCGTCCAAGGCTTGCTATAGAATAGTGTAGAATGCTATGTCTCCTTGGGGTTTCATGAAGTTGCCATGGATGGATGGAAGAAAAAGAATGAACTTTTAACCCTTTTGTGATGTGAGGAATTTCTAGCATGAATGAATGAGATGAAAACATTTCCTCATCTAAAATGAAACCCTCATTCTCCCTCTCTCTCTAGTGGCCGGCCCCTCACAAAAAAAATAAGATGGGAGAGAGAAAAAAATAGAATAGCATAACAATATGTGTAGATAAGATCAATTTATCTCACATCCAAATCCAATCAAAAACAAATCAACCCCTTTTCTCATTAATGCATAAGAAGAGAAAGAAAAGGAATCTCATGATGATGGTCAAATCATAATCCACACTCATGCAAAGAAACCCCTCACAAAAATGTTAATTGCAAACTTGCAATTAACACCCTCCAACGAAAAGTCCGACCGGGAAGGAAAAAGAGAAAACCGGTCGGAACGGAATACAAACTGGCAACTTCAGAAAACCGATCCCGTAATAAATTACAGGAAAACCCCACTACTGCAAATACATGCCCACATTTGTATTCGCACTGAACACAAATGCAAAGAGACAAAACTACACTATCTAATACTAGGATCCGGCTTAAGCCAAAGCCGGCTAGTAAAAACTGTCCGATCGCGATCCGTGCAATACCGCACGTATCTGATCGAACCCTGCCATATCTCCATACGGCCTCTACAGCGTTTCGCCCGAAACTTGAGTAACTGTCTGTGTGGTGGACTCTAAAGACTCGTCAATACTGTGGCTGTGGATTTAACCACTAGCACGTCAGAGGTATAAGCCAATACGTGACGGGCCACCAGGTATTGACCAAAAGGGACGTCGATGAGCGAACTCATCCTGACACCCTACTGAGCCTGTCAGTGACAATATCCGTACAGTCCGGTCCGTTCGTCTATGAGTATCGCATGGCGGGCCTAGGGGGTTGGTAAAAGTCAGACCCCCAAAAGCGGTACAAGTCGTGTCGGAGTGTAGCCCAGAACACCCTGAGATACTACTGGAATACCTACCAGCAAATCTCCTGCCTTGGCCAAGGACTTTTCATGTTCTGGCTCTCCTAGACACAGCACGACCTCACCCCCAATACCGGGAGAGACGAACCCCTGCAGATCCGCTCACTGCCTCCATGTGGCTCGGGACTGTACCCAACTAAAACCTGTTTGCACGACTCCTTTGAGCCGTGGTAGGGTAGTAATCAAAGTACAGTGGGAACTCACACGAGACAAATGACGATCCCAGGTCGATGAACTAACCTGTACACATGTCACCTGGGAACTGCTATCTGACGTCTGGTATATCCCAACTAGCAGGTTCCCGGCGAGTCCTGTCCGGTGTACTCATAACCCAATGAGCACCTGTATACATCTTAGGTGAATCAACTGACACCGGTGGCTTATGAGACCGGCCACCGCCCCTCGTCGGGGTCTCGAGTGTATACACTAGTCTACTGTGGAGAATCGATGCCCTGTCTCGAAACTCCCTCGACTAGGGACCATGTAAGGATGTGCTTATAGACCCCAGCTCCCACTTATATGATCGCCCTCATACTGCTGGAAGTCAAGCAAGAATCCTAGGGGCTTTATCAACGTGTAATAGCGACTCGAAAGGTCACCTAAAGCAGTACACGATGATAAAGATAAACCAGATAGCATACTATCATCTCGAGTAAGACTGTCCTACCGGGATAGGTCCTCCCCTCAATCATTGCAATCACGTGCCTGTGACCCAATAATTGACTCTGAGGGCACTATCTCCAACAATCTCCCACTTGCACTCGAGGCTAATTATTGCGATGTCGCATACTCACAGCCCGTGTGATACCGAACACCCAACTCCTCTACTAGTCAGTCTCACAAAGCTCGTTTGCGAAACTATTGCGTTCGAGGAATAGCCTCAGTGAGTGGATCCGCTTTGATGTTTCTTTCTATGTCTCTCTATATCTCATATTCGCAGAGAAAACTATCTCCCGAAAACGAGCAATACCTGTCCTAGAATGTCTGGATGTCTGATGGGACCTAGTTCAGAAATGAACTCCAAATCCAAACTTCTTAGACTGTATCGTCAACTGAACTTAATCAGTATCCTGCGCCATGCCTTCCCTCAGTATCCACCTGGACCATCTGTCCAAAATACTGCCCCTCGTCAGAGGGAAAACTATAACTCTGACAACCTCCTTGTCGTCCATGTCACCTTGGAAGCCTGGAATGATAACTGTCTCCCAAATGAGGCTGTCGTTATCATATCCCTAGAACATCCACTTATGTTCTAAGACTGCTTCCGACTGTTTCTCCAGGATTGGATCAATATCAACTTATTGCATCTAGTGCAAGAACAACATCTGGTGTGGTACTTGACATCTCATGATTGACTCAATTGCCTAAGCAAGTGATCTGTCAATCATGCGTATCCCTCTCCCCTTTAGTCTGTAAGACACCTTTAGAGAGGGTGACTCCATCACCTGCTGGTACACTACCATGCCAGGAGTCGTCCATTCTAAATACTCATAGAATGCTGTCAAGGTACCCAGATTGGGAAACCACCAAATCTAGATCTAAAACCATAGATCTAGTTACCAGAATGTCCGATATAAGATCCAAGTCCTATGAGGAGAAACTACTGTGTGACGACCAAAGTATAACCGATCGTAGTATAGGAATATCACTTCCTACTCTGTGTATGTCATCAAATACCAGGACATCACACCCTACTACCTTTTTAACAGATCCATCCCCTATTCTGATAAAGTCAATCTTATGACTGTCACATCAGAAATAGATGATCTATCTCCGCTATATCTGCTTTAGTCTATAAATAGACATAAGCCTGATGTCCACCAATGCTTCCGCTGCTCCCACTGACTACGACAACCCTCTGGCAGAGTCATATAGACATACACTTCTAAAGCTAGTTTAGAACGACGCTATACTCATCCTCCTGCCGGGTCTCACAGTCTGGAACAACAGCAATGGCAAGTCTGGGTAAACAAGAACCTCCCTGCCACCGTCCTTGAGCATACCGAAGTACCTCTCGAGTGCCTGAGGTTACCCACCGTATCTGCGGAGTGGCCAATGGAATGTCAAACCAGATTGAATCTTTAGGTTCTTATCAAATCTTCAGTAATCGTTTGCGGTTCTGGAATCACTTCCAGTTCTACCATACTCCCACTACTGTTTTTCTGAAAAAATCCATTTTTGATAAAACTGTGGCGAGTCAAGAACAATATCACTATTGATCTTCCAGATGGTAGAAAGTCAACCCTCGTCATAGCCCGGGTCAACCCACAAACAGCCACTACTGAAACGTGCCTTGAGTTGTCCAGTGTCTGGTTTTAAGCATAAGCCGGACAACTCCCCGTATCTTAACAATGTCAAGATATGAACTGTTCTATATCCAAGAACCAGAGGCACTGATTTAATTGAACCAGATTCAAATCATGCAGCTGTCTCCAGTGCATGTCAAGTAAATGGAAGAGAGTCCGATCAGCGTTACTCAACTTAGGAGTACTTCCAATTATGAGTAACCTGAAAGAGAAGCTAGTTCTCTTAATCATTACTATCAACTGAATACCATTCACAAGTATCTACATCTTCGATCTTCTTGAAGAATCCCGATACTTGCAACACCTGGTTCTCTACTTCATTCATATACCTATAACTCCTCAAAACTTAGACCCTGTGTTTCTACGAACACATGTCTAAGAATTAGAGAAGTTAAAAGTAAACAGAATGAAGTACGAGGACCAACCCCTCTGTCCTAATGGACACTGGACAATATACAATACTCTGTATAAGTCCCCTGAGTCTAGTGACTCATTCACTGTGTGTCGTAGGTTGAAAACTGTACTTTTGGTTAAGAAGTACACAGTTGTTCAATGCTCCTTACCTAAACATCCACAGATATAGGTAAATGTCATAGACATAATTTCAAAAAGTATATCTCACTCTATAAAATAGACGTACAGATATATCAATTTGAAATTGGTGCACAACAACGGATACTCAAAACCAAATATTTGCCGACCGGCAAACAACCCAGGTGACTTCCTCAAATATCACCGATTACAACGAATCCCGATATAATGAGGATGGTCACCTAATTTCCAATAACTTACTCCCACTCATCATCTGTAAAACCATACAGATGTGAGAATCCAACCTGGTAAATACATACCCTGGAGCAAGTGCCTAATTGGGAAATCAGTTTTCATTTAACAGTACACAGTGAAACTGAAACATTGAAATGTTTCGATAGGGTATCCTGGTATTCCTAGTAATGCCTCTTCCATTATCCAGATTCACAACTACAACCGTATAATTCTTTGCCATTTCTCCAAATCCCTTTATATGTCTTTAGTCATTACCTTCTGTACACCCCTTTAGGCCAAATGGTTTTCTTCCTTCCCTACCGTTCGGCACCAGCCTATGGTTTGGAAGAAGACTATCCAATAAGCATAATGGGTGTACTGTCCTAGTCCTAGGAGCACTCGCAATGCGAGAGAAGGTGAGGATAAAAGACAACCGAATGAACTTAATTCATAGGTGATTTAGGATTGACAAAGAAGTACATGGTTAGGTCGTGAATAGCAGTCGCAATTTACTTTGCCCTCTTACTAATCCCTTGCTTTGTCTGAACTTAATACCTTCTGTACACCGTTTAGGCTAATTGGTTTTCTTCATTCCCTACCGTTCGGCACCAGTCTAAGGTTTAGAAGAAGACTATCCAATTTGCATAATAGGTGTACTATCTCCTAAACCAAGGAGTACTCGCAACCTGAGAGAAGGTAAAAGGAAAAGACAACTGGATAGTCCTATTCGTTTTCTCCAGAACCTGAAACCATCCTCGAAGTCCTTCGAGTTCGTATATAACCATACGATGGTTTTGTCCAATGGAAGTGGACGTTCGTAGTAATACGGGGTGTCCCGGAGAAAAGGGTAAAAGTAGGAGTGGCAATGAGGTCTGCAACTCTGACAATCCAAAAGCCAGTGTTAAGAAGGTTCGGTCAACTTGGTCACTGAGTCATAGTCTAGGGTCGGGTCAATGGTCGCTGCCAAAGAGAGAGAGAAAAGAAACACTCAGCTTGCACTCTAACCTAGATCAGAATGGTTGTCACTTTATCTAATCTGGAAACCTCCCACTGTAACGTCAAATTCTTCCCCAAACCTGAAAGAAGAATTAGCCGGGATAACCCGAGGAGTAAACCAACTCATCAGTGGGAATCGGGATCCAACTCTCATCGCATGATAACGTGACGGAATCCGCTCACGTTATCACACTCCAGAAGGTATGCGCATATCTGGCAAGTTTCAGTACTTTTGAAACTCCCGATGTGGATTTTTACCCCATGCTCTTATGACCTTGGCGTGAGGTCAAAATATCATAAGTCACATGTCAAGTTCTACCCGTCATTATCCTGGTTAATTTGAACCCACCCGTACATACCCTTGACGTAGGCCAAAATAGTAGTACGACTGTCCCAAACCAACGCATCTATCTATGCAACAGATAAATACCCGGCAGCTACCAAACACTATGCCTTGGCGTGAGGTCAAAATACATAGCTTGAATACTACCGAATATTTAACTGAAATGACGGAGGGCTACGAATGGTTTCTGGCGAAAACCTTTAACGTAATGAACTTGATATCGCTGAAGGAACGGATAGCTTTTTAAAATTATAGTAACGAAAACCTTTGCTAAAGAGGTCACTCCCGGTGAAGGGATCTCGGCTCTTTCCCCGTAGAATGAGGTGCAGGATATTCCAAATGAATACCACGATGAAAAGCAAAAGTAATCGGCTATAGTGAAGTTACTGCCCTGACGCAAACTTTTGTCCAAGGGGTCACTCCCGGTGAAGGGATCTCGGCCCTTGCCTCGTCGACTGAGGAGCAGGATATTCCAAATGAATACCACTGTGCAAAACAAAAGAGAACGCCCTTGCAATAACAGTTTTTTGAAAAAGTGTTCCAACAACATCAGATAGGTTTGTTTAACTTGCATTGATCCGAATCAACGCAGTCCCATCAATTGATCACACCACTAAGAACGAAAATATACTGACGTACGTATATGCCATCCGCATTCGCCACTGGGTCCCGTCATCACCCGTTAGGTTAGCTAACTAACGACAGAGCGGGGACTGGACTAGCGCGGATGCAAAACATATACAACGTCTACTAATATATATACCAATATATAGTATTCGCTCAAGGCGTGATAAAAGCAACACAGAAATGTATAGCAACACAGATCAATACAGATATCTGGGATCCCCAGGTTTCACAGAGCCGCTGAAACCCGACGTTCCCCTGGTCATGTGGATAGCCTGTGCAATGAAATCCTAGACCCCTACGGGCGCGGCAAGTTACCCGCCAAAACCTGAAGCGAGGCAGCCCCCTTCAGCACCGTGAATGGACCACCCAGCACTTCACGGAATCCGGTAACTTGGGCACCCCTCCTGGGTCAACCCTATACCCCCTACGAGTGCGGCGAATAGCCCGCCAATTCTAGAGTGAAGCCCCCTCCGTCTCAATGCCATGAGATGCGGGCTTGTTGCCCTCTAGAATCCGGCTATCCGTGCACCCCTCCGCGGGGTAATCCTAGTACAGAAAGTAAAATATACATACAACGGGTACATCGACCGCAACCAGGTCGTGCCCCAAAAGAATAGTACAAACAGGCAGTGACGGCAGTCCACATGTCGGACGCTCGCCCCGCAATATCAAATGTACATAATACAACAAAACTGTACTACCACTGCAACCAGGCTATCCTCCACGACCGATCCGCAACAACACAGTACAATCACAGAACATCAACGTGAAAGTCACGTTCGCAAATCCGTCTAACCGGGCTATAGCAGTTAGACGGGATTTACCGATCAAGTGACATTCACGGTCGCAGATATACTGTAAAAACTGTGAACTAGCATGTTTAAAATATCCGATCGAACAAATTTATCAAAGTGGGCCCCACACACTACTGTAGCACTTACAGAAAATCTGGGCCCAAATAAAATATCCCAAAAGCCCTATTTCCAACTCATAAGCTTACTGGGAAAATATGGTGCCACAATTCCCCTTTTCCGCCGCGCAAGCGCGGCCAAACCAGGGTTTTGGCCGCGCTTCCGCGGTCGAAGTGAGGAATCAGTAGATCGTATTTTCCCAGAATTCTTATAATTTGTTGTACATGTCTCTGCAATCACCAGAAAAATTTTAGGAGCTCAAAAAATTTTAACAGAGAACACATGTGCACAAAATACGGTTTTTGGGGATTTTCGTTCGATCGAGCACTAAACATACTAGAGCATGCTAGGTAGGTTAACGGCGTGGCTCTGATACCATTGTAAACCCGCGGGGGCGCCCCGGCCGTCGACCCGACGCCGGAAACGCGGAAAACAAAAAACTTTGCGAACTTTGCAAAACGGCACCGCCGCGGACTTTTCACCCGGATCGGGCCATTAACCTAGCTAGCTAGCAAAAAGAAAAGAGTAGAGATGCTATACCAAGCGATCCGTGTCCTTCGGTCTTCGTCTCCACTCCGATCTCCCGCGGAATCTCCGTCACCTCCTCGCTCGTCGGAAAGGGGCACCACGTAGCCGGAATCTTTTACGGGCTCCCGCCTCTTGACCGAGGCAACTCGGGCGCGAAGTTGGCTAGCCGACGCGTCCAAGGCTTGCTATAGAATAGTGTAGAATGCTATGTCTCCTTGGGGTTTCATGAAGTTGCCATGGATGGATGGAAGAAAAAGAATGAACTTTTAACCCTTTTGTGATGTGAGGAATTTCTAGCATGAATGAATGAGATGAAAACATTTCCTCATCTAAAATGAAACCCTCATTCTCCCTCTCTCTCTAGTGGCCGGCCCCTCACAAAAAAAATAAGATGGGAGAGAGAAAAAAATAGAATAGCATAACAATATGTGTAGATAAGATCAATTTATCTCACATCCAAATCCAATCAAAAACAAATCAATCCCTTTTCTCATTAATGCATAAGAAGAGAAAGAAAAGGAATCTCATGATGATGGTCAAATCATAATCCACACTCATGCAAAGAAACCCCTCACAAAAATGTTAATTGCAAACTTGCAATTAACACCCTCCAACGAAAAGTCCGACCGGGAAGGAAAAAGAGAAAACCGGTCGGAACGGAATACAAACTGGCAACTTCAGAAAACCGATCCCGTAATAAATTACAGGAAAACCCCACTACTGCAAATACATGCCCACATTTGTATTCGCACTGAACACAAATGCAAAGAGACAAAACTACACTATCTAATACTAGGATCCGGCTTAAGCCAAAGCCGGCTAGTAAAAACTGTCCGATCGCGATCCGTGCAATACCGCACGTATCTGATCGAACCCTGCCATATCTCCATACGGCCTCTACAGCGTTTCGCCCGAAACTTGAGTAACTGTCTGTGTGGTGGACTCTAAAGACTCGTCAATACTGTGGCTGTGGATTTAACCACTAGCACGTCAGAGGTATAAGCCAATACGTGACGGGCCATCAGGTATTGACCAAAAGGGACGTCGATGAGCGAACTCATCCTGACACCCTACTGAGCCTGTCAGTGACAATATCCGTACAGTCCGGTCCGTTCGTCTATGAGTATCGCATGGCGGGCCTAGGGGGTTGGTAAAAGTCAGACCCCCAAAAGCGGTACAAGTCGTGTCGGAGTGTAGCCCAGAACACCCTGAGATACTACTGGAATACCTACCAGCAAATCTCCTGCCTTGGCCAAGGACTTTTCATGTTCTGGCTCTCCTAGACACAGCACGACCTCACCCCCAATACCGGGAGAGACGAACCCCTGCAGATCCGCTCACTGCCTCCATGTGGCTCGGGACTGTACCCAACTAAAACCTGTTTGCACGACTCCTTTGAGCCGTGGTAGGGTAGTAATCAAAGTACAGTGGGAACTCACACGAGACAAATGACGATCCCAGGTCGATGAACTAACCTGTACACATGTCACCTGGGAACTGCTATCTGACGTCTGGTATATCCCAACTAGCAGGTTCCCGGCGAGTCCTGTCCGGTGTACTCATAACCCAATGAGCACCTGTATACATCTTAGGTGAATCAACTGACACCGGTGGCTTATGAGACCGGCCACCGCCCCTCGTCGGGGTCTCGAGTGTATACACTAGTCTACTGTGGAGAATCGATGCCCTGTCTCGAAACTCCCTCGACTAGGGACCATGTAAGGATGTGCTTATAGACCCCAGCTCCCACTTATATGATCGCCCTCATACTGCTGGAAGTCAAGCAAGAATCCTAGGGGCTTTATCAACGTGTAATAGCGACTCGAAAGGTCACCTAAAGCAGTACACGATGATAAAGATAAACCAGATAGCATACTATCATCTCGAGTAAGACTGTCCTACCGGGATAGGTCCTCCCCTCAATCATTGCAATCACGTGCCTGTGACCCAATAATTGACTCTGAGGGCACTATCTCCAACAATTCAGAGGTGGAGCTGGACCGAACTAGGGTAGCTTTTTGGTTCTTATTTTTTGAAACATGTATTTATATCACATTGTACTATATTTTGAAACGATATTGATATTGGTTTGTATTTATATCATATTCAGTTTTTGGGTTTCTTTTGTATATTATATATATGCGTGAGATGTGATTATGAATACTGAAATATATGATTTGATTGATGTATATAGTATTGTGCACAGGACGGGAAAAAATCAAGCAGCCAATTTTTTAAAAAAAAATACAGACAATATGTACCTACGGATTACGCCGTAGGTACATACGTTGCCCCTACGGATTTATCCGTAGGGTTCCTGATATTTTCCCCCCTGATCTCAGTGCAGGGTGTTGGGAGTGCCCGTACGGATATGTCCGTAGGGGCCACTGTCTATCCCCTACGGATTTATCCGTAGGGGCAAAATATCAGGTTTCCTGATATTTTCCCCCCTGATCTCAGTGCAGGGTGTTGGGAGTGCCCCTACGGATATGTCCGTAGGGGCCACTGCCTATCCCCTACGGATTTATCCGTAGGGGTAGAATAAGGACCTACGGATGTATCCGTAGGTATATACAATATATTCAAAAAAAAAAAATACATATATGATTTGTTTACCCCTACGGAGTACTCCGTAGGGGCAATAACACCTACAGATATATCCGTAGGGGCAAGAATTTGCCCGTAGGGACAAGTTCAGGGCCTCAACTTGCACCTGCGGCCTTTGCACCTACGGGGTATTTTTTCGCCCCTACGCAGATATCCGTAGGGGCAGTGGGTTGCCCCTACGGATAAATCCGTAGGGGCAACCATTATTCGTAGTAGTGAGCCTCTCGAACTGCGTTTGAGGAATGGCCTTTGTGAATGGATCAGCAGTGTTATTCTCCGTATCTATTCTCTTCATCTCGATCTTTCGGCAATCTACGATCTCCCTGATCAGGTGATACCGCCTTAAGATGTGTCTGGACTTCTGATGGGACCTGGGTTCCTTCGCTAAAACTATAGCGCCGTTGTCGTCGCAATACAGAGGTATTGGATCAACACTGGTAGGAACCATCTGAAGTTCTGTGAGGAACTTCTTTATCCAGACTGCTTCTTTTGCGGCATCGCAAGCAGTTATGTATTCCTCTTCCATCGTCGAGTCAGCAACAGTGCCCTGCTTGGAACCCTTCCAACAGACCGTCCCTCCATTGAGGGTAAAGACATCAGTAAGCTGGAGTCGGAGATCAGCATCTGAAGGAGATCAAGCCCTCCATCAGTCTTCTTCTTCTGTAAGGGGCACTGAAACAAAGCACAAGTTGAAGTGCCGCCAAGTTTAAGGACCACAAACTAATTATTCTTTTTGATATGTAATTCCTTAGGTAGAAATAATAAACAAAATCCTTTAGATAAGAATGGTAAACTTAGAAAAATGAAAAGAGCCCTAAATCCTGTATTTTGAATGACTCGCGAGACTATCGTGACGATAAAATTTGGATGACAGGGAGAAGACTGGCATGGTCCCTATGCAAGGATGACACATACAAATCTTTAAAAAAAGATCCATCATTCATATTTAATTCTTAAAATAGCAAGATTTAATGTCAATGCTCCTTTTTCCCCTTCCCCATCACTTGCTCTGTTTCTCCTACGGATACCCCAATCATTTGTTTCTTTCCACAAAATTTAGATTTCATATCAAACAGCAATTTTTTTATTTGTTTGAAAGGGTTTAAAGTCGAGAACATGTATAAGGAAAATTAATAGATATAATTATTGAATCCAATTTTTTTCTTCTTTGATCAATCAAGTCTGCCCAATTTTACTCAATTACAGCGAGCAAACATTCGGATGGATAATATCTTCAAATTATGTGTAAATATATAAATTTGGAGCTCGATCGTCCAACTTCTTTAAAAATAACCGTTGAATATTTCGTTAATCGGGCTTCTTTATTTTTGAAGCGCATTGGTCCAATTTCACCAATTCGGTCTTTTATTTCTTTTTTAATAATACATGCTAAACTGATCCAACAGGGTCTGAGCCGGAGGCCTATATACTCTGCAAGAAAACGCTTAATTTACCAATAGGTTATAAAGTCACTAGAACCAATTCTATTTTCGTTCTTGACAAACAGACCTTCCATAGATAGTTGTTTAACTTTGTTTACAGATGAAAGTGAGTTATCTCATCATTACATCGCTATCCTACAAAATAAACTTTTAATGAAGCTTCTCTCTGTCTCTCTTCACATGCACATGTGACTCTAGAGGGAGAGGGTGGTTCTTGTGCCCAATAATTGTATGGCTGTCCTTAGGGATCTTGGCCGTATATCCTAAATGCAAATTATGTAGAATACACAAATATCAAAGGTCATGTTTTGTACAAATCTCGGCCGTTGATTTCTATTTTGGATCAATCTGAACCGTTCGATATGATAGCGTGGATGCTTTTATGGAGATAATAGCAGTACCATGAATTATTTATTTATTTGTGTGTGTGTGGTGTGGTGGGGTGGGGGGGGAGGAGGAGGAGGGGTTTCTCTTGAAGCTTGAGAGAGAGAGAGAGAGAGAGAGAGAGAGTCGATATTAGAGAGGCTCTTCAAGCTTTAAAGAGTTGATATTTGTTGGTAGCTGCCAGAAAAGGAGAGCAGAGTTGCACATTTTCACTAAAAATATACAGGGGAAGCCAAGCTAAGATACTAATTAAACACCATTGGTAATTTACATGATGAATAGTAGATATTTTATGGTTTAAGTAAATACTATACGATTTAAGTATCGAGATTTGATAATAAAGTTATAGAATTACCGTTGGAAATTTGAAAATATGATTTAGCTAATGTTGAAAATAATGCTAGATGGGATGAATAGTATTATGCAACAATTATGCCCAAATTAAAAATATAGGCTTGCTAATATGATATCACAATTGCATAGTAAAGCATAAAAGGCAATGCACAATCACAATTGTGAATATATAAGCATCAAGCAAGAGAAAATACGAAGTATAAATAATTAATGAGCATAAAGAGCAAGACAGATAAAGAGATGCAAACTCAAACAGACGCAAACAACGAAAGTGTCACGGATTACATAACTCGGCGGCGTAACCTCAGCATCAAATGCGAACAACCATGAAATCAAGAGCAAGCCGTCAGCCTTATGATAAGAAATATCGAAAACTTTATAACTCCCTTCCTGTGCACGGTGGGTCTTAAGGTTTTTCATGAGCTGACGGAAAATGTTCAAATGCTGGAGCGTGTAAATCCCGAGTCCATCCAGAACCTCCAATTTACTAACAAATCCAAATATCAGAGGGACGATAACCCGCATAAGCGGAAGTTCCAGTAGTGCCGCCTCTTTCAACATATTCGCCGATAGGGGAAAGCAAGGAACGAGCTGACCAAACACCGACCAGCCTTGATAGTACTCAGTATTGGCGATCCCCAATATCATGACACGTGGCAGGTGACGTTCCCCAAAACTCAGAATAAAGGGCCCACAGGGGCCAATCAGGCCGCCCCGTGCAGGACCAGCAAGCACAAGCTGGCCCCCCTTCGGGGCCTCTGTAAATCGGCCTCTCAGGCCTCTCAGCCCGCCCCCGAGCTACCACAGGGCCAAGACTCCTCGGCCTCCTTGCTCGTCCCCGAGCCTTCGCTGAGGACGTCTTTCTCGACCCTCCGACCTACTTCCAGGCGTAACCGCCGCTCCGCGAATCTCGCCATGCGTGGATTTTACGCCAGCAACGCCCCACGTTCCATGCCATCACGCTCCTCCTTTGATGGGCGATCCGCTCTTTGCGCGGGCGTGACGTCGGGAGCGTAACTGCCGGCGAGATTCTCGCGCCTGATACTGCGTACTGCCATCACTATATAAACCCCCATCACAGAGGGTTCAAGTAAGCCCTTTTTTACACTTTTAAGCCATTACTCTGCTCGGATCTGATCACTAACTTGAGCGTCGGAGGGTCCTTGGTGGTACCAAACCATCCCGGGACTTCTTTGCAGGTACTCGGCAACAACTCCCTCATCTCACCTCTTCCTCCAAAAACCCATTGAGACCCACACGCGACGAAGAATAATCAGCTAAGTTCACCGCGGGATCAACGGAAGACAACATCTGACGGAGGCCCGAAAAAGAGCTCCATCAGTTGGCGCCGTCTGTGGGAATCATAACTCCACAAAATACAAAGTTGGCCTTCCGATCTCCGCCCGCATGGCAACCGATTCCGCTAAAGATCCAAACGCCCGCTACCGCCTCCCTCACAACGGAGACGCGGGAGAACCCTCGCCTAAGGTCTTCGGTCTCCCCACAGGCTGCCGCCTCACAGGCTCCGATGGCCGCCCGGCCAAAACGGCTAGGGGCCGGGAGCCCATCACCTTTGGCGACGAGGATCTCCACGGCATATCTCTGCCCCATAGCGACCCACTGGTGATCGTAGCACGAATTCACCGATACGAGGTCCACCGAATACTCATCGATTCAGGCAGCTCGGCGGACATCCTCCTCCATGACTGCTTTTTGCGAATGGGGCTGGCCCCAGCAGACTTGAGGCCGACCTCCCACGTCCTCTCGGGATTCACCAACTACTTCGTCCCGGCACAAGGAGCGGTCACCGTGCAATTCACGATTGGGGAGCCCGGCCGCACGCGCACACTGCCTGTGGACTTCATTGTGGCTAGGGTCCCCTAGGCCTACAACGTCCTCCTCGGCCGGCCGACGCTGAACTCCCTACAGGCCCAGATCTCGACATACCACCTGGCGGTAAAATTCCCCCTCGACTAGGGTGGGGTGGGCCGGGCCTACGGAAGCCAACGGGTCACGGAGGTAGCTCTGACAGAGGCATCTTCTCCCGATCAGCAAGCTGATAGCGCCGACGCATGCGGCGACATTAAGGGGTCCCTGGACACCCGGGACGAACGGAAGGAGGTCCGTGGAGCACCGGTCGAGCCCCTGACCAAGGTGCCCTTAGCGGAAGGAGACCGAGGGAAGACCGTCCAGGTCTGGTCACTCCTGACGGGAATCCAGCGGGATGACCTGACCGAGTCCCTCCGAAGCAATTCCGACGTCTTCGCCTGGGCCCCAGCAGACATGCCTGGGATCGACCCCAAAATCATCTCCCACAAGCTCGAGGTCGATCCCACGGCCTGACTCGTCAGGCAGAAGAAAAGAAGCTTCGCCCCGGTCAAAAAAAGGCCATCGAAGAGGAAGTTTACCGACTCCTCGCCGCCAACTTCATCTGGAACGTGCTCTACTCGGAGTGGCTGGCCAACGTGGTCCTGGTCAAGAAGTCGAGTGGGGAGTGGCGTATGTGCGTCGACTTCACCGACCTCAACAAGGCCTGCCCCAAGGACAACTTCTCGCTCCCCCGCATAGACCAGCTCATCGACAGCTCGGCCAGGCACGAGCTCTTAAGCGTCATGGACGCTTTCTCCGGCTACAACCAAATCCGCATGAATCCTGATGATGAAGATATGACCGCCTTCACGACGGACCTGGGGGTGTACTGCTACAGAGTGATGCCCTTCGGCCTCAAGAATGCCGGGGCCACATACCAGAGGCTGGTCAACCGCATGTTCAAGCCGCAGATCGGCAGGAACATGGAAGTCTACGTTGAAGACATGCTTGTCAAGTCCGTCTCGTCGGCCGACCATGTCAAGGACCTGGGCGAGGCGTTTGGGGTGCTCCGCAAGTTCAACATGAAGCTGAACCCCGCCAAGTGCGCGTTCGGAGTCACCGGAGGGAAATTCCTCGGGTTCATGGTCACTCACCACGGAATTGAAGCTAACCCAGAGAAGATCGACGCCATCCTGAGCATGACCGCACCCAAGACCAACGTCGAGATCATGCGGCTCACAGGGAGGGTCGTCGCTCTGAGCCGTTTCATGTCCAGGTCGGGGGAGAAGTGCCTCCCGTTCTTCAAGGCGCTGAGGAAAATTCTAAGGTTCGAGTGGTCGGAAGATTGCTAAGCCGCCTTCGACCAATTGAAGAGGCACCTCGCAACACCGCCCCTACTCACCCGGCCCGTGGAAGGGGATGAGCTGTCGCTGTACCTGGAAGTATCCGACCAAGCAGCAGGCTCGGTGCTCGTCCGAGAGGCCGAGGGGGCACAGAAGCCAGTGTACTATGTGAGCCATGTATTCAAGGACACGGAGACGAAATACTCCGCCATAGAGAAGATTGTCATAGCCCTCGTAGTAACCTTGCGGAAGCTGCGGCACTACTTCCAAGCGCACACAATCATCCTCCTCACAGAGCGCCCCTTGGGGGCTATCCTGGCATCGCCGGAATCCTCTGGCCGTCTAGAGAAATGGATATGGGAGCTGTCTCAATTCGACATAAGGTACCGCGTGAGACAAGCCATCAAGGCGCAGGCTGTTGGAGATAGTGCCCTCAGAGTCAATTATTGGATCGCAGGTACGTGATTGCATTGATTGCGGAGGATCTATACCGGTAGGACAGTCTTACTCGAGATGATAGTATGCTATCTGGTTTGCCTTTATCAATCGTGTACATGTTCAGGTGACTGATTACATGTTACACTTTGATAGAGCCCTTAGGGTCTTGCTTTACCACCAACTGTATGATGGAGATCATATACGTGAGAGTTGGGTGGTTTATACGCATATCCTTAATTATGGTCCCTAGTCGTGCGAGTTTCGAGACAGGGCATCGATACTCCGGAGTAGACTAGTGTATACAGTCGAGACCCCGACGAGGGGCGGTGGCCGGTCTCACAAGCCACTGGTGTCAGTTGGATCACCAAAGATGTATACAGGTGCTCATTGGGTTATGAGTACACCGGACAGGACTCGCCGGGAATCTGCTAGTTGGTATTATACATATCGTCAGATAGCAGTTCCCTGGTGACATGTGTACAGGTTAGTTCATCGACCTGAGGTCGTCATTTGTCTCGTGTGAGTTCCCACTGTGCTTTGATTTCTACCCTACCAAGGCTCAAAGGAGTCGTGCAAACAGGTAGTTTTTTGGTACAGTCCCGAGCCATATGGAGGCACGTGAGCGGATCGGCAGGGGATTCGTCTCTCCCGGTATTGGGGGCGAGATCGTGCTGTGTCTAGGAGAGCCATTACACATAGCCCACGGCCGTGGCAGGAGATTTACTGGTAGGTACTCCAGTAGTATCTCAGGGTGTTATTGGGCTTCACTCCGACACGACTTATACTGCTATTGGGGTCTGACGTTACTAGCCCCCTAGGCAGATATGCGATACTCATTGACGAACGGACCAGACTGTATATACATTGTCACTGTTAGGCTCAGTAGGGTTTCCGGATGAGTTCGCTCATCGGCCTCCCTTGAGGTCAGTCCATGGGCAGCCGTTACGCATTGCTAGTGCCGCTGACGTTATGTGGTTAAACCCACTGCTAGGGTACTGACGAGTCATTAGAGTCCCCCACAGATAGTTTCCCAAGTTCGGGCGAAACGTTGTAGAGGCCGTATGGTTTTATGGCAGGGTTCGGAAAATGCACGTGCGTTTACGCACGTGTCAGTTTTCGGGCAGATGATACTGGTCGGTTTTGGTTTAAGCCGGATCCGAGTATTGTATTGAGTAGATATAATATCTGTCTCAGTTGCATTTGTATTCGGTCGTAATACAAATGCGGGTATATTTATACAGTTACGGGGTTATCCTGAAATTCGTTTCGGGATCACTTTTGGAAGTTTCCAGTTTCCAGTTTTCTATCAGCCGTCTTTTAACATTCGGTTAAAGACGGATTTATCTTTTCTTTGGAAGAGTGTGGATACTTCTAGAAGGTTCTAGAAGCGGTGAGGTGTTATTGTTTCATTAGTTGCTTTCTTTGTGTTCACACTGTGCGTTCACACTAGATATTTATTTGTGTTCACACTAGATATTTATTTGTGTTCACACTAGATATTTTCTCTTGTGGTCACTCTCCTCTCTCCTACACTCACCCCCCCCATTCCTATAAGATGGCCGGCCCCCTCCTCTCTCTCTCTCTCACTTGATGGTAGAAAAAGATTATGATAGTTTTCGGTGTATGGAATTTCACAGCTCATTTCATTCTATCACCCGATTCCCACGGCAACTTCATTAACCGTTCGTCCATGGTTTTGGACGAAGCGAGACAAAGTATTCCACTCATTCTCTACATGAATCTTGGTCATCTCTTTTAGCAAACTTGACGACCGAGTTGCCTCGAGTCAGAGGCGGGAGCCCGTTTAAAGAATCAGTGACGTGGTGCCACCTGGACGAGCAGATCGAAGATCGAAGAGATCGGAGCAGCCGCAACGGAGCGTGGGATGATGGTTAAAGAACGAAGGACTCGGATAGTTCGGTATAACCTTTCTACACTCTTTACAGTTTGTTAGTTTAGCAATAATGGCAGATCCGGGTTAAAGTATACGATAGCGCCAGTTAAAAAGTTTTTGTTCCGCATTTGGCGTCTGTAGACGGCCGGGGCGCTACCGTAGACTTACAGTGGTATCAGTGCCTCACCATTTTGCTATACTAACTTGTGCTAACGCGTTTAAAATATCGATCGAACCGGATATCGAAAGCCGTAAAATTCTAATTCTGAGTTTCTGTCGATTTTAAAAGGGTTCCAAAATTAATTTTACATATCACAGAAAATTCAGCAGGGTTTTATTAGAACACCGTACAAATTTGGGCTCATGCATCGACAAGACTGCCGCGGAATCGCGGCCAAACCCATGGTTTGGCCGCGCATCCGCGGCCGTTCTGAGTGATCATGCCCCTAAACTTGCACAGTGTATTCTTCTATAGAAATTGGGGGTTTTGGTACATATCTTTTGGGCCCAGATTTTGTTACTGTTCACCAGTTGTTCGTGGGGCCCACTTTGTGATATTTAGTCGATCGAAATTTAAACATGTTAGTTTACAGTGCTTACATTATATCTCCGACCGGGAATGTCATTTGATCGGTAAACCGCGTCTGATTGCTATAGTTCTTTTAGACGGGTTTGCGAACGTAACATTCACGTTGATGTTCTGTGTTGTGCTGTGATGTTGCGGATTTTTCGTGGTGGATAGCAGTGTGCAATGATAGTGCAGTTTTGATTTATTTGTACATTTGATATTGCGGGGCGAGCGTCCAACTTGTGGACTGCCGTCACTGCCTGTTGTATAATATTCTTTTGGGGCACGACCAGGTTGCGGTCGATGTACATGTTGTACTATTTTTCATTATTGTACTAGGTTTTACCCCGCGACGGAGTGCACGGATAGCCGGGTTCTGAGGGGCAACGGGTACGCATCTCATGGCTTTGAGAGGCAGAGGGGCCCCACTCTAGAATTGACAGACTATTCGCCGCACTCGTAGGGGGTACAGGTTGACCCAAGGAGGGGTGCCCAAGATTACCGGATTCCGTGAAGTGCAGGGTGGTCCATTCACTTTGCTGTAGGAGGCTGCCTCGCTTCAGGTTTTGGCGGGTAACTTGCCGCACTCGTAGGGGTCTAGGTTTCATTGCACAGGCTATCCACACGACCAGGGGAACGTCGGGTTTCAGCAGCGGCTCTGTGAAACTCGGGGATCCCAGATTATCTGTACTGTTCTGTGATGCTTATTACTTTTCTGTAATGTTGCATATTATCACGCCTGGAGCGATTATTGTATATTGGTTTATATACTATTAGATGTTGTATATGTTTTACACCCGCGCTAGTCCAGTCCCCGCTCTGTCGTTAGTTAAGTAACCTAACGGGTGATGACGGGACCCAGTGACGAATGCGGATGGCATATACGTACATTTTATTTTCGTTCTTTTCTGGTGTGATTATTGATGGGACTGCGTTGATTCTGATCAATGCAAAGTAAAGCAAACCTATTTGGCAGTTGTTGGAACAAATTTAAAAAGTGTTATTACAAAGATGTTTCCTTTTGTTTTGCATAGCGGTATTCAGTGGAATATCCTGCACCTCATTCGACGGGGCAAGGGCCGATATCCCTTCACCGGGACTGACCCCTTGGGTAGAAGTTTGCGTCAGGGTAATAACTTCACTATAGTCGATTACAAGTTCCTTTGCATAGCGGTATTTAGTGGAATATCCTGCACCTCATTCCACGAAGAAAGAGCCGAGATCCCTTCATCGGGAGTGACCTCTTTAGCAAAAGGTTTTCGCCACTATATTTTAAAAAGCTATCAGGTTCCTTCAGCGATATCAAGTTCGTTACGTTAAAGGTTTTTCGCCAAAAACCAGCCGTAGCCCTCCGTCACTTCTTTTGGGTATTCAGTAGTATTCAAGCTATGCATTTTAGCCAAAGTTAAGGTATAGTGTTTGGTAGCTGCTGAGTATTCATTTGTTGCATAGATAGATGAGTTAGTTTGGGACAGTCGTTCTGCCGATTGGCCAAAGTCAGGGGCATGTGCGGGTGGGTTCAAATTGACAAGATAGTGACGGGTAGAACTTGTCATGTGACTTATGACATTTTGACCAAAGCCAAGGTTATAAGAGCATGGGGCAAAAATCATATCGGGAGTTTCTAAAGAAACTGAAACTTGCCAAGTATGCGCATACCTTCTGGAGTATGAGTAACATGGATGCATTCCATCACGTTATCATGCGATGAGAGTTGGATCCCGATTCCCACTGATGAGTTGGTTTACTCTTCGGGTGATCCCGATTGATTCTTCTTTCAGGTTTGGAGGAGAATTTGACAGGACAGTGGGAGGTTTCCGGATTAGATAAAGTGATAACCATTCTGATCTAGGTTAGAGTGCACGCAGAGTGTTTCTTTTCTCTCTCTCTTTGGCAGCGACCTTTGACCGACCCTAGACTATGAATCAGTGACCAAGTTGACCAAACCTTCTTAAAATACTGGCTTTTGGATTGTCCTAGTTGCATAAGTCATTGCCACTCCTTCTTTTACCCTTTGCATTTCTCAGAACACCCGTATTACTACGGACATCCACTTCCATTGGATAGATCCATCGTATGGTTATATACGAACTCGAAGGGACTTCTTCGAGGATGGATCAAGGTTCAGGAGAAATAGAATTGGTTTATTCAGTTGTCTTTTATTATCACCTTCTCTCAGGTTGCGAGAGCTCCTTGGTTTAGGAGGGTACACCTATTACGCTTATTGGATAGTCTTATTCCAAACCATAGGCAGGTGCCGAAAGGTAGGGAATGAAGAAAACCAATTAGCCTAAGTAGGGTGTACAGAAGGAAATAACTAAAGACAAAATAAAGGGATTAGAAAGAGGGCAAAGTAAGTTGCGACTGTTATCATTCACGACCAAACCGCGTACATCGTCGCCACTCCTATTTCACCTTTAAAAGAATAATGTACTATTCAGTTGTCTTTTATCATCATCTTCTCTCAAGATACGAGTACTCCTTGGTTTAGGAGGGTACACCTATTATGCTTACTGGATAGTCTTCTTCCAAACCATAGGCTGGTGCCGAACGGTAGGGAAGAAAGAAAACCATTTAGCCTAACGATGGTGTACAGAAGGTAATGACTAAAGACAAATAAAGGGATTTGGAGAGATGGCAAAGAAATATACGGTTATAGTCATGAATTGGATTATGGAAGAGGCATTACTATGAATACCAGGATACCCCTACGAAACATTTTCATGTTTCAGTGCATTGTTAAAGTAAAACTGTTTTCCCGATTAGATACTTACTCCAAGGGTATGTATTTACCAGGTTTCATTCTCATATCTGTATGGTTTTACAGATGATGAGAGGGAGTAAGTTATTGGGAATTAGGTGATCATCCTCATTATATCGGAATTAGTTGTAATTGGTGATATTTGAGGAAATCGCCAGGGTACAGTTTTCAACCTACGACGCACAGGTTTTGGGTTGTTCAACTCAGCGGACTTATACAGAGTATTGTATGTTGTCCAAGTGTCCATCAGGACAAAGGGGTAGGTTCTCGTACTATGTTCTGTTTACTTATGACTTCTCTAGTTTTTAGACAAGTGTTTCGTAGAAATACAAGGTCTAAGTTTTGAGAAGTTGTGGGTATAAGAATAAAGTAGAGAACCAGGTGTCACAAGTATCGGGATTCTTCAAAGAGATCGAAGATGTAGATTCTTGTGATTGGTATTCAGATGATAGTAATGGTTTTGAGAAACATGTTTCTCTTTCAGGTTACTCATAATTGGATGGATTCCTAAGTTGAGTAATGCTGATTAGCTTCTTTCCATTAAGTTGATATGCACTGGAGACAGCTGCATGATTTGAATCTGGTTCTAATTAAATAAAGTGCCAAAGTTTCTATATTGGATATAGAATAGTTCGTACCTTAAAAGATGTTAAGGTACGGGGAGTTGTCCAGCTTATGCTTAAAACCAGACTCTGGATAACTCAGGGCACGTTTCTGTAATGGCTGTTTATGGGTTGACCCTGGCTATGACGAGGGTTGATATTCTACCATTTGGAAGATCAATAGTGATATTGTTCTTGACTCGCCACAGTTTTAGTAAAATGGATCTTTTTCAGAAAACAGTAGTGGGAGTTGTTCATATCAGATTTTTGCATTTTTATACCGCCCAATTTTTATCACATTACATATCGGTAGGTACTCTTGAGCCGTGTTTGCTAGTCAATTGCAGGATACAGGTTCTCGGCTCTAAACGGTGAAATCCACGGAAAAACACGACAAAACCCGGGTTCCTGCCAACCACAGATAAAACACGGATTTCCGCTCTTTATCCGTCTGTTGCCACACACCAGTTTAGGAGACAAAATGACAAATCAATTGTCACCTTCATGCACAAAGCACAATGGCAACACCAAGACCAAGAAATCTACGCGGAGCTCAAGAAAACCCATGTCCAAAATCACCTTTTGATCCACTAGAATTCTGGAAGAAATGTGGAATGATTTTCAGAAAATACATGTACCAGACAAAAGGGGACAGCAGAACAGGGCAGCACAAAAAAGCCGACAGACCAACTCACCCATAGGGCGGCGGAACCGCGGCAAAAGGGGGGTATAGGCGGCGGTTCCGCGGCCGTATGGTGGCTTCAGCCGACCACTTTTCAGGGGCTATTTGGTCTTTCTAGGTTTGTTCTGATGGTTGCCCTAGATTGCCTTTTCCATGCCTATAAATAGCCCAGAACTTTGTGAAGGAAAGGGGTCCATAATCTTGTATTTTCTTTTCTAGGTTTAGTTGTGTTTCTTCTTCCTCTTCTCATCTTTTCTCCATTAAAACTTGTAGTGAGCTTTGTGAGTGAAGAATGATGAATAAAGAAGACTCTTTTGCTATTATATCTTGTCTTGTTCTTTTATAATTGCTTGTAATTTTAATTTGTTAACTAGTTGTTGTTATTTCTTGTTCTTTCTTTCTTCTCTCTTTTCTTTATCCTTAAAACGACCATGATGCTTACGCTTGATCCTCGCCAAGGTGAGGTCGCAAATAGCTAGTTGTTATCTTCTAATCTCTTCTTTCTATCTTCCTCTTTTGTTTTGTTTTATTTTTCCGTATCATGATGTGTGAGTAGTTTCATACTTGTTAGGGTAGGATAAGGGAAGTTTGAGAGAAGGAAATCTCTCTCACTCTTTCCTTGCCCAACAGCTTAATTCAACTCCCGTTAATTGAACCACAATCCGCTCCTTACGGCACCCTATCCTACATGATAGCGGTGATTCCGTAGTGAGACCGGTTGTGGTTGAATTAACCGGAGGTTATGGCTAAGAGCCAAGAACGGACGGATAAGCACCAAAAGGAAGAACTTATGCGTTGGAAAGCCTAGCTTATACTCGCAAGTTCCTTCCTAGTCGTGCTAATCCCCGTTGTTGCCGATTACCGTAACACCGATATTAAGAGGGGCAATGAAAGATGTGGGAGACTCCTAACTCAAACTAACCTAATCCTAACCCTAACAAGCTCTCTTTACATATCATTTTACCGCTTAATTAATCACAACAAAATCTGAAAAACTGGACTTAACTCGTTAAAGCACATAGAAAAAGATTCCCATCTCCCTGCGGACGACCCGTACTCAACCGGCTAGCTACAAGCGAAACCGTCTTGATTGCGGTAATTAACTAAACTTGAACACGCAGAATCCTTAACAATCAAATGGCGCCATTGCCGGGGAGACGGTAGTTTATTTCTTTGTGTAATTTCGGATTAACTTGTGAATATAAAAACAACCGAAAAACAAAACAAAAAAAATATACTTTGTAAAAAAATCATTTTGTTATTTTTGATTAGTTTTTGTGCAAGCGTGCAGGAAAATACGGAGTTGAAGTTCAGTGCCAAAGACGTGGGAAGATAGACCCACATTTTGCGGCTACACCGCGACGGATCAAAACAAAGCAAACGGTCTACTGTAAAAATCTAGAGCAGAAACAGTGAGAAAATCAAGATTCAGCAAATCCAGACAAACAGAGGACTCCTAGATCAACACACCCAAAAATTTTGGAAGCATGATCCCTCCACATAGCCGCGGAACCGCGGCCTAAGCAGGTGTTTGGCCGCGGAACCGCGGCCATTTAGTGCCTTCAGGGTGCTAAACTTTTTAGGTACGTTTCTCTTCTTTTCCCCACTCCTCTGGAACTCCAATAAACTGTGCTTTCTGTTGCCTTCTTTGCGCAAAATTCTCTTCCCTCTTCCAATAAACTGTTCTTGTGCAGGATTCTTTGCGCCGCGCTAAAATAAAAATTGTTTGCAGTTGATTTGTTACCGCTTTGCATTCTTTAATACGGACTTAAGGGGCTTGAAACCAATTCAGATTGGGTGGGGATTTCATCACCCTTCCCAGGACCCCAAAAATCACAAAAGCATATGCATTGTCCATTGTTATTAAAAAATACTAGACTTCAGCCCTAAGGACTTCGCGCTCATTATGAGAAGTTAAACCGTGTTTAGAACCTCGCTTAAAGGTATATTGTTTACGGGGTGTCTAGGAAAGTGTTAACGGCGCAACCGCCAAAAGAGAAAGGGTTATTTAATTAAGGAACTTCGCGAAAGCGTTGGAAAACCTCCCCTTATCTCTGCACTTACCTGGCCTCGTGATCAGTGTATTTTTAAGCCTGTTTCTCGACACAGTTTCGCTTCGACAATCAAGTTCTGGAGCAGGTCTAGCAGACCTAGGAGACACTAGATCTAGGTATGATTGTGCATATCTTGTTTGTGATTGCTTAAAGCCGTAAGTCCGTACATATTTCTGTAAAGCTCTTTCTAAAAAAAAAAAAATCAAAAACTTTTATAAAAACTTGCCCTTTGTCGCCAAATCCATTTTTCACCCACCACCCTTCGTTTCTCCATTGACGTTTTCTTACCCTCACCTTCTCCGCTTTGACTATACTAAACTCGTTTAGTGTATGTCCGCTTGGACTTGGGACACTAGCGCCCGTCTAGTCCGCGTTACGTTAGTCGCTACCGACTACGCGATCGACTCAGACGTCGATACTCCGTCCACTCCTCTTTCACCTCTACCTTTGCCGGCCAACTCCGACGTTGACCGGAATTCTGTTCATACATCTTCGCCTTCACCTTCACTTTCACCAACCTTTTCTTCCGCGATGTCAGGATTTAATCCGAACATCTCTTTGACCACCCTTGGATTGGCTCCACCTCCTACGGAGACCAATAACCCACCACACCCGCCTATTGTAGCGCCGCCGCGAATTGCGCTCCAGGATCGTTTCTATCCCACCCGCTCTGCACTCCCCACCTGCCTTTCTCTTCCACCGGCCAATGGGGATAATTTTGAAATTAAGCCCCACTTCATCAACATGCTTCCACGATTTCATGGGCTTGAATCTGAAGATGCCTATATCTTCATCAACAAATTTCAAAACGTCTGTGCCATGATGAAAACCACCCAGCTGTCGGACGATGCTATACGTCTACGGGTCATTCCGTTCACTTTATGCGATCTTGCTGAAAAATGGCTGTATAGCACCGCTTCCCATTCCATAACCAGTTGGGACGAGTTTGTAAAAGCGTTTCTAAAGAAATTTTATCCGAATCACAAAACCGCAAGGATCCGCAACGAAATCAATCAATTCTCCCAGCTTCCTTCTGAACCCTTCTGGAAGTGCTTTGACCGGTACAATGACCTTCTTGTTCAGTGTCCTCACCACGGTATAGAGAAATGGCAACTTTGCCAAACCTTATACGAGGGCCTGAACCCAGCAACGAAGCAGTTGTTGGAAACCATCTGTCAGGGCCACTTCCTATCGAAATCTGACGAGGAAGCGTGGCAGTTCTTTGACGACCTTGCGGAGCAAACGCTACAATGGGAGAGCACCAGACCGACTTCTTCTTCTTCTACCTCTACTTCTACCGGTCAGTCTAGGGCAGGAATTCACCAACTTGATGTCTCTATTGCGATGAAAGCTAAAATGGCTGCAATAACAAGAAAGCTTGAAGCGATAGAGAGCAAATTCTCTTCTCCTGCTCCTACCCCTGTTCTTCCCCTTCGTACCATCTGCGCTTGTTGTTCCGATCCTTCTCACTTGACCGAAGAGTGTCCTTACAATCCTCCATCGCAAGGACAGGATCAGGTTAATGCTGCATTCCAGCAAAGACCAAGGAATGATCCATACTCTTCCACCTACAATCCCGGTTGGAGGAACCACCCTAATTTCGCCTGGAATCAGAATCAGAATCAATTCCAAGGCAACAATTTCCAAAGGGCCCCTCCGCCGCAACAACAAGCGCAACAACAAACTCAGTATCAGCAGCCCTTCCAACCCCAACCTTTCCAAAATCAGACGAACAACTTTGCACCCAACAACTCTTTTCCACCAAACAACTTTGTTCCGTCAAACAACGATAAGGTTTCCTCGCTCGAACGAAGTCTGGAGGCGTTCGTCAAACAATCGACTCAATCCACCGCAAACATCCAGTCTTCCATTCAGTCCTTAGTGCAACACACTGCCGCACATGGGCAAAGCATCAAGACCATCGAGGCCCAGATTGCACAGCTGAATGCGGCCTTAAGCGAGCGAGAGAAGGGGAAGCTCCCATCCCAACCACTCCCAAATCCCGGTCACCCACAGAATGTACATGTTGCTCTTGAACAACAGAATCATAATGTGAGTGCCGTGACCACATTGAGATCGGGAAGGATGCTGCAAAACAACATCGGCACACGGATCAATGATGACACCCCGGCCGCTTCTTCTTCTACTTCTTCTTCTTCTTCATCTCCTGCTTCTTCGTCTTCTGAGCCTATTCTCCGTTCTTCACAAGGCTCTCCTTCCTCTTCTTCTGCTCTGAACGGACCCACTTCTCACTCCACGAAAACACCTGTTCTGGGATCCGTTCCAACTCCACAATCTCCTCCACAAGCATTAGACTCAACCAATTTTAAAAATGTCCCATTTCCAAACCGGTTGAGGTCTAATAAACAAAATCCTCAAATGGAGAAGATTCTGGAGTTATTTAAGCAGGTTAACATTAACATTCCTCTTTTAGATGCTGTCCAACAAGTCCCGTCCTACGCGAAAATCTTAAAGGACTTGTGCACGAAAAAGAGGAAGTCTCAGGTACCCAAGAAAGTTTTCTTGGCTAGTGCTGTGAGTGATGCCCTTACCCAATCTTTACCACAAAAACGGAAGGACCCTGGCTGTCCTACGATTTCTATTACTATTGGGGATAAGAACATCAACCGCGCACTATTAGATCTTGGTGCCAGTGTTAACCTGCTTCCGTATTCAGTATACGAGCAATTAGGCGTCGGAGAGCTGAAACCCACGCACTGCACTCTCCAAATGGCCAACCGATCGATCACCCATCTTAGGGGTGAGCTAGAGGATGTGTTAATCAAAGTCGGGGACTTCATATTCCCCGTTGACTTCATTGTATTAGACACACAGCCTGTAGCTAACCCCCAGAATCAAATTCCGGTGATACTCGGTCGCCCATTTCTTGCAACCTCAAATGTTATGATCAATTGTTGCAATGGTTCGATGAACCTCTCTTTTGGAAACATGACGATTGAACTCAACATTTTTAGGTTGGGGAATCGGCCCGCCGAACCTAATGCTCATATACTGGACGTCTGCTCGATCCAGGAGATCACCCCAGAAGAGTGTGAATTCGAGGAGTTTCTGTTTGATCACGATAATCTTGACGCCACTAGTGCGTTTCTCTTCGAACCTGCTGCTGTTTCTGCACCCGACAACGACTACGAGTGTTTCACGTTTTCAAACGATCTTAGCCGCGCACAACCCGAGTTTGAATCTTTCGAATTTCCGGATGAGTTACCTGAACCATCCGACTCGGTCGCCTACACTCGTTTCGAACCTTTGCTGGAGTCCTTTGAGTTCGAGACCTCTGCACCAATCCTGCCTTCCATCGTTTCACCTCCAACGCTCGAACTCAAGCCTTTGCCGTCTCACCTTAAGTGTCACGCCCCGCTTTCCAGAGTACGCAAACTTGGGCACGTGACATAGCCAACCATGCTACCTGCGGGTAGGACGCATCCGTCCACAGTCACATTACGGTTGTAGAGATATCAAGAACAGTAAATAAACTAAACTAATACATGTCCAAATCCATAATAACAAGAATCAATAAACAATAAGTGGGGAAGCTAATGATCCAATACAATGAATAAACAGTACGTCCCATAATGCGGGCTCACATCTGGAAATGAAAAGCAATAAATAAACTAAATCCTAAGGACTCACTGTTCAGCCTGCTGGCTGAAGTACTCCTGCTCGGTCGACGACAAAGGTACGGAATCTGGGCCATGCAAAACCCAGACGTCAGCGCGTCATGATATCAAGTATACAGTAAAACATGGTAATAAACAATGCAAGCATGAACATGAATAAAGCAGTAATAAGAAGTAACAAGCAGGGTAATGTGCAATGGTGACTTAAACTGTCCTATCAGGTTTTCTACTCTATAGTCTTTGAAACCAATTGATGAATCGTCGATGTAACTCAATAGTATCCCGTGCGTGCCCGGGACCACGGTCATGATCCTCGGGGCTGAGTCCGAGACGTGCCGCTAAGCAGTAAAAGGTAGTAGGATGGACGAGTGATGTCAGCATCATCACTCCCGGACTGGCCAAGCCCGTAAGACTGATCAGAACAATGTATCGAACTGTTGAGTTACAAGTCGGTTTCACCTTTGATTTCCCCATACCCCCAAACTATGTATGTCAGGTCAGGTATTCAGTAGTCAAGGACTAATGCCAACAAGGTCAAGTAAAAGTAGGTCTGTCTGGATCGACAGCAGGAATGGTTAGGTTTGTCGGCATTAGGCATGAAATCATTGAACAAGTCATGTCATGGTACGACAGGATGAGTCGGTATGTATGTATATGTCAGGTGTGGCAGGGTCAGGCCAATATGTCGTGCAATCGGGTAAGTGCTCACAACCGGTATACAATCAATAACGAACAGCAGCAGGAAACAGTAAACAACAATAATAATCCATGTAAACACAATGATATTTGTATTCTCTTATTAACAGGTTCAATCATCTTTAGGGTGCAATAGCCACAATTATAAATTAAGGAAACTACATGAAATTATACTAAATATAATGATTGTCTCATGAATGATTTAACAGTTTAAACAGATATGCTTCAGTCGTTTTATTTAGTTGAAATGTGGGTTGATAGTCGGTTGATTAATTACGAGAACTATTATAACGATTCCAGGTTAAAGATAACTGCAATAATATGATATCAATTATCATCAATAGGTTGTCTTATAGTATGAATTCAATTGCGTGGCAAGACTAGATCCCGCACGCTAGCATGTTTAAGCAAGTATTCAGATACTTGCCTCGACGGTCTGCAAACGGGAACACGGATGCGATGTCGGCAGAAAACGCGATATGAAAGCACGGGCCACGGATCGAGTCCCAACAGAGATCAACGGGATCACACGGACCAGGGGGCTTCGCTGGAGCGTCGGGTTCGCCAAGACAGCACGGTCGGATTCCGGCAACGACAAAAGGGAGCGAAGTTAGCAATACGATAGGATACAAGTGACTACGACCAGCAAGGGGGATGATTTGCACAAAGGAAGGAAAGGGGACACTTACAGAGAGGTGTACCAGGTGACCCCGGCGAGCTCGACGGCGCTGGAACGCCGGCGAAGCAACGGCAGCGGCTGCAGCAAGGGTTGGAGGCTTCGGGGTGCGCAGGAGAGGGTGCTGCGGCGAGCTGGAGGAGAGGGGGTCGGCTCTGGTGGTCGAGGGGGAGAAGGAGGCGGCCCTGGTGACGACGGCGAGGTCACCGGTGCGTTCTCCGGTGAACAGCGGGGTAGGCAATGGATGAAGGCTCGGGTTGGTGGTCCGGCGAGGAGAGGAGGGCAGCGACGACGAGGTCGGGACGAGGAGGGTGAGAGGGAGTCGCGGGAGTCGTCGACGACGAGGGGTGGCGTCGACGGCGAGGTCTGCGAGGGTGGAGGCGAGGTCTGCGTTGGGTGCAGGCGTGGGAGTCGTCGGGAAAACGGGAGGAGGAAGGTGCGGCGGTTAAGGAGGCGTTGCTGGCGGCGACGGCGAGGTCGCGGTGGCGATGGTGGGCTGCGCGAGTACGATGCTAGGGTTAGGGTTGTGGGGTTTCTCGTGAAGGGAATGGGTCGGGGAAGGCGGCTGTGCATGGTTATATATATAGAGGAGAGGGAGAGAGAGAGATTAGAGAGAGAAAGGAGATTGGAGAGAGAAGGAAAGAGATTGAGGGAAGAGAGAGAGAGAGATGAGGAAAAGGAGGCGGGGCCCACGCGGTGAAAACTCGTGCTCGCGATTGGCTGCAGGGAGTTAATGAAATATTGAGAAAGATTTGTGAAGGATTTTAAGGGATATGAACTGTTAGAAATATATTCGTATATATATATTTTAGTTTATTTATTAAATTGAAACGGGCCCTTTTTGGCGCGAACTGAAACATTTCCAAATCGTGCCCGGGTTGCGCCCAAATGTTCCAAATTCAAATTATAGGATTTTAAGCGGGTTCCAAATTTTGAAAATAGGTGTTTAGTGATTAAAATGCATGTCCCCAAGTCGGACACTTGCACGCGCGCGTAGTCGCCCAAACTGGCCCGTTTAGCCAAACGGAATGGAATCTCGACACGCGGACGCTACCACGCGACTAGTGGCGACGAGTAGGCCAATATGGACATCTTAAATTTCATTTTAGGAGTTAAAAATTGTTATGTTCCAAAATGACTTAACCGGTTAAAATTTAGCCACAAACACCAGAAAATCAGGAAAATTGGAATGAGCAGTATATAACCCTCAACTAGTAATATAAATAGTATTATTGGGCTCGGGTGTTATATCATACCCAACTACAAAAAGAATTTCGTCCTCGAAATTCCAAGAATACAAGATAGCTAACTACTGGAAAAGGTGAGGGAATTAGTGTCGGATCTCGTCTTCTCGCTCCCAAGTGGATTCTCCATGCGATCGATTACCCCAAGAAACTAGCACAAGAGGGATAACCTTGTTCTTAAGAACCTTTTCTCTTCGATCCTTGATTTCAACTGGTCGCTCCTCAAAAGTTAGATCCTCCCGTACGGTCAACTCCGAATGATCCAAGACATGAGTCTCATCACGAACATACCTCCGTAGTTGAGACACATGAAACACATCGTGAACTCCTGCTAATGACGGTGGTAACGCCAACCGGTACGATACCTCTCCAACACGCTCCAAAATCTCGAAGGGTCCAACGAATCGGGGACTAAGCTTTCCCCGACTTCCAAAGCGAATCACTCCTCTAGTCGGTGATATCTTCAGGAATACCAAATCACCCACGGCGAACTCTAGAGGTCTTCTTGACGTGTCGGCCCAACTTTTCTGTCTGTCTTGAGCTGCCTTCATATGCTTCCTGATTGTATTCACCTTCTCGACTGTCCGTACCACCAAATCTGGTCCTAGTAACCTTCGTTCACCAACATCATCCCAACAAACCGGCGAACGGCACTTACGACCATACAACGCTTCAAACGGAGCCATCTGAATTGTCGCTTGGAAGCTATTGTTGTACGAAAACTCCACCAGGTATAGATGATCCTCCCAAGAACCTTTGAAGTCTAACATGCAAGCCCTCAACATATCTTCAAGGGTCTGGATCGTTCTCTCTGATTGTCCATCAGTCTGAGGATGATAAGCTGTGCTAAACTTCAATCGAGTCCCAAAACTTTCTTGTAAGCTCCTCTAAAAGTGCGACAAGAACCGAGTGTCCCGATCGGACACGATGCTTACCGGTACTCCATGCAATCTGACAATCTCCTGCATGTACCGCTCTGCCAAAGTCTCTGTCGATTGACCAACCCGGAAAGGAATAAAGTGAGCTGCCTTGGTCAACCGATCGACAATCACCCATACTGCATTGTTGCCCTTGGACTCCGCGGTAAAGCCGTCACGAAATCCATGGTTATATGTTCCCACTTCCACTGAGGAATCGGAAGTGGTTGCAACAAACCAGCAACCCTTTGGTGTTCAGCCTTGACTTGCTGACACACCAAGCACTTAGCCACGAAGCGAGCAATTTCCCGTTTCATATCTTCCCACCAGAAATGCTGTCGAATATCTCGGTACATCTTTGTCCCTCCTGGATGTACAGAGTAAGCTGAACTGTGTGCCTCCTTCATAAGCTCTTCACGCATATCTCCTTTTGGCACACACACACGGCTACCATATCTCAACGAACCATCTTCATGGATCAGTAAATCGGTTCGTAGTCCGGCTTCAACCTGCTCTCGAGACTTTTGCAGTCTAGGATCCTGCGATTGCGCCGCTTTAATCTTCTCAACTAAGGACGATTGTACTTGCAACTGCATCAACTGTCCTGTAGCACGCGGTAGCACAACCTCCAAGTCAAATCTCTGAAACTCCTCAATGATCTCTCTCCGTGTAGTCAATAACTGAATTGCTGGTAACCGACTTAGCGCATCTGGCACGACGTTAACTTTTCCCGGATGGTACTTAAGATCAAGGTCGTATTCGGCCATCAGCTCCAACCATCTGCGTTGCCTCATGTTCAACTCCTTCTGAGTGAACACATACTTCAAACTCTTGTGATCCGTAAAGACTTCAACTCTCTCGCCCAGAAGGTAGTGTCTCCAATTCTTCAGGGCGAAGATCACGGCTGCAAGCTCCAAGTCGTGAGTCGGATAGTTCTTCTCATGAGTCTTCAGCTGTCTCGATGCGTAAGCGACGACTTTCCCGTTCTGCATTAAAACACATCCCAATCCTTTTTCAGATGCGTCGCGGTGAAACACCAGTCCTCCTGAATTATCCGGTACGGTCAGGATCGGGGCGGTTATCAACTTCTGCTTCAACGTCTCGAAGGCCAATGCACATCCATCCGTCCAAACAAACGGTACCTCCTTACGCGTAAGCTTGGTTAACGGCTCAGCTAAACGAGCGAAGTTCTCCACAAATCTTCTATAGTAACCGGCGAGTCCAAGAAAACTTCTTTTCTTCGCAACATTCTTTGGAGCAAGCCAATCCCGAACTGCTGCAATCTCTTTCGGGATCGACGGCGATTCCATCGCCCGACACGACATGCCCCAGAAACTTCACTTCTTCCAGCCAGAATTCGCACTTACTCATCTTCGCGAATAACTTCTCTTGTCTCAGCGTCTGCAGTGCGATCCTTCTTCTTCACTACAAGAACTGGAGCTCCCCAAGGTGAGTTGCTGCTTCGAATCCATTCCTTCTCGAGTAATTCACCAACTTGTTTCTTAACTTCTTCCAATTCCACCGGTGCCATCGGATAATAAGATTTTGATACTGGCGCTGCACCAGGAATAAGGTCAATCGCAAACTCCACATCTCGCTTCGGCGGTAAGCCCGAAATATCTTCAAACACATCCATAAAGTCGCGGACAACTGCCGGCTCTTCACTATTATCCACTACCATAGCCGCAAGAACACTGTTCGTCGGCCTAGCCCTAAACTCGACTGGCCCGACAGAACTGCTTCCTCCAATGAAAGTAAACTCAGGGTGCCCGGGAATCTGGAAAATTACCTTCCTTGCCCTACAATCAATGTGTGTGTGGAAAGTGCCAAGAAAATCCATTCCCAAAACTACATCATAACTGCCCGTATCAATCACCAAGAAATCTGCAAAAAGCTCTCGTCCGCAAACAACAACCGTACAATCTCTACATTCCTTACTAGCTATGATTTTCCCATTCCCAGTGTGTATGTCCCAGAAACTAGACAAGGTCGTGCAGGTGATCGAGTGTGTAGTTATAAATTTGGACGACATAAAACAGTGGGATGCTCCGGAATCAAATAATGCCAATGCGGGAAAACCATGAACGAGTAAATCACCTGAAACCACTTCTCCCGATGCCTTAGCTTCTTCAGCTGTCAACGTGAACGCTCGAGCCTGCTGTGGTCCTTGAGTAAGCGGTTCCTGTCCTTGGAACGGTCCCTGCGGAGGCTTCTGTGTATCATCCTTTGTGCGAGGCTTCGACGGACAAGCATCAACGGTGTGATCTGCCGCTCCACATCTAAAACAGAGTCCCAGCCTCATACGACACTTCTTTCGCACATGTCCGGGTTTATGGCAGTATCTACATATCACTCTCCCCTTCCGATCACCCATACTCGTTTTCTTCATTGGTGCTACGCTGCGCCTGTTCACCGGAATACTTCTACGTACGGACGTGGGGTCCCGCACAAATGCTGGTTCCAGCTCGATTTGTTCCTTTAGTTTCTCCAGCAATCCCCTTATCACTCTTTGCCTGGCGGCTAAGACCGCACGCCCTGGGTCCATCTCCAAATTCTGATCGGCCATATTCCTGGAAATCAAAGTGCCCAACATTAGCATGATGATAGTTTTCGAGTATAGATCAAGGCTAGAACTCCAAGATACTTAAATAGAGTACTGTATTGTAGCTATGCCGCGGTATCATAGCCGCAATTACTTAACTCCACCCAAGTCGCCCAAGTCCTAGGGATAACAAGAAATCAGGTTTCCGAGTCGACATGCAAAGTAAGTTTGCACGTCGTAAAAGATATAATCAGGAAGAATGTGATTCAAGAATGGTAAAACGGTCAATGTGGCTGGACATGTTTCCTAAACACGGGTATTCTGATTCGTGTATTGGGTACAATACCCAACTACAAAAGAATCAACCCGACTAACCTATGGCTCTGATACCAAAAAAACCATGTCACGCCCCGCTTCCCAGAGTACGCAAACTTGGGCACGTGACATAGCCAACCATGCTACCTGCGGGTAGGACGCATCCGTCCACAGTCACATTACGGTTGTAGAGATATCAAGAACAGTAAATAAACTAAACTAATATATGTCCAAATCCATAATAACAAGAATCAATAAACAATAAGTGCGGAAGCTAATGATCCAATACAATGAATAAACAGTACGTCCCATAATGCGGGCTCACATCTGGAAATGAAAAGCAATAAATAAACTAAATCCTAAGGACTCACTGTTCAGCCTGCTGGCTGAAGTACTCCTGCTCGGTCGACGACAAAGGTACGGAATCTGGGCCATGCAAAACCCAGACGTCAGCGCGTCATGATATCAAGTATACAGTAAAACATGGTAATAAACAATGCAAGCATGAACATGAATAAAGCAGTAATAAGAAGTAACAAGCAGGGTAATGTGCAATGGTGACTTAAACTGTCCTATCAGGTTTTCTACTCTATAGTCTTTGAAACCAATTGATGAATCGTCGATGTAACTCAATAGTATCCCGTGCGTGCCCGGGACCACGGTCATGATCCTCGGGGCTGAGTCCGAGACGTGCCGCTAAGCAGTAAAAGGTAGTAGGATGGACGAGTGATGTCAGCATCATCACTCCCGGACTGGCCAAGCCCGTAAGACTGATCAGAACAATGTATCGAACTGTTGAGTTACAAGTCGGTTTCACCTTTGATTTCCCCATACCCCCAAACTATGTATGTCAGGTCAGGTATTCAGTAGTCAAGGACTAATGCCAACAAGGTCAAGTAAAAGTAGGTCTGTCTGGATCGACAGCAGGAATGGTTAGGTTTGTCGGCATTAGGCATGAAATCATTGAACAAGTCATGTCATGGTACGACAGGATGAGTCGGTATGTATGTATATGTCAGGTGTGGCAGGGTCAGGCCAATATGTCGTGCAATCGGGTAAGTGCTCACAACCGGTATACAATCAATAACGAACAGCAGCAGGAAACAGTAAACAACAATAATAATCCATGTAAACACAATGATATTTGTATTCTCTTATTAACAGGTTCAATCATCTTTAGGGTGCAATAGCCACAATTATAAATTAAGGAAACTACATGAAATTATACTAAATATAATGATTGTCTCATGAATGATTTAACAGTTTAAACAGATATGCTTCAGTCGTTTTATTTAGTTGAAATGTGGGTTGATAGTCGGTTGATTAATTACGAGAACTATTATAACGATTCCAGGTTAAAGATAACTGCAATAATATGATATCAATTATCATCAATAGGTTGTCTTATAGTATGAATTCAATTGCGTGGCAAGACTAGATCCCGCACGCTAGCATGTTTAAGCAAGTATTCAGATACTTGCCTCGACGGTCTGCAAACGGGAACACGGATGCGATGTCGGCAGAAAACGCGATATGAAAGCACGGGCCACGGATCGAGTCCCAACAGAGATCAACGGGATCACACGGACCAGGGGGCTTCGCTGGAGCGTCGGGTTCGCCAAGACAGCACGGTCGGATTCCGGCAACGACAAAAGGGAGCGAAGTTAGCAATACGATAGGATACAAGTGACTACGACCAGCAAGGGGGATGATTTGCACAAAGGAAGGAAATGGGACACTTACAGAGAGGTGTACCAGGTGACCCCGGCGAGCTCGACGGCGCTGGAACGCCGGCGAAGCAACGGCAGCGGCTGCAGCAAGGGTTGGAGGCTTCGGGGTGCGCAGGAGAGGGTGCTGCGGCGAGCTGGAGGAGAGGGGGTCGGCTCTGGTGGTCGAGGGGGAGAAGGAGGCGGCCCTGGTGACGACGGCGAGGTCACCGGTGCGTTCTCCGGTGAACAGCGGGGTAGGCAATGGATGAAGGCTCGGGTTGGTGGTCCGGCGAGGAGAGGAGGGCAGCGACGACGAGGTCGGGACGAGGAGGGTGAGAGGGAGTCGCGGGAGTCGTCGACGACGAGGGGTGGCGTCGACGGCGAGGTCTGCGAGGGTGGAGGCGAGGTCTGCGTTGGGTGCAGGCGCGGGAGTCGTCGGGAAAACGGGAGGAGGAAGGTGCGGCGGTTGAGGAGGCGTTGCTGGCGGCGACGGCGAGGTCGCGGTGGCGATGGTGGGCTGCGCGAGTACGATGCTAGGGTTAGGGTTATGGGGTTTCTCGTGAAGGGAATGGGTCGGGGAAGGCGGCTGTGCATGGTTATATATATAGAGGAGAGGGAGAGAGAGAGATTAGAGAGAGAAAGGAGATTGGAGAGAGAAGGAAAGAGATTGAGGGAAGAGAGAGAGAGAGATGAGGAAAAGGAGGCGGGGCCCACGCGGTGAAAACTCGTGCTCGCGATTGGCTGCAGGGAGTTAATGAAATATTGAGAAAGATTTGTGAAGGATTTTAAGGGATATGAACTGTTAGAAATATATTCGTATATATATATTTTAGTTTATTTATTAAATTGAAACGGGCCCTTTTTGGCGCGAACTGAAACATTTCCAAATCGTGCCCGGGTTGCGCCCAAATGTTCCAAATTCAAATTATAGGATTTAAGCGGGTTCCAAATTTTGAAAATAGGTGTTTAGTGATTAAAATGCATGCCCCCAAGTCGGACACTTGCACGCGCGCGTAGTCGCCCAAACTGGCCCGTTTAGCCAAACGGAATGGAATCTCGACACGCGGACGCTACCACGCGACTAGTGGCGACGAGTAGGCCAATATGGACATCTTAAATTTCATTTTAGGAGTTAAAAATTGTTATGTTCCAAAATGACTTAACCGGTTAAAATTTAGCCACAAACACCAGAAAATCAGGAAAATTGGAATGAGCAGTATATAACCCTCAACTAGTAATATAAATAGTATTATTGGGCTCGGGTGTTATATCATACCCAACTACAAAAAGAATTTCGTCCTCGAAATTCCAAGAATACAAGATAGCTAACTACTGGAAAAGGTGAGGGAATTAGTGTCGGATCTCGTCTTCTCGCTCCCAAGTGGATTCTCCATGCGATCGATTACCCCAAGAAACTAGCACAAGAGGGATAACCTTGTTCTTAAGAACCTTTTCTCTTCGATCCTTGATTTCAACTGGTCGCTCCTCAAAAGTTAGATCCTCCCGTACGGTCAACTCCGAATGATCCAAGACATGAGTCTCATCACGAACATACCTCCGTAGTTGAGACACATGAAACACATCGTGAACTCCTGCTAATGACGGTGGTAACGCCAACCGGTACGATACCTCTCCAACACGCTCCAAAATCTCGAAGGGTCCAACGAATCGGGGACTAAGCTTTCCCCGACTTCCAAAGCGAATCACTCCTCTAGTCGGTGATATCTTCAGGAATACCAAATCACCCACGGCGAACTCTAGAGGTCTTCTTGACGTGTCGGCCCAACTTTTCTGTCTGTCTTGAGCTGCCTTCATATGCTTCCTGATTGTATTCACCTTCTCGACTGTCCGTACCACCAAATCTGGTCCTAGTAACCTTCGTTCACCAACATCATCCCAACAAACCGGCGAACGGCACTTACGACCATACAACGCTTCAAACGGAGCCATCTGAATTGTCGCTTGGAAGCTATTGTTGTACGAAAACTCCACCAGGTATAGATGATCCTCCCAAGAACCTTTGAAGTCTAACATGCAAGCCCTCAACATATCTTCAAGGGTCTGGATCGTTCTCTCTGATTGTCCATCAGTCTGAGGATGATAAGCTGTGCTAAACTTCAATCGAGTCCCAAAACTTTCTTGTAAGCTCCTCCAAAAGTGCGACAAGAACCGAGTGTCCCGATCGGACACGATGCTTACCGGTACTCCATGCAATCTGACAATCTCCTGCATGTACCGCTCTGCCAAAGTCTCTGTCGATTGACCAACCCGGAAAGGAATAAAGTGAGCTGCCTTGGTCAACCGATCGACAATCACCCATACTGCATTGTTGCCCTTGGACTCCGCGGTAAAGCCGTCACGAAATCCATGGTTATATGTTCCCACTTCCACTGAGGAATCGGAAGTGGTTGCAACAAACCAGCAACCCTTTGGTGTTCAGCCTTGACTTGCTGACACACCAAGCACTTAGCCACGAAGCGAGCAATTTCCCGTTTCATATCTTCCCACCAGAAATGCTGTCGAATATCTCGGTACATCTTTGTCCCTCCTGGATGTACAGAGTAAGCTGAACTGTGTGCCTCCTTCATAAGCTCTTCACGCATATCTCCTTTTGGCACACACACACGGCTACCATATCTCAACGAACCATCTTCATGGATCAGTAAATCGGTTCGTAGTCCGGCTTCAACCTGCTCTCGAGACTTTTGCAGTCTAGGATCCTGCGATTGCGCCGCTTTAATCTTCTCAACTAAGGACGATTGTACTTGCAACTGCATCAACTGTCCTGTAGCACGCGGTAGCACAACCTCCAAGTCAAATCTCTGAAACTCCTCAATGATCTCTCTCCGTGTAGTCAATAACTGAATTGCTGGTAACCGACTTAGCGCATCTGGCACGACGTTAACTTTTCCCGGATGGTACTTAAGATCAAGGTCGTATTCGGCCATCAGCTCCAACCATCTGCGTTGCCTCATGTTCAACTCCTTCTGAGTGAACACATACTTCAAACTCTTGTGATCCGTAAAGACTTCAACTCTCTCGCCCAGAAGGTAGTGTCTCCAATTCTTCAGGGCGAAGATCACGGCTGCAAGCTCCAAGTCGTGAGTCGGATAGTTCTTCTCATGAGTCTTCAGCTGTCTCGATGCGTAAGCGACGACTTTCCCGTTCTGCATTAAAACACATCCCAATCCTTTTTCAGATGCGTCGCGGTGAAACACCAGTCCTCCTGAATTATCCGGTACGGTCAGGATCGGGGCGGTTATCAACTTCTGCTTCAACGTCTCGAAGGCCAATGCACATCCATCCGTCCAAACAAACGGTACCTCCTTACGCGTAAGCTTGGTTAACGGCTCAGCTAAACGAGCGAAGTTCTCCACAAATCTTCTATAGTAACCGGCGAGTCCAAGAAAACTTCTTTTCTTCGCAACATTCTTTGGAGCAAGCCAATCCCGAACTGCTGCAATCTCTTTCGGGATCGACGGCGATTCCATCGCCCGACACGACATGCTCCAGAAACTTCACTTCTTCCAGCCAGAATTCGCACTTACTCATCTTCGCGAATAACTTCTCTTGTCTCAGCGTCTGCAGTGCGATCCTTCTTCTTCACTACAAGAACTGGAGCTCCCCAAGGTGAGTTGCTGCTTCGAATCCATTCCTTCTCGAGTAATTCACCAACTTGTTTCTTAACTTCTTCCAATTCCACCGGTGCCATCGGATAATAAGATTTTGATACTGGCGCTGCACCAGGAATAAGGTCAATCGCAAACTCCACATCTCGCTTCGGCGGTAAGCCCGAAATATCTTCAAACACATCCATAAAGTCGCGGACAACTGCCGGCTCTTCACTATTATCCACTACCATAGCCGCAAGAACACTGTTCGTCGGCCTAGCCCTAAACTCGACTGGCCCGACAGAACTGCTTCCTCCAATGAAAGTAAACTCAGGGTGCCCGGGAATCTGGAAAATTACCTTCCTTGCCCTACAATCAATGTGTGTGTGGAAAGTGCCAAGAAAATCCATTCCCAAAACTACATCATAACTGCCCGTATCAATCACCAAGAAATCTGCAAAAAGCTCTCGTCCGCAAACAACAACCGTACAATCTCTACATTCCTTACTAGCTATGATTTTCCCATTCCCAGTGTGTATGTCCCAGAAACTAGACAAGGTCGTGCAGGTGATCGAGTGTGTAGTTATAAATTTGGACGACATAAAACAGTGGGATGCTCCGGAATCAAATAATGCCAATGCGGGAAAACCATGAACGAGTAAATCACCTGAAACCACTTCTCCCGATGCCTTAGCTTCTTCAGCTGTCAACGTGAACGCTCGAGCCTGCTGTGGTCCTTGAGTAAGCGGTTCCTGTCCTTGGAACGGTCCTTGCGGAGGCTTCTGTGTATCATCCTTTGTGCGAGGCTTCGACGGACAAGCATCAACGGTGTGATCTGCCGCTCCACATCTAAAACAGAGTCCCAGCCTCATACGACACTTCTTTCGCACATGTCCGGGTTTATGGCAGTATCTACATATCACTCTCCCCTTCCGATCACCCATACTCGTTTTCTTCATTGGTGCTACGCTGCGCCTGTTCACCGGAATACTTCTACGTACGGACGTGGGGTCCCGCACAAATGCTGGTTCCAGCTCGATTTGTTCCTTTAGTTTCTCCAGCAATCCCCTTATCACTCTTTGCCTGGCGGCTAAGACCGCACGCCCTGGGTCCATCTCCAAATTCTGATCGGCCATATTCCTGGAAATCAAAGTGCCCAACATTAGCATGATGATAGTTTTCGAGTATAGATCAAGGCTAGAACTCCAAGATACTTAAATAGAGTACTGTATTGTAGCTATGCCGCGGTATCATAGCCGCAATTACTTAACTCCACCCAAGTCGCCCAAGTCCTAGGGATAACAAGAAATCAGGTTTCCGAGTCGACATGCAAAGTAAGTTTGCACGTCGTAAAAGATATAATCAGGAAGAATGTGATTCAAGAATGGTAAAACGGTCAATGTGGCTGGACATGTTTCCTAAACACGGGTATTCTGATTCGTGTATTGGGTACAATACCCAACTACAAAAGAATCAACCCGACTAACCTATGGCTCTGATACCAAAAAAACCATGTCACGCCCCGCTTCCCAGAGTACGCAAACTTGGGCACGTGACATAGCCAACCATGCTACCTGCGGGTAGGACGCATCCGTCCACAGTCACATTACGGTTGTAGAGATATCAAGAACAGTAAATAAACTAAACTAATATATGTCCAAATCCATAATAACAAGAATCAATAAACAATAAGTGCGGAAGCTAATGATCCAATACAATGAATAAACAGTACGTCCCATAATGCGGGCTCACATCTGGAAATGAAAAGCAATAAATAAACTAAATCCTAAGGACTCACTGTTCAGCCTGCTGGCTGAAGTACTCCTGCTCGGTCGACGACAAAGGTACGGAATCTGGGCCATGCAAAACCCAGACGTCAGCGCGTCATGATATCAAGTATACAGTAAAACATGGTAATAAACAATGCAAGCATGAACATGAATAAAGCAGTAATAAGAAGTAACAAGCAGGGTAATGTGCAATGGTGACTTAAACTGTCCTATCAGGTTTTCTACTCTATAGTCTTTGAAACCAATTGATGAATCGTCGATGTAACTCAATAGTATCCCGTGCGTGCCCGGGACCACGGTCATGATCCTCGGGGCTGAGTCCGAGACGTGCCGCTAAGCAGTAAAAGGTAGTAGGATGGACGAGTGATGTCAGCATCATCACTCCCGGACTGGCCAAGCCCGTAAGACTGATCAGAACAATGTATCGAACTGTTGAGTTACAAGTCGGTTTCACCTTTGATTTCCCCATACCCCCAAACTATGTATGTCAGGTCAGGTATTCAGTAGTCAAGGACTAATGCCAACAAGGTCAAGTAAAAGTAGGTCTGTCTGGATCGACAGCAGGAATGGTTAGGTTTGTCGGCATTAGGCATGAAATCATTGAACAAGTCATGTCATGGTACGACAGGATGAGTCGGTATGTATGTATATGTCAGGTGTGGCAGGGTCAGGCCAATATGTCGTGCAATCGGGTAAGTGCTCACAACCGGTATACAATCAATAACGAACAGCAGCAGGAAACAGTAAACAACAATAATAATCCATGTAAACACAATGATATTTGTATTCTCTTATTAACAGGTTCAATCATCTTTAGGGTGCAATAGCCACAATTATAAATTAAGGAAACTACATGAAATTATACTAAATATAATGATTGTCTCATGAATGATTTAACAGTTTAAACAGATATGCTTCAGTCGTTTTATTTAGTTGAAATGTGGGTTGATAGTCGGTTGATTAATTACGAGAACTATTATAACGATTCCAGGTTAAAGATAACTGCAATAATATGATATCAATTATCATCAATAGGTTGTCTTATAGTATGAATTCAATTGCGTGGCAAGACTAGATCCCGCACGCTAGCATGTTTAAGCAAGTATTCAGATACTTGCCTCGACGGTCTGCAAACGGGAACACGGATGCGATGTCGGCAGAAAACGCGATATGAAAGCACGGGCCACGGATCGAGTCCCAACAGAGATCAACGGGATCACACGGACCAGGGGGCTTCGCTGGAGCGTCGGGTTCGCCAAGACAGCACGGTCGGATTCCGGCAACGACAAAAGGGAGCGAAGTTAGCAATACGATAGGATACAAGTGACTACGACCAGCAAGGGGGATGATTTGCACAAAGGAAGGAAAGGGGACACTTACAGAGAGGTGTACCAGGTGACCCCGGCGAGCTCGACGGCGCTGGAACGCCGGCGAAGCAACGGCAGCGGCTGCAGCAAGGGTTGGAGGCTTCGGGGTGCGCGGGAGAGGGTGCTGCGGCGAGCTGGAGGAGAGGGGGTCGGCTCTGGTGGTCGAGGGGGAGAAGGAGGCGGCCCTGGTGACGACGGTGAGGTCGCCGGTGCGTTCTCCGGTGAACAGTGGGGTAGGCAATGGATGAAGGCTCGGGTTGGTGGTCCGGCGAGGAGAGGAGGGCAGCGACGACGAGGTCTGGACGAGGAGGGTGAGAGGGAGTCGCGGGAGTCGTCGACGACGAGGGGTGGCGTCGAAGGCGAGGTCTGCGAGGGTGGAGGCGAGGTCTGCGTTGGGTGCAGGCGCGGGAGTCGTCGGGAAAACGGGAGGAGGAAGGTGCGGCGGTCGAGGAGGCGTTGCTGGCGGCGACGGCGAGGTCGCGGTGGCGATGGTGGGCTGCGCGAGTACGATGCTAGGGTTAGGGTTGTGGGGTTTCTCGTGAAGGGAATGGGTCGGGGAAGGCGGCTGTGCATGGTTATATATATAGAGGAGAGGGAGAGAGAGAGATTAGAGAGAGAAAGGAGATTGGAGAGAGAAGGAAAGAGATTGAGGGAAGAGAGAGAGAGAGATGAGGAAAAGGAGGCGGGGCCCACGCGGTGAAAACTCGTGCTCGCGATTGGCTGCAGGGAGTTAATGAAATATTGAGAAAGATTTGTGAAGGATTTTAAGGGATATGAACTGTTAGAAATATATTCGTATATATATATATTTTAGTTTATTTATTAAATTGAAACGGGCCCTTTTTGGCGCGAACTGAAACATTTCCAAATCGTGCCCGGGTTGCGCCCAAATGTTCCAAATTCAAATTATAGGATTTTAAGCGGGTTCCAAATTTTGAAAGTAGGTGTTTAGTGATTAAAATGCATGCCCCCAAGTCGGACACTTGCACGCGCGCGTAGTCGCCCAAACTGGCCCGTTTAGCCAAACGGAACGGAATCTCGACACGCGGATGCTACCACGCGACTAGTGGCGACGAGTAGGCCAACATGGACATCTTAAATTTCATTTTAGGAGTTAAAAATTGTTATGTTCCAAAATGACTTAACCGGTTAAAATTTAGCCACAAACACCAGAAAATCAGGAAAATTGGAATGAGCAGTATATAACCCTCAACTAGTAATATAAATAGTATTATTGGGCTCGGGTGTTACATTAAGTACGCTTACTTAGGTGAGAACGAGACCCTCCCTGTCATCATTTCGGCTTCTCTAGCTCCCGAGCAAGAGAGAGCCCTTCTCGCGGTCTTGCACAGCAACAGGCAAGCTTTTGGCTGGTCCATGGCGGACATCAAGGGGATTAGTCCCCTGATCGTTGAGCATCATATTCATCTGATGGATGATGCCAAACCAGCCCGGGATCCACAAAGACGTCTCAATCCAGTCATGAAAGAGGCTGTGAAGAAGGAGATCGTAAAATGTCTAGATAGTGGTATCATTTACTCTATCTCTGATAGCCAGTGGATTAGCCCCATCCACGTTGTCCCCAAGAAGTCGGGCATTACGGTCATAACCAACGAGGCGAACGAGTTAATCCCTACTCGCACCCAAACTGGGTGGCGAGTGTGCATTGATTACAGAAAACTCAACGCCGCAACGCGGAAAGTCCACTTTCCGCTACCTTTCATTGGCCAGATGCTTGAACGATTGGCCGGACACGAGTACTACTGCTTTCTTGATGGCTACTCCGGCTATAATCAAATTCCCATCGCCGAAAAAGACCAGGACAAGACCACTTTCACTTGTCCTTTCGGCACGTTTGCATATCGACGCATGCCCTTTGGGTTATGCAATGCTCCCGCTACCTTCCAGCGGTGTATGATGGGAATCTTCTCAGACATGGTGGAAAAATTTTTGGAGATTTTCATGGATGATTTCTCCATCTTCGGCGATTCCTTCAACGAGTGTTTGCTGCATCTTGACGCTGTCCTTACCCGATGTAAGGACAAGAATCTCACTTTGAACTGGGAGAAATGCTACTTCATGGTGTGCGAAGGTATTGTCTTAGGACATATCATCTCGCAAAATGGCATAGAGGTTGACAAAGCAAAGTTTGAGGTCATTTCCAATCTACCTCCTCCCCGATGCGTCAGAGATATCCGAGCCTTCCTTGGCCATGCCGGTTTCTATAGACGGTTCATCAAGGACTTTAGCAAGATTGCTAGGCCCTTGACCCTTTTGCTGGCCAAGGATACGCCATTCGACTTCAACTCGAGCTGTGCGACTGCATTCGAGTCATTGAAACGCTCACTCACTTCTGCTCCCGTTCTTTCTTCCCCTAAATGGACGCACCCATTTGAGATTATGTGCGATGCATCCGACTTTGCCATTGGTGCTGTCCTTGGACAACACATCAACAAGATGCCGCACGTAATCTATTATGCGAGCCGCACCTTGAACGACGCCCAACTCAATTATAAAACAACTGAGAAGGAATTCTTTGCTGTTGTATTTGCTTTAGGAAAGTTCAGGCCTTACCTCATCGGCTCTCCAGTCATTGTCTACACAGACCATTCTGCTCTGCGCCATCTTTTTGCGAAGAAAGATGCAAAATCTCAGTTAATCCGTTGGATCCTCTTGCTTAAAGAGTTTTACCTTGTCATTAAGGACAAACGAGGATGTGAAAATGTGGTTGCCGACCATCTCTCACGACTTCCTTCTTCGCCTTCGCTTCCAATTCCGATCAATGACGTTTTCCCGGATGAACAGCTCTTGACAGTATCTTGTGAACCCTGGTTCGCAGATATTGTGAATTATTTGGCCACGGGATTACTACCGACTGAATGGTCAAGTCAGGACAGACTTCGCTTCTTATCCCAAGTAAAACACTTTTACTGGGACGAACCCTATCTGTTCAAGTACTGTCCCGACCAGATTATTCGTCGGTGTGTCCCTGACGAGGAATTCAAGAGTGTGCTGTCATTTTGCCACGATCAAGCGTGTGGCGGGCATTTTGGGCCCAGAAAGACAGCTGAGAAGATCTTGCAATGTGGTTTCTACTGGCCACAACTCTTCAAAGATGCTCATGACTATTGCAAGACTTGCTCCCGGTGCCAACACATGGGCCGGATATCCCGGAGGAACGAGATGCCGCTCCACCCAATCTTGGTTGTGGAGATTTTCGATGTTTGGGGGATAGATTTCATGGGGCCGTTTCCCAGCTCTTGTGGGAAGTTGTACATCCTTCTCGCTGTTGATTACGTCTCTAAATGGGTCGAGGCTGTGCCCAGCCGGACTAACGACAACAAGGTTGTCGTTAGGTTTCTTAAAGAAAACATTTTCTCCCGATTTGGGCACCCCCGAGCGATCATTAGCGACAATGGAAGTCATTTCTGCAACAAAACTTTCGAGGCCTTGATGCGGAAATACTCCATTAATCATAAGCTATCCACGCCCTACCACCCCCAAACCTGCGGGCAGGCCGAAGTTTCAAATCGGCAAATCAAGCAGATACTGGAGAAGACGGTTTCCAAGAACCGTAAGGATTGGTCGCTGAAACTCACGGATGCCCTTTGGGCATTTCGAACCGCTTATAAGACCGACCTTGGCATGTCTCCCTATCGGCTTGTGTACGGAAAAGCCTGCCACCTACCTGTCGAAATAGAGCATCACGCATTTTGGGCGATAAAGGAGCTGAATCTGTCTCTCGAGGATGCGGGCAGCCATCGGAAGCTGCAGTTGAATGAATTGAGCGAGCTTAGGGATGAGGCTTACGATAACGCGGTAGTCGTTAAGAATTGAACGAAGGTGTTTCACGATAAACACCTTTTGCGCAAAACCTTCGTACCTAGTCAGCAGGTACTGCTTTACGACACCCGACTTCACTTCCATCCAGGAAAGCTCAGATCTCGCTGGAAAGGGCCGTATTTTGTGCGGAATGTGTATCCGCAGGGCGCTGTGGATTTGGAAAATCCAAAGGACGGTTCATTTTTCAAAGTGAATGGACACCGACTCAAACCGTACCTTAGCGCCGAACCAACAGAGGAGCTCCTGTTCTTACAGGAGCCGGTTTACCTTGCATGATCTTCCTCTGCCTACCACCAAACTTCGGTTATCCAGCCAAGAACAGTGGACACTGTTCCAAATAAGTTTGGGGGTATGTATAAACCATTTTGTATATATTTGTGTATATTCTTTTTCTTTTCCTTAAAAACGAAAACAAAAAAAAAATTGTGTATCGCTAACCGACAATTTTGAACCTTCAAATGATCTTTTCATGCAATGACAGTGAGGACACTGTCCAGTTTAAGTTTGGGGGTACGCTCGGTACGCATTTCTTACCTTCGCATTCATATGTATATTTTGCATCTGCATATTAAAATCCATAAAATCCATAAAAATCTGAAAATTTTCTAAAAACATAAAAACTTTTTTGTCAAGTTAGCTAGTGGGAGAACTCTGATTCAACATCTCGACGGTTTTGTTTGATAAAATAAGAATAACTAAATCTTATATTTAGATTTTGAAAACCTGAAAGATAACTCTCCTTTGAAGTTAACTATAGCTGATATACGTCTTTACATCACACTACACGTGTCGTGAGTTTTTGGGAATTAGATGACAAGTCTTTTATGTTTAAAAACTTTTAAACAGATAAATGATTTTCTGAGGATCAAATAGGTTTGTTCGGAAATAAGTAATATCAAGAATAGTTTATGAAGCGAGTGAATATGAAGGAATGTTATTGATTCCTTAATTGGAACTAGGTCTGAAAAATAACCCATCTGGAACTTGATTGTAATGATTACACACCAAAACCCACTAAACACGTCTTTTATCCAAAAAATAACTGAACTGCCGGTTATATCTCCGTTCGTATTAAATCATCTGATTTTCACGCCAAACTGTCTTTTGTTTTTGGACCTAGGTAACTTGAGTAATTAAGTCCGCTGGGGTGTTTTTACACCTAATGCCCTAAAACCAACTGGTTTGGGTGCATTGGCCCAAAGCTCGCTAAGAAGCCTAGAAAGTTCAGATAAAAACAAAGTCAAGCAAGTGTTCTCTCCGAGTTAAAATTCCTAACGGTTCTTTGTGTGAGAATAATCTTGATAAAAGACAGGCTTTTATAAAAATTTTAGCGAAGATATGAAGGTTTTATTCTATGATAAAGACTATTGCACGTTCACAGAAGTGTGTATGAAATGAAAACAAGAAAAAAGGTGGAGTGAAAAATAAGACCTAGTTTCTTGTTACGGAAGATAGAAATTCTAAAGTTGAAACTTTACTGGAAAACGAAACTTGAAAAATGCTTAACTCTTTATAAAACTTATGTGATCCATTTAAAATTGTTATCTGGGATTTATTGTGTGACATAATGACTTTATTCGGCCTTTCGGGAACTTAACGACACTATTTACACTGCACGTAAAGACATATAAAATCTGTAGTTAAATAAGAAGCGAGGTGTGAAAAATAAAGGTTTGATAGTCTAGACTTGGGATTATAGAATTGTTATTTTCTGAAACAAAACTTTAGGGTTTGAATCTTAGTTGTTTTACAAAACTAGCTTGACTGGATTTTGTGAGTAGTATCCGCTGAAAACCCTCAGGAGACAACACTCCTCCTACTAGGGACACCTAGAGGTTTAACGGCTTGTTGCACATGCTCAGTGCAATCGCGTTCCCAGCGAAAGTGAGGTTAGGAATTTTTTTTTTGTGAATAAATTGGCTTTGCTCGGGACGAGCAAATGATAAGTTTGGGGGTATTTGTTCATATCAGATTTTTGCATTTTTATACCGCCCAATTTTTATCACATTACATATCGGTAGGTACTCTTGAGCCGTGTTTGCTAGTCAATTGCAGGATACAGGTTCTCGGCTCTAAACGGTGAAATCCACGGAAAAACACGACAAAACCCGGGTTCCTGCCAACCACAGATAAAACACGGATCTCCGCTCTTTATCCGTCTGTTGCCACACACCAGTTTAGGAGACAAAATGACAAATCAATTGTCACCTTCTTGCACAAAGCACAATGGCAACACCAAGACCAAGAAATCTACGCGGAGCTCAAGAAAACCCATGTCCAAAATCACCTTTTGATCCACTAGAATTCTGGAAGAAATGTGGAATGATTTTCAGAAAATACATGTACCAGACAAAAGGGGACAGCAGACCAGGGCAGCACAAAAAAGCCGACAGACCAACTCACCCATAGGGCGGCGGAACCGCGGCAAAAGGGGGGTATAGGCGGCGGTTCCGCGGCCGTATGGTGGCTTCAGCCGACCACTTTTCAGGGGCTATTTGGTCTTTCTAGGTTTGTTCTGATGGTTGCCCTAGATTGCCTTTTCCATGCCTATAAATAGCCCAGAACTTTGTGAAGGAAAGGGGTCCATAATCTTGTATTTTCTTTTCTAGGTTTAGTTATGTTTCTTCTTCCTCTTCTCATCTCTTCTCCATTAAAACTTGTAGTGAGCTTTGTGAGTGAAGAATGATGAATAAAGAAGACTCTTTTGCTATTATATCTTGTCTTGTTCTTTTATAATTGCTTGTAATTTTAATTTGTTAACTAGTTGTTGTTATTTCTTGTTATTTCTTTCTTCTCTCTTTTCTTTATCCTTAAAACGACCATGATGCTTACGCTTGATCCTCGCCAAGGTGAGGTCGTAAATAGCTAGTTGTTATCTTCTAATCTCTTCTTTCTATCTTCCTCTTTTGTTTTGTTTTATTTTTCCGTATCATGATGTGTGAGTAGTTTCATACTTGTTAGGGTAGGATAAGGGAAGTTTGAGAGAAGGAAATCTCTCTCACTCTTTCCTTGCCCAACAGCTTAATTCAACTCCTGTTAATTGAACCACAATCCGCTCCTTACGGCACCCTATCCTACATGATAGCGGTGATTCCGTAGTGAGACCGGTTGTGGTTGAATTAACCGGAGGTTATGGCTAAGAGCCAAGAACGGACGGATAAGCACCAAAAGGAAGAACTTATGCGTTGGAAAGCCTAGCTTATACTCGCAAGTTCCTTCCTAGTCGTGCTAATCCCCGTTGTTGCCGATTACCGTAACACCGATATTAAGAGGGGCAATGAAAGATGTGGGAGACTCCTAACTCAAACTAACCTAATCCTAACCCTAACAAGCTCTCTTTACATATCATTTTACCGCTTAATTAATCACAACAAAATCTGAAAAACTGGACTTAACTCGTTAAAGCACATAGAAAAAGATTCCCATCTCCCTGCGGACGACCCGTACTCAACCGGCTAGCTACAAGCGAAACCGTCTTGATTGCGGTAATTAACTAAACTTGAACACGCAGAATCCTTAACAATCAGGAGTATGGTAGAACTGGAAGTGATTCCAGAACCGCGAACGATTACAGAAAATTTAATAGGACCTATATATTCAATCAGGTTTGACATTCCAATAGCCACTCCGCAGATATGGTGGGTAACCTCACACACCCGAGAGGTACTTCGGTAGCCTCAAGGACGGTGACAGGGAGGTTCTTATCTACCCAGACTTGACACTACCATTGTTCCAGGCTATGAGACCCGGTAGGAGGGTTGTTGTGGTCAGTAGGAGTAGCGGAAGCATAGTGGGCAAGTAGCTTATGTCTATTTATAGACTAGAGCAGTTATAGCGGAGATAGATCATCTAATTTTGATGTGACAGTCATGGGTTTGACTTCATCAGAATAGGGGATGGATCTGTTAAGAAGGTAGTAGGGTGTGATGTCATGGTATCTGGATGACATACACAGAGTAGGAAGTAAAATTCCTATACTACGATCGGTTATACTGTGGTCGTCACACAGTTGTTTCTCCAGACAGGATATGGATATAATATTTGACATTCTGGTTTCTGGATCTATGGTTTTAGATCTAGATTTGGGTAGTTTCCCAATGTGGGTACTTTGACAGATATTCTAATGGTTTTTAGAATAGTTGACTCCTAGCATGGTGGTGTACCTGCAGGTGATGGAGTCACCCTCTCTAAAGGTGTCGTATAGACTAAAGGGGAAAGGGCTGTGCATGATTGGCAGATCACTTGCTTAGGCAATTGAGGCGTGAGGTGTCAAGTACCACACCAGATGTTGCTTTTGCACTAGATGCGATAAGTTTGTATTAATCCAATCCTGGAGAGACATAAGGAAGCAGTTTTTGAACATAAGTACATGTTCTGCGGATTTGATGACGGCAGCCTCCTTCGGGAGACGATTATCATTCCAGGCTTCAAAGGTGACGTGGATGACAGAGTGATTGTCAGAGTTATAGTTTTTCCTCTGATGAGGGACAGTATTATGGACATGTGGTCCAAGAGGATACTGTGGGAGGCATGGTGCCGGATACTGATTAGGTTCAGTGATCGATACAGTCTAAGAAGTTTGGATTTGGAGTTCATTTATGAACTAGGTCCCATCAGATATCCAGACATATTCTAAGACAGGTATTACTCAATTCGGGAGATGGCTTTCTCCGCGAACTTGAGATTAAGAGAGATATAGAAAGAAACATCTAGGCGGATCCACTCACTGAGGCTATTTCTCGAACACAATAGTTTTACAAACGGGCTTTGTGAAACTGATTAGTAGAGGAGTTGGGTGTTGGTTTCACACGGGCTGTGAGTACGCAACATCGCAATAATTAGACTTAAGTGCAAGTGGGAGATTGTTGGAGATAGTGCCCTCAGAGTCAATTATTGGATCGCAGGTACGTGATTGCAATGATTGCGGAGTATCTATACCGGTAGGACAGTCTTACTCGAGATGATAGTATGCTATCTGGTTTGCCTTTATCAGTCGTATACATGTTCAGGTGACTGATTACATGTTACACTTTGATAGAGCCCTTAGGGTCTTGCTTTACCACCAACTGTATGATGGTGATCATATACGTGAGAGTTGGGTGGTTTATACGCATATCCTTAATTGTGGTCCCTAGTCGTGGGAATTTCGAGACAGGGCATCGATACTCCGGAGTAGACTAGTGTATACAGTCGAGACCCCGACGAGGGGCGGTGGCCGGTCTCACAAGCCACTGGTGTCAGTTGGATCACCTAAGATGTATACAGGTGCTCATTGGGTTATGAGTACACCGGACATGACTCGCCGGGAATCTGCTAGTTGGTATTATACATATCGTCAGATAGCAGTTCCCTGGTGACATGTGTACAGGTTAGTTCATCGACCTGAGATCGTCATTTGTCTCGTGTGAGTTCCCACTGTGCTTTGATTTCTACCCTACCACGGCTCAAAGGAGTCGTGCAAACAGGTAGTTTTTGGGTACAGTCCCGAGCCATATGGAGGCACGTGAGCGGATCGGCAGGGGATTCGTCTCTCCCGGTATTGGGGGCGAGATCGTGCTGTGTCTAGGAGAGCCATTACACATAGCCCACGGCCGTGGCAGGAGATTTACTGGTAGGTACTCCAGTAGTATCTCAGGGTGTTATTGGGCTTCATTCCGACACGACTTATACTGCTATTGGGGTCTGGCGTTACTAGCCCCCTAGGCAGATATGCGATACTCATTGACGAACGGACCGGACTGTATATACATTGTCACTGTTATGCTCAGTAGGGTTTCCGGATGAGTTCGCTCATCGGCCTCCCTTAAGGTCAGTCCATGGGCAGCCGTTACGCATTGCTAGTGCCGCTGACGTTTTGTGGTTAAACCCACTGCCAGGGTACTGACGAGTCATTAGAGTCCCCCACAGATAGTTTCCCAAGTTCGGGCGAAACGTTGTAGAGGCTGTATGGTTTTATGGCAGGGTTCGGAAAATGCACATGCGTTTACGCACGTGTCAGTTTTCGGGCAGATGATACTGGTCGGTTTTGGTTTAAGCCGGATCCGAGTATTGTATTGAGTAGATATAATATCTTTGTCTCAGTTGCATTTGTATTCGGTCGTAATACAAATGCGGGTATATTTATACAGTTACGGGGTTATCCTGAAATTCGTTTCGGGATCACTTTTGGAAGTTGCCAGTTTCCAGTTTTCTATCAGCCGTCTTTTAACATTCGGTTAAAGACGGATTTATCTTTTCTTTGGAAGAGTGTGGATACTTCTAGAAGGTTCTAGAAGCGGTGAGGTGTTATTGTTTCATTGGTTGCTTTCTTTGTGTTCACACTGTGTGTTCACACTAGATATTTATTTGTGTTCACACTAGATATTTATTTGTGTTCACACTAGATATTTTCTCTTGTGGTCACTCTCCTCTCTCCTACACCCACTCCCCTATTCCTATAAGATGGCCGGCCCCCTCCTCTCTCTCTCACTTGATGGTAGAAAAAGATTATGATAGTTTTCGGTGTATGGAATTTCACAGCTCATTTCATTCCATCACCCGATTCCCACGGCAACTTCATTAACCGTTCGTCTATGGTTTTGGACGAAGCGAGACAAAGTATTCCACTCATTCTCTACATCAATCTTGGTCGTCTCTTTTAGCAAACTTGACGACTGAGTTGCCTCGAGTCAGAGGCGGGAGCCCGTTTAAAGAATCAGTGACGTGGTGCCACCTGGACGAGCAGATCGGAGATCGAAGAGATCGGAGCAGCCGCAACGGAGCGTGGGATGATGGTTAAAGAACGAAGGACTCGGATCGTTCGGTATAACCTTTCTACACTCTTTACAGTTTGTTAGTTTAGCAATAATGGCAGATCCGGGTTAAAGTATACGATAGCGCCAGTTAAAAAGTTTTTGTTCCGCATTTGGCGTCTGTAGACGGCCGGGGCGCTACCGTAGACTTACACAGGCCCTGGCCGATTTCGTCGTTGAATGAACCATCCCCAGCAGGAAGCAGGATCCCGTGCCGCCCCTCGCAGCCCGGCATCCCATCCTGGAAGGCCCTAGCTCAGCCCCGGAGTAGGACATCTACGTCGACGGGTCTTCTACTGAGGAAGGCTGCGGCGTCGGCCTCATTATCCGGGGCCCAAACGAAGACGAGATGGAATATTTCTTGAGGCTCGGTTTCAAAGCATCGAACAACGCGACGGAGTATGAAGCCCTCCTAGCCGGACTGCTCATGGCCGTCGGGCTGGGACTGAAGACCATCCGGGTCCGCAGCGACTCGGCCCTAGTTGTCGGCCAAGTGACCGGCCGCTTCGAGGCTCGAGAGCCCCTGATGATGAAATACCTAGACGAGGTGAGGAAGCTCCGAAAAAACTTCGACGAAGTCCAGGTGGAACAAATACCTAGGCGAATGAACGCTCAAGCAGACGCCATGAGCAAGCTGGCTTCATCATACTCGGCCAGCAACAGGCGGTCGATACTCTTCGAAACCTTGACCCGACCCAGCGTCGGAGACGAGGCGACGACAATTCAAGTGTACATGACACAGGAGAACGACCCGGATTGGAGGAAGCCCCTCGTGGAATTCCTGAAGGACGACAGGCTCCCAGAAGACAGAGCAGCCGCCCGCCGCCTCCGGGCCAGAGCCACCCACTTCGTCTGGAGCAATGGGAACCTCTACAAGATGGCCTTCACCCAGCCCCTGCTCCGGTGCGTTGACCCCCACGATGCCGACTACATCCTGCGGGAAATCCATGAGGGAGTGGGCGGCGCACACCAGGGGCTCGAACCTTGACCTAAAAGGCACTACTTCAGGGGTACTATTGGCCCACCATGCACGAGGATGCCCTGAAGCTGGTCAGGAGGTGCAAGTGCTGCCAACTCTACGGCAGCATCCCCCGCCTTTCGGCTACCGAGCTAACTGCCCTGACGTCCCCGTGGCTATTCGCCCAGTGGGGATTAGATATGATCGACCAGTTCCCCACCGGAACTGGCGGACATAAATACGTCCTCGTCGCGGTGGACTACTTCACCAAGTGGATCGAGGCAGTTCTCATTAGGAAACCGAACGCCGCCACAACCATCAAGTTCCTCCAAAACAACCTGATACACCGGTTCGGGATCCCAAGGTGCATCATCACCGACCACGGGACGAACTTCGAGAACGAGAAAGTAAGGGACTTCTGCAAAGAATACCACATCCTCATGAAGTTCGCCGCGGTCGCGCATTCCCAATGTAACGGGCAGGCCGAGGTCGCTAACCGGGATGTCCTCAGAGGCTTCCGAACCCGCCTGGAAGGGAGACAAGGCGGTTGGGTCGAGGAGCTACCCCGGGTCTTATGGGCCCTGCGTACGTCAAAGAAGACTCCCACTGGGGAGACCCTTTTCAGCCTCTGCTACGGGACCGAAGCAATGGTCCCAGCGGAAATCGGGCTACCCAGCCACCGAGTCGAGCACTCGACGATGAAGCAAACACCATGGCACTACGAACCAACCTCGACGTACTATTGGAGAAGAGAGATCGGGCCCAGATCAGAGCCGCCGCCTACCAACAGCAGACGGCCCGGTACTACAACGCTCGGGTAAAACACCGATCCTTCAAGACCGGAGACCTAGTACCGCGGAGGAACGAATTCATCAACCAAGGCAGGCTTCACAAGTTCTCCCCAAAATGGGAAGGTCCTTTCCTCGTCTTCGAAGCGCTCCCCGGCGGAGCCTACTGCCGCAGGACGCGGACGGAAGGAAGCTCCCTCGGCCCTACAACGCCGAGAAGCTCAAGCTATACCAATGAAGTCGAAGCTAGCGGAGCGTCGCCCCCCAGCTACTGCTCGAGATTTCCCTTTAAGAAGACGGTATAAAACGTTGTCTAGGATTCCTACCCATACGAATGAAGAAACTTTCGAACTCTTTTTTTTTCCAGGTAGAGTTCCCCCTGTATAACGAAAAAGCCCTCCAAAAGACGGTCGAGCTCGAGATTACCTCGCTCGACTATCCCCAGTGGGCAGCTTCCCTGCCACAGCGCCAGGGATCAAAAAGCCCTCCCAAAGGCAGTCGGGTCTGAGGTTCCCTTACTCGGCTATCCCCGCGGGCAGCTTCCCTACCACAACGCCGGGGATCAAATAGCCCTCCCAGAGGCAGTTGGGCCCGAGGTTCCCTCGCTCGGCTATCCTCAGCGGGCAGCTCCCCTGCCACAACGCCAGGGATCAAAAAGTCCTCTCAGAGGCAATCGAGCCCGATGTTCCCTCGCTTGGCTATCCCCCGCGGGCAGCTTCCCAGCCACAACGCCGGGGATCAAAAGCCCTCTCAGAGGCAGTCGAGCCCGAGGTTCCCTCGCTCGGCTATCTTTCAGGACAAAAGCCCTCACCAAGAGGCACCGGGCAGTGACCCTGCCCGGCCAAGGGTCTTTGGTGGGCTTCTTACAGCCTTATAGCTCTTCCCGCGCCAAGGACTAAAGTCCTCCCAGAGGCAGTCGGGTCCTCGCTCGGCTATCCCCGGCTGGTAGCTTCCTACCACAACCGACAGGGATCAAAGTCCTCGCCAATATGAAAGGTTAGCCTAGCACCTCATGAAGGGTTTGGAAGCATCACATGAAACAAAGGTGGTGTCTTTAGGGTGCTAAGTTAACAAACATCGGATCGATCCTAGAAAAATTAGGGTTTCTAAAATTTCACATCATCATATGAAAAGAAAAGCTAGGGTTTAGAGACTACAACCTTTGTAGCTCCCTACGCTAGACTCCTCGGCTACTTAGGGTTTGAAAAAGCTCCGCTTGAACTCCTCGAGGTCACCGATGATCCACCCGGAGTCCGCTTTGTCCAAGCTTGCAACTTTATCCGATCAAGTGAACGAAATCAAGCTAACACTCTAAACAAGTAGGCTAGACTTGTGTAGAATGGTGTTGTGGTTCTCTTTCTCACTTCAAAATCCTAACTTGATGATTATATTGCTCCCTACAAAAATCTAGAGAGCAAAAATGAGAGAGGTTGATGAAGATGATGGCTTTTTAGAAGGAGAGAAGAAAAACTCTCTCTTGAAAAATGAAAATATAAGTATATATATATTCCATCTCTCATTTCAAACCATGGTTAATTATATAGATATTATTGCAATGGAGTTAAAAGCACAAAAGGAAAATAAACCATGGGTTAAAAGGTAGGTGAGCATGGTAAAGTGAAGAAGAGTGTAGAAACATTCTATCATTTAACCCTTTTTCTTTTCCCCTTTTGTTTTAATTCAAAAGCAATGAAAAATCCATATAATAACCATGGTGTGATTCTTATATTGCCACCATTCTCATTGTATAAGAAACCATGATGAATGTATGTATGTATGTATGTATGTGTATATGTACATCCATATGTGCATGAATCAAAAAGGAATGCATACATGCATCCATACATCCATAGAAACAAGAAAGGATTTCTAGTGAGAATCTAATGGTTAAATGATAAATCAACACTTGATTTATCAATCCGGCCATATCACATATGACCCCTACCAAAAGAAAGCCGCCCGATCAATATATGGTATCCTATACGTGCATTTTAATCGGGTCCATGCGCATATCGCATACGCGCACCACAACGTTTCGCCTGGACTAGGAAACTCCATTTTGGGACTCTGAGACTCGTCAATAAGCCGGCAGTGGGTGATGATCATATCAAGCACCCCCAAGCCTCAAGCGGTCAGCTAAACGTAACGGCCACCCGGGTATTGAGCGATCAGAAGAGAACAAGCGAACCTGCTACAACTTCCGTCGAGCCGATCGGCAACACTTCCCATACAGTCCGGTCTCCTCGTCTGATATGTCGCATATCAAGTCTAGGGGTGGTAAACGTCAGACCCCAATAACCGATAAGTCGTGCCGATGTGAGGCTCATAACGGGTCGAGAAACTACTGGTAACACTTACCAGCAAATCTCTAAATCAGCCCTGGCCAGGGACTTCCCTGTTACGGCCAATCGAGCACAGCGCAACATCAACCCCCAATACCGGGAGAGACGAAACCCCTCCTATCGCTCATTGCCTCCATGTGACTCGGGACTGTACCCAAAAACCACCATTTTGCACGCCCTCATGGATGTGGAAAGGTGGAGATCAAAGCACAGTGGGAATCACACAAGACTCTATGACGATCTCGGGTCTACAGACTAACCTGCGCAAGTGTCACCTGAGAACTGCCATCTGACGTGAGGTATAATACCACCTGGGAGTTCTCGGCGAGTCCGTCCAGTGTATCCAGTCTCCACTGAGCACCCGTATACCATCTCTGATGTCAAACACCAATGGATATGGGATCATCCATCGCCCATCTCATGGGTCGAGAAGCGTATACGCTAGTCTACACTGGTATATCGATGCCCCGTCTCGATACACCTACGACTACGAACCTTGAAGGATGTACTTATGGACTACCATGTCCCCACTAGTATGATCTGCATCATAGTCCAGGTAGTTAAGTACACATCCTAAGGGCTTTACCAACATGTAACTATAAGACAGTATAAAGAGACTAGTATACATGTTAAGATAAAGAGCAACCAGATAGCATACTATCATATCGAGCAAGAAATTCATCTCTATATATGTCCAAGCATCCAATATAATATACATCATCTGTACAATACTGGCCTCTAGAGCATACATACAACTAACAATCTCCCACTTGCACTAGGGCCAGCTGCTGTAGTATCGCTTACCGAGCATCCCGAAGAGTCTCTCAAACTGTATCTGGGGAATGGCCTTCGTGAGTGGATCCGCCGTGTTGTTCTTCGTGTCAACCCTCCTGACCTCGATTTCCCGGCGATCAACTATCTCCCGGATCAGGTGATACCGCCTCAGAATATGCCTGGATCGCTGATGGGACCTGGGTTCCTTGGCTAAAGCCACCGCTCCATTGTTATCGCAATACAAAGGTATTGGATGCTCAATGGATGGAACCACTCCAAGTTCAGTAATGAACTTCTTGATCCAGACAGCCTCTTTGGCAGCGATGTATTCAGCCTCCATCGTCGAGTCTGCCACGGTTTCCTGCTTGGAACTCTTCCAGCTAACCGCCCCTCCGTAAAGGGTAAAGACAAATCCTGACTGCGACTTAGAGTCGTCCTTATCACTCTAGAAGCTCGAATCGGTAAAGGACTCCACTTGGAGTTCTCCGTTACCATACACCAAGAGCATCTCTTTAGTCCTTCGTAAGTACTTGAGAATGCTCTTCACAGCTGTCCAATGACTCTCTCTAGGATCAGCTTGATACCTGCTCACTACACTTAGTGAGTATGCAATATCGGGTCTGGTACATAGCATCGCGTACATGATAGAGCCTACAGCCGAAGCATAGGGTATCCCTTGCATGCGAGCTCTCTCCAAATCAGTCTTGGGAGACATCTCTTTGGAGTGAGTGACTCCAGAGATCGTGGGTAAGTTCCCATGCTTGGATTCTTCCATACTAAACCTCTTTAGTATGGTGTCAATGTACCTGGATTGGGACAATCCCAATATCCGTTTGGATCTATCTCTATAGATCCTGATTCCCAATATGCAGGAGGCATCACCAAGATCTTTCATTGAGAATCTTTGTGATAAGAAGAGCTTGACCGATTGCAGCATAGGAATGTCATTTCCTATCAAGAGTATGTCGTTTACGTACAATACGAGGAAGACAACCTTACTCCCTGCCACCTTCTTGTAGATACAAGGTTCATCTGGGTTTTTGACGAAATCAAACTCTTTGATAACGACGTCAAAGCAGATATTCCAACTCCGCGATGCTTGCTTTAATCCATAAATGGATTTAAGCAGCTTGCACACCTTTCCGCTGCTCCCACTATCTACGAAGCCCTCTGGCTGAGTCATGTACACGCACTTTTCTAAATCACCGTTTAGAAAGGCGGTCTTAACATCCATTTGCCAGATTTCGTAATCATGATATGCAGCGATGGCAAGCATGATCCGGATGGATTTAAGCATAGCCACTGGAGAAAAGGTTTCGTCATAGTCCACACCTGGTCTTTGACGAAAACCCCTTGCAACAAGTCTAGCTTTGAAAGTCTCTACTTTCCCATCTACACCAAGTTTTTTCTTGAAGATCCACTTGCTCCCAATGAGTTTTACCCCTTCAGGAGCAATTTCCAAAGTCCACACTTTGTTGGTGTACATGGATTCCATCTCGGACCGCATTGCATCCAGCCATTTCACTGAGTCCCTACTCGTGATGGCCTGCTCGAAGCTAGTTGGGTCATCATCCTCCATGATGCAATCCTCGCTCCCACCATCTATGAAAAACCGTAGTATCTCTCAGGTGGGCGAGGAACTCTACTAGATCGGCGGAGTGGCTGGGGTTCATTGGGAACTACAGAATCCTCTGGTTCCACTAGATCTTCTGTTGTAGCTTTTGTAGCTGGAACCTCTTCCAGTTCTACCTCATGACCACTAATCTCTTTTTCAAGAAATTCCTTTTCTAAAAAGGTGGCATGCCGAGAAACAAACACTCTTTGTTCCTCAGGGTGGTAGAAGATATACCCTTGTGAATTCTTGGGATATCCTATAAATTTGCATAGAACAGACCGTGCCTCGAGTTTGTCCAGATTTTGTCGTTTGACATAGGCTGGACAACCCCATATCTTAACATAGTTAAGACATGGTCTCTTCCCTTTCCATATCTCATATGGAGTGGTAGGCACAGATTTGGTGGGGACCATATTCAATAGATGTATGGCTGTCTCAAGCGCATACCCCCAGAAGGAAATAGGTAACTCAGCTGTGCTCATCATAGAGAGCACCATATCTAATAGGGAGCGGTTCCTTCGTTCTGATACACCGTTGTGCTGTGGTGTATATGGAGGAGTCAACTGAGAGAGAATCCCATTCTCTTTTAGGAAGTCCAGGAATTCACTGCTCAAGTATTCACCCCCTCGATCAGATCGAAGGATTTTAATACTTTTTCCGGTTTGGTTCTCGACTTCTTGTTTATATTCTCTAAATTTCTCAAAAGCTTCAGACTTGTGTCTTATCAAGTATACATGTCCGTATCTTGAGAGATCGTCAGTGAATGTAATGAAGTATGAAGAACCATCCCTGGCATGTGTAGACATGGGACCGCATACATCACTATGTATTAGTCCCAAGAGTTCGGTAACTCTTTCTCCGTGTCCCGTAAACGGAGTTTTGGTCATCTTGCCTTTGAGACATGACTAGCAAGTGTCATAAGATGAAAATTTGAACGGTTTCAAATATCCATCTTTATGCAACTTAGCAAGTCATGTCGCATTGATGTGACCTAGTCTACAATGCCACAAGAAGGATTCGTTCAAATCTGAACTCTTCCTCTTGTGTGTGTTTGTTATGCTTATAACTGTTGATTGATTTAGAACATAAATGACATTGCACAACGTGCCTGATCCAACCAACTTTTGGTTACGGAAAATGTTCATAACATTATCCTGTAATACAAAATTATATCCTTCTTTACTCAACAAAGGAACCGATATAATGTTGCATATCAGGTTCGGCATGTAATAGCATTCGTTTAGAACCAATATATTACTAGTTGGTAATCCAAGGTGATATTCCCCGACAGTCTTAGCTGCAACAATTGCACCATTTCCAACTCTTATGTCTTTATCACCTTCTCTAAGTTCTCTACCTTTCCTAAGCCCATGTAACTGATTATATATATGGGATCCTGACCCGGTATCTAATACCCAGGACGTAGGGCAAATGGAGAAACAGTTCTCTGTAACGAACACACCCGAAGAAAATGCATCATCATGTACTTTCTTCATTCGGGTGGCATGGGAATCCTGGTATTCCCCTATGTCCTGTTCAGTCCTATAACTCTTATAAGAAAGAATGGAACCAACGTTCTCCAGCACAGTATAACATGCGGGTTTGGTCAATACATCTATTTTATTATCTTGATTAGGGCATGACATGGTCGCTACCTGGAGAGAGAGAGAAGAAAACACTTTAGCGTATGCTCTTGCAAGATCAGATTGGTTATTATCTTATCTAATCAGGATGGCTCCCACTTGTTTTTATCAAATCTTCTTTCAAACCCTAAAAGGAAAGATTAGCCGGGATTAATTACACCCTACAACTTCACCGATCTTTCAGCCAGGCCAGTGTCGGTACTTTGAGGGAGGTTCCCCGTGCTTTCGCACGGACCTAATTAAAGTAAACTTCGTTTTCCCAGAGGCGTAACCCCGTTGACACCTTTCTAGACACCTACTTGATCGGCTAATTGTAATGTGTAAAACTCTCCCAGGAGTAACTCTTACTCGCAGTGGGTATCGGGATCCAACTATCTCATAGAAGGTATGCAATCTCATTGCAAATTTCAACACTTGAAATTCCCGATAATGCTTTTGCCCCTAGCGTGCTATGACCTTGACGAAAGCCAACAAACCATAGCCCACTAGTCAAGTTCAACCCGTACATTTCTTGACTGAATTAAACCCACCCGCACGACCCTTGACGAAAGCCAACAAAGCCGTATGACTACCCTAATCCAGTCGCATCATATGCAGCAGATAAGCAGCACATAGCTACCGCACACTACACCTTGACGAAAGCCAACAAATGTAGCACGAATACTATATGGAACTTATCTGAAATGACGGAGGGCTACGACAGGTTTTTCTGAAAACCTATTGCGTAATGAACTTGATATCGTTGTAGAATCAAGTGAAGTTTTGAAATGGAGTGATTTTGAGGCTTTTCTAGTTTTGCTAAAGGGGTCACTCCCGGTGAAGGGATCGTCGGCCCTTTCCTCGTCGAATGAGGTGCGGGATATATCATATATATCACTGTGCAAAGCAGAAGCTATAGAAGCAATCAAAATTCAAACCGAGTGTGTAGCATCTGCCAGTTATTGCTAAAGAGGTCACTCCCGGTGAAGGGATCTCGGCCCTTTCCTCATCGAATAAGGTGCAGGGTATATCATATATACCTCTATGCAAAGCAAAACTGTAGCTACCCTTTTTATTTTAAAATTTGATTCTACAACATCTTTTAGGTTTCTTTTCTATCATTAATCACATTAATGAAGTCCCATCATTTAAGTCACCTAAACATCACAGATAAATACGACGTACACTTATGCCATCCGCATTCGCCTCGATGTCCCCTCGTGCACTGTTAGGTTAGGTAACTAACGACAGAGCAGGGCAGGGCTAGTGCGGGTGTAAAACATAAGTAACGTCTATATAATATATCATATATACTATATACTGTATCCATCACAGGACATATCTAATGATCACATCATAGATATCGCAGCAGAAACATAGATATAATGTGGGATATACTAGGACGTCCGTATTTAGTATTTAGCCAAAATAGAAAATGCGGATTCCACAGTCGCGATGAATAGCCAAGCCCACACCCTGGACCCCTATGAGAGCGGCAAGCGACCCTACCAATTCTGGAGTTTAGGAGACCCGGTCTCGACTCCTCGAGATGGCCTCCCACTGAACCCCAGAACCCGGTCACCCGTGCTCCCCTCCTTGGGTCCATCCTAATGCGGAAAAGTAAATAATATACAACACAGGTGGCATCGACCTCAACCCGGAAGTGCCCCAAAAAAAAGAATATTACATTACATTTGAATTTACATGAATGAAAATATAAAACTCTCATCTCACATAAAACCCCCGGCTATTCAATTGCGACAATCCTGCATATCATATCTCAGCAACACATAATATCTCATATCATCAACGTAAGTAAGTATGCATACACCTATTGTCGTCGACGTATAGCAACGGCAATCGGTAAATACATACTACACTTACGGTCACAGAAAAGAAAGTGTAAAACTGCAATGTCTGGAATCCACATTCTCTTTAGACATCGTAAATGCGAAGTATCACATACCTCGTATTTCATGTCTTATAATATGAATTCCACACATTGTATCACATTCCAGATAAATAGACGGTATTAAAGTTTTCGAACGAACGATCAAATACCCAAGATTCGCTAAAGCTCAACACTTGAGCGGAATTCAAAAACCCGGAGTGTGACACAGTGGTAGCGGTCCAGCCGTAGAAGGGTCAAACCAACGCCTCACATGTGGCACGCCGTACTGCCCCAAACCCTAAGGTTCAAAAGGCAGTTCAAGACGGTCACATAATCGAGTTAAGGTTTGTTGTTTTCTAGAGGGTCCACTGATCAGTCAAAAATATTGTATATTTTAGCCGGCAATTTCCCCATCTTTTGCATACATTTAGAAGTGTTCGGTATTCATATTTCACATATTAGCAAATCAATCGTAAAATACCAGATTGCATGTATTAGACTTTTAAACCGACACTTTAAGGGAAATTGACCGCATTTCATGGCATCACATCATTTCTGTATTTGCGCAACACTTGTCTTGAGTCTGTGCAGGAAATACGGAAGAAAAGCAAAAGAGCTGATCAAAAATACGCCAACTAAATCATTTCAGATCTGGTAGCAATTCAGAAGGAATTATACAATTCTATATATCAAACCAAGGCCCATACAACAGCCCAAGACCACACCAGAGAGCCCAAGCACTAACTCACCAAAGGCGCTGCGGATCCGCGGCAGCAGCTTGCTTACGCCGCGGATCCGCCGCATTCTTGCCACGTCAACAGTTTATTTTTAGTGCAGAATCTCAATCTCTGGGCCCACATTCATTTCTGATATGTCAAATTCCAGAATTCTCTCAAAGCTACTGCCAGATCAGCAAAGAAGATTAAGCAAGGTTAATCCTAATTAAGCTCCTAACTAATCTCTTCTAGAAGCTCCCTCCTAACTAATCACACCTAGAAGCTTCTCCTCTAACTAACTTTTGGAGGGAAATTTGAATTTCCTCAACAAACTTTAGGAGGGAAACTTAGAATTTGAAATCCTAGATCTAGGGTTAGTTATCTATAAATAGGAACCTAGACCTAGGGTTAAAGGCGAATCAATCTTTAGGTAATCAATTTTAGTTAATCTTTCCCTCTTTCATCATCTTCTTCCACAAGTCTCGTGACAAGGCTTGTGCGAAACCCTAACCCTAATTCCACTCCAAATCCAAGATCTTGAGTACCAAATCAAGCGAGAAGCCTTCAACCTTTTAGGAGCCGAGCCGATCTTCAATCGGGCAAGTGATCCAAGCCGATCCGCGATCCACGGAGACGAGCGAAGCCAAGTCGACGATCGAATTCTTCCTCTTGTAGTTCTTGAGCGAATGTAATGAAATTGTTGATATAAATAAAAGGTGAAATTCTTTAATCTTGCTTTCTTTTAATTCCTGCATCATGATTAGATCTCAATTTGTAATTGTTGTTCTTGTTGTGATGTGTGAGTAAAACTCCGCTCGTAAAGGAGTCGAGACGATTGTAGAATGATGATGTAACAAATCTTAATACGATTTTTAAGTCCTACGAGTTTTGTAAACCCTAGCAAGTTCAAGAATCGATGACCTAGTTTCGTAGCGATGCTTTCTTGATTGTGATCGCTCGAAATTAGGGATCTACGATCGTTTCTTGAATTTACTAGAGGCTAGAATGTGAATGATATCGACGAAAGAACAAGGGATAAGATGAAACCCAAGTTTCACAAGAAATCCCTAATTCTCGATCGATCATCATCGATCTAGTATCAATTCATCGAAGGATAAGAATACGTAATTGTAAGATTACATCACATCTATAGATCCGATCGATTCCTACGAGCCTCATTTCGATTCTTGATATTTGGTTTGGAAAAAATCATCAAACGATCAATTCTTGATTCTATCTTTTACTTTTCTTAGATCTAGATATTTTCTTTTTCTTGAAATACAAAATTTAAATCATGAATTGCTTTGTTTTCTTTTCATTAAAGTTTCAACTCATATAATTCAAAAGACGAACGATTACACTTTCCCTGTGGACGATCCGCACTCACTAACAATCTACATCCGACACCGTAGTTGATTGCGGTCAAATAATTTTTGGTTGTGATTTCTTTACAACATTTCATTCTACACAATAAAGAAAATATTACAATCAAATGGCGCCGTTGCCGGGGATAGTGCGCTAATAGTTCGTATTTTGAAATTTGAGTTGAAAATTTTATTCCATCTAAATTTTGTGATCAAAATTCGTGCAAACACTAATACGTGTGTTGTGATTTGATTGCGAGGAAATCTGGAATTATTGGAGCTGTGGAAATTTTTTTCTGAAATATCCAGAGAGCTGTGTAGGTGAACAGAAGCTTGTGCACAAATTTCTGTGCACTGATCCCAACATACAACCGCCCTTCCGCGGCACTAGGGGCACATCCGCGGCGGATCCGCCGCAGTTCTAACTCCTCTCTGCATCAAGTTTGCTCTGTGAGTCCCTCACTTTCTTATCTCTTCCCTCATCTTCTCCAATTAACACTTTACTGCAGGTTTCTTTGCAAATAATCGCAGCGCCGCAAAAGCAAAATAAAATTTGTGCGTGTTTTGATTCTTTTGGTTGTTTGCATATTAATACGGAAATTTAAGGGGCACGACCAAATCCAAATTAGGTGGGGATTTCATTACCCTTCCTAGGCCCCGAAAATCGCAAAACTTGCATCCGCATTGACCCTCACTAATTAAAAGAAATCTAGAGATGACTCTAAGGACCGTCGCGCTCAATTAGGACAAGAGAAGGCCGTGGGTAATTCATTGCTTATCCGCGTTTTCTTGTGGTGCCTAAGGCGAGTGTGTCTAAGGCTAGTGGTTTTTAATTAGGCCCACTACTTACGTAGTGGAGTACCTTTCCACTTACCTGGCACTTATCCGGCCACAGGGGGACAAAGAGACAGTGGAGGATTCTATCCTGCGACTTGTCTTTTGGCAGTTAGGAGCGGTCTAGAGCTTTGACCTAGGTGACCACTAGATTTTAGGGTTTTGTGTGTTGCATTTGTTGTGTTGCATCATTTTAAAAAAAAAAAAATCCGTATCCTTTTTAAAAGCAAACACCGCATTCATCATTCCCCTAATTATAAATTCATGCTGCCACTTGTACTAACCCTTTTTAGTGCAAGATAGGCTGGACACGGGTTTCTAGTGCCCGTTAGTCCGCGTTTCCCTCATCGACCCAAAAGTCGGTATTTCTACATTTACCCTTTCTTTTACCCACCACCACACCCACATCGATGGATCCACCTCCATCGAACTTCTTTTCCACTACTCTGCCGCCGTCCGTTGGTGCGCAGAATCCACCTCGCATCTCTCTCCAAGAGAGATGCTATCCTACACGAGGCCCACTTTCCACCTGTCTTTCCATTCCACCAGCCAATGGGGAAAATTTTCAAATAAAACCCCAATACATCAACCTTCTACCAAAATTTCACGGTCTCGAGTCTGAAGACGCATACGTGTTTATCATGAAATTTGAAAATGTATGCGCAATGATGGGTACTTCACAGCTTTCTGTGGATGCTTTACATCTTCGTCTTCTCCCATTTACTTTGTGCGATTTAGCCGAGAAGTGGCTATATAATACTACCGCACATTCTATTTCAAATTGGGATGAATTCGTTAAAGCATTCCTTAAGAAATTCTACCCACACCACAAAACAGCTCGAGTCCGTAGCGAAATCTATCAATTCACCCAGCTTCCAAATGAAACATTTTCAAAATGTCTTGAACGTTTCAAGGATCTGTTAGTCCAATGTCCACATCACGGCATCCCGAGATGGGAATTGTGCCGAATCATTTATGAGGGCATTACTCCTTACACAAGACAGACCCTTGAATTCATGTGTCAAGGCAACTTTATAACCAAAGATGATGGGGAAGCCTGGAAATTTCTAGAAGATTTCGCAGAAAAATCTTTACAGTGGGAGGGTGTGAGTCAATCATCTAGGGATGGCAATGATATTTCCATAGGAATTAGAGCTGAAATTTCAGCTTTACACAAGAAATTTGACGCTATGAAAAACAAATTTTTAGCCGCCACCCTAAGTCAAATATCACTCTCCAAAACTGTATGTGGATGCTGTTCTGATCCGTCTCACTTGACGGAAGAATGTCCGTTTCAAGGTCATGAGCATACCAACGCCGCATTTCAAAGACCTAGAAACGATCCATCTTCCTCCACATATGATCAGGGTTGGAGGAATCACCCTAACTTTGCTTGGAACCAATCACAATTTCAAAACACGGTTCCAAACCCGAATCAATTCCAAAGGGTCCCTCCACCACAACAGCAACCACCACAATTGAGTCAGCACCCCTTTCAAGCACAAAATTTTCAAAATCCGGTCAACACTTTTGCACCATCTAGTCCTTTGCAGTTGACCGGAACGGATGAATCCTATTCATTTGCACAATGCATGAATTTGGTCTTAACAAATCTCATGCAAGTATCAGCTGAAATAAAAACTTCTGTCGATTATATAAAGAAAAACTCTGCGTCCCAAAGCGAGAGTATTAAATCGATGGAAGAAGAAATTGCACGTTTAAAAGCTGAAATGAGTGCAAGAGAGAAAGGGAAACTTCCAGCTTAACCTTTACCTAATCCTGGCTATTCACATCATGTGGATGAGATCACGTTGAGATCTGGAAGAGTGCTTGACCATCACCTTGGGGAAGAGTTTGATGATACTGATAAATCAATCAATAACACCCCGGCTGAGACCTTTCCTCACACACACACTTCTTACCCCAGTTCTTCTACCCCACCACCTTCTCACGAGCCTATTCTTCGTTTCCCAAAAGGCTCGCCACTACAGCCCACCTCTTTTACTCCTCCACGGACGATCCCCACTTCTATTCTGGGATCGGTTCCACACCTACTTCCTGCTCCTATGATGGACCCAGCGCTTATTGCTAAAGCACCTTATCCTAATCGGTTAAGGGCTAACACACCAAGTCCACATATGGAGAAGATTATGAATATTTTTAAGCAAGTAAACACCAACATCCCTCTCCTAGATGCCATCCAACAAGTTCCGTCCTATGCGAAAACTCTTAAGAACTTGTGCACTAGAAAGAGGAAGAATCAAGCGCCTAAGAAGATTTTTATGGAAAAAACAATAGACACGGCTTTCCCCCAACAATTACCGAGAAAACGTAAGGATCCAGGATATCCTACTATTTCCGTTTCTATTGGGGAAAAACACATCAACCGTGCTCTATTAGACCTTGGCGCTAGTGTTAACTTGCTTCCATACTCAGTCTATGAGCAATTAGGGATCGGAGAGTTGAAGCCAACCAATTGCACTCTCCAGATGGCTGACCGATCAATCACCAAACCTAGGGGTGAACTGGAGGATGTGTTAATAAAAATCGGAGAATTTATATTCCCGGTAGATTTTATTGTAATTGATACACAGCCTGTAGCGAACCCACGGAATCAAATTCCGGTGATTTTAGGTCGCCCCTTTTTGGCCACTTCCAATGCTATAATCAACTGTCGTAATGGCTCTATGACCCTATCTTTCGGGAATAGGTCAATTGAGCTGAACATTTACAAGTTGGGAAGTGTACCCTCCGAACCTATTGCTCAGGTCTGTTCTGTCGACTTAATGGATGTCGACAGCAGCGAATTTGATGATCCTCCTGATACCGATCTTGACTCTTTTCATACATTATTGTTTGACCCAACTATGTATCATACACATACGGACTCTTCCACCGAGATGTCCGGGTCAACAATTGACACTGATTATGAATTTTTAGAGTCTGAAGATCACCCCGCACTTTGTGATGACATTATTCATCGGGGTATTAAAGGAACTTTTGAGGAAATCTTCGCTGATGAACTCGCATTTTTGAATGACACGGGTGTTGAGATGAATCATCTCCCAATCACTGAAATTGAACCTCCACCCCTTCTTTTGACTTGTAAAAAGAATGCGAGTAATCCATCACATTCACTGCATCGTCTCTCCAAAATGAGACGCACACACATTCTATTCCACCACTTAACCTTTCCCCATTTTTTCTTCCACCAACCAGAGCACTGCATTGATAAAATTTTTGAATGGTTGGTGTTAACTTTCGGTCTTTGCAAAGCTTGGCATCGACCATTGATTTTTTGACCCCCACTTGTGATTTTAAAAGATTAACATTGCATAACTCAAGTTTGGGGGGGTACATTATCTGGCTCTTGAAAAGAAAATTTTTACAAAATTTTGAGCCAAAAATAAGTTTGGGGGAGGTTCTTCACTTAAATATTTTGCCCCCACTAATAAATTCCTCCCAAGCTTACAGGTTTTTCAAGATTTAGCAGATGGCAACAGTGAGGACACTGTTGAAAACAAGTTTGGGGGAGGTTTGTGCTTATTTACGCATCATTTGCATCATACTTTGCATAAGCACAAAACATTTTTTTTTGAAAACCTATAAAAATTTAAAAATTTTCAAAACTATAAAAATAATTTTTGTACATAAATAAGATAATAAAAGTTTAGATAGTGAAAAATTACATCCATGAGATTAGAAAAATTTAAGAAAACTAAGAAAATTAGAAGTTTTCTCATACGAACTAGTAATAAGTAGTTATGAGCCGTTGTCCCAAGGGTTAGTAAGATGAAGGAAGTCACTAATCTGAGGATAAAAATAAGTCTGAAAAATAGTTTCTATTCTGGAAGCCAAACATTTTGAACGTTGATACCCTGCTATTCGCACTTACACACGTTTTAAAGCCTGGGATAGTAGAGGATACCTTGAAATGCTCTTGTCTTAAAGCCAAAAGTATGAAGGAAATAAAAAGAAAAAAATGAATAAAGAAAATATAAAGTGGTGAGAAAAATGAACACTGGTTTTGTTATCACCGAAGGCAAGAAAAATGTATAGCGAGGGTGCTTCTTCACCTAGTACCCTAAGGCCAACTGGTCTGGAAGTCACTGCTATGCCTGAGGTGGTGCAAGACGAGGAAAATACACCAAGTAAGCAAGCACAGGAGTAATCGGTCGGTTAGTACCTCAAGAAGTATTAACGGTCGCATGAAAGTGTGTGAGCAATCTCATCTAAATATTCATTAATTAAAAAGTACTGAGGCTGATGGGCAAGAGTATGATAGCTTGAATTGAATTCTCCGGGTGTAGGGATGTCCTTTACACACACGCAGGGTTATATGATCGATGTTTGGAAAACAGATAGGAATGAAGAATAAGACGATGTTTTATTGAGGGAGGACGTGATTTCTAACATCTTTTCATGACCATTAAGATAGGGCTCATGACAACCGAAAAGCTAGCTTAGTTGGAAACCCTAATTTTCAAGGCTTTTCTTTTACAATTCTTGTCTTTAAATGTAATATTCATGATCTTTCTTATATTGCCACCATTCTTATTGTATAAGCAACCATGATGAATGTATGTATGTATGTATGTGTATATGTACATCCATATGTGCATGAATCAAAAAGGAATGCATACATGCATCCATACATCCATAGAAACAAGAAAGGATTTCTAGTGAGAATCTAATGGTTAAATGATAAATCAACACTTGATTTATCAATCCGGCCATATCACATATGACCCCTACCAAAAGCAAGCCTCCCGATCAATATACGGTATCCTATACGTGCATTTTAATCGGGTCCATGCGCATATCGCATACGCGCACCACAACGTTTCGTCTGGACTAGGAAACTCCATTGTGGGACTCTGAGACTCGTCAATACGCCGGCAGTGGGTGATGATCATATCAAGCACCCCCAAGCCGCAAGCGGTCAGCTAAACGTAACGGCCACCCGGGTATTGAGCGATCAGAAGAGAACAAACGAACCTGCTACAACTCCCGTTGAGCCGATCGGTAGCACTTCCCGTACAGTCCGGTCTCCTCGTCTGATATGTCGCATATCAAGTCTAAGGGTGGTAAACGTCAGACCCCAATAACCGATAAGTCGTGCCGATGTGAGGCTCATAACGGGTCGAGAAACTACTGGTAACACTTACCAGCAAATCTCTGAATCAGCCCTGGCCAGGGACTTCCCTGTTACGGCCAATCGAGCACAGCGCAACATCAACCCCCAATACCGGGAGAGACGAAACCCCTCTTATCGCTCATTGCCTCCATGTGACTCGGGACTGTACCCAAAAACCACCATTTTGCATGCCCTCATGGACGTGGAAAGGTGGAGATCAAAGCACAGTGGGAATCACACAAGACTCTATGACGATCTCGGGTCTACAGACTAACCTGCGCAAGTGTCACCTGAGAACTGCCATCTGACGTGAGGTATAATACCACCTGGGAGTTCTCGGCGAGTCCGTCCAGTGTACCCAGTCTCCACTGAGCACCCGTATACCATCTCTGATGTCAAACACCAATGGATATGGGATCATCCATCGCCCATCTCATGGGTCGAGAAGCGTATACGCTAGTCTACACTGGTATATCGATGCCCCGTCTCGATACACCTACGACTACGGACCTTGAAGGATGTACTTATGGACTACCATGTCCCCACTAGTATGATCTGCATCATAGTCCAGGTAGTTAAGTACACATCCTAAGGGCTTTACCAACATGTAACTATAAGACAGTATAAAGAGACTAGTATACATGTTAAGATAAAGAGCAACCAGATAGTATACTATCATATCGAGCAAGAAAGTCATCTCTATATATGTCCAAGCATCCAATATAATATACATCATCTGTACAATACTGGCCTCTAGGGCATACATACAACTATCAAGAGGCACTGGGCAGTAACCTTGATCGGTCCCTGTCCTGAAGGATCAAAGCCCTCGCAAGAGGCAACCGAGCAGCTACCCTGCTCGATAAAAATCCGGCTGGTAACTTCCTACCACAACCGAAAAGCATCGAAGCCCTCGCAGCGGCAACCAAAGAGCTACCCTGCCCGGTCAAGCCCGGCCAGTAGCCTTGTGGCCGTATGTGAGGATCCGTGACACAACTTTCAGATCGGGAGACACCCGAAAGGGCAACGGGTTCACCCTGCATGATCTCCCATCGACCTAGGGGGCATACATGAGGATACCTCCGCGGCAGCGCTTGACACGCTCGCCGGCTGGCGGTTGGAGTCAATTCGACAGGAGATTGCCAGACATATGGCCAACCTGACAAGGAAATGTGACGATACAAGAAAGGATATCCTACGAACGTCCTTTACACACAAATGACAAAATAAAAACCGACGAATCAAGGGTTTTTCTTTTTTTGCCAAAATCAAAGTCTTTACAAAAGGTTACTCTTGGGGGGCCCCCAGCCCTACAAACTGCCCGGAGGCTCCCCCCAGCCCTACAAATTGCCCTGAGGCTTACTTCGGCCACTTCATCGTTGGCATCACGCCCCAAGGTCCTACCACCGGAGACTTTGCCACCAAGGGCGCACCCCGCTCCCCTCGTCTTCTCTCACCGGAGGCCTCACCGCCGGGAGCGGAACTCGAGCACGGAGTTCACCATCGTCGAACTCGGGAAGCTGTTCCTTCACGGCGTCCAAAGGCTTGTTCCACGCGACGGCAGAATACTCCCCGAGCTCGGCGTAAAACTGCTCTGATGCCTTATACTCGGGCACAGCTTTCGCAGCCCGAGCCTCAGCAACTTAGGCCTTCAGCAGTGCCGCCTCGGCATCTCCCCTGCTTGCGTCCCTCTCCTTTTCCAGTGCCGCAAAGCGTTTGACCATGTCTTCCAGCTTCCTATCGGCAAACCGGAGAGACGCGTTCAGATGGCGAAGGGCACCCCGAGTCGCCGAGTTGGCAAGCTCCGCAGCCTCTGCCCGGCCCGCTACAACGTCAGCTTTATCCCTCTCCTGGCGTAGGTCGCGTTTCAAAATCTCGACCTCCGAGGGGAACGCCTCCACTGGCCTCGCGGCGTGATCAGTCGAAAATATTGCATCTTTTAACCGGCAATTTCCCTATCATTTGCACTCATCTAGAAGTGTTCGGCATTCATATTACACATATTAGCAAATCAGTCATTAAATATCAGATTGCATGTGTTAGACTCTAAAACCGGCACTATAAAGGAAATTGACCGCATTTCATGGCATCGCATCATCCCTATATTGCGCAACACTTGTCTTGAGAAATTGTGCCGGAAAATCCGGAAGAAAAGCTAAAATTGTCATTTTGCTGATAAAAAATTACGCCAACTCCAAGACCTGAGAACTGGTAGCAATACAGAAGGCCAAATGAAATTCAACATATCAAAACAAGGCCCAAATATTATAGAGGGAATTACCAGAAAAGATCAAAGCCCAAGGCCCACAAAGAGCCGTGGATCCGCGGCAGGAGCCTGCTTGCGCCGCGGATCCGCGGCGGTTCCAAGGCTTCAGCTCCTAAAATTTTGTGGAAAATTCATAACTCTGGGCCCACATTTCTTTAGTATACTTCAAATTCCAGAAAACCCTCGAAGCTTCTACCAGTTCAGCAAAGATCATTAAGCAAAGCTAATCTTAATTAAGCTCCTAACAAACTATTTCTAGAAGCTCCCTCCTAACTAATCACATCTAGAAGCTTCTCCTCTAACTAACTTTTGGAGGGAAATTCAAATCTCCTCAACAAACTTTTAGAGGGAAACTTAAAATTCAAATCCTAGATCTAGGGTTTTGATGTTTATAAATAGGAGCCTAGATCTAAGGGTTAAGGTTGAATAATCTTTAGTCTTCTTCAATTCTTCATCTTCTTCCACAAGTCTAGTGACAAGACTTGTGCGAAACCCTAACCCTAAGTCCAATCCACATTCAAGATCCCGAGTACCAATCAAGCAAGAAGCCTTCAACCTTTTAGGAGCGGAGCTGATCTCCAATCGAGCAAGTGATCCAAGCCGATCCGCGACTCACGGGGACGAGCGAAGCCAAATTGACGATCGAGTTCTTCCTCTTGTAGTTCTTGAGCGAATGTAATGAAATTGTTGATATAAATAAAAGGTGAAATTCTTTAATCTTGTTTTCTTTAAATTCTTGCATCATGATTCGATCTCAATTTGTAATTGTAGTTCATGTTGTGATGTTTGAGTAAAACTCCGCTCGCAAGGAGTCGAGACGATCATTAGAATGATGATGTAACAAATCTTAAAACTATTCTTAAGTCCTATGGGTTTTGTAAACCCTAGCAAGTTGAAGAATCGATGACCTAGTTTCGTTGCGATGCTTACTTGATTGTGATCGCTCGAAATTAGGGATCTACGATCGTTTCTTGAATTTACTAGAGGCTAGAATGTGAATGATATCGATGAATGAACAAGGGATAAATGATGAAACCCTAGTTTCACTAGAAATACCTAATTCTTGTCGATCATCATCGATCTAGTATCAATCCATCGAAGGATGAGAATACATCATCATAAGATTGCATCACATCTATAGATCCGATCGATTCCTACGAGCCTCATTTCAATTCTTGATATTTGGTTGGAAAAATCATCAAACTCTCAATTCTTGATTCTATCTTTTTCTTGTTATTAGATCTATATTTTCTAATTCATGAACTTCAAATATAAATCATGAATTGTTTTGTTTTCTTTTCTTTAAAGTTTCGACTCATCTAATTCAAAAGACGAACTATTACACTGTCCCTGTGGACGATCCACACTCACTTACAATCTACATCCGACACCGTAGTTGATTGCGGTCAAATAATTTTTGGTTGTGATTTCTTTACAATTTCCAACATACACAATCCGAAATCGTTTACAATCAAATGGCGCCGTTGCCGGGGATCATTTGAGTTGATAAACACATCCAAGAAAAACATACAATCAAATGGCGTCGTTGCCGGGGATCATTTGAGTTGATAAACACATCCAAGAAAAACATACAATCAGGGCATTGAACGCCCCCTCGGCCTCCATGCGAGTGGCGAGGGCACAGTGTTGAAGAACCTGACAAAAAGGCGATGAGAAACCAGGAAGCACCGAAACCAAGAAAAGGCATACCAAAGCAAATGCGCGTGGAGGGATTCGTACCTGGACCGCCCCTTGGGCCACGGCCTCCAATTGATCCCTCAAGGAGCCACACGGAAGCTTTCCCCCAGCCGACTCCTCCATCCCGGCGAGCAGGCCAGTGGCGACTGAAAGCCCAGACGGAACCGTAAGGATGGAGCCCCCTTCCCGCACAGGAATCCCTTCAGGGGCCTTCGACGACGGCGTGCAAGAAACCATCCTCTTCCTCTTGAGAGGGGGCCTGCCCTCACCCTTCCTCCCTTCACCGGCCTGGGACTCGGGTAACTGCTGACGAATCTGACCGTCGCCAGAGAAACTCCCAGATGCCCTCGACGAAATGGACGGCCCCACCGTCGGCAGAGGAACCGGCAGAGGGTGCGAGCTGGCCGGGGGCTCGGCCACGCCACCAGCTTCCTCCCGGCGTGAGCCGCCCGATGAATGGGAGCGAACTATGTATCCCGAGGGAAGAAGAACGCCGAGCGGCAACGACTCAAGGAAGAAGTGAAATGAAAGGTTGGGGGCCTTGAGGCGGGCCCCACCCCCGTTTTATCACCATGTGTGGCCGCATCCAACAGCGCCTGTCACTTCCCGCCGAAACGGCTCCTCACGCCCAGGGGCTCCGATCGCCCCATGTGTCGATCCAGCACTGGACTACATCCAATCGGGCGCTGTAGGCCCGCATGCGTCGTACCAGCCAGTCATCCTTTGACACGAAGTCCATCTCTTCAGTTACATAGTGCGCGAAGCGGCATACTATTTTTAAAGTACGGAGATCTCGCCTTGGTTCGCCAGCGGAAGAGACAACCGTCGGACCGAGGGCTCGCCCCGACGAAACCATAGAAGGGATCTCGCTTCAGGAGGCTCGGCAGTCCACTCCTGACCCGACCACTAGTTGGTCGGGACAAGAGTGGGGGGCTAATGATGGTGCTCAGTATTGGTGATCCCCAAGATCATGACACGTGGCACGTGACGTTCCCCAGAACTCAGGAAAAAGGGCCCACAGGGGCCGATCAAGCCGCCCCGTGCCCGACCAGCAAGCACAAGCTGGCCCCCCCTCGGGGCCCCTATAAATCGGCCTCCTTGGCCTTTCAGCCCGTCCTCGAGCTACCACAGGGCCAAGACTCCTCGGCCTCCTTGCTCGTCCCCAAACCTTCGCCGAGGACGTCTTCCTCGGCCCTACGACCTACTCCCAGGCGTAACCGCCGCTCCGCGAATCTCACCATGCGCGGATTTTACGCCAGCAAGGCCCCACGTTCCATGCCATCACGATCCCCCTTTGATGGGCGATCCGGTCTTTGCTCGGGCGTGACGTCGGGAGCGTAACTGCCGGCGAGATTCTCGCGCCTGATGCTGCGTACTGCCATCACTATATAAACCCCCATCACAGAGGGGTCAAGTGAGCCCTTTTTTACACTTTTAGGCCGTTACTCTTCTCGGATCTGATTACTAACTTGAGCGTCGGAGGGTCCTTGGTGGTACCAAACCATCCCGGGACTTCTTTGCAAGTACTCGGCAACAACTCCCTCACTTCACCTCTTCCTCGAAAAACCCATTGAGACCCACACGCGACGAAGAATATCAGCTAAGTTCACCGCGGGATCAATGGAAGACAACATCTGACGGAGGCCCGAAAAGGAGCTCCATCAAGCCTCGAAAGCCAGTTCTATGAAGAGAAGGGATGATCTTAGAAGAAAAAAAGAATAAAATCAACTCTTTCAGAAGGGACAAAATCAACAAAATATTTAAAGACGCTCTAAACAACGGTCTGCAATTACCAGAATCGAAGTGGCCACACAAAACGAAAATGAACGACAATCCCAATTACAGCACATACTACAAATTGGTGGGTAATACAATCGAAAACTGCTACATTTTCAAGGAATGGGTCGAAGACTAATACAATGCAGGTGAAATCTCATTGTCCAACGATGTGATAGCAGAAAATCAAGCCGTGACTGCAAATTTCAGACAAACAAAAGATGAAATCCTTCGGGAAAAGACAGCTCAATATTGCGCTATAGGAAACGACCTCGGTCTGCTACAGTCTTCACTGGACACATATCTGCCCAAAAAGTCGAAGAAAATATTGAAGCTGCTTCAGAAAGAGCTAGCGATCAAATGAGAGAATCGAATAGAGCCCATTATCTCGGTCGTCGATTCAATTCCGCCAAACTCGAAATAGAAGAATCTCAAATAAACTTTGCAAAAAGGAGCCTACAATGCAAAGCAAAGAATAAGCATGGCAATGACCCCTAAATCGTTACACTGGAAATAGATAATCCATAAGTCGTTAAACTTCAAATAGATGATCTTTAAGTTGTTAACTGGGAAAAAACAAATCCTTCAACAGAAAATAATGAGTCGCTTCTGGTACCATAATCCAGTATAGAGATGCTGACGCCAAACAAAAGTTCAAATCCCAAAGTTTCCAACAGCGAATGATAAGTCAATCCCGGCACCATACTCTAGTGTAGCGATACTAACGCCAAAAAAATACAAATCCTTAAATCCTCCAACGACAAATGATGAGTCGCTCCTGGTACCTATAAGGACCCTAGTGCTCGCGACGCAAGACTCATGCCGAAGGCAGAAGCGAAAACAAAAATTTGAAGGCAAGCACTAGCGACTTATTAAAAAATTTGAAGGAAAGCACTAGCGACTAGTACCCTAAAATCATTTCCAAACACTAAACTAGGTAAAAACAAGCATGGTTAGGTGGCTAGCTACCTATGTAGCATGTCCGTGCAATTGCGGAAGACCCCTACATCACTCCAAGGACTCTCGTAAGGCTCCAAAGTTGTCGAGAACGAGCTTGGACGCCGATCAACCTCATCGAAGATGATCCACCCGAGAGAACACGAATCAAGCTCTAGCATCATACTAATGAATCGGTCCTGTGTAGTACCATCTAGAAGTTCAGGTCAACAGACAAATGACCAATAGGTATAGTACCATTTAGAATTCTCGGCGAGACTATATATACTCATGTCAACTGAGAACTGCTATTTGACGATACAAATGGCTATCTATACTCATGTCAACTAAGACAAATGACAAATGACGATCTTAGTTTAACAGACTATCTGTACTCATGTCCACTAAGAACTGCTATCTGATGATAAGTATAGTCCCGTCTAGAAGTTCTCAGCGAGTCTGTCCGGTGTACTCACCTCCAGTGACCACCTGTATACAATCTTAAGTGCAATATACCAATGGCTATGAGATCTGCCACCACCTCTTGTCGGGGTCTAGAAACGTATACACTAGTCTACTCTGGAATATCGATACCCAGTCTCGATACTTCCACGACAAGAGACATTTAAGGATGTGTTTATGGACTACCAAGCTCTCATAAGTATGATTGTCATTATAACTCTGGTAATCAAGCAAAGATCATACGGGCTTTATCATTATGTATTCATGATATGTAATAAAACGTATACACATCAACGATAAAGAAAAACCAGATAGCATACCATCATATCGAGGATGATAATTCACATGTATACATCCTCCATCAATTATCATAATAGCCTACTTTCGATTATCATAATTGCCTAGAGGGCACAATAACAAACAGTAGCATACTTCAGTGGAGCAATACCGACACCAAACAACAATCCAAAAATCCAAATCCAATGCCTCCAACGGCAAATGATGAGTCACTCCTGGTACCATACTCCAGTATAGCGATGCTCATGCCAGACAAAAGTCTAAATGCCCAAACCCTCCAACGACAAATGATGAGTCACTTCTGGTACCACATTCAAATGCTAGCAATGCTGAACGCCGAACCAAAATCCAAATCCAAATCCAATTCAAATTTCAGTTCAAATTCAAACCTACCATCTTCAAAACTCTAAATTTCAAGCCCCACCAGCATTGGTTCCAAGTTCAAAAGTCATGTTGGACGAGAATGGAGCCAACTAAATCAAATCAAGTTCAAACCGTTACTAATTGGTGTATTTTAATGCATATTTTGTAACCATATTTATTTTTATTATGTCACATTTAATGTTGCACGTAGGTATTTTATGAAATTTGCAGATGACATGGACTTTAGTGCATAAGGAGAAGAAAAGTGACTAATACTTGCGTTTTACGGGCAAAATAAGTTCATATGGAGCAGAAACACAAAAAATATCAAATTATACAAAATATATTTGAATGGATTCAAAATAACAGAAAAAATCCAAACCCAATTCAGCATAAAGGCCTGTTATCAAAGTAAACTCAAACCGATCATATCTCGAAGACCGTAACTCCGATTTCAAAATTCTTGGATGTTTAGAAAGATCTCAATGAAACGAATCTTCACACAAAATTTAAGGCCCAAACTCCAAAAAATTTGGTCCGAAACCAGCAATATGAGAGATTCGGCCGAGATTTATCATGTTCCAGACTCGAGATTTTGTGGCATACTTACAATTATCTGTTTCTTTTAGAAAGTTTGTTCCAATTCTCTCGAATTACTATATAAACTCTGTATAGATTAAGGTTTGATTATCTCTCTCGTGGTTATCAAATTAGGGTTTTTAAAGAAGAAGCGATTGAGTAATTTGTAAATTTTCTTATGAATTTTAATAAAGATTTAGTTTTTTATTATATCATAAGTAACTAATCTTTTTTTAGGTTTTTATTTGCAATTCTTTTTTATGGTTGGATAATTTCTCATGTCTTCTTTTCTATGTTTATAATATGAATTTCTTATGTTTACTTTTATTATCTTAATAGTTTTCATCAAATAAACTAATCTAATAATGAAAGATGACATATAGAATTGGATTAGGGAAGGGTAATATCACCAATAATTTAATTAAGTTGATGATAGTTGACACCTAGAAACTTAATTATAGAAGATAAGAAATTAAGAGAATAATTTAAATATAGGATATTCAATCTAGGTAGTTAAAAGAGATCTAGATTAATCGATAGGATAATAATTGTAAATCGCCTATAAATATTTTGGAAGATTAAAACTAGGTTGCTTTTAATTAACTAGAACTTGGCTTTTAATATGAACCTAGATGATGTTATATGCTTGATAGGCTATGTTTAACAATTTAAATATAACATATTCGTTCATATAATTAATGGCAACATATTAAAACTAGATTAAAAAAGAAGATAATCATTTAAACCAACCATAAAAAGAAGGAAAATAAAACCCTAGATTTTTCTCTCTCTTGAAAACCAACTTTTATTTTATTTTGCAGTTTTAAATTTTAGATATTAAAAACAACTTTTTGAAACTTAATTAAAATTAATTAAGCACGACTCTTCGTGTGAATGATCCTCAAGTACTATTGTGATATAGGTTTATACTTGCAATTTAAATTGGAGATATAAAAATCCAATCATGTTTTTAGCGCCATTGCCGGGGAGTTGTAGTTTAATTACATTTAAATTCAAGTTTTAGTTTTGTATATAGGTTAAATTAGATTTCATATAGTGCATTTGATTCTGCAAAATTTCTGTTTAAAATTTCAAGAATCGAGACAAACTTCTAGCAAGTGCAGATCGAGACAAATAGGAGGCAACTTAGCGATTTCACCCTACTAAAAAATTTTCGGCCGAAACCTATATAAAATCAAAATCGGTTGAAATTTTTAGGGTTTCACAAAAAATTCAAGTTGCAATTTGTTGCATTTATTGCGCGTATTCTGGAACTTTGTTCAAATTTTTGATAAAGTGCCAAGGTTGCAATAGAATGGGGGAAAATCTCAAAACTTTAGGTACGATCTCATTCTTCCCAAATCTCGATTTGATTCCAACTAACAGATTTTTACAGAATTCTTTGCGCAATTACAAAAAATAGATTAGATTTTTTATTGTTTTAGATTTTTTTTGATTGCAATGCATATTTAAAAAAAGATTCTAAGAGGCAACAACATAAATCCAGCTTAGATGGGGATTTTATCACCCTTTTTAGGCTCCACAAATCACAACCGATCATCCAGATTAACCTACATTAATTTAAAAAATACCTAGACTTCAGCCCCCTAAAGACATATCACGCTCAATAGGACAAGAGGAGGTTTTAGATAATCTATAGGTTATCCGATTCAATTTTGAGGTGTTTAAGTGACGTGTGACTAAACTGTAGTTATTAATTAAGGCCCGCTATTTCGGTGATTCATATAGCGGAACACCCTCCCACTTAACTGGAACTGATCTGGCTTTAAGGTTGAAAAAGTGCTGTTAGAGGATTTATTCCGTAATTTGTCTCTTGGCAGTTAGAAGCGGGTCTAGTAACTTGATCTAAGTAACCCTAGATCTAGCTTTGTTTGCATATTTTGTTGGTGATTTGTTAGAATCTCTAGTTTAGTTTCTGCATTTAAAAAAACTTAGAAGACTAGTGCATATGTTTCTAGACCATAGTCGTGGGAGTATCGAAACTGGGCATCGATATTTCAGAGTAAACTAGTGTATACGTTTCTAGACCCCGACGAGAGACGGTGGAAGGTCTCATAACCATTGGTGTGTTGCATTTCAGATTGTATACAGGTGCTCACTGGAGGTGAGTACACCGGATGGACTCGCCGAGAACTTCTAAATGGTACTATACCTATCATCAGATAGCAGTTTTCAGTTGACATGAGTATATATAGTCTGTTGACCTGAGATCATCATTTTTCTCATATAAGTTCTCACTGTACTGATTGGTGTATCTAAGGAAAGTTATTTACATTCATATCAATTCTATATAGTAATGGTAGTTTCACACCCAAATGGATATGACCGGGATGCCCGAAAAATTCCTGGGTCAATATTTTAAACGTTGGCAATAAAGAATGAAATTCTGGTTAACAATTAAGGGGCTATTGACACTAATATTAACTAAATGTCCTCAACCTGTTAAAACGGACCCTAATAGTGCAGAGAAGATTGCACATTGGACATAGAAGGACCAAATAGCTCAAGAATGCATATTGTTGGCTTTATGCAACGTGCTTTTCGATGTCTATTATTCTTCGTCCCACACTGCAAAGGAACTATGGGAAGAATTAGATAAGAAATATAATACCGAAGACCTCAGTCTTGAATGGTATTCTGTGGAAAAATTCTTAAAGTTTCAAATGGTTGAAGGAAAGTCGGTTATGGAACAAGCACATGAGTTTTTATTTATCCTACATGCTCTTAGAGAAGCTGAAATGGAACTTCCTGAAAATTTTTGGGTAATGGCTATCTTTGCAAAATTCCTTCGATCTTCGGAGGACTTTACTATTTCTCTCAAACATGAAAAAGAAAATATTAGTCTTGATGATTTAATGGTAGCCATTGCTATTGATGAAGAGCATAAGAATCAAACACATGTTGTGCCTATTGAGTACAAACCTAAAGTAACGTTATAACAGCTAGGGAAAACAAATTTAAGCCTAAACCAGATGACAAATTAAAGACTAAGGCCAAGATCCAGAAGAAACCAAAAGTAAACAAACCATGTTGGACATGTGGACAGATGGGTCATTGGGCTAAAACTTGTCCTACAAAGAAAGCTAAGGCGAACCCAGGGTCTGCGAGCCAACCTCAAGTCAATATGGTGACTGAGGTTGTAAGTTCACTTGAGGGGTATGTTTCTTTTGACCCTGAGCATCTTTTTATTTATAAACCTCAAGAGTGATTAATAGACACTGGAGCAAATATGCTCATTTGTGCCGATAAATTGCGTTTCAAATCATACCAGCTTGCAGATGGAAAATCAGTGATGATGGGGAACTCAACTGTGGCTAAGGTGTTAAGATATAGACGCGTGGACCTGAAGTTCTTTTCGGGGCGAGTTCTTTCTTTGCATCGTGTGCACCATGTTCCTATTGTTCGTCGCAACATCCTGAGTAGTTCTTGCTTAATTAGAGAGGGTTATGAATTTAGTTTTAAATGTAATAAAGTTATTATTTTAAATAATGGATCTTTTATAGGCAATGGCTATATGTCTGATGGTTTATTGCCAAGAGAGAGATCAACTACTTGTAGGTTCTCTGTTTCTTTAAATAAAGATGTTTTGTTTTTTTTTAACCATGCTTGGCTAAACTTTGCATCTAGGGTTTCGATTTGTGATCTATTATGGTGGGTATTTCAATTGTTATTTTATTCTTGCTTTAATATGAATATTTATTCTGATCTATGTTATTCTCTCTTTATTCTTAATCTAAAAATCCAATTTTTACAATGAAAAGTTGACGTCTTTAAGTAAATATTAGGGATAAATAAGAAACCTAGAAACTAATTAGGTTCATGATAGTTGACACCTAGAAATCTAATTAGGGTCGGTAAAGATAACTATAAATCATAGATATTCAAACTGGTTATTAATTTGATCTAGGAGAAAACCTAAAATATGATAGAAGTGGTTTATAGACCTACAAATACACATAGATGGTTAAACCTGGATTAAATCTAGTAAACTAAAATTATGGTTTTAATTAAATCTAAATAATATAATATAATTGATGGGATAAGATTAAATCAAATAATTTATTCTATGCTTTCATGTTATTAATAGATCGTTAATTAAACCTAGAAAAAAGAATAGAAATTTTATCATAAAAATCACCACATTAGAAAAGCAATTCAAAAACCCTAGATTTTCATTTATTATAAAAAAACAACATTTTAAACTTAATTTAAAAGTAGTTAACACAAATCATTGTGGGAACGATCCTCAAGTACGACTGTGATAAGTTATATACTTGCGGTTAAATTTGGAGATGGTAAAAATCCCTATCAAGTTTTTGGCGCCATTGCCGGGGATCGTCGAATTGTTCCCAAATTTGGCATATAATTAGGAAGATTTATTTGTTGTTTTTAATTTGATTTGATCTCTCTATCTGATTTGTTGTTGTGATAATTGATTCACCTCTATTTGTTGCAATCTTTAATGATATTCCCAAATTTATTTCAAATTTGAAAATTATCCTATTGATTTCCTGGATAATTCATATAATTCTCCATCATACGCACGTAATCCTCATTTTAGGATAATTTTCCTTTTTTTGCATCCAAACCCTGCTATCTGTAATAATTCACAAAAGATATCCGGAACAACATAATATATGAAAATAAAATGATAAATGGGTTAGAAAAATGTGCAATAAATTACACCCATCAAATACCACCACACTTATCTTTTGCTGGTTTTCAAGAAAATCTAAGATTTCAAACTCTAACTAAACTAAACTACAATCTAGCTAAATCCTACTCCTACTCATATAAAAGAAAATAAAAGAAACAAAAATAAGAGAAATGAAAACTATATACAAAGATAGGAATAGATAAGACAAATACGAAAAATAAGAGTTTAAACTTCACTAGATTTTCAGTCGTCATGAACGATGCCTTAATAAATTTTGATATATACCGAAAATTACTTCCTCATCATTCATCCAATATTTTATACCTATTTTTCTTCCAAACATGATCATATACCCTTACGTGTGTGAAAAATCATCCTTACACTCGGAGAATTCAATTCAAACTATCATACCCTTGCCCTTAGCTCCCTATTAGTTTTTAATCAACGGATTAAATTGATGGATTTGTTTCCACATTTTTCATAGGACCGTTAATGTTTCGTGAGGTGCTAACCAACCGATTACCGAATGTGATCACTTATTGGGTGTAAATAGCAGTATCCTAATCTTACAACACCTAAGGTACAACAAATTATTCCAAACCAGTTGGTCTAAGTCACTAGGTGATGAAGCACCTGTTCCCCTCTGAACGGCGGCCGCGACGCGAGAACGTCTAGCTTGAGATTCGGGACAGATGCTATATGGTTTGATCCGTCTACCTCTCCGAAGATGCCAAGTTGATTTATGGCACCGTGTATCGGAGGTTTAGACGGATGCGGCCGATATAGCAGATTTCGTCAGATTCCCCCTCGCTTGAGGGGTTTTTGATTTTGGGGACGCTCTTCCCTGCAGGCGCAAGCCCCTGCAGTTAATTACGCTACCGCATCGCGGTAACAACTTTCTCCTTCTCCAGAATTTCACTTCATGTCGCGGGTGTTTGTTTTGTTTGTGGTTGCCCGTGGATTTTATATGGAGACTGAGTAATGCCGTCGCCCGTAGGACGTGGATTAGTCCAAATCCGTATTTACTTAGATTTGGGTTTGGTGTTTTTAGTTTAAGGATACGTTAGCCGCATTTGAGACTAAGATCAACTTAAACGTTCGTTAAGGACACGTTAGTCTGATTTGAGACTAAGATCAACTTAACGGGATCGTCTAGATCCATTTCCAGTTTCAGGACGTAGTGGTCCATTTAATATATGGCCTTCGGGACCCGTCACCTCTCTGACGACGTTGAACGATTACAACGACATGTGTCAGAGGAGTTCGGAGATGTACCCTTGAACCAAAGTTGATTGGGGGTCTTATAGTCCAATTTGGGACTAAAGTCTGTTTGAATGTTTAAGGATACGTTAGCCATATTTGAGGCTAAGATCAACTTAAACGGGATCGTTTAGATCCGACAAAAGAGTATTTGAGAGCTCTATTGTTCCAGTTTAGGGACGTAGTGGTCCATAGGTAGTTTAGGGACATTGCGGTCCATATTCCAGTTTAAGGACATGGTGGTCCATAGGTAGTTTAAGGACGCTTAAGTCCGTGGGTTTAAGGACCCCACAGTCCGTGTTTTAGTTTAAGGACGCATAAGTCCGCGGGTTTAAGGACCCCACAGTCCGTGTTTTAGTTTAAGGACGCATAAGTCCGCGGGTTTAAGGACCCCACAGTCTGTGTTTTCATTTAAGGACGCATGAGTCCATGAGTTTAAGGACTCCACAGTCCGTGTTGATGTATGGTTGTCGGGACCCGTCACCTCTCTGACGTCGTTGAAGGGTTACAACGATAGGAGTCAAAGGAGTTCGGAGATGTACCCTCGAACCGGATGTAAATTGATTTAGGAGAGCAGCTGTGCTCAGTCAATTTAATTTGAGGACTTACGGCCATGATTGGGCTAAGTCCAGTTGAAAAAATAGTTCAACGCTTTTATTTGATTTTGGTCTATTAGACCTGTGCTAGGGCTTTGCCCACATTTAAATAATGCATTGCATTACTTTTTATTTTTGTTTGGGTTCTGCCCATAAAGGAAGCAGAGCATCAATTTTGTTTGGGCTCTGCCCATTTATAAATGATGCAGAGCATCAATTTTACTTGGGCTCTGTCCTTTATCAATGATGCAGAGCATCAATTTTATTTGGGCTCTACCCCTTTTATTGCTTTGCAATTTATTTTGGCCTATTAGGTCTTTTTGACTTGGGCCTGGCCCTTTAGCAAAAGAAATGCATTGCATTTATCAGGCTCTTTGTGCCAATCAAAGAGCGCAAGTGCTTGTGGTGATGACATGTGTCATGCCAGCGCAGTGCGCTGCGCCAGTGCGCTGCGCTTGCGCTGCTGACACGTGGCGCGCTGTGGTGAGTTGCGCCAGTTTCAGAGAGCAAAACTCTATTTCAAAGCGCATAGCGCAAATGGTTCAGATACTGACACGTGGCGCCCTCTGGTGGCTTGCGCCAACCCAAGAGCGCAACAGTGCAGATTTACAAATGCAAGGCACTATTAACTTGAGAATCTTTTAGATTCTAGAACCAAAGGTTCATAAAAGAAGTGCAAAGCACTGCTTGGTTTCTTGATCTAATTTAGATTAAAGAAAACAATTGTTTCTTATTTTTCTTGATCTTAGAGAACCAATGGTTCATAAGTGCAAAGCACTATATTTTTTTTTGTTTTTTATTAAAGATCATTGATCTTGTTCTTAGATCAATGATCTATTAGAAGAAATTCTTCTATCTAAAAGGTCTTTTACCTTTATTTCTTATTGAAATTTCTTCAGAGTTCTCTCTGTTTGAAAATTTTGATTTCCCACAAAATGTTGATGCCTTTGATTTGGGGTCTAGGGGCCTTTATATAGTGCCCATAAATTTTTTAAAGAGATCCTTCTCTGAGTGATTTGGGGAATTTTCCCCACCATTGGATCTTTGATCCAAGGGCTTCTGTTTTACAGAAGGCAATCTTCTTGTTTTAACAAGAACAGAAAAATCTTACTCGAATTTAATTCTGTTTGGTGCAAACGCCCCAGCGCATGACACGTGTCAAGCAGCGCAAAGCGCAGCGCAAGTGCGCTTGCGCATGTGCGCTTGCGCATGTGCGCTGACACGTGTCGCGCAGCGCATAGCGCAGCGCAAGTGCGCTAGCGCAACTGTGCTGACACGTATCGCGCAGCGCAGAGCGCAGCGCAACTGCGCTAGCGCATCTGCGCTGACATGTGTCGCGCAGCGCAGTACTTGCGCAGCTGAAGCGTTGCTTGCTTTAATTTTGTTTTAAATAGAGCTTTGCTTTGATTGGGTGCGCTGCCTTGGACGCTGTGCTGATATATCAGCTTTTGACACGTGGCGCGTTGCGCGCAGCGTAAAGAATCTGAAGCGTTGCTTCGAATTTTGAATTTTGAAATTCAAACAGAGCTTTGCTCTGATTGGGGGAAACAGCACCCTCGTTGAATTTTTTTATAGTATCTTGATAATTGCAAGAAGGTGTTCATATTTTTTTATATTGATTTTTTTATTTTTCTTCGTATTAGGGCATTACAGATAAGAGCATGATGGGTCTCTTCTATTATTCTATGTTTCAAGATGTGTGCATGTACATATAGTAGGGTACCAACGTTCAAATATCTTGACTCAAAAATAGGCTCCACTTATATCTTCTCAAATCTAATAACTCCTTCATGACACTTTCCTTTTGGTAACAGTCTCATGACAACATATTACCATATCTATTTAACCATCCATTTTTCTTATTTTTCTTTAAATCTCTTTCTTTCTTTTATGTACATTTTCACTTTTTCATTTTTCTTTAAAGAATTTTCTAGTTTTCTAGTTTTTTTTTTCTTTATTTCGTTATTTCTTCTGAAAACTAAGAACTATGTAGAAAACCACCCCCCATACTTAAACTTGAAAGTGCCCTCACTGTTTACCGTGACTCTTCTTTAAAAAACTAATGATATACATATGTTACAAATGAGGGGTTTCAAAATATTTTCAAGTGTATTCTGGCTCATGGAGATCCATGAGCTCCGCCTCATTATCCACAGAAAATTCTACAAACGGTTTCATTCTTTGACCATTAATTTTGAACATCTCACCATTTTTAGGATTTTCAATCTTGATTGCACTATGTGAAAAACGTTTTTAACAGTAAAAGGTCCGGCCCATCGCGATTTTAATTTTCCCGGAAATAAATGCAATTGCGAATCATAAAGTAAAACTTTTTAGCCCATTTGAAAATCTTTTCGAAAAATGTTTTTATCATGGAAAATTTTCATTTTTTTGGCATTATCATAGGTATCATATGATTAGAAAGAAAGATGCCAATTGGTTTTCCGCTGAGGTTGGTGTAAGTGGAAGAAACGGTGGGGATGAAAACGAGAGCGAGTGAGTGATGAGATGGAAGGAAGAATTGTGATATGAGGACAAAATGGTGTATTTTTTGGCTCTTCAGCTGGCAAGGGAAGTGCTTCAAATATCGATGGCGCTTGATTGATCGGCGGTGCTTGATTTATCATTGCATTTAATTCTTCAAGAAATATGAGTTCATCCTCGAGTATCTCGTCGAATCTTTCAGTATAGAAATCCATGTCCCTTGAGTTTAACAGTTCATCGGAGAGATAGGAATCATTCTCAAAATCCGTATTATCAGAATAGATGAATGATTCAAAGTTAGGTGGTTCTTGTTCTGAATCCCAATGACTGAATACTTCGGCTACTTTGGGTGTTTAGAAATCAAAATTTGAGTTCTCCGAAGTTTTATTTTCTTCCAAGGTATCTATCTCAAAAGATATAGCCTCGGCGTCTAAATCGTTGGGATCTAACAAATCTTTCGACCTAACATCATCGAAATTTTCAAGGGAAAATACTTCAACAGGATGAGCCATTGGCTCGAGTAGGCTCATTTTTTCTATCGGTAGTGAGTCATCAAAATCGACTTCCTCTTCCTTGCATAGTTCCTCTTCTATGCACTCTACTATGTAGAAGTTATCATATTCAACTTCGTCATCAGTAGAAATTCCATTAATTGAGCTGACTTCGAAGGGCTTATAGGGATCACTTGGCTAATTTTCTAGGTTTAAAATATTGAGATCAATTGTCTTGTTCCCAAATGATAGTTTCATAGAACCATTATGATAATTAATCAATGCATTCGAAGTGGCTAGGAAGGGCCGACCTAATATGATAGGAATTTGATTCTTAGGGTTAGTAACGGGCTGTATTTCTATCACAATAGAATCTACGGGGAATATAAATTCCCCAACTTTAATCAACACATCATTGATCTCACCCATAGGAGTCTTAACAGACCGGTCGGCTAATTGCAAAGTAATCTTGGTGGGCTTAAACTCACCTAACCCTAACTGCTCATATACAGAATATGGCAAAAGATTAACACTAGCACCCAAGTCCAATAAAGTTCTATTTATAACTTTTTCGCCTATAATGAAAGATATAATAGGACTACCAGGGTCCTTATACTTAACGGGCATAGCATTTCTTAGGACGTCACAAATATTACCTGCTAAAAAGACCTTCTTAGGCACTTTAGTTTGTCTCTTTTTCGTGCATAAATCTTTGAGATATTTTGCATGCAAAGAAACCTGGTCAATCATGTCCAAAAGAGGGACATTGACATTCACTTGTTTAAACATCTCCACCAACTTTTCTACCTCAGCAGCTTGCTTCTTGGCATTTAAATGTTTTGGATATGGTTTTCTAGGCTCAAGAGGGAATCTATAGAAGATGGGTGGGGTGGAGATGTGGGTGAATCAATAGATGTCGGCTGTGTAAGGGGGGTAGGAGACTGCTGCTCCTCATTAGCCGAGATTTCTTCTGAATCTTTGGGCATCCTAACCTAATTATCAACCTGTTTACCCGATCGTAAGGTAGTTATAGCATTTGCTTGCGTAGGATTTGTACGTGTATGTTCCCTTATAAAAATATAAAAAGGGGAAAAAAGAAAGAGAAAAAGAGACAGGAAAACATCCCACTAGTGGGGCCTCACATGCAAGCACGTGAGTATTTATATACAAAGTATATAGGCTCCACTTGAGAGGCGGGAATTGAGCCTCACGTACAAGCACGTGAGCGTCTATACACAAAGTGTATAGGCCCTAGATTAAAACAAATAACAGGCAAAAAAAGCTCACGTGTTAACACATGATGCCTTCCCTTTGTTAGGCTGTTGCATATAAGAAAACAAGCTTAACTTAGTAGGGGTCACGTGCTACATGTGAGCATTTCTAAACATCAGCTCACGTGCCAACACGTGATGCCTTTTCTTTGGGACTGCTGCATATAAGCAAATCAGTTTAATTCTATGGGGGGTCACGTGCTATATGTGAGGGTTCATAATCACCTTCCAAGCTGATAGAATTAAATTCTTTAAAAAATGAATCAAAACCCTATTTGTAAAATATTTCCTTAAATCTTTCTAAACAAGAAAGATTACACTCTGTAAAACAGAGCACCGTTGGATTAAAAATCCAATGGTGATTAAAAATCACCAAGCTACAGAATAAGCTCTGTATGGGAAAATATTTCCCCAATCTTTCTAAACAAGAAAGATTACGCTCTATAAAATAGAGCACCGTTGGATTAAAAATCCAATGGTGATTATAAATCACCAAGCTACAGAATAAGCTATGTATGGGAAAATATTTCTCTAATCTTTCTAAATGAGAAAGATTACTCTCTGTAAAATAGAGCACCGTTGGATTAAGAATCCAATGGTGATTAAAATTCACCAAGATACAGAATAAGCTCTGTATGGGAAAATATTTTCCCGATCTTGTTAAAATAAGAAAAATATCTTCTGTAAAACAGAAGTCCTTGTATCAAAGATCCAACGGTGGATAAAATCCTCAAATCAATCAGGATCTCCCAACGAGAGATTTCTTTAACTAAATCAATAGATGTGCCACTACTATATAAAGGACCCAAGGCTTCAAAACAAAAAAGGAGGAAGGAGAAGAGAAAAACAACAGAACAGAGAAAAAAAAACCCATAAGATTTGAGAAAAAAGAATAGGAATTCTTTTTTAAGAAAAGAAACCCTAGGTAAGAAGAAAGACCTAGAGATCATTTTATCTCTTTTTCACCGCTCCAAGAGTTTAACTCTCTAAAAAAACTTAGTTCTTCCTCTGATTGAGATCTGCAGAAGCAGATCTCCCCGCAAGTTGAGAATTTAATTCTCATCGGGGAGATTTTGCCATGCAGATTCAAAACTTAGAGGAAAGAACTAAGTTCAAAGAATTTAATTCTTCCAAAGATATACAGGAATTTAATTCCTCTGATAAAACTAGGGTTTAACCCTGCATAAGAATTTAATTCTTATAAAACAAGGGGCCTGAAATTCTCAAAACTCAGATCAAAATCCACATGCAGACTGATGATTCTTTAGCGTTCAACACTACATAAAAAAGCTCACGTGTTCCCACGTGAGCACCTCTGATGAACAAAATAGGATGATTGAGACAGAATCATGTGCTCCCACGTGACCCATTAAAACGAGCGATCAACAATTACAAAAAAAGGGGGGAATAAACCCAAAGACAGTTCCCATTTTTTTGGGTGCCTCACGTGATCCCACGTGACCCCCTAATAGTGCTTAGCACTTGTAAAAGGAAAGGGGAATAAATCTAAACAGTTCCCATTTTTGGGACGCCTCACGTGATCCCACGTGACCTCCAATAGTGCTTAGCACTTATAAAAGAACAATGGAATAAACCCAAGTGAACAACGCCAACTTTCAAGATCCTCACGTGCCACACGTGAGCCTCCCCCAAATTTCAGTTTTTAACACTGCCTTGGAGTCTCACGTGGGAGCACGTGAGCACTGAGTATACATTAGTGTTTAACACTATAGGAAGCCAACTCCAACTCCAAATTGGCTAAGTCTCCCTGAGGTTAAAACATCTTGGATTTCTAAATAGACCGAGCCACTATGCTCATGACTTCCCAAACTGATGATTCCTCAATCTCCTAAGTTAATATTAGCCTCTCAAAAATGACTAATGATTCTTGGACGGGCCGTTATGATCTTTCTACTCAAATCTGGAATTTGGTTTAAGGGTACATCTCTCCACACCTCTGATATATGTCATTGTAATTCTTCAATGTCGTCAGAGAGGTGGAGGGTCCCGACAATCAACAGCTCTTTGGCGCACTCTCAAACCTATGAGCACATCCCTATGGTCCGCAATGTCCTTAAACTAGCCATGGACCGCAATGTCCTTAACCTAGCCGTAGACCACAATGTCCTTAAACTAACTGTGGACTGCAACGTCCTTAAACTAAACTCTCATCCCAAAAATGACGACCTACGGACCGCAACGTCCTTAAACTAGCTATGGACCACAAATTCCTTACACTAAAACAATCGAGCCCAAATGCTCTTTTGTTGGATCTGAATGATTCCAAAATCCTGTTGAGTATATCTTGGTCTAAAATTAGACTAACGTATCCTCAACGAATATTTAAGTTGATCTTAAGCTTAAACAAGATTAACGATCCTTAAACCAAACCAAACCCAAATCTAAGAATATACGGATTTGGACTAATCCACGCCCTACGGGCGACAACACAAATTAGTCTCCGTATACAATCCACGGGTAACCAAAAATAAAACAAATACACACGACACGAAGTGACCTTCTGGAGCATGAGAAAGTGGTTATCGCTACGCGGTAACGTAATTAACTGCAGGGGCTTGCGCCTGCAGGGAAGAGCATCCCCACAATCAAAAACCCCTCGCAAACGAGGGGGAATCTGACGAAATCTGCTACAACGGCCGCATCCGTCTAGACCTCAGATACACGGTACCATAAATCAACTTGGCATCTTCGGAGAGGTGGACAGATAAATCCAAATAGTATCTGCCCCCAAATTCAGGCAAGACGTCTGTCTTCCCAGTTTTCGGCGGTAAACAGATTCTGGCACGCACGGTGGGATCTTTTCCTCTTTCCACTCCACACTTCGTGTGTCGTGTTTTTCCGCGATCAAATAATCGCGGTATATATGTTTGTGGTTGCCCTTGGGTGATGGGATACTGAAGCCGGCGTTTCGTCTCTATGAAGAATGGTGTTTACTTCCACCCTAACAACTCGGGATCTATCATATCTGATGGAGTCAAGTATGGGCCACTTGCATCCTTAAATCTTTGCAATCCGGCTCTTCAAGAAATCAACGGTCTTCTTTTTGGGTCGATACTCCCACCTCCCACCCTCGGTGCCTTAACGCCGATGGAGGAAGCCCAGAGGAAGTCTGTCTTCCACAGGCTGGTTCCCCAAGCTGTAGCTTTGTCGACGGAATCAATTCTCAAACAACTGGCACCTGCTAAGGACCATGGTTGACGTAGGGGGCACAATATTCAAGCTCTCAAAGGAAATAGGGGGCAGGCTCGGCAAAATCCTGAGACTAATCAAACCTCGGCCATATGTAACGGTCGACGTCGATATCAGCATCATACAGAATAAGCCGGGGGTAGTTCTCCATATGGTCCTGTTTCAACCATAGTGGTGAATGTTGTTGTTCCAACCGGGAACAGCTTCAAACTGTTGCGAAGGGTCAAAAACAATTCTCCCACCGCAATATTGAAGAAATCTCTGCAGCCCAGGGAGATTCCACGAGAGCAGAAACTGGTTCGCTCTCCATAACAACTTTCCTCATCTATATATAAGGTGTGGAAGCAGGTGAAGGACTCAGTCGTCGTCTGTGGCTCTTCCTCTAAACGTCATCCAAATTCTGACAAATCCCCTTTCAAATACAAGGAGACTCATCCCTGGACGGTTCCTGCTACAACGGTTCCTCCTAAAACCAAAGCGGCATTTCACAAAAAAGAGATGCCTAATAAAGCTCAAGTGCCCGAAGAAAACTCCAAAGGCCAAACTCCAAACACCCTAAGCCTGGAGGCATGGTAGTTCACATAGTCTATGTGGTGAATGCCAGAGATGAAGTTCAAGCTTCTACTAGTCACCGACCTCAAACTCGGTCCCTAACAAAAGTTCAACTGCAACGGAAAAAGCTGCAAGAGATGCTCGCTCAGGCGGCAGCAAACGCTAATCCATCGCCTAAGGAAAATCCCGAGGACGCATCCGAATGATGACTTCTCAGTACCTGTTACCGAGCTGATGATCGATAAAACGTCTACTCACGAGGTCTTCTCCTTCATGGATGGATCCTCAGGATACAAACAAATCAAGATGCATCCTGAAGACCTAAAGCACACTGCTTTCCGGACTCTGCTGGGCATATTCTGCTACAAAGTAATGCCCTTCAGTCTGAAGAACATTGGTGCTACCTACCAGAGGGCCATGAAAAAGATCTTTGATGACCTCATACATGAGATTGTTGAATGTTATATCGACGACCTCGTGGTGAAAAGCAAATCGTACGAGGAGCACCGAGAGCATCTGAAGATTGTGTTCCAGCGTCTTCAGAAGTACAACCTGAAGATGAACCCTCTAAAATGCGCGTTTGCAGTCTCCACAGGAAAATTCCTAAGATTCATCGTACGACATCGAGGCATCGAAATAGACCAATCAAAGATTAAGGCGATTATAGAAATGCCCGTGCCAAGAACTCGCAAACAACTACGGTCTCTCCAAGAAAAGCTCGCGTATATCCGGCGGTTCATAGCTAACCTCTCTGGTAAATGCCACCCCTACAACCATCTAATGAAGAAGGGAACTTCGTTCGTTTGGGATCGTAAATGCCAAAGTGCACTATTCAGTTGATAAAACTGCACATTTGTATTACATTTTTCCTACCATTTTCATATTAAAAAAAGACTTTATTATAATATATTATACATATGAGGGTTTATGTGTAAAAACACTATTTTCCATGTGTTAATATATTTTAATTAGTATTTGATAGAAAAATGTATGCAAATAAATTCATTGACCTAATCCTAGTAGAACTAGGTCTACTAAATCTTATTTGAGTTGTTGTGCAGAATATTTCCAAGTGTGCAGAATTTTTCAAAGACTAAAATCAAGCAAATCAAGTTGTTGAAAAAGACTTGCCTAATTAAGAATCAAAACTTGAAGACCAAGTCTGGCAGTAACCACGAGAAGATTTCTGAAATACAAAGGTTCCAGAGAAGTCCAAATGTCCCAAAGATAGAGCCCCAGAAAAATGATGGAGGGATGAGATCAAATGGCCGCGGATCCGCGGCCATACCCCCCCTTTGGCCGCAGATCCGCGGCAAGATATGGGAGTTAGAGGAATATATTTTGGGGCATGAATCTCTGCTGAATTTTACCAAGTCTTCAACCAAAAGATTCTGGCTTTGCACTATAAAAGGGCACCGAGAGCCTCTTGGAAAAGTTATCAAGCCGACGCGATCACGAAGTCCCAGACGGCTCACGCATCCAGGCTGATCATCAACGGTTCATCTACCTCCTTGGAAGAGATCGAGAAGCAACTAGTTTTGTAATCATTTTCTAAGGAATAAAGTGTAGATTGTTCAAGTTGATTAATAAAGGTAGTTGTTTTATTTTATTCTTTTGCATTTTACATTATGTTTTCCCTCTCTGTCTTTTCATCTTCTTTTCCCAACATGCGCGAGTAATTCTCCGCTTGTTAGGGTTCGTAGGATTAGGGTAGGCTAATGGACGATGAACATCTCTAAACCCTTTTTAAGTCCTATAAAGTTTATGAACTTTATCAAAAGAATTATTAACATCCTAATCGGGCGCGCTTACAATTCTTTGTTATTTCCGACCGCGATTAGAGATTAGATTAATGATTGTTTTGGTAAAGGTTAGATATGAACGGAGTTCCGTGTCGAGATAAGGGTTAAGAGTGGGATTCCTTTTCCCTCCAGAAACCCTAATCTACACGCATCACCGTCGTTCTAGTTATAAATCTATTAATGGATAAAAAGGGTAACTTTTAATTAGTCGTCCATGACTACAAAATCCTAACGAACCCTACAAGCCCTCTTATTATATTGTCTACATCTCTAAAATAATCTAGATCAATATTTTTGCATTCTTGCTTAACGTAGATCTAGAAACTTTTCTCAACATTCTTATCCCTCCTCTCTTTTTCAACACATCTAAAGTAAGAGTAAAAGGTTCCACGTTTCCCTGAGGACGACCCGTACTCATCTCGGTCTAGCTACGCGCGACACCATTATTGATTGCGGTTATTCTACAAACATACACTTTTTCGTATCAATGTACGAGATCAAGCAATATCTATAGAACCCGCCGGTACTGACCGCTCCAGTTAAGGGAAAGCCCCTCATCCTGTACACAATAGCCCTTGAAGGTTCTTTAGGCGCGCTATGGGCACAGAAGAACGATCAGGGAAAGGAGAGAGCTCTATACTATTTCAGTCGAGTTCTCCTGGGGGCAGAAAACAACTACTCCCTGTCGAAAAGCATTGCCTGGCATTAATCTTCGCGGTAACGAAGCTCCGACATTATGCCTTGGCACACGAGGTCCATCTCATATCAAAAGTGGATCCTCTCAAATATTTGATGTCAAGAGCCATACTAACGGGAAAGCTTGCCAAATGGACCCTCCTCTTGATAGAATTCTCGATAATCTACCGACCTCTAAAAGCAGTGAAAGGTAGGCCATCACCGACTTCCTCACAGAGCATCCGATACCTGCAGACTCTCCTTTAAATTGCGAGTTGCCGGATGAACATCCGTTTGACACAATTGGCGAGGAGAAAGAAGGGAGTGATACCCGATGGGAACTCTACTTCGATGGGGCATCGTCTATGAAGAGGCGGAAGCAAAGCACCCCCATAATAAAAGCCAGAGTAGGCCTTATCTTTGTGACTCCACAAAGAGGGATAATGCGTTTTGCCCTTTCCTTAACAGAGACACGAACAAACAACGAAGCGGAATATGAAGTTTTGATAGGGTCTTGAGATCGCTGTCGACATGGGGATCGAGAACCTCCTCATATATGGAGACTCCCAGCTGGTCGTCAGCCAAGTAAACGGCGACTATCAGACGTGCAAGCAAGAATTGGTAAAATATGGAGAAAGAGTGCAGCAACTGCTGACTCAAATCCCCTCCTACATCCTGGAGAGCATACCGTGGGCGGAAAATAGCAAAGAGGACGCGTTAGCCAAACTCGCTAAAGAACTGGCTGACGAAAACCTCGATGACGTAAGGATCATTGTGCAAAGCCGCCGGATTCTCGCGCTAGCAGAAATATCTCCGAAGTCGTCTGAAAGAAATGGAGCGACCGAACAAGCGGCCTTCCGAATAGAGGATGAAGAAAAGGCTGAGGATTGGAGAGAAGTCTTTATAGACTACTTCAAATCCCATCGAACGCCCGAAGACGCATCATCAAGACATCAGTTCATGAAGCAAGCTCTGTCTTTCGCCTTCGTCAATGATACTCTATATAAAAGATCATTCGATTGTTTGTGGCTAAGATGTCTGGGACCAGAAGAAGCAAGGAGAGTCGTCCAAGAAACTCATGACGGACTCTGTGGTTCTCATCAAGCCAGGCCAAAGATGAAGCTGAAGGTCAAAAGAATGGGTTACTATTGGCCCACGATGATTCAGGACCGCCTCGAATATGCAAAGCAGTGTCACTCGTGCCAAATTCATGGGGACTTTATCCACCAGCATCCGAATCCGCTACACCCAACATTGACTAGCTGGCCATTCGAAATATGGGGAACCGATATCATCGGGCCCATCGAACCAGCATCATCCAAGGGACATCGGTTCATATTGGCGACAACCGATTAATTCTTTAAGTGGGCAGAGGCAGTACCGCTAAGGGATGTGAAAACGGAGAACATCCTCCATTTCTTCAAGACACATGTCATCTACCGGTTCGGCACTCCGCGACGAATCATCTCGGATAATGGGCCGGCCTACAGAAGTCATAAGATCAGCCGCTTCGCGCAGTAACTTAAGATAGACTGGAGATACTCTTCAGTCTATAATCCCCAAGATAATGGTCTAGCTGAGGCTTTCAACAAAACCTTGACGAAGATCATAAAAAAGATGGCATCCAGAAACAGAAAGGTCCGGAATGAGAGATTGCATGAAGCTCTCTGGGCTTATTAAACCACATTCAAAATAGCCACGAATACCACGCCATTCGCGTTGGTATTCGGAACGAAAGCGGTTCTCCCCTTGGAGATATAACTACCCTCTTTACGAGTAGCGGTCCGACATGAGCTGACAGATGAAGAAAATGCCCACCTTCGGCTTGAGGAGATCGATGCCCTCGATGAAACCCGTCTCATGGCACAGCAAAAACTGGAAGCTTACAAAGCAAGGATGACGCACTCATATGAAAGACTAACTAGGCTGAGAACATTCCGCCAAGGCGAACTCGTGCTAGTTGTCAAAAGATCTATGATCCCCAACCGTGCCAAACGGGGGAAATTCGAGCCGAACTATGAGAGCCCATACGTCATAGAAAAAGTCTATCAAGGTGGTGCCTACTTGCTTATGGATATGCATGGCGAAAGACCTTTTCAGCCAATAAATGGCCGGTTCCTTAAGAAATACTACCCCTGAAAAGTCACAACTCAGGTTAATGATAGATGACGATGCTCGTGTTCGCTTGCTATTTTCCTGAGTCAGGACTCTGTAAGTAGTATCTGGCAAAACTTCGCCTCAAAACAACGGAACGCAACGTCCTTAAACTAGCTATGGACCAAAATGTCCCTAAACTAACAACGGACCTCAACGTCCTTAAACTAGCTATGGGCCGAAATGTCCCTAAACTAACAATGGACCGAGATTTCCCTAAACTAACAACGGACTGAGATGTCCTTAAACTAAGTACGTCGCCTCAAACACGACGATAGTGGAATTCAAGTCCACGAGTCCCAGCGGTGAGGACTGCAACTCAAATCCCACCGGCAAACAGATGGGTCACATGCGACGAAACTATCTTCGAGAGTTTCATTCATGCAAAAAAAAGGTACGTCCACAAGAGAAAAGGGCACGGATGAAAACCCGAAAGGGCTCCGTGAGTAAAAACAGCAGGACTGCCGGCGAGTTTATGAAAACCCGCAAGGGTGCAGACTCGTGAAAAAAAATTTCATGCACACTTGCAAGGTCCTCTCGGCCTTGTAAGGCGAAAATACTTGCGTGAGATCCTTACGACTCACAAAAGGGAGCAACACACTTAGAAATCCCCACGATTCCTAAGGAGAAATTGCACTTACGAGATCCGCATGACTTGTAGGGAGAAACACCTTTACGAGACCCTTACGGCTCATGAAGTCAAAAGCCTTAGTCGGCAGGATCCTAACCCTGTTTGCTAGCCACCTTTCTTCAAATCAGCAAAGGCAAATGATGATTCGCTCCTAGAAACATTCCAGTGGCAGCGATGCCGATGCCTAAATTGGTATCAAATTCCAAGTCTTTTCATGGCAAATGATGATTCGCTCCTGGCCATATTCCAGTCGCAGCGATGTTGATGCTAAGATTGGTATCAGATCTCAAGTTCCATACTCGCAACAAAAATTAACGAGCCAAAAATGCATATGAAATAGCCTAAATGATGGGGCAACTCGCAATAAAAATCAGCGAGTAAAATATATGCAGATAAAATATCCGAAATGTTTGGGCAACTCGCAATAAAAAGCAGTAAGTAAAAAGAAAAATAACCGAAATGATTGGGCACCGCGACGAAAGCCGAAATGATTGATCAATCGCAACTTTCGCGATATAAAAAGATGAAATGATAGAGTATCGCGGAAAGAAATAAAAAAAATGAAATGAAACTTTTGCCCTGCAGGTGAGATCACATTGACCCATGTATACAATCCATGGGCACAAACAGAAAGGGAACCATATTGCCCTACTGGGCTTCGTCAAAGGGAAGCCAGATCTCGATGGCTACATCTACAGCCTAGAAATCAACAACGGTGTTCCTTCTCGTTCCAACCAGAAGCAGATACGACGTCAGCAAAACGGAGCCACGGCAAAGTCCCCTAGTTCCAAATCTCGACAGTTCACAGACAGCCTAGAGACTACCTCGGAGCCACGGCAAAGTCCCTTAGTTCCAAATCTTGACGGTTCACAGACAATCTAGAGACTACCACAGAGCAACGGAAAAGTCCCCTAGTTCCAAATCTCGACGGTTAACAGACAGCCTAGAGACTACCTCGGAGCCACGGCAAAATCCCCTAATTCCAAATCTTGACGGTTCACAGACAACCCAGACACAACCTCGACATTCGTCGCAATATTGCAGACACAATATCAACAAACGAAGCCAAGGAAAATCCCTCGCTTCAGGGTCTTGACGGCAACTCAAATGAGACCTGAAAGACTATTGGAGATCATCCCACACTAGCGCGGAGTGGTCGTGACTCATCGGGGCTCCCAAACTGAGTCTAACCTCAAGTAAAAAGTGGCATGGAATATCCCTAATGCTTGCTCTTTCGACGGTAATATCACCTGGAAGATTACTTGAATACGTCTTGTCCAGCCCGTGAAGGGATCAGAGACACGGTGGTAGCGGGGCTACTCAAATAGCAAGATTGCATATCGAGGAATACATCGGCCAACGTGACGGTACGACGGGTAAAAAACCTAGTACCACAGACCCTAACGGACTTCTATTAGCAGGAGTTAACTATGACATTAGGACACCCTTGTGAGATCTTCTCGATTCGTCTCGACTCGTGGGGAAATAATGTTCCTGGGAGAACTTCTCGACTCGTAGGGAAAAGCCTTAGGCCACGGGGATATCAACCTCTTTCCTAAGCACTGGGGCCTGCTAGTCGGTCCAAGATGGACTATTGCATAATATTGACGGGCCACACTCTCCAAATTCGGATATCGACAAGGAGGGAAACAACCACTTACGAGTCATCTCGACTTGTAAGGGGGAAAAATTCTCTTGTGAGATCCTTACGACTCTCAAGAAAACACGCACTTAGGATCCCCACGACTCCTAAGGAGAAAATACACCTGCGGGATCCTCTCGACTTGTAGGTAGAAAATCCTTTATGAGACCCTCACAGCTCATAAAGTTGAAAAGTCTTAGGTGGAAAATCCTAACCCTGACTTCTAATCCATCGCTGCCCTGCAAGAAGGTCAAGATGGACTATCCACGGGCTACACTCTCCAATGTCGAATATCGACAAGGTGGGAAATAACCACTTACGAGTCCTCTCGACTTGTAAAGGGGGAAAATTCTCTTGTGAGATCCTTATGACTCTCAAGAGAAAACGCGCTTAGGAGTCCTCACGACTCCTAAGGAGAAAATGCACCTACGGGATCCTCAAGACTCGTAGGAAGAAATACCTTTATGAGACCCTCATGGCTCATAGATTTGAAAAGTCTTAGGCGATAGAACCTTAACTCTGTCCTATAAGCCATCGCTGCCCTGCAAGGAGGTCATGATGGACTATCCACGGGCCACACTCTCCAAAGTTGAATATCGACAAGGAGGGAAGCAACCACTTACAAGTCCTCTCGACTTGTAAGGGGAAAACTCTCTTGTGAGATCCTTATGACTCTAAAGAGAAAATACACCTAGGAATCCTCACGACTCCTAAGTAGAAAATACACCTACGGGATCCTCTCGACTCGTAAGGAGAAAAGTCTTTATAAGACCCTCACGGCTCATAAATTTGAAAAGTCTTAGGTGGCAGATCCTGACCCTATCTCCTAAGCCATCGCTGCCCTGCAAGAAGGTCGAGACGGACTATCTACGGGCCACAGTTGCCAAAGCTACATGCCACTGAAATGAAGAAGCTACTTACGGGTCCTCACGAGCTGTAAGGAAAAAAGAAAAAAATATCCGAGTGAGATCCTGGCAACTCACGGAGGCGATGAACACTAAGAAATCCTCACGATTTCTAGGGAAGATGTGCTCTCCCGACAGTAATATGACCAGGGAAATTATTTGAGGACGCCTTGCCCAGCCCCGAAGGGAGTAGAGACACGACAGTATGACGGCGTATGTACTTAAATGGAACTAGTGTTCAAAGCATGCTGATTTATGTATGTGTAAGAAGGATTAGCGTGCAACACAACAATAGCGCTCGCACCTAGCAAAAAAAATTTCCTAAGGGTAAAATATGCAGCTCATGCACAGAGGCGAGATACACGTACAAATATATAATGAAGATGAAATATTCAGCGGAAAACATTCAACGGTTAATAATAAGAGAAATACATTGATATAAATATACTACTCTATAGGGAAAAGATCACCAAATATGGGATCAGAGATGCAGGGGTTAACAAAAGAAAAAACAAAGTTGTCCAATTCCCTTTCTGCTCTCTCTACCATGTCGAAAGGCGGTCTTCGCGAGAAGTTGCTCCCCATCGATTAGCAATATGCTCATTAGCAAAGGCGGACATGATAGCCCGCTGAGCCCGTATCTGGCTGAGCAGCTGAACTGATTGGTCCCTCAAGGACTGGGTAATCAAACGTGCCTCGTGAAAGCACTCGATCTTGTCCTCCGCTGTATTAAGAATTGCCGGAGTCATCTCTGCCGGATGAGGAAGGATGTCGGCAAGCACGGATAGAAAGATCATCCGGAGCTAAATGGAGCCTATAGGAAGAGGAGAGGCCCTACGAGTCAGGAGCTCATACATCACCGTGTCGCACTGAACGTCGGTGAGAAGAGGGTCTACCGGCCGCGCTACAAAGAGAGGAATCATTTCCTCGATGGGCATCTCCCATGGTTTCCGACAAGCATGAGGACGATTGTAAGCTATAGCTCTTCGTTTGCTTCTTTGGAAAATGACTTGCCTTGAGTTCTGTTAGTATAAATGGGTTTCTCTTTGAAGAGAAGAAGGAAGACATAGTTTCGGGTTATAAAGAGAAACGTTCAAAGCTACGCACAAAAAATGTCATGCATAGTGGAGCTATTTCCAAGGCTTAAAAAAGGGGCATGGGAAAAGGAGGATTTGACTCAGGGGAATTAGAGCAATGAGGTGAAACGACCCCATCAGCAGAGCCTTACGTGCATGACACGTAAGCACCCGCATTGATCCTTTTGGGGACTAAAGCGGTGCCGCACGTGCATAACACGAAAGCGCCGGCGCTAGTTCAGGATTAAAATCCTCAACAACGCCTTACGCACAAAACACGTGAATGCTAACAACAGTATAACGACACTTCATGCAAGACACATGTGAGCATTGGTAAAAAAAGGGGGGAAAGAGGAAGTTTTGTCATTCATGCTCCAGGAACTTATACATGGTAAAAAAATGTTTATAATGGTAGGACACTAAATCTCGGACATGGATTGAGGAATTCAGAAGTAAGGCCGAGTAAAATGCTTCTGACTTCTCTGACCATTTTTGTGTGCATTTTCTCACGAATGCAAGCGTCGGGATTCTCGCTGATATCGTTCGTCCACTGGTAGGCAGAGATTATCGTCGTCTGTTGGAAGACTTGATGCAAGATATTAACAAGATCATCTCGCCGCCTCTTCGAGATCAAGCCCATTAGATATACTGAGTGCACCTTGTCTTCGGCATCATCAAGTGCCTCAAGCGGCATGGCTTCGTTAAATTCAGGAAGTGGTTCCTAAATCGCCCCCACGATGATCTTCAAAAGAGCGGAACGACGGAGTAGTAGTCGACCATTGTATTCATGGAAGCGGCACATAACCTCAGCGCATTGGGCATCCGTAGACTTCTGGATTGGACAACGGCCTTGGACGCGAATGTTTTCATAGGAGATAATTTCGTCAAGATCATACAGATAAACGGCCATAGTATCTGAAAGGAAAAATCAGTAAGAGTTTAGTGACCAAAATGATCAAGAAAATGCTTATTATGAGAATCTAAAAGGATTCTCGAGTTTAAACAACTCCTAAGAAACTCTTAAAGTAAGTTTTATTAGAGAATGCAACAGATTCAAATCTGCTTTAAGGGTATTAAGACCCTAAAATATTCGAGGAAAGAAGGGGATAAAATTTCTCCAGAGCTAAGCTCTTTGATGAAGAATTAAATCCTTTTTTAAGCTGTGGAATTAATTTCCAGAAACTCCCATGGCAAGGAGGCAATGAAAACGGAATTAAATTCCAAGATTCTTAAAGATTGGTGATGGGGTAAAACCCTAAAAGAAGGATTGACAATCCCCACTAATCCAAGACTTCAAAATCCACAAAAAGAAAAGAAAAATGTGCTTTGGGGATCTTTAAGAACCCAGTTCAAGAAAGAGCTATGCTCTAATGATGGACTTAAAATCCAGAGCAGAAAACCCAAAAAGGGTCGTTCAAGAGCCTTACCCAAAGGGAAGTTTTGTAGAGTTTAAACTCTGAAAGATTTTGAGGCAGAGAACTAAGCACTTGAAATGAGAATTAAATTCTCGAGAAAATGAACAAGGAAGAAGATGAAGGAACATGGGCTTCCCAAAGACAAAACCCTTTGCATTTATAAGAAGTGACGAGGACGGTTCATCTCTCCGTTCCCCTAGGCAGATCCAACAGCTATAATGGTGACAGCGTTGCACTCACGTGCAAGCCACGTGAGAACAACGTTGTGGGGGTATTTGTTCCCTTATAAAAATTAAAAAAAGGAGAAAGAGAAAAAGATAAAGAGAGAAAAGGGGACGGGAAAACTTCCCACTAGTGGGGCCTCACGTGCAAGCACGTGAGCATCTATATACAAAGTATATAGGCTCCACTTGACAGGCAGGAATTGAGCCTCACGTGCAAGCACGTGAGCATCTATACACAAAACGTATAAGCCCTAGATTAAAACAAATAACAGTCCAAAAAAGCTCACGTGTTAACGCGTGATGCCTTCCCTTTGTTAGGTTGTTGCATATAAGAAAACAAGCTTAACTTAGTGGGGGTCACGTGCTATACGTGAGCATTTCTAAACATCAACTCACGTGCCAACACGTGATGCCCTTTCTTTGGGACTGCTGCATATAAGCAAACCAGTTTAATTCTATGGGGGATCACGTGCTATACGTGAGGGTTCCTAATCACCTTCCAAGCTGATAGAATTAAATTCTAAATAAAAGGGATGAAAACCCTACTTGGAAAATATTTCCTTAAATCTTTCTAAACAAGAAAAATTACGCTCTGTAAAACAGAGCACCGTTGGATTAAAAATCCAATGGTGATTAAAAATTACCAAGCTACAGAATAAGATCTGTATGGGAAAATATTTCCCCCAATCTTTCTAAATAAGAAAGATTACGCTCTGTAAAACAGAGCACCGTTGGATTAAAAATTCAATGGTGATTAAAAATCACCAAGTTACTGAATAAGCTCTGTACGGGAAAATATTTCCCCAATCTTTCTAAACGAGAAAGATTACTCTCTGTAAAACAGAGCACCGTTGGATTAAAAATCCAATGGTGATTAAAATTCACCAAGCTACAGAATAAGCTCTGTATGGGAAATATTTCCCAATCTTGTTAAAACAAGAAAAATAACTTCTGTAAAACAGAAGTTCTTGGATCAAAGATCCAACGGTGGATAAAATCCTCAAATCAATCATGATCTCTCAACGAGAGATTTCTTTAACTAAATCAATAGATATGCCTCTACTATATAAAGGACCCAAGGCTTCAAAATAAAAAAAGGAGGTAGGAGAAGAGAAAAACAACAGAACATAGGAAAAAAACCCCATAAGATTTGAGAAAAAATAAGAAGAGGAATTCTCTTTTAAGAAAAAAAAACCCTATGTAAGAAGAAACACCTAGAGATCATTTTATCTCTTTTTCACCGCTTCAAGAGTTTAACTCTTCTAAAAAAAACTTAGTTCTTCCTCTGGTCTGCAGAAGCAGATCTCCCCACAAGTTGAGAATTTAATTCTCATCGGGGAGATTTTGTCATGCAAATTCAAAAATTAGAGGAAAGAACTAGGTTCAAAGAAATTAATTCTTTCAAAGATATATAGGAATTTAATTCCTCTGATAAAACTAGGGTTTAACCCTGCATAAGAATTTAATTCTTATAAAACAAGGGGCCTGAAATGCTCAAAACTCAGATCAAGATCCCCATGCAGACTGATGATTCATTAGCGTTCAACGCTACATAACAAAGCTCACGTATTCCCACGTGAGCACCTCTGATGAACAAAAAAGGATGATTGAGACTGAATCACATGCTCCTATGTAACCCCTGTAAGTCCATATTGCGACCCCCGGTTCTTATGGGGAGGCGGAAACGGTATAAAAATCAAATTTTTAGTGCAAGAGGCAACATGGACTAGACTTGGTCGGGATCGTGTCTAAACTAAACTAGCAAATACGCTAAAAGGAGTTAGCTACTCGGATGAGGGTTATACCTAAACTTGAACTCCTTCTTCTTGAAATCTTGTAGAGGTTGATGGTTCTCTTTTGTCGCCTTCTTCCGTCGAAGATGGATCCACCTCGAGGGTTCGACCTTGGGCTCTTTCTCGGACTTGGAGTGAACTAGAATCTCCGGTTTGCTAATCCTTTGATCCTAGGGTGAGTAGAGAGTGACTAGGGTTTGCTTTCCTTTTAAAAGAGAAGGATTCTCAACTCATGAGAGGGTTTCTCTTTACTAGAGGAAGAAGAAGATGAAGAGAGGAGAGAGAATGAGAATGATAGAATGAGCTATATTTTCTCTTCTTGCAACCATAATGCAAAAGAATAATATTATCTAAATGATAATAATTGAAAATGAGAATAGTTGATGGTAGTGTTTGGAATGACCACAACCATGCTTCATTTAATAAAAAGTAAGCATGAATCAAGGAAGACTTTCAAGGCATGAAAGTGGTCAATGGTCAACAAGTCAACCAAGGTCAACAAGTCAACAAAGAACAACCATAACATAATTCTCATTTAATTATTATTATTAATAGATAATAAATAAATCCATTAGGGTTTGGAAAAAGAAGACTGTCAACTGTGCATACGCACCCGTTCCGAAACCCTAATGAAAAACCTCATTCTCCTCCTCAAGCAACTGTGCATACACACCTGCATTCTCGTTCCGAAAAACAAGAATACCAAGATATAAAAGCAACCCCAAAACATATACCAGTATCTGGCTCAAACCAGAGCCTGCCAGTATAATCCGTCCGGACTCCAAACGTGCACAAGTGCGCGGATGAGAACGAACCCTGTCGCAAAACCATGCGACCTCTACTCTGTTTTGCCCAGAGGCGAATACCCTCTGTGTGGGACTCTAAAGACTCGACACTACGCTGGCAGTGGGTTTAACCACAGACCGCAAGCGGCACTAGCTGTGCGTAACGGTCCCCAGGTAGATGCCGACAAGAAGGCTGACGAGGTGAAACCCCATCTGAACTCCTACTGAGTCTGAATGTGACATTCTCCGTACAGTCCGGTCTGTTCGTCTGATACATCGCATGGCGGGCCTAGGGGGTGGTAAACGTCAGTCCCCCAATAGCGGTACAAGTCGTGCCGGAGCGAAGCCCAAAACACCCTGAGATAACACTGGAAACCTACCAGTATATCTCGTTTGCCCTGGCCAGGGACTACTCGTGTAATGGCTCTCCTAGACACAGCGCGATGTCAACCCCCAATACCGGGAGAGACGAATCATGTCTAACCGTCACTGCCTCCAAGTGCTTCGGGACTGCACCCAACCACCACCTGTTTGCACGACTCCTTTGAGCCGTGGTAGGGTAGTGATCAAAGTGCAGTGGGAACACACTTGAGGCGAAGTGCCAGTGTCAAGTCAGCGGACTAAGCTGTACTCATGTCACCTGGGAACTGATAACTGACGATAGGTATAATACCAACCTGTCAGTTCCCGACGAGTCCTGTCCAGTGTACTCGTAACCCAACGAGCACCCGTATACTATCTCCAGTACGACGTACTGATGGCTGTGGGACAGACCATCTCCCACACTGGGATGAGAAGCGCATACGCTAGTCTACTCCGGAGTATCGATGCCCCGTCTCGATAGTCCTGCGACTAGGGACCTGTATAAGGATGTGCCTATAGATTACCCAGCCCCCACTTGTGTGACTGCCATCACAACGCTGGTAATCAAGCAAAGATCCTAAGGGCTCCACTAATGCGTATAAGTGATATAATGAAATAAACACAAGTACACATTGAAGTAGAAACAAACCAAGTAGCATACTACTATTTTGAGCAAGATTGTATATACAAGGTGAATATCCCAAGCATCCATTAAGTAATATACAAACTAGTATGATACAGTAATGGCCTCTAGGGCATATACACTAACAATCTCCCACTTGCACTAAGGCCATGTACTGGCGTATCGAAGACCTATCATCTCGATCAGCCGCTCGAACTGAGTCTGGGGCAAGGCCTTGGTGAATGGATCTGCAGTGTTCTCTTCTGAAGCAACCCTCCGAACCTCGATCTCCTTGCGATCCACGATCTCCCTGATCAGGTGATACCGCCTCAAGATGTGCCTGGATCTCTGATGGGACCTGGGTTCCTTCGCTAAAGCTATAGCCCCGTTGTTGTCGCAATACAGAGGTATTGGGTCAACAATGGACGGAACCACCTGAAGTTCTTTCAAGAACTTCCTCATCCAGACAGCTTCTTTTGCGGCATCAGATGCAGCGATGTATTCCGCTTCCATCGTCGAGTCTGCAACGGTTTCCTGTTTGGAACTCTTCCAACACACCGCCCCTCCATTGAGGGTGAAGACAAAACCCGACATGGACTTGGAATCATCCTTGTCACTCTGGAAGCTGGAGTCAGCAAAGGCCTCGATCTGGAGGTCTTTTGCGCCATACACCAAGAACATCTCCTTAGTCCTTCTCAGGTACTTGAGAATGTTCTTTACTGCTATCCAATGTTTCTCCCCAGGGTTTGACTGATACCGGCTTACTACACTCAGTGCATAAGCTACATCCGGTCTGGTACACAACATCGCATACATTATAGAGCCTACCGCAGAAGCGTAGGGTATAATAGACATGCGATCCCTCTCCAAATCAGTCTTGGGAGATATCTCTTTAGAGAGGGTGATCCCGTGACAAGCCGGTAGGTTACCGCGCTTGGAATCTTCCATACTGAATCTTTTCACTATGGTGTCGATGTACCTGGACTGAGAAAGTCCCAATATCCTCTTGGATCTATCACGATGGATCCGGATCCCCAGGATGTATGAGGCATCACCCAGGTCTTTCATGGAGAACCTTTGTGACAAGAATCCCTTGACAGATTGTAGCATAGGAATGTCATTTCCTATTAAGAGAATGTCATCCACGTATAAAACGAGGAATACTACAGTTCTCGCTACAAATCTACTATAGATGCATGGTTCATCTGGATTTTTGATAAAGCCAAATTCTTTGACTGTCTCATCAAAACAGATGTTCCAACTCCGCGATGCCTGCTTTAGTCCATAAATGGACTTAAGCAACTTGCACACCTTTCCGCTGCTCCCACTCTGAATGAAACCCTCTGGCTGATCCATATAGACACACTCCTCTAAATTTCCATTTAGAAAAGCTGTCTTTACGTCCATTTGCCAGATCTCATAATCGTGGAAGGCAGCAATGGCAAGAAGGATCCGAATGGATTTCAGCATGGCTACTGGAGAAAAGGTTTCGTCGTAGTCCAAGCCAGGTCTTTGACGAAAACCCTTTGCTACCAGCCTAGCTTTATAGGTCTCAACCTGTCCATCTACACCAATCTTCCTTTTGAAGATCCACTTGCATCCTACGGGTTTTACCCCGTCTGGAGCAATGTCCAACGTCCATACCTTGTTGGTGTACATGGACTCCATTTCGGTCCGCATTGCATCCAGCCATTTCACTGAGTCAACGCTCTGAACGGCCTGCTGGAAGCTAGTAGGCTCATCATAATCTATGATGCAATCCTCTCGATCCCCGTCTATGAGAAAACCGTAGTATCTCTCGGGCGGATGAGACTGCCTACTACTCCTGCGGAGCGGCGTAGGAATGTCCTGTTCTGTTGAACCCTCTGGTTCCACCAAACTTTCAGTAACAGTCTGTGGTTCTGGAATTTCTTCCAGCTCTACTGCGCTCCCACTTATTTCTTTTTCTATGAACTGGTGTTCTAGAAAGTGGGCATGACGAGAAACAAGAACTTTTTGTTCCTCTTCACAGTAGAAGAAATATCCTTTGGAATTCTTTGGATATCCCACAAACTTGCACAGTACTGAGCGTGCCTCGAGCTTGTCCGCATGCTGCTTTTTGACAAAAGCTGGACTTCCCCATATCTTAATGTGATTAAGATGGGGTCTCTTCCCACACCACATCTCAAATGGCGTGGTAGGCACAGTCTTAGTGGGAACTCGGTTCAAAAGGTATGCGGCTGATTCTAGTGCATACCCCCAGAATGATCGCGGTAACTCAGCGTTACTCATCATGGACCGCACCATATCCAATAGGGTGCGGTTCCGTCTCTCCGATACACCGTTATGTTGCGGGGTGTATGGAGGAGTAAGCTGAGAGAGAATTCCGTTCTCTTTTAAATAGTCCAGGAATTCGGCACTTAAGTATTCTCCACCTCGATCCGATCTTAGAATCTTAATACTTTTGCCGGTCTGTTTTTCTACTTCATTCTTATACTCCTGGAATTTTCCAAAGGCCTCGGACTTATGTTTCATTAAGAAGACATAACCGTACCTTGAGAAGTCATCCGTAAAAGTAATGAAGTAAGAATGTCCGCTTCGGGCATGTGTAGACATTGGACCGCACACGTCACTGTGTACGAGTCCCAAGAGCTCGCTCGCTCTTACTCCATGTCCAGTAAACGGAGTCTTTGTCATCTTTCCTTTGAGACAAGATTGACAAGTGGCATATGATTGATATTCGAACGCATTCAAATATCCTTCTGTATGCAACTTAGTCAACCTTCTCTCATTGATGTGACCCAATCTACAATGCCATAAGAAAGTCTGATTTATTTCTGGAGACTTTCTTTTGTGTGTATTCTGGACATTGAAAATCTGTGGTTGGTTTAACACGTATATACCATTACTCAGAGTACCTGACCCAATCAATACTTGATTAAGGTGAATGTTTACAACATTACTTACAAACGCAAATTCATAACCTTCTTTAGAAACTAAAGATACAGAAATGATATTACAAGTTGCGTTGGGTACAAAAAAGCAATTACGCAAAACCAAAACATGTCCATCTGACATTCCCAGGTGATAGTCCCCCACGGCTTTAGCATCCATGCTAGCTCCGTTCGCAACTCTGAGGGTCATGTCACCTGCCTTCAAATCCCTACGGTTTCTCAACGCCTGCAAAGAATTACAGATATGAGATCCTGATCCGGTATCCAATACCCAGGAAGTAGAGTTTATTGAAAGACAGTTTTCAATAACATACACACCTGAAGCTGAAGCTGCAACCTACTTCAATTCCTGTGTTCTGGCCTTCCAGGCCCTGCAATCATTCTTCCAGTGTCCTTTCTTATGACAAAAGAAGCATTCTTCCTTATCCACAAGCTTCCCCGCTATCTTTGTTGCTTTCCCTTTTCCCTTCGTATCCACTTTACTAACACCGCCCCTTGGTTTGGCGGGGGCCTTCTTCTTCTTTCCCTTGGCTTTCGCCTTGGACCTAGAAGAAGATGATCCTCCTACAAACAAAGTGGATGTATCCCTACTTTTCTGTAGGGTGCCCTCTGCGCTCCTCAGCATGTTGAGGAGCTCTGATAGTTCAACCTCTTTTTCTTGTAGGTTGAAGTTCAGTATAAACTGGGCGTAAGTGGAAGGAAGGGACTGGAGAACTATATCCGTATATAGTTCACTCTCCAATGTGATCCCTAGGTCAGCGAGCTCCTCAATGTAGCCGATCATCTTTAGCACGTGCTCGGCTACTGATGATCCGACGGCCATCTTTGTCGAAAACAACTTTTTCGACGCTTCGTATCTTGCGATACGTGATTGCTCTCCATACAGTTCTTTTGTATGGAGCAATATGGACTCCATGTCCATATTCTCATGCCTCCTCTGATGTTCGTTGTCCATCGAGGCAAGCAGGAGGCACTTGGCCTTCGCGCTATCAATCTCCCAAGTCTTGCGGATTTCCTTATCCGCGACGCTGGAAGTTGGACCAGGGACAGGGGGAGCTTTGGTGGTAAGAAGATACCCCAGCTTGTCATAAGTGATTGCTATCTTGACATTCCTGAGCCAATCTTTGTAGTTTGGCCCTGTCAGCTTGTTTTTATCTAGGAGTAACTTAAGTCCAGTCATGTTGATTGGTCGCTGCAATTAGGAGAGAGAAGAAGAAACACTCAGCATGATGCTCTTGCAAGTTTAGAGTGGTTTTTAGTTTGTCTAAACAGGATGGCTCCTACTGTTTCTCGAATCCCTCCTCAAACCATAAAGGAAGAATTAGTCAGGATCAATCCCACCGTACAATACTTGCTTAACCGTTCAGCCAGGCCGGTGTCGGTACTTCGAGGGAGGTTTTCCAACGCTTTCGCGAAGTTCCTTAATTAAAGAACCTCTTTTCCCTGGGGGCGTAACCCCGCTAACACCTTTCTAGGCACCTACTAGGTTTATAGCATTGATCGTTAAGTGAGAAATTTCCCGAGGAGTAGCATATACTCACAGTAGGATCGGGATCCAAATATCATCGCGTGACGAAACTGAAGGAATCCTACCAGAATCACCACACTCCAAATGGTATGCAAATCTAGCAAGTTTCAGTACTTATGAAACTCCCGATGTGGATTTTTGCCCCATGCTCTTATGACCTTGACTTTTGCCAAAATATCATAAGTCACATGTCAAGTTCTGCCCGTCACTATCCAGGTTAATTTGGATCCATCCGTATCTACCCTTGACTTTGGCCAAAATGGCAGCACGACTGTCCCAAACCAACGCATCTATCTATGCTACACATGAACACCCAATAGCTACCAATCACTATGCCTTGACTTTGGCCAAAATACATAGCTTGAATACTATTGCCTATTCATGCGAAGCGACGGAGGGCTACGAATGGTTTTGCGAAAACCGTGAACGTAGTGAACTTGATTTAATCGATGGAACGAGATAGCTTTTAGAAGGAGTGGCTCAATCTCCGCATTTAAAAGTTAGTTTTGAAAAGAACCGAGTGGTTTTTCGAAAGTGTTCCATCAACTTAAACTTGGTTTATTATCTTGCATTAGTTCTTTTAATGCGTGATATTCTTGCATTAGTACTTTTAATGCGTCCCATCATTTAATCCTACCATTGCAGAAAACAACCAAAATATGACGTACGCTTATGCCATTCGCATTCGCCACGGGGCCCCGTCATTACCCGTTAGGTTACTTAACTAACGACAGAGCGGGGGCTGGGCTAGCGCGTCTGTAAAACATAAGCAACGCCTAAATAGAAAGCAATGATAGACATTTCAGATCACAGATAAATACATTGGATATACTAGCAATCTGTAATTTGTACGAGCCTGTAACAAAAACAGATAACACGGTCGCGGTGAATAGCCAAATCCCCACCCAAGACCCCTACGGGTGCGGCAAACTACCCGCCAAGTCCTCGGTAGTTTGTGCACCCCTCCATGGGTCTATCCTAGGAGCAAAAACAGTAAAAAGAATTATACAATGACGGCTACAACCCCGACCCGGTTGTGCGGCCAAACAAACAATATAATTACATCAATTTACATTTACAATGAATTGCAAGAAAAGAAAACTCTCGTCTCACAACCCCCGGCTATTCACCCGCGACAATCCAACATATTTATATACACATTCCAGCATATTACAGATCTTGTATAACCCCGACTAATCGTCTTATAGCGATTAGCCGACGTTCAATACAAGCAAACATCACAGATATTACCATCATAGTCAAAGTGTAGTGAAGTTCGGAAAAAAATACGGAATTATAGGACCCCAAAAGTGAATTTCAGTTCTGGAAAATCTGGGTACATATAATATATCTTAAAAATCCCAAAACCAACACATAAACACTCTGCACGAAAATCGATGGACAGAAGAATACAAAGCGCGGCGCTTCCGCGGCGGATGCTTACCTTACGCGGCGGAAGCGCGGCGGCTTAGACGAGTTACTGTATCGTTTTTCTTGGGTGTTCACAGAAAAGCCTGAGCCGAATTTACATGTATAAATTTTTTCATTTTGAGCCAAAAAATTTTCAACAGAAACTCAGGTTTTGAAATTATCCGGTTTTGTGATTTTTTCGGTTCCGAACTTCGTTACACTTCACTACCAAGCTAGTTTAAGTTTAGTTAGGCTCTGATACCACTGTAAGTCCATATTGCGACCCCCGGTTCTTACGGGGAGGCGGAAACGGTATAAAAGTCAAATTTTTAGTGCAAGAGGCAACATGGACTAGACTTGGTCGGGATCGTGTCTAAACTAAACTAGCAAATACGCTAAAAGGAGTTAGCTACTCGGATGAGGGTTATACCTAAACTTGAACTCCTTCTTCTTGAAATCTTGTAGAGGTTGATGGTTCTCTTTTGTCGCCTTCTTCCGTCGAAGATGGATCCACCTCGAGGGTTCGACCTTGGGCTCTTTCTCGGACTTGGAGTGAACTAGAATCTCCGGTTTGCTAATCCTTTGATCCTAGGGTGAGTAGAGAGTGACTAGGGTTTGCTTTCCTTTTAAAAGAGAAGGATTCTCAACTCATGAGAGGGTTTCTCTTTACTAGAGGAAGAAGAAGATGAAGAGAGGAGAGAGAATGAGAATGATAGAATGAGCTATATTTTCTCTTCTTGCAACCATAATGCAAAAGAATAATATTATCTAAATGATAATAATTGAAAATGAGAATAGTTGATGGTAGTGTTTGGAATGACCACAACCATGCTTCATTTAATAAAAAGTAAGCATGAATCAAGGAAGACTTTCAAGGCATGAAAGTGGTCAATGGTCAACAAGTCAACCAAGGTCAACAAGTCAACAAAGAACAACCATAACATAATTCTCATTTAATTATTATTATTAATAGATAATAAATAAATCCATTAGGGTTTGGAAAAAGAAGACTGTCAACTGTGCATACGCACCCGTTCCGAAACCCTAATGAAAAACCTCATTCTCCTCCTCAAGCAACTGTGCATACACACCTGCATTCTCGTTCCGAAAAACAAGAATACCAAGATATAAAAGCAACCCCAAAACATATACCAGTATCTGGCTCAAACCAGAGCCTGCCAGTATAATCCGTCCGGACTCCAAACGTGCACAAGTGCGCGGATGAGAACGAACCCTGTCGCAAAACCATGCGACCTCTACTCTGTTTTGCCCAGAGGCGAATACCCTCTGTGTGGGACTCTAAAGACTCGACACTACGCTGGCAGTGGGTTTAACCACAGACCGCAAGCGGCACTAGCTGTGCGTAACGGTCCCCAGGTAGATGCCGACAAGAAGGCTGACGAGGTGAAACCCCATCTGAACTCCTACTGAGTCTGAATGTGACATTCTCCGTACAGTCCGGTCTGTTCGTCTGATACATCGCATGGCGGGCCTAGGGGGTGGTAAACGTCAGTCCCCCAATAGCGGTACAAGTCGTGCCGGAGCGAAGCCCAAAACACCCTGAGATAACACTGGAAACCTACCAGTATATCTCGTTTGCCCTGGCCAGGGACTACTCGTGTAATGGCTCTCCTAGACACAGCGCGATGTCAACCCCCAATACCGGGAGAGACGAATCCTGTCTAACCGTCACTGCCTCCAAGTGCTTCGGGACTGCACCCAACCACCACCTGTTTGCACGACTCCTTTGAGCCGTGGTAGGGTAGTGATCAAAGTGCAGTGGGAACACACTTGAGGCGAAGTGCCAGTGTCAAGTCAGCGGACTAAGCTGTACTCATGTCACCTGGGAACTGATAACTGACGATAGGTATAATACCAACCTGTCAGTTCCCGACGAGTCCTGTCCAGTGTACTCGTAACCCAACGAGCACCCGTATACTATCTCCAGTACGACGTACTGATGGCTGTGGGACAGACCATCTCCCACACTGGGATGAGAAGCGCATACGCTAGTCTACTCCGGAGTATCGATGCCCCGTCTCGATAGTCCTGCGACTAGGGACCTGTATAAGGATGTGCCTATAGATTACCCAGCCCCTACTTGTGTGACTGCCATCACAACGCTGGTAATCAAGCAAAGATCCTAAGGGCTCCACTAATGCGTATAAGTGATATACTGAAATAAACACAAGTACACATTGAAGTAGAAACAAACCAAGTAGCATACTACTATTTTGAGCAAGATTGTATATACAAGGTGAATATCCCAAGCATCCATTAAGTAATATACAAACTAGTATGATACAGTAATGGCCTCTAGGGCATATACACTAACAACCCCTTACAACGAGCGCTCAACAATTATATAAAAAAAGGGGGAATAAACCAAAAGACAGTTCCCATTTTTTTTGGGCACCTCACGTGATCCCACGTGACCCCCTAATAGTGTTTAGCACTTGTAAATGGAAATGGGAATAAATCAAAACAGTTCCCATTTTTGGGGCACCTCACGTGATCCCACGTGACCCCCAATAGTGCTTAGCACTTTTAAAAGAACAAGGGAATAAACCAAAGTGAACAGCGCCAACTTTCAAAAGCCTCACGTGCCACACGTGAGCCTTCCCCAAATTTCAGTATTTAACACTGCCTTGGAGTCTCACGTGGGAGCACGTGAGCACTGAGTATACATTAGTGTTTAAGACTATAGGAAGCCAACTCCAACTCCAAATTGGCTAAGTCTCCCTAAGGTTAAAACATCTTGGATTTCCAAATAGACCGAGCCACTATGCTCATGACTTCCCAAACTAATGATTCCTCAATCTCCTAAGTTAATCTTAGCCTCTCAAAAATGACTAATGATTCTTTGACTGACCGCTTTGATCTTTCTCCTCAAATCTGGAATTTGGTTTATGGGTACATCTGTTCACACCTCTGATATATGCCATTGTAATTCTTCAACGTCGTCAGAGAGGTGGAGGGTCCCGACAACTAACAGCTCTTTGGCGCACTCTCAAACCCATGAGCACATATCTATGGACCGCAATGTCCTTAAACTAGCCGTGGACCGCAATGTCCTTAAACTAGCTGTGGACTGCAACGTTCTTAAACTGAACTCTCATCCCAAAAATGATGACCTACGGACCGCAACGTCCTTAAACTAGCTATGGACCTTAAAGTCCTTAAACTAAAACAATCGAGCCTAAATGCTCTTTTGTTGGATCTGAATGATTCAAAAATCCTGTTGAGTAGATCTTGGTCTAAAATTAGACTAACATATCCTCAACAAATATTTAAGTTGATCTTAAGCTTAAACAAGATTAACGATACTTAAACCAAATCAAACCCAAATCTAAGAATATTGATTTGGACTAATCCACACCCCACGGACGACAACACAAATTAGTCTCCGTATACAATCCATGGGCAACCAAAATAAAACAAACACACAAGATACGAAGTGACCTTTTGGAGCAGGAGAAACTGGTTATCGCTATGCGGTAACGTAATTAACTGCAGGGGCTTGCGCCTGCAGGGAAGAGCGTCCCAAAAATCAAAAACCCCTCGCAAACTAGGGGGATTCTGACGAAGTCTGCTACAACGGCCGCATCCGTCCAGACCTCCGATACACGGTGCCATAAATCAACTTGGCATCTTCGAAGATGTGGACGGATAAATCCAAATAGCATCTGCCCCTAAATTCAGCCAAGACGTTTGTCTTTCCAGCTTTTGGCGGTAAACGGTGTATCTTTAGTATTCATAATAGGTTGACTAGGTAGGGTTCCTTGCTCACGTCCTCCTAATGCTGTAGCTAACTGACCGATTTGCCTTTCTATATTAGAGATAGATTGTTTAATTGGTGTTATCTCATTTTGAAAATAGGTGGCCATTTACTTCTCAACGTTAATATAATTATTCTCATTCCCACCCATTTGATAAGCATTAGGTTGGGTAGAATTGGATGGAGGACCTTGTCTTTAATTTTGGAATTGTTGGCTAGTGTTACCTTGATTCCATTGCAAGTTAGGGTGGTTCCTCCATCCTTGGTTGTAGGTTTGAGAATAAAGATTATTATTGTTATTACGTTGATAGATAGCATTGTTAGAGATATATGCCCTAGAGGCCATTATTGTATCATACTGGTTTGTATATTACTTAATGAAAGCTTGGGATATACACGGATATAGTAACGGTCTTGCTCAAAATGGTAATATGCTACCTGGTTTGTTTCTACCTCAATATATGCATGTGTTTCTTTTAACATATCGCTTATACATATTGGTAGAGCCCTTAGGATTTTTGTTTGATTACCAGCATTATGATGGAAGTCACATTAGTGGGGGCTGGGTAGTCTATAAGCACATCCTTATACAGGTCCCTAATCATAGGATTATCGAGACGGGGTATCGATACTCCAGAGTAGACTAGTGTATACGTTTCTTATCCCAGCAGGGGAGATGGTCTGTCCCACAGCCATTAGTACGTCGTACTGGAGATAGTATGCAGGTGCTCATTTGGTTATGAGTACACTGGACAGGACTCGTCGGGAACTGCAGGTGGGTATTATACCTATCGTCGGGTAGCAGTTCCCAGGTGACATGAGTACATCATAGTCTGTTGACTTGATATTGCTACTTCGCCTCGAGTGTGTTCCTACTGTACTTTGATTACTACCCTACCACGGCTCAAAGGAGTCGTGCAAACGGTTGTAGTTGGGTGCAGTCCTGAAGCACTTGGAAGCAGTGGCGGTTAGATAGGATTCGTCTCCCCCGGTATTGGGAGTTGATATCGCGCTGTGTTTGGAAGGCCATTACACAAAGTCTTTCGCCAAGGTAAGCGAGATTTACTGGTAGGTACTTCATTAGATTCTCAGGGTGTTTTGGGCTACTTTCCGGCATGACTTATTGCGCTATTAGGGGTCTGACGTTTACCGCCCCCTAGGTCCGATATTTGATACTCTTAGATGAGTAGACCGGACTGTACGGAGATTGTCACAGATAGGCTCAGTAGAAGTTCGGATGAATTTTTTAATCGGCCTTCTTATCGACATATACCTGGGGGCCATTACTTACAGCTAGTACCACTTGCGGTCTGTGGTTAAACCCACTGCCAGCGTAGTGTCGAGTCTTTAGAGTCCCATACAGAGGGTTTCCCTACATCGAGCAAAAGATGTAGAGGTCGTATGGTTTTATGACAGGGTTCGATTGCGAACGTGTACTTATGCACGGACGATGATTCAGAAAGATAATATTAGTGGGCTTTAGTTTAATCCGGATCCTAGTATTATACTGATGGACAGTTTTCGTCTCTTTTGTATTCGTATTTTTCAGAATACGGATACGCGTATGTATATACGGATGAGAGGCATTTTTGTAAATTGTTCAAAGATGCTTCTAGAAGAGACACCTCATAATTGTATTAAACATTTTAGGTTAAATGTTTATTGGATTATGAGTAGAGTAAATGAGGTGTATTTTGCATAAAATTGAGCATGGCTTTTGGTGACACATGTAGGGTTTTCAACCCATGACTCACCAAATTGAAAATGAACCGTATTTCATTTTCAAATATGGATTATTCATGTGAGAGAAGTATATGGTTCAGATTTGATAATGAGAGTTCATGCTCTTTTCTTATGCAAACTTTCTCACCAGCATTTTCCTCAATAGTTCTTCTACCTCAAGCCATTCTTGTCTCATGAGTTGAGAATCCTATGGCTATGAGAGACAAACCATTTCATCTATATTCTCTACATCATCTACGACATCTAGTGTAGCGAACTAGGTGCCCAAGTTACTTCAGTTGAAGTGGGAGCTCGATCTACAGACTCTCGGGTGGATCATCTTCGACATGAGAGGACCGACGAGGAGGCCCGATCCAAACAATCCTTGGAGCCTACGATGACGAGGAGGACAGCGACAAGAAGACCCAATGGACATGTATTCATGAGGTAAAAACTTCTTTCCGAGTAGTTAACCTCTTGCATGTTTGCTAGTTAGGGTTTAGCAACGATCCTTGAGTTCAAGTCGTTGTTGCGATCTTTGTAAAATTCATTTTTTAAATATTCTGCCTTCCCGCAGACCCATGGGATGCGCAACATAGACTTACAGTGGTATCAGAGCCTACTAAACCATTTACTAGCTTGTTAGCAAGTGTTAGAACTACGATCAGCGGAAAAACCGAAAAACGAAACATCAATACCCTAACTTTCTATCGATTTTTAAAAGTGCCAGAAAAATTATTTTAGATGTACTAAAAATATGTGCGGGGTATTCTAAAACGAAAAAAGAAAATTGAGCCCATGAATCGCCAAGATGGCCGCGGAAGCGCGGCGGATCGGTCCGTTCCGCCGCGGAGTCGCGGCCGAGTCGAGGCCGATTCACCTCAATTTTCCTATATTATTTCTTATTTTGGGTGTTTTGTGTTCTGGAATATTTGGTTTTTACCCAATGTTTTTTGGTGTGCTGGTTTGCACTTGAGGTAGACACAGAAAATATATTTCAATCGAAATTCTAATTTTTCTTGGCTAACCGGATCTTCTGTGTTGTTTATATGTGTTTTTAAACTTCAGCTAATTGCTATATGTCGGTTGGTTTGAGGTTGCACATATTTGTTGGTTTGTATATATGAACTCTGTTGGATCATCCTGGATGAATAGCCGGGGATGTGAAAAAAGAGTTGTTTTTCTTTCATTCGATGTAAAATATAATTTGATATAATATTATTTTGCGGGGCACATTCGGGTTGAGATTGTAGCCACCGTTGTATTATTTCTTTTTATTGTTTTCTGCTCCTAGGATAGACCCAAGGTGGGGTGCACAAACTACCCGGTTCTTTGAAGTGTTGAGTGGCCCACTCACTTTGCTGAGGGAGGTTTCTTCACTTCGGGAATTTGGCGGGCAGTTTGCCGCACCCGTAGTGTTCTGAGGTGGGGTTTGGCTATTCATCATGACCGTGGAATCCGTCTTTCGTTACAGGCTTAAACGAAACGCGGAATTCCTAGTATATCCAATATGTTCATATGTGATCTGGAATGCCTATTATTGCGTGAGACAAATGATTATATATATATATATGTGCTATATATTATACGTTGCTTATATTTTGCATCCGCGCTAGTCCTGCCTCTAGCTCTGGCGTTAGTTAAGTAAGCTAACGGTATAAGACGGGGCCCCGTGGCGAATGCAGATGTCATAAGCGTACGTCATATTTTCGTTTCTCTCTGTAACGATAGGTGTAAATGATGGGACTACATTATTAATGTAAAGCAAACAAACCAAAGTTGAATCGTTGGAACAAATTTTAAAACCACTCGGTTTTTTCAAAACAACAGTCTTTTTTGCGGAGCTTAAACCACTCCTTTTAAAAGCTATCAAGTTCTTTCGATTAAATCAAGTTCATTACGTTCACGGTTTCACCAAAATCAGCCGTAGCCCTCCGTTATTTCAGTTGAATATTCAGTATTATTAAAGCTATGTATTTTGACTTTCGCCAAGACATAATGTTTGGTAGCTGCTGGATATTCATCTGTAGCATAGATATATGCAATGGTTTGGGACAGTCGTACTACTATTTTTGCCTTCGTCAAGGGTATGTACGGGTGGGTTAAAATTAACCTGGACAATGACAAGCAGAACTTGACATGTGACTTATGATAAGTTGGCTTTCGTCAAGGTCATTAGAGCATGGGGAAAAAATCCACATCGGGAGTTTGTAAAGAAACTGAAACCTGCTAGTGCTGCATACCATTTGGAGTGTGATAATATTGGTAGAATTCCTTCAAGATTATCACACAATGATATTTGGATCCCGATCTTACTATGAGTATCCGCTACTCCTCGAGAGATATTTCACTAACACAATCAATGTTATAAACCAAGTAGGCGTCTAGAACGGTATTAGCGGGGCTACGTCTCTAGGGAAAAGAGGTTATATAATTAAGGACCTGTTTACCGCCGAAAACCGGGAAGACTGACGTCTTGCCTGAATCTGGGGGCAGATGCTAATTGGTGTTATCCGTCCACCTCTCCGAAGATGCCAAGTTGATTTATGGCACCGTGTATCGGAGGTTTAGACGGATGCTGCCCTTGTAGCAGACTTTATCAGATTCCCCCTCATCGAGGGGTTTTTGATTGTGGGGACGCTCTTCCCTGCAAACGCAAGCCCCTGCAGTTAATTATGCTACCGCTTCGCGGTAACAACTTTCTCCTTCTCCAGATGGTCACTTCGTGTCGTGTGTGTTTGTTTTGTTTGTGGTTGCCTGTGGATTGTATACGGAGACTAATTTATGTTGTCTTCGGAGCGGTATGACTAGTCCAAATCCGTATCTTTCTTAGATTTGGGTTTGGGGGTTGGGTTTAAGGATATGTTAACCTCATTTGAGACTAAGATCAACTTAAACGTTAGTTAAGGATACGTTAGTCTAATTTTAGACTAAGATCAACGTAACGGGATCGTTTAGATTCAACAAGAGAGTAATAGGGCTCTATTGTTTAGTTTAGTAACATTGCGGTCGATTAGTTTAAGGACATTACGGTCCATTGTTAGTTTAAGGACATCACGGTCGACTGTTAGTTTAAAGACATCACGGTTGAGGTTAAGGACATCATAGTCCATGAGTTTAAGGACCCCACAGTCCAATGTTAGTTTAAATACATACAGTCGAGGTTAAGGACATCATATTCCGTGGATTTAAGGACCCCACAGTCCAATGTTAGTTTAAAGACATCATGGTCGAGGTTAAGGACATCATAGTCCATAGGTTTAAGGACCCCACAGTCCAATGTTAGTTTAAAGACATCACGGTCGAGATTAAGGACATCATAGTCCGTGAGTTTAAGGACCCCACAGTCCAATGTTAGTTTAAAGACATCACGGTCGAGGTTAAGGACATCATAGTCCGTGAAATGTGTGGTTGTCGGGACCCGTCACCTCTCTGAAGACGTTGAAGGATTACAACGACAAATATCAGAGGAATGAAAAGATGTACCCTCGAACCAAAATGGATTAAGTGGTCTGTAGTCCAATTTGGAACTAAGACCAATTAATTATATTATGAGCACATTAGCTCAGTTAAGTTTGAATTGAGAACTTATGGCCAACTTGGGCTAATTCCAATTAATCTTGAAATATTGGCCCTTTGTTGGACCATTAGACATTTGTCTGGGTTCAGCCCCTCATTATTCAACAATGCTTAAACAAGAGTTTGAGGGCTTTGGTAACATTTTTATCTTTGACCGAGCATAAAACATTATAGCTCTGAATTTTACTCAATTTTGAAATTCAGTTCAAGGGGGGGCTTTTGCCTCGGGAAAATTAGTCAATTTGGCTAATAAATAGTGTTAAACACTAGAGGACAACAGTGTTAAACACTGGAAATAAAACTCTCAAATTAGTGTTAAACACTAGAAGACAACAGTGTTAAACACTGGAAATAAAATTCTCAAGTTAGTGTTAAACACTGGAAACAAAATTCTCAAATTAGTGTTAAACACTATATTTTTGACCATCACGTGTTGGCACGTGATGGAGATTTGTGCGTTGATTATTAAGGCATTTATTAAGGGGTCACGTGGTAACACGTGAGAGCGCCCAAAGCCAGCATTGCCTTTGCTTTTGTTCTCTTTGTTTTGGAGGTCACGTGGGAGCACGTGAGGCGTTGCCTCTGGGCTGTTTCCTTCTTATTTTGGAGGGTTTGTTCAGGGGTCACGTGGGGGCACGTGACCTAGTTTTATTCTTTCCTTTCTGATCACTGTGGATTGGGGTCACGTGTCATCACGTGACCAATGTTCTTTACGTGCATGAAGCTCTTTCGAGTCTCTTTATTTTAAGAATTAAATTCTCTGTAGGGTTAAACCTTAATTATGGTTTTAGAGGAATTAATTTCCTATGTAGAATTAAATTCTTATGTAGGATGAAACCCTAATTCTATCTTGGAGGAATTCAATTCCTATGAATTGGGAGAAGTGAATTCTCATATTGGGTTAAACCCTAGTTTTATCTGGAGGAATTAAATCCCTATGAATTTGGGAGAATTAAATTCTCATATAGGGTTAAACCCTAGTTTTGTTTTGGGAGGAATTAAATTCCTCTGAATTTGGGAGAATTAAATTCTCTAAACTCAATTCTCCCTCTAAGTTTTGGATCTGCATGGCAGAATCTCAACCCGATGAGAATTAAATTCTCAACCTATGGGGAGATTTGCTTCCGCAGATCTTCAACCAGAGGAAGAACTAAGTTCTTTTTGCAGAAGAGTTAAACTCTTAGATTGAGAATTAAATTCTCTTTTTTGTTTTATGAAGGTTTGATCCTTTTCCCTTTTCTCACCTAGGGTTTTCTTTCTTGAGAATTAAATACCCCTTTCTTTTCTCTCTGTTATTGTCCTTTAGAAAATTTCAAGATCCTAAAATTCTCTCTCCCTTTCTTCTCTTCTTGGCTCCTATTTATAGAAGAAGGAAAAGAATCAATTTGTTTAGTAAATCTTTCATTGAAAGAATTTTTTTTTTGTAACTAATGTGATCTTTTAGATCACTCGGTGAATTTTATTCACCATTGGATTTTTAATCCAAAAGATATTCTGTTTGTTATTTTTGGTGAAATTTAGGGAAATCTTTCCTTGTCTAAAATCTTTCCATAAATTGGTGATTTTTAATCACCTTTGGCTTTTTAATCCAACGGTCCCCAATAATCCTTTTTTGTTTGGAAAGATTTAGAGAAATACTTTCCCAGTTAGGATCTTTGATTTCCGTTAATAAGAATTTAATTCTATTATTTCAGAGATCTTAGGATCCCATCACGTGTTGACACGTGACCCCATTGTTGGAATTTAATTCTTATTAGCCAGAGAACTTAGGAATCCATCACGTGTTTGCACGTGACTGTTGGTCACGTGTGGGCTCGTGACTCCTGTTGATTAACACTTTACCCGGAATTTAATTCTGTTGTTTCAAAGGACGAAGGATCGTTACATGTCAGCACGTGACCCTTGGTCACGTGTGAGCACGTGATGCCCCATTGGGGTTTTTCCTTAGTTTTTATTATATCTTTTAATTTCTTTTTAGTGGGTTGAAGGGCCTATCACGTGTGGACACGTGACTCCCCTGATTGACTGTTTGACTAGAGTTTAACTCTATAAATTAGAGATCACAGGAACCTATCACGTGTCAGCACGTGACCCTTGGTCACGTGTGAGCACGTGATCCCCCATTGGGGTATTCATGATTGTTTTATTACACTTTTAATTTTCTTCAGTGGGTTTTCAAAGGCCTATCACGTGATGGCACGTGACCCCATTTAATTATTTATTTTATTCAGTGCCTACAGGCTTTGCCTGTAAATGGTCACGTGTGGGCACGTGATGCCCGGTCACGTGTGGGCACGTGATGCCTCATAACTTTTGATCCCGGATGAATTATGAGTCCCATAATATATCAAATCGAAGGATTTTTCGAGACTCTTTCGATGCCATCAGAATTTAGCTGTTTCTCATTCGGGAGTTTGTCAAAATACAGCCCGGAAAACACTAGTTCGTATTTTCCTAAGCGTATCACTGTCATTTGATACTTTAGGCTCTTTGCGCAGAAATTTTTAGCGGGAACAAATGCCCCCACTACTTTGCCCACGTAAGTATGTACATGGGTGAAGTAGTGCAAAGTTATGCATGGTCATAGAATTGAGGGCTTAGGAGACAAGTTTAGGGTACTTGTAACCTGAGAGTTTTTCATCTTCATGAGCCGTAAGGATCTCAAGAAGGTTTTTTCTCCCTACAGGTCGAGAGGATCCCGCAGGTGTATTTTCTCCTTAGGTGTCGTGAGGACTCCTAAGTGCGTTTTCTCTTAAGAGTCGTAAGGATCTTACAAGAGAATTTTCTCCCTTACAAGTCGAGAAGACTCATAAGTGATTGTTTCCCTCCTTGTCGATGTTTGACTTCGGGGAGTGTGGCCCATAAATAGTCCATCTTGACCTCTTTGTAGGGCAGTGATGGCTTAGGAGACAGGGTTAGGATCTTCCACCTAAGACTTTTCAACTTTTTGAGCCGTGAGGGTCTCATAAAAACTTTTCTCCCTACGAGTCGAGTGGATCCCGCAGGTGTATTTTCTCCTTAGGGGTCGTGAGGACTCCTAAGTGTGTTTTCTCTTGAAAGTCGTAAGGATCTCACAAGAGAATTTTCCCGCTTACAAGTCGAGAGGACTTGTAAGTGGTTGTTTCCCTCTTTGTCGATGTTCGACTTCGGAGAGTGTGACCCGTGAATAGTATGCAAGAGTATATCCTAGACTGACTTGCAGGGCCCCAGTGCTTAGGAAACAGTTTTTTTAATCCCCATTACCTAAGGCTTTGCCTTACGAGTCGAGACGAATCGAGAAGTTCTCGCAACGATGTCCTAACGTCACAGTTAACCTTTGCTCTTTACGACATAGGTCCGTTAGGGTCTGTGGTACTAGGGTTTTGCCCGTCGTACCGTCGCGTTGGCTAATGTATCCCTCGATAGGCAATCTTGCTGTTCGAGCAGCCTTGCGACTGTCGTGTCTCTGATCCCTTCGGGGGCTGGACAAGTCGTCTTCAAGCAATCTTCCTAGGAAGTTTGACCGTCGGAAGAGCAAGCGTTAGGAATTTTGCCATGCCGCTTTTTACTTGAGGTTAGGCTCATTTTGGAGAGCCCCGATGAGTCATAACCACTCCGCGCTGGTGTGGGATGATCTCCGATAGTCTTTCAGGTTTTATATGAGTTGCCATCAAGACCCTGAAGCTAGGAATTTGGCCTTCATTTCGTTTGCTGACACTGCGTCTGCTGTATCGAGACGAATGGCGCAATTGTCTCTAGGTTGCATGTGGACCGTCGCGGTTTGGAACTAGGGATTTTGTCATGGCTCCGTTGTTTGATTGTCGCGTCTGAGTCCTGTTGGAGGAAGATCGCTGTGGTGACATCGTTGTTCCCCTCCGAACGACGGCGCGAAGCGTGGTCGTCTCGCCTGAGGTTCGGGGCAGATGCTAACTGGTGCTATCCGTCTACCTCTCCAAATATGCCAAGTTGATTTATGGCACCGTATATCGAAGGTTTAAACGGATGCGTCCAATGTAGCATACTTCGTCAGATTCCCCCTCGCTTGAGGGGTTTTTTGATTGTGGGGACGCTCTTCCCTGCAGGCGCAAGCTCCTGCAGTTAATTACGCTACCGCATCGCGGTAATCACTTTCTCCTTCTCCAGATGGTCACTTCATGTCGTGTGTGTTTATTTTATGTTTGGTTGCCCGTGGATTGTATACGGAGACTGAGTTATGTTGTCGCCCGTAGGGCGTGGACTAGTCCAAATCCGTATTATCTTAGATTTGGGTTTGGGGGTTTGGGTTTAAGGATACATTAGCCTCATTCGAGACTAAGATCGACTTAAACATTTGTTAAGGATACGTTAGTCTAATTTTCAGACTAAGATCAACTTAACGGGATCGTTTAGATCCAACAATAGAGCAATTAAGGGAGCCATGTTGTTTAGTTTAGTGACATTGCGGTCACTAGGTAGTTTAAGGACGTTGCGGTCCATAGGTAGTTTAAGGACATTGCGGTCCAGGTTAAAGACCTCATAGTCCGTGGATTTAAGGACTCCACAGTCCAAAGTTAGTTTTAAGACATCTCGGTCAAGGTTAAGGACGTCATAGTCCATGGGTTTAAGGACTCCACAGTCCACAAATAGTTTTAAGACATCTCGGTCAAGGTTAAGGACCTCATAGTCCATGGGTTTAAGGACACCACAGTCCACAGTTAGTTTTAAGACATCTCGGTCAAGGTTAAGGACCTCATAGTCCATGAGTTTAAAGACCCCACAGTCCACAGTTAGTTTTAAGACATCTCGGTCAAGGTTAAGGACCTCATAGTCCGTGAGTTTAAGGACCCCACAGTCCGTATCAATATGTGGTCATCGGGACCCGTCACCTCTTTGAAAACGTTGAGGAATTACAACGCCGAGTATCAAAGGAGTGAAGAGATGTACCCTTAAACCGAGGTAGATTAAATAATCTTTGACCCAATTAATTATATTATGAGCCCATTGGCTCAGTTGAATTTGAATTGAGGACTTATGGCCAACTTGGGCTAAGTCCAATCATGTTTAGGATGTTGGCCCTCTGTTGGTCCATTAGAGGAGAGGCTTTGCCTCTAGACACTTAGCCAATTGGGCTAAAGTTAGTGTTAAACACTAAAGATCAACCAGTGTTGAACACTGAGAATGAGATTGACAAGTTATTGTTAAACACTAAAAGATAGGTGGTGTTAAACACCAGCAACAGGGGGTTTCAAATTAGTGTTAAACACTAAAACAAATCAGTGTTAAACACTGGCCATATAGATCTCAAATTAGTGTTGAACACTAAAGTAAATCAGTGTTAAACACTGGGAACAGAGTTTCAATTTAGTGTTAAACACTAAGGCAAGAGGGGTCACGTGGTAACACGTGAGGGCGCCCTGCTTCCCTTTATTTTATTCGGTCAAAAGTCTTGAATGCTTTGAAGTATCACGTGCTATCACGTGATGGGAATTCTGATGTTTGCCTATTAAAGCTTCGGCCAAGGGGTCACGTGGTAGCACGTGAGGGCGCCCTAGAGCTCTTTATTTTGTTCTGCAGATAAGTGTTTAACACTTTTAATTCTGAAAGCCATCACGTGTATGTACGTGATGTTCATTGAGGGTCACGTGGTAGCACGTGAGGACACCCCAGAGCTTCTTTTTTATGGATCTTTTCAGGGGTCACGTGGTATCACGTGAGGGCGCTGCCTCAAAGTTTTAGCGGTGGCTCTTTACAGGGGTCACGTGGTAGCACGTGACCCTACCTGCTAGAAGATGTGTTTATCTTTTTAAGAATCAAATTCTTTATACGGTTAAACCCTAGCAATAAACTTTAGAGGAATTAAATTCCTGTTATTTTGACAGATTTGAGTTCTTAACTAGGGTTAACCCTGGTTCTATTCATTTTGAAGGAATTAAATTTCTATGTCATCGGGTTAAACCTTAATTTTAAATTGAAGAAATTAAATTCCTATGACATAGGGTTAAACCCTAGTTTTAAATTGAAGGAATTAAATTCCTATAATTCTATGAGAATTAAATTCTCAAACTTCCATTCCCTCTTTATGCTTTGGATCTGCATGGCAGGATCTCAACCCAATGAGAATTAAATTCTCAATTCATGGGTAGATGTGCACTTTGCAGATCTTCCGCTAAAGAGAGAACTAAGTTCTTCTTTTTAATATCAGATTTAAACTCTTTCGAGAATTAAATTCTCTTTTTTTTTTGAAAGCCTCTCCCTTTTTACCTAAGGTTTTTTTCTTTGCAGAAGATCCAAATTCCTCCAAAGTCTCAAGGCTCTATTTTTCTCTCTCTCTATGTCTCGATCTCTGTCTCTCTGTCTCTTTTGGCTCCTATTTATAGGAGAAGGAGCAGAATCAATTAGTTTTAGTAAATCATTCATTGAGAGATTTGATTTGTATTCATTAGAGATTTGATTTGCATTCATCATTCATTTGGACCCTTGGATTATTAGGTGAATTTTATTCCCTATTGGATTTTAAATCCAGAGATATTCCTTTATTATTTCGGTTAGATTTTAAGGGGAAATCTTTCCAAGTTCAAGATTTTTCCATAGATAGGTGATATTTAATCACCTTTAAATCTTTAGTTCAATTGGTTCCAAATAATCATTTTTCTTTGGAAAGATTTGAATGATCTCTTCAGAATTTGATTCTGTTAAATAAATAGGCTTTGAAAGCCGGTCACGTGTGGCCATGTGACCCATGGTCACGTGTAGGCACGTGACCCTTGGTCACGTGTAAGCACTTGACCCCCTGGAACGAGCTTTTTTCTTCTTTTTGCGCTCTGCCTTCTGGCTGCTGCTTAGCCGTCACGTGCCACCACGTGACCCTTGGTCACGTGTGAGCACGTGACCCTGGTCTGAAACCTTTTTCTTGATTTAATCAGAGAATGAGTCCGCTGCTTTCAAATGTCACGTGCCAACACGTGACTACTGGTCACGTGCTCGCACGTGATGCCTCCTTCGTAAGCTTTCCTGATTTTAAATCAGGAAACAAATGCCCCCACAGCGTTGTTCTCACGTGTTTGCGCGTGAGTGCAACGCTGTCACTTTTTGTGACCGTTGGATTCCTCTAGGGATTTGGGGAGATGAAGCGTCTCCATCGCATCCTATAAATGCCCATGTCCCTTCAGAAGAGCCTCCACTTTGCTCATCTTCCTCTTTGCAAACTTTCTTCTTTTGAGAATTTAATTCTCTTTTCCCAGAGCTCAGTTCTCTGCCTTGAACCCATCCTCAGAGTTTAACTCTGTTCGAAAAGACTTTTCTCTTTAGGTAATGCTCTCGAATGAACGATGAACTCTCACATTCCTCTGGATTTTAAATCCAAAACAAGGGTTTTTACCCTTTTTTAACAAAGAACCCATTTTTCTTCGAGTTTCTTAACCAAAACACGAAATCATTTAACCTCCAACAGTAGATTTCTTAGGGTTCATATGATGATCCATGGAGTTTAACTCTGTTCACAGAAAAGGCTTTTTGGGAAATTTAATTCCCTTTTCTTAATAAGGAATTTAATTCCTGTGAAGAACTCGGTTTCTTCCCATGGGGGCTCCTTAGGGTCTCCTTACCCTAGGTTGTCATTCTGTAATTAATGAAACAGGAACTTTGTAATGATGTCTTCTGTGGGAATTTAATTCCTTTGATCCTGTTGGATCTGTTGTAGAGCCCGAGACAGATTTGTCTTCTTGGGGGAATGTGTAGGGTTACTTGAAACCCATTCTTTATTTAATGAGGATATTCCCTCTGTATTGTTATAACTACTCGGTCTCATTATTTATGAGCCGTCATCCTGATTCTGTTGGGCCCATGTAGTTCTGTAGCCAATGGCCCCATAAAAGAGTCTGCTGTTGCTTTCTTCAGCTAGTCTTCATGTTCATGCATGTATATATATTGCTAGCTTTGTTTTTGACAGTCTTCTTTTATTGGATTTCAGGTGCGATGGCTTCTGTTCCATGCTTTCCCTCCATTCGCTCAGAGGTTGCTTTTCCTCAGTCACCATCTGATGAGGAAGCGATGGCGATGATCCGGGCTCATGACCCGAACTGCACCAACTTACTTCAATGGGGATCTTGGTACAGTCATATTATCCAGGGTCGCCAGAGTTTCCTTTGCGCAGTACCAACAGAGCCCACTTTCCCATTCTTACCGATGGACCCTCCGAGAACGGTTTTTGCTGTGGAAATGCCCAACTGGACTCCAACGGGGAGACTCGAGCCTTCGACGACCGGTATCCCGAACCATCCGATCTCGGCTATAGATATCTTGGGGCGGCGTATTTGCCAAGGTGAGGCCCACCCGTGGAGGCAAATTTATAAGATAGGGCTTACACCTCGACACCCTACGGGCTACCTTCTCTGGGCTCGCTACATCCTTTCTGCCCATCGTGCGCGGCTGCAGAAGGTCGGGATTTACCAGGTGATATATGCGTCGCTTTTTCACTACCAATCTCTGCATGTTTGGTGGGTTAAGGCGTTCTTGAACCAATGGAATCTTCCCACCAACACTTTCATTCTAGGAGATCACGAGGTCTCGATCTCTCTGGCAGAATTCTATGACATCTCGGGGTTGCCAATCAGGGATAGTCTGTATGAGGAGTTGCTGCCCTCCGACGAGTACATCTTTGAGCCCGAGCCTGCCCCGGTTAACGGCCTGTCTGCCGAGAATGCCGTCCGCCACAAGCGTCCCAGTTTGATCAAGGCGCTAGGTATCTTCGACCGATCGTTCACCGAGTCCGAAGAGCAGGGTGTTACTTTCAAGAGCTTCATTGCTTATTTCCTTCGCGAGGACGTCTTGTCGAAGACAGCCTCGAAGTTCGCCAACATTATAGACCCCTTTGGGTTTGGTCCGAAGAAGCTTCCGACCATTGAATCGGATCTACCGCAGTACTACATCCCTATTATGTCGCCGACGTCTTTTGAATCCATTGCTGCTCCCGGCATGGATGAGGAGACATTCTTCGTGGGGTTTGTTAGTGTCTGGCTTAGTTGGTTTGTCATCCCCATGCATCATCGCTTTCGGTTATCTACCCGGCTTATCGTATCGCTGAGGGGACACGGTTGGCCATCGGCATCCCGGCCTTGGCGCACCTTTATCATGGGTTGGGCACCGCAGCTAATACTTCTACTCCCGGCATGGATGTAGTAAACTTTTCGCTTCATTATTTCACGTCCTGGGTCGAAATGCATGTGCTGGGGGCTTTCGCTATGCATCAGAGGCCCGCGTTTTACGACGCCTATCCCTTCCCGCGACTTATGCGATTGGTGGGTGCTTCTGCCGCCGACCCGACTCAATTTGGGGCTATTCGGGTGCTGATTTCTCCTCACGCCGCCGCTGGCGGGCTGGTTTTTAATGATCGGGTCTTGTCTGCTACCTCAGGTCCGGTTCAACAACTCTGGGATCAGTCGAAAGACAACGCACCTTCTTTGAAGCCCCGAGAGGCCGCGCACTTGTATATAATTAGACCGGGCTACTTGGTGTTTCGCCAGGACAGTGCAGCTCTTTTCATGCGGTACAACCCGCATCGATTCGCCCGACAGCTTGGATACGACCAGGGCATTCCCTTCGAAGCTTTCATCGTTGCGCCGGTCCCTTCACTTGATGCCGTTCGCGATGCCGCACACCATTTCATGAGGTTGAACACCGGCTCCCGTTTTATGATCCCTGAAGCTGAGCATACGCCCCGGTGCGTGGGATCGTTCACGGGTTGGTATCTCCATCGGGTCAGCCCGATTATTCTTGAGGAAAGAAGGGTGCTTCTTGGTCATGATGCCCCTCCTCAGGTTCCGGAAGCTAAGCTGCGACCGAGGGCTCCGGTCCGCTTCCCTCTGAGGGAGATTGGCACCGCGCTCATTCCGGGGGAGTCAGGGGTAGACCTTACTCCAACAGCTGGTATACCCCTGGGTTCCCGATCGTGGGGTAGATGGGCCCCAGTAGTAGCACCACCGCCGGTGGCAGCACCGCCCCCCCGTGGCGTCGACAATGGCGGTGTCATCCTCGGTTGTGGCACCGAGCGAGAGTAATAGGGATGAAGGTGTCGAGGGCGATGTGGGTCGGCGCCGCCCTAAGGCTTCGCGGGGAAGGAAGCGGTCATCCTCGGCGACCGGCTCTGGGTCTAAGCGACGGAGGAAAGCGGCCACCAATTTGCCCGATTCTTTGGCGGAGTCTGGGCCTATTCTTGAAGACGAACCATTGGCCTTGCAAGAGTCAGACGCTAGACTTCTCTTCCCGAGTTCGGCCGATGAGGAAGCCGCACAGTTGGCCGAGGCCATACGGCGTTCCAAAGACGCGTCTCATAACGCCAGGGCTCCGAAGAAGCCCTATTTCGCTGTAATCTTTTACGAAGACCCTTCGTGGATTCGGCGGCGGTTTATCGGTCCTTTAGAGGAATGGGGGGAAAGGGCCCTGAAGCAGGCCGCTTCAGAAGACGCAGCGGAAGCACTTTCTTTGTGGACCGGCGGCCATGAGTCTACCTTTGAGCCCTGGCGAGCACGCCTCCTTGAGAAGGAGCAGCGGCTTGAAGAAGCCATATTGAAGGCTTCTTTGCGCATCGGTACGTTGCTGTTCTTTTTTGCAGCTTTTCAGATTATTCACGCCTATATATGTGTATCCTTATTCTTGTTTGAATTGTGCAGAATCTTCGATGCTGGGAGAGCTCATTACGGGCTCATTGAAGCTAAAGCCTGCCGAAATTCCCGATGAAGCATTGCTCGATGTGGAGGGGGTTGATGAGGCTGCTCCTCTTATGGTGGAGCCTCCAGTGGCGGTTCCTGATCAGGGAGTGCTTGCCCTTTTGGGGGAGGCCTCTTTGGTGGTCGCCGCCCCAATGACTCTTACTGAGGGCGGCCCAGAGGCTGGAAGAGAGGTAGTCGGGACTACTCTTCCTTTGTTGGAGCCTGAGGTCACGGCGGAGGCCGTTGAAGCTGCTATCCCCCCGGCTCAGAATAGGAGGAGCGTTGAAGGTAACCCTCTGCATTTTAAATTAGCAACCCTTCCACGGTCTAAACTCTTTTATCTTTCCCAGAATTGCGCGGTTTGGCGGCCACTATCGCTGATCTGTCGCCTCGACAGTCATTTCAGCGTTTACTGGAGATGGCAGCTCCGCAGGTGATCTCCCCTCAGCGTATTGTCCTTTCCTCCGGGCAAGGTTAGCGTCATTCGCCATTTTTTCTTTCACCATAGCATTGTTACTATTTTGCGAAATGACGTTGATGTCTCTTATAGTTTTGGAAGCTGACGATGAGGTCGAGGTCGTTGAAGGGCCAGGGGAACCTTCAGCTCCTACTTGCATGACTGTCGGTGAGCGACATTTTATTATAACCCCGTTCATTCTGTGCTTAAGAATTTTATTAACATCTTTCAAATTTGAACAGCCCTGCCAGTCTCCATGGCGTTGGAATCGTGCATCATGATGCCGCCCGGCCCTTATGCTTTGCGGGCTTCAGAATGCTTGACCCAATTAAGCCTTGTCTCCCTATCATCTTTCATCGAGGAGCTCCGTGTTGGTAGCGCGACCACAGCCGAAGCGTTTGCCGCTGAAGCTAACGGCTCTCTTCCTTTTCTTTCCACCTATCATAGTGAGGAGGTGGTGCGGGTCTGGGTGGAGTTCTGTAGGAAGGTGGAGGCTTGTTTGCATGCCCTTGAATGTTCCCACCTTTCCTCGGAAGCAGTGGCTGCAAAGGCGGAGTTACGGGGGTTGATAGCACGGTGCGCTGCAAACATGACGTCGTGCGAGAAGAGGCTTGGCCGTAAATTCTCGGAGAGGGAGTTAGCTTCTAAGGCGCTGAGCGAGCTTCAGGCCAGCCTCACAGCCAAAGCAAACAAAGCATACGAACTCTGGCGGGTGCTTCAAGAGTCCATAAAAGAGGTAGTGGCTCTCGATAAAGTTGCCATGTTCACTCGTGAGAGGGTTGAGGCTCATAAGGTCACCGAGAAAGAGCTTGAAGGCCGGCTCGCTTCGTATCAGGCCCAGCAGGCTCAGGCGGAGGCCCGTCTTTTGGCGATCTTAAATCATGAGGCCGTGGCCCAACAAAAGCAGGATGAGCTGACCAAGCTGCTAAATCGCCCGCCGGCTTGAAACATTTGTATCTTTTCCTTCCTTCTTGTATATACTCATAGATGAGAGTATCTTCTTTTGTTCTTTCATGAATTGTACTTTGTATCCATTTTGGCTTATGAATAAAAGATACATTTTTTTTAATGATGTGTCTCTTTTATTGAATGTATTCTGCGGACAATTTATCTTGATCTCTTTGCAGGGCAGCGATGGCTTAGGATTCAGGGTTAAGATCTGCTTCCTAAGACTTTTGCGCTTTATGAGCCTCGAGGGTCTCATAAAGAGTTTTTCTCTCCATGGGTCAAAAGGATCCCATAGGTGTAAGTTCTTCTTAAGAATCGTGAGGATTCTTAAGCGGGTTTTCCCTTGAGAGTCGTAAGGATCTCACCAGAGAGTTTTTCTTTCTTACAGGTCGTGAGGACCTGCAAGTGCTGGATGTGGTCACCCTTATCCGTATTTCACGGGGTCAGGGGTTGCTCAAGGTGTCGTAGTTTAAAGACGTCGCGGTCAAGGTTAAGGACCTCATAGTCCGTGGATTTAGGGATTCCACAGTCCGATATTAGTTTTAAGACATCACGGTCAAGGTTAAGGACCTCATAGTCCATGGATTTAGGGACTCCACAGTCCGATGTTAGTTTTAAGATATCTCGGTCAAGGTTAAGGACCTCATAGTCCGTGGATTTAAGGACTCCATAGTCCGATGTTATTTTTAAGACATCACGGTCAAGGTTAAGGACCTCATAGTCCGTGGATTTAGGGACTCCACAGTCCGATGTTAGTTTTAAGACATCACGGTCAAGGTTAAGGACCTCATAGTCCGTGGATTTAGGGAATCCACAGTCCGATGTTAGTTTTAAGACATCACGGTCAAGGTTAAGGACCTCATAGTCCGTGGATTTAAGGATTCCACAGTCCGATGTTAGTTTTAAGACATCACGGTCAAGGTTAAGGACTTCAAAGTCCGTGGATTTAGGGAATCCACAGTCCGATGTTAGTTTTAAGACATCACGGTCAAGGTTAAGGACCTCATAGTCCGTGGATTTAAGGATTCCACAGTCCGATGTTAGTTTTAAGACATCACGGTCAAGGTTAAGGACTTCAAAGTCCGTGGATTTAGGGACTCCACAGTCCAATGTTAGTTTTAAGACATCACAGTCAAGGTTAAGGACCTTATAGTCCGTGGATTTAGAAACTCCACGGTCCGATGTTAGTTTTAAGACATCACGGTCAAGGTTAAAGACCTCATAGTCCGTGGATTTAAGGACTCCACAGTCCGATGTTAGTTTTATGACATCACGGTCAAGGTTAAGGACCTCATAGTCCGTGGATTTAGGGACTCCACAGTCCGATGTTAGTTTTAAGACATCACGGTCAAGGTTAAGGACCTCATAGTCCGTGGATTTAAGGACTCCACAGTCCGATGTTTGGTTGCCGGGACCCGTCACCTCTTTGAAGACGTTGAGGAATTACAACGCCAGGTATCAAAGGAGTGAAGAGATGTACCCTTAAACCAAGGTAGAATCAGTACAGAATCAGGGTGGTTGATTGTTAGTTTTAAAACATTATGGTCAAGGTTAAGGACATCATAGTCCGTGGATTTTAAGGACTCCACAGTCCGGTATTGGCTCTGGATGCTTCACACGGGTTCACTGCCGTGCTTGGCGAGGATCAGGCTCCGCTCTGGGCGTTTTCCGCGGGATCAAAGAGTGACGTTATCCGCGTTCCACGTAACCAGAAATTTTGCACTAGATGCTTCACACGGGTTCACTGCCGTGTTCGGCGAGGACTAGGCTCCGCTTTGGATGCTTCACACGGGTTCACCGCCGTGCTCTGCGACGACCAGGATCCGCTCTGGACGTTTTCCACGGGGTCAAAGAGTGACGTTATCCGCGTTCCACGTAACCAGGAATTTTGCACTAGATGCTTCACACAGGTTCACTGCCGTGTTCGGCGAGGACTAGGCTCCGCTCTGGATGCTTCACACGGGTTCACTGCCGTGCTCTGGGAGGACCTGGATCCGCTCTGGACGTTTTCCACAGGGTCAGAGAGTGACGTTATTCGCGTTCCACGTAACCAGGAATTTTGGACTAGATGCTTCACATGGGTTCACTGCCGTGCTCGGCGAGGACTAGGCTCCGCTCTAGATGCTTCACACGGGTTCACTGCCGTGCTCTGTGAGGACCAGGATCCGCTCTGGACGTTTTCCCTGGGGTCAAAGAGTGATATTATCCGCGTTCCACGTAACCGGGAATTTTGCACTAGATGCTTCACACGGGTTCACTGCCGTGCTTGGCGAGGACTAGGCTCCGCTCTGGATGCTTCACACGGGTTCACTACCGTGCTCTGCGAGGACCAGGATCCGCTCTGGACGTTTTCTACGGGGTCAAAGAGTGACGTTATCCGCGTTCCACGTAACCAGGAATTTTGCACTAGATGCTTCACACGGGTTCACTGCCGTGCTCGGCGAGGACTAGGCACTGCTCTGGATGCTTCACACGGGTTCACTGCCGTGCTCTGCGAGGACCAGGATCCGCTCTGGACATTTTCCACAGGGTCAAAGAGTGACGTTATCCGCGTTCCACGTAACCTGGAATTTTGCTGATTGTATCCGCATTTCACGGAATGGAGATTTGACTGTTGGTGTTAGGTATATCGCCGAGCCATGGAACTAGGGGTTGCCGCTGCTCCGCTTTGTTTGAAGTTGTTTCCGTTGTTACGAGACGAGTTGTTGGGATGATCTCTAGGTCGCTTGCGGCCCGTCGAGATTTAGCTTCTTTCTTATGATGAATCCTGGGGGAGAAGTATGATCCCTTTTTTGTTTACGCCCTCGGATTGTATACAGGGTGTGATGGAACATCACCTGTAGGGCATAAATTAAAACTATTTTTTTATTTTATTTCTTTTTCCGCGATGCTCTATCATTTCATCTTTTATATCGCGGAGGTCGCGGTTGCCCTATCATTTCAGCCATTTTTCGCGGTGCCCAATCATTTTGGATATTTATTTTATTTTTACTCGCTGCTTTTTATTACGAGTTGCCCAATCATTTCGGCTATCTGTCATGCATACATTTTTACTTGCTGCTTTTTATTGCAAGTCGCCCCATCATTTCGGCTATTTCGTATGCATGTGTGGCTAGCTAGCTTTTTCGCTGCAAGCTTGGATTTTAGACACTGATTTCGGCATCAGCACCGCTACAACTGGGATGTTGCCAGGAGCGAATCATCATTTGCCTCTGTCGATGTTGAACAAAGGTGGCTTTGTAAACAGGGTTAAGGGTCCTGTCGACCAAGGCTTTTGACTTCATGAGCCGTGGGGGTCTCACAAAGGTATTTCTCCCTACAAGTCGTGAGGATCTTGTAGGTGTGTTTTCTCCTTGGGAATCGTGAGGATTCCTAAGTGCATGTCCTCTTGCAAGTCGTAAGGATCTTACAAAAGGGTCTTCTCCTCATAAGCCGAGAGGACTTACAAGGGTTGCTCACCATGTGGACATATCCCTAGTCACGGGTGGGACTTTGCTGGGGAAATGTTAATTCGTGCCCGTGGATTGTATACAAGGGTCAATATTGAGCCACTTGTATGGAAATATCGAAGGTTGTGGGGGATTTGCTTAAGAACAGATTTAGGTTTCTGTAACTTAAGACTTTCAAATCTTATGAGCCGTGAGGGTCCTATAAGAGAGTTCTCCTTGCGAGTCGTGAGGATCTCGTAAGTGTATTTTCTCCTTAGGAATCGTGGGGATCCCTAAGTGTGTTGCTCCCTTGTGAGTCGTAAGGATCCCACGCGGGTGGTTTCTCCTTACAAGGTCGAGAGGATCTTGTAAGTGTCTTTTAACGAGATTGCGCCCTTTCGGGTTTTCACAAACACTCGCCGGTAGTCCTGCTGTTTTTACTCACGGAGCCCTTTCGGGTTTTCATCCGTGCCCATTTTGCTTATGGACATACCGTTTTTTTTTATATTTTTATTTATTTATATATTTTTTCTTTTTCTCTCTTTTTTTTATTCATCTCGTCAGCCTAAGGATACTGCGGTAGTAGTTTAAGGACGTTTCGGTCCGTCGTTAGTTTAAGGACGTTTCGGTCCATCGTTGAGAGGGCCGGCTAGTACTTGTAGAGCTTGAGCTTAGGAAGATAGCGAGCAGACATAGTCGTCGTCATCTATCATTGACCTAGGCTGTGGCTCATTAAGCGTAGTATTTCTTTAGGAAGCGGCCGTTTATTGGCCTGAAAGGCCTTTCACCGTGCATATCTATGAGTAAATAGGCTCCACCCTAATAGACCTTGTCTATGATGTACGGGCCTTCATAGTTCAGCTCGAATTTTCCCCGCTTGGCGCGATTAGGGATCATAGGCCTTTTGACCACTAGCACGAGTTCGCCTTTGGCGGAATGTCCTCGGTCGGGTCAATCTTTCGTACGAGCGCGTCATCTTTGCTTTGTAGGCCTCCAGATTTTGTTGCGCCATGAGCCGGGTTTCATTGAGGGCATCAAGCTCCTCAAGCCGAAGGTGAGCATTTTCTTCGTTTGTTAACTCGTGGTGGACTGCCACTCGTAGAGAAGGTAGCTCTATCTCGAGGGGGAGTACCGCTTCCGTACCGAATACCAGTACGTATGGCGTCGTGTTTGTGGCCGTCTTGAACGTAGTTCGATATGCCCAAAGAGCCTCTTACAGTCTCTCGTGCCAGTCCTTCTTATTTCGGGTCACCGTCTTTTTTATGATCTTTGTCAAGGTCTTATTGAAGGCCTCGGCCAGACCGTTAGCTCGTGGATTATAAACTGAGGAGTATCTCCAGTCTATATTATGCTGTTGCGCGAAACGGCTAATCTTATGGCTTCTGTAGGCTGGCCCGTTATCGGAGATAATCCGCCGTGGAGTTCCAAACCGATAAATAACGTGCGTTTTGAAAAAGTGGAGGATATTCTCCGTCCTCACTTCCCTCAGCGGTACTGCTTCCGCCCATTTGGAGAAGTAATCAGTCGTCGCCAGGATGAAAGGATGTCCCTTGGACGATGCTGGTTCGATGGGGCCGACTATGTCAGTCCCCCACATTTCGAATGGCCAGCTAGCCACCGTTGGATGTAGTGGATTCGGATGTTGGTGGATGAAATCCCCGTGGATTTGGCACGAGTGGCATTGCTTCGCATACTCTAGGCAGTCCTGGATCATCGTGGGCCAGTAGTAACCCATCCGTTTAATTTTTAACTTCATCTTCGGGCCTGCTTGATGAGAACCACAGATTCCGTCGTGAACTTCCTGAACGACTCTTTCTGCTTTGTCAGGTCCTAAACATCTCAGCCACAGGGAATCAAACGACCTCTTGTACAGAGTATTGTTGACGAAGGCGAAAGACAGAGCTCGTTTCATGAGCTGATGTCTTGAGGATGCTTCTTCGGGCATTCGATGGGACTTAAAGTAGTCTATGAAGACCTCCCTCCAGTCCTCAGCCTTCTCACGGTCTTTTATTTGTAGAGTCGTCTGTTCAGTCACTCCCTTCTCTTTGGATGATTCCGGAGATATTTCTGCTGGGGCAAGCACCCGACGGCTTTGCACCACGATTTTCACGTCATCAAGGTTCTCGTCAGCCAATTCTTTAGCGAGCTTGGCTAACGCATCTGCTTTGCTGTTTTTCGCGCGTGGTATGCTTTCCAGAGTATAGGAGGGAATTTGGGTCAACAGTTGTTGCACCTTTTCGCCGTACTTCACTAACTCCGGTTTGCACGTTTGGTAGTCACCATTTACTTGACTAACGACCAGTTGAGAATCCCCGTATATAAGGAGGTTTTCAATTCCCATGTTAATGGCGATCTCGAGGCCCGCTATCAAAGCTTCGTATTCGTCTTCATTGTTCGTCCTTGATTCCGTTAAGGAGAAAGCAAAGCGCATTATCCCTCCTTGTGGGGTCATGAAGATAAGGCCTACTCTCGACTTGACTATAGGGGTACTTTGTTTGCGCTTTTTCATGGAAGATGCTCCATCGAAATAAAGTTCCCATTGGGTATCACCACCGTCGATCGCGTCAAACGCATGTTCGTCCGGCAAATCGCAATTTAGAGAAGAACCGGCAGGTACTGGATGCTCAGCAAGGAAGTCAGCAATGGCTTGGCCTTTCACTGCTTTAAGAGGCTGATAGGTTATTGAAAACTCCATCAGGAGTAAGGCCCATTTAGCGAGTCTCCCTGTCAATATGACCTTTGACATTAGATATTTTAGGGGGTCCACCTTTGATATAAGACGGACTTCATGTGCCAACGCATAGTGCCGTAGTTTTGTTATCGCAAAGATTAACGCCAGGCAATGTTTTTCGATAGGGGAGTAATTGCTTTCTGCCCCCAGAAGAACTCGGCTTAAATAGTAGAGCGCTCTTTGTTTCCCCTGGTCGTTCTCTTGCGCCCATAAGGCGCCTAAAGAACCTTCGAGGGCGGTTGTATAAAGAATGAGAGGCTTCCCCTTGACTGGAGCAGCCAGCACCGGCGGGTTCTGCAGGTATTGCTTGATTTCATCTAGCGCGCTTTGGCATTTTTGGTCCCAGACGAACGGAGTTCCCTTCTTCGTCAGGTGGCTGTAAGGACGGCACTTTCCTGAAAGATTGGCGATAAACCGCCGGATGTACGCGAGCTTTCCTTGGAGAGACCGTAGCTGTTTGAGAGTCCTTGGGGGTGGCATCTCCATAATCGCCTTGATCTTAGATGGATCTATTTTGATACCTCGGTGTCGGATGATGAATCCCAAGAATTTACCCGAGGAGACTCCGAACGCGCATTTGAGGGGATTCATCTTCAAATTATATTGCCGAAGGCGTTGAAATACGGTCTTCAGATGCTCTATATGCTCTTCATATGACATGCTCTTTACTACGAGGTCATCAATATAGCACTCGACGATTTCATGTATGAGATCATCGAAGATCTTTGTCATGGCCCTTTGATAGGTAGCACCGGCGTTCTTTAGACCGAAGGGCATAACCTTATAGCAGAATATACCCAAAGGGATCCGGAAAGCGGTATGCTTCTGGTCGTCGGGATACATCTTTATCTGATTGTACCCTGATGAACCGTCCATAAAGGAGAAAACCTCATGAGTGGACGTATTGTCTATCATCAGTTCGGTGACCGGTACTGGGAAATCGTCCTTCGGGCAGGCTTTATTGAGATCTCGGAAGTCCACACATATGCGCATTGTCCCGTTTTTTCTTCATTACCGGGATGATGTTGGCGACCCAGTCAGGATACTGTACCTCCTGGATAAACCCAGAATCAATCAGTTTCTTAACTTCGGCGTTAATGCTCATTTCAAGCTCGAGCCGCATCCTTCTTGGCGCCTGTTTGACTGGCTTGATATCTGGGGATATTGCTAATTTATGCACAGCAATCTCTGGATCTAATCCTGGCATCTCGGAATAGTTTCATGCGAAGCAATCTCTGTGTTGCATAAGCACGTCTTTCAACACGGCCACCCTTTCTTCGGAGAGCAACTCACTGACGAATGTCGGTCGCGGATCATCTGTCGACCCCAACTCAATATTCTTGAGGTTATCTGCAGTAGTATGTATGCCATCTTCCAGTTCTTTCGGAGCCGACGGAAATTCTGAGATCATCTCGTCATTACTGTTCTCAAAACACCAGGGGATGTCATCCATGTTCTCAGGCTCTTCTTTTAATATTGTAATCATGTGACAAGTGCGAATCCGCTTCCGAGACCCATGTGGATCTGGCTCTGCTCTTGCGGCTTTGGGTTCATGCTTTTGTGGCGGCGCTACCCTCCAGCTGCTGGATAAAGCAAATCTGCCTCATTGGTACTGGTCTTCGACCCAGTTCTTGAAGGTGAAGCAGTTTTCGATAGGGTGTCCTACGGCTCGGTGATAAGAGCAATAACCCGGATGAGGAACTTTGTTAGCTTGCTCAGGGTGCTTAGACTCCGGAAGCGCGATCATTTGATGTTTTATAGCGAGTTCGAGTAACTTCTCCGTCTTGTCTCGAGGGAAGGAATACGCTCGACTCATCTTCTTCGTGAGGGACAAATCCGGACCGCACAATGCCCGCTCACGTGACTTTCTAATCCCGCGTCGTTGTTGTCGGTTCCTTTTTTCGTTTCTTGACTTACTTCTGCCTCTGCGTCGGGCCTTTTGTACAACGGGTTGACGGGGATGAGCATCTTCATCTTTTGCAGCCTGTTGAAACAGACGTTGCATACTGGCTTTTTCGTAGATGGCCATCTCGCGGTTGTGGTCTTCCCGAGCCTTTTGACCTGCTTTCCTGATAAGCTTGTCCACTTGTTCTCCAAATGACGGACTCGGCACTTCACTCGCGGGATCCAATTTTGACGAAGGGTTAGCATTTCCCGACAGGGTGTCCTCCTCCTCATCGTAGTTATATATGGCGTAGCTGCCGTGGACTCGCTCCCGTTTCCTAGATCTCACATATCCAAGCCCGAGTGTTTCCATTCTCCCGTTGGGCAATTTGTGCTGAGTCCCAGGGACCTCCCAAATCCTGTTGTAGAACCGAGCTTGTCGAACAGTCTGTTTTAAGGGTACTTCTTGGCGTTTCAATAGCCTCTTTAGTCCATTTGTGTAATATCTAGGCAAACGGATGGGTTGGAGTCCGTCGAGTGTAGAATCCACGCCATGCCAGATTTCTTTCTCCACTCTCGTTTTTGTGGATTGGTAGAATAGGATCACCTTTTCACCCTTTCGCCTGGGAGGGACGTAAAACGTCTGCAGGTCCTGCACATTGTAAGCTTGAAGTGCGTCGAGCTCCTTGTAGTGTTTTCGCGGCACTATGGTGATTTGCAAACTCTGATCATCGCTAGGGGATGCTTGTATTGACGGCCGATTAGAGAACACGGCATTAACCTCATCTTCCGAGTCACTTCCGAAGATCAACATGGGGGCGGACGTTCCCGGGTTGTTGCGTCGAGACGGCCCAGCATAAACTATCTCTTCTTCTTCTTCGGTATCGCTCCCGAAAACAGGGATGGTGGCGACGACTTTGTTCTCCGGCTTGCGACACTTTTCTGTATCCTCGAAGTCTGGCAAAAAGTACTTTGCATCTTCGTACTTGCGGACTACGTTCACGGGAAATGGGTTAAGCTCACCTGTTACGGTATACTCAAAACCATCCTTGAAGTACTTCATACACTGATGCTGTGTAGAAGGGATGATGTTGTACCCATGTAACCAAGGACGACCGAGCAAGGCGTTGTAGCAAGTCTTGGCATCAATGACGTGAAACTTGATATCCGTGATGAGTAGTCTGAAGCGTAATGTTAGTATTACAGATCCGAGAGTCCGAGATGACTGGGAGTCGAATCCGGAGATGGTAATTTTGTTACGAGCGAGATGCTGTACGCTCATGCAGATTTCCTTCAACACCCGAACATTAAGGAGATTGACGGAGGATCCATTATCCACCAGGATCTTTCCTATCTTGATATCATGGCAGTATCCAGAGATATATAGGGGACGGTTGTGGTCGCTCATCCCGAGGAGAAGGTCTTCGTCACCGAACGTGATGTCGGCCGTGTGCACTTCTTCCAGTTCATCCTTCATCCTTTCTGCGGCGAAGAAGGCTTGGAATTGCTCGGGTTCTTGTAACGCCTTGATTAATGAATCTCACGCTTCTTTGGATAATAGGAGGGCATCGAGAATGCTGAGCTGAGAAGGTAGCTTCCTTAGGTGCGCTAGGATGTTGTAGTCTACCTTACCCTTCCTGGGAGGGTCCTTGGCAGTCGGCTCTTTCATGACTTGGTCATCTAAGGCAATATCCTCAGTGACCTTTTCCTTTCCCTTATCTTTTCTATTTGCGGGCCCGAGATTCTTTTCCGGGAGCGCGCGATTGCGCAGTTGAATGTTCTCGCAGGCCTCCGGTTCTTCCCCTTTCCCTAAGACGGACTCTTTAAAGAGAGGGCTCAAAGCCATTTCCTCATCAGAGTCGCTCCCGAAGGTGAGAACTTGTGATCTTCCGGCGTCGACCATGTGACAGCTGCCGGTAGTTCTTTTGTGCCTATCGGTTGTACTTCTTCGTTCCCGACGAGTTTTGCATTTCATTCGCTTAAAATGCTGCCGACGAGCAACATATCCCTGCCACCATATCCTAAAAGCGTCGCACTCCTCAGTGGGGTACGAAATCTTCCGATGATATGCGCAATAATTAGGGTGTCCCTCCGCCCCATCGAACGCGTTTTCTTCTGAGGGTGGTAGCTTCATTCCCATTGACATGGTTTTGGCGAATCTTTTCTTCGTCTTGAACACGTTTTTATTCGCATCGGATGTCTTTCGATCTGGCGGGAGTGCTTCGATTCTTTCGTTTAGTCGCTTACGCTTGGCTCCTTCCGATGCAGCCATCCCACGCTCCTGATCGGCTTTAGTCTTCAAACGAATCTCGTCTAGAAAGGCGTCAATCATTTCCTCTGTTGGCCATATAAGTTCTGGCTCAGGCTGTGCCCCCAGTTTCTCAGTGCCAGGAGTTTTCTCGCCTTCCGAGTGGGAGATTACATGACAACTCGCCATATATCCCTCGGATTCATCCGATGAGCTCTCTCCCTCATCTTCTTCCTGAAAGACGTGGTTGAGGAATTCTTGTAGCGTGACGGGAGTCCGCGCTTTTTGATTGTACTCTTCCAGAGCATCAATCTGTTTCTGTAAATCCGTGCGCTTGTCTCCAGACTTCACGGGCTTCTTTGATTTCTTTTTCTTTTTCTTTGAAGATTTTGACGGTTGGGTGTGAGTACTTGGGCCATCACCATCGCTCTTCGTAGTTGGGCGCGGCTTCAACATCCCTTCGATGATTTGAGGTTCAAGCGGGTCCTTCCATTCGACCGCTGGGCACGCATGAAGATCACTCAGCATTCTTCTGGTTTTAGCTGATAGCACGACTTCCCATGGAGCTTCCTCAATGAAAGAACAGGTTGCCCCCGGTGTGTCTGCTTTCTTAGGAGTATGCGGCTGTGGCGGGTTCACCTTCCACTTTTCGGATAGCGCAAACTTTCCCTGGAGGTATTGATCTTCAATCCATCCTTCGAAGACGAAGCAATCCTCGATCGGATGGCTTACCATTTGATGGTAAGGGCAATAGTTGGGGTTGTTCACCTCAGTGGGTTGTGGCGGTCGCCTTGGATTTGGCAAGTTTATAAGTCTGTTGCGTACTGCCAGCTCGAATAGCCGTTTTGTCTTATCTCGCGGGAACGAGTAGGGGCGCTTCATCTTCTCATTATAATACCGACGTCTTTCTTTCAGTTGATCCGCCAGCTTCGGGGCACTAGGTTGCTGCCGCGCATTCGCGACGAAGGTTGCCTTTCCTTTACCCTTGTCAGTCCGAGGCTCCGGCTTCGGGGGAGACGGTCTGTGACCCATCTGGTCCATCTGGGCCAACTTGTCGATTAGAGCCTGGAATGTAGTTGGCTTAAAGAACATCATAAACTGGGAGATAGTCGCATGAGGGTCTAGGGTTCCCACGAACATGCCCACCGCAGGCGCTTCCTCAATGCGTTGCTCGCATTTCGACCACAAATTTCGCCAGCGTATAGCATACTGGACCCACGTTTCGCCTGGTTTTACCCTGGCATTAATCAACGCCGTTATTGGAGTGCGTTCGCTAGCGCTTGCGAATCGCTGAGTGAATAGCAACTCCATTTCAGCGAACGTCTTAATAGAATCGTTCGGGAGTTCCGAATACCATTCGAACGCCGTTTCTGATAAGCTGCCCACGAATTGGCGAAGCAACAGTTTATCGTCGCCACCAGTGTTACCACAAAGTGCCCTGAACTGGGCCACATGCTGATGGGGATTGCCTGTCCTCTTATAGACGTGGAATTTTGGTATTGTATAACCCGGCGGATATTTGATTTGGTCGTACCAGCTCGGATATGGTCGCCCCGTTTTTACGACTTGACCAGCTGCCTCAGTTGCATGATGAACCCGGATTTGCTGGGCTATGTAGTTGTCCAAGTCAGCCTTAGAGATTGTCTCCTCCTTGGCCGTTGAGAAAGCCGGTAGCGGATTTGACGTTTCTCCCTTGTCGTCTTCAAGGACGATCAGAGGATTCTCAGCAGGTGGGTCTTGTTGGATCATCAGTCCCACCATGTCCTGGAATAAGTGGGCTATCTGCTTTATATTGGCCGCTTGTTCCGCAGGCTCTTTATCTTTCTTTTCCAATATTCTCCGAAGGAACTCAGCGTCAGTTTCCTGTTCTTGTTGCTGATCCGAGGATGCCTCGGGGCTTTCTTTCGGCCCAGTAAGCGCGGCCATTGCAATCATCATTTTCTGGAGCTTTTGTTGCTGCTCCTGAGCTTTGGTTACTGACCGTGTAAGCGGTCTATGACCTGTAGATGTACGGCTGTCTTCCTTCCCCGACGCCATGTATACAGTATGGACCATCCTGCCCCCAGCCTTAGAGCGTCTGGGTTCAGCGCTTTTAGCTCTCGTTGCAGGCCCGGGGATCTTCTCCGGCCTCCTCTTCTTATGAGCAGTGGAAGTTGAGGGGGCCGTTGAGGTGGGCACCCAGACAGCTTTTCGTGGCTTAGCCTGGTGACTAGCTTCCTGTTGGATTTTCAGCTTCTTGTGCTGGCGGGAGAAATTTGGATCGATCATCGAGTCTCGGGCCTGCCGCCAGACTTTATAGATTCGGGAGGACAGCCGTTGAGGAGATTGGGGCTGTTCTGGCTTTACTTCTATAGCCATTTCAGCGGATGGGGAGACTTCTTTAGCGTCGCGGTAGGAGAATTCCTACGCACCTTATTTAGCATCTCAAAGCTGTTCCCAGTTGGAACAGCAGTATTAACTTCTGCCATCGGGGTTGGCGGAGTTAGCCCAGAAGGGGAGTTGCCTCCGGCCTTCCTCACTCGGCGCCAGTAACGACGTCGAGCACGTCGTGCTGATGGAACCGGTTTGGTGAGAGCGATAGTCTCGTCTTGCCCCCTGTGTAGGAGGAGGGTCGTTGCTGGTGCCAGCCTGTTAAAGACTGATGTCCTTTGGGTAGCAGGAGTGGGAGCTGGAACAGTCAATCTTGTAAGGACCGACTTTTTGGAAGGAGAAGCCGCCTTGACGACTTCAGGAGCGAGACTGGTTATTTTCTTAGGAGTGGCCTTCTCTGGGATTGCAGGCCCCATTGCGGTTCCACAGGAGCTCTGGCCCAGTCTGGAGAAGACCGAGGCGCTGGTGTTGGGCGACCCATTGTGAGGGGCCGCGGCAGGGGTAAGATGATCAAAGACCGACTTCTTGGGAGCTTCCGTTGTCAGCACTGGAGCAGTGAAGCTTGTCGGCGGGAGCATGGTCCCAAAAAACAATCCTGTGGTGGCTCGAGTGACCTGTTCCACGGGCATTGTGAATAGCGAAGCAGCTTGGGGTCCGTAGGCTATACCTCTTGGCGAGGCAGAGCGTTGGTTGCAATTGCAGTTCGAGCATGTCGCACAAGTGGAAGCCATCGATTCTTTGCTTTCTGCAGCAAACGAAACACCAAATCTTAGTACTTCGAAACCCAAGGGCAACCATTAGCGAACCACGATTGGTTCGCGAATCACGACACACGAAGTGTGGAGTGGAAAGAGGAAAAGGTCCCACCGGGCGTGCCAGAATCTGTTCCCCTCCGAACGACGGCGCGACGCGTGGTCATCTCGCCTGAGGTTCGGGGCAGATGCTAATTGGTGCTATCCGTCTACCTCTCCGAAGATGCCAAGTTGATTTATGGCACCGTATATCAAAGATTTAAACGGATGCATCCGATGTAGCAGACTTCGTCAGATTCCCCCTCGCTTGAGGGTTTTTTTGATTATGGGGACGCTCTTCCCTGCAGGCGCAAGCCCCTGCAGTTAATTATGCTACCGCATCGTGGTAACCACTTTCTCCTTCTCCAGATGGTGACTTCGTGTCGTGTGTGTTTATTTTATGTTTGGTTGCCCGTGGATTGTATACGGAGACTGAGTTATGTCATCGCCCGTAGGGCGTGGACTAGTCCAAATCCGTATTATCTTAGATTTGGGTTTGGGGGTTTGGGTTTAAGGATACATTAGCCTCATTCGAGACTAAGATCGACTTAAACATTTGTTAAGGATACGTTAGTCTAATTTTCAGACTAAGATCAACTTAACGGGATCGTTTAGATCCAACAATAGAGCAATTAAGGGAGCCCTGTTCTTTAGTTTAGTGACATTGCGGTCAATAGGTAGTTTAAGAACGTTGCGGTCCATAGGTAGTTTAAGGACATTGCGGTCCAGGTTATGGAACTTCTCCTTCTATTCTAAAAAAAAAAGGTTAAGGACTCCACAGTCCAAAGTTAGTTTTAAGACATCTCGGTCAAGCTTAAGGACGTCATAGTCCATGGGTTTAAGGACTCCACAGTCCACAGTTAGTTTTAAGACATCTCGGTCAAGGTTAAGGACCTCATAGTCCATGGGTTTAAGGACTCCACAGTCCACAGTTAGTTTTAAGACATCTCGGTCAAGGTTAAGGACCCCATAGTCCATGAGTTTAAGGACCCCATAGTCCACAGTTAGTTTTAAGACATCTCGGTCAAGGTTAAGGACCTCATAGTCCGTGAGTTTAAGGACCCCACAGTCCATATCAATTGTAACGTTTCCAAAATAATAAAATATGATTTTTGGGAAATTTTATAATTTAATATTATTTTAATGAATATTTTAATATTCTGGTTTAATTAAATACAATTAAATGGGGAAAAATTATGGAAAATTCTAAAATAGGGTATTTTATGGAATTATGCCATTTTAAAGTTCTTAAGATTAGTTATATACTAATTTAGTGCTAATCGCGATTAAAAATCGCTAATTGGATTTTTAGCTTTTTTGTGCAAAAATGTGCACATATCATTTTCCACACTTGTTACACTTGTGTTGCTTGTGCATTTCTACCATGGTTGTTCTTTTGGATCTACTATTCAAGTGAGAAGAGTTTAGTGAAGAAAAGAAAAGAAAAGGTCTCATGATGAGAAAGAAAGAGACCAAGTCAACCTTCACCTTTTTGAACCATACCCCATCATTTCCCTTCTCATTTTCTCTCCCCTCTTCTCTTGAGCTGCTGCTCCTCCCTCTCCCTCACTCTCCCTCTTCATGAAACCCTAGATCCACCATGAAAACAAAGCCAAAACCCTATTCCCACTTCACAAAAAGTGTTCCCGAGCTCACTAGCTACACTTTGAACCAAGCAAGATTGGATTTGGAGAACTTTGAGCAACTCAAGAATTTTCTTGAGTTGCCAAAGGAGGTAATTTCTGCACTCTCTTGTAGTATTTCAAATTCCTTGTGCATCAATTCTAGTTTCATATCGATATTGTGTCGTTTTGTGGACTTTAGAGAATTCAAGTTAGGGTTTAGGGTAAAACTGAAATCAAAGATGGAATTGAGGATTGTTGTGACCTTAGAACCCCTTGTATGATGCTAATTTGGACCCAAACCTGAACTTGAAACCAGAATACGGAATTACGGAATCGATATCGGGGAAAACTGTAAATCTGGAAGTGTTTTGTGGAATCTGCTATTACCCCGAGACCCCAAAAATAAAACTGAGTTGACAGTAAGATGTGCAGGCACCAATGAACCACCACACCAAACCCTAGCCCCCAACTCCAAGCTGAGGCCGCCAATTAATTCCTTCTGGCCGCAAATTGCGGCCAGAGCAGGAGGGAATTGCCTCGATTTTTGTGCATGGCCCCATTTCCTATATTCTTGACCCTGGGTATGTCTAGTTTTGACTGATTCCATCTAGGGTGAAATCTAGGATGATTTTCCTATGTTGGTGCATGGTTTACGACTTGTGTTAGTATGGATTTTGGTATTAGGTGTTTCGTTCCTGTCGGGTGGCGTTTGGACGTCAACGACAAGTGGATATTGATCGTGTTTGCATGCGAGGTTATAGGTTTTTACCTATAGGCGTAGCGTGTGCCGTTTTGGTTTCCGATGTGATTTTCATGTGCTTTAGCGTTTGTGATATCCTTGTAGGTACCCTACGAGATGTGAGGCAAAGAAGATGAAGATGGCGACATCGGCACCGACACATGAGAAGCAGGGTGAGTAGATTTATATCTACGGGGAGAAGTTGGGTGGATGGCGTATAGCACCCCCGCAGTCCGTGGTGATGTATACGAATACGTATACACACATATATTTACTATGCGTTGTTTAGGATTTTTGATGGTAATAAAGGATGTATTGGTTTAGTAGTGCGAAACCCTAGAGTAGTGGGTGCACTCACACATACACACATACTTGCATACATTCTTTCATTATCTGTGCGCATATGTGAAAGGTTCCTAGGCACCCTATAGAGGTCTCACAAGGCATCGAACATGCCATTTTACAAAAATTATGGTGCCGAGAAACCCTAACACGGATCTTAGACTAGAATTCTAGGCGAAAAACTAAACTAGTTAGCAAATTAACTAAAGGTCGGAAACTACAACCTTTGTAGATCCGGATTTCCACCTTCTTAGCTCCACGTAGTCATGCCCTCGCTGTCCATCATGAATCCTCGACTCTCGTGACGGCTTCATCGGAGAAACGTGCGGAATAGGTCGTCGGCTTCGTGTCAAAGACGATCTACGTCGAGGTTGCACAAGCTCAAGCTCCGACTTCACAAAGTTGTGAAACTTGTGAAGAAAACACCCAAAACAACTTGGCAAGAGGTAGAGGGTGAAGAAATAGGAGGTGGGTTCACTTTAGAATTGGATTTATCTCACTAGATCTCAAGTTGCCATTAAAGTAGCAAGCTTGAGGAAGAAGAAGAAGATGAAGATGAAGCAAGAATGATAAGTGTTCTATATTTAAAAATAAAACTAATATGAATACTTATCATATCTTGACCATGGTCAAGTGTAGAGATTAAACCAAGGTTAGTTAGAGTGGTTAGGGTTAAGGATGAGATAAGGATGGTGGACTTTGTCAAAGCTTCAAGAAGCTTCAACATAGCTCCAAAATAAGCCACCATTCTCAACTTAATCCTTTCCAAATAAATAAACAAATAAATAAATGAAAAACCCAAACCCTAATCATCACTTAACCATGGTTTAACCCTTTACACTTAACCACATTATCAAGTATCATCAAACATGATACAAAGTAGTGCACTAAAGCATATCACATATACAATGTGCATCAAGTGAGAAAAATCCGTTTAAAGTGAACCAATACTAGTTAATGCAATGCAATATATCAAATATATAATTATGCATTAAATCATTAAATCAACATTTGATTCAATGATCCGGTCATGTCGCTCATAACCGACTAGAATCTAATGTATCGATTTATCGAATCAATGATTCGATAACTAGGTCATATCGAATATAACCAATCGAAACATATATCGCGAGAATGAAATGCGGTATCACATACACGCATTATTCTCGGTCCTGCACATATCTCATATGCGCTCATATTTCGTTTCGCTTGAGCCAGAAAACCTCTGTGTAGGACTCTAAAGACTCGTCAATACGCCGGTAGCAGATGATGATCATATCAAGCACCCACAAGCCGCAAGCGGTCTGCTAAACGTAACGGCCACCCGGGTATTGAGCGATCAGAAGATCGACGAGCTAGCCCGCTCAGACTCCTGCGAATCCGACCAGTAACACTTACCGTACAGTCCGGTCTCTTCGTCTGATATGTCGCATATCAAGTCTAGGGGTGGTAAACGTCAGACCCCAATAACCCGATAAGTCGTGCCGATGTGAGGCTCATAACGGGTCGAGAAACTACTGGCAACACTTACCAGCAAATCTCTGATCAGCCCTGGCCAGGGACTTCCCTGTTACGGCCAATCGAGCACAGCGCAACATCAACCCCCAATACCGGGAGAGACGAAACCCCTCCTATCGCTCATTGCCTCCATGTGACTCGGGACTGTACCCAAAGACCACCGTTTTGCACGCCCTCATGGACGTGGTAAGGTGGAGATCAAAGCACAGTGGGAATCACACAAGACTCTATGACGATCTCGGGTCTACAGACTAACCTGTACAAGTGTCACCTGAGAACTGCCATCTGACGTGAGGTATAATACCATCTGGGAGTTCTCGGCGAGTCCGTCCAGTGTACCCAGTCTCCACTGAGCACCCGTATACTATCTCTGATGTCAAACACCAATGGATATGGGATCATCCATCGCCCATCACATGGGTCGAGAAGCGTATACGCTAGTCTACTCTGGTATATCGATGCCCCGTCTCGATACACCCACGACTAGGGACCTTGAAGGATGTACTTATGGACTACCATGTCCCCACTAGTATGATCTGCATCATAGTCCAGGTAGTCAAGTACAAATCCTAAGGGCTTTACCAACATGTAACTATAAGACAGTATAAAGAGACTAGTGTACATGTTAAGATAAAGAGCAACCAGATAGCATACTATCATGTCAAGCAAGAAAGTCATCTCTATATGTGTCCAAGCATCCAATATAATATACATCATCTGTACAATACTGGCCTCTAGGGCATACATACAACTAACAATCTCCCACTTGCACTAGGGCCAGCTGCTGTAGTATCGCATACCGAGCTTCCCGAAGAGTCTCTCAAACTGTATCTGGGGAATGGCCTTCGTGAGTGGATCCGCAGTGTTGTCCTTCGTGTCAACCCTCCTGACCTCGATCTCCCGGCGATCAACTATCTCCCGGATCAGGTGATACCGCCTCAGAATATGCCTGGATCGCTGATGGGACCTGGGTTCCTTGGCCAAAGCCACTGCTCCATTGTTATCGCAATACAAAGGTATTGGATGCTCAATAGATGGAACCACACCAAGTTCAGTAATGAACTTCTTGATCCAGACAGCCTCTTTGGCAGCATCGTTGGCAGCGATGTATTCAGCCTCCATCGTCGAGTCTGCCACGGTTTCCTGCTTGGAACTCTTCCAGCTAACCGCCCCTCCGTAAAGGGTAAAGACAAAACCCGACTGCGACTTAGAGTCGTCCTTATCACTCTGGAAGCTGGAATCGGTAAAGGACTCCACTTGGAGTTCTCCGTTACCATACACCAAGAACATATCTCTAGTCCTTCGTAAGTACTTGAGAATGCTCTTCACAGCTGTCCAGTGACTCTCTCCAGGATCAGCTTGATACCTGCTCACTATACTTAGTGAGTATGCTATATCGGGTCTGGTACATAGCATCGCATACATGATAGAGCCTACTGCCGAAGCATAGGGTATCTGTTGCATGCGATCTCTCTCCAAATCAGTCTTGGGAGACATCTCTTTGGAGAGAGTGACTCCAGAGATCGTGGGTAAGTTCCCACGCTTGGACTCTTCCATACTAAACCTCTTTAGTATGGTGTCAATGTACCTGGATTGGGACAATCCCAAAATCCGTTTGGATCTATCTCTATAGATCCTAATCCCCAATATGCAGGAGGCATCACCAAGATCTTTCATTGAGAATCTTTGTGATAAGAAGAGCTTGACCGATTGCAGCATAGGAATATCATTTCCTATCAAGAGTATGTCGTCCACGTACAATACGAGGAAGACAACCTTACTCTCTGCCACCTTCTTGTAGATACAAGGTTCATCTGGATTTTTGACAAAACCAAACTCTTTGATAACGACATCAAAGCAGATGTTCCAACTCCGCGATGCTTGCTTTAATCCATAAATGGATTTAAGCAGCTTGCACACCTTCCCGCTGCTCCCACTGTCTACGAAGCCCTCTGGCTGAGTCATGTACACGCACTCTTCCAAATCACCATTTAGAAAGGCGGTCTTAACATCCATTTGCCAGATTTCGTAGTCATGAAAGGCAGCAATGGCAAGCATGATCCGGATGGATTTAAGCATAGCCACTGGAGAAAAGGTTTCGTCATAGTCTACACCTGGTCTTTGACGAAAACCCTTTGCTACAAGTCTAGCTTTGAAAGTCTCCACTTTCCCATCTACACCAAGTTTCTTCTTGAAGATCCACTTGCTCCCAATGGGTTTTACCCCTTCAGGAGCAACTTCCAAAGTCCATACTTTGTTGGTGTACATGGATTCCATCTCGGACCGCATAGCATCCAGCCATTTCACTGAGTCCCTACTCGTGATGGCCTGCTCGAAGCTAGTTGGGTCATCATCCGTCATGATGCAATCCTCGCTCCCTCCATCCATGAGAAAACCGTAGTATCTCTCAGGTTGGCGAGGAACCCTACTAGATCGGCGGAGTGGCTGGGGTTCATCGGGAACTACGGAATCCTCTGGTTCAACCAAATCTTCTGTTGTAGTCTGTGTCGCTGGAACCTCTTCCAGTTCTACCTCAATGCCACTTATCTGTTTCATAAGAAAACTTTTTTCTAAGAAAGTGGCATGTCGAGAAACAAACACCTTTTTTTCCTCGGGGTGGTAGAAGATATACCCTTGTGAATTTTTGGGATATCCTACAAACTTACATAAGACAGGTCTTGCCTCGAGTTTGTCCGGATTTTGTCTTTTGACATAGGCTGGACAACCCCATATCTTAATATAATTAAGATGTGGTCTCTTCCCTTTCCATATCTCATATGGAGTGGCAGGCACTGATTTGGTAGGAACTCTATTCAATAGGTCCATGGCTGTCTCAAGCGCATATCCCCAGAAGGAAATAGGTAACTCAGCTGTACTCATCATTGAGTGCACCATATCTAATAGGGTGCGGTTTCTCCGTTCAGATACACCGTTGTGCTGTGGTGTATAAGGAGGAGTCAGCTGAGAGAGAATCCCATTCTCTTTTAGGAAGTCCAGGAATTCATTGCTCAAGTATTCACCTCCTCGATCAGATCGAAGGATTTTAATACTTTTTCCGGTTTGGTTCTCAACTTCTTGTTTATATTCCCTAAATTTCTCAAAAGCTTCTGATTTGTGTTTCATCAGGAACACATACCCGAACCTAGAGAGATCGTCAGTGAATGTAATGAAGTATGAAGAACCATCCCTGGCAAGTGTAGACATGGGACCGCATACATCACTATGTATCAGTCCCAAGAGTTCTGTAACTCTTTCTCCGTGTCCCGTAAACGGAGCTTTGGTCATCTTGCCTTTGAGACATGACTGGAAAGTGTCATAGGATGAAAATTCAAACGGATTTAAATATCCATCCTTATGCAACTTAGCCAGTCGTGTCGCATTGATGTGACCCAGTCTACAATGCCACAAGAAGGATTCGTTCAGTTCAGAACTCTTCCTCTTGTGTGTGTTTGTTATGCTCAGAACTGTTGATTGGTTTAGAACATAAATGCCATTGCACAACGTGCCTGATCCAACCAACTTTTGGTTACGGAAAATGTTCATAACATTATATTGTAATACAAAATTATATCCCTCTTTACTTAGTAAAGAAACCGATATAATGTTGCATATCAGGTTCGGCATGTAATAGCATTCGTTCAGAACCAATGTATTACCAGTTGGTAATGAAAGGTGATATTCCCCGACAGTCTTAGCTGCAACAATTGCACCATTTCCGACTCTAATGTCTTTATCACCTTCTCCAAGTTCTCTACCTTTCCTAAGCCCATGTAACTGATTACATATATGGGATCCTGACCCGGTATCTAATACCCAGGACGTGGAGCAAATGGAGAAACAGTTCTCTGTAACGAACACACCCGAAGAAAATGCATCAACATGTACTTTCTTCATTCGGGTGGCATGGGAATCCTGGTATTCCCCTATTTCCTGTTCATTCCTATAACTCTTATAAGAATGAACGAAACCAACGTTCCCCAGCACAGTATAACATGCGGGTTCGGTCAATACATCCATATTATTATCTTGATTAAGGCATGAAATGGTCGCTACCTGGAGAGAGAGAGAAGAAAACACTTTAGCGTAAGCTCGTGCAAGATCAGATTGGTTATTATCTTATCTAATCAGGATGGCTCCCACTGCTTTTTATCAAATCTTCCTCCAAACCCTAAAAGGAAAGACTAGCCGGGATTAATTACACACTACATGTTCGCCAATCTTTCAGCCAGGCCAGTGTCGGTACTTTGAGGGAGGTCCCCCGTGCTTTCGCACGAACCTAATTAATGTAAACCTCGTTTTCCCAGAGGCGTAACCTCGTTAACACCTTTCTAGACACCTACTTGATCGGCTAATTGTAATGTGTAAAACTCTCCCAGGAGTAACTCTTACTCGCAGTGGGTATCGGGATCCAACTATCTCATAGAAGGTATGCAATCTCATTGCAAATTTCAACACTTGAAATTCCCGATAATCTTTTTCCCCTAGCGTGCTATGACCTTGACGCATGCCAAACAACCCATAGTCCGTTAGTCAAGTTTAACCCGTCATTTCCTGATTGAATTAAACCCACCCGTACGACCCTTGACGCATGCCAAACAACGCCGTGCGAATACCCTAATCCAATCTGCATCATATGCATAAGCAGATAAATACTAGTTAGCTACCGTACACTACGCCTTGACGCATGCCAAACAACCGCAGCACGAATACTAAATAGTACTTATCTGAAATGACGGAGGGCTACGACAGGTTTTTCTGAAAACCTATTGCGTAATGAACTTGATATCGTTGTAGAATCGAATGAAGTTTTAAAAATGGAGTGATTTTGAGGCTTTTCTAGTTTTGCTAAAGGAGTCACTCCCGGTGAAGGGATCTCGGTCCTTTCCTCGTCGAATGAGGTGCGGGATATATCATATATATCGCTGTGCAAAGCAAACACGCAAAAGCAGTCAAAAGCAAACCGAGTGTGTAGCATCTGCCAGTTATTGCTAAAGGAGTCACTCCCGGTGAAGGGATCTCGGTCCTTTCCTCATCGAATAAGGTGCAGGGTATATCATATATACCGCTGTGCAAAGCAAGAACTGTAGCTACCTTTTTATTTTAAAATTCGATTCCACAACATCTTAGGTTTCTTATCTTTCATTAATCACATTAATGAAGTCCCATCATTTAAATACCTAAACATCACAGATAGATATGACGTACACTTATGCCATCCGCATTCGCCTCGATGTCCCCTCGTGCACCGTTAGGTTAGGTAACTAACGACAGAGCAGGGCAGGGCTAGCACGGGTGTAAAACATAAGTAACGTCTATATAATATATCATATATACTATATACTATATCCATCACAGAATCACAACACAGATATCGCAGCAGAATAAACATATGAAATATTGGATATACTAGGACGTCCGTGTTTTCAATACGAGCCAGTATAAAACACGGATTCCACTATCGTGATGAATAGCCAATCCCACACCCCTAGACCCCTACGAGAGCGGCAAGCAACCCTGCCAATTCTAGGGTTAGGAGACCCGGACTCGACTCCTCGAGTTGGTCTCCCACTGGACCCCAGAACCCGGTTACTTGTGCTCCCCTCCTTGGGTCTATCCTAATGCGGAAAAGTAAATAATATACAAAGGTGACAACTTCCGCTACCTGGAAGTGCCCCAAATAAAAGAATATTACATACAAGTTATTACATGAATGAAAATGAAAAACACTCATCTCACATAAAAAAACCCCCGGCTATTCAAACACGACGATCCAATATAACATATCCAGCAACACATAACATCACATGTCATCAACGTAAGTAAGTATGCATACCCCAATTGTCGTTGACGTATAGCAACGAAACCGGCGATATGAACATACTACACTTACGGTCACAGAAAAGAAAGTGTAAAACTACAACAGTTGGAATCCGCAACCTCTTTAGACATCACATGCCTAACAGTTACAAACCTCGCATTTTAGTCTCATTATCGAAAACTCTTTTCAATATCGTATGGGACTAAACTGCTAGATTTATAACATTCATCCAGTTATCTCATAACTGTTTGTGAATTCCAATTATTGTATCCAATTCCGGATAAATAGAATATATCAAACTTTCCGATCAAACATTCGAACACCCAAGTTTTCCCGACACCGATCAATACATGAAATAGGTTCAAAGACATTCACTTCATACCTCAGTACCAACGGTCCAGCCGTAGAAGGGTCAAGCCAACGCCTCACATGTGGCACGCCGTACTGCCCCAAACCCGAAGGTTCAAAGGACAGTTCAAGACGGTCACATAATCGAGTTAAGGTTTGTTGTCTTCTAGAGGGACCATCGCGTTACTTGCACTACTCAGAACGTCTTTTAACCACAGAAAAATCCAACACTTGGAATTATTCCGGCAGGGGAAAACTTGGGTATTTATATCCGGTCGAACTCTTTAACATATTCTACAGTTATCTGGAAAAACACTTAGACAAAGTTTGATATTCCGATCGAATCGTCGATTCCCAATTTAACCCCAGAGCACTCAATCTTAGAGTCAATTTAAAAATACCCAGAAAACTCAGTAGAATTTATTAGGAATTACTGTGCAATTAAGTATGGCTGACGTCACCTTTTGAGCGCGGAACAGCGGCAGAAGCCATGCTTCTGCCGCGGTTCCGCGGCTTAAGGAACTGTTCATGTGAAATATTTTGCATCGTAATTCTTATAATTCTTTACTGAATTTTTTAGACATTTTTAATATTAAAAAATCCCAGATATTAGAAAATTTCCAGAGAGCTCATGAGTATATGGGTTTCGGGTTCGTCCGGACTTCAAACTCCGTCTAGACTTCGCCTAAGGCTCTAGCTAGGCTCTGATACCACTGAAAGGTTCCTAGGCACCCTATAGAGGTCTCACAAGGCATCGAACATGCCATTTTACAAAAATTATGGTGCCGAGAAACCCTAACACGGATCTTAGACTAGAATTCTAGGCGAAAAACTAAACTAGTTAGCAAATTAACTAAAGGTCGGAAACTATAACCTTTGTAGATCCGGATTTCCACCTTCTTAGCTCCACGTAGTCATGCCCTCGCTGTCCATCATGAATCCTCGACTCTCGTGACGGCTTCATCGGAGAAACGTGCGGAATAGGTCGTCGGCTTCGTGTCAAAGACGATCTACGTCGAGGTTGCACAAGCTCAAGCTCCGACTTCATAAAGTTGTGAAACTTGTGAAGAAAACACCCAAAACAACTTGGCAAGAGGTAGAGGGTGAAGAAATAGGAGGTGGGTTCACTTTAGAATTGGATTTATCTCACTAGATCTCAAGTTGCCATTAAAGTAGCAAGCTTGAGGAAGAAGAAGAAGATGAAGATGAAGCAAGAATGATAAGTGTTCTATATTTAAAAATAAAACTAATATGAATACTTATCATATCTTGACCATGGTCAAGTGTAGAGATTAAACCAAGGTTAGTTAGAGTGGTTAGGGTTAAGGATGAGATAAGGATGGTGGACTTTGTCAAAGCTTCAAGAAGCTTCAACATAGCTCCAAAATAAGCCACCATTCTCAACTTAATCCTTTCCAAATAAATAAACAAATAAATAAATGAAAAACCCAAACCCTAATCATCACTTAACCATGGTTTAACCCTTTACACTTAACCACATTATCAAGTATCATCAAACATGATACAAAGTAGTGCACTAAAGCATATCACATATACAATGTGCATCAAGTGAGAAAAATCCGTTTAAAGTGAACCAATACTAGTTAATGCAATGCAATATATCAAATATATAATTATGCATTAAATAATTAAATCAACATTTGATTCAATGATCCGGTCATGTCGCACATAACCGACTAGAATCTAATGTATCGATTTATCGAATCAATGATTCGATAACTAGGTCATATCGAATATAACCAATCGAAACATATATCGTGAGAATGAAATGCGGTATCACATACACGCATTATTCTCGGTCCTGCACATATCTCATATGCGCTCCTATTTCGTTTCGCTTGAGCCAGGAAACCTCTGTGTAGGACTCTAAAGACTCGTCAATACGCCGGTAGCAGATGATGATCATATCAAGCACCCACAAGCCGCAAGCGGTCTGCTAAACGTAACGGCCACCCGGGTATTGAGCGATCAGAAGATCGACGAGCTAGCCCGCTCAGACTCCTGCGAATCCGACCAGTAACACTTACCGTACAGTCCGGTCTCTTCGTCTGATATGTCGCATATCAAGTCTAGGGGTGGTAAACGTCAGACCCCAATAACCCGATAAGTCGTGCCGATGTGAGGCTCATAACGGGTCGAGAAACTACTGGCAACACTTACCAGCAAATCTCTGATCAGCCCTGGCCAGGGACTTCCCTGTTACGGCCAATCGAGCACAGCGCAACATCAACCCCCAATACCGGGAGAGACGAAACCCCTCCTATCGCTCATTGCCTCCATGTGACTCGGGACTGTACCCAAAGACCACCGTTTTGCACGCCCTCATGGACGTGGTAAGGTGGAGATCAAAGCACAGTGGGAATCACACAAGACTCTATGACGATCTCGGGTCTACAGACTAACCTGTACAAGTGTCACCTGAGAACTGCCATCTGACGTGAGGTATAATACCATCTGGGAGTTCTCGGCGAGTCCGTCCAGTGTACCCAGTCTCCACTGAGCACCCGTATACTATCTCTGATGTCAAACACCAATGGATATGGGATCATCCATCGCCCATCACATGGGTCGAGAAGCGTATACGCTAGTCTACTCTGGTATATCGATGCCCCGTCTCGATACACCCACGACTAGGGACCTTGAAGGATGTACTTATGGACTACCATGTCCCCACTAGTATGATCTGCATCATAGTCCAGGTAGTCAAGTACAAATCCTAAGGGCTTTACCAACATGTAACTATAAGACAGTATAAAGAGACTAGTGTACATGTTAAGATAAAGAGCAACCAGATAGCATACTATCATGTCGAGCAAGAAAGTCATCTCTATATATGTCCAAGCATCCAATATAATATACATCATCTGTACAATACTGGCCTCTAGGGCATACATACAACTAACAATATGATGGTGTGTATATCTACACATGGGTGTGGGACTATGTGTTCATATACGAGTTTTGAGGATGATACGTGGGATTGAGATGAGTCGACGAGATGCGATTGAGACCGTGAGATTTGGCGACATGACAGAGTTCGTATTGGAGATGCGATATGATGGTAATGATACCTGTCATGCGATGAGATAGTGTGATAGCGACTCAGATTTAGGTGGTTTTCATACCCCTCTCGATTGGCTTGATTGTTGGGTTCGTAGTTCGCCTAGTAGGCGTTAGGCTAGACCCGAGTCATACCTATTTCAAAACTAACGAATCGGGGATATTTTAAAGATAGAGCAAAAAGGGTTTATACGGATATTTTCAAACGACGCGTCTTTTCTTAAAACACCGTAGCCCTTATTTTACCAAAAGCCCTGATTCGTTTTATTTCAAAAGGCAAGGTTGCATGATATAATTATTGAGGCAGGTTCCTTACTGTTGCGTGATTACTCGATTCCGCATATTCATGCTGTTGCATTGCATCGCTTATATTGTTGATACATTTCAGTCATGCTGCTAGGACACCAGCACAATTATCGATGATGCGTATATTACACGTACACTGGTTTGCCGGCTCATACACTTCATCATCGATAATTGCCATGTCACTACACTGTAGTACTGTTGCATTCAGTGTATGTTGCTTACATTTCTTCACATGTCGCATACGTCATGCTTTCTGATTATACGCATTGAGATATGTTATTTCCATGATATTTCTGGTTTTGGGAACCGTGGGTGTTTTAAAAAGAGAATATGGAATTGTTTTAAAACCCGGTTTCCCTTGATATGATATTTCAGTGCGTCCACCATGTGTTTCCTCGGGGCTGAGAGCGACATGTGAAACCCGATTCGAGGAGGCGGATGAGGCCGATTGCGGGTACATGGTGGACCCAGTATGGTTCCCCGGGGCAAGAAATGTTTTTTCGTGGAGTAGACGATGAGCCTGGCAGGGTGGCGAGTACCTACCGGTGATTTTGTTGGACCTGGCGGTTATCCGGAGGATACCGACCGGAGTCGATAGATGGATATGGCGTACTGCCGGAGCCGAGGGCCGATACCGCAGACAGAGCCTGTGGGCCGATCCGGACTGACGGAGCCCGATATATGAGGATTTACGTGCCGATGCTGGGCACAGTTTTCATGATGTTTTCGAGTGCCGATTCTGGACACTCTGGTTCCATGATTTTGACGTGTCGCGAGGGACACAAGTGGTTTATATCCTCATATTTCCATGCATATGCTGATGATATATACATGCATGATGGTTTTGTCATTGGGTGACGAGTGGACGGGATCCACATACATGTAGATTTGATTACATTAATCATACCTCACATTCATGATATGCTATTACCTGAGGCACTAGCACGAGCACTTGGCACTACACTCATGTATAGAGATTACATTGCCAGTTTAGCATGCTTCAGCTTTATTCATATTGAGGTTTATTTATATCTGATCATATTGACCTAGGTTGGGTCATGCATTCGATCTCTGCTTGTAGATATTTTCTATTCACGAGTTGGCAACTCACCCCCGTTGTGCCACAGTCCTTGCAGGTTTTGCCGTACAGATTCCATAGCGGCATTTCTGGCACACTGCTTCCATATGGGTGACTTGCGTTGGTAGGTGGGTTCTTTTGTATCAGAACCGCCATTGTTCCTGTATTGTTTATTGTATCTAGAAATTCCATCAACCAAAACTTGTATATTGTTTCAGACTTAGAAAACAGTGTTGTATTATTTCAACCTTAGAGTCGCGCTTGTGGTATTACGGTTTTCTGGCTGTTTTGAGTTTCTTTTTGGGTTTTGATCCTCGCCCTTTGGCGTTGTATATTATTATGGCTTGCGTGGTTGTGACTGTCGTTTGACGAAGAGCTAGCTCCCGCTTGGGGATGCCTTTTATCATTTCATATATATTATTCTTGTTGTACCCCGTTCGGGGCCAGTTTTTACAAAAGAAACTCTGCCGAAATTTTCAGGAAAGGTTACACATTTTAAAAATACATATTCGGCTTAGTTATTTAATAACTTGGATTTTTGAAACACGATTTCTTTACTTCTAAAAAACCAGTTTTCCTTATTTACTCTTTAAATGGTTTTAGATTTCTGGGCTTTTGGCTTACTTGGATCAGATGGGGTCCTATAGACTTCATATGGTTCAAGGGCCAGTCACGTGCTCTTTCGGGTCGTGACAAAGTTGGTATCAGAGCGCTAGGTTGACCTTGGTTCGAGTCTGAGTTTGACTATGTGGAGCCTAGGGCGTTATTTATATACGGAACTTAGGCTTGACCTTACGGAACTTAGACTTGGTCGAGGGGGTATTAGACCCGAACTTTCATCGTGTAGGATGACCCTTGGTTGATGGAACAGGTGACTAAAGTAGAGTGACGTACCGTGGGTATGTTCCGCGGCATACTTACGACACGCCACTCCGCTTAAGAAACCTTAGGTTGTACATTTCCTTGCACCGTATTATATTCCTTCCTATGATCTACCTTCATCGATACTGGTTATGGTTTTGCTGCCGCGATTGCATGGGCAGAGTGAGCTACGGCTCGAGTTGTGTCAGCATGAGCTCGTCGGGGACGAGGACTGACCGGGGCGTGATTCCAGAGGCATACGGTTGCATTGAGGCTTCGTATTTTGTGTTTCCGCACTATGAGCATTTGACAGATCGCTGTTGCGAGATTTTTCGGATGTACCGGTCGGTACCAGAGGATTGAGCCACTGATAGAGGCCAGCCAGGATGTGATGACTGTTGATATATCGCTTATTCATGATGGTTGAGGCGCTGCTTAGCGTACCGACGAATGAGCCAGTTGCTGCTGCGAATGATGAGATATCGCCCAGATGATTGGAGCAATTGCAGCATGAGCATATTCTTAGAGATATGATAGTGAGTCGCTAGTCACCGAGGATTAATGTCTAGGACATGTGGTTCGTTCGCTTACCCCGATGCGAGGTCATCAGGTAGATTGATTCCAGCTAGAGACGACTTCACGCAGGTTTGTGGAGAGTCGATTGAGACGATCGAATGTCAGGAACCCATTTTCCAAGTTTAAAGTATTCGGAAAGACATGCAAGCGATTCTATGGACCCTCTAGAAGAATGAAACCCTAACTCGACATAATGACCGTGTGAAAGCTTTTGAACCTTAGAGTTTGCGGCAGTTCCGCGGCACCATTTGTAAGGCTTGGGTTTGCCCTTCTACGGCTGGACCACCGATGCTGTGGTATGTACTCGATACTATTAAACTGTACCCGAGATGTTGAGCTCTTGGGGATTATGAGGTTCTGACGAGCCGATCGGACGATTCGACATCATTCGGATATCATGTGATGGGACACTGCTTGGGAGACTCCAGATACGAGCATAGCCGTTGGAGCGCAGTCTGTGAAGCCTCGATGAGATGAGTCCGAATCAGTCGATATTGGAGCAGGGTGGAGTAAAGAGTTTGCACGAGATTTCGACGAGATGACGTTTCACTCCGCTGACATCAGAGATGTGATATGCACGCTGAGGACGTGTTCGGCTAGATATCTCCTACTGAGTGATGAAGATACTGAGTTCGTGATTTCGAGTCCGTGTTAGAGACTTCGGAGGGACCGTAGCCGATGGCATTGAAGTGCGCAAATAGAGACGCGATGTCGAAATGGTCGATGATACAGACAAGCGGGACAAGAAGTTCGTGCGAGAAGCAGACGAGCTGCTACTACACCCCGTTAAGATTAAAAGTCGGATATGCATACAGAGAGCGAGAAAAGATTATGCCAGAGTACCAGCCCTGTACAGTTTGGCCTAGGCAAAATCAAAAGAGACCTTGAGCAGGGATTCCTTCCAATACACTGCTGCAATAAGATTTGCACCAGGAGCAGATGCGTGATGTGCATTCAGAGGACCCGAGGTCGGCGCCAGAGATGTGCTGCGTTACGAGCGGTCGTGAGGATGACCGAGTGATGACTTGAAAAGTGCCAGAACGGGATCGTTCCTGTCAGCACACCTGACCGGACCGATGAGCCGATGGATTGCGAGATTGGTAATCTACAGGAAAGATAAGGAATCAGAGGCAGAGGACGCCAGCCGCGAGCAAGAGGCAAGTAGATACCTTGCGCCGCTAGCATTGGATGTACCGGCACCTTCTCGACTTCGAAGGAGGATATACCGACGACGGTATTTATGATTTATGATTTTGTGATTCGACTATCACGTATCCGTCACTTTGGGATTTCGGTATTTTGGGCGATCTATTTGCATGATTTAGTCTTGATGACTGAGTTCCATGATATTTGATTTGGTGCATCATGGTTGCACCTACTGGGTATTTATACCTTGCACATAGTTATTACTCTTGAGGTATTGATTGTGATTTCATGCCTATTTTATGCCGGTGATTTGATTTACGCTTCCAGCATAGTTTCATATACTCTTAGTGTTTTGATTTGTGCACGCTGATGCACACGGTTGTGAGTTTTTCCATCGCGGTACACCTGATTTTGATTGAGCCGCGTTGTATATCGTTTCGTGCCTTGGCTGCACCTGCTTATGACTTTATGGATTTCATACGGTTGATTTGATGTTGTGCATATGTTACGCACACGATTTGATTTTTGCACTCGGTATAGCTTATATGTGCTTGTAGTGCATTGATGTGTGTTTTGTGCACGCAGTTGCACACGTTTATGATTTCCTTCATACCTGGGTACACTTGGTGTTGCTGCTTACGTATTTGAGTTATTGCTTGATATTTGTGCATGGGATGCACCAGTTCTATACTTCGTGCGTTTGTCACACCAGTTTTATGTTTCTTGCGTTTATCGCATCAGATTTATATATCATGCCTTTGTTGCACCGGATTTACATTTTGTGCATTACGGTTGCACCTGACTTCGATTTGATGTCTTTCGATATGTCGATTCTGATTGTGATATTGATGTGGATTCTTGCACTCCGTGCTTTTGACTGGACTTAAGCATGTTCGGCGTTGCTATTGGATTTTGTGATTCCGTGCATGTTGAGTGCGCAGGGTTTAGATTTTCATTCGTGCACGATGGATGCACCGATTTGGATTTTCGCGCATGTTGGGCGCATGTTTTGAGATACGATTTTGGTGCACACCCGATGCACTAAATCGAGATTTCTTCGTGCATATCAGATGCACCGGATCTTGGCTGTCAGGCACACACGTTGCCTATGACACATGCTTCGTGCACACCCGTTGCACCTAGATGTTGTTTTGTGCATCTGTATGGCACATATATGGATTTTGATTTCCGTGCGCACCAGACGCACAGGGTGATGTTATGTGCATTTTTGGGATTTATTCCTTTTGGAGCAGTACATTTCTATGATATTTGATATTCGTTTTGTACCGAGCACGACTAGTCAGAGGACAGTACCTGGATATATTTTGCATGCATTGATAGTTCGAAGAGATTTCTAAAGAGCGAGCTATGGTCTCGATATATATATGCCTACGTGTCCGATATGACACGAAACGTTTAAAAACAAGGAAACCCTTCTAAATTGTTTTCAAAACGGCGGAACGTACCTATTAAACAAAGGATATATATATACATATATAGTTATTTTCTTGTGAAAAACGTCCGCCACTGTGCAGTGTTACGCGCATCGCACAACGACTTAAAAAGATTGGGCATGCATTTACATCAGCTATTTACATGTATAGATTGGATGTCTACATGTATAGTTCTGATCTATATCATATTGGTTTTGTATTGGATTTGACATTTGTGTCTTTACCATGACTCCGATGATTGCGGGATGCATGATGGAGTGTTGCTTTTGAGTTATCTGCTCAGTACTCATGCGCATGCATTGCGCTATGATGTTTTATGTATTGATGATTTCGGAGCCCCGATGACTTGGAATTGGTATTGAAATATTTTAGTATTTGGGGGTTTAAATTTAAATTCGGGGACCGAATTTCTTTAAGGGGGGTAAATTGTAACGTTTCCAAAATAATAAAATATGATTTTTGGGAAATTTTATAATTTAATATTATTTTAATAAATATTTTAATATTCTGGTTTAATTAAATACAATTAAATGGGGAAAAATTATGGAAAATTCTAAAATAGGGTATTTTATGGAATTATGCCATTTTAAAGTTCTTAAGATTAGTTATATACTAATTTAGTGCTAATCGCGATTAAAAATCGCTAATTGGATTTTTAGATTTTTTGTGCAAAAATGTGCACATATCATTTTCCACACTTGTTACACTTGTGTTGCTTGTGCATTTCTACCATGGTTGTTCTTTTGGATCTACTATTCAAGTGAGAAGAGTTTAGTGAAGAAAAGAAAAAAAAAGGTCTCATGATGAGAAAGAAAGAGACCAAGTCAACCATCACCTTTTTGAACCATACCCCATCATTTCCCTTCTCATTTTCTCTCCCCTCTTCTCTTGAGCTGCTGCTCCTCCCTCTCCCTCACTCTCCATCTTCATGAAACCCTAGATCCACCATGAAAACAAAGCCAAAACCCTATTCCCACTTCACAAAAAGTGTTCCCGAGCTCACTAGCTACACTTTGAACCAAGCAAGATTGGATTTGGAGAATTTTGAGCAACTCAAGAATTTTTTTGAGTTGCCAAAGGAGGTAATTTCTGCACCCTCTTGTAGTATTTCAAATTCCTTGTGCATCAATTCTAGTTTCATATCGATATTGTGTCATTTTGTGGACTTTAAAGAGTTCAAGTTAGGGTTTAGGGTAAAACTGAAATCAAAGATGGAATTGAGGATTGTTGTGACCTTAGAACCCCTTGTGTGATGCTAATTTGGACCCAAACCTGAACTTGAAACCAGAATACGGAATTACGGAATCGATATCGGGGAAAACTGTAAATCTGGAAGTGTTTTGTGGAATCTGCTATTACCCCGAGACCCCAAAAATAAAACTGAGTTGACAGTGAGATGTGCAGGCACCAATGAACCACCACACCAAACCCTAGCCCCCAACTCCAAGCTGAGGCCGCCAATTAATTCCTTCTGGCCTCAAATTGCGGCCAGAGCAGGAGGGAATTGCCTCGATTTTTGTGCATGGCCCCATTTCCTATATTCTTGACCCTGGGTATGTCTAGTTTTGACTGATTCCATCTAGGGTGAAATCTGGGATGATTTTCCTATGTTGGTGCATGGTTTACGACTTGTGTTAGTATGGATTTTGGTATTTGGTGTTTCGTTCCTGTCGGGTGGCGTTTGGACGTCAACGATAAGTGGATATTGATCGTGTTTGCATGCGAGGTTATAGGATTTTACCTATAGGCGTAGCGTGTGCCGTTTTGGTTTCCGATATGATTTTCATGTGCTTTAGCGTTTGTGATATCCTTGTAGGTACCCTATGAGATGTGAGGCAAAGAAGATGAAGATGGCGACATCGGCACCGACACATGAGAAGCAGGGTGAGTAGATTTATATCTACGGGGAGAAGTCGGGTGGATGGCGTATAGCACCCCCGCAGTCCGTGGTGATGTATACGAATACGTATACACACATATATTTACTATGCGTTGTTTATGATTTTTGATGGTAATAAAGGATGTATTGGTTTAGTAGTGCGAAACCCTAGAGTAGTGGGTGCACTCACACATACACACATACTTGCATACATTCTTTCATTATCTGTGCGCATATGATGGTGTGTATATCTACACATGGGTGTAGGACTATGTGTTCATATACGAGTTTTGAGGATGATACGTGGGATTGAGATGAGTCGACGAGATGCGATTGAGACCGTGAGATTTGGCGACATGACAGAGTTCGTATTGGAGATGCGATATGATGGTAGTGATACTTGTCATGCGATGAGATAGTGTGATAGCGACTCAGATTTAGGTGGTTTTCATACCCCTCTCGATTGGCTTGATTGTTGGGTTCGTAGTTCTCCTAGTAGGCGTTAGGCTAGACCCGAGTCATACCTATTTCAAAACTAACGAATCGGGGATATTTTAAAGATAGAGCAAAAAGGGTTTATACGGATATTTTCAAACGACGCGTCTTTTCTTAAAACACCGTAGCCCTTATTTTACCAAAAGCCCTGATTCGTCTTATTTCAAAAGGCAAGGTTGCATGATATAATTATTGAGGAAGGTTCCTTACTGTTGCGTGATTACTCGATTCCGCATATTCATGCTGTTGCATTGCATCGCTTATATTGTTGATACATTTCAGTCATGCTGCTAGGACACTAGCACAATTATCGATGATGCGTATATTCCACGTACATTGGTTTGCCGGCTCATACACTTCATCATCGATAATTGCCATGTCACTATACTGTAGTACTGTTGCATTCAGTGTATGTTGCTTACATTTCTTCACATGTCGCATACATCATGCTTTCTGATTATACGCATTGAGATATGTTATTTCCATGATATTTCTGGTTTTGGGAACCGTGGGTGTTTTAAAAAGAGAATATGGAATTGTTTTAAAACCTGGTTACCCTTGATATGATATTTCAGTGCGTCCACCATGTGTTTCCTCGGGGCTGAGAGCGACATGTGAAACCCGATTCGAGGAGGCGGATGAGGCCGATTGCGGGTACATGGTGGACCCGGTATGGTTCCCCGGGGCAAGAAATGTTTTTTCGTGGAGTAGACGATGAGCCTGGCAGGGTGGCGAGTACCTACCGGTGATTTTGTTGGACCTGGCGGTTATCCGGAGGATACCGACCGGAGTCGATAGATGGATATGGCGTACTGCCGAAGCCGAGGGCCGATACCGCAGACAGAGCCTGTGGGCCGATCCGGACTGACGGAGCCCGATATATGAGGATTTACGTGCCGATGCTGGGCACAGTTTTCATGATGTTTTCGAGTGCCGATGCTGGGCACTCCGGTTCCATGATTTTGACGTGTCGCGAGGGACACAGGTGGTTTATATCCTCATATTTCCATGCATATGCTGATGATATATACATGCATGATGGTTTTGTCATTGGGTGACGAGTGGACGAGATCCACATACATGCAGATTTGATTACATTGATCATACCTCACATTCATGATATGCTATTACCTGAGGCACTAGCACGAGCACTTGGCACTACACTCATGTATAGAGATTACATTGCCAGTTTAGCATGCTTCAGCTTTATTCATATTGAGGTTTATTTATATCTGATCGTATTGACCTAGGTTGGGTCATGCATTCGATCTCTGCTTGTAGATATTTTCTATTCATGAGTTGGCAACTCACCCCCGTTGTGACACAGTCCTTGCAGGTTTTGCCGTACAGATTCCATAGCGGCATTTCTGGCACACTGCTTCCATATGGGTGACTTGCGTTGGTAGGTGGGTTCTTTTGTATCAGAACCGCCATTGTTCCTGTATTGTTTATTGTATCTAGAAATTCCATCAACCAAAACTTGTATATTGTTTCAGACTTAGAAAACAGTGTTGTTTTATTTCGACCTTAGAGTCGCGCTTGTGGTATTACGGTTTTCTGGCTGTTTTGAGTTTCTTTTTGGGTTTTGATCCTCGCCCTTTGGCGTTGTATATTATTATGGCTTGCGTGGTTCTGACCGTCGTTTGACGAAGAGCTAGCTCCCGCTTGGGGATGCCTTTTATCATTTCATATATATTATTCTTGTTGTACCCCGTTCGGGGCCAGTTTTTACAAAGCAAACTCTGCCGAAATTTTCAGGAAAGGTTACATATTTTAAAAATACATATTCGGCTTAGTTATTTAAAAACTTGGATTTTTGAAACACGATTTCTTTACTTCTAAAAAACCAGTTTTCCTTATATACTCTTTAAATGGTTTTAAATTTCTGGGCTTGTGGCTTACTTGGATCAGATGGGGTCCTATAGACTTTATATGGTTCAAGGGCCAGTCACGTGCTCTTTCGGGTCGTGACATTAATATGTGGTCATCGGGACCCGTCACCTCTTTGAAGACGTTGAGGAATTACAACACCGAGTATCAAAGTAGTGAAGAGATGTACCCTTAAACCGAGGTAGATTAAATAATCTTTGACCCAATTTGGAATCAAGACCAATTAATTATATTATGAGCCCATTGGCTCAGTTGAATTTGAATTGAGGACTTATGGCCAGCTTGGGCTAAGTCCAATCATGTTTAGGATATTGGCCCTCTGTTGGTCCAATAGAGGAGAGGCTTTGCCTCTAGACACTTAGCCAATTGGGCTAAAGTTAGTGTTAAACACTAAAGATCAACCAGTGTTGAACACTGAGAATGAGATTGACAAGTTAGTGTTAAACACTAAAAGATAGGTGGTGTTAAACACCAGCAACAGGGGGTTTCAAATTAGTGTTAAACACTAAAACAAATCAGTGTTAAACACTGGCCATAGAGATCTTAAATTAGTGTTGAACACTAAAGTAAATCAATGTTAAACACTGGGAACAGAGTTTCAATTTAGTGTTAAACACTAAGGCAAGAGGGGTCACGTGGTAACACGTGAGGGCGCCCTGCTTCCCTTTATTTTATTCGGTCAAAAGTCTTGAATACTTTGAAGTATCACGTGCTATCACGTGATGGGCATTCTGATGTTTGCCTATTAAAGCTTCGGCCAAGGGGTCACATGGTAGCACGTGAGGGCGCCCTAGAGCTCTTTATTTTGTTCTGCAGATAAGTGTTTAACACTTTTAATTCTGAAATCCATCACGTGTATGCACATAATGTTCATTGAGGGTCACGTGGTAGCACGTGAGGACGCCCCAGAGCTTCTTTTTTGTGGATCTTTTCAGGGGTCACGTGGTATCACGTGAGGGCGTTGCCTTAAAGTTTTAGCGGTGGCTCTTTACAGGGGTCACGTGGTAGCACGTGACCCTGCCTGCTCGAAGATGTGTTTATCTTTTTAAGAATCAAATTCTTTATAGGGTTAAACCATAGCAATAAACTTTAGAGGAATTAAATTCCTGTTATTTTGACAGATTTGAGTTCTTAACTAGGGTTAACCCTGGTTCTATTCATTTTGAAGGAATTAAATTCCTATGTCATAGGGTTAAACCCTCATTTTAAATTGAAGGAATTAAATTCCTATGACATAGGGTTAAACCCTAGTTTTAAATTGAAGGAATTAAATTCCTATAATTCTATGAGAATTAAATTCTCAAACTTCCATTCCCTCTTTATGCTTTGGATCTGCATGGCAGGATCTCAACCCAATGAGAATTAAATTCTCAATTCATGGAGAGATGTGCACTTTGCAGATCTTCCGCTAAAGAGAGAACTAAGTTCTTCTTTTTAATATCAGAGTTAAACTCTTTCGAGAATTAAATTCTCTTTTTTTTTTGAAAGCCTCTCCCTTCTTACCTAAGGTTTTTTTCTTTGCAAAAGATCCAAATTCCTCCAAAGTCTCAAGGCTCTATTTTTCTCTCTCTCTATGTCTCGATCTCTGTCTCTCTGTCTCTCTTGGCTCCTATTTATAGGAGAAGGAGCAGAATCAATTAGTTTTAGTAAATCATTCATTGAGGGATTTGATTTGTATTCATTAGAGATTTGATTTGCATTCATCATTCATTTGGACCCTTGGATTATTATTGTGAATTTTATTCACTATTGGATTTTAAATCCAGAGATATTCCTTTGTTATTTCGGTTAGATTTTAAGGGGAAATCTTTCTAAGTTCAAGATTTTTCCATAGATAGGTGATATTTAATCACCTTTAAATCTTTAGTTCAATTGGTTCCAAATAATCATTTTCCTTTGGAAAGATTTGAATGATCTCTTCAGAATTTGATTCTGTTAAATAAATAGGCTTTGAAAGCCGGTCACGTGTGGCCATGTGACCCATGGTCAAGTGTAGGCACGTGACCCTTGGTCACGTGTAAGCACGTAACCCCCTGGAACGAGCTTTTTTCTTCTTTTTGCGCTATGCCTTCTGGCTGCTGCTTAGCCGTCACGTGCCACCACGTGACCCCTGGTCACGTGTGAGCACGTGACCCTGGTCTGGAACCTTTTTCTTGATTTAATCAGAGAATGAGTCCGCTGCTTTCAAATGTCACGTGCCAACACGTGACTGCTGGTCACGTGCTAGCACGTGATGCCTCCTTCGTAAGCTTTCCTGATTTTAAATCAGGAAACAATCACGTCTACTGTATAGAGACGAAAGTCGAGATAGTGACCATTCCATGTGGGATGATCTCCGGTAGTCTTTCGGGTTTTATATGAGTTACCGTCAAGACCCCGAAGCTAGGAATTTGGCCTTCACTTCATTTGCTTTGGCGTGTCCGAATCCTGTTGGAAGAAGGAAGCTGTAGTGACATCTCGTCTGCTGTATCGAGACGAACGTCGAGGTGGTGACCACTCCACGCTGATGTGGGATGATCTCCGATAGTCTTTCAGGTTTTATATGAGTTGTCTTCAAGTCCCTGAAGCTAGAAATTTGGCATTCGCTTCGTTTGCTTTGGCGCGTCCGAATCCTGTTGGAGGAAGGGCGCTGTAGTGACATCTCGTTCGCTGTATCGAGACGAACGTCAAGGTGGTGACCGCTCCGCGCTGATGTGGGATGATCTCCGATAGTCTTTCAGGTTTTATATGAGTTACCATCAAGACCCTGAAGCTAGGAATTTAGCCTTCGCTTCGTTTGTTTTGGCGTGTCCGAATCCTGTTGGAGGAAGGGCGCTGTAGCGACATCTCTTCTGCTGTATCGAGACGAACGTCGAGGTGGTGACCGCTCCGCACTGATGTAGGATGATCTCCGATAGTCTTTCAGGTTTTATATGAGTTACCGTCAAGACCCTGAATCTAGGAATTTGGCCTTCGCTTCGTTTGCTTTGGCGCGTCCGAATCCAATTGGAGGAAGGGCGCTGTAGTGACATCTCGTCTGCTGTATCGAGATGAACGTCGAGGTGGTGACCGCTCCGCGCTGATGTGGGATGATCTCCGAAAGTCTTTCAGGTTTTATATGAGTTACTGTCAAGACCCTGAAGCTAGGAATTTAGCCTTCGCTTCGTTTGCTTTGGCGCATCCGAATCCTGTTTGAGGAAGGGCGCTGTAGTGACATCTCGTCTACTGTATCGAGACGAACATCGAGGTGGTGACCATTCCGCACTGATGTGGGATGATCTCCGATAGTCTTTCAGGTTTTATATGAGTTGCCTTCAAGACCCTGAAGCTAGGAATTTGGCCTTCGCTTCGTTTTATTTGGCGCGTCCGAATCCTATTGGAGGAAGGGCGCTGTAGTTACATCTCGTCTGCTGTATCGAGAGGAACGCCGAGATGGTGACCATTCCGCGCTGATGTGGGATGATTTCCGATAATCTTTCAGGTTTTATATGAGTTACCGTCAAGACCCTGAAGCTAGGAATTTAGCCTTCGCTTCATTTGCTTTGGCGTGTCCGAATACTGTTGGAGGAGGAACGCCGTGGTGATATCGCGTCTGGTGTATCAAGACGAATGCTGAGGTGAAGCTGGGATTTTGCCGTCACTCCTCTTTGCTTCGACCGTGAGGTCTTTTGTTGACGTTGCATCTGCATCCTGTTGGACTGTGGAAAAATGCCGTTGTTGACATCTCGTCTGGTGTATCAAGACGAATGCTGAGGTGGAGCTGGGATTTTGTCGTCGCTCCGCTTTGTTTCGATCGTGAGGTCTTTCATTGATGTTGCGTCTGTATCCTGTTGGACTGTGGAGGAACGCCGTTGTTGACATTACGTCTGGTGTATCAAGACGAATGCTGAGGTGGAGCTGGGATTTTTCCGTCGCTCCACTTTGTTTCGACTGTAAGGTCTTTCATTGACGTTGCATCTGCATCCTGTTGGACTGCGGAGGAACGCCGTTATTGACATCTCGTCTGCTGTATCGAGACGAATGCTGAGGTGGAGCTGGAATTTTACCGTCGCTCCGCTTTGTTTCGAACGTGAGGTCTTTTGTTGACGTTGCATCTGCATCCTACTGGACTGCGAAGGAACGCCGTCGTTGACATCTCGTCTGCTGTATCGAGATGAATGCTAATGTGGTCTCTACGTTGTCTGTGAACCGTTGAGATTTGGAACTAGGGACTCTGCCGTGGCTCCGTTGTTTTGACCCTAAGGTGACATTGCGTCTGCTGTAATGAGACGAATGCTGAGGTGGAGCTAGGATTTTGCCATCACTCCGCTTTGTTTCGACCGTGAGGTCCTTCGTTGATGTTGCGTATGCATCCTGCTGAGGGAAAAAACACTGGGGTGACATCACGTCTGCTGTATCGAGACGAACGTCGAGGTGGAGCTGGGATTTTGCCGTCGCTCCGCTTTGTTTCGACCGTGAGGTCTTTCGTTGATGTTGCATCTGCATCCTGCTGGACTGCGAAGGAACGCCGTTGTGGGTCTTTAGGCTGTAGATATGGACGTCGAGACTTGGCTCTTCTTCTGATGGAGCCTGGTGGGAAGGTATGGTTCCCTTTTTGTTTGTTCCCCTGGATTGTATACAGGGATCGACGTGATCTCACCTGTAGGGCAAAAAGTTCCATTTCATTTCATTTTTTATTTCTTTCTTTCCGCGATGCTCTATCATTTCAGCTTTTTATATTGCGAAAATCGCGATTGCCCAATTGTTTCGGCTATTTTTCGCGGTGCCCAATCATTTCGGCTATTTTTCTTTTTACTCGCTGCTTTTTATTGCGAGTTGCCCAATCATTTTGGCTGTTTTTATATCCATACATTTTTACTTGCTGATTTTGTTGCAAGTTGCCCCATCATTTCGGCTATTTCGTATGCATTTTTGGCTCGCTAATTTTTTATCGCGAGTGTGGAACTTGGAATCTGGCACCAATCTCAGCATCAGCATCGCTGCGACTGGAATATTGCCATGAGCGAATCATCATTTGCCATGAAAGGACTTGGAATTTGATACCGATTTAGGCATCAGCATCGCTACAACTGGGATATTGCCAGGAACGAATCATCATTTGCCTCTGTCGATGTCAAACAAAGGTGGCTTAGAAAACAGGGTTAGGATCCTGTCGACTAAGGCTTTTGACTTCATGAGCCGTAAGGGTCTCATAAAGGTGTTTCTACCTACGAGTCGTGAGGATCTCGTCGGTGCGTTTTCTCCTTAGGAATCGTGAGGATTCCTAAGTGTGTGTTCTCTTATAAGTCGTAAGGATCTTACAAGAGTGTTTTCTCCTTGCAAGTCGAGAGGACCTACAAGTGTTTGTTCACCGTGTGAGCATATCCTCGGTCACTGGTGGGACTCTGTTAGGGAAATGTTCATTCGTGTCTGTGGATTGTATACAAGGTTCAATATTGAACCGCTTGTAGGGCAACATTGAAAGTTGTGATGGCTTAAGAACATGTTAAGATCCCTGTAGCTTAAGACTTTTAAATCCTATGAGCCGTGAGGGTCTCAAAGGGGAATTCTCCTTACGAATCGTGAGGATCTCGTAAGTGTAATTTCTCCTTAGGAATCGTGAGGATTTCTAAGTGTGTTTCTCCTTTGTGAGTCGTAAGGATCTCACTCAGGTATTTTCTCCTCACAAGGTCGAGGGGACCTTGCAAGTTTCTTTTAACGAGATTGCGCCCTTTCGGATTTTCACAAACTCGCTGGTAGTCCTGCTGTTTTTACTCACGGAGCCCTTTTGGGTTTTCATCCGTGCCCGTCTTGCTTATGGACATACCTTTTTTTTTCCGAGTCTGCGCCTTTTCGGGTTTTCACAAACATTGTCGGTAATCCTGCTGTTTTTACTCACGGAGCCCTTTCGGGTTTTCATCCGTGCCCATCTTGCTTATGGACATACCATTTTTTTTACGATTCTGCGCCCTTTCGGGTTTTCACAAACATCGTCGGTAGTCCTGCTGTTTTTACTTACGGAGCCCTTTCGGGTTTTCATCCGTGCCCATCTTGCTTATGGACGTACCTTTTTTTTTGCTTTTTACGAGTCTGCGCCCTTTCGGGTTTTCACAAACATCGTCGGTAGTCCTGCTGTTTTTACTTACGGAGCCCTTTCGGGTTTTCATCCGTGCCCATCTTGCTTATGGATGTCCCGTTTTTTTTGCGTCAGCCTTAGGATGCTGCGGTCCGTAGTAGTTTATAGACGTTTCCGTCAATTGCAAGTTTTAGGAAATTGCGGTCCATTGTTTGTTTAACGATGTTTCGGTCCGTCGTCGCCATATTTGAGGCGAGTTTCTAGTTTATGGACTTTTCGGTCCAAGCGGTTTTCTCTATGAATGAGCACGATGCCCCCGGCATGTCCACCTTTTTAGGGACGTGAGGTTGTGGTGGGTTCACCTTCCAATTTTCGGGTAATGCGAACTTGCCTTATTGGTATTGGTCCTCAATCCAGCCTTTGAAGACAAAGAAATTTTCGATTGGATGGCTTACTGTTTGGTGGTAAGGGCAATAATTAGGATTGTTAACATCGCCTGGCTGCAACGGACGTTTTGGATCCGGCAGATTGATGAGTCTGATGCGCACTGCCAGCTCGAACAGTTTTCTCGTTTTATCCTGGGGAAACGAGTAAGGACGTCCCAGTCTCTCCTCGAGGGATGGGCGTGGACGCACGTTGTTTTGGCGAACAACCGACTTTAAGTTGCTCGGCCGTTGTTGAGTATTGGCAACGAAGGTTGCTTTCCCTTTGCCCTTTTCATTCTAAGGATCCGTCTTTGAAGAGGAAGGCCTATGGCCCATCTGGTCCATTTGGGCCAGCTTGTCAATCAAGGCCTGAAAGGTGGTCGGCTTGAAGAACATCATGAATTGGGATATGGTCGCTTGAGGGTCAAGAGTACCCACAAACATGCCTACCGCAGGCGCTTCTTCGATGTGCTGCTCGCACTTCGACCATAGATTACGCCACCGTATCGCATACTGGACCCATGTTTCTCCTGGTTTCACCCTGGCATTGATCAGTGCCGTGATTGGGGTGCGTTCGCCGGCGCTTACGAACCGCGGAGTGAATAGCAACTCCATTTCTGTAAATGTTTTGACGGGGTCGTCGGGAAGCTCCGAGTACCATTCAAAAGCTGTCTCTGCTAAGCTACTGACGAACTGGCGAAGTAGAAGTTTATCATCGCCTCCAGTATTGCTGCAAAGAGCCCTGAACTGGGCAACATGCTGGTGGGGATTGCCCGTCCCTTTGTATACATGAAATTTAGGGACCGTATATCCCGGCGGATACTTTATTTGATCATACCAGCTGGATATGGTCATCCAGTTTTAACAACCTGACCGGCCGCTTCATTCGCCTGATGCACTCGTATCTGCTGAGCTATATAATCATCGAGCGTGGCTTTGGAGATGGTGTCCTCCTTGGCTGCTGACATAGCCAGTAGAGGATTTGATACCTCTCCTCTATCATCTTCAATTATTACTGGAGGGTCGTCGGCTGGAGGGTCCGGCTGGATCATCATGCCCACCATATCTTGGAATAGAAGGGCTGTCACGTCCCGCTTCCCTGTATACGGCGAAGGGGACGCGACTGGTCCGCTACGTATTTACTGTGAAGTAAATGCGCTAAGCGTATCTAAGCAATATAAAAGTAATCATAAGAGACAAGAGATATAAAAATAACAGCAACTTTATTTATTAACATTCTTTTGTACAATGCATGAAAAGGAAATACAACTGAAGTAAAAACGATGCCTGAACAATGGCATAACAGGAAATTAAAGGTACTGAATGGAAATGTACAATGTCCAGAGCTCGGGGTCTTCGAGGAACTGATCCAAGTCTTCACTGGTGGGCTCGATCTCTGCTGTGTCCAGATCACCTGACGACATTCAAAGAAGAAAGAAATAGAATGTCATTAGCGAACAGGTCGCTCGGTAAGTCCCAAAGTTAAGGGAGAAAATAGAAAAGACAGAATAAGAATGTATCTTTTAAAGTTGTATAATATTGTAGAATATTGTGTTAACGCAGTTGTTTGTAGCTTGGTACAGAATGATGCCAGTGTATACAAGAGGGGTCTTTATATGCTAGAGACCAGGGAAAACTGAAAGTACAAGGAACCGTTATGCCACGGTACAACAGCAACAGGATTCATGTTAGGTGTCTTAATCTTACTGTCTCGTGCCACTTTTAACACCTTCCGTACCAATCTACCCCTTAAATCTCGTAGTGTTTTGATTGTATTGTTATATTGTATTGTATTGTATAAGTTGTATAGTTGGATGACTGACGGAAACCATGATATCAGTAACGGATGTAATGGATGTAAACTGGAATCATGTAAATGGAAAGTATATCCATGGTTTGGATCAGTCAATTTGAATAGATTGATAACTGGATTCATGGATTCGTGTGTTCATGTTGAATTGTAATATTATAGATTTATATGGTACTTGAATCATATTCAAGTCAGATTATGATCAGACTCAAACCCGAGTCAGACAGTAGAGATGTAAATCGAAGTCCTATATTTACTAGGGTCCTTAGGGTAATTTATAAAACTTGAGGGGGTTTTATGTAAAAATACTTTTGTATAGTTTTCAAGATGCACCCCAAGTATTTATTATTCGTCTTTAGAGTTGTAATGAATGTGGATTTTATATTGTGATATTTCTAGTGAAAATATCCTAATTTCATAAATAAAGGCATTTATTTGTAATATTGAATTATGTGGAATTTATGGTATTTTAGTGTAAAATTTGTTCTTATGATTTTTAGAAAAAAGGTGGAATATTTATATCATTACAAAATAGATATTTTAATGATAAATATACATATATTTATATAAAAATAATTTTAATAAATATTTTATATTCTAAAAATCTTATTTTCTTAATATGTCGTATTTTAAATCTTTCGAGACCGAATGCTCCTTGCGGAGGTCTGAATCTCGCACTACTAAGCCCGATGATGTGCGATAAATCGCATCATCCCGAACGGGTTCCCCAAAATGGGTTGTAGTGACGCTTTGCAAAGATTTTATAAATACTAATCCTTTAGAAGACGGTATTATTTGTAAAGATGTCGATTTTTTCCGTATTCTATGTTCTAGTGATAAGTTCAAATCGCCTCTTCACCGCCAATTGTGGCCAAGTAAGTACAAGTGAAGAAAGGAGGAATCCGCTCACGAATCACCATGAGACGGGCCTTTTAAAGTTACCTTTCTCACTTGTCTAGCCTAGACACCACAAAATCGGGTTTAGATAAACGACTGAAAGTTCACGACTTTCCTAATGAATGCGACAATCCTTAATTGGATGAGTCTAGATATATTTTATTATTTCAAAAGTTATGTATTTATAAGAATGTATCAATACTAAAAGTTTTATTAAGTAAAGGGTATTTTAATGAAAAGGTTTGTTTTCTCGTATTCTAAATTTCCAAGATTATAGTACTATGTTTAGATGGGAGTGTGTGAGGAGGTAGGTCATTACCTCGTGCTCTACTTATAGTTATAGCAAGTTTAATGGAGTTTAATGTGAAATTGGAACAATGTGGTATTTAAGTGGAAAAAAAATACGATAAATGGAAAAGTTATCATTTCAAGAATTGAAACTTGATCAATTTATTTGATTAGTGTTTAATAGTCAACATGATAGTGTTTAAATATAATTGAAATAATGAGAAGTGAAGTTTATAAGAAAACCGAATCGGAAATCGGATTTGTGCCGATTCCGTCGGGTTTTGTAAATTCGTATTTTTTTAGAAAAGAAAATAGAAGCTAGAAAGGGACTTACGGGTTTGGACAAACACGAGAGTGATAAGGAAGAAGTGGGTTCGCCGGTGCGTAGATTCATCGCCGAGAGTTCCTAGCACGATCACCGGAAGTTTGCCGTCGATTTCGTCGGAGCTTCGCCTTCCGCTCGTTTTCAAAGTACACAATATTTTCTTGAGATTTTGAGAGAGTGGGCTCAGAATTTTTGGATGAGAGGGTAGGGGGTAGGGGTGTATTTATAGGGTTAGGCTAGGGTTAGGGTAGGTATAGGGTTTTTAATTAAAAATGTAAAAATAATAGGAAAATTCATTAAAAATTGTAGTAAATAGGTGTTAATGGGCTCTCTGGAGGTGGTCTGAAGAATTAAAGTATGAAGGGGGTATAAAGAGGTGAAGGGGCACAAAATTGCAGTTGGAGACTCGGCCGTACGGCCGAGTCCGGCCAGTGGCACCGGCCCGAGTCGGCCGGTCCGCCGGCCGACTCGGCTGAGTCAGGCTGAGTCGGGGTTGCAGGAGGTGGGGGGTCGCCAGGGGTAGCTACCGGTACTTCTAACTTTTCATGGGTAGTGGGGTTTTTGTGAGAAAACACGTGTTGACTGTTGGTATTCTAAAAATTTTAAAACAAATTAATTTTAAAAATAATGTGGGGCAGGGGATTTGAACTCTGGTGGCTTGGTTCAGCAGTGCAAGGTATTACCAATGAGCCACAAGCTCCTTCTTGTAATTATGGTGTGAAATAAATACTTAAAGAGATATCAGCAACATTAAATACTCCAAGTATACTTTAAATTTAAATCAATTCTTTGTACATTAAAAATAGAGTTGTTACAGTCTGCCCTCTTTACAAAAATTTCGTCCGCGAAATTTACAACTTTTATTTGAGGACTAGTTTACAAAGAGATGTGGATATCTAGTACGCATTTCATCCTCCCTTTCCCAAGTGGACTCTCCTGGAGTGTCTTTCCTCCACATCACTCGGACCAAGTTAACTTTCTTGTTCCGAAGTGTCTTCACTTTCCTGTCCAGGATCCCCACAGGCTGTTGCTCACAAGACAAATCGGGCTGTATAGTGAGCTCGAAATGATCGAGAACATGGCTGGGGTCACTCACATACCTTCTGAGTTGGGATATGTGGAACACGTTATGCACTCCTTCCAATGAAGGTGGAAGCGCTAAGCGGTATGCCACTTCACTGACTCGTTCGAGTATGTCGAACGGTCCAATATATCTCGGACTTAGCTTACCCCGTCTTCCAAGTCGGATCACTCCGCGGTTCGGAGATATCTTCAAGAACACATGATCTCCTGGCTGGAACTCCAGATGACGTCTCTTTGCATCAGCCCAGTGCTTCTGTCGATCTTGGGCTATGCGCATCCTTTCCCTGATAGTACGAACCAAATCAACAGTCGCTACTATCATCTCTGGTCCAAGAAATTCCCTATCTCCAATGTCGTCCCAACTTAATGGCGATCGACACTTCCTTCCATACAATGCTGCAAAAGGTGCCATTCCTATGCTTGCTTGGTAGCTGTTGTTGTACGAAAACTCCACAAGATATAGGTGATCTTCCCACGATCCTTTGAAGTCTAACATACATGCTCTAAGCATATCCTCTAAGATCTGAATAGTTCGTTCCGACTGACCATCTGTTTGTGGATGATAAGTCGTGCTGAAGTTCAGACTTGTTCCCAAGCTTGCTTGCAGACTTTGCCAAAATTGCGATGGAAACCTGGTGTCACGATCGGAGACAATGCAGACCGGTACTCCATGAAGTCTCACAATTTCCTATATGAGTTCATGGGTATAAGAGATAGTACATTATGAAGAGTTTAAATCTTTAAAAAGATTATTACCTCCATGTACTTCTTTGCTAGTGTCTCAGTTGATTGGCCAACTCGAAATGGGATGAAGTGAGCCGACTTTGTGAGTCGATCCACAATGACCCATACGACATCGTTACCCTTTGTGCTGCGAGGAAGAGAAGTCAAAAAATCCATCGTGATGTGTTGCCACTTCCATTCTGGGATTGGTAACGGTTGAAGTAATCCAGCAGTCCTGTGATGTTCAGCCTTTACTTGCTGACACACCAAGAATTTTGCGACGCTTCTGGCTACTTCACTCTTCATTCCATGCCACCAATAATTCTCACATAGATCTTTGTACATTTTGGTACCTCCAGGGTGTAATGAGTAGGGAGAGCTGTGAGCTTCTTTCGTTAACTCTTCCCGAACAGGACCTTTTGGTACACACAATCTGCTGCCATATCTCAATGATCCGTTTTCATGGATGATGAAGTCTGTTCTGAGTCCATTCTCCACTTGTTCTCTGATCTTTTGCAACTTAGCATCACTTGCTTGGACTGCTTTGATCTGATTGACAATGGTTGATTGAACTTGTAAATTCATCAAACTTGAAGTATTACCTGGCATGACTACTTCAATCTCCATCTGATGCAAGTCTTGTTGAAGCTTCCACTGAGCTGTGAGATTCATTGCTAATGGTTGGCGACTAAGTGCATCAGGTACCACATTCACCTTCCCTGGGTGATATTGCAAGTTGATATCAAAGTCCGCCATGAGTTATAACCATCTTCTCTGCCGCATATTCAACTCCTTCTGAGTAAACACGTACTTCAGGCTCTTATGATCTGTGTGGATGTTCACTCGTTCATCTATTAGATAATGGCGCCAAATCTTGAGAGCAAAGATGACGGCTGCCAACTCCAGATCATACGTCGGATAATTGCGCTCATGAGTCTTCAGTTGTCTTGAAGCATAAGCCATAACTTTACCGTGCTGATGTAGAACACATCCTAATCCCTTACCGGATGCATCACAATGAACTTCGAATCCTCCAGATTGATCCGGTATAACGAGATAGGTGCTGATGTCAACCTTGACTTGAGTTCTACGAAAGCTTGTTCGCATGCTTCTGACCACACAAATTCTTCATCTTTACGTGAGAGCTTAGTCAGGGGTGTTTCTTTCTTCGAAAATCCTTCAATGAACCTTCTGTAATATCCAGCTAAACCTAAAAAACTCCGAATGTCCTTCACTGACTTTAGTGTAGGCCATTCTCTAACTGCCGAGACTTTTGCTGGATCCACCGAGATTCCTTCTCCTGATACGATATGTCCAAGAAAACCAACTTGCTTTAGCCAAAACTCGCACTTGCTGTACTTGGCATAGAGCTGATGTTGTCGAAGAGTTTCCAGGACAATTCGTAGATGTTCTGCATGCTCTTTCCGATTCTTAGAATACACCAGGATGTCGTCGATGAAGATGACAACAAACCTGTCTAAGTACTCCCGAAAAACTTGATTCATTAGGTTCATGAATATTGCGGGTGCGTTGGTTACTCCAAATAGCATTACGAGAAATTCGTAATGTCCATAGCGAGTTCTGAAAGCTGTTTTGTGAATATCAGTTTCCTTGACCTTCACCTGATGATAACCTGAACGAAGATCCAATTTAGAGAAAATACAAGATCCACTTAGCTGATCGAATAAATCGTCGATGCGCGGAAGTGGAAACTTGTTCTTTATAGTGACTTCATTCAAGGCTTTGTAATCGATGCACATTCTGTATGAACCTTCCTTCTTCTTCACAAGTAGTACAGGTGATCCCCAACTTGAAGTGCTGGGATGAATCCATCTTTTCGCCAGTAATTCATCCAACTGTGTTCGAACTTCCTTCAAACCTTCCGGATTTAAACGATAGGGTGCTTTGATCACCGGTTGTGCTCTTGGTACTAAATCAATACTGAATTCAAGAGCTCGATCGGGAGGCAAACCTGATATATTGTTAGGAAATACATCGTCGAACTCTCGAACTACCTCTGGTCTTGATTCTTCCTCCGCTTGAGCTGCTGCAACTACTGCTTCCCTTGGCTTCGCTTTGTAGGTACTTGGCTCCAGTGTACGGTCTCCGCTTTTGAAATAGAAGACCGGATGGTCTGGAATCTCGAATACTACCCTCCTTTGACGACAGTCAATGGTAGCATAAAAAGTTCCAAGCCAATCCATTCCTAGAACCACATCGAAGTTCGGTATGTACAGCACTTTGAAGTCAGCATAAAACTCTCTGCTGTAGACGACGACTGGACATAAACGGTATCCCATGGTTGCCTTTAGAACGCCATTTCCTGAATTGACATTGCAGCTGGTTACAAGCGGTGAGACTGGAATCGCATGGGTTCGGACAAACCGTTGCGACATAAAGCGGTGCGATGCTCCAGTATCAAACAGTGCTAGTGCAGGTAGTGAGGCTACTAAGATTGTACCTAAGGTATGTGGGGTATGTTTTAGGGAAAGCATGTAGATAAACAAGACTGAAAGAAAAGTTTGAGAAGAAAATTTTACCAGTGATGACTTGGCCAGTGGCCTCAGCTTCTTCCACTGACATAGTGAATGCCTGGCGCCTTAGTACATTCCTCCTGGCCTGAGGAGCATTCCTCGGAACGTTCCTTTGAGCTTGATGGAACTGACGAGGAGGTGGTGTAGCTTGTGGTCCTCTGGGTGGTGCAGGTAGTGCAAGTCTTGGAGCAGGTGTTTGAAGAGCTGGTCGCTGCGGATAGGTAACTGCTGGCCTGGGTGTAGCAATTGGGTTTTGCTTTTGGGGACAAGACCCAATATCATGAGCAGCTGAGCCGCAGATCAAGCAAAGCTGGTTGGCTCGCCGGCAGTCCTTCATCATATGTCAAGTTCTCTTGCAGTAGGTACAAAAGGCTGGGCTGGGACGGTTGTCCTATACTCCGGGTCGCCTTGGCACAAAAGATGGCCTAGACGAGGCTCCTCCTTCCATCTGGTTGGCAGGACGCTTAAATCCAGCAGATTGATGTCTTCCCCTCGTCTTTACTACTGCCTCATAACGGCGGGCAGCTTTCAGAGCCGATTCATGAGTCGGAAAATCTCTTGTGGCCAGTGCAGCCTGGATTTCCGAATCCCAACCTTGTTGAAAGTGACGGGCTCTGATCTCATCCGTCGGTATAAGGTGTGCCGCAAATCTGATAAAAATATTGTGTTAGCTGTGTAATATGTGATATAAAAAAAAATAGAATTATTGAGACATATCTTACCGACTGAGCATGGTGAACTCAGCGTCATACTCATCTACTGACTTGGTCCACAGCGAACCTTGTTGTAGATGGATGAACTGTTGTTCCATGTCGAACCTGGCAGTCTCAGGGAAGTATTTAGCGTCGAACATGTCGCGGAAAGTCTTCCATTCGATAGGCTGTTCAAGACGGCTTTCTTCCGCCTTCCACCAGTTGCGAGAATTGTCCGTGAGTTGGAGTTTCACCACACGAACCCAAGCTATGTCTGGCACTTGTGCTGCCGCCAGATCATCCTCTATGCTCTGTGCCTATTCCTCAGCTTCAAGTGGGCTTCCCTTTCCGAAAAACTGTTTGGGGTGTAAAGCCCTAAATTGCTTTACCCCAGGTGCGTCTGCCTCGGGACGGTTCGTTAAAAGAGCAGTCTGCTGCTGCTGTCCCTCTAGGAGGCTTCGGATTGCCTCAAGCAGAACCGTCTGCTCGTTGATCAGAGCAGGGACGACAGGTGTGAGTGGTAGGGCTGGAGGTGTGTTGTTGACATTGGTGCTGGTGTTGTTCGGGGATTCCATAACCTTGAAGAAAAATTTAGGTTAGGACAGATTCAAAATATTTGAAATGATAAGATTCAATGAATATGAAATTGTAAGATTCAAGGAACATGAATTGTAAAGAATGTTTTAGTTTCTGGTTCTTGTGTTATATTGCTTAGTTTGTTCACGCAGAACAGAACTACATAGTATGATTCTATACAGCTCTGACCTGCATGGGCCACCAACAAAACCTATTGTTCCCCGCCGAAAGACGTGCAAGACGGACTGTCTTGCCTGAGATTCGGGGAAGATGCTAATTGGTGCTATCCGTCCACCTCTCCGAAGATGCCAAGTTGATTTATGGCACCATGTATCGCAAGTTTATACGGATGCGGCCGATGTAGCAGACTTCGTCAGATTCCCGCTCGTTTGAGGGGTTTTTGATTGTGGGGACGCTCTTCCCTGCAGGCGCAAGCCCCTGCAGTTAATTACGCTACCGCATCGCGGTAACAACTTTCTCCTTCTCCAGATGGTCACTTCGTGTCGTGGGTGTTTGTTTTGTTTGTGGTTTCCCGTGGATTGTATACGGAGACTAATTTACGTTGTCGCCCGTAGGGCGTGGATTAGTCCAAATCCGTATCTTCTTAGATTTGGGTTTTGGTTTGGGTTTAAGGATACGTTAGTCTTATTTGAGACTAAGATCAACTTAAACGTTTGTTAAGGATACGTTAGTCTAATTTCCAGACTAAGATCAACTTAACGGGATCGTTTAGATCCAACAAGAGAGAGCATTTGGGCTTAATTGTTTAGTTTAGGGACATTGTGGTCGATTTCCAGTTTAAGGACATGGTGGTCCAATACCAGTTTAAGGACATAGTGGTCCAATGTTAAGTACATCGTAGTCCATGAAATATATGGCTGTCGGGACCCATCACCTCTCTGAAGACGTTGAAGGATTACAACGACAAATATCAGAGGAGTTCAGAGATGTACCCTTGAACCAATGTTGGTTGGGAGATCTATAGTCCAATTTTGGACTAAAGTCTGTTAATTAGATTATGAGCATATTGGCTCAGTTAAATCTGAATTGAGGACTCATGGCCAATTTGGGCTAAGTCCATTTTGATTAGAAATATTGGCTCTTTGTTGGACCATTAAACATATGTCTGGGTTCAAGCCCACATTATTTAGCAGTGCGAAACCAGAGTTCTAAGGGCTCTGATAACATTTTGTCTTTTATTAGGCACTGACCATTCATCATGGCTCTGGAGTTTACTTTGAATGTCATGTGAAATGATCAAGTTTGGAAAACAAGGGTATATTTGAAGTTCAGTCAAAGGGGAATCCTGGCTTTGGAAAAACTTAGCCATTTTGGGCTAGGTTGGTTTTGAAATAGTGTTAACACTAGAAGGTATTTGACGATCATGTGTTCCCACGTGATGTGCTTTAGAAATAGTGTTAAACACTAAAAATGGGGTGGTCACGTGGGGTCACGTGAGGCGCTTAAGAATTGGGCCGAAACTCCTTTATTTTACCCTCAAAGCTGCAAATAAGTGTTAAACACTTAGCTTTCAGGCCATCACGTGTGAGCACGTGAGGCATCTGAAGATGGGGCCATATTTCCTTTTACTTTGTTCTTCAAATAAGTGTTAAACACTTTTTGACTTTCAGGCCATCACGTGCGGGCACGTGATAAGCATTCATGCACTGATTTGTTAAAGCGTTTATTAGGGGTCACGTGGTAACACGTGAGAGCGTTCAGAGCCAACATTTCCTTTGCTTTTATTCTTTTTGTTTTAGAGGTCACGTGGGAGCACGTGAGGCATTGCCTCAAAGCTTTTCTTTCACATTTTTGGGGATCTTTTCAGGGGTCACGTGGGGCCATGTGAGGCATTGCCTTAAAGCCTTTTCCTTTTCATTTTTGGGGATCTTTTCAGGGGCCACGTGGGGCCACGTGACCTTAATTCTTTGCATGCATGGAGATCTTTTAAGTCTCCTTATTTTTTAAGAATTAAATTCTCTGTAGGGTTAAACCCTAATTATGCTTTTGTAGGAATTAAATTCCTATTGATCTGAGAGAATTAAATTCTCGATTAGGGTTAAACCCTAGTTTTGTCCATCTTGAAGGAATTAAATTCCCGTAGTTTTTGGAGAATTGAATTCTCATATAGGGTTGAACCCTAGTTTTTATCTTGGAGGAATTAAATTCCTGTAACTTTGGGGGAATTAAATTCTTATATAGGGTTAAACCCTAGTTTTGTTTTGGGAGAATTAAATTCTCTAAACTCAATTCCCCTTCTAAGTTTCGGATCGGCATGGTAGGATCTCAACCCGATAAGAATTAAATTCTCAACTTATGGGGATATATGCTCTTTGCAGATCTTCAACCAGAGGAAGAACTAAGTTCTTTTGTGCAGAAGAGTTAAACTCTTAGATTTTGAGAATTAAATTCTCTGTTTGATGTTTTGATTCTCTTTCTTTTCTCACCTAGGGTTTTCTTTCTTGAGAATTAAATTCTCCTTTCTTTTCTTTCTGCTATTTTCCTTTTGAAAATTTCAAGATCCCTAAAATTCTATATCTTTCTTCTATTCTTGGCTCCTATTTATAGGAGAAGGAAAAAAAATCAATTTGTTTAATAAATTTTTCATTGAAAGATTTGATTTGTTTTCATATTTAATACGAGCCTTTAGATCATTCAGTGAATTTTATCACCGTTGGATTTTAAATCCAAAAGATATTCTGTTTCTTATTTCTGGTGAGATTTTCAGGGAAATCTTTCCTTGTCTAAAATCTTTCCATAAATTGGTGATTTTTAATCACCCTTGGATCTTTAATCCAACGGTCCCCATAATCTTTTTCCATTTAGAAAGATTTAGAAGCTTTTAGAATTTTAATTCTATTAACTGTAAGCCTTTCGAAACCAGTCACGTGCTGACACGTGACCCGTGGTCACGTGTGAGCACGTGACTCCCAATTGGGTCCTTTTCTCAGCATTTATTTACGCTTCAGTTTTAACCATCACGTGTCAACACGTGACCATTGGTCACGTGTGAGCACGTGATACCTCATTGAGGTATTTCCTTCAGCCATTTGTTTTTGTTTTTATTTTAACTATCACGTGTCAACACGTGACCATTGGTCACGTGTGAGCACGTGGCCCCCAATTGGGTCCTTCTTCAGCCGTTTGTTTTTATTTCTGTTTTAATTATCACGTGTCAACACGTGACCATTGATCACGTGTGAGCACGTGATACCTTATTGAGGTAGTTCCTGATTTTTAATCAGAGAACAGTGCATAGCATATTTGCTCATAACTTTTGATCCCGGATGAATTATGAAGCCCATAATATATCAAATCGAAGGGTTTTTCGAGATGCTTCCAATATCATCAGAATTTAGCTGTTTCTCATTCGAGAATTTATCAAAATACAGCCCGAAATATACAGGTTCGCATTTTCTTAAGCGTGCCGCTGCCATTTGATGCCTTAGGCTCTTTGCGCAGAAATTTTTGGCGGGAACAAATGCCCCCCACTACTTTGTCTACGTAAGTATGTACGTGAGTGAAGTAGTGCAGAGTTATGTATGGTTATAGAATTGAGGGCTTAAGAGACAAGTTTTAGGGTCCTTGTAGCCTAAGATTTTTTCATCTTCATGAACCGTAAGGGTCTCAAGAAAGTTTTTTCTCCCTACAGGTCAAGAGGATCCCGCAGGTGTATTTTCTCCTTAGGGGTCGTGAGGAATCCTAAGTGCGTTTTCTCTTGAGAGTCGTAAGGATCTCACAAGAGAATTTTCTCCCTAACAAGTCGAGAGGACTCATAAGTGATTGTTTCCCTTCTTGTCGATATTTGACTTCGGGGAATGTGGCCTATAGCTTGTCCATCTTGACCTCTCTGTAGGGCAGTAATGGCTTAGGAGACATGGTTAAGATCTGCTTCCTAAGACTTTTCAACTTTATGAGCCGTGAGGGTCTCATAAAGGCTTTTCTCCCTACGAGTCGAGAGGATCCCGTAGGTGTATTTTCTCTCTAGGAGTCGTGAGGACTCCTAAGTGCGTATTTTCTCTTGAGAGTCGTAAGGATCTCACAAGAGAATTTTTCCCGCTTACAAGTCGAGAGGACTTGTAAGTGGTTGTTTCCCTCATTGTCGATGTTCGACTTCGGAGAGTGTGACCCATGAATAGTATGCAAGAGTCCATCTTGGACTGACTTGCAGAGCCCCAGTGCTTAGGAAATAGGTTTTCTAATCCCCATTGCCTAAGGCTTTGCCTTACGAGTCGAGACGAATCGAGAAGTTCTCGTAAGGATGTCCTGACGTCACAGTTAACCTCTGCTCTTTACGACAAAGGTCCGTAAGGGTCTGTGGTGCTAGGATTTTGTCCGTCGTACCATCGCGTTGGCTGATGTATTCCTCGATAGGCAATTTTGCTATTCGAGAAGCCTTACGACTGTCGTGTCTCTGATCCCTTCGGGGGCTGGACAAGACGTCTTCAAGCAATCTTCCTAGGCAGTTTGACCGTCGGAAGAGTAAGCGTTAGGAATTTTGCCATGCTGCTTTTTACTTGAGGTTAGGCTCATTTTGGAGAGCCCCGATGAGTCATAACCACTCCGCACTGGTGTGGGATGATCTCCGATAGTCTTTCAGGTTTTATATGAGTTGCCGTCAAGACCCTGAAGCTAGGAATTTGGCCTTCGCTTCGTTTGCTGGCACTGCGTCTGCTGTATCGAGACGAATGTCGCGGTTGTCTCTAGGTTGCATGTGAACCGTCGAGGTTTGGAACTAAGGATTTTGCCATTGCTCCGTTGTTTGATTGTCGCGTCTGAGTCCTGTTGGAGGAAGAACGCTGGGGTGACATCTCGTCTGCTGTATCGAGACGAACGTCGAGGCGGTGACCACTCTGGGCTGATGTGGGATGATCTCCGATAGTCTTTCAGGTTTTATATGAGTTTCCTTCAAGACCCTGAAGCTAGGAATTCGGCCTTCGCTTTATTTTCTTTGGTGCATCCGAATCCAGTTGAAGGAAGGGCGCTGTAGTGACATCTCGTCTTCTGTATCGAGACGAATGTCAAGGTGGTGACCACTTCGTGCTAATGTGGGATGATCTACGATAGTCTTTCAGGTTTTATATGAGTTTCCTTCAAGACCCTGAAGCTAGGAATTTAGCCTTCGTTTCGTTTTCTTTGGCGCGTCCGAATCCAGTTGGAGGAAGGGTGCTGTAGTGACATCTCGTCTGCTGTATCGAGACGATCGTCAAGGTGGTGACCACTTCGCGCTGATGTGGGATGATCTCCGATAGTCTTTCAAGTTTTATATGGGTTACCGTCAAGACCCTGAAGCTAGGAATTTGGCCTTCGCTTCATTTGCTGGCACCGGGTATGCTGTATTGAGACAAATGTCGTGGTGGAGTTGAGATTTTGCCGTCACTCCGCTTTGTTTCGACCATGGGGTCTTTTGTTGACGTTGCATCTGCATCCTCCTGGACTGCGAAGGAACGCCATTGTTGACATCTCGTCTGCTGTATCGAGATGAATGCTGAAGTGGAGCTGGGATTTTGCCGTCGCTCCGCTTTGTTTCGACCGTGTGGTCTTTTGTTGACTTGCTTATGCATCCTCCTGGATTGCGAAGGAACGCCGTTGTTGACATCTCGTCTGCTGTATCGAGACGAATGCTGAGGTGGAGCTGGGATTTTGCCGTCGCTCTGCTTTGTTTCGACCGTGAGGTCTTTTGTTGACGTTGCATCTGCATTCTCCTGGACTGCGAAGGAACGCCGTTGTTGATATATCGTCTGCTGTATCGAGACGAATGCTGAGGTGGAGCTGGGATTTTGCCGTCGCTCCGCTTTGTTTCGACCATGAGGTCTTTTGTTGACGTTGCATCTGCATCCTGCTGGACTGCGGAGGAACGCCATCGTTGACATCTCGCCTGCTGTATCGAGATGAATGCTGAGGTGGAGCTGGGATTTCGCCGTCATTCCGCTTTGTTTCGACCGTGAGGTCTTTTGTTGATGTTGCGTCCACGTCCTGCTGGACTGCTGAAGAACGCCGTTGTTGACATTGCGTCTGGTGTAACTAGACGAATGCTGAGATGGTCTCTAGGTTGTTTGTGAACCGTCGAGATTTGGAACTAAGGACTATGCCGTGGCTCCGTTTGATGGTGTAACATCTGTGTCCTGCTGGAATGAGGAGGCCCACCGTTGTTGGTCTCTAGGCTGTAGATGTGGTCATTGAGATTTGTAACACGTCGATGGTTCTGTTTCGTTGCGACTCTGAGGTCGGTTGTTGACGTCACATCTGCATCTGGTTGGAGTGAGGAGAAACGCCGTTGGTGATCTCTAAGTTGTCGATGTTGACGTCGAGACCCTGAAGCTAGGGATCTTCCTTTACTTCATTTGTTGACATTGTGTCTGCAATATTGCGACAAATGTCGAGGTTGTCTCTAGGTTGTCTATGAACCGTCGAGATTTGGCTTCGCTTTCTGATGGAGCCTGTCGGGAAGGTATGGTTCCCTCTTTGTTTGTGCCCCTGGATTGTATACAGGGATCGATATGATTTCACCTGTAGGGCAAAAAGTTTCATTCTTTCATCATTTTTTTATTCTTTCCGCGATGCTCTATCATTTCAGCTTTTTATATCACGAAAATCACGATTGCCCAATCATTTCGGCTATTTTTCACGGTGCCGAATCATTTCGGCTATTTTTTTTTTACTCGCTGTTTTTTATTGCGAGTTGCCCAATCATTTCGGCTGTTTTTGTATGCATATATTTTTACTTGCTGATTTCTTTTTTGCAAGTTACCCCATCATTTCGGCTATTTCATATGCATTTTTGGCTTGCTGATTTTTTTATCGCGAGTGTGGAACTTGGAATCTGGTGCCAATCTTAGCATCAGCATCGCTGCGACTAGAATATTTTCAGGAGCGAATCATCATTTGCCATGAAAGGACTTAGAATTTGATACCGATTTAGGCATCAACATCGCTACAACTGGGATATTGCCAGGAGCGAATCATCATTTGCCTCTGTCAATGTCGAACAAAGATGGCTTAGCAAACAGAGTTAAGATCCCGTCGACTAAGGCTTTTGACTTCATGAGCCGTAAGGGTCTCATAAAGGTATTTCTCCCTACGAGTCGTGAGGATCTCGTAGGTGCGTTTTCTTCTTAGGAATCGTGAGGATTTCTAAGCGTGTGTTCTCTTATAAGTCGTAAAGATCTTATAAGAGTGGTTTCTCCTTATAAGTCGAGAGGACTTACAAGTGTCTTTTGCCATATGAGCATATCCCCGGTCTCTGGTGGGACTTTGTTAGGGAAATGTTCATTCATGCCGTGGATTGTATACAAGGGTCAATATTGAACCACTTGTAGGGCAGCATTGGAGGTTGTGGGGGCCGCTTAAGAACAGGTTCAGATATATATAGCTTAAGACTTTTGAATCTTATGAGCCGTGAGGGTCGCATAAGAGGGTTCTCCTTACGAGTCGTGAGGATCTCGTAAGTGTAATTTCTCCTTAAGAATCGTGGGGATTCCTAAGTGTATTGCTCCCTTGTGAGTCGTAAGGATCTCACGCAGGTATTTTCGCCTCACAAGGTCTAGAGGACCTTGCAAGTGTCTTTTAATGAGATCGCGCCCTTTCGGGTTTTCACAAAACTCGCTGGTAGCCCTTCTGTTTTTACTCACGGAGCCCTTTCGGGTTTTCATCCGTGCCCATTTCGCTTATGGACATACCTTTTTTTTTACGAGTCTGTGCCCTTTCGGGTTTTCACAAACATCGCCGGTAGTCCTGCTGTTTTTACTCACGGCGCCCTTTCGGGTTTTTCGGACAGCGCGAACTTGCCCTGTTGGTACTGGTCTTCAACCCAGTTTTTGAAGACGTAGCAGTTATCGATCAGATGGCCCAATACTTTGTGGTAAGGGAAGTAATTAGAATTGTTGACATCATTCAGTTGTGGCTGGTGTTTCGGCTCCGGTAGAGTGATAAGCCTGTTGCGCACTGCTAGTTCGAACAGCCTCCTTGTTTCATCCCGGGAAAATGAGTAAGGACGTTTCAACTTCTCATAGAGGGGTTGCCGCTTGTTGCTTTAGAGAACAACCGGTCTAGGGCCACTCGATTGTTGTTGAGCGTTGGCGACGAAGGCCGTCTTTCCCTTCCCTTTATCCTTTTTGTTCGATCCTTTGTTTGCGGGTCCGAGATTCTTTCCGGGTAGCGTACGATTGCACGGCTGAATGTTCCCGCAACTCCTCAATTCTTTCGTTTCAGATATGGATTCCTTGAAGAGAGGACCGATGGCTACTTTTTCGTCGGAGTCGCTCTCGAAGGTGAGGACTCTCGATTCCCCGGGATCAACCCTATGACAATTGCCGGCAATTCCTTTACGCTCATCTGTCGCATTTTTCCCCTGTCTACGAGCTTCACGCTTTGTCCTGTTGAAGTGTTGCCTGTGAGCAACATACCCTTGCCACCAGCACTTAAAGGAGTTGCAGTCTTCAGTAGGATGTGCGATCTTCTGATGATATAAGCAGAAGTTAGGATGTACATCCACTTCATCAAGATGTATACCGCCAGGAGAATTTTCTCTGAAAGAGGGCAGCTTCATCCCCATCGATATGGCTTTGGCGAATCGTTTCCTTGTCTTGATCCTGCTTTCATTTGCGGCGGATGTACTTTGACCTGGTGGGAGTGTTTCGACCCTTTTGTCCTGTCGCTGGCGTTTGGCCTATTCAAGTATGGCCATCTCGCGCTCCCGATCGGCTTTACTTTTCAGATGAATTTCACTCAGGAAGGGGTCGATCATTTCGTCTGACGGCCATAGAAGTTCCGGTTCAGGACCTGCCCCCGGATTCTCTGTGTTAGGAGCTTCTTCACTGTCTATCGATGAGTGAGAGATCATATGGCAGCTTGCTACATAATCCTCAGGTTCATCCGACGAGTCTTTGTCATCATCTCCATCCTCAAGGACGTGGCTGAGGAATTCTCGGAGTGTGACTGGGGTCCGTGCCTTCTGATTATATTCTTCCGGTGCGTCAATATGTTTTCGCAGATCCGTGCGCTTGTCATCAAACTGCGCGAGCTTTTTCTTCTTTTTCTTTGAAGACTTTGACGGCTGTGCCTGGGTGTTTTGCCCACTGCTATCAATTCTCGGTGTTGGGCGTGGTTTCAGCATCCCATCAATGACTTCGGGTTCCAGTAGATTTTTCCACCTGATCGCTGGGCATGTTTGGAGATCCTTCAGCATTCTTTTCGTCTTGGCTGAAAGAGCGACCTCCCATGGAGCCTCTTCTACGAAAGAATATGATGCCCCCGGTGTGTCCGTCTTCTTTGGAGTGTATGGCTATGGTGGGTTCACCTTCCAATTTTCGGACAGGGAAAATTTTCCCTGTTGGAATTGATCTTCGATCCAGCCTTTAAAGACGAAGCAATTTTCAATTGGATGGCTTACCGCTTGATGGTAAGGGCAATAATTGGGAGTATTAGCCTCGCCAGGTTGCAACGGTCATTTTGGATTCGGGAGATTGATGAGCCTGTTGCGCACCGCTAGCTCGAACAATCTCCTTGTTTTGTCCTGAGGAAACGAATAAGGGCGTCCAAGTCTCTCTTCGAGGGATGGGCATGGACGCACGCTGTTTTAGCGAACAACCGGCTTTAAGTTGCTCGGATGTTGTTGAGTATTGGCGACAAAAGTCGTTTTCCCCTTCCCTTTTTCGTTTTGAGGTTCCAGTTTTGAAGAAGATGGTCCATGACCCATCTGGTCCATTTGGGCCAGCTTGTCAATCAAGGCCTGGAAAGTGGTTGGCTTGAAGAACATCATAAACTGCGAAATGGTCGCCTGAGGGTCGAGGGTCCCCACGAACATGCCTACCACAGGCGCTTCTTCAATGCGTTGCTCGCACTTTGACCATAGATTCCGCCACCGTACCGCGTACTGAACCCATGTCTCGCCTGGCTTCACCCTGGCGTTGATCAATGCCGTTATTGGGGTGCGTTCACTAGCACTTGCAAAACGCTGAGTGAATAACAGCTCCATCTCCGTGAAAGTTTTGACGGAATCGTTGGGAAGCTTCGAATACCACTCGAATGTTGTCTCCGACAAGCCGCCAACGAATTGGCGAAGCAGTAGCTTATCGTCACCTCTGGTATTGCTACACAGAGCCCTAAATTGAGCGACATGTTGATGGGGATTGCCTGTCCCCTTGTATACATGAAATTTAGGGATTGTATATCCCGGCGGGTACTTTATTTGGTCATACCAGTCCGGATAAGGTCGCCCAGTTTTAATGACTTGGCCGGCCATTTCATTTGCCTGGTAAGCTCGTATTTGTTGAGCAATATAGTCATCCAGAGCGGCCTTGTAAAATTGTTCCTCTTTGGTTGCTGACAGAGCTGGCAGAGGATTCGATGTCTCCCCTCTGTCATCTTCAAGAACAATCGGAGGGTCTTCAGCCGGAGGATCCGGTTGTATCATTATGCCTACCATATCTTGGAACAGAAGGGCCATTTGTTTTATATTGGCCGCTTGTTCCGCAGCCTCTTTATCCTTCTTTTCAAGCATTCTCCGAAGGAACTCGGCATCAGTTTCTTGCTCGTGGCGTTGTTCCGATGACGCCTCCGGGTTTTCTTTTGGCCCGGTAAGTGCGGCCATTGCAGTCAGCATCTCCTGAAGCTTCTGCTATTGTTGTTCCTGAGCCCTTGTTATTGATCGGGTGAGCGGTCGGTGGCCCGTCGAAGTGCGGCTTTCCTCTTTTCCGAAAGCCATGTAAACAGTATGTTGGGGCATTTGGATTCAGTGGTCTTTCGATTCGTCGCAGACGCAGGGATTTTCTCCGGCCTTCTCCTCTTATGGGCGGTCGAAGTTGAGGGGGCCGTTGCAGTGGGCACCCAAGTAGCTGTTGTCCTTTGTGGCTTGACAGGACGGTTCTCTTCCTGTTGAACCTTCACCTTTTTCTGTCGGCGAGAGTAATCTTGATCAATTATTGAGTCTTGGACCTGTCGCCAAACTTTATAAATTATAGAGGACAGCCGCTGTGGGGGCTGTTCTGGCTTTGCTTCCGCGACATTCTCCACTGATGGAGGAGATCTTTTCAGTACGGCGGTAGGAGAATTCCTACGCACCTTGTTCAGCAATTCAAAGCTGTTCCCAGTTGGAACAGCAGCATCGATTTCCACCGTTGGAGCCGGCGGAGTCAGTCCAGAAGGAGAGTTGCCCCCAGCCTCCCTTACTCGGCGCCAGTGGCAACATCGAGCGTGTTGAGCCGTTGGGATTATCTCAGCTGTAGGGGTAACTTCCTTATGCCCTTTGTGTTGGTCAGAAGTTATCGTTGTCAGCCTATTGAAGACTGATGTCCGCTGGGTGGGGATAACCAACCTATCGAAGGCAGACTTCCGAGCAGGGGAAGCAGCCTTGACGATTTCGCCTGGAACAGGAGCTGAAACAGTCAGTCTTGTGAAGACCGACCCTTTGGCTGGAGAAGCCGCCTTGACGACTTCATGAGCAGGAATGGCTATCCGCTTAGGGATAACCCTTTCTGGTATCGCGGGCTTTTTTATGGGCCCAAATGAGCTTTGGCCCAGTCTGTCAAAGACTGAGGCGTTGGATCTGGACGACCCGTTGAGAGGGGCCGCAGTAGTTGTGAGCCGATTAAAGACCGAGCTCTTCGGAGCTTCTTGTAATGATACGGGGGTGCTGAAGCTCATCGGTGGGAGCATGGTCCAAAAGATCAATCCAGTGGTGTCCTGCGTTACCTGCTCTGCCGGCATCGTGAACAGGGAGGCCGCTTGGGGCCCGTAAGCTATGCCTCCAGATGAGGAGGAGCGTGAGTTGCAATTGCAGTTGCATGTAGAACATTTTGAGCAATTGAACGCTATTGATCATTTGCTTTCTGCACCAAGCAAAACGCCAAATCTTAGTACCTCGAAACCCATGGGCAACCATTAGCAAACCGCGATTCGTTCGCGAATACGACACACGAAGTGTGGAGTGGAAAGAGGAAAAGTCCCACCGGGCGTGCCAGAATCTGTTCCCTGTCGAAAGACGAGCAAGACGGACTGTCTTGCCTGAGATTCGGGGCAGATGCTAATTGGTGCTATCCGTCCACCTCTCCGAAGATGCCAAGTTGATTTATGGCACCATGTATCGAAGGTTTAAATGGATGCGGCCGATGTAGCAGACTTCGTCAGATTCCCCCTCTTTTGAGGGGGTTTTGATTGTGGCGACGCTCTTCCCTGCAGGCGCAAGCCCCTGCAGTTAATTACGCTACCGCATCGCGGTAACAACTTTCTCCTTCTCCAGATGGTCACTTTATGTCGTGGGTGTTTGTTTTGTTTGTGGTTGCCCATGGATTGTATACGGAGACTAATTTACGTTATCGCCCGTAGGGCGTGGATTAGTCCAAATCCGTATCTTCTTAGATTTGGGTTTTGGTTTGGGTTTAAGGATACGTTAGTCTTATTTGAGACTAAGATCAACTTAAACGTTTGTTAAGGATACGTTAGTCTAATTTCCAGACTAAGATCAACTTAACGGGATCGTTTAGATCCAACAAGAGAGAGTATTTAGGCTCAATTGTTTAGTTTAGGGACATTGCGGTCGATTTCCAGTTTAAGGACATGGTGGTCCAATACCAGTTTAATGACATAGTGGTCCAATGTTAAGTACATCGTAGTACGTGAAATGTATGGCTGTCGGGACCCATCACCTCTCTGAAGACGTTGATGGATTACAACGACAAATATCAGAGGAGTTCAGAGATGTACCCTTGAACCAATGTTGGTTGGGAGATCTATAGTCCAATTTGGGACTAAAGTCTATTAATTAGATTATGAGGATATTGGCTCAGTTAAATCTGAATTGAGGACTTATGGCCAATTTGGGCTAAGTCTATTTAGATTAGAAATATTGGCTCTTTGTTGGACCATTAAACATTTGTCTGGATTCAAGCCCACATTATTTAGCAGTGCGAAACCAGAGTTCTAAGGGCTCTGATAACATTTTGTCTTTTATTAGGCACTGACCATTCATCATGGCTCTGGAGTTTACTTTGAATGTCATGTGAAATGATCAAGTTTGGAAAACAATGGTATATTTGAAGTTCAGTCAAAGGGGAATGCTGGCTCTGGAAAAACTTAGCCATTTTGGGCTAGGTTGGTTTTGAAATAGTGTTAACACTAGAAGGTATTTGACGATCATGTATTCCCACGTGATGCACTTTAAAAATAGTGTTAAACACTAAAAATGGGGTGGTCACGTGGGGTCACGTGAGGCGCCTGAGAATTGGGCCGAAACTCCTTTATTTTACCCTCAAAGCAGCAAATAAGTGTTAAACACTTAGCTTTCAGGCCATCACGTGTGAGCACGTGAGGCATCTGAAGATGGGGCCAGATTTCATTTTACTTTGTTCTGCAAATAAGTGTTAAACACTTTTTGACTTTCTGGCCATCACGTGCGGGCACGTGATAAGCATTCATGCACTGATTTGTTAAGGCATTTATTAGGGGTCACGTGGTAACACGTGAGAGTGCCCAGAGCAACCATTTCCTTAGCTTTTATTCTCTTTGTTTTAGAGGTCACGTGGGAGCACGCGAGGCATTGCCTAAAAGCTTTTCTTTCTCATTTTTGGGGATCTTTTCACGGGTCACGTGGGGCCACGTGAGGCATTGCCTCAAAGCCTTTTCCTTTTCATTTTTGGGGATCTTTTCAGGGGTCACGTGGGGCCACGTGACCTTAATTCTTTGCATGCATGGAGATCTTTTAAGTCTCCTTATTTTTTAAGAATTAAATTCTCTGTAGGGTTAAACCCTAAATATGCTGTTGGAGGAATTAAATTCCTATTGATCTGAGAGAATTACATTCTCGATTAGGGTTAAACCCTAGTTTTGTCCATCATGAAGGAATTAAATTCCCGTAGTTTTTGGAGAATTGATTTCTCATATAGGGTTGAACCCTAGTTTTTATCTTGGAGGAATTAAATTCCTGTAACTTTGGGAGAATTAAATTCTCATATAGGTTTAAACCCTAGTTTTGTTTTGGGATAATTAAATTCTCTAAACTCAATTCCCCCTCTAAGTTTCGGATCTGCATGGCAGGATCTCAACCCGATGAGAATTAAATTCTCAACTTATGGGGAGATGTGCTCTTTGCAGATCTTCAACCAGAGGAAAAACTATGTTCTTTTGTGCAGAATAGTTAAACTCTTAGATTTTGAGAATTAAATTCTCTGTTTGAAGTTTTGATTCCCTTTCTTTTCTCACCTAGGGTTTTCTTTCTTGAGAATTAAATTCTCCTTTCTTTTCTCTCTGCTATTTTCCTTTTGAAAATTTCAAGATCCCCAAAATTCTATATCTTTCTTCTCTTCTTGGCTCCTATTTATAGGAGAAGGAAAATAATCAATTTGTTTAATAAATATTTCATTGAAAGATTTGATTTGTTTTCATATTTAATATGAGCCTTTAGATCATTCAGTGAATTTTATTCACCGTTGGATTTTAAATCCAAAAGATATTCTGTTTGTTATTTCTGGTGAGATTTTCAGGGAAATCTTTCCTGTCTAAAATCTTTCCATAAATTGGTGATTTTTAATCACCCTTGGCTCTTTAATCCAACGGTCCCCATAATATTTTTCCATTTGGAAAGATTTAGAAGCTTTTAGAATTTTAATTCTATTAACTGTAAGGCTTTCGAAGCCAGTCACGTGCTGACACGTAACCCTTGGTCACGTATGAGCATGTGACTCCCAATTGGGTTCTTTTCTCAGCATTTATTTACTCTTCAGTTTTAACCATCATGTGTCAACACATGACCATTGGTCACGTGTGAGCACTTGATACCTCATTGAGGTATTTCCTTCAGCCATTTGTTTTTATTTCTGTTTTAACTATCACGTGTCAACACGTGACCATTGGTCACGTGTGAGCACGTGACCCCCAATTGGGTCCTTCTTCAGTCGTTTGTTTTTATTTCTGTTTTAACTATCACGTGTCAACACGTGACCATTGATCACGTGTGAGCACGTGATACCTCATTGAGGTAATTCCTGATTTTTAATCAGGGAACAGTGCATAACATATTTGCTCATAACTTTTGATCCCGGATGAATTTTGAAGCCCATAATATATCAAATCGAAGGGTTTTTCGAGATGCTTCGAATATCATCAGAACTTAGTTGTTTCTCATTCGGAAATTTGTCAAAATACAGCCCGGAAAATACTGGTTCGTATTTTCTTAAGCGTACCGCTGCCATTTGATGCCTTAGGCTCTTTGCACAGAAATTTTTGGTGGGAACACCTGTCACGCTCCGCTTCCCGGTATATGGCGAAGAGGACGTGACTGGTCCGCTACGTATTTACTGTGAAGTAAATATGCTAAGCGTATCTAAGCAATATAAAAGTAATCATAAGAGACAAGAGATATAAAAATAACAACTTTATTTATTAACATTCTTTTTTACAATGCATGAAAAGGAAATACAACTGAAGTAAAAACGATGCTTAAACAATGGCATAACAGGAAATTAAAGGTACTGAATGGAAATGTACAATGTCTAGAGCTCAGGATCTTCGAGGAACCGATCCAAGTCTTCACTGGTGGGCTCGATCTCTGCTGTGTCCAGATCACCTAACGACATTCAAAGAAGAAAGAAATAGAATGTTGTCAGTGAACAGGTCGCTCGGTAAGTCCCAAAGTTAAGGGAGAAAATAGAAAAGACGGAATAAGAATGTATCTTTTAAAGTTGTATAATATTGCAGAATATTGTGTTAACGCTGTTGTTTGTAGCTTGGTACAGAAGGATGCCAGTGTATACGAGAGGGGTCTCTATATGCTAGAGACCAGGGCAAACTGAAAGTACAAGGAACCGTTATGCCACGGTACAAAAGCAACAATATTCATGTTAGGTGTCTTAATCTTACTGTCTCGTGCCACTTTTAACACCTTCCGTACCAATCTACTCCTTAAACCCCGTAGTGTTTTGATTGTATTGTTATATTGTATTGTATAAGTTGTATAGTTGGATGACTGACCGAAACCATGATATCAGTAACGGATGTAAACTGGAATCATGTAAATAGAAAGTATATCTATGGTTTGGTTCAGTCAAGTTGAATAGATTGATAACTGGATTCATGGATTCGTGTGTTCATGTTGAATTGTAATATTGTAGATTTATATGGTACTTGAATCATATTCAAGTCGGATTATGATCAGACTCAAACCCGAGTCAGACAGTAGAGATGTAAATCGAAGTCCTATATTTACTAGGGTCCTTAGGGTAATTTATAAAACTTGAGGGGGTTTTATGTAAAAATACTTTTGTATAGTTTTCAAGATGCACCCCAAGTATTTATTATTCGTCTTTAGAGTTGTAATGAATGTGTATTTTATATTGTGATATTTCTAGTGAAAATATCCTAATTTCATAAATAAAGGTATTTATTTGTAATATTGAATTATGTGGTGTAAAATTTGTTCTTGTGATTTTTAGAAAAAAAGTGGAATATTTATATCATTACAAAATAGATATTTGAATGATAAATATACATATATTTATACAAAAATAATTTTAATAAATATTTTATATTCTAAAAATCTCATTTTCTTAAGATGTCGTATTTTAAATCTTTCGAGACCGAATGCTCCTTGCGGAGGTCTGAATCTCGCACTACTAAGCCCGAGGATGTGCGATAAACCACACTATCCCGAATGGGTTCTCCAAAATGGGTTGTAGTGGCGCTTTGCAAAGATTTTATAAATACTAATCATTTAGAAGACGATTTTATTAAGTAAATGGTATTTATTTGTAAAGATATCGATTTTTTCCGTATTCTATGTTCTAGTGATAAGTTCAAATCGCCTCTTCACCGCCAATTATGGCCAGGTAAGTACAAGTGAAGAAAGGAGGGATCCGCTCACGAATCACCGTGAGACGGGTCTTTTAAACTTACCTTTCTCACTTGTCTAGCCTAAACACCACAAAGTCAGGTTTAGATAAACGACTGAAAGTTCACGACTTTCCTAATGAATGCGACAATCCTTAATTGGATGGGTCTAGATATATTTTATTATTTCAAAAGTTATGTATTTATAAAAATGTATCAATACTAAAAGTTTTATTAAGTAAAGGGTATTTTAATGAAAAGGTTTGTTTTCTCGTATTCTAAATTTCCAAGATTATAGTACTATGTTTAGATGAGAGTGTGTGAGGAGGTAGGTCATTACCTCGTGCTCTACTTATAGTTATAGTAAGTTTAATGGAGTTTAATGTGAAATTGGAACAATGTGGTATTTAAGTGAAAAAAATACGATAAATGGAAAAGTTATCATTTCATGAATTGAAACTTGATCAATTTATTTGATTAGTGTTTAATAGTCAACATGGTAGTATTTAAACATAATTGAAATATTGAGAAGTGAAGTTTATAAGAAAACCGAATCGGAAATCAGATTTGTGCCGATTCCGTCGGGTTTTGTAAATTCGTATTTTTTTTAGAAAAGAAAAGAGAAGCTAGAAAGGGACTTACGGGTTTGGACAAACACGAGAGTGATAAGGAAGAAGAGGGTTTGCCGGTGCGTTGATTCGTCGCCGAGAGTTCCTAGCACGATCACCGGAAGATCGCCGTCGATTTCGTCGGAGCTTCGCCTTCCGCTCATTTTCAAAGTACACAATATTTTCTTGAGATTTTGAGAGAGTGGGCTCAGAATTTTGGGATGAGAGGATAGGGGGTAGGGGTGTATTTATAGGGTCAGGTTAGGGTTAGGATAGGTGTGGGGTTTTTAATTAAAAATGTAAAAATAATAGGAAAATTCATTAAAAATTATAGTAAATAGGTGTTAATGGGCTCTTTAGAGGTGGTCTGAAGAATTAAAGTATGTAGGGGTATAAGGAGGTGAAGGGGCACAAAATTGCAGTTGGAGACTCGGCCGTCCGGCCGGCGGCGCCGGCCGACTCGGTTGAGTCAAGCCAAGTCGGGGTTGCAGGAGGTGGGGGGTCACCGGGGGTAGCTACTGGTACTTCTAACTTTTCATGGGTAGTGGGGTTTTTGTGAGAAAACACGTGTTGACTGTTGGTATGCTAAAAATTTCAAAACAAATTAATATTAAAAATAATGTAGGGCAGGGGATTTGAACTCTGGTGGCTTGGTTCAGCAGTGCAAGGTATTACCAATGAGCCACAAGCTCCTTCTTATGATTATGGTGTGAAATAAATACTTAAAGAAATATCAGCAACATTAAATACTCCAAGTATACTTTGAATTTAAATCAATTCTTTATACATTAAAAATGGAGTTGTTACAAGGGCCATCTGTTTTATGTTGGTAGCTTGTTCCGCGGCCTCTTTGTTCTTCTTCTCAAGTATTCTCCAAAGGAATTTGGCATCAGTTTCCTGCTCATGACGCTGTTCTGAGGACGTCTCTGGGCTTGCTTTTGGTCCCGTGAGTGCGGCCATGGCTGTTAGCATCTCTTGGAGCTTTTGTTGTTGTTGCTCCTGAGCCTTAGTCACTGATCCTGTAACCGGTCGATGACCTGTGGAGATATGGCAATCCTCTTTTCCGGATGCCATATAGATGGTGTGCACCACCATGCCCCCAGACTTAGGGCGTTTAGGCTCAGTAGTCTTGCGATTCGTCGCAGGCTCAGGGATTTTCTCTGGCCTTCTCCTCTTGTAAGCGGTCGAAGTTGAGGGGGCCGTTGCAGTGGGCACCTAAGTAGCTGTCGCCTTTTGTGGCTTGACAGGATGGTCCTCTTCTCGCTGAACTTTCACCTTTTTCTGTCGGCGAGAGTAATCTTGATCAATCACCGAGTCCCGAACCTGTCGCCAAACTTTGTAAATTTTAGAGGACAGCCGCTGAGGGGGCTGCTCTAGCTTCACCTTAGTAACGTTCTCCACAGGTGGAGGAGATCTCTTCAGCACGGCAGTCGGAGAGTTTTTACACACTCTCCTTAGCGGTTCAAAACTGTTCCCAGTCGAAACAGCAGTATCGATTTCCACCGTTGGAGCCGGCGGAGTCAGTCCAGAAGAAGAGTTGCTCCCAGCCTTCCTTACTCGGCGCCAGTGGCGACGTCGAGCGTGTCGAGCCGTTGGGATTATCTCAACTGTAGGAGTGACTTCCTCATGCTCTCTGTGTTGGTCAGAAGTTGTCGTTGTCGGCCTATTGAAGACCGACGTCCGCTGAGTGGGGATGGCCAACCTATCAAAAGCAGACTTCTGAGCAGGTGAAGCAGCCTTGACGATTTCGCCTGAAACGGGAGCTGAAACAGTCAATCTTGTGAAGACCGACCCTTTGGCAAGAGAAGCCGCTTTGACGACTTCGAGAGCAGGAATGGCTATCCTTTTTGGGATAACCCTTTCTGGTATCACGGGCTTCTTCATGAGCCTAAATGAGCTTTGTCCCAGTCTGTTGAAAACTGAGGCGGTGGATTTGGACGACCCGTTGAAAGGGGCCGCAGTAGTTGCAAGCCAATCAAAGACCGACTTCTTCGGAGCTTCTTGCGATGGTGCATGAGCGTTGAAGCTCGTTGGCGGGAACATGGTCCCGAAGAATAATCCAGTGGTGGCCTGAGTCACCTGTTCCACTGGCATAGCGAAGATGGAGGCCGCTTAAGGCCCATAAGTCACTCCTCCGGACAGGACGGAGCGAGAGTTGCAGTTTCAGTTAGTGCAGTTTGAAGCCATTGATCTTCTATTTTCTGCACGGAGCAAGACACCAAATCTAAGTACCTCGAATCCACAGGCAACCATAGCAAACCGCGATTCGTTCGCGAACACGACACATGAAGTGTGGAGTGGAAAGAGGAAAAGGTCCCACCGGGCGTGCCAGAATCTGTTTACTACCGGAAACCGGGAAGACTGACGTCTTGCCTGAATCTGGGGGCAGATGCTAATTGGTGCTATCCGTCCACCTCTCCGAAGATGCCAAGTTGATTTATGGCACCGTGTATCGTAGGTTTAGACGGATGCGGCCGTTGTAGCAGGCTTTATCAGATTCCCCCTCGTCGAGGGGTTTTTGATTGTGGGGACGCTCTTCCCTGCAGGCGCAAGCCCCTGCAGTTAATTACGCTACCGCTTCGCGGTAACAACTTTCTCCTTCTCCAGATGGTCACTTCGTGTCGTGTGTGTTTTTTTGTTTGTGGTTGCCTATGGATTGTATACGGAGACTAATTTATGTTGTCCTCCATAGGGTGTGGACTAGTCTAAATCTGTATCTTTCTTAGATTTGGGTTTGGGGGTTGGGTTTAAGGATACGTTAGCCTCATTTGAGACTAAGATCAACTTAACCGTTTGTTAAGGATACGTTAGTCTAATTTTAGACTAAGATCAACTTAACAGGATCGTTTAGATCCAACAAGAGAGTAATAGGGCTTTATTGTTTAGTTTAGTGACATTGCGGTCGATTAGTTTAAGGACATTACGGTCCATTGTTAGTTTAAGGACATCACGGTCGACTGTTAGTTTAAAGACATCACGATCTAGGTTAAGGACATCATAGTCCATGAGTTTAAGGACCCAACAGTCCAATGTTAGTTTAAAGACATCACGGTCGAGGTTAAGTACATCATAGTCCATGGGTTTAAGGACCCCACAGTCCAATGTTAGTTTAAAGACATCACGGTCGAGGTTAAGGACATCATAGTCCATGGGTTTAAGGACACAGTCCAATGTTAGTTTAAAGACATCACGGTCGAGGTTAAGGACATCATAGTCCGTGAGTTTAAGGACCCCACAGTCCAATGTTAGTTTAAAGACATCACGGTCGAGGTTAAGGACATCATAGTCCGTGAGTTTAAAGACCTCACAGTCAAGGTTAAGGACATCATAGTCCATGAGTTTAAAGACCGCACAGTCAAGGTTAAGGACATCATAGTCCGTGAAATGTGTGGTTGTCGGGACCCGTCACCTCTCTGAAGACGTTGAAGGATTACAATGACAAATATCAGAGGAATGAAGAGATGTACCCTCGAACCAAAATGGATTAAGTGATCTGTAGTCCAATTTGGAACTAAGACCAATTAATTATATTATGAGTACATTGGCTTAGTTAAGTCTGAATTGAGGACTTATGGCCAACTTGGGCTAAGTCCAATTAAGCTTGAAATACTGGCCCTTTGTTGGACCATTAGACATTTGTCTGGGTTCAGCCCCTCATTATTCAGCAATGCTTAAACAAGAGTTTGAGGGCTTTGGTAACATTTTTATCTTTGACTGAGTATTAAACATTATAGCTCTGAATTTTACTCAATTTTAAAATTCAGTTAAAAGGGAGGCTTTTGCCTCGGGAAAATTAGTCAATTTGGCTAATAAATAGTGTTAAACACTAGAGAACAACAGTGTTAAACACTGGAAATAAAACTCTCAAATTAGTGTTAAACACAAGAAGGAAACAGTCTTAAACACGAGAAATAAAATTCTCAAATTAGTGTTAAACACTGGAAACAAAATTCTCAAATTAGTTTTAAACACTAGATAGGAATGGGTCACGTGGGGACACGTGAGAGCGCCCAGAGGTGGGGCCAGATCTCCTTTACTTTGCGCTGCAGATAAGTGTTAAACACTTTTAGTTTTCTGACCATCACGTATTAGCACGTGATGGAGATTTGTGAGTTGATTATTAAGGCATTTATTAAGGGGTCACGTGGTAACACGTGAGAGCGCCCAAAGCCAGCATTGCCTTTGCTTTTGTTCTCTTTGTTTTGGAGGTCATGTGGGAGCACGTGAGGCGTTGCCTCTGGGCTGTTTCCTTCTTATTTTGGAGGATTTGTTCAGGGGTCACGTGAGGGCACGTGACCTAGTTTTATTCTTTCCTTTCTGATCACTGCGGATTGGGGCCACGTGTCATCACATGACCAACGTTCTTTACGTGCATGAAGCTCTTTCAAGTCTCTTTATTTTAAGAATTAAATTCTCTGTAGAGTTAAACCTTAATTATGGTTTTAGAGGAATTAAATTCCTATGTAGAATTAAATTCTTATGTAGGGTGAAACCCTAATTCTGTCTTAGAGAAATTAAATTCATATGAATTGGGAGAATTGAATTCTCATATAGGGTTAAACCCTAGTTTTATCTGGAGGAATTAAATTCCTATGAATTTGGGAGAATTAAATTCTCATATAGGGTTAAACCCTAGTTTTGTTTTGCGAGGAATTAAATTCCTCTGAATTTGGGAGAATTAAATTCTCTAAACTCAATTCTCCCTTTAAGTTTTGGATCTGCATGGCAGAATCTCAACCCGATTAGAATTAAATTCTCAACCTATGGGGAGATTTGCTTCTGCAGATCTTCAACCAGAGGAAGAACTAAGTTCTTTTTGCAGAAGAGTTAAACTCTTAGATTGAGAATTAAATTCTCTTTTTTGTTTTATGAAGCTTTGATCCATTTCCCTTTTCTCACCTAGGGTTTTCTTTCTTGAGAATTAAATTCCCCTTTCTTTTCTCTCTGCTATTTTCCTTTAGAAAATTTCAAGATCCCAAAATTCTCTCTCCCTTTCTTCTCTTCTTGGCTCCTATTTATAGAAGAAGGAAAATAATCAATTTGTTTAGTAAATCTTTCATTAAAAGATTTTGTTTGTTTTTCGTAACTAATGTGATCTTTTAGATCACTCGGTGAATTTTATTCACCATTGGATTTTTAATCCAAAAGATATTCTGTTTGTTATTTTTGGTGAAATTTAGGGAAATCTTTCCTTGTCTAAAATCTTTCCATAAATTGGTGATTTTTAATCACCTTTGGATTTTTAATCCAACGGTCCCCAATAATCCTTTTTTGTTTGGAAAGATTTAGAGAAATACTTTCCCAGTTAGGATCTTTGATTTCCCTTAATAAGAATTTAATTCTATTATTTCAGAGATCTTAGGATCCCATCACGTGTAGACACGTGACCCCATTGTTGGAATTTAATTCTTATTAGCCAGAAAACATAGGAACCCATCACGTGTCTGCACATGACTGTTGGTCACGTGTGGGCACGTGACTCCTGTTGATTAACTCTTTACCCGGAATTTAATTCTGTTGTTTCAAAGGACTAAGGATCGTCACGTGTCAGCACCTGACCCTTGGTCATGTGTGAGCACGTGATGCCCCATTGGCGTTTTTCCTTAGTTTTTATTATATCTTTTAATTCCTTTTTAGTGGGTTGAAGGGCCTATCACGTGTGGACACGTGACTCCCCTGATTGACTGTTTGACTAGAGTTTAACTCTATAAATTAGAGATCACAGAAACCTATCACGTGTCAGCACGTGACCCTTGGTCACGTGTGAGCACGTGATCCCCCATTGGGGTATTCATGATTATTTTAGTACACTTTTAATTTTCTTCAGTGGGTTTTCAAAGGCCTATCACGTGATGGCACACGACCCCATTTAATTATTTATTTTATTCAATGCCTACACGCTTTTCCTGTAAATGGTCACGTGTGGGCACGAGATGCCCGGTCACATGTGGGCACGTGATGCCTCATAACTTTTGATCCCGGATGAAATATGAGGCTTATAATATATCAAATCGAAGGATTTTTCGAGACGATTTTGATACCATCAGAATTTAGATGTTTCTCATTCGGGAGTTTGTCAAAGTACAGCCCGGAAAATACTGGTTCGCATTTTCCTAAGCGTATTGCTGCCATTTGATACCTTAGGCTCTTTGCACAGAAATTTTTGGCGGGAACAAATGCCCCCCACTACTTTACCCACGTAAGTATGTACGTGGGTGAAGTAGTGCAGAGTTATGCATGGCCATAGAATTGATGGCTTAGGAGACAAGTTTAGGGTTCTTGTAACCTGAGACTTTTTCATCTTCATGAGCCGTAAGGATCTCAAGAAGGTTTTTTTCTCCCTACAGGTCGAAAGGATCCCGCAGGTGTATTTTCTAGGTGTCGTGAGGACTCCTAAGTGCGTTTTCTCTTGAGAGTCGTAAGGATCTCACAAGAGAATTTTCTCCCTTATAAGTCGAGAGGACTCACAAGTGATTGTTTCCCTCCTTGTCGATGTTTGACTTCGGGGAGTATGGCCCATAAATAGTCCATCTTGACCTCTTTGTAGGGCAGTGATGGCTTAGGAGACAGGGTTAGGATCTGCCACCTAAAACTTCTCAACTTTATGAACCGTGAGGGTATCATAAAGACTTTTCTCCCTACGAGTCGAGAAGATCCCGCAGGTGTATTTTCTCCTTAGGGGTCGTGAGGACTCCTAAGTGTGTTTTCTCTTGAAAATCGTAAGGATCTCACAAGAGAATTTACCCGCTTACAAATCGAGAGGACTTGTAAGTGGTTGTTTCCCTCTTTGTCGATGTTTGACTTCGGAGAGTGTGACCCATGAATAGTATGCAAGAGTCCATCTTGGACTGACTTGCAGGGCCCCAGTGCTTAGGAAACAGTTTTTTTAATCCCCATTGCCTACGGCTTTGCCTTACGAGTCGATGCGAATCGAGAAGTTCTCGTAAGGATGTCCTAACATCACAGTTAACCTTTGCTCTTTACGACAGAGGTCCGTTAGGGTCTGTGGTACTAGGGTTTTGCCCGTCGTACCGTCGCGTTGGCTAATGTATCCCTCGATAGGCAATCTTACTGTTCGAGCAGCCTTGCGACTGTCGTGTCTCTGATCCCTTCGGGGTCTGGACAAGACGTCTTCAAGCAATCTTCCTAGGCAGTTTGACCGTCGGAAGAGCAAGCGTTAGGAATTTTGCCATGCCGCTTTTTACTTGAGGTTAGGCTCATTTTGGAGAGCCCCAATGAGTCATAACCACTCCGCGCTGGTGTGGGATGATCTCCGATAGTCTTTCAGGTTTTATATGAGTTGTCATCAAGACCTTGAAGCTAGGAATTTGGCCTTCGCTTCTTTTGCTGACACTGCGTCTGCTGTATCGAGACGAATGTCGCGGTTGTCTCTAGGTTGCATGTGAACCGTCGAGGTTTGGAACTAGGGATTTTTCCATGGCTCCGTTGTTTGATTGTCGTGTCTGAGTCCTGTTGAAGGAAGATCGCTGGGGTGACATTGCGTCTACTGTATCGAGACGAAAGTCGAGGTGGTGACGACTCTATGTGGGATGCTCTCCGGCAGTCTTCCGGCTTAAATATGAGTTACCGTCAAGACCCTGAAGCTAGGAATTTAGCTTTCGCTTCATTTTCTTTGGCGTGTCCGAATCCTGTTGGAGGAAGGACGCTGTAGTGACATCTCATCTGTTGTATCGAGACGAACGTCGAGGTGGTGACCACTCCGCGCTGATGTGGGATGATCTACGATAGTCTTTCAGGTTTTATATGAGTTGCCTTCATGACCCTGAAGCTAGGAATTTGGCCTTCGCTTGTTTTGCTTTGGCGCGTCCGAATCCTGTTGGAGGAAGGGCGCTGTAGTGACATCTCGTCTGCTGTATCGATACGAACGTCGAGGTGGTGACCTCTCCGTGCTGATGTGGTATGATCTCCGATAGTCTTTCAGGTTTTATATGAGTTACCGTGAAGACCCCGAATCTAGGAATTTGGCCTTCGCTTCGTTTGCTTTGGCGCGTCTGAATCCTGTTGGAGGAAGGGCGCTGTAGTGACATCTCGTCTGCTGTATCGAGACGAACGTCGAGATGGTGACCGCTCCGCGCTGATGTAGGATGATCTTCGATAGTCTTTAAGGTTTTATATGAGTTACCGTCAAGAGCTTGTAGCTAGGAATTTGGCCTTCGCTTCGTATGCTTTGGCGCGTCCAAATCCTGTTGGAGGAAAGGCGCTGTAGTGACATCCCGTATGCTGTAACGAGACGAACATCGAGGTGGTGACCGCTCCGCGCTGATGTGAGATGATCTCCGATAGTCTTTCAGGTTTTATATGAGTTACCGTCAAGACCCTGAATCTAGGAATTTGGCCTTCGCTTCGTTTGCTTTGGCGCGTCCGAATCTTGTTAGAGGAAGGGCGCTGTAGAGACATCTCATCTGCTGTATCGAGACGAACGTCGAGGTGGTGACCATTCCGCGCTGATGTGAGATGATCACCGATAGTCTTTCAGGTTTTATATGAGCTGCCTTTAAGACCCTAAAGCAAGGAATTTGGCCTTCGCTTCGTTTGTTTTGTGTGGAATTAAATTCCTCTGAATTTGGGAGAATTAAATTCTCTAAACTCAATTCTCCCTCTAAGTTTTGGATCTGACTGGCAGAATCTCAACCCGATGAGAATTAAATTCTCAACCTATGGGGAGATTTGCTTCTGCAGATCTTCAACCAGAGGAAGAACTAAGTTCTTTTTGCAGAAGTGTTAAACTCTTAGATTGAGAATTAAATTATCTTTTTTGTTTTATGAAGCTTTGATCCCTTTCCCTTTTCTCACCTAGGGTTTTCTTTCTTGAGAATTAAATTCCCCTTTCTTTTCTCTCTGCTATTTTCCTTTAGAAAATTTCAAGATCCCAAAATTCTCTCTCCCTTTCTTCTCTTCTTGGCTCCTATTTATTGGAGAAGAAAAGAATCAATTTGTTTAGTAAATCTTTCATTGAAAGATTTTGTTTGTTTTTCGTAACTAATGTGATCTTTTAGATCACTCAGTGAATTTTATTCACCATTGGATTTTTAATCCAAAAGATATTCTGTTTGTTATTTTTGGTGAAATTTAGGGAAATCTTTCCTTGTCTAAAATCTTTCCATAAATTGGTGATTTTTAATCACCTTTTAATCCAACGGTCCCCAATAATCCTTTTTTGTTTGGAAAGATTTAGAGAAATACTTTCCCAGTTAGGATCTTTGATTTCCCTTACTAAGAATTTAATTCTATTATTTTAAAGATCTTAGGATCCGATCACGTGTTGACACGTGACCCCATTATTTGAATTTAATTCTTATTAGCCAGAGAACTTAGGAACCCATCACATGTCTGCACGTGACTGTTGGTCACGTGTAGGCACGTGACTCCTGTTGATTAACACTTTACCCGGAATTTAATTTTGTTATTTCAAAGGACTAAAGATCGTCACGTGTCAGCACGTGATGCCCCATTGGAGGTTTTCCTTAGTTTTTATTATATCTTTTAATTTCTTTTTAGTGGGTTGAAGGGCCTATCACGTGTGGACACGTGACTCCCCTGATTGACTGTTTGACAAGAGTTTAACTCTATAAATTAGTGATCACAGGAACCCATCACGTGTCAGCACGTGACCCTTCGTCACATGTGAGCACGTGATCCCCCATTGGGGTATTCATGATTGTTTTATTACACTTTTAATTTTCTTCAGTGGCTTTTCAAAGGCCTATCACGTGACGGCACGTGACCCCATTTAATTATTTATTTTATTCAGTGCCAACAGGCTTTGCCTGCAAATGGTCACGTGTGGGCACGTGATGCCCGGTCACGTGTGGGCACGTGATGCCTCATAACTTTTGATCCCGGATGAATTATGAGGCCCATAATATATCAAATCGAAGGATTTTTAGAGATGATTTCGGTACCATCAGAAGTTAGTTGTTTCTCATTCGGGAGTTTGTCAAAGTACAGCCCGGAAAATACTGGTTCGCATTTTCCTGAGCGTATTGCTGCCATTTGATACCTTAGGCTCTTTGCGCAGAAATTTTTGGTGGGAACAGGACCTTTGTGAAAGCGTTGGAAAAGTTCCCTCGAAGTACCAACACCAGTCTGACTGAGAGGTTAAGCAAGTATTGTAGGGTGAGATTAATCCTGACTAATTCTTCTTTTATAGTTTGTGGAAGGATTCGAGAAACAGTGGGAGCCATCCTGTTTAGATAAACTAAAAAATAATCTAAACTTGCAAGAGTATCATGCTGAGCGTTTTCTTCTCTCTCTCATAATTGCAGCAATCAGGGGACCAGACATAAGTTACAATTAGAGAATATCGATGACTAAATTTTTTACTATATTGACTGGCAAAGGTTTGTCCAGATATCCCTTCCCTATGACAAACTGGACCACCTTCTTACTACTAAAGCCCCTACCGTCCCAGGTCCAGATTCTACCGTCATGGATGGTATCCTTAAGATATCAAAAAAGACTATGCGAATGCCATGTGTCTCATGTTGGTCTCGGTTGATGGTGTATACCAGAGGCAGCACGAGAAGATAGATTTTGTTTCCATCTTCCTCCATAACAAGATTTATATGGAGAGCAACTCGTATCGCAAGATATGAGATCTCGAAATAATTGCTTCAAGCGAGGCTGGCTGTCGGGTCATCTATAATGGACCACGTCCCTACAATGATCAGCTGTATTAAACTGCTCACAGACCTGGAGACCACGTTGGAGAACGAGTCATATGCTGACTTAATTCTACTGTCCCTACCTTCTACTTACGCCTAGGGGAAGAAAGTAATACTTCCAGTTGAGGGCACCCTGAAGGAAATCAGAAAGACATCCGCTCTGCTTATTGGGGAATCTTCTTCTTCTGGATCCAAGGCGAAGGTCAAGGATGAGAAGAAGAAGACCTCCATAAAGCCGATAGGAGATGTCGGTAAGGTAGAGGAAAAGGAAAAGGGCAAAAGTTTCAAGGCTAACAGTAGGGAAGGAAGGATGTTCCTATTGTCACGGGAAAGGACATTGGCAGAAGGAATGCAGGGCTTGGAAAGCCAGAATCCAGGATTCGAAGCATGTTGTGGCTTCGACTTCGGAAGTGTTTGTGATTGAAAACTGTCTGTCAATTAACTCTACTTCCTGGGTACTAGATACCAGATCATGATCTCATATCTGTAAATCATTACAGGCTTTGAGAAACCATAGAGTTATCAGGGCAGGTGATATGACTCTTAGGGTTACTAACAGAATAAGCGTGGACGCTGTATCCGTAAAGGTATATCATCTTGGATTGACAAGTGGGTAGATATTGATTTTACGTAACCGTTTGTGTGTACCTAGTATAGTTTGTAAGCAATGTGGTCTACATCCACCTAAATCAAAGTTTGATTGGTTCAGATACACTAGAGGATAGTATATACGTATTAGATCAAGCTCAGATTTTCAACGTCCATAACAAACTTAAAAGAAAGTCTCCAGAATTATATATGGCTTTCTTATGGCATTATAGACAGGGTCACATCAATGAAACAAGATTGACGAAGTTACATAGAGAGTGATATTTGGATCCGTTCAAATATCAGCCTTATGTAACTTATCAATCATGTCTCATAGGAAAGATGACAAAGACTTCGTTCACTGGGCACGGAGTAAGAGCGAGCGAGCTCTTAGGACTCATACACAGCGAGGTGTGTGGTCCAATGTCTACATATGCACGAAGTGGTTATTTCTATTTCATTACTTTTACGGATGATTTCTCTAGATATGGACATGTTTTCTTGTTGAAACATAGATCCGAGGCCTTTGAGAAATTCCGAGAATATAAGAATGAAGTGGAAAAACAAAACAGGCATAAGTATCAAGACACTGAGATCTGATCGACGTGGTGAATGCTTAAATGCCGAGTTCCTGGGTTATATAAAAGAGAATGGAATTATCTCTCAGCTTACTCCTCCTACACACCAGAACACAACGGTGTATCGGAAAGACGGAATCGAACCCTATTGATTATGGTTGGTTCCATGTTGAGTAAACGCTGAGTTACCACGATCATTCTAAGGTTATGCACTAGAATCAGCTGCATATCTTTTAAATAAGGTTTCTACCAAGACTGTTCCTACCACACCATATCAGATGTGGAGTGGGAAGAAACCCTATCTTCTGTACCTGAAGATATAAGGATGTCCAGCTTTTGTGAAAAAGCAGCATGCGGACAAGTTCGAGGCACGCTCGGTACTATGTAAGTTTGTGGGATACCCAAAGAACCCCAGGGGGTATCTTTTCTATTACGTAGAGGAACAAAAGGTTTTTGTTTCTCGTCATGCCTACTTTTTAGAAAATCGTTTTTTGGAAAAAGGAACTAGTAAGAGCGCAACAGAACTGGTAGAAATTCTAGAACCGCAAGCTATTACTGAAAGTATGATAGAACTAGAGGTTTTCAAAAGAACCGGACATCCCCGCGCTACTTCGCAGGACTAGTAGGCAGTCTTATCCGCCCGAGAGATACTACGGTTTTCTCATAGACAGGAATCGAGAGGATTGCATCATTGTATATGATGAGCCAACTAGCTTCCGGCGAGCCATTCAGAGCGGCGACTCGGTTAAATGGCTGAATGCAATGCGGACCGAAATGGAGTCCATCTAACACTAACAAAGTATGCACTTTGAACATTGGTCCAGAAGGGGTAAAACCCGTAGGTTACAAATGGATCTTCAGAAAGAAGATTGGTGTAGATGGACAGGTTGAAACCTATAAGGCTAGACTTGTTGCAAAAGGTTTTTCGTCAAAAACCTGGTTTAGGACTATAATGAAACCTTTTCTCCTATGGCTATGCTCAAATCCATTCGGACCCTACTTGCCATTGCTACTTTCCATGATTGAGAGTTTTGGCAGATGGTCATATAGACCACTTTTCTAAATGGACATTTGGAAGAGTGTGTCTATATGGATCAACCAGAGGCTTTCAATCAGAGTGGGAGCAGCAGGAAAGTGTGCAAGTTGCTTAAGTCCATTTATAGACTAAAGCAGGCATCGCGGGGTTGGAACATCTGTTTTGATGAAACAGTCAAAGAATTCGACTTTATCAAAAATTCGGATGATCCATGCATTTGTAGTAAGATTGTAGGAAGAACTGTAGGATTCCTCGCCTAGTACATGGATGATATTCTCTTGATAGGAAATAACATTCCTATGCTACAATCAGTCAAAGGATTCTTGTCACTAAGGTTCTCCATGAAAGACCTGGATGATACCAACTACATTCTGGGGATCCAGATCTATCGTGATAGATCAAAGAGGATGATGGGGCTTTCATAGTTAAGGTACATCAACAGCATACTAAAAATATTTAGTATAGAAGATTCTAAAAACGGTAGTCTACCGGGTTGTCATGGAATCACCCTCTCCAAAGAGATGTCTCCCAAGACTGATTTGGAAAGGGCTCGCATATCGATTATATCCTAAGCCTCTGCAGTAGGCTCTATAATGTATGCGATGTTGTGTACCAGACCAGATATTGCTTACGCACTCAGCATGGTAAGCCAGTATCAATCAAACCCAGGGGAGAAGCACTGGATAGAAGTAATGAACGTTCTCAAATACCTGAAAAGGGCTAAGGAGATGTTCTTGGTGTATGGCGGATAAGACCTCCAGATCGAGGCCCTTTGCTGACTCCAGCATCTAGAGTGACAAGGAGGACTCCAAATCCATATCGGGTTATGTCTTTACTCTCAATGGAAGGACGGTCTGTTAGAAGAGCTCCAAACAGGTCACCGTTGCTAACTCAACGATGGAAACAGAGTGTTTCGCTGTATAAGACACCGCAAAAGAGGTAGTCTGGATGAAGAAGTTCTTAACTGAACATCGGGTGGTTCCTTCCATTGTTGGTCCTATACTTTAGTATTGACAACAAATGGCGCTATAGCTTTAGGGAAGGAACCCAGGTCCCATCAGAGATCCAGACATATCTTGAGGCGGTACCATCTGATCAGGGAGATCGTTGATCACCGGGAGATCGAGGTGAGGAGAGTAGATTTGGAGAACAACACTGCAGATCCCCTCACACAGGCTATCTCTCAGACACTGTTCGAGAGGCTATTCGAGATCATTGGTCTGCAATACGCCAATATATAGTCTTAGTGCAAGTGAGAGATTGTTAGTGATATATGCCCTAGAGGCCATTATTGTATCATACTAGTTTGTATATTACTTAATGGAAGCTTGGGGTATACATGGATATAGTAACAATCTTGCTCAAAATGGTAGTATGCTACCTGGTTTGTTTCTATCTCAATATGTGCATGTGTTTCTTTTAACATATTGCTTATACATATTAATAGAGCCCTTAGGATTTTTTCTTGACTACCAGCATTGTGATGGCAGTCACACTAATAGGGCATGGGTAGTCTATAAGCACATCCTTATACAGGTCTCTAGTCGTAGGATTATCGAGACGGGGTATCGATACTCTAGAGTAGACTAGTGTATAGGTTTCTCATCCCAGCAGAGGAGATGGTCTGTCCCACAGCCATTAGTACGTAGTACTGGAGATAGTATGCAGGTGCTCATTAGGTTATGAGTACACTGGACAGGACTCTTCAGGAACTGCAGGTGGTTATTATACCTATCATCGGGTAGCAGTCCCCAGGTGACATGAGTACAGCATAGTCTATTGACTTGATACTGCTACTTCACCTCGAGTGTGTTCCCACTGTACTTTGATTACTACCCTACCACGGCTCAAAGGAGTCATGCAAACAGGTAGTAGTTGGGTGCAGTCCCGAAGCACTTGGAGGCCGTGGAGATTAGATAGGATTCGTCTCTCCCGGTATTGGGGGTTGATATCACGCTGTGTTCGGAAGACCATTACACAAAGTCCTTGGCCAAGGCAAGCGAGATATACTGGTAGGTATTCCAGTAGTTTCTCAGGGTGTTTTGGGCTACTCTCCGACATGACTTATTGCGCTATTAGGGCTCTGACGTTTACCGTCCCCCTTAGCCCGATATGCGATACTCTTAGACGAACAGACCGGACTGTACGGAGATTGTCACAGATAGGCTCAGTAGGAGTTCAGAGAGTTTGGTCATTGGCCTTTTTATCGACATATACCTAGGGGCCATTACTTGCAGCTAGTACCACTTGCGGTCTGTTGTTAAACCCACTGCCAGCGTAGTGTTGAGTCTTTAGAGTCCCACACGGAGGGTTTCCTTGCATCGAGCAAACGATATAGAGGTCGTATGGTTTTACGACAGGGTTCGATCACGTACGTGTACTTGTGCACGGATGATGATTCGGACAGATAATACTAGTGGGCTTTGGTTTAAACCAGATCCTAGTATTATACTGATGGACAGTTTTCGTCTCTTTTGTATTTGTATTTTTCGGAATAGGAATACAGGTATGTATATAAAGATGATGGGCATTTTTGTAAATTGTTCAAAGATACTTCTAGAAGAGACACCTCATAATTGTATTAAACATTTAAGGTTAAATGTTTATTGGATTATGAGTAGAGGAAATGTGGTGTATTTTGCATAAAATTGAGCATGGCTTTTTGTGACACATGTAGGGTTTTCAACCCATGACTCACCAAATTGAAAATGAACCTTATTTCATTTTCAAATATGGATTATTCATGTGAGAGAAGTATATGGTTCAGATTTTATAATGATAGTTAATGCTCTTTTCTTATGCAAACTTTCTCACTAGCATTTTCCTCAATAGTTCTTCTTCTACCTCAAGCCATTCTTGTCTCATGAGTTGAGAATCCTATGGCTATGAGAGACAAACCATTCCATCTATATTCTCTACATCGTCTATGACATCTAGTGTAGCAAACTAGGTCCCCTAGTTACTTCAGTTGAAGTGGGAGCTCGATCTACAGACTCTCGGGTGGATCATCTTCGACATGAGAGGACCGACGAGGAGGCCCGATTCAAACGATCCTTGGAGCCTACGATGACGAGGAGGACAGCGATAAGAAGTCCCGAAGGACATGTATTCATGAGGTAAAAACATCTTTCTGAGTAGTTAATCTCTTGCATGTTTGCTAGTTAGGGTTTAGCAACGATCCTTGAGTTCAAGTCGATGTTGCGATCTTTGTAAAATTCGTTGTTTAAATATTCCGCCTCCCCGCGGACCCGCAGGGTGCGCGACATAGACTTACAGTGGTATCAGAACCTACTAAACCCTTTACAAGCTTGTTAGCAAGTGTTAGTACTTCGATCATCGGAAAAACCGGAAAACGAAACACCAATACCCTAACTTTCTGTCGATTTTTAAAAGTGCCAGAAAAATTATTTCAGATGTACTAAAAATATGTGCAGGGTATTCTAAGATGACAGAAGAAAATTGAACCCATGGATCGCCAAGACGGCAGTGGAAGCGTGGCGGATCGGTCCGTTCCGCCGCGGAGTCGCGGCCGATTCACCTCAATTTTCCTCTGTTATTTCTTATTTTGGGTGTTTTGTGTTCTGGAATATTTTGTTTTTACCCAATGTTTTTTGGTGTGCTGGTTTGCACTTGGGATAGACACGGAAAATATATTTCGATCGAAATTCTAATTTTTCTTGGCTAACCGGATCTTCTGTATTGTTTATATGTGTTTTTAAACTTCAGCTAATTGCTATATATCAGTTAGTTTGAGGTTGCACATATCTGTTGGTTTGTGTATATGAACTTTGTTGGATCGTCGTGGATCAATAGCCGGGGATGTGAGAAGAGAGTTGTTTTTCTTTCATTCGATATAAATTGTAATTTGATGTAATATTATTTTGCGGGGCTTATCCGGGTTGAGCTTGTAGCCACCGTTGTATTATTTCTTTTTACTGTTTTCTGCTCCTAGGATAGACCGAAGGTGGGGTGCATAAACTACCCGATTCTTTGAAGTGCTGAGTGGCCTACTCACTTTGCTGAGGGAGGTTGCTTCTCTTCGAGAATTTGGTGGGTAGTTTGCCGCACCGGTAGGAGTCTGGGGTGGGGTTTGGCTATTCATCACGACCATGAAATCCGTCTTTCGTTACAGGCTTAAACGAAACGCGAAATTCCTAGTATATCCAATATGTTCATATGTGATCTAGAATGCCTATTATTGCATGAGACGAATGATTATATATATGTTATATATTATACGTTGCTTATGTTTTGCATCCGCGCTAGTCCTGACCTAGCTCTGGCATTAGTTAAGTAAACCTAACGGTGTAAGACAGGGCCCGTGGCGAATGCGAATGGCATAAGCGTACGTCATATTTTCGTTTCTCTCTGTAACGATAGGTGTAAATGATGGGACTATATTATTAATGCAAAGTAAACAAACCAAAGTTGAATCGTTGGAACAAATTTTAAAACCACTCGGTTTTTTCAAAACAACAGACTTTTTGCTGAGCTTAAACCACTCCTTTTAAAAGCTATCAAGTTCCTTCGATTAAACCAAGTTCATTACGTTCACGGTTTCGCCAAAATGAGTCGTAGCCCTCCGTCATTTCAGTTGAATATTCAGTAGTATTCAAGTTATGTATTTTGACCTTCGTCAAGGCATAGTGTTTGATAGCTGCTGGATATTCATCTGTAGTATAGATAGATGCGTTATTTTGGGATAGTCGTACTACTATTTTGGCCTTCGTCAATGGTATTTAGGGTGGGTTCAAATTAACCTGGACAATGACGGGCAAAACTTGACATTTGACTTATGATATGTTGTCCTTCGTCAAGGTCATTAGAGCATGAGGCAAAAATCCACATCGGGGGTTTCTAAAGAAACTGAAGCCTGCTGGTACTGCATTCCATTTGGAGTGTGATAATGTTGGTAGGATTCCTTCAGGATTATCACACAATGATATTTGGATCCCGATCCTACAGTGAGTATCTGCTACTCTTCGGGAGATATTTCACTAACACAATCAATGTTATAAACCAAGTAGGTGTAACAACCCTAATTTCACTAACACTTTTTCCTATACAAATTTTTAAATTGTTTTTTTTTCCAAAATCCTTAAAGGGGTATTTATTGCCTGAGCATAAGACTTAAGTAATTGATTATCAATTTAATTACAAGAAGGAGCTTGTAGCTCATTGGTAATATCTTGCACTGCTGAACCAAGCCACCAGAGTTCAAATCTTATGCCCCACATTATTTTTAATATTTATTTTGTTTTAAATTTTTCTTCAATGTTGTGTCTCTTCATCTTATAAACCCCCTTGTACACTTCAAATTCCTAGATCGGTTTCAGAGACCTTTGAAATCCCTATTTACACCATTTTAATGATTTTTTAATACATTTTTACATTAAAACCTTTCATATACCCTATTTACTCCAACTTTTAATGATTTTATACATTTTTACATTTTTATTTAAAAACCCTTCACCTACCCTACCCTATAAATACACCCCCTCCCCTCTACCCTCTCATCCCAAAAATTCTAAGCTCACTCTTTCAAAATTTTCCAAGAGTTGTGTACTTTGAAAACAAGTTCGCGGCGAAGCTCCGACGAGATTCCGGCGGGAATTCCGGCGACGTTTTTAGAAACAACCGGCGACGAAGCAACTCCTCGGCAACTTCTTTAGTTCCCCTATACTCTTTAGTATAGATCGAAACCCGTAAGTCCCATTCTATCTCCTTTTCTATTTCTCAAAAATACGAAATTACGAAACCCGACGGAATCGGAACAAATCCGATTTCCGATTTGGTTTTCTATAAAATTTCACTTCTAATCAATTCAAACATGTCTAAACATATTTATCATGATTATTAAACTTGTAAAAATCAATTTGAATAAGTTTTCACATATGAAATGATAACCTTTTTAACTTACCGTATTTTTTTCACTTTAATACCATCATATTTCAATTTCACATTTAACCTGTTAACATTGCTATACCTTAAAATAGATAACGAGGTAATTACCTACCTCCTCACACACACATATACAACCATAATACGCTATCTTGAAAACTCCTAATACGATAAAACAAGATTTTACATTAAAATACCATTTCCTTAATAAAACCTTTTATAAAAGTTTAGGTTTGATACATTTGTTTAAATAATATCTTTAATAGTAAAAATACGATAAGTTGTGGATATCGATCATTTATCTAAACCTGACTTTGTGGTGTCTAGGCAAGTGTGTCTAAGGCAAGTGGTTACTTAATTAGGGCCACTACTTGTAGTGGAGAGCCTCCCACTTACCTGGCACTAACCTGGCCGCAATTGGCGATGAAGAAGCGATGAAGAGGCTTCTAACGACTTGTCGTTTAGACCTTTTAGAAATAGGCTAGTTGGCTTAGGAAACCCTAGAATCTAAAATACAGAAAATTACACTTTGCAAATAAATACCTTTTACTTTATAAAACCGTTTTCTAAAGGATTAGTATTTTACAATCTTTGCAAAGCGCCGCTACAACCCATCTTTGGGGAACCCGTTCGGGATCGTGCGGTTTATCACGCACTCTCGGGCTAGTAGTACGAGATTCAGACCTCCGCAAGGAGCATTCGGTCTCGAAAGGTTTAAAATACGACATCTTAAGAAAATGAGATTTTTGGAATATAAAATATTTATTAAAACTATTTTTGTATAAATATATGTATATTTATCATTTAAATATCTATTTTATTATAATATAAATATTCCACCTTTTTCTAAAAATCACAAGAATAAATTTTACACTAAAACACCATGAACTTCAAATAAATCAATATTACAGATAAATACCCTTATTTATAAAACTAGGATATTTTCACTAGAAATGTCACAACATAAAATCCACCCTCATTACAACTCTAAAGACGAACAATAAATACTTGAGGTGTATTTTGAAAAGTATATAAAAGTATTTTTACATAAAACCCCTCAAGTTTTATTAATTACCCTAAGGACCTTAGCAGTTATAAGATTTCGATTCATATTTCTAATTGTCTGACTCGGGTTTGAGTCTGATTAATCTGACTTGAATATAATTCAAGTTAATTTATAATCTACAAGTTTCCACTTCAATATGAACTCATGAATTCATGAATCCAATATCAATCTATACATCTTGACTGAACCGAACCATGGATATACCTATTCCTTTTACATGATTCTCAGTTATTCCATTTACATGACTCTATGGTTACAACCGCTTACTGATATCATGGTTTCGGTCAGTCAATCAATCTTACAATCAATACAATTTACAAGATAACAATACAAACAAGACATCGCGGGGTTTAAGGGGTAGACTGGTACGGAATATGTTAAAGGTGGTACGAGGTGGTCACTTAAGACATAATTACATCCATGCCGTTGTTCCGTGGTATTATCGACGGAGCCTTGTACTACAGGTTACCAAGGTCCCCGGTGTAAGTGGGACTCCCCTCGTATACACTGGCATCTTCTGTACCAGGCTACAAACAACAGCGTTAATACAACATTACAATATTATAATACAACATTAAAAGCTGCTCTCTCTCTCTCTCTCTCTTACTCTCTATCTATTTCTCCCTTATCTTTGGGACTTACCGAGCGACCTGTTCGCTGACGACATTCTATTTCTTTCTTCTTTGAATGTCGTCAGGTGGTTTGGACCCGGCGGAGATCGAGCCATCTCAAGAAGACTTGGAGCAGTTTACCGAAGACCCTGCACTTTAGTTTCATTGTACATTTCCTTTCTGTACTTTTCATTCCTGTTATGCCACGGTTTTGGTATCTTTTTATTTCAGTTGTATTTCCTTTTATATATTGTACAAAGAATGTTAATAAATAAAAGTTGCTGTTCCTTTTATATCTTGTCTCTTGTGTACTTATTTTATATTGCTTAGATACGCTTAGCGTATGTACTTCTGAGTATATACGTAGCGGACCTCATCGCGTCTCCTTCGCCGTACACTAGGAAGCGGGGCGTGACAGGTTTTGTTGGTGGCCCATGCAGGTCCGAGCTGTATGGAACCCTAAGCAATATAAAACACAAGAACCAGCAACTAAAACATTCTTTACAATCATGTTCCTTGAATCCCATCATTTCTTATTCTTTGAATCATATACCTTGAATCTGTCCTAACCCAAAATTCTCCCACCTCTTTTACAATTTTACCAAAACCTTCGCATTCTTTCATTTCTTCACACATTCTTCACATTTTTAAAACCCTTGCACCACCTTGTTATTTTTCACATACTGTCAGTACACCAGCACCAAACGTTTCTTGGATTTGTTACACTTTCCTTTTACAAATTTCGAGGACGAAATTTTTATAAGGAGGGTAGAATGTAACAAACCTAATTTTCTTATATACTTTTTCCTATACAAATTTTTAAATTGTTTTTTTTTCAAAATCCTTAAAGGGGTATTTATTGCCTGAGCACAAGACTTAAGTAATTGATTAGCAATTTAATTACAAGAAGGAGCTTGTAGCTCATTGGTAATATCTTGTACTGCTGAACCAAGCCACCAGAGTTCAAATCCCATACCCCACATTATTTTTAATATTTATTTTGTTTTAAATTTTTCTTCAATGTTGTGTCTCTTCATCTTCTAAACCCCCTTGTACACTTCAAATTCTTAGATCGGTTTCAGAGACCTTTGAAATCCCCATTTACTCTATTTTAATGATTTTTTAATACATTTTTACATTAAAACCTTTCATATACCCTATTTACTCCAACTTTTAATGATTTTATACATTTTTACATTTTTATTTAAACACCCTACCCCTAGCCTACCTAATAAATACACCCTCTCCCCTCTACCCTCTCATCCCAAAAATCCTAAGCTCACTCTCTCAAAATTTTTCAAGAGTTATGTACTTTGAAAACAAGTTCGCGGCGAAGCTCCGACGAGATTCCGGCGGGAATTCCGGCAACATTTTTAGAAACAACCGGCGATGAAGCAACGCCTTGGCAACTTTTTTAGTTCCCCTATACCCTTTAGTATAGATCGAAACCCGTAAGTCCCATTCTATCTCCTTTTCTATTTCTCAAAAATACGAAATTATGAAACCCGACGGAATCGGAACAAATCCGATTTCCGATTCGGTTTTCTATAAAATTTCACTTCTAATCAATTCAAACATGTCTAAACATCTTTATCATGATTATTAAACTTGTAAAAATCAATTTGAATATGTTTTCACACATGAAATGATAACCTTTTTAACTTACCGTATTTTTTTCACTTTAATACCATCATCTTTCAATTTCGCATTTAACCCGTTAACATTGCTATACCTTAAAATAGATCACGAGGTAATTACCTACCTCCTCACACACACATATGCAACCATAATACGCTATCTTGCAAACTCCTAATACGATAAAACAAGATTTTACATTAAAATACAATTTCCTTAATAAAACCTTTTATAAAAGTTTAGGTTTGATAAATTTGTTTAAACAATATCATTAATAAAAAAAATACGATAAGTTATGGACATCGATCGTTTATCTAAACCTGACTTTGTGGTATCTAGGCAAGTGTGTCTAACGCAAGTGGCTACTTAATTAGGGCCACTACTTGTAGTGGAGAGCCTCCCACTTACCTGGCACTTACCTGGCCGCAATTGGCGGTGAAGAGGCGATTTGAGGCTTCTAACGACTTGTCGTTTAGACCTTTTAGAAATAGGCTAGTTGGTTTAGGAAACCCTAGAATCTAAAATACAGAAAATTACACTTTGCAAATAAATAACTTTTACTTTATAAAACCGTTTTCTAATGGATTAGTATTTTACAATCTTTGCAAAACGCCGCTACAACCCATCTTTGGGGAACCCGTTCGGGATCGTGCGGTTTATCGCGCACCCTCGGGCTAGTAGTGCGAGATTCAGACTTCCGCAAGGAGCATTCGGTCTCGAAAGGTTTAAAATACGACATCTTAAGAAAATGAGATTTTTGGAAAATAAAATATTTATTAAAACTATTTTTGTATAAATATATGTATATTTATTATTTAAATATCTATTTTATTATAATATAAATATTCCACCTTTTTCTAAAAATCACAAGAATAAATTTTACACTAAAACACCATGAAGTTCAAATAAATCAATATTACAAATAAATACTCTTATTTATAAAACTAGGATATTTTCACTAGAAATGTCACAACATAAAATCCACTCTCATTATAACTCTAAAGACGAACAATAAATACTTGAGGTGTATTTTGAAAAGTATATAAAAGTATTTTTACATAAAACCCCCTCAAGTTTTATAAATTACCCTCAGGACCTTAGCAATTATAAGACTTCGGTTCACATTTCTAATTGTCTGACTCGGGTTTGAGTCTGATTAATCTGACTTGAATATGATTCAAGTTAATTTATAATCTATAAGTTTCCACTTCAATATAAACTCATGAATTCATGAATCCAATAACAATCTATACATCTTGACTGAACCGAACCATGGATATACCTATTCCTTTTACATGATTCTCAGTTATTCCATTTACATGACTCTATGGTTACAACCGCTTACTGATATCATGGTTTCGCTCAGTCAATCAATCATACAATCAATACAATTTACAAGATAACAATACAAACAAGACATCGCGGGGTTTAAGGGGTAGACTGGTACGGAATATGTTAAAGGTGGCACGGGGTGGTCACTTAAGACGTAATTACATCCATGATGTTGTTCCGTGCTATTATCGACGGAGCCTTGTACTACAGGTTACCAAGGTCCCCGGTGTAAGTAGGACTCCCCTCGTATACACTGGCATTTTCTATACCAGGCTACAAACAACAGCGTTAATACAACATTACAATATTATAATACAACATTAAAAGCTACTCTCTCTCTCTCTCTTACTCTCTGTCCATTTCTCCCTTATCTTTGGGAATTACCGAGCGACCTGTTCGCTGACGACATTCTATTTCTTTCTTCTTTGAATGTCTTCAGGTGGTTTGGACCCGGCGGAGATCGAGCCATCTCAAGAAGACTTGGAGCAGTTTACCGAAGACCCTGCACTTTAGTTTCATTGTACACTTTTCCTTTCTGTACTTTTCATTTCCTGTTATGCCACTGTTTTGGCATCTTTTTATTTCAGTTGTATTTCCTTTCATGTATTGTACAAAGAATGTTAATAAATAAAAGTTGTTGTTCCTTTTATATCTTGTCTCTTGTGTACTTATTTTATATTGCTTAGATACGTTTAGCGTATGTACTTCTGAGTATATACGTAGCGTAGCTCGTCGCGTCTCCTTCGCCGTACACTGGGAAGCGGGGCATGACAGTAGGTGTCTAGAACGGTGTTAGCGGGGATACGCCTCCAGGGTAAAGAGGTTATATAATTATGGAACTTCGTGAAAGCGTTGGAAAACCTCCCTCGAAATACCAACACCGGCCTGGCTGAAAGATTAAGCAAATATTGTAGGGTGAGATTAATGCTGACTAATTCTTCTTTTATGGTTTGAGGAAGGATTCGAGAAAAAGTGGGAGCCATCCTGTTTAGATAAACTAAAAACCAATCTAAACTTGCAAGAGCATCATGCTGAGTGTTTTCTTCTCTCTTTCTTAATTACAGCAACCAGGTGACCAGACATATGTTACAATTAGATAATATCGATGACTGAATTTTTTAATAAATTGACTGGCAAAGGTTTATCCAGATATACATTCCCTATGACAAACTGGACCACCTTCTTACTACTAAAACCTCTGCCGTCCCAGATCCAGATTCCACCATCACGGATGGTATCCGTAAGACATCGGAAAAAGACTGTGCGTATGCCAAGTGCCTCGTGTTGGCCTCAGTTGATGGTGTATACCAGAGGCAGCACGTGAAGATGGACTTTGTTTCCATCTTCTTCCATAACAAGATTTATATGAAGAGCAATCTCGTATCGTAAGTTATGAGAACTCGAAGGAATTGCTTCAAGAGAGGTTGGCTGTCGTGTCATCTATAGGAGACCACGTCCCTATAATGATCAGCTGTATTAAACAACTCACGGATCTGGAGACCGCGTTGGAAAACGAGTCGTATGCTGACTTAATTCTATTGTCCCTGCCTTCTAGTTACACCCAGGGGAAGAAAGTAATACTTCCAGTTGAGGGCACCCTAAAGGAAACCTGGGAGACACCCACTCTTCTTATTGGGGAATCTTCCTCTTCTAGATCCAAGGCGAAGGCCAAGGATGAGAAGAAGAAGACCTCCACAAAGCCGATAGGAGGTGTCAGTAAGGTATAGGAAAAGGGAAGGGCAAAAGTTTCAGGGATAATAGTAGCGAAGGACAGCGACAAGGTGGCTCGATCCAAACGATCCTTGGAGCCTACGATGACGAGGAGGACAACGACAAGAAGACCCGAAGGACATGTATTCATGAGGTAAAAACTTCTTTTCGAGTAGTTAACCTCTTGCATGTTTGCTAGTCAGGGTTTAGCAACGATCCTTGAGTTCAAGTCGGTGTTGCGATATTTGTAAAATTCGTTTTTTAAATATTCTGCCTCCCCGTGGACCCGCGGGGTGCGCGACATAGACTTACAAGCATTAGTGGTCTCTTGACCTTGAGAACCATTTAAAAGAGGACATTCTTCCGAAAGGTGGAAATAGTCTTGACAGTTAAGACAACGAGAGTGTTAACTGACTTGAGTAACGGGAGTGGGATTAATTGATAGCTTTACTATTGATTTCTGAATGGCAGCCAACTGGGCTTTCATTTCAATTGTAGCTTCAACCATGTGAATCACACCCTTAAAATTAGTTGACCCTCTCTCAATAAAACACTCCCACTGCATGGTCTTATCGAACAATTCTTCTAAAAATTCCCATACCCCATCCTCTTTCTTCATCATAAAATCCCCTTGACACATGAACTCAATCATAAACTTGGATTTCATGCCATCTTAGACTATTTGACATAGCTCCTACTTAGTTATACCATGATGGGGGCATTTTATGAGAAGATTCTAGAAATGTTCGAAATACTTCCAAAAATATTCTCTCTGTTTTTATGAAAACGTCCTAATTTCATTACTGAATTTAGCGGTTTTAAAATGCGAGTAGAATTTTTTAAGGAAAGTTTTAGTAATCTCCTTCCATGTACGAATAGTGTTGGCCGGCACACTGTATAGCCAATGCTTAGCTTTATTAGTGAGGGCAAATGCTATTAGTCTAACTTTTACAGCATCTTGATTTAACTACTTCAATTTGAATAATTTGCATAAATTCTCAAATTATCTTATAAAGACATAGGTGTCTTCCAATTCTAGACCATAGAATTTAGGAAGTGAGTTTTTGAAAGCAAATTTAATTTCATAGTCACCGGCAGCTAACGGTAAAATTATACAAAATGGCAGTGATGTGTGGACAGGATATTATCTAGCCTGTAGGGTTGGTGTAGTGGGGACAAGCTCAGCCATTGGATCTACAAAATCGAAATGAGTCAAATGGTTTGTTTCGTCTTGGCCCTACACGTGCATACACCATACGCAAAAAGATTTTTTTTGCTTTTTTATGCAAAACTAAACTAGAGATTCTAACAAATCACCAATACAGTGCGCAAACAAATCTAGATGTAAGGTTACCTAGGTCAAGTTACTAGACCCGCTCCTAACTGCCAAGAGACAAATTGCGGGATAGATTCTCTAACAGCTCTTTAACAATTTTGAGGCCAGATCAGAGTCAGTTAAGTGGGAGGGTTTCTCTATACGAATCACCGAAATAGCGGGCCTTAATTAAATAACCACAACTAGTCACACATTACTAGACACCTCAAAATTGAATCGGATAACTGTTAAATTACGTACAATCTCCTCTTGTCCTATTGAGCATGATAAGTCCTTAGGGGCTGAGTCCAGATATTTTTTAAATTACTGTAGGTCAATGCGGATGCTTAGTTGTGATTTGTGGGGCTTTAAAGGGTGATGAGATCCCCACCTAATCTAAATTTGGGTTGTTGGCCCTCAGAATCTTTTTTAAATTTGCAATGCAATCTAAAACAACCAAAGATGTAAAATATAAGCTACTTTTTTTTAAATGGCACAAAAAATCCTGCAAAAATCTGTTTGTTGGAATAAAATCGAGATTTTGGTAAGAACGAGATCTTACCTAGATTTGCCTCTTGTTCGTCTTGATCTTCTCTTCCAATAAGTTCTTCTTGATTTCTGAAATTTTAAACAGAAATTTTGCAGAATAAAATGCACTAAAAGAAATCTAATCTAATTTACAACTAAAATCTAAAAGTAAAATTTAAATGCAATTAAACTTCACCTCCCTGGCAATAACGCTAAAAACTTTTGAGAGATCAACTACTTATAAGTTCTCTATTATTTTAAATAAAAATGTTTAGTTTATTTTTAACCATATTTAGCTAAACTTTGCCTCTAGGGTTTTGGTTTGTGATCTATTGTGGTGTGTATTTCAATTGTTCTTTTATTCTTACTTTAATATGAATATCTATTCTGAGCTATGTTATTCTCTCTTTGTTCTTAATCTAAAATTCTAATTTTTTCAAAGAAAAATTGACGCCTTTAAGTAAGAATTAGGGATATATAAGAAACCGAGAAACTAATTAGGTTCATGATAGTTGACACCTAGAAATCTAATTAGGGACAATAAAGATAACTATAAATCATAGATATTCAAACTGGTTATTAATTTGATCTAGGAGAAAATGTAAAATATGGTAGTTATACTTTCTAGACCTAAAAATACACATAGACGGTTAAATCTAAGTTAAATCTAGCTAACTAGAATTAGTGTTTTAATTAAATCTAAATAATATAATATAATTGATGGGATAAAATTAAATCAAATAATTTATTCTATACTTTTATGCTATCAATAGATCGTTAATTAAATCTAGGAAAAAGAATATAACTTTTTTAATATAAACCACCACATTAGAAAACCAATTCAAAAACCGTCGATTTTCTTTTTATTATAAAAAAACAACCTTTTTAACTTAGTTTAAAAGTAGTTAATACAACTCTCTGTAGAAACGATCCTCAAGTACGACTTCGATAAATTGTATACTTGCGGTTAAATTTGGAGATAAAAAACCCCTATCAAGTTTTTGACGCCGTTGCTGGGGATCTCCGATTTGTTCCCAAATTTGGTATATGATTAGAGAGATTTATTTGTTGCTTTTAATTTAATTTGGTCACTCCATCTGATTTGTTGTTATGATAATTGATTCACCTCTATTGTTGCAACCTTTAATGATATTTCCAAATTTATTCCAAATTTGCAAATTATCCTTTTGATTTCCTGGATAATTCCCTTAATTCTCCATCATACGCAAGTAATGCACATTTTAGGACAATTTTCCATCTTTTTGCATCCAAGTCCTGTTATCTGTAATAATTCACAAAAGATACCCAGAACAACATAATATATGACAATAAAATGACAAATGGGTTAGAAAAATATGCAATAAATTACACCTATCATACTTGAAGGGTACAGTGATGAAAACTGGATAGCCAAGAACTTATGAAGCAATGGCTGTACAGGGTATGTATTTACCCTAGGTGGCGGCTGAAAGTGAGTCTTAGCACCTCTACTAGGTTTATACAAGTATCAAGTATGCAATTTTAAAAATTTTAGAGGTCTAAGCTACACTAACCTAGAATTGAACTAGAGAATTAGGGTTTTAGTATAAGCAAACAAGTTCTATACTAACTGATAAGGGAATACAACCTTTGTAGACCGGTCCTTCACTTCTAAAGATCTAAGTAGTAGTCCCTAGAACTCTTTTTAGGCTCCACTTGAAGAAAAGAATAATCTTGCTTCGTTGACTTCAAAGTCGAAGATGATCCACCCTGAAGTTTCTCACACTCAAGCTGTCTCTTCACTAATCAAGGTATTAGTGAAGCAAACAACCTAAACTAAAGGGCTTGTAAAGTGTAGGTTGATGAAGTAGGAATTTTGCTCACTATAGAAATAATTTTCTCTTTCTTTTTTCAACTCAAGAAAAACCCTAGAAAGCTCTTAAGAGGATGAAGAAGAACATGGATGTGTGTTAGAGTTAACCATGAGTTAGAGATAAGGAATGGGGTTAATAAATATTTTAGAGAAAAATAAAATTAAGGAATGAGTCATGGCTTCTCAAAGCTTCTCAAAGCATCCAAAGCCATTACTCATTTTCTTTTAATTTTGTATTTACTTAAAAATAAATTACCCCATTATCCTTAGCTCTAGTGTGAATCTCATACACCCATGTTCAATGTATCATCTTCCATGATACAAAATCATTTTATATATAAATATACATACATTCATATATATAAATATACATACATACATACATACATATATATATATATATATATACGTAGATATATATATATATATATATATATATATATATATCTCCATATACATATACATACATATACATATACATATACATACATATATACATATACATATACATACATACATACATACATACATACATATATATATATATATATAAAGAGAAGAGAAGAAAATCTTTAGTGTGCACAATATTAATTAATATATAAATATATCAAATATAAATAAACATTAAATTATTAAATCAATACTTGATTCAATAATCCAGTTATATCATATATAACCGACTAATATCATATTTATATGTATATGACATTATCAAATCAACACTTAATTCAATAACCCAGTTATATCACATATAACCGACAATCATTCGATATTCGATATTAAATCAACACTTGATTCAACAATCCGGTCATATCATATATAACCGGCCAATATCAAATGCATATACATAAATCAAATTATCGAATCAACGCTTGATTCAATAATCCGGTTATATCAGATATAAACTAATCGATATCAAATATCGTGAGATTAGAATACAGTTTCACATACTCGTATTTAATCAAGCTTCCGCACATATCACCATATGTTCCCTACTTCGTTTCGCTTGAGCTAGGAAACCTCTGTGTGGGACTCTGAAGACTCGTCAATATGCCAGCGGTAGGTACTGATCATATCAGACACCCACAAACCATCAGCTATACTAGCTGGACGTAACGGCTATCCAAGTATTGAGCGAATAGAAGATCAACAAGCAAACTTGTCCAAACTCCCATAAAGCCTATAAGTAACACTTATCGTATAGTCCGGTCTCTTCATCTGATATGTCGCATATCGACTCTGGGGTGGAATCGTCTGACCCCAGTAACTTGATAAGTCATGCCAATGTGTGGTCTATAAACATTCGAGAAACTGCTGATAATACTTACCAGTAAATTTCATCAGTCCTGGCCAGGGACTTGCTGTTATAGCCAATCGACCATAGCGCAACATCAACTGCCTATACCGGGAGAGACGAAACCCCTCCTATCGCTCATTGCCTCCATGTGACTCGAGACTGTACCCAAAATTCACCTGTTTGTACGACTCCTTTGAGCCATGGTAAGGAGGAAATCAAAGCACAGTAGGAACCACACAAGACTCTATGATAATCTTGGGTCTACAGACTAACCTGTACAAGTGTCACCAGAAAACTGCTATCTGACGATAGGTATGGTACCGTCTAGAAGTTCTCGGCAAGTCATGTTCGGTGTACCCACTCTCTAATGAGCACATGTGTACAATCTTTGATGTCAAACACCAATGGTTGTGGGATCAACCATCGCCCCATACAAGGTCAAGAAACGTACACACTAGTCTACTCTGGAATATCGATGCCCTGTCTCGATATCCCCTCGACTAGGAACTGTTAAATGATGTACTTGTGGACTACACAACCCCCACTAGTATGATCTGCATCATAGCCCTGGTAGTCAAGCCTACATCCTTAGGGATTTATCAACGTGTAACAAAAAGACGGTATAATAATACAAGCATACATGTTAAGATAAAGAGCAATGGGATAACATACTATCATGTCGAGTAAGAAAGTCCTCTATATATATGTTCAAGCATCCACTATAATATACAATAATGGACTCGAGAGCATACATATTCTTAACAATCTCCCACTTGCACTAAGGCCAGTTGTTTTAGTATCTCATACCTAACATCCCAAAAAGTCTCTCAAACTGAGTTTGGGTGAGGGCCTTCGTGAATGGATCCGCTGTGTTTTTCTTCGTATCAACTCTCATAACCTCGATCTCCCATCGATTAAGTATCTCCTGGATCAAGTGATACCTCCTAAGAATATATCTGGATCTCTGATAGGACCGGGGTTCCTTGGCTAAAGCTACAGCTCTATTGTTATCACAATACAAGGGTATTGGATCTATATTGGATGGAACCACACCAAGTTCAGCAATGATCTTCTTCATCCAGACAGCCTCTTTGGTAGCATCATTGGAAGCGATGTATTCAGCCTCCATCGTCGAGTCCGTCGCGGTATCTTTCTTGGAACTCTTCTAACATACCGCCCCTCTATTGAGGGCGAAGACAAAAACCGAGACCGACTTATTGTCGTCCATATCACTCTGGAAGATCGAATCGGTAAAGGACTCCACCTGGAGTTCTCCATTACCATACACCCAAAACATTTCTGTGGTCCTTCTTAAGTACTTAAGAATGTTCTTCGCAGCTGTCCAGGGCTTCTCCTCTGGGTCTGATTGATATCTGCTTACAACACTAAGTGCGTAAGCTACATACGGTATATTGGGTTACTTAGCGCGGCAGCAAGGTTCCGGGTGGGATCGTCCATGCCTTTTTCAAATTTTTGCCGTTCTAAAGAACCCTAACCCTAAAATCTTAACTAAAGATTTAAACAATAAGCATGGAAACATCTTTGCAAGTATTGTGAATGAGGAATACAACCTTTGTAGACCGGTCCTTCACTTCTAAAGCTCTGTGTAGTAGCCCCTTCGCTGCAAGTAGTGATCTCCCGAACTCTAATATGGGTTCCCTTGGATAAATGAACAAACTTGCACAAAGTCTTCGAGGTCGAAGATGATCTATGTCGAGGACACTCAAGCTCACGCTACCTCTTCACTAATATGTGAATTAGTGAAGCAAACACCCTAAACTAAATGGATAATAGTAGAGGATGATGAAGTAGAAAATGGGCTCTCTTTAGTTTTCTTTTTCTCACAATATTTTCTCACTTAGAAAAAAGCTAGCAATATTTTTCTCATGAAGAAGAAGATGAAGAATGAAGAAGAGAGAATGAACTCATGAGGTGAGAATAGTAACCAAGGGTGAGTTAGTGTCATACACTAACCCATGTAGAGAATAAACCATGGGTTAACAATAATAGTTGAGTTAATAAATATTTTCAAGTAAAACAAAATGAGTAGACTTGGTCAATGGTTCACAAGCTTCTACAAGCTTGAACCATGTGACTAATTACCATTAATTTTGATTTACTTTAAATAAATAAAACCCTCACATTATTATAAGCATGGTGTAAGTCTCATACACCCATGAAGCATGTGGCATCAAGCATGACACATAATAATGTACATTAATATATATCACATATATACTAAGTGTACGCAAGTGAGAAAAGAAATACTTAGTGAGCAAATATTAGTTAATGTAAGTTAATATATCAAATATATAATTATACATTAAATCATCAGATCAACACTTGATTTAATAATCCGGCTATATCATATACAACCGACTAATATCATATGAATCAACTTATCGCATCAATACTTGATCCGATAACCTGGCTATATCATATATAACAGACCGATATCACATATCGCGAGAATAGAATATGGTATCACATACGCGCATTAATCTCGGTCCCGCACATATCACATATGTGCTCCTACTTCGTTTCGCATGAACCAGGAAACCTCTGTGTAGGACTCTAAAGTCTCGTCAATACGCCGACAGTAGGTGATGATCATATCAAACACCTGCAAGCCGCAAACGGTCTGCTAAACGTAACGGCTGTTCAGACCAGAATATTGCATTATTATATGCCCCATTCTTATTCTTTTTATAAATAAATAGGTACTTTTGACGCATGTCTGCTACATGTTACAGGTTACAGGTTCTTGGACAGAAAACAGTGCAAACGATGTAAAGATGATGAAAATGTGGACTTTTACCAACAAACAGAGAGTCTTGATCAAGCCTACATAAGGAACAATTCACAAAGCAAGATTCAAGACATCGACTCAAAGCGAACGGTTAAAAAGCCATTGCAAATTGTTCACTGAAGGTCTGGAACCAACCGAGAAGCCCAAATGGAAAAAGACATATAGAAACATGAAGACAAAGTTACCAGGAGCCCACAGCAGAAACTGCAAAGCCCAATCACTCCTTTTGGCCGCGGAACCGCGGCCAAACAGGGCCTTGGGCCGCGGTTCCGCGGCCAGATTAAGGAAATAAAAAAATAGATTTTTGCCATATTGTGTTGGTGGCGTTGACTAGTCAACCTAGGGCTATTTTTGTAAATTTATACATGCGGTTCAAGATGTAACCTAGGGTTTCTATTTCCTATAAATAGAACTCTAAAGCTTGTAATTTCTTATGCCTCCCTTTAATGAATAAAATTTAGAAATCTTTTGGAGAGCATCGATGTTTCTTCTCCATTCAGAAATTCAGATCTGACAACCCTGCATGGATGATTGGAGGGATGCATCTGTAAGTGATTTAATTTCTTGCCTTAGTGTAGATTTAAATTCCTTGCCTTAGGTAGATTTAATTTCATACCCTAGGAACTTGTTTAGGGTTTAGCTTTTGGGAAGGATTTTGAGAGATGAGATCTCTCATCCTTTTCTTACCCACCAAATATTTACAATAGGGCTCCATGCATACATGCACATACCGCTCCCTACGGCACTCTATCCCTCGAGGTAGCGGTGATACCGTAGTATAAAGGCCCGGGTGTGATGTTTTCCATGGAGGTTAGGGTAAGGATCTCTAAAGGAAGGACAAGAACCTAGAGGAAGGAACACCTTTCCGAACGGATCTAATCCACTTTATTGATAATTACCATAACTCTTCATAGATCTTCATTCGGGTATTGAAAGCGGTGAGATTTAATTACATTTCCAAACCATCCCTAAACCTAGCCCTAGCAAGAGTAGATCTAGATAATTGCCCTAGGTTAATTAGGTTTTTAGATTTAATAATCAACCGAACACCCTTCGGAATTAACTCATAAGAACGAATCGGAAATTCACAAAATCCCTGTGGACCGACCCGTACTCACCGGCTAGCTGCAAAGCGACGCCGTTCTTGATTGCGGTTACAAATATTTTTGATCTATTTTTTAGAAAGCGCAAGCACGCTGAATCACTCAATCAAATGGCGCCATTGCCGGGGATGGCGTAGAAATTTCCTTTTCGCAATTTCGGGTTAATCTTAAAATTAAAAAATTATAAAAATCTGAAAAAATCAAAAAAATTTAAAAATATATCATCTGTTATTTTTGGAAAGGGTACTTTGTTGTTTGAATCTTGCAGGATATACAATCGAGACGGTTTTGGAAATTTCCAGAAAGCGAAACAAGAAGAACCGCGGAGATCTGGGGGAGAAGAAAAAAAAAACTGCCGAACCGCCTGAACCGCCGCCGGAACCGCCTTTAGGCAGCGGAACCGCCACGGCCTGGTCGATTCAGGGCCAGAAAAAAGGGCAGAAGCGCGGTAAAAAAAAAAAAACAGTTCTGCCACTGCAAATTTCTGTGAGTTTTCTCTCTCCTCCTCTGCAAATCTTGATATATCTTCTGTAAATTTGCCTGCAGGATTTCTTTACGCTCAAATTTTTTTTTCCCTTCCAAATAACGATCTTGTGCAGGATTTTTGTGCCTTGCTTGAAATGAAATTAGACTGCAAGTAATATTTTGCTGTTGCATATCTTTTCTATAAAATATTTTGCTGTTGCATATCTTTTCTCTAAAATCTTTTTGCAACAAAATTTTTCCAAATAAAGAGAAAAATAATGAAAATAAAAAGGACAAATATTTTATAGAAACTTGCAAAATTTTTAGCCGCAAATAAATCCTTGCACACAATAAACTTTCCTTCTTGTCACCCTTCTTCTTCTAACATGGGTACTCCACATAAAAAATCATTAGCCGAACTTTGGTATCCCGAACCTAATTTTGCGTCATATGTTAATTTGTTCGGTCAATTTAAAAACGATCCTTCCTTACCAAAAATTTCGTTGAAAGATCAAATAGAGGCGTCTAGGAGAAACAGTTTGACTTGTCAACCCACTTTGTGTCAACCGAGTCAACCTTTAGAACCTACATATGTTGATACCACTTCTTCAAGTCCTTCTGTCACTCCTAGGCCGATGTCCATTGCTGAGCATATTGCTCAATCTCGCAGTCGATCTTTCACCCCTCTCCACTCATCTAGTTTTAGGGATCCGCACGATTATTCACCTTCTTACCCATATGTTGACCCTACCCCTATCTTACCACCCACTTCCTACCAGTCATACCCGACCTTCCCACCTTCACTAGACACTGTTTCGACACAGCCATTAGGGAGTTTCACATATCCAACCAATTTTGAATCTTTTACTGAAACCCCCTCACCACCTAAGTCTAGTTTGGAAGAGTCGTTGGAGGCTTATATTGCTGCAACAAACAAAATGGTGAGAAATGTGGAAGCGTCCATGGCCACCCTTATGCAACCGAGTGAACCTGTAGCTAGTTTCCCACTAGCTCCAAATTTTTCAATGTATGAGGAGGCGGTTGGATAGAGTGAGAATGAGAGAGGATTTCCAAATCAAACCTACCCATACCCAATTGAAGCCCACAACTCTTGTTTTCCATTGATTGCCCTAAATAGTTCACCTGTTGAAAATAAAAATGAGTTGTGTGATTTTGTAGTGCTTGATTTTCCAAATTGTGAAGAACCCCTTTCGAGTGAAACCGCACCTAATCCGTTTGACCTTTACACTTCCACTCTAGAACCTAAATCGATAGATATCCATGCTTTTGATGAGGTGTCTAAAGAAATTGATTTTCACTTGATTGAGGATATAGACGCCGGGAATATTTCGGATGATGAACATGTCGATTTGCTTGAAATTTTATGTTCAAATCATCATCCTGAGTTATTAAATGTTTCTCCCGAATCTCATATGCGTCTAGATTTTGATGATAATGGCATGGATGACTTGAATATTGAGGATAGTATCGAGAAGAGTCTTGAGGATAATATTGAGATTGAATCATTTTTGTTTGATGTGTCTGATTTTCCAATTCATCCTCCTGAACCTTTGACTGTTATATCACCCTCCCTCCTTCCCATCGTTCCGACCCCGCTTGAAGACTGTGAGCTTGAAAGATTTTCCTTTGAATCCGATACTGTTCTCACAGATGATAACACTTACGAGTGTTTCACTTTTTCGGACGATGTTGATGACTCACCGCCCGAGTTTGAGTGCTTTATATTTTCAGATGAGCCATCAGACTCGGTTGATTATAGTAGTTTCGAACCATTAATGGAATCTTTCAAGTTCGAAACAGTTTACTACGGTGAGAAAGATACTATCCCTAATTCACTCCCTTTCGTCTCTCCTATTGTCCCGACCGTACAAATGACTGTTACGCTTTCATCTCCGATACCAAGTTCGGCGTACCCATGTTTTCTTGCGAATCTTGAGGGATTTGATCCCATTTCTCAACGAGTAGATAGGTTAGCGCAATCTCTTATAACATATCGGTCATCACATATTGCGCTAATTTATTCATTAAATTTACACCCTCAAGATCATACTCCACTTCCTTCTTCTTTTCGCCATTCTTCTCCCCACCGAGACCGTATTCTACCATTCTTCTTTCCACACGGTCTCGCGTACTTCTCATTTTCTTGCACCAACTATACCATTTCCACGATAAGATTTTTGAATGGTTGGTGCTCACCTTTGGCTTGTGTAAGGCCAAGCTTAAGTTTGGGGGGATGCTTGTTGTATATATGTATATATCTTTTTGTTTTCTTTTTTATCTATAAAAAAAATCAAAATAAATAAAAACAAAAAAAAATTTATAAATAAATAAACAGGGGAGTGCCAGTATTTTGACCCTCTTGGTTTAGTATGACAGTGAGGACACTGTCAAGTTCAAGTTTGGGGGTATGCTCGGTACGTCTTCTTCTTTCGCATTCATTTGTATATTTTTTGCATTTGCATACTTATTTGAAAACCCATAAAAAATTGAAAAATTTCAAAAATTATAAAAATTATTGTATTCAATTTTGGCTAATTGACTTTGGTTTGACAAATAGGTTAACAGGCTAGGAACAACTAGATCTTGGACTTAGTAAATTAAAAACTCTAAAGATAACTTTCCTTAAAGTTTAACGATAGAAAGTATATGCCCTTGTAGTTTATTTAGAAATAGGCAAATTTTGGGTTCACTTCTTGGGCTAGGTCGAAACGAAGGAAAAATATTGAAGCTTTTATTAGAGTATAAGTTTGAAAAATAGTTCCTAGCTTAAGTCTAGATTCTGAAAATGTATACCCTACAACTTGCACAATCACGCACCTTGAAACTTGGAATAGTAGAAGAGATCTTGAAATACTCTTGTCTAAAGTCCTTAGTACGAAGAAAATGAAAAAAAAAAAACAAAAAAGTGAAAAAAAAATGGACACTGGTTTTTGTGATTACTTAAGGCTGTGAAAAATAGAAAAATATTTAGCGAGGGTGCTTCATCACCTAGTGCCTTAGACCAACTGGTTTGGGAGTCACTGCTAAGGCCTTGGGTGTTGCAAAACTAGGAAGTACGCTTTAAAGTGCTAAAGCATCTTGTAATCGGTTGTTGGTACCTCAAGAAATATTAACGGTCGCATGAAGGATGTGTAAGCAAATTTCATTTAAAAATTCACTAATTAATAAGTGCTTTGGACAACGGACAAGGGTATGATTGCTTGATTTGAATTTCCAAGTGTAGGGATGATATTTACACACACATGGGGATATGTGATTAGAGTTTAGATGAGAGAAAGGGATGAAGAATAGAACTTGTATCTTTAGTAGAGTTGATAGAAATTTCCAAGTGGAGATGAAACTCTAGAAGGAAAACTTAAGAAATGCCGAAAGCTAAGTAGGTCTACATAACATATATAATCTTAAGTTAAATAATGAGGAAGTGTGAAGAATGTGGGTGGATAATTTGCGAGTCAAAAGGTAATAGAATTCCTTGTTAGAAAACCTAATTGGAGAACAAAAGTTAATAGGCCGAATTGATAGGATTTTGTGGGTGTAATCCGCTGAAAACCCTCAGGAGACAACACTCCTCCTACTAGGGACACCTAGAGGTTTAACGGCTTGTTGCACGTGCTCAGTGCAATCGTGTTTCCCTGCGAAAGTGTGGTTAGGATTTTAGTGAATAAAAATAAGTTTGCTCGAGGACGAGCAAAAGATAAGTTTGGGGGTATTTGTTCAGACCAGAATATTGCATTATTATATGCCCCATTCTTATTCTTTTTATAAATAAACAGGTACTTTTGACGCATGTCTGCTATATGTTACAGGTTACAGGTTCTTGGACAGAAAACAGTGCAAACGATGTAAAGACGATGAAAATGTGGACTTTTACCAACAAACAGAGAGTCTTGATCAAGCCTACATAAGGAACAATTCACAAAGCAAGATTCAAGACATCGACTCAAAGAGAACGGTTAAAAAGCCATTGCAAATTGTTCACTGAAGGTCTGGAACCAACCGAGAAGCCCAAATGGAAAAAGACATATAGAAACATGAAGACAAAGTTACCAGGAGCCCACAGCAGAAACTACAAAGCCCAATCACTCCTTTTGGCCGCGGAACCGCGGCCAAACAGGGCCTCGGGCCACGATTCCGCGGCCAGATTAAGGAAATAAAAAAATAGATTTTTGCCATATTGTGTTGGCGGCGTTGACTAGTCAACCTAGGGCTATTTTTGTAAATTTAGACATGCGGTTCAAGATGTAACCTAGGGTTTCTATTTCCTATAAATAGAACTCTAAAGCTTGTAATTTCTTATGCCTCCCTTTAATGAATAAAATTTAGAAATCTTTTGGAGAGCATCGATGTTTCTTCTCCATTTAGAAATTCAGATCTGACAACCCTGCATGGATGATTGGAGGGATGCATCTGTAAGTGATTTAATTTCTTGCCTTAGTGTAGATTTAAATTCCTTGCCTTAGGTAGATTTAATTTCATGCCCTAGGAACTTGTTTAGGGTTTAGCTTTTGGGAAGGATTTTGAGAGATGAGATCTCTCATCCTTTTCTTACCCACCAAATATTTACAATAGGGCTCCATGCATACATGCACATACCGCTCTCTACGGCACTCTATCCCTCGAGGTAGCGGTGATACCGTAGTATAAAGGCCCGGGTGTGATGTTTTCCATGGAGGTTAGGGTAAGGATCTCTAAAGGAAGGACAAGAACCTAGAGGAAGGAACACCTTTCCGAACGGATCTAATCCACTTTATTGATAATTACCATAACTCCTCATAGATCTTCATTCGGGTATTGAAAGCGGTGAGATTTAATTACATTTCCAAACCATCCCTAAACTTAGCCCTAGCAAGAGTAGATCTAGATAATTGCCCTAGGTTAATTAGGTTTTTAGATTTAATAATCAACCGAACACCCTTCGGAATTAACTCGTAAGAATGAATCGAAAATTCACAAAATCCCTGTGGACCGACCCGTACTCACCGGCTAGTTGCAAAGCGACGCCGTTCTTGATTGCGGTTACAAATATTTTTGATCTATCTTTTAGAAAGGGCAAGCACGCTGAATCGTTCAAATCAACGGCCACCCGGGTATTAAGCGATCAGAAGATCAACAAGCAAGCCTGCTCGTACTCCTGCGAATCCAATCAGTAACACTACCGTATAGTCCGGTCTCTTCGTCAGATATGTCGCATATCAACAGCCTGGGGTGGTATAACGTCAGACCCCAATAGCCTGATAAGTCATGCCGATTTAAGTTCCATAACGGTTCGAGAAACTACTGATAACACTTACCAGTAAATCTCAGCAACTCTGTCTAGTGATTTCCTCTTATGGCCAATCGAGCATAGCGCAACATCAACTCCCAATAAAGGGAGAGACGAATCCCCTCCTATCGCTCATTGCCTCCATGTGACTCGGGACTGTACCCAAAAACCACCTTTTTGCACGATCTCTTGACCGTGGTATGGTGGAAATCAAAGCACAGTGGGAATCACACAAATATCTATGACGATCTCGGGTCGATAGACTAACATGTACCAGTGTCACCAGAGAACTGCTATCTGACGATAGGTATAATACTATCTAAGAGTTCTCGGCGAGTCCGTTCAATATACCCAGTCTCCACTGAGCACCCGTATACCATCTTTGATGTCAAACACCAATGGATGTGGGATCATCCATCACCCATCATATGGGTCAAGATGCGCATACGCTAGTCTACTCTGGAATATCGATGCCCTGTCTCGACACTCCCACGACTAGGAACAATTATAGGGTGTACTTATAGACTGCCCTTGGCCCTACTAGTATGATTTTCATCATTGTCCTGGTAGTCAAGTACACATCCTAAGGGCTTTATCAACATATGAGAGCAAGACAACATCACTTATACAAGTCAACATGTTAAGACAAAGAGCAACCAGATAGCATACTATCATATCTAGCAAGAAAGTCCTCCCTATATATGTCTAAGCATCCACTACAATATACATCCCATGTACAGTAATGGTCTCTAGGGCATACATATAACTAACAATATCCCACTTGCACTAAGGCCATCTGTTGTAGTATCCAATACCCAACAATATAGCATTGGTTATAATATCCCATTCTCAACCATCCCAAAATCTCTCAAATAGTATTTGGGGAAGCAGGCCTTGGTGAGTGGATCCGCCGTGTTATCCTTCGTGTCAACTCTCCTGACCTGGATCCGTTGGAGATCAACCATCTCCTTGATCAGGTGATACTAGCCTCAGAATATGTCTAGATTGCTGATGGGACCGGTGTTCCTAGGACAAAGCCACAACTGCATTGTAGTCATAATAACAGTTATTGGACGCTCAATGGTAGGAACCATGTTCATCGCATGAACAAGAATTGCCCAGACAGCCACTTTGGCAGCATTGTTCACGCTTAGAATCTTCCATCGTTGGTAGGGATGGTATGTGAGACTTACACCATGCTTAATGAATCGTTGGCAGCCACTTTTCCCAGTCAGCCACGGTATTTAGCTTGGAACTCTTCCAACATACCATCCCTGCACTGAGGGTAAAGAAAAAGCCCGTGACTGACTTTCAGTCATCCTTATCACTCTGGAAGCTCGAATCAAGAATATTCATTAAGTGCTTCTCAAGTACTTAAGAATGTCCTCCACAGTTGTCCAGTGATTCTCCCAAGATCCGATTGATTCCTGATCACTACACCTAGTGAGTCATCTACATCTGGTCTGGTACATAACATCGCATACATGATAGAGCCTACTGCCGAAGCATAGGGTATCTCTTGCACGCGAGCTTTCTATAAATCAGTCCCGGGAGACATCTTTTTGGAGAGAGTGATTCATAAGTAAGTGGGCAAACCACCACGCTTAGAATCTTCCATACTAAACCCCTTTAGTATGGTGTTAATGTACCTGGATTTGGGATACTCCCAATATCCACTTAGATCTATCATCATAGATCATAATCCACAAGATGTAGTAGGTATCATGCAGATCTTCCATGGAGAATTCTTGTGATAAGAGGAGCTTGACCGAGTGTAGCATAGGAAACCATTTTCTATCAAGAGTATGTTATCTACGTACAATACGTGTAAGAAAACCTCACTCTCTACAACCTTCTTGTATATACAAGGTTCATCTACCATTTTGATGAAGTCAAACCTTTTGACCGCCACATCAAAACAGATGTTCCAACTCCTTAATGCGCGCATTGATCCTGATGGACTTAAGCATAGCTTTGAAAGTCTTATCTTTTCCATTTACACCAAGAATCTTCTCAAGATCCATTTGCTCCCAATGGGTTTTACCCCTTTAGGTGCAACATGCAAAGTCATACTTTGTTGGTGTACATGGATTCCATCTTTGATCGCATAGCATTCAGTCTTTTCACAGAGTCGCCTCTCGTGATGGCCTGTATGAACCTAGTTGGGCCATCGTCTCATGATGTAATCCTTGCTCCTACTGTCACCGAGAAGACCGCAGTATCTCTCATGTGGATGAGGAACCCTACCAGATTCGCGGAGAGGCAGAGGTTTGTTGGAAACTATTTAATCCTTTGGTTTCACCAAATCATCAGCTGTTAGTTTGTCTAGCGGGAACTACTTCCAGTTCTACCTTATGACCACTAATTTCTTCACAAGAAATTCCTTTTCTAAAAGGGTGGGATGCTGAGAAACAAAACACCTTTTGCTCCTCGGTTTGGTAGAAGATATTCCCTCACTAATGTTCGGGATATCCTACAAATTTATACAGAACTGACCTTGCCTCGAGCTTGTCCGGATTTTGCTTTTCAACATAGGCCAGACAACCCCATATCTTAACTTGTTTAAGACATGGTCTCTTCCCATTCCATATCTCATATGGAGTGGTGGACACTGATTTGGATGGAACCCCATTCAATAGGTATGTAGCTTCTCAAGTGCATAACTCTAAAAGGAAACAGGTAACTTAGTAGTACTCATCATAGAGTGCACCATATCTCATAGGGTGCGATATCTCTGCCCCGATACACCGTTGTGCTGTGGTGTATACGAAGGAGTAAGCTGAGAGAGAATCTCATTCTCCTTTTAGAAAATCCAGAAACTCCATGCCCAAGTATTCTCCTCCTTGATCACATCGAAGGACTTAATACTTCAACCCGTCTGGTTCTTTAACTTCAAGCTTATATTCCTTGAATTTCTTAAAAGTTTCAGACTTGTATTTCAACAGGAACATATGTCCAAATCCTGAGAGATGATCAGTGAATATAATGAAGTATGAAGAACCAACCCTGGCATTAGTAGACATAGGACCATATACATCATCATGTATCCGTCCCAAGAGTTTAGTAACTCTTACTCTGCTTCCAGTAAACGGAGTATTGGTCATTTTACCTTTGAGATAAGACTGGCAAGTAGCATAAAATGAAAATTCGAAAAGATTCTCATATTCATCCTTATGTAACTTAGCTGGTCGTGTCGCATTGATATGACCTAGTCTACAATACCACAAGAAGGATTCATTCATTTCTGAACTATTCCTCTTGTGTGTGTTCTATATACTTTGAACTGTGGTTTGATATAGAACATATATGCCATTGCATAACGTGCATGATCCAATCAACTCTTGATTCAGGAAAATGTTCACAACATTATCCTCCAATACAGAATTATATCCTTCTTTAACTGAATAAAGAAACTGATGTAATGTTGTATATCAGGTTCGTCATGTAATAACATTTGTTCGGAATCAATATATTTACCATTTGGTAATACAAGGTGATATCTGCCAACTGACTTGGCTGCAACAATTACACCATTCTCTAACACTTAGAGACATATCACCCATTCCCGGTTCTCTACCTATCTGTAGCCTATGTAACATATTACATATGCGGGATTCTGATCCGGTATCACATACCCAGGACATAGAGAATACTGAGAAACAGTTCTCGGAAATGAACACACTCGAAGGAGATGCATCAACATGCACTTTCTTTGATTGGTTGGCACGAGAATCCGGATATTCCCCTATTTCCTGCTCGGACTTATAATAGTTATAAGATAGAGCGTAACCAACGTTCCTTAGCTTAGTATAATAAGCAAGTTTGGTCATTGCATCCATATTATTATCTTGATTAAGGCGTGACATGACTGCTACCAGGAGAGAGAGAGAAGAAAACACTCTGCGTGCGCCCTTACAAGATCAGATTGGTTATTTATTTTATCTAATCAGGATGGCTCCCAATGTTTTTATCAAATCTTCCTTCAAACCCTAAAAGGTAAGACTAGCCGGGATTAATTACACCCTACAAGTTCGCCAATCTTTCGGCCAGGCCAGTGTCGGTACTTTGAGAGAGGTTCCCCGTGCTTTCGCACAGACCTAATTAAAATAAACCTTGTTTTGCCAGGGGCGTAACCCCTTTAACACATTTCTAGACACCTACTTGATCGGCTAATTGTAATATGTAAAACTCTTCCAGGAGTAACTCTTACTCGCAGTGGGTATCGGGATCCAACTATCTCATAGAAAGTATGCAATCTCATTGCAAATTTCAACACTTGAAATTCCCGATAATAACTTTTACCCCTAACGTCCTATGACCTTGACGGAGGCCAAACTATCCATAGGACGCCAGTCAAGTTCAACCCGTTCATTTCTTGATTGAATTAGACCCACCCGCACGACCCTTGACGAAGGCGAAACTACGCCATACGAATACCCTAATCCAATCGCATCTCATGCTGCAGATAAGCACTAGTTAGCTACCGAGCACTATGCCTTGACGAAGGCCAAACTACCGCATCACGAATACTAATTAGTACTTATCTGAAATGACGGAGGGCTACGGCAGATTTTTAAGAAAACCTTTTGCGTAATGAACTTGATATCGTTGTAGAATCGAGTAATTTTGAAAAGGAGTTTTTTGAGGCTTTTACTAGTTTCGCTAAAGAGTTCACTCCCGGTGAAGGGATCTCGACTCTTTCCATATCGAATAAGATGCAGGATATTTCACAAATACCACTATGCAAAGAAAAAACTATAGAAGCAATCAAAAGACAAACCGAGTGGGTTGTAGCATCTGCTAGTTTCGCTAAAGAGGTCACTCCCGGTGAAGAGATCTCGGCTCTTTACTTATCGAATAAAGTGTTGGATATTCTACAAGGAATACCGCTATACAAAGAAAGAACTAGAGCTACCAGTTTTTAAACAAGTTTCTAAACATCTTTAGGTCTTTTTCTGTCATTAATCTTATTAATGAAGTCCCATCAATTTATGCTTCCCAAGCATCACATAAGAAATGAAAGGAGCAATATTTATTATATATCATATATATATAATATAAGCATTCGTCTCAGAACATATCAAGTGATCACAACACAGAATATCAGCAGCAGAAGAACATATATGCAATAATGGATATACTAGGAATTCCGTGTTTTAATTTTAGCCTGTATAAAACACGGATTCCACGGTCGCGACGAATAGCCAAACCCACATCCCTAGACCCCTACGAGAGCGGCAAGCAACCCTAGCAATTCTAGAGTTAGGAGACCTGCTCTCGACTCCTCGAGATGGTCTCCCACTGGACCCTAGAACCCAATTACTTATGCCTTCCTCCTTGGGTCTATCCAAATGCGGAAAAGTAAATAATATACATCAATGGTGACATCATCCTCAACCCGGAAGTGCCCCAAAAAAAGAATATTACATACAAGATTTTACATGAATGAAAGTGAAAAACTCTCATCTCAAATAAAAAAAACCCGGCTATTCAAAACACGATGATCCAATATAACATATCACAGCAACACATAACATCACATGTCATCAACGTAAGTAAATATGCGTATCCCAATTGTCGTTGACATATAGAAACGAAACCGGCGATACACCACATATTACACTTACGGTCGCAGAAAAGAAAGTGAAAAACTACAACAATTGGAATCTGCAACCATCGTAGACATCATAAACCCAATGTATCACATACTTTGGATTTCATGCCTAACCAAATGAATTCCTTAGATATCACATGCCTAACAATTATAAACCCTGCTTTTTAGTCACGTTATTGAAAACACTTTCCAATAACCTGTCGGGTAATTCAACAAGATTCCCGATAACCTGATCGAATGCTCGTCGGAAACTTTAGTAGACGGCCACACCCCCGATGCCGTCGACGAAGTGCACTAAGGCAGAACACTGCTGCCGCGAGAATCCGAACAGATGCTTTTGGCGACGGGGTTCTCCTACAGTCACTTGGTCGGGGCTATGGGGCTTGGCTATGTAGTAAAGTTACCCGGCGAATATCCGCGTACACTACGTAATTACGACGGACTTTTGATCCACATCAAAATTCCGTGGCAACCAATCAAATGAGATTAAATTGCTAGATTTATAAAATTCAAACTAGTTATCTCATAACTAATTTTGTGGATTCCAAATATTGTATCACAATCACAGATAGCTAGACGAAGTAAAACTTTTTGATCGAATAAGCAAGCACCCAAAATTTACCAACAAGCTCAACACTTTAGTGGAGTTCAAAAAGTACCCAGAACTTGCCACAGCTCCTATGAACCATCCGTAGAATGGCCGACCTATGCCTCACTCATGTCGCCACGGAACTGCGGCAAACCCTAGGGTATGACCGTAGTTCCGCGATCCAAAAAGTCGAGTTTGGGTATTGTTATTTTAGAGGGTCCACAGAATCGCTTGCATGATTTTCTGAAGATTTTAAACTAGGAAAAAATCCAACACTTGGAAAATTTCCAGCGGGGAAAAATTAGGTTATTGATATCCGTTCAAACTTTTTAACATCGTCTAAATAACCCGAATACATGTTAGAATTATGACTACGAAACACTCCGAGTTGCCTTTGTAGAAAGTTAACATCACATGCAAATTTAGCAAAAACAAACAACACATGAAACACCAAAACCCAGAGACTGGAACACCCTGAAAATTTGAACCCTGAACTCCCAAAATGGGTCGAGCTCACCGTTTTTTGGGGCATTGTGGCCGGCCACTTTGAGGTTGTTTTGCTTCAAATTTTCACAATGTTCATGTTATATCTCATACAACATTCTGCAGTTGCTAAAAAAAATTTTATAGGGCATTAAAATTTCGACAAAAACTAGATCATTGTGTTTCAAGTTTCGGAGTTGTTTCGGTTTCCTAATCTAACAAACATCGTTTAAATCTCTAGCTTGGCTATGATACCACTGTTGGGTTACTTAGCGCGGCAGCAAAATTCCGGGAGGCATCGTCCATGCCGTTTTCAAATTTTTACCGTTCTAAAGAAACCTAACCCTAGAATCTTAACTAGAGATTTAAACAATAAGCATGCAAACATCTTTGCAAGTATAGTGAATGAGTAATACAACCTTTGTAAACCGGTCCTTCACTTCTAAAGCTCCGTATAGTAGTCCCTTCACTGTGAGTAGTGATCTCCCGAACTCTAGTATGGGTTCCCTTGGAGAAATGAACAAGCTTGTACGAAGTCTTTGAGGCCGAAGATGATCTACGTTGAGGAGACTCAAGCTCATGCTAGATCTTCACTAATATGTGAATTAATGAAGCAAACACCCGAAACTAAATGGCTAATAGTAGAGGATGATGAAGTAGGAAATGGGCTCTCTTTAGTTTTCTTTTTCTCACAATATTTTCTCACTTAGAAAAAAGCTAGCAAGCTTTTTCTCATGAAGAAGAAGATGAAGAATGAAGAAGAGAGAATGAACATATGAGGTGAGAATAGCAACCAAGGGTGAGTTAGTGTCATACACTAACCCATATAGAGAATAAACTATGGGTTAACAATAATGGTTGGGTTAATAAATATCTTCAAGTAAAACAAAATGAGTGGACTTGGTCAATGGTTCCATAAGCTTCTACAAGTTTGAACCATGTAACTAATTACTATTAATTTTGATTTACTTTAAATAAACAAAACCCTCACATTATTATAAGCATGGAGTAAGTCTCATACACCCATGAAGCATGTGGCATCAAGCATGACACATAATAATATACATTAATATATATCACTTAAATACTAAGTGTACACAAGTGAGAAAAGAAATACTTAGTGAGCAAATATTAGTTAATGTAAGTTAATATATCAAATATATAATTATACATTAAATCATCAAATCAACACTTGATTTAATAATCCGGCTATATCACATACAACCGATGAATATCATATGAAACAACTTATCGAATCAACACTTGATCCGATAACCCAGCTATATCACATATAACCGACCGATATCACATATCGCGAGAATAGAATATGGTATCACATACGCGCATTAACCTCGTCCCGCACATATCACATATGTGCTCCTACTTCGTTTCGCATGAACCAGGAAACCTCTGTGTAGGACTCTAAAGACTCGTCAATACGCTAGCAGTAGGTGATGATCATATCAAAAAACCACAACCCGCAAGCGGTCTGCTAAACGTAATGGCCACCCGGGTATTAAGCGATCAGAAGATCAACAAGCAAGCCTTCTCGTACTCCTGCGAATCCAATCAGTAACACTACCGTACAGTCCGGTCTCTTCGTCAGATATGTCGCATATCAACAGCCTGGAGGTGGTATAACGTCAGACCCCAATATCCTGATAAGTCATGCCGATGAAAGGTCCATAACGGTTCGAGAAACTACTGATAACACTTACCAGTAAATCTCAGCAACCCTGGCTAGGGATATCCTGTTATGGCCAATTGAGTATAGTGCAACATCAACTCCCAATACCAGGAGAGAAGAATCCCCTCTTATCGCTCATTGCCTCCATGTGACTCGGGACTGTACCCAAAAACCACCTTTTTGTATGATCTCTTGACCGTGGTATGGTGGAAATCAAAGAACAGTGGTAATCACACAAGACTCTATGACGATCTCGGGTCGACAGACTAACCTGTACCAGTGTCACCAGAGAACTGCTATCCGACGATAGGTATAATACCATCTAGGAGTTCTCGGCGAGTCCGTTCAGTGTACCCAGTCTCTACTGAGCACCCGTATACCATCTTTGATGTCAGACACCAATGGATGTGGGATCATTCATCGCCCATTATATGGGTCAAGATGCGCATACGCTAGTCTACTCTGGAGTATCGATGCCATGTCTCGATACTCCTACGACTAGGAACAATTATAGGGTGTACTTATGGACTACCCTTGGCCCCACTAGTATGATCTCCATCATAGTCCTGGTAGTCAAGTACACATCCTTAGGGCTTTATCAACATGTGAAAGCAAGACAGCATCACTTATACAAGTCAACATGTTAAGACAAAGAACAACCAGATAGCATACTATCATATCGAGCAAGAAAGTCCTCCCTATATATGTCCAAGCATCCACTACAATATACATCCCATATACAGTAATGGCCTCTAGGGCATACATGTAACTAACACGGTCTGTACACAACATCGCATACATGATATACCCTACTGCAGAAGCATAGGGTATCCTTTGCATGCGACCCCTCTCCAAATCAGCCTTGGGAGACATCTTTTTGGAGAGAGTGATTCCTGAACAAGCGAGTAAATTACCACGCTTAGAATCTTCCATACTAAACCTCTTTGGTATGGTGTCAATGTACCTGGATTCGGACAATCTCAACATCCTTTTAGATCTATCTTTATAGATCTTTATCCCCAGGATGTAGGAGGCATCACCCAGATCTTTCATGGAGAACTTGTGTGATAAGAAGAGCTTGTCCGAGTGCAGCATAGGAACATCATTTCCTATCAAGAGTATGCCATCCACGTACAATACACGGAAGACAACTTTACTCTCTACAACCTTTTTATATATACAAAGTTCATCTATGTTTTTTATGAAGTCAAACACTTTGACTGCCACATAAAAACAGATGTTCCAACTCCGTGATGCCTGCTTTAATCCGTAGATTGATTTAAGCAGTTTGCACACCTTTCCGCTGCTCCTACTGTCTACGAAGCCCTTTAGCTGTGTTATGCACACGCTTTCTTCTACATCACCATTTAGAATAGTGGTCTTGACGTCCATCTGCCAGATTTCATATTCATGGTATGCAGCAATGGCAAGTACGATCTTGATGGACTTAAGCATAGCCACTGGAAAAAAGGTTTCATCATAATCGACACATGGTCGTTGACGAAAACCTTTTGCTACAAGTCTAGCTTTGAAGGTCTCAACCTTTTCATCTACACCAAATTTCTTCTTAAAGATCCACTTCCTCCCGATGGGTTTTACTCCTTCAGGAGCAACTTCCAAAGTCCATACTTTGTTGGTGTATATGGATTACATCTTAGATCGCATAGCATCCAGCCATTTCACAGAGTTTCCATTTGTGATGGCCTGTTCGAAATTAGTTGGGTCATCATCTTCCATGATGCAATCCTCGCTCCCACCGTCTACGAGAAAACCGTAGTATCTCTCAGGTGGATAAGGAACCCTACTAGATTTACAGAGTGGCTGAGATTCTTCGGGGACTATTGAATCCTCTGATTCTACCAAATGATCAGTTGTAGTTTGTGTTCCTGGAACTTCTTCCTTCTCTACCTCATTACCACTAATTTCTTTTACAAGAAATTCATTTTCTAAAAAGGTGGCATATTAAGAAACAAACACTTTTTGTTCCTCAATGTGGTAGAAGATATATCCATGTGAATTCTTTGGAAATTCCACAAACTTGCAAAGAACTGATCGTGCTTCGAGTTTGTCCGGATTCTGTTTTTAAACATAGGCCGGACAACCCCATAACTAACTCGTTTAAGATATGGTCTCATTCCACTCCGTATCTCATATGGTGTTTTAGGCACGGATTTTGATGGAACTTGATTCAATAGATATGCAGCTGTCTCAAGTGCATAACCCCAAAAGGAAATAGGTAACTCAGCAACACTCAACATAGAGCGCACCATATCTAATAAGGCGTGATTCCTCCGCTCCGATACTCCATTGTGTTGTAGTGTTTATGAAGGAGTAAGCTGAGAGAGAATCGCATTCTCTTTTAGATAATCTCGGAATTCCGTGCTCAAGTATTCTCCTCCTCGATCAAATCGAAGGACCTTAATACTTTTACCCGTCTGGTTTGTTTACCGCCGAAAACGGGGACGAAACCGGGATGGATCGTCTTGCCTGAATTTGGGGGCAAAAGCTATTTGGATTTATCCGTCCTCCTCTCCGAAGATGCCAAGTTGATTTATGGCACCGTATATCGGAGGTTTGGATAGACACGACCATTGTAGCGTGATTTCATCATATTCCCCTCTCATTTGTGAGGGGTTTTTGATTGTGGAGACGCTCTTTCCTGTAGGCGCAAGCCCCTGCAGTTAGTTACGTTACCGTATTGCGATAATCACTTTCTCCTGCTCCAGTGGTTCACTTTGTGTCGTGTTGTGTTTGTTTAATTTTGGGTTGCCCGTGGATTGTATACGGAGACTAATTTATGTCGTTGCCCGTAAGGCGCGGATAAGTCCAAATCCGTATATTTTAGCTTTGGGTTTAGGTCAAGAATTTTTTTGATGGGGTCCACGTTGGTAGCTTGGTTTGCCAACAGGAATGAACTTAGGACGCAGATCTCATATAAATGAGGTCCATCAGTTCATGGTATATTTGGGTTTGATCTAAGGATCGTTAGTCATATTTTAGACTAAGATCAACTTAGAAACAAATGAGCATATAGGCTCAATTACTTTACAGCATTCCCTGTTTGGGACGAATGTTAGTCTAAGGACGTTTTGGTCTAACATTCCCATTTTGGGGATGAATTTTAGTTTAAGGACATTTCGGTCCATTATTCGTTTTGCACACACGTGTATTTGTTACATGACGAAGTCAACAACGGTGGCATGGAATGCATCCAATTTGGAGTGCGATCTGATTTGGGGTGTGCAAGTCAATTTGGAAGTGCATCAATGTGGGATGAAAGGATTTTTTGGTTATCAGGACCCGCCACCTCTCTGAAGACGTTGAGAAATTACAACGACATATATCAGAGGTGTGGAGAGATGTACCCTTAAACCAAATCCCGTATTTGAGGAAAAAGATTATGATGGACCTAAGAATCTTTAGTCATATTTGAGACTAAAATTAACTTAGGAAATATGGGATGAATATCATTTTGGACATCACCAATGGGAGATCATTAGTCATGTTTGAGACTAAAATTAGTTTGGAGATCATAAATATATGCTTAGCTAATTTGGGCTAAGATTGGGTTTCTGTAACACCCTGCAGTGCTAAGCACTCAGTTGGATATAACACTCACCTGTGTTTCACGTAAGGTGCTATAATAGTGCTGAGCACTAGTCTTTTGTGGCGCTCACTTGTGTTTCAGTGAGGCGCTCCAATAGTGCTAAGCACTAAAATTTTCCAGCACTCACGTGTGTTTCACGTGAGGCGCTCCAATAGTGCTAAGCACTAGTTTTTCTATGGCATTCACATGTATTTCACGTGAGGCGCTATGTTCTTTGGAGATTTAATCTCTATTGATATTTTATGGAGAACTTAAATCTCTGTTAATGGTATTTTGACCATTAACGATCGCCAAGATCATTATTTTTAGGATCTGGGATCATGTTCTTTAAGAACTAAGTTCTTGATTTGAAGGAACTAAGTTTCTGGAGTATTATGAACTCCATGTGTTTCATGTTCTTGATTCCATGTGTTCAGAGAGGTTAAACCCCTGTTAATGGTGTTTTGACAATGACGGATTACCAAGATCACTATTTTAAGGATCTTAGATCTGGTTCTTTAAGAACTAAGTTCTTGATTTAAAGGAACTAAGTTCCTAGAGTATTATGGACTCCATTTTCTTTCAAGTTTAATTTGTTCTTCCCTGAATCTTCGATTCTCAAGAAACAAGATCTTCCCGATGAGAATTAAATTCTCAACTTGTGGAGACTTGACTTTTGGATCTCAGATCCAGAGAACGAACTAAGTTCTTTTAAAAAGATTAAACCCTTCAATAGGTAAATGAGATATTTTGATCTCTGTTTTTTTTATTTACCTAGTGTTTTGAGGAGAGAGATCTTCTTCTTTGAGAGAATTAAATTCTCTGTTCTTTTTGAGATCCTTCTGTATTTTTTCAGAAGCTTTTGCAGGGGTCTTTTTTTCCTCCTCTCCTTCTGTTCTAATTGATCTCTTTGCTCCTATTTATAAGGGAAGAGAAAAACCAATTTGTTCAGAAAATCTTTCATTGAGAGATCATGATCGATTTCATAATCAATAAAAATAATTTTTTAGATCAATCGGTGAATTTTATTCACCGTTGGTTTTTTAATCCAAAAACTCTCTGTTTAACAAAGGAGATTTCTTGTTTGTTTTATAAGATTAGGAAATATTTTCTTAAGATAGAATTTTATTCTATCATATAAATACCTTGTTAGTTTAACAAGATTAGAATTTTATTCTATCATATGCACATCTTGTTAGTTTAACAAGATTAAGAAAATATTTTCGAGATAGAATTTTATTTTATCAGATGATCGATGGGTAATTTTATAATCACCATTGGATTTTTGATCCAAAGGTCCTCTGTTTAACAGAGAAGATCTTTCTAGTTTGAGAAAAATCTGGAAAATATTTCCTAAATAGAATTTAATTCTATCATATAGTTTAATTAGTGATATTTTATCACTATTGGATTTTAAATCCAAGATTCTCTGTTACAGAAAGATCTTTCCATATTAGAAAGATCATGGAAAATATTTCCCAATAGAATTTAATTCTATCATATAGAATTTAATTCTGTCAGATAGTTTAATTGGTGATATTTTATCACCATTTTATTTTAAATCCAAGATTCTCTGTTAGAGAAAGATCTTTCCATATTAGAAAGAACAGGGAAAAATATTTCCCAAATAGAATTTAATTCTATCATATAGAAATTAATTCTATCAGATGATATCATTTTAAATTGGGGCGCTCACATGCTTTGCATGTGAGTGCTGCCAAAGAATACGGTATGAGAACGTACGTGTTTGACACGTGAACCCTAGTGTGGGTTTTAGCTTGTTCATTTTCAGCGCTCATATGCTTTACATATGAGTGCCCACGTGTTTAACACGTGAGGCATCTTTGGCCTTTGGTTATTTATGTTCATGGCTCATATGCTTTGCATATGAGCGCCCACGTGTTTAACACGTGAGGCCAGTTTGGCCTTTAGGTTTATTTTATTCAGCGCTTATATGCTTTACATATGAGCGCCCACGTGTTTAACAGGTGAGGCCAGTTTGGCCCTTAGTTATTTGTTTTCAGCGCTTATATGCTTTGCATATGCGCGCTCACTGTTTAACACGTGAGGCCTGTTTGGCCCTTGGTTATTTATTTTCAGCGCTTATATGTTTTGCATATGAGCGCCCACGTATTTAACACGTGATACCAAACTATAAAGATTTTTTTCCTCTTTCTTATCTCCCTTTTTTATAAGGGAACAAGTAGCTCATAGCCAAAAAATTTGGCAGGAACAAATGCACCCCCACTACTTTGCCCACGTAAGTATGTACGTAGGTGAAGTAGTGCAAAGTTATGTCTGACCATAGAATTGATGGCTTGGGAGACAAATTTAGGGTCCTTGTAGTCTAAGACTTTTTTCATCTTCATAAGCCGTAAGGGTCTCAAGAAGGCTTTTTTTCTTCTCCCTATGAGTCGTGAGGATCTCATAAGTGCATATTCTTCTTAGAAATCATGAGGATTCCTAATTGTTCATCGCCTATGTGAGTCATAAAGATCTCACTCGGGTATTTTTCCTTATGAGTCGTGAGGACCCGTAAGTAGCTTATTCACTTTATTGACGAATGTGGCCCGTGGATAGTATACAAGAGTCAGTTTGGGCCTTCTTGTACGGCAGCGATGGCTTAGGAAACAGGTTTAGATCTATAGCCTAAGCGTTTTCAACTTTATGAGCCATGAGGGCCTCATAAAGTTGTTTCTCCCTACGAGTCGAGAGAATCCCATAGGTGTATTTTCTCCTTAGGAGTCGTGTGGACTTCTAAGTGTGTTCTCTCTTAAGAGTTCTATGGATCTCACAAGAGAATTTTCTCCTTACGAGTCGTGAGGACCCGTAAGCGGTTTCCTCCCCTCATCAGTTTGCGACTTGGAGAATGTAGCCCGTAGATAGTATACAAGAGTCATTTTGGACTTCCTTATAGGGTAGCGATGGCTTAGGAAATAGGTTTAGATCTGTCGCCTAAGACTTTTCAACTTTATGAGCCATGAGGGTCTCATAAAGATGTTTCTCCTTACGAGTCGAGAGGATCTCGTAGGTGTATTTTCTCCTTAGGAGTCGTGAGGACTCCTAAATGTGTTTTCTCTTGAGAGTCATAAGGATCTCACAAGAGAATTTTCTCCTTACGAGTCGTGAGGACCCGTAAATGGTTTCTCCTCCTCATCGGTTTGCGACTTGGAGAATGTAGCCCGTGGATGGTATACAAGAGTCATTTTGGGCTTCCTTGTAGGGCAGCGATGGCTTAGGAAACAAGTTTAGATCTGTCGCCTAAGACTTTTCAACTTTAAAAGCCGTGAGGGTCTCATAAAGATGTTTCTCCCTACGAGTCGAGAGGATCTCGTAGGTGTATTTTCTCCTTAGGAGTCGTGAGGACTCCTAAGTGTGTTTGCTTTTGAGAGTCGTAAGGATCTCATAAGAGAATTTTCTCCTTACGAGTCGTGAGGACCCGTAAGTGGTTTCTCCTCCTTATCGGTTTACGACTTAGAGAATATAGCCCGTGGATAGTATACAAGAGTTATTTTGGACTTCCTTATAGGCCTACAGTGCTTAGGAAACAGATTGATATCCTCGTTGCCTAAGGCTTTTCGCTTTCATGAGCCGTGAGGGTTTCATAAAGTTGTTTTTCCCTACGAGTTGAGACGAGTTGAGAGGATCTCGCAGGTGTATCCTACCGTGAAATATAAATAACCCCCATTCTTTTACGATAGAGGTCCTTTAGGTTGGTGGTACTAGGGTTTTAGTCCGTGGTACCGTCGCGTTGGCTGATGTATTCCTCGACATGCAGTCTTCAAGCTATTATTCGAGTAGCCCCGCGACTGTCGTGTCTCTGATCCCTTCGGGGGCTGGACAAGATGTCTTCAAGTAATCTCCTTAGGTCATATTAGCGTTGGGAGGAAAAGTGTTAGGAATTTGCCATGACACTTTTTACTTGAGGTTAGGCTCAATTTGGAGCCCCGATGAGTCATAACCGATCTGCGCTGGAGTGAGATGATCTCCTGTAATACCCAGTCCCTATATGTAATTAGCGTATTTTAATAAATAAGTCTCCAGGTATTTCCCCAAAATTTACTACAAATTTTCCGTATTTTTATAAAGGTCATTCACAGAATTTACTTATTGATATTTATAATTATTTTAAGTATTGTAAATAAAACCCTAATCCCTTCATTGTATCTTGGTTCCTTTTATAACCCTAACCCTATTTTCTAATCTCCATTTCCTTTTATAATTTCCTAACCTAGCCGGCCCATCCCTCTCTCCCTTTTCAATTAATCTCATTTCCTCACGAGCCCAACCCACTCCCTTTTATTTCTTCTCCATTTTTCCCAACTCCCCTGACCAACCCGACCCATCTTCCTCTCCCTTCTTCTTCAGTTATCGTGTCCTTTCCCTCTCATTTTCTTTTCTCCCCCCCACGACGCGCACGTCCCCGAGCCCCACTCCCCGTCGCGACCACGTCCCCGCTCCCTTGCCCACGACCGCGCGCGCATGCCCACTTACCTCCATCGACCTCGTCCCCCTCTCTTTCTCTCATTTTCTCGCATCTCTCCATCTCTCTCAAACTCGACTCCACCACCATAGACAACCATCTTGCCGTCAACGAGCCCCCGATCCCTCCACAACGCCATCACCCTCGTCCTTCTCCCTCCCGAACCTCCATCCTCCAAGCCAGCTCCCAAAAACCCCCTCCCTGCAACTAACAACAACCCCACCGTCACAGCTCCCGAGAGCTCATCACCGGCCGCCGCCTGAATACCGCGGCCGACCTTCTCTTCACCGCCGACCACCCCCAACACCGAGCCCTCGTCCGCGCCCCCTCCAAGCTACAGGCCCGAGCGCAGTACCCCCTCACCTGCACACCGGAACCCATCGCCTTCCCGAGGTCCCCCACCTCCTTTCCCGAGCACCCTCGCTGTCCCCTCGTCACCGGAGCTCCGACCACCTCCTTCGAGCCCCGAGCCCCACTTCCTGCACCCCGGACTTCCACAGGACCAACCACCATCATTCCCAACACCACCGGGCTCACCCGAGCTCACTGCCGGCCACCTCGACCACCAACCACTGGCCTCCTCTTTTTGCAAGCATCACGGCCACCCTTACGCCACAGCCGATCCCCTGCACGACTCCGGAGCCTTCACAATTCCGCTCTCGAACCCTAGTCCACAGTCGAGCCCTGGCATTTCGTCGAACACTTACAAAAATCGCTTCTTCCGCTATTCTGGTCACCATCATCGCCATTAAACCTGCGGCCTCGATTCCTTAAGCCGTCATCGTCATCAACACGCCATTCATCGCAACGCCAGCGCACGTCCGTCACAACAGCCGAGCCATCGAGTCCAAGAAGCAAGATCCGACAAGGCTAAACCTGTGCTGCGTTCGTGACGCGATCGTGCCGTTGCCGTTGCCGTACCGTCGTTGACACATCTTCAGGAAAGTTTAATACTTGCTTCATGCTACTTTTATATATTACAATTCTAGTTACCAATAATTTCCGCATATACTTTTCCTGTGATTGCTTACAACTCAAGTGTTCGATGTAAATCCGAATGGGAGACCCCGTTAAATTGACGACAACAAATAACCTGTGATGGCCCGAGTTATAATGAATGTCCCTTAAGACTTTGGTTACAATACGACATCGTTTGCTCGCGTAAAACGATGCCCCGATTTCTGTCATAAAACCTGAAAACTTTCGTACATGCTAAACCGTGAAATTTATAATAAATTGTGTATAAACCGGATTTTAGCGTTCGATGGCTCGTATCGAAGATAACTGTTTAAACTACCGTATTATATAGTTGTTCACTTATTTATAACTAATTATGATAGAGATAATTGCGGAGGATTAAGATTCTGGACTGCAGTCCAGAACGGAAATCCCAGTTAACCCCTGTTTATAAACCCCTGTATTTTCCTATTCAGATATGAGAATGCGCGAAACCCTATATTGTTACATAGATAATTGAGTTATATTTCTTACTCCACTAGTCTTGCTGGATTTCACAGCCGTGTGATATTTTTAACTCATTTTATAGTGCCGATACATTCTGCTGAATTCTGCAGAGGCAGATTTGACACATCGAACATAACCTGTCCATAACTTCCTGTCGATATGGTATATTACTGATCCTCCAATTGCGGTGAAAACCTAACTGATAACCTTAAATTTTGTTCAACTATAGCGTCACCTAATTGCGATCCCAAATGGGATTAAAATGTATTATGAAATAGATTTCCGATTCTGAAACCGGATTTCCAGCCGTGAACACTTAAATTGAAATGGTCATAATTAGCAAACCTGAAACCCGATTGACGCGAAACCAATTTTGATGGATAGATAATTCAATATAATATTTACCTATTTTCATTGTTTCGCTTAATTCTGCACGAATGACTTATAGTAAATTATGCAAGTGGTGGCACACTGATTGATGGTATTCCATTCATATAGTAATTATTGTATTCTCATCATATCGTGTAAAGGTCACTGTATCGGTAACCTAGCGATCATGTGCATTACCCAGTGTTAGGTATTAGTGTTTGATTGGGGCAAGTACGTTAGTGTGTAAGCATGAATGGATAAGTGAAAGTGACACGTACTTGTACACAATCAGCGGACCCTATTGATATATTGCATTGTCGACGTCTATGAGACGTGTATAAGTGTGACTATAAATGGTATGGGACAATTATGGAAGCACTTATATGGGTGTCATAGGTAAGGCACCAAACACTGTCCATTTGTCTTGGGTATCCGTCGAAACATGCTTGATGGAGATCCTGTCTCCAGTTCTCGCGTAGACTTGTCATGGACCGACTGGTATTTGAGTTTATGGTTGGCATTTGATGTAGACCACGTGGTGTGGGGTAGTTTGAGTGTGAGTTTAATAGAATCTTGGGAGTCCCATGCCGGGACATACAGCGATTCTGGAGATATATAGGGATACTACTGATTATTAGCGAGTGACTCGGGCCCGTGTTCTCTTGTCCTTGGGTCTTACCCTTGGGTGGGGGATACTCACGAGTGGTTGACTCTCACACTTGAACTGACGATAGGCTTAGTGACCTGTACAGTGAGACTTAGAGACAGATAGGGTTAGTGACATTGACATGCATTGCTTATTGATTCAACATACCTGCCATACTGTTTACTGCTTTACTACTTACCTGCTCTACTAGCTACCTGTATTGGCTACTTCATGTTCACGTCATTATTCCATGATCACTGTTTCATATTCATTATTATTGCACGAGTTCCCATTTGTATCTATATATATATATATATTGCTATCGTGTCGCTCTGACGACCTGAGTATGCATGCTCAAAGTGAGAAGTGGATCTAGCTTGGACCAGGACATAGACGTACCTCGAGAAAATCACGGACATCTTGATCAGCGACCTAGAGCTACACTTCCTCAATCTCCATCTGGTTAGTTCTTTTGATTTAATTACTGCATTTCTCATTATCTGTGCATTGATTACTGATTACCACATAGTGCTAGAAGCCGAAGTATGACCACGGAGGAATATTTTCTCGACTGTAGGAGCATGGCTGGCCTTGTCAGCCCCTCGTGTTCCATATTTTGTGAAGCGGGACGTGACATGGTTTTGTTGGTATCAGAGCCAGGTTTTGCTTCGTTTTGGATTGCAGTTTCTGTATAGGGCTTGACAATCTAAGACATCTTTCGGTCTAGATTGTAAACTTGTCATTCTTGATCTTGATTCACATAGTGTATTCTGCTATACAGATTGATCCATTCGCTAGAGTTTTGGGTGACTTAGTAGAGTTACGTGATTGTAATTATGAACTGCAGTATGGTTACAATACTGTACTTTGTTGAGTGACTTGGAGTACTACATCTGATTTCCACTCATTTGAGTTTCACCTCACTTGATACTCTTGTTTCGTGTTTATTCTATGTCGTATTTTGACTCTAATTCCTGTGCTCTTTTATCGTTCTCAAAATTGTTGTTTCAGGATCATGTCTTCCAACGACTCTTCTTCTATCTCCACTCCCCAGAATCAGACTGTCGAGATTTTGAATGTACTGCAAGATTTGAAGGAAGCCCAGGGGTGAACGAACGACCTGTTAGCTGCAGGATTAAGAGGGCAGATGACTCAGGCACCAGAGGAAGCCTCCACTCGTAAGGGAACCCCCGTTAAACAGGGAAAAGAAGTGAAGATGAAGCGCCCACTTGTTACCCAGCAACGGAAGCAGCGGAAGACTCAACGTTGTGGATACTGCAAGAAGCCGGGACACCTTCAGAGAGACTGTCGCAACGCTAAAGGGAAGTGCCTGATTTGCGGATCCAGCGAACATCTTGTCAATGGTTGCCCTAAAAGGAAGGAGCTACAAGGAAGAGGTTCATCCACACTCTCCACTCCTGCTAAGTGATGGTTATCTCATAGTTCGAGCTTCGAGGATAGTACGGACCCAGCGCAGGATTCAACTCGCATGACGAGAATGCAGCGGTCTAGATATCAAAGAAGAATTTTCACCTTTCTGCTTTCAAAAAAAAATGCTGTCACTCTTTTGTAAATATTTCCTTTCGTTAAGATCTTGTATTCGCTAAACTTCTAGTTGAATGCAGTAAAATTCTGAGTTGCGATGTATTCCACTTGCCGCTCACTTTATTTATACTATTCATTGCATCAGCGTTCTAAATTTTGATTTTTCAGTCCCTACCAACCATATATTTTCCTTGTACTCCGTATCCTTGATTATTTTCTTAATGTGTTCCACTGTCTAATCATGACTCTTTCTTTTCAGACCATGGCCCACCCTGGAGCAGCACCGCCTCTAAATGAGGACATACAATCATGCGTTTCCTTAGACCGCATGCTGGTGAGTTCGGATGACGAGATCAACGGCCCACAGGTGATTTTCGGAAACAGCGATTCCGAGGGTGAGGGATTCGCAGCCCAGAAGTCGACATGATTAGTGACTCTGACGATAAAGAAGAGAACCCCGAAGAAGACCCAATAGAGGAGGACCCCGAAGAGGACCCGATAGAGGAAGATTCCGAGGAGGACCCGATAGAAAAAAAATCCAGGAGAGGAAAACCTTGAGGAGAATCCCGTGGAAGGAAATCCCGTGGAAGAAGATCCAAAAGAGGCGAATCACGTGGAAGCATACCATGATGAAGAAGCTCTAGTCGAGACAGAGGGACCAGGAGAAGAAGACCCCGCGGCGGAAGAACCTCCAGTGGCGATCCCTGCGAGGCGCTATGGTAATGGACGCCCCTATCTGAGTGCGCGAGCCTACCTTAACCTGCTGAACTTCCACAATTGCGGCTGACGTGATTTAACTTTTATCTGCTCTGGCCAAATAAATCCATGTATAGTTTAGGGTCATCTTTTATCTTTCGAGAATGCCTTGTTTGGAATTTTCTGGAATGATAATAAAGTTTCTGAATTCACTAATCTTCGAGTATTGATTCGCATGATGTATTGACTGTTTTCCCTTTCCTAATGAATTTCTTCCCTCCTGAGATTCATGGCTGTTCACCCTTGCACCCTGTGCTGATCCGACCCCAGTCTCTTCGACCTTCAGTTTAAATTGCCACACTCCGACCTTTTGAGTGAGCCATACTCCATTGTAATCCCTACCCTGGGTAGCCCCTATACATTTTTTTGTGCTATCTCCTATTACCCTAACTATATTCAGGGACATCGTTATTCGAAAATTTAGTTTTCATTATTCTATATTTATCGAAAAATTGCGTGTTATTAACTACTTCCGTTTTATTCATTTAAAATGCTTTACTACTCTTCACATTTTCTATAGCGCAAACATATATCGCGCATATTATTTTGTTCGATGTTTCTTATTTTCACCATGTGGATTTTCTAAATTATTTTAAAATTTGTTTGATCGATACATTTATTCCAAAATACCTTGGCCTATCGGCAAACCCTTCACTATCGTTTGTTATTGCTATTTTATTTTTGGTATTGTGTATATAATTTATCCTTATATATGGTCCTGTCTTGTACTTGCTTAGGCATATTCTATTAGTTGCGTTATTTCTTATACTTAAATGGACCTTGGATTTTCCTAACTGCTTTAAGTAAATCACTATATGTTACTACTTGATTTTGTGGCTTGTGCATATCATTTTATAGGTTGTTGTTTATTTTTAAATTTCGAGGACGAAATTTTTGTAAGGGTGGTATGATGTAATACCCAGTCCCTATATGTAATTAGCGTATTTTAATAAATAAGTCTCCAGGTATTTCCCCAAAATTTACTACAAATTTTCCGTATTTTTATAAAGGTCACTCACAGAACTTACTTATTGATATTTATAATTATTTTAAGTATTTTAAATAAAACCCTAATCCCTTCATTGTATCTTGGTTCCTTTTATAACCCTAACCCTATTTTCTAATATCCATTTCCATTTATAATTTCCTAACCCAGCCGGCCCATCCCTCTCCCCCTTTTCAATTAATCTCATTTCCTCACGAGCCCAGCCCACTCCCTTTTATTTCTTCTCCATTTTTCCCAACTCCTCCGACCAACCCGGCCCATCTTCCTCTCCCTTCTTCTTCAGTTATCGTGTCCTTTCCCGCTCATTTTCTTTTCTCCCCCCCCCCCGACGCGCACATCCCCGAGCCCTATTCCCTGTCACGACCATGTCCCCGCTCCCTTGCCCATGACCGCGCGCGCATGCCCACTTACCTCCATCGACCTAGTCCCCCTCTCTTTCTCTCGTTTTCTCACATCTCTCCATCTCTCTCAAACTCGACTCCACCACCATCGATAACCATCTTGCTGCCAACGAGCCCCTGACCCTCCACGACGCCATCACCCTCGTCTTTCTCCCTCTCGAACCTCCATCCTCCAAGCCAGCTCCCAAAAAACCCCTCCCTGCAACTAACAACAACCTCACCGTCACAGCTCCCGAGAGCTCATCACCGGCCGCCGCCTGAATACCGCGGCCGACCTCCTCTTCACCGCCGACCACCCCCGACACCGAGCCCTCGTCCGCGCCCCCTCCAAGCTACAGGCCCGAGCGTAGTACCCCCTCACCTGCACACCGGAACCCATCGCCTTCCCGAGGTCCCCCACCTCCTTTCCCGAGTACCCTCGCTGTCCCCTCGTCACCGGAGCTCTGACCACCACCCTCGAGCCCCTCGCCCCACTTCCTGCACCCCGGACTTCCCTAGGACCAACCACCATCATTACCAACACTACCGGGCTCACCCGAGCTCACTGCCGGCCACCTCGACCACCAACCGCCAGCCTCCCCTTTTTGAAAGCATCACGGAGACCCCTACGCCACAGCCTAGACCCTGTACGACTACGGAGCCTTCACATTTCCACTCTCGAACCCTAGTTCACAGTCGAGCCCCGGTATTTCGTCGAACACATACTCAAATCGCTTTTGCCTCTATTCTGGTCACCGTCGTCGCCATTAAACCTACGGCCTCGATTCCTTAAGCCGTCATCATCATCAACACGCCATTCATCGCAACGCCAGCACACGCCCGTCGCAACCGCCGAGCCATCGAGTCCAAGAAGCAAGATCCGACAAGGCTAAACCTGTGCTGCGATCGTGACGCGATCGTGCCGTTGCCATACCGTCGTTGACACGTCTTCAGGCAAGTTTAATACTTGCTTCATGCTACTTTTATATATTACAATTTTAGTTACCAATAATTTCCGCATATACTTTTCCTGTGATTCGTTACAACTCAAGTGTTCGATGTAAAACCCAAATGGGAGACCCCGTTAAAATGACGACAACAAATATCCTGTGATGGCTCGAGTTATAATGAATGTCCCTTAAGACTTTGGTTACAATACGACGTCGTTTGCTCGCGTAAAACGATGCCCCGATTTCTGTCATAAAACCTGAAAACCTTCGTACATGCTAAACCGTGAAATTTATAATAAATTGTGTATAAACCGGATTTTAACGTTCGATGGGTCGTATCGAAGATAACTGTTTAACCTACCGTATTATATAGTTGTTCACTGATTTCTAACTAATTATGATAGAGATAATTGCGGAGGTTTAAGATTCTGGACTGCAGTCCAGAAAGAAAATCTCAGTTAACCCCTGTATATAAACCCCTGTATTTTCCTGTTCAGACATGAGAATGCGCGGAACCCTATATAGTTACATATAGAATTGAGTTATATTTCTTACTCCACTTGTCTCGCTAGATTTCACAACCGTCTGATATTTTTAACTCATTTTATAGTGCCGATACATTTTGCTGAATTCTGCAGAGGCAGATTTGACACATCGAACATAACCTGTCCATAACTTCCTGTCGATATGGTATATTACTGATTCGCCAATTGCGGTGAAAACCTAACTGATAACCTTAAATTTTGTTCAACTATAGCGTCGCCTAATTGCGATCCCAAATGGGATTAAAATGTGTTACGAAATAGATTTCCGATTCTGAAACCGGATTTCCAGCCGTGAACACTTAAATTGAAATGGTCATAATTAGCAAACCTGAAACCCGATTGGCGCGAAACCAATTTTGATGGATAGACAATTCAATATACTGTTTACCTATTTTTCGTTGTTTCGCTTAATTCTGCACGAATGACTTATAGTAAATTATGCAAGTGGTGGCACACTGATTGATGGTATTCCATTCATATGGTAATTATTGTATTCTCATCATATCGTGCAAAGGTCACTGTATCGGTAACCTAGTGATCATGTGCATTACCCAGTGTTAGGTATTAGTGTTTGATTGGGGCAAGTACGTTAGTGTGTAAGCATGAATGGATAAGTGAAAGTGACACGTACTTGTACACAATCAGCGGATCCTATTGATATATTGCATTGTCGACGTCTATGGGACGTGTATAAGTGTGACTATAATTGGTATGTGACAATTATGGAAGCACTTATATGGGTGTCATAGGTAAGGCACCAAACACTGTCCATTTATCTTGGGTATCCGTCGAGACATGCTTGATGGAAATCATGTCTCCAGTTCTCGCGTAGACTTGTCATGGACCGACTGGTATTTGAGTTTATGATTGGCGTTTGATGTAGACCACGTGGTGTGGGGTAGTTTGAGTGTAAGTTCAACAGAATCTCGGGAGTCCCATGTCGGTGTAACATCCCTAATTTTCCTATACACTTTTTTATACAATTTTTTTTTTAAATTTTTAAAATCCATAAAGGAGTACTTTAACCAGAGCACAATATATATATATAAGTAATTATTTTGTTTTTAAATAACTCCATTTTTAGTTTACATAAAATTGTTTTAAATTTAAAGTAATACTTAGGGTATTTAATGTTGTTGTTACCATTTTAAGTAGTTATTTTCCCACAATAATTACAAGAAAGAGCTTGTAGCTCATTGGTAAGACCTTGCATTGCTGAACCAAGCCACACGAGTTCAAATCCCATGCCCCACTTTATTTTTGTATTTATTTTGTTTTAAATTCTTTTGGAAGTCAACAGTCAAACCGCCATAACTCACAAAACTTGAACTGAAGACAAAAAAGTAAATATACCAAAATCTTCCTCTGGAAAATCCCCGGCCCCCGACACCCTGACTCGGCCCGACTCGGCGCCGCCGGCCGGCGAACCGGCCGACTCGGTTCGGCGCCGCCGACCGGACTCGGCCGGACGGCCGAGTCGTCAACAGAGAAAAGATGCCCCTTGACTTGGTCAAACCTCCTGCACACTCTAAATGCCTGGATCGGTTACCAATTTCCCAATAAATCCCTTTTACTCCAAGGTTTAATGATTTTTATATATTTTTTATATATTTTTTAATTAAAACCCTAACCCTAGCCTAACCCTATATATACCCCCATACCCTCTACCCTCTTATCCTAAATTCCTAAGTCCACTCTCTTAAAATTCCAAGAGAACTTGGTACGTTAGAAAACGAGCGAAAGGCGAAGCGTTGACGAAATTCCGGCGATCGTGCTAGAACCTCTCAACGACGTTTCGACGCACCAGCAAACCCTCTACCTCCCTCTCACTCTCTAGCATTGTCCAAACCCGTAAGTTCCCCTTTTCTATCTTTCTTTTCTTTCATTAAAATACGACTTTACAAACCCGACGGAAATCGGAACAACCCGATTTCCGATTCGGTTTTCTATAAAATTTCACTTATCACCAATTCCATAACGCTTAAACATCTTCATGTTGACTACTAATCACTTAAAAATTAATTTGAATAAGTTTTCACACATGAAATGATAGCTTTTGTAATATATCGTATTCTTTCACTTAAATACCATAATGTTTAGTTTTCACATTTAAACCTTTAACATTGCTATACCTTAAAGTAGTTCACGAGGTAATGACCTACCTCCACACATACTCATATGCAAACATAACACGCTACCTTAAAAACTTAGAATACGATAAAACAAGATTTTACAATTAAATATCATTTTCTTAATAAAACATTTTCTAAAAGTTTTAGGTTGCTACACTTTTAAAACATATATCTTTTAATAGGAAAATACGATAAGTTGTGGACATCGACCATTTATCTAAACCTGACTTTGTGGTGTCTAGGCTAGGCAAGTGAGAAAAGGTAACTTTAAAAGGCCCATCTTACGATTCGTGAGTGGATCCCTCCTTTTCTCATTTGTACTTACCTGGCCACAATTGGCGGTGAAGAGGCGATTTGAGACTTCTAATTACTTGTCGTTTAGACCATTTAGAAATAGGCTAGTTGGCTTAGGAAACCCTAGAATCTAAAATACGGAAATTTACGTCTTTTACAAATAAATATCTTATCTTTATAAAACCGTTTTCTAAATGATTAGTATTTATTAAATCTTTGCAAAGCGCCACTACAACCCACCTTTGGGGAACTCGTTAGGGATAATACGGTTTATCGTGCACCCTCGGGCTTGGTAGTGCGAGATTCAGACCTCCGCAAGGAGCATTCGATCTCGAAAGGTTTAAAATACGACATTTATGAAAAATGAGATTTTTGGAAAATAAAATATTTATTAAAAGTTATTCTTGTATAAACATATGTATATTTATCATTTAAACACATATTTTATTATAAGATAAAGTTTCCACTTTTTCCTAAAAATTACAAGATTAAAAGTTACATTAAAATACCATGAATTTCAAATAAATCAATATTACAAATTAATACCTTTATTTATGTAATTTTCACTAGAAATAAGACAAAATAAAATCACACTCATTATAACTATAAAGACGAATAATAAATACTTGAGGTGTATCTTGAAAACTATACAAAAGTATTTTTTACATAGAACCCCCTCAAGTTTTATAAATTACAATAACGACCCTAACAATTATAGAACTTCGACTTACATTTATTTTGGTCGGACTCGGGTTTGAGTCTGATTATTTCTGACTTGAATATGATTCAAGTCAATCTTCATTCTTTAATATTCCAACTCAATATGAACACAAGAATCCCAGAATCCAGTTAACAATCTATACAACTTGACTAAATCAAACCATGGATATACATCCATTATTCCGTTATTCCATTTACCTGATTATGCAGTTACAATTTGTTTACTGATATCATGGTTTTGGTCAGTCATCCAACTTACACAATACAATACTACAATAATATCAAAACACTACGGGGTTTAAGGGGTAGATTGGTGCGGAAGGTGTTAGAAGTGGCACGAGACGGTAAGATTAAGACACCTAACCTATATTCTGTTGCTGTTGTACCGTGGCTTAACGGTTCCTTGTACATTCCGTTTGCCCTGGTCTTTAGCATACTGAGACCCCTCTCGTATATACTGGCATCCTTCCGTACCAAGGTACAAACAACAGCGTAAACAAAATATTCTACAACATTATACTTTAGAAGATACCTCTTATTCTATCTTTTCTTATTCTCTCCTATCTTTGGGACTTACCGAGCGACCTGTTCGCTGACGACATTCTATTTCTTTCTTCTTTGAATGTCGTCAGATGTTTTGGACCCAGCAAAGAGCGAGCCCACCGGTGAAGACTTGGATCAGTTCCACGAAGACCCCGAGCTCTAGACATTGTACCTTGTTCTATTCAGTATTTTCATTTTCTGTTATGCCATTATTTAGGCATCGTTTTTCATTTCAGTTGTATTTACTTTTTATGCATTGTACAAAAGAAAGTTATTAATAAAGTTGCTGTTATTTTATATCTCTTGTCTCTTGTGATTTACCTTTATATTGCTTAGATACGCTTAGCGTATTTACTTCACAGTAAATACGTAGCGGACCTCGTCGCGTCCCCATTCGCCGTATGCCGGGAAGCAGGGCATGACAGCCGGCACATACAGCGATTCTGGAGATATATGGGGATACTACTGATTATTAGCGAGCGACTCGGGCCCATGTTCCCTTGTCCTTGGGTCCTACCCTTGGGTGGAGGATACTCACGAGTGGTTGACTCTCACACTTGGACTGACGATAGGCTTAGTGACATGTACAGTGAGACTTAGAGACAGATAGGGTTAGTGACATTGACTTGCATTGCTTACTGATTCAACATACCTGCCATACTGTTTACTGCTTACCTGCTCTACTAGCTACCTGCATTGGCTACTTCATGTTCACGTCATTATTCCATGATCACTGTTTCATATTCATTATTATTGCACGAGTTCCCATTTGTATCTATATATATATATATATATATAGATATTGCTATCGTATCGCTCTGACGACCTGAGTATGTATGCTCAGAGTGAGAAGTGGATCTAGCTTGGACCAGGATCTGACATACCTCGAGGACATCACGGACATCTTGATCAGCAACCCAGAGCTACACTTCCTTGATCTCCATCTGGTTAGTTCTTTTGATTTAATTACTGAATTTCTCATTACCTGTGCATTGATTACTGATTACCACATAGTGCTAGAAGCCAAAGTGTGGTTACGGAGGGATATTTTCTCGACCGTAGGAGCATGGCTGGCCTTGTTAACCCCTCGTGTTCCGTATTTTGGGAAGCGGGGCGTGACATCTCCGATAGTCTTTTAGGCTTTATATGAGTTGCCGTCAAGACCCGAAGCTCGGAATATGCCGTCACTTCATTTTTTGTTTTGATGATGTCGAGCCAATTCTTTTGCTAAAATAGGGTAGACATCTGTGGGGGCCTTTATGCTGTATATATTGCAGTTGAAGCCCGGAGCTAGAAATATGCCATCGCTCCAATTTGATTTGGCTATTTGGAGCCTTTGTTGACATTGCGCCTCCAGTAATGAGAAGAATGTCGAAATAGTCTTTAGGTTATATATGTACCGTCAAGACTTCGAACTGGAATTTTTCCATTACTTCGCTTTGATTTGGCCATTTGGAGCCTTTGTTGATATCACGTCAGCTGTAACGAGAAGAATGTCGAGCTGGAGGTAGGATTTTGCCGTCACTCCTTTTTGATTTGGCTATTTGGAGCCTTTGTTGACATTGCATCTGTTGTAATGAGAAGAATGTTGAAATAGTCTCTACGTTATATATGTACCGTCAAGACTTGGAGCTGGAATTTTGCCATTACTCCGCTTTGATTTGGCTATTTGGAGCCTTTGTTGACATTGTGTCTGCTGTAATGAGAAGAATGTCGAGCTGGAGTTAAGATGTTGCCATCACTCCTTTCTGATTTGGCTATTTGGAGCCTTTGTTGACATTGCGTCTGCATCTTGCTGAAATGAGGAGGCAACGCTGAGATAGTCTCTAGGCTGTATATGCACCGTCGAGACTTGAAGCTAGGATTTTGTCATGGCTCCATTTTTTGTTTCAACCCTTGGGTATTTTGTTGATGTTGCATCTGCACTGAGAAGAACGTCGAGCTAGAGCTGGGATTTTGCCATTACTCCTTTTTTTGTTTGACCCTTAGGTCTTTGATGACGTTGCGTTTATATCCTGTTAGCATGAGAAACACGTCGAGCTGGAGTTAGGATTTTGCCGTCACTCTTTTTTTATTTGGCTCCTTGGAGCCTTTGTTGACGTCGCGTCTGCATTAAGAAGGAACGTTGAGATGACCTCTAGACTGTACATGTTTCCATTAAGACCTGGCTCTCCCTTTAACGGAGCCTGGTGGGAAAATATGGTTCCCTTTCTTTCATTTGTGCCTATGGATTGTATACAGGGGTTGGTGTGGACCTACCTATAGGGCAGAGGAAACTTTTTTTTTTGCGATGCTCTATCTTTTCAGCTTTTTATATCATGAAACTCACGATTGCCCAATCATTTCGGCTCTTTTATTCGCAGTACCCAATCATTTCAGCTATATATATTTTTTATATTTTTACTCGCTGCTTTTTATTGCGAGTTGATCAAACATTTCGGCTGTTTCATATGCATATATTTTTTTTGCTCACTGATTTTTATTGCGAGTCGCCGAAACATTTCGGCTATTTCATATGCATTTTTTTTGCTCGCTGATTTTGCGGCGAGTCAAGGACTTGGTCCTGATACCAATTTTGGCATCAGAATCGCTACGACTGGAATATTGCCATGAGCGAATCATCATTTACCATAAGAGGACTTGAACAAAGGTAGCTTAGCAAACAAGGTTAGGATCCTGTCAACTAAGGCTTTTGACTTTATGAGCCGTAAGGATCTCATAAAGGTACTTCTTCCTATGAGTCGTGAGGATCTCATAAGTGTATTTTCTCCTTAAGAGTCGTGAGGATTCCTAAGTGTGTTTTCTCTTATAAGTCATAAGGATCTTACCAGAGTGTTTTCTCCTTATAAATCGAGAGGACTTACAAGTGTTTCTCACCGTATGGGGAAATTTCTCGCTATTGGTGGAACTCGGTGGGAGATATATTTATTTATGCCCGTGGATTGTATACAAGGGTCAATATGGGACCTCCTGTAGGGCAAGTTGGGGGATATGATGGCTTAAGAATAGGTTTAGATCCTTATAGCTTAAGCCTTTTGAATCCTTCGAGCCGTGAGGGTCTCACAGGAGGAATTCTCCTTACGAGTTGTGAGAATCTCGCAAGTGCTATTTCTCCATAGGAATCACGGGGATTCCTAAGTGTATTGCCCCTTTTGTGAGTCGTAAGGATCTCAAGCGGGTATTTTCTCCTCGCAAGGTCGAGAAGACCTTGCAAATGCACATGAATTTTTTTTATACGAGATTGCGCCCTTTCTGGTTTTTACAAACTCGCCGGTACTCACTACGTACTTTCGGGTTTTCATTCGTGCCCATTTTGCTTGTGGACGTGCCGTCTTTTTTTTAACGAGTTTGCGCCCTTCCAAGTTTTCACAAGCTCGCCGGTAGTCTTGTTGTTTTTACTCACAGCGCCCTTTCAGCTTTTTATCCGTGCCCATTTTGCTTATGGACGTGTCGTCTCTTTTTTTACTGGTGACCCGTCTATTTGCCGGTGGGACTTGGGGTGGCTTCACCGCTAGAGTAGCTTTTTAGCCGGTAGGACTTGAGTTGCAACTTTCGCCGTTGGAACTTCGATTGCAATATAGATCTCAAGGGAACAAATCGCCGTATTTGGGGCGATGCGCTAGTTTAGGGTTGTTCCGGTCCATTATCGCCATTTTTTATGCGACGTGCTAGTTTAAGAACGTTTCAGTCCATTATCGCCACATTTGAGACGACGCGCCGTATTTGAGGCGACGCAGTAGTTTAGGGACGTTTCGGTCCATTATCACCATTTTTGAGACGACGCGCTAGTTTAGGGACATTCCAGTCCATTATTGCCGTATTTGGGGCGACGCGCCGTGTTTGAGGCGACGCACTAGTTTAGAGACGTATCGTTCCATTATCGCCGTGTTTGAGGCGACGCGCCGTATTTGAGGCGAAGCATTAGTTTAGGGACGTTTCGGTCCATTATCGTCGTGTTTGATGCGACGCACTAGTTTAGGGAAATTTCGGTCAATTATCGCCGTGTTTGAGGTGACGTGCCGTATTTGAGGCGAAGCATTAGTTTAGGGACGTTTCGGTTCATTATCATCATTTGGTCGGGGAGTTGCATAACTCATTCCTTCCAACGCTTGCCGGCCGAGATGCTGCTGCATGTCCTTTGTATGCATGGACACTTCACACCTTAGGGTATCGTCTCCCTCTTGGACTGGTTTTTTTTATCGCAGCAATCGGCTTGTTTTGCGGGAAATACCGGGCATTTTACACGGCACCTGCCCCCTGCTCATCAATGTCGCTTCTGGACACTGACGAAGTATCTTTACATATACGAAGGAACGAGATATCACGTCACTCCTTCTGCTGAGTTTTCTTCTTTCTTAGAAGAATGAACTTAACTTGGGGGCTTTTCCCCTCGTCGTCTGATTCGGAGTGGGACATGGATTCCATATCCCTCCCATGGTTTTCTTTTTTGTTCAAGTGGGATATTCCACTTGATTGCAGGACCCGCTTGTAGATTCCTTGATATCCTTTCTGTTCTTTGAAGAAAAGGCCATCTCACGTAGAGATTTTTTCTGCCAGCGTGGAATGTGCCCCTTGTGTATATTTCGGGGGGGAGTGAGTACCCACACCGTCGCTATTTTGGCGACAGGTTGTTTCAGAACCGCTCATTTTTGTTGGGCGTTGGCGACAAACGCCACCTTGCCTTTGCTTTTCATTCATCTTCATCGGATGAGAAAAAGTGTTGACCCATCTGATCCAATCGAGCCATTTTATCCACGAGTTCTTGAAAGGTCGTCGGCTTGAAAAAGGCCATATACAGGAACACCTTTGAATTTGGGTCAAGGGTGGCTATAAACATTCCCACGAATGCAGCTTCGTCGATGCATTGCACGCATTTTGATAAGATATTTCGCCATCGGGTAACATATTGAACCCAGGTCTCATTTAGTCCAACCGTTTCGTTGACCAACGTCGTCACTGCAGTGCGTTTATTCACACTAGAGAATCTCTGACTTAAGAGAATCTCCATCTCGTTGAAGGTATTCACGGAGTCATTTGGGAGTTCCGCATACCATTCAAACGCAATGCTTGCCAGACTGCTGACAAACTTTCGGAGAAACTGTATATCATTCCCTCCAGTATTGCCGCACATGGATCTAAATCGTGCCATGTGCTGGCGAGGATTCCTGGTTCCCTTGTACGTGTGGAACGTCGGAAGTATGTATTCGGGCGGGTATTGTATTTGATCATAGCACGCCGGATACGGTCAACCGTTCTTGATTGACCTATTTGCGGCTTCACTGGCATAGTGAGCTTTAACTTGCTGAGCAACATATTCTTCTAGCTTTGCTTTTGAAATCATTTCCTCTTCGGCCGTTGATGAGGCTTGCAATGGATTTAAAGTGTCCCTCTTGTCTTTAAGAGCGACTACCAGCGGTTCATCTGCCAGTGGTTCTGAATGGACCATCATTTCAGCCATATTTTGGATCAAGAGGGCCATCTGGTTCATTTTAGCGGACATATCTACTGCTTTTTCATCTCTCTTTTTGAGAATGCGCTTTAGAAAATCAGTATCTGATTCCTTCCCTACTCTTTTTTCGGGAGTGTCCTTAGGATTTTCCTTAGGTGATGGATTAGCGAGTGCTGCTGCCTGAGCAAGCATCTCCTGTAGCTTTTCACGTTGCAGTTGAGCTTTTGTCAGAGACCGAGTATGCGGTTCGTGGCTAGTAGAAGCTCGAACTTTGTCTTTGGAGTTCACCATGTGGACTGTATGAACTACCATACCCCTAGGCTTGGGGTGTTTTGTTTTTTAGCCCTTGGAGTTTGCCTCGGGTGCTTGAGCTCTATTAGGCCTCTCTATTTTATGAGAAGATGCATTAGAAGGAACCATCATATTAGGAACCGTCTTGGAATGAGTCCTCTTGTATTTGAAAGGGAATTTGTCGGAATTTGGCTGACGTTTAGGGGAAGAGCCGCGGTTGACGACTGAGTCCTTCACCTGCTTCCGCACTTTATATAGATGAGGAAAGTTCTTTTAGGGAGCGTACTGGTTTCCGCTCTCGTGGGATCTCCATGGGCTGCGGAGATTTCTTCAATATTTCGATGGGAGAATTTTGTCTGAACCTTCACAACAGTTCGAAATTGTTCCCAGTTAGAACAATAACATTCACCACTGGGGTTGAAACTGGACCATACGGAGAACGACCCCCAGCTTGTCTTATTTGATGCCGATATCGACATCGGTGATATCTTGCGACCAGAATTTGATTAGCCTCAGGATTTTGCTGAGCATGCCCCCTGTTTTCTTTGAGAGCTTGAGTATTCTGCCCCCTATGTCGACCTTGGCCTTTGGAAGGTACTAGTTGTTTGGAGACCAATTCCGTCAGCAAAGCAGAAGTTTGAAGAGCCGGCCTATGGAAGACAGACTTCTTATGGGCTTCCTCCTTCGGTGTTGAGGTACCGAAGGTGGGAGGTAGGAGCATAGACCCAAAGATAAGCCCATTAATTTCTTGAAGAGCTAGATTGCAGAGATTTAAGACTGCAAGTGGCTCATATTTGACTCCACCAGATATGACAAAGCTTGAGCTGCTGTGGGTGGAAGCAAACGCCATTCTACAAAAAGAAGAAATGCCAGCTTCAGTATCTCCTCACCCAAAGGAAACTACAAACATATATTCCACAATTATTTGATCGCCAAAAAACACGACACATGAAGTGTGGAGTGAAAAGAGGAAGAAGTCCGACCGGACGTGCCAGAATCTGTTTACCGCCGAAACCGGGGAAGAAACCGGGATGGATCATCTTGCCTGAACTTAGGGGAAGATACTATTTGGATTTATCCTTCCACCTCTCCGAAGATGCCAAGTTGATTTATGGCACCGTAAATCGGAGGTTTGGATAGACGCGACCGTTGTAGCGTGACTTCATCACATTCCCCCTTCATTTGTGAGGGCTTTTTTATTGTGGGGACCCTATTCCCTGCAGGTGCAAGCCCATGCAGTTAATTACATTACTGCATTACGATAACTACTTTCTCTTGCTCCAGTGATTCACTTCGTGTCGTGTTGTGTTTGTTTAATTTTGGGTTGCCCATAGATTGTATACGGAGACTAATTTATGTCGTCGCCCATAGGGCGCGTATAAGTCCAAATCCGTATATTTTTGCTTTAGGTTTGGGTCAAGAATTTGCTTAACGAGGTCCATGTTGGTAGCTTGGTTTGCCAACAGGAATTTACATAGGACGCAAATCTCATATAAATGAGGTCCATAAGTTCATGGTATATTTGGGTTTGATCTAAGGATCGTTTCTCATATTTGAGACTATAATCAACTTAGAAACAAATTAGCATATAGGCTCAATTACTCTACAACATTCCCTGTTTATGACGAATGTTAGTTTAAGGATGTTTCGGTCCAACATTCCCATTTTGGGGACGAAAGTTAGTTTAAGGACATTTCGGTCCATTATTCATCTTGCGCCCACGTGTATTTATTACGTAACGAAGTGAACAATGGTGACATGGAGTGCACCCAATTTGGGGTGCAATCTGATTTGGGGTGTGTAGGTCAATTTGGAAGTACATCAATGTGGGATGAAAGGAGTTGTTGGTTGTCGAGACCTGCCACCTCTCTGAAGACGTTGAGGAATTACAACGACATATACCAAAGATATGGAGAGATGTACCCTTAAACCAAATCCCGTATCTGAGAGAAAAGATTGTGATGGACCTAAGAATCTTTAGTCATATTTAAGACTAAAATTAACTTAGGAAATATGGGATGAATATCATTTTAGACATCATCAATGGGAGATCATTAGTCATGTTTGAGACTAATATTAGCTTGGAGATCATAAATATATGCTTAGCCGATTTGGGCTAAGATTGGGTTTCTGTAACACCCTGCAGTGCTAAGCACTCAGTTCGATATAGTATTCACTTGTGTTTCATGTGAGGTGATATAATAGTGCTAAGCACTGGTCTTTTGTGGCGCTCACGTGTGTGTCACGTGAGACGCTCTAATAGTGTTAAGGATTAAATTTTTCCAGTGCTCACGTGTGTTTCACGTGAGGCGCTCTAATAGTGCTAAGCACTAGTTTTTCTCTGGCGCTGACGTGTGTTTCACGTGAGGCGCTATGTTCTTTGGAGATTTAATCTCTGTTGATATTTTTTAGAGGACTTAAATCTCTGTTAATGGTATTAACGATCACCAAGATCATTATTTTGAGGATCTAGAATCATGTTATTTAAGAACTAAGTTCCTGAAGTATTATGAACCCCATATTTTTCATGTTCTTGAATCCATGTGTTCAGAGAGGTTAAACCATTAATGTCATGCCCCGCTTCCCAGAATACGGGGAAGGGGACGCGACGCGACCCGCTACGTATTTACTCCGAAGTAAACACGCAAAGCGTAAGTAAGAAATATAATGTAAATATACACAAGAAGACATGAAATGTAATTGAACAACAACTTTTATTTATTGAACATTCTTTACAATACAACTGGAAAGTAAGTATAATGTGAAAAGCAATGTCTAAATAATGGCATAAACTAAAAAGGAAAGTATATACAAGTGTCTATAGCTCGGTGTCTTCTGTGAGCTTCTTCAAGTCTTCTGAGTTGGACACGATCTCCAGGGAATCGAGCCCACTTGACAACATTCCAAAGAAAGAAGAGAAAAAGAATGTCGTCAGCGAAAAATCGCTCGGTAAGTCCCAAAAGAGAGATAAAATAGAATAGACAGATACATAGAAAAATGAAATAGAATATAAATGTATAATGCTTGATTGTTATGTTAACACAGTTGTTTGTAGTTTATTACAGAATATGCCAGTGTATACGATAGGAGTCCAACTTACACCGTGGACTAAGGTAACCCGTAGTACAAGGCTCCGTCGATAAAACTACGGAACAACGGCAATGGATGTATAGTTACGTCTTTTAATGTCTATCTGGTGCAACTTTTAACACATTCCGTACCAGTCTACCCCTTTGAAACCTCGTAATGTATTTTGTACTGTTTTGTTTGTTAGATGTAAGACTTTCCAAAACCATGATATCAGTAATTCAGGTAAACGGAAAGGATGTAAACGGATATACATGCGAACAAATCAATGTATATCCATAGTTCGGTCAAGTCATGTTCATATTGATATAGGTTGCATTTTGGTATAAATGGATTCATGTTGCATTAGAGTTATATATGAATTGTATTCAAAGACGGATTGTTTCAGATTGAATTTAGATTAGACCGAGACTCTGTTTGAGTCAGTCACTTAAACAAAATTGATGTCCTGAATTAGTTTTGGAGTTATCGGTAACTGCTGTACATGGACGGCAGGATTTGCGTCTTTTTCCAAGACAATTACCGTATTGATAACACCGTTTTTAGATTGACTACTTTATATAGGCAAGCACCCATATTCTCCGGCTCCCTGAGGCTCAAGAGAACTGGTCCCGCTTAAACCTATATTTACTAGGGTCCTTATTGTAATTTGATATAACTTGAGGGGGTTTTATGAAAAATAGTTTTGATATATTTTCAAAATAAATCTTAAGTATTTATTTATCGTCTTTAAGGTTTTCATAGTTATAATTTTTATAAAATAAAATATTCTAGTGGCTATAAACCTAACTTGAATAGTATATAGTATTATAGTGTAATTTGACTTGTATTGAATGTGATGGTATTTTCATGATCTTTTGCGATTCTTTTCTTTTGATTTAGAAAACATGGATTATTTTATATGTTAAAATAGATATTTTGATAATATTTATATTTATAAAATTATTAAAAATAGAATTTCTTTATTAATAGAAATCACGTTTTCTTAAAAATTGTAATAAAATTCCATCGAGATCGTATGCTCCGTGAGGAGATCTGCATCTAGCTCTACTTGTCCCAAGGACGTGCGATAACCCGCACCATCTCGATCGGGTTCCCCAAAATGGGTTGTAGAGGCTTATTTGCAAGGAATTAATTAAAACAGTTTAAACAATACGGGTTTTGATAGTTTAAGGTATTTTAATGTAAATTGTATTTTTCTCCCACAAAAATTATTACAAAAGCCATCGTGCTCTATCAAGATGAGTGTTGTGATGAGATAGGTAATTACCTCGTGAGCTTTCTAAAGGTAATATGAGCAAAACGATAAAATAATGTCGTATGTAAACTTGGTGGTATTTTATCGAAAAAGTGAAATAGAATTTGTTTAACACTAAATTTTGAATTGGAACTTGGTCAAATTGTTGTTTTATGTTTTCTAAACAATATATGAATAGATGGTTTATTTGCTGTTTAAGAAAAGTGTGTTTTCAAAGAAATGAGAATCGGAAGTCGGAATAACTCCGCTTCCGACGAGTTTTGAGAAGAGAGGTCTTTTTATTAGCAAGAGAGGAGGGGAGAGGGGACTTACGGGTTTGGACAAGAGAGCGGAGGTAGAGGGAACTTTTGGAAGTATCGGGGAGTCGTTTCATCGCCGGATTTGTCCCGAAACGTCGCCGGAACATTGACCTTGGCTAACTACACTTGTACAACTTTTGGACTTACAAATTTTTAGAGATTTTTGGTAAAAGATTTCCGAATGAGGAGGGCTATGGTGTAGTGTGGTATTTATAGGAAAAATTAGGGTTTAGAGTATTGAAATGAGAATTAAAAGTGCATTAAAATTTTGTTTTAAGGCTCATTTTAATTCCCTGGAAATGTGCAGGAAAATCAAACAGAACTAGGGTAGTGGGGGAGGCCAAGGGGTGCTAGGGTGAAAATTTGGAGGCAATAGGGACGGGGGAACCGGCGGTGTCGGCCCCATGGAGAATCTCGCCGGCCAATTTTGGGGTGAGGGTGCTTGGATTGCTGCCACGTGTCAGGGTCTGTATAAATATCATTTTTCACATGTTTGATTTTTCAGTGAATTTTCATTTTACGTGCAGTACACGTGTAAACTTTTGAGCTTCTAAAAGTTTAAAAGAAAAATCAACAAAAATAATATGTGGCTGTGAGGATTTGAACATAGGGGCTATGTCACAGCATTGCAAGGTTTTACCAATGAGCTACAAGTGCTTTCTTGCTTGTTCAAAAGCAATTTAAATTTATAACTTGTGCTCAGGCAAAGGTCTACCTTCCTGTACTTTAAAAAAAAATTGTACAGAAGTTTCAGGGTTGTTACAATTAAGGATTACCAAGATCACTATTTTAAGGATCTTAGATCTGGTTCTTCAAGAACTAAGCTCTTGATTTGAAGGAACTAAGTTCCTAGAGTATTATGGACTCCATCTTCTTTCAGTTTAAATTTGTTCTTTCCTGAATCTTTGATTCTCAAGAAACAAGATCTTCTCGATGAGAATTAAATTCTCAACTTGCAGGAAACTTGTCTTGTGGATCTCAGATCCAAAGAAAGAACTAAGTTCTTTTAAAACGGTTAAACCCTTCAATAGGTAAATGAGATGTTTTGATCTCTGTTTTTTTTATTTACCTAGTGTTTTGAGAAGGGAGATCTTCTTATTTGAGAGAATTAAATTCTATGTTCTTGTAGAAAGCCTTCTGTATTTTTACAGAAGCTTATGGAGGGGTATTTTTTCCCTTCTCTCTTTCTGTTCTGATTGATCTCTTTGCTCCTATTTATAGGGGAAGAAAAAAATCAATTTGTTCAGAAAATCTCTCATTAAGAGATCATAATTGATTTCATAATCAATAAAAATAATCTTTTAAATCAATCGGTGAATTTTATTCACCGTTGGATTTTTAATCCAAAGACTCTGTTTAACAGAGGAGATTTCTTGTTTACTTTACAAGATTAGGAAATATTTTCCTAAGATAGAATTTTATCCTATCATATAAATATCTTATTAGTTTAAAAAAATTAGAATTTTATTCTATCAGATGAATATCTTGTTAGTTTAACAAGATTAGAATTTTATTCTATCATATGCACATCTTGTTAGTTTAACAAAATTAAGAAAATATATTTCTAAGATAGGATTTTATTCTATCAGATGATCGATGGGTGATTTTATAATAACCGTTGGATTTTTGATCCAAGAGTTCTCTATTTAACAGAGAAGATCTTTCTATTTTGAAAAAGATCAGGAAAATATTTCCCAAATAGAATTTAATTCTATCATATAGTTTAATTGGTGATATTTTATCACCATTGGATTTTAAATCCAAAATTTTCTGTTAGAGAAAGATCTTTTCATATTAGAAAGATTAGGAAAAATATTTCCTAAATAGAATTTAATTCTATCAGATAGTTTAATTAGTGATATTTTATCACCATTGGATTTTAAATCCAAGATTCTCTGTTAGAGAAAGATCTTTCCATATTAGAAAGATCAGGGAAAAATATTTCCCAAATAGAATTTAATTTTATCACATAAACTTAATTCTATCATATGGTAGCATTTTAAATTAGGGCTCTCACATGCTTTGCATGTGAGTGCTGCCAAAGAATACGGTAAAAGAACTCACGTGTTTAACACGTGACCCCTAGTGTGGGTTTTAGTTTGTTCATTTTCAGCGCTCATATGCTTTACATATGAGCGCTCACGTGTTTAACACGTGAGGAATATTTGACCTTTGGTTATTTATGTTCAGCGCTCATATACTTTGCATATGAGCGCCCACGTGTTTAACACATGAGGCCAGTTTGGCCCTTAGGTTTAATTTATTCAGTGCTCATATGCTTTACATATGAGCGCCCACGTATTTAAAACGTGAGGCCAGTCTGGACCTTAGTTATTTGTTTTCAGCGCTTATATGCTTTGCATATGCGCGCTCATGTGTTTAACACGTGAGGCCAGTTTGGCCTTTGATTATTTGTTTTCAGCGCTTAAATGCTTTGCATATGAGCGCCCACGTATTTAACACGTGATGCCAAACTATAAGGATTATTTTCCTCTTTCTTATCTCCCTTTTTTATAAGGGAACAAGTAGCTCATAACCCAAAAATTTGGCAGGAACATGGTCCTCTACCTCGTACTTATATTCCTTGAATTTCTCAAAAGCTTCAGGTTTTTGTTTTAAAAGGAACACATGTCCGAATTTTGAGAGATCATCGGTGAATGGAATGAAGTACGAAGAACCATTCCTGGCATGTGTGGACATAGGACCACATACATCACTATGTATCAGTCCCAAGAGTTCAGTAGCTCTTTCGCCGTGTTCAGTAAACGGAGTTTTGGTCGTCTTGCCTTTGAGACATGACTAGCAAGTTTCATAAGATGTAAATTCGAACGGATTCAAATATCCATCTTTATGCAACTTAGCTAGTCTGGTCTCATTGATATGACCAAGTCTACAATGCCACAAGAAGTCTTCGTTCATTTCTGAACTTTTCCTCTTGTGTATATTTTGTATACTTAGAACTGTATTTTGATTTAGAACGTATATACCGTTATACAATGTACCAAACCCAATTAGCACTTGATTTAGGAAAATATTCATAACATTATCCTGTAATGCAAAGTTATATCCTTCTTTATGTAATAAAGAAACGAATATTAAATTGCACATCATTTTGGTACGTAATAACAGTCATTCAGAATCAATATATTACCATTTAGTAATACTAGGTGATATTCGCCGACTGCTTTGGCTGCAACAATTGCTCTATTCCCTACTTTCATAGATATATCACCCTTTCCCAATTCTCTGCATCTCTTTAACCCATGTAACAGATTATATATATGGGATCCTGATCCGGCATCTAATACCCAGGATTTAGAGCATACTGAGAAACAGTTCTCAGTAACTAACACACCCGAAGAAGAAACATCATCATGCACTTTCTCTGTTCAGGTTGCATGGGAATCCGTGCATTCCCTTATCCCTTGCTCAGACTTATGACGTTATAAGATAGAGCGGGACCAATGTTCCCCATCTCAGTATAATAAGCGGGTTCGGTTAATACATCCATATTATTATCTTGATTAAGGCGTGTCATAGCCTCTACTTGGAGAGAGAGAAGAAAACACTTTAGCGTACGCTCTTGCAAGATTAGATTGATTATTATCTTATCTAATCAGGATGGCTCCCACTGTTTTGTTCAAATCTTTCTTCAAACCCTAAAAGGTAATATTAGCCGGGATTAATTACACTCTACAAGTTCGCCAATCAATCAACCAGGCAGGTATTGGTACTCCGAGAGAGTCTCCCCATACCTTCACATGAAACTAATTAAATAACCTAATTTTCGCAGGGGCATAACCCCGTTAACACCTTTCTTAGACACCTACTGGATTATCTAATTGTAAAGTGAAAAACTCTCTCAGGAGTAACATTTACTCGCAGTGGGTATCGGGATCCAACTATCTCATATAAGGTATGCAATCTCATTGCAAATTTCAACACTTGAAATTCCCAATATCTGTTTTTACCCCATACATTTTATGACCTTAACAAGATCAACAAATCATAAACCGCAAGTCAAGTTCAACCCGTCATTTCGTGATTGAATTAAACCCACCCACACGACCCTTAACAAAGTCAACAATGCCGTACGACTACCCTAATCCAATCGCATCATATGCGATAGATAAGCACTAATCAGCTACTGCACACTACGCCTTGACAAGGTCAACAAACGCAGCACGAATACTAAATAGCACTTATCTGAAATGATTGAGGTCTACGACTAGTTTTGATGAAAACCTTTAACGTAATGAACTTGATATCGTTGTAGAATCTAGTAATTTGAAAATGAGTAGTTTAAGCTCCGCTTTTAAAATCGAGTAGTTTTCAAAATAAACCGAGTGGATTATAGCATATACTAGTTTTGCAAAAGAGGTCATTCCCTGTGAAGGGATCTAGGCTCTTTCCTCATCGAATGAGCTGTTGGATATTCATAATGGAATACCGCTATGCAAAGCAAGAACTGGAGCTACCTTTTTGAAAATTTTGATTCTACAACATCATTAGGTTTCTTTTCTTTTCATTAATCTCATTAATGACATCCCATCATTTATGTTTCCTAAACATCACAGAAGAAACGAAAATAAAACACACATATATGCCATCCGCATTCGCCACAGGGACCCGGGTTTTCACCGTAAGGTTACTTAACTTACGGCAGAGCGGGGTCAAGACTAGCGCGGATGCAAAACATATATAGTGTCTACCAGTATATCATATATATATAAGTAGTATTCGTCTCACGCAGTTATATGATCACATCACAGAACATTTCAGAATAGCAGAAGCAAATATATGAAATATAGGATATACTAGGAATTCCGTGTTTAAATCAAGCCATTAATGAAAAACACGGGTTCCACAGTCGTGATGAATAGCCAAACCCACATCCCTAGACCCCTATGAGAGCGGCAAGTAACCCTACCAATTCTAGAGTTAGACGACCCGGTCTCGACTCCTCGAGATGGCCACCCACTGGACCCTAAAACCCGATTACTTGTGCTCCCCTCCTTGGGTCTATCCTAATACGGAAAAGTAAATAATATACATCAATGGAGACAACAAGCTCAACCCGGAAGTGTCCCGATAAAAGAATATTGGATACAATTTTTATTACATGAATGAAAATATAAAAACTCATGAAAAACCCCCTTGATATTCATTCAAGACGATCCAATATAACATATCACAAGCAACACATAACATCATATGTCATCAACGTAAGTAAATATGCGTATTCATAATGTCGTTGACGTATAGCAACGAGATCGGAGATACACCACATATTACACTTACGGTCGCATAAAAGAATTGAAAACTACAATAATTAGAATTCGCATCATCCTTAGACATCATAAACCCGGAATATCTCATATCTCGGATTTCATGCCTAACCCTTTAAATCTTGCATTTATGTCTCGAATTGAAAACACTTTTCAATACCAAGTCGGATAATTCAATAAAATTCCTGATTAAAAGATCGAATGCTCGTCGGGAACTTTAGTAGATTGTCGCACCCCCGATGCCGTCAACGAAGATCACTTAGGAGGAACACCGCGGCAGCGAGCTCCCGAGTCGATGCTTTTAGTTACGGTGTTCTCCTATAGTCACTTGGTTGGGGTTATGGGGCGTGGCTATCTATTAGTGTTTTCCGACGGGTGTCCGCGTATGATACGAGATTGTGAAGGAGTTTCATCCGAATCGAAACTCCGTGGCAATTAATCAAATTAGACTAAAATGTTAGATTTACAAAACACAAACTAGTTTTCACAAAATTAATAAATGTGGATTCCAAATATTGTACCACGTATCATTATAATCTAGACGATGTTAAATATTTCGATCGATTCATCAAACACCCACGAATCACAGACACCTCAACAACTTGAGTCTCACTAAAAATACCCAGAAAACCCAGAATCACAAAATGGAGCAGCACAAGAAAAACGAACTCACAACTCCACAACCTTGCGGCGGAACCGCGGCTAAAACAAAGGTTAGGCCGCGGTTCCGTGGCGATTTAGTGGAGATGGAGCCCCGTATTTCTTGGGGATCCATCAAATAACCTGCACAATTTTCTGCATATTTTTAATCTTAAAAATTCCAACTTTTGAAAAATGGACAAAAACTTAGCAAAATGCGGGTTTTGAAACTCGATCGAACACTTTAACATCGTATAGAAATCCCCTAATGTTCTAGCCTGGCTCTAATACTATAAAAGTGAGTCTTAGCACCTCTACTAGGTTTATACAAGCATCATGTATGCAATTTTAAAAAATTTAGAGGTCTAAGCTACACTAACCTAGAATCGAACTAGAGAATTAGGGTTTTAGTATAAACAACCAAATTCTATACTAAGTGATAAGAGAATACAACCATTGTAGACTGGTCCTTCAATTCTAAAGCTCCAAGTAGTAGTCCCTAGAACTCTTTTTAGGCTCCACTTGAAGAAAGGAACGATCTTCCTTCTTTGTCTTCAAAGTCGAAGATGATCCACCTTGAAGTTTCTCACACTCAAGCTATCTCTTCACTAATCAAGTTATTAGTGAAGCAAACAACCTAAACTAAAGGGCCAAAAAAGTGTAGATTGATGAAGTAGAAATTTCTCTCACTATATAAATAATTTTCTCTTTCTTTTTTCAACTCAAGAAAAACCCTAGAGAGCTCTCAAGAGGATGAAGATGAACTTGGAAGTGTGTGAGAGTTAACCATGAGTTAGAGATAAGGAATGGGGTTAATAAATATTTTAGAGTAAAACAAAATTAAGGGATGAGTCATGGCTTCTAATAGCTTCTCAAAGCATCCAAAGCCATGACTCATTTCCTTTTAATTTTGTATTTACTTAAAAATAAATTACCCTATTATCCTTAGCTCTAGTGTGGGTCTCATACACCCATGTTCAATATATCATCTACCATGATACGAAATCATTTTATATATAAATATACATATCATATATATATATATACATACATATATTTATATATATATATATATATATATATAAAGAGAAGAGAAGAAAATCTTTAGTGAGCACAATATTAGTTAATAGATAAATATATCAAATATAAATATACATTAAATTATTAAATCAACACTTGATTCAATAATCCGGTTATATCATATATAACTGACTAATATCATATTTATATGTATATGATATTATCAAATCAACACTTGATTCAATAACCCGGTTATATCACATATAACCGACAATTATTCGATATTCGATATTAAATCAACACTTTATTCAACAATCCGGTCATACACAATATTAGTTAATATATAAATATATCAAATATAAATATACACTAAATTATTAAATCAACACTTAATTCAATAATCCGGTTATATCATATATAACCGACTAATATCATATTTATATGTATATGATATTATCAAATCAACACTTGATTCAATAATCCGGTTATATCACATATAACCGACAATCATTCGATATTCGATATTAAATCAATACTTGATTCAACAATCCGTTCATATCATATATAACCGGCCAATATCAAATGCGTATACATAAATCAAATTATCGAATCAACACTTGATTCAATAATCCGGTTATATTATATATAACCTAATCGATATCAAATATGGCGAGATTAGAATACTGTATCACATACTCGTATTTAATCAAGCTTCCGCACATATCACCATTTGTGTCCTACTTCGTTTCGCTTGAGGTAGGAAACCTCTGTGTAGTACTCTAAAGACTCGTCAATACGCCAGCAGTAAGTACTGATCACATCAGACACCCACAAGCCGTCAGTGGTACTAGCTGGACGTAACGGCTATCTAGGTATTGAGCGAATAGAATATCAACAAGCAAGCTTTTCCAAACTCCCGTAAAGCCTATAAGTAACACTTACCGTACAGTCCGGTCTCTTTGTCTGATATGTCGCATATCGAGTCTGGGGGTGGAATCGTCAGACCCCAGTAACTTGATAAGTCATGTCGATGTGTGGCCTATAACCATTCGAGAAACGACTGATAACACTTACCAGTAAATCTTATCAGCCCTAGCCAGGGACTTACTGTTATTTCCAATCGAGTATAGCGCAAAATCAACTCCCTATACCGGGAGAGACGAATCCCTTCCTATCGTTCACTGCCTCCATGTGACTCGAGACTGTACCCAAAAATCCACCTGTTTGCACGACTCCTTTGAGCCGTGGTAGGAGGAAATCAAAGCACAATGGGAACCACATAAGACTCTATGACGATCTCGGGTCTACAGACTAACCTATACAAGTGTTACCAGAGAACTGCTATCTGACGATAGGTATGGTACCATCTAAGAGTTCTCGACGAGTCATATTCGGTGTACCCATTCTCTAATAAGAACCTGTATACAATCTTTGATGTCAAACACCAATGGTTGTGGGATCAACCATAGCCCCATACAGGGTCAAGAAACGTACACACTAGTCTGCTCTGGAATATTGATTCCCTGTCTCGATATTCCCTCGACTAGAAACTGTTAAAGAATGTGCTTGTGGACTATACAAGCCCTACTAGTATGATCTGCATCATAGTCTTGGTAGTTAAGCCTACATCCTAAGGGCTTTATCAATATGTAACAGAGAGACAGTATAATGATACAAGCGTACATGTTAAAATAAAGAGCAATGAGATAGCATACTATCATGTCGAGCAAGAAAGTCCTCTATATATATGTCCAAGCATCCACTATAATATACAATAATGTTCTCTAGGGAATACATATTCCTAACAGCGACGTAGTCGCCTGGTGGTCTGTAAAACAGACTATATTATCTCAGTCTACATTTGAAGCCGAGTTGTGTGCGTTGGACACAACTGGATTAGAAACTGAATGGATTAAGAGACTTATTTCTGAGTTGCCTATGATCAGTATGCCAATTCCTGCTATCTCTGTACATTGTGACAATATGACCACAATTGCAAATATTAAAAGCTCCAAATACAACAAAAAGACAAAGGGACACATCCAAGTCAGGATCAAAACTGTGAGAGGATATGTGTCTGAAGGGGTGATGGCTGTTGATTTCGCTCGATCTAAGGACAATACGGCAGATCCCTTGACTAAAGGACTTGAGTTATCTCTGGTCTTAAAATCTAGGTTGGGAATAAGACTGAAACCCATCTCGAATTCATCGATAGTGGCAACCCAACCTATCTGATTGGAGATCCTACAAAGTAGGTTCGTTGTGGTAATATGTCATGCCCCGCTTCCCGGTGTACAGAGGCGGAGGCGCGATAGGCACGCGGCGTATTTACTCAGAAATAAATACGTTAAGCGTAAATAAGCAATATAAATAAATGCACAAGAAAGACAAGAGATGTAATATAAACATCAACTTTTATTAACATTCATTGTTTACATTACAACTGATTTGAAAAGGAAAGTACAACGATAAAAAGCAATACTTAAACAGTGACAAATGAAATGGAAATAAGTACAAGTAAAGACTAGAAGTCTGGCTCCTCTGTGAACTGATCCAAGTCCTTCTGGCTGGGCTCGGTCTCCTGAGAGTCGGGTCCTCCTAACGAATATTCCAAAGAAAGAAAGAAAGAGACAGGAATGTCGTCAGTGAACTAGCGCTCGGTAAGTCCCAAAATAGAGAAAGGAATAGTACAAGTAATGTGGAAGGAACTGTTAAGTTGTACAGGTATCAGTTTGTTATTCTAACATAGTTGTTTGTAGCTTGATACAAAAGGTATCAGTGTATACGAGAGGGGTCCAACTTACTCCGTGGACTATGGTAACCCATAGTACAAGGCTCCGTCAAACCCATGGAACAACGGCACAGGATATTCAGGTAGGTGTCTTTTAGTGACCATCTCGTTCCCTTCTAATGCATTCCGTACCAGTCTACCCCGTTAAACCCTGTAATGTATATTATATAGATTGTAGTTATTGGACTTGCCAAGACCATGGATACAAGTTGTTCATGTAATCAGGTTCAGGATGTATTAAGTAGTCATGTAATCAAGTCAAAATATAGCCATGGTTTGGTCAAGTCAAGACATGTTTGCATGTTGATATTATTCTGATATTCAGGTTCAAGAGTTCATGTATAACTTGGATTCATGTTTGATTGGATTTATGTTTGGATTGGATTCAGATTAGACTTAGACTCAGATCAAGTCAGACACTTTAAAACAGATTTGGATCCTGAATTAAGTTCGGGTGTTATCGGTAACTACTGCACATGGATGGCAAGATTTGTGTCTTTTTCCAAGACAATTACCATGTGATAACTCTGTTAAGTTATCTACCTTAAATAGACAAGCACTCTCATTCTCCGGCTCCCTGGGGCTCAAGAGAATGGATCCCGTTTAAACCTAAATTTACTAAGTCCTTAAAATTGTCTTATATAACTCGAGAGGGTTTTATGAAAAGTAGATTAAAATAATTACAAAATAATCTTAGAGAATTTATATATCGTATTTAGGGTTTCATGGAGGTGAGTTTTAAAATTTTTGAAGTATTATAATGATAGTTACATGGTATTGAGAAGTTCATGGTATTTTAGTGTGAAACTTGCCTTTTTGATATCTTGATGGTATTTTAGTGAAACTTGTCATTCTTTTTATGTTTAGAAAAATGTAAGGTTATTATATCTTGAAAATATGTGGTTTGATAATATTTATATAATTATTAAAAATTAAGTTTTATTAAAATAGAAAAATATGTTTTTCTCTAAAATCGTATTAAAACCTTTCGAGACCGTATGCTTTGTGAGGAGGTCTACATCTCGCTCTACTAGCCCAAAGATATGCGATAATCCACATCATCTAATAGCGGGTCCCCTAAAAAGTTTGTAGAGGTGTAATCGCAATGAGTTTTGATAATACAATTAAAAAGAAAACCGGGTTTTTATAGTCGATGGTATTTTAATAAAATATTGTATTTGCCACAAAATATGTTTAACGGAGTATCGTGCTATGTAAACATGCGTGTATGTAAGGGGTAGATCATTATCCCATGAAGTTTTCTAAAGGTATGATTAAGCAAAGTAATAAAATATGGTAGATACAAAGTTCATGGTATTTAAATGTAAAACTCAATTTAAAGTTATTTAACATGATGATTTAGGGTGACGGTTGTTTCTAATTATCAGTTTTATGGTTATAAACATATGTTAAGAATATGGATGAGCAATGATTAAGAAAAAGTGTGATTTCAAGGTTTTAGAATCAAAAGTCGGAGTTAGAACTTTTATTGTAGAAAGAGAAGAATGATGTGGGACTTACTAGCTAGAAGGGTAGGAAAGAGGTAGAAGAAGATAGCTTGATCGTTACGGTGTCACGAAGTCGCCGGAACTTGCTCGATTCCTCGCCGGAAGTTGGTCTTGGGCTAACTCCATTTCTACTCCGCTTGTACTTAGAAAAATTTGATGATTTTAGCTAGAGATTTTAGAATGAGGAGGGTTAAGGTATGCGATTGTATTTATAGGGTGGAATTAGGGTTTTGGAATTGAAAGAATGAATTAAAATGCATTTAAATTGGATTTAAAGGTGAAATTGAATTCTCTGTTTAATTTCAGAGTAAACAAACAGTGCAGGGGTAATGGGGGTAGGCCAAATGTTTTGTGTGCAGAGCACGGGGACTTTTCCCTACGGAGGTCCCATCGGTGCTGGCCCTAGAGCCGATCTCGCCGGACATTTGGTGGATAAGGGCCGGTGGATCTTGGCCATGTGTCCTACTCTGTGTATACAATATTTTACACATGTTTAATTTTCCAGACTTTTCATTTCTATGTGCAGTGTACGTGTAAACTTTTGGGCTTCCAAAAAGTTTAAAAGAAAATTCAGTAAAAATAATATGTGGCTGATAGGATTCGAACACAGTGGCTACGTCACAGCAGTGCAAGGCTTTACCAAAGAGCTACAAGTTGTTTCTTGGTGTTTTTAAACAATAATAACTTTTAAATTGTACTCGGGCTTATAAACTCCTTTCTGTACATTAACTTAAAAAATTTCATACAGTAAAATCAGAGTCGTTACATAATAACAAACTGTTGGGTGGATTGAACACCTATAATAGAGTGATACTTTAATGTATCTAAGTCTATTCCCTGTTAAACCTGGAAGGTGTTGTTTACTGCTAGTTGAATAAGAGAATCTGACTCTGAATGGGATCAAGTCTTTAAAACGACATGCGAGCCGTGCAACTCTGGAGATGCCTAACTATATGAATGTAATTGTGTGACCGCAATTAGAAGAATAGGGTTATTCTTTGAAAAACATTCACGAATTAGGATTGTGACACATGGCCGTAAAAGTGTCAAAACCTATAGATCATTGCTATAGCTCGTATCAAGCTGTTACCAATGGACACCATCACAACAAAGGAACAAGTTCAAGACTTCGTTTCACTTCGTTCTTATGTCGGTAAAAGTTGGATAGCTAAAGTAATGGTTCAAATTGGAAATTACCTTTACTGAAAACTTGGTACACCTAAGATAATTTTTCATCTATGAAATTGTGTGGGGTTGTTGGAATTTATTGGATTTATATGGTTTGTTTTCCATGAAGGAAAACCAACTTGGTTGGATTTCATGGATGAAAAAGAAAGTAAAAAGAGACTTTGAGAAAGGCTCTTTTGAAGTAGAGTTTTTAGTTCCGCATAGGTTAATGAATAGTAAAAGGAAGTGGTTAAATAGCATAAGGTGGTGTATATCTTAGAAAAGAACAACAAAAGTGCTATTGGGAAATCACACACGCCTGCCGGGCTGGGCTTGGGTGAATTTTCTTGGGTTATCTTTTTTGGCACCTGACCCAACTAACTCTGACCTTTCACATGCTAATTTAAATTCATACAACTGAATATTAATTAGGTTAATTGCAATTTAAATTTAGCAGAATTAAAATTGTGGTTAACTACAGAATTAATAAGAATTTGAAAAGTCTTTAAAAACGGTGGAGTTTAATAGCAGTTAATTGTTGAATTAAAATCACCAGTTAATTGCTAAATCAATAGGCCTATTAAAATTGCAATTAAAAGGTTGTTTACTGTGTACCTATATATACATAGAGAAATCCAGAGAAGAATACACTGAAAAATATACATAGGCCATTTTTTGCTCTGCAAAATATTCTCAGTCTCTCTCAAAAATTTATAGCACTCTCTTTCGATCTCGACGGTGAAAACTACTTCGGCAGTGGTGACTGAAGCAGTGGTTAAAGAAGCTTCTGAAGGTGTGCGCCCATATAGAGCTTGGACTGTCTTATCCTGCGGAGAAGATCTCAGAACCCATCACACAGTATATGGGGCGATAACTTCTTCAAGGCCAGTCCTCGTAAGGGAGGCGATTCAGTTGGTAAAATCATTTCATTTGACTTTTTCTCTGCTGTTGTTTATTCCAATTATATGTTGTTTGCTTTTGCAAATTTTGGATACGGTTGTTAATTACCCTATGGTTAATATAATTTATTTATACATATTATGCAAACTGTTTACACGTCCAACGGTAACTTAGGCCGAAAATAAAGCTTCGGAATTTATTTTTAAGCACGGGGAGGTGAGTTTCGTATGTAATACCAGACCTCCACGAACAAGATAAACTTTACTGGATGTTTGGCTTTGGAGTCATTTAAACTTCAAAAATGTTATCTTGGAATTTTGTACACTTAAAATTGGGATTTTTTTATTGATATTGGATCATGATGATTCTCATAAGTGGGAACTCCCCGGATCACGACACACGGCAGAAGACGTGTCCCGGGGCTCACGGAAACAGGGCAAGCACCATACATTGAGGGCATCCCCCGGGCTACCGTCCCGAGGCATGACCCAACCTTCGATGGGTCCCTGAACACTCCTGCGCTCGTCAGACCATTGGCTCGCCTCCGAGCCATCCTACATGCTGAGCTTCCTCAGCCCTCCATGCTCGGAGCCGAGCAGGGAGAGCTGAGGAAGCTCAGCAAGTAGGAGGGCTCGGAGGCGAGCCGATGGACTTTCTAAGACGATCGTAGGAGTGTTTAGGGACCCATCGAAAGTCGGGTCATGCCTCGGGATGGTAGCCCGGGGATGCCCTCAATGTATGGTGCTTGCCCTGTTTCCGTGAGCCCGGGGACACGTCTTCTACCACGTGTCATGATCCGAGGATTTCCCACTTATGAGTATCATCATTATCCCCCTACTCTCATCCCGGCCTATTTATAGGTCGGGTCGAGAGTGGTCTGGATCGGTTTCCCGGGCTTAGCCTGTTGTCAAGAATTTTTCAGTATGAATTTCCGGGGCGACTTGGCATAGGACGGTTACATAGTTAGGATCTGTGGGCCCGTGTGTCGCAACCCAGGCACTTAGACCTATGCGCGTATCTTGGAATACGTTAGCGGATCAGGGGAAAGGATCATGCATTTAAAATGGAGTGTCGATTCGCTTGCACATCCGTTGAGGCCCAGACCACGCGTCCGATGCGGATTAGCGGACATGACAGGCTGTCGCTGTCTCCTGCGCCCGAAGGGACGTCTCCAATGGTCATTCGACACGTGGGGCGTCGACGGCTGGCAGAAACGAAGCTTCTTTTTGGCGGGAAACGATCTGAGCCATCGGATGCGTTCCCCTAAGCAGTATAAATAGGAGTGGGATCCCCTTAGGGTTCATACTTTCGCTGCTATTTTCCTTTGCTGCGAGAGATTGCTCGGTGCTCCATCCTTTAGATCGGATCCTTCGCGCTCTTTCCTTGGAGAACTCCTTCCTCTTTGAATCAGGTTAAATGTCTTCTTCTGAGGAGTCAGTTGAGATAGTTAGGGTAGAGTCTAGTGAGACTTCCACCTCTTCCCGAGAGGGTTCCTCTGTTGCTTCCTCATCATCGGGCCTGCCCTGTAGAGTCAGGGCTACCTACACCTCTAGCCGCCCGGCTGCGATAAGGGTCCCTAAGGTGCGCATCGGGAACGCCCGCGATGTGCCTTCTATCTTGAGGGATCTGGACGAGCTTGCCGAGATTCGGTCTCGTTTCCATATCCCCTCTAACTATTCGCTCCGTTTGGCAAAGGGGGGTGAAGGGGCGGACCTGGTGCAGGGGAAGGAGATTGCTCTGTATTTGAAGGCGTTCCGTGCGGGAATGTGTCTGCCCTTTCCAACCGAGGTATGCGGGATACTTCGTTGTTTCCAACTCTCGCCGGGCTAGCTCGTGCCGAACTCGTGGAGAATCCTCCTCGGGTTTCTGGTCCGGCTGAAGCTTGAGGAGATCCCCTTCAGCTTGACCCTTCTTACTTCCTTTCTCTGCAATATAAATCACTCCGGCACCAGCAAGAACGAGCCGAGGTGGGTGTATTTTTCCTTTAAAATATGCAAGGGTGGGGTGGCTGGGTTGGTGTGGTTGTCGTTCCTTCTTCCATCCATGACTGGAAGGAGAAGTTTGCGTTTGTCGGGACACCCGAGGGTGAGGACTGGCCTGTGTCTGTACAATGGCACCGGGCCGACTTCCCGTGGGTGAAGCAGTCGTCCTCTCCCAAGGCGAGGGCGGTGTCTATGTTGTAGCCGATCCAGCGGGCCGACGTCTTACTTTCCGAGCAGGTCCTTAGATGGGCTGGGCTCAGCCCCGCGCGCTTTGTGGGTAAGTTAAGAGATTGGACGACCTATTTAGATTTGAGTAATTTAATTTTTGCCCTTATTGTATCACGAACTTCTCTGTGCTTTATCCCTTTGCAGGACACATGGACCGGTCTTAGATTCTACTGCCATATCCGTCCCGTCCCGGAAGAAAGTGGGGGGTGTGGTCTTGTCCCGAGCAGGCCCGAGCTCGCCCCTGAAACCGTCCCCACCGGCGAAGTCCTCCGCAGCGTCCCGGGCCCTCGAAGACCGTCGCGGGGGCAGCCAGAAGAACGCCCAAGACCCGGAACCCCGGGAGAGGGATGATGAGGAGGTGACCAAGGTCCCCCTTAAAAGAAAAAGGACGGTCTCCCGCGCGCCGCCGATTGATATCCCCGAGGGGCTTCCAGTGCAAGAGGAGGATGTCTGCTTTGTGGTCCCCTCGGGGCTTTTCGTCGCCGACCGCTTGCTCGTGGACATGGAGCAGTCGGCCGGGAGAAAGATTCCGCGGGGGACCCTGAAGTCCCAAGTGGCCGCCATCGCTCAGGAGGCTGTTCAGGTCGGTATTAGTTTAATTGTTGTCTTAATTGCCTTGTTTTAGCTTGGACACTTCTTAATCCATCTGCTGCTTTTCTTAGGTCCTCCAACACTGCGCCCTCATCGTCAACATGGAAGTCAAGGAGATCGCCCCGGTCATGAGGAAGGTGGGGGAATCATCTTCGGAGGCGGAGGATCTACGCCTCCAGCTGCTGCAGGAGAAGGAGAAGACAACCGCCCTTGAGACCCGGGTGGCCGCCGGAGAGCTCATGCTCTCCAAGAGCCAGGAGTCCTACCGGCTCATGGGCGAGTTCCACCGAGCCATGGAAGTCAAGTTGGAGGATCTGGTTAAGCGCCACGCCATAATGAAGAAGGCAAAAGACGCCGGCAAGAAGGAGACCGAGGCTGTGCTTGAGGCGGCGAAGATCGCCGAGCTTCGGGCCCGCAAGTCGGTAGACGCGTACAAAGCGTCAGAACAGTTCTTCACCGACCTCGGCGAAGCCTCCGCCATCATTTGGCATGAAGCCCTTAATGCCGTCACGGAGTTAGTGCCGGAGTATGCGGACGGTGAGCTCCGTGCCCGGGTCTCTCTCTCGGTGGAAATGCCGCAGGCGGCTGGTGCCGGAGGCGGGGCGGCTACGGAAGAAGAAACCCTGGCCTCCGAGGGCGGTATTGAACAAGGCGAGGTCCCGGCGGAGCCTGCTGCCTGAACTCCTCTTTATTTTTTCTTTGTGGTGAGCCTCCGGGCAAGTTTTGTATGGCTGGGGAGCCCAAAATACCTTGTAGAAATTTTTGGAATATGAAATAAACTGAGTTTATTTTCCTCGCCATGACAATGCGTTCCTCTTAGATGACGATCGTGCATCGAGTATAAGTCAATTAACCACAAAGTGCGGGAAGGTCGGTGCCTTTCCCACTCCCGGAGTCGAGGTGGCGATCGTTCCCTTAGAATGCGTCGGAAGATCCCTCCTTGTAGGATGTCGGCATCAGCCCATTCCCTAGGGTCGGGTCGACGACCATATCTCCTAGCATGAGTTGAATAATAGCGAAGTTATGATTGGTCGGTGCTGACTAATGAGGGCTCTAGATCCTTAGCGTAGATGGGTAGGAGATACCCTCTAAGGATTGGCCGAGCAGGGAAGCTGCTCGGTGGCCTCTTGATGAGGGCTTTGATCCTTAGCGATGGTGGGTAGGAGACTAACATCCAGGGATTAATCGAGCAGGGAAGCTTCTCGGTGGCCTCTTGATGAGGGCTTTTGATCCTTGGCGTAGGTAGGCAGGATGTGCCCGCCAAGGATTGACCGAGCAGGGAAGCTGCTCGGTGGCCTCGTGAGGAGGGCTTTGATCCTTATCGTAGATTGGTAGGAAGTTACCCGCTAAGGATGGACCGAGCAGTGAAGCTGCTCGGTGGCCTCTTAATGAGGGCTTTGATCCTTAGCATAAATTGGTAGGAAGTTACCCGCTAAGGATGGACCGAGCAGTGAAGCTGCTCGGTGGCCTCGTGAGGAGGGATTTTTATCCTTGGCGTAGGTGGGAAGGATGTGCCCGGTAAGGATTGGCCGAGCAGGGAAGCTGCTCGATGGCCTTGTGAGGAAGGCTTTTTAGATTTCTTCTTGCCTTCATGGGGCATCTTTCAATCTCCCTTGGCTTGTAAATGATCTGGAAGAGTGAACGTCGCAGATTACACGTGGCAAAAGCGCACAAGCGAGGTGCTGCGCTCCTAGATCCGCGTCGTTCCGACTTCCGTTGACCGCATAGGGGCTCGTAAGGTACGGAAAGTTCACCACACGGCAGCTCCGCATTGGGAAATCTGGAAATATCTTGGGATTCATGCTGATGCGCGTGCAAATTTCGGCCTTTAGGGATTCTATTAAGGCTATAAATAGTGAAGGCATGTTAGTTTCTTTCAGCGTTGCACTTCTGAAAATGGCTGGGCTCATCTACTCCATCGAAGAGATCATCTCCCACGATGATGTGTACCTTTATGATCAGGAGTGCACGGAGGGGACGTACCAAACGGTGGTCGAATGCATAGAGGACAACTTCGGCCACCTACTTCCTCGACAGTCACCTTTCCTCCAATTTCTCATGTACGCAATTTGGAGGATGTCCCCAGGTTTGTTCAGCACCTTGTCTCTGCAGCTGCAGGACGACGCGCTCGATAATCTACACACGCTCTACATCCGAGGCCTCATCTCAAAGAACAGACACGACCGATCGGCGACCCTTTTTTTGGAGTGTTTCCAAAAGAGGCAGATCGCAGACTCTTGCCCGGCGGAGGGAGCTCTAGTGCTTCCATGGCGTCTCGAGTCTGTTTGGCCACTCTATTGGTGACCAGAGGGAGCTTGAAGAATCGCTCGCCCTTCGCCTCCTCCAACAGCTCAACCTGAGAGATATTTAGCGGAGTATGCTCCTGGAATTTCGGGGAGTATGGATTTGGCCGGTCGACCTTCGTCTTCTCTTCTTTGCCCCTCTTCTTTTGGTCCGCCTGGTCGCCCCGGGATAGGTTCACGTTTACCTCGGACTCGAGTTGGATTTCCCGCTCAGTCCAAGGTTTTACCTCGGCCATGGTCTTAGGTTGCGCTAATGTAAAAGAGCAGAGCCACTCCTTGTGCCTAAGACATGACCTTAGAGCTGTGATGGCATATCATTTAAAGGATACGTCACTCACTTCTACAACGCTCTTCTTGAGGTTCCCGAGCACTGGGACGAGACTGTCATCACAGCTCTGAGGTCGGGTCTTAGGCACAAGGAGTGGCTCCACTCCTTTGCATTAGCACAACCTAAGACCATGGCCGAGATAAAAGCTTGGACTGAGCAGGAAATCCAACTCGAGTCTGAGATAAACACGAACTTATCCCGGGGCGACCAGGCTGACCAAAAGAAGAGGGGCAGAGAAGAGAAGAAGAAGGTCGACCGGCCAAATCCATACTCCCCGAAATTCGAGGAGTATACTCCGCTCAACATCTCTCAGGCTGAGTTGTTGGAGGAGGCGAAGGGCGAGAGATTCTTCAAGCTCCCTCCGGTCACCAATAGAGTGGCCAAACGGACTGGAGACACCACGGAAGCACCAGAGCTCCCCCGCCGAGCAAGAGTCCGTGATCTGCCTCTTTTGAAAACACTCCAAAAGAAGGGCCGCCGATCAGTCGTGTCTGTTCTTTAAGATGAGCGTAGAGTGTATGCAGCTTATCGAACACCTCATCCTGTGGCTACGGAGACAAGGCGTTGAACAAACTCGGGGACATCCTCCAAATTGCGTACATGAGCAATTGGAGGAAAGGTGACTGCCGAGGAAGTAGGCGGCCGAAGTGGTCCTTTATGCACTCGACCATCATTTGGTACGTCCCCTCCGTGCACTCCTGATCATAGAGGTACACGTCGTCGCGGGAGATGATCTCTTCGATGGAGTAGATAAGCCCGGCCATTTTCAGAAGTGCAACGCTGAAAGAAACTAACATGCCTTCACTATTTATAGCCTTAACAGAATCCCTAAAGGCCGAAATTTGCGCGCGTCTCAGCGTGAATTGCGGGATATTTTCAGATTTCCCAATGCGGAGCTGCCGCGTAGCGACCATGTCGTACCTTACGAGCCCTTGTGCGGTCAACGGAAGTCTGAATGACACGGATCTTGGAGCATTGGGCCTCGCCTGTGCGCTTCTGCCATGTGTAATCTGCGACGGTCACTCTTCCAGATCCTTTACAAGCCAAGGGAGATTGAACGACGCCCTATGAAGGCAAGAAGAAATCTAAAAAGCCCTCTTCATGAGGCTACCGAGCAGCTTCCCTGCTCGGTTAATCCCTGGCCGGCAGTCTCCTACCCACCAACGCGAAGAATCAAAGACTTCATCAAGAGGCCACCGAGCAGCTTCCCTGCTTGGTCCATCCCTGGCTGGTACTCTCCTACCCACCAACGCTAAGGATCAAAGCCCTCATCAAGAAGCCACCGAGCAGCTTCACTGCTCGGTCTATCCTTAGCGGGTAACTCCCTACCCATCTACGCCAAAGATCAAAAGCCCTTATCAAAAGGCCAGCGAGCAGCTTCCCTGCTCGATCAATCCCTAACGGGCAAATCCTGCCCACCTACGCTAAAGATCGAAGACCTCCTCAAGAGGCCACCGAGAAGCTTCCATGCTCGGCCAATCCTTAGAGGGTGGCTCCTACCCATCTACGCTAAGAATCCAGAGTCCTCATCAGTCAGCGCCGACCAATCATAACTTCCCTATTATTCAACTCATGCTAAGAGATGTAACACCCGGCCCTCTTTATACCAATATTTGTGCTTCCCGTTAACTTATAAGATTTTACGTTATTTATAATTAATTATTAGTTTATTTATTTTGAAACTCCATTAAACCCTAAACTCCCAATCCATTCTTCCCCCGCTATTTTTCTCAAACCCTAATTCCAACCCCTTATTTTCTTTCCCATTTATATAAACCTCGATTTCGGTCTAGAACTCCATTTCATTTTAATTATTTCCTTAGCCAAGTTAAAAACAAAATTTTAAATGTAAACCTAAATCCCCAGCCCATTCTTTTATAACTTAAATTATTTTAAAAACCCAAAATAAAACCCTAAGCCATTCTTTTTCCCCATTCTTTTCTAAAAGCCAGGCCCACTTCTCTTTTTCCCATTTAAATCTTTTTCTCCTTCAGCCCCGGCCTAGCCTTCACTTCCTTCACCCCACAATTCTTTTATTTTATTTTCCTGGCCCAACCCCTTCAGCCTGAGCCCACGAGGATTATTATATTAAACTAATATTCCTCCTGGCCCACACCCAGCCCAAGCCCGCAACTCCCCCACTCCCACGCCGCTTCCCCGACCCGACCCGCACATACAGTGCATCTCCCCCAACGGCTCATTTCCTGTTTTCCCGCGCGCGATCCTCCTTCTTCGCCGCCTCCTCCGCCCTTGCTCGCACAAACGTTACCCCACGCACTCCGCTCTCCAACCCCGTCGCCCTCATCCTCTCTCTCTCTCTTTCCTCTCAAAACTCTCAATCACTCTCTCCCCTCCTTTTTTCCGTTCTCCTCCTCCCTCGAACCCACCATCATCACCCTCTGCAGCTCCGATCACCGGCCACCTCCTCCCCCAGCACCATCATCTGCACCCCCTCACCACTCCAGTTCATCGACCGAGCACCCTACCCAACTCCCCTGCACACCCAACCCACTCACACACGAGCTCGGCCACCGGCGCCCTCTCGTCGGCGAGTCCCACTGCTTATCGTCGACTCCCCGTACCCTCCTCGTCGTCAGCAGCATCACCATCACTCCATCGACAACCCACACCCGAGCCTCTACACCCTTCTCCCAAGCTCTCTACCTCCCCCTGTTTCCTCCTTCTCTCTCTCTTCCTCTACCCTTTTCCTCTCACTCTCTCTCTAACTCTCTCTGATCTCTCTCTCCTACCCACTCTCTCTCTCTCTCTCTTCCCCTCTCTCAATCTCTCTATGCTCTCTCTCTCTCTCCCTGCACTCTCTCCCTTTCCCCTATTTTTTTCTCTCTCTAACTTTCCTCTCTCTAACTCTTTCTCTCTCTCAATATCACCCTCTCTCTGCAATCCCGCACCATCGGCCTCGACACATCAACGACCGCCACCCTCGCCGTCAAGACCCCAGCAACCAAGCCGCTGCCGAGACTCGGGTTCGAGCCAAGTCAAGTTGTCGTGCCGCGCGTGTGTCGCGATCTTGCCGTTGCCGTACCATCATCAACACGTCCCCAGGCAAGTATTTTACTTGCTTACATGCTATATACTCAAGTTACACTCTTAGATTTCATAGATCATAAAGTTACAATTTTAGATCAATTAGATGTCGTACCTGTTCGATGTGTGTTCCCAATGAGAATACCTATCAAATTTGACGGAGCTGGATGATTTATATTGGCCCTTGTAGTGATGGATATCTTGTGCAAGTTTCGTTGGAAAACATGATCGTTAACGACTAAAACGACTACCCCCAAGTTTACTCGTAAAACTGGAATTTTCTTATACCTGAAAACCGTTAAAATCGCCATAAATTATATACATACCGAAATGATACGTTCGAGGGCTCAAATCGAAACTGACTTGACGAACTATAACTCTATGCTAGTTTCCAAATATTTCTATATTCAAACTATGTCAATATTTGGATCGGAGTGCGACTCTGGACTGCAGTCCAGAGCGACTCTAGTAGTTGTTTACTGTCCCATAATGGGTACCACCCTGTTTCCTTAACTTGTAGATTGCGGAACTCTGCTGTTTATTAAAGGTGAATCTTTTAGCTAGACAACACAATTAGTTTCATTCTGTTTCGTTATCGTTTGTTATTTAATCTGTAATTTAAAAGATCGGGACGCATAACAGTCCCAACAGAATTAGAATTGACATACTAGTATTAAACAGTGTATATCTCCTAACGTACAGATGCGATTGAAGATCCGTCTGTTGCGTTGAAAACCTTACTGAAAACCCTAGATTTCATCCAACTGTAGCGTCGCTAAAATATGATCCCAACTGGGATTAAAATGCGTTTCAAATTGGACTTCCGATTCTGAAACCGGATTTCCAGCCGTGAACGCTTAAAATGAAATGGTTATAATTAGTGATGCTGGAACCCGATTGGCATGAAACTAAATTCGATGGATAGACAATTGAACATACTAATTATTACATGTTTATCATTTCACTAAACTGTACACGTTTAATTTATGATAAATTATGCAAGGGATAGATTATTGATTCATGACACCCTAATCATGCTTTACATACTGTTCACGCATCATATTCTACACATGTCACTGCATTGATAACCTAGTGATAACGTGCATTACCCAGTGTTAGGAATTATTGATGATTGTGGCAAGTACGTTAGTGTTCGTGTATCAGTGAATAAGTAGAAGTGACACGTACTTGTACACAATCAGTAAACCTTATTATTCTATTGCATTGTCGACGTCTGTGGGACGCGTGTACGTGTGACTATAAGTGGTATGGGACGCTTATGAAAGCTCTTGCACGGGTGTCACAGATAAGGCACCAGACACTGCCATTTATCTTAGGTATTAGTCGGGACGTGCTTGATGGAGGTCCTGCCTCCAGTTCTCGCGTAGACTTGTCACAGACCGATTGGTATTTAGGGTTATGGTTAGCGTTTGATGTAGACCACGGGGTGTGGGGTAGTTTAAGTTTGAGTTCAACAGAATCTCGGGAGTCCCATGCCGGCTTATATATTTAGGGAGATATATGGAGATTTACAGGGTACATGATTATTACCGTGATTTACATGTTGGGCCCGTGGTCCCTTGCCTTTGGGTTCTACCCTTGGGTGGAGGACACTCGCGAGTGGTTGACTCTCACACTTGGACTGACGATAGGTTTAGTGACCTGTACACAGTGAGACTTAGAGACTGATAGGGATGATGGCATCGATATACATATTTACTGTGTTGACATACATGGCATTTCATTCTACTGCTTTTACTGTTCCGCTGCATTGATTACTGCATGTTCATACCTGTACCGTCATTGATTTACTGTTATATATATATCTATTATCATTGTTAGAATTGTCACATGAATTTATATATTATATTGCTTTTGTGTCGCTCTGACGACCTGAGTATACATGCTCAGTGTGAGGAGAAGATTTAGCCTGGACCAGGACTAGACGTATATCACATACACCTCAACTTGCTATCCAGAGTTATATTCGTTTGTTTCCCCTCAGGTCAGTTCTTTACATTGTTTCATTCAGTTACTGCATTTCTCATTACCTGCGCATCATTTACTGTTTACCATGAAAAACTAGAAGCCGAAGTGTGACTACGGCAGGACTTTTCCTTGACCGTAGGAGCATGGCTGGCCTTGTCAACCCCTCGTATTCCGTATTTTGGGAAGCAGGGCGTGACATGGTTTAGTTGGTATCAGAGCCCAGGTTTTGTTTAAATTGGGATTGCAGTTTTCCGTGTAGAGTTTGACAGTCTAAGACATCCCTCAGTCTAGATCGTAAACTTGATATCCTTGATCCATATTCACATTGTATGTTCTGCTATTCATTAGCTAGGGTTTCGGGTGACTTGGTAAGGTTACGTGGTTGTAATTTCACTACTGTACTCTGTTTGAGTGACTTAGATTCATACAGTTGATTTTTCCACTTGTAATGAATTTAATCACATCTGATATTCTTGAATCTTTGCCCAATCCACATTATATTTTGATTCTTATATCATCCTCAAAATTATTGTTTCAGGATCATGTCTTCCAACGACTCTTCCTCTATTTCCATTCCCCAGAATCAGAATGTTGAGATCCTGAGTGTACTGCAAGGTTTAAAGGAAGCCCAGGAGCGAACAAACGACTTATTAGCTGAAGGACTGAGAAGGCAGGTGAGTCAGGCACCAGCGGGAGTCTCCAATCATAAAGGGATCCCCGTTAGACGAGGAAAAGAGAAGAAGATGAAGCGCCAATTTGTTTCCCCGCGACAGAAACAGCAGAAGACCCCGTGTTGTGGGTACTGTAAGAGGCCAGGACATCTTTAGAGGGATTGCCGCCGCGCCCAAGGGAAATGTCTGATTTGTGGATCCAGCGGACATCTTATCAACGGTTGCCCAAAAAGGATGGAGCTACAAGGAGGAGACTCGTCCACACTCTCCACTTCTGCCAAGTGATGATTATTGCGTAGTTCAAACATCGAGGATAAGGCGGACCCAACGCAGGATTCAACTCACGTAACGAGAATGCAACGTTCTAGTAGTCAAAGAAGAATTTTCATGTTTTCTACTTTCAGTAATGATGTTGTCATCCTCTTATGAATATTTATTTCCGTTTGAAATCGTGTATCCGTTGAACTTTTAGTTGAATACAATAAAACTTGAATCGTAATATATGTATCATTCTCTTGCTTTCTCCTTATTCATACTATTTATTATCACAGCATTTTAATCCTGATCTTTCAGTTCCTGCCACCGCATATTTTCCTATACTTCGTACCCTGAGCTATTTTCTTGATGTATTCTATTGTCTAATCATGACTCTTTCTTTCAGGCCATGGCCCACCCTAGAGCAGCGCCACATTTAGATGAGGATGCACAGTCATGCGTTTCCTTAGACAACACGCTGATGAGTTCTGACGATGAGATCAACGGCCCCCAGGTCAATTTCGGAAACAACGATTCAGAGGACGAAGGAGCAGCCGCCCCAGAGTTTGACATGATAGACGATTCAGACGAAGAGGAAGGAGACCCTGAAGAGAACCCGATAGAGGAAGATCCCGAGGAGGACCCGATAGAAGAAAATCCAGTGGAGGAAAACCCCATGGAAGAGAATCCAGGGGAAGAGAATCACATAGAATCGGACCTCGATGAAGAAGCTCCATCCGAGGAAGAAGGACCAGAAGATCAAGACCCTGCTGTGGAAGGACTCCCAATGGTGATCCCTGCGAGACGATATGGAAACGGACTTCCCTACCTGAGTGCGCGAGCCTACCGCAACCTGCTGAACCTTCACAACCATGACTGACGGGACTTCTTTTAGATGTTTTCTTATCTGGCCAAATAAAACTGTGTTTAGTTTAGGGCCATCTTTTGTCTTTGAGAATGCCTTGTTTGAAATCTTCTGGAATAAAATAAATTGCTGAGTTCATTAATATTTTGATCTTCTTAGTTCATTTGATACTCGATTGTTTCTTCTATACAATTATTTTTCCCTTTTGAGATCTGTCCGCCACTATTCCTTACATTGTCTTAACCCTCACTCTGATTAACCAGTACTGCATCCGATCTTTTAGTAAGTCCACCCTTCATCCATCGTCTGTGCCCCGTTTGAGAATTCCTTTAGGAGGATGCATTCCTTATGAAATTTCCGAGTTAACTAACCCTTCAAATTCTTGATCCATAGGATGTACCGACTTTTATCCTCCCCATACTTTTTCCCTTGTAGTCCCTTGTCGCTCACCCTTACTTCCTGTGCTGACCCGATCCCAATCTCCTTGATTTTCAGCCTAAAGCCGCCATACTCCATCCTTTGAATGATCCACACTTCCTTATAATCCTTACCCTAGCTAGCCCTGTACATTTTGTGTGTTTTCCTATTACCCTATATATATTTAGGGACTGTATTATTCGAAATTTGGTTTTCAGTATCTTGTATTTATTGAGGAGTGTGTTTTATCGACTATTCCCATTTTACGCATTTCAAATACTTCACCACTAGCTCTCCCATTATTTTTCGATAGCGCAACCTTACATCGCGCATATTTTCGCTCCATGTTTCTTATTTTCACTATATGAGTTTTCTACGTTATTTGAACGATACATTATCCTAAAATATTTTAACCTACCGACTAATCTTTCGCTACGTTATTATCGTTACTTCATTTTCGGGTGTTGTGCCTATGGTTAATATTATAAGTGGTTGTACTTTATACTCATTTTTTCTGCCGTGCTACCTTTGTTAGACTTATACGTGCACATAGTCGAATTTCGATTTTATCAAGTACGTCTCGAATAATATTGTTCGTTATTGTTGTATTGCTATTCTTGTATACATGTAGTTGCCCCTATAATTAATCCTGCCTTACCCCTATTCAGACCTATCTTTTTGTATGATGTTCTTACATATTTATAACTTCAAATTTCTTCGTCCACATATTTCTAGTAAATCTTTATGTGTTAGTTTGCAATATAATAGCTTTCGCCTATATTTGTATAACTTATCGTTTATTTTAAATTTCGAGGACGAAATTTTTATAAGGGTGGTATGATGTAACACCCGGCCCTCTTTATACCAATATTTGTGCTTCCCGTTAACTTATAAGATTTTACTTTATTTATAATTAATTATTAGTTTATTTATTTTGAAACTCCATTAAACCCTAAACTCCCAATCCATTCTTCCCCCGCTATTTTTCTCAAACCCTAATTCCAACCCCTTATTTTCTTTCCCATTTATATAAACCTCGATTTCGGTCTAGAACTCCATTTCATTTTAATTATTTCCTTAGCCAAGTTAAAACCAAAATTTTAAATGTAAACCCAAATCCCCAGCCCATTCTTTTATAACTTAAATTATTTTTAAAACCCAAAATAAAACCCCAAGCCATTCTTTTTCCCCATTCTTTTCTAAAAGCCAGGCCCACTTCTCTTTTTCCCATTTAAATCTTTTTCTCCTTCAGCCACGGCCCAGCCTTCACTTCCTTCCCCCCACAATTCTTTTATTTTATTTTCCTGGCCCAACCCCTTCAGCCCGAGCCCACGAGGATTATTAGATTAAACTAATATTCCTCCTGGCCCACACCCAGCCCAAGCCCACAACTCCCCCACTCCCACGCCGGTTCCCCGACCCGACCCGCACATACAGTGCATCTCCCCCAACGGCTCATTTCCTGTTTTCCCGCGCGCGATCCTCCTTCTTCGCCGCCTCCTCCGCCCTCGCTCGCGCGAACATTACCCCACGCACTCCGCTCTCCAACCCCGTCGCCCTCATCCTCTCTCTCTCTCTCCTCTCAAAACGCTCAATCACTCTCTCCCCTCCTCTCTTTCCTTTCTCCTCCTCCCTCGAACCCACCATCAGCACCCTCTGCAGCTCCGATCACCGGCCACCTCCTCCCCCAGCACCCTCATCTGCACTCCCTCACCACTCCAGTTCGTCGACCGAGCACCCTACCCAACTCCCCTGCACACCCAACCCACTCACACACGAGCTCGGCCACCGGTGCCCTCTCGTCGGCGAGTCCCACTGCTTATCGTCGACTCCCCGTACCCTCCTTGTCGTCAGCAGCATCACCATCACTCCATCGACAACCCACACCCGAGCCTCTACACCCTTCTCCCAAGCTCTCTACCTCCCCCTGTTTCCTCCTTCTCTCTCTCATCCTCTACCCTATTCCTCTCACTCTCTCTCTAACTCTCTCTGATCTCTCTCTCCTACCCACTCTCTCTCTCTTCCCCTCTCTCAATCTCTCTATGCTCTCTCTCTCTCTCTCCCTGCACTCTCTCCCTTTCCCCTATTTTTTCTCTCTCTCTAACTTTCCTCTCTCTAACTCTTTCTCTCTCTCAATATCACCCTCTCTCTGCAATCCCGCACCATCGGCCTCGACACATCAACGACCACCACCCTCGTCGTCAAGACCCCAGCAACCAAGCCGCTGCCGAGACTTGAGTTCGAGCCAAGTCAAGTTGCCGTGCCGCGCGTGTGTCGCGATCTTGCCGTTGCCGTACCATCGTCAACACGTCCCCTGGCAAGTATTTTACTTGCTTACATGCTATATACTCAGTTACACTCTTAGATTTCATAGATCATAAAGTTACAATTTTAGATCAATTAGATGTCGTACCTGTTCGATGTGTGTTCCCAATGAGAATACTTATCAAATTTGACGGAGCTGGATGATTTATATTGGCCCTTGTAGTGATGGATATCTTGTGCAAGTTTCGCTGGAAAATATGATCGTTAACGACTAAAACGACTACCCCCAAGTTTACTCGTAAAACTGGAATTTTCTTGTACCTGAAAACCGTTAAAATCGTCATAAATTATATACATACTGAAATTATGCGTTCTAGGGCTCAAATCGAAGCCGACTAGACGAACTATAACTCTATGCTAGTTTCCAAATATTTCTGTACTCAAACTGTGTCAATATTTGGATTGGAGTGCGACTCTGGACTGCAGTCCAGAGCGACTCTAGTAGTTGTTTACTGTCCCATAATGGGTACCACCCTGTTTCCTTAACTCGTAGATTGCGGAACTCTGCTGTTTATTAAAGGTGAATCTGTTATCTAGACAACACAATTAGTTTCATTCTATTTCGTTATCGTTTGTTATTTAATCTGTAATTTAAAAGATCGGGACGCATAACAGTCCCAACAGAATTAGAATTGATATACTAGTATTAAACAGTGTATATCTCCTAACGTACAGACGCGATTGAAGATCCGTCTATTGCGTTGAAAACCTTACTGAAAACCCTAGATTTCATCCAACTGTAGCGTCGCTAAAATCTGATCCCAACTGGGATTAAAATGCGTTTCAAATCAGACTTCCGATTCTGAAACCGGATTTCCAGCCGTGAACGCTTAAAATGAAATTGTTATAATTAGTGATCCTGGAACCCGATTGGCATGAAACTAAATTCGATGGATAGACAACTGAACATACTAATTATTACCTGTTTATCGTTTTGCTAAACTGTACACGTTTAATTTATGATAAATTATGCAAGGGATAGATTATTGATTCATGACACCCTAATCATGCTTTACATACTGTTCACGCATCATATTCTACACATATCACTGCATTGATAACCTAGTGATAACGTGCATTATCCAGTATTAGGAATTAGTGATGATTGTGGCAAGTACGTTAGTGTTCGTGTATCAGTGAATAAGTGGAAGTGACACGTACTTGTACACAATCAATAAACCTTATTATTCTATTGCATTGTCGACGTCTGTGGAACGTGTGTACGTGTGACTATAAGTGGTATGGGACACTTATGGAAGCTCTTGTACGGGTGTCACAGATAAGGTACCAGACACTGCCATTTATCTTAGGTATTAGTCGGGACGTGCTTGATGGAGGTCCTTCCTCCAGTTCTCGCGTAGACTTGTCACAGACCGATTGGTATTTAGGGTTATGGTTAGCGTTTGATGTAGACCACGGGGTGTGGGGTAGTTTGAGTGTGAGTTCAATAGAATCTCGGGAGTCCCATGCCGGCTTATATATTTAGGGAGATATATGGAGATTTACAGGGTACATGATTATTACCGTGATTTACATGTTGGGCCCGTGGTCCCTTGCCCTTGGGTTCTATCCTTGCGTGGAGGACACTCGCGAGTGGTTGACTCTCACACTTGGACTGACGATAGGTTTAGTGACCTGTATAGTGAGACTTAGAGACTGATAGGGATGATGGCATCGATATACATACTTACTGTGTTGACATACGTGGCATATCATTCTACTGCTTTTACTGTTCCGCTGCATTGATTACTGCATGTTCATACCTATACCGTCATTGATTTACTGTTATATATATATATATCTATTATCATTGTTAGAATTATCACATGAATTTATATATTATATTGCTTTTGTGTCGCTCTGACGACCTGAGTATGCATGCTCAGTGTGAGGAGAAGATTTAGCCTGGACCAGGACTAGACGTATATCACATACACCTCAACTTGCTATCCAGAGTTATATTCGTTTGTTTCCCTTCAGGTCAGTTCTTTACATTGTTTCATTCAGTTACTGCATTTCTCATTACCTGCGCATCATTTACTGTTTACCATGAAAAACTAGAAGCCGAAGTGTGACTATGGCAGGACTTTTCCTTGACCGTAGGAGCATGGCTGGCCTTGTCAACCCCTCGTATTCCGTATTTTGGGAAGCGGGGCGTGAAAAGAGACGTGGTCGTCGGCCTGACCCTAGTGAATGGGCAGTTGTCGACATCCTATAAGGATGGATCTTCCGACGCATTCTAAGGGAACGATTGCCACCTCGACTTCGGGGGTGGGAAAGGCACCGACCTTCTTGCACTTGGTGGTTAATTGACTTATACTCGACGTGCGATCGTCATCTAAAAGGAACGCGTTGTCATGGAGAGGAAAATAAACTCAGTTTATTTCATATTCCAAAAATTTCTACAAGGTTTTTTGGGCTCCCCAGCCATACAAAACTTGCCCGGAGGCTCACTACAAAGAAAAAATAAAGAGGAGCTCAGGCAGCAGGCTCCGCCTGGACCTCGCCTTGTTTGATACCACCCTCAGGGGCCGGCATTTCTGCTTCCATAGCCGCCCCTTCTCCGGCACCAGCCTCCTGCGGCATTTCCACCGAGAGAGGGACCCAGGCATGGAGCTCACCGTCCGCAAACTCCGGCATCAACTCCTTGACGGCATCAAGGGCTGCATGCCAAACGATGGCGGAGGCTTCGCCGAGGTCGGTGTAGAACTAGTCTGATGCTTTGTACGTGTCAACCAACTTGTGGCCCGAAACTCGGCGATCTTCGCCGCCTCAAGCGTAGCCTTAGTCTCCCTCTTTCTGGCGTCTTTTGCCTTCTTCATTAAGGCGTGGCTCTTAACCAGCTCCTCCAGCTTGCCCTCCATGGATCGGTGGGACTCGCCCATGAGCCGGTAGGACTCCTGGCTCTTGGAGAGCATGAGCTCCCCGGCGGCCACCCGGGTCTCAAGGGCGGTCGTCTTCTCCTTCTCCTGCAGCAGCTGGAGGCGTAGATCCTCCACCTCCGAAGATGATTCCCCCACCTTCCTCATGACCGGGGCGATCTCCTTGACCTCCATGTTGACGATGAGGGCGCAGTGTTGGAGGACCTAAGAACAATTAAACTAATACCGACCTGAACAGCCTCCTGAGCGATGGCGGCCACTTGGGCCTTCAGGGTCCCCCGTGGAATCTTTCTCCCAGCCGACTGCTCCATGTCCGCGAGCAAGCTGTCAACGACGGAAAGCCTCGAGGGGACCACAAAGCATATGTAATCCTCCTACACCGGAATCCCCTCGGGGATATCAATCGGCGATGCGCGGGAGACCGTCCTTTTCCTTTTAAGGGGGACCTCGGTCACCTCCTCCTCCGCCCTCACCCGGTGTTCCAGGTCTCGAGCGTGCTTCTGGATGCCCCCGCGACGGTCATCAGGGGCCCGGGGCGTTGCGGAGGACTTCGCCAGCGGGGACGGTTTCAGGGGCGAGCTCGGGCCTGCTCGGGACAAGAACACACCCCCGTCCTTCTTTCGGGACGGGATGGATATGGCAGCTAGAATCTTGGACCAGTCCATGTGTCCTGCAAAGGGATAAAGCACAGAGAAGTCGGTGATACAAGAGGGGCAAAAACTAAATTACTCAAATATAAACAGGTCGTTCAATCTCCTAACTTACCCACAAAAAGCGCGGGGCTGAGTCCCGCCCAGCTAAGAACCTGCTCGAAAAGCAATACGTCGGTCCGCTGGATCGGCTCCAACATGGACACCGCCCTCGCCTTGGGAGAGGACGACTACTTCACCTGCGGGATGTCGGCCCGGTGCCACTGTATAGGTACAGGCCAGTCCTCACCCTCGGGTGGCCCGACGAATACAAACTTCTCCTTCCAGTCATGGATGGAAGAAGGAATGACAACCACACCCGACCCAGCCACCCTACCCTTGCGTTTTTTAAAGGAAAAATACACCCAGCTCGGCTCGTTCTTGCTGATGCCGGGGTGATTTTTATAGCAGAGAAAGGATGTAAGAAGGGTCAAGTTGAAGGAGATCTCTTCAAGTTTCAGCCGGACCAGAAACCCGAGGAGGATTCTCCATGAGTTCGGCGCGAGCTGGCCCGGCGAGAGCTGGAAACAACGAAGTATCCCGCATACCTCGGTTGGAAAGGCCAGACACATTCCCGCACGGAACACCTCCAAATACAGAGAAATCTCCTTCCTCTGCTCGAGGTCCGCCCGTTCGCCCCCCTTTGCTAAACGGAGCGAATAGTTAGAGGGGGTATGGAAACGAGACCGAATCTCGGCAAGCTCATCCAGATCCCTCAAGAGAGAGGACACATCGCGGGCATTCCCGATGCGTACCTTAGGAACCCTCGTCGCAGCTGGGTGGCTAGCAGCGCGGGTAGCCCTGACTCTACGGGGTGGGCCCGACGATGAGGATGAAACAGGAGAACCTTCTCAGGAAGTGGTAGAAGACTCACTAGAATCTACCCTAACTATCTCAACTGAATCCTCAGAAAAAGATATCTAACCTGATTCAAAGAGGAAGGTGTTCTCCGAGGAAAGAGCGAGAAGGATCTGATCTAAAGGATGGAGCGCCGAGCAATCTCTCGCAGCAAAGGAAAATAGAGACGAAAGTATGAACCCTCGGGGGATCCCACTCCTATTTATACTGCTTGAGGGAACGCATACGATGGCTGAGATCGTTTCCCGCCAAAACGAAGCATCGTGTCTGCCAGCCGTCGACACCCCACGTGTCGAACGACCATTGAAGACGTCCCTTCGGGCGTAGGCGATAGCGATAGCCTGTCATGTCCGCCAATCCACGTCGGACGCGTGGCCTGCGTTTCAACGGACATGCAAGTGAATCGGCGCTCCTCTTTAAATGCACGATCCTTTCTCCTGATCCGCAAACGTCATCTAAGATCCCCGCATAGGTCCAAGCGCCCGGGATGCGACATGCAGTCCCACAGATCTGAACGACGCAACCACCCTACGCCAAGTCGCCCTGGAAATCCACACTGATAAATTCTTGACAACAGGCTAAGCCCGAGAAATAGATCCAGGCCACTCTCGACCTGACCTATAAATAGGCCGCGACGAGAGTGGGGGGGCTAATGATGATACTCATAAGTGGGAACTTCCCGGATCACGACACGTGGCAAAAAACGTGTCCCGGGGCATACGGAAACAGAGCAAGCACCATACATTGAGGGCATTCCCCGGGCTACCATCCCGAGGCATGACCCGACCTTCGATGGGTCCCTGAACACTCCTATGCTCGTCTTAGAAAGACCATCGGCTCGCTTCCGAGCCCTCCTACATGCTGAGCTTCCTCAACCCTCCTTGATCAGCTCCGAGCTATCGCAGAACCAAGCTTCCTCGGCCTCCCCCACGCCTCCAAGCTCTCGCCGAGCTAAACATCCCCGGTTCTACCGAGCAACCTAGAACGCAAATCAGAGGGGCCTCCTCCAAGGATCCACGTATCTCGCCAGACGCGAGATACCCGCTGCCCCACGATCCCGCGTTCCACACCACCGTATCCTCCGATTAACGAGCGTATCTCATCGTTAATTGGGGGATCCCGTCATTCATGAAGGCGTAACGCCAGGGGCGTAACGGCCGGCGAAGATCTCGCGCCAGGTCGCTCCAAGCGACCACTATAAAAAACACACTCCCAGATGACTCAGGTAATACAATTTTATTCCAATATGCCGCTACTCTGCCCAAATTCCTCGGCTAACTTGATTGTCGAAGGGTCCACGGTGGTACAATCATCCTGGGACTTCTTTTGCAGATAGCTCGGCTTCTCCTCAAAGCAAGCCCATTGAGATCCACACGCTTAGGGAGACACACCTCAACGCCAATCTCAGCCATCATCAACGCTCGCGACTTTATCGACGGAGGACAACATCATCCAAAGCTCCATCATATCAAGTTTTGAGCTCTTACACCGTATTGCTTTTTTCTAAGCACTATTATTTTGAACTTCGGAGTTTAGACTATTGGATATTTCTAACTTCCAAAATAAAAATCATATAGAACATAGATGAAGACTTGGGTTAACTTTAGTAATTAATTTTATGAAACTTTGGTTATCCTAACCAAACTCCAAAGCCAAACAAGGCCATAACAATTTAAAGGCTCAATTATAAATTTGTGGACTTTTAGAAAAAGGGAAAACCGTATCTAGTCCGAATTTAGAGTGATGACTTATTTTTATAAATGCATGAAGCTCCAAAATTATATAAACACAAAAGTTTATTTTGATATTATTTTAAGTCCAAATCCCTATTTGAATACATGTTTGTTTATGTATGCATAGCATATAATAATCTTTTAGGATTCTAATTCAACAGCTACAGAGTGAACATCAATAGAAAAATATTCAATACAAAGCTTAGAAACAGAATTTTCCTCTCATTTATCCAACAAATCTGAACTATTTATTTTAACTGCTACTTTACCGTTAAAATAAACGGTTCAGATTTAACCGCTATCTAAAAGATAGGTTAAAATATCTAACCCTTATTTAAACTAGTGGTTCTTTTATAGATAAAAGAGGAAACCGTCCCAACATTTGCAGCGGTTTAGAATTACGAGATCGAATTTGGGCGATTTTTGCTATAATTTGAATTGCGATTCTTGTTGGGTATTCTCTTGATTCTTGGATCGATTTCACGAAGTAAATTAATTAGTTTAATTAGTATAAGGTTTGTTATTTTTGGGAGATTTTTATTAGGGTTTTCAAATATAAATTGGGGATTTTTCATGTGATTTGAATTGCGCTTATTGTTGGGTGCTCTCATGTTTCTTGGATCAATTTTATAACATAAATCAATGAGTTTTATTGTATTGTTTTTTCGTTTGTTTCCACTACTATTCATTCTTCTACTTATTTTTTTTTTATTTAACGTTGAAATTAACCGCTATTTTAAGAAGCGGTTCTGATTTGTTGGATTCTTTTTTATTTTAACCGCTACTTTAAATATAGACTAAAGGTAAACTGTTAGATTTAACCTATAATTTAAGTATAGGTTAAATCTAATGGCTTACATTTAAAATATACTTAAAGTAGCGGTTAAAATTTAAAAAAATCGACAAATCAGAACTGTTTAAGTAGCGGTTAAAATAAAAAAGAATCCAATAAATCGGAACTGCTACTTAAAGTAGCGTTAACATCAACATTGGATTAAAAAAAAGTAGAAGAAGATGGAATAGTTGTGGAAATAGACGAAGAAACAATATAACTCATTGATTTATGTTATAAAATTGATCCAAGAAATATAAGAATACCTAGCAACAATCGTAATTCAAATTACAGGAAAACCCCCCGCAATTTACATCTTAAAACCCTAGCAAAAATCCCCAAAAAATAACAACCTTATACTAATTAAAGCAATTAATTGACTTCATGAAATCAATCCAAGAATCAGAAGATTACCCAGCAACAATCGCAGTTCAAATCACAGCAAAAATCGCCCAAATACAATCTTGAAATCCTAAACCGCAGAAAATTTTGGGACGATTTACTCTTTTATATATAAAAGAACCGTTAGTTTAACTAGCGGTTAAATATTTTAACCTATCTTTTAGGCAGCGGTTAAATTCGAACCGTTTATTTTAACCACTACTTGAAGTATCAGTTAAAAATAAACGATTTAGATTTGCTAGATGTATTTTTTATCCATCCGTTGTATGTATATTGTCCCGTTCCTCTCTCTATATATATAGAGAGAGGGGGGTCGGGGGTGGAGGGAGGGGGGCTTCTTAATTTAAAGATAGTAAAAGCTAGCTTATAAGTAGATCTCTAGGGTAGCTAATATACATGTGTAACTGCTTCATGCCATCAAAACTTCAAGCATCTATAAATGGGGAAATTCTTTGGTGCTTCCAAAGAAGGAGAGAGGAAATGCATGAAGTTTTGATGGCATGAAGCAGTTACACATATATTAGCTACCCTAGAGATCTGAGCATAAGCCGTCTTTTACTATCTTTAAATGAAGAAGAAGTGTGTGTGTGTGTATATTAAGGACCGAACAATATATATAAAATGTTGGATAAAAATATTTATTCAAAAAATACAAACCGTTTATTTTAATCGCTACTTAAAGTAGCGGTTAAAATAAACGGTTCGGATTTAACCGTCACCTAAAAAACAGGTTAAAATATTTAACCACTGCTTAAAGTAGCGGTTTTTTGATATATAAAAGAGAAAACCGTCCCAACAGTTTCAGAGGTTTAGGATTTTGAAATCGAAATTGGGCAATTTTTGCTATGATTTGAACTGCAATTCTTGCCAGGTATTCTCTTGATTTTTTTGGGATTTTTACATACGAAACTCACCTCTACCTCTGCTTAAAAATAAATTCTGGATTCTCTATCTTTATTTCCGGCCTAAGTTATTGTTGGACGTCTAAACAGTTTGCATAATATGTATAAACAGATTATATTATCCAAAATTTGCAAAAGCAAACAACACATAATTGTAATAAATAACTGTAGAGAAAAAGTCAGATGAAATGATTTTACAGACTGAATCGACCTCTTACGAGGACTGGCCTTGAAGAAGTTATCGCCCCACATACCGATGTGATGGGTGCTGCGATCTTCTCCGCGGGATAAGATAGTCCAAGCTCTGTATGGACGCACACCTTCAGGAGCTTTTCTGACCACCACTTCAGTCACCACTGCTGAAGTAGTCTTCACCGCCGAGATCGAAAGAGAACGCTCGAAACTTTTGAGAGAGACTGAGAATATTTCGTAGAGCAAAAAATAGCCTCTGTATTCTTCTCTGGATTTCTCTGTGTATATATAGGCACACATTAAACAAAATTTTAATTGCAATTTTAACAGGTCTATTAATTTAGCAATTAACTGGCCATTTTAATTCAATAATTAACTGCTATTAAACTGCACCGTTTTTATAGACTTTTCAAATTCTTATTAATTCTGCAGGTAACCAAAATTTTAATTCTGCTAAATTTAAATTGCAATTAACCTAATTAATATTCAGCTGTTCGAATTTAAATCAATATGTGAAAGGTCAAGTTAGTCTGGTCAGGTGCCAAAAAGATAACCTGAGACCTGAGACAATTCGCCCGAACCTGGCGCGGTGGGCAGGAAGGGGCGCGGGCGCGCGTGGTTTCCCAATAGCATCTTTGTTGTTCTTTTACACGATATACAACACCTTATGCTATTTAACTACTTCCTTTTACTATTTACTAGCCGATATAGGACTAAAAACTCTACTACAAAAGGGCCTTTCTTAAAGTCCATTTTTACTCTCTTTTTCATTCATGAAATCCAACCAAATTGCTTTCACAACCCATATAAATTCAATAAATTCCAACAATCCCCTACAATTTCATAGTTGAAAATTTATTTTAGGTGTACCAAGTTTTCAGTAAAGGTACCTTATGGTTTGAACCATTACTTTAGTTATCTAAGTTTTACCAACAAAAGAACGAAGTGAAACGAAGTCTTGAACTTGTTCCTTTGTTGTGATGGTGATGATGCTCGATATCGGTGATCTCCCAGATCATGACACGTGGCAGATGACGTGTCCTAGAGCTTACAAGAAAGGACCTACAGTGGCCAACCAGACCATGCCTATGCCCGTCCTACAAACAAACGCTGGCTCACCTCCGAGCGCCCTGCACAATTGGTCTCCTCGGCCTCCCAGCTCGTTTCCGGGCTGCCGCAGAACCCATATACCTCGGCTCTCCCGCTCGTCCGCGAGCTCTCCCGCCGAGGTCATTTTCCTCGGTCTCATCGACCGACCAACGATACCGCTCACAGGCGCAACCGCCATCCCGCGAATCTCACCATGCGCGAGATATCCGCCGGCCACATCCCACGTTCCACGCCATCACGATCCCCCATTAATGAGCATGTCTCGCCATTAATGCGGTATCCCGCCCATCACGCGGGCATGACGTCGGGAGCAAAACAGCCGGTGTGATTCTCCCGACTGCCTGCTGCCACCGCTATATAAACCCCTTCTTAAGACGGTTCAAGTAAGCCATTTTGACTCCACTAAGTCGTTACTCTGCTTGGATTTCCTCTCTAACTTGATCGTCGGAGGGTCTTCGGTGGTACAACCACCCTGGGACTTCCTTGCAGGTAACTCGACCCAAACAACCTCAAACCATTGAGATCCATACGCTTCAGGAGCCCGCCTCCAGATCAAATATCAGCCATCCATCGCCGCCATCAGCAGATCGATGGAAGGCAACATCTTGGTGCGATCCAGGTCGCGTCAGATGGTGTCCATTGGTAACAGCTTGATACGGGTTATAACAATAATTTATAAGTTTTGACACTTTTATGGCCATGTGTCACAATCCTGATTCATGAATGTTTTTCAAAAATAATCTTATTCTTCAAATTGCGGCTACAAAATTACATTCAAATAGTTGGACATCTCCAGAGATGCACCGTTCACATCTCGTCTTAAAGACTTGATCCCATTCAGAGTCAGAATCTTTTACTCAACTAGCAGTAAACAACACCTTCCAAGTCTAATAAGGAATAGACTCAGATACATTAAAGTATCACTTTATTATAGGTGTTTGTCACGCCCCGCTTCCTAATAGACGGAAACAGCGACGTGACAAGCCCGCAACATATTTATTACGAGAATGTCATTTCCCTTAATAAATATATTAAGCGTAAATAAGCAATATAACAATGTGTAAGAAAAACATGAGTAATAAAATTAAATATCGATATATTACATTCAAGAATTCTTAATTTTCAACTGATACAATATGTCTGAACAATAAACATAAGATAAAGGTAAAAACCCTAAACATGTGGTATACTAAAAGGAAAGTTGTAATAACCGCGAAGATGAACAAAACTATTTGCCCACTTGAGATGTGAGATGAAAATACTCCTCGTTGACTGCTTCTAAATCCTCTATCACAAATTCACCTGACGAACATTTCAAGAAACAAAGAGATGGGTGGAATGGCTGTCAGCGAACTAGCGCTCGGTAAGTACCAAAAAAATATGAATGTGAAATATGAATGTATAGTGACAAGTTGGAAAAGAATATCATGAAGCAATGAACTAAGTGTGATATGGTGATTAAACAAGTTATTTAATATAAGCATGGAAAATCTATGTACTATAGTAATTTTATATAACATGGTTAATAATGGCAACTATGTAAGCATGACAATGGAATATGAGCATAGCAAACAAGTATAGAAATGTCTATGTAGTATAGGTATAGTGAAAATAAAGTGAATGTCAATGTGTAAATATGATTATTCTAACGTGATTGTTTGTAGTTTGATAAAGAAAATATTCATTTATATGAGAGGAGTCCAACTTACCCCGTGGACTAAGATAATATGTAGTATAAGGCCCCGTCATAACCCACGGGACAAAGACACGCGAATTCATGTAGGTGTCTTTTAAAATGACCTCTCGTATCATGATATACGTTCGTTATCAATCTACCCCTTATCCCCGTATATTATAGTTCAAGTTTCAGGTCTTGGCCGAATCCACGAAGTTCGGATTTAAGTTGTATTCAGATATTCATGTCAAGTTTATATCAGGTTATATTCATAGTTCGGTCAAGTCAAGTCTAGTATGTAATTGGAATATTTAAAATATATAATATCTAATTATATCTTCATGTACTTGCAACAATTTAAAGATCAAGAATCTGTTCAGCACTGTCGCATATTTTTAAAACACAGTTTGAAGTAATTTTCGTCAGATTTTAGCTTACGAAAATTATTAAAAACTTGTAGGTATTTTAACATACTTATCCAAAACACTAACATTCACGCGATTTGAATTTCTGAAACTCTATTTATGATCATTTTAACATCAACGTTTAAAACAGAAATTTAGATTTCTGGACCGCAACTATATGTTACAAATCCTATATAGGGTTGTTTCATATATTTCTAAGTAATCCAATATATAAGAAATTATAGCTCTATCAATTTTTCATCTACATATCTAAATTTTGTCACGAACGGACATCAGGAGTTCAAGTTATGTCCTATTTAAAAATAGTGTGCGAATCAGGACAGATTTTGTCCAGATTCGTCGCTTATTATTAAAACGCATTTTTTTTATATTTTACGTCGGTTTTCAGTAAAACTTAAAACTAAGAAAATCTAGATTTTTCGATATAGATATCCAAAACACCTGAGTTTACTCAATTTGGATATCGGTAGACCAAGTTATGTATTCTAGAACTTGACCGATAAATGCAGTTTTCTGTTTTTACGAACAGTGAATAAAAACTATATAATTCCTAAACCCTTAAGCGATTCGATCTGAAATTTTTATAACCTGTACAAAATAATATATTCTATCATAGATAAATTTCTTGAAATTTCCGAAGTAAAAATCAATTTCTAAAAATTATTTTAAGAGTAAAGGTATTGATATGTCATATGTGAGAATGAGAAAACCATGGTATTTATTCGTAATTTCATTTTTCTTTTACAAAAATTTAAATAAAATAATTTAAAATACAGTGACAAACGATGTATACTAATTGGTCTCTTCAATCTTAACATATGAATTGCGAATAGCGACAAAACTTATACAAAACTTATTTTCCTAAGAACTTATATATGAATGTGTATCGTGTACAAAATTATATATTCTATCATAAATAAATTTCTTGAAATTTTCAGAAGTAAAAATTAATTTCTAAAAATTATTTTAAAAGTAAAGGTATTGATATGTCATATGTGAGAATGAGAAAACCATGGTATTTATTCGTAATTTCATTTTTTTTACAAAAATTTAAATAAAATAATTTAAAATACAGTGACAAAAGATGTATACTAATTGATCTCCTCAATCTTAACATATAAATAACGAATAGTGACAAAACTTATACAAAACTTATTTTCCTAAGAACTTATATATGAATGTGTATCATGCCATATCATTTTTCTCTAGATTCATAGAATTATTAATTAGGGTAAATCTATATGCAAGACATGGAGGAAAGTTATAATACAATTAAATGACAACGTAACTTGAACAAGAGGCAATCACAATTATAATCAAAATTATATAATTATATGTGTTTGTTTTGGTGTGTTTCCAATATTTATATATGTAACAATATTTTTATTTATTTATGGACTAATAAGAGAAGATTTTCATGGCAATATGATAAGAGAAAAATAAAGAGAAAGAGATGAAGGGGGAAAGAGAGAATGGACTTACATGCACAAACCGGTATCGTTATTGTTGTATAGCACATTAATACACTCTAGCTAGCAGTGGTTTCTTCTAGAGCTAGGGATAAATTTAATGTAAGTGAAAATTCAGCTAGATCCTATCTCACTGACCAAGTATCAAGTGTCTATAATTAATAGAAATTCTCATTTATAGATGCATGAAGTTTTGATGGCATGAAGCAGTTACACATATATTAGCTACCCTAGAGATCTGAGCATAAGCTGGCTTTTACTATCTTTAAATGAAGAAGAAGTGTGTGTGTGTGTGTGTATATTAAGGTCGGAACAATATATATAAAATGTTGGATAAAAAAATTTATTCAACAAATCCGAACCGTTTATTTTAATCGCTACTTAAAGTAGCGGTTAAAATAAACGGTTCGGATTTAACCGTCACCTAAAAAATAGGTTAAAATATTTAACCACTGCTTAAAGTAGCGGTTTTTTTATATAACAGTTTCAGAGGTTTAGAATTTTGAAATCGAAATTAGGCGATTTTTGCTATGATTTGAACTGCGATTCTTGCCAGGTATTCTCTTGATTTTTTGGGGATTTTTGTTAGGGTTTTCAGATGTAAATTGGGTTTTTTTTTCCTGTGATTTGAATTGCAATTGTTGCTGAGTATTCTCATATTTCTTGGATCGATTTTATAATATAAATCAATGAGTTCTATTGTTTCTTTGTCCGTTTCCACTACCATTCCTTCTTCTTCTTCTTTTACTTCTTTTTTTTTATCCAATGTTGATGTTAAAGCAAAGTAGCAGTTCTGATTTGTTGGATTCTTATTTATTCTAACCGCTACTTAAATTAGCTGTTCTAATTTGTTGGATTCTTTTTTATCCAACGTTGATGTTATCTGGGTTTGATTTGTTGGATTCTTTTTTATTTTACCCGCTACTTAAAGTAGCGATTCTAATTTGTTGGATTTCGTTTTTATCCAATATTGATATTAATCGCTATTTTAAGTAGCGGTTTTGATTTGTTGGATTCTTTTGATTTTAACCGCGGTTAACTATAAACAGTTCTGATTTGTTGGATTCTTTTTTATTTTAACCGCTATTTGTTGGATTTTTTATTTTAACTTATACTTTAAGTATATGTTAAATCTAATGGTTTATATTCAACATATACTTAAAGTAGCGGTTAAAATAAAAAAAATCCAACAAATCAGAACCGCTACTTAAAGTAGCGGTTAACTATAAACAGTTCTGATTTGTTGGATTCTTTTTTATTTTAACCGCTACTTTAAGTATAGGATAAATGTAAAACGTTAGATTTAACCTATACTTAAAGTATATGTTAAATCTAACGGTTTACATTTAACATAGTGGTTAAAATAAAAAAAGAATTCGACAAATCAAAACTGCTACTTAAAATAGCAGTTAACATCAAAGTTAGATAAAAAAAAAGAAAGAGAAGGTACAGTAGTGGAAACAGACGGGGAAGGAATAGAAGTGGAAAAAATAGAACCCATTGATTTGTGTTATAAAATCGATCCAAGAAACATGAGAGTACCTAGCAACGACCGCAATTCAAATCACATGAAAAAAGCCCAATTTACATCTGAATACCCTAATAAAAACTTCAAAATACAACAAATCTTATACTAATTAAAGTAATTAATTTTCTTCATGAAATCGATACAAGAATCAAGAGAATACTCGTAGTTCAAATCATAGTAAAAATCGCACAAATTCGACCTCAAAATTCTAAACCGCTGAAAATGTTAGGACGATTTCCTCTTTTATATATTAAAGAACCGCTATTTTAAGTATCGGTAAAGCATTTTAACATATCTTTTAGGTAGAGGTTAAATCTAAACCGTTTATTTTAACTACTACTTTAAGTAGCAGTTAAAATAAACGGTTCAGATTTGTCGGATAAATTAATGAATATATTTCTATTGAGGTTCACTCTGTTGCGGGATTAGAATCCCAAAAGAGTATTATAACGAAGCATACATAAACATGTAGTCAAATCGGGATTTAGACATAGTATCAAAATAAGCTTTTGTGTTTATTTAATTTTGGAACTTCAAAGTAAGTCATCACTCGAAATCGGGACTAGAAACGATTTTCCCTTTTTCTAAAAGTTCAAAAATTTATAATTATCCCATTAATTTTTATGGCCGTGTTTGGCTTTTGGAGTTGGATTAGGATAACCAAAGTTTCATAAAATTAATTACTAAAGTTAACCTAAGTCTTCAGCTATGTTCTATATGATTTTTATTTTGGAAGTTAGAAATATCCAGTAGTCTAAACTCCGAAGTTCAAAATAACAGTGCTTAGCAAAAAGTAATAGGGTGTAAGATCTCAAAACGTGATCTGATGGAGGGTCTGATCTCCTTCAGATATTACCTTCCGTAGATTTGCTGCAAGCGATGATGGACGGCTGAGATTGAGTTGGAGGTTGCCTCCTGGAGCGTGTGGATCTCAATGGGTTTGAGGTGGTCGAGGCCGAGCTACCTGCAAGGAAGTCCCGGGATGGTTGTACCACCGAGGACCCTCCGACGATCAAGTTAGACCGAATATTCGAGCTGAGTAACGGCCTAGTGAGCAATAAATGGCTTACCTGAGTCGTCTGAAAGAGGGGTTTATATAGTGGTGGCAACGAGCGGGCATGCAGGAGCGAGAATCACGCCGGCCGTTACGCCCCTGGCGTCACGCCTGCGAGATAGGCGGGATCCCGCATTAATGATGAGATAGGCTCGTTAATGGGGGATCGTGATGGCGTGGAACGCGGGATCGTGGACGGCGGATATCTCGCGCATGGCGAGATTTGCGGAGCCACGGCGGAGGCGCTTGTGATCAGTGCTGCGGGTCGGTCGGTGAGAGCGAGGAATATAAGCTCGGCGGGCCGGGGCATCTTTGTTCTGCGACAGCCCGGAGGCGAGCTGAGAGGGCCGAGGAGGCCAATTGTGCAGGGGACTCGGAGGCGAGCCAACGGTTGTTTGTAAGGCGGGCATAGGAGTGGTGTGGAAGGTTGCAGAAGGTCGGCTATGTCCATGGGTTGCAGACCCGGGGTATTCTTCCGACGTACCGTTCTTGGTCCTTTCTTGCAAGCTTCGGGACACGTCATCTGCCACGTGTCATGATCCGGGAAATCAACGATATCGAGTATCATCATTAGCCCCCCACTCTCGTCTCGACCCGCACATGGGTCGGGTCGAGAGTGGTCTTCCGGGTCACACGAGATGAGCTCCTTTTTAAAGATATCGTGAGTGCGCATTCCCGGGCAATTAGCCGTATTTTCTTGATGACGTCAACGGATCAGGGGTCAGATCTTGCATTAAAAAGGAAGCGCTGGATCGTTCGTACGTTCGTCGAAGCGACAACCCACGTGTCTGGCGCTGGTTGGCTGACGTGACGGGCCGTAGGTTTCCCGCGCCCGATGGGATGCGACCAATGCGTGCGTGACAGGTGGAGCTATGGTGGTCGTCAAATGCGAAGAGTCGTTTCGGCGGGAGATGACTGTCGCTGTTAAATGTGTACGCCGGCAGCTATGAATAGAGATGGGATCCCCATCAGGGCCCATACCACTTCATAATTTCCTCGTCTTGAGTCTCATTAGCTCGGCGCTCTCCTTTTTAGGTCAGGATATCTGCGTTTTCTCTTCCGAGGACTCATCCCCTCCATCAGGTTAGATGTCTTCTTGTGAAGAGTTTGTAGAAATAGTTTGGGTAGAGTCTAGGGAGCCTCCTGTATATTCTTCCTCTTCCTCTTCCTTTTCTGCTTCTTCTTCTTCTGAGTCGATCATGTTTCCCTTCTTGGCAGAACAAATGGACCGATCCAGGATTCTTGCTGCCCTCGATGCCCTGCCCCAGAAGAGAGCCGAGGGCATGGTCGTGCCTCAGGCTGAGCCGAGTTCCGCACCAAGGGCGTCGCCAGTGACGAGGCCATCTGCCTCGCCCCGATCCCCCGATAATTTCCACGGTGGCGGTCAGAGGCGTCGCGGGTTCCCGATCCCGGGGTGAGGGAAGCGGAAGAGGACGAAGATGAGGTTCCTCTTAAGCAACCCTCGCTTCTATTTTTGATTCGAGGTGGCATTTCTTTCATTAAGGCGGTTTCTCACGCGCCACCGAATGAGATTCCCGAGGGAATTTCTGTGCAGGAGGGGGACGCTCGTTTCGTAGTCCCGTCCGGGCTTTCCGTTGATGACAGCCTGCTCGCTGATATGGAAGAGTCGGCCAGAGGCAAGATCCCCGGGGGACCCTAAAGGCCCAAGTGGCTGCTATAGCTCAGAGGGCGGTGCAGGTACATACTCCCTTATATGTTATTTTGAGCGCTCTTGTCTTAGTTCGATCACCTCTAAGTCTCTCTGTTGTTTTTCATCCGGTCCTTCAACACTGCGCCCTTGTTGCTCGCATGGAGGCCGAGGAGACTGCCCCTGCTATGAGGCTGGCGGGGGAGTCGTCTTCAGAGGCCGAGGGCCTGCGCCTCCAGCTGCGTCAAGAGAGGGAGAGGATGGCCGTCCTCGAAGCCCAATTGGCCGCCGGAGGGCTCGCCGTCTCAAAGTGCCGGGAGTCCCATTTCCAGTTAAGTGAGTCCCACCGAGCCATCGAGGCCAAGCTGGCGGAGCTGGCCGAGCGCTACGCCGTAGTGAAGAGGGAGAAGGATACCAGCAGACGGGATGTCGAGGCTGCGCTTCAGGCGGCGAAGGTCGCCGAGGCTCGAGCTAGAAAGGCGGTGGCCGATTACAAGGAGTCGGACCAGTTTTACGCCCAGTTTCCGGAGTTTGCCGACGGTGAGCTCCGCGCTCGGGTCCTACTTTCGGTGGTCATGCCTCCGGCAGATGGTGAGGAGGGAGGGGTTGTTGCCGAAGCCCCGGCCTTTGGGGATGGTACCGAGGAAGGTGAGGTCCAGGCGGGGCTTGCGGCCTGAACTTTTTGGCTTTTCCTTTTTCTCTTTCTTTTTTGAGCCTTCGGGCGATTTGGTAAGGCTGGGGAGCCTAGAATACCTTGTAAAAGATTTTAAAAGTTTGAATGAAACTTAAGTCTTTTTCTTCTGCATGACAATGCTTTTCCTGCGTGAGCACCTGAGCTTGTCAATTCTGCCCTCGATCAAGCGTTAGGCCGCAGGTCGATGGCCGGTGTTTTAGATAACGACCGCCCTTTGAGTGCTTGTCAATTAACCGCTGTGTAAGAAGGTCGGTATCCTCCAGCCCTCGGAGTCGAGGTGGTGATCGTTTACTCGAACATTGTGGAGGAACCTTTATTGCAAGAAGGTTGGTGCTCTCCAAAGAATCGGCTGAGCGTTGTTGCTTCTCGGTGCTTCTTGGCGAGGGCTTAGATCCCTAGCGTTGTGGGTAGGGAATTGCCTGCCAGGGATAACCAAGCAAGGGCGAGCCCGGTTGCTTCTTGGCGAGGGCTTAGATCCCTGGCGTCATAGGGTAGGAAATTACCAGCCAGGGATAATCGAGCAAGGACGAGCCCGGTTGCCTCTTGGTGAGGGCTTAGATCCTTAAGGAAGGGCCGAACAGGGTTTTTGCCCGGTGCCTCTTGGCGAGGGCTTTGATCCCTGGCATTTTCGGGTGGTGAACTACCAGCCAGGGATAACCATGCAGGGTAGCCGCTTGGTTGCCTCTTGGCGAGGGCTTAGATCCCTGGTGTCGTGGGGTAGTGAACTACCAGCAAGGGATAATCGAGCAAGGGCGAGCCCGGTTGCCTCTTGGCGAGGGCTTAGATCCCTGACATCGTGAGGTAAGGAACTACCAGCCAGGGATAACCGAGCAAAGGCGAGCCCGGTTGCCTCTTGGCGAGGGCTTAGATCCTTAAGAAAGGGCCAAACAGGGTTGCTGCCCGGTGCCTCTTGCCAAGGGCTTTGATCCTTAGCGCGGGAGGAGCCGTAAGAGGCCTGCTAAGGACGGGCCAAGCAGGGTTACTGCTCGGTGCTTCTTGGTGAGGGCTTGGATCCTTAAAGAAGGGCCGAGCAGGGTTGCTGCCCGGTGCCTCTTGGCGAGGGCTTTGATCCCTGGCGTCGTGGGGTAGTGAACTACCAGCCAGGGATAATTGAGCAGGGTAGCCGCTTGGTTGCCTCTTGGCGAGGGCTTAGATCCCTGGTGTCGTGTAGTTGTGAACTACCAGTCAGGGATAACCGAGCATAGGCAGGCCCGGTTGCCTCTTGGCGAGGGCTTAGATCCCTGGCATTGTAGGGTTGGGAACTACTATCCAGGGATAACCGAGCAAGGGTGAGCCCAGTTGCCTCTTGGCGAGGGCTTAGATCCTTAAGGAAAGGCCGAACAGGGTTGCAGCCCGGTGCCTCTTGGCGAGGGCTTTGATCCTTAGCGCGGGAGGGGCCGTAAGAGGCCTGCTAAGGACGGGCCGAGTAGGGTTACTGCTCGGTGCCTCTTGGCGAGGGCTTGGATCCTTAAGGAAAGGCAGAGCAGGGTTGCTGCCCGGTGCCTCTTGGCGAGGGCTTTGATCCCTGTCATTGTGGGATAGTGAATTACCAGCCAGGGATAACCGATCAGGGTAGCCGCTTGGTTGCCTCTTGGAGAGGGCTTAGATCCCTGGCGTCGTAGGGTAGGGAACTACCAGCCAGGGATAACCGAGCGAGGGCGAGACCGGTTGCCTCTTGGCGAGGGCTTAGATCTTTAAGGAAGGGCCGAACAAGTTTGCTGCCAGGTGCCTCTTGGCGAGGGCTTTGATCCTTAGCGCGGGAGGGGCTGTAAGAGGCCTGCTAAGGACAGGCTGAGAAGGGTTATTGCTCGGTGCATCTTGGCGAGGGCTTGGATCCTTACGGAAAGGCCGAGCAGGGTTGCTGCTCGGTGCCTCATGGCGAGTGCTTTGATCCCAGGTGTCGTGGGGCAGTGAACTACCAGCCAGGGATAACTGAGCAGGGTAGCCTCTTGGTTGCCTCTTGGCGAGGACTTAGATCCCTGGCGTCGTGGGGTAGTGAACTACCAGCCAGGGATACCCGAGCAAGGGCGGGCCCGGTTGCCTCTTGGCGAGGTCTTAGATCCCTGGAGTCGTAGGGTAGGGAACTACCAGCCAGGGATAACCGAGCAATGGCGAGCCCGGTTACCTCTTGACGAGGGCTTCGATCCTTAGCGTAGGAGGGGCCGTAAGAGGCCTGCTAAGGATGGACCGACCAGGGTTGCTGCCAGGTCACATGAGGATTCGTCTGACCCCCCGACGTGTGAACATCGGGAAGGGTAATAGTCACGGAAGATACATGTCAGGAACGTACGGGGGAAGGCAGAACGTTTCGGGAAGCCGCGTCAGCTTCGCCACTTGGCGGCGTGGCATTGGAGTAGTCACTGTGATTCCCAAGATCCGTGCCGATACACGCGAGAATCCGGGTCCTTGAAGATTCTATTTGAGGTTATAAATAGGGAAGGAGATGGCAGCCCTTCGGCATCGCTTTCTTTTGAGATGACTGGGCGCGTGTATTTGATCGAAGAGATCATCACCCTTGATGATGTCTCCTTGTACGACCATTCTCTGGCCGAGGATGGGTACCGGGGAGTGGTTCAGCATCTCGAGGATCACTTCGGTCAGCTTCTCCCTCGGTGGTCGTCTTTACTTCAGATGTTGATGTATGCGATCTGGAGGAGGTCCCTGGGTTTGGACAACCCCTTCACCGAGGAACTTCTGGGCGAAGCGCTCGACAAGGTGCATTCGATCTTCCTGTTCGGCCTCATCTCGAAAGCCAGGCACGACCGATCCTTGGCTCTCATTCTAGAGTGTTTCAAGATGAGGTACATCGTGGGCCAAGGCTCAAAGGGCGGAGCATCAGGTGCTTCTGTGGCGTCCTGGGTCCGCGTGCAGCATCGGCAAGAGCGGGCGGCAGCGGCAAGGGCCCGGCTAACAAAAATATACTCTGAGTATCACCAGGAGTACTTCCTTGATCCCGTTCCACCTCTGTTGTAACTTTTTCTTTTTCTGTAAGGCTGAGGAGCCCATAGTACCTTTTTGAATGAATAAAATTCTTCTTTTTGCAATGTTCTTGCGTTCCCTTCTTATTATTTGAATAGTAAAAACTTTAGAAAAGTTGACATTGTCTTTGTGGAAGAAGAAATACACACTCGCAGATATTCTCCTTATTGGTACAACTTGAGTTTCTCAGCGTTGTAAGGCCGTGGAAACTTGCGCCCATCCGCGTCTTGCAAGCGGTAGGCTCCGCCGGGAAGGACCTCAAAGACGAGGAAAGGACCGTCCCATTTTGGGGGAAAATTATGCAGCCTGCCTTGATCGACGAACTCATTTCGCCTCAGGACCAGGTCTCCGGTCTTGAAGAAGCGACGCTTGACTCGCGCATTGTAGTAGCGGGTGGTTTGCTGTTGATAGGCGGCAGCTCTGATCTGAACCCGGTCTCGTTTCTCCAACAAGATGTCTAGGTTGGTCCGGAGGGCCGTAGTGTTTGCTTCGTCGTTGAAATGTTCGACCCGGTGACTGGGTAGCCCGATCTCTGCTGGGAACATTGCCTCGGTCCCGTAGCAGAGGCTGAAAGGGGTTTCCCTGGTGGGGGTCTTCTTTGACGTGCGCAGGGCCCATAGGACCCGGGGCAATTCCTCGACCCAACTGCTTTGGCGTCCTTCTAGGCGTGTCCGGAGACCCCGGAGGACGTCCTGATTAGAGACTTCAGCTTGCCCGTTGCATTGGGGATGAGCGACCGTGGAAAACTACATGAGGATCTGATATTCATTTTAGAATTCCTTCACTTTATCGTTCTCGAAGTTCGTCCCATGGTCGATGATGATACACCTCGGGATGCCGAACCGGAGTATCACGTTGTTCTGTAGGAACTTGATAGTCGTGGAGGCATCCGGTTTCCTGATGGGGATGGCCTCAATCCACTTCGTGAAGTAATCCACTGCGACGAGGACATACTTATGCCCGCCCGTACCGGTCAGGAACTGGCCTATCATGTCCATTCCCCACTGGGCAAACGGCCATAGGGAGGTTAGGGCGGTCAGCTCGGTAGCCGGAAGGCGAGGTATGCTTCCGTGGAGTTGGCAACTTTTGCATCTCCTGACGATCTTCTGGGCGTCTTGGTGAATAGTTGGCCAGTAGTACCCTTGGAGCAATTCCTTCTGGATTAAGGTGCGGGTCCCTTGGTGTGCGTCGTCGACCCCTTCGTGGATTTCATGGAGGAAGTAGTCTGCTTCGTGGGGGTCGACACACCGGAGTAGGGGCTGAGTGAACGACTTCTTGTAAAGGTTTCCACTGCTCCAGACGAAGTGACGGTCTTTGGCTCGGAGACGGCGGGCCACTCCCCGATCTTCTGGGAGCGTACCTTCCCTTAGGAATTCCGCGAGGGGCTTCCTCCAGTCCCGGTCTTCTTTCTGGGCTGTGTACACATGAAGTATTGTCGCCCCGTCTTCCATTCTGGGCCATGGCAAGATCTCGAAGAGGATAGATCGCTTGTTGTTGGCCGAGTAGGACGGGGCCAGTTTACTCAGGACGTCGGCTTGGGCGTTGAGCTGTCTGGGTATTTGCTCTACCTGGACTTCGTCGAAGTTCTTTCGAATTCTTCTTACCTCGGCCAGATACTTTACCAATAGTGGTTCCCGAGCCTTGAAATAGCCAGTCACTTGGCCAACGACTAGGGCTGAGTCACTGGGGATCCGAATTGTTTCAAGCCACAGCCCGGAGGCCATGCGCAGTCCAGCCAGCAGGGCTTCGTATTCTGCCGTGTTATTTGAGGCCTTGAACCCAAGCTTCAGAGAATACTCCATTTCTGCCTCGTTCGGGCCTCGAATGATGAGGCCGGCACTACAGCCTTCCTCGGTCGAGGACCCATCGACGTAAATGATCCACTCAGGGTCGACGAGGGTTGAGCCGCTAGGGTCGGCGTGGACTCCGGTTCCTTGCTGGGGATGGTGCACTCGATGATAAAATCGACCAGGGCCTGTGCTTTGATGGCCTGCCTCGGGCGGTATTTTATGTCAAACTCGGACAACTCCCACCTCCACTTCTCTAAGCGGCCCAAGGACTCAGGTGAGGCGAGGATAGCCCCCAACGGGCGCTCGGTAAGAACGAGGATGGTGTGCGCCTGGAAGTAGTGTCGTAGCTTCCTTGAGGCCACAATGAGTGCCAAGATGATCTTCTCTATGGCTGGATATCTCGTTTCTGCGTCCTTGAAGACGTGGCTTACGAAGTATATCGGCTTCTGCACTCCGTCGACCTTTCGGACGAGCATTGAGCCCGCTGGTTAGTCGGATACTGCCAGATACAGCGATAGCTCGTCTCCTTCAACTTGTCGGGTAAGCAGTGGTGGCGTAGCAAGGTGCCTCTTTAATTAGTCAAAGGCGGTCTGGCACTGCTCTGACTACTTGATCCTCGGGATCTTCCTCAGAGATTTGAAGAACGGGAGGCAATTCTCCCCAGACCTCGACATGAAACTGCTCAGAGCGGCTACCCGCTCCATCAGTCGCATGATCTCGACGTTATTCTTGGGCGCGGAAATGTTGAGGATAGCGTAGATTTTCTCTGGGTTAGCTTCGATTCCGTGGTGGGTGACCATGAAACCGAGGAACTTTCCCCCGGTGACCCCGAATGCGCACTTGGCGAGGTTCAGTTTCATCTTGAACTTGCGGAGTACTTCGAAGGCCTTGCCCAGATCCTTGGCGTGGTCGACCGACGAGACCGATTTGATAAGCATATCATCGACGTAGACTTCCATTCTCCTGCCGATCTGCAGCTTGAACATGCAGTTGACCAATCGTTGGTACGTATCTCCGGCGTTTTTGAGGCCGAAGGGCATCACCTTGTAGCAGTATACCCCCCGGTCCGTTGTGAATGCGGTGAGATCTTCATTTGCCGGGTTCATACGGATCTGATTGTAGCCGGAAAATGCATCCATGAAGCTCAATAGCTCGTGGCCTGTCGAGCTGTCGACGAGCTGATCTATCCGAGGGAGGGGATAGTTGTCTTTTGGGCAGGCCTTGTTGAGATCGGTGAAGTCGACGCACATGCGCCACTTCCCGCTCGACTTTTTTACCAGAACTACGTTCTCCAGCCACTCCGAATAGGGTACATTCCGAATGAATTTTGCGGCGATGAGCCGATCTACTTCATCCTTGATAGCCTTCTGTTTGACCGGGGCGAAGCTTCGCTTTTTCTGCCTGACGGGTCGGGCCGTAGGATCTACCCCGAGCTTGTGAGATATGATTTTAGGGTCGATCCCAAGCATGTCAGCAGGCGCCCAGGCTAACACGTCGGAGTTGTTTCTGAGGAAATGAACCAGGTCATCTCGCTGAGTTCCTGTCAGAAGCGACCCGGTCTTCGTCGTCCCCTTCTACGAGGGGGACCTCTGTCAGTGGCTCCAACGGGGTCCCTCGGACCTCTTTTTGCTTGTCTCGAGTGTCCATAGAACCTCTAATGTCACCTTCGCCCTCGACATCGTCAGTTGGCCACTAAGACGAAGATGTTGCGGTGAAGCAAACCTTTGCAATCCGCTGGTCTCCATAGAACCGACCTATCCCGCCTTGGTCGAGAGGGAACTTCATCGCCAGGTAGTAGGTCGATATCTGGGCCCGGAGGGAGTTCAGCGTTGGGCGGCCGAGGAGGATGTTGTAGGCCGATGGGATTCTCACTATAATGAATTCCACAGGCACTGTTCGCGTACGGCCGGCCTCCCCGACGTTAAACTGCAGAGTGATTACCCCTTCCGCCGGGATGGAGTGGTTGGTGAATCCTGACAGGACATGGGGGTCAGCCTTAGTTCTTCCGAGGTGAGCCCCATGCGCAGAAAGCATTCATAGAAGAGAATGTCCGCTGAGCTTCCCGAGTCGACCAGTATCCTCTGCACCTCGTATTGGTGGACCCGGGCCGTAATCACCAGAGGGTCGTGTAGGGTGTTTTTCGTCACCCCATTGAGATGGAAATGCGCGCGCGCTTGTCAGGCGTACTACAGATTCCCCCTGCCTAGGGTAGGCAGGGGTTCATTGATTGTGGGGATCCGAATCTCCGGCAACCACAGACTAAGCTGCCGTTAATTACCCATCGCCTTTGGAGCGAGAGAACCTCCGATCAACGGGTTAAACTGGTCATGCGAACTCAATGTGCAGTGTTGTGTTTTGGAGGGGTTTTGGATATGTCGGGGTCCCCACAGAGTTTTTACGAGGGTCCCGCTACCCGGATAGCGGGTTGGGGTCAAGGAGGCTAGCAGCCCCTTACGGGGTGTGGGGAAGCCCCCGTTAGAAAATTTTTTCTAACAGGGACAGTGTCGTGGAGTATGTATGTGTATGTATATATGTATATATATAAGGGAAAAGGGGGCATCCAAAGGATGTGTGGGAGAAAGCGCTCGGGCGCTAACGCTAGCGCTTTGGGCGCTAGCGCCTTAAGAGCTAGGGCGCTAGCACCTCACATTCCAGACACGTGGGCGATCGAGTGCTAGCGCCTCACGTGCCAGGCACGTGGGCACTCGGGTGCTAGCGCTTGGGGTGCTAGCGCTTTGAGCGCAAGGGCGCTAGCATCCCACGTGCCAGGCATGTGGGCGCTCGGGCGCTAGCGCTTTGAGTGCAAGAGCGCTAGCGCTTTGAGCGCTAGTGCCCCATTTGCCATACACGTGGGCGCTCGGGCGCTAGCGCTTTGAGCGCAAGGGCGCTAGCGCTTTGGGAGGCAAAAGGGACTTAGTCCCTGCAATGGGAGTTGTACTCTTAGAAAGGAATACTTATTATTATTTTTTTTTGTGTGTGTGTATGAGGAGTTAAACTCCTAGGATATTTTGAGGCTGATGAAGGGGCTTCTCCCCTTGAACCCTGGATCTTCCCTAAAGTGGGGTTTCTGGAGACGGGTCTCCTTCTTCTTCTTGTCGTTTGGCCGGATCTTGGAGAAAGGGGGTGATATCTAAAGATCTACCGTTTTTGAGATCTAATGGAAGATCTGAGTTCTCCTTTATGGGTTTTGTGGTGAAAAACTATTTAGTTTTATAAAAGGAAGAGTAAAACTCTTGATTTAATTTAAAAGAAAGAAGAAGGTTTTAGAAGCTTGAAGAAGGAGAAGATCACAGATCTTGATGCTTTTTTAGAGAGAGAAAAAGTTGTTGAGATATTTTCATTATCTTGGCCTTTATAGGCTATACACTTTACATATAGCCTTTTGGGCTTTACAAAAATGGCATTTTGCCCATTCCATAGCTCATGTGCCATTTCTTTTTATACATAAGCCATGGGCTTTACAAAAATTTGGCTCTATGCCCATTCATGCATAAAAAATTACATAAAAATTATTTATTACATGATTTCATTTTGGACATGGAGGAGGGCCGGCCGCTTTATATTCGGACTCGACCTGGGCATGGGCTGACTTGATCGGGGCTTGGGCCCACTTGGCTTGGGGTTGACCTTGACTTTGACTTGGTCAATCGGGGTGCAATTTTCGACTCCAACAAAGTGCCCCCCATCAATAAATGCTCACCACATATGTGGGTCGTGTGCATGAAATTGATGGATCTTCTTTCGCGTGGAGACGACTTGCTCTGGTTCCCACTTTTTGGGATGCACTGCCTTTTTACGACATGGATGGTCGACGCTTAACGTGTCTCCAAGACAGAGTGTCCGTGGTAGACGTTTCCCTAGCCCTGAGTGATTTAGTAGACGTGCCCCCATCACGAAGTGTCGCTGGTCTTCGTTTCCCCGAGGCGGAGTGTCTGTAGTCGACGTTCCCCCGGCACGGAGTGTCTGCTTGACGTTTCCCCAAGGCGGAGTATCGGCTGGTTGACGTGTCCTCGAGACGGAGTGTCTGCTTGATGTTTCCCTGTTACGGAGTGTCGCTGGTCGACGTTTCCCCGAGACGGAGTGTCTGTGTTGGACGTCTCCCCGGCACGGAGTGTCGCTGGTTGACGTGTCTCCGGCATGGACTGTCTGTGTTGGACGTTTCCTCGAAACGGAGTGTCGCTGGTTGACGTGTCCCCAAGATGGAGTATCTGTGTTGGACGTTTCCCCAAGACGGAGTGTCGCTGGTTGACGTGTCCCCGGCACAGAGTGTCTGTATTGGACGTTTACCTGAGACGGAGTGTCGCTGGTTGATGTGTCCCTGAGACGGAGTGTCTGCTTGATGTTTCCCCGTTACGGAGTGTCATTGTTAGACGTTTCCCCGATGCGGAGTGTCGCTGGTCGACGTTTCCCCAGTATGGACTGTCTGTGTTGGACTTCTCCCCGGCATGGAGTGTCACCGGTCGACGTTTCCCCGGCATGGAGTGTCTGTGTTGGACGTTTCCCCGAGACGGAGTGTCGGCTGGTTGACGTGTCCCGGAGACGGAGTGTCTGCTTGACGTTTTCCCATTACGGAGTGTCACTGTTGGACGTTTCCTCGGTACGGAGCATCGCCGGTCGACGTTTCCCTGAAACGGATTGTCTGTTGTCGATGTGCCCCCGGCACGGAGTGTCTTCTTAATGTTTCCCCGAGGCCGAGTGTCGGCTGGTTGACGTATCCCCAAGAAGGAGTGTCTGCTTGACGTTTCCCCGTTATGGAGTGTCGCTAGTCAACGTGTCCCCGGCACGGAGTGTCTGTTGTTTGACGCAGAGGTCGATGTTGGAATTGGTTGGTTTGATTTGTTTGATTTGAGTTGACTTCAGCATCGCTATACTGAAATATGGTACCGGGAGCGAATCATCATCTGTCTTTGAGAGGATTTGGGGATTGGTTTTTTTTTGTTTGGCATCTGCATTGCTGCACTGGAATAATGCCAGGAGCAACTCATCATTTTCCCCGAGAGGATTTAAGAATTGATGGCTTAGGAGGAAGGTTAAGATCCCTATCACCTAAGTCTTTTCGATTTTATGGGCCATAAGGGTCCCATAAAACCATTTTCTCCCTACGAGTCGAAAGGATCCCGTAGGTGTATGTCTCCTCAGGAGTTATGGGGACTCCTAAGTGTGTTGCTCCTTTGTGAGTCGTATGGATCTCATGCGGGAATTTTCTCCTCACAAAGTCGAGAGGACTTTGCGAGTGCATTTCATCTCTTTTTCACGAGTTTGCGCCCTTTCGGATTTTCACAAACTCACCGGCAGTCCTACTGTTTTTACTCACGGAGCCCTTTCGGGTATTCATCCATACCCGTTTTGCTTGTGGACATACAGTTTTTTTTTCGCCCGCTGGTGGGACTTTAAAAGTAGTCTCACCGGCAAGACTTGGGAGAGATTTGGATCGTTTTACGCCTATAGATTGTATACGGTTTTGCAGGATGTATGATCCAGACCGTAGGGTCGGAAAATTTTTGGGACTTTGTTGCCGTCTGCATCGCTGCACTGGATCATGGTACAAGGAGCGACTCATCATTCGCCGTTAGGGTATAGGATTTGGAATTTGGTTGGTGTCTGCATTGCTGTACTGGAATATGCTACCAGGAGCGACTCATCATTCGCCATTGCCTATTGGGAAGCGATGGCTTAAGAGATAGGTTTAGATCTCTATCACCTAAGGATTTTCAATTTTATAGGCCGTAAGGGTCCCATAAAAGCATTTTCTCCCTGCGAGTCGTAAGGATCTCGTAGGTGTACTTTCTCCTTAGGAGTCATGGGGACTCCCAAGTGTGTTTTCCTTCATGAGTCGTAAGGATCCCACGAAGGTTTGTTCTCCTCATGTGTCGTGAGGACACATGAGTGGGTCTTTCCAATGGACCATAATTCCAAGGGCAGAGACCTGCCGCGTAACTGGTGGTTGCGGTGGGGCATGGGTATGACGAGAATTATTTGAGCCTGTGGATTGTATACGGTAGTCAATTTAGGGGACCACCCGTAGGGCTGGAAGAATTTTGGGAAATTGGATTTTGGTTGGCGTCTGCATCGCTGCACTGGAATATGGTATCAGAAGCGACTCATCATTCGCCGTTTTTTTATCACTGCGATTGCTCTATCATTTCAGCTTTTCTTATCGCGAAGGTCGCGATTGCCCTACCATTTCGGCTATTTATTCGCGGTTGCCCTATCATTTCGGCTGTTTATTTTCATCTTTATTTTTACTCGCTGATTTTTATTGCGAGTTTCCCTATCATTTCGGCATTTTATTATTTTTGTTTTATTTACACATTTTTACATTCCCAGTTTAACGACTTAGAGGTCGATTGTTCCCAGTTTAACGACGTGGTGGTCGATTGTTCCCAGTTTAACGACGTGGTGGTCAGTGGTTTGCTTATCCCAGCTCCTCGAACTTTGATCTTGGCGGGGCTGTGTTGATGACCGTAGCTCTGTGGCTTGTCGGTACATCTGACGACTGTGAGGCTTTCCCGAGTTTGTATTGGTTCGCTACCCAATCTTTAAAAACATAGCAGTCTTTAATGGTATGACTCACCATTCTATGATATGGGAAGTATATGGGATTGCCGGTCATGTTCATTTCATGTGGCATCTTTGGAATAGGCAGTTGAAGACCGTTGTTCAAGGCGTCCACGAATATTTCGTGGACTTTATCCCTCCTGAAGGAGTATACTTTCTTCTTTCTCTCCATTAGAGTAGGGGCCCTTACTGATGCTGGACCCTGAGGATGATCAGTCTTTGGTTCGCCTACTGTCCGCTTACCACGTTCAGTGTATGTATCGGAGGGACTGGAGGCTGATCGCGTCCATTTTTCACAAAGGTGTTCCGCTCTCGGGCTGGAGGGAGCATCGGTCGGCTGCTTCAGGATATCAATCCCCAGCTCACGAACTAAAATTTGATTTTGCTGTAATTGCAATCGGACGACTTGGGTCGTGAGATCCGCTATGACATTTGCCAGCTCGTCGACTTTAGAATGGACCTTGGCCATCTTCTCATCCCTGTCCTGAAGTCGCCTTTGAAGCCATTAGAATAATACTTGTTCTATAGTTCCGGGTATGACAACGGGGTCATCCCTACCGCTTAAACTTGATTCAGCATGAACCACGTGTTCCTTTGGCTCAATGTATTGAGCGAGCTCTTCATCATTTGGATCGGGTCGATGTTGGATGGCAACAACCGCGTCATTGTCATGGTTATAAGGCGTAGGAGGACTTGTTCCTCTGAGCCCCATCATATAGACCGTATGGGTTGTGTACCCGTCTATTGCTTCTTCATTGGCAATGTTGCTTGCTTGGCTCTTAGCTTTTTGCCTTGGTCCGCTCTTTTTAGAGAAAGGCGGATGTCTGAGGGAATCAGGTCCCTGAAGGACTTCGGTCTCCGTTTGTTTGAAATTGGCGGTCGCGGCTTGATTGTTTGTTAACACGCCAGGGGACAATGATATTTCTCCCGCCTTGTATTATTTCTTGACCCAATCCTTGAAGATGCAACAGTCTTCAATAGTGTGTCCCAGCACTCGGTGGTATGGGCAAAAGTTGGGATGATCAGTCCTGTTCGCTTGACTTAGCCTTTTTGGTTCTGGTAGCCGCAGGCCATTCTTCAAAGCATCTTTAAAAATTTTGTGGACCTTGTCCCTTCGGAATGAGTAGACCTTATTTCCTCTTTCCTCCAAAGTTGGCTCTCGAGATTTGTTAGTTTTTTCTCCGCTCACTCTCTACTTATTTAGAGAATCGGTGCTGTTAGAACTTTCGCCTTTTCGGTTGTCGTCCCTCCAAGGTTTCGGTCTGTTTGTGAACTGAAGATCCTGAGCGGACTCGGGCTTTGAGCGTTCCAACGTTTGGACCTTTTTGGTCAGCTCTTGGAATGTTTTAAGGCATGCGGTGCACAGGAAAGGTTTCATCCAGCCCTTCAGATTTTCTATAAGAAGACTGACGGATTAGTCTTGCTCCAACGGCGGTTCACATTTGATAGAGAGATTGCGCCATCGGACTATAAAATCCATATTTCTTTCGTTGTTCTTTGGCTCTTTCCTTACGAGGTCGGCAATGGTGATTTTATCGCTGACACTCATGAACCTTTGCTTGAACATGGATTCTATTTGAGCGAACGTCGTGATCGAGTCATCTGGTATGCTTGCATACCAATCGAAACCAACATCCGTCAAGCTATTAACAAACTGACAGAGAAGAAGCGCATCATTGCCCTTAGTATTTGCGCATGATGCTTTAAATTGGGCAATGTGCCGGTTCGCATTTCCCGTCCCATCGAACCTTTCAAATTTGTGGACGACATAGCCAGTGGGAAACTCCACAAGATCGTACCGAGCAGGATATGGTCTCCCGCTACTGCTGGCATCTTTTTGCTCTCCGGCTTCGGCTACAAATGTTTTGACTTTGTTGGCAACCAAATCCATGATTTGATCTTGAGTTAGCGGGTTGTTGTCATCGGCCGCCAAGACAATTCCCGAGATAGGATGCGACTGGCCTTCATGTGGTCCGCCCACCTTTGGATTTGAGGGAATAGGCGTCGGCTGTCTCGGGACACCGTTTCCCGGTCCATGAGTAGAACCATGCGCTTGATTGGGCGGTTGAGAGGCATGTTGGGCTGTGAGCTGTAAGACGACGTTTTTCAAGTCGTCAATTTTTGAGTAGAGCTTGTCCATCTCCTTGTCTTTGTTTTTGAGCTGCTTTCGGAGCTCCTGGAGAAGTTGCTCCTCTGCGGACTTAAGATGGAAAGTTGGCTCATCTTTGCTTTCCGAGCTTGACTCTACATAGACTGAGGGGTCTTTTTGCCTAACATCCTCATCGAGAGGATTTTCATCATCCAGGCGGAGGCGGCTGTTCTTGGGAAACGACAACCACATTCAAGCCAGATTGGATTTGAGATGTGGTGGCCCCATCCTTGCTCTTGCTGCGCGTGCCCACCATGTAGACAGTGTGGACCACATATCCAGCCATTTCCTCATCTTTGGCGGGGTAACCTTATTCTTCGAACCTCATGAGGTTCAGCCTAGCAGGAGCCCTAGCCTTTTTGTTGGCTCTATATCTGAGCCTTTTCTGCCTTAGCTTCTCAATTTTAAGGGCTTGGCGGGCATCCATTTCCTGGGAAGCCAGCGTGAGTCGATTAGTGGGGAGCTTAGAAAAGACACCCGATCGAGCAGTTGTCAAGGGCACCGCCGGAGCTTGCTCGAGAGGCCTTGTTGCTTTGTTGGTGTTGATGGCCTTGCCCCCAGCTGGGGCTAAGGAGAGTCGTTCAAACACCGACTTGCGTTTGAGTTGGGGCGTCTTCGAGACCACCACATTTGGCCTCTTGCCTTTCGAGACTGGTTTGTCTGTCACCGAGGCTTGAGGTGTAGGGATGGCATTAGCCGAGACAAACAGAATAGACCCAAATTGTAGCAGCAGTTCTTCCCACTGTCGTCCGAGACTTGCCGGGAGGACCGTCCTGGAATCCATCTTCATCGTGTATGAGATAGGAGCTGAGTTCATCTTTGGAGACATTATTGAGAAGTGATTGCTTGAAAACCTGCATAAAAGAGCATTATTTTAGTATAAATATAGATATGTATATTGATTGAGTTCGCATGAACGTTTAACTCGAAATATGGGAGGAGAGATTGGTCCCACCAGGCGTGCCAGAATCTGTAGAGTGTTTTTCGTCACCCCATTGAGATGGGAATGCGCGCGCGCTTGTCAGCCGTACTACAGATTCCCCCTGCCTAGCGTAGGCTGGGGTTTATTGATTGTGGTGATCCAAATCTCTGGCAGCCGCAGAGTAAGATGCCGTTAATTACCCCTCGCCTTTGGAGCAAGGGAATCTCCGATTAACGGGTTAAACTGGTCATGCGAACTCAATGTGCAGTTTTGTGTTTTGGAGGGGTTTTGGATATGTCGGGGGCCCCGTAGATTTTTTACGGAGGTCGCGCTACCCAGATAGCGAGCTGGGGGTCAAGGGGGCTAGCAGCCCCCTTACGGGGTGCGGGGCAGCGCCCTATTAGAAAAATTTTTCTAACAGGGACAGTATCGTGGAGTATGTGTGTGTGTGTGTACATATATACATATATATATATAAGCAAAAAGGGGGCATCCAAAGGATGCGTGGGAGAAAACGCTCGGGCGCTAGGGCGCTAGCGCTAGCGCTTTGGGCACTCGGGCTTTGGGCGCTCGGGCACTAGCGCCCCACATGCCAGGCACATGGGCGCTCGGGCGCTAGCGCTCTGAGCGCAAGAGCGCTAGCGCTTTGAGCGTAAGGGCACTAGCGCTTTAGGAGGCGAAAGGGACTTAGTCCCTGCAATGGGAGTTGTACTCCCAGAAAAGAACACTTATTATTATGTGTGTGTGTGTGTGTGAGGAGTTAAACTCCTAGGATATTTTGAGGCTGATGAAGGGGTTTCTCCCCTTGAGCCCTGGATCTTCCCCAAAGTGGGGTTTCTGGAGACGGGTCTCCTTCTTCCTGTCGTTTGGCCGGATCTTGGAGAAAGGGGGTGAGATTTAAAGATCTCCCCTTTTTGAGATCTAATGGAAGATCTGAGTTCCCCTTTGTGGGTTTTGTGGTGAAAAACTATTTAGTTTGATAAAAGGAAGAGTAAAACTCTTGATTTAATTCAAAAGAAAGAAGAAGGTTTTAGAACCTTAAAGAAGGAGAAGACCACAGATCTTGATGCTTTTTGAGAGAGAGAAAAAGTTGTTAAGATATTTTCATTATCTTGGCCTTTATAGGCTATACACTTTACATATAGCCCTTTATGCTTTACAAAAATGGCATTTTGCTCATCCCATGGCTTATGTGCTATTTCTTTTTGCACATAAGCCATGGGCTTTACAAAAATTTGGCTCTATGCCTATTCAAGCATAAAAAATTACATAAAAATTAATTATTACATGATTTCATTTTGGGCATGGAGGAGGGTCGGCCGCTTCATGTTCGGACTCGACCTGGGCATGGGCCCACTTGATCCGGACTTGGGTCCACTTGGCTTGGGGTTGACCTTGACTTTGACTTGGTCAATCGGGGTGCAATTTTCGACCCCAACAGATCGTTGTGGGGGCAGGGATATGCCGTGGAGATCCCGTCGTCGAAAACGATCGGCTCGGTCTCCCTAGCCGTCTTCCTCAGATGGGTGTTGGCCTCCACGACCGGTGTGGGGTGTTGAGTCTCGTAGGTACTCGACGTACCCCCTGCCGACATGACCATGATTTGGCCAATTGTCAACTCGCCGGGAGGGGGACGCTGCTCCTGTTCGCGATCAACCTGCCGCTTGTCCGGCAAGTACGTTGCTAGGTGTCCCGAACGGATGAGCTCCTCGATGTAGTCTCGGAGCTGCTTACAGTCTTCCGTGGAGTGGCCTTGCGACCTGTGGAAACCGCAGTAGGGGCCCCAGGTGCACTTTGCCGCCAAGCGCGAAACCGGAGGGAGCTTGAAGAATCTCTCGCTTTTAGCCTCCTCTAGCAGTACCGTCTGGGAGACGTTGAGCGGGGTGTACTGCTGAAACTTCGGGGAGTATGGCTTTGGCCGTTCAAGCCACTTTTTCTCTTCCCTCGGCCTTTTCTTTTGGTCAGGTTTCTCTGCCCGGGGAAGATTTGCGTTCACCTCGGACTCGAGCTGGACCTCATGCTCGGTCCAGGCTTTTACCTCGGCCATGGTCTTAGGTTGCGCTAATGCAAAGGAGCGTAACCACTCATTGTGCCTAAGACCAGACCTAAGTACTGTAATGATAGTCTCGTCCCGATGTTCTGGGACCTCGATAAAGGCGTTATAGAAGCGGGAGATGTACCCTTTGAATGTTTCTTTGTCCCCGTTCTTGATTGTGAAGAGATGGTCGACGGTCCGTTTCTGCCTTCTGTTCCCGACGAAGTGGCCAAGGAATTGGGTGGCCAGCTCGTCGAAGGTTGAGATCGAGCGTGGCGCGAGTCCTCGGAACCAGTCTCGTCCGGAGCGGATGAGAGTGGCTGGAAAAGCTCGGAATTGAGCGGCGTCAGAGTTGTCTTGGAAGCTCATTCCTGCGGTGAATGCGTCCAAATGGTTCTTCGGGTCACTTACCGTCGAAGAGAGAGACCTTTGGGGGCTTGTTTCGGGAGGAGACATGGACGGTAAGTAGCTCTTCGGTGAAGGGTTTTATGAGCGAGTCGGCGGCGTACTTAGCCCCGTCGCTCGAATGACGACCTTCCCGATGCATACCTTCGATCTTCTTTTCAAGGGCGTTGAGTCGGCCGTGGTATCTCGACGATTCGGCACATTCTGATCTTTGGCCTCTGCTGTTGGAGACCTGTGTATGGCCGCGGCCCTGGTTCTTTTCGATGAGGTTCTTTTGGTCCCTTGGCGAGGTAGTCTTTGAGCTGCCGGGACGAGTCCCATTCGTGCGACCCTGTCGAGGGAGGGGGTGTCGGTCATGCATGGGCTCAGGCGAGCTGACCGACACCTTCTCGGGAGGGACAGGGGCATGATGGGGCTCGGGGCGAGGCGCTCTGGCGATGGACCTCGATGTTGAACTGTGGGGCATCCAGCGGGTCATAGAATATGTTGGCCCGGGAGATCTGCGGCCGTGTGAGGCAGCGTGGCGGTGGTCAGCAGTGCCGACGCGAGCAGAGTCTTCCCTCCCTCTGTATGGATCCCGGTCCCAAGGTGGGGGAGTGGCGACCTGGGGAGCTTGCCCTGCCGTTTGTATACGGACGAGCGCATCCACTACGGACGTGAGTTGATCTATCCGAGCGGCTAGGGCGTTGATGGCGTTCGGGGGAGGAGATTCATCCGCGCCTCCGTTGTGGGGGAAGCGGCGACTATTGCTTGGATCGTCGTGGTGATCGATCGCCATTGAGTTGAGATCGGAAGATGAACTTTGTAGAGTGGAATCAAGATTTCCCACAGACGAGGCCAACTGATGGAGGGTCTGATCTCCTTCAGATGTTACCTTCCATAGATCTGCTGCAAGCGATGATGGATGGCTGAGATTGAGTTGGAGGTTGCCTCTTGGAGCGTGTGGATTTCAATGGGTTTGAGGTGGTCGAGGCCGAACTACCTGCAAGGAAGTCCCGGGATGGTTGCACCACCGAGGACCCTCTGACGATCAAGTTAGACCGGATATTCGAGCAGAGTAACGTCCTGGTGAGCAATAAATGGCTTACCTGAGTCATCTGAAAGAGGGGTTTATATAGTGGTGGAAATGGGCAGGCAGGCGCTAGAATCACGCCGGCCGTTATGCTCCTGGCATCACGCCCGCGTGATAGGCATGATCCTGCATTAATGACAAGACATGCTCGTTAATAGGGGATCGTGATGGCATGGAACGCGGGATCGTGGGCGGCGGATATCTCGCGCATGGCGAGATCCGCGGAGCCGTGGAGAAGGCGCCTGTGATCAGTGTTGCGGGTCGTTCGGTGAGACCGAGGAATATGAGCTCGGCGGGAGACTCGGGATCGAGAGGGAGGCCGAGGCATCTTTGTTCTGCGACAGCCCGGAGGCGAGCTGAGAGGGCCTAGGAGGCCAATTGTGCAGGGGGCTCAGAGGCGTGCCAACGGTTGTTTGTAAGGCGGACATAGGAGTGGTGTGGACGGTTGCAGAAAGTCGTCTACGTCCATGGGTTGCAGACCCGAGGTATTCTTCCGACGTACCGTTCTTGGCCCTTTCTTGCATGCTTCGGGACACGTCATCTGCCACGTGTCATGATCTGGGATATCACCGATATCGAGCATCATCATGATCCAATATGAATAAAAAATCCATTTTTAAGTTTACAAAATTCCAAGATAACATTTTTGAAGTTCAGATGACTTCAAAGCCAAACATCCAGTAAAGTTCATCTTGTACGTGGAGGTCGGATATTACATACGAAACTCACCTCTACTTCTGCTTAAAAATAAATTCCGGATTCTCTATCTTTATTTCCGGCCTAAGTTATTGTTAGACGTCCAAACAGTTTGCATAATATGTATAAACAGATTATATTATCCAAAATTTGCAAAAGCAAACAACACATAATTGTAATAAATAACTGTAGAGAAAAAGTCAGATGAAATGATTTTACTGACTGAATCGACCTCTTACGAGGACTGGCCTTGAAGAAGTTATCGCCCTACATACAGATGTGATGGGTGATGCGATCTTCTCCGCAGGATAAGACAGTCCAAGCTCTGTATGGACGCACACCTTCAGGAGCTTCTCTGACCACCGCTTCAGTCAACATTGCTGAAGTAGTCTTCACCACCGAGATCGAAAGAGAACACTAGAAATTTTTGAGAGAGACTGAGAATATTTCGTAGAGCAAAAAATAGCCTCTGTATTCTTCTCTGGATTTCTCTATGTATATATAGGCTCACATTAAACAACATTTTAATTGCAATTTTAATAGGCCTATTAATTTAGCAATTAACTGGCCATTTTAATTCAATAATTAACTGCTATTAAACTGCACCTTTTTTAGAGACTTTTCAAATTCTTATTAATTCTGCAGTTAACCATAATTTTAATTCTGTTAAATTTAAATTGCAATTAAACTAATTAATATTCAGTTGTTTGAATTTAAATGAGCATGTGAAAGGTCAAGTCAGTCTGGTCAGGTGCAAAAAAAAAAACCCGAGACCCAAGATAATTCGCCCGAACCCGGCGCGGCGGATGAACGGGGGCACGAGCTCGCATGGTTTCCTAATAGCACCTTTGTTGTTCTTTTACAAGATATACAACACCTTATGCTATTTAGCTACTTCTTTTTACTATTTACTAGATGATGTAGGACTAAAAACTTTATAACAAAAGAGCCTTTCTTAAAGTCCTTTTTTACTCTTTTTTTCATCCATGAAATCCAACCAAATTGTTTTCCCTTCATGGAAAACAACCCATATAATTTCAATTAATTCCAACAATCCCCCACAATTTCATAGTTGAAAAATTATTTTAGGTATACCAAGTTTTCAGTAAAGGTAGCTTCTGGTTTGAGCCATTACTTTAGTTATCGAAGTTTTACCGACATAAGAACGAACTGAAACGAAATCTTGAATTTGTTCCTTTGTTGTGATAGTGTCCATTGGTAACAGCTTGATACGGGCTATAACAATGATCTATAGGGTTTGACACTTTTATGGCCATGTGTTGTAAGTCAATGCCGCACACCCCGCGTGTCCGCGGGGAGGCGGAATTTTCAAAAAACGATTTTTCAATGCTCGCAACATGGACTTGAACTCCAAGATCGATGCTAAACCCTAGCTAACATAATACTGTGTGAAGTTTAACTACTCGGATGAAATTTATACCTTACGAAACCATGTCCATCGGGTCTTTTAATCGTTGTCCTCCTCGTCATCGTAGGCTCCGAGGATCGTAACGGATCGTAGCTTCCTCGTCGGCTTCCTCGAGTCAAAGAAGATCCACCTGAGAGTCTATAGTCCGAGCTCCAACCTCAACTCTGAGGTAACTAGGGCAAGTAGCTTGCTAAACTAGATGGCCTAGGTGATGTAGAGAGTGAAGATGAAATACTTTGTCTCTTGGAATACTAAGTTTCTCAACTCATGAGACAATTAGGGTTTATGAGAAAAGAAGAAGACTTCAGAAATGAGAGTGAACTTGTGAACCTTGAGAGAGAGCTTGGCTGCACCAAAGATAAAGACCAAAAAAATATCCCACAAGCTTCACAAAATATCTATTTTTTCAAGAGTGAGTCATGAGCATGATTCATCTAGTAGCCATGCTAGATTCAATGTCCAAAATCCACCTCATTTCTCCACCCATTTTGTTTTAATCCATAATAGAATTAAAACCCTAATAGTTGTCCTCTTCTAGAAGCTTTCCCGAACTAATTACAAGAATGCCCCTCATCCGTATATACATACCCGCATCCGCATTCCGAAGAATACGAATACAAAGAGACGAAACAAATCTATCAGTACAATAGTAGGATCCAGCTTAAACCAAAGCTCACTAGTATCATTCACCGTAACATCATACGCACACAAGTGCACGTACGTGATCGAAGCCCTATCGTAAAAACCATACGACTTCTACATCTTTCGCCCTATGCAGGGAAACTCTCTATTTAGGACTCTAAAGACTCGAAAGTAAGCTGGCAGTGGGTTTAACCACAAGCCGCAAGCGGTACTAGCTTCACATAACGGCTACCCAGGTATCTGTCGATAAGAAGGCCGATGAGCTAACTCATCCGAACTCTACTGGGCCTGTTTGTGACAATCTCTGTACAGTCCGGTCTGTTTGTCTAAGAGTATCGCATATCGGGCCTATGGGGAGGTAAATGTTAGACCTCTAATAGCTCAATAAGTCATGCCGGAGTGTAGCCAAAAATATCTTGAGAAACTACTAGAATACCTACCAGTAAATCTCGCTTGCCCTGGCCAGGGACTTTGTGTAATGGCTCTCCAAACACAGCGCGATATCAATCCCCAATATCGGGAGAGACGAATCTTATCTAACCGCCATTGCCTCTAAGTGCTTCGGGACTGCACCCAACTACTACCTGTTTGCGCGACTCCTTTGAGCCGTGGTAGGGTAGTAATCAAAGTACAGTGGGAATGTTTCCTGATTTAAAATCAGGAAAGTTTACGGAGGAGGCATCACGTGCTAGCACGTGACCAGCAGTCACGTGTTGGCACGTGATGTTTAAAAGCAGCGGCAAAGGCAGAGTCAGCTCCCCGATTAAATCAAAGAAAAGGCTCCAGAAAGGGTCACGTGCTCACATGTGACCAGGGGTCACGTGTTGGCATGTGACGGTTGAACAGCGGCCAGAAAACAGAGCGCAGAAAGGAGAAGAAAGCTCGTTCCAGAGGGTCACGTGCCTACACGTGACCAAGGGTCACGTGGTCACACGTGACCGGCTTTCAAAGCCTCTCTATTTAACAGAATTAAATTCTGAAGGGGATTCAAATCTTCCCAAAGGGGAATGATTATTTGGAACCGATTGGATTAAAAATATAAAGGTGATTAAATATCACCTATTCATGGAAAAATATTGAACTTGGAAAGATTTCCCCTTAAAATCTAACCGAAATAACGAAGAAATATCTTTGGATTTAAAATCCAATGGTGAATAAAATTCACCTAATAATCCAAAGGTCCAGATGAATTATGAAGGCAAATCAAATTTCTCAATGAAAGATTCACTAAAACAGATTGATTCTTCTCCTTCTCCTATAAATAGGAGCCAAGAAGAATAATGAAGGACTTTTTTTTGGGAGGAAGAAAAATACAGAGACACAGAGGGAGAAAGAAAAAAAGAAATAGAGCTTTGAGACTTTGGAAGAATTTGATCTGCTGCAGAAGAAAACCTTAGGTAAGAAAGGAGAGGCTTCAAAAGAGAATTTAAATCTCAAAAGAGTTTAACTCTTATATTAAAAAAAAGAAGAACTTAGTTCTCTCTTTAGTAAAGGATCTGCAAAGTGCACATCTCCCCATGAATTGAGAATTTAATTCTCATTGGGTTGAGATCCTGCCATGCAGATCCAAAGCATAGGGAGGGAATGGAAGTTTGAGAATTTAATTCTCACAGAACTATAGGAATTTAATTCCTTTCAAATAAAATTAGGGTTTAACCCTATGTTATAAGAATTTAATTCCTTCAAAATGAACAGAATCAGGGTTTAATCCTATTTAAGAACTTAAATCTGTCAAAATAACAGGAATTTAATTCCCTAAAGAAAGAAGAAATTAGGGTTTAACCCTATCTAAGAATATGATTCTTCAGAAGAAAACAGGAAATTAATTCCTCTAAAGTTTATTGCTAGGGTTTAACCCTATGAAGAATTTAATTCTTAAAAAGATAAACACATTTTCAAAAGGACAAAGAAACAGGGTCACGTGCTACCACGTGAGCCCTGTAAAGATCCATAAAGAAGAACTTTGAGGCAACGCCTCACGTGCTCTACGTGACCCCCAAAGCGCGCAAAGAAAAAGCAAAAGAAAAGAAGCTCTGGGGCGCCCTCACGTATCACCACATGACCGCTAATGAACATTCTAACAGATCAAAGCGTGAGCCCCCATCACGTGCCCACACGTGATGGCCTTCAGAATTAAAAGTGTTAAACACTTATCTGTAGAACAAAATGAAGGGGATCTGGCCCCACCTTTTGGATGCTATCACGTGCCCCCACGTGATCTCTTCTCTTACAATATTTAGCATCAAACTGATGATCTGTTCCCAGTGTTTAACACTGATTTCCATAGTGTTTAACACTAGTTTAAAAACTCCATTTCCGGTGTTTAACACTGATTTTCTTAGTGTTCAAACACTAATTTGGAAAATTCTACTCCCAGTATTTAACACTGATTTCCGTAGTGTTTAACACTGATTTGAAATCTTTGTTCCCAGTGTTTAACACTGATTCGTCTTAGTGTTTAACACTAATTTGAAAACTCTGTTCCTTTTGTTCAACACTGATTATCTTTTAGTGTTTAACACTAACTTATCAATCTTATTCCCAGTGTTCAACACTGTTGGTCTCTAATGTTCAACACTAGCTTCAGCCTAATTGGCTAAGTTTCTAGAGGCAAAGCCTCTCCTCCAATGGACACACAGAGGGCCAATATTCTAAACATGATTGGACTTAGCCCAAGCTGGCCATAAGTCCTCAATTCAAACTTAACTGGGCTAATGGGCTCATAACATGATTAATTGGTCTTGGTCCTAAATTAGGCCAAAACTTATTTGTTCTACCTCGGTTTAAGGGTACATCTCTTCACTCCTTTGATACTTGGTGTTGTAATTCCTCAACGTCTTCAAAGAGGTGACGGGTCCCGATGACCACACATTGATACGATCTGTGGGGTCCTTAAACTCATGGACTATGAGGTCCTTAACCTTGACCGGGATGTCTTAAAACTAATGCCGGACTGTGGGGTCCTTAAACTCATGGACTATGAGGTCCTTAACCTTGACCGGAATGTCTTAAAACTAACAACGGACTATGACGTCCTTAACCTTGACCGTGATGCCTTAAAACTAACATTGGATTGTGGAATCCTTAAATCCACGGACTACGACATCCTTAACCTTAACCGCAACGTCTTAAAACTAACATTGGACCGCAATGTCCTTAAACTACCTATGGACCGAGATGTCCTTAAACTAACAATGGACCGCAATATCCTTAAACTACCTATCGACCGCAATGTCACTAAACTAAACAACAGGGCTCCCTTAATTGCTCTCTTGTCGGATCTAAACGATCTCGTTAAGTTGATCTTAGTCTAAAAACTAGGCTGACGTATCCTTAGCAAACGTTTAAGTAGATTTTAGTCTCAAACAAGACTAACGTATCCTTAAACCCAAACCCCCAAACCCAAATCTAAGATGATACGGATTTGGATTAGTCCACGCCCTACGGGCGACGACATAACTCAGTTTCCGTATACAATCCACGGGCAACCAAACACAAAACAAACACACACGACACGAAGTAACCACATGAAGAAGGAGAAAGTTGTTACCGCGATGCGGTAGCGTAATTAACTGCAGGGGCTTGCGCCTGCAGGGAAGAGCGTCCTCACAATCAAAAACCCCTCAAGCGAGGGGGAATCTGACGAAGTCTGCTACATCGGACGCATCCGTTTAGACCTTCGATACACGGTGCCATAAATCAACTTGGCATCTTCGGAGAGATAGACGGATAGCACCAATTAGCATCTGCCCCGAATCTCAGGCGAGACGCCCCGCGTCGTCGGCCGCCATTCGGAGGGGAACAGATTCTGGTACGCCCGGTGGGACCTTTTCCTCTTTCCACTCCACACTTCGTGTGTCGTATTCGCGAACCAAACACGGTTCGCTAAGGGTTGCCCTTGGGTTTCAAGGTACTAAGATTTGGCGTTTTGCTTATTGCAGAAAACAAAGAATCAATGGCTTCCACTTGTGCGAAATGCTCCAACTGCAACTGCAACCGGCGCTCCGCTTCGCCAGGAGGTATATCCTATGGGGCCCAAGCTGCTTCGCTGTTCACAATGCCCGTGGAACAGGTCACTCAAGCCACCACAGGATTGTTTTTCGGGACCATGCTCCCGCCAATGAGCTTCACCGCTCCTGTGCCAACACCGGAAGCTCCTAAGAAGTCGGTCTTCGATCGGCTTGCAGCTAATGCGGCCCCTCTCAACGGGTCGTCCAACTCCAGCTCCTCGGTCTTCGCCAGACTGAGCCAAAATTCCTGTGGGCCCACAATGAAGCTTGCAGTCCTAGAGAAGGTTATTCCGAAGAGGATAACCATCCCTGCTCCTGAAGTCGTCAAAGCGGCTTCTACTACCAAAGGGTCGGTCTTTACAAGATTAACTGTTCTGGCTCCCGCTACGGTTCCTATCCCTGCTCAGAAGACTGTTTTCAACCGATTAGATACTGCTTCTCAAAGGACATCAGTCTTTAACAGGCTAACGCCAGCAGCGACCCCCCACTTACACAGGAGGCAAGACGAGGCTATCGCCCTCACCGAGCCGATTCCATCAGCACGACACGCTCGACGTCGCTACTGGCGCCGAGTGAGGAAAGCCGGAGGCAACTCCCCTTCTGGGCTAACTCCTCCAGCTCCGACGACAGAAGTTAATGCTGTTGTTCCAACTAAGAACGGCTTTGAGATGCTGAATAAGGTGCGTAGGAATTCTCCTACCGCGGCGCTAAAGAGGTCTCCCCCTCCGCTGAAAAAGGCCGCAGAAATAAAGCCAGAACAGCCCCAATCTCCTCAACAGCTGTCTACCAAAATCTATAAAGTCTGGCGGCAGACCCGAGGCTCGGTGATCGATCCAGATTTCTCCCGCCAGCACAAGAAGCTGAAAATTCAACAGGAAGTCAGTCATCACGTTAAGCCACGAAAAGCTGTCTGGGTGCCCACCTCAACGGTCCCCTTAACTTCCACTGCTCATAAAAAGTGGAGGCCGGAGAAGATCCCCGGGCCGGTGATGAGAGCTAAAGGCGCTGAGCCCAGACACCCTAAGTCTGGGGGCACGATGGTCCACACTGTATACATGGCGTCGGGGAAGGAAGATAGCCGTGCGTCTACAGGGCATAGACCGCTCACACGGTCGGTGACCAAAGCTCAGGAGCAACAGCAGAAACTCCAAGAAATGATGACCGCGATGGCCGCACTTACTGGGCCGAAGGAAAGCCCCGAAGCGTCATCTGATCAACGCCAGGAGGAAGAAACTGACGCTGAGTTCCTTCGTAGGATACTGGAGAAGAAGGATAAAGAGGCTGCTGAACAAGCAGCCAATATACAACGAATGACCCTTTTGTTCCAGGACATGGTGGGTATGATGATCCAACAGGAACCCCCTACTGAAGATCCTCCAATCATTCTTGAAGATGACAGGGGAGAAACGTCAAATCCTCCACCCGCTCTGTCAACAGCCAAAGAGGAGACAATCTCCAAGGCTGACCTGGATGAATGCATAGCCCAACAGATACGCGTTCACCAAGCGACTGAGACAGCTAGTCAAGTTGTCAGGACAGGAAGACTATATCTGAGCTGGTATGACCAGATCAAATACCCGCCGGGCTACACAATACCAAAATTCCATGTTTATAAGGGGACAGGCAATCCCCATCAGCATGTGGCCCAGTTCAGGGCGCTCTGTGGCAACACTGGTGGCGACGATAAGCTCTTGCTTCGCCAATTCGTCGGCAGCTTATCAGAAACAGCGTTCGAGTGGTATTCAGAGCTCCCGAATGATTCCGTCAAGACGTTCGCCGAAATGGAACTTCTATTCACCCAGCAATTTGCAAGCGCCAGCGAACGCACCCCGATAACAGCATTAATTAATGCCAGGATGAAACCAGGCGAAACGTGGGTCCAGTACGCTATACGCTGGCGAAATCTGTGGTCGAAATGTGAACAACGCATCGAAGAAGCACTAGTGGTAGGCATGTTCTTGGGCACTCTAGACCATCATGCAACCATCTCACAGTTCATGATGTTCTTCAAACCAACCACGTTCCAGGCTCTGATCGACAAGTTGGCCCAGATGGGTCACAGACCGTCTCCCCCGAAGCCAGAACCTCAGAGCAACAAGGGTAAGGGAAGGCGACCTTCTTCGCAAATGCTCAGCAGCAGCCCAGTGCCCCAAAGCTGGCAGATCAACTAGAAGAAAGACAACGGTATTATAATGAGAAGATGAAGCGTCCCTACTCGTTCCCGCAGGACAAAACGAAACGGTTATTTGAGCTGGCAATACGCAACAGGCTTATCAACTTGCCAAATCCAAGACGACCGCCACAGCCCACTGAGATGAATAACCCCAATTACTGCCCTTACCATCAAACGGTAAGCCATACGATTGAGGATTGCTTCCTCTTCAAAGGATGGATTGAAGATCAATACCTACAGGGCAAGTTTGCGCTGTCCGAAAAGTGGAAGGTGAACCCGCCACAACCTCATGCTGCTAAGAAGATGGACACACCGGGGGCAACTTGTTCTTTCATTGAAGAAGCTCCCTAGGAGGTCGTGCTTTCAACAAAAACCAAAAGAATGTTGAACGAGCTCCAAGCATGCCCGGCAGTCAGGTGGAAAAACCCGCTGGAGCCCCAGATCATTGAGGGGATGCTGAAGCCGCGCCCAACTCCAAAGATCAGTGGTGATGGCCCGAGCACTCACAACCAGCCGTCGAAATCTTCAAAGAAAAAGAAGAAGAAAGCTAAGAAGCCCGTGAAGCCTGGTGATTGAAACGATTTTCCGTTGTGTGTTGGTTTTAGAAAATTGTATTTAGAAATCACAACCAAAAATATTTTGACCGCAATCAATAACGGTGTCGGATGTAGCGCGTTAGAAAGTGCGGATCGTCCACAGGTAAAGTGAGATCCGTTCAATTTCCGAATTAGATGAGTTGAAAATTTAAGGAAAAGAAAAGAAAACAATTCATGATTTGTAATTGAAGATCAAGAATAAGAAAAATCTAGATCTAAAAGAAACATTAAAAACAAGAATTGAGATGTGTGATAATTTCCAACCAACAATCAAGAATAGAAGTATGGCTCGTAGGAGTAGATCGGATCTATAGATGTGATGAGATCTAATGATTACTCATTCTTATCCATTAACGAATTGATACTAGATCGATGCAAATTCATCGAGGTTTAAGGATCGTGCGAGGAAATTAGGGATTTCACAACTCATCCTTTGTCCTTTCGATGGATCGCATTCAAATTCTAGCTTCTAGTTAATCAAATGGTCAATAGTTGTTCCCTAGTTTCGAGTGAACACGATCAAGATAGCATCATCTCGAAACTAGGTCATTAATCATTTGATTCACTAGAATTTCCAAACATTATAGGATTTAAGAATTGTAAAAATATCTAAATCATCATCATCTAAAGATCGTCACAACTCCTACACGAGCGGAGATTACTCAAACATCATGATCATAAACACAATCACAAATTGAGATCTAATCATTATGCTTGAATTAAAAGATAAGCAAGAATATAGAAAATTCACCTTTATTTATCAACAAATTTCGTTACAACTCTCTTGAATTTACAAAAGGATGGAACTAGATCGTCGATTTCGGCTTCGCTCAGCTCCTTGAGTCGTGGATCGGCGTGGATCTCTTGCTCCGTTGGAATCCGGCGTCGCTTCTAAAGGTTGAAGGCTCTCTTGCTTGAAATGCTCTCGGAATCTTGATCTTGATTTTGAATTGGAATTGGGGTTGAGGCACAAGTCGTGTCACTCAACTTGTGGGTAGAAGATGATGGTGATTCTTGAACGACTTTTCACCCTAGCTCTAGGCTCTCTTTTATAGAACTCCCAAAACCCTAGATCTAGGATTTGAATTTGAATTTTTCCTCCATAAGGTAGTTAGCACAATATTTGAATTTCCCTCCAAAAGAGCCTTCTAGAAATAGTTTGTTAAGCCGAGCCTTCTAGATGCGCCACGTGGAGCTTCTGGGGTCTTCTGGAAGCTTGGGCCGTTAGAGGTAAGCACGTGGGAAAAATTGAGCCAATGATGACGTCATCACGCCGCGGTTCCGTGGCTTAAGCCAGCTCCTGCCGCGGCGGTTCGGAAGCCTTAGGGCTTGGGTCTTCTTCTGTGGTATTGGGCTGACAATTGGGCCTTTGTATGATATGTTAAATCTTGTAATTAGCCTTTGATCACTTTCAGATCTTTAGCCTTTGAGTTGGCGTATTTTATCAGCACTGTTTTCCCAATTTTTGACTTTGCTTCTGGAATTTCCTGCATTAGACCCTAAGACAAGAGTTGCGCAATACAAGGGTGATGCAATGCCATGAAAAACACACAATTTCCCTAAAAGTGCCGGTTTTAGTATACAGTACAAGTAATCCAGTATTTTACATGTGTTTTACTAATATGTGCGATATGAATACCGGATACCTATACATGAATGCAAAAGGTAGGGAAATTGCCGTGTTAGAAATGCAGTATTTTCGACTGATTAAATTCCCCCAAACTTATTTTCGATCATCTCGATCGAATTGTTTTATTTAAAAGAGAAGGAGAAAATAAAGAAAGAGAAAAACTAACTAGCACATTTTCGTAGGCAACACGATTGCACTGAGCACGTGCAACAAGCCTTTAAACCACTAGGTGTCCCTAGTAGGAGGAGTGTTGTCTCCTGAGGGTTTTCAGCGGATTGCACCCACAAAATCCAATAATAAAAGGAAGATCATGAATATTATATTTAAAGAAAAGAATTGTAAAAGAAAGACTTTGAAAATTAGGGTTTCCAACTAAGCTAGCTTTTCGGTTGTCATGAGCCCTATCTTAATAGTCATGAAAAGATGTTAGAAATCACGTCCTCCCTCAATAAAACATCGCCTTATTCTTCATTCCTATTTTTCTTCCAAACATCGATCATATAACCCTGCGTGTGTGTAAAAGACATCCCTACACCCAGAGAATTCAATTCAAGCTATCATACTCTTGCCCATCAGCCTCAGTACTTTTTAATTAATGAATATTTAGATGAGATTGCTCACACACTTTCATGCGACCGTTAATACTTCTTGAGGTACTAACCAACCGATTACTCCCGTGCTTGCTTACTTGGTGTATTTTCCTCGTCTTGCACCACCTCAGGCATAGCAGTGACTCCCAGACCAGTTGGCCTTAGGGCACTAGGTGAAGCGGCACCCTCGCTATATTTTTTTTATTGCTGCCTTGGCGATAACAAAACCAGTGTTCATTTTTCTCACCACTTTATATTTTCTTCATTTTTTTATTTCCTTCATACTTTTGGCTTTAAGACAAGAGCATTTCAAGGTATCCTCTACTATCCCAGGCTTTAAGACGTGTGTAAGTGCGAATAGCAGGGTATCAACGTTCAAAATGTTTGGCTTCCAGAATAGAAACTATTTTTCAGACTTATTTTTTTATCCTCAGATTAATGACGTCCTTCATCTTACTAACCCTTGGGACAACGGCTCATAACTACTTATTACTAGTTCGTATAAGAAAACTTCTAATTTTCTTGGTTTTCTTAAATTTTTCTAATCTCATGGATGTAATTGTTCACTATCTAATCTTTTATTATCTTAAATATTAAATATTTTTATATATATATTTTTTTTTGAAATTTTTTTTTTAAAAAAATTTTTGAAATTTTTTTTTTAAAAAAATTTTTAAAATTTTTTTTTATGAGTTTTGAAAATTTTTGATTTTTTATGGATTTTGAAAATTTTTAAATTTTTATAGCTTTTAATGGGTTTTGAAAAATTATTTACAAAAAATGATGAGCCAAAAGAAAAATATTTACACAAAATTTTTATGGGTTTTGAAATTTTTTATATTTTTATGGTTTTTAAAAGAAATGTTTTGTGCTTATTCAAATGATATGCAAATGATGCAAAACTATGCACAAATCTCCCCCAAACTTGTTTTCAACAGTGTCCTCACTGTTGCCAACCGCTATATCTACAAAACCTGTAAGCCTGGGAGGAATTTATTGGTGGGGGCAAAATATATAAGTGAAGATCCTCCCCCAAACTTACTCTTTTCACTCACCTCCATTCAAAAGATGATGCAATGATATACTGGACATGAAGGTGAGACGGAGGAATTTTAATCCAAATAAAATGGCTCCTGTAAGAACAGGAGCTCCTCCGTGGGGTCAGTGGAAATATACGGCTTTAGTCTATGTCCATTCACTTTGAAAAATGTGCCGTTTTTAACATTTTCTACCTCTACTGCCCCGTGCGGGTAGACAGACCGCACAACAAAAGGTCCCTTCCACCGAGATCGAAGCTTACCCGCGTGAAGGTGTAATCGTGAATCATAAAGAAGGACTTGCTGACCAGGTGAAAATGTTTTCCTCAAAATGTTTTTATCATGAAAAACCTTGGTCCTATTCTTTATGATTACAGCGTTATCATAAGCTTCATCGCGGAGTTCGTTTAGCTCATTAAGTTGCAGCTTCCGAAAGTTACAGGCTTGGTTTAGGTCAAAATTTATTTCCTTAATAGCCCACAATGCTTTATGCTCAATCTCGACGGGTAAATGACATGCCTTCCCAAACACTATCCTATATGGAGACATCTCTAGGTCGGTTTTAAATGCAGTTCGGAATGCCCAAAGAGCATCCGTCAGTTTGGTCGACCAGTCTTTTCTATTTTTAGCAACAGTCTTCTCCAGGATTAGTTTGATCTGTCTATTCGAAATCTCAGCCTGCCCGCTTGTTTGGGCATGATAGGGTGTAGAAAGTCGGTGGTTGATTGAGTATTTCCGCATCAGAGTCTCGAAAGACTTGTTGCAGAAATGTGTCCCATTATCGCTAATGATCGCGCGTGGGTGTCCAAATCGCGAAAAGATATTCTCTTTCAAGAACTTAATGACAACTTTCCTGTCATTAGTGCGACATGGAATGGCTTCAACCCACTTTGAGACATAATCAACCGCCAGCAGTATGTACAAATTCCCAAAGGAGTTAGGAAAGGGACCCATAAAATCAATGCCCCAAACATCGAAAATTTCAACAACCAAGATGGGTTGCTGAGGCATTTCATTTCTCCGAGAGATTCTACCCATGTACTGACATTGTGTACAGGTTTTGCAATAGTCAAATGCGTCCTTGAATAAGGTCGGCCAATAAAATCCACATTGCAAAACCTTCTCCGCCGTCTTTTTAGGACCGAAGTGACCCCCACAGGCCTGATCATGACAAAAAGAAAGAACACTCTTGAACCCTTCTTTCGGGACACACCGGCGAATGATCTGATCAGGACAATACTTAAACAAATATGGATCATCCCAGTAAAAGTGTTTTACTTGGGATAGAAAACGGTATTTGTCCTGTTTTGACCAATCGTTGGGTATAAGTCCCGTGACAAGATAGTTCACAATATCCCTGAACCATGGTTCATTGGATACGTTCAAGAGTTGTTCGTCGGGAAATGAATCATTGATCGGCAGGGTCATAGGGGAAGAAGAGATGCGTGAAAGATGGTCGGCTACTACGTTTTCACATCCTTTCTTATCTTTGATAACAAGATCAAATTCTTATAACAGAAGGATCCAACGTATTAGCCGACCTTTTGCATCTTTCTTCGCCAGAAGATGTTTCAAGGCGGAATGGTCTGTGTACACAATTAATGGAGAGCCGATTAAGTAAGGCCTGAATTTTTCTAATGCAAATACAACCGCTAAAAGTTCTTTTTTGGTGGTTGTATAATTGATTTGTGCATCATTCAGGGTCTTACTTGCATAGCATATCACGTGTGGCATCTTTTCAATGTGCTGTCCTAAGACTGCACCTACTGCAAAGTCGGATGCGTCACACATCAGCTCAAAGGGGTAGTCCCAATTTGGAGACGATAGAACGGGGGCTGAAGTGAGTGAGTGTTTAAGTGAGTCGAAAGTTGTCTCACTGTCCGAGTCAAAGTGGAAGGTCGTATCCTTGGCCAGGAGAAGAGTTAAAGGTCTAGCAATTTTGCTAAAGTCCTTAATGAATCTCCTATAAAAGCCCGCATGGCCAAGGAAAGATCGAATGTCTTTGACGCTTTTGGGATGAGGGAGGTTTTGAATGACATCTATCTTAGCTCTGTCAACCTCAATGCCTTTCTGTGAAATGATATGTCCAAGAACAATTCCTTCTTGGACCATGAAATGGCATTTTCCCCAGTTCAAAGTTAAGTTCATCTCTTTGCAACGAGTAAGAACAGCGTCAAGATTCGATAGGCAATCGGAAAAAGAGTCTCCAAAATTCGAGAAATCGTCCATAAAGATCTCCAGAAAATTCTCTACCATATCAGAGAATATCCCCATCATACACCGCTGAAAGGTAGCGGGAGCATTGCATAACCCAAAGGGCATGCGACTGTAAGCAAAGGTACCAAAAGGACAAGTAAAAATGGTTTTATCTTGATCCTTTTTGGCGATGGGGACCTGATTATAGCCAGAGTATTCGTCCATAAAGCAATAATACGCACGTCCAGCTAAGCGTTCCAGCATCTGATCAATGAATGGTAGAAGAAAGTGGTCTTTCCTCGTGGTGGCATTGAGTTTTCTGTAATCAATACATACACGCCACCCAGTTTGGGCGCGTGTCTGAATTAACTCATTTGCCTCATTGGTAACAACAGTGATGCCAGATTTCTTAGGGACGACATGTATAGGACTCACCCGTTGGCTATCGGAGATTGGGTATATGATACCACTATCAAGGCATTTGACGATCTCTTTCATCGCCGCTTCCTTCATGACGGGGTTCAACCGTCTCTGTGGTTCTCGGGTTGGTCTGGCATCATCCATCAAGTGTATATGATGTTCGACAATCAAGAGACTAATCCCTTTGATGTCCGCCATGGTCCAACCAAACGCCTCCTTATTAGACCTCAATACCGATAAGAGTGCATTCTCTTGCTCTGATGCTAGAGAAGCGGAAATGATAACCGGTAACGACTCATTCTCACATAAATATGCATATTTAAGATGAGAAGGTAAAATTTTGAGATCTAATGCTGGCGGAGAAATAATAGAAGGTGGGATCATCGAATGATTTTCGAAGTCACTAAGAAGCTCATAGCCTGTAAAAGATACAGACTCGGATGGTGATGAGTCAGGAGTGGCAGACTCAAGCATGGAAATGGTGTCCTCACTAAGATCATGTGCCAGGTCAAATAATGATGTGGTAGTGTCGTCGAGATCTGTAAAGAAAAGTTCCTCAACTCCGCAACTTTCGGGAGCAATCTCGTGGACAGAGCACACATCAAGGATATGAGCAGAGGGTTCTGATGGCTGACTTCCAATTTTATAGATGTTTAGTTCAATGGTCATATTTCCAAATGATAAGTTCATTGAACCATTTCTACAGTTGATGACAGCATTGGAAATGGCAAGGAATGGTCGACCCAGAATCACCGGAATTTGGCTCCGGGGGTTTGCTATAGGCTGTGTATCGAGAACAATGAAGTCTACAGGGAATACAAATTCCCCGACCTTTATCAACACATCCTCTAGTTCACCCCTAGGTTTGGTGATAGATCGGTCTGCCATTTGGAGAGTGCAGTGAGCGGGTTTCAACTCTCCAATCCATAGCTGCCCATAGACAGAGTATGGAAGTAGGTTAACACTTGCGCCAAGGTCTAAAAGAGCACGGTTGATGTTTTTACCCCCAATAGAAATTGATATCGTAGGACATCCTGGGTCCTTACGTTTCTTTGGTAGCTGGGGGATAAAAGCAGTGCTAATGTTATTGGACATGAAGACCTTCTTCGGCACTTGAGTCTTCCTCTTCCTAGTGCACAAGTCCTTAAGAATTTTCGCATAAGCGGGGACTTGTTGAATCACATCTAGGAGAGGGATATTGATGTTAACCTGTTTGAACATTTCCATGATTTTCTCCATATGAGGACTCGATTTGTTAGCCTTTAACCGGTTCGGGTAAGGTGCTTTAGCAATGAGTGCTGGGTCCATTATAGGAGAAGGAAGAGGGGGTAGACGAGATCCCAAAAGAGGAGTGGGGATCGTCTGTGAAGAGCTAGAAGAGGTGGGCTGAGGTGTCTAGCCTAAAGGGAAATGGAGAATAGGCTCGCGAGAAGGCGGTGGGGTAGAAGAACAAGAATCAGAAGCAGAAGTGTGTGTGTGAGGGAAGGTCTCAGCCGGGGTGTTGATAGGATTTTCAATATCATCAACTTCTTCCCCAACATGGTTATTCAGCACTCTTCCTGTTCTCAACGTTGTGACGGCATTTACATTGTAATGCCCAGGATTCGGTAGGGGTTGAGACGGAAGTTTCCCTTTTTCTCTCGCACTCATTTCGGCCTTAAGTCGTGCAATCTCAGCTTCCATCGTTTTGATACTCTCAGCTTGGGACGCTGAGTTTTTCTTTATCTCACCAACAGAAGACCTAACCTCGGCCGACACTTCCATGAAATTTGACAGGAGTGATTTCATGGTTTGAGCGACTTGAGAGAACTCGTCAGAACAGGTCGACTGCATAGGATTAGACGGTGCAGGAGTTTTGACCTGGTTTTGGAAATTTTGTGACTGGTAGGGGTGCTGAGTGAGATGAAGTGGTTGCTGTTGTGGAGGAAGGGCCCTTTGGAATTGATTAGGGTTTGGAACCATGTTTTGGGATTGGTTCCAAGCAAAATTCGGGTAATTCCTCCAACCCTGATTTTACGTGGAAGAATATGGATCATTTCTAGGTCTTTGAAATGCGGCATTGGTATGCTCGTGACCTTGAAATGGAGAGTTTAATGGACATTCTTCCGTCAAGTGAGAAGGATCAGAACAGCACCCACATACAGTTTTGGGGAGCGACATTGGGTTTAGGGAGGCTGCTAAAAATTTGTGTTCCATAGCTTCGAGCTTCTTTTGCATTGCTGCCATCTCAGCTCGAACACCTATGGACACGTCTATTTGGTGTACGCCACCCCTACTCGATGGCTGGGTTCCAGTCTCCCACTGTAGTGACTTTTCAGCGAACTCTTCTAAATATCTCCAAGCTTCCCCATCATCCTTGGTCATAAAGGTGCCTTGACACATGTTTTCAAGATTTTGTTTAGTGGTAGGGTTAATGCCCTCATATATGATTCGGCAAAGGTCCCATCTCGGGATGCCGTGATGTGGGCATTGAACCAAAAGATCCTTGAATCGTTTAAAGCATTTTGACAATGGTTCAGCTGGGAGCTGGGTGAATTGATATAGTTCGCTATGGATTCGAGCTGTCTTTTGCATAGGGTAGAATTTCTTAAGGAATGCAGCCATGAATTCTTCCCAATTCGTAATGGAATGTGCGGTGGTGTTATACAGCCACTTCTCGGCTATATCGCATAAGGTAAATGGAAGAAGTCGTAGACGCATGGCATCCACAGAAAGTTGTGATGTACCCATCATTGCGCATACGTTTTCAAATTTGGTAATGAAAACGTAAGCGTCTTCAGTCTCGAGACCGTGGAATTTGGGTAGAAGGTTGATGTACTGGGGCTTAATCTCAAAGTTATCCCCGTTGGCTGGTGGAATGGATAAGCAGGTCGAGAGAGGACCTCGCAAAGGGTAGCACCTCTCTTGGAGAGAGATGTGAGGAGGATTCTGCGCACCAACGGACAGTGGCAGAGCAGCGGTAAAGAGGTTCGATGGAGACTGATCCATCGGTGTGGCTGTGGTGGTGGGTAAAAGAAAGGTAAATGGAGAAATACCGACTTCGGAGTCGATCGAGAGGATGCGGACTAAACGGGCACTAGAATCCCGTGTCCAGCCTATCTTGCACTAAAAAGGGTTAGTACAAGTGGCAGCGTGGATTTATAATTAGGGGAAATGAAGTGAATGCGGTGTATGTTTTGAAAAATGATACGGATTTTGAAAAGATGATTCGATCACAAAAAATGCAACAAGCAACCTTAAAATTTATGGTCACCTAGGTCAAATCTCTAGACCGCTCCTAACTTCCAAAAGACAAGTCGCAGGATAAAATCTTCCACTGCCTCTTTGTTTCTCCTGTGGCCAGGTAAGTGCCAGGTAAGTGGGAGGTTCTCCACTACGTAAGTAGTGGGCCTAATTAAGTAACCACTAGCCTTTGACACACTTGCCTTAGACACCACAAAAAGAAACGCGGATAAGCAATAAATTACCCACGGCCTTCTTCTGTCCTAAGTGAGCGCGACAGTCCTTAGAGTCATCTCTAGATTTTTTTAGTTAATGAGGGTAATGCGGATGCAAGTTTGTGATTTTTGGGGCTTAGGAAGGGTAATGAACTCCCCACCTAATCTGGATTTGGCCGTGCCCCTTAATGTCTGTATTAATTATGCAAACAACCACAAAATCAAAAACAAGCACAATTTATTTTGCTTTTTGCGGCGCTGCGATTTTTGCAAAGAAGCCTGCAACAAATTGTTAATTGGAGCAGATGAGGAAGGAGATAAGAAAGTTAGAAAGTACCTGAAAATTTTTTATGCAGCGAAGCCCTGAAGATGCCGCGGAACCGCCGCAATGAGGCCCTTATGCCGCAGAAACGCGGTGCTACAGTGGGATCTCTGCACTAAATTTTTCCAGAGCACTTCTGATCACTTCCCTAGCTCTCTGGAAATCTCCAAATATTTTTCCAATTGCACAGCAAGCTCCAGATTTCCTTGCAATTAACCACAGCAACTCGTTTAGTGTTTTGCGCGAGTTTTGATCTAAAAAATATTGATGGAATAAACTTTTCAACTCAAATTTCAAAAAATGAACAAATAGCACACGATCCCCGGCAACGGCGCAATTTTGATTGAAACGATTTTCCGTTGTGTGTTGGTTTTTAGAAAATTGTATTTAGAAATCACAACCAAAAATATTTTGACCGCAATCAATAACGGTGTCGGATGTAGCGCGTTAGAAAGTGCGGATCGTCCACAGGGAAAGTGTAATCGTTCAATTTCCGAATTAGATGAGTTAAAAATTTAAGGAAAAGAAAAGAAAACAATTCATGATTTGTAATTGAAGATCAAGAATAAGAAAAATCTAGATCTAAAAGAAACATTAAAAACAAGAATTGAGATGTGTGATAATTTCCAACCAACAATCAAGATTAGAAGTATGGCTCGTAGGAGTAGATCGGATCTATAGATGCGATGAGATCTAATGATTACTCATTCTTATCCTTTAACGAATTGATACTAGATCGATGCAAATTCATCGAGATTTAAGGATCGTGCGAGGAAATTAGGGATTTCGCAACTCATCCTTTGTCCTTTTGATGGATCGCATTCAAATTCTAGCTTCTAGTTAATCAAATGGTCAATAGTTGTTCCCTAGTTTCGAGTGAACACGATCAAGATAGCATCATCTCGAAACTAGGTCATTAATCATTTGATTCACTAGAATTTCCAAACATTATAGGATTTGAGAATTGTAAAAATATCTAAATCATCATCATCTAAAGATCGTCACAACTCCTACACGAGCGAAGATTACTCAAACATCATGATCACAAACACAATCACAAATTGAGATCTAATCATTATGCTTGAATTAAAAGATAAGCAAGAATATAGAAAATTCACCTTTATTTATCAACAAATTTCGTTACAACTCTCTTGAATTTACAAAAGGATGGAACTAGATCGTTGATTTCGGCTTCGCTCGACTCCTTGAGTCGCGGATCGGCGTGGATCTCTTGCTCTGTTGGAATCCGGCGTCGCTTCTAAAGGTTGAAGGCTCTCTTGCTTGAATTGCTCTCGGGATCTTGATCTTGATTTTGAATTGGAATTGGGGTTGAGGCACAAGTCGTGTCACTCAACTTGTGGGTAGAAAATGATGGTGATTCTTGAACAACTTTTCACCCTAGCTCTAGTCTCTCTTTTATAGAACTCCCAAAACCATAGATCTAGGATTTGAATTTGAATTTTCCCTCCACAAGTTAGTTAGCACAATATTTGAATTTCCCTCCAAAAGAGCCTTCTAGAAATAGTTTGTTAAGCCGAGCCTTCTAGATGCGCCACGTAGAGCTTCTGGGGTCTTCTGGAAGCTTGGGCCGTTAGAGGTAAGCACGTGGGAAAAATTGAGCCAATGATGACGTCATCACGCCGCGGTTCCGCGGCTTAAGCCGGCTCCCGCCGCGGAACCGCGGCGGTTTGGAAGCCTTAGGGCTTGGGTCTTCTTCTGTGGTATTGGGCTAACAATTGGGCCTTTGTATGATATGTTAAATCTTGTAATTAGCCTTTGATCACTTCCAGATCTTTAGCCTTTGAGTTGGCGTATTTTATCAGCACTGTTTTCCTAATTTTGGACTTTGCTTCTGGAATTTCCTGCATTAGACCCCAAGACAAGAGTTGCGCAATACAAGGGTGATGCAATGCCATGAAAAACACACAATTTCCCTAAAAGTGTCGGTTTTAGTATACAGTACAAGTAATCCAGTATTTTACATGTGTTTTGCTAATATGTGCGATATGAATACCGGATACCTATACATGAATGCAAAAGGTAGGGAAATTGTCGTGTTAGAAATGCAGTGTTTTCGACTGATCACCTGGCAACAAGCGCACGGACTTACAAAAGCAGATTGACGTGCTGGAGGAATATAACCAGAAAGCACGGACCCCCATCACACTCCAAGAGTTCCTCAACCACATCTTTCAAGAGGAAGATGGGGGGGAGAGTTCGTTGGATGAATCCGAGGGATACGTGGCGAGTTGTAATGTGATCTCCCACTCGTTTACCGACAATGAATAAACTCCTGGCACTAAGAAACTGGGGGCAGATCCTGAACTGGAGCTTGTATGGCCAACAGACGAAATGATCGACGCCTTTCTAGACTAGATTCGTTTGAAAAGTAAAGCCGACCAAGAGCATGAGATGGCCGCATCAGAAGGAGCCAAACGCAGGAGATTAAACGAAAGAGTTGAGGTACTCCCGCCAGATCGAAAGGCACCCAACACAGATAAAAACGTATTCAAGACGAGGAAAAGGTTTGCCAAAGCCATGTCACTGGGAATGAAGCTACCGCCCTCGGAAGGAAATACGCTCAATGGGGCGGAGAGGCACCCTAATTATTGTTCATATCATGGCAAGATTTCACACCCTATGGAAGAGTGCGACGCTTTCAGGATATGGTGGCAAGGGTACGTTGCTCACCGGCAACATTTTAAGCGCATGAAACGCAGAACTCGTCGGGAGCAGGGAGGAACTACCGACGGGCATAAAAGAACTACCGGCAACTGTCGCACGGTTAACGCCGGAGGATCACAGGTTCTCACCTTTGGGAGCGACTCTGAGGAGGAAATGGCTCTGGGCCCTCTCTTTAAGGAATCCGTCTTAGGGAAGAAGGAAGAACCGGAGGACTGCGAGAACATTCAGCTGCGCAATCGTACACTCCCGGTAAAGAATCTCGGACCCGCAAATAGAAAAGATAAGGGAAAGGAAAAAGTCACTGAGGATATCGCCTTAGATGACCAAGTCATGAAAGAGCTGACTGCCAAGGACCCTCCCAGGAAGGGTAAGGTGGACTACAACATCTTGGCACACCTGAGGAAGCTACCCTCTCAGCTCAGCATTCTCGACGCCCTCCTGTTATCAAAGGAAGCGAGAGATTCATTAATTAAGGTGCTATAAGAGCCCGAACAATTCCAAGCCTTCCTCGCCGAAGAAAGGATGAAGGACGAACTAGAAGAAGTGCACACGGCCGATATCACTTTCGGTGACGAAGACCTGCTCCTTGGGACGTGCGACCACAACCGTCCCCTATACGTCTCTGGATACTGCCATGATATCAAGATAGGCAAAATCCTGGTTGATAATGGATCCTCGGTCAATCTCCTTAATGTTCGGGTGTTGAAGGAAATCTGCATGAGCGTGCAGCACCTCGCTCGTGACAAAATTACCATCTCCGGTTTCGACTCCCAGTCATCACGGACTCTCGGATCCATGATATTAACATTACGCTTTGGACTACTCGTCACGGACATCAATTTCCACGTCATTGACGCCAAGACCTGCTACAACGCTTTGCTCGGTCGTCCTTGGTTACACGAGTACAACATCATCCCTTCTACACAGCATCAGTGTATGAAGTACTTTAAGGATGGTTTCTAGTATACCGTAACAGGTGAGCTGAACCCATTCTCCGTGAACGAAGTCCGCAAGTACAAAGATGCAAAGTACTTTTTGCCAGACTTCGAGGATACAGAAAGGTGTCGCAAGCCAGAGAACAAAGACGCCGCCACCATCCCTGTTTTCGGAAGCGATACCGAAGAAGAAGAAGAGATAGTTTATGCTGCTCCGTCTCGACGTAACAACCCGGGACCGTCTGCCCCCATGTTGATCTTCGGAAGTGACTCGGAAGATGAGGTTAATGTCGTGTTCTCCAGTCGGCCGTCAATACAAGCATCCCCTGGCGATGATCAGAGTTTTCAAATCACCATGGTGCCGCGGGAACACTACGAAGACCTTGACGCACTTGAAGTTTACAATGTGCAGGACCTGCAGGCATTTTACGTCCCTCCCAGCCGAAAGGGTGAAAAGGCGATCGTGTTCTATCGATCCTCGGAAACAAGAGTGGAGAAAGAGATCTGGCATGGCGCGGATTCTGCACTTGACAAGCTTCAACCCATCCGTTTGCCCAGATACTACACAGATGGGTTGAAAAGACTATTGAAGCGCCAAAGGGTAACCTTAAAACAGACTATCCGACAAGCTCGATTCTATAACAGGATTTGGGATGTCCCTGGGACCTAACACAAATTGCCCAACGGGAGAATGGAAATGCTCGGTCTTGGATACATGAGAGCCGGGAAACGGGAACGGGTCCACGGTAGTTACGCTATATATAATTTCGATGAAGAAGAGGACACCCTGTCGGGAGATGCTAACCCCTCGTCAAAAATAGATCCCGCGAGCGAAATGCCGAGTCCGTCGTTTGAAGAACGAATGGGCAAGCTTATCAGGAAAGCGGGTCAAAAAGCTCAGGACGACCATAGTCGCGAAATGGCCATCTACGAGAAAGCCAGGACGCAACGTCTGCTTCAACAAGCTGCAAAAGACGAAGATGCTCCTCCCTGTCGACCCATCGTGCAAAAGGCCCGACGCAGAGGTAGAAATAAGTCAAAAGGCGGAAAAAGGAGTCGACAGCAACGATGCAGGATTAAAGAGTCATGTGATCGGGTATTGCACGGTCCGGACTTGTCCCTCATGAAAAAGATGGGTCGGGCGTATTCCTTCCTTCAAGAAAAGACACGGAAGATACTTGACCTCGCTTTAAAACATCGAATGATTACACTTCCGAAGTTTAAACACTCTGAGCAAGCTAATGAGGTCTTTCATCCAGGTTATTGCTCTTATCACTGAGCCATAGGATACCCTATCGAAGACTGCTTCACCTTCAAGAACTGGGTCGAAAATCAGTATCAGCTCGGCAAGTTCGCTCTATCTGACAGCTGGAGGGTAACCCCGCCGTAGAAGCATGAACCCAAAGCCACGAGAGCAGAATCAGATCCACATCGGTCTTGGAAACGAGCTCGTACCTGTCGCATGATAACGATATCAAAGGAAGAGCCCGAGAATATGAATGACTTTCCCTGGTGCTTCGAAAACAATGATGACGAGGTGATCTTAGAGTTTCCACCGGCGTCAAAAGAGCTGGAAGATGGGATACACACTACTGCAGATAACCTCAAGAAGATTGAGTTGGAAACGACGAACGACCCACGACCGACGTTCGTCAGCGAGTTGTTATCTGAAGAAAGGGTGGCCGAGTTAAAAGACGTGCTTATGCAGCATAGAGATTGCTTCGCATGGAATTATTCTGAAATGCCAGGACTAGATCCAGAAGTTGCTGTGCCTAAGCTGGCGATATCCCCGGACGTTAAGCCAGTCAAACAGGCACCGAGAAGAATGCGGCTCGAGCTTGAGATGAGCATCAACGCCGAAGTCAAGAAGCTGATCGACTCTGGGTTTATCCAAAAGGTTCAATATCCTGACTGGGTCGCCAACATCATCCCGGTAATGAAGAAAAATGGGACAGTGCGCATATGCGTGGACTTCCGGGATCTCAATAAAGCCTGCTCGAAAGAAGATTTCCCAGTGCCAGTCACCGAACTGATGATAGACAATACGTCCACTTATGAAGTTTTCTCTTTCATGGACGGTTCATCAGGATATAATCAGATAAAGATGCACCCCGAAGACCTGAAGCACACCGCTTTCCGGACTCCTTTGGGTATATTTGGCTATAAAGTTATGCCTTTTGGTTTAAAGAACGCAGGCGCCACCTATCAGAGGGCTATGACAAAGATCTTCGATGGTCTTATACACGAGATCGTCGAATGTTATATCGATGACCTCGTAGTGAAAAGCATGTCATACGAAGAGCATTTAGAGCATCTGAAGACCGTATTTCAACGCCTTCGGCAATACAATTTGAAGATGAATCCCCTCAAATGTGCATTCGGAGTTTCCTCGGGTAAATTCCTGGGATTCATCATCCGACACCGAGGTATCGAAATAGATCCATCTAAGATCAAGGCGATCATGGAAATGCCTCCGCCAAGAACTCTCAAACAGTTGCGGTCTCTCCAAGGGAAGCTCGCGTACATCCGGCGGTTTATCGCCAACCTGTCAGGCAAGTGCCGCCCTTACAGTCACCTGATGAAGAAAGGAACCCCGTTCGTCTGGGATCCCAAATGCCAAGGCACGCTAGACGAGATCAAGAAATACCTGCAGAACCCGCCGGTGTTAGCTGCTCCAGTAAAGGGAAAGCCTCTTATTCTTTATACAACAGCCCTCGAAGGTTCCTTGGGCGCATTATGGGCACAAGAGAACGATCAAGGGAAGGAGAGAGGGCTCTACTATTTGAGTCGAGTCCTACTGGGGGCAGAAAGCAACTACTCCCCTATTGAAAAACATTGCCTGGAATTAATCTTTGCAATAACCAAGCTCAGGCACTATGCGTTGGCGCACGAAGTCCGTCTTATATCAAAAGTGGACCCCCTTAAATATCTGATGTCGAAGGCCATATTAACGGGTCGACTCGCTAAATAGGCCCTGCTCTTGATGGAGTTCTCGATAACGTATCAACCCCTCAAGGCAGTGAAAGGCCAGGCCATCGCCGATTTCCTCGCTGAGCATCCGATACCTGCCCATTCTCCTCTAAATTGCGATCTTCCAGACGAACATGCGTTTGACGCGATCGACGGTGGTGATACCCGATGGGAGCTTTATTTCGATGGAGCGTCCTCCATGAAGAAGAGCAAACAAAGCACCCCTATAATCAAATCAGGGGTGGGTCTTATCTTCGTAACTCCACAAGGAGGGATAATGCGCTTCGCTTTCTCCTTAACAGAGCCGAGGACGAACAATGAAACCGAGTACGAAGCTTTGATAGCAGGCCTCGAGATCGCCATCGACATGGGAATTGAAAACCTCCTCATATACGGAGATTCCCAACTGGTTGTTAGTCAAGTAAACGGCGACTACCAGACATGCAAGCCAGAGCTGGTGAAGTACGGCGAGAAAGTGCAGCAACTGTTGACCCAAATCCCCTCCTACACCTTGGAAAGCATACCGCGTGCCGAAAATAGCAAAGCGGATGCATTAGCCAAGCTAGCTAAAGAACTAGCTGATGAGAACCTCGATGATGTAAGAATCGTGGTACAAAGCCGCCAGGTTCTTACTCCGGCAAAAATATCTCCGGAATCGTCCGAGGAAAGGGAAGAGACCGAGCAGAAGGCCATGCGAATAAAAGACCAAGAAACGGCCGAAGATTGGAGAGAAGTGTTTATAGATTACTTCAAATGTCGTCGAACGCCCGAAGATGCGTCCTCAAGACATCAGCTTATGAAACCAGCCCTGTCTTTCGCCCTCGTCAACGATACTCTGTATAAAAGGTCGTTCAATTCTTTGTGGTTGAGATGCCTGGGACCTGTCGAACCAAAAAGGGTCGTTCAGGAAGTTCATGACGGACTCTGCGGTTCTCACCAAGTGGGCCCAAAGATGAAGTTGAAGATCAAACAAATGGGTTATTATTGGCCCACAATGATCCAGGACTATCTCGAGTACGCGAAGCAATGCCACTCGTGCCAAATTCATGGAGACTTTATCCACCAGCATCTAAATCCACTCCATCCAACGGTGGCTAGCTGGCCATTCGAAATGTGGGGAACTGACAAAATCGGCCCCATCGAACCAGCATCATCCAGGGGACATCGTTTTATCCTGGCGACGACTGATTACTTCTCTAAATGGGCAGAACCAGTACCGTTAAGGGAAGTGAAGACGGAAAATATTCTCCATTTCTTCAAGACGCACGTCATTTATCGGTTTGGAACTCCGCGACTGATTATTTCTGATAACGGGCCAGCCTACAGAAGTCACAAGATCAGCCGCTTTGCGCAACAGCATAATATAGACTGGAGATATTCCTCGGTTTATAATCCGCGAGCTAACGGTCTCGCCGAGGCCTTCAACAAGACCTTGACGAAGATCATGAAGAAAACGGTGTCCCGAAATAAGAAGGACAGGCATGAGAAACTGCAAGAGGCTCTTTGGGCATACCGAACTACGTTCAAAACGGCCACGAACACAACGCCATACGCGTTGTTGTTTGGTATAGAAGTAGTACTCCCCCTCGAGATAGAGTTACCCTCTCTACGAGTGGTAATCCACTACGAGCTAACAGATGAAAAAAATGCTTACCTTCGGCTTGAGGAGCTTGATGCCCTTGATGAAACCCAGCTCATAGCGCAACAAAACCTGGAAGCTTACAAAGCGAAGATGACGCGCTCATACGAAAGGTTGACCAGGCCGAGGACATTCCGCCAAGACGAACTCGTGCTAATTGTCAAAAGACCCATGATCCCCAATCGCGCCAAGCGGGGAAATTCGAGCCAAACTTTGAAGGCCCATACATCATAGACAAGGTCTACCAGGGTAGAACGTATCTACTCATGGATATGCAAGGTGAAAGGCCTTTCAGGCCAGTGAACGGTCGCTTCCTGAAGAAATACTATGCTTAACGGGTCAAGGTCTAGGTCAATGATAGATGACGAAGACTATGTCCACTCGCTATCTTCCTAAGCCGGAACTCTAGGTAGTAACCAGCATCCTTAATAACGGACCGAAATGTCCTTAAACTAACAACGGACCGAAACGTCCTTAAACTAACAACGGACCGAAATGTCCTTAAACTAACAACGGACCGAAATGTCCTTAAACTAATAATGGACCGAAACGTCCTTGAACTAACAATGGACCACTATGTCCTAAAACTGGCTGTTGACCGAGATGTCGATAAACTACGGTGGATCGCAGTATCTCAAAGCCGATAAAAAAAATAATAAAAAATAAAATAAAAACGGTATGTCCATAAGCAAAATGGGCACGGATGAAAACCCAAAAGGGCTCCGTGAGTAAAAACAGCAGGGCTACCGGCGAGTGTTTGTGAAAACCCGAAAGGGCGCAACCTCGTTAAAGGACACTTGCAGGGTCCTCACGACCATGTAAGGAGAAACCACCCGCGTGAGATCCTTACGACTCACAAAGGAGAAACACACTTAGGAGTCCTCACGATTCCTAAGGAGAAATTACACTTGCAAGATCCTCTTGACTCGTAAGGAGAACTCTCTTATAGGACCCTCACGGCTCATAAGATTTGAAAGTCTTAAGTCACTGAGACCTAAACCTGTGCTTAAGCAACCCCCACAACCTTCGATATTGCCCTCAAGTAGCTCAATACTGACCCTTGTATATAATCCACGGGCGCGAATAAACATTTCCCTAACCAAGTCCCACCAGCGACTAGGGATATGCTCACATGGTGAATGACCCTCGTAAACTCTCTTGACTTATTAGGAGAAAACCCTTTTGTAAGATCCTTACGGCTTGCAAGAGAACATGCACTTAGGAATCCCCACGATTCCCAAGGAGAAAACACACCTGCAAGATCCTCACGACTTGTAGGGAGAAATACCTTTGTGAGACTCTTACGGCTCACGAAGTCAAAAGCCTTAGTCGACAGGCCCCTCAACCCTGTTTACTAAGCCACCTTTGTTCAACATCGACAGAGGCAAATGATGATTCGCTCCTGGCAACATCCCAGTTGTAGCGGTGCTGATGCCGAAATCGGTGTCTAAAATCCAAGCTTGCTGCAAAAAGGCTAGCGAGCCACACATGCATACGAAATAGCCGAAATGATGGGGCAACTTGCAATAAAAAGCAGCAAGTAAAAATGTATGCATGAGAAATAGCCAAAATGATTGGGCAACTCGTAATAAAAAGCAGCGAGTAAAAATAAAATAAATAGCCGAAATGATTGGGCACCGCGAAAAATAGCCGAAATGATAGGGCAATCGCGATCTTCGCGATATAAAAGCTGAAATGATAGAGTATCGCGGAAAAAGAAATAAAATAAAAATGAAATCCATGCCCTACAGGTGATGTTACATTTATCCCTGTATACAATCCAGGGGCGCAAACAATGAAGGGATCATACTCCTTCCCCAGGTTTCATCATAAGAAGAAGCCAAATCCCGACGGTTCACAGATAGCCTAGAGATCATCTCGACGTTCGTCTCGTGGCAGCAGACACAACATCAAGTAAAGCGGAACAACGACAACTCCCAGTTTCATGGCTTGGCGATATACAGATCAGCAAGACTCAAACCCTCATTCCGTGAAATGCGGATACAATCGGCAAAATTCCTGGTTACGTGGAACGCGGATAACGTCACTCTTTGACCCCGTGGAAAACGTCCAGAGAGGATCCTGGTCCTCACAGAGCACGACAGTGAACCCGTGTGAAGCATCCAGAGCGGAGCCTAGTCCTCGCCGAACACGGCAGTGAACCCGTGTGAAGCATCTAGAGCAAATTCTTGGTTACGTGGAACGCAGATAACGTCACTCTTTGACCCCGTGGAAAACGTCCAGAGCGGATCCTGGTCCTCGCAGAGCACGGCAGTGAACCCGTGTGAAGCATCCAGAGCGGAGCCTAGCCCTCGCCAAACACGGCAGTAAACCCATGTGAAGCATCTAGAGCAAATTCCTAGTTACATGGAACGCGGATAACGTCACTCTTTGACCCCGTGGAAAATGTCCAGAGCGGATCCTGGTCCTCGCAGAGCACGGCAGTGAACCCGTGTGAAGCATCCAGAGCAGAGCCTAGTCCTCGCCGAACACGGCAGTGAACCCGTGTGAAGCATCTAGTGCAAATTCCTGGTTACGTGGAACGCGGATAATGTCACTCTTTGACCCCGTGGAAAACGTCCAGAGCGGATCCTTGTCCTCGCAGAGCACGGCAGTGAACCCGTGTGAAGCATCCAGAGCGGAGCCTAGTCCTCGCCAAACACGGCAGTGAACCCGTGTGAAGCATCTAGTGCAAATTCCTGGTTACGCGAAACGCGAATAATGTCACTCTTTGACCCCGTGGAAGACGTCCAGAGCGGATCCTGGTCCTCGCAGAGCACGGCAGTGAACCCGTGTGAAGCATCCAGAGCGGAGCCTAGTCCTCGCCAAACATGGCAGTGAACCCGTGTGAAGCATCTAGTGCAAATTCCTGGTTACGCGGAACGCGGATAATGTCACTCTTTGACCCCGCAGAAAGCGCCCAGAGCGGAGCCTGGTCCTCGCCAAGCGTGGCAGTGAACCCGTGTGAAGCATCCAGAGCAAAAAATCAGACTGTGGAGTCCTTAAAATCCACGGACTATGATGTCCTTAACCTCGACCGTAATGTCTTAAAACTAACAATCAACCAGCCTGATTCTGTACTGATTCTACCTTGGCTTAAGGGTACATCTCTTCGCTCCTTTGATACCTGGCGTTGTAATTTCTCAACGTCTTCAAAGAGGTGACGGGTCCCTGCAACCAAACATCGGACTGTGGAGTCCTTAAACCCACGGACTATGAGGTCCTTAACCTTGACCGTGATGTCTTAAAACTAACATCGGACTGTGGAGTCCTTAAATACACGGACTATGAGGTCCTTAACCTTGACCGCGATGTCTTAAAACTAATATCGGACTGTGGAGTCCTTAAATCCACGGACTATGAGGTCCTTAACCTTGACCGTGACGTCTTAAAACTAACATTGGACTGTGGAGTCCTTAAACCCACGGACTATGAGATCCTTAACCTTGACCGTGATGTCTTAAAACTAACATCGGACTGTGGAGTCCTTAAATCCATGGACTATGAGGTCCTTAACCTTGATCACGATGTCTTAAAACTAACATCGGACTGTGGAGTCCTTAAATCCACGGACTATGAGGTCCTTAACCTTGACTGTGATGTCTTAAAACTAACGTTGGACTGTGGAGTCCTTAAACCCACGGACTATGAGGTCATTAACCTTGACCGCGATGTCTTTAAACTACGATACCCTGGAAACCATCCCAAACCAACCCCTGACCCCGTGAAATACGGATAAGGGCGACCGCACCAGCACTTGCGGGTCCTCACGACCTGCAAGGAAGAAAACTCTCTTGCGAGATCCTTACGACTCCCAAAGGAAAATCCGCTTAAGAATCCTCACGATTCTTCAGAAAAACTCACACCTACGGGATCCTCTCGACCTGTAGGGAGAAAAAACTCTTTATAAGACCCTCACGGCTCATAAAGCTCAAAAAAGCCTTAAGAGGCAGATCTTAACCTTGAATCCTAAGCCATCGCTACCCTGCAAGGAGATCAAGCTAGACTATCCGCAGAATACATTCAATGAAAAGGGACACTCCATTGAGAAGAATAATGTATCTTTTATTCATAAACCGAAATGGATACAAAGTGCAATTCATGAGAGAACAAAAAGAAAATACTCTTGCTCAAGAGTATGTACAAAAAAAAAGATATAAGTTTTTCAAGCCGGCGGGCAATTTGGCAATTTCGCTAGCTCATCCTGCTTTTGCTGGGCCACGGCTTCATGATTCAGGAGCGCTGGCTGCGGCCCAGTGCACGAATATTCCCGTAGGAAATGATTTCGTCAAGACCGTACATATGGGCATCCATAATACCTGAAATAAAGGTCATGAGAATTGTTACAAAGCTTCTGCTTCATTGATTACAGAAGGACAACCTAGGGCAAAGAGACCCTAAGAAGCCTCCATAAGAAGAAACCGAGTTCTTCATAGGAATTAAATTCCTTATTGAGGAAAGGGAATTAAATTCCCAGAAACTTTGTTTGGGATGGAATTAAATTCCATAGAATTTAACCGTCAACATTATCTCCTTAAAGATCATATGAACCCTAAAAAGATCTACTGTTGAAGATTAAATGGTTTCATACTTTGGTTAAAAAACTCAAAGGAAAAATGGGTTAATATTAAAAGGGTGAAACCCTTGAGGTGGATTTAAAATCCAGAGAATTTTATGTATAAAAGTTCTTCATCCACTCAAGATGATTACCTGAGGAAGAGGAATCGGTCAAACAGAGTTAAACTCTGGAAAGTTCTTGAGGCAGAGAACTAAGCTCTGGAAACAAGAATTAAATTCTCAAGGAAAAAGTTCTCAAAGGAAGAAGATGAGCAAAGTGGAGACTCTTCTGAAAGGACATGGGTATTTATAGGATGAGATGGAGACGCTTCATCTCCCCAAATCCCTAGAGGAATCCAACGGTCACAAAAGGTGACAGCGTTGCACTCACGTGCAGACACGTGAGAACCACGCTGTGGGGGCATTTGTTTCCAGATTTAAAATCAGGAAAGTTTACGGAGGAGGCATCACGTGCTAGCACGTGACCAGCAGTCACGTGTTGGCACGTGACATTTAAAAGCAGCGGCAAAGGCAGAGTCAGCTCCCTGATTAAATCAAAGAAAAGGCTCCAGAAAGGGTCACGTGCTCACACGTGACGATTGAACAGCGGCCAAAAAACAGAGCGCAGAATGGAGAAGAAAGCTCGTTCCAGAGGGTCGCGTGCCTACACGTGACCAAGGGTCACGTGGTCACACGTGACCGGCTTTCAAAGCCTCTCTATTTAACAGAATTAAATTCTGAAGGGGATTCAAATCTTCCCAAAGGAGAATGATTATTTGGAACCGATTGGATTAAAAATCTAAAGGTGATTAAATATTACCTATTCATGGAAAAATCTTGAACTTGGAAAGATTTCCCCTTAAAATCTAACCGAAATAACGAAGGAATATCTTTGGATTTAAAATCCAATAGTGAATAAAATTCACCTAATAATCCAAAGGTCCAGATGAATGATGAATGCAAATCAAATCTCTCAATGAAAGATTCACTAAAACAGATTGATTCTTCTCCTTCTCCTATAAATAGGGGCCAAGAAGAATAATGAAGGACTTTTTTTTTGGGAGGAAGAAAAATACAGAGACACAGAGGGAGAAAGAAAAAAAGAACTAGAGCTTTGAGACTTTGGAAGAATTTGATCTGTTGCAGAAGAAAACCTTAGGTAAGAAAGGAGTGGCTTCAAAAGAGAATTTAATTCTCAAAAGAGTTTAACTCTTATATTAAAAAAAAGAAGAACTTAGTTGTTTCTTTAGTAGAGGATCTGCAAAATGCACATCTCCCCATGAATTGAGAATTTAATTCTCATTGGGTTGAGATCCTGCCATGCAGATCCAAAGCATAGGGAGGGAATGGAAGTTTGAGAATTTAATTCTCACAGAACTATAGGAATTTAATTCCTTTGAAATAAAATTAAGGTTTAACCCTATGTTATAAGAATTTAATTCCTTCAAAATGAACAGAATCAGGGTTTAATCCTAGTTAAGAACTTAAATCTGTCAAAATAACAGGAATTTAATTCCCTTAAGAAAGAAGAAATTAGGGTTTAACCCTATCTTTGAATATGATTCTTCAGAAGAAAACAGGAAATTAATTCCTCTAAAGTTTATTGCTAGGGTTTAACCCTATGAAGAATTTAATTCTTAAAGAGATAAACACATCTTCAAACGGACAAAGAAACAGGGTCACGTGCTACCACGTGACCCCTGTAAAGATCCATAAAGAAGAACTTTGAGGCAACGCCTCACGTGCTCCACGTGACCCCAAAAGCGCGCAAAGAAAACGCAAAAGAAAAGAAGCTCTGGGGCGCCCTCACGTGTCACCACATGACCTCTAATGAACATTCTAACAGATCAAAGCGTGAGCCCCCATCACGTGCCCACACGTGATGGCCTTCAGAATTAAAAGTGTTAAACACTTATCTGTAGAACAAAATGAAGGGGATCTGGCCCCACCTTTTGGATGCCATCACGTGCCCCACGTGATCTCTTCTCTTACAATATTTAGCATCAAACTGATGATCTGTTCCCAGTGTTTAACACTGATTTCCATAGTGTTTAACAATAGTTTGAAAACTCCATTTCCAGTGTTTAACACTGATTTTCTTAGTGTTCAAACACTAATTTGGAAAATTCTACTCCCAGTGTTTAACACTGATTTCCTTAGTGTTTAACACTGATTTGAAATCTTTGTTCCCAGTGTTTAACACTGATTCGTCTTAGTGTTTAACACTAATTTGAAAACTCTGTTCCCAGTGATCAACACTGATTATCTTTTAGTGTTTAACACTAACTTGTCAATCTTATTCCCGGTGTTCAAAACTGTTTGTCTCTAGTGTTCAACACTAGCTTCAGCCCAATTGGCTAAGTTTCTAGAGGCAAAGCCTCTCCTCCAATGGACCCACAGAGGGCCAATATTCTAAACATGATTGGACTTAGCCCAAGCTGGCCATAAGTCCTCAATTCAAACTTAACTGGGCTAATGGGCTCATAACATGATTAATTGGTCTTGGTCCCAAATTGGGCCAAAACTTATTTGATCTACCTCGGTTTAAGGGTACATCTCTTCACTCCTTTGATACTTGGAGTTATAATTCCTCAACGTCTTCAAAGAGGTGACGGGTCCCGATGTCCACACATTGATACAGACTGTGGGGTCCTTAAACTCATGGACTATGAGGTCCTTAACCTTGACCGGTATGTCTTAAAACTAACGCCGGACTGTGGGGTCCTTAAACTCATGGACTATGAGGTCCTTAACCTTGACCGGAATGTCTTAAAACTAACAATGGACTATGACGTCCTTAACCTTGACCGTGATGCCTTAAAACTAACATTGGATTGTGGAGTCCTTAAATCCACGGACTACGACGTCCTTAACCTTGACCGCAACGTCTTAAAACTAACATTTGGACCACAATGTCCTTAAACTACCTATGGACCGAGATGTCCTTAAACTAACAATGGACCGCAATGTCCTTAAACCACCTATCGACCGCAATGTCACTAAACTAAACAACAGGGCTCCCTTAATTGCTCTCTTGTCAGATCTAAACGATCCCGTTAAGTTGATCTTAGTCTAAACACTAGGCTGACCTATCCTTAGCAAACGTTTAAGTAGATCTTAGTCTCAAACAAGACTAACGTATCCTTAAATCCAAACCCCCAAACCCAAATCTAAGATGATACGGATTTGGTTTAGTCCACGCCCTACGGGCGACCACATAACTCAGTCTCCGTATACAATCCACGGGCAACCAAACACAAAACAAACACACACGACACGAAGTAACCATAAGGAGAAGGAGAAAGTTGTTACCGCGATGCGGTAGCATAATTAACTGTAGGGGCTTGCGCCTGCAGGGAAGAGCGTCCCCACAATCAAAAACCCCTCAAGCAAGGGGGAATCTGACGAAGTCTGCTACATCGGACGCATCCGTTTAGACCTTCGATGCACGATGCCATAAATCAACTTGGCATCTTCGGAGAGGTAGACGGATAGCACCAATTAGCATCTGTCACGAATCTCAGGCGAGACGCCCCGCGTCGTCGGCCGCTATTCGGAGGGGAACAGGGAGCACACTCGAGGCGAAGTAGCAGTGTCAAGTCGACGGACTAAGCTTTACTCATGTTACCTGGGAACTGCTACCCGACGATAGGTATAATACCCACCAATAGTTCCCAACGAGTCCTGTCCAGTGTACTCATAACCTAATGAGCACCTGCATACTATCTCCAGTACGACGTACTAATGGCTGTGGGACAGACCATCACCCCTGCTGGGATGAGAAGCGTATACACTAGCCTACTTCGGAGTATTGATGCCCCGTCTCGATAATCCTATGACTAGGGACCTGTATAAGGATGTGCATATAGACTACCCAGCCCTCACTAATGTGACTGCCATCACAACGCTGGTAATAAAGCAAAGATACTAAGGGCTCTACCAATATGTATAAGCGATATGCTAAAAGAAACACATGCACATATTGAGATAGAAACAAACAAAGTAGCATACTACCATTTTGATCAAGACTGTCAATCCAACCGTGAATATCCCAAACTTCCATTAAGTAATATACAAACAGTATGATACAATAATGGCCTCTAGAGCATACATCACTAACAATCTCCCACTTGCACTAAGGCCATATATTGGCATATCGCAGACCTATCATCTCGATTAGCCTCTCGAACTGTATCTGAGGGATGGCCTTCTTTAGTGGATTTGCAGTGTTATTCTCCATATCTACTCTCCTCACCTCGATCTCCCGGCGATCAACGATCTCCCTGATCAGGTAGTAACGCTTCAAAATGTGTTTGGACTTTTGATGGGACCTGGGTTCCTTCGCTAAGGCTATACCGCCGTTGTTGTCACAATACAGAGGTATTGGACCTACAATGGACGAAACCACCTGAAGTTCTTGTAGGAACTTCCTCATCCAGACTGCTTCTTTCGCGGCATCATAAAGAACTATGTACTCCGCTTCTATCGTTCAGTCAGCAACGGTGTCCTGTTTGGAGCTCTTCCAATAGACCACCCCTCTATTGAGGGTAAAGACATAACCCGACATAGACTTGAAGTCATCCTTGTCACTCTGGAAGCTGGAGTCAGCAAAGGACTCGATCTGGGGGTCTTTTCCGCCATACACCAAGAACATCTCCTTAGTCCTTCTCAGGTACTTGAGAATGTTCTTTACTGCTATCCAGTGCTTCTCCCCTGGGTTGGACTAATACCGACTTACCACAGTCAGTGTGTAAGCTACATCTGGTCTGGTACACAACATCGCATACATTATAGAGCCTACCGCAGAAGCATAGGGTATAGATTTCATACGAGCCCTTTCCAAATCATTCTTGGGAAACATCTCTTTGGAGAGGGTGATTCCGTGACAAGCCGGTAGATTACCACGCTTTGAATCTTCCATACTAATCTTTTTAGTATGGTGTCGATGTACCAGGACCGCGGAAGTCCCAACATTCTCTTAGATCTATCACGATAGATCTGGATCCCCAGAATGTAGGAGGCATCACCCAGGTCTTTCATGGAGAACCTCTATGACAAGAATCCTTTGACTGATTGTAGCATCGGAATGCCATTTCCTAATAAGAGAATGTCATCCACGTACAAGATAAGGAATACCACAGCTCCCGCTACAATCTTACTATATATGCATGGTTCATCTGGATTTTTGATAAAGTCGAATTCTTGGACTGTATCATCAAAACAGATGTTCCAACTCCGCGATGCCTGCTTTAGTCCATAAATGGACTTAAGCAACTTGCACACTTTCCCGTTGCTCCAACTCTGAATGAAACCTCTAGTTGATCCATATAGACGCACTCTTCCAAATTTCCATTTAGAAAAGACGTCTTTACGTCCATCTGCCAGATCTCATAATCGTGGAAGGCAGCAATGGCAAGAAGGATCCGAATGGATTTGAGTATAGCCACTGGAGAAAAGGTTTCATCATAGTCCAAATCAGGTCTTTGACGAAAACCTTTTGCAACAAGTCTAGCCTTATAGGTTTCAACCTGTCCATCCACACCAATCTTCTTTCTGAAGATCCATTTGCAGCCTATGGGTTTTACCCCTTCTGGAGCAATGTCCAAAGTCCATACTTTGTTGGTGTATATAGACTCCATCTCGACCCGCATTGCATCTAGCCATTTTACCGAGTCGCCACCACTAGTAAAATAAGGGGTTGCCCTTACGGATAATGACATCCGTAGGGGCAATTTAAGTTCGGACCTACGGATTAGTCCGTAGGTCCAAACGGTTGCCCCTACGGGTCCTCACATATTAATTTAAAAATATTAAATCTTAAATTGTTGTTTGCCCCTACGGAGCCGCAAACCAAACACCTACGGACTTATCCGTAGGGGCAACTAAATAGAGATTTAATTAAAAAGGCACGGATCGATCTCTACGCTGATCATTTTCTTCCGCGCGCGCGAACCCAAATTCCTCCTAAACCCTCGTTCCCACCGATCGATCGTCGATCTCGTCGTCCCCACCGCCGACCGATTCGTCGTAGCCACCGCCTGCGCCTTTCGTCGTCGCCAGCGCCGGGTCATCTCTGTTTTCATCGTCGCCTTCGATCAGGTAAGGAAATCTTCAATTACTCAAATTTTTGATTGTTTTAGGGCTATGGTTCATTGTTTGGGTACCGATGAGGCATCGGTTGGGGTTGGGGTTAGGGTTGGGGCTGGGGCTGGGGCTCGGGCTGGGGCTGGGGTTCGGCAGGGGGTTGGGGTTGGGGTTAGGGTTAGGGTTGGGGTTCGGCTGGGGCTGGGGCTGGGGTTAGGGTTAGGGTTATGGTTGGGGTTGGGGTTTAGCTGGGGCTGGGGCTGGGATTGGGGTTAGGGTTAGGTTGGGGCTGGGCTGGGCTGGGGCTAGGGCAAGGGTTAGGGTTAGGTTGGGGTTGGGGTAGGGCTGGGCTGGGCTGGGGCTAAGGAAGAATTCGTGGAGTCATGAGGAATTAATGTAGTCTCTGACGATGTTGCCCCAATTTCCATGGAGACATGAGGAGACATGGGAAGAATTCGTGTCTTTCGTGTTGTAGATATAGAATCAAGTAGCTAGCTATAGATTGATTGCTCAAAAATTATAATTGTATGCATTCATGTGGTGGTTGTAGTTTGTGGCCAAATAAATCTTTGCATGCTGCCATTGGCAAGTCTTTGTCCAACCAAATCATGATTCAACATACTGAGCTTGTGGTACCAGACCATTAATAATGCAAAAAAAGACACATTTCTTATTTGAAGAAAAGGAAGGGCAAGATAGGGATTTAGTTATGGATTTTACTTGGACGCCAGAAAACTTTTCTGACACCGTGTACCCAATTTTCCCACACACACCCTTTTACACATGAAAGTTGGCAGAAGATGTTTTTCTGGTAACATCTTCAGCATCATCGAGACTTAATTGCATTTGAAAGGGGATATATATTCTTTCAACTTAAATTTATATTATATTCATCTTGTTTATTGATTTCTTTTCTATGTTGCAGGTATGTATCTCAATCTCAAGTCTAATGCATCTTAGTTCTTTAATGCTCAATTTTCAAAGGAGCTTAGTTCTCCAAGATAGGAGCATGCTCCTCCCCATAATGCGCATATGCGCAAGCGCCACGTTCACTACGTGCAACGCACGTGTGCCCGCCATGCACGCACCACGTGCAATGCACGTGCGCACCACAGGAGAATATTTAATAATATTAAAAGGAGCTTAGTTCTCCATAGGAGCTTAGTTCTCCAAGATAGGAGCATGCTCCTCCCCATAATGCGCATACGCGCAAGCGCTATGTGCGCTACGTGCAACGCACGTGTGCCCGCCATGCGCGCACCACGTGCAATGCACGTGCGCACCACATGAGAATATTCAATAATATTAAAAGGAGCTTAGTTCTCCAAGTTAGGAGCCTGCTCCTCCCCATAATGCGCATATACGCAAGCGCCATGTACGCTACGTGCAACGCACGTATGCCCGCTATGTGCGCACCACGTGCAATGCACGTGCACACTACATGAGAACATTTAATAATATTAAAAGGAGATACGTTCTCCGTAGGAGCTTAAGTCTAATGCATATACACGGATTTTCTCCTTTGTCAGTAACTATCCCGTTCTTATATTTCTCAATATAGTAAGCATAACCTACAATTTATATGTTATACAGTCTAACATGGCCCATGAGTATGTCATAGCTAAGGACTGGATGTATGTGGATTGGAAACAACGTATGCAACCTAAGTTTGTCGCAGGAGTTGCTGCTTTCCTTGAATTTGCACGCGCACATAATAAGATCATAATAGAGAAGATTCTCTGTCCGTGCGATAGATGTGGCAATAAGTACTGGCAGAAGGTAGAATTGGCAGAGCTTCATATTGTAAAACATGGGTTTACTAGACTTTATACAACTTGGAAATATCACGGGGAAGGAGAAGAATGCAGTACTGCGGCAGAAGAAGTAGAACACGATAATGCGGCAGGAGAAGAAGAATTCGGTAATGCGGCAGAAGGAGAAGGCGGTAATTTATTTCCATCAGAAAAAATGGAGGATATGGTAGAAGCTTCCCTAGGTGAATCTATTCGTACCGAAGATGACATTCCTTCCGGTCAAGGACCTTGTGCGGATAAATATGAAAATTTCATGAATGATGAATGCGAAGTATTCCACTCTCTCATGGTTCGTCCAACTTTTCCAGATTAAGTGTCTAAATGGATGGAGCAACAAGTCATTCACAATGCTTCTTTCGCTCTTGAAAGATTCTATGCCTCCAAGAAATAATGTGCCCGACAGCTGGTACGAAGCCCAGAAGATGTTGTCTGATTTGGGTCTAAAGTGCGAGAAGATTCAAGCATGTCCTAAAAATTGCGTGTTGTACCGGAAAGAGAATTCAGATTTGAAAGAGTGTCCAACATGCGGAGAGGCCAGGTATAAGCCGAAAGATTCTGATAAGAAGCCTGATATACCTGTGAAGATAGCACGATACTTTCCCATAACACAGAGGCTACAGAGGCTATTCAGGTGCAAGAAAACAAACGAGGCAATGATTTGGCATCACCGTGCTCCTCCAAGTGAAGATGGAAAAATGAGCCATCCAAAAGATTCACCGGCATGGAAGGATTTCGACAGGGGGCACGCAATATTCAGTAGCGATCCTCGCAATGTCCGGCTCGGACTGGCTACTGATGGCTTCTGCTCATTCAACTATATGGCTGGAAGTCACAGCACATGGCCCGTTGTAATGATAATTTATAATCTGTCGCCTTGGTTGGCTATGGACCAATCATACTTTATGATTCCTCTTCTTATCGACGGAAAAAACTCACCGGGGAACAATATCGACGTCTATCTCCGACCTCTGATCGAGGAGTTGAAATCTTTGTTCGTTGATGGTGTAGAGACATATGATGCAAACACAAAGACAACCTTCATACTGCTTGCGGCTTTAATGTGGACAATTAATGACTTTCCTGCATATGGAATGCTATCAGGTTGGTTCGTACATGGTCACAAAGCATGTCCTCATTGCCATGAACACATAACATCGAAATTCTTGAATTTTAGCAGGAAGGTTTGTTATTGCGGCCATCGACGTTTCCTGCTTCCAGACCACCCCTATAGGTTAGACACGGTTCACTTTGATGGTCATCAGGAGCTTCTTGGACCTCCATCCCCATTGTACGGAGAGGACATGGCTGCTAAATGGGATGGTTACAATAACGTGACCTTCGGGATGGATCCGACGAAACAGGTCAAACCACCATATTGGAACAAATTAAGCATTTTCTTCGAGCTTCCGTACTGGTCTACAAATTCAGTGCGTCATTGTCTGGACGTCATGCATATAGAGAAGGGAGTATCAGAGCACATGCTTAACTTGCTTCTTTGTAAAGACGGGAAATCTAAAGACAACATGAATGCTCGGATGGATCTACAAGAGTGAGGAATAAGAAGTGAATTGCACCCTATACCGGTAGCGGGTAAACCGGGCAAGTTTGTACTTCCCAATGCCGCTTATCATATGTCACAACCGGAGAAGAAAAGATTCATGCAGGTGTTGCATGATTTGAAAGTCCCCACAGGTTTCTCAGGATCACTCAGCAAGAAAATAAAAATTGTGAAGGGCAAGATCGATGGGCTGAAAAGTCATGATCACCATGTTATCTTGGAGCACCTTCTTCCCTTAGCCCTCAGGACTTCTCTCCCCGACTCGGTTGGTCTAGTAATCAACGACCTATGTTGTTTTTTCAGGGAGTTGTGTGCTAAAACACTGGAGGTTGTGACACTGGATAAACTAGAAAATTCTATTGCGTTGATACTTTGCAAGTTTGAGCGTATTTTCCCACCGTCATTCTTCGATATCATAATACACTTGATGGTTCATCTTACAACTGAGGTGAAGTTAGCCGGACCGGTACAATATTGATGGATGTATCTCGTCGAGAGGTACGTGTAATTTTTCGTTTCGCGCAATTTATAAATTTATTGTTGTCCTGTATGCCCGTATTTATTTATTCAACATATTCTCATTAGGTACCTCTACACTCTTAAGAAGTATATACGCAATAAAAATCGACCAGAGGGTTCTATCATGCAAGGTTATCTTCTTGATGAAGCAACCACATTTTGTTCCCGCTATCTGGACGAGACCATTGAGATAAGTCTTAACCGACCACGAAGAATTCAAGACGGGCCATATGGAAAAGCCGAGTATAAGAGGGTAGACACTATGTTTATCAACAAGATATACCGGTTTATCTTGCTTAATTGCGCATGTCTTGAACAAATTAGAGAGTAAGTTCTTTTGGATTAATTGTTATATCTGTGTTTGTGTGTGTATGAAATGATATAATATTAATGTCACAATTATTTGTCGAAAACAGAATTCATTTTAACGAGGTACGTGAAGGGCATCCTGATTGGAACTAAGAACGTTTGGAAAAATACCATCAGGATAATTTTTGTGATTGGGTCACAGATCATGTAAGTTATTCGAATAACATTTTATTGCTATCAGTTTTAATCTAAACTTGTATCGTTATGTATTTGTCGTAAAATTTGTTTTGTTAGATCCACGATCCGAACTTGTCTGCATCATTTGAGAGTGATTCAAAATGTTTTGCTCAATTTCCTAGTATGGAGGTTGCATATTACAAAGGATTTGGTGTCCTTGGATACAAATTCGAAGTTAAGGATATAGAAACATCTAGAACCACTCAGAATAGTGGGATTGCGACGGTAGGATCGGACGGTGTGATTTACTATGGGTACTTAAATTGTATACTCGGCATCCACTATCCCGGACGATCAGAACCCTTTTATATATTCCAGTGTACTTGGTACGATCCGCGAACCGATACGGACAGGTGGAGAAGCAGTCTTGGGACTTGGAAAGATGAATATGGATTGACTAGTGTGAACACACTTCGATTTTACGGTCAGGACAATCCGTTTATCTTTCCGAACCAAGCGTTCCAAGTATACTACTCATAGTGTTTGAAGCATCCGGGGTGGAGTGTTGTATGCCGATGGAAACCCAGAGATGTCTACGATGTCCCAGAATACGAGGACAGCGATGAGGACGAAGAAGAGAGAAGGCTTAAAGTGCTCCGACCGTCTGTTTCGAAGGATGGGTTGTCTTCGACTGATCATGAAGTTACGTAGGTTAGAAATGACATCGACGATGAAATCCAAGTAGATATGTATGATGCGCCCACGAAACGAAAAAGGTTATCAGTAATGTTATATTATTACTTCACATTTTACGCTCTATACATATATAGTCAATACTTTTAATGATTGTCTAATGCGTCCATGAACCGTTTATCTAGATTTAATGACGATGTCGGGAGCAGCGAGGGGCAGCAGGAGCTCTAGCCGCGGCAGAGGCAGAGGCAGAGGCAGAGGCAGAGCGGTTCTGCCGCCCGGAGAGCTCCGTAGGGAGCTTCAGAGGGCCGGTCTTGCACCCAGATCGGAGACCCCTTCGGATGCCTCCTTCCGTGTGGATTTTGCCACACTCCAGGTATACTGCACGCATATCCATTTTGAATGCAATATTACAGATATTCATGCCTGTTTATGTCAAAATTACTTATATTGTCAACGTTTGATTGTCTAGTTGTTGGTGATGCGTCCACATTTGGGACAGAGGCCACCCCCGCTCCTCCAGGTATGTTTATATATCATATAGTGTATGTATATTGATTTAGAATGCTATATCATAAATACACACATTCCTTTTGCTCTTACTTAGCAATTTTTATTATTGTCTAGCTGTAGGTGGTGACACCACCGCACCTGCGGGTATGTTTATATATCCTATAGTGCATGCATATTGATTTAGAACGTTATATTATTGATCTACACATTCTTTTTGCAATCACTTATATAATCTATTTTTAATTGTCTAATTATAGGTGGTGTGTCCACATCTTCCGCAGGGGCCACTCCTGCCGCTTCCATACCCTCCGCATCGTCTGCAGGTTAGTATGAATAAATTTAAAATATTTATTCATTTTACATATGCTCTATAGAATAAATATGAACTTCATGGAAATTTAGCGTCGATGTTTATTTTCTAGTTGTAGGGGATGCGTCCGCATCCGGGACCCCGGTTGTTCCTCACCGGAGGAACTATCGTCCCGCTCGTGCTGCTGCCCGGGCCCAGGCTCGTGCGATAGTCACCGGAGGTATATATCACACTTGAATTTTCGTTTAACCTTGATTTCTTAATACAACTTTGTCTTATTATTGATTGTCTTGATATTTCGTGCAGACGTAGGGCCTCCCCATCCACAGAGGGGGACTCGAGGCCCGAATCAGTCCCATAGGCTGAGGCCTGACAGAGCTAGGGGGAGGCAGCATTCCCCCTTTTTTTACCCTTGACTATCGCTATACTGGTCCTCATTCCGAGAGGTTCGGCCGGTATTTGGGGGACGAGAGCCGGCTCATGAAGAACTATCCACTTCACGTTGAGTGGGGCGAGCAGCACCAGCGCTCATTCGCCCTCTTCTTTGATCAGGCTCGGGTATGTATTAATATATATTTTCATTTGATCTATCCAATATATTTATTATTAACACTTGCAATCTAATAACAATGTTTTTTTTGTATTTTCAATTGGATTACGATTTTCATCCTGTAGCCGACCCTGATCACCCGGGGAGGGTGCTCGACCTTCATGCTCTGTACAATGGCCTGATGAAGAACATGCAGGCCAAGGTCCGATACAACAGGAATGAGCTGAAAGTCGACTGCTACTCCCTGTGGATGGCGACCCCCGAGGCAGAGAGAGCGGCCCTCCTATCTACTCCGGCGTTTGCGAGAGTCGACGTAGAGACATGGCCTCTATTGTGCGCTTATTTCGACTCCCAACGCAAACAGGTATGTATTTTAAATATAATTCATTATTTATGATATAATTTATTTCTTTGTGTTTCTTAATTAGAAAACTAAATGTTAATGCGTTGTGCAGAAACAGGCCGCTCAGAATACAGAGAACAGGAAGTCGGCGAAGAGGGGTCGCCCCACTTACACGGTGGCTCGAGGAACATTACTCGAGCCATGGAGTTATCGGTAAATTACAATAGACCGACCTTTGTGATATTCTGCAATATTAAGAGTTATTTTCTAATATTTCTAATATTAAGAGTTACTTTCTAATATTGCAGACATCTCGGACCGTGGTGTCAGGTGGTACACCGAGTGTGCTGTCCGCATATCTTGCCGTCCACGGCACCTCGACAGATCCCGCCACGGGCGAGCTTCGATATCCCGACGTCGCTACCCAGGAGTACTGCGTAAGTGTTAATATTTTTTCTACCCAAATTTGAAATTTTAGTTTTGGAAGGTTCAAGTTTAAATTTTATACTTATACTTTACTGCTTAATGTGGGTGTAGGAGCGGGTGGTTGAGCAGGCCCAGGCCTCGGGGATCGATTTTACCGGACAGAGCGATCCGAGGCTGCTGACCCCAGTTCTGGACGCCGCACACGGAGGGCACCACGGACGTTGGGAGAGAGGCCGGGGACTGGGCCCTAGCAGGGCCCATATGAGGTTGGACTCCACCCCGGCGGTTACTTCCTCCGTCTCCGGTGACCGACGTGTCCATCAGGAACTGGAGAGCTTGAGGGCCATCGTTCAGGAGTTGAAGGAGATGCTGGTATGAATACTACTTTATAGTAAAATATCATGTCATATTATATAGATATCAACATATCCATAATTAGTACGTAGCTTGAGCTTATTTGGTTTTAGACTTAAGTTTGATTAATCATACATATAGATGTAATTAAAATAAACAACAAACTAGATATCCAAACGGGGTTTCGAAATAACTTAATAATGATACGAATTCGAATAATACACAGTTCTTACACGCTTATTACACACGTTAGGTCCAGACGCAACAGGGTACATCGGCCGAGCCTCCACATGCATCTCCTTCGGCTGCGGCTCCGCAAGCCACTACATCGGCTACGGTTCCGCAGACAGCTCCTATAGCTCCACCGCCCGCTCAGACTCCCGCAGCCGCGGCTCCGCAAGCGACTACCTCGACGGCGGCTGCGCAGACCACATCGCCAGCTCCACAGGCCGCTCAGACTCCCGCTCGCGCCGAATTGCAGAGTTTATTGACCGAGGAGCAGGCGCGCGTTATTCTATCGTTATTCAGAGGTGGAGCTGGACCGAACTAGGGTAGCTTTTTGGTTCTTATTTTTTGAAACATGTATTTATTTATATCATACACATTGTACTACATTTTGAAACGATATTGATATTGGTTTATATTTATATCATATTCAGTTTTTGGGTTTCTTTTGTATATTATATATATGCGTGAGATGTGATTATGAATACTGCGATATATGTTGTGTGATGATTAATTTTATATTTGATTGATGTATATATTATTGTGCACTGGGCGGGAAAAAATCAGGCAGGCCATTTTTTTAAAAAAAATACAGATAATATGTACCTACGGATTAACCCGTAGGTACACATGTTGCCCCTACGGCGTTATCCGTAGAGGCCAAATATCAGCAGTAACTGATATTTCCCCCCTGATCTCAGTACCAGGGGGTTGGGAGTGCCCCTACGGACATATTCGTAGGGGCCACGTACTAGCCCCTACGGCGTTATCCGTAGGGGCAAAATATCAGGAATCCTGATATATTGCCTCTACGAATAGGTACCTACGTAGATATCCGTAGGGGGTAGTACTTGGCCCTACGGTCATGTCCGTAGGTATATTTAATATATTAAAAAAACCGTAAATAATATAAATTTTTTTACCCTACGGCCTAATCCGTAGGGGCAACAGGTCCTACATGGAAATTCGTAGGGGCAAGAATTTACCCGTAGGGGCAAGTTCAGGGCTTCAACTTGCACCTGCGGCCTTTGCACCTACGGGGCATTTTTTTCCCCTACGCATATATCTGTAGGGGCAGTGGGTTGCCCCTACGAATAAATCCGTAGGGGCAACCCTTATTTGTAGTAGTGCACTCTGAATGGCTTGCTGGAAGCTAGTAGGCTCATCATTGTCAATGATGCAATTCTTTCGATCCCCGTCTATCAGAAAACTGTAGTATCTCTCGAGCGGATGAGACTGCCTGCTAGTTCTGCGGAGTGGCGTAGGGACGTCCGGTTCTTTTGAAACCTCTGGTTCTACCATGCTTTCAGTAATAGCTTGTGGTTCTGATATTTCTTCCAGTTCTATTGCGCTCCCACTTATCTGATTTTCTAAAAATTCAGTTTCCAAGAAGCGGGCATGACGAGAAACAGAGACATTTTTCTCCTCTGCGTAATAGAAAAGATACCCCTTGGAGTTCTTTGGGTATCCCACAAACTTACACTGAACTGAGCGTGCCTCGAGCTTGTTCGCATGCTGCTTTTTGACAAAAGCTGGACATCCCCATATCTTAAAGTGTTTAAGACAGGGTTTCTTCCCACTCCACATCTGATATGGTGTGGTAGGCACTGACTTAGTAGGAACCTGGTTCAAAAGATATGCAGCTGATTCTAGTGCATAACCCAGAAGGATCGCGGCAACTCAGCCTTACTCATCATTGAACGAACCATATCCAATAGGGTTCTGTTCCGCCTTTCCGATACACCATTGTGTTGTAGTGTGTATGGAGGAGTAAGCTGAGAGAGAATTCCATTCTCTTTTAGGTAATCCAGGAACTCGGTAATTAAGTATTCACCACCTCGATCAGATCTCAGTGTCTTGATACTTTTTCCTGTTTATTTTTCCACTTCATTCTTATATTCTCGAAATTTGTCAAAGGCTTCGGATTTATGCTTCATCAAGAAGACATGTCCATACCTAGAGAAATCATCCGTAAAAGTAATGAAATAGGAATAACCACTTTGCGCATGTGTAGACATTGGACTACACACATCGCTGTGTATGAGTCCTAAGAGCTCGCTCGCTCTTACTCTGTGTCCAATGAACGGAGTCTTTATCATCTTTCTCATGAGACAAGACTGACAAATTGCATAAGACTGATAATCGAACGGATCAAAATATCCCTCTCTATGTAATTTCGTCAACCATATTTCATTGATGTGACCCAGTCTATAATGCCATAAGAAAGTCTGATTTAATTTCGGAGACTTTCTTTTAAGTGTGTTATGGACACTGAAAACCTGAGCTTGATTTAATACGTATAATCCGTTATCTAATGTATCTGACCCAATCAAAACTTGATTTAAGTGGATGTGGACCACATCACTTACAAATGTAAAATCATATCCTTCCTTAGAAAGTAAGGATACAGATATAATATTACAAGCTAGACTATGTACATACAAATAGTTACGTAGAATCAATACTTGCCCACTTGTCAATCCTAGATGATATTCCCCTACGGATTCAGCGTCCATGCTCATTCCGTTCACAACTCTAAGAGTCATATCACTTACCCTGATAATTCTACGGTTTCTCAAAACCTTTAATGAATTACAGATATGAGATCCTGATCTGGTATCTAGTATCCAGAAAGTAGAGTTAATTGACATACAGTTTTCAACTACAAACACACCCGAAGTCGAAACCACAACATGCTTCGGATCCTGGATCCTGGCTTTCAAAGCCCTGCAATCCGTATGCTAATGCCCGTTCCCATGACAATAGGAACATCTCTCGTTCCCTACTGATAGCCCCAAAACTTTTGCCCTTCCCTTTCCTTTACCTTACAGACACCACCAATCAGCTTTGTGGAGGTCTTCTTTTTCTCACCCTTGGCTTCCACCTTGGATCCAGAAGAGGAAGATTCCCCATTAAGCAGAGCGGGTGTCACCCTGGTTTCCTTCAGGGCGTAAGTAGAAGACAGGGACTGTAGAATCAAGTCAGCATATGACAGGTTCTTCAACGTGGTCTCCAGGTCCGTGAGATATTTGGTACAGCTAGTCATCGTAAAGACATTGTCCCTTACAGATGACCCGATAACCAACCTCGCTTGAAGCAATTCCTTCGAGGTCTCATATCTTGTGATAAGAGATTTCTCTCCATATAAATCTTTGTTATGGAGGAAGATGGAAGCTAAGTCCATCTTCTCGTGTTGGCTCTGGTTTTCACTATCTACTAAGGCCAACACGAGGCACTTGGCATTCGCACTATCCTTTTCTCTTGTCTTACGGATATCAATATCTACGACGGTGGAAACTGGGCCTAAGACGGCGGGGGCTTGAGTAGTAATGAGGTGGTCCAGCTTGTCACAGGCAATGGACATATGGAAAAACCCTTGCCAGTCAATATAGTCTGGCCCAGTCAATTTATTAGCTAGTTGTAACCTAGGTGTGGTCAACTGGTCGCTGCAATTAGGAGAGAGAGAAGAAACACTTTAGCATGATGCTCTTGAAAGTTTAAATTGGTTTTTAATTTATCTAAACAGGATGGCTCCCACTGTTTCTCGAATCCTTCCTCAAACCATAAAAGAAGAATTAGTCAGGATTAATCTTACCGTACAATACTTGCTTAACTTTTCAGCCAGGCCAGTGTCGGTACTTCAAGGGGAGTTTTACGAAGCTTTTGCGAAGTTCCTTAATTAAATAACTTATTTTCCCTGGAGGCGTAGCCCTACTGACACCTTTCTAGACAAATACTTGGTTTATAGCATTGATCGTTAAGTGAAAAAATCTCCCGAGGAGTAACATATACTCACAGTAGGATCAGGATCCAAATATCATTGTGTGATAATGCTGATAAAATCCTACCAGTATTATCACACTCCAAATGGTATGCAGCACTAGCAAGTTTCAATTTCCTTAGAAACTCCCGATGTGGATTTTTGCCCCATGCTCTTATGACCTTGACTAAGGCCAACAAATCTAAGTCACATGTCAATTTCTACCCGTCATTGTCCAGGTTAATTTGAACCCACCCGTACATACACTTGACTAAGGCCAACAAAGTAGCACAACTATCCCAAACCAACGCATCTATCTATGCAACATATGAATACCAGCAACTACCAATCACTATGCCTTGACTAAGGCCAACAAACATAGCATGAATATTATTGAATATTCATATGAAATGACGGAGGGCTACGAATGGTTTTGGCGAAACCGTGAACATAGTGGACTTGATATAATCGATGGAACCTAATAGCTTTTTAAACGGAGTGGTTTAAGCTCCGCATTTAAAAGTCTGTTGTTTTGGAAAAACCGAGTGGTTTTAAAATTTTTTCAACAATTCAGCTTTGGTTTGTATGCTTTGCATTAATGTAATGCAGTCCCATCATTTACACATATCATCACAGATAGAAATGAAAATATGACATATGCTTATGCCATCTGCATTCGCCACTGGGCCCCGTCTAACACCGTTAGGTTACTTAACTAACGACAGAGCGGGGGCTGGACTAGCGCGGATGCAAAACATAAGAAACGTATAATACATAATATATATTATAACCATTCGTCTCACGCAATAATAGGCATTCCAGATCACAGATGAACATATTAGATATAGTAGGAATTCCACGTTTCGTTTAAGCCTATAACGAAAGACGGATTCTACGGTCGTGATGAATAGTCAAACCACACCCAGACCCCTAAGGGTGCGGCAAACTACCCGCCAAATACTCGAAGTGAAGCAACCTCCCTTATCAAAGTGAGTAGGCCACTCGGCACTTCAAAGTACCCAGTAGTTTATGCACCCCACCTTGGGTCTATCATAAGAGCAGAAAACAGTAAAAGAAATAATATACAACGGTGTTTACAACCTCAACCCAGATGTACCCCGCAAAAGAATATTACATCACTTTACATATTTACATAGAATGAAAGAATGAAAATCCCTCATCTCACATCCCCCGGCTATTCATCCGCAACGATCCAACAAGTTCATATACACAAACCACAAGAACAGCAACACAGATATGTGCAACCCCGACTAATCGACGTATAGTAATTAGTCGACGTTTCCAAACACATATATCACAACCTGAAATTTTAAACGACGTTAAAACTACGATTTCGAAACACTCCGTATTGCCACAGTAAAAAGATAACAATATATCCAAAATTAGCAAAAACAAACAACACCTGAGACCTTAGATCCAAGTGACTTGAACACAGAACAAAACTCAAGAAATTCTACCATTACAAAACTGGTGGCATCGGGAATTGTCCCAATGTGGCCGTCCATGCTACAGTGAAATTGGCTCGTATTTGGTGTATGTTCATGTCATACTAGGTAGAGCACTCTGCAATTGCTTAAAAAAAATTTAGAGGCTCGGGAAAAATTGACAGAAACTTGGATCTTAGTCGCGATGTTTCAGAGTTTTTTTGGTTTCGTAGTTTTAAACTTTTTCTAACTTGTTAACTGTGGTTTATTAGGCTCCGATACACTGTAAGTCAATGTCGCGCATCCCGCGTGTCCATGGGGAGGCGGAATTTTCAAAAAACGATTTTTCAAAGCTCGTAACACGGACTTGAACTCCAAGATCGATGCTAAACCCTAGCTAACATAATACTGTGTGAAGTTTAACTACTCGGATGAAAGTTATACCTCACGAAACCAAGTCCTTTGGGTCTTTTAGTTGCTGTCCTCCCCATCATCGTAGGCTCCGAGGATCGTAACGGATCGTAGCTTCCTCGTCGGCTTCCTTAAGTCAAAGACGATCCACCCGAGAGTCTATAGTCCGAGCTCCAACGTCAACTCCGAGGGAACTAGGGCAAGTAGCTTGCTAAACTAGATGGCTTAGGTGATGTAGAGAGTGAAAATGGAATACTTTGTCTCTTAGAATCTTAGGTTTCTCAACTCATGATATAATTAGGGTTTATCAGAAAAGAAGAAGACTTCAGAAATGAGAGTGAACTTGTGAACCTTGAGAGAGAGCTTGGCTGCCCCAAAGATAAAGAATGAAGCAAATATGATATTTTGGAGATAAATATCTCCCAAAAAAATATCTCACAAGCTTCACAAAATATCTATTTTGTCAAGAGTGAGTCATGAGAATGAGTCATCTAGTAGCCATGCTAGATTCAATGTCCAAAAACCATCTCATTTCTCCAGCCATTTTAATCCATAATAGAATTAAAACCCTAATAGGTGTCCCCTTCTAGAAGCTTTCCCGAACTAATTACAAGAATGCCCCCATCCGTATATACATACCCGCATCCGCATTCCGAAGAATACGAATACAAAGAGACAAAACTAATCCATCAGCACAATACTAGGATCCGTCTTAAACCAAAGCCCACTAGTATCATCCGCCCGAACATCATACACGCACAAGTGCACGTACGTGATCGAAGCCCTGTCGTAAAAACCATACGACCTTTACATCTTTCGTCCGATGCAAGGAAACTTTCTATATGGGACTCTAAAGACTCGACAGTATGCCGGCATCGGGTTTAACCACAAGCCGCAAGCGGTACTAGCTGCACGTAAGAGCTACCTAGGTATCTGTCGATAAGAAGGCCAATGAGCTAACTCATCCGAACTCCTACTGAGCATGTCTGTGAAAATCTCCGTACAGTCCGATCTGTTCGTCTAAGAGTATCGCATATCGGGCCTAGGAGGTGGTAAACGTCAAACCCCTAATAGCGCAATAAGTTGTGCTGGAGTGTAGCCAAAAACACCCTGAGAAACTACTGGAATACCTACAAGTAAATCTCGCTTGCCCTGTCCAGGGACTTTATGTAATGGCTCTCCAAACACAGCGCGATATCAACCCCTAATACCGGGAGAGACGAATCCTATCTAACCGCCACTGCCTCCAAGTGCTTGGGGACTGCACCCAACTACTACCTGTTTGCACGACTCCTTTGAGCCGCGGTAGGATAGTAATCAAAGTACAGTGGGAACACACTCGAGGCGAAGTAGCAGTGTCAAGTTAACAGACTAAGCTATACTCATGTCACCTGGGAACCGCTATCCAATGATAGGTATAATACCCTCCAGCAGTCTCCGACGAGTCCTGTCCAGTGTACTCATAACCCAAAGAGCACCTGCATACTATCTCTAGTATGACGTACTAATGGCTGTGGGACAGACCTTCTCCCATGCTGGGATGAGAAGCGTATACACTAGCCTACTCCGGAGTATCGATGCCCTGTCTCGATAATCTTACGACTAGGGACCTGTATAAGGATGTGCTTGTAGACTACCCAGCCCCAACTAATGTGACCGCCATCACAACACTGGTAATCAAGCAAAGATCCTAAGGGCTCTACTAATATGTATAAGCGATATGCTAAAAGAAACACATGCACATATTGAGGTATAAACAAACTAAGTAGCATACTACCATTTTGAGCAAGACTGTCAATACAACTGTGAATATCCCAAGCTTCCATTAAATAATATACAAACCAGTATGATACAATAATGGCTTCTAGAGTATACATCACTAACATGTGTCACAATCATGATTCATGAATGTTTTTCAAAGAATAACCATATTCTTCAAATTGCGGCCACAATATTACATTCATATAGTTGGACATCTCCAGAGATGCACTGTTCGCATCTCGTCTTAAAGACATGGTCCCATTCAGAGTCAGATTCTTTTACCCAACTAGCAGTAAACAACACCTTCCAGGTCTAATAGGGAATAGACTCAGATACATTAAAGTATCACTTTATTATAGGTGTTTGTCATGCCCCGCTTCCCAACAGACAGAAACGGTGACGTGACAAGCTCGTAACATATTTATTACGAGAAGGTTGTTTCTCTTAATAAATACATTAAGCGTAGGTGAGCAATATAACAATGTGTAAGAAAAACATGAGTAATAAAATTAAATATCGATATATTACATTCAAGAATCCATAATTTTCAACTGATACAATATGTCTGAAAAATAAACATAAGATGAAGGTAAAAACCCTAAACATGTGATATACTAAAAAGAAAGTTGTAATAACCGTGAAGATGAACAAAACTATTCGTCCACTTGAGATGTGAGATGAAAATACTCCTCGTTGACTGCTTTTAAATCCACTGTCCCAAATTCACCTGACGAACATTTCAAGAAATAAAGAGATGGGTGGAATGACTGTCGGTGAACTAGCGCTCGGTACGTCCTAAAAAGATATGAAAGCAAAATATAAATGTATAGTGACAAGTTGGAAAAGAATATCATGAAGCAATAGATTAAGTGTGATATGGTGATTAAATAAGTCATTTAATATAAGTATGGCAAATCTATGTAATATAGTAATTCTATATAACATGGTAAATAATGGCAACTATGTAAGCATGACAATCGAATACGAGCATAGCAAACAAGTATAGAAATGGCTGTGTAGTATAGGTACAGTGAACATAAAGTGAATGTCAATGTGTAAGTATGATTATTCTAACGTGATTGTTTGTAATTTGATAAAGAAAATATTCATGTATACGAGAGGAGTTCAACTTACCCCGTACTAAGGTAACATGTAGTATAAGGCACTGTCATAACCCACGGGACAAAGGTATGCGAATTCATATAGGTGACTTTTAAAGTTACCTCCCGTATCACGATATACGTTCCGTACCAATCTATCCCTTATCCCTGTATATTATAGTTTAAGTTACAGGTCTTGGCCGAATCCATGAAGTTCGGATTCAAGTTGTATTCAGATATTCATGTCAAGTTCATATCAAGATATAATCATGGTTCGGTCAACTCAAGGCTTGTATGTAATTAGATTATTTAAAATATATAATATCTAATTAGGTCTTCATGTACATGCAACAATTCAAAGATTAAGAAAAACAAGACAAACATTTTCGAATAATATGAAATGAGTCAAGTATATTATTCAAATAACGACCATAAACAATGTTGTAAAGAAGTGTTGTGGATGACTAATTAATCAAGTCAATCAAATTAGGAATATAAAAAATATAGATTTAAGTGTTATGCGCGCGTGAGTTTCAGTCGCGTCTAAATATGACTACTGGCTTGGGAGATATACTCATTTTCGTTTTGTCCCGCAGAACAGATCGGAATTTATTCAGCACCATCGCATATTTTTAAAACACGGTTTAAATTAATTTTGGTCAGATTTCAGGTTACGAAAATTATTATAAACTTGTAGGTATTTCAACATACTTATCCAAAACACTAAGATTCATGCTATTTGGATTTCTGAAGCTCTATTTATGATCATTTTAATATCAACGTTTAAAACAGAAATTCAGATTTCTAGACCGCAACTATATGTTACAAATCCTATATCGGGTTGTTTCATATATTTCTAAGTAATCTAATATACAAGAAATTATATCTCTATCAATTGTTCATTTACATATCTAAATTTTGCCACGAACGGACATCAGGAGTTCGAGTTATGTCCTATTTAAAATTAGTGTGCGAATCAGGAGATTCGTCGCTTATTATTAAAATGCATTTTTCTATATTTTACGTCGGTTTTCAGTAAAACTTAAAACTAAGAAAATCTAGATCTTTCGATATAGATTGTAGCATAGGAATGTCATTTCCTATCAAGAGGATATCATCCACGTACAATACGAGGAAAGTGTACGTGGATGATATCCTCTTGATAGGAAATGACATTCCTATGCTACAATCTATATTTTACGTCGGTTTTCAGTAAAACTTAAAACAAAGAAAATATAGATCTTTCTATATTTTATGTCGGTTTTCAGTAAAACTTAAAACTAAGAAAATCTAGATATTTCGATATAGATGTCCAAAACACCTGAGATTGCTCAATTTAGATATCGGTAGACCAAGTTATGTATTCTAGAAGTTGACCGATAAATGCAGTTTTCTGTTTTTACGAACAATGAATAAAAACGATATAATCCCTAAACCGTTAAGCGATTCGATCTGAAATTTTTACAGCGTGTACAAAATAATATATTTTATCATAGATAAATTTCTTGAAATTTCTAGAAGTAAAAATTAATTTATAAAAATTATTTTAAGAGTAAAGGTATTGATATGTCATATGTGAGAATGAGAAAACCATGGTATTTATTCGTAATTTTATTTTTCTTTTACAAAAATTTAAATAAAATAATTTAAAATACAGTGACAAACGATGTATACTAATTGGTCTCCTCAATCTTAATATATGAATTGCGAATAGCGACAAAACTTATACAAAACTTATTTTCCTAAGAACTTATACATGAATGTGTATCATGCCATATCATTTTTCTCTAGATGCATGGTATTATTAATTAGGGTTAATCTATATGCAAGACATGGAAGAAAGTTATAATACAATTAAATGACAACGTAACTTGAATAAGAGGCAATCACAATTATAATCAAAATTATATAACTATATGTGTTTGTTTTGGTGTGTTTCCAATATTTATATATGTAACAATATTTTCATTCAATTAGAGACTATGATAAGATAAGAGAAGCCTTTCATGGCAATATGATAAGAGAAAAATAAAGAGAGAGAGATAGAGGGAGAGAAAGAGAGAATAGACTTATACACACAAGCCGGTATCGTTACCGGACTTGTCTATCTTACGATAGACTCGCGTTACCAGCGAAACTTTTTGAAAGTTTCTTCATGTTCTTCTTCGAGAACTCTAGATGAAGAGGGAGAATGAGATGAATAATATTTTGTGAGGAAGAAAAAAAGGTGAGAAGTTATTCTTCTTTTAATTTTTTTTAAGCGAAAGAAGATTAAAAAGGTTAGATGAATATATAAGAGAATTATGTTAAATTAATTCAAATTAATATGAATTTATAATGGGAGTTAAAGAAAAATTGAAAGGGTGTCCATTCATTTGGAAGTTAAAGAAAATGAAAGGTCTTATTTGTAAATTATGAGAGAGTAAAAAAATAGATAAAAATGATTGCAAGACCCAAGATTCGAACATGTGGCCTATGCAATAATAATTTATGAACTTAACCAATGAGTTACAAGTTGTTCATGCATAAATTTAACAAGAATTAAATATATGCTGTTGCTTGAAAAGAAAGCTGTCTTTTGGGCTCATAGTTTTATAAAAGAAAAATGAAAATGAAATTGGATTTGGGATATGGGCTGGGTTAGGTCTTGTGTTTAATTTGAAAAAGATTAAGATTTAGTTTTAAAGAAATGTGTTTGGGAAAAATAAATGGAATAATAAGACAATATTAATAGAATACAAAATAAATGGAAAACAGTAAGAATAAATAAATACAATATTTTACTAAAAAAAGAAAATACGAAGGTATAGTAATATTGGGTTCGTTACACTGTTCAATCCACCCAACAGTTTGTTATTACCACATCACACATACTTTGTGGGATCTCCACTTAGATAGGTTGGGTTGCCACTATCGATAAATTCGAGATAGGTTTCAGTCCTATTGCAAATCTGAATTTTAAGATCTGAGATAACTCAAGTTCTTTAGTCAAAAGATCTGTCGTATTGTCCTTACATCGAACAAAATCAACAGCCATCACCCCTTCAGACACATATCCTCTCACAGTTTTGATCCTGACTTGGATGTGTCCCCTTATCTTTTGGTTGTATTTCAAGTTTTTAATCTTTGCAATTGTGGTCATATTGTCACAATATACAGAGATAGAAAGAATAGGCTTGCTGATCATAGGCAACTCGGACATAAGTCTCTTAAGCTATTTAGTTTCTAATCCAGTTGTGTCCAACGCACAAAACTCGGCTTCAAATATAGACCGAGATAATATATTCTATTTTACAAACCTTTAAAATACAGGTGATGATACCCGTAAGTGGGAATTCCTCATATCACGACACGTGGCGGATGATGTGTCATCCGCTTAAGCCCGCTAGATTCCTGGGGGACACGGAGCTGGAGTAAGTGAGGTGCATTGGTGGACATTCCTCGGCACCTCGCCTCCGAAATTGTACCTGACCTTTTAGAAGATCTCCCCAGAGTGTATTCCCCCTTCGGTTGACCGTCGGCCAATAGCTCGTCTCCGAGCTATTCTATAGCTGGTCTCCGAGCTATTCTATAGCTGGTCTCCGAGCTATTCTATAGCCGTGACTCCTCAGCTCACTTGCTCGTCTTCGAATTATCCTACAACTGAGACTCCTCAGCTCACTTGCTCATTTCCGAGCTATTCTATTTCCGAGATTCCTCAGCGTCCTTATTTGGCTGGGAGTATGGAGCCCGAGTGCCCCCGTAACGGCTCCGTGTATCTCGCCACGACGAGATTTCCGCCGCTCCACATCCCATATCCCACATCCCACGCTAGAGTATCTCGCCATTAATAGGCGTATCTCGCCATTAATGGGCGTATCCCGCCATCAACTCGAATGTGACACGAGAGCATAACGGACGGCGAGAATCTCGCATCGGCTCTTTCCAATGCGACCCTTATATAAACCCCTCCTCCAGACGATAGAGGTACGTCAAACTCATTTCCAATACGCCTCTACCCTGCCATTATTATTCCTCGGCACTTACTTGATCGTCGGAGGGTCCTACGGTGGTTTCCCACCTCCGGACTTCCCTTGCAGGTAGCTCGGCGTCAACGACAACCAACAACCTATTGAGATCCACACGCTCAACCCTCATCTCAAATCTCAACTGATCAGCCTCGCTGGCAACAAGATCAACGGATGACAACATCTGAGGGAGATTCCGACCTCTATTAGTTGGCACCGTTTGTGGGAACGGTTTTCCCACCTAGGAAAGCTGATCTTCTGTCTTCGATTCGATGGCCAGCGATAGTCGCAACGATCCCAGCATGAGCCGTCCTGCCCTCCACAATTGAAGCGGGGGCGGTTCTACTACACCTCCCAATATCATCGACGTCTTATCTGCGCGGATCGACAGACTCACAGCGATGGTGGACGCACTCGCTCGTGTTCAAATGGCCGACCATGCTTGCCATACCGCGTCTTTACTCCCTGAAACGACGACGCGCGTGGAGCGACGGAGGGGCGCATTCAGGCCTTCGACCTCGCTCACGCCCATCTCGATGTATTGAAACACCGGCGTGCCGATTCTGGCAGCTACGGCCCCCATACGAGGAATGATTCCATGATTCGTTGGGCGCCTGACAGTTTGACACTAAGATCTCGGGAGCGACTATACCACCACTTCAACGTTTTAGGTTACCTGGTTCAAGACAAGACCGACGTCACCACACTCAACGAGACCGCGTGCATGGCGAACGTCAGAGCCAACCATGAAGGGTCCACCCTGAGAATTTGAGGAACGTGATAGAACGAAACCGAAACCGCTCCATCACGCAAGCCCGGAGCGGAGATAGTAAGCACTCCGACTATGGAGAGTTCTCAGGATACCAACAGCGAATCGAGGTCCTTAAGAAGAAGATTGAGGACATGCGGCTCTTCACCCGTTCGCCCGGAAGATCGGCGAAATACTCCACGGATTCTCTCCCGAAACTCTTCACGGAGCAGTTACTACGTGAGCGCGTCTCGTCTCGAAACAAGCCGTCCAAGGTAGTCCTCTTCGATGGGAAGTCCGACCCAAACGACCACCTGGACGCGTTCACGGTGGGCATGAGCTTCCAGGATAACTTACCTGTGGCTCAATACCGGTCCTTTCCCACCACTTATCTAGGTCGGGAAAGATTGGTTCCGTGGTCTTGCTCCACGTTCAATCTCAACTTTTAACGAGCTGGCTACTCAGTTTCTCTGTCATTTCGTTGGCAACCGACAGCAAAAAAGAACAGTTGTCTACCTGTTCACCTTCAAGGGCGAGGATCCGGAATCTTTCAAAGGTTACGTCACCCGATTGTACAATGCCCTTCTGGAAGTGCCCGAGCACCGTGACGAAATGGTCAACGCCGCCTTGAGATCGAGTCTTAGGCACAAAGAGTGGCTCCGCTCTTTTAAATTAGCGCAACCTAAGACCATGGCTGAGGTAAAGGCCTGGACTGAGTGGGAGATCCAATTCGAGTCTGAAGTGAATGCCAACCTACCCCGCGGGGACCGGTCGGACTGAAAGAAACAAGACCGGGAGGAGAAGAAAAAGTCCGATCGACTGAAACCGTATTCTCGAGGTTTCACGAGTACACCCCCATCAATGTCTTTCAGGCTGAGCTGCTAGAGGAGACAAAGAGCGAGAGATTTTTCAAACTCCCGCCAATGATACAAATGTCGACTAAGAGACTCCGCGGCCCATATTGCGCCTTTCATCGGTCACAGGGGCACCCGACCTAAAACTGCAAATAACTCTGTGATTATATTGAGGAGATGATCTGGTTCGGTCACCTAGCAAAGTACCTACGAGACAAACGTCAAGCAGATCGGGAGAAAACAGACCAACCTCCATCCGAAGAGTTGACGGTCGGGCAGATCATGGTCATCTCTGTTGACTCAGTTCCAAGCAACGAGGACACCAGCCGTATCCGGTCGTTTATGACCATAGATGATCCCCCTCCATGAAATACAAGAAGGTTGCTTCCATCAACTTCACCGATGAAGACCTTCATGGCATATCCCTACCGCGTAATGATCCCCTGGTGATCACAGCTCGGGTAAATCAGTATGAAGTCCGGAGAAACCTAGTTGACTCGGGAAGCTCGGCGGACATCCTATTCTATGACTGTTTCTATCATATGGGATTAAACCCATCTAATCTCCAACTGACCTCACACGTCCTCTTTGGGTTTACGAACCAATCCGTCCGAGCCGAGAGAACGATCACTCTCCTTTTTAACATCGAGGAGGTCGGAAGGACCCGAACCATGTCGATGAGTTTCCTTGTCGCTTGGGTTCCTTCGTCTTATAACATCCTTTTGGGTCTTCCCACTTTAAACGCCCTCCAGGCTTAGATCTGGACTTACCACCTCGCCCTCAAGTTCTATCTGGGCGATAGGGGAATAGGTCGGGCTTACAGAGATCAGCAAACCGCCAGGGTTTGTTTCACCTTGATATTTCTCGAGGACAAAGAAGTTGATGTTTCTGCGGGGACGTGCGGTCTTCGGGAATCTCTGGATACACTTGATGACAAAAAAAAAGATCCGGGGCTCCCCAGTGGAGGCCTTGTCCGAGGTTCCACTCAAGGAGGGAGACAATAGCCGAACTATCCAAATCGGCTCCCTCTTGACCGGGAAAAGTCGGGACAACCTTATCCAGTTTCTCCGAGCCAACGTTGATGTGTTTTATTGGACTCCTGAGGACATGCCGGGGATCGACCCCAAGGTGATCTCCCACAAACTCGGTGTTGACTCAGAGGCCTGGTCGGTTCGACAAAAGAAAAGATGTTTCGCGCCTGTCAAACAAAAGGCGATCGAGGAGGAAGTGTACTAACTACTTGCAGATGGCTTCATCAGGAACCTAGACTATTCAGCTTGGCTAGCCAACGTAGTCATGGTCAATAAGAAAAACGGGAAGTGGTGCATGTGCGTCGATTTTACCGACCTAAGCAAAGCATGCCCTGAGGACAACTACCTGCTTCTGTGGATAGACCAGTTAGTTGACAGCTCGGCCGACCATGAGCTGCTGAGCTTCATGGATGCATTCTCCAGTTATAATCAACTCTCGATGAACTCAGTCGATGAAGAGCTCACCCCCTTTACTACCAATCGAGGAGTCTACTACTACAAGGTAACGCCCTTCGGCCTCAAAAACGCTGGGGCAACGTACCGGCGACTGGCCAACAAGCTATTCACGCCATAAATTGAAAGAAATATAGAAGTCTACGTCGATGACAAGCTCGTGAAATCCACCCTGTCGACCAAGCATACCATGGATCTCGGCAAGACCTTTGAGGTCCTGTGAAAGTACAAAATGAAGCTGAATCCAGCCAAGTATGCTTTCAGCGTCACGAGCGGAAAGTTCCTCGGATTCATGGTTATACATCGAGGGATCAAGGCAAACTTAGAGAAGATCAGGGCCATCATTGACATGGCGATGTTCAAAAGCAACGTTGAAATCATGCGACTCACGGGCAGGGTGGCCGCTTTGAGTCAGTTCATGTCCAGGTCTGGCGAAAGTGCATGCCTTTCTTCAAAACCTTGAGAAAAATCCCCGAGTTCGAGGGGTCCAAAGAATGTCAGGTATCCTTCAAGTAGCTCAACACACATCTTACGACGCCACCACTTCTCACCCGACCAATTATAGGAGACAAGCTGCTAATGTACCTGTCCATCTCCGACCAAGCCGCCAGCTCCATGCTCATTAGAGAAATGAGGGATACAAAGACCAGTCTATTATGTCAGCCACGTTTTCAAAGACGTGGAGACCAAGTACCCATCCATTGAAAAGATAGTCCTAGTGCTCGTCGTCACTTCTCAGAAATTTCGACATTATTTCCAGGCTCACATCATCCTCCTCTTCACCAACTGACCCCTGGGGAACATCCTTGGTTCCCCCGAGTCATCGGGCCGCTTGGAGAAGTGGAGATGAAGTTGTCGCAGTTTGACATTTGGTATCAACCGAGGCAAGCCATCATAGCCCAAGCCCTCGCCGATTTCATGGTTGAGTGCACCATTCCTAACAGAGAGGAAGCGCCGGCACGAGGTCCCAACCCGCAACACTCAATCGAAGAAAAGATCTGTCCGATTCCGGACTGGGTACTTTAAGTGGACGGTTCCTCTGCAGAGGAAGGGAATGGGGTGGGGGCGGTCATCTGCAGCCCCGATAAAACCGAGATGGAATACTTTCTGCGGCTCGACTTCAAGGCCTCTAACAACGCCGCAGAATACGAGACCTTATTGGATGGTCTATGAATTGCCTCGAGAGTATGACTAAAGAGAATTAGAATTTGCAGCAACTCTGCGTTGGTCATTAGCCAGGTGACCAGATGATTCGAAGCCCGGGAACTCCCGATGATGAAATATTTAGCCGAGTTAAAAAGACTCCGGAGAAATTTCGACGAAGTCCAAGTGGAATAGATTCCCCGGAGCATGAACATCGAGGCGGATGCGTTAAGCAAACTCGCCTCCTCCTATTTGGCCAATCACAACAGGAACATCCTCTTCGAAGTCCTACCATGACCCAGGTTCGTCGACAAGGAAGTGATATACCGAATGTACACCACTCAAGGGAATATCCCGGATTGGAGAAGACCTATAGTGGAATTCCTCAAGAATAGAATGCTTCCCGAGGACCGAAAGGAAGCATGCCGACTCCACATGAAAGCTCGCTGTAGACTGTTTTTCGTCACCCCATTGAGATGAGAATGCGCGCACTTGTCAGGTGCATTATAGATTCCCCTGCGTAGGATAGGCCGGGGTTTATTAATTGTGGGGATCCGAATTTCCGGCAGCCGCAGACTAAGCTGCCGTTAATTACCCCTTGCCTTTGGAGCGAGGGAACCTCCGATTGACGAGTCAAACTGGTCATGCGAACTCAATGTGCAGTGTGCGTACGTGTGTTTTGAGGGGTTTTGGATATATCGGGAGTCTCGTAGAGTTTATGGGGGTCCCGCTACCCGGATAGCGGGATAGGGTCAAAAGGGTTAGCAGCCCCCTTGCGGGGTGCGGGGGAGCATCCTAAGGACACGTGAGATGGCACGTGTAAAAGTGTATCTTATCACCTCTACTGGGTTTCAATGATCATCAAGTATGCAATTTAAAAAATCTAGAGGGCTACGTATACGAAACAAGAATCGAACTAGAGAATTAGGATTTTAAAATTAAGCAAACAAGTTCTAAACTAAGTGAAGTGAGTCTACAACCTTTGTAGTCTAGCCTTTCACTTTTAAAGCTCCAAGTAGTAGTCTTTAGAACTCTTCTTTGACTCCACTTAAAAGATGAAACGAGCTTGCTTAGAGTTTTCGTCGTCGAAGATGATCCACCTTGAAGTAAATCACACTCAAGCTCACACTTCACTAATCAAGATATTAGTGAAGATAACAACCTATACTAATTTGCTAGAGTAGTGTAGGTTGATGAAATAGGAATTTTGCTCACTAAAAAATATATTTTTTCTTTTTCTTTTTCTTTTTCTCACCCAAGAAAAACTAATGAGGAGATGGAGAATGAACTTGGAGTTAAGTGTGAACCATAGAGGATAAGATGAGATCAAATGAGAATGACAAATATTTATGAATAAAACAAAGAAAAAAAGGTGAGTCATAGCTTCTCAAGGCTTCTCCAAGCAACCCAAGAAAGATGACTTATTCTCTTTTTCTTTAATTCATAAATCTAAACCATTATCTTCTTATCTTTACTTCTAATGTGATTCGCATACATCCATGTTCCATGTATCATCAACCATGATACAAATGCATATATATATATATATATATATATATATATATATATATAAAGAGAAGAAAATCTTAAGTGAGCTTAATATTAGTTTATATATATATATATATATATATCAAATATATAAATATATATCAAATTATTAAATCAACACTTGATTCAATAATCCGGTTATATCATATATAACCCAGCTAATATCAAATATATATATATATATAATTATTGAATCAACACTTAATTAAATAATCCGGTTATATCATATATAACCTGCTAATATTTAATATTAGTTAATATATATATATATATATATATATATTAAATTATTAAATCAACACTTGATTTAATAATCGGGTTATGTCAAATATAACCTGGCTAATATCAAATACATACACACACACACGCACACGCGCACACACACACACACATCAAATCATTGAACCAACACTTGATTCAATAATCCGGTCATATCATATATAACTCGGCTGATATCCAAAAACACTATATTAGAATACGGTATCATATACTCGTATTTAATTAAGCGTCCGCACATATCTCCATACGTGCCTTATTTTGTTTAGCTTGAGCTAGGAAACTTCTATGTGGGAATCTAAACACACGTCAATACGCTAGCAGTAGATAATGATTACATCAAATACCCACAAGCCGTCAGCGGTACTAGCTGGACGTAACGGCTACCCAGGTATTGAACGAATAGAAAATCAACAAGCAAATTTGTCTAAACTCTCGTAGAGCCTATAAGCAACACTTACCGTACAGTTCGGTCTCTTCATCTGATATGTCGTATATCGAGTCTGGAGGGTGGAGTCGTTAGACCCCAATAACTCGATAAGTTATGTCGATGTGTGGCCTATAACCTTTCGAGAAACCACTGATAACACTTATCAGTAAATCTCATCAGCCCTGGCCAGAGACTTGTTGTTATAGCTAATTGAGCAAAGCGCAACATCAACTCCCAATACCGGAAGAGAAGAAACCCATCCTATCACTCACTGCCTCCATATAACTCGGGACTGTACCCAAAAACCATCTGTTTGCATGACTCATTTGAGTCGTGGTAGGGAGGAAATTAAAGCACAGTGGGAACCACACAAGACACTTTGACGATCTCAAGTCTACAGACTAACCTGTATAAGTGTCACCAGAGAACTGCTATCTGACGATAGGTATGGTACCATGTAGGAGTTCTCGGCGAGTCATGTTCGGTGTACTCATTCTCTAATGAGCACCTGTGTACAATTTTTGATGTCAAACACCAATGGCTGTGGGATTAACCATCGCCCCATACAGGGTAAAGAAAAGTACACACTAGTCTGCTCTGGAATATCGATGCCCTGTCTTGATACTCTCTCGACTAGGAACTGTTAAGGATGTGCTTGTGGACTACACAAGCCCCACTAGTATGATATGCATCATAGTCCTACTAGTCAAGCCAACATCTTAAGGGCTTTATCAACATGTACTAATGAGATAGTAAACTAAAATAAGTGCACAAATTAAAGATAAAGAGAAACCAGATAACATACTATCATGTCGAGCAAGAAAGTCCTCAATATATATATCTAAGCATCCACTATAATATACAATAATGGCCTCTAAGGCATACATATTTCTAACAATCTCCCACTTGCACTAAGTCCAGTTGTTATAGTATCGCATACCCAATATCCCAAAAAGCCTCTCGAACTGCGTTTGGGGGAGGGTCTTCGTGAGTGGATCCGCCGTGTTGTCCTTCGTGTCTACTCTTCTGACCTTAATCTCACGGCGATCAACTATCTCCCTGATCAGGTGATACCGTCTCAGAATATGTCTGGATCGCTGATGGGATCAGGGTTCCTTGGCCAAAGCAGCAGCTCCATTGTTATCACAATATAAAGGTATTAGATTCACAAAGGATGGAACCGTACCAAGTTCAATAATGAACTTCTTCATCCAGATAGCCTCTTTGGTAGCATCGTTGGCAGCGATGTATTCAGCCTCCATCATCGAGTCTACAACGGTATCTTGCTTGGAACTCTTCCAACATACCGCCCCTCCATTGAGGGTGAAGACAAATCCCGAGACAGACTTGCTGTCATCTTTATCATTCTGGAAGCTTGAATCGGTAAAGGACTCCACTTGGAGTTCTCCGTTACCATACACTAAGAACATCTCTTTATTTCTTCTCAAGTACTTAAGAATATTCTTCACAGTTATCCAGTGCTTCTCCCTTGGGTCTGATTGATACCTACTTAACACACTAAGTGCATAAACTACATCCGGTCTGGTGCATAATATTGCGTACATGATAGACCCAACTGCGGAAGCATACGGTATCACGTTCATGCGAGCCCTCTCCAAATCAGTCTTGGGAGACATCTCTTTGGAGAGAGTAATTCCTGAACAAGCGGGTAAATTACTATGCTTTGAATCTTCCATACTAAACATTTTTAGTATGGTGTCTATGTACCTGGATTGGGACAATCCCAATATCCTTTTAGATCTATCCCTATAGATCTTTATCCCCGTGTAGGAGGCATCACCGAGATCTTTCATAGAGAGCTTTTATGATAGGAAGAGTTTGACCGAGTGCAGCATAGGAACATCATTTCCTATCAAGAGTATGTCATCCATGTATAATACGAGGAATACGACCTTACTCTCTACAACCTTTTGTGTATACATGATTCATCTACATTTTTGATGAAGTCAAACTCTTTGACTGCTGCATTAAAACAGATGTTCCAACTCCGCGACGTCTGCTTTAATCCATAGATTTATTTAAGCAGCTTACACACCTTTCCGCTGCTCCCACTGTCTATGAAGCCCTCTGTCTGTGTCATATACATGCTTTCTTCTAAATCACCATTTAGAAAAGCGGTCTTGACGTCCATCTGCCAAATTTTATAGTCATGGTATGTAGCAATAGCAAGTAGGATCTTGATGGAATTAAGCATAACAACTGGAGAAAAGGTCTCATCATAGTCGATACCTGGTCGTTGACGAAAACCTTTTGCTAAAAGTTTAGCTTTGATGGTCTCAACCTTTCCATCTACACATATTTTCTTCTTGAAGATCCACTTGCTTCCAATGGATTTTACCCCTTCAGGAGCATCTTCCAAATTCTATACTTTGTTGGTGTACATGGATTCCATCTCAGATCGCATAGCATCCAGCCATTTCACAGAGTCCCCACTTATAATGACCTACTGGAAACTAGTTGGGGCATCATCTTCCATGATGCAATCCTCACTCCTACCGTCTATGAGGAAACTGTAGTATCTCTCAGGTGGATGAGGAACCCTGCTAGATCTGCGGAGTGACTGAGGTTCGTCGAGGACTATTGAATCTTCCGGTTCTACTAAATCCTCAGTTGTAGTTTGTGTATTTGGAACTTCTTATTGTTCTACCTCATTACCACTAATTTCTTTAACAAGAAATTCCTTTTGTAAAAAGGTGGCATGTTGAGCAACAAACGCATTTTGTTCCTCAATGTGGTAGAATAGATATCCATGTGAATTCTTTGGATATCCCAAAAACTTGCAAAGAACTGATCGTTCTTGAGTTTGTCTGGATTCTATTTTTAACATAGGCCGGACAAGTCCATATCTTAGCTCGTTTAAGATATATCTCTTTGCACTCCATATCTCATATGGTGTTTTAGGCACAAATTTTGATGGAACTTGATTCAATAGGTATGCAGCTGTCTCAAGTGCATAACTCTAAAAGGAAATAGGTAACTCAGCAGCACTCATCATAGAGCGCACCATATCTAATAGGATGCGACTCCTCCGCTCCGATACACCATTGTGCTGTGGTGTTGTCACGACCCGCAGGGTACGGAACGTTACTGGCACTTAAGTTTACGAAACGTCTAAAGGCGTCCGTAAAATAAGTAAGCCAAAGCCCAGAAAACAAAACCAATTAAGCAAAAGAGTGAAGAAAACCCAAACATTTGAAAGCAAGTTTATCAAATAAGTCATGTAAAACCCTTTTTAAAAACAATACTAATTTTTCCGAAAATTTCGGCAGAGTCTCCTTTGTAAATACTGGCCCCCAAAATGGGTACAACAGAAATATGCATGAATCCAACACAATAGGGCATCCCCAAGCGGGAGCTAGCTCTTCGCCACAAGGCGGTCACAAATCCCACGCAATGTAAATGACAGCAAGCATAATAATCTTAATAAAGCATAAGGAAGCATGAAAAAGTAGCATGTCGGCTCAAGTGAGCTCGACCCCCAAAATACAGCATAAAATCCACAAACCTCACAGTCTCATCTCTAGGTCAATATACAATAATCTGGTAGAAACAGTAGATGGAGTACACTAGATGCAAAGAATATACAAGGTGGTACAAAAATATTAACATAACCCACCTATGAGCAAATCTCGAGTCCAGGCAAAAGAGGCAAAAGAAGCAAGCGCACCCGCCGCTACTGAACTGACGGAGCGGACCTGCAACAGGCTATGGCACAACGGGGGTGAGTTGCCAACTCGTGAGTAATAAATAACATTTACACAGGCTATCGAATGCATGCACACAAGCATCCTAGCATCTATATACAGGTAAGGTAGGACATAATGGCGAGTATGTATGCAATATGGATATACTAGCAGGTGTGTATACAACATCAGTGTACGAATATGTATGCAACATGAATATCTGAGGTCTCAATAGGTTTATATATAAAAATATTTTATCAGATGTTGTTTTTGAAACTCTTTTAGAATGCCAGCAAATGTCAATGAATCGACGAAAACCGGTGTCCAGCAACGACACCCCAAAAGCTGTCTCAAATCTCATAAATGTATCGCTGGCCTCAGCCGTCCGGCTAACCCATCTCAAATATCAATATCTCATCATCTAGCGGCCACGGTCAGTATCCTCTGGATATCCGCCGTCCCAAACAGTCACCGGTAGGTAATCCGTCCCCTGCCAGGCTCAACGTCATCACCACATTCCTCTTGCCCCGGGGTACCTTACCGGGCCCACCATGTACCCGTGCCGGTTCCTCCACTCCTCGACACGGATTTCCAAAGCCACAGCAAACTCATGGTGGACGACACTTACATCACTAGAAAACCGCAATTTACATGTTTTAAAAATATCATAAGTTTGGAAATTTTGCGGCTTTCCCCCGAAATCCAGCAATATCATAAAATCTCAAGAAATCCTCATAAGTGCATATATCAGTGATAATGAATGCATATGATATCAATAATCAAGTTGCGATGTGTGATTAATGGATTAAGCATGAACAATTAATATGATGAAGTACATGCACATGAATAGCAATTCTACGGTTTCATTTTAAGGAATTAAAGGCAATAGCACCAGTTTAAGTATCAATTAGTAAAAGGTTTAAATTTAAATGTTATCTAGTGTGGTGGCATGGCAATTACCAGGGTGTGTGTGTAAACATGAATAGTGCTCGTGCTGCATATAAAAACCTGGTAATGGTGCATGTGTCCTACAATTGAGTTTGCGTATATGGGTATAACATATTGATCTAATTGCAGCAATTATCATGCCAGTATTATTATTCTAATGTCACAAGTGGTTATCCAGTTTACTATTTTATTTTCAGTTTACTAAATCTATCGGGCGACTTGCGCCATCCAAACGATCGTCCCCCGTAGATGTTAAATCTACTCACCGGGATCCCTGGCTAGCTGTGTCCAATCACCGCCTTTCCCTTTCGCGCCGCGTCTGACGTTTCCGCGACCGAACCTGGAATTTACATCATTACCAATTATAAGGTTACATATCAAGAACGACGCAAACCCCAACGAAACTACTAAAGTTCGCTAGCTAGGTACAACGTGCACAAAGTGCGCGGAACACATGCGAAAATCGCAAAAACTGCCAAAAACGCCGATTTGGGTCACCCGGCAAAACTAAAACCCGACTACCCAAAAACCGCACTCACGCATCCTAAAAGTCGTAGGACAAGCCATTACAATCATCAAGATATAAAAAATAGTCCATCACATAATTTATATAAAAATCTAGTAAGCATATACATTCCAAAAATCGGTGCAAAAATCGCCGATTTGCGACAAAACGACTACAATAAAGCATACTCACCCAAGCACACTACAAGCAATCCACACCCACTAATTACAACACATTAACCATGCTCCAAAACCTATATTCCACAACCAAACCCTTTCTTGATTTTTATAAATAGCAATTGCAAATCAAAAACCATACTTGAAAAACTTAATTAACACTAATTTCAACCCCAATTAGCAAGTTCACCTCTTAGATTAAGGTCAGCAAAACACTAGATAGCAAATTAGGTTTAAATCAATTTAATAATGCTTTCTAAAACTTAATCAACTCACTAATCAAGTTTCAAATATCAATTCCATACAAAAACCTTCTCTTGAAAATTTAAAACAACAATTTACAACTAAAATCAACTTCTAAAATTACCTAAATTAGCATAATTAAAGACTACATAACAAGGTAACCATATAGATTAGTTCACTAACAACTAGATTAACTAATAAACAACTTAATTAATTATCATGGCTTCAAAACCCTAATTTAAACAAACTACTCTTTTAAACTAGATTAGAAATAAGCTAACTTTTAACACTAACCATACAATTAAAGGAATTTTTTAGCAAAAGAAAGCAACTTGATGAGAATTATACCTCTTGATCAATGGATCAAGCAAGAGAATTTGCTCCAAGGAATGGCTTCCTAGCTCCAAGATTCAAGCAAGAATGGCTAAGGATAATGATAGCATAAGGATTTTGTTTGGATTTTTGGAATTAATTCATGGATTTGATGTATTTTCTTGAAGGAAATTGAAGAAAAATGCAAAGAAAAGAGATGAGGAAGAGGGGTGCAGGTTTCGGCCAGGTAGGAGGTATGGGGGAGGGTGTGGGATGAGTGGGAAGGTCAAGGGTCAAGTTCCAAAGTCAATGTGTCATACTTTATCCATTATAAATTAAAATAAATCCAAAAAACCCCTTAATTCAACTCAAGAAACAACTAAAGAAAAGAGATCAGAATTTTCTGGACTTGGTCATGGTTGGGCTGTCCTAGGGCTGAGGGAAATGAGAGAGGGGTTTTACAAAAGAAATTTTATGCAAAAAGGCCCCCTACAACTCAAAAATTGCAAGTTTTAGCTCAAAATTCAATAAATTCGTTTCATAACATAGAAATTTGTTAAAAATCAAAATAAATTACTAAAAATTCATGTTATCACTAGAATATAATTATCATAATTTTAGAGATTAAAATTAGCCCGGAAAAATTTGTATTTATCGCTTATTTAATGCATTTTCTTACCGGCTTAAAATAATATTAAAAAATTGAAAAATAGGGAAAAATTTTTAAATGACCAAAATTTCATAATTAACTCATTAGTTACTAAAAACAAGTAATTACCTATCCATTTAAGGTATAATTAGCCCTAAACTGCAAAATAACAAGAAAGACGGTTTTCGGAAAAATACCGAATTTTCACCGAATTTCAGGAAAACACCAAAACGACTTTTCAAGACGCTACAATCTTCCCCCCTTAAAGAAATTCGGTCCCCGAATTTAAAAATATAGCTACGGGTACCTTCAAAGAGATGGGGATATTTCTTCCTCATCTCGCCCTCGGTCTCCCAGGTAACCTCCTCGCTGCTTGGGCTACGCCAAAGGACCTTGACGGTTGGTATAACCTTCGACCTCAACTTCTTCACCTGCCGATCCAGGATGGCCACCGGCTGCTCTGCAAAGGAAAGGTCGCGCTCTAGCTGGACTGTCGGGTGCTGAATCGCATGCGAAGGGTCGTGAAGGTACTTGCGGAGCATCGAAACATGGAAGACGGGGTGAACATCGGGAAAGCTGGGAGGAAGAGCCAAACGATATGCAACAGCGCCAACCCGCTCGAGGATCTCGAAGGGACCTACGAATCTAGGGCTAAGCTTCCCCTTTCGCCCAAAACGCATCACGCCCTTCATCGGGGAGACTTTCAGAAAAACATGGTCGCCAACTACGAACTCTAACCTGCGACGGCGCCTGTCTGCATACGATTTCTGCCTGCTCTGAGCCGCTCTCATCCGGTCTCGGATCAACTGTATCTTCGCTGTCGTCTCTTCAACAAGCTGCGGCCCCAAAATGCTGCTCTCGCTGAGCTCTGTCCAACAAACGGGCGATCTGCATCTCCTCCCATACAATGCCTCGAAAGGTGCCATCTGAATCGTATCCTGGAAGCTGTTGTTATAGGAGAACTCCACTAGAGGTAAATGACGATCCCAGCTACCACCAAAGTCTAAAACGCACGCTCTGAGCATGTCCTCGAGAGTCTGAATGGTCCGCTCTGACTGTCCGTCGGTCTGCGGATGAAACGCTGTGCTGAAGCTCAAACGAGTGCCCAAAGCCTCCTGGAGTCTCTGCCAAAGTCGGCTGGTGAACTGAGTGCCTCGATCTGACACGATACAAGTCGGTACGCCGTGTAGTCGCACGATCTCGTCAATATAGAGCTGAGCATACTGAGCGAAGCTGAAAGTCGTCTTCACTGCAGGGAAGTGAGACGCTTTCGTCAATCTATCCACGATTACCCAGATGGAGTCGTACCCTCGACTGGTCCTGGGTAGACCCACAACGAAATCCATCGAAATCTATTCCCATTTCCACTCTGGAATGGGTAACGGCTGTAGCTCTCCTGCGGGCCTCTGGTGCTCGGCCTTGACTTGCTGACAAGTCAGGCATCTCGAAACGAGCTCCGCAATGTCCCTCTTCATCCCGTCCCACCAGTAGGTCTCTCTCATATCATGGTACATCTTGGTGGAACCGGGGTGGACACTATACACTGATCGGTGTGCCTCCTCGAGAATGTCGCGCCGTAATCCATCAGCATCTGGTACGCACAGTCTAGATCCATATCGTAAAATCCCCTGATCGTCAACCATGAACTCGGAAAATCTGCCCTGTCCCATCTGTGCCATGATCTCTGAGCAACGGTCGTCACTGCGCTGTGCCTCATATATACGGTCAAGCAACTGTGGGCGTGCACGAACATGCGCGAGCTGTCCCCATGTCTGAGTGAACTCGAACTCAACTCGGCTGTCGCATAACATCTGCCAATCTGCTGACGACTGCCTCTGAACTGCGCGCAAAAAGGATAGACTACCCCCGGGCCTCCTACTCAACGCATCTGCCACCACATTTGCCTTGCCGGGGTGATATAAGATCTCGCAGTCGTAGTCTTTCACCAACTCCATCCAACGACGCTGTCTGAGGTTCAGGTCTCGCTGCTGAAATATGTACTTTAAGCTCTGGTGATCGGTGAATATCTGACACGACTCGCCGTATAGGTAATGTCGCTAAATCTTCAGTGCAAAGACCACTGCAGCCATCTCCAAATCATGAGTGGAGTAGTTCTGTTCATGCTTCTTCAACTGCCGAGAAGCATAAGCGATCACCCGGCCATGCTGCATCAATATGCATCCTAATCCCACTCGCGAAGCATCACAGTAGACAACAAATCCGCCTGATCCCGAAGGTAAAGATAATACCGGCGCCGTAGTCAAACAAGTCCGTAGCTGCTGAAAACTGCGCTCGCACTCCTCTGTCCAAATGAAAGGAACTCCCTTCCGGGTCAAACTGGTCAACGGTGCAGCTATACGGGAGAAGTCCTGAACAAAACGCCTGTAGTAGCCCGCCAGGCCTAGAAAACTACGGATCTCAGTAACCGATGTAGGTCGGGGCCACTGCTGAACGGCCTCAATCTTCTTCGGGTCCACACGAATGCCATCTCTCGTAACCACGTGACCCAAGAATCCGACGCTGTCCAGCCAGAATGCACACTTGGAGAACTTCGCGAACAGCTGGTGCTCCCTCAGAGTCTGTAACGTAATCCGCAAGTGCTGCTCGTGCTCCTCTCTGCTCCGGGAGTACACCAAGATATCGTCGATAAACACGATGATGAACAAGTCAAGATACGGCCTGAATGTACGGTTCATCAAATCCATGAATGCTGCTGGGGCGTTGGTGAGTCCGAACGACATCACTAAAAACTCGTAGTGGCCGTAGCGCGTGCGGAAAGCTGTCCTCGGTATATCCTCCTGTCGAACTCGCAGCTGATGGTATCCTGATCGCAAGTCGATCCTCAAAAAAAATACCCCGCACCCTGAAGCTGGTCGAACAAATCATCAATGCGCGGCAACGGATATCTGTTCCGAACGGTAACTTTGTTCAGCTGGCGGTAGTCGATACATAAGCGCAAACTTCCATCCTTCTTCTTGACAAACAGGACCGGAGCACCCCACGGAGAAACACTCGGTCGAATAAGCCCCTTGTCCAACAAATCCTGCAACTGATCCTTCAGCTCTCGAAGCTCTGCCGGGGCCATCCGATAAGGCGGTATAGAAATAGGCCCCGAACCGGGAATCAAATCAATGCCGAACTCAACATTGCGCTCAGGCGGTAGCCCAGGTAGCTCATCAGGGAAAACATCAGGGAACTCACAAACTACCGGGACCCGGTCCAACGGAACCTCTGCAGCTCGAGTAACACAAACAAACGCTAAGAATCCCTGACATCCCTTCCGCAAGAGCTGACCAGCGCGAAGAGACGAAATTAAGCTGGGAAGGGCGACACTGCGGTCTCCCTGAATAACAAGGACTGGCTCTCCCGGAAAGCTAAATCTGACTGCCTTCTCACGGCAGTCCACCGAAGCATAACAAGTGGCTAGCCAATCCATGCCCAGAAGCACATCAAAGTCCAACATATCGAGGAGTATCAAATCAACTGATGAATCCCTCTCCCCGATACGAACGGAACACAAACGAAATACAAACCGAGCGACAAACGACTCGCCTACCGGAGTAACAACAACAAGCGGCTGATCTAACGACGACGACTCACGGCCCAACATCGGTGCAAAGTGTGTAGAGACGTACGAATGTGTGGAACCTGGGTCGAATAATACCCGCGCGTCGAAAGAACAAACTGGCAAAGTACCTGTCACAACGGCATTGGATGCCTGCGCATCCTGCGGTGTCAAAGCAAATACTCGGGCCTGTCCTCCACCGATAGCGGGCGGACCTCGACCTCGGCCTCTGCCTCCTCGTCCTCTCTGAACAGGATCGCCACGTCCTCGGCCTCTCGGTGCACCTAACTGGCGTGGAGCATCGCCTGGGGTAGAAAGTAGGGCATTCTGAGGAGGGGGTGGTGATGGTGGTAGGGTCACATGCGGAACTGTCGCTGCTCCCTGTCGTCTCACCGGACAGTCTCTGATACGATGATGCAGGCTACCACACCAAAAACATCCTAACCATGGCTGCTGACCATATGGGTGAAGGCGATATAACTGGCCCCTAAAGAATCCACCACAGCCTCTGCGAACCCTCCTAGGTGCTAACATATCAGTGCGAATCCGACTCGGTCTCGAAACGACTGCAGGGGGAGTAATATCCGATCTCTGTGCTCGATTGACCTCTACTAACGATTCCACCATCTGTCGTAACTCCTGCATGCCTCCCATCATCTGTCGCAGCTCCTCCATACCGGACTCAAGCCTATCCATGCGACCTGGGGAATGCGGATCAGTCTGTCCCTGCGGCGTAGGCATACCACCCTGCTCAGTCCTAGTCTCGGACGAGCCAGCTCGAATCTCGTCTCTGACGGCAGCCCTCTGTGCCCTCGTAGCCTTCGGCGGCATAGTGGCTGGTACAGGAAAAGGATAATAAGGACAGTGCAATAGGATCATAGGATACACGGAGTTGAAGAAGGAATTTTTCAAGCAAGTATATCCTAAAGTCACTTAGGCGGAGTACCGTATCGTAAGTATGCCGCGGACATACGCACGCTACGTTACGCTGCTTAAGTCACTTACTCCATCTACCAAGGGTCATCCTACACTCACAAAGGTAAAACCTATCGCTCTGATACCAACTTTGTCACGACCCGCAGGTAACGGAACGTGACTGGCACTTAAGTTTACGAAACGTCTAAAGGCGTCCGTAAAATAAGTAAGCCAAAGCCCAGAAAACAAAACCAATTAAGCAAAAGAGTGAAGAAAACCCAAACATTTGAAAGCAAGTTTATCAAATAAGTCATGTAAAACCCTTTTTAAAAACAATACTAATTTTTCCGAAAATTTCGGCAGAGTCTCCTTTGTAAATACTGGCCCCCAAAATGGGTACAACAGAAATATGCATGAATCCAACACAATAGGGCATCCCCAAGCGGGAGCTAGCTCTTCGCCACAAGACGGTCACAAATCCCACGCAATGTAAATGACAGCAAGCATAATAATCTTAATAAAGCATAAGGAAGCATGAAAAAGTAGCATGTCGGCTCAAGTGAGCTCGACCCCCAAAATACAGCATAAAATCCACAAACCTCACAGTCTCATCTCTAGGTCAATATACAATAATCTGGTAGAAACAGTAGATGGAGTACACTAGATGCAAAGAATATACAAGGTGGTACAAAAATATTAACATAACCCACCTATGAGCAAATCTCGAGTCCAGGCAAAAGAGGCAAAAGAAGCAAGCGCACCCGCCGCTACTGAACTGACGGAGCGGACCTGCAACAGGCTATGGCACAACGGGGGTGAGTTGCCAACTCGTGAGTAATAAATAACATTTACACAGGCTATCGAATGCATGCACACAAGCATCCTAGCATCTATATACAGGTAAGGTAGGACATAATGGCGAGTATGTATGCAATATGGATATACTAGCAGGTGTGTATACAACATCAGTGTACGAATATGTATGCAACATGAATATCTGAGGTCTCAATAGGTTTATATATAAAAATATTTTATCAGATGTTGTTTTTGAAACTCTTTTAGAATGCCAGCAAATGTCAATGAATCGACGAAAACCGGTGTCCAGCAACGACACCCCAAAAGCTGTCTCAAATCTCATAAATGTATCGCTGGCCTCAGCCGTCCGGCTAACCCATCTCAAATATCAATATCTCATCATCTAGCGGCCACGGTCGGTATCCTCTGGATATCCGCCGTCCCAAACAGTCACCGGTAGGTAATCCGTCCCCTGCCAGGCTCAACGTCATCACCACATTCCTCTTGCCCCGGGGTACCTTACCGGGCCCACCATGTACCCGTGCCGGTTCCTCCACTCCTCGACACGGATTTCCAAAGCCACAGCAAACTCATGGTGGACGACACTTACATCACTAGAAAACCGCAATTTACATGTTTTAAAAATATCATAAGTTTGGAAATTTTGCGGCTTTCCCCCGAAATCCAGCAATATCATAAAATCTCAAGAAATCCTCATAAGTGCATATATCAGTGATAATGAATGCATATGATATCAATAATCAAGTTGCGATGTGTGATTAATGGATTAAGCATGAACAATTAATATGATGAAGTACATGCACATGAATAGCAATTCTACGGTTTCATTTTAAGGAATTAAAGGCAATAGCACCAGTTTAAGTATCAATTAGTAAAAGGTTTAAATTTAAATGTTATCTAGTGTGGTGGCATGGCAATTACCAGGGTGTGTGTGTAAACATGAATAGTGCTCGTGCTGCATATAAAAACCTGGTAATGGTGCATGTGTCCTACAATTGAGTTTGCGTATATGGGTATAACATATTGATCTAATTGCAGCAATTATCATGCCAGTATTATTATTCTAATATCACAAGTGGTTATCCAGTTTACTATTTTATTTTCAGTTTACTAAATCTATCGGGCGACTTGCGCCATCCAAACGATCGTCCCCCGTAGATGTTAAATCTACTCACCGGGATCCCTGGCTAGCTGTGTCCAATCACCGCCTTTTCCTTTCGCGCCGCGTCTGACGTTTCCGCGACCGAACCTGGAATTTACATCATTACCAATTATAAGGTTACATATCAAGAACGTCGCAAACCCCAACGAAACTACTAAAGTTCGCTAGCTAGGTACAACGTGCACAAAGTGCGCGGAACACACGCGAAAATCGCAAAAACTGCCAAAAACGCCGATTTGGGTCACCCGGCAAAACTAAAACCCGACTACCCAAAAACCGCACTCACGCATCCTAAAAGTCGTAGGACAAGCCATTACAATCATCAAGATATCAAAAATAGTCCATCACATAATTTATATAAAAATCTAGTAAGCATATACATTCCAAAAATCGGTGCAAAAATCGCCGATTTGCGACAAAACGACTACAATAAAGCATACTCACCCAAGCACACTACAAGCAATCCACACCCACTAATTACAACACATTAACCATGCTCCAAAACCTATATTCCACAACCAAACCCTTTCTTGATTTTTATAAATAGCAATTGCAAATCAAAAACCATACTTGAAAAACTTAATTAACACTAATTTCAACCCCAATTAGCAAGTTCACCTCTTAGATTAAGGTTAGCAAAACACTAGATAGCAAATTAGGTTTAAATCAATTTAATAATGCTTTCTAAAACTTAATCAACTCACTAATCAAGTTTCAAATATCAATTCCATACAAAAACCTTCTCTTGAAAATTTAAAACAACAATTTACAACTAAAATCAACTTCTAAAATTACCTAAATTAGCATAATTAAAGACTACATAACAAGGTAACCATATAGATTAGTTCACTAACAACTAGATTAACTAATAAACAACTTAATTAATTATCATGGCTTCAAAACCCTAATTTAAACAAACTACTCTTTTAAACTAGATTAGAAATAAGCTAACTTTTAACACTAACCATACAATTAAAGGAATTTTTTTGCAAAAGAAAGCAACTTGATGAGAATTATACCTCTTGATCAATGGATCAAGCAAGAGAATTTGCTCCAAGGAATGGCTTCCTATCTCCAAGATTCAAGCAAGAATGGCTAAGGATAATGATAGCATAAGGATTTTGTTTGGATTTTTGGAATTAATTCATGGATTTGATGTATTTTCTTGAAGGAAATTGAAGAAAAATGCAAAGAAAAGAGATGAGGAAGAGGGGTGCAGGTTTCGGCCAGGTAGGAGGTATGGGGGAGGGTGTGGGGTGAGTGGGAAGGTCAAGGGTCAAGTTCCAAAGTCAATGTGTCATACTTTATCCATTATAAATTAAAATAAATCCAAAAAACCCCTTAATTCAACTCAAGAAACAACTAAAGAAAAGAGATCAGAATTTTCTGGACTTGGTCATGGTTGGGCTGTCCTAGGGCTGAGGGAAATGAGAGAGGGGTTTTACAAAAGAAATTTTATGCAAAAAGGCCCCCTACAACTCAAAAATTGCAAGTTTTAGCTCAAAATTCAATAAATTCGTTTCATGACATAGAAATTTGTTAAAAATCAAAATAAATTACTAGAAATTCATGTTATCACTAGAATATAATTATCATAATTTTAGAGATTAAAATTAGCCCGGAAAAATTTGTATTTATCGCTTATTTAATGCATTTTCTTACCGGCTTAAAATAATATTAAAAAATTGAAAAATAGGGAAAATTTTTTAAATGACCAAAATTTCATAATTAACTCATTATTTACTAAAAACAAGTAATTACCTATCCATTTAAGGTATAATTAGCCCTAAACTGCAAAATAACAAGAAAGACGGTTTTCGGAAAAATACCGAATTTTCACCGAATTTCAGGAAAACACCAAAACGACTTTTCAAGACGCTACAGGTGTATACGGAGGAGTAAGCTGAGAGAGAATTCCATTCTCTTTTTGATAATCTCATAATTCCATGCTTAAGTATTCACCTCTTTGATCAGATCGAAGGATTTTAATACTTTTACCCGTCTGGTTCTTTGCTTCGCTCTTATATTCCTTGAATTTCTTAAAAGCTTCAGATTTGTGTTTCAACAGGAACACATGTCCGAATCTTGAGAGATCATCGGTGAATGTAATGAAGTAAGAGAAACCATTTCTGGCATATGTAGTCATAGGAGCACATACATCACTATGTATCAGTCTCAAGAGTTCAGTAGCTCTTGCTTCATGTCCCATAAACAGAGTTTTGGTCATCTTTCCTTTGAGACATGATTGACAAGTTTCATAAGATGTAAATTCGAACGGATTTAAATATCCATCTTTTTGCAACTTGGCTAGTCTGGTCGCATTGATATGATCAAGTCTACAATACCACAAGAAGGCTTCGTTCATTTCTGAACTTTTCCTCTTGTGAGTGTTTTGTATAGTTAGAACTATATTTTGATTTAGAATATATAAACCATTACACAACGTACTAAACCCAATCAGCACTTGATTTAGAAAAATGTTCATAACATTTTTCTCTAATACAAAATTATATCCTTCTTTATCTAATAAAGAAACGGATATTATATTGCACATCATCGACGATACGAAATAACAGTCGTTCAAAATCAATGTATTACCATTTAGCAATACTAGGTGATATTCCCCAATAGTTTCGACAGCAACAATTGCTCCATTCCCTACTCCGAGAGACATATCACCCTTTTCCAGTTCTCTACTTTTCTTTAACTTTTGTAATAGATTACAAATGTGGGATCCTGATCCGGTATCTAATACCCAGGACGTAGAGCATACTGAGAAACATTTCTCAATAACTAACGCACCCGACGAAGATGCATCGGAATGCTCTTTCTTTATTAGGGTTGCATGGAAATCTTTGCATTCCCCTATCCTTTGCCCAGACTTATAACAATTGTCATAAGATAGAGCGGAACCAATGTTCCTCAGCCCAGTATAATAAGTTGGTTCGGTCAGTACATCCATGTTATTATCTTGATTAAGGCGTGACATGGTCGCTACTTGGAGAGAGAGAAGAAAATACTTTAGCGTGCGCTCTTGCAAGATTAGATTGGTTATTATTTTATCTAATCAGGATAGCTTCCACTGTTTTTATCAAATCTTCCTTCAAACCCTAAAAGTTAAGATTAGCCGGGATTAAATACACCCTATAAGTTCACTAATCGGTCAGCCAGGCTAGTGTTAGTACTCCAAGAGATTCTTCCCATGCTTTCGCATGGAACTAATTAAATAATCTCGTTTCCATAGAGGCATAACCCTGTTAACACCTTTCTTAGACACCTACTGGATTAGCTAATTGTAAAGTGGAAAACACTCTCAGGAGAAACGCTTACTTGCAGTGGGTAACGGGATCCAACTATCATATAGAAGATATGCAATCTCATTGCAAATTTCAACACTTGAAATTCTCGATATCTATTTTTACCCCATACGGTTTATGACCTTGACAAAGTCAACAAACCATAAACCGAATATCAAGTTCAACCCGTCATTTTGTGACTGATTTAGACCCATCCGCACGACCCTTGACAAGGTCAACAGAGTCGTATGACTACCTTAACCAATCGCATCAGCATGCTACAGAAAAGCACTAATCAGCTACCGAACATTATGTCTCGACAAGGTCGACAAACGCAGCACGAATACTAAATAGTACCTATCTGAAATGATGGAGGGTTACGACTAGTTTTGAAAAAAACCTTTAACGTAATGAACTTGATATCATGGTAAAACCTAGTGATTTGAAGAAAGGAGTGGTTTAAGCTCCGCTTTAAAAATTGAGCAGTTTTCAAAACAAACCGAGTGAGTTGTAGTATATGCTAGATTTTGTTAAAGAGGTCATTCCCGCTGAAGGGATCTAGGCTCTTTCCTCATCGAATGAAGTGCCGGATGTTCATAATGGAATATCGCTACCTTTTTGAAAAATTTGATTGTACAACATCATTTAGGTTTCTTTTTTTCATTAATCTTATTAATAAAGTTCTATCAATTATGTTTCCTAAATATCACAGAAGAAACAAAAATAAAACATACATATATGCCATCCGCATTCGCCACAGGACCCGGGTCTTCACCGTAAGGTTACTTAACTTACGGTAGCACGGGGTCAGGACTAGCACGGATGCAAAACATATATAGTGTCTACTAATATATCATATATATAAGCAGCATTCGTCTCACGCAGTTATATGATCACATCACATCACAGAACAGCAGAAGCAGATATATGAAATATAGGATATACTAGGATGTCCGTGTTTTAGATTAAGCCAGTAACGAAAAACACGGATTCTACGGTCGTGATGAATAGCCAAGCCCACATCCCTAGACCCCTACGAGAGAGACAAGCAACCCTGCCAATTCTAGAGTTAGGCGACCGGTCTTAACTCCTCGAGATGGCCTCCTACTGGACTCCAGAACCCGGTTACTTGTGCTCTCTGCCTTGGGTCTATCCTAATACAGTAAAGTAAATAATATACATCGAATGGAGACAACAAACTCAACCCGGAAGTGTCCCAATAAAAGAATACTACATACAATTATTTACATGAATGAAAATTGAAAAACTCTCATCTCACATAAAACCCTCGGCTATTCAATTATGACGATCCAATATAACATATCGATAGCAATACAATAACATCATATGTCATTAACGTAAGTAAATATGCATAACCTTAATGTCGTTGTCGTATAGCAATGAGATCGGGGATACTGCCACATATTACACTTACGGTCGCAGAAAAGAAATGAAAACTTAATAATTTGAATCCTTTTTTTTAGACATCATAAACCCGGATCATTACATATTCCGAATTTCATGCCTAACCCTTTAAACCGTACATTTAAGTCTCGAATTGAAAACCCTTTTCAAAAATTAAGTCGGTCAATTCAACAAGATTCCTGATTAAATGATTTGAAGGCTCGTCGGGAACTTTAGTGGATGGCCACACCCACGAGGCCGTCAACGAAATGGACTTGGGTAGAACACCGTGGCCACGAACACCCGAGTGGATGATCTTGTCCATGGGGTTCTCCTATTGCCAATTGGTCGGGGAAAGGAGCGTTGCAGTCTACTAGTGTCTCCCGGCGAGTATTCACGTACGATACGAGATTACGACGGAGTTTCGATTCAAATCCAAACTCCGTGGTAATCCATCATTTGAGACTAAAACGTGAGATTTACAAATCGATAACTAGTTTTCGCAAAACTAATCAATATGGATTCTGTTTACGGCCGAAAACCGGGAAAGACAAATGTCTTGCCTGAATTTGGGGGCAGATGCTATTTGGATTTATCTGTTGACCTCTCCGAAGATGCCAAGTTGATTTATGGCACCGTGTATAGAAGGTTTGGACGGATGCGGGCGTTATAGCGGACTTCGTCAGATTCCCCCTCGTTGTGAGGGTTTTTTGATTGTGGGGACGCTCTCGTAGCGATAACCACTTTCTCCTGCTCCAGATGTTCACTTCGTGTCGTGTGTGTTTGTTTTATTTTTGGTTGCCCGTGGATTGTATACGGAGACTAATTTGTGTTGTCGCCCGTAGGGCGTGGATTAGTACAAATCCGTATTTTATTAAATTTGGGTTTGGTTTGATATAAGGATCGTTAATCTCGTTTGTGATTAAGATCAACTTAAATGTTTGTTGAAGATACGTTAGTCTAATTTTAGATAAGATCTACTCAGCAGGATTTTTGGGATCATTCAGACCGAACAAAAAAGCATTTGGGCTCTATTGCTTTAGTTTAAGGACGTTATGGTCCATTGTTAGTTTAAGGACGCTGCGGTCCGTAGCTTAGTTTAAGGACGTTGCGGTCCACAGCTAGTTTAAGGACATTACGGTCCACAGGGATGTGCTCATGGGTTTTGGGTTGCACCAAAGAGTTGTTGGTTGTCGAGACCCTCCACCTCTCTGAAGATGTTGAAGAATTACAACGACATATTTCATAAGTGTGAGGAGATGTACCCTTGAACCAATGAATATTCGTCAGAAGATCGGTATTCTTGTTTGGGACTAAGACCAATTTGGAAAATAAATAGCATATGGGCTCGGTTGATTAGGAGTTTGGCCAACTTGGGCTCAGCCCACTCAGTCTTTGTCATTTCATTTTGAATAAAGTGTTAAACACTTGATTGGGCTTAGTCCCCTTTCTGTCCCAACAATGCTGAGCATTCATATGGGTTGACGCCCACACTTTATCTTGCTTTTCCCTTTTTTTTGTTTTTTTATGGAGTGTTAAACACTCTTGATGGCGCCCACGTGTGGAGCACATGCGGCGCTTGGTGCTAGGAGCTAGGCGTTGGACACTGGTTGATGAGTTCAGAGCACTTTATGCTGAATAGCGCCCACGTGAGGGACACGTGGGGCACTTGGCGCTGAGCGCCAACCACTGAGTGCTAAGCACTCCTTATTAAGCAGCGCCCATATGAGGGGCACGTGAGGCGCTTGACACTGAGCGCCAACCACAGAGTGCTAAGCACTTTTTATTGAGCAGCGCCCAGTGAGGGGCACGTGAGGCGCTTGGCGCTGAGCGCCAACCACTGAGTGCTAAGCACTCTTTATTGAGTAGCGCCCACGTGAAGGGCACGTGAGGCGCTTGGCGCTGATTTTTCTTCGTGTATTATGTTCTGAAGAGTTAAATTCTCTGTTCTTCTCTAGTTCTTCGATCCCCAAGAATAAATTCATCCCCATGAGAATTAAATTCTCATTTGTGGGAGACTTGTCTCATGGATCTCAGATCCATGAAAAGGACTATGTTCTTTTATGAGGGTTAAACCCTTCAATATGTAGATGAGATGCTCTGATCTTTACTACTTTTATTTACCTTGAAGAAAGTTCTTCTTCTTTCTTCTCTCTTCAAGCTTTCTTTTTTGCTTGCTCTTCTTTTTGAACTTGAAGTTTATGGTTGGGTTCCTCTCTTGAAGACTTGGAGTCTTGGGTCCTTTATATAGTAGAGGTAGATTTGTTGATTTAGTTAAGGAAATCTCTGATCTAGAGATTTTTAATTGATTTAGGGATTTTATCCACCGTTGGATCTTTGATCCAAGAATTTCTGTTTTACAGAAAATATTTTTCTTGTTTTTAACAAGATTAGGGAAATATTTTCACATACAGAGCTTATTCTGTAGCTTGGTGATTTTTAATCACCATTGGATTTTTAATCCAACGGTGCTCGTTTTACAGAAAGTAATCTTTCTCGTTTAGAAAGATTTGAGGAATATTTCCTCAATAGAATTTAATTATGTATTTTGATGATTTATCATCTCCGTCGGATTTTTGATCCAATGGCAGAGAACTTTTAGTTCTGGCGCCGGTTCCCTCGTGCAAGGCACGTGAGGCGCTGCCTCAGAGTTTTTAACTCTTGGGCGCTAGCGCCCTCGTGCAAGGCACGTGAGGTGCTGGCACCCTCGTGCAAGGCACATGAGGCGCTGCCTCAGAGTTTGTAACTCTTGGGCGCTGGCGTCCTCGTGCAAGGCACGTGAGGCGCTGCCTCAGAGATTTTAACTCTTGGCGCTGGCACCCTCGTGCTCTTTTATTATTAGGGCATGTGAGGCGCTGGCACCCTCGTGCTCTTTAAAGCATGTGAGGCGCTGCCTCTTTTCAAATTTTGAACAAATCCCTGCTCTTTTATTATTGGGGGGAAACAGATTCCAAAAAATTGTATCACATAACCAAAGCAATATAGACGATCTTAAACATTTCGATCGATGTTTCAGACAACAACAATCCACAGAGACCTCAACCACTTGAGCCCTATTAAAAATATCCAGAAAATCCAAAATGTCAAAATGAGGCTTCAGAAGAAAAACAAGGCTCTAACTCCTCAAGTGGGCGGCGGAACCGTGGCCAAGATATTGTCTAGGTAGCGGTTCCGCGGCCACTTTTAGGTATTAAACTCTCGTATTTCTTGTGCCTCCATAGAATTACCTGCATGATTTTCTGAGCATTTTTATTTGTGAAAATAATGAAGTTTGAAAAATTGACAGAAACTTGCAAAAACATGAGTTTAAAACGTCGATCGAACACTTTAATTGCGTCTAAACAATTCTTAAGCCTCTAGCTTGGCTCTGATACCATGAAAGTGTATCTTAGCACCTCTACTAGGTTTCAATGAGTATCAAGTATGCAATTTAAAAAATCTAAAGGGCTAAGTATATTAAACAAGAATCGAACTAGAGAATTAGGGTTTCAAAGTTAACTAAACAAGTTCTACACTAAGTGAAGTGAGTCTACAAACTTTGTAGTCTAGTCTTTCACTTCTAAAACTCTAAGTAGTAGTCCCTAGAACTCTTCTTTGACTCCACTAGAAGGATGAAACGAGCTTTCTTGTAGTCTTCGTTATCGAAAATGATCCACCTTGAGGCAACTCATACTCAAGCTCACACTTCACTAATCAAGATATTAGTGAAGATAACAGCCTATACTAATTTGCTAGAGTAGTGTAGGTTGATGAAGTAGGAATTTTGTTCACTAAAAATTATTTTCTTTCCTTTTCTTTTTCTCACCCTAGAAAAACTAGTGAGGAGATGAAGAATGAACTTGGAATTAAATGTGAACCATAAAGGATAAGATGAGATCAAATGAGAATGATAAATTTCTATGAATAAAACAAAAAAAGGTGAGTTATGGCTTCTCAAGGCTTCTCCAAGCAACCCAAGAAAGATGACTCATTCTCTTTTTCTTTAATTCATAAATCTAAACCATTATTTTCTCATATTTACTTCTAATGTGATTCTCACACATCCATGTTTTATGTATAATCAACCATGATATATATATATATAACGAAAATCTTAAGTGAGTTTAATATTAGTTAATATATATCAAATATATAAATATATATATCAAATTATTAAATCAACACTTGATTCAATAATCCGGTTATATCATATATAACCCGGTTATATCATATATAACCCGGTTATATCATATATAACCCGGCTAATATCGATTATATATACATACATACATACATACATACATACATACATATATATATATATATCAAGTCATTGAATAAAAACTTGATTCAATAATCTGGTTATTTGATATATATATATATATATATCAAATTATTAAATCAACAATTGATTCAATAATCCGGTTATATCATATATAACCCGGCTAATATCAAATATATATATATATATATATATATCAAATCATTGAATCAACACTTGATTCAATAATCCGGTTATATCATATATAACCCGACTGATATCCAAAAATGCTAAATTAGAATACGGTATAATATACTTGTATTTAATCAAGCTCCCGCACATATCTCCATACGTGCCCTACTTCGTTTCGCTTGAGCTTGGAAACCTCTATGTGGGACTCTAAAGACTCGTCAATACGCCATCAGTAGGTAATGATCACATCAGATACCCACAAGCCGTCAGCGGTACTAGCTGGACATAACGGCTACCCAGGTATTGAACGAATAGAAGATCAACAAGAAAACTTGTCCAAACTCTCGTAGAGCCTATAAGCAACACTTACAGTACAGTCCAATCTCTTCATATGATATGTCGCATATTGAGTCTTGGGGGTGGAATCGTCACACCCCAATAACTCGATAAGTCATACCGATGTATGGCCTATAAACTTCGAGAAACTACTGATAACACTTATCAGTAAATCTCATCAGCCCTGACCAGGGACTTGTTGTTTTAGCCAATCGAGCATAGTGCAACATCAACTCCCAATACCGCGAGAGACGAAACCCTTCCTATCGCTCACTTCCTCCATATGACTCGGAACCGTACCCAAAAACCACCTGTTTGCATGACTCATTTGAGCCATGGTAGGGAGGAAGTCAAAGCACAGTAGGAACCACACAAGACACTATGACGATCTCGGGTCTACAGACTAACCTGTACAAGTGTCACCAGAGAACTACTATCTGACGATAGGCATGGTACCATCTAGGAGTTCTCAGCGAGTCCTGTTCAGTGTACTCATTCTCCTATGAGCACATGTGTAAAATTTTTGATGTCAAACACCAATGGCTGTGGTATCAACCATCGCCCCATACAGGGTCAAGAAACGTATACACTAGTCTACTCTGGAATATTGATGCCCTGTCTCGATACTCCCTTGATTAGGAACTGTTAAGGATGTTCTTGTGGACTACACAAGCCCTACTAGTATGATTTACATCATAGTCCTGGTAGTCAAGCCAACATCTTAAGGGCTTTATCAACATGTATGAATGAGATAGTAAACTAAAATAAGTGCATATGTTAAGATAAAGAGCAACCAGATAGTATAATATAATGTCGAGTAAGAAAGTCCTCTATATATATGTCCAAGCATCTAATATAATATACAATAATAACATCTAGGGCATACATATTCCTAACAACGTGGGCGCTGGGTGCCAGCGGGTCATATGCGTGGCGCCTGGGCGCTAGCGGGTCACTCGCCCTGCACACGGGCGCTAGGCGCCAGTGGTTCACGTGCTTGGCATGTGGGCACTGTGCGCCAGCGGGTCACGTGCCCTGCACGCGGGCGCTGGGCTCCAGCGGTTTATGTGCTTGGCGCGTGGACGCTGGGCACCTGTGGGCTATGCACCCTGCACGCGGGTTCTGGATGCCAACAGGTCACGTGCATGGCGCGTGGGTGCTGGGCGCCCACGAAAAGAGTTGAACTCCCGAGTGATTTTTGGAGTTAAAATCCTAAAAAAAGGATCTTTTTGTGGAGTTTAACTCCTAAAATATTTGGATTTTGTGGTTAAACTCCTTTAAGAATTTGGATCTTGGAGTTGAATTCCTCAAAAATTGGTTTGGAGTTAAACTTGTAAAGAAGAGATTCTTGTTATGGAGTTAAATGCCTAAAAGATTTTCGGAGATAATGAAAGGGGATCCTTTTCTTCTCCCTTGAGTCCTGGATCCTCTCTTAAACCTTGGATCTTTTCAAAGTGGGATTTTTGGATATGGATCTCCTTCTTCCTCCTCTCTATTGGCTGGATCTTAGAGAAAGAGAGTGGTGGGATTTTAAAAACTCCCCTTTTTGAGATTTGCTGGATGATTTGAACTCCTCTTCAAGGTTTTATGGTGAAAAACTGATTCTTTTTGGGAAAAGAAAAGTTAAACTTTTGATTTATTTCAAAAAGAGAAGAAGGTTTAAAACCTTGAAGAAGGAGAAGGAGGCACAAAACCCAGAGAAATATGGGAAGAATCTTGTTTGTTATCATTCATCATGATACCTTATACAGGCTTTACATTTTATATATGGCCTCTTGGGCTTTTCAAAATGCTACATGTGCATTTCCCATGCCATGTGCTTTCTTTTTTTTGCATATAAGCCATGGGTTTTTATATAATTTGGGTTTATGGCCCATTTTATTACATTTATTCATAGAAATTACATTAAACATATTTATACTTTAACAATTATTCCTTTGGCATGGGGGCCGGCCTCTTCATAGTTAGGCTCGACTTGGGCATGGGCCTACTTGCTTGGACCGCGGTTCGGGCTTGGGCCCACTTGGATTGGTGTTGACATTGACTTGGTCAAACGGGGTGTAATTTTTGACCCCAACAAAATACCCCTATCAATAAATGCACACCGCGTGTATGGGTTGTATGCATGAAATTGATGAATCTTATTCTATATGGGGATTGATTTGGTTTTGTGCCTTGCGGAGGGTCGGCGCTGCCTTTTTTTGCGATGTGGATGGTCGGTGCTGCCATTTTAGCGACGTGGAAGGTCGGTGCTGCCATTTTAGCGACGTAGATGGTTGGTGTTGCCATTTTTGCGACTTGGAAGGTCGGTATTGCCATTTTAGCGACGTGGATGGTCGATACTTCCATTTTTGCGACATGGACGGTCGGTGCTGCCATTTTGCGACTTGGACAGTCGGTGCTGCCATTTTAGCAACGTGGACGGTCAGTGCTACCATTTTTGCTACTTGGACGGTTGGTGCCACCATTTTAACGACATGGATAGATGGTGCTTCCCTTTTAGTGACTTGGACGGTCGGTGATGTCCCTTTTGCGACGTAGACGCTCGGTCCTGCCATTTTTACGACATGGACGGTTGGTGTTGCCATTTTTGTGATGTGGAAGGTCGTTGCTTATTTGACTTTCCTCGCTTCGTATGGTGTCAGGAATTGATTTGACTTGCTCCGCTTTCTGCGGTGTCGGGATTTGATTTTTTCCGAGGTGGAGCTTGATTCTGCCAGGGAGGTCATTGGTTGACTGGTGATTTGATTTGTTTTAGGAGTTCTCTATCCGTCCAGTGGGAATTTTTAGCTTGGAAGTGTTGCTGGGTGGGACGTTGATTTGATATGTTTGATTTCTACTTTATTTGGCAGGACTTTTAAATTTGAGAGGAAATCAGAATTTAGATTTTGTTTGGCATTAGCATTGCTGCACTAGAATAATGCTTGGAGCAACTCATCATTCGCCCTGAGAGGACTTGGGATTTGGTTTTTGGGTCGGCATCAGCATCGCTAACATTGAAGCGTAGTGCCAGGAGTGACTCATCATTTGCCTTTTGGAAAACTTAGGGTTTGAGTTTTGGGTTGGCATCAACACCGCTAATACTGAAGCATAATGCCTAGAGCGACTTATCATTTGCCGCTGGAAAACTTAGGATTTAGGTTTTGGTCGGCATCAGTACCGCTAACACTGAAGCATAATAGCAGGAGCGACTCATCATTTGTCGTTGCCCATTAGGGAGCGATGTCTTAGGAGATAGGTTTAGGTATCTATAACCTAAGGCTTTTCAATTTTATGAGCAGTAAGGATCTCATAAAAGCATTTCCTCCCTATGAGTCGAAAGGATCTCGCAGGTGTATGCTCTCCTTAAGAATCGTGAGGATTCCTAAGTTTGTTGCTCTTTTGTGAGTCGTAAGGATCTCACGTGGGGATTTTCTCCTCACAAGGTCGAGAGGACTTTGCGAGTATATTTCCTCTCTTTTCACGAGTTTGCCCCTTTTCAGGTTTTCACAAACTCGCCGGCAGTCTTGCTGTTTATACTCATGGAGCCCTCTCGGCTTTTCATCCGTGTTTGTTTTGCTTGTGGACATACCCTTCTTTTAACATATTGGTGGAGCTTCCTCGCCGGTAGGACTTCAGATGTAGTCTCATCGGTAGGACTTGGGAGAGATAGGGGCGTTTACGCTCGTGAATTGTATATGGTTTTACAGGATGTATGATCCAGACCGTAGGTCCGATGTGCTCAATTCGTCTGCGACCTAGAGCATACATGCGTAATATTTCTTTAGGTATCGACCATTGATGGGTGGCATGGTCCTTTCTCCCTCGGCACTTATTAGTTAGTAGGATCTTTCGTCGGACACTTTTTCGATGACGTATGGCCCTTCCCGATTTGGCTCGAATTTTCCCTTGGCATGTTGATTAGGGATGATCGGTCTTTTAAGGACCAACATCAATTCACATTTTTTGAAAGCACGGAGACGGGTCATCTTGTCATAAGCCCATGACATTTGGGCTCGGTACAACTCCAGATTTTTTGTACTTCGAGCCTTTTTCCTCGAGCGTATCGAGCTCTTCGAGCCGAAGGAGAACATTTTCCTCTTTTGTCAGATTGTGCTGGACAACCATTCTTAGGCTTGGAACTTCGATTTCGAGGGGGAGGATTGTCTCCACTCCAAAGAGCAATGTGTATAGAGTGGACTGCGTCGGAGTGCGGTGCGTAGTGAGATATACTCACAACGCCTCATGGAGCTTCAGATCCCAGTCTCGTTTATAGGCTGAGGTATTTTTTCTCAGGAGCTTGCATAGGGTTTTGTTTAAGACTTCGGCTAACCCATTTGCCCTTGGATTATAGATGGAAGAATATCTTCACTCTATCTTATGTTGAGTAGCAAACTTTGAGACTTTGAAGCTCTTGAAAGAAGGCATGTTGTCAGATATGATTCTTCTCGGTGTATTGAAGCGGTATAGAACATTATGCCGGAAGAATTTCAAAGCGTTTTCTGTCTTAACTTCTTTTAGCGGGACGACTTCAGCCCATCTGGAGAAGTAGTCCGTCATGGCTAATATGAACTGGTGTCTTTTGGATGATGGAGGGTCAATCGGGCCAACTATGTCGGTGCCCCAAATTTCAAAGGGCTAGGACGCCACAGTAGGGTGCAGCGGATTGGAATGCTTGTTAATGAAGTCACCGTGAATTTGGTAAAGATGGCATTTCTTTGCAGACTCTTTGCAATTGTTTATCATGGTAGGCCATTAATATCCAAACCGTTTGATTTGAAGCCGCATTTTGGGGCCGAATTGCTGAACTCCACCGACGTCCGAGTGAATTTCTTACATAATGTCTCGAGCTTCGGCCGGGGACAGATGCCTGAGCCAAAGCTAGTCGTATGACCTGTGGTATAGCGTGTCATTCACAAACACATATCAGAGAGCTCTCTTCTTTAACTGAACCCTCACGATTTTTTTCTTAGGCAGCTTGTTATTTCGGAGATATTCTATGAAGGGTTCTCTCCAATCAGGTTCGTCCCTGATGATCTGAGGTTCTTCACCAGGATCGTTCTTTTGTTCTATGATTTCTTCTTCTCGTAAAAAGACGGGAGACAGGATGTTCCGGCTCCTGACTGTGATCAGAATTTCATCTATGTCAGGAACAGCCAGCTCCTTGGCTAGTCGAGCGAGTATGTCAGCTTTTCTGTTCAGCGCCCTAGGAACTCTCATCAGTTCAATGTTGGTGAAACGCTTCATGAGCTCCACCACCCGGCCTCTGTATAGAGCTAATTCAGACTTATATATCTTGTATTTGCCACTTACTTAGTTGACAACAAGCCAAGAATCGCATTAGACCTGCAGCTGAGGGATCTGCATTTCTATGGTGAGTTCTAGACTAGCTATCAGAGCTTCATACGTAGTCTCGTTGTTTGTGCGAGGCTCGATAGGAGTGAAAGAACGTCGCAGGGTTCCTCCCGATGATATGATGAACACCAATTCTTTTCCTGCTTTTATTTGCGGGATCCTTGATTTGCTTGAGGTCTTTCTTGATGGGGCTCTACCAAAATAGAGCTCCCAGCATGGCTCGTCATCTTCGAAGTGTAGAACTTGTTTGTCGGGTAACTTGCAATTTAGTGATGACCCTTCGAGTATAGGATGAGCAGCCAAAAAGTCGGCGAGGGCTTGCCCTTTTACTGCTTTCTGAGGAGTATAGATTATGTCAAACTCAAGCAGCTTGATAGCTCATCTCGCCATTCTACCAGTTAGACCCGCCTTGGTCATCAAATACTTCAGTGGGTCGATCTTGGAGATCAACAAAACCTGGTGTGCAAGCAAATAATGCATCAACTTCTTTACGACAAATATCAAGGCTAAACATTGTTTTTCAATCGGGGAGTATTTATGCTCTGCCCCAACTAATGTCTGGCTGAGATAGTAGAGGGAATTTTCCTTTCCCTCCTCGTTATTTTGTGCAAGGAGGACACCGAGTGATTCATCCAGTGCGGTAGTGTAGAGGATCAGCGGTTTATTTGGAATGGGGGCAACAAGTACTGGAGGGTGCAACATGTACTGCTTGAAGCCGTCGAATGCTTCTTGACATTCGGCGTCCCAGACTAAAGGGGTTCCCTGATTCATAAGCTTTTAAAAAGATCGACATCTTCCTGATAGGTTTGAGATGAACTTTCTTATGTATGTGAGCCTGCCTTGGAAGGATCTTAGTTGTGTCAGATTCTTTGGAGGATGCATCTCGACAATTACTTTTATCTTCGACTGGTCGATCTCGATCCTTCAGTGCCGGACTATGAAACCCATTAATTTCCCCGATGATACGCCGAAGACGCACTTTAGAGAATTCATCTTCAGATTGTACTCTCTCAGTCTGGTGAAGGCAGTTCCGAGATCTCGGACGTGATTGGCCTTGGCTTTAGTCTTGACGACCAAATCATTAACATGACATTCGACGACTTTATGGATTAAGTCATCGAAAATCTTGGTCATTACCCTTTGAAATGTATCACCTGCATTCTTCAGTCTAAACGGCATCAATTTGTAACAGTATATGCCTACCAGGGTTCGAAATGCCGTATACTTTTCATCCTTAAGCGACATTTTTATCTGATTGTACCAAGACGAATCATCCATGAAAGTGAATAGCTAGTAATTTGAGGTTTCATCGACCATCATTTCCATGGCCGAAAGCGGGAAATCATCTTCAGGGCACGCTTTGTTAAGGTCCTTGAAATCGACACAAACCCGGATCTGTCCATTTTTCTTCTTGCTGGGACAATGCATGCGATCCAGTCCGCGTATTTCTCTTCTCTGATAAGCCGACATCGATGAGTTTCTTGGTTTCCTCAATGACCTTTTCCTCTAACTCCCTTCTTATTCTTCAAGGATCTTGTTTGACTGGCTTGGCATCAGGAGAAATAGCCAGCGTATGCACGACCACCTCAGGGGAGAAGCCTGGCATTTATTTGTATGTCCACGCGAAGCAGTCGGTGAATTCATGCAGCAGGGCGATTATCTGCTCTTTAATTTCCTCTGAAAAGAGCGAGCTGATGTAAGTCGGCTTTGGATAATCGGGCGTCCCCAAATCAATCTTGGTTAGCTCGTCGAATGTTGCCTGTCCGCCATCTTTGAGCACTCATGGGGCTTCTTCTAGCTCGGCTAGCTCACCATTATCATTCGACTCTTCGCTGGCTTCGCTAACATGGATCATGTAGCATGATTTGGCATCGGGTTGCATATAGCCTAGGCCCCGTCTATCTAGGACTCGCTCCTCTATAAGCGATCGGACCTGAGGAGGGTGCTATAACCTTTCATAAAACTTTGCTTCGGAGTTTGTCTGGTATAACCAACATCCACACCTTTTAAAATATTCCCGCATCCCGGGTGCATAATATCTGGGGTTTAAGACGGCTCTTATGCCTCTTTCATAGGGAAGGCACGTTGCAGACAAATCGTCTGAGTGCACGATAAGGTTCGACCCATAAAATAGGTTGCCCTTCTGTCTGTTGTTCCTTCCGGGGACGTAGAAGGTTGTCAATTGATCCACGGTGGAGACCAACAACACATCGAGCTCTTTAAACATCTATTCCAGAACTTTGGTGATGGCCAGGGATCTTTCTGTGACTTCAAAGGTCTCTCTTAGCTTTGCTTTTTGCAAGAGAGTTCGACCTGTACAATTGTTGCAAGACGGGTTCTCCTCTGACTCTTCGATATCGCTACCGAGATGAAGGCGAGCTTTGCTGCCGGATGGGCTCTCAATATTAGACTCGTCCGTATCGCTACCGAAATGAGGGCAATTTTTATGGAAGGAAGGACTTCCATCGTCGGACTCATCAGTGTCACTGCCGAAACGCGGGCACACTTGGGGATTTCTACTTTTAAGGGTGACGACCGGCTTAGATTGGCTTTTGAGACTCTGGGCCTTCTTGTTTATAATTGAGCTCGGCTCGGGTTTGCTTTTGAGATTCTGGGCCCTTTTATCTCTAGTAGACTACGACTCAGATTTTCCTATGAGACTCTGGGCCCTCTCGTCTTTAGTTGACTGCGGCTCAGTATTTTGGGGTTTCATAAAGTATCGAGAATCTTCATATCGGACTTCATGTACACTAAATGGCTGTACATCTCCGTCAATGAGTCTCTTTTCGCCATTTTTGGTATACTTCATGCATTGATGGAGTGTTTACGGAACGATGCTATAATCATGAAGCCACAGTCGCCCCAGGAGGATCTTATAGGATGTGTCGACATCGATCACGTATATCTTAGCTTCGGTTTGCAGATCCCCAAATCTAATTGTCAAAGCCATGGATCCCAAAACTTGCTGGCAGTTTTGATTGATGTCTTGAATGACAATCCTCTCCCTTGACAGGTTTCGGACGTCTATTGATAAGCTCTTTAGAGCCCGCAAGTTCATGATGTTCACTGAGGACCCCGGATCAATCAATATGTGATTAATCCGATCTCCATCGCTGTATCCTGTCACGTAAAGTGGCCGGTTATGCTCAGCTGTCCCTAATAGTAGGATTTCATCTTTGAATACGATCGCAGCTGTGTGCAGAGTGTACTGGGCTTCTTCTATATTGATCTCCGCGAAGCACACCTGGTATCGCTCGGGGTTTTGCAGAGTATAGATAAGGAAATACCTAAGCTCCTTGGATAGAACCAAAGCATTATAGATGCTTAAGAGAAATGGAAGCTTCCTAAGGTGAGCCAAGATGTTATAGTCTACCGAGGAAGAGCTCGATTCTCCGTGAGTCGGATCTCTGCTGTCTTCTTCATTAGACACTTTTTTCCCTTCTCTTTTAGGGCGTTGGCTTATTTTGGCGCTAGAGCCTTACCGCTTCTGAGCTAGATTTGGTTGGCTTTCGTGTATAGCCCATCATCAATTCGGGAAAACAGAGCTCCCCCTCAGATTCGCTGCCAAGATGGATGGCGTAGCAAGTCACAGTAGGGATCCCATCATCGGCACCCTCTTATAATTCTTCCAAATTTTTTGCGGCTTCTATAGGGAAGAACTCCTTCAGTCGGATAAGGGTTCTTTCCTTTTGTACATAGTCTTCGAGGGAATCAACGTATTTTTGAAAGACCGTTCACCTCGCAGACTCTTCTTCGCGTCGTGCTACGTCTTTCTTTTACTTCTTTCTGAGCTTCTTAGACTTCAAGCCTGCCCGTCTCAGATTGGTGGACGGGACAATGGGCTCTTTTTGCCCTTCCCACTCGACTCTGGGTTCTTTCTGAAGCAGTTTTAGCAACTTCTCCGTCTTCTTGGATATGTATACAATCCACGGAGGTTGCAACATGTTATCCTCATTTCTCAGGGAAAAAAATTCAACAGCATGCCTCCAAAAGGCTTCGGTTTCTTTCTGTATGATGTTGGCGGTTGCGGCTTTATCGTTTGTCTACACACCAGAGGACAATGAGATTTCTCCCATCTTATACTGTTTCTCGAACCAATCTTTGAATACGTAGCAATCCTCGATGATGTGCCCAGCATTCTGTGGTATGGGCAATACAGAGGGTTGTCATTCATGCTTGCTTCATACGAACTCTTTGGGTTCGGTAGTTGTAAACCGTTCTTCAAGATGTCCTTAAATATCTTCTGGACCATGTCCCTTCTGAAGGAGTAGACCTTTCTTTTTCTCTCTTCCAAAGTCGGTCCTTCTCCTCTCAGTACTGACTTTTGCGATCGGTCAGTTTTTTGTCCGCCCGTCCTTCTCTTATCTTCATTGTCAGACGCATTGAAGATGCTGGTATTGTTGGAGCTCCCATCTTTACGATGGTTCTTTCGGCTCTTCCAAGGTTTTTCATTTTGAGAGTCCGAGGTAGACTCGTGCTTCAAACGCTCCATCATCTGAACCTTCTTGGTCAGGTCTTGAAACGTTTTGAGACCCGTGGTATATAAGAATGAGACCATCCAATTGCTGAGATTCCCGATGAGGAGGCTAGAGGATTGGTCCTGTTCTAACGGCGGCTCGCGCTTGACAGTGAGATTGCGCCATCGGGCAATGAAGTCCGTATTGCTTTCATTCTTCCCTGGCTTGGTCTTCATAAGGTCAGCAATGGAGATTTTGTCACTGCCACCCATGAATCTTTTCCAAAACAGAGACTCCATCGGGACGAAAGTAGTGATGGAACCGTCTGGTATGCTCACGTACCAGTCGAAAGCGACACCAGTTAGGCTGTAGTTGCCCCCTGTATTCCCACATGATGCTTTAAAGTGGGTAACATGATGATTCGCATTTCCCGTCCCGTCGAATCTCCCAAATTTAGGGATGACATAACCTCTAGGGAACTCAATCAGGTCATACTGTATGGGGTACGACCTCCCACTGTTGCCAACGTCTTTATGAGCCTCAGCTTCGGCCACCATTGTTTTAACTTTGTTGGTGACCAAATCTATTATTCAATCTTGCGTCAGTGGAATGGCACCATCTGGGTCCAAGGCTTCCCCAGAAGCGGAATCTGGTCGTCTTTCATGTAGCTCGCCGATATTCAAACCTGAAGAGATATGCATCGATCGCTTCGGGTCATGCCCGGCTCATGAGTTGAGAATTGCACTTGATTGGAGGGCACCCGAGAAACTTGAGCCGTGATCTGCATCACAACGTTCATCAAGTCGTCAATTTTGGAGTATATCTTGGCCATCTCCTTATCTTTGGTTTGAAGTTGTTTTTGGAGCTCTTGGAGGAGCTCCTGTTCTGCAGTCCGAGGGCGAAAGGTCGGCTCTTTTTCGCTGTCCGAGCTTGATTCCACATGGACTGAGGGGTCCTTCATCCTATCGGCCTCATCGAGAGGATATTTATCATTTAGCGGAGGAGGCTGATCATGGGAAGGGGCGGCCACATTTAAGCCGAATTGGGATTGGGATGTGGTGGCCCCATCCTTGCTTTTGCTGTGAAGGTTGTTACTGTGGAGCGTACCCGCCATGCAGACCGTGTGGACAACATAGCTGGCCATCCTTTTGCTTCCAGCGGCTGGTTTTGCTGATCACTGTCGTGGCCCTTCCACTTCGGGAAAGGACAATTGATTGAAGACGGTCGACCTGATAGGGTTATCGAGTGGCGTTGGCGCTTCTTTTCAGCCCTTGGCTCGCTGCTTTCGCACTGCACGGAGTGCCTGGTAAATGCTTTAAGAGATGGTGTCAGGTTTCTACGTTGGGGTTTAGACATGTCCCTTCGCAGCACTGTACGAATTGCCGTCCTTTTGATCTTCGCAGTCATAAAGTTTCTCTTGACCCATCTCAGAGGTTCAAAAGAGTTGCGAATTTTTACGTCCGAGACGGTCGTCTTTGCGGGATAACTCAGCTCTTGGAACTTCACAAAATCCTGCTTGGCCGGAGTCCGCGCCCTTTTGTTGGCTCTATACCTGAGCCGCTTCTTCCTTAGCTTTTCTGTTTTGAATGCGTAGCGGGCTTTTTCTCTTCGAGAAGTCGCTGTGGGTCGGGCGGTAGAGAGCGTTGAAAAGACATGCTGTTGCGCATTCGTCGAAGGCATCGTCTGAGCTTGCCTGCGACGTTTGGCGACTTCTTTCGTTCCGACGGCTTTGCCCCCAGCTGGGGCCAAGGAGATCTGTTCGAATACCGACTTGCGTTTGGGTTGGGGCACCCTCGAAACTACCACATTTGTCCTCCTGCCTTTTGAGGCTGGTTTGTTTGTTATCGGAGCTTAAGGATCTAGGATGATGTTAGCTGGCATGAACAGAATAGAGCCAAACTGTAGCATCAACTCTTCCTACTGTCACCCAAGACTTGCCGGGAGGACCGTCCTGGAATCCATCTTCATCGTGTAGGAGGTGAGAGTTGTGTCGAGAGTTAATCTTTTCTTTAGAGACATCTTTGCTGCGTCCGAAAATTGAGATCGAAAGTTGTTAATCTGCGCAAAGGAATATAATTACAGTACAAACAATCAATATATATTAATTGAGCAAGCATGATTCCTTGACACGAAATATGGGAGAAGAGAGAAGGTCCCACCGGGCATGACAGAATCTGTAAAGTGTTTTTCATCACCCCATTGAGATGGGAATGTGCGCGCTCGTCAGGCGCATTACAGATTCCCCTACCTACGGCAGGCCAGGGTTTATTGATTATGGGGATCCGAATCTCCGGCAGCCACGGACTAAGCTGCCGTTAATTACTCATTGCCTATGTAGTGAGAGAACCTCCAATCGATGAGTCAAACTGGTCATGCGAACTTAATATGCATTGTGCGTATGTGTGTTTTGGGTATATTGGGGGCCTCACAGAGTTTACGGGGGTCACATGCCCTACACGTAGAGATGTGTTTTGAGTGTGGATCATGTGGGAAAAATAGGGGTGAGGAGCATCTTAAGGAAGCGTCAGATGACACATGGGCGCTGGGCGGCAACGGGCCTCATGCGTGGCGCATGGGCGCCAGCAGGCTACGCGCCTTGCACGCGGGCGCTGGGCGCCAGCGGTTCACGTGCTTGGCGCGTGAGAGGTGGGCACCAGCGGGTCACGTGCCTTACACCCGGACGCTGGGCGCCAGCGGGCCACGTGCATGGCGCATGGGTGCTCGGCGTCAGTGGCTTACACACCCTGTGTTGGATATAGTGCCCTCAAGGCAATTATTGTAATTGCAAGCACGCGATTATGATAATTAAGAGAGGACCTATACAGGTAGAATAATCTTACATGAAATGATAGTATGCTATCAGGTTTGTCTTTATCATTGATGTGTACATGTTTTATTTTTTATTACGTGTCGCTAATTCATAATGATGAAGCCCGTAGGATTCTTGCTTGAGTACCAGCATTATGATGGCTATGATATACGTGAGAGCTGGATAGTCTATAAGCATATCCTTAAATGTCCCTAGTCATGGGAGTATCGTGACTGGGCATCGATATTCCGGAGTAGACAAGTGTATAAGTTTCAAGACCACGACGAGGGGTGGTGGCCGGTCTCACAAGCCATTGGTGTTATGTCACCTAAGATAGTATGCAGGTGCTCACTGGAGGTGAGTACACTAGATGGACTCGCCCAGAACTTCTAGATGGTATATATCTATCGTCAGATGGAATTTCTCGAGTGGCATTAGTACAGGTTTGTCTTTTGACCTGAGATCGTCATTTGTCTCGTGTGAGTTCCTACTGTACTTTGATTATTACCCTACCATGGCTCAAAGAAGTCGTGCAAATAGGTTTTAGTTGGGTACAATCCCAAGCCACATGGAGGCAGTGAGCGATTGTCGGGGATTCAACTCTTCTGATATAAGAAGTCGATGTAGTGCTGTGCTCGGTTGGCTATCACCTTAAATCCGTGGCCACGGTAGATGAGATTTACTGATATGAGTTCAGTAGTTTCTCGGTTGGCGATGAGCTTGACTCCGACATGACTTATCGGGTTATTAGGGGTCTGACGTTTCCATACCCTAGACCCGGTATGTGATACTCTCAGACAAAGAGACCGGATTGTACGGAGATTGTCACATTCAGGCTCAGTAGGTACGGATGAACTTGATTGTCGACCTCCCTTTCGACAGATACCTGGGCAGCCGTTACGTACAACTAGTGTCGCTGACGTACTTGTGGTTTTTGGATTTTTCCAGTAAATCACTTCCAGCGTATTGTCGAGTCTTTAGAGTCCCACATAGAGGGTTTTTCCGGTTCAGGTGATATGATGTAGATGACGTATATTGGTACATACAGGGTGTCCGATTAATTACGTGTACAAGTTATACGGACTTTAATCGGATGGTTGATAATACTACCGGTTTAGGATTAAGCCAGATTATTAAATCATGTTTTGATTTAATAATTTATATATATATTTTTAATATGTATATTCTAGTATTATTGTTCCTTATTCATTTTCTCTCTTGGCTATTCGTATTTTTTATACGAATACGCATATATATATTTCGATACGTATACCGGGTTATATTCCTTATTTATACGGAATTTGTTCTAGAAGATGGACACTTCATTTCTTGATTTTCTTTTATAAGAAAATAAAGAATGAGGTGGAAGATGAGGTGTTAAAAAGCATGGTATAGAGGTATGTCCTTAGTTATTATATTGTATAATCATTTGGATTTACTATTGTGGCATGGTTGCAAATAATGAAGCCATTCTTTTCTATGCTTGCTAGTTTTTTCTTAACATGAAGACTGAGCCATTTTCCATGGCTTCTTATTCTTGACCTCCTCCTCCTTCTTCTAGGTAGCTCTATTGAGCTTAGAAAAGAGAGAAAAAGATAGTGAGAATATTTCTACATTCCCACTCTCCATTCGTAGCGAGTTTGGAGCGTCGGTCGCTTCACTAGGTGAAGCCGGAGCTTGGATCGGTTTCCCTCAGGTGGATCTTCTTCAGTAAGGGAGGTTGCCACTCAAGCACGATCTGGACAGCATACACGGAGCTTGTAGGGGTCTTCCATGATTGGGTGGACACGAAGGTAGTATTCCGTATCTTTACATGCTTGGTTTGCTAGTTTAGGCGTTTGGATCGATTCTAGGTTCGGGGTTCCTTCGTGTTTGCTTGAAATTTTTGTTCACGATCAGCGCCTCCGCTATGCCGCGGGCACTAGGGAACCCTACAGTGGTATCAGAGCCTTCCAAACACCTTAAACTAGCTAGTTACGACATTAGAATTCGCGTTTTTTCGGGCATCGAAAACTGTCGAAAAAACAGTCTCTAATTTTTTAGTTTTGAAATGTTTGCACACCCCGCGGGCTCACGATTTAAACCTAGAAGCCACGGGGTGGTGCATGGGCACCCCGAGGAGATCCTGGGGGGTCCGAACTGCTGGGCCCACTCCCCAAGACCACCACAAGTTGGTCTTGGTGGTGGGGACCAGAAACTGCCCCCCATGGGCAGTTTCGGGTCTACCTCACTCCCTAGCCACCTCGTAGTGGCCTTGGGTGTAGGATATCCCCCTAGGCCCCCTGACTCAAGTTTAATTTCATGCTCTAACTCCCCTCAAAGGTTCGGGCACGTTTCGTTTTTATACGGACTTCCGAATTGGCTCAAAACTTGACTTTTTTGGATGTTTAGTGCACTTGGTTTTTGATCCTTGGTAAATTTGGGATGTGCGATAATTGTGTTTTGGAATTCTATTGTTGTGACTTCGTTTGCGTTGTTAATGTTGTCTAATTTCTATATACCCAATTAGACGGGGTTACACATTTATTTCGGTTACTTGTTTTCTGTGGATATATATCTTGATTATGGCTTAGTAGGATTGTCGTGTCAGATAGCCCCTCGTACGTTACTTGTACAGTTTTGATTTATTATTTTATATTCATTTGTTCGAGACAAGCTCCAACATGTGGCTTTTGTTTCCGTATTATGTATATTCTTTTATTGAGGCTCGACCAGGATGTGGTCGATGTCTCAATTGTATATATTTCATTTCTGTACTAGGATTAACCCAGGAGAAGTGCTCGAGTAGCCGAGTTCTAGAGTGCAGAAGATGGCCATCTCATGGAGTTGAGGCCGGGCCACTTCACTCTAGAATTGGAGGGTTGCTCGCCGCACTTGTAGGGGATATAGGATTCAACCCATGGAGGGGTGCGCAAGTTACCGGATTCTAGAAAGCAGCGGGTGATCGACTCATTTCATTGAGGGCGTGTTACCCAGTTTCTTGAATTGGCAGGTGGCTTGCCGCACACTTAGGGGTCTAGGATCGATTATATACGGGCGATCCACACGATCGGGGAAAGTCGCGTTTCATTTACGGTTCAGATGAAACGCGGGGTTCCAAGTTTATCTACTATTCCATATTGTTGTCCGCATGCCTATTGTAACGACTCTAATTTTACTCTACAATTTTTTTTAAAAGTTAATGTACATAATGGAGTTTTCTAACGTGAGTACAAGTTATAAATTAAATTTGTTTAATAATAGCAAGAAACAGTTTGTAGATCATTGGTAAAATCTTGCACTGTTGTGACGTAGTCCATGTGTTCGAATCCCATCAGCCATATATTATTTTACTAATTTTTCTTTTCAGCTTTTTGGAAGCCCAAAATTCTACACATTCAATACACGTAAAATGAAAAGTCACATAAAATGTAACATGTGCAAATTAGAGTTAACACCAGCTTGGACACGTGGCAAGAATCCAGAGCCCCAAACCCAAAACATGGCCGGCGAGATCTCTTCTTTTCCCGGCGCCGACGGTTGGACCATGGCAAAAAATGCCCATGTCTTGCACTCAACACCTCTTGGACTACCCCACTACCCTAGTACTATTTTTTTCCCTGCATTTATCCCGAGAGTTTAAATTCACCCTTTAATCCTATTTTTAATGCATTTTTAATTCTCTCTTCAATCCCAAACCCTAATTTTACCTTATAAATACAACCCCATACCCTAGCCCTCTTCATTCTGAAATCTCTTGTCAAAAATTCTCAAAATTTCTAAGTCAAAGAAGAGTACAAGTGGAGTTAGCCCTAGTTCCATTTCCGGCGAGAATTCAAGGCACTTCCGGCGACCCCGCGACTCCACGAAGCTACCAATTTCTTTCTATACCTCTCCTCTAATCTTATATCAGGTAAGTTCCATCTCTCTTCTCCACTTCCTATATTAAAATGATCTCTTTTCAAAACATGTCGGTAAATGGAGTTATACCGGATTTTGTTTCTAAAACTTTGAAAACTACAATTTTCTTCTTAAGAATCGCTCAGCCATATCACTATACTTTGCTTGTTAATCATTAACTAATGTTTTGAAATAAGTTTCACCTTAAAACTCTATGTAGAACAACTTTATTTAAGCTTTTACAGTTAAATACTATGAAATTTACATACGATATCCTTTAATACTTTTGATTAGCAGACCTTTAGAAAACCTCACGAGGTAATGACCTACCTCTCACATACACACATCTTGACATAGCACGATTCTCTTGAAACCAATATCTTATGGCAAAATACGACTTTTCAATAAAATACCTCGAACTATAAAAACTCGTTTTCTTGTAAATAGTATTATTTAAATTCCTTGCGATTATGCCTCTACAACCCATTTTGGGGAACCCGGTTGGGATGGTGTGGATTATCGCAGATCCTCGGGACTAGTAGAGCGAGATGCAGACCTCCTCACGGAGCATACAGTCTCAACGGAATTTTAATACATTTTTTAAGAAAAACGAGAATTTCTATTTAATAATAAAAAAATTAATTTTTAATAATTATATAAATATTATCAAACCATCTATTTTTAATATATAATAAAATTCCATGTTTTCTAGAATATAAAAGAATTACAAGTTTCATGAAAATACCATCAAGAATTAATACAAGTCAAACTTTACATTAAAATACCTTGGACTATTCAAGTTATATATATATATATATATATATATATATATATATATATATTCACTAGCATACCTCATTCTATAAAATTTACATCCATGAAAACCCTATATAACATAAATAAATACTTGAAGTTTATTTTGAAAGTATGAAAAAAATATATTTTCATAAACCCCTCAAGTTATATTAAATTATATTAAGGACCCTAATAAATATAGGTTTAAGTGGGACTAATTCTTTTGAGTCTCAGGAAGCCGGAGAAAGTGGGTGCTTGCCTATTTAAGGTAGAAAACTAAAACGGGGTTATCAATGGTAATTGTCTTGGAAAAAAACACAGATCCTGCCGTCCATGTGCATCAGTTACTGATAACACCAAAACCTAATTCAAGATCCAAATCTGTTTAAGTGTCTGACTCAATCTGAGTCTCAGTCTAATCTGAATATAATCCAAATAAGGATCCAATCATAACTCCAATCCAATATGAATCCAATATACACTTGAACCAGAACATGAATACCGAACAATACGAACATGCAACATGACTTGACCTGACCGAACCATGGCTATATCTTGAACCTGACTACATGACTATTCGTTTACATCCTGATCTGTTTATATCCTGATCCGTTTACATGAACAATTTATACCATGGTCTCAGCAATTCTGATAATTACAAATCAATACAATCAATACAATATACATTACGGGGTTTTAACGGGGTAGGCTGGTACAGAATGTGTTTAAAGTGGCACGATGATAGACACTAAAAGACACCTACATGAACATCTGTGTTGTTGTCCCGCGGGTTTTGACGGGGCCTTGTACTTTCCATTTCCCATAGTCCACGGGATAGTTGGACTCTTCTCGTATACACTAATACATTTTGTACTAAGCTACAAACAACTACGTTAGCATAACAAACATATAATTTACTTGTTTGATTCTCTGTCTATTCCATTATATCTTTTGGGACTTACCGAGCGCTAGTTCGCTGACGACATTCCTTTCTCTTCTATCTTTGTAATGTTGTCAGGAGGACCCGAATCTCAGGAGATCGAGCCCAGCTATGACGATTTGGAGCAGTTTACAGAGTAGGCAGACTTTTAGGCTCACTTTTACTATTTTCTTTTCAGTTCATATGCCATTGTTTAGGCATCGCTTTTTCTATCACTGTACTTTACTTTTCAGTTGTATGTAAAGAATGAAAATAAATAAAAAGTTGTTTCGTTACATCTCTTGTTATTCTTGTGTTATTCATTTATATTGCTTATTTACGCTTAACGTGTTTATTGCTAAGTAAATACATCGCGGCCCGCCACGTCTCCTTCCCCGTATACTGGGAAGCTGGGCGTGACGGGTTTTGTTGGCGGCCCATGCAGGTTAGTTCTGAATGAAGTCTTACCATGCAGAGTCAGTTCTGCATGGAAACCTAAATAATATATCACAAATATTATAATAATCAACAACTATACATTCTTTACATTTCAATTCCTTGAATCTATCCTAACCTTACTTTTTTCTTTCAAGGTTATGGATTCCCCGAACAACATGATCACCAACGTGAATGGAAACACTCCACCTTCTCTACCACCACCACCTACCGTAGCAGCTCCTATCAACGAGGAGACGGTATTACTTGATGCAATCAAGAGCCACTTGGAGAGACAGCAGCAGCAGACTGCTATCCTACTGCACCATCCAGAATCTGAGGCACCCGGAGTGAAGCAATTCCGGTCATTGCACCCTAAGAACTTTTCTGTGAAAGAGATCCCCTTAGAAGAAAAAGAATGGGCTCAGTCTATTGAAGATGATCTGGTAGCAACACAAGTGCCAGAGATCGCTTGGGTGAGAGTTGCGAAGCTGCAACTCACTTTTAACGCCAGAGTCTGGTGGAAGGCTGAAGAAAGCCGACTTGTTCAGCCGATTGAATAGAAGACATTTCGCGACATGTTCGACGCGAAATACTTTCCCGAGACTGCCCGTTTTGACATGGAGCTACAATTTATCCACCTGCAACAAGACTCTATGTGGGGCAAATCTTTAGATGAGTATGATGCTGAGTTCAGCATGCTTAGCAAGTAAGATATGTCTCAAATATTCAATTTCCTAATATCACATATTACACTGCTAACACAAGACCGTAACAGGTTTGCGACACATCTCATACCGACGATGAGATCTCAGTATGACGATTTCAGCAAGGGTTGGACCCGGAGATCCAAGCTGCATTAGCTACACGGGATTTCCCAACCCACGATCTTACGCTGAAGGTTGCCCGAAGATATGAGGTAGTTGCCGTCACTCCCCGCTTCCTAGTATACGGGCAGAGGACGCGACGAGGCCGCTATGTATTTGCTCTGAAGTAAACACGCTAAGCGTATCTAAGCAATATAAGTAAATTCACAAGAGACAGTGACAATAGATATAATTGAACAGCAACTTTATTTATTAACATTCTTTTTACAATACATCTTAAAAGTAAATAAATAGAATGGAAAGCAATGCCTAAACAGTGGCATAACAGAAATGGAAAATACAGAATATAAATGTGTACAAGTAACTAGAGCTCCGGGTCAAAGGCTAGCTGATCTAAGTCCTCGAAGGTGGGCTCGATCTCCTGAAAGTCCGAATCACCCGACGACATTCCAAAGAAAAGAAAGAGAATGTCGTCGGCAAACAAATCGCTCGGTAAGTCCCGTAAATAGACAAGAATGGATTAGACAAAATAGTGAGTATATTGTTATAATGTTGCATTTAGTGTTAACGCTGTTGTTTGTAGCTTGATACAGAAGAATATCAGTGTATACGAGAGGAGTCCCACTATTCCGGAGACTAAGGTATACGGAGCACAAGGAACCGTTCAGCCACGGTACAACGGGAATGGATATTCAGGTTAGGTGTATTATGGTTATAGTCTCGTGGCATTTCTAACACCCTCCATACCAATCTACCCCTTATAAACCCTGCGATATCTTGATTGTATTGTTTGAATTGTATATTGTATATAAATGGATGACTTGCCGAAACCATGATATCAGTAATGAAATGGATATAATGGATGAACATGTAGATGGAATATATCCATGGTTCGCTAAGTCAGTATAGATTGATTAGATTGAATAGATGGATTCATAGATCCATGTTGTATTGAAGTTTGATACTTGAATCATATTCAAGTCAAATTTATTATATCGAGATTCAGTCTGAGTCAGACAGCTAGAAAAGAAATTGAATCCTGAATTATGTTTTGGTGCTATCGGTAACTGCTGCACATGGACGACAGGATTTGTGTCTTTTTCAAAGACAATTACCGTGTTGATAACACCGCTTGTTAAGTTGTCTACCTTAAATAGGCAATCACCCATATCTTCGGCTCCCTGAGGCTCAAGAGACTGGTCCCGCTTAAACCTATATTTACTAGGGTCCTTATTGTAATTTAGTATAACTTGAGGTGGTTTTATGTAAAAATAATTTTGTATAATTTTCAAAATACATCTCAAGTATTTTATTATCGTCTTTAGAGTTTTCATTGATGTATATTTTATCAATGTGATATTTCTAATGAATAAAACCTAATTTCATAATATATGGTATTTATTTGTAATATTGGAATTGTATTGTATTTTCTTGTAAATGAGATGTTTTTCTTGAATTTTGGAAATGTGGAATATTATAAATATTAAAAATAGATATTTTGATATTAATTACATACATATATATATATATATATTTAAAATATAAGTTTTATTTATAATAGAAATCACATTTTCTAGAGAAAATTGTATTTTAAATCTTTCGAGATCGTATGCTCCTTGCGGAGGTCTGCATCTCATTCTATTAGGTCTGAGGATGAGCGATAATCCGCACCATACCGAACGGGTTCCCCAAAATGGGTTGTAGAAGCACAATCGCAAAAATTTGTTAAAATACATTTCTTGTAGAAAAAAGGTTTTATAAGTTAAATGTAATTATATGTAAAGTCGTATTTTCCCAAATCTATATTCCCAAATTTCATCGTGATATGGTAGATATGAGTGTTGTGAGGAGGTAGGTCATTACCTCATGAGTTATCTAAAGGTATAAAGGTATTATAGAGTTTATGTCGGAAACTAAAGTTTGTGGTATTTTAATATAAATTTGCGATAAAAAATGCATATAACAATCTTTTGTGATGAAACTTGTTAAAGATGTTTAATGAACAATATGTGATGATATATAAGTATCTTGATTAAGAAAAATTGTAGTTTTTAAAGAAAACCGAATCGGAAGTTGGACTAACTCCGCTTCCGTCGAGTTTTAGTTTTGAAAGTTTTTAGAATAGAGAAAAGAGGAAGAAGTAGGGACTTAATGGATGATTAGCTAGAGGAGAGAAGAGGAAGAGGTGGGAGTTGCCGGTGCGTCGTTTCGTCTTCGGAAACTCCTTGAGTTGTCGCCGGAAGTCCGTCGGAGCTTCGCCCTTTGCTAACTCCCCTTGCACACAAATGGATCTTGGAATTTTCTTGAGAGTTTGGACAGGGATTTGTGAGTGAGGAGGGGTGATTTTAGGGTGGTATTTATAGGAAAAAATTAGGGTTTAGGGTAGTGAAAGGGTGTATTAAAAATTTATATTAAAATGGATTAAATGTGTGTTTAATTGTGTTCTGTAAATGTGCAGGAAAAAAAATAATACTGGAGTTATGTGGAGAGTCCAAGAGTCGCCAGAGTTAAAGAAAATTTAGGTTTGCTCCGAGTCAGACCGACAGCGCCGGCCCGAGTCGTCGTCTCGCCGGCCCGAGTCGCGAGTTGGGGTCTCGTTTTGGGGACACGTGTCGGGGTCGGTTGGTCTACTGCAGTACACTCGTTTGTTTTATGCGTGACTCTTCAGTTTACGTATTGTGCTCGTGTAGACTCTTGGGCTTCTAAATGATTAAAAGAATTTTAAATAAAAATATTGTGGCTTATGGGATTTGAACGTTGGTGCTTTGGTTCAGCAGTGCAAGGTCTTACCAATGTGTTACAAGCTCCTTATTGCTGTTCAAAAGTAAATCAAATTCTTATAGTACTTACAGGAATTGTAAATACCCCAAGTATACATTAACTTTAAATGAATTTTATGTACACTAAAATTGGAGTTGTTACAGTCTACCCTCCTTACAAAAATTTCGTCCTCGAAATTTACAATTTATTTAAGGACTAGTTTACAAATAGGGGAGGGTATCTTGCATGCATCTCGTCTTCTCTTTCCCATGTCGATTCTCCTGGAGTGTCTTTTCTCCACATCACTTGAACCAAGTTGACTTCCTTGTTCTGAAGTGACTTCACTTTTCGGTCCAGGATCTTAACAGGTTGTTGCTCACAAGATAAGTCGGGTTGTACAGTGAGCTCGGAATGATCGAGAATATGGCCGGGGTCACTCACATACCTTATGAGTTGTGATATGTGGAACACATTATGCACTCCTTCCATTGAAGGTGGAAGTGCCAAGCGATAAGCCACTTCACCGACTCGATCGAGTATGTCGAACGGTCCAATGTACCTTGGACTTAGCTTACCCCGTCTTCCAAATAGAATCACTCCGCGGTTCGGAGATATCTTCAAAAATACGTGATCTCCCAGCTAGAACTCCAAATGACGGCGCTTTGCATCAGCCCATTGCTTATGTCGATCTTGGGCTATGTGCATTCTTTCCCTGATAGTATGAACAACATCAACAGTTGCTACTATCATCTCAGGTCCAAGAAGTTCCCTATCACCGATGTCGTCCCAACTTAATGGCGATCGACACTTCCTTCCATAAAGTGCTGCAAAAGGTGACATTCCTATACTTGCTTGGTAGCTGTTGTTGTAGGAAAACTCCATAAGATTCAGGTGATCTTCCCATGATCCTCCGAAGTCTAACATACATGCTCTGAGCATATCCTCCAAGATCTGAATAGTTCGCTCAGAATGACCATCGGTTTGTGGATGTTAAGCCGTGCTGAAGTTCAGACTTGTTCCTAACCTTGCTTGCAGACTCTGCCAAAATTTTGATCGGAACCTGGTGTCACGATCGGAGACAATGCAGACCGGTACTCCATGAAGTCTCACGATTTCCTGTATGAGTTCATGGGTATCAGAGATAGTACATTTATGAAGAGTTTAAATCTTACTTAGATTCTTACCTCCATGTACTTCTTTGCTGCGAGGAAGTTCAGTCACAAAATCCATTGTGATGTGTTGCCACTTCCATTCTGGGATTGGTAACGGTTGATGTAATCCATCTGTCCTGTGATGTTCAGCCTTTACTTGCTGGCACACCAAGCATTTAGTGATGCTTCTGGCTACTTCATGCTTCATTCCATGCCACCAGTAATTTTGACGTAGATCTTTGTACATCTTTGTACCTCCAGGGTATACTGAGTAGGGAGAGCTGTGAGTTTCTTTCATTAACTCTTCCTGAACAGAACCTTTTGGTACACATAATCTGATGCCGTATCTCAAAGATCCGTCTTCATGGATGATGAAGTCTATTCTAAGTCCATTCTCCACTTGTTCTCTGATCTTTTGCAACTTAGCATCACTTGCTTGAGCTACTTTAATCTGATTGACAATGGTAGATTGAACTTGTAAGTTCATCAAACTCGAAGCGTTACCTGGCATGACTACTTCAATCTCCATCTGATGCAAGTCTTGTTGAAGCTTCTACTGAGCGGTGAGATTCATTGCTAATGGTTGGCGACTAAGGGCATCAGGTACCACATTCACCTTCCTTGGGTAATATTGCAGGTTGATGTCGAAATCCGCCATGAGTTCTAACCATCGTCTCTGCCACATATTGAGCTCCTTCTGAGTAAACACATATTTCAGACTCTTGTGATCTGTGTATATGTTCACTCGTTCACCAAGAAGATAATGGCGCCAAATCTTAAGAGCAAAGATAATGGCCGCCAAATCCAAATCATGCGTCGGATAATTGCGCTCATGAATCTTTAGCTGTCTTGAAGCATAAGCCACAACCTTTCCGTGCTGATGTAGAACACATCCTAATCCCATACCGGATGCATCGCAATGCACTTCGAAACCTCCAAATTGGTCCGGTATAACGAGAATAGGCGCTGATGTCAACCTTGACTTGAGTTCTACGAAAGCTTGCTCGCATGCTTCTGACCATACAAAGTCTTCATCCTTACGTGTGAGCTTGGTCAGGGGTGTTTCTATCTTCGAAAATCCTTCAATGAACCTTCTGTAATATGCAGATAGACCCAACAAACTTCGAATGTCCTTCATTGACTTTGGTGTCGGCCATTCGCTTACTACTGAAACTTTCGCTGGATCCACAGAGATTCCTTCGTCTGATACAATATATCCGAGGAAACCAACTTGATTTAACCAAAACTCGCATTTATTGTACTTGGCATAAAGTTGATGTTGTCATAGAGTTTCCAGGATAATTCGTAGGTGCTCGGCATGTTCTTTCCGACTCTCAGAATACACCAGGATGTCATCGATGAAGATGAAAACGAACCTGTCTAGATACTCCCAGAAAACTTGATTCATTAGGTTCATGAATATTGCTGGTGCGTTGGTCACTCAAAATGGCATCACAAGAAATTCATAATAACCATAGTGAGTTCTGAATGCTGTTTTGTGGATGTCAGATTCCTTGACCTTCACCTGATGATAACCTGAACGAAGATCTAGCTTAGAGAAAACACAAGATCCACTTAACTGATCGAATAAATCGTCGATGCGCGGAAGTGGATACTTGTTCTTTATCGTTACTTCGTTCTGTTAGTTATATGTATGCCCTAGAGGCCATTACTATACATAGGATGTATATTGTAGTGGATGCTTGGACATATATAGGGAGGACTTTCTTGCTCGACATGATAGTATGCTATCTGGTTGATCTTTACCTTAACGTGTACACTGATTGTCTTTCTGTTACATGTTGGTAAAGCCCCTAGGATGTGTACTTGACTACCTGGACTATGATGCGGATCATACTAGTGGGGACATGGTAGTCCATAAGTACATCCTTCAAAGTCCCTAGTCGTGGGTATATCGAGACGGGGCATCGATATACCAGAGTAGACTAGCGTATACCTTCTCGACCCATACAGATGGGCGATGGATGATCCCATATCCATTGGTGTTTGACATCAGAGATGATATACGGATGCTCAGTGGAGACTGGGTACACTGGACGGACTCGCCAAGAACTCCCAGATGGTATTATACCTTACGTCAGATGGCAGTTCTCTGGTGACACTGGTACAGAGTAGTCTGTTGACCCGAGATCGTCATAGAGTCTTGTATGGTTCCCACTGTGCTTTGATTTCCATCTTACCACGTCCAAGAGGGCGTGAAAAACGGTGGTTTTTGGGTACAATCCCGAGTCACATGGAGGCAATGAGCGATAGGAGGGGATTCGTCTCTCCCGGTATAGGGGGTTGATGTTGCGCTGTGTTCGATTGGCTATAACCGGAAATCCCTGGCCAGGGTTGCTGAGATTTACTGGTAAGAGTTACCAGTAGTTTCTCGAACTGTTATAGACCTCATATCGACACGACTTATCGAGCTACTGGGGTCTGACGTTTACTACCCCTAGGCAAGATATGCGACATATCAGACGACGAGACCGGACTGTACGGTAAGTGTTACTGGTTGGATTCACAGGAGTATGAGCGGGCTTGCTCGTCGATCTTCTGATCGCTCAATACCCGGGTGACCGTTACGTTTAGCAGACCGCTTGCGGCTTGTGGGTGTTTGATATGATCATCACCTGCTGCCGGCGTATTGACGAGTCTTTAGAGTCCTACACAGAGGTCTCCTGGCTCAAGCGAAACGAAATAGGAGCGCATATGAGATATGTGCGGGACCGAGAATAATGCGTGTATGTGATACCGTATTTCATTCTCGCGATGAATGTATCGAATGGTTGTATGCGATATAACCTAGTTATCGAATCAAGGATTGATTCGATAAGCCGATACATTGAATATTAGTCGGTTATATGCGATATGACCGGATCGTTAAATCAAGTGTTGATTTAATGATTTAATGCATAACTATATATTTGATATATTACTTTGCATTAACTAGTATTGGTTCACTTTAAATGGTTTTTCTCACTTGTTTGTGCACATTGTATATGTGATATATTTTTGTGCACAAGTTTGTACCATGTTTGATAATACATGCATGTTTGGGTGTATGTTTAGATTAAACCATGGTTATGTAATGGTTAGGGTTTTGATTTTATTTATTTATTCATTTATCTATTCTTTTTGGTTAAAAGATAAAAGGAAAGAAAACAAAATGGTTGCTTTCAAACTTGAAGCTTGTTGAAGCTTCATGAAGATTTGACTAAGTGACCATTTTGTCTTCATCTCCTTACCCTAACCATTCCCACTAACCATAGTTTATTCTCTACACCTAATCATGGTTTGTATATGATAAGTATTCATATTCTTTTCTTTTTGGAATAACACTTATCATATTCATTTATCATCTTCTTCTTCTTCTTCATATTTACAAAGAAGAAAAGCTTGCACCATCAATGGTGATTTGATGAAAAGAGTGAGAAATCCAATTCTAAAGTGAACCCACTTCCTATTTCTTCATCCTCTACCTCTTTCCAAGTAGTATAGGGTGTTTTCTTCACAAGTTTCTTGACTTGGTGAAGTTGGAGCTTGATCTAGTGTTGCCTCGACGTAGATCATCTTCGGCATCGAAGCCGACGACCAAGCTCGCCCATTTCTCCGATGAAACCGACGCTAGAGCCCGGGATTCTATTTGGACAGCGAGGAGACTTCATCATGGAGCTATGGAGGTGGAGGACCGGATCTACAAAGGTTGTATTTCCGTTCTTTTAGTTAAGTTGTTAACTAGTTTCTTTGTTTCGCCTAAATTCTAGTTAACGATCAGTATTAGGGTTTCTCGGCACTTGAAATTTTTTGAAATTGGCATGGTTGATGCCTTGTGAGACCTAATTATCGTGCCTAGGAACCCTACAGTGGTATCAGAGCCTAGCTAGAGTCTTAGGCGATGCGTAGACGAAGTTTGAAACCCGATCGACTCGAAACCCTAACCCGATAATGCTTTCTGGACATTTTTCAAAAACTGGGTTTTTTCCAGATTAAAAATGCTTAAAAAATTCAGCAGGGAATTATAAGAATTACGGTGCAAAATTGGACAAATGATGCCTCCAAATTGCGGCGGAACCGCGGCAGAAGCCTAGCTTCTGCGGCGGTTCCGCGGCAACATGATGACGTCACCTTCCCAGGTTTGCACAGTAATTCCTCCTTTATGATGCTGAGTTTTCTGGGAATTTTTAATTTCACTCAAGAGTTGAGTTTTCTGGGGTGTTTTGGGAGTTCGCTGATTCGATCGGATTATCAAGTTTTGTCTATGTGTCTTTTCGGGTAATTATTGAATATGTTAAAAAGTTCGACCGGATATATATACCCACTTTTTCCCCTGCCGGAAAATTTCCAAGTGTTGGATTTTTCCGTGGTTTAAGGACGTTCTGAGTAGTGCAAGTAACGCGATGGTCCCTCTAGAAGACAACAAACCTTAACTCGATTACGTGACCGTCTTGAATTGCCCTTTGAACCTTAGGGTTTGGGGCAGTACGGCGTGCCACATGTGAGGCGTTGGCTTGACCCTTCTACGGCTGGACCGTTGGTACTGAGGCATGAAGTGAATGTCTTTGAACTTATTTCATTCGGTTGATCGGGAAAACTTGGGTGTTCGATTGTTCGATCGGAAAGTTTAACATTTTCTATTTATCCGGAATGTGATACAATAATTGGAATTCATAAGTAGTTATGAGATAACTGAATGAATGTTATAAACATAGAACTTTAGTCTCACTTGATCGGTTGCCACGGAATTTTGATGTGATCAAAAGTCCGTCGCAATCACGTAGCGTACGCGGATACTCGCCGGATAAACTTATTAGACAGCTACATCCCTTAATCCCGACCAAGTGACTGTAGGAGAACCCCGTCGCCGAAAGCATCCGTTCGGCTGCTTGCGGTAGCGGTGTTCCGCCTTGGTGCACTTCGTCGACGGTATCGGGGGTGCGGCCGTCTACTGAAGTTTGCGACGAGCATTCGATCAGGATGTCGGGAATCTTGTTGAATTGCCCGACTTTATATTGAAAAGTGTTTTCAATAATGAGACTAAAATGCGAGGTTTATAATTGTTAGGCATGCGATGTCTAAGGAATTCATTTGATTAGGCATGCCATGTCTAAAGAGGTTGCGGATTCCAACTGTTGTAGTTTTACACTTTCTTTTCTGTGACCGTAAGTGTAATATGTGATATCGTCGGTTTCGTTGCTATATGTCAACGATAATTGGGATGCGCATATTTACTTACGTTGATGACATGTGATGTTATGTGTTGCTGGATATGTTATATTGGATCGTCGTGTTTGAATAGCCAGGGGTTTTTATGTGAGATGAGTGTTTTTCATTTTCATTCATGTAAAAAACTTGTATGCAATATTCTTTTATTGGGTCACTTCCAGGTTGCGGAAGTTGTCACCCTTTGTATATTATTTACTTTTCCGCACTAGGATAGACCAAAGGAGGGGAGCACAAGTAACCGGGTTCTGGGGTCCAGTGGGAGACCAACTCGAGGAGTCGAGTCCGGGTCTCCTAACTCTAGAATTGGTAGGGTTGCTTGCCGCTCTCGTAGGGGTCTATGGGTGTGGGTTTAGCTATTCATCGCGACCGTGGAATCCGTGTTTTATACTGGCTCATATTAAAAACACGGACATCCTAGCATATCCAATATTTCATATGATTCTTCTGCTGCGATATCTGTGATGTGATCATGTGATATGTTGTGTGATAGATACTGTATATAGTATATATAATATATTATATAGGCGTTACTTATGTTTTACACCCGCGCTAGCCCTGCCTCGCTCTGTCGTTAGTTACCTAACCTAACGGTGCACGAGGGGACATCGAGGCGAATGCGGATGGCATAAGTGTACGTCGTATTTATCTGTGATGTTTATGTAACTTAAATGATGGGACTTTATTAATGAGATTAATGAAATAAAAGAAACCTAAGATGTTGTAGAATTGAATTTCAAAAATAAAACAGGTAGCTACAGTTCTTGCTTTGCACAGCGATATATATGATATATCCTGCACCTTATTCGATGAGGAAAGGACCGAGATCCCTTCACCGGGAGTGACTCCTTTAGCAATAACCGGCAGATGCTACACACTCGGTTTGTCTTTTGATTGCTTTTAAGAGTTTTTTCTTTGCACGGTGATATATATGATATATCCCGCACCTCATTCGACGAGGAAAGGGCCGACGATCCCTTCACCGGGAGTGACCCCTTTAGCAAAACTAGAAAAGCCTCAGAAACACTCCATTTTAAAATCATTTGATTCTACAACGATATAAAGTTCATTACGCAAAAGGTTTTCTTAAAAACCTGATGTAGCCCTCCGTCATTTCAGATAAGTCCTAGTTAGTATTCGTGCTGCGTTTGTTGACTCAGTCAAGGCGTAGTGTGCAGTAGCTGATTAGTGCTTATCTGCAAAGCAGATGATGCGATTGGATTAGGGTAGTCGTGCGGCCTTGTTGACTCAGTCAAGGGTCGTGCGGGTGGGTTTAATTCAATCGAGAAATGACGGGTTAAACTTTACTTGTGGTCTATGATTTGTTGACTCAGTCAAGGTCATAGATCGCTTGGGGCAAAATATTATCGGGAATTTCAAGTGTTGAAATTTGCAATGAGATTGCATACCTTCTATGAGATAGTTGGATCCCGATACCCGCTGCGAGTAAGAGTTACTCCTGGGAGAGTTTTACACATTACAATTAGCCGATCAAGTAGGTGTCTAGAAAGGTGTCAACGAGGTTACGCCTCTGGGAAAACGAGGTTTACTGTAATTAGGTTAGTGAGAAAGCACGGGGGACCTCCCTCAAAGTACCGACACTGGCCTGGCTGAAAGATTAGCGAACTTGTAGTGTGTAATTAATCCCGGCTAGTCTTTCCTTTTAGGGTTTGAAGGAAGATTTGATAAAAACAGTGGGAGCCATCCTGATTAGATAAAATAATAACCAATCTATTCTTGCAAGAGCGCACGCAGAGTGTTTTCTTCTCTCTCTCTCCAGGTAGCGACCATATCACGCCTTAATCAAGATAATAATACGGATGTATTGACCGAACCCGCTTGTTATACTGAGCTGGAGAACATTGGTCCCGCTCCAACTTATAATTGTTATAAGACAGAGCAGGAAATAGGGGATTACCAGAATTCCCGTGCCACCCAAACGAAGAGAGTGCATGCTGATGCATCATCTTCGGGTGTGTTCTTTATACAGAACTGTTTCTCTATTCTCTACGTCCTGGGTATTCGATACCGGATCAGGATTCCAGATATGTAATATGTTACATAGGGCTACAGAAAGGTAAAGAACTGAGAACGGGTGATAAGTTTCATGAGGCAGAAAACGGGGCAAGTGTTGCAGCCAAGTCTGTTGGTCACTGTCACCCTGTAATACCAATACATTGATTCTGAACGAATGTTATTAGATACCGAATCTGATATGAAAAATCATATCTGTCTCTTTATTAGTAAAGAAACGATAAAATTTTGTATTGTCGGATAATGTTTTGAACATTTCCTATATCAAAAGTTGATCGGTTCAGGCACGTTATCTAAAAGCATTGATGTTCTAAATCAAACTACAGTTCTTAGTATACGGAACACACAAAAGAGGAAGAGTTCATAAATGAACGAATCCTTCTTGAGGCATTGTAGACTAGGTCATATCGATGCGACCCGACTAGCTAAGTTGCACAAAGATGCATATTTAAATCTGTTTGAATTTACATCTTGTGAAACTTTCCAGTCATGTCACAGAGATAAGATGACCATAGCTCTGTTTAATGGAAACAGAGAAAGAGTTAGTAAACTCTTGGGATGATACATGTTGATGTATGTAGCTCCCCTGTCTACACTTGCCAAGTCCGGTTCTTTATACTTCATTACATTCTCTGATGATCTTTCGAGATTCAGACCTATGTTCCTGTTGAAACACAAGTCCGAACCTTTTGAGATATTCACAGAATATAAGTTAGAAGTAGAGAACCAAAATACGGGTATAAGTATTATGTCCTATGATGAGATCAAGGAGGAGAATGCTTGAGCACGGAATTCTTGAACTTTTCTAAAGGAGAATGAGATTCTCTCTCAGCATTACTCCTCCGTATACACCATGGAACGTTGGTATATCGGGGCGGAGCAATCACACCCTATATGATAAGGTGTGCTCTTTGATGAGTACTACTGAGTTACCTGTTTCCTTTTGGGGAGTTATGCGCTTGAGAAGCTGCATACCTATTGAATAGGGTTTGAATCAGATCACTGCCTACCACTCCATATGAGATATAGAATGGGAAGAGCCCATGTCTTAAGCTAGTTAAGATTTGGGGTTGTCCGGCCTATGTCTAAAAGCAAAATCGGGACAAACTCGAGGAAAGATCTGTTATGTACAACTAGAAAGGTTCCAGCTATACAAACAACAGCAGATGATTTGGTAGAACCAAAGGATTCAGTAGATTCCAACGAACCTCAGCCTCTCCGCCGATCTAGTAGGGTTCCTCACCCACCTGAGAGATACTTCGGTTTCTCGCTGACAGTGGGAGCGAGGATTGCATCATGAGATGATGACCCAACTAGTTTTGAGCTGGCCATCAGGAGTGAGACTCTGTAAGAATGGCTGGATGCTTAGTGATCTGAGATGGAATCCATGTACACCAACAAAGTATGGACTTTGGTAGCTATATCTGAAGGGTTAAATCCCCATCAGGAGCAAGTATATCTTGAGAAGATTACTTGGTGTAGATGGAAAAGTTGAGACTTTCAAAGCTAGACTTGTTAAAGCTTTTCGTCATCGACCAGGCTTGGATAATGATGAAACCTTTTCAAGTGGCTATGCTTAAGTCCATCCAGATCCTACTTGCCACGGCTACATACCATGACTACGATATCTGGCGGTTGGGTGCCATGACTGCTTTTCTAAATGATGTTTTAGAAGAGAACGTCTGTAAGTACACAGCCAGAGGGCTTCGTAGACAGTGGGAGCAGCGGAAACGTGTACAAGATGATTTATGTGATAAAGCAGGCATCGCGGAGTTGGAACATCTGTTTTGATGGATTAGTCAAAGAGTTTGATATCATCAAAATGGTAGATGAACCTTGTATATACAAAAAGGTAGTAGGGAGTATGGTGATGATCTTCGTAGAGTACGTGGATGACATACTCTTGATAGGGAAGCAGTTTCCTATGCTACGCTCGGTCAATCTCCGCTTATCACAATGATTCTCCATAAAGGATCAAAGTGATGCCTCCTAAATCCTGGGTTTTGGATCTATAAGATAGATCTAATTGGATGTTAGGATTCTCACTAGTTGTAGTGAGATGGTATCAATTGATTCTGGGGAGAATCACTGGAAAGGTTCCAGAGTGATAAGGACGACTGAATGTCAGTCACAGGCATTGTCTTTACCCTCAGTAAAGGGACGGTATGTTGGAAGAGTTCCAAGCTAGATACCGTGGCATACTAGACGATAAAGGCTGGATACATCGCTACTTAAGATGCTACCAAAGAGGCAGTCTGGGTGAATATTAGTTCATGAGATGAACTTTGTTCCTCCCATTGTGTGACAATGGAGTTGTGGCTTATGCTAACGAACGCCGGTCCCATCAGTGATCCAGACATATTCTAAGGCAATGTCACCTGATCATGGAGATGGTTGATCTCCAGGGTGATCAAGGTTAGGAGAGTAGACTCAGAGGACAACACGGCGGATCCACTCACAAAGGCCTTTTCCCAGAGAGAGACTTTTATGGGATGGTTGAGTATGAGATACTACAACCACTGCTACAAGATGGCCCTAGTGCAAGTGGGAGATTGTTAGTTATATGTATGCCCTAGAGGCCATTACTATACATATGATGTATATTGTAGTGGATGCTTGGACATATATAGGGAGGACTTTCTTGCTCGACATGATAGTATGCTATCTGGTTGATCTTTACCTTAACGTGTACACTGATTGTCTCTCTGTTACATGTTGGTAAAGCCCCTAGGATGTGTACTTGACCACCTGGACTATGATGCGGATCATACTAGTGGGGACATGGTAGTCCATAAGTACATCCTTCAAAGTCCCTAGTCGTGGGTATATCGAGACGGGGCATCGATATACCAGAGTAGACTAGCGTATACCTTCTCGACCCATACAGATGGACGATGGATGATCCCATATCCATTGGTGTTTGACATCAGAGATGATATACGGGTGCTCAGTGGAGACTGGGTACACTGGACGGACTCGCCGAGAACTCCCAGATGGTATTATACCTTACGTCAGATGGCAGTTCTCTGGTGACACTGGTACAGAGTAGTCTGTTGACCCGAGATCGTCATTGAGTCTTATGTGGTTCCCACTGTGCTTTGATTTCCATCTTACCACGTCCAAGAAGGCGTGCAAAACGGTGGTTTTTGGGTACAGTCCCGAGTCACATGGAGGCAATGAGCGATAGGAGGGGATTCGTCTCTCCCGGTATAGGGGGTTGATGTTGCGCTGTGTTCGATTGGCTATAACCGGAAATCCCTGGCCAGGGTTGCTGAGATTTACTGGTAAGAGTTACCAGTAGTTTCTCGAACTGTTATAGACCTCATATCGACACGACTTATCGAGCTACTGGGGTCTGACGTTTACCACCCCTAGGCAAGATATGCGACATATCAGACGACGAGACCGGACTGTACGGTAAGTGTTACTGGTTGGATTCACAGGAGTATGAGCGGGCTTGCTCGTCGATCTTCTGATCGCTCAATACCCGGGTGGCCGTTACGTTTAGCAGACCGCTTGCGGCTTGTGGGTGTTTGATATGATCATCACCTGCTGCCGGCGTATTGACGAGTCTTTAGAGTCCTACACAGAGGTCTCCTGGCTCAAGCGAAACGAAATAGGAGCGCATATGAGATATGTGCGGGACCGAGAATAATGCGTGTATGTGATACCGTATTTCATTCTCGCGATGAATGTATCGAATGTTTGTATGCGATATAACCTAGTTATCGAATCAAGGATTGATTCGATAAGCCGATACATTGAATATTAGTCGGTTATATGCGATATGACCGGATCGTTAAATCAAGTGTTGATTTAATGATTTAATGCATAATTATATATTTGATATATTACTTTGCATTAACTAGTATTGGTTCACTTTAAATGGTTTTTCTCACTTGTTTGTGCACATTGTATGTGTGATATATTTTTGTGCACAAGTTTGTACCATGTTTGATAATACATGCATGTTTGGGTGTATGTTTAGATTAAACCATGGTTATGTAATGGTTAGGGTTTTGTTTTTATTTATTTATTCATTTATCTATTCTTTTTGGTTAAAAGATAAAAGGAAAGAAAACAAAATGGTTGCTTTCAAACTTGAAGCTTGTTGAAGCTTCATGAAGATTTGACTAAGTGACCATTTTGTCTTCATCTCCTTACCCTAACCATTCCCACTAACCATAGTTTATTCTCTACACCTAATCATGGTTTGTATATGATAAGTATTCATATTCTTTTCTTTTTGGAGTAACACTTATCATATTCATTTATCATCTTCTTCTTCTTCTTCATATTTACAAAGAAGAAAAGCTTGCACCATCAATGGTGATTTGATGAAAAGAGTGAGAAATCCAATTCTAAAGTGAACCCACTTCCTATTTCTTCATCCTCTACCTCTTGCCAAGTAGTATTGGGTGTTTTCTTCACAAGTTTCTTGACTTGGTGAAGTTGGAGCTTGATCTAGTGTTGCCTCAACGTAGATCATCTTCGGCATCGAAGCCGACGACCAAGCCCGCCCATTTCTCCGATGAAACCGACGCTAGAGCCCGGGATTCTATTTGGACAGCGAGGAGACTTCATCATGGAGCTATGGAGGTGGAGGACCGGATCTACAAAGGTTGTATTTCCGTTCTTTTAGTTAAGTTGTTAACTAGTTTCTTTGTTTCGCCTAAATTCTAGTTAACGATCCGTATTAGGGTTTCTCGGCACTTGAAATTTTTTGAAATTGGCATGGTTGATGCCTTGTGAGACCTCATTATCGTGCCTAGGAACCCTACACGTTCATGGCTCTATAATCAATGCACTTCTGTATAAACCTTCTTTCTTCTTCACGAGTAGAACTGGAGATCCCCAACTTGAAGTGCTGGGATGAATCCATCCTTTCGCCAATAATTCATCCAACTGAGTTCGGACCTCCTTTAAACCTTCTGGACTTAGTCGATACGGTTCTTTGAATACTGGTTGTGCTCCTGGTACTAAATCAATGCTGAATTCAAGAGCTCGATCGGAAGGCATACCTGATATGTCGTCAGGAAACACATCTTCGAACTCTCGAACTACTTCTGGCTTTGATCCTTCCTCCGCTTGAATTGCTGCAATCACTGCTTCCTTTGGCTTCGCTTTGTAAGTGCTTGGCTCCACTGTACGGTCTCAACATTTGAAATAGAAGACCCGATGGTCTGGAATCTCAAATACTACCCTCCTTTGACGACAGTCAATGATAGCATAAAATGTTCCGAGCCAATCCATACCTAGAACCACATCGAAGTTTGGTATGTCCAGTACCTTGAAGTCAGCATATAATTCTCTGCTTAAGACGACTACTGGACACAAGCTGTATCCCATTGTTGCCTTTAGAACGTCATTTCCTGAACTGACATTCCAGCTGGATACAAGCGGTGTGAATGGGATCGCATGAGTTCGGACGAACCGTTGCGACATAAAGCAATGAGATGCTCCAGTATCGAAGAGTGCTAGTGCAGGAAGCGAGGCTACTAAGATTGTACCTAAGGTATGTGTGGGATATGTTTTAGGTATAGGGAAAAGTATGTAGGTAGGTGTTAAGACTGAAAGAAAAGCTTGATAAGAAAGGGTTACCAGTGATAACTTGGCCAGTGGCCTCAGCTTCTTCCACGGTCATTGTGAAAGCCTGTCGCCATGGTACATTCCTCCTGGCCAAGCTCACAGGTAAAGATGAAGCATTCGTGTGGTCAGAAGCATGTGAACAAGCTTTTGTAGATGTAATACCCCAGAGCAGTGCGGTCTTAAGACATCATGGCGATCTGCTATGTCCATACTCAGTGGGGTCTGTTGCGGACATCTTGGTGATCTGAGTGAGGGAGCCATTTCAGAACAATGGGATCGGGTCCCTGAAGCACATTCCGAAAGAGGACTGAACTGCATTATAAATATAATGATACCGCCCTCAATTACAGAGGCACCTTTTAAGTGAACCGGAACTACAGGAGCTTGAGAACTCCGTAGTTAAGCGTGCTCGGGCTAAGGAAGTCTTGGGATGGGTGACCTCCTAGAAAGTGGCCCCTGGTCGGGTCTGGTTCGCTCTAAAGGGAAAAACCGTGTGGTTTCGACCAGAGCGGACAATACCATCTGTACTGGGGCATGGGGTGTTACATTTATGGTGGCCCATGCAGGTCCCTCAGCAGTTGTCTGTGGTTCGAGGATGAACCATTGTTCTTAGATAGGGGGAATGTAATACCCCAGAGCAGTGTGGTCTTAAGACATCATGGCGATCTGCTATGTCCATACTCAGTGGGGTCTGTTGCGGACATCTTGGTGATCTGAGTGAGGGAGCCATTTCAGAACAATGGGATCGGGTCCCTGAAGCACATTCCGAAAGAGGACTGAACTGCATTATAAATATAATGATACCGCCCTCAATTACAGAGGCACCTTTTAAGTGAACCGGAACTACAGGAGCTTGAGAACTTCGTAGTTAAACGTGCTCGGGCTAGGGAAGTTTTGGGATGGGTGACCTCCTAGGAAGTGGCCCCTGGTCAGGTCTGGTTCGCTCTGAAGGAAAAAACCGTACGGTTTCGGCCAGAGAGGACAATACCATCTGTACTAGGGCATGGGGAGTTATAGTAGAACTCAAGTAAAGATTGACATCATCACCTATTCTCGTAATACCGGATCAATCTGGAGGTTTTGTTGTGCATTGTGATGCATCCAGTAAGGGATTAGGATGCGTTCTACACCAGCATAGAAATGTTGTACTTTTTGCATCAAGACAGCTGAAGATTCATGAGCGCAACTATCCAACACATGACTTGGAGTTGGCAGCCGCTATCTTTGCACTTAAGATTTGGCGCCACTATTTTCTTGGAGAGCGAGTGGACATATACATTGACCACAAAAGTCTGAAGTATTAGTTTACTCAGAAAGAGTTGAATATGCGGCAGAAAAGATGGCTAGAACTTATGGCGGACTTCGACATCAACCTACAATATCATCCAGGAATGGTGAATGTAGTTCCTGATGCACTTAGTCGCCATCCACTATCAATGAATCTCACCGTACAGCGGAAGCTTCAACAAGAATTGCACGGGATAGATATAGAAGTAGTTATGCCAGGTAACACTTCGTATTTGATGAACTTACAAGTCCAGTCTACTATTGTCAATCAGATCAAAGCATCTTAAGCAAGTGATGTCAAGTTGCAAAAGATCCGAGAACAAGTAGAAAGTGAACTGCGAACAGACTTCATCATCCATGAAGACGGATTTTTGAGATATGGAAGCAGGTTGTGTGTACCACAAGGTTCTGTTCGGGAAGAGTTGATGGAAGAAGCTCACAGCTCTCCTTACTCAGTACATCCTGGTGGTACAAAGATGTACAAAGGTCCACGGCAACATTTCTGGTGGCATGGAATGAAGCGTGAAGTGTCCAGAATCGTAGCAAAATGTTTGGTGTGTCAGCAAGTAAAGGCTGAACATCACAAGACTGCTGGTTTATTTCAACCGTTACCTATTCCATAGTGGAAATGGTAGCACATTACCATGGACTTCATGACTGCACTTCCTCGCAGCATGAAAGGTAACGATGCGGTATGGGTTATTGTGGATCGACTTACCAAGTCGGCTCACTTCATCCTATTTCAAGTTGGCCAATCTACCGAGATACTAGCAAAGAAGTACATGGAGGTAAGTCTGAATCTAAGTAAGATTTAACTCTTCATGGTGTACTATTTCTGATACCCATGAACTCATGCAGGAGATCGTGAGATTACATGGAGTACCAATTTGCATTGTCTCCGATCGTGACACCAGATTCCGATCACAGTTTTGGCAGAGTCTGCAAGTTAGCTTAGGAACAAGTCTGAATTTCAGCACAGCTTACCATCCACAAACATATGGACAGTCTGAGCAAACGATTCAGATCCTTGAAGACATGCTAAGAGCTTGTATGCTAGACTTCGGAGGATCGTGTGAAGATCACCTATATCTTGTGGAGTTTTCATACAACAACTGCTACTAGGCGAGTGTCATTCACCATTAAGTTGGGAAGACATCGGAGATAGGGAACTCCTTGGACCAGAGATGATCGTGGCAACTGTGGACCTAATTCGCGCGATCAGGGAAAGAATGCGCATAGCCAAAGACAGGCAGAAGCACTGGGCTAATGAAAAACGACGGCATCTGGAGTTCCAACCAGGAGATCAGGTGTTCTTGAAGATCTCTCAAAACCATGGAGTAATTCGCTTTAGCAAGAGGGGTAAGCTCAGTCCCAGATATATTGGACCGTTCGACATTCTCGAACAAGTCGGGGAAGTGGCATATCGTTTAGCACTACCGCCCTTATTGGAAGGAGTGCACAACGTGTTCCATATATCCCAGCTTTGAAGATATGTGAGCGACCCCGGCCACATTCTTGATCACTCCGAGCTCACGGTACAGACATACCTAGCTTGTGAGCAGCAACCCGTTGAAATCCTAGACAGAAAGGTAAAGTCACTTCGGAACAAGGAGGTAAACTTAGTCCGAGTGATGTGGAGAAAAGATTCGCCAGGAGAATCAATGTGGGAAAGAGAAGACGACATGCGTGCAAGATACCCTTTCTTATTTATAAATTGGTCCTTATGTAAATGTAAATTTCGAGGACGAAATTTTTGTAAGGAGGGTAGAATGTAACGACTCTAATTTTACTGTACAATTTTTTTTGAAAGTTAATATACAGAATGGAGTTTGCTAACGTGAGTACAAGTAATAAATTAAATTTGTTTAAGAACAGCAAGAAACAGCTTGTAGCTCATTGGTAAAATCTTGCACTGCTGTGACGTAGCCCATGTGTTCGAATCCCATCAACCACATATTATTTTACTGATTTTCTTCTAAACTTTTTAGAAGTCCAAAAGTTTACACGTGCAATACACGTAAAATGAAAAGTCACAGAAAATGAAACATGTGCAAATTAGAGTTAACACCAGCTTGGACACGTGGCAAGAATCCAGAGCCCCAAACCCAACACGTGGCCGGCGAGATCTCTTCTTTTCCCGGCGCCGACGGTTGGACCATGGCAAAAATGCACGTATCTTGCACACAACACCCATTGGACTACCCCGCTACCCCAGTACTATTTGTTTTCCCTGCATTTATCCAGAGAGTTTAAATTCACCCTTTAATCCTATTTTTAATACATTTTTAATTCTCTCTTCAATCCTAAACCCTAATTTTACCCTATAAATACAAATCCATACCCTAGCCCTCTTCATTCTGAAATATCTGATCAAAAATTCTCAAAATTTTCTAAGTCAAAGAAGAGTACAGGTGGAGTTAGCCCTAGTTCCATTTCCGGTGAGGATTTGAGGCACTTCCGACGACCGCGCGACTCCACAAAGTAACCAATTTCTTCCTATACCTCTCCTCTAATCTTCTAGCAAGTAAGTCCTATCTCTCTTCTCCTCTTCCTAAATTAAAATGATCTCTTTTCAAAATATGTCGGTAAGTGGATTTATACCGGCTTTTATTTCTAAAATTTGAAAACTACAATTTTTTCTTAAGAATCACTCACTATACCTTACTTGTTAATCATTAACTAATGTTTTGAAACAAGTTTCACCTTAAAACTCCATGTAGAACAACTTTATTTAAGCTTTTACAGTTAAATACCATGATGTTTACATACGACATTCTTTAATACTTTTGCTTAGCATACCTTTAAAAAACCTCATGAGTTAATGACCTACCTCTTACATACACACATCTTGACATAGCATGATTCACTTGAAACCAATATCATATGGTAAAATACGACTTTTCAATAAAATACCTCGAACTATAAAAACCCGTTTTCTTGTAAATAGTATTATTTAAATTCTTTGCGATTATGCCTCTACAACCTATTTTGGGGAACCCGGTCGGTATGGTGCTGATTATCGCAAATCCTCGGAATTAGTAGAGAGAGATGCAGACCTCCTCACGGAGTATACGATCTCGATGGAATTTTAATACAATTTTTAAGAAAAACGAGAATTTCTATTTAATAAAAAAAATTAATTTTTAATGATTATATAAATATTATCAAACCATCTATTTTTAATATATAATAAAATTCCATGTTTTCTAGAATATAAAAGAATTACAGGTTTCATGAAAATACCATTAAGAATCAATACAAGTCAAACTTTATATTAAAAGACCTTGAACTATTCAAGTTATATATATATTCACTAACATAACTTATTCTATAAAATTTACATCCATAAAAACTCTATATAACATAAATAAATACTTGAGTTTTATTTTGAAAGTATGAAAAAATATTTTTTCATAAAAACCTCTCAAGTTATATTAAATTATATTAATGAACCTAGTAAATATAGGTTTAATCGGGACCAATTTTGTTGAGTCTCAGGGAGCCGGAGAAAGTGGGTGCTTGCCTATTTAAGGTAGAAAACTAAAACAGGGTTATCAATGGTAATCGTCCTGGAAAAAAAATCCTGTCGTCCATGTACATCAGTTACCGATAACACTAACACCTAATTCAGGATCCAAATCTGTTTAAGTGTCTGACTCAATCTGAGTCTAGTCTAATCTGAATACAATCCAAACATGAATCCAATCATAACTCCAATCCAACATGAATCCAATATAAACTTGAACCTGAACATGAATACCGAACAATATGAACATGCAACATGACTTGACCTGACCGAACCATGGCTATATCTTGAACTTAACTACATGACTATTCGTTTACATCTTGATCCGTTTACATCCTGATCCGTTTACACGAACAACTTATACCATATTCTCAGCAAGTCTGATAACTACAAATCAATACAATCAATACAATATACATTATGGGGTTTTAACGGGGTAGACTGGTACGGAATCTGTTTAAAGTGGAACGATGATGGACACTAAAAGACACCTGCAAGAACATCTGTGTCGTTGTCCCGTAGGTTTTGACGGGGCCTTGTACTTTCCGTTTCCCATAGTCCACGGGATGGTTGGACTCCTCTCGTATACACTGATACATTCTGTACAAAGCTACAAACAAATACGTTAGCATAACAAACATATAATTTACTTGTTTGATTCTCTGTATATTCCATTATATCTTTTGGGACTTACCGAGCGCTAGTTCGCTGACGACATTCCTTTCTTTTCTATCTTTGGAATGTTGTCAGGATGACCCGACTCTTAGGAGATCGAGCCCAGCAAGGATGATTTGGAGCAGTTTACAGAGGAGGCATACTTTTAGGCTCACTTGTACTATTTTCTTTTCAGTTCATATGCCATTGTTTTTTCTATCATTGTACTTTACTTTTCAGTTGTATTTAAAGAATGAATATAAATAAAAAGTTGTTGTTTCATTACATCTCTTGGTATTCTTGTGTTATTCATTTATTTTGCTTATTTACGCTTAACGTGTTTACTTCTGAGTAAATACATCGCGACCCGCTACGTCTCCTTCCCCGTACACCGGGAAGTGACACCTGTGATGATTCTTATCTGCCAGTGATGATGATTATCTGCCTGTGATGTTGATATATATATATATATATATATATATATATATATATTAGTGGATGCTTCTATATGTTTTGCATCCGCGCTAGCCCTGTCCCCGCCCTGACGTAAGTTAAGTAACCTTACGGTGAAGACCCGGGACCCCGTGGCGAATGAGGATGGCATATAAAAGCATGCTATTTTAGTTGTTTCTGTTGTGGTTTAGAAACTATATTTGATAGGACTGCATTATACCTTTAATGCAAAGGAAAACAAACATATCTGATGTTGTCGGAACCATTTTTTAAAACTACTCGGTTTTCTTCAAAACAACCGTCATATTCATTTGCTTTTCATAGAGGTATTCAGTTATGAATATCCGGCACCTCATTCTATGAGGGAAGAGCCTTGATCCCTTCATGGGGAATTCACTCTTAAGCAAAGGTTTATGTTACTAGTTTTAAAAAGCGGAGCATAAACCACTCCATTTCAAATCCACTCAAGTTCATTCAACGATATCAAGTTCATTACGTTAAAGGTTTTTCGCCAAAACCAGTCGTAGCCCTCCGTCGTTTCAGATGAGTATCAACTAGTATTCATGCTGTGTTTTGATCTTCGCTAAGGCATAGTGTTTGGTACCTAGGAAATACTTGTTTGTAGCATAGGTAGATGTATTAATCTAGGACAGGCGTACAGCTGTTTTGGCCTTCATCAAGGGCTTGTATGAATGGGTCTACATTAATCAGGATAATGACGGGTTGAACTTGACTTACAACTTATGAGGTTTTGGCCTTCGTAAAGGTCATAAGCGCTTGGGGAAGAAACGATATCGGGAGTTTCAAATATAAAGGAAACTTTTCAAGCATGCGCATACCTTCTGAAGTGGGGTGACTTGAATGGATTCCGTCAGGTAATCACATGATGATTGTTGGGTCCTGATTCCTACCGATGAGTAGGTATTACTTCTTGGGAGATTTTTCACTTCACAATTAGCTAACCTATTAGGTGTCTAGAAAGTGTTAAAGAGGTTACACCTCTGCGGAAACGGGGTTATTAATTGGGTCCGTGAGAAAGCATGGGGGACCTCCCTCGGAGTACCAACACTGACCCGGCTGAACGATTAGTGAACTTGCAAGGTGTATATGATCCCGACCAGTTCTCATTTTAGGGTTTGAAGGGAAATTCAAGGAAACAGTGGAAGTCATCCTGATTAGATAAAGTGATAACAAATCTAATCTTGATAGAGTACACGCTGAGTATTTCTTTTCTCTCTCTCTCTGGTACAGCGATCCTTGACTTACCTAAAACTCATTAACCAACTTAACCGAACCTTCTTAGACAAGTTGGTTTTGGATTTTCATGATTCATGACAAAATTGCAAATATCCCTGCTACTCCTACTTTCCCTTTGCATTTCTCCAGAATACTTTGTATCACTACGATGATCCATATTGCTTGGAAATGGCCGTCGTATAGTTACATACAATCTCGAAGAAATTATTTCAGTCGTGGATGGTAACTGGTTTTGGAGAATTTAGGTTGTATTATTCGGTTGACTCTTCTTTTTACCTTCTCTCAGGTTGTGAAAGCTCCTTATATTAGGAGAGTACACCTATTGCACTTATTGGATAGTCTTCTTCCAAACCTTAGGCAGGTGCCGAAAGATAGGGAATGAAGAAAACCAGTTACGTAAGTACGGTATACAGAAGGTAAGATATAGAGACATATAAAGGGATTGAAGTGAGGGTAAAGGAAATTGCGACTACTGTTAGGAATCCGGATAGTTAAAAGGGCATTTCAGGAATACTCGGCCACCCCCTTGAAAAATTTATGTTTCAGATTTTTTGTGTTCTTGTTACCGAGAACTTTTTCCCAATCAATTCTGACTCTAGGGTATATATTTACCAGATTTGGATCTCACATCTATACAGCATTACAGATGTTGAGAAGGAGTAGAATATTAGGAAATGGGCGATCTGATTCTTAATATCGGAATTCGTTGTAATTGGTGATATTGGATTGAATCGCCTGGTTTTGCTTAACGGCAAAATATTTGGTTTCGAATAACCGTTGTTATGCACCAATTTTAAAATGAAATATTTTTATCTTTATTTTATAAAGTGAGATATAAAATTTGAAAATTGTGTTCCAAACATTTACCTTTATCGGTTGAGAATAAGATAAGGTGCATTGAATAACGGTGTAAGATATTCTCGAACAAAATACAGTTTTCAACCAACAAAACACGGAATTTGAGTTAGTATACTCTTGGGACTTATACATGAAAATGTAATTTGTCCAATGTCCTTCGTGAAAAGGGGTTGGTACTCTTACTTCATTCGTATTTACCTATGAGTTGTCTGGTTTTAGACACGCATTCGTTGTAATGGAATATCCAAAGATTTTAAGAAATTTATAGGTATAAGAATAAAGTAGAGAACCATCTGTTGGAAGTATCAGGATTCTTTGAAGTGATCGAAGATATAGATACTTATGCTAGGTATTCCACTATAGTAATATTGAGAACTTGATTCTCTCTCAGGTTACTCACACGCGGGTTCACTCCTTGATGAGTAATGCCGTATTGGCCTTTTTCCATTTAGGTGATATGCACTGAAAACAGCTGCATGATATTTGAATCCGGTTCCATCTAAATTAGTGCCTTTGATTCTATATGGATATAGATTGGTTACATATCTTAAGGTTATAAAGATATGGAGTTATCTGATTCCTGTTTAAACGCAGAATCCGGACAAACTCAAGGCACGCTTCGGTAATGGCTGTTTGTGGATTATCCCAACCATTAGCTAGGGTTTTGTTTCTACCATTTTCAAGATCATTAATGGATTCTAGTATTATATTGTTGGATTATTTTCATCTCATTGTATTCGTATTTTGTCGTAATACGGATACAGGCATATATATATGGAGGAGGGGTATTCTTGTAATTCATTAAAAGATAGCTTCTAGAAGATGCAACCTCATTTTGTTTTAAGCCATTTTGGATTAAAAGGTTTATGAGGTGGAGGATGAGATGTTTTTGGCATTAATTTCAAGCATGACTCATTGTGGTGACTCATGAACACTATTGAGGCATGCTTGATTTTTTGTAAGGTTTGTGAAATATTTGTGTGACATGGAGATATTTTTCTAAAAATGAGATTTTTTTTGGTTGCTAGAATGCTTCACTCTTTTGATCTCACAACGCTTGGCCATTTCTTGACTTGAGTTTTTCTTCACACTCTCATCCTCAAAGCATCTTCTTTTACCTCCACCCTACAAGTCTCATGTGTTGAGAAATCTAGAGTGTTTAGAGACAATCTAATCCTTCATCACACTCTACTTCTTTTAGGCTATCAAGTTTAGCAAACTAGATACCCTAATTATCTCGGTTATGAGGTTGGAGCCCGAAATAGAAATCCTCAGGTGGATCATCTTCGATGGAGGGAGACCGGAGATCAAGCTTGATCATGGTTGCCACTAGGAGCTTGGGAAAGTGGTTAAAGACCGAATGACATGGATCATTCGGTATAACCATTCTAAACTCCTATATAGTTTACTAGTGTAGGGTTAATGGTCGATCCGTAGGATAGGGTTGTGTTAGCGCCAGTTTATAAAATTTTTGTTTCGCATTTGGCTACGGATTGATGGCCGGGACGTTGGCGTAACCAACATGGTATCAGAGCCAATCCATAAACCCTAAACTAATAGTTGACGATGCATTAGTTTCAAAACCGAAAAACTGCGATTTCAAAACGCACTCTCTGTTCTGAAATTTTTTTGATCCCTAAATTTTTTTAAACAAGTGCAGAGTCTTATTTATAACATGAGAATGATACAGAATGAAAACGAGGCATTTTCATGAAAATTTGGCCGGCCGCATTGCAAAAATTCCCGGCCTCACCTTTTTTACTATTCACAATAGGCCCCATTTTCATTCCGTGCCTTAGGTTTTGTAAATTGGTGTTTTTGGTCTTGTTTGTTTTCCCCAGATTTCACTTAGTGTTGTCTTTGCTATTGGAGGAACTTGGAAAGTTTCAAAACTTGAAATCTTGCATCATTGATTTCAGTAAATGCATTATTATTTGTGACCGTGGATGTCATTAGAGCGGTATAACCCGTCTAACCGCTATATGTTCTTTTAGAGACTTTGCGAACATGACATCCACGTTGATGTTCTGTGTTGTGTTGTGGTTGTGGTTGGATCGTCGTGGTGGATATCCAGCGGTGCAATGGTAGTACAATTTAGATTCATTTATACGGGACGAGCGTCCGACATGTGGACTGCCTTCTCTGCCCGTTTGTATATTATTTGTTTGGGGCACGACCGGGTTGAGGTCGATGTCACCCTTGTACATATATTTTCTTTTCTGTACTAAGATTACCCCACGGTGGAGTGCACGAATAGCCGGGTTCTAGAGGGCAACGGGTCCGCATCTCATGGCGTTGAGACGAAGGGGACCTTACTCTAGAATTGGCGGGCTATTCACCGCACTCGTAGGGGGTACAGGTTGACCTAAGAAGGGGTGCTCAAGTTAACGGATTCCGTGGAGTGCTGGGTGGCCCATTCATATTGTTGATTGAGGTTGCCTCGCTTCTGGGATTGGCGGGTAACTTGCCGCACTCGTAGGGGTCTAGGTTTTATTTGTAGCTCAAGTGAAACCCGAGGCTCCAGGATTATCCACCACTCTGTGTTGCTTGGCTGAGATTCTGTGATGTTGCTTTATATCATGCCTGGGATGAATGTTATATATAATTATATATATACTAGTAGATGTTGTATATGTTTTGCACCCGCGCTAGTCCAGCCCCCGCTCTGCCGTTAGTTAAGTAACCTAACGGGTGATGACGGGGCCCACTGGCGAATGCGGCGGGCATATACGTTCATTATATTTTTCGTTCATTTATCTGGTGTGATATGTTTAATTGATGGGACTGCGTTAATTTTGATTATCGCAAGGATAAAAAAACCTATTTGATGTTGTTGGAACCAAGTTTTTTGAAAACAGACATTACAGACGTTCTCTTTTGCTTTGCACGGTGGTATTCAGTTTGGAATATCATGCACCTCATTCGACGAGGCAAGGGCCGAGATTCTTTCATCGGGAGTGACCCCTTGGGCAGAAGATTGCGTCAGGGTAATAACTTCACTATAGTCGATTACTTTTTTTCTTTGCATCATGGTATTCAGTTTGGAATATCTTGCACCTCATTCGACGAGGAAAGAGCCTAGATCCCTTCACCGGGAGTGACCTCTTTAGCAAAAGTTTTCGCCACTATATATTTGTAAAACCACTTAGATTTCTTCAACGATATCAAGTTCATTACATTAAAGGTTTTTCGCCAAAAACCAGTCGTAGCCCTCCGTCATTTCTTACAGGTATTACTTAGTATTCATGCTGTTTATGTTGACCTCTGTCAAGGCACAGTGCTTGGTAGCTGGGTATTACTTGTTTGTTGCATAGATATGTGATTATTAGGATAGTCACACGGTCATTTTGACCTCTGTCAAGGGCATATGCGGGTGGGTATAAGTTAATCTAGGATAATGACGGGTTGAACATGACTTGCGACTTATGATATGTTGACATATGTCAAGGTCATAAGCAACTTGGGGTAAAAATCACATCGGGGGTTTCAAACATACAGGAAACTTTCCAGGCATGCGCATACCTTCTGGAGTGTGGTAACTTGAGTGGCTTCCATCAAGTTATCATGCGATGATATTTGGATCCCGATTTCCATTGTTGAGTTGGTTTACTTCTCGGGTGATTTTAGATGATCCTGAATAATTCTCCTTTTAGGTTTGGAGGAGAATTCGAGGAAACAGTGGGAGACATCCTGATTAGATAAAGTGATTAACTATTCTGATCTAGATTAGAGTGCACGTTTAGTGTTTCTCTTCTCTTTCTCTTTGCCAGCGACCATGGCCCGACCCTAGACTAAAACTCATGAACCAAGTTAACCAAATCTTCTTAAAACACTTTGGCTTTTGAATTGTCATTTAGTCGCATATATCATTGTCACTTCTATATCACCTTTGCGTTTCTCCAGAACACCCCGTATCACCGCGAAGATCCACATTTATTGGATAATCCATCATATAGTTACATACGAACTCGAAGGAACTTGTTCCAATTCGAGGATGGATTCTGGTTCTGGAAAAATTGAATAGGATTATTCGGTTGTCTTTTCCCTTTACCTTCTCTCAGGTTGCGAGAGCTCCTAGGATTAGGAAAGGATACACCTATTGTGCTTATTGGATAGTCTTCTTTCAAACCATAGGCTGGTGCCGAAATGTAGGGAAGGAAGAAAACCAATTAGCCTAAATGTGGTGTGCAGAAGGTAATAAGTAAAGACATGTAAAGGGATTAGAGTAAGTGCAAAGAAAATTGCGACTACTATCATTCACGAAGAAACCGAGTATACCCCTGCCACTTCTACATCCACTTTGGATTTCTCCAGAACACTTCGTATCACTACGGAGATCCATATTGCTTGGATATTCCGTCATATAGTTACATAAGAATTCTAAGGAACTTATTCCAGTTCGAGGATGGTTTCCGGTTCGGGAGAAATAGAATAGGATTATTCAGTTTTCTTTTCCCTTTACCTTCTCTCAGGTTGCGAGGGCTCCTGGTATAAGAAAAGTACACCTATTACGCTTATTGGATAGTCTTCTTCCAAACCATAGGCAGGTGCCGAAGGGTAAGGAAGGAAGAAAACCAATTAGCCTAAATATGGTGTACAGAAGGTAATAAGTAAAGACATAATAAAGAGATTGGAGTGAGGACTTGGAACTATACGGTTATAGACATGAATCAGGATAGTGGAAGAGGCTTTACTAGGAATACCCGGATACCCGTTCGAAACATTTTCATGTTTCAGTTTTACTGTGCGGTGTTAATTGAAAACTGTTTTTCCAATTAGACTCTAACTTCAGGGTATGTATTAACCAGATTTGTTGCTCACATCTGTATGGTGTTACAATTGGTGAGTGGGAGTAAGATATTGGGAATTGGGTGATTATGTCTTCATTATGTCAGAATTCGTTGTAATTGGTGATATTTGAGGAAATCACTTGGGTTTTGCCCTACGAGAAATATTTAATTTTGAATATCTGTAGTTATGCACCAGTTTCAAACTGATATATCTGTACGTTTATTTTATAAAGTGAGATATAACTTTTTGATATTATGTCTATGACATTTACCTATATCAGTTGGTGGTTAGGTAAGGTGCATTCAATAGCGGTGTAATTCTTCTTAACCATAACACAGTTTTCAACCTATGACTTACAGGGTTTGAGTTATTAAACTCAGGAGACTTATACAAAGTATTGTATATTGTCCAGTGTCTATTAAGACAAAGGGGTTGGTACTTGTACTATATTCTGTTTACTTGTGACTTCTCCAGTTTTAGACAAGTATTTCGTTGAAATACAAGGTCCAAGTTTTTGAGAAGTTATAGGTACAAGAATAAAGTAGAGAACCATATGTTGCAAGTATCAGGATTCTTCAAGATGATCGAAAATGTAGATACTTGTGTTTGGTATTCCGTTGATAGTAATGGTTTTAAGAACTTGCTTCTCTTTCAGATTACTCATATGTGGATGCACTCCTAGATGAGTAATGTTACTTAGCCTTCTTCCATTTGGTTGACATGCACTGGAGACAGCTGCATGATTTTGAATCCGGTTCCAATTAAATCAGTGCCTATGTTTCTATAGTGGATATAGAATGGATTGTATTTTGATGATGTTGAGGTATATGGAGTTGTCCGTCTTATACTTAAAACCAGAATTCGGATAAATTCAAGTCACGATTCTTTAATGGCAGTTTGTGGGTTATCCCGGGGTATGACGAGGGTTAACTTTCTACCATCTGGAAGATCAATAGTTATATTGTTCTTGACTCGCCACCAATTTTAGTAAAATGGATTCTTTTCAGAAAACATTAGTGGGAGTATGGTAGAACTGGAAGTGATTCTAGAACAAAAAACGATTATTGAAAATTTAATAGAACCTAAAGATTCAATTAGATTCGACATTCTATTAGCCACTCCGCAGGTATGGTAGGTAACCTCAAACACCCGAGAGGTACTTCGGTATCCTCCTAGATGGTGACATGGAGGTTCTTGTTTACCCAGACTTGTCATTACTGCTGTTCTAGACTATGAGACCCAGCAGGAGGATGAGTATAGCGTCGTTCTAAACTAGCTTTAGAAGTGCACGTGTATATGGCTCTACCAGAGGGTTATTGTAGTCAGTGGGAGCAGCAGAAGCAGCGGAAGCATAGTGAACAAGTAGCTTGTGTCTATTTATAGACTAAAGCAAGTATAGCGGAGATAGATCAACTATTTTTGATGTGACAGTCATAGGTTTTGACTTCATCAGAATAGGAGATGGATCTTGTAAGAAGGTAGTAGGGTGTGATGTCTTGGTATTTGGATGACATGCACTTTATAGGAAATGAAATTCCTATACTACGATCGGTTATACTGTGGTTGTCACACAGTTGTTTCTCCACATAGGATATGGATATCAGGCATTCTGGTTACTAGATCTAGATTTGGGAAGTTTCATAATTTGGGTACTTTGACACTATTTTAAAGGTGTTTTAGAATGGACGACTCCTGGCATGGTGGTGTACCTGCAGGTGATGGAGTCACCCTCTCTAAAGTCTGTCTTACAGACTAAAAGGGAAAGAGATTTACATGATTGGCATATCACTTGCTTAGGCAATTGAGTCAATCATGAGATGTCAAGTACCACACCATATATTATTTTTGCACTAGCTGCAATAAGTTTATATATTAATCCAATCCTAGAGAAACATTGGGAAGCAGTTTATGAACATAAGTGGATGTTCTAGGGATATGGTAACGGTAGCCTCCTTCAGGAGACGGTTATTATTCCAGGCTTCCAAGGTGACCTGGATGACAGAGCGACTGTCAGAGTTATAGTTTTCCCTCACATGAGGGGCAGTAGTTTGGACAGGTGGTCCAAGCGGATACTGAGGAAGGCATGGTGCAGGTTACTGATTAAATTCAGTGGACGATGCAGTCTATGAAGTTTTCCGGATTTGGAGTTCAATTGTGAACTGGGTCCCATCAGATATCCAGACATATTCTAAGACAGGAATTTCTCATTTCGGGAGATAGTTTTCTCCGTGAAGTTGAGATATAGAGAGTTACAGAAAGAAACATTGGAGCGGATCCACTCACTCAGGCTATTTCTTGAACGAAATAGTTTCATAAACGAGCTTTGCGAAACTGATTAGTAGAGAAGTTGGGTATTCGGTATCACACAGGATGTGAGTATGCGATACCGCAATAATTAGCCTTAAGTACAAGTAGGAGATTGTTGGCTATTGTGCCCTCAAAGCAATTATCATAGTCACAGACAGGTGATTGTGATGATTGAGGAGGACCTATATGGATAGAACAGTCTTACTCGAGATGATAGTATGCTATCTGGTTTGTCTTTATCATCATGTACATGCTTTATATAGCATTATAGATCACTATTACATGTTGATATAGCCCATAGGATTCTTGCTTGACTACCAGCATTATGATGGCGATCATATACGCGGAAGCTGGGTGGTATATAAGCACATCCTTAAATGTCCCTAGTCATGGGAGTTTCGATACTGAGCATCGATACTCCAGAGTAGACTAGTGTATACTGATCGAGACCCTAACGAAGGACGGTGGCCAGTCTCACAAGCCATTGGTTTCAGTTTGTTCACCTAAGATAGTATACAGGTGCTCATTAGGTTATGAGTACACCGGACGGACTTGCCGGGAACATACTAGTTGGTATTATACCTATTGTCAGATAGTAGTTCCTAGATGACATATGTACAGGTTAGTCTGTCGACCTGAGATCATCATTTGTCTCGTGTGAGTTCCCACTGTGCTTTGATTACTACCCTACCACGGCTCATAGGACTCATGCAAATAGGTTTTTGTTAGGTACAGTCTCAAGCCACATGGGGGCAGTGAACGGATCGTCAGGGATTCATCTCTCTCGGTATTGGGAGTTGATGTTGCGTTGTGCACCGGTGGCTATCACCAGAATCCTTGGCCAAGGTAGTCGTGAATTACTGATTTGGATCGGTAGTTTCTCAGGGGGTGATGGGATTCATACCGACACGTAATTTAGCGTTATTAGGGTTCTATCTTTATCCATCCTCTAGACTCGATATGCAATACTTATAGACGAAAGGACTGGACTGTACGGATATTGTCACTGACAGGCTCAGTAGGGGTTTCAGGATGAGTTTGCTCGTCGGCCATCCTTTCCTTCAATACCTGGGTAGCCGTTACGTACAGCCAGTGTCACTGACGTACTTGTAGTTAATCCCACTACTAGCATATTGATGAGTTTTTAGAGTCCCACACATAGGGTTTCCCTGCTTCGGAAGAAACGATGTAGAGCCTGTATGGTTTTATTGCAGGGTTCGATCATATACATGTACTTGTACATGTATCATATAACAACCCTAAACTTTCTGTACAAATTTTTCAAAAAATACAGAAAGGGGCACTTTTGCCTGAGCACAAGTTATAAGTTTGTTTTGCTTTTTAATAGCAAGAAAGAGCTTGTAGCTCATTGGTAAGACCTTGCACTGCTGAAACAAAACACCAGAGTTCAAATCCCATCACCCATATTATTTTTAATATGTTTAGAATCCCAAGGGTCTACACGTGCATAACTCATAAAAACCCCACGTCACATATAAAATAAACTGGACCAGGGGGAAGACCAAACGATGACGGACACTTGACGGCGATCCCTGGCCCGACTCGGCCGCCGCCTCCGGCCGAGCTCGGTCGGATCCGAGTTGGTCCTACAGGAAAGATGTGTCTTTTGGCCTTCTTAACTCCCCTGTACACTTTAAATTTTCTGCACACTAATAGAACTCTTTAAAACTCCATTAAACCATTTTTAATACGATTTTCTTCTCACCTTTTCACCTACCCAAACCCTAGTTTTACCCTATAAATACCACCCATAAACACAACCCCCTCACTCACAAACTCTGTCAAAAACTCTCAAGAAAACTCTCTAGAATTTTTGTGTACAAGTGGAGTTAGCAAAGGGCGAAGCTCCGGCGAAATTCCGACGACGACCCTGGGAGCTCCCGGCGACGAAACGACGCGCCGGCACCTCCTACATCTTCCTCTCCCTCTTCTCTTAACTCTAAATCCATAAGTCCCTCCTCCCCCTTCTCTATTCCATTCTAAAACTTGGTAAAACTAAAACCGGACGGAAGCGGAGTTAATCCGACTTCCGATTCGGTTTTCTTTAAAAAGATCAACTTTCCTCAGATACAACCATATTAAGATCTTACACCTTGACTATTAATCATTAACAAAACATGTTGAACAAGTTTCATAGAAAAATATTTTTTATTGCAATTTTTATCGTACTTTTTCAGTAAAATACCATGTAGTTTAGATTCGACTACAAAACATCATTACTCTTGCTATACCTTTAGATAGATCACGAGGTAATGACCTACCTCTTCACAACACTGATATGCAACATAACACAATACCATTTGGGAAATATAGATTCGAGAAATACCGTTTTACACAAACTACCTTTAACTTATAAAAACCGTTTTCTATAAGATTACGTATTTTTACAAATCTTTGCAAAGCACCGCTATAACCTATTTGGGAAACCCGTTCGGAATGCTGCGGATTATCGCACATCCTCGGTCTTAGTAGTGTGAGATGCAGACCTCCGCAAGGAGCATTCGGTCTCGAAAGATTTAAAATACAAATATCTTAAGAAAATGAGATTTCTAGAAAATAATAAAATTAAAATTATTTTATATAATATATATATATATATATAATATCAAAATATCTATTTTTGATATAATATAAATATTCCAACTTTTCTAAATCAAAAGAATGAATTTACATGAAAATACCATGAAATTCCATACAAGTCCAACACTTTACAATTAAATACCATGTATTATGAAAAATAGGTTTATTCATTAGAAATATCACAAATATGAAATCTACAGCTATGAAAACTCTAAAGACGATAATTAAATACTTGAGGTGTATTTTGTAAATTATACAAGATTATTTTTACATAAAACCACCTCAAGTTTTATAAATTACAATAAGGACCCTAGTAAAATTAGGTTTAAGCGGGACCGGTCTCTTGAGCTTCAGGAAGCCGGAGAAGTGGGTGCTTGCCTATTTAAGGTAGAAAACATAACAAATGGTGTTATCAACACGGCAATCGTCTTTGAAAAAGACACAAATCCTGCCGCCCATGTGCAGCGGTTACCGATAACATCAAAACTTAATTCAGGATTTCAATTTCTCTTTCTAATTGTCTGACTCAGACTGAGTCTCAGTATAATCAATCTGACTTGAATATGATTCAAGTACAAACTACAATTCAACATGAATCCATGAATCCCTATATTCAATCTATTCAATCTGTATTGACTGAACCGAATCATGGATATACTCCCATCTACATGATTCTACAGTTACATCCATTTTACTGATATTATGGTTTCGGCAAGTCATCCATCTATACAAGACAATACAATTTACAATACAATACAACTATACAATCAAGACATCGTGGGGTTTCTAAGGGGTAGATTGGTATGGAAGGTGTTAGAAGTAGCACGAGACTGCAAGGCTTAAGACACCTAACCTGAATTCATGTTGCTGTTGTACTGTGTTATAAATGGTTCCTTGTACTCCTGTTGCCCTTAGTCCCTGGCATATAGAGACTCCTCTCGTATACACTGGCATCCTTCTGTACCAAGGTACAAACAACAGCGTTAACCATATAATACAACTTTAAAAGCTACTTTCTCTCTCTGTCTATTATGTTTCTCCCTTATCTTTGGGACTTACCGAGTGATTGCTCGCTGACGACATTCCTTCTCTTTCTTCTTTGGAATGTTATCAGGTGATTCGGATCTTCAAGAGATCGAGCCCACCAGCGAGAACTTAGATCAGCTAGCCTACGACCTAGAGCTTTAGATTCATTGTACACATTTCATTTCAGTACTTTACTTTTCTGTTATGCCATTGTTTAGGCATTGCTTTTATTCAGATGTATTTACTTTTCCATGTACTGTAAAAGAATGTTAATAAATAAAAGTTGCTGTTCAATTATCCTTATTGTCTTGTCTCTTGTGCATTTTTATTTATATTGCTTAGATATGCTTAGCGTATTTACTTCAGAGTAAATACGTAGAGGCCAGTCGCGTCCTTTGCCCGTACACTGGGAAGTGGGGCATGACAGGTTTTGTTGGTGGCCCATGCATGTCTGAGCTGTATGGAACCCTACCATGCAGTTCAGTTCTGTGTGAACAACCTAAGCAATATAACACTAGAACCAGCAACTGAAAACATTCTTTACAATTCATGTTTCTTGAATCTTATCATTTCATATACTTTGAATCTGTCCTAACCCTAAATTTTTCTTCAAGGTTATGGATTCCCCAAACAACTCCAGCACCAACTTCAACAACACTCCACCACCACTACCAATCACACCTGTCATCCCTGCTCCGATCAACGAGCAGACGGTTCTGCTTGAGACGATCCACAGCCTCCTAGAAGGACAGCAGCAGACTGCTCTTTTAATGAACCGTCCAGAGGCAGAAGCACCTGGGGTGAAGCAATTCAAAGCTTTGCACCCCAAACAGTTCTCAGGAAAAGCGAGCCCTCTAGAAGCTGAGGAATGGGCTCAGAGTATTGAAGATGATCTGGTAGCGGTACAAGTGCCAGAGATAGCTTGGGTCCATATTGCGAAATTACAGCTCACGGACAATGCACGGGTTTGGTGGAAGGCGGAAGAAAGCCGTCTTGACCAACCTATCGAATGGAAGACTTTCCGCGACATGTTCGATGCAAAGTACTTCCCTGAGACTGCCAGGTTCGACATGGAACAATAGTTCATCCATCTGCAACAAGGTTCAACGTAGACCAAATCAGTAGATGAGTATGAAGATGAGTTCACCATACTCAGTCGGTAAGAAATGTCTCAATAAATTCAATTTTTCAAATATCACATACTACACAGCTAACACATGACCGTAACAGGTTTGCGGCCCATCTCATACAGACTGCTGAGATCAGAGATAGAAGATTTCAGCAAGGGTTGGACCTAGAAATCCAAGCTGCATTAGCTACAGGGGATTTCCCAACCCATGATTTGGCTTTGAAGGCTGCCCGAAGATACGAGGCAGTGGTAAAGAGGAATGGCATATCTCAATCTGCCGGTTTGAAACACCCTGCCTCTCAAATGGTAGGAGGAGCCTCTTCTAGGCTATCGTTCGAACCCAGGAGAACAGAAGAACCCAATAACCAGTCGAGTCCAGACTTCTACTACTACTGCAGGAGAAAGGGACACTTGTCGAAGGACTGTAGGGGCACAAAAAAACTATGTTTAGTTTATGGCACGTCCAATCATTGGAAACTGTCCTTATAGAAGCAACCCAGCTCACAAACACACTAACTATCCGCAGCGGCCAGCTATCCAGGCTCCTGCACCTCGTTTAGCACTCCCTGCTCCACCACCTGCACAGCCTACTCGCCAATTCCAACAAGCAATGAGGAACATGCCCCGAGCGCAGAGAAACATGCCCCAAGGACAGAATGTGCCTCCAGCTAGGATGAATGTACCACGGCGTCAGACTTTCACACTAGCAGCAGTAGAGGCCGAGGATGTAGGTCATGGTAACAATAGTAATTCTCTTTCACATTCTCAAATCCTTGTATCACTTTGTTATTCTTCATACACTACCAAACTTTCCTTAAATCTGTTACACTTTCCTTTTACAAATTTCGAGGACGAAATTTTTATAAGGAGGCTAAAATGTAACAACCCTAAACTTTCTGTACAACTTTCTGTACAAATTTTTCAAAAAATACATAAAGGGGTACTTTTGCCTAAGCACAAGTTATAAATTTGTTTTGCTTTTTAATATCAAGAAGGAGCTTGTAGCTCATTGGTAAGACCTAGCAATGCTGAACCAAAACACCAGAGTTCAAATCCAATCACCCACATTATTTTTAATATTGTTTTCTTTTAATATTTTTAGAATCCCAAGGGTCTACACGTGCATAACTCATAAAACCCCCATGTCACATATAAAACAAACTGGACCGGGGGGAAGACCAAATGACGACGGACACTTGACGGCGATCCCCGGCTCGACTCGGCCGACGGATCGGCCGACTCGGCCGCCGCCGCCGGCCGAGCTCGGCCGGATCCGAGTTGGTCCTACATGAAAGATCTGTCTTTTGGCCTTCTTAACTCCCCTGTACACTTTAAATTTTCTGCACATTAACAGAACTCTTTAAAACTCCATTAAACTATTTTTAAATACAATTTTTAATACAATTTTCTTCTCACCCATTCACCTACCCTAACCCTAGTTTTATCCTATAAATACCACCCCTAAACACAATCCCCTCACTCACAATCTCTGTCCAAAACTCTCAAGAAAACTCTTTAGAATTTTTGTGTACAAGTGGAGTTAGCAAAGGGCGAAGCTCCAGCGAAATTCCGACGACGACCCTAGGAGCTCCCGGCGACGAAACGACGCACCGGAACCTCCTACGTATTTCTCTCCCTCTTCTCTTGACTCTAAACCCATAAGTCCCTCCTCCCCCTTCTCTATTCCATTCTAAAACTTGGTAAAACTAAAACCCGACGGAAGCGGAGTTAATCCGACTTCCGATTCGTTTTTTTTAAAAGATCAACTTTCCTCAAATACAACCATACTAAACTCTTACATCTTGACTATTAATCATTAAAAAACATGTTGAACAAGTTTCATAGCAAAATATTTTTTATTGCAATTTTTATCGTACTTTTTCAGAAAAATACCATGTAGTTTAGTATCGACTACAAAACATCATTACTCTTGCTATACCATTAGAAAGATCACGAGGTAATGACCTACCTCTTCACAACACTCATATGCAACATAGCACAATACCTTTTGGGAAATATAGATTCGGAAAATACCGTTTTACATAAACTACCTTTAACTTATAATAACCGTTTTCTACAAGATTACGTATTTTTACAAATCTTTGCAAAGCGCCGCTACAACCCATTTGGAGAACCCGTTCGGGATGGTGTGGATTATCGCACATCCTTGGGCTTAGTAGTGCAAGATGCAGACCTCCGCAAGGAGCATTCGGTCTCGAAAGATTTAAAATACAAATATCTTAAGAAAATGAGATTTCTAGAAAAAATAATAAAATTAAAATTATTTTATATAAAATATATATATGTATTATCAAAATATCTATTTTTGATATAATATAAATATTCCAACTTTTCTAAATTAAAAGAATCACTTTATATGAAAATACCATGAAATTCCATACAAGTCCAGCACTTTACAATTAAATATCATGTATAATGAAAAATAGGTTTATTCACTAGAAATGTCACAAATATAAAATCTACAGTTATGAAAACTCTAAAGACAATAATTAAATACTTGAGGTGTATTTTGTAAATTATACAAAATTATTTTTACATAAAACCCCCTCAAGTTTTATAAATTACAATAAGGACCCTAGTAAACATAGGTTTAAGCGGGACCAGTCTCTTGAGCCTCAGGGAGATGGAGAAGTGGGTGCTTGCCTATTTAAGGTAGACAACTTAACAAACGGTGTTATCAACACGACAATCGTCTTTGAAAAAGACACAAATCCTGCCGCCCATGTGTAACGGTTACCGATAGCATCAAAACATAATTCAGGATTTCAATTTCTCTTTCTAATTGTCTGACTCAGACTGAGTCTCAATATAATCAATCTGACTTGAATATGATTTAAGTACAAACTACAATTCAACATGAATCCATATATTCAATCTGTATTGACCGAACCGAACCATGGATATACTCCCATCTACATGATTCTACAGTTACATCAATTTTACTGATATCATGGTTTTGGCAAGTCATCCAACTATACAAGACAATACAATTTACAATACAATACAACTATACAATCAAGACATCGTGGGGTTTCTAAGGGGTAGATTGGTACGGAAGGTGTTAGAAGTGGCACGAGACTGCAAGACTTAAGACACCTAACCTGAATTCATGTTGCTGTTGTATCGTGGCATAAACGGTTCCTTGTACTCCTGTTGCCCTAAGTCTCTGGCATATAGAGACTCCTCTCGTATACACTGGCATCCTTCTGTACCAAGCTACAAACAACAGCGTTAACCATATAATACAACTTTAAAATCTACTTTCTCTCTCTGTCTATTATGTTTCTCCCTCATCTTTGGGACTTACCGAGCAATTGTTCGCTGACGGCATTCCTTCTCTTTCTTCTTTAGAATGTTGTCAGGTGATTCGGATCTTCAGGAGATCGAGCCCACCAGCGAGAACTTAGATCAGCTAGCCTACGAACCAGAGCTTTAGATTCATTGTACATATTTCATTTTAGTACTTTACTTTTCTGTTATGCCATTGTTTAGACATTGCTTTTATTTAGATGTATTTACTTTTCCATGTACTGTAAAAGAATGTTAATAAATAAAAGTTGATGTTCAATTATCCTTATTGTCTTGTCTCTTGTGCATTTTTATTTATATTGCTTAGATACGCTTAGCGTATTTACCTCAGAGTAAATACGTAGTGGCCAGCCGCGTCCTCTTCCCGTACACTGGGAAGCGGGGCGTGACATATCATGATTCGAACGGATAATACTAGTGGCTTTGGTTTAATCCGGATTCTAGTATTATATTGTTGGATTATTTTCATCTCATTGTATTCGTATTTTGTCGGAATACGGATACGGGTATGTATATACGGACGAGGGATATTCTTGTAATTCATTACAAGATAGCTTCTAGAAGATGCAACCTCATTTTTTTTAAACCTTTTTGGATTAAAAGGTTTATGAGGTGGTGGATGAGATATTTGTGGCATTAATTTCAAGCATAACTCATTGTGGTGACTAATGGTTGTGACTCATGAACACTATTGAGGCATGCTTGATTTTTAGTAAGGGTTATGAGATATTTGTGTGACATTTTGAATTTTTTGGCGGCCAAAATGTCTCTCAATGGCCTCGTTTTCATTCTTTGTCATCTACATGCTATAATCATCCTTCTGCAATACTCTAAATTTTTTTCGAGACAACAAAATTTAACAGAAACATGAAGATTATGGTTTTGGAAAACGGATATTTATCGGTTTCGAAAATTAATCATCGTCTAAATTAGTTCACATGTTTAGGTGGCTCTGAAACCATATAAGTAGACGCTCATGCTCATGCCGCGAACTACCGGCTGATGCTGAATACAAAACGAAAATTTTCAAAACAAGAGCACGGACTACTACGACCTAGAATCGAATCCAAACACTAAACTAGTTAACAAAAGAAGGAGTTTAGCTACTCGGTTAGTAATTCAACGTTTGTAGTCATTTCTTTCGTTTTCTATACCACTTCTTTAGCTCCTAGGTCTACCGTGAACAAACTTGGGAGGCGGTCTTCCTTGTCGAAGATGATCCACCCGAAGGAACCCTAATTTAGGCTCTAGCTTCACACCTAAATAACAAAATGAAGCAACTAGTGAATAAGACTTGCTAAGAATTGATCACTAGAATGTAGTAATGGATAATCTCTATATTTTGTCTCTTTTCTTTTCCCTTTCTCAGCTTCTAAAAACTCAAGAGGAGTGTTTACCGCCGAAAACAGAGACAAACTGGGATAGATCGTCTTGCCTGAATTTGGGGACAGATGCTATTTGGATTTATCCATCTACCTCTCCGAAGATACCAAGTTGATTTATGATACCATATATCGAAGGTTTTGTCAGATGCGGCAGTTGTAGCAGATTTCATCAGTTCCCCCTTCATTTTATGAGGGGTTTTTGATTGTGGGGACGCTCTTCCCTGCAGGCACAATCCCATGCAATTAATTACGTTACCGCATTGCGATAACCACTTTCTCCTTCTCTAGTAGTTAACTTCATGTCGTGTTGTGTTGTGTTTTTGTTTCTTTTGGTTGCCCGTGGATTGTATACATAGACTAATTTATATCGTCGCCCGTAGGGCGCGGATTAGTCCAAATCCGTATATTTAAGATTTGGGGTCAAGGATTTGCTTGACGGGGGTTTTGAACTTAGGTTGTGGATTCCTTCAGTTCAAAATATTTTGTTTTATTTAAGAATCGTTAATCTAGTTTGAGATTAAGATCAACTTAAATCGATAAATGAGCATTTGGGCTCAATCTGTTTTTTGTTAAGGATACATTAGTCATATTTGAGACTAAGTATTTTAGGATCATCATCACTTTTTCTTAAGATCTAGCAAACAGAGCATTTGGGCTCAGCTGCAAGAAAACTTCAGAACTTAGCCAATTTGGGCTTGTTCTGCTTAGTATTTCTTTTTTCTCAAAAGTGTTAAGCACTTGTTTGGGTTCTGTTTTTTCCAGTCCCTTTCCTTTTATATAGTGCTGAGCACTTATCTGAGCTCTGATGCCCTATATAATCATGTGAAGTATTCAGCCATGGGCATTGCCTAATAAGTGTTGAACACTTTAATCATTTTGTTTTTACATGGAGTGCTAGGCACTTTTTATGGCGTCCACGTGATTTTCACGTGCGGCGTTGGGCGCTGCCCAATGAGTATTGAACACTCAGCCGTTTTGGCTGTTTGTGGAGTGCTAAACACTTTTTCTCTTTTCCCCTTTTTTTATGGTGCCCACATACACGTGAGGCGCTAGACGTCGCCCGATCAGTGCTAAGCACTTAGCCGGTTTGGCTATTTATTGAGTGCTAAGATCTTTTTCTTTTTTTTTTGTGTTGCCCACGTGAGACGCTAAGTTCTTTTCTTTTTAGAGATCGAGTCTCTGTTAATGGCATTTTGGCCATTAATGATCGCCATGATATTTTGCAGATCTGGGATCAAGTTTTCTTTTTAGAGCTAAGTTCTTTTTTAAGAATTATATTTCTTTTAGGGTTAAATCCTATTTTCCGAGGGATTAAATCCCCATAGGATATATTCTTTTTTTCCTAGTTCTTTTCTGAATATTTGATTCTCAAGAACATGATTCTCCCGTTGAGAATTAAATTCTCAACTTGTGGGAGGCTTGTCTTAGATCTCTGATCCAATGAAAGAATTAAGTTCTTGAGAAGGGTTAAACCATTAAATAGGTATAAGATATATTTTTAACTCTGTGTTTTCTTTACCTATGGTTTTTTCTTGAAGAAGGAAGTCTTCTACTTTAAGAATTAAATTCTCTGTTCTTTTGAAAGGTTTCTGTCTCTTTTTGTAGAAGCTTATGTGGGGTTCCTCTTCTGTCTGTGCCTTCTTCTTTTTTTCTCTTCTTTTTTTTCTTCCTGTTCTTTTTTTGTTCTTCTTTTTTCTCCTTCTTTAGACTTAAAGTCTTGAGCCCTTTATATAGTGGAGGTAAATTGTCAATTGGTTTTGAGAAAATCTCTCATTGAGAGATTTCAATTGATTTGGGGAATTTTACCCACCATTGGATTTTTGATCCAAGAGTTTCTGTTTTACAGAATATGTTTTCTTGTTTTTAAAAAGATTGGGGAAATATTTTCCCATATACAGCATTTTATTCTGTAAAATGGTGATTTTTACTCTTCTGTCTGTGCCTTCTTTTTTATTCTTTTTTTTCCTCTTCATTTTTTTTCTTCCTTTTCTTTTTCTCTTCTTCTTTTTTCTTTTTTAGACCTGAAATCTTGAGTCCTTTATATAGTGGAGGTAAATTGTCAATTGGTTTTGAGAAAATCTCTCATTAAGAGATTTCAATTGATTTGGGGAATTTTACCTACCATTGAATCTTTGATTCAAGGGTTTCTGTTTTACAGAATATATTTTTTTATTTTTAACAAGATTGAGGAAATATTTTTCCATATACATAATTTTATTCTATAAAATGGTGATTTTTACTTACCATTGGATATTTAATCCAAAGGTTCTCTGTTTTACAGAGAGCAATCTTTTTTTTATTTAGAAAGATTGAGAGAATATATTCTCAAAATAGAATTTTATTCTATTATTGCATCATTGATCCAACTGAGAGTATCTTTCTTATTTAGAAAGATTTGGGTGCTATTTTCTCCTAATAGAATTTAATTTTGTATTTTTATAATTTATTATCTCCCTTGAATTTTTGATCCATCGGCTCTGTTTAACAGAGAATATCCCAACTTTTTGTTAAGAAAATGTAGATTTTAATTCTACTATATCAACTTGGGCGCTGGCGCTCACGTATTGTGCACTTGGGCGCCACTTAAGAATTTAATTCTTATGATAGGTATTTGTGTGCTTTGCACATTGGCGCCTGCGTGATAAACACATGCGGCACGATATAAGAATTCAATTCTTATGAAAGGTATTTATGTTCTTTAAACATTGGCGCCCATGTGATATGCACGTTCGGTGCCATATAAGAATTTAATTCTTATTCAGAAAGCGTTTCTGTGCTTTGCACATTGGCGCTGGCGTGAGGAGGACATGCGGCGCTCCTATAGGATTTAATCCTAAAAAATCAGTGATGGCGCTGGCGCCCTCGTGAGAAACACGTGAGGCGCTACCCTCTATTAAATTTAAACTAAGTTTTGCTCTTTTACTAGGTTAAATATTGGGGGAACAAATGCCCCCCACCGTTGTGCTCACATGGCTCACGCGTAAGTGCAACGGTGTTACCTTTTCCACCGTTTGATCTCCTAAAGGGTTGAACTGTCCTTTCATGTCTTATAAATAGGGTCTTTGGCCCTTGAGATGACTACCGTCCCAATCATCTGGTTGAGTTTTCTTCTTCCTTGAGAATTTAATTATCTCTTCGGAGCTTAGATGTCTGTTCACAGAACTTTCTCAGAGTTAAACTCTGTGAAAATTTAGTAAGAATTATGACTACGATTTAACTCTTAGGAAACTCTTAAAGGAACCACTTCTCATTTTGGGTTTTTAACCCATTAATAGAGTTTTGCTCTTTTCTTAGAACGGTCTCTTAGAGATCTTAAAACTATTATTTGGGTAGACCAAGGGTCTTAGAGATCTTAGGGTTTAACCCTGTTAATGATTTTGATCTTTGAGGGTTGTTTGGAATTTAATTCCATCTCACGTGGGGATTTTCTGGGATTTTATCCTATTATCAGAGGAATTTAATTCCAGTTTGTTCTCCAGAGCTTAGCTCTAAAAAAAATTCTTTAGGGAATTTTGTTCCTTTTTATTATTTTCTTTCTTAGGGTTCTTCTTGCAGATTCGAATCTGCTGTAGAACTCATTTTTCGAGAATATTAGGAGTTTCTCCACGGTTCAATGAGAATCCTTTTGGATTTTCACAATGGGTGCATGTCTCATCATTGATTAGGCATCACCTTTGATTTTGTGGGGTCCATTGTCCCTCTCTCTTTGGACTGTGGTGATTTTAACATGCCAAAATGCAGTACAAATTTGGGTGTACTGAAAATGCTAAGGCCTTGAACATTGTGTCAATAATTAACCCCCCATTTTATTGGTACTATGGCTTCCGATTCCTCCTTCCCCTTCGTTCGCTTGGAGAGTGCTTTCGTCGATGCGCCTATAGATCGGGAAGTCTTTGCGCTCATTCGGGACTATGACCGAGAGTAGATGTTTCTTCATTTATGGGGGTCATGGTATAGTCACATTATCCGGGGTCGGCGTAGTTTTACGTGTGCAACGCCGTCAGAACTGATCCAGTCGGTTCATTACGCCGACCTTCCGCAGGTTTCTTATGCGGTGGAAGAGGTCAACTGGACCTCGGAAGGTCGTCTCCAACCTTCCATGGCATCAATACTCATGCAGCCGCTGATGGCCCTAGACATTCTGGGGTGTCGCATATGCCAAGAAGAAGCGCGTCCTTAGGGGCAGGTTTATACGGTAGGAATGACCCCCCCGTCATCCGGCTGGTTATCTACAGTGGGCCCGTTACATTCTGTCGGCCAAAAAGTCGCTGTTGCTGAAGACTGGGCTATATCCAGCAATCTACGCATCCCTCTTTTATTACAATACTCCTCATGCGTGGTGGGTTAAGTCCTTTCTGGAGCAATGGAATATTCCGACCCACAAATTTCTATTATCATATCGGGAGGTGTCAATCTCAATGGAGGAATTCGTGGAGATATCTAGATTACCCGTCAGAAGGGAACATCATCAGGAGATACTTCCGCCTGACGAGTACATCTTTGCTACCGAATCAGTGGTGATGGGTCTTACCCCAGAGAATGCCGTTCAACATAAGTTTCCAAGCTTGATCAAAGTGTTGAACATGTACGAGAGCTTATTCTTAGAGTCTGGTGGGCACGGAGTTAGCTTACAGATTTCATCGCCCGTTTCCTTCGTCAGGAGGCTTTGCCAAAGAAAGTTGCGAAGTTCGCCAAGCTTGATGATCCGTTCGGATTTGGCTTAGATAAACTACCGACCACGGAAGCAGATTTAAAGCAATTTTTTTATTCTGGATACTCCGATCGTTTCTTTCGCAGAGGTCGTCGGTCCGGACATTGATGAGGATACGTTCTTCCTGGGGTTCATCGGCTTGTGGCTGAGTTGGTTAACACTTCCAATGCGCCCCCATTATATGAGACCGTCTATCTTTTATCCGGCTCGCCGTATTATGGCGGGGACACGCCTGGCCGTTGGGGTTGCAGGTCTGGCTTACTTATATCATGGCCTGAATCTAGCGGCCAACACTACTTAGCCGGGTCTACAGCCCGTAAATCTTTCGCCGCATTATTTTACCTCGTGGATCGAGATGCACGTGCTGGGTGCTTTTGGCGTGCATAAACGACCCAGATTTTATGAAGGCTACAATTTTCCTTGGGTCATGCACTTGGTTGATGCTTCGTCTCCAAACCCAACACAGCGGGAGGCCCGACGATTGCTTCTTCGCCCGCGCGTGGTCGGGGACAGCATGACCTTCGTCGAAAGAGTCCTGACCATCGGCAATGAATCTTCCAAAGTAATCCATCCGCTTCACGACGTTTTCAAAGACGGAGCTTCTGCATTGAGGGCCTGAGAGATCGTCCACTTGTATTCTATCACGTCGGGTTTCCTGGTATTCAGAAAGAACGCCTTGGTTTTGTTCATGAGATATAACCCAAACCGTTTCACCCAGCAATCGGGTTACAACCAAGGCGTTCCCCTCGAGGCGTTCATCGTGGATCCAGTTACTTCTAAGGAAGGTGTTCACAATACGACGCATCATTTCATGCGTCTGAATACAGGATCCAATTTTCTTATTAGCGAGACGAGTCATATTCCAAGGGCCTTGAATGCTTATGTTGCTTGGTACCAGCATGCAATGGGCGCTGTCATCAAGGAGGAAATGTAGCTGGTGCTTGACCACAAGGATGTTGTCCCAGCCAGTAATCCCGCGGCCCCGCTGAATTGACGGGCGGTTGTGCTTCCTTCTTTGAGGGGAAGCAACGCAGTTGTGGTTCCGCGAGATTTTCTTGATAAGCCTCGACCGGAGGTAATTGCTCCCGTGGCTGTGGTGGTTACTGTGTCCCCTGAGTCGGGTATTGGCTCGGAGATCGAAACCCGCCGTCCGAAGAAGCCCGTTAAGCGGAAGCTTTTGTCGTCGGGTGTTGCTGCAGCTTGCAGGAAAAGAAGAAATCTTTATTCACAAATTGACTCCTTTCTTTTTCCTGTTACAGAAACCACCGCATCCCATGTTGTTCCGAGTACAATGCCAACCTCGGGTAGTGGTGCGGAACAGCCTTCGGAGCCACCGGTTGCGGCTGAGGTCCTCCCAGGGCCGCCATAGGAGGCGTTATTGAAGCAGCCAATGATGGATGTTGCAGTATATCCTGAGGCCGAGCCTGACCTGGACAAAGACGCTCCTCTGTCAGAGGTCTTTAGCAGCCAAAGCCGAGAGGAAGCACAAAAAACATGCCGCAAGGGAGCGCCAGGCTAATCTGGCCGCAGACGCGGGTTCGAGTGATGCTCTACCCTCTGATGTCCGCATGGAGGACGCTCCTTCTGCCCTAACCACTGATCATAAGCAAGTTGCGCGTGCGGCTCGTGAAGAGTCCTAGCGATCACTTCAAGATAAAACAGTGCACAATCCATTATTGAAACCTGATAGCGGTTTTTTTTTCTTGAATTATAACACACTTATTTTTTCAACAGGGCCAAGTTTAGGTGGTGACGTGGTGGGCGAAATGCCAGTGCTTGAAGTGCCTGGAGTGTCAGGACTCCCTTTCAAATCCGAGACTGTTCCAATTGCCGCTCCCTCCCCTTGTAGATCTCCGATATTGGCGGGTGATGCGAGCATTACGACAGCCCTTATTGATTTAGGGGACAAAAGTGTGGATGCTGAATCCACCTTCCTAATGATCGTGGAAACTGAAGAAGCCGTTGAGGCTGGTGACGCCCCAAACCCTGTTATGGTTTCCGCCCCATTAGGTATACCTCGAGCTATTACTTTTGGTTTCTCAATCCCATTAAACATTTCAGCTGAAATTTCCTTAATTCTGAATACAGGCGTGGTAGACCCCGGTACTGGGCTGATTGAAGAATCATTATCAGCCGTGGCTACGATTGTCATTGTTCCACCCCTCTTCTGTGTCCCCCCGAGTTCTCTCTGGTTTAATGATGGAAGGTAGAGATTCATCATTTTTTTGTTTCAGTATAGATACCGTTTTCTTTGATTAACCATATATTGTTGCAATCCTGCAGGAGTGCTTTTCGACCGCTTACACCAGATGTTAAGCCCACACTTCGCTTTCCAATCGGAATTCGTTCCCCCTTCAGGCATTGGTTAGTATATTCTTCACCTGTTATTTCATCTTTCCACGAGTAAGCTTTCTGTTGCTAAGCTTTTCTCGTATTGACTACAGTATCGCAGCTCAAGGGAGAGAACAAAGAATAACTGAGCCTCCTGTGCTCCCTGCACTGCCACTTTTGACTACTGGTATGATAGTTCTCGTCCATCAGCATTCTTCCTTACTTTTCTGGTTGAAATCTGATCCTTCTTTGTGCGTGATTTATTCTGCAGCAGCTACATCGACTTTAGCTCCCTTTGAATCTCGCATTTCTATGCCCGTAGGGCCTTTTGCTAAGCGTCAATCTTCTAGGGGTGCGGTGAATAGCAGGCGGATGCTGAGTGAATTCATCGAAGATCTTAACGTTGAAGCTCTCACTTGACGAGGTCAACCCTATGCTAGCGACGCTTGTGAATTTCCACAACAAAGATTATGTCGGCCTCTGGATTGATTATTGTAAGCGGATCGAGTCTTGTCTGCATGAGATCGAACTCAAGTGTCTCACTCCTGAAGCATTAACCTCAAAGGCTCAACTGATCGCGCGGATCGAGCAAAGTTCCGATTCTATTCAATACTTTGAGTAAAGGTTGGCCTTGAACCGAAAGGAGCATGAGACAGCTTCTGATGAATCCATCCGATTGCGAGCCCAAGTCGAAGCGAATGCCACTCAGCTGCGAGTTATTTTCGAAAACGTCCAACAATGCATTTCTAATGGACTGGTGCTGAGGCAGAACCTCAACTTCACCGAGTGGGGCATGTGATTGATCTCAAAAACTATCTATTAACTGCAATCAAGAACGGCGTCGCTTTGCAGCTAGCCGGTGAGTACGGGTCGGTCCACAGGGATGTTGTGAATCTCCTAGTCGCGCTTACGAGTTAATTCCGATAGGTGTTCGGATTGATTATTAAATCTAAAAACCTAATTTATTCTATATCTAAGTCTTGCTAGGGTTAGGTCTAAGTTAAGTTTGGAATGTCTATAAATCTCACCGCTTTCTATACCCATATGAAGATCTAATTAGGTGTTATGGTAATTATTAATAAAAGGGATTAGAATCATCGGGAAGATGTTTTTTTCCTCTAGTTTCTTTTCCTTCCTTTATCAATCCTTACCCTAACCTCCATGGAAAACATCACAACCGGGACTTTATACTACGGTATCCCCGCTACCTCGTGGGATAGGATGCCGCAGGGAGCGGTATGTGAATGTATGCATAGAGTCCTATGAAAATATATGATGGGCAAGAAAGGGGATGAGAGATCTTCGTCTCTCAAACCTTTCCCAGATCTAACCCTAACAAGCGAGGAGACTACTCACTCATTAGGAAATTGAAGAACATTTATCTAGGACAGAGAATGAAAATTACCTAGGGCAAAGAATTGAAATCTAAACTAGAGTAAGGAATTAAATCTACTTACAGATGCATCTCTCCAATCATCAACGCAGGGTTGTCAGATCTGAATTAATGAATTGAAAAGAAACACCGATGCTCTCCATAAAGAATTCTGAATTTATTATTAAAAGGAGGCATAGGGAGGCATAAGAAATTACAATGATTTGGGTTCTATTTATAAGGAGATAGAAACCCTAGGGTTACAGTTGATCCGCATGTCTAAAATTACAAATATACCCTCAGGAAATCTTTTCAGCGCCGCAACCAAATTTTGGTAAAATTTTCTCGACGTACGGGCTCTTTATGGCCGTGGAACCGCGGCAATGGCTGGCTTGGGCCGCGGTTCCGCGGCCCATTAGTGAGAACAATGTGTAAGATTTTGTGGGATGCTTCTTGGTTCTTTGGGTATTTTATTTCTTCAGTTCATTTCTCTGTTTGGCTTCTGATTCTTCTCCAGATCTTTCAGTGAAAACTTGTAGCGGACTTTTAACCGTTTGCCTTGACATTTTGGACCTTGCACTGCCTTGTTGATTGTGAACTGTTCTTCGTCTAGGCTTGACTAGGATCCTTTTATTTGTTGGTAAAAAGTCCCTTTTTGTATCGTCTTTTGTCTTTTTCACTGCTTTTGCTCCAAGAACCTGTAACCTTTACTATGTAGCAAACATGCGTCAAAAGCACCTGTTTTCATTTTAAAATGCATAAGAAAGGGGATTGCAAAATGCAATATTATGATATGAACAAATACCCCCAAACTTATCTTTTACTCGTCCTCGAGCAAACTTATTTTTTATTCTTTACAAAAAAACCTAACCTAGCCGCACTTTCGCAGGGAAACGCGATTGCACTGAGCACGTGCAACAAGCCGTTAAACCTCTAGGTGTCCCTAGTAGGAGGAGTGTTGTCTCCTGAGGGTTTTCAGCGGATACTACCCACAAAATCCTATCAATTTGGCTTTTCGACTTTGGTTTTCCAATTAGGTCTTCTAACAAGGAAATCTATTATCTTCGACTTGCAAATTATCCACCCCTATTTTTCATACTTCCTCATCATCTAACTTAAGATTATATATGTTCTGCAGACTTACTTAGCTTTCGGCATCTCTTAAGTTTTCCTTCTAGGGTTCCATCTTCACTTAGGAATTTCTATCAACTCTACTAAAGATACAAGTTTTATTCTTCACTCCTTTCTCTCATCTAAACTCCAATCACATATCCCCACGTGTGTGTATAAATCACCCCTACACTTGGAAATTCAAATCAAGCAATCATGCCCTTGTCCGATGTCCAAAGTACTTATTAGTAGGTGAATTTTTAATTGAATTTTGCTTACACATCCTTCATGCGACCGTTAATACTTCTTGAGGTACCAACAACCGATTACAAGATATGTTTGCACTTTAAAGCGTAATTCATAGTCTTGCAACACCCAAGGCTTTTAGCAGTGACTCCCAAACCAGTTGGTCTAAAGCACTAGGTGATGAAGCACCCTCGCTAAATATTTTTCTATTTTTGCAGCCTTAAGTAATCCCAAAAACCAGTGTTCATTTTTTTTATTTTCTTTATTCACACTTGTATTTTTTTTCATCGTACTAAGGACTTGAGACAAGAGCATTTCAAGATCTCTTCTACTATTCCAAGTTTCAAGGTGCGTGATTGTGCAAATTGTAGGGTATACATTTTCAGAATCTAGACTTAAGCTAGGAATTATTTTTCAAACTTATACTCTAATAAAAATATCAATACTTTTTCTTTGTTTTAACTTAGCCCAAGAAGTGAACTCAAAATTTGCCTATTTCTAAATAAACTGCAAAGACATATATTTTCTACCGTTAAACTTTAAGGAAGGTTATCTTTAGGGTTTTTAATTTACTAAGTCTAAGATCTAGTTGTTCCTAGCCAGTTAACCCATTCATCAAACTCAAGTCAATTAGCCAAAATTGAATACAATAATTTTTATAATTTTTGAAAATTTTCAATTTTTATGGGTTTTCAAATAAGTATGCAAATGCAAAAATATGTACAAATGAATGCGAAGGAAGAAGACGTACCGAGCATACCCCTAAACTTGAACTTGACAGTGTCCTCACTGTCATGCTAAACCAAGAGGGTCAAAAATGCCGGTACTCCCCTGTTTATTTATTTATAATTTTTTTTATTTTTGTTTTGAATTTTTTTTATTTTTTTTTTATAGAAAAAGAAAACAAAAATATATATACATATATACAAAGGTTCCCCCCAAACTTAGGCTTGGCCTGACACAAGACAAAGGTTAGCACCAACCATTCAAAAATCTTATCGTGGTAATGGCCGAGTTGGTGAAAGAATGGAGTAGAAAGAAAAGAGATGAGAAACACACGAGACCGAATGGGAAGAAGAGAATATGGTCTCGGTAGGGGAGAAGAATGGCGGAAAGAAGAAAAAAGTGGAGTACGATCTTGAGGGTGTAACGCGAGGGAATAAATTAGCGCAATTTGTGATGACCGATGTGTTAAAAGCGATTGCGCTAACCTATTAACCCGTCGAGAAATGGTGTCAAATCCCTCAAGATTTGCAAGAAAACATGGGTACGCCGAACTTGGTATTGGAGATGAAAGCGTAATGGTCTCTTGTACGGTCGGAACAATAGGAAGGACGAAAGGGAGTGAATTAGGGATAGTATCATTCTCACCGCCGTAAACTGTCTTGAACTTGAAAGATTCTATCAATGGTTCGAAACTACTGTAAGCAACCGAGTTCAACTAACTCATCTGAAAATGTAAAGGACTCAAACTCGGGCGGTGAGTCATCAATATCGTCCGAAAAAATGAAACACTCGTAAGTGTTATCATCTGTGAGAACAGTATCAGATTCAAAGGAAAAATTTTCAAGCTCACAGTCTTCTAGCGTGGTCGGAACGACGGAAAGGAGGGAGGGTGATATAACAATTAAAGGTTCGGGAGGATGAATTGGAAAATCCGACACATCAAAGAAAAATGGTTCAACCTCAATACGATCCTCAAAACTCTCCTCAATACTATCCTTATAATTCTCCTCAAAATTCAACTCATCCATGCCATTATCATCAAAATCAAGACGCATATGAAGTTCGGAAGAAATATCTAATGACTCGGGATGATGAGTTGAACATAAAATTTCAATCAAATCAACAGATTCATCATCCGAAATATTCCCGCCGTCTATATCCTCAATCAAGTGAAAATCAATTTCTTTAGACACCTCATCAAAAGCATGGATATTTATCAATTTAGGTTCTAGATGGGAGGTGTAAAGATCGAAAGGATTAGGTGTGGTTTCACTCGAAAGGGGTTCTTCACAATTTGGCAAATCAAACACTACAAAATCACACAACTCGTTTTTATTTTAAACTTGTGAATCATTTAGGACATTCGATGGAAAACTGGAGTTGTGGGCTTCAATTGGGTAAGGGTAGGTTTGATTTGGAAATCCTCTCTCATTCTCATTCAGTCCAACCGCCTCCTCATACATTGAAAAATTTGGAGCTAGCGGAAAACTAGCTACCGGTTCAGCAGGTTGCATAAGGGCGGCCACGGACGCTTCCACATTCCTAACCATTTTGTTTGTTGCTGCGATATACGCCTCCAACGACTCTTCCAAACAAGACTTGGGTGGTAAGGGGGTTTCGGTAAAAGATTCGAAATCATGTGGATATGCAAAACTCCCAACAGGCTGTATAGAAGCAGTGTCTAGTGAGTGTAGGAAGGTCGGGTAGGACTGGTAGGAAGTGGGTGGTTGGGCAGGGGTAGGGTCAACATGTGGATAAAAAGGTGAATAATCGTGCGGATCTCTAGAACCAGATGAGTGGAGAGGGGTGAAAGATCGGCTGCGAGATTGAGCAATATGCTCAGCAATGGACATCGGCTTAGGAGTGACAGAAGGACTTGAAAAAGTGGTATCAACATATGGAAGTGGTGAAGGTTGACTTGGTTGACACAGAGTGGGTTGAAAGGTCAAACTGTTTCTCCTAGACGCTTCTATTTGATTTTTCAAAGATATTTTAGGCAAGGAAGGATCGTCTTTAAATTGACCGAACAAATTGACGTACGACGCAAAATTAGGTTCGGGATACCAAAGTTCGGCAAGTGATTTATTATGTGGGGTACCCATGTTAGAAGAAAGGGAAAAGAAAGAATGTTTATTGTGGTGCAAGGATTTATTTGCGGCAAAAGTTTGCAAGTTCTCTAATAAAAATTTTCCTTTTTCTTTTTCTTTATTTGAAAATTGTTGCAAAAAGATTTTTAATAAAAGATATGCAACAAAAAAAAATATTACTTGCAATCAGTTATTATTTTAAGCATATCACAAAGAATCTTTATTTGGAAAAAATTGTTGCAAAAAGATATTCGAGAAAAGATATGCAACAAAAAAGATTACTTGCAATCAATTTCTATTTTAAACTAGGCGCAAAAATCCTGCACAAGATTTGTTATATGGAAGGGAATATATTTTATAGCTCACGGAATCCTGCAGGAATTTCCAGAAAAGATATTTCAAAATATACAGAGAAGAAACAGAGGAACTTACAGAGGAAATTCAACGAGATGATGTCACTGTGGAACCGCCCTTCCGCGGCAAAACCTAGTTCCCACCGCGGCTCCGCGGTGGGGAAGCCGGCGCGAGTCCATAAAAATTTTCTGACGCTCTGATTTGACTAGAAGGCCGCGTTTTCGCGGTCTAAGATGGGTATGCGCGGCGGAATCGCGGCGTGGTGGAGGCTTCATGGTGCGGGAAAAATTCCACTGTTCTGTTTTGAAAATCCTTCTCTGTTCTGATCTCCTGATTTCTGTTTCGCTTTCTGGAAATTTCCAGATCCGATTTTGTATATCCTGCAAAATTCAAACAACAAAGTATCCCTTCCAAAAATAACAGATGAAATATCTATATATTTTTTATGATTTTTCAGATTTGTATGATTTTTTTATTTTATTTTTGATTAACCCGAAAGTGCAAAAAGGAAATAACACGCCATCCCCGGCAACGGCGCCATTTGATTGATCTCAAAAACTATCTATTAACCGCAATCAAGAACGGCATCGCTTTGCAGCTAGCCGGTGAGTACGGGTCGGTCCACAGGGATGTTGTGAATCTCCTAGTCGCGCTTGCGAGTTAATTCCGATGGGTGTTCGGATTGATTATTAAATCTAAAAACCTAATTTATTCTATATCTAAGTCTTGCTAGGGTTAGGTCTAGGTTAAGTTTGGAAAATCTATAAATCTCACCGCTTTCTATACCCATATGAAGATCTAATTAGGTGTTATGGTAATTATTAATAAAAGGGATTAGAATCATCGGGAATATGTTTTCTTCCTAGTTTCTTGTCCTTCCTTTATCAATCCTTACCCTAACCTCCATGGAAAGCATCACAATCGGGCCTTTATACTACGGTATCACCGCTACCTAGTGGGATAGGGTGCCGTAGGGAGCGGTATGTGCATGTATGCATAGAGTCCTATGAAAATATATGATGGGCAAGAAAGGGGATGAGAGATCTTCGTCTCTCAAACCTTCCCCAGATCTAACCCTAACAAGCGAGGAGACTACTCACTCATTAGGGAATTGAAGAACATTTATCTAGGGCAGAGAATGAAAATTACCTAGGGCAAAGAATTGAAATCTAAACTAGAGCAAGGAATTAAATCTACTTACAGATGCATCTCTCCAATCATCAACGCAGGGTTGTCAGATCTGAATTCATGAATTGAAAAGAAACACCGATGCTCTCCATAAAGAATTCTGAATTTATTATTAAAAAGAGGCATAAGAAATTGCAATGATTTGGGTTCTATTTATAAGGAGATAGAAACCCTAGGGTTACTGTTGATCCGCATGTCTAAAATTACAAATATACCCTCAGGAAATCTTTTCAGCGCCGCAACCAAACTTTGGTAAAATTTTCTCGACGTACGGGCTCCTTATGGCCGCGGAACCGCGGCAATGGCTGGCTTGGGTCGCGGAACCGTGGCCCATTAGTGAGAACAATGTGTGAGATTTTGTGGGCTGCTTCTTGGTTCTTTGGGTATTTTATTTCTTCAGTTCATTTCTCTGTTTGGCTTCTGATTCTTCTCCAGATCTTTCAGTGAAAACTTGTAGCGGACTTTTAACCGTTTGCCTTGACATTTTGGACCTTGCACTGCCTTGTTGATTGTGAACTGTTTTTCGTCTAGGCTTGACTAGGATCCTTTTATTTGTTGGTAAAAAGTCCCTTTTTGTATCGTCTTTTGTCCTTTTCACTGCTTTTACTCCAAGAACCTGTAACCTGTACTATGTAGCAGACATGCGTCAAAAGCACCTGTTTTCATTGTAAAATGCATAAGAATGGGGATTGCAAAATGCAATATTATGATATGAACAGCATGCGAGATTGCAAGGTGGCAAAGCAGGAAATCGCTGAGAAGTTTTCATCTTGCTTGCAACAACGGGCTCAAGTCGAAATGAGGCTGGCTGCAGTAGTGGCGCGCGAGGAGGAGCTGTGGGAAGAGAGTGAGCGGGTTGCCAATTTATTGAAAGCCCCGCCTTCTTAACAGTTAAAATTGTATTTCCCACTTTTCTTTACATAAATGTAAACTGTATCTTTTAAACATTTTGATTTATGAATAAAGAATTCACATTTTTTTTGCATACGCTCCTCTGTGTCCGATGTCTTAATTTAGCGCTCACTAGTTTATTTACTCGTTTCGGAGCTTGTAGTTTATTTACTCATTTTGGAGTTTTTAGTTTATTCACCCGTTTCGGAGTCTCTAGTTTATGTACTCGTTCCGGAGTTTGTTGTTTATTCACCCGTTTCAGAGTCTCTAGTTTATGTACTCATTTCAGAGTGTTTTTAGTTTACCACCCTTGGGTTTACAGGCAGACCTGTCCTAACGTTATATATAGATAACCTCCATTCTTTATGACAGAGGTCCGTTAGGTTTGTGGTACTAGGGTTTTAGTCCGTGGTACCGTCGCGTTGGCTGGTGTATTCTTTGATATGCAGTCTTCAAGCTGTTATTAGAGTAGCCCCGCGACTGTCGTGTCTCTGATCTCTTCAGGGGCTGGACAAGACGTCTTCAAGTAATCTCCTTAGGTCATATTACCGTCGGAAGGGAAAGCGTTAGGAATTTGCCATGACGCTTCTTACTTCAGGTCAGGCTCATTTTGGAGCCCCGATGAGTCATAACCACTCCTCTCTTGTGTGGAATGATCTCCGATAGTCTTTTAGGCTTTATATAAGTTGCCGTCGAGACCCGAAGCTGGGAATATGTCGTCACTTCATTTTTGTTTTGATGATGTCGTGCCGATTCTTTGCTGAACTAGGGTAGAAATCTGTGAGACCCCTATGCTGTGTGTATTTCAATTGAAGTCCGGAGTTAGGAATATGCCATTGCTCCAATTTCATTTGATAACTGCGTTCACATCTTGCTGAAATGTGGGGGAATGTCGAGATAGTCTCTAGGTTGTATATATACCATCGAGACTTGGAGCTAGGATTTTGCCATGGCTCTTTTTTCCATTGACCCTTGGGTTTTTTGTTGACGTTGCGTCTGCATCCTGCTGGAATGAGAAGAACGTCTGGGTGACCTCTAGGCTTTAGATTTTTGCATTAAGACCCGAAGTTAGGATTTTGCCGTCACTTCACTTTATTTGATTGTTGTGTCTGCCGTTGTTGGAATGAGGAGGGAGATACAGGGATAGTCTCTAGGTTGTATATGTACCGTCAAGAATTAGAGTTAGGATTTTGTCGTTACTCCTTTTTTGTTTGAGCCTTGGGACTTCGATGATATTGCGTCTATATCCTGCTGGCATGAGAAGCACGTCGAGCTGGTGTTAGGATTTTGTCGTCACTCCTTTTTTATTGGGCTCCTTAGAGCCTTTGTTGATGTCGCGTCTGCACCGAGAAGGAACGTCGAGCTAGAGCTGGGATTTTGCCATTACTCCTTTTTTATTTTGGCTCTTTGGAGCCTTTGTTGATGTCGCATCTGCACCCTATCGGAATGAAAAGAATGTTGGGATGACATCTAGGCTATACATGTTGCCATTAAGATCTGGCTCTCCCTTTGACGGAGCCTGGTGGGAAAATTTAGAACCCTTTCTTTCATTTGTGCCCATAGATTGTATACAGGGGTCGGTGTAGACCTACCTGCAAGGCAGAAAAGTTTCATTTTCATTTTTTATTTCTTTCCACGATGCTCTATCTTTTCATCTTTTTATATCGTGAAAGTCGTGATTGCCCAATCATTTCAGCTATTTATCGCAGTGCCCAATCATTTCGGCTGTTTTTGTTTTTACTGGCTGCTTTTTATTGCGAGTTGCCCTACCCTTTCGGCTTTTTTTTTGAGGATTTGAAATCTGATACCAATCTTGGCATCAGTATCGCTACCACTGGGATATTGGCAGGAGCGAATCATTATTTGCTGTGAGAGCACTTGGAGTTTGATACATTTTTAGGCATCAGCACTGCTATAACTGGGATATTTCCAGGAGTGACTCATCATTTGCCTTTGTTGATTTGAACAAAAGTGGCTTAGCAAGCAAGGTTAGGATCCCGTCAACTAAGGCTTTGACTTTATGAGCCGTAAGTGTCTCATAAAGGTATTTGTCGCTACGAGTCGAGAGGATCTCGTAGGTGTAATTTCTCCTTAGGAGTCGTGAGGATTCCTAAGTGCATTTTCTCTTTTAAGTCATAAGGATCTTTCAAGAGTGTTTTCTCCTTATAAGTTGAGAGGACTTACAAGTGGCGTTCACTATATGGGGACATTTCTTGTCATTGGTGGATCTTGGTAGGGGATATCTTTATTTATGCACGTGGATTGTATACAAGGGTCAATATAGAACCGCCTGTAGGACAACTTAGGGGAATATGACTTCTTAAGAACAGTTTTAGATCCCTATAACCTAAGGCTTTTGAATCCTATGAGCCGTGAGGGTCTCATAGGGGGAAAGTTCTCCTTACGAGTCGTAAGGGTCTCGCAAGTGTAGTTTCTCCTTAGGAATCGTAGGGATTCCTAAGTGTGTTGGTCCTTTGTGAGTCGTAAGTGAAAGTGTTTCTTAACAACACCATAGGGTTAAAACGGGCATCGATCATGCAATTTTAAAAATTCAGTGTGCTAATGAACACTAACCTAGAATCTAACTAGATTATTAGGGTTAACTATGAAGATATGATAAAATTATAAGAAGTGAAAGAGAATACAACCTAGTAGATTGAGTCCTTCACTTCACAAGCTCCGTGTAGTAATCCACGCGACTCCACTAGGCTCCACTTGAACTTGGATTGAGCTTCCTTGCGATGACCTTCGTGCCGAAGATGATCTATCCGAAGCTCCACTAATCCAAGCTACCTCTTCACTAAACTTACTTTAGTGAAGGAAACACACTACACCTAAGTGCTAATCAAGTGTACGATGGTGAACTAGGGGTTTCTAAGCTCACTAAGGTTTCTACAAAAGCCTATGACTCACATCACATGTGAGGGTTAGGGTTTTGTGTGTAGGAGGAAGAAGAAGATGAAAATGGAGAGAGTTAGAATGAAAAATGAGCTAAGGAAAAACTCAAGTGTTGCAAAGAATGAAGAATGGCTTACACAAAAAATCCTTCATTTATTGAAGCATGAATATTTTCAAATAAAAATATGCACCATGCTTCAATAGTGAAGCCAAACAAATGTAATAATATATGAACCATGCTTCATAACCATGCATAAAATATTTTCCATTTTCCACCTTTTTTCTATTTTCTAAAAATAGAAAATCAACCATGCTTCATAATATATATATATATATATATATCAAATATATATTAATATATATATATTAAAAAAACAATTAATGAGCTAATAATATTAGTTAATATATAATTATATCAAATATAAGTATATATCATATTACTAAATCAACACTTGATTTAATAATCCGGTTATATCATATATAACCGACTAATATTATTTATCTGTATATCACATTATCAAATCAACACTTGATTCGATAATCCGGTTATATCACATATAACCTAATCGATATCAAATAACTGCTAGATTAGAATACGGTATCACATACTCGTATTTAATCTGGCCCCCCCGCACATATCATCATATATGCCCTACTTCGTTTCGCTTGAATTAGGAAACCTCTGTGTGGGACTCTAAGGACACGTCAAAACGCCTGCAGAGGGTAATGATCACATCAGTTACCTATAAGCCGTCAGTGGTACTAGCTGGACATAACAGCTACCCAGGCATTGAGCGATTAAAAGATTAACAAGCAAGCTTGTCCAAACTCCTATGAAGCCTATAAGTAACACTTACTGTACAGTCCGGTCTCTTCGTCTGATATGTCGCATATTGAGTCTAGGGGTTGAATCGTCAGATCCCAGTAACTTGATAAGTCATGCCGATGTATGGATCATAACGGTTCGAGAAACTACTGATAACTCTTACCAGTAAATCTTATCAGCCCTGGCCAGGGACTTACTGTTATAGCCAATCGAGCATCGCACAACATCAACTCCTAATACCAGGAGAGTCGAAACCCCTCCTATCGCTCATTGCCTCCATGTGACTCGGGACTGTACCCAAAATCTACCTGTTTGTATGACTCCTGTGAGCCGTGGTAGGGAGGAAATCAAAGCACAGTAGGAACTACACAAGTCACTATGACGATCTCGGGTCTACAGACTAACTTGTATCAGTGTCACCAGAGAATTGCTATCTGATGATATGTATGGTACCATTTAGGAGTTTTCGGCAAGTCCTGTTCGGTGTACCCATTCTCTAATGAGCACCTGTGTATAATCTTTGATGTCAAACACCAATGGTTATGGGATCAACCATCGCCCCATATAAGGTCAAGAAACGTGCACACTAGTCTACTCTTGAATATCGATGCCCTGTCTCGATATCCCCTCGACTAGGAACAATTAAAGGATGTGCTTGTAGACTACACAAGTCCCAGTAGTATGATCCGCATCATAGTCCTGGTAGTCAAGCTAATATCCTAAGGGTTTTATCAACATGTATCAGAGAGATAGTATAATAATAAAAGTGTACATGTTAAGATAAAGAGCAACCAGATAACATACTATCATGTCGAGCAAGAAAGTCCTCTATGTGTGTGTGTGTGTGTGTGTGTCCAAGCATCCACTATATCATACAATAATAGCCTCTAGGGCATACATATTCCTAACAATGAATATATATATATATATATATATATATATATATATATTATTTATGAAGCATGGTTGGAAATTCTATTTTGTGAAAATAGAAATGATGAGGTGGAAAAAGAGGAATGGGTGAAGCATGCCTTGATGCATTTTTTATTCATCATCCTACACTATTGAAGCATGGTTACATTTTATTATTTGATTATATTTGTTGCTTCAATAAGTGAGAGGGGATAAGCCATTCTTTACAACACTTGTTCCTTTTTCTTCACATGAGCTCATTTTTGCTCTCTTGATTTTTCCATCAATAAGGATCTCACGCAGGTATTTTCTCCTCATAAGGTTGAAAGGACCTTGCAAGTGCACATGAATTTTTTATTTTATGAGTTTGCGTCCTTTTTGGGTTTTCACAAACTCGCTGGTAGTCCTGCTGTTCTTACTTACGGCGCCCTTTCTGGTTTTTATCCGTGCCCATTTAGCTTGCGGACATACCTTTTTTTAAAATTTTTTTTAACGAAACTCTCGATAGTAGCTTCGTCGTAAGTGACTCATCTATTTGCCGGTGAGATTTGAGGGTGGCTTCATCGCAGGAGTAGCTGTGTAGCCGGTAGGACTTGAGTTGCAACCCTCGCCATTGAGACTTCGATTGCAATATAGATCTCAAGGAAGGATATCGTTGTATTTAGGGCGACGCGCTATGTTTGAGGCGACGTACTAGTTTAGGGACGTTTCGGTCCATTATCACTATTTTTGAGGCGATGCGCTAGTTTAGGGACATCTCGGTCCATTGGTGCCGTTTTTTGGACGGATATTAGTTTAAAGGACGTTTCGTCCATTATCGCCATGTTTGAGGCGAATTTTCTTTAGTTTAAGGACTTTTCGGTCTGTTGTTAGTTTAAGGACATCTCGGTCCGTTCTCTTTATGTTTGAGGCGGATTGCTTGTTTAAGGACTTCTCGGTCCGTCATCGCCGTGTTTGTGGCGAATTTTAGTTTAAGGGCATAATGGTCCATTATCACCATTTTTGAGGCAACGGGGCTTTTGGATACTACCTTTAGGGTTCTGACTCAGGAAGATAGCGAGCGGACATAAGCGTTGTCATCTATCATTAACCTAAGTCATGACTTGTCAAGCGTAGTATTTTTTGAGGAATATGCCGTTTATTGGCCGGAATGGTCTTTCGCCATTCATATCCATGAGCAGGTAGGCTCCACCTTGGTAGACTTTGTCTATGATGTATGGGCCTTCATAGTTCGGCTCGAACATCCCCCGCTTTGCACGATTGAGGATCATTGGTCTTTTAACGACTAGCACAAGTTCGCCATGGCTGAATGTTCTCGGCCTGGTCAGTTTTTCGTATGACCGCATCATCCTTACCTTATAAGATTCCAGATTTTGTTGTACTATAAGGCGAGTTTCGTCAAGGGTGTCAAGCTCCTCAAGCCGAAGATGAGCATTTTCTTCATCCGTCAGCTCATATCAAACCGCTACTCGTAGCGAGGGGAGTTCTATTTCTAGGGGAAGCACTGCTTCCATGCCGAATACTAACACGTATGGTGTTGTATTCATAGCCGTTTTGAACGTTGTTCGGTATGCCCAGAGTGCTTCGTGCAACCTTTCGTGCCAGTCTTTTTTGTTTCTAGACACTGTTTTCTCTATAATTTTTGTCAAGGTCTTGTTGAAGGTTCAGCTAGACCGTTGGCCCAAGAATTATAGACTGAAGAGTATCTCTAATCTATTTTATGTTGCTATGCGAAGTGGCTGATTTTAGGACTTCTATAAGATGGCCCATTATCCGAGATAATTCGCCGCGGAGTGCCGAACCGATAGATGACATGGGTTCTGAAGAAATGGACGATATTCTCCATCTTCACCTCCCTTAGTGGTACTGCTTGTGCCTACTTGGAAAAGTAGTCGGTCGTTGCTAGTATGAACCGATGTCCTCTGGACGATGCCGGTTCAATGGGGCCAATTATATTGGTTCCCCACATTTCAAACAGTTAGCTAACCACCGTTGGGTGTAGCGGATTTAGATGTTGATGGATGAAGTCCCCGTGAATTTGGCACGAGTGACACTGCTCGCATATTCGAGGCTGTCCTGAATCATTGTGGGCCAATAGTAACCCATTCTTTTTATCTTCAGCTTCATCTTTGGCCCGGCTTGATGAAATCCACAGAGCCCGTCGTGAGTTTCTTGGATGACTTTCTTTGCTTCCTCTGGCCCCAGGCATCTTAGCTATAGATAGTCGAACGATCTCTTATATAGAGTATCATTAACGAAGGCGAAGGATAGAGTTCGTTTCATGAGCTGATGTCTAGACGACACATTTTTGGGCATTCGTTGGGATTTGAAGTAGTCTATGAAGGCTTCCCTCCAGTCGATGACCTTTTCATCGTCCTCTATTTGAATGGCTACTTGCTCGGTCATTTCTTTTCTTTCGGATTGCTTTGTTAGTTCTTTCGAAGATATATCTGTTGGCGTAAGAACACTGCGGCTTTGCACAATGATCTTTACGTCATGGAGGTCTTCATTAGCTAGTTCCTTATCCAATTTGGCCAATGCGTCCGCTCTGCTATTTTATGTACGCGGTATACTCTCCAGGATGTAGGAGGGGATTTGCGTAAGCAGTTGCTACACTCTTTCGCCATATTTTATCAGCTCTGGCTTTGCATGTCTGATAGTCGTCGTTTACTTGGCTAACGATCAGCTGGGAGTCTCCATATATAAGGTGGTCAATGATTCCCATGTCGATAGTGATCTCGAGACCTGCTATCAAAGCTTCATATTCAGTTTCGTTGTTAGTCCTCGGCTCTGTTAAGGAAAGGGCGTAACGCAATATCCCTCCTTGTGGAGTTACAAAGATAAGGCCCATCCCGGTGTTAATTATGGGGGTGTTTTACTTTCGCCTCTTCAAGGAAGATGCTCCATCGAAGTAAACTTCCTATTGGGAATCATTTTATTCCTTCTCTTCTTTGATTGTGTCGAACGCATGTTTATCCGGCAACTCGCAATTTAAGGGGGAGTACGCCGGTATCGGATGCTCCGTGAGAAACTCAGCAATGGCTTGTCCTTTCACTGCTTTGAGGGAAGGATACGTTATCGAGAACTCCGTCAGGAGGAAGGCCCATTTGGCAAGCCTTCCTGTTTGTATGGCCCTTGACATTAGATATTTGAGAGGATCCACCTTTGATATTAGACGGACCTCATGTGCCAAGGTGTAATGCCTGAGCTTCGTTATTGCGAAGATCAATACCAGGCAATGCTTTTCGATGGAGTAGTAGTTGCTTTCTGCCCCAAGGAGAACTCGACTGAAATAGTATATAGCCTTCTTTTTCCGTTGATCGTTCTCTTGTACCCATAGTGCGCCTAGAGAACCCTCGAGGGCTGCTTTGTATAGGATAAGGGGTTTACCCTTAACCGGGGCGGTTAATACCGGCGGATTTTGCAGGTATTGCTTGATTTCATCTAGTGCATTTTAGCACTTTTGATCCCAGACGAACATGATCCCTTTCTTCATCAAATGGCTGTAAGGACGGAATTTTCCGGAGAGATTGACTATGAACCACCGGATATACGTGAGCTTTCCTTGGAGAGACCGCAGTTGTTTGAGGGTTCTTGGCGTGGACATTTCCATAATCTCCTTGATCTTTGAAGGATCGATTTTGATACACCGGTGACGTATGATGAATCCTAGGAATTTTCCTGAGGTGACTCCAAACGCACATTTTTGAGGGTTCATCTTCTGATTATACTTCCGAAGACGTCGGAACACTATTTTTAGTTGTTCCTAATGTTCCTCATGAGATTTGCTCTTCACTAAAAGGTCATCGATGTAGCATTCGACAATCTTGTGTATGAGGTCATCGAAGATCTTTGTCATGGCCCTCTGGCAGGTAGCACCGGGATTTTTCAAACCGAAGGGCATCACTTTATAGCAGAATATGCCTAGGGGAGTCCGGAAGGCGGTATGCTTTTGGTCTTCACGGTGCATTTTGATTTGATTGTATCCTGAAGATCTATCCATGAAGGAGAAAACCTCATGGGTAGACGTGTTATCGATCATCAGCTCGGTAATAGGTACTGGGAAGTCATCTTTCGGGCAAGCTTTGTTGAGGTCCTGAAAGTCCACACAGATGCGCACCGTCCCATTTTTCTTCATCATTGGAACGATTTTAGCGATCCAGTCAGGATATTGGACTTCTTGGATGAAGCCGGAGTCAATTAGTTTTTTGACTTCAACGTTGATACCCATCTCAAGTTCGAGTCGCATCCTTCGCGACGCTTGTTTGATCGGCTTTATGTCCAAAGATATGGCCAGTTTATGGATTGCCACTTTCGGATTTAGACTTGGCATCTCTGAATAGTTCCATACGAAGCAGTCTTTATATTGCATGAGCACGTCTTTTAACGTGGCTACCTATTTTTAAGATAGTAGTTCACTGACGAACGTTGGTCCCGGATCATTTTTTGTCTCTAAGTCAATTTTCCTTAGGTTGTCCACCGTGGCGTGTATCCCATCTTCCAGCTCTTTTGGTGCTGGTGGAAACTCTGAGATCACCTCTTCCTCGTCTTCATTTGCGAAGCACCCGTAGAGGTCGTTCATAATATCGTGCCTTCTTTTGATAGTGTTATCATATGGCCGGTAAGAGTTCGCTTCACTTTTTGCGATTGAGCTAGTCCTATCCTGACGGGGTAGGTCTTTTTTGGCTCATGCCTTTGTAGGGGGGTTATCCTCCAGCCGTCGGATAAAGCGAACATGCCTTGTCGATACTGATCTTCTACCCAGCCTTTGAAGGTAAAGCAGTCTTCCACGGGATGACCTACTACTTGGTGATAGGAGCAATAATTCGGATGATAGACCTTGTTTATTTGTTCGGGGTGCCGAGATTCCGGAAGCGTTATCATCTGGTGCTTCATGATAAAGTTGAATATTTTCTTCGTCTTGTTTTTGGGGAAAGACTTCTTCCGACCCATCTTCTTTAGAAAGGATGGGCTCCAATCGACTTTTTCTCGATCGCACGGCGCCTCAGATCCGCTTTGTTGTCTCTGAACGTCACTTATGTTCTTTTCCATGTCTTTGCTTCTATTTCGAGGTTTCCCCATTTTGGGAGAACATATAGCGGGCCGGGGATTGCATTCTAATCCGGCCGCAGATTCCTTGCTGAGTCGCTGCATCTTAACCTTTTCGCAGATATCCATTTCGCGGTTTTGGTCATCCCGACTCTTTTGACAGGCTTGTTTTATTAGTTTATCGATTTGTTCTTCGAGCGACGGACTCAACGTTCTTAGAGCGGAATTTCGCTTTATTTCAACGTCATGGCCATTTAGAGAAGCGTCTTCTACTTCACATGAGTTGTTCACGATGCAGAAACAGTGAATCTGCTCCCATTTCTTAGAATGAACATATCCAAGCCCGGTTGTCCCTATCAACTCTTGGGCAACTTTCGCCGAGTCCTGGGAATCTCCAAAATCTTTTTGTAGAATTGGGCTTGTCTAACAGTTTATTCGAGGGGTATGCCTTGGCATCTTAACAACCTTTTCAATCCTTCCGCATAGTATCTTGGCAGACGGATTAGTTGAAGCCTATCAAGTGTAAATTCGGCACCGTGCTATACTTCTTTTACCACCTTGGTCTCCGAAGATTGATAGAAGAGGATCGCCTTTTCACCTCTTCTCCTGGGAAGGACGTAGAAAGTATGTAGTTCTTGTACACTGTATGTATCGAGCGTATCAAGTTCTTTATAATGCTGAGGTGGAGACATTGTGATTTGTAGACTCTGATCTACTCCTGCGAGGGTTTTCACTGACGGGCGAATGGAGAATACTGCGTTGGTCTCGTCCTCCGAGTCGCTGCTAAAGACCAAAATAGGGGTAGAAGGTCGGGCTTATTTTTCTCTTTCTGAGGCTGCCTCGAGTAAACTATTTTTTCATCTTCCTTGGTATCGCTCTGAAAGATCGGGATAGTGGAGACGGACTTCTGTTTATCCTCTGACTTATGACACCTTTATGTATCTTCGAAGTCCAGTACGAAGTACTTTGCGTTTTCATATTTCCAGACTTCGTTTATGGAGAACGGATTTAGCTCTCCCGTGATGGTGTACTCCGAGCCATTTTTGAAATACTTTATACACTGATGTTGTGTAGAAGGAATGCCGATGTACTCATGTAACCAATGCTTTCCAAGCAAAGCGTTGTAGCAAGTCTTGGCGTCAATGATATGAAATTTGATTTCAGTGACGAGAAGCCCGAAGCGTAATGTCAGTATTATGGACCCAAGTATCCGTGACGACTGTGAGTCGAACCCGGAAATGGTAATTTTTCTCGGGAAAGATGCTGAACGTCTATGCAAATTTCCCTCAACACCCTCACGTTGAGAAGGTTGACAGAGGATCCATTATCGATAAGGATTTTCCTATCTTGATGTCGTGGCAGTGGTCGGTGATGTATAATAGGTGATTATGTTCGCACGCACCAATGAGGAGATCTTCATCGCTGAATGAAATGTTAGCTGTGTGAACCTCTGCCAGCTCATCCTTCATCTTCTCTTCCACGGGGAAAGCTTGGAACTGATCGGACTCTTGTAATGCCTTGATTAGAGACTCTCATACTTCCTTGGACAGGAGGAGAGCATCCAATATGCTCAGTTGCGAGGGTATTTTCCTCAGATGTGCTTGGACATTGTAATCCACCTTGGTTTTCCTAGGAGGGTCCCTTACTGCGAGTTCTTTGACTGCTCCATCATCGAGGGCAATTCCTTCAGAGATTTTCTCTTTCCCTTTGTCTTTTCTGCTCGAACCATTGTTTGTGGGTCTAAGGTTCTTTTCAGGCAGCGTGCGGTTATGCAGCTGAATATTTTCGCAGTTCTTCTCCTTCTCTTCTTTTTCAGTTGTGGAGTCATTGAAGAGAGCGCTGAGGGGTATTTCGTCCTCAGAGTCGCTCCCGAAAGTAATAACTTGGGGTTTTCCCTTTCCGGACTGGTATCAGCCATATGACAACTGCCAGTCATTTTTCCACGCACATCTGTCGCACCTCTTTGTCGTCGATGAGCTTCGTGGTTCATCCTCTTGAAGTGTTTTTTATGGGCAACGTATCCTTGCCGCCACTTCTTGAAGGCACTGCATTTCTCGGTAGGGTAGATAACCTTCTAAAAATATAGGCAGTATTCTGGATGTGAATCCTCTTCGTTGAGGCATATGGCCCTAGGAGTATTTCCTACGAGAGGTGGCAGCTTCATCCCCATTGACAGAGCTTTGGCGAACCACTTCTCTGTTTTGATCCGGCTTTTGTTTGTAGTAGGTGTACTTTGGTTTGGTCGGAGTACTTTACGACTCATCCTTGTCGCAGCTTCTTCATCCTGATGCTGATGCTTAGCCTTTTCGTATATGGCTGTTTCACGTTCTCGGTCAGCTTTGCTTTTTTGAAAGGCTTCGATTAACTGCCTATCAATCGGGGCATCCACTGGCAGTTCCGGGGATTTTAGCGCCGAATCTGCCTCCGGTTCCTCTGCGTTGTTTTCTGACGCTGAGGGAGTTTCTTCGTCATTTAACGACGAATGGGAGACCATGTGGAAACTTGCTACACGGTCCTCGGTATCTCCTAATGAGTTATTTTCCTCATCATTGTCACTATCTTCGTTCTTAAGAATATGCTTGAGAAACTCTTCGAGCGTGACCGGTGTCCGCGCCTTTTGGTTGTACTCCTATAGCGCATCAATATATTTCTATAGGTCAGTGCGCTTGTCTTTATATTCGACGGTTGCACAGGCTTCTTGGTCTTCTTCTTTTTGTTTGAAGAATTCGAAGGCTCGACTTGGGGGTTTTACCCTTTGTCAACAACTTTCGGTTCAGGACGCAGTTTCAGCATCCCTTTGATGATTTCAGGTTCAAGTGGGCTTTTCCACTTAACTGCTGGACTTGCCTGTAGATCCTTCAGCATTCTTTTGGTTTTAGCTGAAAGAACGACTTCCCATTGAGTCTCTTATACAAGTGAGCATGTTGCCCCTGATGCAGCCACCTTTCTGGGAGTATGCTTCTGTGGTGGATTTACCCTCCATTTCTCAGACAGTGTGAACTTCCCCTGTAGATACTGGTCCTCGACCCAGTTCTTGAAGACGTAGCAATCTTCAATTGGGTGGCTCACTATTCTGTGATAGGAGCGGTAGTTAGGGTTGTAGACGTCGCAGGGTTATGGTGGACGTCGTGGATTTGGCAATGTAATGAGTTTATTACACATCGCTAATTTGAACAGTTTCCTCGTCTTCTTGCGGGGAATGAGTAAGCGCGTCCTAGTCTTTCTTCTAAGGATGGGTGAGGACGCTGTTGCTTTGGCGGCAGCCGGTTTTGGGTCACTCAGTTCTTATTGAGTATTGGCAATGAATGCCGCTTTCCTTTTACCCTTGTTATTTCGAGGGGCCTTGTTTGAGGAGGAAGGCTCGTGGCCCATCTGGTCCATTTGAGCTAGTTCATTGATCAAAACCTGGAAGGTGGTTGGTTTGAAGAATATCATGAACTGGGTTACAGTCGTTTGAGGATCAAGAGTCCCGATGAACATGCCTACGGTGGGAGATTCTTTAATGCACTGTTCGCATTTTGACCATAGGTTCTGCCACCGAATCACGTATTGGACCCAAGTTTCTCCTGGCCTTACCCTGTCGTTGATTAATGCTGTGATTGGGGTGCGCTCGCTTGCGCTGGCGAACCGCTGTGTGAACAGCAGTTCCATTTCTATGAATATTTTCATGGAGTCATTTGGGATCTCCGAGTACCATTCAAAGGCTATTTCTGACGGAATGCCAACGAACTGGAGAAGCAATAGTTTTTCGTCACCTCCAGTGTTGCCGCACAGAGCTCTGAACTGTGTGACGTGCTGGTGGGGGTTGCCTGTCCCTTTATACACATAGAACTTGGGGATCATATATCCCGGCGGGTATTTGATTTGGTCTTACCATCCTGGATACGGCCGTCCAGTTCTGACGATTTGTCCAGCTGCTTCATTAGCCTGATGAGCTCTTATTTGTTGAGCTATATAATCATCAAGAGTAGCCTTAGAGATTGTTTCTTCTTTGGTTGTTGATAAAGCTAGAAGAGAGTTTGATGTTTCCCCTCTATCATCCTCGATGACTATCAGAGGATCCACAGGCAGGGGTTCTAGCTGGATCATCATTCCAACCATATCCTGAAACAAGAGCGCTATCTGCTTTATGTTGGCAACTTGCTCAACTGCCACTTTATCTTTTCTTTCAATCATCCTTCGCAGGAACTCTGTATCGGTCTCCTGCTCTTGACGCTGCTCGGCCCCTGTATCCGAACTTTCTTTTTGTCCGGTGAGTGCTGCCATTTTGGTCAGCATTTCTTGGAGCTTTGGTTGTTGCTCCTAAGCTTTTGTCAGAGATCGAGTTTGCGGTCGGTGACTCATAAAGGCATGGCTTTCTTCTTTCCCCGAAGCAATGTAGACTGTATGCATGATCATGCCCTCAGACTTGGGGCGTTTGGGTCCACCACCTTTGGAATTTGCCACCGGCGGTGGGATTTTCTCCGGCCTTATTCTTTTATGGGAGGTCGAAGTTGAAGGAGCCGTTATGACAGGCACCTGTGTAGAAGAAATCCCACGCTGTATGAAGGAGGGATGGTCTTTTTCTTATCGAGCCTTTAATTACTAAGGTCTACAAGGGTAGTCTTCGTCGATCACATAGTCTTGGAATTTTCTCCACACCCTGTGAATTTGCGAGGAGAGCTGCTAATGGGGCTGCTCCTTCTTTGCCTACACTGTGTCTTCTGCAGGCGGGGACGATCTCTTTAGCACCGCCGCTGGAGAGTTCTTCCGTACCCTACTGAGCAGATCAAATCTGTTCCCGGTTGGAACAGCAGCGTCAACTTTTACCACTGGAGCTGATGGGGTTAGTCCAGAGGGGGAGTTGCCCCCAGCTTTCCTCACTCGACGCCAGTGATGATGTCGAGCATGTCTTGCAAAAGGGACCGCCTTAGTTTTAGAAACGGCTTCATCGTGCCCCCGACTTTAGTGAGGGGTTGTTGTTGGTGTCAGTCTGTTGAAGACTGATGTCCTGATTAGAGTTTAGGGAGGGCCGGCCAATCTTTCGAAGACCGACCTTCTGATGGGGGAAGCGTTTTTGACGGCTTCACCTGCAGAAGTTGGGAGGGCTATCCATTTTGGGGCAGCCCCTTCAGGTATCACGGGCTTCTTTGCGGGCCCGTTTGAGCTTCGACTCAGCCTGTTGAAGACTGAGACACCAGATTTGGACGGCCTGTCGAGAGGGGCCATTGTGGTCGCCAGTCGATCGAAGACCGACCTCTTGGGGGCTTCTTCTTGCAGTGCCGAGGCACCGAAACTCACTGGTGGGAGCATGGTCCTAAAGAACAACCCAGTAGTGGCTTGTGTTACTTGCCCCACCGGCATTGAAAATATGGAGGCCGCATTGGGCCTGTAGGTCACTCCTCCAGCTGGGGTGGAGCGAGAGTCGCTGTTGTAAAAGGTGCATTGGGAAGTCATCGAATTTCTATGCACAGGAGTAAGACACCAAATTTTAGTACCTCGAATCCAAGAGAAACCATAGCGAACCGCAATTTCATTTGCGAAACATCACATATGAAGTGTGGAGTGGAATAAGGAAAAGGTCCCACCGGGCATGCCAGAATCTGTTTACCGTCGAAAATAGAGACGAACTGGGATGGATCGTCTTGCCTGAATTTGGGGGCAGATACTATTTGGATTTATCTATCCACCTCTCCGAAGATACCAAGTTAATTTATGGCACCATATATTGGAGGTTTAGACAGATGCGGCCGTTGTAGCATACTTAATCAGATTCCCCCTCATTTATGAGGGGTTTTTTATTGTGGGGACGCACATCCCTGCAGGGGAAAGCCCCTGCAGTTAATTATGTTACCGTATTGCAATAACCACTCTCTCCTTTTCCAGTAGTTCACTTCATGCCGTGTTATGTTTTTGTTTATTTTGGTTGCCCGTAGATTGTATACGGAGACTAGTTTATATCGTCGCCCGTAGGGCGAAGATTAGTCCAAGTCCATATATTTAAGATTTAGGGTCAAGGATTTGCTTGACGGGAGTTTTGAACTTAGGTTGTGGATACCTTCAGTTCAAAATATTTTGTTTTATTTAAGGATCATTAATCTAGTTTGAGATTAAGATCAACTTAAATCTATAAATGAGTATTTGAGCTCAATCTATTTTTTATTAAGGATACATTAGTCCTATTTGAGACTAAGTATTTTAAGATCATCATTTTTTTGCTTAAGATCCAAAAAACAGAGCATTTAGACTTAGCTGCAAGAAAACTTTAGAACTTAGCCAATTTGGGCTTGTTCTGCTTAGTCTTACTTTTTTCTCAAAAGTGCTAAGCACTTGTTTGGGTTCTGTTTTTTTTCTAGGCCCTTTCCTTTTATATAAAAGTGTTGAGCGCTTATCTTAGCTCTGACACCCACATATAATTATGTGAAGCATTCTGTCATGGGCATTGCCCAATAAGTGTTGAACACTTTAATCATTTTGTTTTTATATGGAGTGCTAGGCACTTTTTATGGCGTCCACATGATTTTCATGTGCGGCGCTGGGCGCTGCCCAATGAGTTTTGAACACTCAGCCATTTTGGCTGTTTGTGGAGTGTTAAGCACTTTTTCTCTTTTCCCCCTTTTGTGTGGCGCCCACGTATGAAGCACGTGAGGCGCTGGGCGCCGCCCGATCAGTGCTAAGCTCTTAGCCGTTTTAGCTATTTATTGAGTGCTAAACACTTTTTCTCTTTTTTTTTTGTGGCACCCACGTGAGGCGCTAAGTTCTTTTCTTTTTCAGAGATTGAGTCTCTGTTAATAACATTTTGGCCATTAAAAATCGCCAAGATGTTTTGCAGATCTGGGATCAAGTTTTCTTTTTAGAAATAAGTTCTTTTATAAGAATTATATTTCTTTTAAGGTTAAATCCTATTTTCCTAGGGATTAAATCCCCATAGGATATATTCTTTTTTCCCTAATTATTTTCTGATTCTTTGATTCTCAAGAACAAGATTCTCCCGATGAAAATTAAATTCTCAACTTGTGGGAGGCTTGTCTTATGGATCTCTGATCCAAAGAAAAAACTAAAATTTTGAGAAATGTTAAATCCTTAAATAGGTAGAAGAGATATTTTTATCTCTGTGCTTTTTTACCTAGGGTTTTTTTTTTAAAGAGGGAAGTCTTCTCCTTTGAGAATTAAATTCTCTGTTCTTTTGAAAGCTTTCTGTCTCTATTTTTTAGAAGATTATGGGAGGGGGAGGGGGGGAGGGAGGTGTTTCCTCTTCTGTCTGTGCCTTCTTCTTTTTTCTTCTTCTTCTTTTTTCTTCCTTTTCTTTTTCTCTTCTTCTTTTTTCTTCTTCTTTAGACTTGAAGTCTTGAGTCATTTATATAGTGGAGGCAAATTGTCAATTGGTTTTGAGAAGATCTCTCATTGAGATATTTCAATTGATTTGGGGAATTTTACTCATCATTGGATCTTTGATCCAAGGGTTTCTGTTATACAGAATATGTTTTCTTATTTTTAACAAGATTGGGAAAATATTTTCCCATATACAGAATTTTATTCTGTAAAATGGTGATTTTTACTTTTCTGTCTGTGGCTTCTTTTTTTCTTTTTCTTTCCTCTTCTTTTTTTCTTCCTTTTCTTTTTCTCTTCTACCTTTTTCTCATATTTTAGACTTGAAGTCTTGACTCTTTTATATAGTGGAGGCAAATTGTCAATTGGTTTTGAGAAAATCTCTCATTGAGAGATTTCAATTGATTTCTGGAATTTTACCTACCTTTGGAGTTTTGATCCAAGGGTTGCTGTTTTTACAGAATATGTTTTCTTGTTTTAACAAGATTGGAGAAATATTTTCCCATATACAGAATTTTATTCTGTAAAATGGTGATTTTTACTCACCATTGGATTTTTAATTCAAAAGGTCTCTGCTTTACGAAATGCAATCTTTTTTTATTTAGAAAGATCGAGGGAATATATTCCCAAAATAGAATTTTATTCTATTATTGGATCATTGATCCAACTAAGAGTATCTTTCTTATTTAGAAAGATTTGGGAGCTATTTTTTCCTAATAGAATTTAATTCTGTATTTTGATCATTTATCATCTACCTTGGATTTTTGATCCAACGGCTCTGTTTAATTGAGAATATCACAACTTTTTGTTAGGGAAATGTAGGATTTAATTCTACTGATATGAACTTGAGCGCCGGCGCTCACGTGTTGTGCACGTGGGCGCCACTTAAGAATTTTATTCTTATGATAGGTATTTGTAATATTTCAGAAAATAAAATATTATTTTGGAAATTTAAATAAATAAAATAATTAATTTCATAAATATTATTAAAGCATGAGAATTTGTTTTAATGAAGAGGGTATAATTATATACCGATAGTTTGTAAAATATTTGAAAATAAATACCAAATAATGATTTTGAAAGAATTTATGTGATTTAGGCAATTTATAAATTTTATACAATTAATTATATACAAGTTTATTGCTAAACTTGATTAATATATACTAATTATGCATTAAGCTTGATTATGCATGTGACATGCACCATATCAAGTTACAGAACACTTGTTACATTTTTCTTATAGAACCATGCTTTATTACATTTACATGGCTTTGTTTTTGTTTTTTTTTAAATGAGAGAAAAATGAATTTTAACATGGGGACACAGAGGTATGGCTTGGCATGGCAGAGAGAGAGAGAGAGGTCTTTTGACCATGGCTCAAGGTTTTCTTCACTTGATATTCCTCCACCTTCATCAGATTATCTCCTCCTCTTTCTTCTCCTCTTCCTCTACCCTCTGCTACCCTTCAAAACCACCCCAAATCCACAACAAAACTCATACTTCTTTCACAAAAGATGTGCACAAGACCATTCCAAACACCATGAGTAGATCAAGTCAAGATTTTGAGGACTTTGGGCAACTCAAGAATTTTCTTGAGTTGCCAAGTGAGGTAAATTCCATGTCTTTAGATAATCTTTTGGTTTTCCTAGCATCTATAGCGGTTTAGAGTTAACTAAGTGTGGTTTAGTGAACTTTGAGAATTTCTAGATGAGGGTTAGAAGATAGTATGACTTGTGAAGGACCCAAACCAGAGACCAAACAGAGACTTGAACCTTAGAATTTTTTCGATGTCGGTTTTGTGGTTTAGTGAGGACTACAGGGAATCTAGAGCAACCTGGGATGTTTATAAGAAAAACAAACAACTACATTGACCTAGTTAGACCACTAAAAGACCACCACACAAGAATGAGACCAAAATTCCAAGTTTGGGCCGGCGGGGACGGTTACTGTAGCAGTTTGGTCGGCCAAGTTTTGTCTTATGGTGTTGGGGTTTTGCCTGTAGCTCACACTCCTCACAACCTAGCTACTGTATTGTTAGTTTTGTCCCTATCTATCTGTGCAAGAATTTGGGAGCTTTTGAGTTGGGTTTGACGATGTTATCCGATATTTGAAACTTGGATTTATGAAATTCTTGATGAGATTTGGTCATTGGACGTTTGTACGTCAACGACGAGAGTTATTTGGTTTTTCTTGCATGCGTAGGTTATAGGTTCTAACCTATAAGCACTTCGTGTGCCATATCGATTTTCAGACTTGGTTTTAATGGCATTTCGATTTGTGTATTAATTATAGGTACCTTCGTGTGGACTTCCGAGACGACAAAGCACATCGTCTTCGACCATGCAAGGTGGTTAGAAGGTGAGTAGATGTATATCTACGGGGGAAGTCGGGTGGATGGCGTATAGCACCCCCGCAACCGTAGAATAGGTTATATATATTATATGTATATGTGTTGATAAAAGATTTGGATACTTAGCGGATAGGGTTTTAGGAAACCGTAGGAATAGAAAAAGCGTGTTCGTAGAAGAATTTTACCTTAGTCTTGAACTTTAGGATATATGTAGTCACACACGCACACACACACACACTTGGAATTATGTGCATATGTGTGTGTATACATACATATACACATGAGATGAGGATAGTACATATTATATGGATATGAGTCGATTTGATCGGGCATGATGCCGTGAGGTTATGATATGTGATTGAGTCGAGACACCGTATATGATATGATATAATAAAGGATCGTTGGGAAATATTTATATAAAAATACAATAACATGTGATTTGATGAATTAATAGATTGTACGAGACCTTAGATCCGTACCACTGATTTATGATATTGATATTGTACGATGATGATACCGTACGAATGATGATATATATGATATGTGACCCGTACCCTCGAATTTTGAGGATGTCGTACGATGGATATTACTGTACGAGATGCATATGACGATTGATCCACACTCTTGAATTGAGGATATCGTATGATGTATTATTACCGTATGTGATGATATGAAGCTGGATCGCCGACTATTACATATATCGACTCGTGATATTATAGATTTCTTATCACCTTCGACTAGGTTCTTAGTTTAGTCTTTAGTCGCTTAGATATAGGTTATCTTAGGCTCGAGTCATACCTATTTTCAAAAAAAAACCAGCGAATCGTAGTCTTTTTCAAAGAATAATACGAGGGACGCTATGGATTTTCAAAGACATCTCTTTTCTCAAAACACTGTGTCCCTACTTTTCTAAAAACAACGATTCGTGCTATTTAAACACGATAAACGGTATGGCTTGTATATATAGTTTTATATACCTTATTGTTTCCTTTGCTGTTTACTTTCTGTTATGATCTCGTCTGCTAGGACACTTGCACCATTACCGATGATGTGTATGTTTCACATACACTTGCTTACCGGCTCACACACATCATCATCGGTATTTGCATGCCACGCACACTGTAGTCACCTTTATTCTATCGTATACACTAATAGTTGTAGCTAAGTAGGATTGTTTAGCATTCCTGATATCATATGCAAGTTTAGATCTTGTATTTCTTACTTTGATACCGCATGCATTCGCATACTTACATTCTAGTTATGCACCGGTCATTTGGCTTTACTCCGGTATTCATTATCTCACTATATACTCATGATTATGAGATTTCGGGTTTTCTATGAGATTTCTGGATTTGGGGAAACCGCATGTGAATTTGAAAACATACACTAAATTTTAAAAGAAAATGTTGTTTCTCGTTATATGATGTGTGGCGTCCACCATGAGTTTTCTCGGTTACTGAGCCACGTATGTACATATACCCGATTGGAGGAGAGAGACGCCGTCTGCGGGTATATGGTGGACCCGGTGAGGTTCCCGGGGAAAGAAAGCCATATAGAGAGATGTTGAGCCCGGCAGGGGAGCACTACCGACCGGTGATATTTGACACGGCGGATATCCGGAGGATTGTTCCCCTCCGAAAGACTGTGCGACAGACGTCTTGCCTGAAATTTAGGGCAGATGCTAATTGGTGCTATCCGTCTACCTCTCTGAAGATGCCAAGTTGATTTATGACACCATGTATCGAAGGTTTAAATGGATGCGTCCGATATAGCAGACTTCGTCAGATTCCCCCTCGCTTGAGGGGTTTTTGATTGTGGGGACGCCCTTCCCTGCAGGCGCAAGCCCCTGCAGTTAATTACGCTACCGCATTGCGGTAACAACTTTCTCCTTCTCCAGATGATCACTTCGTGTCGTGTGTGTTTATTTTGTGTTTGGTTGCCCGTGGATTGTATACGGAGACTGAGTTATGTCGTCGCCCGTAGGGCGTGGACTAGTCCAAATCCGTATCTTTCTTAGATTTGGGTTTGGGGGTTGTGTTTAAGGATACGTTAGCCTCATTTGAGACTAATATCAACTTAAACGTTTGTTAAGGATACGTTAGTCTAGTTTTAGACTAAGATCAACATAACGGGATCGTTTAGATTCAACAAGAGAGCAATTAAGGGGGGGCCCTGTTGTTTAGTTTAGTGACATTGCGGTCAATAGGTAGTTTAAGGACATTGCGATCCAATGTTAGTTTTAAGACGTTGCGGTCAAGGGTAAGGACATCATAGTCCGTGGATTTAAGGACTCCACAGTCCGGCGTTAGTTTTAAGACATCCCGGTCAAGGTTAAGGACATCATAGTCCGTTGTTAGTTTTAAGACATCCCGGTCAAGGTTAAGGACATCATAGTCCATGAGTTTAAGGACCCCACAGTCCAATGTTAGTTTTAAGACATCACGGTCAAGGTTAAGGACATCATAGTCCGTGGATTTAAGGACTCAACAGTCCAATGTTAGTTTTAAGACATCACGGTCAAGGTTAAGGACATCATAGTCCATGAGTTTAAGGACGCCGCAGTCCGTTGTTAGTTTTAAGACATCACGGTCAAGGTTAAGGACATCATAGTCCGTGGATTTAAGGACTCCACAGTCCAATGTTAGTTTTAAGACATCACGGTCAAGGTTAAGGACATCATAGTCCATGAGTTTAACGACCCCACAGTCTGTATCAATGTGTGGCCATCGGGACCTGTCACCTCTTTGAAGACGTTGAGGAATTACAACGCCAAGTATCAAAGGAGTGAAGAGATATACCCTTGAACCAAGGTAGATTAAGTAATCTTTGGCCCAATTTGGAACTAAAACCAATTAATTATATTATGAGCCCATTAGCCCAGTTAAGATTGAATTGAGGGCTTATGGCCAGCTTGGGCTAAGTCCAATCATGTTTAGAATATTGGCCCACTGTTGGTTCATTGAAGGAGAGGCTTTGCCTCTAGAAACTTAGCTAATTGGGCTAAAGCTAGTGTTAAATACTAAAGACCAACAGTGTTGAACACTGGGAATAAGATTAGCAAGTTAGTGTTAAACACTAAAAGATAATCAGTGTTAAACACTAGCAACAAGGCTTTCAAATTAGTGTTAAACACTAAAGCAAATCAGTGTTAAACACTAGAAACAAAGTTTTCAAATTAGTGTTGAACACTAAGGAAAATCGATGTTAAACACTGGAAATAGAGTTTTCAAATTAGTGTTAAACACTAAGAAAATCAGTGTAAAACACTGCAAACAAAGGTCTCAAATTAGTGTTAAACACTAAGGAGAGAGGGGTCACGTGTGGGCACATGAGAGCGCCCTGATTCCCCTTATTTTATTCTGCCAAAAGTATTGAATACTTTCTATAATTGCTCTTGGAGCATCACGTGCTGTCATGTGATGGGAATGTGGGTTTTTAACTGTTAAAGCTTTTGCCAAGGGGTCACGTGGTAGCACGTGAGGGCGCCCATAGCTTCTGTTTGCTTTTTCTTTGTATCCTTCAGGGGTCACGTGGGGCACGTGAGGCGTTGCCTCAAAGTTCTTTTTTGTGGATCTTTACAGGGGTCACGTGGTAGCACGCGACTCTGGTTCTTTGCATGTTTTAAAGATCTGTTCATCTTTTAAGAATTAAATTCCTCATAGGGTCAGCAATAAACTTTAGAGCAATTAAATTCATATTTTCTTCTGAAGAATTATATTCTTAGATAGGTTTAAACCCTAATTTCTTTTCTGTAGGAATTAAATTCCCCATATATGTAAAGAATTAAATTCTGGCATAGGGTGAAACCCTAATTTCTTTTTTAAGAGAATTAAATTTCCGTGTGTTTGAGAGAATTAAGTTCTCAATTAGGGTTAAACCTAGTTCTGTCCATTCTGAAGGAATTAAATTCCTAGAGTTAAACCCTAATTTTATCTTAAAGGAATTAAATTCCTATAATTCCGTGAGAATTAAATTCTCAAAACTCAATTCCTCCTCTATGTTTTAGATCTGCATGGCAGGATCTCAACCCAATGAGAATTAAATTCTCAATTCATGGGGAGATGTGCACTTTGCAGATCCTCAACCACAGAAAGAACTAAGTTCTTTTTTTTTATATAAGAGTTAAACTCTTTTGAGAATTAAATTCTCTTTTTGACGCCTCCCTTTTCTTACCTAGGGTTTTTCTTTTACAGAGAATCAAATTCTTCCTTCTGAATTTTCAAGATTCCATGGCTCTATATCTCTCTCTGTCTCTTTTTCTCTTTTCTCCTTTTCTTTTAACTCTCTCCCTTGGCACCTATTTATAGGAGAAGGAAAAGAATAAATCTGTTTAGTGAATCTTTCATTAAAAGATTTGATTTGTTTACTGAGAAATTTGATTTATTTTCATCATTGATCCGGGCCTTTAAATTATTAGGTGAATTTTATTCACCATTGGATTTTAAATCCAAAGATATTTCTTTGTTATTTCGGTGAGATTTAGGGGGAAATCTTTCCATGTCCAAGATTTTTCCATAAATTGGTGATATTTAATCACTTTCGGATTCTTGATCCAACGGTTTCAGATAATTCTTCTCTATTTTGGAAAGATTTGAAAGATTTTTCCTCAGAAATTAATTCTGTTAAAGAATAAGACTTTTAAAGACGGTCACGTGTTGCCACGTGACCGTTGGTCACGTGTGAGCACGTGACCCCTGGTCACGTGTGAGCACGTGACCTCTGGAATGGGCTTCTCTTCTTCTGCGCTCTGTTCTGTGGCCGCTGCTTTAGCATCACGTGCCAACACGTGACCACTGTTCACGTGTGAGCACGTGATGCCTCTTCTGAAGCTTTTTCCTGATTTTTTAATCAGGGAACAAATGTCCCCACAGCGTTGTTCTCACGTGTCTGCACGTGAGTGCAACGCTGTCACTTTTATGACCGTCGGATCTGCCTTGAGAGTAGGGTAGATGAAACGTTTTCCATCCCATCCTATAAATACCCATGTCCTTTCAGAAGAGCCTCCACTTTGCTTCATCTTCCTCCTTGCAAACTTTTTTCTCAGAATTTAATTCTCCTTTTCCAGAGCTTAGTTCTCTGCTCCACAATCTTCAGAGTTTAACTCTGTTCAGGGAAAACCAATCTCCTCAGGTAGTGATCTTTGAACGATCGAGGAGCCCTTATATATATTTTTCAAAAACTCTCTGAATTTTAAATCCATACCAAGGGTTTCACCCCTTTTAACATGAACCCATATTTTCTTCAAGTTCATCAACAAAAATAGAAAACCATTTAATCTTCGAACAATAGATCTCTTAGGGTTCATATGATCTTTAGGGAGATGATGGTCGCGGTTCAAATCCATGGAATTTAATTCCATCCCAAAAAATATTTCTGGGAATTTAATTCCCCTTTTCAAAAGGAATTTAATTCCTACGAAGAACTAAGTTCTTCCCATGGGGGCTTCTTAGGGTTTTCTTGCCTTGGGTTGTCTCTTTCACATCCGAGAAGAAGAGGTTTGCCATGTCCTTTCCTGGGAATTTAATTCCCTTGATTCTGTTTGATTTGTCACAGAGTCCAAACTAGATTTCTTTTTAGGGGAGTGTGTAGGGTCACTTGAATCCCACTGCCTATTTGATTAGAATATTCCCTTTGTCTCATTATGATTGCTGTGTCTCATCATTAGCCATCCGTCATGTTGATTTCGTGGGACCCATATGTTTTGTAACTAATGGTCCTACCAAACAAGTTCTCTGTCACTTTCTTCAACCGTCTTCATATATTTATACTCATATATATATATATATACATATATATATATATATGTTCATGGGTTCACTTTTGACAGTTTTCCTTTACTTTGTCTCAGGTGCGATGGCTTCTGTTCCGTGCTTTTCCTTCACTCGCTCGGAGGCCGCTTTTCCTCAATCACCATCCGACGAGGAAGCGATGGTGATGATCCGGGCTCATGACCCGAACTGCACTAGCTTACTTCTACGGGGAACTTGGTACAACCATATCATCCGGGGTCGCCGGAGTTTCCTCTGTGAAGTGCCGACAGAGCCCGCTTTCCCGTTCTTGCCGATGGACCCTCCGAGGATGGTTTTCGCTGTGGAGATGCCAAATTGGACTCCAATGGGACGGCTCGAGCCTTCAACCACCGGTATCCCGAACCATCCGATCCCCGCTATAGATATTCTGGGACGACGCATTTACCAGGGTGAGGCCCACCCATGAGGACAGATTTATAAGATAGGGCTCACTCCTCGACACCCCATGGGCTACCTCCTCTGGGCTCGCTATATCCTTGCTACCCATCGTGCGCGGCTGCAGAAGGTCGGGCTTTACCACGCAATATATGCGTCGCTCTTCCATTATCAATCCCCGCATGTCTGGTGGGTTAAGGCGTTCTTGAATCAATGGAATCTCCCCACCAACACTTTTCTTCTGGGGGACAGAGAGGTTTCGATCTCTTTGGGGGAATTTTATGAGATCTCAGGGCTGCCAATTCGAGGGACACTTTATGAGGAGTTGCTGCCTTCTGATGAATACGTCTTTGAACCCGAGCCCGCACCGCTCGACGGCTTGTCTGCTGAGAACGCCGTCCGCTATAAGCGTCCCAGCTTGATCAAGGTGCTAGGTATTTTTGATCAATTGTTCACCGAATCTGAGGAGGAGGGCGTTACTTTTAAGAGCTTCATTGCATGTTTCCTTCGCGAGGGCGTCTTGTCGAAGACAGCTCCGAAGTTCGCAAATATTAAAGACCCCTTTGGGTTTGGTCCGAAGAAGCTGTCGACCAATGAATCGGACCTACCGCAATACTACATCCCCATAATGTCACCGATGTCTTCCAAATCCTTTGCAGCTCCCGGCAGGATGAGGAGACGTTCTTCGTTGGGTTTATCAGTGTCTGGCTCAGCTGGTTTGTCATCCCTATGCATCGCCGCTTTATGAGAGTTTCGGTCATCTATCCGGCTCACCGTATAGCTGAGGGAACGTGGCTGGCCGTTGGTATCCCGGCATTGGCGCTTCTCTATCACGGGTTGGGCGTTGCAGCTAATACTTCTACCCCTGGCGTAGATGTGGTAAATTTTTCGTTTCATTACTTTACGTCTTGGATCGAAATGCACATCTTGGGTGGTTTCGCTATGCATCAAAGGCCCGCATTCTACGACGCCTATACCTTCTCGCGGCTTATGCGATTGGTGGATGCTTCTGCCGCTGACCCGACTCAATTCGGGGCTATTCGGGCGTTGATTTCTCATTATGCTACTGCTGGCGGGTTGGTATTTAATGATCGGGTCTTATATTCTTCCGCGGGTTCAGTCCAGCCGCTTTGGGACCGGTCAATAGATAACGCGCCCTCTTTGAAGCCCCAGGAGGCCGCGCGCTTATACGCAATCAGACCGGGTTACCTGGTATTCCGTCAGGATAGCGTGGCCCTCTTCATGCGGTACAATCCGCATCGCTTTGCCCGGCAGTTTGGCTACGATCAGGGCGTCCCGTTTGAGGCTTTCATAGTCGCGCCGGTTCCTTCGCTCAAGGCCGTTCGAGATGCCGCCCATCATTTTGTGAGGCTGAACACTGGTTCCCAGTTAATGATCCCTGATGCTGATTACATGCCCCGATGCGTGGGGTCGTTCACGGGCTGGTATCTCCATCGGGCCAACCCGATTATTATTGAGGAAAGAAGGGTACTTCTTGGCCACGGTGCCCCTACTCAGATTCTGGCCACGGGAGCTACGCTGGGACCGCGCGTCTCGGTCCGCTTTCCTCCGAGGGATACCAGCACTGCGCTTATTCCAGGAGAGTCGGGAGTGGATCGTACCCCAACAGCTGGTATGCCCCTGGGTACTCAGTCGCGGGGTAAACGGGCTCCGGTAACAGCGCCACCACCCGAGGCAGCACCGCCCCCCGTGGCATCGACAATGACGGTGTCATCCTCGGTTGTGGAATCGAGTGAGGGTGACAGGGATGAAGGTGTTGAGGGCGGCGTGGGCCGACGCCGCACTAAGGCTCCACGGGGAAGGAAGCAGTCGTCCTCGGCAACCGGCTCTGGGTCCAAGCGTCGAAGGAAGGTTGCTACTAACTTGCTCGAATCTTTAATAGAGTCTGAGCCCATTCTTAAGGATGAACCGTTGGCCCTGCAGGAATCAGATGGTGGACTACTTTTCCCGAGTTCGACCACCGAGGAAGACGCACAGTTGGCTGAGGCCATACGGCGTTCTAAATATGAGTCTCAGAACGCAAGGGTTCCCAAGAAAGCTTATCCTGCTGTAATCTTCTATGAGGACCCCTCATGGATCCGACGGCAGTTTATTGGCCCTTTGGAGGAGTGGGGAGAAAGGGCGCTGAAGCAGACTGCTTCGGAGGATGCTGTGGACGCGCTTTCCTTATAGACCGGCGGCCACGAGTCCACACTTGAACCCCGGCGAGCACGCCTCCTTGAGAAGGAGCATCGGCTTGACGAAGCCATATTGAAGGCTTCCCTGCGCATTGGTATGTTTTTTATATTTCTTTGCAGTTTTTTAGATTATTTATGCCCGTATATATTTATTCTTATTCTTGTGTGGATTGTGCAGAGTCATCGGCGATGGGAGAGGTCCCTACGGGCTTGTTGAAGCTAAAGCCTGTTGACATTCCCGATGCAGCCTTGCTCGATGTGGAGGGGGCTGACGAGGCTGTTCCTCTTGCCATAGAGCCTCCAATGGCGGTTCCTGATCACGGAGCGCTTTCTCCTTTGGTAGAGGCTCCTTTGGGGGTTGCCTCCCCAACGAATCTTCCCGCGGGCGGCCCAGAGGATGGAGGAGAGGTAGTCGGGACTACCCTCCCTTTGCTGGAGCCGGAGATCACGGCAGAGGCCATTGAAGCCGCCATCCCCACGACTCAGAATGGGAGGAGTGTTGAAGGTAACCTTCTACATTTTAAATTAGCAATCTTTCTGTTGTCTGAACTCTTTTGTTTTCTCAGAATTGCGCGGGCTGGCGGCCTCTATCCCTGATTTGTCTCCCCGGCGATCGTTTCAGCGTCTGTTGGAGATGGCAGCTCCACAGGCGATATCCCCTCAACGCATCGTCCTCTCATCTGGACAGGGTTAGTGTCGTTCGCCATTTCTTATAGTATCGCTGTTATTTTGCGTATTGACATTGATGTTCTCTACACTTTTGGAGGCCGATGATGAGGTCGAGGTCCTCAAAGGGCCAGGGGAACCTTCGGCTCCTACTTGCAAGTCCGTAGGTAAGTGACATTTCAATATAGTCCTACTTGTTCCTTTTCCTAAGATTTTTACTGATATTTTTCAAATCTGAACAGCTTTGCCAGCCCCCATAGCGCTGGAATCGTGTATCGCCATGCTCCCCGGCCCCTACGCTTTGCGAGCCTCAGAGCGCCTGGCCCAGTTAAGCCTTGTCTCCTTGTCGTCATTGATCGAGGAGCTTCGTGCTGGCAGCGCAACCACAGCTGAAGCATTTGCCGCCGAAGCTAACGGTTCTCTTCCTTTTCTTGCCACCTACCATAGCGAAGAGGTGGTGCGAGTCTGGGTGGAGTTCTGTCGGCAAGTGGAGGCTTGCTTGCATGCCTTTGAGTGTTCCTGCCTTTCCTCGGAGGCCGTGGCTGCAAAGGCGGACTTGCGGGGGCTGATAACGCGGTGCGCGGCAAACATGGCATCATGCGAGAAGAGGCTCAGCCGCAAATTCTCGGAAAGGAAGCTGGCCTCTAAGGCATTGAGAGAGCTTCAAACCAGCCTTACAGCCAAAGCCAATAAAGCATATGAACTCCGGCGGGTACTTCAAGAGTCTATCAAAGAGGTGGCGACTCTTGATAAAGCTGCCGTGGTCACTCGCGAAAGGGTCGAGGCTCACAAGGCTACTGAGAAGGAGCTTGAAGGCCGGCTTACCTCCTATCAGGCCCAGCAGGCTCAGGCGGAGGCCCGTCTTCTGGCGATCCTGAATTATGAAGCTGTGGCCCAGCAAAAGAAGGATGAGCTAGCAAAATTGCTAAATCGCCCGCCGGCTTGAAAACTTGTATCTTTTCCTTTCTTTTTGTACATACTCCTGAATGAGAGTATTTTCTTTTTGTTCTCTCATGAATTGTACTTTGTATCCATTTTGGTTTATGAATAAAGACATATTTTTTTTCTCAATGGTGTGTCTCCTTTTTATTGAATGTGTTTTGCGGACAATTTATCTTGGTCTCTTTGTAGGGCAGTGATGTCTTAGGATTCAGGGTTAAGATCTGTCTCCTAAGACTTTTGAGCTTTACGAGCCGTGAGGGTCTCATAAAGAGTTTTTCTCTCTACAGGTCAAGAGGATCCCGTAGGTGTACGTTCATCTTAAGAATCGTGAGGATTCTTATGTGGATTTTCCCTTGAGAGTCGTAAGGATCTCACAAGAAAGTTTTCTTCCTTACCGGTCGTGAAGACCCGCAAGTGCTGGGTGCGGTCGCCCTTATCCGTATTTCATGGGGTTAGGGGTTGCTTTGGGATGTTTTTCAAGGTACCGTAGTTTAAAGACATCGCGGTCAAGGTTAAGGACCTCATAGTCCATAGGTTAAGGACTCCATAGTCCAAGGTTAGTTTTAAGACATCACGGTCAAGGTTAAGGACATCATAGTCCGTGGATTTAAGGACTCCACAGTCCGACGTTAGTTTTAAGACATCACGGTCAAGGTTAAGGACATCATAGTCCGTGTATTTAAAGACTCCACAGTCCAATGTTAGTTTTAAGACATCACGGTCAAGGTTAAGGACATCATAGTCTGTGGATTTAAGGACCCCACAGTCCGAGTGTGGCTACCGAGACTCGTCACCTCTTTGAAGACGTTGAGGAATTACAACGACGAATATCAAAGGAGCGAAGAGATGTACCCTTGAACCAAGGTAAATTCAGTCTAGAATCATGGTGGTTGATCGTTAGTTTTAAGACATTACGGTCGAGGTTAAGGACATCATAGTCCATGGATTTTAAGGACTCCACAGTCCGATGTTTGCTCTGGGTGCTTCACACGGGTTCACTGCCGTGTTTGGCGAGGAACAGGCTCCGCTCTGGACGTTTTCCGCGGGGTAAAAGAGTGACGTTATCCGCGTTCCACATGACCAGGATTTTTGCACTAGATGCTTGTCACGGGTTCATTGCCGTGTTCGGTGAGGACTAGGCTCCGCTCTGGATGCTTCACACGGGTTCACTACCGTGCTCTGCGAGGACCAGGATCCGCTCTGGACGTTTTCCATGGGGTCAAAGAGTGACGTTATTCACGTTCCACGTGATCAGGAATTTTTCACTAGATGCTTCACACGGGTTCACAGCCATGCTTGGCGAGAACTAGGCTCCGCTCTGGACGTTTTCCATGGGGTCAAAGAGTGACGTTATCCGCGTTCCACGTGACCAGGAATTTTGCTCTGGATGCTTCCCACGGGTTCACTGCCGTGTTCTGCGAGGACCAGGCTCCGCTCTGGACGTTTTCCACGGGGTCAAAGAGTGACGTTATCCGCATTCCATGTAACCAGGAATTTTGCTCTGGATGCTTCCCACGGGTTCACTGCCGTGTTCTGCGAGGACCGGGCTCCGCTCTAGACGTTTTCCACAGGGTCAAAGAATGACGTTATCCGCGTTCCACGTGACCAGGAATTTCGCTCTGGATCCTTTCCACGGGTTTACTGCCGTGTTCTCCGTGGACCAGGCTCCGCTCTGGACGTTTTCCACGGGGTCAAAGAGTGACGTTATCCGCGTTCCACGTGACCAGGAATTTTGCTTTGGATGCTTTCTACGGGTTCACTGTCGTGTTCTGCGAGGACCAGGCTCCGCTCTGGACGTTTTCCACGGGGTCAAAGAGTGACGTTATCCGCGTTCCACGTGACCAGGAATTTTGTTGATTGTATCCGCATTTCACGGAGTTGGGATTCGGCTCTCGGTCATTTGTATATCGCCGGGCCATGGAACTGGGAGTTGCCGCTGTTCCACTTCGTTCGAGGCCGTATTTTCCACAACGAGACAGATGTTGGGACGATCTCTAGGTCACTTGTGGCCCGTCGAGATTTGGCTTCTTCTTTTGATGAAACCTGAGGGGGAGGAGTATGATCCCTTCTTTGTTTGCGCCCCTGGATTGTATACAGGGATTGATGTAACATCACCTGTAGGGCATAAATTTCATTTTTATTTTATTTCTTTTTCTGCGATGCCCTATCATTTCAGCTTTTATATCGCGAAGGTCGCGATTGTCCCATCATTTCGGCTATTTTTCGCGGTGCCCAATCATTTCGGCTATTTATTTTATTTTTTTACTCCCTGCTTTTTATTGCGAGTTGCCCAATCATTTTGGCTATTTTTCATGCATACATTTTTACTTGCTGATTTTGTCGCAAGTTGCCCCATCATTTCGGCTATTTCGTATGCATGTATGGCTTGCTGGCTTTTCACTGCAAGCTTGGATTTAGACATCGATTTCGGCATCAGCACCGCTACAACTGGGATATTACCAGGAGCGAATCATCATTTGCCTCTGTCGATGTTGAACAAAGGTGGCTTAGTAAACAGGGTTAAGGGTCCTGTCGACTAAGGTTTTTGACTTCATGAGCCGTAAGGGTCTCATAAAGGTATTTCTCCCTACAAGTCGTGAGGATCTTGTAGGTGTGTTTTCTCCTTGGGAATTGTGAGGATTCCTAAATACATGTTCTCTTGCAAGTCGTAAGGATCTTACAAAAGGGTTTTCTCCTTATAAGTCGAGAGGACTTACAAGGGTTGTTCACCATATGAACATATCCCTAGTCACGGATGGGACTTGGGTAGGGAAATGTTTATTTGCGCCCGTGGATTGTATACAAGGGTCAGTATAAGCCGCTTGTAGGGCAATGTCGAAGGTTGGGGGAGTTTGCTTAAGAACAGGTTCAGGTTTCTGTAACTTAAGACTTTCAAATCTTATGAGTCGTGAGGGTCCCATAAGAGAGTTCTCCTTACGAGTCGTGAGGATCTCGCAAGTGCAATTTCTCCTTAGGAATCGTAAGGACTCCTAAGTGTATTGCTCCCTTGTGAGTCGTAAGGATCTCACGCGGGTGGTTTTCTCCTTACAAGGTCGTGAGGACCCTGCAAGTGTCCTTTAACGAGGTTGTGCCCTTTCGGGTTTTCACAAACACTCGCCGGTAGCCCTGCTGTTTTTACTCACGGAGCCCTTTCGGGTTATCATCCGTACCCATTTCTCTAATGGACATACCGTTTTTATTTTTATTATTATATTTTTTTTATATTTTTATTTTTTTTATATCGGCTTTGAGATGCTGCAATCCATCGTAGTTTATCGACATCTCGGTCAACAGCTAGTTTTAGGACACAGTGGTCCATTGCTAGTTTAAGGACGTTTCGGTCCGTCGTTAGTTTAAGGACGTTTCGGTCCGTTGTTAGTTTAAGGACGTTTCGGTCCGTTGTTAAAGAAGGCCTGTCACTACTTTATAGAGTTTAGGCTTAGGAAGATAGCGAGAGGACATAGTCGTCGTCATCTATCATTGACCTAGGCCGTGACTCGTCAAGCGTAGTACTTCTTCAGGAAGCGACCGTTTATTGGCCTGAAAGGACTTTCACCATGCATGTCCATGAGTAGATAGGCTCCACCCTGGTAGACCTTGTCTATAATGTACGGGACTTCATAATTCGGCTCGAATTTCCCTCGTTTAGCACGATTGGGGATCATAGGTCTTTTGACTATTATCACGAGTTCACCCTGGCAGAATGTCCTTGGCCTTGTCAATCTTTCGTAGGAGCGTGTCATCTTTGCTTTATAAGCCTCTAGATTTTATTGCGTTATGAGCCGGGTTTCATCAAGGGCGTCAAGCTCCTCAAGCCGAAGGTGAGCATTTTCTTCGTCCGTCAGCTTGTAGTGGACTGCCACTCGTACAGAAGGTAGCTCTATCTCGAGGGGGGTACCGCTTCTGTACTGAATACCAACGCGTACGGCATTGTGTTCGTGGCCGTCTTGAACGTAGTTCGATACGCCCAGAGAGCTTCTTGTAATCTCTCGTGCCGGTCCTTTTTATTTCGGGACACCGTCTTCTTTACGATCTTCGTCAAGGTCTTGTTGAAAGCCTCAGCTAGACCGTTAGCTCGGGGATTATAAACCGAGGAGTATCTCCAGTCTATGTTGTGCTGTTGTGCGAAGCGGCTGATCTTGTGGCTTCTGTAGGCTAGCCCGTTATCGGAGATGATTCGTCTCGGAGTTCCGAACCGATAAATGACGTGCGTCTTGAAGAAATGGAGGATATTCTCCGTCTTCACTTCCCTCAGCGGTACTGCTTCTGCCTATTTGGAGAAGTAATTAGTTGTTGCCAAAATGAATCGATGTCCTCTGGACGATGCTGGTTCGATGGGGCCGATTATATCAGTCCCCCACATTTCGAACGGCCAGCTAGCCACCGTTGGATGTAGAGGATTTGGGTGCTGATGGATAAAGTCTCCATGAATCTGGCACTCGTGGCATTGCTTCGCATATTCGAGGCAGTCCTGAATCATCATGGGCCAATAGTAGCCCATTCGTTTAATCTTCAACTTCATCTTCGGGCTTGCTTGGTGAGAACCGCAGAGTCCGTCGTGAACTTCCTGAACGACTCTTTTCGCTTCGTCAGGTCCCAGGAATCTCAACCATAGAGAATCAAACGACCTCTTGTACATGGTATCATTGACGAAGGCGAAAGATAGAGCTCGTTTCGTAAGCTGATGTCTTGAGGACGCATCTTCAGGCGTTCGACAGGATTTGAAATAGTCTATGAAGACTTCTCTCCAATCTTCCGCCTTTTCCTGGTCTTTTATTTGCATAGCCATTTGCTCAGTTGCTCCCTTTTCTTCGGATGATCCTGGAGATATTTCTGCTGGGGCAAGCACCCGACGGCTTTGTACCACGATTCTTACGTCATCGAGGTTCTCGTCGGCCAGTTCTTTAGCGAGCTTGGCTAGTGCATCCGCTTTGCTATTTTCTGCACGCGGTATGCTTTCCAGCATGTAGGAGGGGATTTGGGTCAACAGTTGATGCACCTTTTCGCCGTACTTCACCAACACTGGTTTGCACGTCTGGTAGTCGCCATTTACTTTACTGACGACCAGTTGAGAATCTCCATATATGAGAAAGTTTTCAATTCCCATGTCGATGGCGATCTCGAGGCCTGCTATCAAAGCTTCGTATTCGGCTTCATTGTTCGTCCTCGGCTCAGTTAAGGAGAGAGCAAAGCGCATTATCCTTCCTTCCGGAGTTACGAAGATGAGGCCGACCCCCGATTTGATTATAGGAGTGCTTTGTTTGCGCTTCTTCAGGGAAGACGCTCCGTCAAAATAGAGTTCCCACCGGGTATCACTACCATCGATCGCATCAAACGCATGCTCGTCTGGCAGCTCGCAATTCAGAGGGGAATCGGCAGGTATCGGGTGCTCGGCGAGGAAGTCGGCGATGGCTTGGCCTTTCACTGCCTTAAGAGGCTGATAGGTTATCGAAAACTCCATTAAGAGCAAGGCCCATTTAGCGAGTCTCCCTGTCAATATGGCCTTTGACATCAAATATTTAAGAGGGTCCACCTTCGATATGAGGCGGACTTCGTGCGCCAACGCATAGTGTCTGAGTTTCGTTATCGCAAAGATTAGTGCCAGGCAGTGCTTTTCGATGGGAGAATAATTGCTTTCTGCCCCTAGTAGAACTCGACTCAAGTAATAGAGAGCTCTTTCTTTCCCTTGGTCGTTCTCTTGTGCCCATAATGCGCCCAAAGAACCTTCGAGGGCGGTTGTATAAAGAATAAGGGGCTTTCCTTTGACTGGAGCAGCTAACACCGGCGGGTTCTGCAGGTATTGCTTGATCTCGTCCAGTGCGCCTTGGCATTTGTGATCCCAGACGAACGGAGTTCCCTTCTTCATCAGGTGACTATAAGGATGGCACTTGCCGGAGAGATTGGCTATAAACCGCCGGATGTATGCGAGCTTCCCTTGGAGAGACCGCAATTGTTTGAGATTCCTTGGCGGTGGTATTTCCATGATCGCCTTGATCTTCGACGGATCTATCTCAATGCCTCAGTGTCGGACGATGAATCCTAGGAATTTACCTGAGGACACCCCAAACGCGCATTTGAGAGGGTTCATCTTCAAGTTGTATTGCCGAAGGCGTTGAAATACGATCTCCAAATGCTCGAGATTCTACTCGTACGATTTGCTTTTCACCACGAGGTCGTCGATATATCATTCGACGATTTCATGTATGAGGTCATCGAATATCTTCGTCATGGCCCTCTGATAGGTGGCACCGGCGTTCTTTAGATCGAAGGGCATCACCTTGTAGCAGAATATACCCAAAGGGGTCCGGAAAGCGGTATGCTTCTGGTCTTCAGGATGCATCTTTATCTGATTGTATCCTGATGAGCCGTCCATGAAGGAGAAAACCTCATGAGTGGACGTGTTATCTATCATCAGCTCGGTGACTGGCACTGGAAAATCATCCTTCGGGCAGGCTTTATTGAGGTCCCGGAAGTCCACGCATATGCGCACTGTCCTATTTTTCTTCATCACCGGGACGATATTGGCGATCCAGTCAGGATATTGAACCTCTTGGATGAAGTCAGAGTCGATTAGCTTTTTGACCTCGGCGTTGATGCTCATCTCAAGCTCGAGCCGCATTCTTCTCGGCGCTTGTTTAACTGGCTTGATGTCCGGGGATATTGCCAATTTATGGACAGCTATCTCTGGATCTAGTCCTGGAATTTCGGAATAGTTCCATACTAAGCAATCTCTATGCCGCATAAGCACGTATTTTAATGAAGCCACCCTTTCTTTAGATAGAAGTTCACTAACGAATGTTGGTCGCCGGTCGTTCGCCATCCTCAACTCAATTTTCTTGAGGTTATCTGCAGTGGTATGTATTCCATCTTCCAGCTCTTTCGGCACTGGTGGTAATTCTGAGATCACCTCGTCATTGCTATTTTCAAAGCACCAGGGAAGGTCATCCATATTCTCGGGCTCTTTTTTTGATATTGTTATCATATGACAAGTACGAGATCGCTTCCAAGACCGATGTGTATTTGGTTATAATCACGCAGCCTTGGGTTCATGCTTCTGTGGCGGCGTTACCCTCTAGCTGCTGGACAGAGCAAACCTACCTTGCTGATATTGATCTTCGACCCAGTTCTTGAAGGTGAAGCAGTCTTCGAGAGGGTGTCCTACTACCCTGTGATAAGAGCAATAGTTCGGGTGTGAGACTTCGCCTGCTTGTTCGGGGTGCTTGGACTCCGGAAGCGTAAGCATTTGGTGCTTTATAGCTAGGTCAAGTATCTTCTTTGTCTTGTCTTGAGGAAAAGAGTATGCTCGACTCATTTTCTTCATAAGGGACAAATCTGGACCGCTCGATTGCCGACTGCGTGGCTTCTTGGTTCTGCTTTGTCGTTGCTGCATGCCTTTTCCGCTTTTTGACTTGTTTCTTCTTCTGTGTCGCGCTTTTTTTACAACAGGTTGACAGGGAGCGGCATTTTCGTCTTTCACAGCCTGTTGAAGAAGGCGTTGCGTCCTGGCTTTCTCAAAGATGGCTATTTCGCGATTATGGTCGTCCCGAGCTTTTTGACCCGCTTTCCTGATAAGCCTGTCCATTCGCTCTTCAAATGATGGACTCGGCACTTTGATTGCGGTATCTAGTTTTGATAAGGGGTCGGTGTTTCCCGACAGGGCGTCCTCTTCTTCATCGAAGTTATATATGGTGTAGCTACCGTGGACTCGTTCCCGTTTCCTGGATCTCACATATCCAAGCCCAAGCGTTTCCATTCTTCCGTTGGGCAATTTGCGCTGAGTCCCAAGGACATCCCAAATCCTGTTGAAGAACCGAGCTTGTCGAATAGTCTGTTTCAAGGGTACCTCTTGGCGCTTCAATAGTCTTTTTAGTCCGTTCGTGTAATATCTGGGCAAACGGATGGGTTGGAGCCTGTCGAGGGTAGAATCTGCGCCGTGCCAGATTTCTTTCTCGACTCTTGTTTCCGTGGACCGGTAGAACAGGATCGCCTTTTCACCTTTTCGTTTGGTAGGGACGTAAAACGTCTGCAGGTCTTACACATTGTAAGCTTCAAGCGCGTCAAGATCTTTGTAGTGCTCCTGTGGAGTCATGGTGATTTGCAAACTCTGATCATCACCAAGGGATGCTTGTATTGACGGCCGACTGGAGAACACAGCATTAACCTCATCTTCCGAGTCACTTCCGAAGATCAATATGGGGGCGGACGGTCGCGGGTTGTTGCGTCGTAACGGCCCAGCGCAAACTATCTCTTCTTCTTCTTCGGTATCACTCCCGAAAACAGGAATGGTGGTGGTGGCTTTGTTCTTCGGTTTGCGACACCTCTCCATGTCCTCGAAATCTGGCAAAAAGTACTTCGCATCTTCGTATTTGCGGACTTCGTTCATGGAGAATGGGTTCAGCTCTCCGTTACAGTGTACTCGAGACCATCCTTGAAATACTTCATACACTGATGCTGCGTAGAAGGGATGACGTTGTACTCGTGTAACCAGGGACGACCGAGCAAAGCATTGTAGCGGGTCTTGGCGTCAATGACGTGAAACTTAATGTCCGTGACGAGTAGTCCGAAGCGTAATGTTAGTATTACAGATCCTAGAGTCCGTGACGACTGGGATTCGAAACCGGAGATGGTAATTTTATCACGAGCGAGGTGTTGAACGCTCATGCAGATTTCCTACAACACCCGAACATTAAGGAGATTGACGGAGGATCCATTATCAACCAGAATTTTGCCTATCTTGATATCATTACAGTATCCAGAGACATATAGGGGACGGTTGTGGTCGCACGTGCCAAGGAGAAGGTCTTCATCACCAAACATGACATCGGCTGCGTGTACTTCTTCCAGTTCATCCTTCATCCTTTCTTCGGCAAGGAAGGCTTGGAATTGCTTGGGCTCTTGCAGCGCCTTGATTAATGAATCTCTCTCTTCTTTTGATAATAAGAGGGCGTCGAGAATGCTGAGCTGAGAGGGTAGCTTCCTCAGGTGCGCTAGGATGTTGTAGTCCACCTTACTCTTCTTGGGCGAGTCCTTGCCAGTTAGCTCTTTCATGACTTGGTCATCTAAGGCGATATCCTCAGTGACCTTTTTCTTTCCCTTATCTTTTCTAGTTGCGGGTCCGAGATTCTTTTCCGGGAGCGTGCAATTGCGCAGCTGAATGTTTTCGCAGGCCTCTGGTTCTTCCTCTTTCCCTAAGATGGATTCTTTAAAGAGAGGGCCAAGAGCCATTTCCTCATCAGAGTCGCTCCTAAAGGTGAGAACTTGTGATCCTTCGGCGTTGATCGTGTAACAGTTACCGGTTGTTCTTTTGTGCCCCTCGGTCGTACTTCTCTACTCCCGATGAGTTCTGCGTTTCATTCGCTTAAAATATTACCGGTGAGCAACATAGCCCTGCCACCATATCTTAAAAGCATCACACTCCTCAGTGGGGTATGAAATCTTCCAATGATATGAGCAATAATTAGGGTGCCTCTCCGCCCCATTGAGCGTGTTTTCTTCCGAGGGTGGTAGCTTCATTCCCATTGACATGGCTTTGGCAAACCTTTTCCTCGTCTTGAATATGTTTTTATTCGCATCGGATGTCTTTTGATCTGGTGGGAGTGCTTCGACTCTTTCGTTTAGTCGCCTGCGTTTGGCTCCTTCTGATGCGTCCATCTCACGCTCCCGGTCGGCTTTACTTTTCAAATGAATCTCGTCTAGAAAGGCGTCGATCATTTCGCCTGTCGACCACACCAGTTCTAGTTCAGGCTGTGCCCCCAGTTTCTCAGTGCCAGGAGTTTTTTCATCGTCCGTAAACGAGTGGGAGATCACATGACAACTCGCCACATATCCCTCGGATTCATCCGACGAGCTCCCCCCATTATCTTCCTCTTGAAAGACGTGGTTGAGGAACTCTTGGAGTGTGATGGGAGTCCGCGCCTTTTGATTGTACTCCTCCAGCGCGTCGTCGCCAAAGCTTCCCGGGCTTTTTGGATCTCTTCTTCTTCTTCTTTGAAGATTTCGACGGCTGGGTGTGAGTACTTGGGCCATCACCACCGATCTTTGGAGTTGGGCGTGGCTTCAGCATCCCTTCAATGATCTGGGGTTCCAGCGGGTTCTTCCACCTGATCGCCGGGCATGTCTGGAGCTCATTCAGCATTCTTTTGGTTTTTTCTGAAAGCACGATTTCCCATGGAGCTTCTTCAATGAAAGAACAAGTTGCCCCCAGTGTGTCCGTCTTCTTAGGAGTGTGCGGTTGTGGCGGGTTCACCTTCCACTTCTCGGACAGCGCAAACTTGCCCTGTAGGTACTGATCTTCAATCCATCCTTTGAAGACGAAGCAATCCTCAATCGGATGGCTTACCGTTTGATGGTAAGGGCAATAATTGGGATTATTCAGCTCACTGGGTTGCGGCGATCGCGTTGGATTTGGCAAGTTGATAAGCCTGTTGCGTACTGCTAGCTCGAATAGCCTTTTCGTTTTATCCTGCGAGAATGAGTAGGGGCGCTTCATTTTCTCATTATAATACCGCCGTCTTTCTTCCAGTTGATCCGCTAGCTTTGGGGCACTGGGTTGCTGCTGAGCGTTCGCAACGAAGGTTGCCTTCCCTTTACCCTTGTCATTCTGAGGTTCCGGTTTCGGGGGAGACGGTCTGTGACCCATCTGGTCCATCTGGGCCAACTTGTCGATCAAAGCCTGGAATGTGGTTGGCTTAAAGAACATCATGAACTGTGAGATAGTTGCATGAGGATCTAGGGTACCCACGAACATGTCCACCGCGGGCGCTTCCTCAATGCGTTGTTTGCATTTCGACCACAAGTTTCGCCAGCGTATAGCGTACTGGACCCACGTCTCGCCCGGCTTCACCCTGGCATTAATCAACGCCGTTATCGGGGTGCGTTCGCTGGCGCTCGTGAATCGTTGCGTAAATAGCAGCTCCATCTCCGCAAATGTTTTGATGGAGTCGTTCGGGAGTTCAGAATACCATTCGAACGCTGTTTCTGACAAGCTGCCGACAAACTGGCGAAGTAGCAGTTTGTCGTCGCCTCCAGTGTTGCCACAAAGCGCCCTGAACTGGGCAACATGCTGGTGGGGATTGCCCATCCCCTTATAGACATGGAATTTCGGTATTGTATAGCCCGGCGGGTACTTGATCTGATCATACCAGCTCGGATACGGTCGCCCTGTTCTGACAACTTGACCGTCTGCCTCAGTCGCCTGGTGAACCCGTAACTGCTGAGCTATATATTCGTCCAAGTCATCTTTGGAGATTGTCTCCTCCTTGGCTGTTGACAGAGCCGGTGGAGGATTTGACGTTTCTCCCTTGTCATCTTCGAGGACGATCGGGGGATCTTCAGCAGGAGGATCTTGTTGGATCATTATACCCACCATGTCCTGGAACAGAAGGGCCATTCGCTTTATATTGGCTACTTATTCCGCAGCCTCTTTATCCTTCTTTTCCAGTATCCTGCGAAGGAACTCAGTGTCAGTTTCCTGCTCCTGGCGTTGATCCAAGGATGCTTCGGGGCTTTCTTTTGGCCCAGTGAGTGCGGCCATTGCATTCATCATTTCTTGGAGCTTCTGCTGCTGCTCTTGAGCTTTAGTCACCGATCGCATGAGCGGTCGATGATATGTAGATGTACAGTTGTCCTCCTTCCCGGACGCCATGTAAACGGTATGCACCACTATGCCCCCAGACTTAGGGCGTTTAGGCCTACTGTCTTTGACATTAGCTGTAGGCGTAGGGACCTTCTCCGTCCTTCCTCTCTTTTGAGTAATCGACGTTGAGGGAGCCTTTGAAGCGGGCACCCAAGTGGTTGTCGTCCTTTGTTGTTTGACAGGACAGTTCTTCTCTTCCCGAACCTTCACCCTCTTCTGCCGGCGAGAGTGATCTTGGTCGATTACAGAGTCTTGGACCCATCTCCAGACCTTATAAATCTTGGAGGATAGCCGTTGAGGGGGCTGCTCCGGCTTTGCATCTATAATACTCTCCGCAGTGGAGGAGATCGTTTTAGCGTGGCAGTCGGAGAGTTCTTGCGTACCCTCCTTAGCGGTTCAAAGCTGTTCCAAGTTGGAACAGCAGTATCAACTTCCACCATCGGAGCAGGTGGAGTTAGCCATGAGGGGGAGTTGCCCCCAGCCTTCCTTAATCGGCGCCAGTGGCGACGTCGAGCGTATCGAGCTGTTGGGACTGGCTCGGCGATAGGGATAGTCTCGTCTTGCCCCCTATCCGGATGAGGCGCCGCTGATGCCAGCCTCTAGAAGGTTGATGTCTTTTGAGTGGCGATGTTCAATCTGTCAAAAACAGACCCTCGAGCAGGAGCATGAGCCGGAATAGTCAGCCTTGAAAAGACCGACTCTTTAGCAAGAGAAGCCGTCTTGACGACCTCAGGAATGGAGATGGCTGTCTTCTTTGTGATGGCCATGTCAGGGGGCACGGGCTTCTTGGCAGGCCCATTAGAGTTCAGGTTCAGCCTGGTAAAGACCGAGGCTGCCAGCTTGACATTGGACGACCCGTTGAGAGGGGTCGTTGTAGCAGTGAGCCGATCGAAGACCGACTTCTTTTGCGCTTCCGGTGTAGGAAATGGAATGGTGAGGCTTGTAGGCGGGAGCATGGTCCCGAAGAACAGACCGGTGGTGGCCTGAGTCACCTGTTCCACTGGGATGGCAAGGATGGAGGCCGCTTGAGGCCCATAGGCTACACCTCCAGGTGAGGCGGAGCATCTGTTGCACTTGCATTTCGAACAGCTCGAGCAGTTGGATGCCATGATGCTTGATTTCTGCGCCAGGCAAAAGACCAAACCTTAGTAACTTGAAACCCAAAGGCAACCATTAACAAACTGCGATTCGTTCGCGAAAATGACACACGAAGTGTGGAGTGGAAAGAGGAAAACGTCCCACCGGGCGTGCCAGAATCTGTTCCCCTCCGAAAGACGGCGCAATAGACGTCTTGCTTGAAATTCGAGGCAGATGCTAATTGGTGCTATCTGTCTACCTCTCTGAAGATGCCAAGTTGATTTATGACACCATGTATCGAAGGTTTAAATGGATGCGTCTGATGTAGCAGGCTTCGTCAGATTCCCCCTCGCTTGAGGGGTTTTTGATTGTGGGGACGCACTTCCCTGCAGGCGCAAGCCCCTACAGTTAATTACGCTACCGCATTGCGGTAACAACTTTCTCCTTCTCCAGATGATCACTTCGTGTCGTGTATGTTTGTTTTGTGTTTGGTTGCCCGTGGATTATATACGGAGACTGAGTTATGTCGTCGCCCGTAGGGCGTGGACTAGTCCAAATCCGTATCTTTCTTAGATTTGGGTTTGGGGGTTGTGTTTAAGGATACGTTAACCTCATTTGAGACTAAGATCAACTTAAACGTTTGTTAAGGATACGTTAGTCTAGTTTTAGACTAAGATCAACTTAACGGGATCGTTTAGATCCAACAAGAGAGCAATTAAGGGGGGGCTGTTGTTTAGTTTAGTGACATTGCGGTCAATAGGTAGTTTAAGGACATTGCGGTCCAATGTTAGTTTTAAGACGTTGCGGTCAAGGTTAAGGACATCATAGTCCGTGGATTTAAGGACTCCACAGTCCGGCGTTAGTTTTAAGACATCACGGTCAAGGTTAAGGACATCATAGTCCGTTGTTAGTTTTAAGAAATCCCGGTCAAGGTTAAGGACATCATAGTCCATGAGTTTAAGGACCCCACAGTCCAATGTTAGTTTTAAGACATCACGGTCAAGGTTAAGGACATCATAGTCTGTGGATTTAAGGACTCCACAGTCCAATGTTAGTTTTAAGACATCACGGTCAAGGTTAAGGACATCATAGTCCATGAGTTTAAGGACCCCACAGTCCGTTGTTAGTTTTAAGACATCACGGTCAAGGTTAAGGACATCATAGTCCGTGGATTTAAGGACTCCACAGTCCAATGTTAGTTTTAAGACATCACGGTCAAGGTTAAGGACATCATAGTCCATGAGTTTAAGGACCCCACAGTCCATATCAATGTGTGGCCATCGGGACCCGTTACCTCTTTGAAGACGTTGAGGAATTACAACGCCAAGTATCAAAGGAGTGAAGAGATGTACCCTTGAACCAAGGTAGATTAAGTAATCTTTGGCCCAATTTGGAACTAGGACCAATTAATTATATTATGAGCCCATTAGCGCAGTTAAGTTTGAATTGAGGACTTATAGCCAGCTTGGGCTAAGTCCAATCATGTTTAGAATATTGGCCCTCTGTTGGTTCATTGAAGGAGAGGCTTTGCCTCTAGCTAATTGGGCTAAAACTAGTGTTAAACACTAAAGACCAACAGTGTTGAACACTGGGAATAAGATTAGCAAGTTAGTGTTAAACACTAAAAGATAATCAGTGTTAAACACTAGCAACAGGGCTTTCAAATTAGTGTTAAACACTAAAGCAAATCAGTGTTAAACACTGGAAACATAGTTTTCGAATTAGTGTTGAACACTAAGGCAAATCAGTGTTAAACACTGGAAATAGAGTTTTCAAATTAGTGTTAAACACTAAGAAAATCAGTGTAAAACACTGCAAACAAAGATCTCAAATTAGTGTTAAACACTAAGGAGAGAGGGGTCACGTGTGGGCACGTGAGAGCACCCTGATTCCCCTTATTTTATTCTGCCAAAAGTATTGAATACTTTCTATAATTGCTCTTGGAGCATCACGTGCTGTCACGAGATGGGAATGTGGATTTTTAACTGTTAAAGCTTTTGCCAAGGGGTCACGTGGAAGCACGTGAGGGCGCCCATAGCTTCTGTTTGCTTTTTCTTTGTATCCTTCAGGGGTCACGTGGGGCACGTGAGGCGTTGCCTCAAAGTTCTTTTCTGTGGATCTTTACATGGGTCACGTGGTAGCACGTGACTCTGGTTCTTTGCATGTTTTAAAGATCTGTTCATCTTTTAAGAATTAAATTCCTTATAGTGTCAAACCCTAGCAATAAACTTTAGAGGAATTAAATTCATATTTTTTTCTGAAGAATTATATTCTTAGATAGGGTTAAACCCTTTCTTTTCTGTAGGAATTAAATTCCCCATATATATAAACAATTAAATTCTGGCATAGGGTGAAACCCTAATTTTTTTTAAGGGAATTAAATTCCTGTGAGTTTGAGAGAATTAAGTTCTCAATTAGGGTTAAACCCTAGTTCTGTCCATTCCGAAGGAATTAAATTCCTAGAGTTAAACCCTAATTTTATCTTAAAGGAATTAAATTCCTATAATTCTGTGAGAATTAAATTCTCAAAACTCAATTCCTCCTCTATGTTTTAGATCTGCATGGCAGGATCTCAACCCAATGAGAATTAAATTCTCAATTCATGGGGAGATGTGCACTTTGCAGATCCTCAACCAGAGAAAGAACTATGTTCTTTTCTTTATATAAGAGTTAAACTCTTTTGAGAATTAAATTCTCTTTTTGACGCCTCCCTTTTCTTACCTAGGGTTTTTCTTTTACAGAGAATCAAATTCTTCCTTCTGAATTTTCAAGATTCCAAGGCTCTATATCTCTCTCTGTCTCTTTTTCTCTTTTCTCCTTTTCTTTTAACTCTCTCCCTTGGCACCTATTTATAGGAGAAGGAAAAGAATCAATATGTTTAGTGAATGTTTCATTGAAAGATTTGATTTGTTTACTGAGAGATTTGATTTATTTTCATCATTGATCCGGGCCTTTAAATTATTAGGTGAATTTTATTCACCATTGGATTTTAAATCCAAAGATATCTCTTTGTTATTTCGGTGAGATTTAGGGAGAAATCTTTCCATGTCCAAGATTTTTCCATAAATTGGTGATATTTAATCACCTTCGGATTCTTGATCCAACGGTTTCAGATAATTCTTCTCTATTTTGGAAAGATTTGAAAGATCTTTCCTCAGAATTTAATTCTGTTAAAGAATAAGGCTTTTAAAGCCGGTCACGTATGGCCACGTGACCGTTGGTCACGTGTGAGCACATGACCCCTGGTCACGTGTAAGCACGTGACCCCTGGAATAGGCTTCTCTTCTTCTGCGCTCTGTTCTCTGGCCGCTGCTTAACCATCACGTGCCAACACGTGACCACTGGTCACGTGTGAGCACGTGATGCCTCTTCTGAAGCTTTTTCCTGATTTTTTAATCAGGGAACAAGGATACCCACCGTAGTCGTGTGAACAGATGATTTAGGCCGATCCGGACTGGCAGAGCCTGAGATTTATGAGGATTTTGTGGCGCTGATGAACACCGTTTTCATGATATTTTTGAGTGTCGATACTTGGCACTCAGGTTTATCCTGATTTTTCTGTGTCGTTGCTGGACATACTCATTTAGTGATGCATGCATACATCATACATATGACATGTAGTTATTTTATGACACAGACACGAGTACTTGACCCTACACATATGTCTATATTATCACCTCTACTGTTACACGATGTATTCGTGCTACTATTATTATTGTATTGTATTGTATAACCTAAGAGATCTTCATACATTCGGTTTCTACTCGGTGATATTTTCTACTTACGAGTTGGCAACTCACCCCCGTTGGCTACAGTTTCTTGCAGGTTTAGCCGTACAGGTTCTGTAGCGGCTTGCTGGCACTTCACTTTCTTCTGGGTGATTGCTTGACAAGTGGGACACATTGCATCGTGACCGCTGTAGGGTTCCTAGGCACTCTTGTGAAGGTTCATAAGGCATCAAACATGCCCGGATAAAAATTTAGACGTGCCGAACAACCCAAAGCCGGGATCTTTGCTAGATTATTAGGGTTTAACATGCAAGATGATAACTTTTATCTAAGTGTGAGGGATTACAACCTTTGTAGTCCGCTCCTTCACTTCACAAGCTCCGAGTAGAAGTCCCTTTGCCGCGATCCACGGTCTCCCGGACTCATGAGAGGCTCCACGACTCGAACGATCCATGCTAGCTCGAAGTATTCCAAATCTCCGATGATCTACCTCGAAGTTGCAAAGACTCAAGCTTTCTCACTCAAAAGAGATGAACACACTAATCCCATGGGCTAGATGAGATGAGGATGAGAGAGTAGTAATTTTTGCTTTCTTTTTATATCATTTTCTCATATTTATTCATCACTTAAGGATTTTCTAGCAAGCTTTTCAAGAGAGAAGAAGATGATAATGGAAAAGATAATAATAAATCCTTTTGTGATGAATAGAAATAAAAGTATATGATTGAAGTATTAACCATGGTCAAGGATGAGTGGCTAATAATGTGTAGAGAAACAACTAGAGTCAGGGTTTGGTTGAGTTAAAGAATGTGTCATCCAAAATATCTTAAGAATAACAAAAGCAAAAACTTCTAGAAGATGCATGAAACATCTAACCCAAAACAAACCCTAACCTCAATTAATCATCCTTAAACATGTTTAACAATTAATCATATCATGTCACAATAATATATATCACATATATATTATATATTTGCAACAAAGGAAAATAATACAATTAACATATATCGCATATATATCAATGTATCATCCATTGAGAAAATGAAATAATAAAGCGAGCCAATATTAGATAATGTAATACAATATATCATATATATTATTATACATTAAATCATCGAATCAACACTTGATCCGACGATCCGGCTATATCGAATATTACCGACTAATATATCATGTACCGATTCATCGAATCAACACTTGATCCGATGTCCCGGTTCATTTCTAAATATCGCGAGAATATAATACGGTATCCCATATCGCATTATTCTCGTTCCTGCGCATATCACATATGTGCCACTACTCCGTTTCGCCTGAGCCAAGAAACCTCTGTGTAGGACTCTAAAGAATCGTCAATACGCCGGTAGCAGGTGATGATCATATCAAACACCCACAAGCTGCAAGCGGTCAGCTAAACGTAACAGCCACCCAGGTATTGAGCGATCAGAAGATCAACAAGCTAGCCTGTGCGTTCTCCTGTGAATCCAACCAGTAACACTCCCGTACAGTCCGGTCTGTTCATCTGATATGTCGCATATCAAGTCTAAGGGTGGTATACGTCAGACCCCAGTAACCGATAAGTCGTGTCGATGTGTGGCTCCTAACGGGTCGAGAAACTACTAGTAACACTTACCAGTAAATCTCCATATCAGCCCTGGCCAGGGACTTCCAGTTATAGCCAATCGAACACAGCACAACATCAACTCCCTATACCGGGAGAGACGAATCCCCTCCTATCGCTCATTGCCTCCATGTGATTCGGGACTGTACCCAAAAGCCACCGTTTTGCACGCCCTCTTGGATGTGGTAAGGTGGAAATCAAAGCACTGTAGGTATCACACAAGACTCTATGACGATCTCGGGTCTACAGACTACCCTGTACCAGTGTCACCGGAGAACTGCCATCTGACGTGTGGTATATCACCATCTGGGAGTTCTCAGCGAGTCCGTCCAGTGTACCCAGTCTCCACTGAGCACCCGTACACCATCTCTGATGTCAAAACACCGATGGATATGGGATCATCCATCGCCCATCATATGGGTCAAGATGCGTATACGCTAGTCTACTATGGTGTATCGATGCCCTTTCCTGACATACCCTCGACTAGGAACAGTTATAGGATGTACTCATCGACTACCGCGGCCCCACTAGTATGATCTCATCATAGTCCCAGTAGTCGAGTACAGATCCTAAGGGCTTTATCAACATGTGAGAGTAAAACAGTAAACCAATACAAGTCAACATGTTAAGATAAAGTGAAACCAAATAGCATACTATCATGACGAGCAAGAAAGTCATCTCTATATATATCCAAGCATCCATTATAATATACATCATATGTACAACAATGGCCTCTAGGGCATATACATAACTAACAATCTCCCACTTGCACTAAGGCCAGCTGCTGTAGTATCGCATACCTAGCATCCCGAATAATCTCTCAAACTGTATCTGGGGAATAGCCTTCGTGAATGGATCCGCAGTGTTGTCCTTCGTATCTACTCTCCTGACCTCGATCTCCCGGCGATCAACTATCTCCCTGATCAGGTGATACCGCCTCAGAATATGTCTGGACTTTTGATGGGACCTGGGTTCCTTGGCTAACGCCACAGCTCCATTGTTATCGCAATACAGAGGTATTGGATGCTCAATGGATGGAACCACTCCAAGTTCACTAATGAACTTCTTTATCCAGACAGCCTCTTTGGCAGCATCATTGGCAGCGATGTATTCAGCCTCCATCGTTGAGTCTGCAACGGTATCCTGTTTGGAACTTTTCCAATATACCGCCCCTCCATTGAGGGTAAAGACAAAACCCGAATGTGACTTAGAGTCGTCCTTATCACTTTGGAAGCTGGAATCGGTAAAGGACTCCACCTGGAGTTCTCCGTTACCATACACCAAGAACATCTCCTTAGTCCTTCGTAAGTACTTGAGAATGTTCTTCACAGCTGTCCAGTGACTCTCTCCAGGATCTGCTTGATACCGACTCACTACACTTAGTGAGTATGCTACATCGGGTCTGGTACATAGCATCGCATACATGATAGAGCCTACTGCCGAAGCATAGGGTATCCCTTGCATGCGAGCTCTCTCCAAATCAGTCTTGGGAGACATCTCTTTGGAGAGAGTGAGTCCAGAGATCGTGGGTTGGTTCCCACGCTTGGATTCTTCCGTACTAAACCTTTTTAGTATGGTGTCAATGTACCTGGATTGGGACAATCCCAGTATCCTTTTAGATCTATCTCTATAGATCATTATTCCCAATATGCAGGAGGCATCACCTAGATCTTTCATTGAGAATCTCTGTGATAAGAAGAGCTTGACTGATTGCAGCATAGGAATATCATTTCCTATCAAGAGTATGTCATCCACGTACAATACGAGGAAGACAACCTTACCCTCTGCTACCTTCTTATAGATACAAGGTTCATCTATATTTTTGATGAAGTCAAACTCTTTGACTACAACATCAAAACAGATGTTCCAACTCCGCGATGCTTGCTTTAACCCATAAATGGATTTAAGCAGCTTGCACACCTTTCCGCTGCTCCCACTTTCTACGAAGCCCTCTGGCTGAGTCATGTACACGCTCTCTTCTAAATCACCGTTTAGAAAGGCGGTCTTAACATCCATTTGCCAGATTTTGTACTCATGGTATGCAGCGATGGCAAGTAAGATCCGGATGGACTTAAGCATAGCCACTGGAGAAAAGGTTTCGTCATAATCCACACCTGGTCGTTGACGAAATCCCTTTGCTACAAGCCTAGCTTTGAAAGTCTCAACTTTTCCATCTACACCAAATTTCTTTTTAAAAATCCACTTGCTCCCAATGGGTTTTACCCCTTCAGGAGAATTTTCCAAAATCCATACTTTATTGGTGTACATGGATTCCATCTCAGATCGCATTGCATCCAGCCATTTCACGGAGTCACCACTCGTGATGGCCTGCTCGAAACTAGTCGGGTCATCATCATCCATGATGCAATCCTCGCTTCCACCATCAATAAGAAAACCGTAGTATCTCTCAGGTGGACGAGAAACCCTACTAGATCTGCGGAGAGGCTGGGGTTCGTCGGGTACTACTGAATCCTCCGGTTCTACTAAATCATCTGTCGTAGTTTGTGTTGCTGGAACCTCTTCCAGTTCTACCTCATTGCCATCAATTTCTTTCATAAGAAAACCCTTTTCTAAAAAGGTCGCATGTCGAGAAACAAACACTTTTTGTTCCTCGGAGTGGTAGAAGATATACCCGCGTGAATGTTTGGGATATCCAATAAACTTGCACAGAATAGACCTTGTGCCGAGTTTGTCCGGATTTTGTGTTTTCACATATGCCGGGCAACCCCATATCCTAACATAATTAAGATATGGTCTCTTTCCTTTCCATATCTCATATGGAGTGGTTGGCACAGATTTGGTAGGAACCATATTCAATAGGTCTGCAGCTGTTTCCAGTGCATACCCCCAGAAGGAAATAGGTAGCTCGGCTGTACTCATCATCGAGCACACCATATCTAATAGGGTGCGATTTCTCCGTTCCGATACACCGTTGTGCTGTGGTATATAAGGAGGAGTAAGCTGAGAGAGAATCCCATTCTCTTTTAGATAATCTAGGAACTCACTGCTTAAGTATTCACCTCCTCGATCAGATCGAAGAATCTTAATACTTTTTCCCGTTTGATTCTCTACTTCGTGCTTATATTCTCTGAATTTCTCAAAAGCTTCAGACTTGTGTTTCATCAGGAACACATATCCGAATCTTGATAGATCGTCAGTGAATGTAATGAAGTAGGAAGAACCGTTCCTGGCATGCGTAGACATGGGACCGCATACATCACTATGTACCAGTCCTAAGAGTTCGGTAACTCTTTCTCCGTGTCCACTAAACGGAGCTTTGGTCATTTTTCCTTTGAGACATGAATGGCAAGTATCATAAGATGATAATTCGAACGGATTCAAATAACCATCTTTATGTAACTTAGCCAGTCGTGTTGCATTGATATGACCAAGTCTACAATGCCACAAGTAGGATTCGTTCATATCTGAACTTTTCCTCTTGTGTGTGTTTTGTATATTCAGAACTGTATTCTGATTTAGAATGAATATGTCATTATGTAACGAGCCTGATGCAATCAACTTTTGATTTAGGAATATGTTCATAACATTATCCTGTACTACAAAATTATATCCCTCTTTACTCAATAAAGAAACTGATATAATGTTGCACATCATGTTCGATATATAATAGCACTCATTTAGAATCAGTGTATTACGACTTGGTAATACAAGGTGATATTCGCCAACTGCTTTGGCTACAATACTTGCACCGTTCCCTGCTTGAACGGAATGATCACCTTTTCCCAGTTCTCTATCTTTACGTAGCCCATGTAACTGTTTACATATGTAGGATCCTGATCCGGTATCTAATACCCAGGATGTAGGGTGAACTGAGAAACAGTTTTCAATAACTAACACACCCGAAGAAGATGCATCAACATGCATGTTCTTTTGGGCGGCTTGAGAATCCAGATATTCTCCTGTTTTCTGTTCAGTCTTATAACTCTTATAAGAAAGAACGGGTCTAACGTTCCCTTGCTCAGTACAATAATTGGGTTCAGTCAATACATCCATATTATTATCTTGATTATGGCATGACATGGTCGCTACCTGGAGAGAGAGAGAAGAAAACACTTTAGCGTATGCTCTTGCAAGATTAGATTGGTTATTATCTTATCTAATCAGGATGTCTCCCACTGTTTTTATCAAATCTACCTTAAAACCCTAAAAGGTAAGATTAGCCGGGATTAATTACACCTTACAATTTCGTCAATCTTTCAGCTAGATCAGTGTCGGTACTTTGAGGGAGGTTCCCCGTGCTTTCGCACGGACCTAATTAAAGTAAACCTCGTTTTCCCAGAGGCGTAACCCCGTTAACACTTTTCTAAACACCTACTTGAATGACTAATTGTCCTGTGTAAAACTCTCCCAGGAGTAACTCTTACTCGTAGTGGGTATCAGGATCCAACTATCTCATAGAAGGTATGCAATCTCATTGCAAATTTCAATACTTGAAATTCCTGATAATATTTTTGCCCCTAGTGTCCTATGACCTTGACGGAGGTCAACAAACCATAGGCTACTAGTCAAGTTCAACCTGTCATTTCTTGATTGAATTAAACCCACCCGCCCCTTGACGGAGGTCAATAAGGCCGTACGACTGCCCTAATCCAATCTGCATCAAATGCATAAGCAGATAAAAAACTAGTCAGCTACCGTACACTACGCCTTGACGGAGGTCAACAAACGTAGCACGAATACTAAATAGGACTTATCTGAAATAACGGAGGGCTACGCAGGTTTTTCAGAAAACCCTGAGCGTAATGAACTTGATATCGTCGTAGAATCGAGTGAAGTTTTGAAAAGGAGTGTTTTTGAGGCTTATCTTAGTTTCGCTAAAGGGGTCACTCCCGGTGAAGGGATCGTCGGCCCTTTCCTCATCGAATAAGGTGCAGGATATATCATATATACCGCTGTGCAAAGCAAAACACTAAAAGCAATCAAAAGACAAACCGAGTTTTGTAGCATCTGCCAGTTTTGCTAAAGGAGTCACTCCCGGTGAAGGGATCTCGGTCCTTTCCTCATCGAATAAGGTGCAGGATATATCGTATATATCACTGTGCAAAGCAAAACTGTAGCTACCCCTTTTATAAAGTTTTGATTCTACAACATCTTTAGGTTTCTTTTCCTTTTATTAATCTTATTAATAAAAATCCCATCAGCTTATGCTTCCTAAGCATCACAGAAGAAACGAAAGCAGTAATATTTATATATCAGCATATATATATATAATATAAGCATTCGTCTCAGGCAGTAATATGATCTCATCACAGAACATTGCAGCAGAAGAACATATATGAAATATTGGATATACTAGGACGTCCGTGTTTTTAATACGAGCCTGTATAAAACACGGATTCCACGGTCGCAACGAATAGCCAAACCCACATCCCAAGACCCCTACGATAGCGGCAAGTAACACTGCCAATTCTAGGGTTAGGAGACCCGGTCTCGACTTCTCGAGATGGCCTCCCACTGGACCCTAGAACCCGGTTACTTGTGCTCCCCTCCTTGGGTCTACCTAATGCGGAAAAGTAAATAATATACACTGGTGACAGCAACCGCAACCTGGAAGTGCCCCAAATAAAAGAATATTACATTACAAATGAATTTTACATGAATGAAAATAAAAACCCTCATCTCACATAAAACCCCCCGGCTATTCTGAACGCGACGATCCAATATAACATATCACAGCAACACATAATATCACATATTATCAACGTAAGTAAATATGCGCATCCCAATTGTCGTTGACATATAGCAACGAAACCGGCGATATCACATATTACACTTACGGTCACAGAAAAGAAAGTGTAAAACTACAACATTTGGAATCCACAATCACTTTAGACATCGTAAATCCGAAATATCATATACTTCGCATTTCATGCCCAACTCTATGAATTCCACATATTGTATCACATTCCAGATAAATAGACAGTATTAAACTTTTCGAACAGATAATCAAACACCCAAAATTTCCTAAACTGCTCAACACTTGAGCGGAGTTCAAATAATCCCAGAATATGTCACAGTACCGGTGATCCAGCCGTAGAAGGGTCAAGCCAACGCCTCACATGTGGCACACCGTACTGCCCCAAACCCGAAGGTTGAAAAAGCAGTTCAAGACGGTCACATAATCGAGTTAAGGTTTGTTGTCTTCTAGAGGGTCCACCGCTTAACTTGTACAATTTTTCCGAAAGATTTAAACCCGAAGAAATTTCAACACTTGAAAGTTTGCCGTACCGGGAAACATTGAGTTAATGATATCCGTTCAAATAGTTTAACAGTTTCTAAATATCCGGAAAGAAATACGAATTTAAAATTTCCGATCGAGTCTACTATTACAAAACAAACCCCAGAATTTTCAACACCTGAAACAGATTAAAAATACCCAGAAGCATCAACAAGCACCTACGGACATTACCATAAAAGCCACGTGTCACAATCCTATCAATCCGCCGCGGAACCGCCGCGCAAGCCATGCTTGCGCCGCGGTTCCGCCGCCGTTTGATCGAATTGGGGGCTCGGGTTTTATGGTAATTCTTAGAATTCCCTGCTGATTTTTTTACATATTTTTAATTCAGAAAAATCCCAAAATTTAGAAAATTTCCAGAGAGGGGTCTAGTTTCGTCGTTTCGGGTTCGATCGGAGTTTTAACTTCGTAAACACATCGCCTAATGCTCTAGCCAGGCTCTGATACCACTGTAGGGTTCCTAGGCACTCTTGTGAAGGTTCATAAGGCATCAAACATGCCCGGATAAAAATTTAGACGTGCCGAACAACCCAAAGCCAGGATCTTTGCTAGATTATTAGGGTTTAACATGCAAGATGATAACTTTTATCTAAGTGTGAGGGATTACAACCTTTGTAGTCCGCTCCTTCACTTCACAAGCTCCGAGTAGAAGTCCCTTTGCCGCGATCCACGATCTCCCGGACTCATGAGAGGCTCCACGACTCGAACGATCCATGCTAGCTCGAAGTATTCCAAATCTCCGATGATCTACCTCGAAGTTGCAAAGACTCAAGCTTTCTCACTCAAAAGAGATGAACACATTAATCCCATGGGCTAGATGAGATGAGGATGAGAGAGTAGTAATTTTTGCTTTCTTTTTATATCATTTTCTCATATTTATTCATCACTTAAGGATTTTCTAGCAAGCTTTTCAAGAGAGAAGAAGATGATAATGGAAAAGATAATGATAAATCCTTTTGTGATGAATAGAAATAAAAGTATATGATTGAAGTATTAACCATGGTCAAGGATGAGTGGCTAATAATGTGTAGAGAAACAACTAGAGTTAGGGTTTGGTTGAGTTAAAGAATGTGTCATCCAAAATATCTTAAGAATGACAAAAGCAAAAACTTCTAGAAGATGCATGAAACATCTAACCCAAAACAAACCCTAACCTCAATTAATCATCCTTAAACATGTTTAACAATTAATCATATCATGTCACAATAATATATATCACATATATATTATATATTTGCAACAAAGGAAAATAATACAATTAACATATATCGCATATATATCAATGTATCATCCATTGAGAAAATGAAATAATAAAGCGAGCCAATATTAGATAATGTAATACAATATATCATATATATTATTATACATTAAATCATCGAATCAACACTTGATCCGACGATCCGGCTATATCGAATATTACCGACTAATATATCATGTACCGATTCATCGAATCAACACTTGATCCGATGTCCCGGTTTATTTCTAAATATCGCGAGAATATAATACGGTATCCCATATCGCATTATTCTCGTTCCTGCGCATATCACATATGTGCCACTACTCCGTTTCGCCTGAGCCAACAAACCTCTGTGTAGGACTCTAAAGAATCGTCAATACGCCGGTAGCAGGTGATGATCATATCAAACACCCACAAGCTGCAAGCGGTCAGCTAAACGTAACAGCCACCCAGGTATTGAGCGATCAGAAGATCAACAAGCTAGCCTGTGCGTTCTCCTGTGAATCCAACCAGTAACACTCCCGTACAGTCCGGTCTGTTCGTCTGATATGTCGCATATCAAGTCTAGGGGTGGTATACGTCAGACCCCAGTAACCGATAAGTCGTGTCGATGTGTGGCTCATAACGGGTCGAGAAACTACTAGTAACACTTACCAGTAAATCTCCATATCAGCCCTGGCCAGGGACTTCCAGTTATAGCCAATCGAACACAGCACAACATCAACTCCCTATACCGGGAGAGACGAATCCCCTCCTATCGCTCATTGCCTCCATGTGATTCGGGACTGTACCCAAAAGCCACCGTTTTGCACGCCCTCTTGGACGTGGTAAGGTGGAAATCAAAGCACAGTGGGTATCACACAAGACTCTATGACGATCTCGGGTCTACAGACTACCCTGTACCAGTGTCACCGGAGAACTGCCATCTGACGTGTGGTATATCACCATCTGGGAGTTCTCGGCGAGTCCGTCCAGTATACCCAGTCTCCACTGAGCACCCGTACACCATCTCTGATGTCAAAACACGGATGGATATGGGATCATCCATCGCTCATCATATGGGTCAAGATGCGTATACGCTAGTCTACTCTGGTGTATCGATGCCCTGTCTCGACATACCCTCGACTAGGAACGGTTATAGGATGTACTCATCGAATACCACGGCCCCACTAGTATGATCTCATCATAGTCCCAGTAGTCGAGTACAGATCCTAAGGGCTTTATCAACATGTGCGAGTAAAACAGTAAACCAATACAAGTCAACATGTTAAGATAAAGTGAAACCAAATAGCATACTATCATGACGAGCAAGAAAGTCATCTCTATATATATCCAAGCATCCATTATAATATACATCATATGTACAACAATGGCCTCTAGGGCATATACATAACTAACAACCGCTGCCTTATACTTGTATTTTTATTTTTTTGTATCTAGTTAAGGCTTCATCAACCAAACTTGTATATTTAGTAGACTTAGAAACCCACAGTCGTATATTCTTTCGGCCTTAGAGTCGCGCTTGTGTATTTATTACTGTTTCTAGTTTTCTTGATAATATTAGTTTTCTTTATTTTATTTCTGAGTTTGATCCTCACCTCCGGTGTTGTATATTTAATTCTTGCGTGGTTGTTTCCGCCATTGGGCGAAGTGATAGCTTCCGCTTGGGGATGCATATTATTATTGATTGTATTCGTTTTTGGATTAAAAATTACAAAAGAGGTTCTGGCCAAATTTTCTACGACGAAAACGTTTTCAAGTTAGATACAAACATTATGTTTTCGTATACTATTATCTATGTTTTAAAGAAAGAACTTGATTTCCGTAAAAACCTTATTTCAAAACTGCACCTCTATTATTTTCCCCTAAAAAGGTTTAGATTTATGGGCTTTTGGCTTACTTGAATTAGGTGAGGTCCTATAGACTTCACATGATTCAAGTGCCAGTCACGTGCCTTTTTCGGGTCGTGACGAAGTTGGTATCAGAGCGTTAGGTTTAACCTTAGTTCGAGTCTAGGTTTGACTATGCGGAGTCTAGAGCGTATATTTATATTAGGAACCTAGGCTTGACCTTACGGAATTTAGACTAGGCCGAAGGGTTACTAGACTCGAACTTTTGTCGCGTAGGTTGACCTTGGTTGATGGAGTAGGTGACTTAAGTAGAGTGACGTACCGTTTATATGTTCCGAGGCATAGTTACGATATGCTACTCCGCATAAGAAGCCTTAGGATGTACATTTCTTAGGCATTGCATTTCTATTCGTTCCTATGATCTATCCTCATTGATGTCGAATTGTGGTTTATGTTACCATGGCTATACGAGCAGAGAGAGCTGCGGCTAGAGTTGCGATCAACACGAGCTTGTTATGGACGAGGACTGACTACGGTGTATTTCAATTACATACGAACGCATTGAAGTGTTGTGTGTTAAGATTTTTGTTGACGCGAGCGTTCGAGGTCTACACCAGATGATCGGGCTACTGCTAGAGGCCAGCCAGAATATGAAGACTGTTGATGTACCATCTATTTCAGATGACTGAGACGTTGCCTACTGTGCAGACAGATGGGCCAGCTGTTGCTGAGTTGATAAGATATAGTTCCCAGATTATTGAAGCTAATGCAACACGAGTTTATACTTGGGGATATGATAGTAGATCGCTAGTCACCATGGATGAATGACCAGGACATGTTGTTCTTTTAGATACCCCGATGCGAGATCACTAGATTGGCTAGCTTTAGCTAGAAGAGGACCTCACACAGGCGTGCTGTGAGTCGATTGAGCAAGGATGAGTGTAAGCGCCTCACTCCGATGATTTGGACGAGTTCCCGAGAATGTAATTGGCCAGATGCCTACTACAGGATATTTGAGATGCCGAGTTCATAGCTTTGGAAAGGAGACTCTAGATATGAGTGCAGCCGTTTGGAGCACAGTTCACACAGCTACAAAGAGATAATTCCTAATTGGTCCACATTGAAGAAAAGCGGAGTAAGAGGTTCGTACGAGATTTTGAAAAGATGACGTTCTACTCCGTTGACATCAGAGACTGAAAGCCTATGCAGAGGCGTTAAATGCAGCCATAATTCGAGAGAAAAGTCATGAAGAGAATGCAGCTGTCCTGGAAAAAGAAATGGATTAAGTAAAGGGTGATAAGTTTCGGGTAGTTCAGCAGAGATAAGATTGGGAGGAGACCCTGACAGGATCTTTCGGGAATACTACACGATAAAGACTTGGACTCAGGATCGGTCGTATCGCGCACACTCGGTGGGCTAGAGGCTACCATTATGGACGGGGTATGTTATGAGTGACCATGTCAATTGGTCAAAAGATCTTCAGAGAAGTACCAGAACGGGACTGTTTCCGTCGTTACTTCGGATCGAGCTGTTAGGCCGAGGAGTTATGCAACTGGCTATTTGCAGAAAGAAAAGAGGATCTAAAAGCAGAGGACGTCAGACTGTGGGCAAGAGACAAGTAGATATTCTTGCTCTGCCAGCCTTGAATGCACCGGCATCTTTCGACGCAGAAGGAAGGGAACATCGATGACGGTTATTTATGATCTGCGTCCTGATGATTCGAATAACGCGTTTTTGTCTTTTTGATTTTGATATTTTGACGATTCGTTTTATGATTGTATTCATTGCACTTTTTTTCGATCTTATGCTGTCCGAGGTGTTTGATTTTGATTTTATACATATAGTGTGGATATGATTTGATTTATGCTTTCGGTGTAGTTTAACCAAGCTTTCAGTACTTGATATGGTTTTGTGCACGCAGTTACACATGTTTATGATTTTATATACCGCAGTATGCTTGATTTGATTTGGTGTATGATGTATACCGTCGATTTGATTTTTATACACGATATTCATTTTCATGCATCCTAGTGCACTGGATTTATGTTTTCATGCACCATGTGGACTTGATTGAGATTCTAGCGCACACTTGGCGCACTTGATGCGATTTTTTGCACACCGGATGCACTAAATCGGGATTCTTCGTGCATATCAGATGCACCTGATATTGTCGTCGTGCACACTTGTTGCACTTGACATATGTTTTTGTGCATGCACATTGCAGTTAGTTCTATTTCTGTACACATTTGTAGCACCTGTATTTGGTTTCGGTTTCCGTGTGCACCAGGCGTACGTAGTATTTGTACACTCTATTTTGAGATTGATTTCCTTTCGAGCACTACGTTTTTCATGATATATACTACGGTTTAGTAACCGAACATGACTGGTATGAGGACAGTACCTGAGTAATTTTGCATGCATCAATATTTACGGAAGGGGTTTTTCAGAAAGAGCTATAGATTCAATATTTTCCTACATATCCAAGATGACGCGAAATTTTATAAAGGAAACCCTTCTAAATCATTTTCAAAAGGCGGAATATATATGATAAACAAAGGATATATATGTGTAGCTATTTTTCTTGTAATGAACGTCCGCTACTTATGCCGTGATACGCGCATCGCACGACAATTTGAAAAAGGTTTTGCATGCATTTCTATTTGGATGTCTTGACGAATTTACAACAATGCGTACTATATACATGTTGTAATTTTAAGTATCTCATGTTAGTTTTCGTATTGGATTTTGACATTTGTATTTTCTCTATAACTCTGATGATTGCGCGATGCTTGATGGAGTTTTGATTTTGAGTTTTACACCCGTTTTCATTGCGCATGCATTGCGCTATGATATGTTTTAAGTATTCATGATTTCGGAGCCCCGATGACTTGATCATTTTGCTGAAATGTTTTACTATTTGGGGGGTTTTAAATTTAAATTTAGGGACCGAATTTATTTAAGGGGAAAGATTGTAACATTTCAGAAAATAAAATATTATTTTGGAAATTTAAATAAATAAAATAATTAATTTCATAAATATTATTAAAGTATGAGAATTTGTTTTAATGAAAGGGTATAATTATATACCGATAGTTTGGAAAATATTGAGAAGAAAAAAAAGAATTGGCATGTCAAGTGTAAGCATACACATACATACATACATACATACATACATACATACACTAATATAAGTGTATACTATAAATAAATACACCCGTATTCGTATCAAGATACGAATACCCATATTCGTTTGAAGACACAAATACACGTATTTATACAAATACTCGTAGTCGTACAAATACTGTATTCTGTCAAAATACAAATACCAAAAAGAGAGATATAAAACTAGCTCACATTTTATCCAAATATGATAATCTGGCTATCTTTCAAACCGGCTAGTATTAACAAAATGTCCGATTAAACGTACGTGTACAAAAACACATATTTAATCGAACCTAAGTACCTATCAATATACGTACACTACATCGTTTCTCTTGAGCTGGGAAACTCTCTGTGCGGGACTCTAAAGACTCGACAATACGATGGCAGTGGATTTAACCACAAGTATGCCAGCAGCACTAGCTTTACGTAACGGCTACCCAGGTATTGAATGAAGGGAAGTTCGACAAGAAAACTCGTCCGTATCTCTACTGAGCCTGAAAGTGACAGTCTCCGTACAGTCCGGTCCGTTCTTCTAAGAGTATCACATATCGGGTGTAGGGGATGGATAAAGTCAGATCCTTAATAATGCGATAAGTCATGTCGGTGTGAAGCTCATCATCTCCAGAGAAACTACTGATACAAATCAGTAAATCTCGTCCACCTTGGCCAAGGATTTCTGGTGATGTCCACCCGTGCACCACGTGACATCTACCCCCAATATCGGGAGAGACGAATCCCCGACGATCCGCTCACTGCCTCCATGTGGTTAGGGACTGTATCCAACTAAAACCTATTTGCACGAATCAGTAGAGCCGTGGTAGTGTAGTAATCAAAGCACATTGGGAACTCATATGAGACAAATGACGATCTTAGGTCGACAGACTATGTTGTACTCATGTCACCAAAGAACTACTATCTGACAATAGGTATAATACCATCTAGCATGTTCCCAGCGAATCCATCCAGTGTAACTCATAACCCAATGAGCACCTTTATACAATTTTTGGTGACTAACTAACACCAATGGCTATGAGACCGGCTATCGCTCCTCGACAGGGTCAAGAAACGTATACACTTGTCTACTCTGAAATATCGAAACCCAGTCTAGATATTCCCATGACTAAGGACATTTAAGGATTTGCTTATAGACAATCTAGTTCTCACAAGTGTGATCACCACAATGACCCTCGGTATCAAGCATGAATCTTATGGGTTCTATCAATATATAATAGTAATCCGTAATACCACATAATACATGTACATGATGATAAAGTCAAACCAGATAGCATACTATAATCTCGAGTAAGACTGTTCTACCCGTATAGGTCCTCTCTTAATCATCATAATCGTCTGTCTGCGATTATAATAATTTCCTTGAAGGCACTATAGACAACAATTCTTGCTGGAATTAGGGTTATTCGTGTATTGAACTCAGAAGGTAAATTAATTACTTCAATTAGTATACGGTTTGGTATCTTTTGGTGGATTTTTGTTAGGGTTTTAAGATATAAATTGGGGTTTGCTTATTTTTTCCTTAATTTTTATTACAGTTATGGTACTTTTAAGGATTTTGTTTGGATTCTTAATCAACTACTTAGGCTTAGTTTTTACTAATTTTTGTGGGATTATTTTTTATGGTTTTCAGATCTAAATTAGGGCTTACTAATTTTTGGGTTATAAATTTTGTTTCTCTGTAGTTTCAGTCGTAGCTGTTGCTCAAATTTATGGAAGAGGAGTATGGAAATACCTTAGAGGGGTTGAATAAGGTTTCTAAGGATTTTGGACCCAGTAACCTACTTCGAAATAGATGCATGTCGTATTGATAACTTTCTCGTCGAGAAGAAGAAATATACGCCCGTCCTTCCCATTCAAAACATGAAACGATTCGTCTCGTTGCATGTAAATAGTGTTGAAGCTGCTGGGCACAATATTCTTCGAGAAGAATGATGTATCTGTGGAAGAGCGTTCATTATGGATTTTTTTAATGTTTAGAGGTAGCTTTCTTTATGGTCTCAAGCTTGTCTTTTGTAGCTAGTTTGGGAAGAGGGGAATGAATAAGGTTTCTAAGTTTTATGAACCCAGTAGGCGACAGTGAAATAGGCGGCCATTCTATTGACCACAGTAGTACTAAAGGGATGCCATTCTGGGTTCATTTCCATTTCCTCAACTACATTTGTAGCAATGGAAGTGAATCAAGTAAGCGAATTGAACGAGCTTTGCTAAAAAAAGTCATACGGGATATGTTAACTAAAGACATACAGCTTAAGGAAGGTGTCCCCTCACTTTTCAACGGCCTACGTCACAAAAATGTGTGTTGATGTGTGATGAAGTTTTGTATATATAATGTGTGTTGATATTTGTATTTGAAGTGTTGTATTTGTTTTCCGTATAGATGATATAAATTTGTGAGAAAATAAAGTACATTTTGAGCTCTCTCAATGTAAAATATTTTAGATTTTGATTTTATTCCCCAACTATATATGATATGTGTTAATGTCTTGATTATGTGTGTTGAAGTTTGCATATGTGATGTGTGTTGATATTTTGTATATATGTATGAACTCTGATATAAGATTTATGAAGTTAATTTTTTTGGTTGTACTAAAAATATAACCGCTACTTTAAGTAGCGGTTATATTTTGAGCAAAAAGACAGCAATCAATTTAACCTCTACTTAAAGCAGCGGTTATATTTGGAGTGAAAAGACAGCAAGCTATTTGTCTGCTATTTAAAGTAGCGGTTATATTACGTGTCCACTATATTACGAATCCAACAAATCTGAACCGTTAATGTCCACTTAAAGTAGCAGTTAAGATCGAACGGTTCAGATATAACCGCTACTTAATGTAGCGGTTCCATTTAAATATAAAAAGCATTTGGGTTTGCTTATTTTTTACTGCGACTATTGCTGCGATTTTTACTACGCTACTTGTAGTGATTTTTACCGCGATTCTTACTAGAATTCCCTTGATTTGTTGATCGATCTCATAAGGTAAAATATTTACTTTATTTAGGTTTTTTTTTGTATGGATTCATAATCTGGTTCTTAGGCCTAAGCGTTTGCTCATTTTTGGGGGCTTTTCTTAGGTTTTCAGATCTAAATTGGGGTTTGCTAATTTTTAAGGGATTTTTTTAAGGTTATGGAATTTTGCTATATATAGTCCTTCTTAGAAGTGAAAGGATTTGTTGTCGTGGAAGAGACTCATGTCGGGTAAAGAATTTTAAATAGCATAGTCATTTTGTTAAGTATACCAACTCCTATTGAGAACTTTCTCTTTCTAATCTCTGTTGTTTGTGTTTATCTGCAGAAAATTCTTGGAATTCGTATGTAACTATACTAGATGGCTATTCCATGCACTATGGATATCCGTACTAATAAAGAGTGTTTTGGAGAGGGCAAAGGGTAAAGTAGGAGCGACAAGGATATATGTGCCTTATTCGTGAATCATGACAAACCAAAATCAGGTTTGTAAAAAGGTTCGGTGAACTTGATTTATGAGTTTTAGTTTAATGTCGTTCATAGGTCGCTGCCAAAGAGAGAGAGAAAAGAAACACTCAGGGTGCACTCTTTCAAGATTAGATTGGTTAATTACTTTATCTAATCAGGTAGCTCTCACTGTTTCTACGAATTCTCATTCAAACCCTAAAAGAAGAACTAGTCGGGATCATTTATACCTTACAAGTTCGCTAACCATTTAGCCAGACCAGCGTTGGTACTCCGAGGGAGGATCCCCGTGCTTTCGCACGGACCTAATTAAATAACCCATTTTCTACAGAAGCGTAATCTCGTTAATACTTTCTAGACACCTAATAGGTTAGATAACTGTGAACTGAAAATCTCCCGAGGAGTATTACTTATTCATCAGTGGGAATCGTGACCCAACTATCATTGTGTGATAATTTTGACAGAAGCCGACTAAAATTACCATACTCCAGAAGGTATGCGAAAACTTGGCAAGTTTCCCTTATATTTGAAACTTCTGATATGGTTTTTACCCCATGCGCTTATGACCTTGACTTTGGCCAACAAATCATAACACGCAAGTCAAGTTCTACCAGTCATTATCCAGATTAATTTAGACCCACCCGTACTCACCATTGACTTTGGCCAACAAGGTGGTACAACTGTCCTAAACCAATATATCTATCTATGATAAGGATAAGCAACACTATTTACCACCGAAAATAGAGATGAACCGAGTTAGAACGTCTTGCCTGAATTTAGGGGTTAAGTGCTAGTTTGGACATATCCATCCACCTCTCTTAAGATGCCAAGTTGATTTATGACACCGAATATCGGAGGTTTGGTTGGATGTGACCGAAGTAGCATGACTTTATCAGATTCTCCCTCATATGTGAGGCGGTTTTGATTGTGGGGATGCTCTTCCCTGCAGGCGCAATCTCTTACAGTTTATTACATTATCGCAAAGTGATAACAACTTTCACCTTCTCCAGTTGGTCACTTGGTGTCGTGTTATGTTTTTTTTATATAGGGTTTCCCTTGGATTGTATACGGAGACTAATATATATCATTGCCCGTAGGGCACAGATTAGTCCAAATCTGTATATTATATTTGGGGTTTTGAACTTAGTACGCAGATCTCATATAAATAAGGTTCATCAATTCATAGGATATATAGGTTTGATCTAAAGATCGTTAGTTATATATTGGACTAAGATCAATTTAGGAACAATGAGCATATGGGCTCAACTGATCATAAGATCATATATGAATAGCCCATAGATAGTATACAGTAGTCAATATGGAGACAGTCCGTTAGACCAAATATATTAGTTTAAGGATATCACGGTCCATGGGGTACATGGGATGGAGTATGACTTGTTTATGCCCATGGATTGTATACGGGGATCAATATGGAGATCGACTGTAAGGCCAAATATGTTAGTTTAAAGACGCCGCAGTCCAATATTAGTTTAGGGACATTTTAGTCTATCTTTCATCTTGCACGCATGTGTATATATTATGTGGCAAAATGAACGATGGTAACATGGGATGCGCCCAATATTGGGGTGCGATCCAACTTGAAAGTATTTATATTTCCTTCAAAGATATACCTATACATATATGTATAAAGTCGGGGCTCAATATGAGGTACACATCTATATGGGATGTGTATCAATATGAGATATGCACATCAATATGGAGGTGCATCAATGGGATGCGCATCTATATAGGATGCGTATCAAAATGAAGGTATACACATCAATATGGAGGTGCATTGATATAAAGCTGAGACATTCTCTGTCTTGATGAAATTTCATGTCTTTCATCAAGTTGGGATAAGAAAAGAGTTGTTGGTTGTTAGGACCTGCCACACCTCTGAGGATGTTGAGAAATTATAACAATATATATCAAAAGTGTGGAAATATGTACCCTTGAACCAAATCCCGAATATATGGAAAAATATCATTTTGGAACGGAGGATCATTAGTCTTATATAAGACTAAGATCAACTTAGGATTAAATATCATTAGTCATATATCTAACTAAGATCAATATGGGTATCATGGATGAAAAATCATTAGACGTATATGAGACTAAGATCAATATGGATGAATGCTCATTAGTCGTATACGAGTCTAAGATCATTATGGGTGGATGATCATTAGTCGTGTATGGGATTAAGATCAATTTAGACATCATTGATATGTTGATCAATGGATTATATATGAGAAGCATAAGCTTCTATACTTAGTTTAATTTAACCAAATAGTTAAGCAATAACTTACTGTCCAAGTGCGCAAGTATAAGTGCACATGTGTGTGTATCATCTTCAATATGGGCGCGCACGTGCATATCACGAGGGTTGCGCACTTGATTGTGATCGGGGATTGTGCACGTGCATCTCACGTGATGCGTGTCTCTTATGGTTGGGGGTTGCGCATGTGTATATTATATGGTTGCGCACTTGCTATCATTCATGGAGGTTGCGCACATGCATATCACATTACGGGCATACCTTTATGGGCAACATCCAACAAGTGCTTACACATGGGTAGCACGTGAAGCGTAGATCTCCCGGGGATTATTTCGTGGGCAGCAATTTTTAAACTAAATGCGCATTTTTTGGGCGTGAACTTGTTTCGATCAGAAAGTAAAAACTTTCACAGATAAGCAATGGCTTCTGTTTCTTTTATTCTATATTCTCTTCCTTCTTTTATTTTCAAAGAAGTAAAACTGGGATCTTTATCTTTTCCAAGTCATTTATATGTGTTTTATGGTGTGCATCTTATTTTCTTGGATCTTAGGATCAATATCTCGCAAAAGTATATACTTTATGAATCAGAGAAGAACCCTAAGATCATTTGATCTTTTATGGTGAATCAATAGATTCAAAAATAAGCAAAAACTTTTGTATAAAAGCAAAAGCTTTTTTAATGAAGAAACAGAGAAGTTTTTCTCTTTATTTCTATGTTGCGCACTTGTTCACGGAGGAAGAAGAAGACTTGAAATTTTTCTCAAGGTTATGGGGGGTCGGTCCTTTTTTGATTTAATCTTATGGGTTCTTTATATAGGACATGAGAAATATAAATCAGTTTGAGAGAATCTCAAATTTAGATATCTCAATTGATTTCATAATCAAGTGATGATCTTTAATTACCGTTGGATGGAGATCATGGATCTTAATAGAAGATTTTCTTCTAATTAAGGACTCGATTCATTATTAACAAGATTTATTTCATGTTAGAAACATTTGCTTCAAGGAATGTACTTACATACTTGTGACCTTTGACACATGCGCACGTGCATCGCATGTATAGGTGCGCATAACTTAGGCATCGCACATGTGATTTAAATTGGCCATCTTGACAAGTGCGCATGTATAGGTGCGCAAAATTTGGGCTGAGTCATTTGACTCATACGCACATGCATTGCACTTTGCGCACATGTAATACAACTTGGCCATCTTTCTAAGTGTGCATGTATAGATGCACACTACTTGAATACGAAAACAAATGCATGCTTTGGGCCAAAAATTTTAGCGGGAACAAACACACAGCTACCATTCATAATGCCTTGATTTTAGCTTACAAACACTGCATGAATACTATGTGCTACTTATCCGAAATGACGGAGGGCTACAGATGGTTTTTAGTGAAAAGAACTTTAACATAATGAACTTGATAACGTTAAAAGAACTTGAGTGACTTTGAAAAGGAGTGGTTTAGGATCTGCTTTTAAAACGAGTAGTTTTGAAGAAAACCACGTAGTTTTAAAAATTGGTTCTGACAACATCATTTAGGTTTGTTTTTCTTGTATTAACCATATAATGCGATCCTATCATTCTATGTTTCTATCCACAACAGAAACAACCAAAATAGAAGGCTTTTATATGCCATCTACATTCGCCACGAGGTCCAGTGTCTTCACCATAAGATTACTTAACTTACGGCAAGGCGGGACAGGGCTAGTGCGGATGAAAAATATATAGAAGTATCTAATAATTTATATATATATATATATATATATATATATATATATATATATATATATCACAGGTAATAAACATCACATGCATATGACAAACAATATGGAATAACGGATAAACTAGAAACCTCATGTTTCGTTTGAGCCACAAACGAAAAACCAACGTTCTCCGGTCGTGTGGATAGCCCATACAGTCTCGAACCAAGACCCTTATGAGTACGGTAAGCTACTCGCCAATCCTAGAAACAGGATACCCCTCCCTCAATAACATGAGTGGGCTACCTGTAAGTCTATGTAGCACACCCCACGTGTTCGCGTGGAGGCGGAATACATCAAAAACGATTTTTCTCACATCAAAAGATCATGTTTGGCTTTGCAACATAGACTTTATCCACTTTAGGTCTTGATTAAACCTTAACTAGCAAAAACTAAACTACAAGAGTGCGTTAACTACTCGGTTAAAGTGCCTTCGGGTCTTCAAGTGTTTCTTTTTGATCTCCTTTCATTGGCTCCTCCAAAACTTCAAATGCACTCGGTTGCCGGTCTTCTTTGTGTCGAAGAAAGATCCACCCGAGACCCTATGGTCAAGCTCCAACCTCAATTGAAGTAACTTAGTGATCCAACTTGCTAAGGGAGACTACTAAGTAGAAGTAGAGAAGATATATTATATTAATTTGTCTCAATGCTCATTGATTCAAAACTCATGTGATGGGATGAGCTTGAGGGAGGAGGAGGGGAAACCTAGGAGAGAGAATGATAATGTGAGAATCATCTTGAGAAATGGGTGTGAGAATGACTAAGTCATTTTCCAATAATTCAAGCATGGAATAAAACACTCACAAAAAATGCAACCATGCTTGAATAGGAAACCCGGATGAATAAAAAATATACAAAGCCATGCTTGCAACCCATTCCTCAAATATCTCCTAATTTCCACTTCATTAATCCTTTATAAAAAAAGGATAAATCAATAATGAGGTTTCTCCTTCAAGAAGCTCATTCTTATGAAATTACAAGAATGCCCTCACTGTATATACATATCCGTATCCATATTCTGAAAAATACGGATACACAGAGACATGTATAATCTAATAGTATAATACTAGGATCCGGTTTAGAACAAAGCCCACTAGTATTATCTATCCGAACATCATTCGTGTAGCCAGTACACGTATGCGATCGAAACCCTGCCGTAAGACCATACGGCCTCTACATTGTCTCGCCTGATCCAGGGAAACCCTCTGTGTGAGACTCTAAAGACTCGACAGTACACTAGCAATGGGTTTAACCATAAGTCCGTCAGTGGCACTAGCTGTACGTAACGGCAACCCAGGTACATGTCGAGAAGTAGGCCGATGAGCAACCTCGTCCGAAACCCCTACTGAGCCTGTCCGTGACAATATCCGTGCAGTCCGGTCTGTTCGTCTGAGAGTATCGCATGTAAGGTCTAGAGGGTGGAAAACATCAGACCCCTAATAATTGTACAAGTCGTGTCAGTATGGCTCAAGACCATCCGAGAATCTACTGGTCCGACCACCAGTAATTCTCAATAAGCCCTGGCTAGGGACTTATAGTAATGACCAACCGATCACAGTGCGATATTGACTCCTTATACCGGGAGAGACGAATCCCCAACAGTCATTCACTACCTCCATGTGGCTCAAGACAGTACCCAACTAAAACCTGTTTGCACAACTTCTTTGAGCCGTGGTAGGGTAGTAATCAAAGCATAGTGGGAACTCACACGAGACAAATGATGACCTCAGGTCGGCAGACTATCTGCACACATGTCACCAGAGAACTGCTATCTGACGCTGGTATAATACCATCTAGTCAGTCCTCGGTGAGTCCTGTCCGATGAACTCACACCCAGTGAGCATCTGTATACAATCTTAGGTGCACATCACCAATGGCTGCGGGACCAATCCATCGCCCGTCATCTGGGTCTAGATATGTATACACTAGTCTACTCTGGAGTATCGATGCCCAGTCTCGATACTCCTACGACCAGGGACATTTAAGGTTGTACCTATTGACCACCCAGCTCCCATAAGTATGACTGCCATCACAACGCTGGTAGTCAGGCAAATATCCTACGAGCTTTATCAACATGTATACAAGATATGAAATACAAATTAAAATATATCACATGTTAAGATAAAAATAAAACAAATAGCGTACTATCATATTGAGCAAGATTTTCCTATGCATACATATCCCTAGCATCCTATACAATGAAGGCCTCTAGGGAATATATATCCAACAATCACCCACTTGCACTAAGGCCTGTAATTGGTGCAATGAGTACCCACTGTCTGCACTAGATCCAGTTGCTGGCGTACTGCATGCCCAACATCTCAAATATCCTCTATAACTGGACTTGAGGATGGCCTTGGTGAATGGATCTGCCGTGTTGTCTTTTGTGTCCACTCACCGCACTTCAATCTCCCGGCGATCCACGATCTCCCTGATCAGGTGATACCACCTCAAGATATGCCTGGATTTCTGATGGGACGTTGGTTCCTTCGCTAATGCTACAACCCCATTGTTATCATAATACAAAGGCATTGGATTGCTAATGGATGGAACCACCTGAAGTTCAGAGATGAACTTCTTCATCCAGACAGTCTCTTTCACGGCATCGTTAGCAGTTATATACTCAGCTTCCATCGTTGAGTCTGCGACGGTATCCTGTTTGAAACTCTTCCAATATACCGCCCCTCCATTGAGGGTAAACACAAAACCCGAGACAGATTTAGAATCATCTTTGTCACTTTGGAAGCTGGAGTCGGTAAAAGCCTCGACCTGGAGGTCCCCATTACCGTAAACCAAGAACATCTCCTTAGTCCTTCTCAAGTACTTGAGAATGTTCTTTACCGCTATCCAATGCTTCTCACCCTGGTTAGACTGATACCTGCATGACACACTAAGTGCGTAACCTACATCTGGTCTGGTACATAACATCGCATACATTATAGATCCTACAGCCGACGCATAGGGTATAATGCCCATGCAAGCCCGTTCTTCATCAGTCTTTGGAGACATCTCTTTGGAGAGGGTGATCCCGTGACAAGCGGGTAAATTATCGCCCTTGGAATCTTCCATACTAAATCACTTTAGTATAGTGTCAATGTACCTGGACTGTGAAAGTCCCAACATTCTTTTGGATCTATCACGATAGATCTTAATCCTCAGAATGTAGGAGGCATCTCCCAAGTCTTTCATGGAGAATTTCTGTGACAAGAAGAGCTTTATTGATTGTATCATAGGGATATCATTCCCTATCAGGAGTATGTCATCAACGTACAATACGAGAAAGACTACTGCTCCTTCTACAATCTTCCTATAAATTCATGATTCATCTACATTTTTGATAAAGTCAAATTCTTTGACCGTCCCATCAAAGCAGATGTTCCAACCCCGTGATACTTGCTTTAATCCATAAATGGATTTAAGTAACTTGCACACCTTTCCGCTGGTCTCACTGTCTAAGAAACCTTCTGGCTGATCCATGTAACACTTTCTTCTAAATGTCCATTTAGAAAAGTTGTTTTTACGTCCATCTGCCAGATTTCATAGTCATAGAAGGCAGCAATGGCAAGCAGGATCTGAATGGATTTAAGCATAGCTACTGGAGAAAAGGTTTCATCATAGTCCAATCCTGGTCTTTGACAAAAACCTTTTGCAACGATTCTAGCTTTGTAGGTTTCCACTTGTCCATATGCACCAATCTTTTTTTTGAAGATCCATTTGTATCCAACTGGTTTCACCCCAAGAGGAGCAACATCCAAAGTCCATACTTTATTGGTGTACATGGATTCCATTTCGGATCTCATAGCATCCAACCACTTCACCGAGTCTTTACTCGTGATAGCCTGCTGAAAATTAGTAGGCTCATTATCATCGATAATGCAATCCTCTCGATCCCTATCTATAAGAAACCCTTAGTATCTCTCAGGCGGATGAGAAAGCCTACTAGATTTGCGGAGCGAGGTCGGTTCGTCGGGCTCTATTGAAACCTGAGGTTCTACTAAGTCCTCGGCAGTAGTTTGGGGTTCTGGAATTTCTTCCAGTTCTACCACGCTCCCACTAATTTCTTTTGCAAGAAATTTGCTCTCTAAGAAGACAATGAGGCGAGCGAAAAACACCTTTTGTTCTTCAGTGTGGTAGACAAGATATCCCCTTGAATTCTTGGGGTATCCCACAAACTTGCATAAAACCGATCGTGCCTCGAGCTTGTCCGGATTCTGCTTTTTAACAAATGCTGGACACCCCCATATCTTGAGATACTTGAGATATAGTCTCTACCCACTTCACATTTCATATGGAGTGGTAGGCACAGAATTAGTCAGAACTCTATTCAATAGGTATGCAGCTGATTCCAGCGCAAAACCCTAGAAGGAAAGTGGCAACTCAGCACTACTCATCATTGAATGCACCATATCAAGTATTGTGCGATTCTTCCTTTCTGATACACCATTATGCTGAGGTGTATATGGAGGAGTAAGCTGAGAGAAAATTCCATTCTCTTTTAAGCATTCAAGAAAACCGGTACTTAAGTATTCTCCACCTCGATCAGATCGAAGTTCCTTGATGCTTTTACCAGTCTTTTTCTCCACTTCATTTTAATACTCCTTAAATTTCTTAAAGGCCTCGGATTTATACTTCATTAAGAACACATGTCCATACTTTGAGAAATCATCAGTAAAAGTGATGAAGTATGAGTGACCGCTTCGTGCATGTGTAGACATCGGACCATATACATCGCTGTGTACAAGTCCTAAGAGCTCCGTGTCTCTTTCTCCGTGTCCTGTGAACGGAGATTTGGTCATCTTCCCTTTGATACATGATTAACAAGTTGCATATGATGTATATTCAAACGGATCTAAATATCCATCTTTATACAACTTAGTCAACCTTGTTTCATTTATATGACCAAGTCTACAATACCATAGGAAGGCTTGGTTTGAATCTGGAGCCTTTCTTTTGAGTGTGTTTTGGATATTGAAAACTTGAGGTTGATTAAGTATGTATATGCCGTTTTCCAGTTTGCCAAACACAATCATTTCTTGATTTAGGAGAATATTCATGACATTTCTTTCAAGTGCAAAATTATATCCTTAATTAGACAATATAGATACTGATATAATATTACATAGCATACTGGGAATACAAAAACAGATGTACAACACCAAAATGTGCCCACTAGTCCACCCCAACTGATAATCGCCCACTGCAACAGCATCTACACATGTTCCGTTGCCAACCCGTAGGGTCATATCACCTGCCTTCAGTACTCTACGGTTTCTCAGAGCCTGCAAAGAATTACAGATATGAGAACCAGAACCGGTATCAAGTACCCATGATGTAGAGTTTAGTGAAAAACAGTTTTCGATTACAAACACACCAGAAGTAGAAGCAACAGCTTGCTTCGTGTCCTTGGCTTTAAAAGCCATGCAATCCTTTTTCCAGTGCCCCTTCTTATGACAATAATAGCATTCACTCTAGTCCGCTTTTACTCTCCCCACCTTGTTCGTTGCCTATACCTTCTTGACCCCAACTTTCGTTTTGGTGGCGTTTATCTTCTTCTTCCCCTTAGCTTTCGCTTTGGTTTTAGAAGAGGATGATTGGCCAACATACAGAATGGATGTCTTCTCCTTTTTCAAGGAATTCTCTGCTACCCTCAACATGTTGAGGAGCTTTGGAAGATCAGCTTCCATATCGTGCATGTTAAAGTTCAGCACGAACTGAGAGAAGGTGTGGAGGAAGGGACTGTAAAATCAATTCAATGTATAACTCATTCTCTAGCATGCATCCCATGTTTGCGAGTTCATCAATTAGGCCGATCATCTTTAGGACGTGCTCTCCTACAGGTGATCCTAGTGCTAACCTCATCTGGAATAGTTTTCTTGAAGTCTCGTACCTAGCGATACGAGAGTGCTCTCCATACAAATCCTTGCAATGGAGAAAAATGGATTTAATATCCATACCTTCGTGCTATTTCTGGAGTTCATTATTCATGGACGCCAGCACGATGCACTTAGTATTCTCGCAGTCCAGATCCCAAGTTTTGCGGACCTCTTTGTCCGCAACTGAGGAATCTGGTACGGGACAGGGGAAGCAGTAGCGGTGGTGACATATGCAATTTTGTCATAAGTCAGTGCAATGTTGACGTTCCTCAACCAATCCTTATAGTTTGGCCCAGTAAGTGTATTTTTTTCAAATAATAGTTTTAGTCCCGTCATGATAGCTGCCAGAGAGAGAGAAAAGAAACACTCAGCATATGCTCTTGCAAGTTTAGATTGGTTATTATTTTATCTAAACAGGATGGCTCATACTGTTTCCTCAAATTCTTCTTCAAACCCTTAAAAGAAGAATTAGTCAGGATTAATCGCACGTCACAATACTTGCTTAAACTTTAAGCCAGGCTAGTGTCGGTACTTCGAAGGAGGTTTTCCGACGCTTTCGCGAAGTTCCTAAATTATATAGCCTATTTTCCCTGGAGGCGTAGCCCCACTAACACCGTTCTAGACACCTACTTGGTTTATAACATTGATTGTTAAGTGAGAAATTCTTCCGAGAGTAATCCAACTAATCAGTGGGATCAGGATCCATCTATCATTGTATGATGACCTAGATGGAAGCCACTCTAGTCAACACACTCCAGAAGGTATGCTAAATCTGCAAGTTTCCTTTATGTTTGAAACTCCCGATGTGATTTTTACCCTAAGCTCTTATGACCTTGACGAAGGCTAACAAATTATAAGATGCAAGTCAAGTTCTACCCGTCGTTGTCCTGATTAATTTAGACCCATCCGTACTCACCCTTGACGAAGGCCAACAAGGCTGTATGACTGTCCTAAACTAATGCATCTATCTATGCAACAAATAAACAACACATTGCTACCATTCACTACGCCTTGACGAAGGGCAACAAATATAGCATGAATACGATGTGTTGTTTATTTGAAACGAAAGGGGGCTACGGCTGGTTTTTGGCGAAACCGTTAACGTAATGAACTTGATATAATCGAAGGAACCCTGATATCTTTTTAAAAGGAGTGGTTTAGGCTCCGTATTTAAAATTTGCTTTTTGAAGAAAACCGAGTGGTTTTGAAAATGTTCCAACGATTTATCTTAGGTTTGTTTTCTTTGCATTAATGAATTATTGATGTCCCATCAATTAATCCTACCATTGCAGAAAGAAACGAAAATACAACGTATGCTTATGCCATCCGCATTCGCCATGGGGCTCCATCATCACCCGTTAGGCTACTTAACTAACGACAGAGCGGGGGCTGGACTAGCACGGGTGCAAAATATAAGCAACGCCTACTAAATATCATATATAGATATATAAATTCCTCTCACGCAATAATAGGCATTCTAGATCACGGATGAGCATATTGGATATACTAGGAATTCCGCGCCTCGTTTAAGCCCATAATGAAAGTCGGATTCCACGGTCGTGATGAATAGCCAAACCCTACCCTAGACCCCTACGGGTGCAGAAAACTACCAGCCAAATTCCCGAAGTGAAGCAACCTCCCTCAATAAAGTGAGTAGGACACTCGGCACTTCAAAGAACCCGGTAGTTTGTGCACCCCTCCTTGGGTATATCCTAGGAGCAAAAACAGTAAAAGAAAATAGTACAACGGTGGCTACAATCTCAACCCGGATGTACCCCGCAAAATAATATTACATCACCTTTATGAATTACATTGAATGAAAGAAAAGAAAACACTCATCTCACATCCCCCGGCTATTCATCATCGACGATCCAATAAAGTTCATATACACAAACCATCAAAACAGCAACACAGATATGTGAAACCCCCACTAATCGACGTATAGCGATTAGCGGACGTTTCGAAACACATATATCAATACAGATAATAACTGAAACTTAAACGACACTAAAACTACGAATTCAAAACACTCCGAGATTGCCCCAGTAAAAAGTTAACAGAGCAGTCAAAATTGGCAAAATCAAACAACACCTGAAACACTAAATACAAGAGACAAGAACACAGAACAAAATTTGACGCAATCCCACACTTTTGAACCGGTGAGATCGGGAAAAATGGGGTTGTGGCCAGCCATTTTATAGTGGAATTGCCTCGTTTTTGTTGTGTGTTCATTACACAAGTAAAGGAGCAATCTGCAATTGTTTAAAAAAAAAATTGAGGCTCTGCAAATATCGACAGAAACTTGGATTCATGTTTCGTAGTTTCGGAGTTATTTCTGTTTTGTAGTATTATACTTCGTTTAATCTATTAGCTAGGGTCTAATTAGGCTCAGATAGCAGTGTAAGTCTATGTAGCACACCCCACGTGTTCGCGGGGAAGCGGAATACATCAAAAACGATTTTTCTCACATCAAAGGATCATGTTTGGCTTTGCAACATAGACTTTATCCACTTTAGGATCTTGATTAAACCTTAACTAGCAAAAACTAAACTACAAGAGGGCGTTAACTACTCGGTTAAAGTGTTATACTCTCGTGTCGAGTCCTTCGGGTTTTCAAGTGGTTCTTTTTTATCTCCTTTCCTTGGCTCTTCTAAATCTTCAAATGATCTCGGTTGTTGGTCTCCTTTGTGTCGAAGAAAGATCCACCCAAGAGCCTATGATCAAGCTACAACCTCAAATGAGGTAACTTAGTGATCCAACTTGCTAAGGAAGACTACTAAGTAGAAGTAGAGAAGATATATTGGATTAATTTGTCTCATTGCTTATTGATTCACAACTCATGTGATGGGATGAGCTTGAGGGAGGAGGAGGGAAAACCTAGGAGAGAGAATGATAATGTGAGAATCATCTTGAGAAATGGGTATGGGAATGGCTAAGTCATTTTCCAATAATTCAAGCATGGAATAAAATACTCACAAAAAATGCAACCATGCTTGAATAAGAAACCTAAATGAATAAACAATATACAAAGCCATGCTTGCAACCCATTCCTCAAATATCTCCTAATTTCCACTTCATTAATCCTTTATCAAAAAAAGGATAAATCAATAATGAGGTGTCTCCTTCTAGAAGCTCATTCTTGAGAAATTACAAGAATGCCCTCATCATATATACATACCCATATCCGTATTCCGAAAAATACTGATACACAGAGACAAGTATAATCCAATATTATAATACTAGGATCCGGATTAAACCAAAGCCCACTATGTTAGTGTATATGCCCTAGAGGCCATTACTGTATCATACTAGTTTGTATATTACTTGATGGAAGCTTGGGATATTCACAGTTGTATATACAATCTTGCTCGAAATGGTAGTATGCTACTTGGTTTGTCTCTGCTTTAATATGTGCATGTGTTTCTTTTAGCATATCGCTGATATACATATTAGTAGAGCCCTTAGGATCTTTACTTGATTACCAGCGTTGTGATGGCGCTCACACTCGTAGGAGCTAGGTGATCTATAAGCACATCCTTATACAGGTCCCTAGTCGTTGGACTATCGAGACAGGGCATCGATACTCCGGAGTAGACTAGCGTATGCGCTTCTCACCCCAGTGTGGGAGATGGTCTGTCCCACAGCCGTCAGTACGTCGTACTTGAGATAGTATGCGGGTGCTCGTTAGGTTACGAGTAAACTGGACAGGACTCGTCGGGGACTGTTGGTTGGTATTATACCTATCGTCAGTTATCAGTTCCCAGGTGACATGAGTACAGCTTAGTCCGTTGACTTGACACTGTCACTTCGCATCGAGTGTGTTCCCACTGCACTTTGATTACTACCCTACCACGGCTCAAAGGAGTCGTGCAAACAGGTAGTTTTTGGGTGCAGTCCCGAAGCACTTGGAAGCAGTGACGGTTAGACACGATTCGTCTCTCCCGGTATTGGGGGTTGACATCGCGCTGTGTCCAGGAGAGCCATTACACGAGTAGTCCCTGGCCAGGGCAAGCGAGATATACTGGTAGGTTTCCAGTGTTATCTCAGGGTGTTCTGGGCTACACTCCGACACGACTTGTACCGCTATTAGGGGACTGACGTTCACCGCCCCCCTAGGCCCGCCATGCGATATATCAGACGAACAGACCGGACTGTACGGAGATTGTCACATACAGGCTCAGTAGGAGTTCAGATGGGGTTCACCTCGTCAGTCTTCTTATCGACATCTACCTGGGGACCGTTACGTACAGCTAGTGCCGCTTGCGGCCTGTGGTTAAACCCACTGCCAGCGTAGTGTCGAGTCTTTAGAGTCCCACACAGAGAGCTATTCGCCTTTTGGCAAAATGAGTAGAGGTCGCATGGTTTTGCGACAGGGTTCGTTCACATCCGCGCACTTGTGCACGTTTGCTGTCCGGACAGCTTATACTAGCGGGCTTTGGTTTAAGCCGGATCCTAGTATATGATTTGGGATTGGTTTTTCTCATTGTATTCGTGTTCCTCGGATCACGAATACGGGTGCGTATGCACAGTTGCTTGAGACAGAGGGAGAGGACTTTGATTAGGGTTAATGACTACTGTCATTTGTATTAACCCTAATGATTATGTGTGTATTATTGTTAATTGATATTAGTTTAATAATTGTGCATGGTTATGGTTGTTGACCATTTGACCCACCTTGACTTGTTGACCTTGTTGACACTTTGACCATCATTTCATTTGGAAGATGCTCTTTGATCCTTGCAATTTGCATTAAAAATGAAATGATAATGGTCATGTCTTGATTAACCATGACAATTATCTAGCTAATTATTTAATTACAATAATTCACACATATATGTGAGAATGGTTCATTTTATTTCTTATTCTATTATTCACATTCTCTCTCTTGTTCTTCCTCTCCCTCAAGCTCTCCCCTCTCATGTGTTGAGAAACACTTGAGCTTGAGAAAAACCCTCTCTTGATAATCTCTACTCTCATTTAGGGTTCAAGGATTAGCACTTCTTGCACCCTAGTTACTTTTAGCTTGGAGTTGAAGCCAAAGGTCGAGGCTTTCGGGTGGATCTTTCTTCGACGTGAGAAGACGACTAAGGTGACCTCCTTCCACCACTCCAAGGAGCAAGGAGAGAAGGACATAAAGCCCAAGGTATAACCTTTCTAGCACTTAGCTGGTTTCTAGTTAGCTTTAGCTTGTTTTTGTTTAGCAAAGATCCTTCATAGTCTAGTCCATGTTGCCTAAGCTCATAAAAATTCGATTTTTATTCCGTTTTCCGCCTCCCCGCAAGTAGCGGGGTGGGCAACATGGACTTACACACTAGTATTATCTGTCCGAACATTATTCGTGTAGCCAGTACACGTATGCGATCGAAACCCTGTTGTAAGACCATACGGCCTCTACATTGTCTCGCCTGATCCAGGAAAACCCTCTGTGTGGGACTCTAAAGACTCGACAGTACGTTGGCAGTGGGTTTAACCACAAGTCCGTCAGTGGTACTAGCTGTACGTAACGGCAACCCAGGTATATGTCAAAAAGGAGTCCGACGAGCAAACTCGTCCGAAACCCCTACTGAGCCTGTCCGTGACAATATCCATGCACTCCGGTCTGTTCGGCTGAGAGTATCGCATGTAAGGTCTACAGGGTGGAAAACGTCAGACCCCTAATAACTGTACAAGTCGTGTCAGTATGGCTCAAGACCATCCGATAATCTATTGGTCAGACCACCAGTAATTCTCAATCAGCCCCGGCCAGGGACTTATGGTAATGACCAACCGATCACAGTGCGATATCGACTCCCTATACCAGGAGAGAAGAATCCCCAACAGTCGCTCACTGCCTCCATATGGCTCGGGACTGTACCCAACTAAAACATGTTTGCATGAATCCTTTGAGCCATTGTAGGGTAGTAATCAAAGCACAGTGAGAACTCACACGAGACAAATGGCGACCTCAGGTCGAGAGACTATCTACACACATGCCACAGAGAACTGCTATCTGACGCTAGGTATAATACCATCTAGTCAGTCCTCGGCGAGTCATATCCGGTGAACTCACACCCAGTGAGCATCTGTATACAATCTTAGGTGCACATCACCAATGGCTACGGGACCAATCCATCTCCCATTGTCAGGTTCTTGATATGTATACACTAGTCTACTCTGGAGTATTAATGCCCAGTCTCGATACTCCTACGACATGTGCCTATTGACCACCCAGCTCCCATAAGTATGACTGCCATCACAACGCTGGTAGTAAGGAAAATATCCTACGGGCTTTATCAACATGTATACAAGATATGAAATACAAAGCAAAATATATCACATGTTAATATAAAAACAAACTAAATAGCGTACTATCATATCGAGCAAGATTATCCTGTACATACATATCCCTAAAATCCTATACAATGAAGGCCGCTAGGGCATATATATCCAACTCTACCCGGTGCTTTCTAGACTCTGGTAACTTAAGCACTCCACCTTGGGTTACACCCCTTATAAGTGCGGCGAGCAACCCACCAATCCAGAATGAGGTGGCCTGGTCTCGACTTTACGAGATGGTCACCCATTGCATTCTCAAATCCGGCTACCTGAGCACTCCGTCGCGGGGTATCCTAGTACAAGTAAAGAAATATATACAATAGAGACAACGACCTCAATCCGGACGTGTCCCAAAAAGAATATACATCAACTAGCAATGACGGATACAATCTGGCCGCTCGTCCCAAATAAACATATACAAAAATATCAAAACTATACATATAAATCGCACGAGGGACTATCCGACACGACAATCTGTCTAAACCATCACAAGATATATATACAAACCAATATAACAAGTAACCAGTGTGCAACCCCGTCTAATCAAACATATAGCAATTAGACGACGTTATCAAACATACAAACAAAGATACGGATCATAAACGATGTATTAGTTTTGACCAAAAAGTTTCCCGAACTTGCCGGAACAAAAAGATCACACAAACTGAAATTTAGGAAAAAACAAACATTACCAAAAATCAAGTTTCCAAACAAACAAGTGCCTGCAAAATACCAGGGACCTAATTCGAAAGATGGGCCGACGGAAATCGAAAATGGGTGGCCAAAAACGGGCCAAAATGTCTCGAATTTTGGGTCATGTTTTTTGTGATCAAATGCGGTTAAAATTTCAGTTTCGAAATGTTTGCATCATCTACAACTAGTTAAAGTGTTTGACATAGCTTTGATACTACTATAAGGACCCTAGTACTCGCGTCATAAGACTCGCGGTGAAAACGGAAGCAAAAACAAAAAAATTATAGCAAGCACTAGCGACCTATACCCTAGAATCGATTCCAAATACTAAACTAGATATGTAAGCAAGTAAGAGTAGGGGTCTTACTACCTTTGTAGCGTGTCTGCGCAATTGCGTGAGACCTCTACACCTCTCCATGGACTCTCGCAAGGCTCCAAAGTCGTCGGGAACAAGCTTGTACACCGATATTCCTCGTCGAAAATCATCCACCAGAGAGAAAAAGAATCAAGCTCTAGATTCACATCTAAAAGCAAGTGAAGCAACTTACAATCAAAATTTGCTAAGAATTGATTGTGAGAGTGATGTAGTGGTGGTTCTCAACCTTTCTCTCTTTTCATAATATTCCTCTCAATTATTGAAGCTAACCTCAAGAGTAGTACACTACTACAAATAAGGGTTGCCCCTACGGATTTACCCGTAGGGGCAAACCACTGCCCCTACGGATATATCCGTAGGGGCGAAAAAATAACCTGTAGGTGCAAACGCCGTAGGTGCAAGTTGAAGCCCTGAACTTACCCCTACGGACAAAAACTTGCTCCTACGGAGTTCTGTGTAGGTCCCGTATCCCCTACGGCGTAGGCCGTAGGGGCAAAAAAATTACTTTATTTACGGTTTTTTAAATATACTAATTGTACCTACGGATGAGTCCGTAGAGCCAAGTGATATCCCCTACGGATACATTCGTAGGTACATATCCGTAGGGGCAAAATATCAAAAATCCTGATATTTTGCCCCTACGAATAACGCCGTAGGGACGTTTGTTTGCCCCTACGGATATATCCGTAGGGGCACTGCCAACCCCCTGATACTGAGATCAGGGGGGAAAATATCAGTTAATTCTGATATTTTGCCCCTACGGTTGAAACCGTAGGGGCAACATGTGTACCTACGAATTAATCCGTAGGTACATATTATATGTTTTTTTTTAAAAAAAGGGCTGCCTGATTTTTTCTCACCCTGTGCACAATAATATATACATTAATCAAATATAAAATTAATCATCACACAACATATATCGCAGTATTCATAATCACATCTCACGCATATAATATACAAAAGAAACCAAAAAACTGAATATGATATAAATATAAACCAATATCAATATCGTCCAAAATATAGTACTATATGTATCATATAAATAAATACATGTTTCAAAAAATAAGAATCAAAAAGCTACCCTAGCTCGGTCTAGCTCCACCTCTGATAAATGCTAGAATCTGGCGCCTGCTCCTCGGTCAATAAACCATGCAATTCGGCACGTGCGGGAGTCTGAGCGGGCTGTGGAGTTGGCGATGTGGTCAGCGCAGCCGCCGTCGAGGTAGTGGCCTGCAGAGCCGCGGCTGCGGGAGTCTGAGCGGGCGGTGGAGTTGTAGGAGCTGTCTGCGGAACCGCAGCCGATGTAGTGGCTTGCGGAGCCGCTGCCGAAGGAGATGCATGTGGAGGCTCGGCCGATGTACCCCGTCGCGTCTGGGCCTAACGTGTGTAATAAGCGTGTAAGAACTGTGTATTATTCGAATTCTTATCATTATCAAGTTATTTCGAAACCCCATTTGGATATCTAGTTTGGAAAATCGTAGTTTATTTTAATTAGATATGTATGTATGATTAATCAAACCTAATTCTACAACCAAATAAGATCAGGCTACGTACTAATATTGGATATGTTGATATCTATAATATAACATGATATTTTACTATTAAGTAGTATACATACCAGCATCTCCTTCAACTCCTTAACGGTGGCCTTCAAGCTCTGTCCGGTAAAATCGATCCCCGAGGCCTCGGCCTGCTCAACCACCCGCTCCTACATCCATATTAAGCAGTAAAGTATAAGTATAAAATTTAAATTTGAATCTTCCAAAACTAAAATTTCAAATATGGGTTGAATAAATATTAACACTTGCGCAATACTCCTGGGTAGCGACGTCGGGATATCGAAGCTCGCCCGTGGCAGGATCTGTCGAGGTGCCGTGGACGGCAATATATGCGGATAGCACGCTCGGTGTGCCACCTTGCGCCAGGGTCTGAGCTGTCTGCAATATTAGAAAATCACTCTTAATATTAGATATATCAGAAAATAACTCTTAATATTGCATTATATCATAAATGAAAATATATATTAATACCCGAGCCTGATCAAAGAAGAGGGCGAATGAGCGCCGGTGCTGCTCGCCCCACTCAACGTGAAGTGGATAGTTTTTCACGAGCCGGCTCTCATCCCCCATATACCGGCCGAACCTCTCGGTATGAGGACCGGTATAGCGATAATCAAGGGTTAAAAAGAGGGAGAATGCTGCCTCCCCCCTAGCAACTGTTAGAACATTATATTTAGCACATACTGGTCTATAAAATTGACAAGAAATATCAAAATCAACAAATTCAAAGCCTTACATACAGAGATAGCAGATGTGCTTCTCTGGTATCTGCATGTATCAAAATTTGAATAATATTAATTAATTTCAGGAGAGTTCGGGTGGAAAAACTTAGTATGATGATTTTTCTGAGCTATAATCAAGGTAAACTTTGGCGACCATTGATCATCAATATGCATGCACTATAGGATATATAAACATACCCGCAGGTGCGGTGGTGTCACCACCTACAGCTAGACAATAATAAAAATTACTATCTAAGTAAGAGCAAAAGGAATGTGTGTATATTTATGATATAGCATTCTAAATCAATATACATGCACTATATGATATATAAACATACCTGGAGGAGCGGGAGTGGCCTCTGTCCCTGATATGGACGCATCACCAACAACTAGACAATCAAAAATTGACAATATAAGTAATTTTGATATAAACAGGCATGAATATCTATAATATTACATTCAAAATGGATATTAGAGAGCGCACCTGCAGCGAGAAGTAGTAAAAGTATCAAGCAACAAGGGTGTAATTTACAGAATCAGTTGAAACTCTTGTAAGTCATAAAAGAACCTGACCTGCACAAATCTGATGTATACTTTCCATTGGACACTAAGAAGTCTCTAAAAGGAAAAGCCAATGTGAAAGCCATCATTAGTTCATATCAGAAGATTGATGCTGAAACAGAGAACAAGAAATGCCATTTTCTTCTTCTTCTGCCACATTACTGTCTTCTCCTTCTTCTTCTGCCACATTATTGTCTTCTCCTTCTTATTATGTGCGCGTGCAAATTCAATGAAAGCAGAAACTCCAGTGACAAACTTAGGTTGCATACGTTGTTGCCAATTCACATACATCCAGTCCTTAACCCTGACGTACTCATGGGCCATGTAAGACTGTATCATATAAATTGTACGTTATGATGACTATATTGAGAAATCTAAGAACGGGATGGTTACTGATAAAGGAGAAAATCCGTGTATATGTTTTGTGTGTGCGTTTGTCGTTGAAAAGAATAAATTATCGATAATTAAAGTTAGATTTGAGGATACCCATGTATGAGTTGTATTCTATATATGTGTGTTTCAATTTATGATTTCTCTTAAGTGTAGGGTTGTTTTTACTTAAATGCATACATACGCACATATCACATAAACACATGCATACATATCACATGTCACATATGTTCTCCGCCGAAAGAAGCGACCGGGACGTTAGGACGTCCGGGCCTGAACTTCGGGGCAGATACTCTTTGGTTCTATCCGTCCACCTCTCCGAAGATGCCAAGTTGATTTATGGCACCGTATATCGAAGGTTTAAACGGATCTTCCCTATAGGCGCAAGCCCCTGCAGTTAATTACGCTACCGCATAGCGGTAACAACTTTCTCCTTCTCCAGATGGTCACTTCGTGTCGTGGGTGTTTGTTTTGTTTTTGGTTGCCCGTGGATTGTATACGGAGACTAATTTATGTTGTCGCCCGTATGGCGTGGATTAGTCCAAATCCGTATTATCTTAGATTTGGGTTTGGGTTGGGTTTAAGGATCGTTAATCTCATTTGAGACTAAGATCAACTTAAACATTTTTTAAGGATACGTTAGTCTAATTTTAGACTAAGATCAACTTTGTATAGTTCTATGTCACAACGAACATCAAACATATGTTAACCGATAGAAATTAACTGCTGTCGTGTGACACTTATGCTATTTTCAGGTACCGTCTAAGTGGACTGCCTGAAGAAATTATATATATGGGGATTGTGATGGCTGCTGACAACGGATCAAAGAAGGGGCTCATTTAAAGATGACCCGCAGCTAATGGCGCGATTCTTCTAGCTTTACCTTCTCTATCTTTTGGTTTCTTTTGTTGTTTTTCTTCGTTTTCCTTTATGGTTATTTATGCACTTAATTATAGATCCTTCTTCCTCTCTATCTTATTTCATTTAAATATTTTAATGAACTATTTAAAGGAAGCCCATTTTGGGAATAAATTATGGTTGAGAGACGTAAAACACTCGTTTTAAAAATTTCGGAAAGTTTTGTTATTGGAGCAAAAAAAATTCCTTTTATATTTTGTATTTTCTTTTGAAATAGAGAAAGAGGACATCTCATACCTATGAGTTCTAATAACATGTACATTAACTCTTCCTTTTGTACATGTCCAATGTTCGAGTGAAGATATAGCTCTAACATGAAACCATTTGATTCGTGTCTCGATAATTATGTCCTCCACAACCTTTGGTATGGTCGGCTTCCAAGTTAATGCGACAAGCACTTAAAAGAAGTATCACCATCTACTATATATCAAAAAATGTAGCAAACTAGGACTAGAACTCATTTAACATTATCAACTAGTGAGATTTCAATGTCGAAAACTCCCTAAAGAGGAAAATTACTAAAAGGAAAAGACTCTTTGAACAAAACGCATCCACTAGCAATAAAAGAGATTGTATCATGCTTTAGTACCAACACACAAGCACCTACATCTTGCTATGATCATAACAACATCATGATGATTTGTCAATTGCCTTGCTCATATTATGAAATTATGGACACCAAAACTCTAATCAAATCTCCATCTCAATAATTAAGCTGACAAAGGGAAAAATAATAACCAAAAAGAGGAGAGAGTCTTAATTTGCATGCCTAAAGTTTCATGATAGACAGAGACCAGGAGAAAAGGAGAGAGAGGAGAGAAAATATCACAAGCAATGAAAAAGTTGAGAAGGTGTTGAACATCATCTTTGTAACTTGTAATATGTGGCCATTTGTCATCGATGTCTAAGCTTTTCTTTATCAATGTAGAATCATTAAGTTTAGAAGAAGATTCAAAATTAATATACTTTAAGAAGTTTTACCAGCGGCTATTCGTCTAACGTCCAGTCTTTGGTGTCACACCAAATTCTTGAATCAATGTGATCCTGAGACTCGATCAAGATTCTCTGGACTAAAAAATTCCAAGGAAATTGCTAATTGAATTACGTTAATTTGGAACACGTTTGTATGATTGAAGCTAAGAAACAAATATATTTCCATATTATATCATGCATTGTTTTATCAAAAATAATTTTATCACATACCTAGCTATGTGATGAAGTAGGCTATATATCTCTACACAGAGAGAAATTTATAACCAACATGCCATGAATATTGAGATTGTAAATATATATATATATATATATAGAAGTAGACATTTGAATCTAGACAAATAGAAAACAAAACTTTATTGCTCCCTTGTCTCTTATCAAAATCATTAGAAATGTTCATTTTTAGAGGGCTCAAAATTTCCTTCACAAGCTTTAAAAGAAACCTAGAAAAATTCTCACCCCCTGCCGCAACCCCCTGCCCCAACCCTAACCCCAACCGCAACCCCCTTCCGAACCCCAACCCCAACCGCAACCCCAGCCCCAGCCCCAACCGTAACCCCAACCCCAGCCCCAACCGCAACTCTAACGCTAACCCCAACGGATGCCTCATCGGTACCCAAACCATGAACCCTAGCCCTAAAATAATCAAAAATTTGTTTAATTTAAGATTTCCTAACCTGTGCAGTGGAGGCGTCGACAATCGATCGGAGGCGACGATGAAAGGAGGCGACGAAGAAATCGGAGATGAGGAAGAACCAGACGGTGGCGACGATGAATCGGCCTGCACTGGCGATGAAGAGAACGGCGATGAAACACAGGCGATCAACGGGAATGAAGGTTTGGGGATTTTGGGTTCGCGGGCGATGGAAAAATAATTTTTAGGTAATGAGCGTAGGGATCGATCCGTGCCTTTTTAATTATATCTCTATTTAGATGCCCCTACGGATAAGTCCGTAGGTACTTGGTTTGCGGCTCCGTAGGGACAAACAACAATTTACGATTTAATATTTTTTAAATTAATATGTAAGGACCGTAGGGGAAACCTTTTAGACCTACGGACTAATCCGTAGGGCCAAACTAAATCTGCCCCTACGGATTTCGTTATCCGTAGGGGAAACCCCCTATTTTAGTAGTGGTAGAAGAAGAAGAAGAATGAATGATCCTCTCATTTTACGTTTTCTTTCTTCCTTTTTAATTATGAAGAGTGGGTGGATGGGTGACTCACCCCAATAAGTCACCCATCCACACTCTTCACAAAGATTCTAAACATGAGTGGAACAAGTGTATGTGTACACACACAACTAAATATGTATCAAAATACATATACCCATAATCGTATAAAAATACTAATATCCGTATTCGTATCTAGATAAAAATACTTATATTCATATTAAGATACAAATACTAGTATTTATACAAATACTCGTATTCATATAAATACTGTATTCGTGTCAAAATACAAATACCGTATTTGTATAAAAATACGAATACCAAAAGAGAGATAATGAGAGAGATATGATACTAGCTCACAATGATCAAACCTGCCAGTATTATCAAAATGCCCGATTAAAGTACGTGCACTGAATACACGTATTTAATCAAACCTCAGTGCTTATCAAAATACACACATACTACATCGTTTTTCCTGAACCGGGAAACCCTCTATGTGAGACTCTAAAGACTCGACAATACGCTAGCAGTGGGTTTAACTATAAGCACGTCAGTGGCATTAGCTATACGTAATGACCACTCAGGTATTGAACGAAAGGAAGGTTGTCGTGCAAACTCTTCCGTACTCCTACTGAGCCTGTGAGGGACAATATCCATATAGTCCGTTCTCTTCATCTAAGAGTGTCACATACCGAGTCTATGGGGTGGATAATGTCAGACCTCTAATAATCCGATAAGTCGTGTCGATGTCAAGCTCATCACCCATCGAGAAACTATTGATCTACAATCAGTAAATCTCATCCACACTAACGAGAGATTTATGGTGATAGCTGATGGGGTCGAAATTTACACCCCGGTTGACCAAGTCAAAATCAAAGTCAACCCCATGCCAAGTGGGCCCAAGCCTAGGTCAAGTGGGCCAATACCCGGGTCGAGCCCAAACATGAAGCGTCCGGTCTTCCGCCATGCCAAAATAAAAAAATTTGTAATAAATAATTTTGGTGTATTCCTTTTTTAATTTTTTGAATAAATGTAAGAAAAATGGGCATAAAACCAAATTTTTGTAAAGCCCATGGCTTATGTGCAAAAAGAAATAGCACATGAGGCATGGGATGGGCAAAATGCCATTTTTGTAAAGCCCAAGGGGCTATATGTAAAGTGTATAGCCTATAAAAGCAAAGATAATGAAAATATCTCAGGATCTTTTTCTCTCTCTAAAAAATTCAAGGTCTGTGCCTCCTTCTCCTTCCTCAAGGTTCTAAACCTTTTTCTTTCTTTTGAATTAAATCAAGAATTTTACTCTTTCTTTTCCAAAACTAAATAGTTTTTCACCACAAAACCCACAAAGGGGAGCTCGAATCTTCCATTAGATCTCAAAAAGGGGAGTTTTTTAAGATCTCACCCCACTTGTTCTTCATGAACCGACCAACAAAGAGGAGGAATAAGGAGACCTATCTCCGAAAATCCTACTTTGGAAAAGATCCAAGGCTCAAGAGAAGATCCCAGGCTTAAGAGAGAAGAACCTTTGAAGATTTTTAGAGAGTTCAAATCCAAGGCCCAAATCCTCAAATGAGTTTAACTCCTAATCCAGACCTTCAGGAGTTTAACTCCACTCAAAATGCTCTTTTTGGAGTTTAACTCCTATTTCTGTGGTAAAAAACCCACAAAGCGCCAGAGCCCAAAGCGCTGGCGCCCGAGCGCACAAAGCGCTAGGGCCTGAGCGCCCAAAGCGCTAGCGTCCGAGCGCCCACGTGCCGGGCACGTGAGGCGCTAGCGCTTAAAGCGCTAGCGCCTGAGCGCCCACGTGCCGGGCACGTGAGGCGCTAGCAGCCAAAGCGCTAGGGCCCGAACGTCCAAAGCTCTAAAGCCCGAGAGCCCACGTGCCGGGCACATGAGGCGCTAGCGCCCGAGCACCCACGTACCGGGCACATGGGGCGCTAGCGCCTAAAGTGCTAGCGCCCGAGCGCCCATAGCGCTAACGCTTGAGCACCCACGTGCCGGGCACGTAAGGCGCTAGCGCCAGCGCCTAAGCGCATAGCGCTAACCCAAGCACTGGCGCTCATGCGTCCTTTGGACGCCTTTTTCCCCCTCCTTTTACATGTACTCCACACTAAAAACACCTCCCCCGTTAGAAAAAATTTCTAACGGGGTGCTGCCCCGGATGCCGCAAGGGGGCTGCTAGCCCCCTTGAACCCCAGCCCGCTATCCGGGTAGCGGGACCTCCGTAAAAACTCTGCGGGGCCCCCGATATATCCAAAACCCCTTCAAAGCACAACACTGCACATTGAGTTCGCATGACCTGTTTGACTCGTCAATCGGAGGTTCTCTCACTCCAAAGGCGAGGGGTAATTAAGAGCAGCTTACTCCGCGGCTGCTGGATATTTAGATCCCCACAATCAATAAAACTTAGCCTACCCTAAGCAGAGGGAATCTGTAATGCGCCTGGCAAGCGCGTGCGCATTCCCATCTCAATGGGGTGACGAAAAACACCCTACAGATTCTGGCACACTCGGTGGGACCTTTCTCTCCTCCCATATCTCGGGTCAAGTGTTCATGCGAACTCATTTAACATATATGCCGATGTTTGTACAGAAATAATGTTTTTTTTTCTGTGCAGCAATCAACTTTCAACGACAATGTCTCCTAAGATGGATCCAGCCTCTTATGCGACCCCAATTCCGTACGTGGTCAAGATCAATACTCATGTGGTTCTCCCCGCAAACCTTAGTCGACAGTGGGAGGAACTACCCTGCCAGTTTGGGTCCGTCATCATCTACCCCGCCGGAAGCGCTCATCTGGCAGAAATCCTGGCAAAATAGGTTGCCAAGCCGGTCTCAAGGGGCAAGAGGCCGAGTGTTGTGATCGCTAAGGAACCACAACCGAAACTTAAGACGGTGTCTGAATGACTCTCTGGTGCTCCAGCTAGGGGCAAGACTTCCGGTACAAAGGGCAACATCAAACGTTGCGAACGACCTCAGGTGATGATTCCAACAAATGCACGATCGGACGTCTTCTCTGGCCTCTCTATCACTCGGTCTACGGCATTTTCCCGAAGAGCCGAAGTCTGCCAAGTGCTTAAAACAGAAAAGTTAAGGCAAAAGAGGCTCAGGTATCGAGCCAAAAAGAGAGCAAGGACTTCGGCCATGTGGAATCTTGTGAGGTTCCAAGAGCAGGGTTACTCCACGACGACGACTGAGTCGGCCGTAAAAATCAGCAATTCCTTCGAACCTCTGAAGGGGGTTAAGAAAAATGCTATGACCGCCAGAATCAAGAAGACAGCGGTCCGAACGTTGCTACGAAGAGACGTGTCCCGGCCCCAACAGAAAAAGTATGACACTGTCTCTTCAAGAGTCTATCAGGCGCTCTGTGTCGCGTGAAAACAGCGGGGCAAAAACAAAAAGGAAGCATCAACACCATTCAAGAATTCGGCCAGGCCAGCCACCTTCAATCGACTGCCCGTTACCGAAACAGGGGGGGTCAAGACAGCGGTCCGTGAAATCAGCCGCTGATAACAAAAAGACGGCTGGATATATTATCCATACGGTCTATATGGAGGGCGGGCGCCACAGCGACAACCTTCGCAGCAAAAGCAAGGATGGGGCCACCACATCCCAAGCCCAATCTGGCTTGAATATGGTTTCCGCTTCCCAAGAACAGCCGCCTCCGCTGGATGATGAAAACCCTCTCGATGAGGATGATAAGTAGAAATACCCCTTAGTCCATACAGAGTCAATCTCGGACAGCGAGGAAGATCCGACTTTCCGCCCCAGGACCGGGGAGCAAGAGCTGCTTCAAGAGCTTTGAAAACAGCTCAGGAGCAAAGATAAAGAGATGGCCAAGCTCTATTCGAAAATTGACGACCTAACAAACGTTGTGATGCAGCTTATGACTCAAATTACTCGAGCGCCTCCCAATCAAGCACAAGTCGCTACTCATGAGCCGGATGATGACAATCCAAAGCGGCCGATGCCTATCCCTTTGGGTCCAAGATTGGTCGAGCCGCACGAAAGCCGGCCACATTCCGTTTCTGGGGACGCCTTGGCCCCAGATAACACTATTTCGCTAGCAGGAGATCGGATAATGGATTTGGTCACCAGCAAGGTTAAAACATTGGTGGCCGAAGCTGATGCTCAGAAAGAAATTGGCAGTAGTGGGCGTCCATATCCCACACAGTACGATCTGATCGAGTTCCCGAGCGGCTACGTCCTTCCTAAGTTTGGAAGATTTGACGGGACGGGAAATGCAAATCAGCACGTCGCCCACTTTAAAGCATCGTGCGGAAATACAAGGGGCAATGATGTGCTCCTTCTTTGTCAGTTTGTCAACAGCCTGACCGGTGTCGCTTTCGACTGGTACACGAGTATACTAGACGGGTCCGTTATTACCTTTGCCCAAATGGAGTCTCTGTTTCGGCAAAGGTTCATGAGTGTCAGTGATAAAATCTCCATTGCTGACCTTGTGAGGACCAAGCCGGGGAAGAATGAAAGAAACACCGACATTATCGCCCGATGGCGTAATCTCACAGTCAAGTGTGAACCGTCGTTGGAGCAGGACCAGTCCGTCAGCCTTCTCATTGGGAACCTCAGCAATTGGATGGTCCCATTCTTGTGTATAGAAGGCCTCAAGACATTTCAAGAGCTAACCAAGAAAGTCCAAATGCTGAAAAGCTCGAAACAAGAGTCTACCCTGGACTCTCAGAGAGACAAGACTTGGAAAAGCAAGCGGGACGACAACCGTAGAAGCGGGAGTTACAGCAGTACCAATGTCTTCAATGCGTCCGACAATGAAGACAAGCGAAGGGCAGGCGATTCAAAAGCCAACCGGTCTCGAAAGCCATTCCTGAGAGGAGATGGGCCTTCCCTAGAGGAGAAAAAGAATAAGGTTTACTCTTTCAGAAGGGATAAGGTCCGCAAGATATTTAAAGATGACATAAACAATGGTCTACAATTGTCGGAGTTGAAAAGACCCCAAGAAGAAAAAATGATCGACAATCCCCTGTATTGCCCGTACCACCGAGTAGTGAGCCATGCGATCGAGGATTGTTATATCTTCAAGGACCGATGTTTCCCCTAATCAGAGCAAAGCTCTGTTCAAAATTCAAATTTTAAAATGAAGCAACGCTTCAGATCCAGCGCCTAGTGCGCTGCGCCCTAGGCAGCGCACCACGTGCAAAGAACGTGTGCGCTAGTGCCAAGTGCGCTGCGCTCTGAGCAGCACACCACGTGCAAAGCACGGGTGTGCTAGCGCCAAGTGCGCTGCGCTCTCAGCGGTGCGCCACGTGCAAAGCACGGGTGCGCTAGCGCTGGAACTAAAAGCTCCCCACCGTCAGATAAAAGATCTAATAATAATGATAAATCATTAATTAATCAGAATTAAATTCTGTTAAGAAAAGATTTCTCAAAGTCTTTCCAAATAACAAAATTATGCTCTCTAAATCAGAGCACCATTGGATCAGTGATCCAATGGAAAATAAAAATTACCAAAATACAGAATAAATTCTGTTTAGAAAGATTTCCCAATCTTATTAATAACAAGAAGTCTACCTTCTGTAAATCAGAAGCCCTTAGATCAAAGATCCAATGATGGGAAATTTCCCAAATCAATTGGAGAAAGGATCTCCTTAACTGATTCAATATATCAACCTCCCCTATATAAAAGACCCAAGACTTCAGGTCTTGCAGAGAAGAACTCCCCCATAAGCTTTGAGATCTCAGGAAAAAGTGCCAAGGTCTCAAGAAAGAAGATTGTTTCTTCAAGGTAAAAAGAATGATAATGAACAAAGAGATGAAATCATCTCACAATTAAAAAGAAGAATTCTCTTCTTAAAAGATCATAGATCTACAAAGACTAAAGTCTTTTATAAAAGAGATCAAAAAGATCTCATCATAAAACAAAGAAGTACTTACTTCTTTCACAGATCATAGATCTATAAGACAAATTGTCTTTCTGAGATCATTAACATCTCAAAAGGGGAGAGAATTGTTAAAATTCTCTTAAGGATCATAGATCTATAAAGGCAAAGCATTTCATCAACAAAAAAGATTGAAGATATCTCCTACTAAATAAGAATTTCTGTTCTTAAAACCTTGAGACAAAGTCTCTTATAAAAAGGAGAATTTAATTCTCAAGGCGCAAACTGATTTAAGTTGCATAAGATAAAAGCCTTAGCGCTCTAAATATAGTGCACTGCGCTCTTTGACTGGCGCTTAGCGCCAAGCGCCCCACGGGTCTTTCACATGTGCGCTATTCAGCAGAAGCGCACTGCGCTCATGGACTGGCGCTAAGCGCACCACGTGTCATTCACGTGTGCGCCACTAAATTAATAGCGCAATACGCTCATATACTAGCGCAATACGCTCATCATCTGGCGCCAAGCGCGCCACGTGTCACTCACGTGTGCGCTAGTCAGCAGAAGCGCACTGCGCTCTTTAACTAGCGCAAAGCGCCAAGCGCACCACGTGTACTTCACGTGGGCGCTGACAGAACATAAATTGTTCTTTAACAATCCTCAGAGCTATTATGAGTGCTCAGCACTAAAAAACAGAAATACTGTCAAAATTCAAATCAATGCTCAACATTGTTAAAAGGGCCAAGCCCAAACAAATGCTCAACAGCCCAAAATAAATGTTAAACATTTTATCTTGAATGGACTTAGCCCAAGATTGGCCATAAGTTCTTAACTTAGATTAATTGAGACCATATGATCATAAATCTTTTAACAGATCTCAGCCCCAAATGGGACTACAGATCTTTCAACAAACTCAAACTGGTTCAAGGGTACATCTCCGAACCCCCCTGATACATGTCGTTGTAATCCTTCAACGTCTTCAGAGAGGCGATGGGTCCCAATAACCATACATTCCATGGACTATGATGTCATTAAACTGGACTGTGGGGTCCTTTTAAACACACAGACTATGATGTCCTTAATCTCGGACTGTGGGGTCCCTTTAAACCCACAGACTACGATGTCCTTAACCTTGGACCACCATGTCCTTAAACTGGCATTGGACCCCCATGTCCTTAAACTGGTAATCGACCGCAATATCTTTAAACTAAACAATAGAGCCCAAATGCTCTCTTGTTGGATCTAAATGATCCTGTTAAGTTGATCTTAGTCTAAAATTAGACTAACGTATCCTTAACTAACGTTTAAGTTGATCTTAGTCTCAAATGAGGCTAACGTATCCTTAAACCCAACCCCCAAACTCAAATCCAAGAAGATACGGATTTGGACTAATCCATGCCCTACGGGCGACAACATAAATTAGTCTCCGTATACAATCCACGGGCAACCAAAAACAAAACAAACAAACACGACACGAAGTGACCATGAGAAAGTGGTTATCGCGATGCGGTAGCGTAATTAACTGCAGGGGCTTGCGACTGCAGGGAAGAGCGTCCCCACAATCAAAAACCCCTCAACAAGGGGTAATCTGACGAAGTCTGCTACATCGGCCGCATCCGTTTAAACCTTCGATACACGGTGCCATAAATCAACTTGGCTTCTTCGGAGAGGTGGACGGATAACACCAATTAGCATCTGTCCCGAAATTCAGGCAAGAATGACCTACGCGGTTCCGTCTCTGTGTTTCGGTGGGGAACAGATTCTGGCACGCCCGATGGGACCTTTTCCTCTTTCCACTCCACACTTCGTGTGCCGTGATCACGAACGAATCGTGGTTTAATATGGTTTCCCTTGGGTTCGAGGTACTAAGATTTGGTGTCTTGCTTCGTGCAGAAAACAGAAGATCAATGGCTTCAACCTGCACCAGCTGCAACTGCAACTCTCGCTCCGTCCCGTCCGGAGGTGTAACCTACGGCCTTCAAGCGGCCTATCTTTTCACAATGCCGGTAGAGCAGGTAACGCAGGCTACCACCGGGTTGTTCTTCGGGACCATGCTCCCACCAGCGAGCGTTAACATCCCGCTGCCACAAGAAGCGCAGAAGAAGTTAGTCTTTGATCGATTCACCAACCCCACGGCGCATCTCAACGGATCATCCAATAACAAGCCGACAGCGTCAGTCTTCGATAGGCTGAGCCTGAGTTCCAATAGGCCCATCAAGAAGCCCAAAATACCTCAAGCGGCCATCCCAAAACTGATAGCCATTCCTCCTCTCGAGGTCACTAAAGATGCATCTCCCATCAAAGAATCAGTCTTTATAAGGCTGGCCACTCCGGCTCCCGTTCCTGCCCAAAGGTCTATCTTTGACAGATTGGATACTGCTACTCAATGGACATCGGTCTTCAAGAGGCCGGTACCAGCAGCGCCTGACCAGAATAGGGGGCATGACAAAGTCATCCCCATAGCTGAACCAACACCATCCGCGCGACCTGCTCGCCGTCGTCACTAGCGTCGAGTAAGGAAGTTTGGGGGTAGCTCTCCGTCTGGATTTACTCCACCAGCCCCAACAGTGGAAGTCAATGCTGTTGTTCCAACCGGGAACAGTTTCGAGCTGCTTAACAGGGTGCACAAGAATTCACCCACCGCCGTACTGAAAAGATCTTCTCCACCCGTGGAGAATGTTACAGAAACGAAACCGGAGCAGCCCCTTCAGCGGCTGTGCTCCAAAATTTACAAAGTATGGCGACATGTTCAAGGGTCGGTGATTGACCAAGACTATTCTCTCTAGCCAAAGAAGCTTAAAGCTCAACAAGAAAAGAGCCACCCCGTGGTATCACAGAGGATGTCATCCGTCTGGGTGCTCGCTGCAATGGCTCCCTCAACGTCAACCGCTCACAAGAGAAGGAGGCCGGAGAAAGCCCGTGTGACCGCGGCGAACAGCAAGGACACCGAGCCTAAACGCCCCAAGTCTGGGGGCATGGTGGTGCACACTATTTATATGGCTTCCGAAAAAGAGGAAAGCCGTGTCTCTACGGGTCATCGACCGCTTACTCGATCGATAACAAAGGCTCAGGAACAACAACAGCAGAAACGTCAGGAGATGTTAACTGCAATGGCCGCACTCACTAGGCCGAAAGAAAATCCGGAGACATCAGAATAGCGTCAGGAACAAGAAACTGATGCTGATTTCCACCGAAGAATGCTTGAGAGGAAAGAGAAAGAGGCTGCGGAACAGGAAGCTAACATCAAAAGAATGGCTCTATTGTTCTAAGACATGGCTGGGATGATGTTACAGCCGGAACCTCCAGCTGAAGACCCCCCGATTATCATTGAAGATGACAGAGGGGAGACATCGAACCCTCCTCCGGCTCTTTCAGCAGCCAAGGAAGAGACCATCTCCAAGGCCGCTCTGGATGATTACATTGCTCAGCAAATACGAGCTCACCAGGCGAGTGAAGCGGCTGGGAAGATCGTTAAAACTGGACGACCCTATCCGGGTTGGTACGATCAAATAAGGTACCCGCCGGGATATACGATCCCTAAATTCCATGTATATAAAAGGACGGGAAATCCGCATCAGCACGTCGCTCAATTCAGAGCCCTGTGCGGCAACACCGGAGGTGATGATAAACTTCTGCTCGGCCAGTTCATCGGCAGCTTGTCAGAGATAGCATTCGAATGGTACTCTGAACTCCCGAACGACTCTGTCAAGACATTTGTGGAGATGGAGCTGTTATTTATGCAAAGATTCGCAAGCGCTAGCGAGCGCACCCTAATCACAGCATTGATTAATGCCAAGGTAAAGCCAGGCGAAACATGGATGCAATATGCAATACGGTGGCGAAATTTATGGTCAAAATTTTAGCAGCGCGTCGAGGAAGCGCCTGCGGTGGGCATGTTCATGGGAACTCTTGATCCGCAAGCAACCATCTCCCATTTCATGATGTTTATCAAGCCGACTACTTTACAGGACTTGATTGACAAGCTGGCCCAAATGGACCAGATGGGTCATAGACCATCTTCCTAAAAAACAGAGCCTCGAAACAAAAAGGGAAAGGGGAAACCGACCTTCGTTGTCAATGCTCAACAGCAGCCCAGTGGTCCAAGACCAGTTGATCGCCAAAATGATAGAACACGATCTCTTGGAGATAAAATGAGACGCCCTTACTCGTTCCCTCGAGACAAGACGAAGAGGTTATTCGAGCTAGCACTGCGCAACAGGCTCATTACTCTACCGGAGCCAAGACGCCCAGCGCAACCAGGAGACATTAACAATCCTAATTACTGCCCTTATCACCAAATGTTGGGCCATCCGATCGAAGATTGTTACATCTTCAAAAGCTGGATAGAAGATCAGTACCAACAGGGCAAGTTCTTATTATCCGAAAAATGGAAGGTGAACCCGCCCCAGCCGCACGCTCTCAAAAAGGTGGACACACCCGGGGCATCATGCTCTTTTGTAGAGGAAGCTCTATAGAAGATCGCACTTTCAGCCAAGACAAAAAGAATGCTGAAGGATCTCCAAACATGCCCGGCAATCACGTGGAAAAATCCACTGGAACCCGAGGTCACTGAAGGGATGCTGAAACCGCGCCCAATTCTAAAGATTGACGGTGATAGTCAAAATGCCCATGCCCAGCCGTCAAAGTCTTCGAAGAAGAAGAAGAAGAAATCCAAAAAGCCCGTGAAGCCTGGTAACAAGCGCACGGACCTGCAAAAGCAGATTGACGCGTTGGAAGAATATAATCAGAAGGCGCGGACTCCAGTCACACTCTAAGAATTTCTTAGTCACGTCCTTGAGGATGGAGATGATAGCAGTGGAGAAGACTCGTCCGATGAACCCGAGGATTATGTAGCAAGCTGCCATGTGATCTCTCATTCGCCAATAGACAGCGAAGAAGCTCCTTATGCAGAGAAGCTGGGAGCAGATCCTGAGCCGGAACTTCTAGAACCATCAGACGAAATGATTGATGCGTTCCTGAACGAAGCCCATCTTAAAAGCAAAGCTGATCGAGAGCGTGAGATGGCCATATTTGAAAAGGCCAAACGTCGGCAACTGGATGAAAAGATTGAAGCACTCTGACCAAATCAAGACATGACCTTGGCCAGCAAAAGTAGGTTCAAGACGAAGAAAAGGTTCACCAAAGCCATATCAATGGGAATGAAGCTGCCTTTCTCTGAAGGAAACACCCCTGATGAAGCGGATATACGTCCTAGCTATTGCTTATATCATCAAAGGATTATGCACCCGACTGAAGAGCGCAACGCCTTTAAAACTGGTGGCAGGGATATGCTCACCGACAACATTTCAAGCGGATGAAACGGAAAACTCGTCAGGAGCAAAGAAATGCGACCGAGGAGCATATGAAATCTACCGGCAACTGTCACATGGTCGACGCCAGCGGATCATAAGTTCTCACATTCGGGAGCGATTCTGATGAAGAAATAGCCCTTGGCCCTCTCTTCAAAGAACCCACCTCCGAGGCGAAAGAAATGAAGACCTGTGAGAACATTCAGCTGCGCAATCGTACGCTGCCTAAAAAGAATCTTGGGCCCGCGAATAGAAAAGATAAGGGGAAAGAAAAAATCCCTGAAGACATCACCTTAGATGATCAAGTCGTCAAAGATCTGACAGCCAAGGACCCGCCTAAGAAAAGTAAGGTGGATTACAATGTTCTGGCACACCTGAGGAAGATACCCTCATAACTCAGCATTCTCGAAGCCCTCCTGCTATCAAAAGAAGCGATAGATTCTCTGATCAAGGCGTTACAAGTTCCCGAACAGTTCTAAGCTTTCCTCGCCGAAGAAAAGATGAAGGACGAGCTGGAAGAGGTACACACGGCTGGCATCACTTTCGGCGATGAAGATCTCCTCCTCGGGACGTGTGAGCACAACCGTCCCTATTATGTCTCCGGATACTGCCATGATATCAAGATAGGCAAAATCCTGGTTGATAATGGGTCCTCCGTTAACCTCCTTAATGTAAGAGTGTTGAAGGAAATTTGCATGAGCGTTCAACACCTCGCTCGGGATAATATCACTATCTCCGGATTTGACTCCCAGTCATCAAGGACGCTCAGGTCTGTGATACTGACGATGCGCTTTGGGCTACTAGTCACAGACATCAAGTTTCACGTAATTGATGCTAAGACCTTCTATAACGCTTTTCTCGGCCGGCCTTGGTTACACGAATACAACATTATCCCTTCTACACAACATCAGTGTATGAAGTACTTCAAAGATGGTCTCGAGTACACTGTGACGGGAGAACTAAACCCATTCTCCGTGAACGAAGTCCGCAAATATGAGGATGCCAAGTACTTCCTGCCAGATTTCGAAGACATAGAAAGATGTCGCAAACCGGAGGAAAAAACAAAAGCTATCACTACTATTCCGGTCTTCGGGAGTGATACCGAAGAGGAAGAGGAAATAATTTATTCAGGGCCGCCCCAACGCAACAAGCCAGGACCGTCCACCCCTATTCTAGTCTTCGGCAGCGACTCGGAAGATGAAGTCAATGCCGTATTTTCTATTCGGCCATCGATACAAGCTTTCGCTGATGAAGATCAAAGTTTGCAAGTTGCAATAGTTCCGCAAGAGCATTACAAAGAACTTGATGCGCTTGAAACTTATAGTGTGCAAGAACTGCAGACATTCTATGTCCCTCCCAGGCGAAAGGGTGAAAAGGCGATCCTATTCTACCGATCCGGGGAAACCAAAGTGGAGAAAGAAATTTGGCATGGTGCGGATTCTACATTTGACAGACTCCAGCCCATCCGTTTGCCCAGATATTACACAGAAGGATTAAAAAGGCTGTTGAGGCGCCAAGGCGTACCCTTGAAGCAGACTGCTCGACAAGCTCAGTTCTACAACAGGATCTGGAATGTCCTCGGAACTCAATAAATATTTCCCAACGGGAGAATGGAAACGATCGGGCTTGGATACGTTCAATCCAAGGGACGGGAGCGATTATGTGGCTGCTACATCATACATGACTTTGATGAAGAAGGAGATGCTCTATGGGAAGATGCTAACCCTGAACCAGAACAAGCTCCCGCCATGAAAATGCCAAGTCCGTCATTCGAAGAACAAATGGACAAGCTTATAAGAGAAGCGGGTCAAAAGGTTCGAGACGACCATAATCGCGAAATGGCCATCTACGAGAAAGCCAGAACGCAACGCCTCCTTCACCAGACTACAGAGAACGATGATGCCCTTCGTCGCCAGCCCGTCATACAAAAGACCCGACGCAGAGGCAGAAATAAACCCAAGAACGAAAAAAGCGTTCAACATCGACAGAGTGGGTCCAAGAAGCCATGCGATCTAGAATCGAGCAACCAGGATTCGTCTCTTATAAAGAAGATGGGTCGAGCATATTCTTTTTCCCAAGACAAGACAAGGAAAATACTTGATCTTGCCATAAAACATCAGATGATTACCCTCTCGGAGTCGAAGCACCTCGAGCAAGCAGGTGAGGTCTCTCACCCGGACTATTGCTCCTATCATCAAACGATAGGACATCCTCTCGAAGACTGCTTTACATTCAAAGACTGGGTTGAAGACCAATTTCAGCAAGGCAGGTTCGCTTTATCCACCTGTTGGAGGGTAACCCCACCGCAGAAGCATGAACCGAAAGCCACGTATGCAGCGAGAGTAGAACCAGACCAACATCGGTCTTGGAAACGATCTCGCACCTGTCACGTGATAACATTGTCGGAAGAGGAACCCGAGAGTATGACTGATCTTTCTTGGTGCTTCGAAAACAATGAAGATGAGTTGATCTCAGAATTTCCACCGGTGCCAAAAGAGCTGGAAGATGGAATACATACTACTGCAGATAACCTCAGAAAAATTGACTTGGGAACGGCAAACGACCTACGGCCGACGTTCGTCAGTGAGCTGTTATCTGAAGAAAGGGTGGCTACACTAAAAGACGTGCTCATGCAGTATAAAGATTGCTTTGCATGGAACTATTCCGAGATGCCAGGACTAGATCCAGAGATTTCTGTCCACAAATTGGCGATATCTCGGGACGTCAGGCCAATCAAACAAGCACCGAGAAGAATGAGGCTCGTGCTTGAGATGAGCATCAACACTGAGGTCAAGAAGCTAATCGACTCCGGATTCATCCAAGAAGGTCAATACCCGGACTGGATTGCCAATATCGTCCCAGTGATGAAGAAAAATGGGACGGTGCACATCTGTGTGGACTTTCGGGATCTCAACAAAGCTTGCCCGAAGGATGACTTTCCAGTACCGGTCACCGAGCTGATGATAGATAATACGTCCACTCATGAAGTTTTCTCCTTCATGGACGGCTCATCAGGATACAATAAAGATGCATCCCGAGGACCAGAAGCATACCGCTTTCCGGACCCCGTTAGGTATATTCTGCTACAAGGTGATGCCCTTCGGTCTAAAGAACGTCGGTGCCACCTATCAAAGGGCCATGACGAAGATTTTCGATAACCTCATACATGAAATCGTCGAATGCTACATTGACGACCTCGTAGTTAAAAGCAAATCATACGAGGAACATTTAGAGCATCTGAAGATTGTGTTTCAGCGCCTTCGGAAATACAACTTGAAGATGAACCTTCTCAAATGCGCGTTCGGAGTTTCCTCGGGCAAGTTCCTAGGATTCGTCATCCGACACCGGGGCATCGAGATAGACTCGTCGAAGATCAAAGCGGGCATGGAAATACCTCCGCCAAGGACTCTCAAACAACTGCGGTCTCTCCAAGGGAAGTTCGTGTATATCCGGCGATTTATAGCCAATCTCTCCGGCAAATGCCGTCCTTACAGTCACTTGATGAAGAAGGAAACTCTGTTCGTCTGGGATCACAAATGTCAAAGCGCACTGCACTAAATCAAGCAATACCTGCAGAATCCTCCAGTGCTGACCGCTCCGATCAAAAGAAAGCCTCTCATTCTGTATACAACCGCCCTCGAAGGTTCTTTAGGCGCGCTATAGGCACAAGTGAACGACTAAGGGAAAGAGAGAGCCCTCTATTACTTGAGTCACATTCTACTTAGGGCAGAAAACAATTACTCTCCCCTCGAAAAACATTGCCTGGCATTGATCTTCATGATAACGAAGCTCAAACACTATGCGTTGGCACATGAGGTCCATCTCATATCGAAGGTGGATCCTCTCAAGTATTTGATGTCGAAAGCCATATTAACAGGACGTCTCGCTAAATGGGCCCTCCTCTTAATGGAATTCTCGGTGACATATCGTCCCCTCAAGGCGGTGAAAGGCCAGGCTATCGCCGACTTCCTCGCTGAGCATCCAATACCTGCCGATTCTCCCTTGAACTGCGACTTACCAGACGAGCATGCATTTGACACGATCGACGGGGATAAAAGAGAGAATGATACCCATACGGAGCGTCTTCCATGAAGAAACGCAAACAAAGTACCTCCATAATAAAATCTGGGGCGGGCCTCATCTTTGTGACTCCACAAGGAGGGATAATGCGCTTTGCCTTTTCCTTGACAGAGCCGAGGACAAACAATGAAGCCGAATATGAAGCTTTAATAGCAGGTCTTGAGATCGCTGTCGATATGGGAATCAAAAACCTCCTCATATACGAAGACTCCCAACTGGTCGTTAGCCAAGTAAACGGTGACTATCAAACATGCAAACCAGAGTTGGTAAGGTACGGCGAGAGAGTGCAGCAACTGTTGACTCAAATTCCTTCCTACATGCTGGAAAATGTACCGCGTGCGGAAAACAGCAAAGTGGATGCATTAGCCAAACTCGCTAAAGAATTGGCCGATAAGAACCTCGATGACCTGAGAATCGTTGTGCAAAGCCGTCGGGTTCTTGCCCCGGCAGAAATATCTCCAAATTCGTCCGAAGAAAAGGGAGCTACCGAGAAAACGACCCTACAAATAAAAGACCAACCTTTGTCAATGACACTCTATATAAGAGATCATTTGACTCTTTATGAATAAGATGCCTGGGACCGGAAGAAGCAAAAAGAGTCGTCCAAGAAATTCACGACCAACTCTGCGGATCTCATCAAGCAGGGCCAAGGATGAAACTGAAGATCAAAAGGATGGGTTACTACTGGCCCACGATGATCCAAGACCGTCTCGAATACGCGAAGCAGCGCCACCCGTGCCAGATTCACAGAGACTTTATCCACCGGCATCCAAATCCGCTACATCCAACGGTGTCTAGCTGGCCATTCGAAATATGGGAACTGACATAATCGGCCCCATCGAACCAGCATCGTCCAGAGGACATCGGTTCATACTGACAATGACCGATTACTTCTCTAAGTGGGCAGAAAAGATACCGCTGAGAGAAGTGAAAACAGAGAATATCCTCCATTTCTTCAAGACACGTCATCTATCGGTTTGGCATTCCACGACGGATTATCTCCGATAACGGGCCCGCTTACAGAAGCCACAAAATCAGCCACTTCGCACAACAGCATAACATAGAGTGGAGATACTCTTCGGTCTATAATCCCCGAGCTAACGGTCTAGCTGTGGCTTTTAACAAGACCTTGACAAAGATCGTGAAAAAGACGGTGTCCCGAAATAAGAGGGACTGGCACGAGAGACTGCATGAGGCTCTCTGGGCGTATCGAACTACGTTCAAAACAGCCACGAATACAACGCCGTATGCATTGGTATTCGGCAAAGAAGCGGTACTCCCCCTCGAGATAGAGTTACCCTCTCTACGAGTGGCAGTTCACTACGAGCTAACAAACGAAGATAATGCTCACCTTCGGCTTGAGGAGCTCGACGCCCTTGATGAAACCCGATTTATGGCGCAACAAAATCTGGAGGCTTATAAAGCGAGGATGACGCGCTCATACGAGAGACTGACTAGAGTAAGGACATTCCGCCAAGGAGAACTCGTGCTAGTGGTCAAAAGGCCTATGATCCCTAATCGTGCCAAACGGGGGAAATTCCAGCCGAACTATGAAAGCCTATACATCATAGACAAGGTCTACCAAGGGGGAGCCTATCTACTCATGTATATGCACGGCGAAAGACCCTTCAGGCCTATAAACGGTCGCTTCCTGAAAAAATACTACGCCTGACGAGTCACGGCCTAGGTTAACGATAGATGACGATGCCTTTGTCCGCTCGCTATCTTCCTAAGCCCAAACTTTGTAAGTAGTAGCCGGCAACAGACCGAAACGTCGTTAAACTAATGATGGACCACTATGTCCTAAAACTGGCAACAGACCGAAACGTCGTTAAACTAACGATGGACCACTATGTCCTAAAACTGGCAACAGACCGAAACGTCGTTAAACTAACGATGGACCACTATGTCCTAAAACTGGCAACAGACCGAAACGTCGTTAAACTAACGATGGACCACTATGTCCTAAAACTGGAAACAGACCAAAACGTCGTTAAACTAATGATGGACCACTATGTACTAAAACTGGCAACAGACCGAAACGTCGTTAAACTAACGATAGACCACTATGTCCTAAAACTAGCAATTGACCGAGACGTCGATAAACTACTGCGGACCGCATCATCCCAAGGCTGACACAAAAAAAATAATAAATAAAAAAAGAAAAGCAAAACGGTATATCCATAACCAAAATGGGCACGGATGAAAACCCGAAAGGGCTCCGTGAGTAAAAATAGCAGGGCTACCGGCGAGTTTTGTGAAAACCCGAAAGGGCACAAGCTCGTTAAAATACGCTTGCAGGGTCCTCTCGATCCTGTAAAGGGGAACCGCCTGTGTAAGATCCTTACGACTCACAAGGGAGCAACACACTTAGGGATTCTACGATTCCTAAGGAGAAACACACTTGCGAGATCCTCACGACTCGTAAGGAGAACCCTCCTTTGAGACCCTCACGGCTCATAGGATTCAAAAGCCTTAAGCTACAGGGATCTGAACCTGTTCTTAAGCCATCACAACCTCCTTTTTGCCCTACAAGCGGTTCGATATTGACTCTTGTATACAATCCACGGGCGCGAGTAAACATTTCCCTAACAAAGTCCCACCAGAGACTTGGGATATGCTCATATGGCAAAAGACACTTGTAAGTCCTCTCGACTTATAAGGAGAAAATACTCTTGTAAGATCCTTATGACTTATAAGAGACCATATACTTAGGAATCCTCACGATTCCTTAGGAGAAAACACACCTATGAGATCCTCACAACTCATAGGGAGAAATACCTTCATGATACCCTTACGACTCATGAAGTCAAAAGCCTTAGTCGACAGGATCCTAACCCTGTTTACCAAGCCACCATTGTTCGACATCGACAAAGGCAAATGATGATTCGCTCCTGGCAATATCCCTGTTGTAGCGATGCTGATGCCTAAATCGGTATTAGATCTCAAGACCCTTACTCGCAGCGAAAAGTCAGCAAACCACAAACGCATATGAAATAGCCGAAATGAAGGGGCAACTTGCAAATCAGCAAGTAAAAATGTATGCATACAAAATAGCTAAAATAGTTGGGCAACTCGCAATAAAAAGCAGCGAGTAAATAAAACAAATAGCCGAAATGATTGGGCACCGCGAAAAGTAGCCGAAATGATTGGGCAATCGTGACTTTCGCGATATAAAAGCTGAAATGATGGAGCATCGCGGAAAGAAAAATATACAAAATTAAATTTTTCTACCCTACAGGTGAAATCACATCGATCCCTGTATACAATACAGGGGCACAAATAAAGAAGGAACCATACCTTCCTATCAGGCTCCATCGAAACGAAGCCAAATCTCGACGGTTAGCAGACAGCCTAGAGATCATCAACAGCGTTCTTCCTCATTCCAGTAGGATTCAGACGCTGCGATCAACTTTGGAGTCATGGCAAAGTCCCTACTCTAAATCTTGACGGTTCACAGACAACCTAGAGACCACTTCGATGTTCGTCTCATTACAACAGACGCAGCGTCATCCAAATGACCCCGTCTCGGAAATACGCCATCCACATGACCCCGTCGCGGAAATACGTCATCCACATGACCCCGTCGCGAAAAAACGTCATCCACATGACCCCGTCACGGCACTACGTCATCCAAATGACCCCGTCGTAGAAATACGTCATCCACATGACCCCGTCGCAGAAATACGTCATCCACATGACCCCGTCGCGGAAATACGTCATCCACATGACCCCGTCGTGGAAATACGTCATCCAAATGACCCCGTCGCGGAAATACGTCATCCACATTACCCCGTCGTGGAAATACGTCATCCAAATGACCCCGTCGTCGAAATACGTCATCTAAATAACCCCATCACAGAAATACGTCATCCACATGACCCCGCCGCAGAAATACGTCATCCAAATGACCCCGTCGTGGAAATACATCATCCACATGACCCCTTCACGGAAATACATCATCTAAATGACCCCGTCACGGAAATACGTCATCCAAATGACCCCGTCGTGGAAATACGTCATCCACACGACCCGTCACGGAAATACTTCATCCACGTGACCTCGTCGCGGAAATACGTTATCCAAATGACCCCGTCACAGAAATACGTCATCCAAATGACCCCGTCACAGAAATACGTCATCCACATGACCCCGTTGCGGAAATACGTCATCCAAATGACCCCGTCGCGGAAATATGTCATCCAAATGACCCCGTCGCGGAAATACGTCATCCACATGACCCCGTCGCGGAAATACGTCATCCAACGACCCCGTGTAACACGGCCAAAGTTAACCTTGTCCCCGTGGGAAACGGCCGGAGCAACTTCTGATGCCGTGAAATGCGGATAATGTCAATCTCATTAAACACTTACGGGTCCTCTCGACCCGTAAGGAAGAAAAATATCTTGTAAAATCCTTACGACTTATAAGAGAAAACGAACTTAGGAATCCTCATGATTCCTAAGGAGAAAATACATCTACGAGATCCTCTCGACTCATAGGGAGAAAAGTCTTTATGAGACCCTCACGGCTCATGAAGTTGAAAAGTCTTAGGCAGCAGATCTGAACCTGCTTCCTAAGCCATCACTACCTCTCGAAGAATTCAAAACAGAATGCTCTCTATCTTCTACAGGCTACGCTTACTAAGGTAACATGCTGGCAACACAGAAAGGACAAGAAAGCAAGAAATAATACAAGACGGTGCGAAAGAAATGTATCTTTTATTTAAGAGTTCAATTGAGTACAAGGTACATCATTTGAAAAGATAAAGAAAAATATATACATTTTATTCAAAATTTACAAATGGTGCAAAAACAACTATTGGGAGGGAAGCGTTTTCAATAAACCAATCAGTCCCTCGCGCACTCCCCTCATCCCTTTTTCACGGTTTGCTACCACGGCCAACTCTGCTTCAACCTGAGCTCGTTGCTGTAGGTAAGATGAAAGTTGCTCATCAATGACCCGACGAGCCGCCTCACGACTCTGTGTATCCTGCTCTATGAGGTCGAGCTTCTGCCTCAGCGTTAGCCCATCGGAAATACATCGTAGAAGGCCCTCGAAGATAGCTTTCAACTGCACAGCATTGGCATCGACTTGGGCATGCAGTCGAGCAGATTCTTCTGAACTCTCTTCACATTCTTTACGCTTTAAGGCCGCTTCTTGTTCAAGATGGCGGAAATAGGGAATGCTCTTCTCGACCCACGCAGCCCACTGGGAGTTCACAGCCAGGACCTCGGAAGCAGGACGTCCGACTTCAAGCTCATACAGACAAGCCTCAATTTTCCTACAATGACTAATCCAAGACTCAACGACGCCCTCACTATGAAAGATCACGAGCATCGCCAGCATAGGATTAACTTCGGCAGCAAAATCTGCAGCGAATGTCGGAACCCCCGCGTCAAGCTCCTCAATGTAATCGCTCAACATACGCAGGCTATTCGCAGTGCCTTTCGAGGATGCACATCGAGAAAAGGGGCCTGCTGGCATTATGACTCAAGATTTGAATGGATCTGAAGTCGATATCACTGCTGCAAAACAAATTACAGTTAAATAACGGTTCAAGAAATAAAGGAGGCTCATGAACAATGGAGTTTACTATACCGGCTGCAGCAGGAGGCAAGGCTGGGAGCACCGGTGGCGCAACTGCTCTTTCGTCTCCCCCTTCAATCTGTACAGCTGCAATTAAAACAAAGAAAAATTAGAGATGATTTGACTGTCCGTAAAGGAAAAGAAAAGATGTTAGCTAAAGGCTGTACTCACCGGTGCCACTGGATGAGGCAATCTCCGACTGGAAGGAGAAATAGGGATGCAACACCTGATACAAGTAATCAAAAAGGACTCCTGCAAGGATGTAGTAATGCGATGTCAATGCATAAAATATGCTGCCTATAATGAAACCGATGGGTCATAAGTCCGTACCTTGCAGCATTTGAGAGGATATGAGAGAAGGCAAAGGGGCGGCCACCGTCAAAGTAGCAACTGTCGATACTATCTCGGGTGGCACAATCTCAGCGCTCGTCACGCCTGCATTCGAAGCGAAAGAAATTTTGTCAGGATAGATCGAAAGGGATTGCAGAACGAAAAGGAAAGCAATGACCCAAAATCTACCTGGCAAGTCACCGGTCGAGACCGCAACAAGGACATCATCGGATGCAGCGACTGCCTCACCCTCCTCCAACGGAATGGTCTCGCCTTCCGTCGCCTCATCCCCTGACTCTACAAGAGCTGTCGTAACGCTCGCGATGCTAGGAGATGGCAGAAAACCGCAAGCAGAAAGAGTGACGATGGGAGCAGTGCCCAACTCTTGAGAAAGAGTGGCTACCTCAGGCTCAGCGATTGTAGCCATCTCACTTACCACTGCCTCAGGCTCAGAGATTGTAGCCGTCTCACCTACCGCTACCTCAGGCTCGGTGGTTTCCACCATGTCACCCACCACTTCCTTGGCAAGACTCGGCCTTGTAAGATAGGATATATGAGAACCTGAAAATTAAAACTTTGACGAAAAGAAACCAATGTCACGTTACCTTGGGTCGATTTTTTGATTGCTTCCCGAGCCGCACGTGCCGCCTGTCTGTGGGCGGTAGACAAAGCGGCCAAAGCATCCCCTGAAGTAGTAGGGGCAAAGGTAGCAGCGCTTGAACCTGCACCCGTGGCCAAGGCGGCGCTACGCTCCCTTGCTGCGTACATTCTACGCTTCCTCTCCGCCCGGGCCGTGGGAGCGGATCTTCTCAAGTCCTCCGTCAACGGGACGTCATCGTCCGCGCCAAGGGTTACCTCTGGAGGCGTTATGGCATCCGTCATCGGTTGCTTAAGTGAAGCTTCTTTCGGCAATACCGGCGGAACTGAAACTTCGATAGCCGACCTTAGAAGTATCTCCGCACTGCCCTGCGAAGTTGGTACCACACCTGGAATAACTTGAGTAGAGGTAGTTACTGTAATAAGATGAGAAGAAGGGGTCAGATTACCCATAAGAAATAGGAGTGGAGACGCGGTGAACCGAAATGTACCAATGCCTAAGGATGCTCGAAGTCTTTCCTCCTCCTCAAAAGTCTTGAGAGAAGCTGCGAGAGCTTCTTCAGTAGAAATGCTTGTTAAAGAAGGAAAAGTGTCAGTCAACACATGATGATAAAATATGATGCAACGACGAAAGATACAGCTGATGGTTACCTGATTGCGCGAGGATGGCCAGTCCCGCTTCATGGCTAGCCAATTGCGCAGAAGCTGCAATGGCAGCCGCCAGATCAGTATCATCTGGCGGCATGAATAGACCCTCATTTGTCCCATACTCGCTCAGGCCCTCACCATAAGGAGCATGAGGCTCCTGACCGAGTACAACATCGGCAGAAAAGATTGACCTTTTCTTCCAATTCTGCGAGCGAGCGCCGGTCGCAGCTAGCACAAGCTTACACTTGGTGGGCACTTTAGGACGACGAGTCCCGATATCTGAACCCACGCCAGAATCGGGAGAAGCCACAGTCACCTTTTCCACAGGGTCACGGGGTATCGGTAGCTCGGACCTGTCACGCGGGACATCGATTGCGGCAGCTTCTCTTAAGGGAGGACGGACAATGGTCTGTCACTTCAGAGGGACGTTTCGATCACCAGCAGGAGGCGCACCTTTGCGATCGAGCAGCAGTCGCTTTTCCTCCTTGATGACAGCGCCCATTGAATGCTGATACCAGGCCACGTACACATTGAGGACCTTCGGGACACAGCTCGGTTCGCTGATAAAGAAGTCGGACCCTGTGTTCACGCGCATAAAATGGTGTAGCGCGTTTCGCATTCCCTCTTCGGTGGCAGCAGGTTCTAACAAGAAGGCCTCCAGCGGGACTCCCTGATTGTAGCTCAGCTGCTGAGCGAAATGATGCGGATTATATCTCATGAATAACGCCGCATCATTTTGCCTAAACACTAGAAAGCCCAGTGTGATAGAATATAAGTGAAGGATTTCCTGAGCTTTCAAAACGGAAGCTCCATCTTTAAAAATGTCCCGCAGAGGCTGCACCGTTGTTGCGGACTCTTTGCCGATAGTCAGAATCTTGTCAGTGAAGGTCATGCCGTCTCCAACCGTGCGAGGACGAAGGAGCAAATCTCTAGCTTTCCGCGGTGACGGATTTACAATAGATGCACCGACTAATCGCATAATTCAGGGGAATCTGCACCTGTCATAGAAGGAAAGCCTTTTATGGATACCGAAAATTCCAAGTGCATGTAGCTCAAGCAATGACATGAAGTAATGCATCGAGAAGTTCACATGTTGCACTCCGGGTTCAGTAGTATCCGCCGCTTGGCTGAGGCCGTAATACAAATGAGCTAACCCGGCAACCCGGACAGCCACTTTCACCCCAATAACCATTCGGTGGGCTGGGTAGAAGACAAACGGCCTCATACGGCGAAGATGCATCGGGAGTGCAAACCGTCTCAGCCATAACCCAAGAAACCTCAAAAAGAACGTTTCTTCATCAATCCCAGGGACTGCAACCTCCGCAAAAGAAACGACTGGGGTGTTGGGAAGGAAGAAACTCTTTTGATCTGCCTCCGCCATTGGCAGGTGGTTCAAACCTAAGCCGAAAGGGTCGTCAAGCGTGGCGAATTTAGCTGCCTCCTTCGAAAGGACTTCCGGATGGAGAAAACGAGCGATGAAATCCTCAAAATTAACCCCGCGGCTTCCAGATTCGAGGAAAAGGCCTTCATAAATATTCAACGCTTTGATCAAACTAGGAAATTGGTGTTGAACGGCGCTCTCCGGAGTAAGGCCGGTCATCACTGGCTTGGCACCAAAAACGTATTCATCTGTAGGGAGCAGTTTTTCATAATGCTCCCCCATAACCGGTAAGCCAGAAACTTCTGTAAATTCCTCCAAGGAGATTGATACTTCTCGGTCCAGCAAAAGGAAGGTATGGGCAGGAATAATCCACTGCTCCAGAAAGTCCTTAACCCACCAGGCGGGAAGCGTAGGGTACTGGAAAAGAGAAGCATAAATTGCGGGATACAACCCAAGCCTCAGCAACTGCGACTTCTTCGCTGACAGAATATAACGGGCCCATTGCAGATAGCCAGCCGGATGACGAGGAATTAGGCCAATCATATATGGTTGTCCCTACGGTCGCGCCCCGTCTTGACAAATACGTCGCCCTAGGGTATCCAAAGCCATTGGAGGCTGAATAGGTATCGAAGCCATAGCGGGCTGAAGAAGACCTCCCGAAGTCCAGTTGACTTCTTCCACGGTATAGTTCACTGGGGGCGGGTCGGCGTAATGGCTCACCATGATGGGCTCTGAGGGTACCGCGCACGAAAAGCTCTGCCGACCCTTAATAATTTGATTGTACCATGTCCCCCAGAGATGAAGATTCTTATGTTCCGGGTCATGATCTCTGATCAATGCTAAGACTTCCCGGTCCACAGGCGCTCCAGGGAATCCTCCCTCTGAACGAACGAATGGGAAAAGACGATCGAAAGACATGTCACCTGCGCGAAAGGGGACAAAAGTCAACTGTCAGTGCGATAATTTAATTTAAATTCTGACACTTGGTACTTTAGAATTCGTACCACACTTCAATGCAGTGAAGAGGGGCCAAAAGGGGCCCACAAAATCTACATTACAGTTCATCATTAATAAAACAACCTCATCATTTGATGAGGCTGTCATTAAATGAAGAAATCCTCAAGAAATTCTCATTAAATGAGAGATCCCTTGGGCAGAGGAGTAAATCTCCCTTTGAGAGCAGTGCTCTATGACAGAGTGACACTTGTCAAACTCTAATCATGAAGGAATAAGAATTCCTCAAGAGTCTTGCTCTGGAAAAAATGATGATGGAATAATCCATCAGAAAAATAGAAATCAATTTTTTATGAATTAAAAATTCTAAGATCTTCAAGATCCATGAACGAACTCATAAGAGTTCTTCATAAGAGATTAACAAATCAACTCGTTTTCAAGACAGCAAAGCTCTGTTGATGGGTTAAGAAACCCTGAAAGAGATCTCTTTAGATCTATGATTCCATGAGAGCAAAGCTCTGTTAATGAAACCCTAAAAGGGTTTTCTTTAGATCAAAGATCTATGAAGAGCAAGGCTCTGTTAATGGGTAAAACCCTAGATTATTAAATGATTTAATCTTTACCTAAATTCTGACAGAGTTTTTGTCCTTAAGATAATTCTTAAGATGGAGAGCTATGCTCTGTGAGAGAATAAAAATTCTCAGAAAATAAGGAAGAAGATGAACAGAATCTTCTAAAGGGCCAAGGGTCATATTTATAGGCATGAATAGCCGTTTCAATTTCTGAGTTGATCCAACGGCAGAGATGCTGCCACCGCTGCATTCATATGTGGGCTACGTGAGCGCAACGGTGGGGGGGCATTTGTTTCCCCCAATCAGAGCAAAGCTCTGTTCAAAATTCAATTTTTAAAATGAAGCAACGCTTCAGATCCAGCGCCCAGTGCGCTGCGCCCTATGCAGCGCACCACGTGCAAAGAACGTGTGCGCTAGCGCCAAGTGCGCTGCGCTCTGAGCAGCGCGCCACGTGCAAAGCACGGGTGCTCTAGCGCCAAGTGCGCTGCGCTCTGAGCAGCGCGCCACGTGCAAAGCACGGGTACCCTAGCGATGGAACTAAAGCCTCCCCACCGTCAGATCAAAGATCTAATAATAATGATAAATCATTAATTAATCAGAATTAAATTCTGTTAAGAAAAGATTTCTCAAAGTCTTTCCAAATAAAAAAATTGTGCTCTATAAATCAGAGCACCGTTGGATCAGTGATCCAATGGTAAATAAAAATTACCAAAATACAGAATAAATTCTGTTTGGAAAGATTTCCCAATCTTACAAGAAGTCTACCTTCTGTAAATCAGAAGCCCTTGGATCAAAGATCCAACGATGGGAAATTTCCAAAATCAATTGGAGAAAGGATCTCCTTAACTGATTCAACAGATCAGCCTCCCCTATATAAAGGACCTAAGACTTTAGGTCTTGCAGAGAAGAACTCCCCCATAAGCTTTGAGATCTCAGGAAAAAGAGCCAAGGTCTCAAGAAAGAAGATTGTTTCTTCAAGGTAAAAAGAATGATGATGAACAAAGAGATGAAATCATCTCACAATTAAAAAGAAGAATTCTCTTCTTAAAAGATCATAGATCTACAAAGACTAAAGTATTTTATAAAAGAGATCAAAAAGATCTCATCATAAAACAAAGAAGTACTTACTTCTTTCACAGATCATAGATCTATAAGACAAATTGTCTTTCTGAGATCATGAACATCTCAAAGGGGGAGAGAATTGTTAAAATTCACTTAAGGATCATAGATCTATAAAGGCAAAACCTTTCATCAACAAAAAAGATTGAAGATATCTCCTACAAAATAAGAATTTCTGTTCTTAAAACCTTAAGACAAAGTCTCTTATAAAAAGGAGAATTTAATTCTCAGGGCGCAAACTGATTTAAGTTACATAAGAGAAGAGCCTTAGCGCTCCAAATATAGCGCACTGCGCTCTTTGACTGGCGCTTAGCGCCAAGCGTGCCACGTGTCTTTCACATTTGCACTATTCGGCAGAAGCGCGCTGCGCTCATGGACTGGCGCAAAGCGCCAAGCGCACCACGTGTCATTCACGTGTGCGCTACTAAATTAATAGCCCTGTGCGCTCATATACTAGCACAATGAGCTCATCATCTAGCGCAAAGTGCCAAGCGCGCCACGTGTCACTCACGTGTGCGCTACTCAGCAGGAGCGCACCGCGCTCTTTAACTGGCACCAAGCGCACCAGTGTCCTTCACGTGGGCGCTGACAGAACATAAATTGTTCTTTAATAAGCCTTAGAGCTATTATGAGTGCTCAACACTAAAAGACAGAAATACTGTCAAAATTTAAATCAATGCTCAGCATTGTTAAAAGGGCCAAGCCCAAACAAATGCTCGACCGCCCAAAATAAATGTTAAACATTTTAACTTGAAGGGACTTAGCCCAAGATTGGCCATAAGTCCTCAACTTAGATTAATTGAGCCCATATGCTCATAAATCTTTTAACAGATCTTAGCCCCAAATAGGACTACAGATCTTTCAACAAACTCAAACTGGTTTAAGGGTACATTTCTGAACCCCACTGATACATGTCGTTGTAAGCCTTCAACGTCTTCAGAGAGGCGAGGGTTCCCGATAACCATACATTCCATGGACTACGATGTCCTTAAACTGGACTGTGGGTTCCCTATAAACCCATGGACTACGATGTCCTTAACCTCGGACTGTTGGGTCCCTTTAAACCCACAGACTACGATGTCCTTAACCTTGGACCACCATGTCCTTAAACTGGCACTGGACCACCATGTCCTTAAACTGGTAATTGACCGCAATGTCTTTAAACTAAACAATAGAGCCCAAATGCTCTCTTGTTGGATCTAAACGATCCCGTTAAGTTGATCTTAGTCTAAAATTAAACTGATGTATCCTTAACTAACGTTTAAGTTGATCTTAGTCTCAAATGAGGCTAACGTATCCTTAAACCCAACCCCCAAACCCAAATCTAAGAAGATACGGATTTGGAATAATCCACGCCCTACAGGCGACAACATAAATTAGTCTCCGTATACAATCCATGGGCAACCAAAAACAAAACAAACACACACGACACGAAGTGACCATCTGGAGAAGGCGAAAGTGGTTATCGCGATGCAGTAGCATAATTAACTGCAGGTGTAGGGTTCCTAGGCACACTAGTGAGGTTTCACAAGGCATCAACCATGCCAATTTCAAATTTAAACGGTGCCGAGAAACCCTAGAACGGATCGTTGGCTAGATTTCTAGGCGAAAACATAAACTAGTTAACAACTTAACTATAAGAATCGGAAATACAACCTTTGTAGATCCGGTGCTCCACCTCCATAGCTCCGCAACGAAGTCCCCTCGCTGTCCAAATGAGTTCCCGGGCTCTAGCGTCGGCTTCGTTGGAAATGGGCGAGCTAGGTCGTCGATGTCCATGCCGAAGATGATCTACGTCGAAGCATCGCAAGATCAAGCTCTCACTTCACCAAGTCATGAAACTTGTGAAGAAAACACACTCTACTACTTGGCAAGAGGTAGAGGATGAAGAAATAGGAAGTGGGTAGACTTTAGAATTGGATTTCTCACTCATTTCCATCAATCACCATTGATGGAGCTTGCTTTCTTCTTTGAAGATGAAGAAGAAGAAGAAGATAATGAATATTATGATAATTTAAAATGAATGGAAAAGAAAATTCAATCTTATCATAACACTTACCATAGTTAAGTGTAGAGAGTTAACCAAAGTTAGTGAGTGGTTAGGGTTTGGCATAAAACAAAAATGGTGGACTTTTCAAAAGTTCAAGAAACTTCAACAAAAGAAATAAATAAAGCCACCATTTTCCTTTTGCCAAAAATAAATAAAACAATAAATAAATCATTTAAAACCCTTAACCATTAACTAACTATGGTTTAAACATACATTTAACCAAGTATTGCATGTATCATCAAACATGATACAAGCAAGTGCACAAAATCATATCGCATATGCAATGCGCACACCCGAGCGAGAAAATCCATTTAAAGTGAACCGATACTAGTTAATGAAAAGTAATATATCAAATATATAATTATACATTAAATCATTAAATCAACACTTGATTTAAAGATCCGGTCATATCACATATAACCGACTAGTATCCAATGTATCGGTTTATCGAATCAATCCTTGATTCGATAACTAGGGTATATCGCATATAACCTAATCGATACATTCATCGCGAGAATGGAATACGGTATCACATACACGCATTATTCTCGGTCCCGTACATATCTCATATGCGCTCCTATTTCGTTTCGCTTGATTCAGGAAACCTCTGTGTAGGACTCTAAAGACTCGTCAATACGCCGGCAGCAGATGATGATCATATCAAACACCCACAAGCCGCAAGCGGTCTGCTAAACGTAACGGCCACCCGGGTATTGAGCGATCTGAAGATCGACGAGCAAGCCCGCTCACACTCCAGTGAATCCAACCAGTAACACTACCGTACAGTCCGGTCTGATCGTCTGATATGTCGCATATCTCGCCTAGGGGTGGTAAACGTCAGACCCCAATAGCTCGATAAGTCGTGTTGATATGAGGTCTATAACTATTCAAGAAACTACTGGTAACACTTACCAGTAAATCTCAGCAACCCTGGCCAGGGATTTCCTGTTATAGCCAATCGAACACAGCGCAACATCAACTCCCTATACCGGGAGAGACGAATCCCCTCCTATCGCTCATTGCCTCCATATGACTCGGGACTGTACCCAAAAACCACCATTTTGCACGCCCTCTTGGACGTGGTAAGATGGAAATCAAAGCACAGTGGGAACCACACAAGACTCTATGACGATATCGGGTCAACAGACTACTCTGTACCAGTGTCACCAGAGAACTGCCATCTGACGTGAGGTATAATATCATTTGGGAGTTCTCGGCGAGTCCGTCCAGTGTACCCAGTCTCTACTAAGCACCCGTATACCATCTCTGATGTCAAACACCAATGGATATGGGATCATCCATCGCCCATCTGTATGGGTCGAGAAGGTATACGCTAGTCTACTCTGGTATATCGATGCCCCGTCTCGATACACCCACGACTAGGGACTTTGAAGGATGTACTTATAGACTATCTGTCCCCACTAGTATGATCTGCATCATAGTCTAGGTAGTCAAGTACACATCCTAAGGGCTTTACCAACATGTAACAGAGAGACAATCAATGTACACGTTAAGGTAAAGAGTAACCAGATAGCATACTATCATGTCGAGCAAGAAAGTCTTCCCTATATATGTCCCAGCATCCACTACAATATACATCCTATGTATAGTAATGACCTCTAGGGCATACATATAACTAACAATCTCCCACTTACACTAGGGCCATCTGTAGCAGTGGTTGTAGTATCTCATACTCAACCATCCCATAAAAGTCTCTCTCTGGGAACAGGCCTTTGTGAGTGGATCCGCTGTGTTGTCCTCTGAGTCTACTCTCCTAACCTCGATCTCCCTGGAGATCAACCATCTCCATGATCAAGTGATACTGCCTTAGAATATGTCTGGATCACTGATGGGACCGGCGTTCCTTGGCATAAGCCACAACTCCATTGTCACACAATGGGAGGAACGTAGTTCATCTCATGAACCAATATACACCCAAACAGCCTCTTTGGTAGCATCTTAAGTAGCGATGTATCCTGCCTTTATCGTCTAGAATGTCACGGTATCTAGCTTGGAACTCTTCCAACATACTGTCCCTCCACTGAGGGTAAAGACAATGCCTATGACTGACATTAAGTCGTCTTTATCACCATGGAACCCTTCCAGTGATTCTCCCCAAGATCGGTTGATACCGTCTCACTACAACTAGTGAGAGTCCTAACATCCATTTAGATTTATCTCATAGATCCAAAATCCAGGATTTAGTAGGTATCACTTTGATCCTATATGGAGAATCATTATGATAAGCGGAGATTGATCGAGCGTAGCATAGGAAACTCCTTCCCTATCAAAAGTATGTCATCCACGTACTCTACGAGGATCGTCACCATACTCCCTACTACCTTCTTGTTTATACAAGGTTCATCTACCATTTTGATGATGTCAACTTCTTTGACCGCTTCATCAAAACAGATGTTCCAACTCCGCGATGCCTGCTTTATCCTATAAAGCATCTTGCACACGTTTCCGCTGCTCCCACTGTCTACGAAGCCTTCTGGCTGTGTACTTATAGACACTCTCTTCTAAACATCATTTAGAAAAGCTGTCATGACACCCAACCGCCAGATATCGTAGTCATGGTATGAAGCCGTGGCAAGTAGGATCTGGATGGACTTAAGCTTAGATACTGGAAAAAGGTTTCATCATTATCCACGCCTGGTCGATGACGAAAACCTTTAACTAGTCTAGCTTTGAAAGTCTCAACTTTTTCAAGTACACCAAGTAATCTTCTCAAGATATACTTGCTCCTGATGGGGATTTAACCCTTCAGATATAGCAACCAAAGTCCATACTTTGTTGGTGTACATGGATTCCATCTCAGATCACTAAGCATCCAGCCATTCTTACAGAGTCTTACTCCTGATGGCCAGCTCGAAACTAGTTGAGTCATCATCTCATGATGCAATCCTCGCTCCCACTGTCATAGAGAAACAGAAGTATCTCTCAGGTGGGTGAGGAACCCTACTAGATCGGCGGAGAGGCTGAGGTTCGTTGGTATCTACTGAATCCTCTGGTTCTACCAAATCATCTGATGTAGTTTGTATAGCTGGAACATTTCCAGTTCTACATTACAGACTTTGCCTCGAGCTTGTCCGGATTTTGCTTTTAGACATAGGCCGGACAACCCCAAATCTTAACTAGCTTAAGACATGGGCTCTTCCCTTTCCATATCACATATGAAATGGTAGGCAACTAATTCGATTCGAACCCTATTCAATAGGTATGCAGCTTCTCAAGTGCATAACTCCCAAAAAAGGAAATAGGTAACTCAGTAGTACTCATCATAGAGCACACCTTATCATATAGGGTGTTATTGCTCCGCCCTGATATACCATCGTGCTATGGTGTATACGGAGGAGTAATGCTGAGAGAGAATCTCATTCTCCTTTAGAATAGTCCAGGAATTCCGTGCTCAAGTATTCTCCTCCCTGATCACATCAAAGGACATAATACTTGTACCCTCATTGGTTCTCTACTTCTAACTTATATTCTGTGAATATCTCAAAAGGTTCAGACTTGTGTTTCAACAGGAACATATGTCTGAATCTTGAGAGATTATCAGAGAACGTAATGAAGTATAAAGAACCAGTCCTGGCATATGTAGACAGGGGACCTAACATACATCAACATGTATCATCCCAAGAGTTCACTAACTCTTTCTCTGTTTCCAGTAAACGGAGCTATGGTCATCTTATCTTTGTGACATGACTGGCGAGTTTCATAAGATGTAAATTCAAACCGATTTAAATATGCATCTTTATGTAACTCTTGCTAGTCGGGTCATATTGATCTGACCTAGTCTACAATGCCTCAAGAAGAATTCGTTCATTTCTGAACTCTTCCTTTTGTGTGTGATCCGTATACTAAGAACTGTAGTTTGATTTAGAACATCAATGCTTTTAGATAACGTGCCTGAACCGATCAACTTTTGATATAGGAAATGTTCAAAACATTATCCAACAATACAAAATTTTATCATTTCTTTACTTATAAAGAGACTGATATGATTTTGTATATCAGGTTCGGTATCTAACAACATTCGTTCAGAATCAATGTATTGGTAATACAGGGTGACAGTAACCGACAGACTTGGCTGCAACACTTGCCCCGTTTTCTGCCTCATGAAACATATCACCCGTTCTCAGTTCTCTACCTTTCTGTAGCCCTATGTAACAGATTACATATCTGGGATCCTGATCTGGTATCACATACCCAGGACGTAAAGGATACTGAGAAACAGTTCTCTGTAATGAACACACCCGAAGATGATGCATCGGCATGCACTCTCTTCGTTTGGGCGGCACGGGAATTCTGGTAATCCCCAATTTCCTGCTCTGTCTTATAACAATTATAAGGTGGAGCGGGACCAATGTTCCCCAGCTCAGTATAACAAGCGGGTTCGGTCAATATTCCGTATTATTATCTTGATTAAGGCGTGATATGGTCGCTACCAGGAGAGAGAGAGAAGAAAACACTCAGCGTGCGCTCTTGCAAGAATAGATTGGTTATTATTTTATCTAATCAGGATGGCTCCCACTGCTTTTTATCAAATCTTCCTTCAAACCCTAAAAGGAAAGACTAGCCGGGATTAATTACACACTACAAGTTCGCCAATCTTTCAGCCAGGCCAGTGTCGGTACTTTGAGGGAGGTTCCCCGTGCTTTCACACAAACCTAATTAATGAAAACCTCGTTTTCCCAGAGGCGTAACCTCGTTAACACCTTTCTAGACACCTACTTCATCGGCTAATTGTAATGTATAAAACTCTCCCAGGAGTAACTCTTACTCGCAGCGGGTATCGGGATCCAACTATCTCATAGAAGGTATGCAATCTCATTGCAAATTTCAACACTTGAAATTCCCGATAATGTTTTGCCCCTAACGTGCTATGACCTTGACGAAAGCCAACAAACCATAGCCCGCTAGTCAAGTTCAACCCGTACATTTCTTGATTGAATTAAACCCACCCGCGCGACCCTTGACGAAAGCCAACAAAGCCGCACGACTACCCTAATCCAATCGCATCGTATGCTGGCAGATAAGCAGCATATAGCTACCGCACACTGCACCTTGACGAAAGCCAACAAATGCAGCACGAATACTATATACAACTTATCTGAAATGACGGAGGGCTACGACAGGTTTTTCTGAAAACCTATTGCGTAATGAACTTGATATTATTGTAGAATCAAATGATTTTTAAAATGGAGTGTTTTTTAGGCTTTTCTAGTTTTGCTAAAGGAGTCACTCCCAGTGAAGGGATCGTCGGTCCTTTCCTCGTCGAATGAGGTGCGGGATATATCATATATATCACTGTGCAAAGCAAAAACACTTAAAAGCAATCAAAAGAAAAACCGAGTGTGTAGCATCTGCCAGTTATTGCTAAAGGAGTCACTCCCGGTGAAGGGATCTCGGTCCTTTCCTCATCGATTAAGGTGCAGGGTATATCATATATACCGCTATGCAAAGCAAGAACTGCAGCTACCTGTTTTATTTTGAAATTCGATTCTACAACATCATTAGGTTTCTTTTATTTCATTAATCACATTAATGAAGTCCCATCATTTAAGTACCTAAACATCACAGATAAATACGACGTACACTTATGCCATCCGCATTCGCCTTGATGTCCCCTCGTGCACCGTTAGGTTAGGTAACTAATGGCAGAGCGGGGTAGGGCTAGCGCGGGTGTAAACATAAGTAACATCTACATAATATATCATATATACTATATACTGTATCTATCACAGAACATCACATGATCACATCACAGATATCGCAGCAGAAGAATCATATGAAATATTGGATATACTAGAACGTCCGTGTTTTCAATACGAGCCAGTATAAAACACGGATTCCACGGTCGTGATGAATAGCCAAACCCACACCCCTAGACCCCTACGAGAGCGGCAAGCAACCCTACCAATTCTAGAGTTAGGAGACCCGGACTCGACTTCTCGAGTTGGTGTCCTACTGGACTCCAGAACCCAGTTACTTGTGCCCTCCTCCTTGGGTCTATCCTAGTGCAGAAAAGTAAATAATATACAAACGGTGACAACTTCCGCAACCTGGAAGTGCCCCAATAAAAGAATATTACATACAAGTTTTTACATGAATGAAAATGAAAAAACACTCATCTCACATAAAAAAAACCCGGCTATTCAAACACGACGATCCAATATAACATATTCAGCAACACATAACATCACATGTCATCAACGTAAGTAAATATACGCATCCCAATTGTCGTTGACATATAGCAACGAAACCGGCGATATCACATATTACACTTACGGTCACAGAAAAGAAAGTGTAAAACTACAACAGTTGGAATCCGCAACCACCTCAGACATCGCATGCCTGACCAAATGAATTTCTTAGACATCGCATGCCTAACAATTATAAACCCCGCATTTTAGTCTCAAAATCGAAAACTCTTTTCAATATCAAGTCGGGCAATTCAACAAGATTCCCGACATCCTGATCGAATGCTCGTCGCAAACTTCAGTAGACGGCCGCACCCCCGATACCGTCGACGAAGTGCACCAAGGCGGAACACCGCTACCGCGAGCACCCGAACGGATGCTTTCGGCGACGGGGTTCTCCTACAGTCACTTGGTCGGGGCTATGGAGTGAGGCTGTCTATTAAGTATACCGGCGAGTATCCGCGTACGCTACGTGATTGCAACGGACTTTTGATCGCATCAAAATTCCGTGGCAACCGATCAAGTGAGACTAAAGTGCTATGGTTATAACATTCATTCAGTTATCTCATAACTTTTTATGAATTCCAATTATTGTATCACATTCCAGATAAATAGAAAATGTTAAACTTTTCGATCGAACAATCGAACACCCAAGTTTTCCCGATACAGATCAACACATGAAATAAGTCTAACAACATTCAGTTCGTGCCTCAGTACCAACGGTCCAGCCGTAGAAGGGTCAAGCCAACGCCTCACATGTGGCACGCCGTACTGCCCCAAACCCGAAGGTTCAAAGGGCAGTTCAAGACGGTCACATAATCGAGTTAAGGTTTGTTGTCTTCTAGAGGGTCCATCGCGTTACTTGCACTACTTAGAACGTCGTTAAACTACGGAAAAATCCAACACTTGGAAACTTCCCGACAGGGGAAAAATTGGGTATTTATATCCGGTCGAACTTTTTAACATATTCAAAAAATTATCCGGAAAGCCACATAGACAAAATTTGATACTCCGATCAAAACACCGAATCCCCAAAACAACCCCAGAAAATTCAACTGTTGAATAAAATTTAAAAATTCCCATAAAATCCAGCATCAGAAAAGAGGAGTTACTGTGCAAAAATAACAGTGATATAGGACCGTACGGCCGCGGAACCGCCGCATGAGCAAGCATGCCGCGGAACCGCGGTGGAATAGTGGAATTGGGCCCACGAATTTCACAGTAACTCTTAGATATTCCTGCTGAATTTTTTAGCAATTTTTAATTTAGGAAAATCCCAGAATTTGGAAAAAGTCCAGAGAGCTATTTTGGGAATGGGTTTTCGGTTCGTCCGGCTTTCAAACTCCATCTAGACTTCGCCTAAGCCTCTAGCTAGGCTCTGATACCACTGTAGGGTTCCTAGGCACACTAGTGAGGTCTCACAAGGCATCAACCATGCCAATTTCAAATTTAAACGGTGCCGAGAAACCCTAGAACGGATCGTTGGCTAGATTTCTAGGCGAAAACATAAACTAGTTAACAACTTAACTATAAGAATCGGAAATACAACCTTTGTAGATCCGGTGCTCCACCTCCATAGCTCCGCAACGAAGTCCCCTCGCTGTCCAAATGAGTTCCCGGGCTCTAGCGTCGGCTTCGTTGGAGAATGGGCGAGCTAGGTCGTCGATGTCCATGCCGAAGATGATCTACGTCGAAGCATCGCAAGATCAAGCTCTCACTTCACCAAGTCATGAAACTTGTGAAGAAAACACACTCTACTACTTGGCAAGAGGTAGAGGATGAAGAAATAGGAAGTGGGTAGACTTTAGAATTGTATTTCTCACTCATTTCCATCAATCACCATTGATGGAGCTTGCTTTCTTCTTTGAAGATGAAGAAGAAGAAGAAGATAATGAATATTATGATAATTTAAAATGAATGGAAAAGAAAATTCAATCTTATCATAACACTTACCATAGTTAAGTGTAGAGAGTTAACCAAAGTTAGTGAGTGGTTAAGGTTTGGCATAAAACAAAAATGGTGGACTTTTCAAAAGTTCAAGAAACTTCAACAAAAGAAATAAATAAAGCCACCATTTTCCTTTTGCCAAAAATAAATAAAACAATAAATAAATCATTTAAAACCCTTAACCATTAACTAACTATGGTTTAAACATACATTTAACCAAGTATTGCATGTATCATCAAACATGATACAAGCAAGTGCACAAAATCATATCGCATATGCAATGCGCACACCCGAGCGAGAAAATCCATTTAAAGTGAACCGATACTAGTTAATGAAAAGTAATATATCAAATATATAATTATACATTAAATCATTAAATCAACACTTGATTTAACGATCCGGTCATATCACATATAACCGACTAGTATCCAATGTATCGGTTTATCGAATCAATCCTTGATTCGATAACTAGGGTATATCGCATATAACCTAATCGATACATTCATCGTGAGAATGGAATACGGTATCACATACACGCATTATTCTCGGTCCCGCACATATCTCATATGCGCTCCTATTTCGTTTCGCTTGATTCAGGAAACCTCTGTGTAGGACTCTAAAGACTCGTCAATACGCCGGCAGCAGATGATGATCATATCAAACACCCACAAGCCGCAAGCGGTCTGCTAAACGTAACGGCCACCCGGGTATTGAGCGATCTGAAGATCGACGAGCAAGCCCGCTCACACTCCAGTGAATCCAACCAGTAACACTACCGTACAGTCCGGTCTGATCGTCTGATATGTCGCATATCTCGCCTAGGGGTGGTAAACGTCAGACCCCAATAGCTCGATAATTCGTGTTGATATGAGGTCTATAACTATTCGAGAAACTACTGGTAACACTTACCAGTAAATCTCAGCAACCCTGGCCAGAGATTTCCTGTTATAGCCAATCGAACACAGCGCAACATCAACTCCCTATACCGGGAGAGACGAATCCCCTCCTATCGCTCATTGCCTCCATGTGACTCGGGACTGTACCCAAAAACCACCGTTTTGCACGCCCTCTTGGACGTGGTACGATGGAAATCAAAGCACAGTGGGAACCACACAAGACTCTATGACGATCTCGGGTCAACAGACTACTCTGTACCAGTGTCACCAGAGAACTGCCATCTGACGTGAGGTATAATACCATCTGGGAGTTCTCGGCGAGTCCGTCCAGTGTACCCAGTCTCTACTGAGCACCCGTATACCATCTCTGATGTCAAACACCAATGGATATGGGATCATCCATCGCCCATCTGTATGGGTCGAGAAGGTATACGCTAGTCTACTCTGGTATATCGATGCCCCGTCTCGATACACCCACGACTAGGGACTTTGAAGGATGTACTTATAGACTATCTGTCCCCACTAGTATGATCTGCATCATAGTCTAGGTAGTCAAGTACACATCCTAAGGGCTTTACCAACATGTAACAGAGAGACAATCAATGTACACGTTAAGGTAAAGAGTAACCATATAGCATACTATCATGTCGAGCAAGAAAGTCCTCCCTATATATGTCCCATCATCCACTACAATATACATCCTATGTATAGTAATGGCCTCTAGGGCATACATATAACTAACAGCAGGGGCTTGCGCCTACAAGGAAGAGCGTCCCCACAATCAAAAACTCCTCAACGAGGGGGAATCTGATGAAGTCTGCTACATCGACCGCATCCGTTTAAACCTTCGATACACGGTGCCATAAATTAACTTGGCATCTTCGGAGAGGTGGACGGATAGCACCAATTAGTATCTGCCCCGAAATTCAGGCAAGACGGACCTACGCGGTCCCGTCTCCGTGTTTCGGCGGGGAATAACCGGGTCGAGAAGCAGTACAAGGCTGGAGAGATCGAACTGTCCAAAAGTGTGTTGGTGAACAATCAAGTTGCAACCACCAACTTTATACAGACAGAAGCTGAAGCCTTCTTGGAGCAGACAGCTGAACCCACTGCCCTGGGGAACGAAACTGACTCACCCTAGTCTCCGTGGAGTACGCACATATCTAATAAGATGAAGAAGATGCTAAGGCTACTTCAGAAAGAGCCCAGGATGGAATGGGAAGGCCAGAAGAAGCCTACCATTCCAGTTGCCAATGTGGCTCCATCAGGCTCAAAATCCAAGAAGCTCAAGAAGAAGAAAAGTGCAGCACGGTGTGAAAAAGAGTCTGCTGAGAGATCGACCATTCAAAAATATATTGATTCCCTCGAAGACTATGAACAGAAGGAATGGACTCTAATTCAATTGAAAGAGTTCTTCCTTGTAGAAGCGGCTGAGATTCTGGAGGAGTTAGAAGAAGACTCCAATGAAGAGATCCCTATAGTGACCTGCTACGCCATCCACCTGGGCAGCAACTCTGAGGAGGAGCTCTGTTTTCCCGAAGAGAACGAAGAGCTCGCCACTAAGGCCAACCAAATCCAGCTCAAAAGCGGCAGGGCTCTACCGCCAAATCAGGGCAACGACCCAAAAGGGAAAGAAAAACAAGTCGCTAATGAAGAAGATGGCAGAGAACTTGCTCATGAAGATTCGAGTCCTTCCCCAGTAGACTATAATGTCTTGGCTCATCTGCAAAAGCTTCCGTCTCTGCTTAGCATCTACAATGCCTTGGTTCTATCTAAAGACCTTTGAGATGTTCTCATTCATGCTCTACAAAACCCTGAGTGGTATCAGGCTCGCTTTGTGGAAATTAATACGAAAGAAGCTCAGTACGCTTTGCATGCCGCCGCAGTCACATTTAAGGACGAAGACTTGCTACTGAGAACGGCTGAGCATAATCGGCCGCTTTACATGATCGAGTACAGCGACGGAGATCGGATTAATCGCATATTGATTGATCCGGGGTCCTCAGTGAACATCATGAACTTGCGGACTCTGAAGAGTTTGTCGAGGAAAAGGATTTTTATTCAAGGCTTCAATCAAAACTGCCAGCAAGTTCTGGGGTCTATAGCTTTGCCAATCAAATTTGGGGATCTGTAAACTGAAGCTAAGATATACGTGATCGACGCTGACACGTCTTATAAAATTCTCTTGGGACGACCTTGGCTACACGATTACGGCATCGTTCCATCAACTCTCCATCAATGCATGAAGTATACTAGAAATGGCGAAGAAAGACGCATTGACGGAGACATCCAGCGGTTCGGTGTGCATGAAGTCCGATATGAAGATTCTCGGTACTTTATGAACCACCAAAATGCTAAGCCACAACTGACTGACGATAGAGCGGCCCCAAGACTCAAAAGCAAATCTGAGCCGGTTGTCACATTCAAAAGCAAAAAGGCCCAAGTGCGCCCGCGTTTCGGCAGTGACACGGATGAGTCCTACGCTAGAAGTCCGTCCTTCTGTAAAACTCGCCCTCATTTCGGTAGTGATACAGAAGAATCTGATACTGAAGGCCCATCCGACAGCAAAATCTGTCTTCGTTTAGGCAGTGACACTGAAGAATCGGAAGAAGAGGATCCGTCTTGCAACAGCTATGCAAATCGGGCTATCGTGCGAACAGCGAAGCTACGAGAGACCTTCGAAGTTATAGAAGGATCCCTGGCCGTCACAAGGCTGTCAGAATGGATGTGCAAAGAGCTCGATGCATTGTCAGTCTCTACCGTGGACCAGCTGAAAACTTTTTACGTTTCCGGAAGGAAAAGTGGACAGAAGGGCATCATGTTTTATGGGTCAAACCCCGTTGTGTACCCGGACGATTTTTCGGTCACGTGCCTCCCTATGAGAGAGGCATAAGAGTCTTCCTCAATCTCAGATACTATGCACCCGAGATGCGGGAATATTTTAAAAGGTGCGGATGCCGGTTATATCAAATGGAGTCCGAAGCAAAGTTTTATGAAGGGCTATGGCATCCGCCCCAGGTCCGAGCACTCATCGATGGACGAATTCCAGATAGACGGGGCATAGGCTTCTTTCAAGGATTCCAAAGCATGCTACATGATCCATATTGGTGAAGCCAGTGAAAGATCAAATGATGATGACGAGATAGCCGAGCCAGAAGAAGCTCCTCAAGAGGTCGAAGATGGCGGACAAGCAACCTTTGACGAGCTAACCGAGTTGACTTAGGAACGCCCGATAATCCAAGGCCGACCTACATCAGCTCACTCTTGTCAGAGGAAATGAAAGGGCAGATAATTGCCATGCAGCATGAGTTCGTCGACTGCTTCGTGTGGACATACAAAGAAATGCCCGGCCTTTCCCCTGAAGTGGCCGTGCATAAACTGGTTATATCTCCTGATGCTAAGCCAGTCAAACAAGCTCCTCGAAGAATGAGAAGGGAACTAGAAGAAAAGTTCATCAAGGAAACTAAGAAACTTATCGATGCTGGCTTCATCAGAGAAGAGAAATATGCGGACTAGATCGCATGCATAGTTCCAGTGAAGAAGAAAAATGGGCAGATCCGAGTTTGGGTCGATTTCAGGGACCTCAACATGGCATGTCCTAAAGATGACTTCCCGCTACCGGTCATGGAAATGATGGTCAATGACACCTAAAATTACGAGCTGTTCACCTTTATGGATGGCTCGTCTGGATATAATCAGATCAAGATGTCTCCTGAGAATGAGAAACACATAGCATTTCGAACCCCGATCGGAATATACTGCTACAAAGTGATGCCGTTCGGACTGAAGAATGCAGGTGCTACATACCAAAGGGAGATGACTAATATCTTTGATGACCTAATTCATAAAGTCGTCGAAGTTATGTTAATGATCCGGTCGTCAAGACTAAAGCCAAGGCCGATCACATCCAAGATCTTAGAACTGTTCTCACCAGACTGAGGGAATACGATATGAAGATGAATCCTCTAAAGTGCTCTTTTGGCGTGTCATCGGGAAAATTCCTGGGCTCCATAGTCCAACATCGAGGGATCGAAGTTGACCCATCAAAGAAAAAGGCCATCATGGAGATGCCCCCTCCGAAGAATCTAACGCAGCTAAGATCCTTTCAGGGAAAACTTGCGTACATACGAAGGTTTATCTCAAATTTATCGGGGAGATGTCGGCCCTTCTCAAAGCTCATGAAGAAAGGAGCTCCTTTTATCTGGGATGCCGAATGTCAAGAAGCATTCGAAAGCATCAAACGGTATTTGTTTCACCCTCCAGTGCTTGCTGCTCCTATTTTAAATAAACCGTTGATTCTTTATACTGCCGCGCTAGATGAGTCACTCGGTGCACTCCTTGCCCAGAACAACGAGGATGGAAAAGAAAATGCCCTCTACTACCTCAGTCGAACTTTAGTTGGGGCGGAACACAACTATTCCCCGATCGAAAAGCAATTCCTGGCTCTGATGTTCGCTGTGAAGAAGCTGAGGCACTATCTGCTCGATCATTGGGTTATACTGATCTCTAGGGTCGACCCGCTCAAACACTTAATGACCAAAGCAAGCCTAGCCGGTAGAATGTCAAGATGGGCTGTCATGTTGCTTGAGTTTGACATAGTTTATACTCCTCAGAAAGCAGTAAAAGAGCAAGCTCTTATAGACTTCCTTGCTCTCATCCCGTATCATAGGGGTCACCGCTTAATTGCGAGCTACCCGACGAACAAGTGCTGCACCTCGAGGAAGATGAGCTATGTTGGGAGCTCTACTTCGATGGAGCTTCATCAATGAGGACCTCTAGCAAATCAAGCGTCCCGGAGATAAAAGTAGAGATAGGATTGGTGTTCATCACGCCATCGATGGGAACCCTACGACGTTCTTTTGCTCTCACCGAGCCCCGCACAAACAACGAGGCTGAGTACGGGGCTCTGATAGCTGGTTTGGAGCTCGCCATAGAAATGGAGATCCTTAGGCTACGAGTCTACGGTGATTCCAAGCTTGTCGTCAACCAAGTAAGCGGGGACTATAAGATATACAAACCCGAGTTAGCTAGATATAGAAGCCGAGCGTTGGAACTCATGAAATGGTTCACTCACATTGAACTAATGAGAGTCCCTAGAGCGTTGAATAGAAAAGCCAACATACTCGCTCGACTAGCTAAGGAGCTAGCTTATCCTGACATGGACGAAATTCTGATCATAGTCAGGAGCCGGCAAATTCTACCCCCAGTCTCTCTACGAGAAGAGGAAAGCGCGGAACATAAGAGCAGTCTTGTCGAAGAAGCTTCGACCGTTCAAGACGAGCCAGATTGGAGAGAGCCCTTCATAGGGTACCTCCGATATGACAAGCTGCCCGAAGGAAAATCTGCGAGGGTTCAACTGAAGAAGAGAGATCTTCAGCACGTGTTTGTAAATAATACTCTATACCGCAGATCATATAACCAACTCTGGCTCAGGTGCCTGTCATTGGCCGAAGCCCAAAAAGTTATGAAAGAAGTTCACTCAGGCGTCTACGGGGCTCACCAATCCGGCCCCAAAATGCTGCTTCAGATCAAACAGCTTGGATATTATTGGCCCACCATGATAAGGGATTGCGAAGAGCATGCAAAGAAATGCCATCTCTGCCAAATCCATGGTGATTTCATTCACAAGCATCCCAATCCGTTGCATCCTACGGTGGCGTCGTGGCCCTTCGAAGTTTGGGGCCCCGATATAGTTATTCCAATTGATCCTCCATCATCCAAAGGCCACCAGTTCATACTGGCTGCAACAGACTACTTCTCCAGATGGACTGAAGCTGTCCTGCTAAAAGAAGTCAAGACAGAAGATATTCTGACATTCTTCCAGCATAATATTCTATACCGCTTCGGTACACCAAGAAGAATCATTTCTGACAACGGGCCTTCTTTCAAGAGCTTCAAAGTCTCAAGGTTCGCTACTCAGCACAAGATAGATTGGAGATATTTCTCCATCTATAATCCAAGAGCCAATGGGCTAGCCGAAGCCTTAAATAAGACTCTATGCAAGCTCCTGAGGAAAAATGCTTTAGCCAACAAGAAAGACTGGAATCTCAAATTTCACGAGGCATTGTGGGCATATCGTACCACACACCGTACTCCAACTCAGTCCACTCCATACTCATTGCTCTTCGGAGTGGAGGCGGTCCTCCCCCTCGAATTCGAAGTTCCAAGCTTAAGAATGGCCATTCAGCACGAGTTCACGGAGAAGGAAAACATGCTCCTTCAGCTGGAAAAGCTTGACGCCCTCGAAGAAAAGAGGCTTGCAGTACAGCAAAATATAGAGCTGTACCGGGCCCAGATATCACGGGCCTATGACAAGATGACCCGTCTTCGCGCTTTCAAGAAAGGTGAATTGGTGTTGGTCCTCAAAAGACCGATCATCCCCAATCGACAGGCCAAGGGAAAATTCGAGCCAAACTGGGAAGGACCATACGTCATCGAGAAAGTGTTTGACGGAGGATACTACCAACTGATAAATGCCGAGGGAGAAAGGCCCATGCCACCCATCAATGGCCGATATCTCAAGAAATACTACGTGTGAATGCTCCAAGTCGCAGGCGAACTGAGCACACCAGCCCTATGGTCTAGATCATACATCCTGTAAAACCGTATACAATCCACGGGCGTAAACGGCCCCTATCTCTCCCAAGTCTTGCCAGTGAGACTACTTTTAAAGTCCCACAAAAAAAACGGTATGTCCACAAACAAAATGGGCACGAATGAAAACCCAAAAGGGCTCCGTGCGTAAAAACAGCAGGACTGCCGGCGGGTTTGTGAAAACCCGAAAGGGTGCAAACTCGTGAAAAGAGATAAAATGCACTCGCAAAGTCCTCTCGAGCTTGGGAGGAGAAAACCCCTGCGTGAGATCCTTACGACTCAAAGGAGAAACATACTTAGGAATCCCTACGACTCCTAAGGAGAACATACACCTGTGAGATCCTCTCGACTCGGAGGGAGAAAATGCTTTTATGAGACCCTTACGGCTCATAAAATTGAAAAGCCTTAGGTGATAGGGATCTAAACCTGTCTCATGAGCCATCACTGCCCAACGGGCAAGGGCAAATGATGAGTTGCTCCTGGAATTATTCCAGTGCAGCAATGGTGATGCCAAACAAGATCCAAATTCCAAATCCCCAAACGGCAAATGATGAGTCGCTCTTGGTATCATATTCCAGTGCAGCGATGCAGACGCCAACCGAAATCCAATTTCTCAAAATTCTCCCAGCCCTACGGTTGGTCCCCAAACTGGCTACCGTATACAATCCATGGGCTCAAATAATTCTCATCATACCATGCCCTACCGCATCCACCAGTTACGCGGCTGGACTCCGCCCTTGGAATTATGCTTCGTTCAGGAAGACCCACTCATGTGTCCTCATGATACATGAGGAGAAAAAACTTACGGGATCCTCACGACTCGTAAGAAAACACCTTCATGCAATCCTTACGACTCACAAAGGAAAAACACACTTGGGAGTCCCCACGACTCCTGATTAGTCGAAAATATTGCATATTTTAGCCGGCAATTTCCTCATCATTTGCATCCATATAGAAGTGTTCGGCATTCATATTTTACATATTAGCAAAACTGTCGCAAAATATCAGATTGCATGTATTAGACTCTAAAACCGACACTATAAAGGAAATTGACCGCATTTCATGGCATCGCATCATCCCTATATTGCACAACACTTGTTTTGAGATCTATGCAGAAAAATCCAGAAGAACGGCCCACAATCTATACGGTACCAATCAAATATTACGCCAACTCAATGATTTCAGTTCTGGTACCAATCCAAAAGGCAAAGTAAAATTCAACATATCAAATTAAGCTCCAAATGGTATTCCAAGACTACACCAGAAAGACCAAGGCCCAAGCCCCACAAAGCGCCGCGGATCCGCGGCAGGAGCCTGCTTGCGCCGCGGATCCGCGGTGGGTCCAAGGAATTAGCTTCCTAAATTTGATGCAAAATTCTTATCTCAGGGTCCAGACTTCAAAATGATATGTCAAATTCCAGAAGACTCCAGAGATTTCTGCCAGATCAGCAAGCTTTGGCATCAACACTAAACTAGCCTATCATTCTAGAAACTTCTCCCTAAACCCTAGCTTAAACCCTAAGCTAAAGCCTAACAAACTCCTTCTAGAAGCCTCAACAAACTTTTGGAGGGAATTGTAAATTCAAACCTAGACCTAGGGTTTGGGAGATCTATAAATAAGACCCTAGGCTCACTTGTAAAATGAGATTCAATCTGGGAAAAAATCAATCCATTAGTTCATTTTAGCCATTCTATCTCTTTCTTCATCTTCTTCTTCCACAAGTCTAGTGAGAGGACTTGTGTGAAACCCTAACCCTAATTCCAATCAAAAGCCAAGATCCCGAGTACCCATCAAGCAAGAAGCCTTGCAACCTTTTATGAGCCGAGCCGATCTTCAACAGAGCAAGTGTTCCAAGCCGATCCGCGACTCAAGGAGCCGAGCGACGCCAATTCAACAATTGAGTTCTTCCTCTTATAGTTCTTGAGCGACTGTAATCAAATTGTTGATATAAATAAAAGGTGATATTCTTTTATCTTGTTTTCTTTAAATTCTCGCATCATGTTATCTTTTCAATTCTTGAATGCTTTCTGTGCAATGATGTTTGAGTAATACTCCGCTAGTCGAGGAGTCGAGACGATCAATAGAATGATGATGTAATATATCTTAAATCGATCCTTGAATCCTACGAGTTTTGTAAACCCTAGCAAGTTCAAGAATCGACGACCCAATTCGTTGCGATGCTTTCTTGATTGATATCGCTCGAGATTGGGGAGTTACGATCGTTTCTTGAAATTGTTAGAAGCTAGAATGTGAATGATATCGATGAAAGAACAAGGGTTAAACGATGAAACCCTAGTTTCATCAAGAAATCCCTAACTCTCGTCGATCATCATCGATCTAGTATCAATCCTTCGAAGGACAAGAACACGAAATCTTGAAATTACATCACGTCTATAGGTCCGATCGATTCCTACGAGCCTCATTTAGATTCTTGACATTTTGGTTGGAAATATCATCGAAACACCGATTCTTGATTTGTTTATCAGTTTCTTGATTCTTGACTAAACATCGTGACACCTGAATCAATCGATAAATTCTTGAATCATGTTTTCTTTTCTTTTCGATTAACTTTTCAATTCAAACAAATCAAATATAAAAACGAATCGCACAATCCCTGTGGACGATCCGCACTCGCTTACGATCTACAACTGACACCGTAGTTGATTGCGGTCAAATATAATTTTTTGATTGTGAACTTTATTCAATTTTCTAATTACCGACATAAAGAGACTCTTATCGATTTGATTTACTTACTCAGTCTCGCATTCTACGATCAATCAAATAGTGCCGAAAATGGGGACTATTTGAATCGATACTTGCTTTTACTTTTCACATTACACAATCCGGAAATTGTTTCGATCAAAATGGCGCCGTTACCGGGGATCGCGCGCTAATTCGTTTCATATTATAGTTTGAATTGAAAGAATTATTCCATTGTTATTTTGAGATCAAAATTCGTGCAAACCCTAAACGATTTGTTGTGGTTCATTGCAAGAAAATCTGGAGCTGTTTGGCAATTGAAGAAAATTTTTGGGATATACCAGAGAGCAGAGGGAGTCTACAGAAGCTCCCTGGTGAAGTTTTGTGCAGTGATCCCATCATTCAACCGCGGAAGCGCGGCATAAGGAGGGATTCGCGGCGGAACCGCGGCATCTTGGGGGGATCTCTGAAAAAAATTTGTCTCAGGTATTTTCTTACCTTCTCCTCTCTCCTCTTTTAGCTCCAACTAACAATTTTCTGCAGGTCTTTGCAAATAATCGCAGCGCCGCAAAAGCAAAAATTAAATTTGTGCGTGATTTTGATTTTTTGGTTGTTTGCATATTAATACGGATATTAAGGGGCACGGCCAAATCCAAATTAGGTGGGGATTTCATTACCCTTCCTAGGCCCCGAAAACCACAAAACTTGCATCCGCATTGACCCACATTAACTAAAAGAAATCTAGAAAAGACTCTAAGGACTGTCGCGCTCAATTAGGACAAGAGAAGGCCGTGGGTAATTCATTGCTTATCAACGTTTTCTTGTGGTGCCTAAGGTGAGTGTGTCTAAGGCTAGTGGTTTTTAATTAGGCTCACTACTTACGTAGTGGAGTACCTTCCCACTTACCTGGCACTTATCCGGCCACAGGGGGACAAAGAAGCAGTGGAGGATTCTATCCCGCGACTTGTCTTTTGGCAATTAGGAGCGGTCTAAAGCCGGACCTAGGTGACCACTAGATTCTAAGGTTTGTGTGCTGCATTTGTTTTGTCGCATCATTTTTTCAAAAATCCGTCCCTTTTTCAAAGCAAGCACCGCATTCATTCATTACCCCTAATTATAAGTCAACGCTGCCACTTGTACTAACTCTTTTTTAGTTCAAGATAGGCTGGACACGGGATTCTAGTGCCCGTTTAGTCCGCGTACCCTTTATCGACTCCGAAGTCGATATTTCTCCATTTACCTTTTCTTTACCCACTACCACACCCACACCGATGGATCCGAATCCATCAAACTTCTTTAACCCTAATCTGCCGCCGTCCGTTGGTGTGCAGAATCCACCCCGCATCTCTCTCCAGGAGAGGTGCTACTCTATTCGAGGTCCTCTTTCAACCTGCTTATCTACACCACCAGCCAATGGGGATACCTTTGAGATTAAGCCCCAGTACATCAATCTTTTACCCAAATTCCACGGACTCGAGACTGAGGACGCTTACGTTTTCATTACCAAATTTGAAAACGTATGCGCAATGATGGGTACGTCACAACTTTTAGTGGATGCGATGCGTCTACGACTTCTTCCATTTACATTGTGCGATATAGCCGAGAAATGGCTATATAACACTACCGCACACTCTATTACGAATTGGGAAGAATTCGTCGCTGCATTCTTTAAGAAATTTTACCCAATACAAAAGACAGCTCGAATCCGTAGCGAACTGAATCAATTTGCCCAGCTCCCTACTGAACCTTTTTCAAAATGCTTTGAACATTTCAAGAATCTATTAGTTCAGTGTCCTCATCACGGCATCCCGAGATGGGAATTGTGCCGAATCATTTATGAGGGCATTAACCCAAGCACTAAACAGAGCCTTGAAAACATATGTCAAGGTACTTTTATGACCAAAGATGATGGGGAAGCTTGGAAGTATTTAGAAGAGTTCGCTGAAAAATCACTACAGTGGGAGAGTGGAACCCAACCATTTAATAGGGGTGGCGTACACCAAATAGATGTGTCCATAGGTGTTCGAGCTGAGATGGCAATAATGCAAAAGAAGCTCGACGCTATGGAACACAAATTTTCAGCAGCCTCCCTAAACCCAGTGTCGCTCCCCAAAACTGTTTGTGGGTGCTGTTCTGATCCATCTCATTTAACGGAAGAATGTCCATTAAACTCTGCGTTTCAAGGTCACGAGCATTCTAATGCCGCATTCCAACGACCTAAAAACTATCCATATTCTTCCACGTACAATCAGGGTTGGAGGAATCACCCGAATTTCGCTTGGAACCAAAACCAATCTCAAAACACGATTCCAAACACGAATAATTTTCAAAGGGCTCTTCCTCCACCACAACAGCAACCCCTTCAACTCACTCAGCACCCGTATCAGTCACAAAATTTCCAAAATCAGGTCAACAATCCTACACAGTCTAATCCTATGACCTGTTCTGACGAATTCTCTCAATTCACTCAAACCATGAAATCACTTTTGTCAAATTTCATAGAGGTGTCGGCTGAGGTTAGATCTTCCGTCGGTGAGATAAAGAAAAACTCAGCGTCCCAAGCTGAGAGTATCAGAACGATGGAAGCTGAAATCGCACGACTTAAAGCCGAAATGAGTGCGAGAGAAAAAGGGAAACTTCCCTCTCAACCCCTACAGAATCCTGGGCATTACAATGTAAATGCCGTCACAACGTTGAGATCGGGAAGAGTGCTGAACAACCATGTCGGGAAGGTATTGATGATACTGAAAATCATATCAACACCCCGGCTGAGACCTTTCCACACACACACACTTCTCCTTCTGATCCTTCTTCTTCGACCATACCATCTTCTCACGAGCCTATTCTCCATTTCCCATTAGGCTCGACACCTCAGTATAGCCCTTCTAGTTCTCCACAGACGGTCCCCACACCTCTTTTGGGACCGCGTCTACCCCCTCTTCCTTCTCCTATGATGAACCATGCGCTTATTGCGAAAGCACCTTACCCGAACCGGTTAAGGGCTAACAGAACGAGTCCTCATATGGAGAAAATTTTGGAAATATTCAAATAGGTTAACATCAATATCCCTCTCCTAGATGCGATTCAACAAGTCCCCGCTTATGCGAAAATTCTTAAGGACTTGTGCACTAGAAAGAGGAAGACTCAAGTGCCGAAGAAGGTTTTCATGTCTAATAATATTAGCACTGCTTTTATACCCCAGCTACCAAAGAAACGAAAGGACCCAGGATGTCCTCCAATATCGATTTCGATTGGTGGTAAAAACATAAATCGTGCTCTTTTAGACCTTGGCGCAAGTGTTAACCTGCTCCCTTATTCTATCTATGAGCAATTAGGGATTGGAGAGCTGAAACCTGCTCACTGCACTCTTCAGATGGCAGACCGATCTATCACCAAACCACGGGGTGAATTAGAGGATGTGTTGATAAAGGTCGGGGAATTTGTTTTCCCTGTAGACTTCATTGTACTCGATACACAGCCTGTAGCAAACCCCCGGAGCCAAATTCCGGTGATTCTGGGTCGTCCTTTCCTTGCCACTTCCAATGCTGTTATAAACTGTAGAAACGGTTCAATGAATTTATCATTTGGAAATATGACCATTGAACTAAATATCTACAAAGTTGGAAGTCAGCCATCAAAACCCTCTGCTCATATTTTAGATGTGTGCTCTGTCCATGAGATCGCTCCCGATAGTTGTGGAGCCGAGGAACTTTGCTTTACTGATCTTGATGACATCACCACATCTCTGTTTGACTTTACACAAGATCTTAGTGAGGACACTTTACCTACACTTGAGTCCTGCACTTCTGACTTTTCTCCACCCGAGTCTGTATCTTTCACAGGCTCTGAGCTTCTTTGTAAATCCAAAAATCACGCAATGATCCCTCCTTCTATCATTTCTCCGCCCGAATTAGATCTCAAAATTTTACCTTCTCACCTGAAATATGCATATCTAGGTGAGAATGAGTCTTTACCAGTTATCATATCTGCTTATCTTGCATCAGAGCAAGAAAATGCACTTTTATCGGTTTTGAGATCTAACAAAGAGGCGTTTGGTTGGAGTATGGCGGACATCAAAGGGATTAGTCCCTTGATAGTTGAACATCATATACATGTGATGGATGATGCCAGACCGACCCGAGAACCACAGAGACGGTTAAATCCCGTCATGAAGGAAGCGGTCATGAAAGAGATCGTCAAATGCTTAGATAATGGTATTATATACCCCATCTCCGATAGCCAGAGGGTGAGTCTTATACATGTCGTTCCTAAGAAATCCGGCATCACTGTTATAACCAATGAGGCAAATGAGTTGATTCAGACACGTGCCCAAACTGGGAGGCGTGTATGTATCGATTATAGAAAACTCAATGCTGCCACGAGGAAAGACCACTTTCCTCTACCATTCATTGATCAGATGCTGGAACGCTTAACGGGACGAGAGTATTATTGTTTTATGGACGGATACTCAGGTTATAATCAGGTCCCCATCGCCAAAAAGGATCAAGATAAAACCACTTTTACTTGTCCTTTTGGTACCTTTGCTTACAGTCGCATGCCCTTTGGGTTATGCAATGCTCCCGCTACCTTTCAGCGGTGTATGATAGGGATATTCTCTGATATGGTGGAGAATTTTCTGGAGATCTTTATGGACGATTTCTCGATTTTTGGAGACTCTTTTTCTGATTGCCTAGCGAATCTTGACGCTGTTCTTACTCGTTGCAAAGAGAAGAACTTGACTTTGAACTGGGAAAAATGCCATTTTATGGTCCAAGAAGGAATTGTTCTTGGACATGTCATTTCACAGAAAGGCATTGAGGTCGACAGAGCTAAGATAGATGTCATTCAAAACCTCCCTCATCCCAAAAGCGTCAAAGATATTCGATCTTTCCTTGGCCATGAGGGCTTTTATAGGGGATTCATTAAGGACTTTAGCAAAATTGCTAGACCTTTAACTCTTCTCCTGGCCAAGGATACGACTTTCCATTTTGACTCGGACTGCGAGACAGCTTTCGACTCACTTAAACACTCACTCACTTCAGCCCCCGTGCTATCATCACCAAACTGGGACTACCCCTTTGAGCTAATGTGTGATGCATCTGATTTTGCAGTAGGTGCAGTCTAAGGACAGCACATCGAAAAGATACCACACATGATATACTATGCTAGTAAGACTCTGAATGATGCGCAAATCAATTATACAACCACCGAAAAGGAACTTTTAGCGGTGGTATTTGCATTAGAAAAATTCAGGCCTTACTTAATTGGCTCACCTATAGTTGTGTATACTGACCATTCCACATTAAAACATCTTCTGGCAAAGAAAGATGCAAAAGGTCGACTAATACGTTAGATCCTTCTGTTACAAGAATTCGATCTTGTTATCAAAGATAAGAAAGGATGTGAAAACGTAGTAGCTGACCATCTTTCACGCATCTCTTCTTCCCCTGTGACCCTGCCGATCAATGATTCATTCCCTGACGAACAACTCTTGAGCATATCCGCTGAACCATGGTTCAGGGATATTGTGAACTATCATGCCACGGGACTAATACCGAGCGATTGGTCAAAACAAGACAAATACCGTTTTCTTTCCCAAGTAAAACACTTTTACTGGGACGAGCCCTATTTGTTTAAATATTGTCCTGATCAGATCATTCGCCGGTGTGTCCCGAATGAAGAGTTCAAGAGTGTTCTTTCATTTTGTCATGATCAGGCCTGTGGGGGTCACTTTGGTCCTAGAAAGACAGCGGAAAAGGTTTTGCAATGTGAATTTTATTGGCCGACCTTATTCAAGGACGCATTTGACTATTGCAAAACCTGTACACAATGTCAGTATACGGGTAGAATATCCCAGAGGAATGAAATGCCTCAGCAACCCATTCTGGTTGTTGAAATATTTGATGTTTGGGGCATTGATTTTATGGGTCTTTTTCCCAACTCCTTTGGGAATTTGTACATATTGCTGGCGGTTGATTATGTCTCAAAGTGGGTAGAAGCCATTCCATGTCGCACTAATGACAAGAAAGTTGTCATTAAGTTTTTGAAAGAGAATATCTTCTCGCGATTTGGACACCCAGGCGCTATCATTAGCGATAATGGGACACATTTCTGCAACAGATCTTTCGAGACTCTGATGCGAAAATACTCAATCAACCACCGACTTTCTACACCCTATCATCCCCAAACAAGCGGGCAGGCTGAGATCTCAAACAGACAAATCAAACTTATCCTGGAGAAAACTGTTGCTAAAAATAGAAAAGACTGGTCGACCAAACTGACGGATGCTCTTTGGGCATTCAGAACTGCATTTAAAACCGACCTAGGAATGTCTCTATATAAGATAGTGTTTGGAAAAGCATGTCATTTACCCGTCGAGATAGAGCATAAAGCATTGTGGGCTATAAAAGAAATAAATTTTGATCTAAACCTTGCTTGCAACTTTCGGAAGCTGCAACTTAATGAGCTAAGCGAACTCCGCGATGAAGCTTATGATAACGCTGTAATCACAAAGAATAGGACTAAGGTTTTTCACGATAAAAACATTTTGAGGAAAACATTTTCACCTGGTCAACAAGTCCTTCTTTATGATTCACGATTACACCTTCACGCGGGTAAGCTCCGATCTCGATGGAAGGGACCTTTTGTTGTGCGGTCTGTATACCCGCACGGGGCAGTAGATGTAGAAAATGTTAAAAACGGCACCTTTTTCAAAGTGAATGGACATAGACTTAAGCCGTATTTTTCCACTGACCCCACGGAGGAGCTCTTGTCCTTACAAGAGCCAGTTTATTTGGATTAAAATTCCTCTGTCTCACCTTCATATCCAGTATATCATTGCATCATCTTTTGAATGGAGGTGAGTGAAAAGAGTAAGTTTGGGGGAAGTTCTTCACTTATATATTTTGCCCCCACTAATAATTCCCCCCAGGCTTACAGTTTTGTAGGTATAGCGATTGGCAACAGTGAGGACACTGTTGAAAACAAGTTTGGGGAAGGTTTGTGCTTATTTTTGCATCATTTGCATATCATTTGCATAAGCACAAAACATTTCTTTAAAAATCTATAAAAATTAAAAAATTTTCAAAACCCATAAAAATTTAAAAATTTTCAAGTATAAAAATAATTTTAATATTTACACTTTTTTGTACATAAATAAGATAATAAAAGTTTAGATAGTGAACAATTACATCCATGAGATTAGAAAAATTTAAGAAAACTAAGAAAATTAGAAGTTTTCTTATACGAACTAGTAATAAGTAGTTATGAGCCGTTGTCCCAAGGGTTAGTAAGATGAAGGACGTCACTAATCTGAGGATAAAACTAAGTCTGAAAAATAGTTTCTATTCTGGATCCGGAAGCCAAACATTTTGATCGCTGCTACCCTACTATTCGCACTTACACACGTCTTGAAGCCTGGGATAGTAGAGGATACCTTAAAATGCTCTTGTCTTAAAGCCGATGTATGAAGGAAATAAAAGAAAAGTGAATAAAAAAATATATAAAGTGGTGAGAAAAATGGAAACTGGTTTTGTTATCACCGAGGGAAATAAAAATATATAGCGAGGGTGCTTCTTCACCTAGTGCCCTAAGGCTAACTGGTCTGGGAGTCACTGCTATGCCTGAGGTGGTGCAAGCACAGGAGTAATCGGTCGGTTAGTACCTCAAGAAGTATTAACGGTCGCATGAAAGTGTGTGAGCAATCTCATCTAAATATTCATTAATTAAAAAGTACTGAGGCTGATGGGCAAGAGTATGATAGCTTGAATTGAATTCTCCGGGTGTAGGGATGTCTTTACACACACGCAGGGTGATATGATCGATATTTGGAAGAAAGATAGGAATGAAGAATAAGACGATGTTTTATTGAGGGAGGACGTGATTTCTAACATTATTTCATGACCATTAAGATAGGGCTTATGACAACCGAAAAGCTTGCTTAGTTGGAAACCCTAATTTTCAAGGCTTTTCTTTTACAATTCTTGTTTTTAAATGTAATATTCATGATCTTTCTTTTATTATTGGATTTTGTGGGTGCAATCCGCTGAAAACCCTCAGGAGACAACACTCCTCCTACTAGGGACACCTAGAGCTTTAAAGGCTTGTTGCACGTGCTCGGTGCAATCGTGTTGCCTACGAAAGTGTGCTAGTTAGTTTTTTCTCTTTCTTTATTTTCTCCTTCTCTTTTTAAATAAAACAGTTCGCTCGAGACGATCGAAATTAAGTTTGGGGGAATTTGATTAGTCGAAAATATTGCATATTTTAGCCGGCAATTTCCTCATCATTTGCATCCATATAGAAGTGTTCGGCATTCATATTTTACATATTAGCAAAACTGTCGCAAAATATCAGATTGCATGTATTAGACTCTAAAACCGACACTATAAAGGAAATTGACCGCATTTCATGGCATCGCACCATCCCTATATTGCGCAACACTTGTTTTGAGATCTATGCAGGAAAATCCAGAAGAAAGGCCCACAATCTATACGGTACCGATCAAATATTACGCCAACTCAATGATTTCAGTTCTGGTACCAATCCAAAAGGCAAAGTAAAATTCAACATATCAAATTAAGCTCCAAATGGTATTCCAAGAATACACCAGAAAGACCAAGGCCCAAGCCCCACAAAGCGCCGCTGATCCGCGGCAGGAGCCTGCTTGCGCCGCGGATCCGCGGTGGGTCCAAGGAATTAGCTTCCTAAATTTGATGCAAAATTCTTATATCAGGGTCCAGACTTCAAAATGATATGTCAAATTCCAGAAGACTCCAGAGATTTCTGCCAGATCAGCAAGCTTTGGGATCAACACTAAACTAGCCTATCATTCTAGAAACTTCTTCCTAAACCCTAACTTAAACCCTAAGCTAAAGCCTAACAAACTCCTTCTAGAAGCCTCAACAAACTTTTGGAGGGAATTTTAAATTCAAACATAGACCTAGGGTTTGGGAGATCTATAAATAAGACCCTAGGCTCACTTGTAAAAGGAGATTCAATCTTGGAAAAAATCAATCCATTAGTTCATTTTAGCCATTCTATCTCTTTCTTCATCTTCTTCTTCCACAAGTCTAGTGAGAGGACTTGTATGAAACCCTAACCCTAATTCCAATCAAAAGCCAAGATCCCGAGTACCCATCAAGCAAGAAGCCTTGCAACCTTTTATGAGCCGAGCCGATCTTCAACAGAGCAAGTGTTCCAAGCCGATCCGCGACTCAAGGAGCCGAGCGACACCAATTCAACAATTGAGTTCTTCCTCTTGTAGTTCTTGAGCGACTGTAATCAAATTGTTGATATAAATAAAAGGTGATATTCTTTTATCTTGTTTTCTTTAAATTCTCGCATTATGTTATCTTTTCAATTCTTGAATGCTTTCTGTGCAATGATGTTTGAGTAATACTCCGCTCGTCGAGGAGTCGAGACGATCAATAGAATGATGATGTAATATATCTTAAATCGATCCTTGAATCCTACGAGTTTTGTAAACCCTAGCAAGTTCAAGAATCGATGACCCAATTTGTTGCGATGCTTTCTTGATTGATATCGCTCGAGATTGGGGAGTTACGATCGTTTCTTGAAATTGTTAGAGGCTAGAATGTGAATGATATCGATGAAAGAACAAGGGTTAAACGATGAAACCCTAGTTTCATCAAGAAAGCCCTAACTCTCGTCGATCATCATCGATCTAGTATCAATCCTTCGAAGGACAAGAACACGAAATCTTGAAATTACATCACGTCTATAGGTCCGATCGATTCCTACGAGCCTCATTTAGATTCTTGACATTTTGGTTGGAAATATCATCGAAACACCGATTCTTGATTTGTTTATCAGTTTCTTGATTCTTGACTAAACATCGTGAAACCTGAATCAATCGATAAATTCTTGAATCATGTTTTCTTTTCTTTTCGATTAACTTTTCGATTCAAACAAATCAAATATAAAAACGAATCGCACAATCCCTGTGGACGATCCGCACTCGCTTACGATCTACAACTGACACCGTAGTTGATTGCGGTCAAATATAATTTTTTGATTGTGAACTTTATTCAATTTTCTAATTACCGACATAAAGAGACTCTTATCGATTTGATTTACTTACTCAGTCTCACATTCTACGATCAATCAAATAGTGCCGAAAACGGGGACTATTTGAATCGATACTTGCTTTTACTTTTCACATTACACAATCCGGAAATTGTTTCGATCAACTCCTAAGGAGAAAGTACACCTATGAGATCCTTTCAACTCGTAGGGAGAAAATGCTTTTATAGGACCCTTATGGCTCATAAAATTGAAAAGCCTTAGGTGATAGGGACCTAAACCTGTCTCCTAAGCCATCGCTCCCCAACAGGAAAAGGCAAATGATGAATTGCTCCTAGCACATGTGCTTCAGTGTTAGCAACGTTGATGCCTACCCTAAGACCAAAATTCCGAACTCCAATCCAATAGACCCCTGAGTCTTTAAACTGGGAATAGATGACCTCTAAGTCGTTAAACTGGGAACAGATGACCCCTAAGTCATTAAACTGGGAATGAGGGAAATCTCCTCATGGATAATGATGATTCGCTCCTGGTACCATATTCCAGTGCAGCGATGCTGATGCCAAACCAAAAACAAAATCCCTAAATCCTGTCATGGCAGTTGAGTATTCGCTCCTGGTACCTTATTCCAGTATAGCGATGCTGATGTCAACCCAATTCACATCAAATCAGCAACAACCGTCCACGTCGCTAAAATGGCAGCACCGACCGTCCAAGTCGCAAAAAGGGCAGCATCGACCATCCAAGTCGCTAAAAGGCCAGCACCGACTGTCCAAGTCGCAAAAAAGGCAGCATCGACCGTCCACGTCGCTAAAAGGGCAGCACCGACCGTCCAAATCGCAAAAAGGGCAGAACCGACCGTCCGCGTCGCTAAAATGGCAGCACCGACCGTCCACGTCGCAAAAAGGGCAGCATCGACTGTCCAAGTCGCTAAAAGGGCAGCACCGACTGTCCAAATCGCAAAAAGGGCAGCATCGACCGTCCACGTCGCAAAAAGGGCAGTACTGACCGTCCAAGTCGCTAAAATGGCAGAACCGACCGTCCAAGTCGGAAAAAGGGCAGCACCGACCGTCCAAGTCGCTAAAATGGCAGAATCGACCGTCCACGTCGCTAAAAGGGCAGCACCGGCCGTCCACGTCGCTAAAAGGGTAGCAACGACCTCCTCGTCGGAATTATGCTCCGCCTTGGAATCAAGCTAACCAGACACTCCATCTTCGAGACACGTCAAGCATCGACCATCCATGTCGTAAAAAGGGTAGTTCCAGCTTCCCAAAAAAAGCGGGAACCAAATCAAGTCGCCTCCACATGAAAGAAGATCCATCAATTTCATGCACACGACCCACATATGTTGTGTGCATTTATTGATGGGGGGCACTTTGTTGGGGTCAAAATTTACACCCCGGTTGACCAAGTCAAAATCAAAGTCAACCCCAGGCCAAGTGGGCCCAAACCTAGGTCAAGTGGGCAATGCCCGAGTCGAGCCCGAACACGAAGCGTTCGGCCTTCCGCCATGCCAAAATAAAAAAATTTGTAATAAATAATTTTGGTGTATTCCTTTTTTAATTTTTTGATTAAATGTAAGAAAAATGGGCATAAAGCCAAATTTTTGAAAAGCCCATGGCTTATGTGCAAAAAGAAATTGCACATGAGGCATGGGATGGGGAAAATGTCATTTTTGTAAAGCCCAAGGGGCTATATGTAAAGTGTATAGCCTATAAAGGCAAAGATAATGAAAATATCTCAGGATCTTTTTCTCTCTCTAAAAAAATCAAGGTCTGTGCCTCCTTCTCCTTCTTCAAGGTTCTAAACCTTTTTCTTTCTTTTGAATTAAATCAAGAGTTTTACTCTTTCTTTTCCAAAACTAAATAGTTTTTCACCACAAAACCCACAAAGGGGAGCTCAGATCTTCCATTAGATCTCAGAAAGGGGAGGTTTTTAAGATCTCATCCCACTTTTTCTTCAAGAACCGGCCAACAAAGAGGAGGAAGAAGGAGACCCATCTCTGAAAATCCGACTTTGGAAAAGATCCCAGGCTTAAGAGAGAAGAACCTCTGAAGATTTTTAGGGAGTTCAACTCCAAGACCCAAATCCTCAAAGGAATTTAACTCCTAATCCAGACCTTCAGGAGTTTAACTCCACTCAAAATGCTCTTTTTGGAGTTTAACTCCTATTTCTGGGGTAAAAAAACCCTCCTTTCGCTAGCGCCCAAAGCGCTAGCGCCCGAGCGCACAAAGCGTTAGGGCCTGAGCACCCACATGCCGGGCATGTGAGGCGCTAGCGCCCAAAGCGCCAGCGCCCGGAGCGCTAGCGCCCGAGCGTCCATGTGCCGGGCATGTGAGGCCCTAGCATCCAAAGCGCTAGCGCTCGAGCGCCCAAAGTGCTAGAGCTCGAGCACCCACGTGCCGGGTACATGAGGCGCAAGCGCTCTAGCGCCCACGTGCCGGGCACGTGAGGCGCTAGCACCAACGTCCAAGCGCCTAGCGCTAACCCAAGCGCCCAAACGCTGGCGCTCACGCGTCCTTTGGATGCCTTTTCCCCCTCATTTTACATGTACTCCACACTAAAAACACCTCCCCCGTTAGAAAAAATTTCTAACAGGGCGCTGCCCCGCACCCCGCAAGGGGGCTTCTCGCCCACTTGACCCCCAGCCAGCTATCCGGGTAGCGGGACCCCGTAAAAACTCTGCGGGGCCCCGATATATCCAAAACCCCTTCAAAGCACAACACTGCACATTGAGTTCGCATGACCTGTTTGACCCGTCAATCGAAGGTTCTCTCGCTCCAAAGGCGAGGGGTAATTAACGGCAGCTTAGTCTGCGGCTGCCGGAGATTTGGATCCCCACAATCAATAAACCCCAGCCTACCCTAGGCAGGGGGAATCTGTAATGCGCCTAACAAGCATGCGCGCATTCCCATCTCAATGGGGTGACGAAAAACACCCTACAATAGCCAACCGAATACAGCGCAACATCGACTCTCTATACTAGGAGATGAATCCCTGATGATCACTCACTGCCTCCATGTGGCTCGGGACTGTACCGAACTAAAATCTGTTTACATCACTTAGTAGCACCATGGTAGGGTAGAAATCTAAGTACAGTAGGAACTCACATGAGATAAATGACGATCTCAGGTCTAAATACTATCCTGTACTCATGTCATCTGAAAACTGCTATCTGACGATAGGTATAGTACCATGTGGAAGTTCTCAACGAGTCCGTCCGGTGTACTCAACTCTAGTGAACACCTGTATACAATCTTAGGTGCATCACACCAATGGCTATGAGACCTGCCACTGTCCCTCGTCGGGGTCTTGAATCTTATACACTAGTCTACTCTGGAATATCAATATCCAGTCTCGATACTCCCATGATTAGGGACATTTAAGGATGTGCTTATGGATTACCAATCTCTCATAAGTATGATCTCCATCATAACTCTAGTAGTCAAGCAAAAATCCTACGGGCTTTATCATTATGTATTAGCGACATGTAATAAAATGTATACACATACATGATAAAAACAAACCGGATAGCATACTACACATACATGATAAAGACAAACCGGATAGCATACTATCATTTCGAGTAAGACTGTATTACCTATATGGGTTCTCCTTCAATTATCATAATCGCCTACCCGCAATTACAATAACTGTCTTAAAGGCACTATAGCCAATAATTTAACCGCTACTTAAAGTAGCGGTTATAGTTTGAGATCGTTCCAAATGATATATAACTGCTTCTTTATTGTTTGAGTTCACTCCAATGAAATATAACTGCTTCTTTATACTGTAACTCCCTCCAGCTCTATGTAACCGCTTCTTAATGTAGCAGTTATAGCACACCAGCTAACATGAAACCGCTCAATTAAGTAGTGGTTATATTTACCTAGTAAGTTGTTGAGCTCTCTGACTATGTAACTGCAACTTTATGTAGCAGTTAAATAATATATGCACAATTAAACCGCAATTTTAAGAAGCGGTTAAATATTATATAACTGCTTCTTTAAGAAGCGGTTAACATTGCTACACCTTCAAAGTTACCAACAATTTTAAGTAGCAGTTAAATAATACATGCAGAATTAAACCGTTACTTTGAGAAGCGGTTAAATATCGTATAACCGCTTTTTTAAGAAGAGGTTAACATTGCTGCACCTTCAAAGTTTTCAACAACACTCATTGACACAACCAATACCAACAGCATCATTCATTTTTAGATCCAATATCATTCATCTACAACAAACTCCATTCACTGACCAAAAAATTCAAAAAAATATGCTTCAGACCTTATCAAACAACGATCATTTACATCAAATATCATTCATTGCTGACCATAAAGACGGTTTGTTCAAGTTACATGACCGACTTGGTTGACCAGCATGTATGTCTTCTACATATTGTGTTTGTCTTCCCAGGCAAGTTCTTTTGTTATGGAATGCTAATTCGCCGCATTCTGTGCATACCCTCTTCTGCTTTTTTCCACCACTATTTTGCTTATAGATCCAAGATTTCATCTGATCCTTTTTACAACCCCTAGTGTTAGATTGCAAAGGATTTTTTATTTTTGAAATATCATCTTTCGCAGATTTTAAATCATTTGTTGCTTCATCTACCCAGTCTTCTTTCACACTCTACATTTCAACCAGATGTTCGGATACCCGTTTACCGAGTTTGGAAAATTCCACAACCACAATTGTATCTGTTCTCTATTGCAACATATTTCACGGCAATTAGATTGAACTCGTTACATAAATGAGTATACCGTGACGATTCCGTCTTCTTTATAGAAGGTGATACGACACTCGTCATGACAATGTTTTGATTAGCATTTCTAGTCCATCTTAGCAAAATATATTGGGTCGGTTTGTTATTCACGTTTTTAGATAAAAAAAATTCGGAATATATGCCTACATAATAGCCCAGTTGATTCAAAATGATTGCAAATGCATGTTGAAAATGCCTTTTTGGCGTATACCGGACATGATATACTCCTCGCTTGCCTTTTTCGGACTTCTTCGGACCAGGAAGTATATTACGAACTTTGTATCTGGTTGTCTCGTCAACTTTTGAAACTTTCTCCATATTAAAATTGCGATTTTTTGAGCTCCACTTGAATCTTTTCAAAAATGCTTTTGGTGTAAACTTTAGAAGTTTGTAATTCCAGTAGCATATTTGTTACACACATACGATTTTTGCATAGTGTATCAAAATACATTCTTTTCTCGTGCTTGTATTGAACTCGTAGTTCACTTCTCGTGTTCATAACAAACTCTTTAATTGTGGTTCCAGTAAAAGAAAGCATCAAAAAAGCATTCATACTTTCACTACGCCCGGTTGTTCGCATTCTTGTAGAAAAACTTCTTGTTGTATAAGCCGTATCCATTTCTCACATATATCGTACATTAATGAAAGCCATTTATGCCTACTAATTTGGTACTTTTCATCTAGCGCGGACCACTTATCTTCAAAATTCTCAATTGTCAAACTTTTATCAACGCAATGTTTGAAGTCGTTTCGAAAACCGGTATACTGATAATATAAACTCTGCAGTTTTTCCGGATATTTCTGACTAATGTGCCATACGCAATAATGATGTCTTTTATTTGGAAACACCTTGGCAATAGCATTTTTCATAGCATGTTCTTGATCGGTGATTATAGATTGTGGCGCCTTATTATTCATTGAAATTAACCATTGCTGAAACAACCAGGTGAAAAACTCTTCAGACTCATTTCGCATTAATGCCAAGCCGAATATTTGTGATTTAAAATGATGATTAACAACTGTGAATGGGGCGAATGGCATTTAATATTTGTTATTTGGATAGGTGGTATCAAAAGTAATTGCATCACCGAAACTTGTATATTAGGATTTTTAGCGCGCATCAACGAATAAGAGGGTTTCGATATGATTTTCTTCATCATATTTTACTACGTAAGTAAAATTAGGCTCCTCTACTTGAATAGATTGCAAATAAGCTAAAATAGCTTGGGCGTCTGATACGTCCATAGATTGATGTCGACGTATTTTTCTTCACGCACTTTTTACATCGTTTAGCCCTTAACCAAGATTCTCTACCCCATCATGACTTTGTCCTAGTATCGTATATGTTTGGTTTGGACCAACACCACTATCCTTCAATTTATGGATTTGGCTTATATCGAAATTGGAAATACTTTTTTGATATGGTAGGTATTGCACCATTCATTGCGGTACAAATTCATGGTTGTGATCTCTCCTGGAAGAAGTTACTCTTGATCGATCGTGCTTTTTAACGATAAACATACGAGCTTCGCAATTGGATCTAATATAATTGCATCTCCGGGACTTCATAAAATATATTTTATGTTTTACATCTTGCTTCAATTGTTTAGGTTTTGAGGCCTTATTACATTCGTATACTACAGAGATAGTTTCGTTCGAGCGAACTGCACACCGAGTAGTGCGAATTCTTATAGCAAACCCCATGTTTCGAGCATAAGCCAAATAAAATTCTTAAGAATCTTTCATTGAATTGAATGTCATGCAAATTTCAAATTCTACCAAATAACATGTACTTGACGGAACATCCTGACATTTGCTTCCACTAGCCGACGATATAAACTTAATTTTAGGTGACAGAACATACTGAAGGTTGCTTCCACTAGCCGACGATATAAACTCAGCTTTAAAAGACAGAACATTCTTACATTTGCTTCCACTAGCTGACGATATAAACTCAGCAATTTTTCCTTTAGGAGTTGCTAAATCGATAGAAATAATAGGTTTTTCAAAGCATTCATATTCGTCTGTTTCCACTGGTAATCATTCATCAACTTCTTCATAATCAGGAATAGTCTAGGACTAGACCATATTACTCAACATGCTAGCATATGTAAACTTAGAAGTCAAAAATTTACCACAACCAGCTTGGAAAACTTCGATGAGGAAGAAGTTAATGTGCACTGGCAGAAGCTAGGGTTCCAAAATCAATAGATCACTTCGAAGAAACCTTCGTTGAAGAGGAACCAGAGTGCTCTGGCGAACTCTAAGGCATATGTAAATTTAGAATCAGAGTGCTCTATCATATGTAAACTTAGAAATCAAAAATTTACCACAACCAGCTTGGAAATCATTGATAAGGAAGAAATAGACGTGCTCTAGTTGATGCTAGGGATCCAAATTCAACAGATCATTTCGAAAACCTTCGTTGAGGAAGAAGAAGAGTGCTCTAGAGATCTCTTGGGTACTAAATTATCGATAGATGATATATTCCTCACCGCTGGGAAAAAATTACTTAAGTAGGGTTTTGACATTTTTTTCAACCGATACATTTAGCGGCGGTTATATTTTGCACGTCCCAGATTTGCTGGTAAAATGTCTTTTAAAGTTAACGGCTACTTTTGGCAGCAGTTATATAAAGACCGTTGAATTTTAACCGCTTCTTACAGAAGTGAAAGGCATTGAACAGTCATAATTTGTTAGATAAATTTTACAAAATGTTATATACCAACATATCTGAGCCGTTAAATGAAGCAGCTACTTTAACTAGCAGTTTATATCAAACGGCTTATATTAAACCTTTACTTTAACCCGCGATTACCATTTTATAAAAAGACACACCGCCCGATCAGCTTCATCACTTTTTCAACGGTTTAAGGGTCAGGGATCGAAATCAAAGACGATTGTTGCTGTGATTTGAACTGTTTCATTCTTGGATCTATCTTCAGGTTTTTTCAAGCATTGATCTTCGTATGTTTCATTTACTTTGAAAAAACTTCATTCAGGAACATGTAGACATGCTTTGGCGGACGCTAGGGATCCAAAATTAACAGATCACTTGGAAAAATTTTGTTGACAAACAAGCAGAGTGCTCTGGCGATCGCTAGGGTTCAAAAATCAAAAGGTGATATATTCCTCAACTGTCAGAAAAAATACTTAAGCAACGGTGTGATCTTAATTTTTAATAGCTATTTTAAATGGCGACTAAATATCACTCATTGGATCCTAACCGCTTCTTAAGGTAGCTGTTGATTTTGCACGATCCAGATTTGTTAGATAAAATATCTTTTGATGTTAACCGACACTTTAGGTAGCGGTTAAATAATGACCGTTGAATTTTAAACGCTACTTAAGGAAGCGGTCTGCGTTGAACGGAACTATATATATATATATATATATATATATATATATAGCAAACCCTAAAGCTAGCAAGGCCAATAGCTTCATGAAGTAAGTACCACCCTGTACATAAATGAATATATAGCAAACCTCAAAGCCAGCAAGGCCAATAGCTTCATGAAGTAAGTACCACCCTGTACATAAATGATATGATCAACCATGCATTAACCAGTAATCAGAACTGTCACCTGATGCATGCATAAATACTGGTCTCGGAGATTCCTGAAGAAATTTGTTTATATTCATCATTGATTCGGTCTCATAGTCCTCAGGCCCTAGATGCTAGCTAGCTATACTATGTTTCATGCTGCACAAGCTCATTTTTCATGATTTCATTCAAAGTACATTACATATATATATCAAGGTGTCCAACGGACAAGGCCGCCTGCGGGCCGGCCCGGCCCGAGCGCCACATGGCAGGCCCGGGACGGGCCTGCCATTTCCCTAACCAGGCTGGGCCAGCCGTTGGTGGCCCGTCCTGGCCCGGATTCGGCCCTAGCCAGGCCAGGCCAGGCCAAACCAGGCTGAATTCAAATTCAAATTTGGCCGTTTGTCCTTCGGGTGGGGGTCGATCTTCTGCCTGGGGGGTTTGAATGGGATGGGAATTTGAATTAAAGTGGGGGTTGTAAAATTATCTAAAACACGCTCACTCAAAATTACACATTCCTATACCCCTAATTCAAAACTCTACAAATATCTCTCTACACTTCTCATTCTTCTCAGACTTCTCAATAACAAAAGTTTCAATCTCCTAATCACTCTTTTTAATTTCCAAAAAGTTTACGATTAAAATTGGAATCATGCAATTTTCATTTCCGCAATCTCAATCTTCACTTCAGTTCCACTAATTTGATTCTGCTATTTGGAATCAGGTTTTTTTTGTATTGATTATATTTTTCTCGTATATTTTTTTTATCATCTCTCTTTATCTCATACTAATATTTTTAATTAAGAATATCAGGTAGATCTTTACAAGGTAACAGGGATGGTTCATCTTCACGGAGACGTTCATTTCAAATGGATATGGATTCACGAGAAAGACAGAGATTAACCAATATGCTGCAAACTAATTTTGATTTTTATTCTCATAACTATTAATCTTCCAACTATGTGATCCCTCATACGTCATAAAGTCATGTCCCTGAAGAAGTTCCTACTCCTAACGTTCCTGAAGCAAGAGTTTTTGCCCCTAAAAATAAAAGAGCTAAAACTTCTGATATTTGGAAACTTACAAACAATTGCAGGTAAAAGCGAGCGGGCAGTTTGTACTCATTGCCAATGAGATTTTACTTACGCCACTTAAGGTGGATCTTCCCATCTAAAAAGACATTTAATCAAATATGAAAGAGCAGATTCTAGGTAGACGACTCTAAGTATGTTGTCTAACTATTTAACTAGTTTTTCTTATTCGCAAAATACTAATTGAAGAGAACTTGCAAGATATATCATGCATGCTGAACAACCATTTGGTTTTGCGGAAAAAGAAAAATTTGATAAATTGGTAAAAATGCATATAATCTAGCATCTCAAAGAATACCCAGAACAAAACTTAGAAGTGATGTTTTAAAAAAAATTCATGATGGTAAAGCCAATTTGATTGATATTTTTGCAAATCCTAAAAGTAAAATTGCATTAACTTCTGATGTTTGGACTATAAAATAGGACATGAGTTATATTTGTGTTACTGCACATTTCATTGATAATGATTGGTTTTTATATAAAAGAATTATTGATTTTTCAAAAATGGGGAATCCACATAGTGGAAATAATATAAGTAATTGTATTTTGACTGCTGTACGTGAATATAATATTCAAAAATATTTTCGTTATTTTTGATAATGCTGCTAATAATAATTTTGCTATAGCAATTTTAAAATATAATTTAAATTCTGTTTTGAATGGAGAATTATTTCATCAAAAATGTGCAGGCCATATTTTAAATTTAATTGTGCATGATGGTCTTAATATAATTGATTATCATTTAGCAATACATAAAAATGCTGGTATTTATTGAAACCTCCGGATCCCGAAAACAAATTTTCAAGCAAACTTATACCTAGTTAAATTTAAAATTTAGATCTCGCAAATTCAACATTCTAATTAGGTGTAATTCCACTTATAAGATATTGAAATGTTTTTTAAAATATCGAAAGACTATAACTTTATTTTATGAGGAACAAATTCACAATAATAATTTAGAGGATTATGATTGCTTTGTTTGTGTATATATTTTGAGATTTTTAGAAATATTTTACAATGCAACTAAATGTTTATCTAGTGTTTATATCCTACCACATGTTTAGCAGGAGAACAGTTATTTTATATTAGTAAGATTATTAATGAGCATGTAATTGATCCTGAAAGTGCATTTACTGGAATGTTGCATAGCATGCTTATAAAATTGAATAAATATTGGTGAAAAATTCTTGCATTATTTTGTTTAGTTTCTGTTTTTGATTCTAAATTTAAAAAAAGATAATTTATTATTTTATTAAATGGATACTATGAAAACTTAAGTACTGAAATAAGAGATTATAAAAATGTTTTAAATTCCAATTTGCTTGATTTGTATGCCATATATGATGCACAGTACGGTCAAACAAAACTTCTTCTTTATCTTCCTCTTCACAGCAAACTTCAAAAAAAGGAATATTTTAGTTTTTGCATCAGAAAAAATAAAGAACAATCATTTCTACTTCTTCCACTTATAATTGTTGGATGTAGTGCCCTCAAAGTTAATTATTGGATCGTAGGCACATGATTGTAATGATTGAGAAGGACCTATACCGGTATGACAGTCTTACTCGAGATGATATTATGCTATTTGGTTTAACTTTATCATCGTGTACAGCTTTAGGTGACATGATCACTATTACACGTTGATAGAGCCCTTAGGATCCTGCTTGACTACCAACAGTATGAAGGCGATCATATACGTGAGAGTTGGGTAGTCTATAAGCACATCCTTAAAAGTGGTCCCCAGTCGTGAGAGTTTCGAGACAGGGCATCGATACTCCGGAGTAGACTAGTATATACAGTCAAGACCCCGACGAGGAGCGGTGGCCGGTCTCACAAGCCACTGGTGTCAGTTGGTTCACCTAAGATGTATACAGGTGATGATTGGGTTATGAGTGCACCGGACAGGACTCTCCGGGAACCTGCTAGTTGGTATTATACCTAGCGTCAGATAGCAGTTCTCTGGTGACATGTGTACAGGTTAGTTCATCGACCTGAGATCGTCATTTGTCTCGTGTGAGATCCCACTGTGCTTTGATTATTACCCTACGACGGCTCAAAGGAGTCGTGCAAACAGGTTTTAGTTGAGTACAGTCCCGAGCCACATGGAGGCAAGTGAGCGGATCGGCAGGGGATTCATCTCTCCCGGTATTGGGGGTGAGATCGCGCTGTGTCTAGGAGAGCCATTACACAAAGCTCTCGGCCGAGGCAGGAGATTTACTGGTAGGTACTTTAGTAGTATCTCAGGGTGTTCAGGGCTACCCTCTGACACGACTTATACCGCTTTTGGGGGTCTGACATTACAAGCCCCTTAGGCCCGATATGCGATGCTCATAGACGAACGGACCGGACTGTACGGATATTGTCACTGATAGGCTCAGCAGGGTTCGAGAATGAGTTCGCTCATCGGCTTCCCTTTCGGTCAATACATGGGCAGTCGTTACGCACAGCTAGTGTCGCTGACGTGCTTGTGGTTAAACCCACTGTCAGGGTATTGACGAGTCTTTAGAGGCCCCCACAGATAGTTTCCTAAGTTCGGGCGAAACGTTGTAGAGGCCGTATGGTTTTATGGCAGGGTTCGAACATGCATGTGTACTTGTGCACGTGTTATGGTTCGGACAGATAATACTGGTTGGCTTTGGTTTAAGCCGGATCCAAGTATTATATTGAGTCGGAATATTTTAGTCTCATCGTATTCGTATTCGGTCGGAATACGGATACAGGTATGTATTTACAGGTGAGGGGTATTCTCGTAATCCGTTACGAGATTACTTTAGAAAATGCATTTCTTTTTGGGTTAATCATTTTGGTTTAAATGATTATTGCATTTGGAAAGTGTGACGCATTTGGATGACACATTTCATCTAGCATGTTCACTAGTGACTCATGCTAATGAGTCACTAAGTGAGTCATGATAGAATTAATGGTGTTTTGTTTTGGGTAAGATATTTTAGGGTTTTGTGTGGGATATTTTTTTATGGATATTTTTCTTTATTCCAGAACACAAAACCTTAATATACGACAACTCATTTTAGCAGCCAAGGTTATTATTTTTGATGCTTGGGTTTTTGCTCTCTTGATAGTTTATTGAGCTCACAATTTCCATCTCTTTGCATCTTTTTCAACCTCCACTCTTACCCTCTCATGTGATGAGAACCAAAGAGTGTAATGAGACAAAGTATTCTACTCTTCTCTACTTCATCTTGGTCATCTCTTTTAGCAGACTTGATATCCGAGTTGCCTCGGTATAGAGGCGGGAGCCCGTATAAAGAATCAATGACGTGGTGCCACCTCGACGAGAAGATCGGAGTCGCAGCGAGGAGCGTGGGATGATGGCTAAAGACCGAAGGACACGGATCGATCGGTATAGCCTTTCTAGCTCTTTACAGTTTGTTACTTTAGCGTTAATGGCAAGATCCGGGTTATAGTATGCGATAGCGCCAGTTATAAAAGTTTTTGTTCCGCGTTTGGCCTCCGATTATTGGCCGGAACGCTACCATAGACTTACATGGTATCAGAGCCACGCCATTAACCTTTACTAGCTTGTTCTAACGTGTTTAAAATATCGATCGAACGAAATTTCCAAAACCGCACTTTTCTTGTTAAAGTTTCTGTCGAATTTTTAAACTGGTCTAAAAATTATTTTGGGTATGTCATAAAATCGTTTAGGCTTTTTTAAGACTCTGGAAGAAATTTGGTCGACTGAACCTTCAAGACCGCCGCTGAACCGCCGCACAATCCATGTATTGGCCGCGGTTCCACCGCTGTTTTGGGGCTTCAGTGCACCATTTTTCTTCTGGGTGTCTTTCATGTGGAATTGTGGTTTCTGGAATATTTTGTTTGGGCCCAGATTTTGTTTGAGTACTGGAGTTGTACTTGGGGCCCACTTCGGGAAGTTTTGTCGATCAAGATTTTAAATATGTTAGTTTACAGGACATACATTATATCCCCGACCGTGAATGTCATTCGAGCGGTAAATCGTGTCTAATTGCTATAGTCCTTTTAGACGGGTTTACGAACGTGACATTCGCGTTGATATTCTGTGTTGTGCTGTGATGTTGCGAATTTGTCATGGTGGATAGCTGAGTGCAGTTTGGATATATTTGTACATTTGATATTGCGGGGCGAGCGTCCAACATGTGGACTGTCTTCACTGGCTGTTTGTATATTATTCTTTTGGGGCACGACCGGGTTGAGGTCGATGTACCCGTTGTACATATTTTCATTTCTGTACTAGGTTTACCCCGCGACGGAGTGCACGGATAGCCGGGTTCTGGAGGGCAACGGGTCCGCATCTCATGGCTTTGAGAGGCAGCGAGCCTCACTCTAGAATTGGCAGACTATTCGCCGCACTCGTAGGGGGTACATGTTGACCCAAGATGGAGTACCCAAGTTACCGGATTCCGTGAAGTGCTGGGTGGTCCATTCACTTTGCTGTAGGGGGCTGCCTCGCTTTAGGTTTTGGCGGTAACTTGCCGCACTCGTAGGGGTCTAGGTTTTCATTGCACAGGCTATCCACACGACCAGGGGAACGTCGGGTTTCAGTAGCGGCTCTGTGAAACCCGGGGATCCCAGATTATCTGTATTGTTCTGTGATGCTTATTACTTCTCTGTAATGTTGCATTTATCACGCCTGGAGCGATTATTGTATATTGGTATATATACTAGTAGATGTTGTATATGTTTTACACCCACGCTAGTCCAGTCTCCACTCTGTCGTTAGTTAAGTAACCTAACGGGTGATGACGGGACCCAGTGACGAATGTGGATGGCATATACGTACATTTTATTTTCGTTCTTTTCTGGTGTGATTAATTGATGGGACTGCATTGATTCCGATCAATGCAAAGGAAAACAAACCTGTTTGACGTTGTTGGAATAGTCTTCAAAAGGTGTTATTACAAAGATATTTTCTTTTGTTTTGCACAGCGGTATTCAGTTGGAATATCCAGCACCTCATTCGACGAGGCAAGGGCCGAGATCCCTTCACTGGGAGTGACCCTTTGGGCAGAAGTTTGCGTCAGGGTAATAACTTCACTATAGTCGATTACTTGTTGTTTTGCATCGCGGCATTCAGTTGGAATATCCTGCACCTCATTCCACGAGGAAAGAGCCGAGATCCCTTCACCGGGAGTGACCTTTTTAACAAAGGTTTTCGCCACTATATTTTTGTAAGCTATCAGGTTCCTTCAACGAGATTAAGTTCATTACGTTAAAGGTTTTTCGCCAAAACCAGCCGTATCCCTCCGTCATTTCATATGAATGGTCAGTAGTATTCAAGCTATGTTTGTTTGGCCCTTAGTCAAGACATAGTGATTGGTAGTTGCTGGGGTGTTCACATGTTGCATAGATAGATGCATTATTTTGGGACAGTCGTATTACTTTGTTGGCCCTTACTCAAGAGTATGTACGGGTGGGTTCAAACCAACATGGATAATGACGGGAAGAACTTGACATGTGACTTATGATTTGTTGGCCCTTAGTCAAGGTCATAAGAGCATGGGGCAAAAATCCACATCGGGAGTTTCTAAAGAAACTGAAACTTGCCAGGCATGTGCATACCTTCTGGAGTGTGATAACGTGAGTGGATTCCTTCACATTATCATGCGATGAGAGTTGGATCCCGATTCTCACTGATGAGTTGGTTTACTCTTCGGGTGATCCCGACTAATTCTTCTTTCAGGTTTGGAGGAGAATTTGACGGTACAGTGGGAGGTTTCATGATTAGATAAAGTGATAACCATTCTGATCTAGGTTAGAGTGCACGTAGAGTGTTTCTTTTCTCTCTCTCTCTTTGGAAGCGACCTTTGGCCGACCCTAGACTATGAATCAGTGACCAAGTTGACCGAACTTTCTTAAAACACTGGCTTTTGGATTGTCTGAGTTGCATAAGTCATTGCCACTCCTTCTTTTACCCTTTGCATTTCTCCAGAACTCCTCGTATTACTACGAACATCCACTTTCATTGGATAAATCCATCGTATGGTTATATACTAACTCGAAGGGACATCTTCGGGGATGGATCCAGGTTCAGGAGAAATTGAATTGGTTTATTCAGTTGTCTTTTATCATCACCTTCTCTCAGGTTGCGAGGGCTCCTTGGTTTAGGAGAGTACACCTATTACGCTTATTGGATAGTCTTCTTCCAAACCATAGGCAGGTGCCGAAAGGTAGGGAATGAAGAAAACCAATTAGCCTAAGTAGGGTGTACAGAAGGTAATAAGTAAAGACAAAATAAAGGGATTAGAAAGAGGGCAAAGTAAAATGCGACAGGTATCATTCACGACCAAACCGCGTACTTCATCGCCACTCCTACTTCACCTTTGCTTTTTTCTTCAGTTCAGGAGAAATAGAATAAGGTTTTATTCAGTTTTCTTTTACAATCACCTTCTCCCAGGTTGCGAGTACTCCTAGGTTTAGGAGTATACACCTATTACGCTTATTGGATAGTTTTCTTCCAAATCATAGGCTGGTGCCGAACGGTAGGGAAGGAAGAAAACTATTTAGCCTAACGATGGTGTACAGAAGGTAATGACTAAAGACAAATAAAGGGATTTGGAGAGATGGTAAAGAAATATACGGTTACAGTCATGGATTGGATTATGGAAGAGGCATTACTACGAATACCTGGATACCCCTTCGAAACATTTTCATGTTTCAGTTTCACTGTGCATTGTTAAAGGAAAACTGATTTCCCGATTAGATACTTACTCCAGGGTATGTATTTACCAGGCATGATTCTCACATCTGTATGGTTTTACAGATGATGAGTGGGAGTAAGTTATTGGGAATTAGGTGATCATTCTCATTATATCGGAAATCGTTGTAATTGGTGATATTTGAGAAAATCGCCTGGGTTTTTGCCAGACGGCAAGTATTTGGTTTTGAGTATCCGTTGTTGTGCACCAATTTCAAACTGATATATCTGTACGTTTATTTTTATAAAGTGAGATATAACTTTTTGAAATTATGTCCGTGACATTTACCTATATCAGTTGACGATTGGGTAAGGAGCATTGAACAGCGGAGTAGTTCTTAACCATAAGTACAGTTTTTAACCTACGATGCACAGGTTTTTGAGTTATTCAACTCAGCGGACTTATACAGAGTATTGTATGTTGTCCAGTGTCCATCAGGACAAAAGGGTTGGTCCTCGTACTATGTTATGTTTACTTGTGACTTCTCTAGTTTTTAGACAAGTGTTTCGTAGAAATACAAGGTCTAAGTTTTGAGAAGTTATAGGTAAAAGAATAAAGTAGAGAACCAGATGTAGCAAGTATCGGGATTCTTCAAGGTGATTGAAGATGTAGATACTTGTGAATGGTATTCAGTTGATAGTAATGGTTTTGAGAAACTTATTTCTCTTTCAGGTTACTCATAATTGGATGAACTCCTAAGTTGAGTAATGTTGATTAGCCTCTCTCCATTTTGTTGACATTCACTAGAGACAGCTGCATGATTTGAATCTGGTTCCAATTAAATCAGTGCCAAAGTTTCTATATTGGATATAGAATGGTTCATATCTTAACGATGTTAAGGTACGGGGAGTTGTCCGGCTTATGCTTAAAACCAGACTCTGGATAACTCAAGGGACGTTTCTGTAATGGCAGTTTGTGGGTTGACCCAGGCTATGATGAGGGTTGACTTTCTACCATCTGGAAGATCAATGGTGATATTGTTCTTGACTCGCCACAGTTTTAGTAAAATGGATTTTTTTTCAGAAAACAGTAGTGGGAGTATGGTAGAACTGGAAGTGATTCCAGAACTGCAAACGATTACGGAAAATTTAATAGGACTTAAAGATTCAATCAGGTTTGACATTCCATTAGCCACTTCGCAGATATGGTGGGTAACCTCAGACACCCGAGAGGTACTCCGGTAGCCTCAAGGACGGTGACAGGGAGGTTCTTGTTTACCCAGACATGACACTACTGTTGTTCCAGGCTATGAGACCCGGCAGGAGGATGAGTGTAGCGTCGTTCTAAACTAGCTTTAGAAGTGCACGTGTATATGACTCTGGCAGAGGGTTGTCGTAGTCAGTGGGAGCAGCGGAAGAATAGTGGGCAAGTAGCTTATGTCTATTTATAGACTCGAGCAGATATAGCGGAGAGAGATCGTCTATTTTTGATGTGACAGTCATTGGCTTTGACTTCATCAGAATAAGGGATGGATCTGTTAAGAAAGTAGTAGGGTGTGATGTCCTGGTATTTGGATGACATGCACTTTGTAGGAAGTGAGATTCCTATCCTACGATCGGTTATACTGTGGTTGTCACACAGTTGTTTCGCCACACAGGATATGGATATAATATCAGACATTCTGGTTACTAGATCTATGGTTTTAGATCTAGATTTGGGTAGTTTGCCAATCTGGGTACTTTGATAGTATTCTAAAGGTATTTAGAATAGATGACTCCTGGCATGGTGGTGTACCTGCAGGTGATGGAGTTACCCTCTCTAAAGGTGTCTTACAGACTAAAGGGGAGAGGGATGTGCATGATTGGCATATCACTTGCTTAAGCAATTGAGTCAATCGTGAGATGTCAAGTACCACACCAGATGTTGTTTTTGCACTAGATGCAATAAGTTTATATTAATCCAATCATGGAGAAACATACGGAAGCAGTTTTAGAACATAAGTGGATGTTCGAGGGATTTAATAACGGCAGCCTCCTTTGGGAGAAGGTTATCATTCCAGGCTTCCAAGGTGACATGGATGACAAAGTGACTGTCAGAGTTATAATTTTCCCTCTAACGAGGGGCAGTAGATTAGACAGGTGGTCCAGGCGGATACTGAGGAAGGCATGACGCAGGATACTGATTAGGTTCAGCTGTCGATACAGTCTAAGAAGTTTGGATTTGGAGTTCATTTATGAACTAGGTCCCATCAGATATCCAGACATATTCTAAGACAGGTATTACTCAATTTGGGAGATGGCTTTCTCCGCGAACATGAGATTAAGAGAGACATAGAAAGAAATATCAGGACGGATCCACTCATTGATGCTATTTCTCGAACACAATAGTTTTACAAACGGGCTTTGTGAAACCGATTAGTAGAGGAGTTGGGTGTTCGGTATCACACGGGCTGTGAGTATGCGACATCCCAATAATTAGCCTTAAGTGCAAGTGGGAGATTGTTGGATGTAGTGCCCTCAAAGTCAATTATTGGATCGCAGGCACGTGATTGCAATGATTGAGGAGGACCTATACCGGTAGGACAGTCTTACTCGAGATGATAGTATGCTATCTGGTTTAACTTTATCATCGTGTACAGCTTTAGATGACATGATCACTATTACACGTTGATAGAGCCCTTAGGATCCTGCTTGACTACCAACAGTATGATGGCGGTCATATACGTGAGAGTTGGGTAGTCTATAAGCACATCCTTAAAAGTGGTCCCTAGTCGTGAGAGTTTCGAGACAGGGCATCGATACTCCGGAGTAGACTAGTGTACACAGTCGAGACCCCGACGAGGGGCGGTGGTCAGTCTCACAAGCCACTGGTGTCAGTTGGTTCACCTAAGATGTATACAGGTGCTCATTGGGTTATGAGTGCACCGGACAGGACTCACCGGGAACCTGCTAGTTGGTATTATACCTAGCGTCAGATAGCAGTTCCCTTGTGACATGTGTACAGGTTAGTTCATCGACCTGAGATCATCATTTGTCTCGTGTGAGTTCCCACTGTGCTTTGATTATTACCCTACCACGGCTCAAAGGAGTCGTGCAAATAGGTTTTAGTTGGGTACAGTCCCGAGCCACATGGAGGTAAGTGAGCGGATCGACAGAGGATTCGTCTCTCCCGGTATTGGAGGTGAGATCGCGCTGTGTCTAGGAGAGCCATTACACAAAGCCCTCGGCCGAGACAGGAGATTTACTGGTAGGTACTCCAATAGTATCTCAGGGTGTTCAGGGCTACCCTCCAACATGACTTATACCGCTTTTGGGGGTCTGACGTTACCAGCCCCATAGGCCGGATATGCGATGCTCATAGACGAATGGACCGGACTGTACGGATATTGTCACTGATAGGCTCAGTAAGGTTCCAGGATGAGTTCGCTCATCGGCTTCCCTTTCGGTCAATACAAGGGCAGCCGTTACGTACAGCTAGTGCCGCTGACGTGCTTGTAGTTAAATCCACTTCCAGGGTATTGACGAGTCTTTAGAGTCCCCCACAGATAATTTCCTAAGTTCGGGCGAAACGTTGTAGAAGCTGTATGGTTTTATGGAAGGGTTCGAACATGCACGTGCACTTGTGCACGTGTCATAGTTCAGACAGATAATACTGGAGGGCTTTGGTTTAAGCCGGATCCAAGTATTATATTGAGTCGGAATATTTTAGTCTCATCGTATTCGTATTCGGTCGAAATACGGATACAGGTATGTATTTACAGGTGAGGGGTATTCTCGTAATCTGTTACGAGATTACTTTAGAAAATGCATTTCTTTTTGGGTTAATCATTTTGGTTTAAATGATTATTGCATTTGGAAAGTGTGATTCATTTGGATAACACATTTCTTCTGGCATGTTCACTAGTGACTCATGCTAATGAATCACTAAGTGAGTCATGATAGAATTAATGGTGTTTTGTTTTGGGTAGGATATTTTATGGTTTTGTGTGGGATATTTTTTGATTGATATTTTTCTTTATTCCGAAGCACAAAACCTTAATATATGACAACTCATTTTAGAGGGCAGCCAAGGTTATTATTTTTTATGCTTGGGTTTTTGCTCTCTTGATAGTTTTTTGAGCTCACAATTTCTATCACTTTGCATCTTCTTCAACCTCCACTCTTACCCTCTCATGTGATGAGAACCAAAGAGTGTAATGAGACAAAGTATTCTACTCTTTCTCTACTTCATCTTGGTCATCTATTTTAGCAGACTTGATGTCCGAGTTTCCTCGGTATAGAGGCGGGAGCCCGTATAAAGAATCGATGACGTGGTGCCACCTCGACGAGAAGATCGGAGTCGCAGCGAGGAGCGTGGGATGATGGCTAAAGACCGAAGGACACGGATCGATCGGTATAGCCTTTCTAGCTCTTTACAGTTTGTTAGTTTAGCGTTAATGGTAAGATTCGGGTTATAGTATGCGATAGCGTCAGTTGTAAACGTTTTTGTTCCGCATTTGGTGTCACGCCTCGCTTCCCAGAGTACGCTAAAGTGGGCACGTGACATAGCCAACCATGCTACCTGTGGGTAGGAAGTATCCATCCACAGTCACATTACGGCTGTAGAGATATCTAGAACAAAATAAAACTATCTAAAGCATGTCCATAATCCAAGATAACATGAGTCAAGAATAATAAAATGCGGAAGCGAAAGATCCAATACAAGATAACTGGAATGTATGTCCCATAATGCGGGCTCACATCAGGAATAAAAATGCAGGAAAGAAAAACTAACTACTGCTGACACTCACAGCTCAGCCTGTTGGCTGAAGTACTCCTACTCGGACTGCAACAGCGGTACAGAATCTGGGCAATGCAAAACCCAGACGTCAGCGCGTCAAGTCATCAAGTAATAACATATAAACAGGGTAGCAGGCAATGCGAATATAACATGAATAAAGCAAGGGTAACAATAATATAAATCAGAGCAGTGCAGTGGGTAAACTAAACTGTTCTATCAGGTTTTCTGTTCTAAAGTCTTTGAAACCAAATTGGTGAATCATCGATGTAACTCAATAGTATCCCGTGCATACCCGGGACCACGGCCCAGATTCTCGGGCTGAAACCGAGACATGCTGCTAGGCACTAAACAGGAATATGTACAGATGAATGATGTCAGCAGCATCATTCCAAGGATGGCCTAGCCTCTAAATCTGATCAAAACAAGTAGCGAACTGTTGAGTTACAAGTCAGGTTTCACCTTAGATTTCCCCATACACCCAAGTTATGTGTATGTCAGGTCAAGTATTCAGTAATCAAGAACTAACGCCAACACAGGATCAGGTAAACAGGTTTGTCTGGATAGACAGCAGGAACGGTCCATGATGACTACATGTCAGGTCTGTTGGCATTCGACACAAGATCCGGTAACGGGTCAGGTTATGGTACAACAGGTCAAGTCAAGCAGTATACGGTACCATGTCGGGTCAATCAATAGGTATGTAGAAGGTCAAGTCAAGATGTAAACGATATCATGGGTTTGCTCATACTCAGTTACATGATCAAGCATGGTTATCAACAACATAAATCTAAGCAACGAATTAAACAATAAAGAAGGTTTAATTAATTTGCAGCATAGTTATCAGTTGTGTTTCAGAGGTGATTCTAACGTTATAAGAATACTGTATGACATTTATGGCCGTTAAATCATGTTAACAAGTTTAAGAATTTTATGGATGCAATGATATATATATATATATATATATATATATATATATATATATATAGGTTCAATGGATGAAATCATAGCTAATACAGGTTAAATGTGCACGAGTGTCCGAATGAAGTAAAACTATAGAGAAAGTGTCATAGGCTACGTCAATAGTGAAAGTGTGATTAAAACATGTAAATGTGATTATTAGGTTTAATACAGTAATTGCAAACAGTAGTTTTCAAGCTTGGAAGATAAAATGATATAACACGACATTGAACACGAAAATGGGAAATTATGGTACTAAAGTTAAACTGCAGGTTTAGAGTGCCATCAATGTATGTGTAAATATTATTTAGCATGTAGCAAGGGGTACTTGCCTCGACGGGTCGCGAATCGGGAAAACGGAACGTTAAACGTCGGCGGGGAAATCTCGCGACGGGCGCACGGTTCACTGAATGAACCCAAACGACGAACAGTGGAACCACACAGGTCAGGGTATCTCGCTGGATCGTCGAGACACGTTGCCGGCACGGCCGGATTCCGGCGAGACACAAAACAGTGAACAATCAAGAAATGCAAACAAGAAAGGAAAAGAAAAATAAAGAAGAAAGGAAGGAGGATAGAGGAGAGGGTGCTCACGAGGATCTGTGGAGGGGTGGTAATCGCCGACCACGTCGACGGAGCTCCGGGGCACGCCCTGCAAGGAACCACCGGCGGTTCAAACAGCCGAGCAAGGGGAGAAAAAGAAACAGAAGGAGAAGAAGAAGAAGAAGTAGAAGAAGAAGAAGAAGGCCACTCACCGAGGGGTGCACGAGGCCGGGAACTGATCGAGATTGCCGGCGGCGATTCCACGAGGTGTTGCGGTGTGCAGGTGGCCGCGGTTGCCGGTGCAGGGTGCACGGAAGAAGAAGAAGTGGATATGGATGTGACGAGGGCAAGGAGACGACGAGGCCGGTGGTGATAGCGTCGGCGTTGGGCTATGGCGGCGAAGGGCGAGGCGGCTAGGGCTTCTCACGAGATTGGGTTCTGTTGAAGGAAAAAGAATTTGAGGAGGATAAATATATATAGAGGAGAGAGAGAGAGAGAGAGAAACAGGGAGAGAGAGAGAGAGGGATTGCGAGATGAGAGAGAGAGGAGAGAGATCGAGAGGAGAGAGAAACGGGGAGAGGAGAAAGAATCTTGGCACCTAGCGCCTGCGCGAGAGAGAGAAGAGAGAGAAAGAGAAGGAGAAAGGGAGAGAGAGAGATGGTGGGACCCCCGGGGTTTAGAGAATTTTGATTGGCTGTGGCCAAAATTTAAGGAAGGAAAGGAAAGATTTAAGGAACAGGAAAAATATAATCTGGCGGTTTTTAAAAATTATATATTCGACGGTATAAAAATACTAGAAATTAGGATTTGGCGCAAATGCAAAATATTTCCAAATTGCGCCCGGGTCGGGTCCAAAAATTTGAAATTGAAATACGAAAATTTTAGGCGGGATTCAAAATTTAAAATGAAATATCTTACAATCAAAAGCATACCCCTAAGACGGACACAGGTACGTGCGCGTAGCTGTCCAAATTCGTCCGTTTCACTGAACGGGATGAGAACACGATGCACGGACGCTACAACAGGGTTAGGGGTGTCAAGCATGCCATGACGAATATTTTTAATTTTATTTTAGATGCCTTAAATTGTTATATGCAGAAATGAATTGTCGGATAAAATTTATAACTAACAACAGTCAAGTAGGATCAATGAAATAAATACCATACACCATTTATACGGTAACAGAAACTAGTAGCATTGGGCTCGGTTGTTACATTATACCCAACTACAAAAAGAATTTCGTCCTCGAAATTCCAAGAATACAAAGATAGACGACAAATAACTACAAGAAAAGATGAGAAAACTTCTGCCGGATTTCATCTTCTCGTTCCCAAGTGGACTCTCCATGCGAGCGATTACCCCAAGAAACAAGCATAAGAGGGATCACCTTGTTCTTAAGAATCTTTTCCCTTCGATCCACAATTTCAACCGGTCGCTCCTCGAAAGTCAAGTCTTCTCGTACCGTCAGCTCCGAATGATCCAATACATGCGTTTCATCTCGAAGATACTTACGGAGTTGAGATACGTGAAACACATCGTGCACATTCACCAAGGACTGCGGTAACGTCAAACGATACGCCACCTCACCAACGCGCTCCAAGATCTCAATGGGTCCAACAAATCGAGGACTAAGCTTTCCTCTACTTCCAAAACGAATCACCCCTCTAGTCGGTGATATCTTCAAGAATACCAAATCACCTATGGCGAACTCTAGAGGTCTTCTCGACGTATCCGCCCAACTCTTCTGTCAGTCTTGAGCTTCTTTCATATGATTTCTGATAGTGTTAACTTTCTCTACTGTCTGCACAACCAAATCTGGTCCCAACAATCTTCGTTCACCGACATCGCCCCAACAAACAGGTGAACGGCATTTATGACTATACAAAGCTTCAAATGGAGCCATCTGGATATTGCCTGAAAACTGTTGTTGTAAGAAAACTCCACCAAATGTAGATGATCCTCCCAAGAACCCTTGAAGTCCAACATGCATGCCCTCAACATATCTTCAAGAGTTTGGATCGTTCTCTCGGACTGACCATCAGTTTGAGGATGATAAGCTGTGCTAAACTTCAATCGAGTCCCCAAACTTTCCTGTAAACTCCTCCAGAAGTGTGATAAAAACCGAGTGTCACGATCGGACACAAAGCTTATCGGTACTCCATGCAATCTTATAATCTCCTGCATGTACCGCTCCGCCAAAGTTTCTGTTGATTGACCAACCCGAAAAGGGATCAAGTGAGCTGCCTTGGTCAATCGATCAACAATCACCCATACCGCATTGTTGCCTTTTGGACTCCACGGTAAAGCCGTCACGAAATCCATGGTTATATGTTCCCACTTCCACTGAGGAATCGGAAGTGGTTGCAATAAACCAGCAACCCTTTGATGTTCAGCCTTAACTTGCTGATACACCAAGCACTTTGCCACAAAGCGAGCAATCTCCCGCTTCATACCTTCCCACCAAAAATGCCGTCGAATATCTCGGTACATCTTTGTGCCTCCTGGATGTACAGAATAAGCTGAACTGTGTGCTTCTTTCATAAGCTCTTCCTGAATATCTCCTTTTGGCACACACAAACGGCTACCATACCTCAACGAACCATCTTCATGGATCAATAAATCTGTTCGTAGTCCGGCTTCAACCTGTTCTCGAAACTTTTGCAGTCTAGGATCCTGCGATTGTGCTGCTTTAATATTCTCGATCAACGATGAATGTACTTCCAGCTGCATCAACTGTCCCGTAGAATGCGGTAGCACAACCTCCAAGTCAAATCTTCGAAAATCTTCAACGAGCTCCTTCCGCGTAGTTAACACCTGAATTGCTGGTAACCGACTAAGCGCATCCGGCACGACATTAACCTTCCCCGGATGGTACTTAAGATCAAGATCGTAGTCAGCCATCAGCTCCAACCATCTACGTTGCCTCATATTAAGCTCCTTCTGCGTGAACACATACTTCAAGCTCTTATGATCAGTAAAAACTTCGACCCTTTCGCCCAAAAGGTAGTGTCTCCAAATCTTCAATGCGAAAATCACAGCCGCAAGCTCCAAGTCATGAGTTGGGTAATTCTTCTAATGGGTCTTCAACTGTCTCGATGCGTACGCTACAACCTTCCCATGCTGCATCAAAACACATCCCAATCCTTTCCCAGATGCGTCGCTGTGAATCACCAATCCTCCGGAATTGTCTGGCACGGTCAGAATAGGGGCGGTTATCAACTTCTGCTTCAACGTCTCAAAAGCCAACGCACATTTATCCGTCCATACAAAAGGTACCTCTTTGCGCGTAAGCTTGGTCAACGGGTCCGCCAGACGAGCAAAGTTCTCCACAAATCTCCTGTAATATCCGACGAGTCCAAGAAAGCTTCTTATCTCCGCAACATTCTTTGGAATTGGCCAATCACGAACTACTGCAATCTTTTCGGGATCGACGGCGATTCCATCGCCAGACACAACATGGACCAAAAACTTTACTTCCTCCAGCCAAAACTCGCACTTACTCATCGTCGCATATAACTTCTCCTGTCTCAACGTCTGCAGTGCGATCTTCAAATGTTCTGCATTCTCTTCAAAACTCTTTGAGTAAACCAGAATATCGTCAATGAATACCACAATAAACCGATCCAAGAATGGTGAAAAGATTCGGTTCATCAAGTCTATGAATACTGCCGGCGCATTTGTTACTCCGAAGGGCATCACTAAGTATTCGTAATGTCCATACCGAGTTCGGAATGCCGTCTTGCAAATATCTTCTGCTTTCACTCGGACCTAATGATATCCGGATCGCAAATCCAGCTTCGAGAATACCCTCGCGCCACTAAGCTGCTCGAAAAGTTCGCCAATACGAGGGATCGGGTACTTGTTCTTAATAGTCACCCGGTTTAATTCTCGATAGTCGATGCACATCCTTCTTGTGCCATCCTTCTTCTTTACTAGAAGAACTGGAGCTCCCCAAGGCGAGTTACTGCTTCGAATCTAACTCTTCTCAAGCAATTCAGCAACATGTTTCTTGACTTCTTCCAACTCTACTGGTGCCATTGGATAATACGCTTTGGATACTGGCGCTGCACCAGGAATAAGATCAATTGCGAACTCCAAGTCTCGCTTCGGCGGTAAACCCGATATATCTTCAAACACGTCCATAAAATCGCGAACAACAGCTGGCTCTTCGCTTTTATCAACTTCCATTGATGCAAGAATATTGTTTGTCGGCCTAGCCCTAAACTCGACTGGCCCGACAGAACTGCTTCCTCCAATGAAGCTAAACTCGGGATGTCCGGGAATCTGGAAAATTACTTTCCTTGCCCTACAATCAATGTGAGCGTGGAAAGTGCCAAGAAAATCCATTTCCAAGACGACCTCGTAGCTGCCCGTATCAATCACCAAGAAATCTGCAAAAAGCTCCCGTCCGCACACAACAACTGTACAATCTTTACATTCCCTACTAGCTATGATTTTCCCATTCCCAGTGTGTATGTCCCAGAAACTAAAAAGGGTCGTGCAGGAAATCGAGTGTGTAGTTATAAACTTGGATGACATAAAACAATGGGATGCACCAGAATCGAATAACGCTAATGCGGGAAAACTATGAACGAGTAGAATACCTGAAACAACTTCTCCTGACGCCTTAGCTTCTTCCGCAGTCAAGGTAAAAGCTCGAGCCTGATTAGGTCCTTGAGTCAGCTGCTTCTGTCCCTGGAACGGTCTATGCGGAGGCTTCTGAATATCATCCCTCGTACGAAGCTTCGATGGACAAGCGCTGACAGCGTGATCTGCCGCTCCACAAACTAAACAGAGTCCCAGCCTCCTTCGACAATCCTTTTGCACGTGGCTAGGTAAATTGCAGTAGTTACAAGTCATGCCCTTTCTTCGATCAATGACAACAGGCTTCTTCATGGGTGCTACGCCTCGACGGTCCACTGGAATACCTCTGCGACCATGAGCTCGGTTTGGTACAAATGCTGGCTTCCTTACCGCAACTGCTGTCTACTGCAAACTCCCCTTCATCCCAGATAACCTCTGCTGCTCTCGGGCTGCCACAAGTACTTGTGAGAAAGTGGTCAAACCCAGGGAGACAATCTGCCTCTGGATGTCCACGTCCAAGCTGCACATGAACCTCCGTGCCCTGTCTGCATCGTTGGCAACTAAAGGTCCAGCGAATCTGCTGAGTCTTGTCCATTCTGCTGCATGCACATCTACGGGTGCTCCATTCTGCTTTAGCCCGATGAACTTCTCTTCCATTTCCTCCCATGCGGTCCACGGGAATAACTTCTCTAGGAAACTCTTCGAAAAATCCGCCCACTTGATTGGCTTGGGCAAGCGGTTCTCCTCCACAAGCCACCATTCTCGGGCGTAGTCCACTAACTGAATGCGTACCACATCAACTCTTTGCTCATCTGGAATCTATGCCGCAATAAGCAAGTTCTCTGTGTCAACTAGCCACTGCTCCGCTGGCAACGGCTCCTCCAAACCAGTAAATCCAGACGGACCCAAACGCCTGAAATTTGCTACGGTGCCTACTCGGTCAACTGGTTTAGCTCCAACATTGTTCACAGACTGCTGAACGATCTGCAAACCTTCCTGGAACGATTCCGCTTGCTGTTGGATCAGCTCGTTCTGTTTCTTTTGATTCTCCAGCATTCCCCTTATCACTCCAAGCATGGCAGCTTCATCCACACGCCTTTGGTACGTCTTCAAATTCTTATCTGCCATATTCCTGAAATCAAAACACCCAACATTAGCATGATGATAGATTCAAAATATAGGTCAGGGCTAGAACTCCCAGTTACTTAAATAGAGTGCCACATTGTAACTATGCCACGGTATCATAGCCACAATTACATAACTCCACCCAAGTCGCCTAAGTCCTAGAGATAACAAGGAATCAGGTTTCGAGTCGATATGCAAAGGAAGTTTGCACATCGTAGAAGATATAACCAGGAAGAACTTGATTCAAGAACAGTAAACGGCAAGGTGGCAGGACATGTTTCCTAAACACGGGTATTCTGATTCGTGTATTGGGTACAATACCCAACTACAAAACGAATTCAACCCGACTAACCTTTGGCTCTGATACCAAAAGAACCATGTCACGCCCCGCTTCCCAGAGTACGCTAAAGTGGGCACGTGACATAGCCAACCATGCTACCTGTGGGTAGGAAGTATCCATCCACAGTCACATTACGGCTGTAGAGATATCTAGAACAAAATAAAACTATCTAAAACATGTCCATAATCCAAGATAACATGAGTCAAGAATAATAAAATGCGGAAGCGAAAGATCCAATACAAGATAACTGGAATGTATGTCCCAGAATGCGGCCTCACATCAGGAATAAAAATGCAGGAAAGAAAAACTAACTACTGCTGACACTCACAGTTCAGCCTGTTGGCTGAAGTACTCCTGCTCGGACTGCAACAGCGGTACAGAATCTGGGCCATGCAAAACCCAGACGTCAGCGCGTCAAGTCATCAAGTAATAACATATAAACAGGGTAGCAGGAAATGCGAATATAACATGAATAAAGCAAGGGTAACAATAATATAAATCAGAGCAGTGCAGTGGGTAAACTAAATTGTTCTATCAGGTTTTCTGTTCTAAAGTCTTTGAAACCAAATTGGTGAATCATCGATGTAACTCAATAGTATCCCGTGCATACCCGGGACCACGGTCCAGATTCTCGGGCAGTAACCGAGACATGCCGCTAGGCACTAAACAGGAATATGTACAGATGAATGATGTCAGCAGCATCATTCCAAGGCTGGCCTAGCCTCTAAAACTGATCAGAACAAGTAGCGAACTGTTGAGTTACAAGTCAGGTTTCACCTTTGATTTCCCCATACCCCCAAGTTATGTGTATATCAGGTCAAGTATTCAGTAATCAAGAACTAACGCCAATACAGGATCAGGTAAACAGGTTTGTCTGGATAGATAGCAGGAACGGTCCATGAGGACTACATGTCAGGTCTGTTGGCATTAGACACAAGATCAGGTAACGGGTCAGGTTATCGTACAACAGGTCAAGTCAAGCAGTATACGGTACCATGTCGGGTCAATCAATAGGTATGTAGCAAGTCAGGTCAAGATGTAAACGATATCATGGGTGTGCTCATACTCAGTTACATAATCAAGCATGGTTATCAACAACATAAATCTAAGCAACGAATTAAACAATAAAGAAGGTTCAATTAATTTGCAGCATAGTTATCAGTTGTGTTTCAGAGGTGATTCTAACGTTATAAGAATACAGTATGACATTTATGGCCGTTAAATCATGTTAACAAGTTTAAGAATTTTATGGATGCAATGATATATATATATATATATATATATATATATATATATATATATATAGGTTCAATGGATGAAATCACAGCTAATACAGGTTAAATGTGCACGAGTGTCAGAATGAAGTAAAACTATAGAGAAAGTGCCATAGGCTACGTCAATAGTGAAAGTGTGATTAAAACATGTAAATGTGATTATTAGGTTTAATACAGTAATTGCAAACGGTAGTTTTCAAGCTTGGAAGATAAAATGATATAACACGACATTGAACACGAAAAAGGGAAATTATAGTACTAAAGTTAAACTGCAGGTTTAGAGTGCCATCAATGTATATGTAAAATTATTTAGTATGTAGCAAGGGGTACTTGCCTCGACGGGTCACGAATCGGGAAAACGGAACGTTAAACGTCGGCGGGGAAATCTCACGACGGGCGCACGGTTCACGGAATGAACCCAAACGACGAAAAGTGGAACCACACAGGCCAGGGTATCTCGCTGGATCGTCGAGGCACGTCGCCGGCACGGCCGGATTCCGGCGAGACACAAAACAGTGAACAATCAAGAAATGCGAACAAGAAAGGAAAAGAGAAATAAAGAAGAAAGGAAGGAGGATAGAGGAGAGGGTGCTCACGAGGATCTGTGGAGGGGTGGTGATCGCCGACCACGTCGACGGAGCTCCGGGGCACGCCCTGCAAGGAACCACCGGCGGTTCAAACAGCCGAGCAAAGGGAGAAAAAGAAACAGAAGGAGAAGAAGAAGAAGAAGACCACTCACCGAGGGATGCACGAGGCTGGGAACAGATCGAGATCGCCGGCGGCGATTCCACGAGGTGTTGCGGTGTGCAGGTGGCCACGGTTGCCGGTGCAGGGTGCATGGAAGAAGAAGAAGTGGATGTGGATATGACGAGGGCAAGGAGACGACGAGGCCGGTGGTGATGGCGTCGGCGTTGGGCTACGGCGGCGAAGGGCGAGGCGGCTAGGGCTTCTCGCGAGGTTGGGTTCTGTTGAAGGAAAAAGAATTTGAGGAGGAGAAATATATATAGAGGAGAGAGAGAGAGATAGGGGGAGAGAGAGAGAGAGACGGGGAGAGAGAGAGGGATTGCGAGAGGAGAGAGATAGAGAGGGGAGAGAGATCGAGAGGAGAGAGAAACGGGGAGAGGAGAGAGAATCTTGGTACCTAGCGCCTGCGCGAGAGAGAGAAGAGAAAGAAAGAGAAGGAGACGGGGGAGAGAGAGAGAGATGGTGGGACCCCCGGGGTTTAGAGAATTTTGATTGGCTGTGGCCAAAATTTAAGGAAGGAAAGGAAAGATGTAAGGAACAGGAAAAATATAATCTGGGGGTTTTTAAAAATTATATATTCGACGGTATAAAAATACTAGAAATTAGGATTTGGTGCAAATGCAAAATATTTCAAAATTGCGCCCGGGTCGGGTCCAAAAATTTGAAATTGAAATACGAAAATTTTAGGCGGGATCCAAAATTTAAAATGAAATATCTTACAATCAAAAGCATACCCCCAAGACGGACACACGTACGTGCGCGTAGCCGTCCAAACTCGCCCGTTTCACTGAACAGGACGAGAACACGATGCACGTACGCTACAACAGGGTTAGGGGTGTCAAGCATGCCATGACGAATATTTTTAATTTTATTTTAGATGCCTTAAATTGTTATATGCAGAAATGAATTGTCGGGTAAAATTTATAACTAACAACAGTCAAGTAGGATCAATGAAATAAATACCATACACCATTTATACGGTAACAGAAACTAGTAGCATTGGGCTCGGTTGTTACATTTGGCCTCCGACTATAGGCCGGGGCTCTACCGTAGACTTACAATAATAAGCTTACAATATATTTGCAAACCGATTTCAGTAATTTTCTCACCGTGGATCAAATAGATAATCTTGATATTTTGGATTGGTGGAATATACATGGACACATGTATCCTGTGCTTTTTACCATGGCTCGTGATTTACTAACTACTTCGGTATCTACGGTAGCTTCGGATACTGCTTTAGTGCAGATAATATGTTTCTGAGCAATAAGAGAGCGAGGCTGTCGGATGACGCATTGAAGATCGTAGTATGCCAAAAAAATTGGTTTGATACAGAAGATAACAATACGTTAAGAGTATTGAAAACTCCGACACCGATGAAGAGTAAAGATCGATAAGAGCTCATCAGTTATTTTTTTTTATTGAATTGTATTTTAAAATTTTTTGGCAATTGTATGAGGGGTAAGCTTTGCCAACATATCTTCTCCCTTCAAAAAAAATTTTAATCAATAATTATCTAGATCTGCCTCGGGACCTACATGATGTTCGGATTAAAAATTTTTCCAAAAAATGCATAAAAGCAAAAAATTTACTTTAAATTTTTTTTAAAATGTAATTTTTTTAAAATGAGCCAGCCCGACCCAAGTCAGGCCACAGGCCGAGCTGGGTTCGGGTTTGGGGCCTTCAGGCCGGGCTTAAGCCCGGCCCGAAGCCCGATCAACTCGGGCCTAGCCCGGCCCGAAGACCAACAAGCCCGGCGGGATTCGGGCTGGCTTGCTCGGCCCTGAAGGGTTCCTTAGCACTCTCACTAAGTTTTCTAAGGCATCTAGCATGCAATTTTAAAAAATCTAGAGAGTAATGCAACCCAAACTAAGGATCTAACTAGAGGATTAGGGTTTAACAAAGTAAGTAAACAACTTTACTTTAAGTGAACAAGGAATACAACCTTTGTCGACCGGTCCTTCTCTTCTAAAACTCCGTGTAGTAGTCCATTTGCTCCAAGTAGTGGTCTCCCAGACTCTCGTTAGGCTTCACTAGTCGAAAGGAACAAGCTTACTTGAAGAACTTCGAGACCGAAGATGATCTACGTCGAGGAATCTCCAACTCAAGCTACCTCTTCACTAATTGAGAATTAGTGAAGCAAACAAGCTATACTAAATGGCTAGTCTAGTGTAGATTGATGAACTAGGAATTTTGCTCACTTTAGAATTATTTTTCTCTCACTTTTTCTTCACCTCAAGAAAATCTAGTAAGCTCAAGGAGATGAAGAAGAAGATGAAGTCAATCATAGAATGGCAACCATGGTTGAGATAACATCATATATAACTCATGTAAAGACTAAACCATGGCTAAAGATAATGGTTAGGTTAATAAATATCTAGAGTAAAACAAATTAGTGGACTAAGTCAATGGGTTCCACAAGCTTCTCCAAGCTTCAAGCCATGATTAATTTCCACCTAATTTTGTTTATCTCTAAATAAATAATTACCCTTAATTATCTAGGTTATGGTATGAGTCTCATACACCCATGTCCAATGTCTCATCTAGCATGACACAAAATAAATACATTAACATATATCACATATATATTAAATGTATAAAGAGAAAATATTTTCTTAAGTGAGCTAATATTAGTTAATGTATATTAATATATCAAATATATAATTACACATTAAATTATTAAATCAACACTTGATTTAATAACCCGGCCGTATCGTATACAACCGAATAATATTATTTATATGCATATCACATATACATATAACATATCATTAAATCAACACATGATTCAACAATGCGGTTATATCACATATAACCTGTATCGTGAGATTGGAATACGGTATCACATACACGTATTAATCTCGGTTCCGCACATATCACATATGTGCCCTACTTCGTTTCGCATGAGCTAGGAAACCTCTGTGTGGGACTCTAATGACTCGTCAATACGCCGGCAGTAGGTGATGATCATATTAGTCACTCACAAGCCGTCAGCGGTACTAGCTGGACTTAATGGTTACCTGGGTATTGAGCGATCAGAAGATTAACAAGCAAGCTTGTCCATACTCCTGTGAATCCAACAGCAACACTACCGTACAGTCCAGTCTCTTCGTCTGATATATCGCATATCGAGTTTAGGGGTGGTAAATGTCAGACCACAGTAACATGATAAGTCATGCCGATCTGAGGCTCATAACGGGTCGAGAAACTACTGATAATACTTACCAGTAAATCTACGTATCAGCCCTGGCCAGGGACTTCCTGTTATGGCCAATCGAGCACAGCGCAACATCAACCCCCAATACCAGGAGAGACAAAACCCCTCCCATCTCTCATTGCCTCCATATGACTCGGGACTGTGCCCAAAAACCAAAGTTTTGCATGCTCTCTTGAACATGGTAAGGTGGAAATCAAAGCACAGTGATATGACGATCTCGAGTCTGCAGACTAATCTGTACCGGTGTCACCAGAGAACTGCTATCTGACGTTAGGTATAATACCATCTAGGAGTTCTCGGCGAGTCCTGTTCGGTGTACCCAGTCTCCACTGAGCACCCATATATCATCTTTGATGTCAAACACCAATGGATATGGGATCATCCGCCCATCAAATGGGTCAGGAAGCGTATACGCTAGTCTACTCTGGAATATCGATGCCCCGTATCGATACACCCTCGACTAGGAACAAGTAAAGGATGTACTTGTAGACTACCCTGGCCGCACTACTATGATATGCATCAAAATCCTGGTAGTCAAGTACTTCTTGAGGGCTTTACCAACATGTGAGAGCAAGACAGTATCACAATACAAGCCTACATGTTAAGATAAAGAGCAACCAGATAGCATACTATCATGTCGAGTGTTCAGTTGATAAAACTGCACATTTGTATTACATTTTTCCTACCATTTTCATATTAAAAAAGGACTTTATTATGATATATTATACATATGAGGGTTTATGTGTAAAGACACCATTTTCCATGTGTTAATATATTTTAATTAGCATTTGGTAGGAAAATATATGCAAATAAATCCATTGACCAAATCCTAGTAGAAATAGGTCTACTAAATATTATTTGAGATTATTGTGCAGAATTTTCCAAGTTGTTATGCAGAATTTATCAAACAAATCAATTTGTTGAAGAAAACTTGCCAAATTAAGAAGCAAAACTTGGAGACCAAGTCTAGAAGCAATCGAGAGAAGATTTATTTATTCTGAAGGTGCCTAGGATTGCCACATGTCACAAGATGCAAGCCCAAGAAAACTCATCAAGAGATCTCACCCTTTGAGCGCGGATCCGCGGCCAAACCCCCCTTGGGCCGCGGATCCGCCGCAATCTTAAGGAGTTGGAAGACAAGATTTTGTGGGGTGAATCAGAGCTATATTTTACCAAGTCTTCAACCAAAAGATTCTGGCTTTGCACTATAAAATGGCACCGAGAGTCTCTTGGAAAAGTTATCAAGCCGAAGAGATCACGAAGCTCCAGACGCTCACGCATCCAGGCTGATCATCGACTGTTCGACTACCTCCTTAGGAATGATCGAGAAGCAACTAGTTTGTAATCATTTTCTACGGATTAAAGTGTAGTTTGTTCAAGTCGATTAATAAAGGTAGTTCTTTTTAATTGTTTTTGCATTTTACATTATGTTTTCCCGCTCTTTCTTTTCATCTTCTTTTCCTAACATGCGCGAATAATTCTTCGCTTGTTAGGGTTCGTAGGATTAGGGTAGGCTAATGGACGATGAACATCTCTAAACCTTTTTTAAGTCCTATAAAGTTTATGAACTTTATCAAAAGAATTATTAACATCCTAATCGGGTGCGCTAACAATTCTTTGCTAGTTCCGACCGCGATTAGAGATTAGATTAATGATTGTTTTGGTAAAGGCTAGATATGAACGGAGTTCCGTGTCGAGATAAGGATTAAGAGGGAGATTCCTTTTCCTCCAGAAACCCTAATCTACACGCATCACCGTCGTTCTACTTCTAAATCTATTAATGGATAAAAAGGGTAACTTTTAATTAATCGTCCATAACTACTAAATCCTAACGAACCCTACAAGCCCCCTTAATATATTAATTAAATCTTTAAAATAATCTAGATCTATATTTTACATTCTTGTTTAACGTAGATCTAGAAACCATTCTATAAAATTCTTTATCCCTCCTCTCTTTCTCAACACATCTAAAGTAAAAGTAAAAGGTTCCACGTTTTCCTGAGGACGACCCGTACTCATCTCGGTCTAGCTATACGCGACACTGTTATTGATTGCGGTTAAACTACAAACACACTTTTTCAAACCAATCAAATGGCGCCGTTGCCGGGGACACGTGCGTAATTTTTATTTTTACTATTTGTGTTGAATTCTTAGACGAGCCATATCATTATTAAAACAAAACTGCAAATTGCATATTTAACGATTTGTGCGTGGATTTTTGCAAGGAGATCTGGAGTCACAGAATTGAGGAAAACAGGAAACAGAGACATTTTTAGAGATCCAGAGGAGCAAAGGAGATCACAGAAAAATTTTCAGCAAGCGATCCATCCACCTCGCGGCGGAACCGCGGCACAAAGGTGCTTCCTGCGGCGGAAACGCGGCTTCTTGGAGGGATTAGGGCTACAGAACTCTCTGGTAAGATTCTCAACTCCTTCTCTCTCTCCTCAAATCCAATAAAATCTATTTTCTGCAGGATTCTTTGCAAAATTGCGCCGCTCAAAAATCTTTTTGCAAAAGTTTTGTGATTGGTTTTGTTTTGCATATTTAATACGGACTTTAAGGGGCAAAGACCAAATCAAGATTAGGTGGGGATTTCATCACCCTTCCTAAGCCCCACAAATCACAAACCGAGCATATAGATCAACCCTTCATTAATTTAAAAAATATCTAGACCAGACTCTAAGGACTGTCGCGCTCAATAAGGACAGAGGAAGGTCGTGGGTAATCTATCGTTTATCTGCATTACTTTTGTAGTGCCTCGGAAAGTGTGTCAAAGGCTAGTGGTTATTAATTAGGCCCACTGTAGTGGTGGTTCCTTCCCACTTACCTGGCACTTACCTCGCTACAAGGGTAGTACGGAGGCGGTAGAGGATTTATCCTGCGGCTTGTCCTTTGGAAGTCTAGGAGCGGTCTAGAGACTGGACCTAGGTGACCTTAGATCTAGGGTTGCTTGTGCATCTTAGGGAGATTTGTCTTGAGTCCCACATTTTTCAAAACAAGCCAATTTTAAATCACACACACGCTGCCACTTGCACTAAACCCGCTTAGTTCATGCTCGGCTGGACACGGGATCCTAGTGCCCGTCTTGTCCGCGTTCCTGCTATCGACACCGAAGTCGGTACTTCTTCATCTTCTTTTCCCCCACCACACACCACATCGATCGTGATGGACGACACTCCATCTAATTATAACACCACGCTGCCACCGCCCGCAGGTGCGCAGAATCCACCGCGCATCTCTCTCCAAGAGAGATGCTATCCTATTCGTGGTCCCCTTCCTACTTGTTTATCTCTTCCACCACCTAACGGGGATAATTTCGAAATTAAACCCCACTACATCAATCTGCTGCCCAAATTTCACGGGCTTGAGTCGGAAGACGCGTACGTTTTCATCACCAAATTCGAAAACGTATGCGCAATGATGGGTACTTCACAATTGACTTTAGATGCTATGCGCTTACGTCTTCTCCCATTCCCACTGTGCGACTTGGCAGAAAAATGGTTTTACAATACTGCCGCACACTCTATCACTAATTGGGATGAATTTGTCATAGCATTTCTTAAGAAGTTTTACCCAAACCATAAGACTGCACATATTAGGAGCGAGATCAACCAGTTCACCCAGCTTCCCAATGAACCATTTTGGAAGTGCTTTGAACGTTTCAAAGATCTGCTTGTCCAATGCCCCCATCACGGAATACAAAGATGGGATTTATGTCGGATTATATATGAGGGCATTAATCCAGCGACAAAGCAGATGCTTGAAACAATGTGTCAATGCAATTTCATGTCTAAAGATGACGGTGAAGCATGGAAATATCTGGAAGATCTCGCAGAAAGCACTTTGCAGTGGGAAAGCGTAAGACCACCTTCAACTAAGGGAGGTATTCACCAGCTCGACGTTTCCATCGCAGTGAAAACCGAAATGGCAGCGATACAGAAGAAACTCGATGCCATTGAAAACAAGTTCTCAACATTCTCCCTAAATCAGGTCACGCTTCCTAAGACCGTCTGTGGTTGCTGTTCGGATCCTTCACACTTAACGGAAGAATGTCCTATGAATGCATCGTTTCAAGCTAATGCTGCTTTTCAGCAGCGACCTAGAAACGACCCTTATTCTTCCACGTACAATCAAGGATGGAGGAATCATCCTAACTTTGCTTGGAATCAAAACCAACAAAGTAATTATCAAAGACCTCCTCCACAGCAACCACAACCACAGAATCAGCCCCCCTTTCAGTCACAAAATTTCCAAAATCCGGCCAACATTTCTACACCACAAGTGGCCGGTACTGACAACTCACTTGCACAAACTTTGGATATGTTCATGAAACAATCCATGCAAAATTCGGCTGAGATAAGGTCTTCTATTGATACCCTAACGAAAAACTCCTCCTCTCATGGTGAGAGTATCAAATCAATAGAAAACCAAATCGCACAGTTAAACGCCGCAATAAGTGCGAGAGAGAAAAGGAAACTCCCATCTCAACCCATACCTAATCCTGGCCACTCACAAAGTTATAATGTGAGTGATGTTACCAAGTTGAGATCGGGAAAAGTGCTGAATAACCGAGTGGGTGAGCAGTGTGATGATAGTGACACCAATGATACCCCAGCTTCTTCTTCTTCCCCTAATTCGTCTAGTCACCCACCTTCACCCGAGCCTATTCTCCGTTTTCCCCAAGGCTCGAACCCTTCGCCCATTTCACCAAATCTATCTAAGTCGATTCCCACTCCAGTTTTGGGATCGAATCCGTCCCCACAATCCTCTCCAACGTTGGACCCAAAACTTATTGATCAAGCACCTTATCCAAACAGGTTAAGGGGCAACAGACCAAGTCCACAAATGGAGAAGATTGTGGAAATTTTTAAGCAAGTTAACATATACATTCCTCTCCTAGATGCTATTCAACAAGTTCCGTCATATGCAAAAATCTTAAAGGACTTGTGCACTAGGAAGAGAAAAGTTCAAGTACCTAAAAAAGTTTTCCTTGCGAGTAATATGAGCACTGCTTTTACACAACAACTTCCCAAGAAACGAAAGGACCCCGGAAGTCCTACAATTTCAATTTCTATTGGGGGTAAAAATATCAATCGTGCTCTACTCGATTTAGGTGCTAGTGTTAACTTGCTTCCGTATTCTGTTTATGAGCAATTAGGGATCGGAGAGTTAAAACCTGCGTATTGCACTCTTCAGATGGCCGATCGATCTATCACCCAACCTAGGGGTGAGTTAGAGGATGTGTTAATCAAAGTCGGGGAATTCATATTCCCTGTGGACTTTATCGTGATTGATACACAACCTGTGGCAAACCCATGCAATCAAATCCCGGTGATACTCGGTCGACCCTTTTTGGCCACTTCCAACGCAGTAATCAATTGTAGAAACGGCTCTATGACCCTATCCTTTGGAAAGAAGTCAATTGAGCTTAACATTTACAAGTTGGGAAGTGAACCCTCCGAACCCTATGCTCATGTGTGTTCTGTCGAATTAATGGATGTCGACAGCGGCGAATATGATCAACCTCATAATTCTGACTCTTTTCATATGTTGTTGCTTGACACGGACTCTTCCACCGAGTTGTCCGGGTCAACATCTAACACTGATGAGGAACTTTTTATAGAGTCGGACGATCACCCCATTTTTTCTGATGACATTATTCTTCGGGGTATCGACGAAACCTTTGAGGAAATTTTCGCTGATGAGCTCGCATTTTTACAAGACACGGGTGTTGAGATGAATCAACTCCAAAATGAAAAAATTGGACCTCCACCCCTTCTTTTGGACAATCATGATAATGCGAGTAATCCATCATCACTATCACTGTGTCGTCTCTCCAAATTGAGACGCAATCCTTTTCCATCACACCTCTTATCACCTCTCCACTTCTTCACGTCAAAAGGTGACATGTTCTTCCACCAACCTTGGTGCTTCATCGATAAATTTTTTGAATGGTTGGTGTTGACCTTCGGTCTTTGCAAAGCTTGGCATTGACCAATAACCTTGACCCCCTCGTGTGATTTTAAAAGATTAAAACTGTTTAACTCAAGCTTTGGGGGGTGGGATATTTTGGCTCTTGAAAGAAAATGATTTTTACAAAATTGTGAGCCTAAAATAAGTTTGGGGGAGGATTTTCACTTTCATATATTCTTGCCCCCATTAATAATTTCCTCCCAAGTCTACAGGTTTTTTGAGCTTAACGGATGACATCAGTGAGGAAACTGCTGTAAACAGGTTTGAGGGAGGTTTGTGCTTATTTACACATCAATTTGCATCATATTTTTCATAAGCACAACATTTTCAAAAATTTTAAAAAAAAAAAATTTAACAAAAGAGTAGAAAGTGAAAAATTACATCCAAAAGATAGGAATAGTTTAAGAAAACCAAGAAAATTAGAAGTTTTCTTAAACGAACTAGTAATAAGTAGTTATGAGCTGTTGTCCCAAGGGTTAGTAAAATGAAGGAAGTCACTAATCTGAGGATAAAAATAAGTCTGAAAAATAGTTTCTATTCTGAAAGCCAAACATTTGAATGTTGATACCCTACTACATGCACTTACACATGTCTTGAAACTCGGGATAGTAGAGGATACCTTGAAATGCTCTTGTCTAAAAGCCAAAGTATGAAGGAAAAAAAAATGAAGAAAATATAAAAATGGTGAAAAGAAAAAAATGAACACTGGTTTTGTTATCGCCAAGGCAGCAATAAAAAAATATAGCGAGGGTGCTTCTTCACCTAGTGCCCTAAGGCCAACTGGTCTGGGAGTCACTGCTAAACCTTAGGTGGTGCAAGACGAGGAAAATATTATCACCGAATCAGCAAGCACATGAGTAATCGGTTGGTTAGTACCTCAAGAAGTATTAACGGTCGCATGAAAATGTGTGGGCAAATCTTAATATTCATCAAAATAAAAAGTACTAAGGTAGATGGACAAGAGTATGATAGCTTGAATTGAATTCTCCGAGTGTAGGGATGTTCTTTACACACACGTCGGGTTATATGATCAATGTTTGGATAAAAGTTAGGAATGAAGAATAAAGACGATGTTTTATTGAGGGATGATGTGATTTCTAACATTTTTTCATGACTGTTAAGATAGGGCTCATGACAACTGAAAAGCTAGCATAGTTGGAAACTCTTCTTTTCAAAGTATTTCTTTTATGGTTCTTATCTTTATATGTAAATTTCACCATCTTTCTTTTGTTATAGGATTTTGTGGGTGTAATCCGCTGAAAACCCTCAGGAGACAACACTCCTCCTACTAGGGACACCTAGAGGTTTAACGGCTTGTTGCACGTGCTAAGTGCAATCGTGTCTACCTACGAAAGTGTACTCAGTTTTCTCCTTTCTTTTTCTCCTCTTAAATAAACTAGTTTGCTCGGGACGATCAACGATAAGTTTGGGGGTATTTGTTCAGTTGATAAAACTGCACATTTGTATTACATTTTTCCTACCATTTTCATATTAAAAAAGGACTTTATTATGATATATTATACATATGAGGGTTTATGTGTAAAGACACCATTTTCCATGTGTTAATATATTTTAATTAGCATTTGGTAGGAAAATATATGCAAATAAATCCATTGACCAAATCCTAGTAGAAATAGGTCTACTAAATATTATTTGAGATTATTGTGCAGAATTTTCCAAGTTGTTATGCAGAATTTATCAAACAAATTAATTTGTTGAAGAAAACTTGCCAAATTAAGAAGCAAAACTTGGAGAACAAGTCTAGAAGCAATCGAGAGAAGATTTATGAATTCTGAAGGTGCCTAGAATTGCCACATGTCACAAGATGCAAGCCCAAGAAAACTCATCAAGAGATCTCACCCTTTGAGCGCGGATCCGCGGCCAAACCCCCCTAGGGCCGCGGATCCGCCGCAATCTTAAGGAGTTGGAAGACAAGATTTTGTGGGGTGAATCAAAGCTATATTTTACCAAGTCTTCAACCAAAAGATTCTGGCTTTGCACTATAAAATGGCACCGAGAGTCTCTTGGAAAAGTATCAAGCCGAAGAGATCACGAAGCTCCAGACGCTCACGCATCCAGGCTGATCATCGACTGTTCGACTACCTCCTTAGGAAAGATCGAGAAGCAACTAGTTTGTAATCATTTTCTACGGATTAAAGTGTAGTTTGTTCAAGTCGATTAATAAAGGTAGTTCTTTTTAATTGTTTTTGCATTTTATATTATGTTTTCCCGCTCTTTCTTTTCATCTTCTTTTCCTAACATGCGCGAATAATTCTTCGCTTGTTAGGGTTCGTAGGATTAGGGTAGGCTAATGGACGATGAACATCTCTAAACCTTTTTTAAGTCCTATAAAGTTTATGAACTTTATCAAAAGAATTATTAACATCCTAATCGGGTGCGCTAACAATTCTTTGCTAGTTCCGACCGCGATTAGAGATTAGATTAATGATTGTTTTGGTAAAGGCTAGATATGAATGGAGTTCCGTGTCGAGATAAGGGTTAAGAGGGGGATTCCTTTTCATCCAGAAACCCTAATCTACACGCATCACCGTCGTTCTAGTTCTAAATCTATTAATGGATAAAAAGGGTAACTTTTAATTAATCGTCCATAACTACTAAATCCTAACGAACCCTACAAGCCCCCTTATTATATTAATTAAATCTTTAAAATAATCTAGATCTATATTTTACATTCTTGTTTAACGTAGATCTAGAAACCATTCTATAAAATTCTTTATCCCTTCTCTCTTTCTCAACACATCTAAAGTAAAAGTAAAAGGTTCTACGTTTCCCTGAGGACGACCCGTACTCATCTCGGTCTAGCTATACGCGACACTGTTATTGATTGCGGTTAAACTACAAACACACTTTTTCAAACCAATCATCGAGCTAGAAAGTCCTCTCTATATATGTCCAAGCATCCATTATAATATACAATGTACAATAATGGCCTCTAGGGTATACATACAACTAACAGGCCCGGTAAACAGCATGAATTATATATAATAGGCACGCATGTGTCATGTGTCCACTAATCTCTACTATTATAACCCAAACTCTATCCTAATAAGACAACTATGTGTCTTATTCTCATTTTTTTGAAAAGAAATCAAAAAATTCACAAAATTCCCTCACTCTCCAAGCTTCCACTTCACCTACCTCTCTCTCTCTCTTATAATATAAATTCCAAATTCCAAATTTCTCTCAACCCCATCTCTCTTCCTTCCATGTTAAGGGATTTTGAATTTTAAAACTTACACATGTGTAGCATGAATAACACACACACACACACACACACATATATATATATATATATATATATATGAGAATAATGGAGGAAAGAATCCATAGGAGGGAATTCCCTCCTATGACGTCGAAAAAATACCTCCTCTCTAGTTTTTTCCGACGATCGGCACCCACCATCTTCATCGTCATCATCTAAGAAGTGGGTACACCAAATTTCATGTGATACTAAAACTTTTTCACCGTTGATTTAGCAATGTAAAAAGTTCTATTTTCGGTAAATCGTTAATTTTGAATCCACTAAATCAACGGTGAAAAAGTTGTAGAATCACATGAAATTTGGTGTACCCACATCTTAGATGATGACGATGAAGATGGTGGGTGCCGATCGTCGGAAAAAACTTGGGAGGGGATATTTTTTCGACGCCATAGGAGGGAATACCCTCCTATGGCCTCTTCCCTCCATTAATCTCTCTCTCTCTCTCTCTCTCTCTATATATATATATATATATATATATATATATATATATATATATATATATATGTTAATTATGAGAGAGATGATGTGGAAGGTTCTAAATAAAGAATTAATTATTTTTTGGGAGAGGGAAGAGAATGAGATGATGTGGAGGGCTAGAGAGGGGAGCATTTTTCACCTTTTTTCTTCAATTTTTACATAAAAGGAGAGGGCGTTCTCTAACCAAGTACATTGCCATTATAATAGAGAATATATATATATATATATATATATATATATATATATATATATATATTATTGTTATTATTATTATCTAAACTATTATATATATTATACAATGCAAATGACATTGGTAGAGCCCATCTTCTCCATTTTTGAAAAATAAAGAAAAAAGAGAAACTTTCGAAAATCTTAGAGCCTCCACATCATCGCAGAAAAAGATAAAAATGATTAACTTTTTTATTAATTTAAAATTCAAATTCACTTCACATTCTCTAAACCTCGAGACAAAAAAGAACTTTCTAGAAATTAGTTTCAATTCCAAATTCAATCAACATTATACTCAAAATTAAGATAAAAATGAACTTTAAGTTATTTTAATCTTATCATTTTTCAACTTTTACTTTCATTTACTTAAAATTATTTTCTTTTACTTAAATATGGTAAATAACATATTTTAATATTTTCTAGAATACTCTTAATCTAAGTTACTAAATTGACTATTTTTCACTTATTAACATTCAAAATAATTTTAAACTAAAACCTTCCATTTTATATTTATCCATGGGCTCAAGATATTTTTTTTAGATTCTAAATAGGCTAAATCCACATAGTTTATTCAGATTTATATAAATATTATACATTTTATTAATAAAACGTGCATCGCATGTGCAAAATGCCAGTGACAACGACTGCAGCCAATGACTTACTGAGATTTAGAAAGGAGGGAATGGAGAGGAAGCAGAGGGCCAAGAAACAATGGCTTAGATTGAGGGAGACGAGAATACGACCTACTTTCTTAAGATGGACAAGTTTAAAAGATATTAGAGTTTGATATAAGAAATGGTTTAGTCTCACATCGAGAAAACATGGAGAGTAGACATATTGTAATACCTATATAAGGGTTCACTATATCTTTTAATAGTAATAATAAAAGTATCTAATTTTTCTTCTTTTTCATAATATCAGAGCCATGTTCCATCAAACCATAGCCACCGCCAACACCAAACCCTATCCGCCAAGCCCTAACCGAAACCATCATCACCGATGACATCACCCCACGGCACCACCGCCGCATCACCTTGCACCACCGCCGCATCACCTATCTGCATCATCGCATCACTGCCGCATCACCCTACAGCACCGCCCCATCACCCTACACCCCCACCGCATCACCCCCGCTACACCATCGCATCACTTCGCTGCATCAACGCATCACCATCACATCGATGATCTACTTCATCATTTATTCGGTTTAGATCCAGTAACTGATCATCTGTTCGGTAGGATGTTTATTTAGATCTGATCATAGATCATCTGTTTGGATTTTTGTGTTCGATTGGGATGTAGGGTGGTGTCAAGAGTTTTTCATGCCGTGAGTCTGTTATTGTTTTCATGGATGACCCTGAGAAGGAGGTTTTCGAAAAAAAATGTTTTCGAGATAACATTGGCTTCTGTTAAGTTGTCGAATCGAAAACTCAATGGTTCGAATTGGCAACAATGTCAGATTATTATGATGATGAATTTGACTGGGATGAGTAAAAATCATTATCTCACCAATGATCCCCCAACCCGAAAACTGCTGCTTAGATAAAAGATGATAGTTTGGTGAAAGGTCTCTTATAGGAGGTCATGGAGCAGGGGGTGAAGGATCTGGTTCTTATTTGCTTCATTGCGAAGGAGATGTGGACATTGTTGCAGTTCACTTATTTAGGAAAGAGTAGTATGTCTCGGGCTTTTTCTATCTTTCAGACTTATTCTAGATCAGATCAGAGGATTCATAAATCAGAGGAGCATTATGCTGCCTTCAAGAAGGTATGTGATGAGTTATGGGTTATTTTCTCTTTAGAAGATAATTTGGAGGGAATGAAGACACGCAAAGATAAGCTTGATGTACTGACCTTGCTAAGGAGTCTGAATTCTTCGTATGATGCAGCACAAAAACTAGTGATTGGTAGTGAGTCATCAAAGAATCTTTAGAAGGCGTTCTATCTAATCCGAGAGATTTTTCCAACACACCCGAGCATGAAACCAGGCGCAGAAAAGTCTACATTAGCCGCTATGCTACAGAGAGGCGCTTCAGTCGAGGCAGGGATCGTTCGGGTCAAGGAGGAGGTCGTGGCAATTATTCGGGTAGAGGAGTCAATGGGGATAATAACTGAGATTGATGACTTATGGATTTCGATAATCCATTTATTTGGTTTTGATGATAGTTTAAACATGAATAGTTTGTTTAGTGTCACTGTTCCCTGATTAAAAATCAGGAGAAGCTTCAGAAGAGGCATCACGTGCTCACACGTGACCAGTTGTCACGTGTTGGCACGTGACGCTTAAAGCAGCGGCAAAAAGTACATTCATCCCCTGGTTAAAAATCAAGAAAAAGCTCCAGAAGAGACATCACATACTCACACGTGACCAATGGTCACGTGTTGGCACATGATTGTTAAGCAACGGCCAGAGAACAGAGCGCGGAAGAAGAGAAACCCATTCCAAGGGTCACGTGCTTACACGTGAACAGAGGTCACGTGCTCACACGTGACCAACGGTTACGTGGCCACACGTGACCAGCTTTAAGAGCCTTATTCTTTAACAGAATTAAATTCTAAGGATAAATCTTTCAAGTCTTTCCAAAATGAAGAAGGATTATCTAAAACCGTTGGATTAAAAATCTAAAGGTGATTAAATATCACCAATTTATGGAAAAATCTTGGACTTGGAAAGATTTCCCCCCTAAATCTAACCGAAATAACAAAGAGATATCTTTGGATTTAAAATCCAATGGTGAATAAAATTCACTTAACAATCTAAAGGCCCAGATTAATGATAAATATAAATCAAATCTCTCAATATACAAATCAGATCTCTCAATGAGAGATTTACTAAACAGATTGATTCTTTTCCTTTTCCTATAAATAGGAGCTAAGAAAAGGAGAAGGGGACCTTTGGACCATTTCTTTTGATACACAGAGAGAGAGAGAGAGATATAGAGCCTTTGATTCTCTGCAAAAGGAAAACCTTAGGTAAGAAAAGAAAAGGGAGGCTTCAAAAGAGAATTTAATTCTCAAAAGAGTTTAACCCTCATATAAAGAAAAGAACTTAGTTCTTTCTCTAGTAGAGGATCTGCAAAGTGCACATCTCCCCATGAATTGAGAATTTAATTCTTATTGGGTTGAGATCCTGCCATGCAGATCTAAAACACAGAGGAGGAACTGAGTTTTGAGAATTTAATTCTCACAAAATGATAGAAATTCAATTCCTTTGAGATAAAATTAGGGTTTAACCCTATGTTATGGGAATTTAATTCCTTCAAAATGAACAGAACTAGGGTTTAACCCTAATTGAGAACATAATTCTCTCAACCTCACAAGAATTTAATTCCCTTAAGAAAAGAAATTAGGGTTTAACCCTATTAAGAATATAATTCTTCAGAAGAAAACAGGAATTTAATTCCTCTAAAGTTTGTTGTTAGGGTTTAACCCTATGAAGAAATTAATTCTTAAAAGATAAACAGATCTTTAAAACATGCAAAGAACCAGAGTCACGTGCTACCACGTAACCCCTGCAAAGATACACAGAAAAGAACTTTGAAGTAAATGCCTCACGTGTTACCACGGGACTCCTGCGAAGATCTATAAAAGAGAACTTTGAGGCAATACCTCACGTGCCCCACGTGATCTCTAAAGCACACAAGAGAAAAAGAAACAGAAAAGAGCTCTAGGGCGCCCTCACGTGTCGACACGTGACCTCTAATGAACATTCTAACAGATCAAAGCGTAAGCCCCCATCACGTGCTCACACGTGATGGCTTTCAGAATTAAAAGTGTTAAACACTTATCTGTAGAACAAAATAAAAGGAAGCAGGGCGCTCTAACATGCTACCACGTGCCCCTTGGCTGAAGCTCTAATGGATAAACGCCTAAATTCCTATCACGTGATAGCACGTGATACTTCAAAGTATTCAAGACGTTTGACTGAATAAAACAAGGGGAATCAGGGCGCTCTCACGTGTCCGCACGTGACCCCTCTCTCCTTAGTGTTTAACACTAGTCTGGACATTTTTGTCCCCAGTGTTTAACACTGATTTGCTTAGTGTTTAACAATAATTTGAAAACTCTGTTCCTAGTGTTCAACACTGATTATCTTTTAGTGTTTAACACTAACTTGTTAATCTTATTCCCAGTTTTCAAGACTGTTGGTCTCTAGTGTTTAACACTAGCTTTAGCCCAATTGGCTAAGTTTCCAGAGGCAAAGCCTCTCCTTCAATGAACCAACATAGGGCCAATATCCCAAACATGATTGGACTTAGCCCAAGCTGGCCATAAGTCCTCAATTCAAACTCAACTGGGCCAATGGGCTCATAATATAATAATTGATCTTAGTTTCCAAATTGGACTGCAGATCACATAATCTACCTTGGTTTAAGGGTACATCTCTTCACTCCTTTGATACTTGGCGTTGTAATTCCTCAACGTCTTCAAAGAGGTGGCGGGTCCCGGTGACCACACATTGACACGGACTGTGGGGTCCATAAACTTATGGACTATGAGGTCCTTAACCTTGACCGTAATGTCTTAAAACTAACATCAGACTGTGGAGTCCTTAAATCCACGGACTACGACGTCCTTAACCTTGACCGGAATGTCTTAAAACTAACAACGGACTATGACGCCCTTAACCTCGACCGTGATGTCTTAAAACTAACATCAGACTATGGAGTCCTTAAATCCACGGACTACGGCGTCCTTAACCTTGACCGCAACGTCTTAAAACTAACATTGGACCGCAATGTCCTTAAACTACCTATTGACCGCAATGTCACTAAACTAAACAATGGGGCTCCCCTAATCGCTCTCTTGTCGGATCTAAACGATCCCGTTAAGTTGATCTTAGTCTAAAACTTGACTAACGTATCCTTAAACAAACGTTTAAGTCGATCTTAGTCTCAAACGAGGCTAACGTATCCTTAAACACAACCCCCAAACCCAAATCTAAGATAATACGGATTTGGACTAGTCCACGCCCTACGGGCGACGACATAACTCAGTCTCCGTATACAATCCACGGGCAACCGAACACGAATCAAACACACACGACACGAGGTGATCATCTGGAGAAGGAGAAAGTTGTTACCGCAATGCGGTAGCATAATTAACTGCAGGGGCTTGCGCTTGCAGGAAAGAGCGTCCCCATAATCAAAAACCCCTCAAGCGAGGGGGAATCTGACGAAGTCTGCTACATCGGACGCATCCGTTTAAACCTTCGATACACGGTGCCATAAATCAAATTAGCATCTTCGGAGAGGTAGACGGATAGCACCAATTAGTATCTGCCCCGAATCTCAGGCAAGACCGTCCACGTCTTGGCCACCATTCGGAGGGGAACAGATTCTGGCACGCCCGGTGGGACCTTTTCCTCTTTCCACTCCACACTTCGTGTGTCGTGATTCGCGAACCAATCGCGGTTTGCTAATGGTTGCCCTTGGGTTTCGAAGTACTAAGACTTGGTGTTTCGTTTGCTGCAAAAAGAAAAAGGATCAATGGCTGGCAACTGCTCGAACTGCTCCAACTGCAAATGCAACCGACGTTCCGCCTCACTTGGAGGTGTAGCATATGGACCGCAGGCTGCTTCCCTATTCACTATGCCTGTGGATCAAGTGACTCAAGCTAACACCGGTCTATTCTTTGGGACTATGCTCCCGCCGGTGAACGTTAACATCCCAATGCCCATACCAGAAGCATCAAAGAAGTCGGTCTTTGATCGACTTGCTACTCCCACGGCCCCTCTCAGCGGGTCGTCCAACTCCTTGGTCTTCACCAGACTGATCCTGAACTCCAAAGGGCCCGCCAAAAAGCCCATGATACCTGAGAAGGCCATCCCAAAGAAGACAGCTGCTCCTAAAGTCGTCAAGGCGGCTTTTACTGCCAAAGAGTCGGTCTTTGCAAGACTGGCTGCCCCAGCTCCCGCTCCGGTTCGAAGGTCTGTCTTTGACAGATTGGATACCGCCACTCAAAAGACGTCAGTCTTCAAGAGGATTACACCGGCAGCAGCCCCTCCCCGGAACAGAGGGAAAGACGAAGCCGTCGCTGAACCAATCCTAACAACCCGTCATGCCCGACGTCGCCACTAGCGCCGGATAAGGAAGACTGGGGGCAACTCCCCCTCCGGACTAACTCCACCAGCTCCAACGGTGGAAATTGAGGCTGCTGTTCCAACCGGGAACAACTTCGAGCTATTAAACAGGGTAAGCAGAAATTCGCCAACTGCGGTTCTCAAAAGATCCCCTCCACCTGCGAAGAATGTTATAGAGACAAAGCCGGAGCAGCCTCCTCAACGGCTGTCCTCCAAAATTTATAAAGTCTGGCGGAAGGTTCAAGACTCGGTAATTGACCAAGATCACTCTCGTCAACAGAAAAGGGCGAAGGTACAGGAAGAAAAGAACCGTCATGTCAAACAACAAAGGACGACAACCGCTTGGGTGCCCGCTGCAACGGCTCCCTCCACGTCGACTACTCAAAAGAGAAGAAGGTCGGATAGAGTCCCCACTCCTGCAGCAAATGTCAAGGATAATAAGCCTAAACGCCCTAAGTCTGGGGCCATGATGGTGCATACGGTATACATGGCGCTGGGAAAAGAGGACAGCCGTGCATCCACGGGTCATAGACCGCTTACACGGTCAGTAACCAAAGCTCAGGAGCAACAACAGAAGCTCCAGGAAATGATGAACGCGATGGCCACACTCACTGGGCCGAAAGAAAGCCCCGAAGCGTCATCTGATCAACGCCAGAAGCAAGAAACTGACGCTGAATTCCTTCGTAGGATGTTGGAGAAGAAGGATAAAGAGGCTGCCGAACAGGCAAGCAATATACAACGAATGGCCCTCCTGTTCCAGGACATGGTGGGAATGATGATCCAACAAGATCCTCCTGCTGAAGATCCTCCAATCATTCTTGAAGACGACAGGGGAGAAACGTCAAATCCTCCACAGGCTCTTTCAACGGCCAGAGAGGAGACAATTTCCAAGGCTGACCTAGACGAATACATAGCCTAACAGATACTAGTTCACCAGGCGACTGAGGTAGCCAGTCAAGTTGTCAGGACAGGGCGACCATATCCGAGCTGGTATGACCAGATCAAGTACCCGCCCGGCTATACAATACCCGAATTTCATGTCTATAAGGGGACGGGCAATCCCCACCAGCATGTTGCCCAGTTCAGGGCGCTTTGCGGCAACACCAGCGGCGACGATAAGCTCTTGCTTCACCAGTTCGTCGGTAGCTTGTCAGAAACGGCGTTCGAGTGGTACTCTGAGCTCCCAAACGACTCTATTAAAAAATTTGCAGAGATGGAGCTGCTGTTTACCCAACGTTTCGCAAGTGCCAGCGAACGCACTCCGATAACGGCATTGATTAATGCTAGGGTGAAACCAGGGGAGACATGGGTCCAGTACTCTATACGCTGGCAAAACTTGTGGTCGAAATGCGAACAACGCATTGAGGAGGCGCCTGCGGTGGGCATGTTCGTGGGTACCCTAGATCCTCATGCAACTATCTCACAGTTCATGATGTTATTTAAGCCAACCACGTTCCAGGCTTTGATCGACAAGTTGGACCAGATGGACGACATGGGTCACAGACCGTCTCCCCCGAAGCCAGAACCTCGGAATGACAAGGGTAAAGGGAAGGCAACCTTCGTTGCGAACGCTCAGTAGCAACCCAGTGCCCCAAAGCTGGCGGATCAGTTGGAAGAAAGACGGCGGTATTACAATGAGAAAATGAGACGCCCCTACTCATTCCCGGGGGATAAGACGAAGAGGCTATTCAAGTTGTCAATACGCAACAGGCTTATCAACTTGCCAAACCCAAGACGACCGCCGTAACCCAGTGAGGTGAATAACCCCAACTACTGCCCTTACCATCAAACGGTAAGCCATCCGATTGAGAATTGCTTCATCTTCAAAAGATGGATTGAAGATCAATACCTACAGGGCAAGTTTGCGATGTCCGAGAAGTGGAAGGTGAACCAGCCACAACCTTACACTGCTAAGAAGACGGACACACCGGGGGCAACTTGTTCTTTCATTGAAGAAGCTCCATGGGAAATCGTGCTTTCAGCAAAAACCAAGAGGATGCTGAACGATCTTAAAACATGCCCGGCAGTCAGGTGGAAGAACCCGCTTGAGCCCTAGATCATTGAAGGGATGTTAAAGCCGTGCCCAACTCCAAAGATCAGTAGTGATGGCCCGAGCACTCACAACCAGCCGTCAAAATCTTCAAAGTAAAAGAAGAGAAAATCTAAGAAGCCCGTGAAGTCTGGCAACAAGCGCACGGACTTACAAAAGCAGATTGACGCGCTGGAAGAATATAACCAGAAAGCACGGACTCCCATCATACTCCAAGAGTTCCTCAACCACGTCTTTCAAAAGGAAGATGAGGGGGAGAGTTCGTCGGATGAATCCGAGGGATATGTGGCGAGTTATCATGTAATCTCCCACTCGTTTACGGATGATGAAAAAACTCCTGGCACTAAGAAACTGGGGGCAGAGCCTGAACCGGAGCTTGTGTGGCCAACAGACGAAACGATCGACGTCTTTCTAGACAGGATTCGTTTGAAAAGTAAAGCCGACCAGGAGCGTGAGATGGCTGCGTCAGAAGGAGCCAAACGCAGGCGATTAAACGAAAGAGTCGAAGCACTCCCGCCAGATTGAAAGGCACCCGACGTGGATAAAAACATATTCAAGACGAGGAAAAGGTTTGCCAAAGCCATGTCAATGGGAATGAAACTACCACCCTCGGAAGAAAACACACTCGATGGGGCGGAGAGACACCCTAATTACTGCTCATATCACCGGAAGATTTCACACCCCACTGAGGAGTGCGACGCTTTTAAGACATGGTGGCAGGGATATGTTGGTCATCGGAAACATTTTAAGCGAATGAAACACAGAACTCGTCGGGAGCAGAGAAGTACGACCGAAGGACGAAAAGAACTACTGGTAACTGTTACATGGTCAACGCCGGGGGACCGCAAGTGCTCACATTCGGAAGCGATTCTGACGAGGAAATGACTCTTAGACCCCTCTTTAAAGAGTCCACCTCGGGAAAAGAGGAAGAACCAGAAGCCTGCGAAAACATTCAGCTACGCAATCGCACGCTTCCGGAAAAGAATCTCGGACCCGCAACTAGAAAAGATAAGGGAAAGGAAAAGGTCGCTGAGGATATCACCTTAGATGACCAAGTTATGAAAGAGCTGACTGCCAAGGACCCGCCTAAGAAGAGTAGGGTGGACTACAACATCCTAGCGCAACTGAGGAAGCTACCTTCGCAGCTCAGCATTCTAGACGCCCTCTTATTATCAAAAGAGGCAAGGGATTCACTAATTAAGGCCCTACAGGTGCCGGAGTAATTCCAAGCCTTCCTCGCCGAAGAAAGGATGAAGGATGAACTGGAAGAAGTGCACATGGCCGATATCACTTTCAGTGACGAAGACCCGCTCCTTAGGACGTGCGACCACAACCGTCCCCTATACGTCTCTGGATATTGCCACGATATAAAGATAGGCAAAATCTTGGTTGACAATGGGTCTTCCGTTAATCTCCTCGACGTGCGGGTGTTAAAGGAAATTTGCATGAGCGTCCAGCACCTTGCTCAGGACAAGATCACCATCTCCGGGTTCGACTCCCAATCGTCGAGAACTCTTGGGTCTGTGATATTGACGCTACGCTTTGGGCTACTCGTCACGGACATTAAGTTTCACGTTATAGATGCCAAGACATGTTACAATGCTCAACTCGGCCGACCTTGGTTACACGAGTACAACATCATCCCTTCTATGCAATATCGGGGTATGAAGTATTTCAAGGATGGTCTCGAGTATACCGTAACAGGCGAGCTAAACCCATTCTCCATGAACGAAGTCCGCAAATACGAAGATGCAAAGTACTTTTTGCCAGATTTCGAGGATACAGGGTGATGTCGCAAACCGGAGAACAAAGCCGCTGCCACCATTCCTGTTTTCGGGAGTGATACCGAAGAAGAAGAAGAGATACGTCTCGACGCAACGACCCGGGACCGTCCACCCCTATATTGATCTTCGGAAGTGACTCGGAAGATGAGGTTAATGTTATGTTCTCAAGTCGGCCGCCAATACAAGAATTCCTTGGTGATGATCAGAGTTTGCAAATCACCATGATTCCGCGGGAGCACTACAAAGATCTTGACGCGCTTGAAGCTCACAACGTGCAAGACCTGCAGATGTTTTACGTCCCTCCCAAGCGAAAAGGCGAAAAGGCGATCCTATTCTATCGATCTCGGAAACAAGAGTGGAGAAAGAGATCTGGCATGGCGCGGATTTTACACTTGACAAGCTTCAACCCATCCATTTGCCCAGATATTACACAAATGGATTGAAAAGGCTATTAAAGCGCCAAGGGGTACCCTTAAAACAGACTACTCGACAAGCTCGATTCTATAACAAGATTTGGGATGTCCCTGGGACTCAGCGCAAATTGCCCAACGGGAGAATGGAAACACTTGGGCTTGGATACACGAGAGCCGGGAAACGGGAACGAGTCCACGGTAGCTACGCCATATATAACTTCGACGAAGAAGAGGACGCCTTGTCAGGAAATGCCAACCCCTCATCAAAACTAGATCCCACGATCGAAATGCCGAGTCCGTCGTTTGAAGAACGAATGGACAAGCTTATCAGGAATGCGGGCCAAAAAGCTCGGAACGACCATAATCGCGAGATGGCCATTTACGAGAAAACCAGGATGCAACGTCTTCTTCAACAGGCTGGCAAAGACGAAAATACTCCCCCCTGTCAACCTCTTGTGCAAAAGGCCCGACACAGAGGTAGAAACGAGTCAAAAAGCAGAAAAGGCGTTTGACAGTGACAAAATGGGACCGAGAAGTCACGCGATCGGAAATCGAGCGGTCCAGATTAGTCCCTTATGAAAAAATGAGTCAGGCATACTCATTTCCTCAGAATAAAACACGGAAGATACTTGACCTTGCTTTAAAACATCAAATGATTACACATCCGAAGTCTAAACACCCTGAGCAAGCAAATGAGGTCTCTCATCCGGGCTATTGCTCTTATCACCGAGCCATAGGACACCCTATCGAAGACTGCTTTACCTTCAAGAACTGGGTCGAGGACCAATACTAGCAAGGCAGATTTGCTCTATCCGACAGCTGGAGGGTAACGCCGCCACAAAAGCACGAACCCAAAGATACAAGAGCAGAACCAGATCCACATCGGATTTGGAAGCGAGCTCGTACCTGTCGTATGATAACGGTATCAAAAGAAGAGCTCGAGAATATGGATGACTTTCCCTGGTGCTTCGAAAACAGCGATGACGAGGTAATCTCAGAATTTCCACCAGCGCCGAAAGAGCTGGAAGATGGCATACATACTACTGCAGATAACCTCAAGAAAATTAAGCTAGGAACGACGAACGACCCGCGACCGACATTCGTCAGCGAGTTGCTATCTGAAGAAAGGGTGGCCGCGTTATAAGACGTGCTTATGCAGCATAGAGATTGCTTCGCATGGAACTATTCTTAAATGCCAGGGCTAGATCTAGAAATTTCTGTGCATAAATTGGCAATATCCCCAGACGTCAAGCCAGTCAAACAGGCGCCGAGAAGAATGCGGCTCGAGCTTGAGATGAGCATCAACGCCGAAGTCAAGAAGCTGATCGACTCTGGGTTTATCCAAGAAGTTCAATATCCTGACTGGATCGCCAACATCATCCCGGTAATGAAGAAAAATGGGACAGTGCGCATATGCGTGGACTTCCGGGATCTCAATAAAGCCTGCCCGAAGGATGATTTCCCAGTGCCAGTCACATAGCTGATGATAGATAACATGTCTACTCATAAGGTTTTCTCCTTCATGTACGGCTCATCAGGATACAATCAGATAAAGATGCACCCAGAAGACTAGAAGCATACCGCTTTCCGGACCCCTCTGGGTATATTCTGCTACAAGCTGATGCCTTTCGGTCTAAAGAACGCCGGTGCCACCTATCAAAGGGCCATGACGAAGATCTTTGATGACCTCATACATGAAATCGTCGAATGCTATATCGACGACCTCGTCGTGAAAAGCAAATCATACGAGGAACATCTCGAGCATCTGAAGACTGTATTTCAACGCCTTCGGCAATACAACTTGAAGATGAACCCTCTCAAATGCGTGTTTGGGGTGTCCTCAGGCAAGTTCCTAGGATTCATTGTCTGGCACCGAGGCATTGAGATAGATCCGTCGAAGATCAAGGCGATCATGGAAATGCCACCACCAAGGACTCTCAAACAATTGCGGTCTCTCCAGGGAAAGCTCGCATACATCCGGATATTTATAGCCAACCTTTCAGGCAAGTGCCGCCCTTACAGTCACTTAATGAAGAAGGGAACCCCGTTCGTCTGGGAAAAAAATGCCAAAGCGCGCTAGACGAGATCAAGCAATACCTGCAGAACCCGCCAGTGTTGGCTGCTCCGGTTAAGGGAAAGCCCCTCATTCTTTATACAACCGCCCTCGAAGGTTCCTTAGGTGCATTATGGGCGCAAGAGAATGATCAAGAGAAAGAAAGAGCACTCTACTATTTAAGTCGAGTTCTACTGGGGGCAGAAGGCAACTACTCCCCCATCGAAAAACACTGCCTGGCGTTAATCTTCGCAATAACAAAACTCAAGCACTATGCGTTGGCGCATGAAGTCTGTCTCATTTCGAAGGTGGACCCCCTCAAGTATTTGATGTCGAAGGCTATATTGACGGGGCGACTCGCTAAATGGGCCCTGCTCTTGATGGAATTCTCAATAACATATCAGCCTCTCAAGGCAGTGAAAGGCCAGGCCATCGCCGACTTCCTCGCTGAGCATCCGATATCGGCCGATTCCCCTCTGAATTGCGAACTGCCAGACGAATACGCGTTTGATGCGATCGACGGTGGTAATATCTGATGGGAGCGTTATTTCGATGGAGCATCTTCCGTGAAGAAGCGCAAACAAAGCACCCCTATAATCAAATCAGGGGTGGGTCTCATCTTCGTAACTCCACAGGGAGGGATAATGCGCTTTGCTTTCTCCTTAACAGAGCCGAGGACGAACAATGAGGCTGAATACGAAGCTTTGATAGCAGGCCTAGAGATCGCCATCGACATGGGAATTGAAAACCTCCTCATATACGGAGATTCCCAACTGGTCGTTAGTCAAGTAAACGGCGACTACCAGACATGCAAGCCAGGGCTGGTGAAGCATGGAGAGAGAGTACAGCAACTGCTGACTCAAATCCCTTCCTACACTTTGGAAAACATACCGCGCGCGGAAAATAACAAAGTGGATGCATTAGCCAAGCTCGCTAAAGAACTGGCTGATGAAAACCTCGATGACGTTAGGATCGTGGTACAAAGCCGTCGAGTACTTGCCCCAGCAAAAATATCTCCGGAATCACCCGAAGAAAGGGGAGAAACTGAGTAGACGGCCCTGCAAATGAATGACCAAGAGAAGATTGGAGATTGGAGAGAAGTCTTCATAGACTACTTCAAATCCCGTCGAACGCCTGAAGATGCGTCCTCAAGACATTAGCTCATGAAACGAGCTCTGTCTTTCGCATTCGTCAACGATACTTTGTACAAGAGGTCATTCGATTCTCTGTGGTTGAGATGCTTGGGACCTGACGAAGCGAAAAGAGTCGTTCAGGAAGTTCATGACGGACTCTGCGGTTCTCATCAAGCGGGCCTAAAGATGAAGCTGAAAATCAAACGAATGGGTTATTACCGGCCCACAATGATCCAGGACTGCCTCGAGTATGCGAAGCAATGCCACTCGTGCCAAATCCATGGGGACTTTATCCATCAGCATCCAAATCCTCTACATCCAACAGTGGCCAGTTGGCCGTTCGAAATGTGGGGGACTGACATAATCGGCCCCATCAAACCAGCATCATCCAGGGGACATCGTTTCATCCTGGCGACGACTGATTACTTCTCCAAATGGGCAGAAGCAGTACCGTTAAGGGAAGTGAAGACAGAAAATATTCTCCATTTCTTTAAGACGCGCGTCATTTATCGGTTTGGAACTCCGCGACGGATCATTTCCGATAACGGGCCAGCCTACAGAAGCCACAAGATTACTCGCTTCGCGCAGCAACACAACATAGACTGGAGATATTCCTCAGTTTATAATCCACGGGCTAACGTTCTAGCTGAGGCTTTCCACAAAACCTTGACAAAGATCGTGAAGAAGACGGTGTCCCGAAACAAAAAGGACTGGCATGAGAGATTGCAAGAAGCACTCTGGGCATATCGAACTACGTTCAAAACGGCCACGAACACAACACCATATGCGTTGGTATTCGGTACAGAAGCAGTACTCCCCCTCGAGATAGAGTTACCCTCTCTACGAGTGGCGGTCCACTACGAGCTGACGGACGAAGAAAATGCTCACCTTCGGCTTGAGGAGCTTGATGCCCTCGATGAGACCCGGCTCATAGCACAACAAAATCTGGAGGCTTATAAAGCAAAGATAACGCGCTCCTACGAAAGATTGACCAGGCCAAGGACATTCCGCCAAGGCGAACTCGTGCTAGTGGTCAAAAGACCTATGATCCCCAATCGCGCCAAGCGGGGAAAATTCGAACCGAACTATGAAGGCCCGTATATCATAGACAAGGTCTACCAGGGTGGAGCCTACCTACTCATGGACATGCATGGTGAAAGACCCTTCAGGCCAATAAACGGTCGCTTCCTGAAGAAGTACTACGCTTGACGAGTCACGGCCTAGGTCAATGATAGACGACGACGACTATGTCCGCTCGCTATCTTCCTAAGCCCAAACTCTATAAGTAGTAACCGACTTACTTTACAACGGACCGAAACATCCTTAAACTAACAACGGACCGAAATGTTCTTAAACTAACAACGGACCGAAATGTCCTTAAACTAGTAACGGACCGAAACGTCCTTAAACTAACAATGGACCACTATGTCCTAAAACTAGCTGTTGACCGAGATGTCGATAAACTACGGTGGATTGCAGTATCTCAAAGCCGATATAAAAAAAATAAAAATATAAAAATATAAAAATAAAAAAAGGTATGTCCATAAGCAAAATGGGCACGGATAAAAACCCGAAAGGGCTCCGTGAGTAAAAACAGCAGGGCTACCAGCGAGTGTTTGTGAAAACCCGAAAGGGCGCAACCTCGTTAAAGGGCACTTGTAGGGTCCTCACGACCTTGTAAGGAGAAATCACCCGTGTAAGATCCTTACGACTCACAAGGGAGAAACACACTTAGGAGTCCTCGATTCATTAGGAGAAATTACACATGCAAGATCCTCATGACTTGTAAGGAGAACTCTCTTATGGGACCCTCACGACTCATAGGATTTGAAAGTCTTAAGTCACAGAGACCTAAACATGTGCTTAAGCAACCCCCACAACCTTCAAGAGGCGATGGAATCCAAACATTCACCAGCACCAACCTTATGCCCTACAAGTGGCTCAATACTGACCCTTGTATACAATCAACGGGCGCGAATAAACATTTTCCTAACCAAGTCCCATCCGTGACTAGGGATATATTCATATGGCAAACAACTCTTGTAGGCCCTCTCGACATATAAGGAGAAAACCATTTTGTAAGATCCTTACGACTTGCAAGAGGACATGCACTTAGGAATCCTCACGATTCTTAAGGAAAAATTACACCTACGAGATCCTCACGACTCGCAGGGAGAAATACCTTTATGAGACCCTTACGGCTCATGAAGTCAAAAGTCTTAGTCGACAGGACCCTTAACCCTGTTTACTAAGCCACCTTTGTTCAGCATCGACAGAGGCAAATGATGATTCGCTCCTGGCAACATCCCAGTTGTAGCGGTGCTGATACCGAAATCGGTGTCTAAAACCAAGCTTGCAGCGAAAAGGCTAGCGAGCCACACACGCATACGAAATAGCCGAAATGATGGGGCAGCTTGCAATAAAAAGCAGCAAGTAAAAATGTATGCATGAAAAATAGCCGAAATGATGGGGCAACTCGCAATAAAAAGCAGCGAGTAAAAATAAAATAAATAGCCGAAATGATTGGGCACCGCGAAAAATAGCCGAAATGATTGGGCAATCGCGACCTTCGTGATATAAAGATGAAATGATAGAGCATCGCGGAAAAAGAAATAAAATAAAAATGAAACTTACGCCCTACAGGTGATGTTACATCTATCCCTGTATACAATCCAGGGGCGCAAACAAAGAAGGGATCATACTCCTCCCCCGGGTTTCATCATAAGAAGAAGCCAAATCTCGACGGGCCGCAAGTGACCTAGAGATCGTCTCAGCACTCATCTCGTCACAACGGACACAACTTCAAGCGAAGCGGAAAAGCGGCAACTCCAAGTTCCATGGCTCGGCGATATACAGATCACCAAGAGTCACACCCCCCCACTCCATGAAATGCGGATACAATCAGCAGAATTCCTGGTCACGTGGAACGCGGATAACGTCACTCTTTGACCCCGTGGAAAACGTCCAGAGCGGAGCCTGGTCCTCGCAGAACACGGCAGTGAACCTGTGGAAGCATCCAGAGCAAAATTCCTGGTTACGTGGAACGCGGATAACGTCACTCTTTGACCCCGTGGAAAATGTCTAGAGTGGATCCTGGTCCTCGCAGAGCACGGCAATGAACCCGTGTGAAGCATCCAGAGCGGAGCCTGGTCCTCGCAGAACACGGCAGTGAACCCGTGAGAAGCATCCAGAGCAAAATTCCTGGTTACGTGGAACGCAGATAACGTCACTCTTTGACCCCGTGAAAAACGTCCAGAGCGGAGCCTGGTCCTCGCAGAACACAGCAGTGATCCCGTGGGAAGCATCCAGAGCAAAATTCCTGGTCACGTGGAATGCGGATAACGTCACTCTTTGACCCTGTGGGAAACGTCCAGAGCGGAACCTAGTCCTCACCGAGCACGGCAGTGAACCCGTGTGAAGCATCTAGTGTAAAATTCCTGGTTACGTGGAACGTGGATAACGTCACTCTTTGACCCCGTTGAAAATGTCCATAGCGGATCCTGGTCCTCGCAGAACACGGCAGTGAACCTGTGTGAAGCATCCAGAGCGGAGCCTAGTCCTCGCCGAACACGGCAGTGAACCCGTGTGAAGCATCCAGAGCAAAATTCCTGGTTACGTGGAACGCGGATAACGTCACTCTTTGACCCCGTAGAAAACGTCCAGAGCGGAGCCTGGTCCTCGCAGAACACGGCAGTGAACCCGTGGGAAGCATCCAGAGCAAAATTCCTGGTCACGTGGAACGCGGATAACGTCACTCTTTGACCCCGTGGCAAAAGTCCAGAGCGGAACCTAGTCCTCGCCGAGCACGGTAGTGAACCCGTGTGAAGCATCTAGTGCAAAATTCCTGGTTACGTGGAACGCGGATAACGTCACTCTTTGACCCCGTGGAAAACGTACAGAGCGGATCCTGGTCCTCGCAGAACACGGCAGTGAACCTGTGTGAAGCATCCAGAGCGGAGCCTAGTCCTCGCCGAACACGATAGTGAACCCGTGTGAAGCATCTAGAGCAAAATTCCTGGTCACGTGGAACGCGGATAACGTCACTCTTTGACCCCGTGGAAAACGTCCAGAGCAGAGCCTGGTCCTCGCAGAACACAGCAGTGAACCCGTGGGAAGCATCCAGAGCAAAATTCCTGGTCACGTGGAACGCGGATAACGTCACTCTTTGACCCCATGGAAAACGTCCATAGCGGAGCCTGGTCCTCGCAGAACACGGCAATGAACCCGTGGGAAGCATCCAGAGCAAAATTCCTGAGCACGTGGAACACGGATAACGTCACTCTTCGACCCCGTGGAAAACGTCCAAAGCGGATCCTGGTCCTCGCAGAGCATGGCAGTGAACCCGTGTGAAGCATCCAGAGCGGAGCATAGTCGTCGCCGAGCACGGTAGTGAACCCGTGTGAAGCATCTAGTGCAAAATTCCTGGTCACGTGGAATGCGGATGACGTCACTCTTTGACCCCGTGGAAAACGTCCAGAGCGGAGCCTGGTTCTCGCCGAACACGGCAAAGAACCCGTGTGAAGCATCCAGAGCAAGCTTCGGGCTGTGGAGTCCTTAAAATCCTCGGACTATGATGTCCTTAACCTCGACCGTAATGTCTTAAAACTAACGATCAACCATGATGATTCTAGACTGATTTTACCTTGGTTAAAGGGTAGATCTCTTCACTCCTTTGATATTTGGCATTGTAATTCCTCAACATCTTCAAAGAGGTGATGGGTCCCAGTAACCACACATTTCGTGGACTGTGGAGTCCTTAAATCCACGGACTATGAGGTCCTTAACCTTGACCGTGATGTCTTAAAACTAACATCGGACTGTGGAGTCCTTAAATCCACGGACTATGAGGTCCTTAACCTTGACCGTGATATCTTAAAACTAACATCGGACTGTGGAGTCCTTAAACCCATGGATTATGAGGTCCTTAACCTTGACCGTGATGTCTTAAAACTAACATCGGACTGTGGAGTCCTTAAAATCCACGGACTATGAGGTCCTTAACCTTGACCGTGACGTCTTAAAACTAACATCGGACTGTGGAGTCCTTAAATCCACGGACTATGACGTCCTTAACCTTGACCGTGACGTCTTAAAACTAACATCGGACTGTGGAGTCCTTAAATCCACGGACTATGAGTTAATCTTGACCGCGATGTCTTTAAACTACGGTACCCTGGAGAACATCCCAAAGCAACCCCTGACCCCGTGAAATACGGATAAGGGTGACCGCACCCAACACTTGCGGGTCCTCACGACCTGCAAGGAAGAAAACTCTCTTGTGAGATCCTTATGACTCCCAAGGGAAAACCCGCTTAAGAATCCTCACGATTCTTAAGAAGAACTTACGCCTACGGGATCCTCTCGACCTGTAGGGAAAAAAACTCTTTATGAGACCCTCACGGCTCATAAAGATCAAAAGTCTTAGGAGGCAGATCTTAACCCTGAATCCTAAGCCATCGTTACCCTGCAAGTAGGCCAAGATAAATTGTCGACATAACAAGTTCAATTGAGAGGGACACGCCATTAAAAAAAATATATGTCTTTGTTCATGAAACAAAATGGGTACAAAGTACAATTCATGAAAGAACAAAAAGAAAATACTCTCGTTCAGGAGTATGTACAAAAAGAAAGGAAAAGATACAAGTTTTTCAAGCCGGCGGGCGATTTAGCAATTTCGCTAGCTCATCCTGCTTTTGCTGGGCCACGGCTTCATGATTCAGGATCGCCAGAAGACGGGTCTCCGCCTGAGCCTGCTGGGCCTGATACGAGGCGAGCTGGCCTTCAAGCTCTTTCTCAGTGGCCTTGTGAGCCTCGACTCTTTCACGAGTGAACACGGCAGCTTTATCAAGAGCCACCACCTCTTTGATAGACTCTTGAAGCACCCACCAGAGTTCATACGCTTTGTTGGCCTTGGCGGTAAGATTAGCTTGAAGCTCGCTCAGCACCTTAGAAGCCAGCTCCCTCTCCGAGAATTTACGGCCGAGCCTCTTCTTGCATGATGTCATGTTTGCCGCGCACCGTGCTATCAGCCCCCACAACTCCGCCTTTGCAGCCACGGCCTCCAAGGATAGGCGAGAACACTCAAGGGCGTGCAAGCAAGCCTCCACCTGCCGACAGAACTCCACCCAGACTCGCACCACCTCTTCGCTATGGTAGGTGGAAAGAAAAGGAAGAGAACCGTTAGCTTCAGCGGCAAATGCTTCAGCTGTGGTTGCGCTACCAGCACGAAGCTCCTCGATCAAGGATGACAAGGAGACAAGGCTTAACTGGGCCAAGCGCTCTGAGGCTCGCAAAGAATAGGGACCGGGCGGCATAGCGATACGCGATTCCAGCGCTATGGAGGCTGGCAGAGCTGTTCGGATTTGAAAAAAGTCAGTAAAACTCTTAAGAAAAAGAATAAATGGGACTATATTGAAATGTCACTTACCTACGGTCAAGCAAGTAGGAGCTGAAGGTTCCCCTGGCCCTTCAACGACCTCCACCTCGTCATCGGCCTCCAAAACTGTAAGAGGCATCAATGTTATTTCCCAGAATAGCAACAATGCCATAATAAAAAATGGCGAACGATGCTAACCTTGCCCAGAGGAAAGGACGATGCGCTGAGGAGATATCGCCTGCGGAGCCGCCATCTCCAGCAGGCGATGAAACGATTGCCGGGGAGACAAATCAGCGATTGAGGCTGCCAGCCCGCGCAATTCTGAGAAAACAAAAGAGTTCAGACAACAGAAAGATTACTAATTTAAAATGTAGAAGGTTACCTTCAACACTCCTCCCGTTCTGAGTCGGGGGGATGGCGGCTTCAACGGCCTCCGCCACGATTTCCGGCTCCAGCAAAGGGAGGGTGGTCCCGAGCACCTCTCCTCCGGCCTCTGGGCCGCACGAAGGAAGATTCATTAGGGCGGCAATCCCCAAAGGAGCCTCTACCAAAGGAGCAAGCGCTCCATAATCAGGAACCGCCACTGGAGGCTCTATGGCAAGAGAAATAGCATTGTCAGCCCCCTCCACATCGAGTAAGGCTGCATCGGGAATGTCAACAGGCTCTAGCTGCAACAAGCCCGTAGGGACCTCCCCCATCGCTGAGGACTCTGCACAATCCGCACAAGAATAAGAATACATATATACGGGCCTAAGCAATCTGAAAAAACTGCGAAGAAGTATAAAAAAACATACCAATGCGCAGGGAAGCCCTCAATATGGCTTCTTCAAGCCGATGCTCCTTCTCAAGGAGGCGTGCTCGTCGGGGTTCGAGGGTGGACTCATGGCCGCCGGTCCATAAGGAGAGCGCGTCCGCAGCATCCTCCGAGACGGCCTGCTTCAGCGCCCTTTCACCTCACTCCTCCAAGGGGCCGATAAACTGCCGCCGGATCCATGAGGGGTCTTCATAGAAGATCACGGCAGGATAGGGTTTCTTCGGAACCCTTACGTTCTGAGACTCATCTTTAAAACGTCTTATGGCCTCAACCAATTGTGCGGCCTCCTCGGCAGCCGAGCCCGGGAACAGAAGACCAGCGTCTGACTCTTGCACGACCAACGACTCATCTGGAAGTATGGGCTCGGACTCCGTTAAAGAATCAAGTAAATTGGTGGCCACCCTCCTCCGCCTCTTAGACCCAGAACCGGCCGCCGAAGACGACCGTTTCTTTCCCCGTAGAGCCTTGGTGCGGCGGCAGCCCACGTCGTCTTCAACACCTTCATCCCTATTACCCTCGCTTGGTGTCACAACCGAGGATGATACCGCCATTGTCGATGCCAAGGAGGACGAGGCTACCTCGGGTGGTGATGCTATTACCGGAGCCTGTCTACCCTGCGACCGAGTACCCAGGGGCATACCAGCTGTTGGAGTAAGATCCACCCCCGACTCCCCCGGAATGAGCACGGTGCCGGTATACCTCAGAGGAAAGCGGACCGGGGCGCGCGGTCGCAGCGTAGATCTCGTGGCCGGAACCTGAGTAGGGGCACCATGACTAAGAAGCACCCTTCTTTCCCCAAGAATAATTGGGTTGACTCGATGGAGATACCAACCCGTGAACGATCCCACGCATCGGGGCATGTACTTAGCTTCAGGGACCATGAAGTGGGAGCCGGTGTTCAACCTCACGAAATAATGAGCGGCATCGCGAACGGCATCAAGTGAAAGGACCGGCGCAACTATGAAAGCCTCGAAAGGAATGCCCTGGTCGTATCAAAGCTGTCGGGCGAAGCGATGCGGGTTGTACCGCATGATAAGAGCTGCACTGTCCTGGTGAAATACCAAATAGCCTGGTCTAATTGCATACAAGTGCGCGGCCTCCCAGGGCCTCAAAGAAGGTACGTTGTCTTTTGACCGGTCTCAGAGTTGTTGAACTGGACCTGAAGGAGAAGATAAGACCCGATCATTAAAAACCAGCCCGCCAGCAGTAGCGTAAGGAGAAATCAACGCCCGAATAGCCCCGAATTGAGTCGGGTCAGCGGCAGAAGCATCCACCAATCGCATAAGCCTCGGGAAGGTATAAGCGTCGTAGAATGCGGGCCTTTGATGCATAGAAAAAGCACCCAAGATGTGCATTTCGATCCAAGACGTAAAGTAGTGAAGCGAGAAATTTACCACATCTACGCCAGGGATGGAAGTATTAGCTGCAGTGCCCAACCCGTGATAAAGATGCACCAACGCCGGAATGCCGATGGCCAACCGCGTCCCCTCAGCGATACAATGAGCCGGGTAGATAACCGAGGCTCTCATAAAGCGGCGATGCATGGGGATGACAAACCAACTGAGCCAGACACTGAAAAAATCCATGAAGAACGTCTCCTCATCCATGCCGGGAGCTGCAATGGATTCAAAAGACATCGGCAACATAATGGGGATGTAGTATGTGGTAGATCCGATTCAGTGGTCGGCAGCTTCTTCGGACCAAACCCAAAGGGGTCTTTGATGTTTGCGAACTTCGGAGCTGTCTTCGACAGGACTTCCTCGCGAAGGAAGCAGGCAATGAAGCTCTTAAAAGTAACGCCCTGCTCCTCAGATTCGGTGAACAATCGGTTGAAGATACTTAGCGCCTTGATCAAGCTGGGACGCTTGTGGTGGACGGCGTTCTCAGCAGATAAGCCGTCAACCGGTGCAGGCTCAGGCTCAAAGACGTACTCATCAGGAGGCAGCAACTCCTCATACAGTGTACCCCTGATTGGCAATCCCGAGATTTCATAAAATTCTGCCAGAGAGATCGAGACCTCGCGGTCCCCTAAAAGAAAAGTGTTGGTGGGGAGATTCCACTGGTTCAAGAATGCCTTAACCCACCAGACATGCGGGGATTGGTAGTGGAAGAGCGACGCATACATCGCCTGGTAAAGCCCGACCTTCTGCAGTCGCGCGCGATGGGCGGATAGGATGTAACGAGCCCAGAGGAGGTACCCCGTAGGGTGTCGAGGGGTGAGCCCTATCTTGTAGATTTGTCCCCATGGTTGGGCCTCACCCTAACAAATACGCCGCCCCAGAATATCTATAGCTGGGATTGGATGGTTCGGGATACCGGTTGTTGAAGGCTCGAGTCGTCCCGTTGGAGTCCAATTTGGCATCTCCAAAGCGAAAACTGTCCTCGGAGGGTCCATCGGCAAGAACGGGAAAGTAGGCTCTGTCGGCACTTCGCAGAGGAAATTTCGGCGACCTCGGATGATATGACTGTACCAAGTTCCCCATAGAAGTAAGCTGGTGCAGTTCGGGTCATGAGCCTGGATCATCGCCATCGCCTCCTCATCGGATGGTGATTGAGGAAAAGCGGCCTCCGAACGAGTGAAGGGAAAGCACGGAACAGAAGCCATCGCGCCTGAAATCAAATAAAGGAAACTGTCAAAAGCAAAGCCAGCAATATATATATATATATATATATATATATACATGAGCATAAATATATATATGAAGACAGTTGAAGAAAGCGACATCAGACTCTTTTTATAGGGCCATTGGCTACAAAACACATGGGCCCCACAGAATCAGGTTGACGGCTCGTTAATAATGAGGCCAAGCAATTAAAATGAGACAAAGGGAATATTCTCATTAAATAAACAAGGGACTTCAAATAACCCTACACACTCCCCTAAAAGAAATCTACCTTGGACTCTACAACAAACAGGATCAAGGGAATTAAATTCCCACAGAAGACATCATTGCAAGCTTCTTCTTCATTGATTACAGAAGGACAGCCTAGGGAAAGAAAACCCTAAGAAGCCTCCATGGGAAGAACATAGTTCCTCATAGGAATTAAATTCCTTCTTAAAAAAGGGAATTAAATTCCCAGAAGTTTGTTTTTCCAGAGCCAGAGCTCCTTGAGGATGGATTTAAATTTCATGGAAGGGACAACCGACGCCATCATCTCCCTAAAGGTTAAAGACACCCTAAGAGATCTACAGTTTGAAAATTAGAAGGGTTACTGTTCTTGTGGAAGAACTTAAAACAAAAAGAAATGTGTGTTCTTATCAAAAGGAAAAACCCTTGATCTGAATTTAAAACCCCATGGTGGTTGCTGGGAAAGTTCTCCGATCGTTCAAAGATCTTTACCTGAAGAAAGGGTCTTCTTGGAACAGAGTTAAACTCTGGAAAAAGTTTGACGTAGAGAACTAAGCTCTGGAAACGAGAATTAAATTCTCAAGAAAAAAAGTTGCAAGAAAGAAGACAAGCAAGAGTGGAGGCGCTTCTAAATAGACCCCTATATTTTTAGGATGTGATGGAGACGCTTCATCTCCTCGATTCCCTAGATGGATCCAACGGTCACAAAAGTGGCAGCGTTGCACTCACGTGCTGACATGTGAGAGCAACGCTGTGGGGGCATTTGTTCCCTGATTAAAAATCAGGATAAGCTCCAGAAGAGGCATCACGTGCTCACACGTGACCAGTTGTCACGTGTTGGCATGTGACGCTTAAAGCAGCGGCAAAAAGCACATTCATCCCCTGATTAAAAATCAAGAAAAAGCTCCAGAAGAGGCATCACGTGCTCACACTTGACCAATGGTCATGTGTTGGCACGTGATGGTTAAGCAGCGGCCAGAGAATAGAGCGCAGAATAAGAGAAACCCATTCCAAGGGTCACGTTCTCACACGTGACCAACGGTCACGTGGCCACACGTGACCAGCTTTAAGAGCCTTATTTTTTAACAGAATTAAATTCTGAGGATAAATCTTTCAAGTCTTTCCAAAATGAAGAAGGATTATCTAAAACCGTTGGATTAAAAATCTAAAGGTGATTAAATATCACCAATTTATGGAAAAATCTTGGACTTGGAAAGATTTCCCCCCTAAATCTAACCGAAATAACAAAGAGATATCTTTGGATTTAAAATCCAATGGTGAATAAAATTCACTTGACAATCTAAAAGCCCAGATTAATAATAAATATAAATAAAATCTCTCAATATACAAATCAAATCTCTCAATGAGAGATTTACTGAACAAATTGATTCTTTTCCTTCTCCTATAAATAGGAGCCAAGAAAAGGAGAAGGGGACCTTTGGACCTTTTCTTTTGATACACAGAGAGAGAGATATAGAGCCTTTGATTTTCTGCAAAAGGAAAACCTTAGGTAAGAAAAGAAACGGGAGGCTTCAAAAGAGAATTTAATTCTCAAAAGAGTTTAACTCTCATATAAAGAAAAAAACTTAGTTCTTTCTCTAGTGGAGGATCTGCAAAGTGCACATCTCCCCATGAATTGAGAATTTAATTCTCATTGGGTTGAGATCCTGCCATGCAGATCTAAAACACAGAGGAGGAACTGAGTTTTGAGAATTTAATTCTCACAAAATGATAGGAATTCAATTCCTTTGAGATAAAATTAGGGTTTAATCCTATGTTATGGGAATTTAATTCTTTCAAAATGAAAAGAACCAGGGTTTAACCCTAATTGAGAACATAATTCTCTCAAACTCACAAGAATTTAATTCTCTTAAGAAAAGAAATTAGGGTTTAACCCTATTAAGAATATAATTCTTCAGAAGAAAACAGGAATTTAATTCCTCTAAAGTTTGTTGTTAGGGTTTAACCCTATGAAGAAATTAATTCTTAAAAGATAAACAGATCTTTAAAACATGCAAAGAACCAGAGTCACGTGCTACCACGTGACCCCTGCAAAGATACACAGAAAAGAACTTTGAAGTAAATGCCTCACGTGTTACTACGTGACTCCTACGAAGATCTATAAAAGAGAACTTTGAGGCAATGTCTCATGTGCCCCACATGATCTCTAAAGCACACAAGAGAAAAAGAAACAGAAAAGAGCTCTAGGGCGCCCTCACGTGTCGACACGTGACCCCTAATGAAAATTCTAACAGATCAAAGCGTAAGCCCCCATCACGTGCCCATACGTGATGGCTTTCAGAATTAAAAGTGTTAAACACTTATCTGTAGAATAAAATAAAGGGAAGCAGGGCGCTCTCACGTGCTACCACGTGACCCCTTGGCTGAAGCTCTAATGGATAAACGCCTAAATTCCCATCACGTGATAGCACGTGATACTTCAAAGTATTCAAGACGTTTGACTGAATAAAACAAGGGGAATCAGAGCGCTCTCACGTGTCCGCACGTGACCCCTTTCTCCTTAGTGTTTAACACTAGTCTGGAGATTTTTATCCCCGGTGTTTAACATTGATTTGCTTAGTGTTTAACACTAATTTGAAAACTCTGTTCTCAGTGTTCAACACTGATTATCTTTTAGTGTTTAACACTAACTTGTTAATCTTATTCCCAGTGTTCAACACTGTTGGTCTCTAGTGTTTAACACTAGTTTTAGCCCAATTGGCTAAGTTTCCTGAGGCAAAGCCTCTCCTTCAATGAACCAACAGAGGGCCAATATCCCAAATATGATTGGGCTTAGCTCAAGCTGGCCATAAGTCCTCAATTCAAACTCAACTGGGCCAATGGGCTCATAATATAATAATTGATCTTAGTTTCCAAATTGGACTGCAGATCACATAATCTACCTTGGTTTAAGGGTACATCTCTTCACTCCTTTGATACTTGGCGTTGTAATTCCTCAACGTCTTCAAAGAGGTGGCGGGTCCCGGTGACCACACATTGACACGGACTGTGGGGTCCTTAAACTCATGGACTATGAGGTCCTTAACCTTGACCGTAATGTCTTAAAACTAACATCGGACTGTGGAGTCCTTAAATCCACGGACTACGACGTCCTTAACCTTGACCGGAATTTCTTAAAACTAACAACGGATTATGACGTCCTTAACCTCGACCGTGATGTCTTAAAACTAACATCGGACTGTGGAGTCCTTAAATCCACGGACTACGACGTCCTTAATCTTGACCGCAATGTCTTAAAACTAACATTGGACCGTGTTCATATCATAATATTGCATTTTGTATTCCCCATTCTTATGCATTTTACAATGAAAACAGGTGCTTTTGACCCATGTCTGCTACATGTTACAGGTTACAGGTTCTTGGACAGAAAACAGTGAAAAAGACAAAAGACGACACAAAAAGGGGACTTTGACCAACAAATGGAAGGATCTTAATCAAGCCTACACAAAAGATCAGCACAAGGCGATGCAAGGTCCAAGAATACAAAGCGAATGGTTAAAAATCCATTGCAAATTGTTCACTGAAAATCTGAAACCAATGTAGAAGCCCAATTGATAAAAGAACCAAAGAATCAGAAGCCCAAAATGACCCAGAAGCATATCCAAAATTTTCAGCAAAAGAACCAAGAATTGGGCCGCGGAACCGCGGCCCAAACCCTACCCAGGCCGCGGTTCCGCAACTATATGGAGCCTGAAGGAAATAATCTTTTTACCATAATTCTTGTGCGGTGCTGAAAAGATTTTCTAGGGCTATATTTGTAATTTTAGACATGCGGATCAATTGTAAACCTAGGGTTTCCTATTCTCTATAAATAGGAACTCTAATCATTGTAAATTCTCATGCCTCCCTTCATTAATAAATTTCAGCATTCTTTTGGAGAGCATCATTTTTTGTAAGTTCTTTATTTTCCGCCCTAGGTTAATTTTCTATTCTTGCCCTAGATAAATTTAATTCCTTGCCCTAGTTAATCTTTTATTTTCTGCCCTAGATAAATGTATTTTAATTCCCTAATGAGCGAGTAGTCTCCTCTCTTGTTAGGGTTAGATCTGGAGAAGGTTTGAGAGACGAAGATCTCTCATCCCCTTTCTTGCCCGTCATATATTTTCATAGGACTCTATGCATACATGCACATACCGCTCCCTATGGCATCCTATCCCACGAGGTAGCGATGATACCGTAGTATAAAGGCCCGGTTGTGATGGTTTTCCATGGAGGTTAAGGTAAGGATTTCTAAAGGAAGGATAAGAACCTAGATGAAGAAACATCTTCCCAAATGGTTCTAATCCATTTTATTAATAATTACCATAACACCTAATTAGATCTTCATATGGGTATAGAAAGCGGTGAGATTTATTGACTTTCCAAACTTAACCTAGACCTAACCCTAGCAAGATTTAGATATAGATTAATTTAGTTTTTAGATTTAATAATCAATCCGACCACAATCGGAATTAACTCGTTTGAGCGAATAGGAAATTCACAAAATCCCTGTGGACCGACCCGTACTCACCGGCTAGCTACATGCGACGCCGTTCTTGATTGCGGTTACTAGATAGTTTTTGAGATCAATCAAATGGCGCCGTTGCCGGGGATGGCGTGTTATTTCCTTTTCGCAATTTCGGGTTAATCAACATTTAAAAAAATCATAAAAATCTGAAAAATCACAAAAAAATATAAAAATATTTCATCTGTTATTTTTGGAAGGGATACTTTGTTGTTTGAATTTTGCAGGATATACAAAATCGGATCTGGAAATTTACAGAAAGCCAAACAGAAATCAGAAGATCAGAACAGAGGGGAATTTCAGAAACAGAACAACAGAAAAAATCTCGAGACGCGAGCTGCCCATCACACCGCGTTTCTACGGCATAAGTCGACTTCTGCCGCCCATCCACGGTCATCTGATCAAATCTCGGGATCTGCGCCCGCTCCGCCGCCGCATTTCCGCCGCACCAACCGACTTATACCACGGATCCGTGGCTCCCCTGTACCTTCAGCACAGAAAAATTCCTCTGTAAGCATCCCTGTACATTCTCTGGAAATCTAGATATATTTTTCTGAAAAATTCCTGCAAGATTTTGTGCGCTTTAAAAATCTTTATCTTTCCAAATAACAATCTTGTGCAGGATTTGTGGGCCCTCGTTTAAAGTAGAAATAGATTGCAAGTAAATTTTCTGTTGCATATTTTTTCTCGAAAATCTTTTTGCAACAAAATTTTCCCAAATAAAGAAAAAGAAAAAGGAAAATTAATATTAGAAAACTTGCAAACTTTTGCCGCAAATAAACCCTTGCACCAACCAACTTTCTTTCTTTCACCCTTTCCTCTTACAACATGGGTACCCCACATAATAAATCACTTGCCGAACTTTGGTATCCCGAACCTAATTTTGCGTCGTTCGGCAATTTGTTCGATCAATTTAAAGACGATCCTTCCATGCCTAAAATATCTTTGAAAGATCAAATAGAGGCGTCTAGGAGAAACAATTCGACTTTTCAACCCACTTTGTGTCAACCAAGTCAACCTTTACCACCTCCATATGTCGATACCACCTTTTCAAGTCCTTCTGTCACTCCTAAGCCAATATCCATTGCTGAGCATATTGCTCAATCTCGCAGCCGATCTTTCACCCCTCTCCACTCATCTAGTTCTAGGGATCCGCACGATTATTCACCTTTTTATCCACATGTTGACCCTACCCCTGTCCAATCACCCACTTCCTACCAGTCCTACCCGACCTTCCCACCTTCACTAGACACTGCTTCTACACAGCCTTTTGGGAGTTTCACATATCCAAACAATTTCGAATCTTTTTCCGAAACCGTCTTACCACCAAAGTCTAGTTTGGAAGAGGCGTTGGAGGCGTATATCGCAGCAACAAACAAAATGGTTAGGAATGTGGAAGCATCCGTGGCCGCCCTTATGCAACCTGCTAAACCTGTAGCTAGTTTTCCGCTAGCTCCAAATTTTTCAATGTATGAGGAGGCGGTTGGACTGAGTGAGAATGAGAGAGGATTTCCAAATCAAACCTACCCTTACCAAATTGAAGCCCACAACTACAGTTTTCCATCGAATGTCCTAAATGATTCACAAGTTCAAAATAAAAATGAGTTGTGTGATTTTGTAGTGCTTGATTTGCCAAATTGTGAAGAACCCCTTTCGAGTGAAACCACACTTAATCCTTTCGATCTTTACACCTCCACTCTAGAACCTAAATCGATAAATATCCATGCTTTTGATGAGGTGTCTAAGAAAATTGATTTTCACTTGATTGAGGATATAGACGCCGGGAATATTTCGGATGATGAACCTGTCGATTTAATTGAAATTTTATGTTCAAATCATCATTCCGGGTTATTAAATGTTTCTCCCGAATCTCATATGCGTCTTGATTTTGATGATATTGGCATGGATAGGCAAATTTTTGAGGAAAATATTGAGAAGAATTATGAGGATAGTACTGAGGATAATATTGAGGTTGAACCATTTTTCTTTGATGTGTCGGATTTTCCAATTCATCCTCTTGAACCTTTACCTATATCACCCTCCCTCTTTTCCATCGTTCCGACCACGCCTCATTTCACGCTTGACGACTGTGAGCTTGAAAACTTTTCCGTTGAATCTGACACAGTTCTCACAGCCAATGATACTTACGAGTGTTTCACTTTTTCGGACGATGTTGAAGTCTCACCGCCCGAGTTTGAGTCCTTTGCATTTTCCGATGAGTTATTTAATCCATCAGACTCGGTTGCTTACAGTCGTTTCGAACCATTGATGGAATCTTTCCAGTTCGACACAGTTTACTACGGTGAGAATGAGACTATCCCTAATTCACTCCTTTTCGTCCTTCCTATTGTTCCGACCGTGCAAGTGACCGTTACGCTTTCATCTCAAATACCAAGTTCGGCGTACCCATGTTTTCTTGCGAATCTTGAGAGATTTGATCCCATTTCTCGACGGGTTGATAGGTTAGCGCAATCGCTTTTAACACACCGGTCATCAAAAATTGCGCTAATTTGTTCACTCGCTTTACACCCTCAAGATCGTACCCCGCTTCTTTCTTCTTTCCGCCATTCTTCTCCCCCACCGAGACCATATTCTCTTCTTCCCATTCGGTCTCGTGTGTTTCTCATCTTTTTTCTTTCCACCCCATTCTTTCACCAACCCTATCATTACCACGATAAGATTTTTGAATGGTTGGTGCTCACCTTTGGCTTATGTAAGGCCTTACTTAGTTTGGGGAGGATCTTATTGTATATATGTACATATATTTTTTTGTTTTCTTTTTCTATAAAAAATTTAAAAAAAATTCAAAACATTAAAAAATATAAAAAAAAATTATTATAAATAAATAAACAGGGGAGTGCCGGCATTTTGACCCTCTTGGTGTAGCATGACAGTGAGGACACTGTCAAGTTCAAGTTTGGGGGTATGCTCGGTACGTCTTCTTCCTTCGCATTCATTTGCACATATTTTTGCATTTGCATACTTATTTTAAAACCCATAAAAATTGAAAATTTTCAAAAATATAAAAATTAATGTATTCAATTTTGGCTAATTGACTTGAGTTTGAAAAATAGGTTAACTGGCTAGGAACAACTAGATCATAGACTTAGTAAATTAAAAACCCCAAAAATAACCTTCCTTAAAGTTTAACGGTAGAAAATATATGTCTTTGTAGTTTATGTAGAAATAGGCAAATTTTGGGTTCACTTCTTGGTCTAAGTCGAAACAAAGGAAAAGTATTGATGTTTTTATTAGAGTATAAGTTTGAAAAATAATTCCTAGCTTAAGTCTAGATTCTGAAAATGTATATCCTACAATTTGCACAATCACGCACCTTGAAACTTGGAATAGTAGAAGAGACCTTGAAATGCTCTTGTCTAAAGTCCTTAGTACGAAGAAAATAAAAGAAAACAAAAGTGAATAAAGAAAAAAAAATGAACACTGGTTGTCGGGACCCGGTTCTTGCTCACGGAGCAAAGTGCCACACAGAACAAAATGCCACACCAAGTGTCATGTTAAGTGGGCGGGGGCCACCTCTTGAATCCGTGGGGGCCACCTCTTGAGTCCGTGGGACCCACTGTAGAACAATGGGGACTCTTCGGAAAACATTCCGAAAGGGGGCAGATCTGTACTATAAATGGAATGATACCACTCTTCAATACAGAGGCGCCTTTTAAGTGAACCGGAACTACAGGAGCTTGAGAACTCCGTAGTTAAGCGTGCTCGGGCCAGGGAACTCTTGGGATGGGTGACCTCCTGGGAAGTGGCCCCTGGTCGGGTCCGGTTTGCCCCAAAGGACAAAACCGTGCGGCTTCGGCCAGAGCGGACAATACTCTCTGTATTGGAGGTGGGGCGTGACAGAATGGTATCAGAGCTGGTCCCTCAATAGTAGGTCTGTGGTTCGAGGACGAACCATTGTTCAAAGGTGGGGAGAATGTCGGGACCCGGTTCTTGCTCACGGAGCAAAGTGCCACACAGAACAAAATGCCACACCAAGTGTCGTGTTAAGTGGGCGGGGGCCACCTCTTGAATCCGTGGGGGCCACCTCTTGAGTCCGTGGGACCCACTGTAGAACAATGGGGACTCTTCGGAAAACATTCCGAAAGGGGGCAGATCTGTACTATAAATGGAATGATACCACTCTTCAATACAGAGGCGCCTTTTAAGTGAACCGGAACTACAGGAGCTTGAGAACTCCGTAGTTAAGCGTGCTCGGGCCAGGGAACTCTTGGGATGGGTGACCTCCTGGGAAGTGGCCCCTGGTCGGGTCCGGTTTGCCCCAAAGGACAAAACCGTGCGGCTTCGGCCAGAGCGGACAATACTCTCTGTATTGGAGGTGGGGCGTGACACTGGTTTTTGTGATTACTTAAGACTGCAAAAATAGAAAAATATTTAGCGTGGGTGCTTCATCACCTAGTGCCTTAGACCAACTGGTTTGGGAGTCACTGCTAAAGCCTTGTGTGTTACAAGACTAGGAAGTATGCTTTAAAGTGCAAACACATTTTGTAATCGGTCGTTGGTACCTCAAGAAGTATTAACGGTCGCATGAAGGATGTGTAAGCAAATTTTAATTAAAAATTCACCAATTAATAAGTACTTTGGACAATGGATAAGAGTACGATTGCTTGATTTGAATTTCCAAGTGTAGGGGTGATTTATACACACACGTGGGGATATGTGATTGGAGTTTAGATGAGAGAAATGAGTGAAGAATAGAACTTGTATCTTTAGTATAGCTGATAGAAATTCCTAAGTGGAGATGGAACCCTAGAAGGAAAACTTAGGAGATGCCGACAGCTAAGTCTATAGAACATATATAATCTTAAGTTAAATGATGAAGAATTGTGAAGAATATGGGTGGATAATTTACGAGTAGAAGATAATAGAATTCCTTATTAGGAAACCTAATTGGAGAACTAAAGTCGAAAAGCCAAATTGATAGGGTTTTGTGGGTAGTATCCGCTGAAAACCCTCAGGAGACAACACTCCTCCTACTAGGGACACCTAGAGGTTTAACGGCTTGTTGCACGTGCTCAGTGCAATCGCGTTTCCCTGCGAAAGTGCGGCTAGGTTAGATTTTTATCGAGAATAAAAAATAAGTTTGCTCGAGGACGAGCAAAAGATAAGTTTGGGGGTATTTGTTCATATCATAATATTGCATTTTGTATTCCCCATTATTATGCATTTTACAACGAAAACAGGTGCTTTTGACCCATGTCTGCTACATGTTACAGGTTACAGGTTCTTGGACAGAAAACAGTGAAAAAGACAAAAGACGACACAAAAAGGGGACTTTGACCAACAAATGGAAGGATCTTAATCAAGTCTACACAAAAGATCAGCACAAGGCGATGCAAGGTCCAAGAATACAAAGCGAACGGTTAAAAATCCATTGCAAATTGTTCACTGAAAATCTGGAACCAATGTAGAAGCCCAATTGATAAAAGAACCAAAGAATCAGAAGCCCAAAATGACCCAGAAGCATATCCAAAATTTTCAGCAAAAGAACCAAGAATTGGGCCGTGGAACCGCGACCCAAACCCTACCCAGGCCGCGGTTCCGCGGCTATATGGAGCCTGAAGGAAATAATCTTTTTACCATAATTCTTGTGCGGTGCTGAAAAGATTTTCTAGGGCTATATTTGTAATTTTAGACATGCGGATCAATTGTAAACCTAGGGTTTCCTATTCTCTATAAATAGGAACTCTAATCATTGTAAATTCTCATGTCTCCCTTCATTAATAAATTTCAGCATTCTTTTGGAGAGCATCATTTTTTGTAAGTTCTTTATTTTCCGCCCTAGGTTAATTTTCTATTCTTGCCCTAGATAAATTTAATTCCTTGCCCTAGTTAATCTTTTATTTTCTGCCCTAGATAAATGTATTTTAATTCCCTAATGAGCGAGTAGTCTTCTCTCTTGTTAGGGTTAGATCTGGGGAAGGTTTGAGAGACGAAGATCTCTCATCCCGTTTCTTGCCCGTCATATATTTTCATAGGACTCTATGCATACATGCACATACCGCTTCCTACAGCACCCTATCCCACGAGGTAGCGGTGATACCGTAGTATAAAGGCCCGGTTGTGATGGTTTTCCATGGAGGTTAGGGTAAGGATTTCTAAAGGAAGGATAAGAACCTAGAGGAAGAAACATCTTCCCAAATGGTTCTAATCCCTTTTATTAATAATTACCATAACACCTAATTAGATCTTCATATGGGTATAGAAAGCGGTGAGATTTATTGACTTTCCAAACTTAACCTAGACCTAACCCTAGCAAGATTTAGATATAGATTAATTTAGTTTTTAGATTTAATAATCAATCCGACCACAATCGGAATTAACTCGTTTGAGCGAATAGGAAATTCACAAAATCCCTGTGGACTGACCCGTACTCACCGGCTAGCTACATGCGACGCCGTTCTTGATTGCGGTTACTAGATAGTTTTTGAGATCAATCAGACCGCAATGTCCTTAAACTACCTATTGACCGCAATGTCACTAAACTAAACAACAGGGCTCCCCTAATCGCTCTCTTGTCGGATCTAAACGATCCCGTTAAGTTGATCTTAGTCTAAAACTAGACTAACGTATCCTTAACAAACGTTTAAGTCGATCTTAGTCTCAAACGAGGCTAACGTATCCTTAAACACAACCCCCAAACCCAAATCTAAGATAATACGGATTTGGACTAGTCCACGCCCTATGGGCGACGACATAACTCAGTCTCCGTATACAATCCACGGGCAACCGAACACGAATCAAACACACATGACACGAAGTGATCATCTGGAGAATGAGAAAGTTGTTACTGCAATGCGGTAGCGTAATTAACTGTAGGGGCTTGCGCCTGCAGGGAAGAGCGTCCCCACAATCAAAAACCCCTCAAGCGAGGGGGAATCTGACGAAATCTGCTACATCGGACGCATCCGTTTAAACCTTTGATACACGGTGTCATAAATCAACTTGGCATCTTCGGAGAGGTGGATGGATAGCACCAATTAGCATCTACCCCGAATCTCAGGCAAGACCGTCCACGTCTTGGCCGCCATTCGGAGGGGAACAGTCACTTGCTTATTTTGTTTATCCTATCGACACTAAACTTGTATACATTTGATATTTAGCTTCCATATCCTATATCTTGTGTATACCGAGTAATCTATCAACATCTCTTGCTATACTTGTGTCATATTCTTGATATCGATATATTACTCTCATTCATTGTTTTGGTAATTCACAATATGAATATATATACATGTGTTCTATAGCTTGCTTGTCATATATCATGTATATATATCTCATAATTTGCATTTGATTGATTTCTTGATATTGATATTGAATATACTATTCATTTTATGTTCGTGATATCGGAACAATGAATATTTCATATATTTGTGTTTAAATATCTTGCATTTTTTTATAACACTATATATGATATACTTGGTCGTTTTGAGATTGGATTTCAAGATATCTCATGGCACAAGTGTAAAAAGCGAGTTTAAATGTCATATTTAATAGAGCTTGGAGGATATGGACGAGTGCTTCTCAAACTGCCAATTCAAGCTTCGTAAATCTAGGTAGCCGAGGAATAAGAATTCAAGAGTTCAAGATATGAATAGCTAAGAAGTTAGAAGCCAAGTCCATGTTGATGCGTCAAAGTCAAGTCCAATATTTGAAGGTCAAATATCGACTTCAAGATGCTAGTGAGTGAAGCGGCGTATTCGAAGTTCGAGTGAAGCGAAATACAAAAAATTCAGGAGTTCAAGACTTCAAGATTCAAGAATCGAAGATTTGCGATAACCGACATAGAAATCTTGTAAGTACTCTTCGAATTATAGTTAATATAAATTGGAGCTTTTAAACACTCATACATGCATATAAAATCGTTTTACATTGCATAAATATCGGGGCATTCGAGTTTAATGTTTTAGTTTTCATAAAATCCTAAATATCTGATTTTTTGGTATCCCAGACGTCTGCTCAAAACAACTACAGACATCTGGATACTGTAGGCAAATATCAGAAATATCTTTAAAAACTGGGTTTTTGAACTTCAGACGTCTGTCCGCTTACTAGTTTTACGATCAACCCCATGTTCTTTAAGTAAACATCATTCTGCATCTTTTTGTTCTTCAGACGTCTGTCAATTTGTTCTTCAGATGTATGAAGCACAAACTGACAGTCGTCCGGTGCCTTGTCAGACGTCTAGCAAACAGCCTCGGGTTGGATTTTTTTGTTTTTCAGACGTTTCTTGGTTTGTACATCAGACTTCTGAAGAAGTATATCATATGACCACTCGATGTTTAAGTAAAGATATTTTTGGGAACAATAGATAACGGAAAAAATCTGAACAAGGACCCAAAATACATCTGACAACGGTCTAAAATGACAGCTTTGAGTTATAACGGCCAGTTTTTTCTTAGGGCTATAAAAAGGGTTTTGGGTTGGTTTTTTGAGCTCTAATCATCCAATATTTCAGTTTCTATTATTCCTAAGTGATTAAGAGCCAAAAATCTCATTTCTTGTGAGAGTTTTAAACGAGTTTTCCATTTGCAATTCAAATCAACCCCCCTCCAAATCACTCAAGAGCTTTTAGTTTCATATTTTATTCTTCTTGAGTATTAGTGCTTCAATTGTAAAACTCTTTTGAAAGTAATCTCGATCTTGTATTTTGCCTTCTTTCTTCATTAAGATGATTCTTGAGTGCAAGAGTTCCTTATAAGAGACAAGTGGTTGATTGAGAGAAAAAGTGCTCAAGTGTGAGCACGTGGATTTGTAAAGAGAAGGGTGAAGAGCTTATAGGAAGTGTGTCTTTTGAGGAGACGTGTAGTCTTGGTGGAAATGTGTGAGGTAGCGGATGCACAACGTGTTCTCTCGAAGGAGACGTGTTGGGTTGGCGTTGGGCAATGTGTGTGTATCTCTAAAAAAGACATGATTAGTGGAACGGCTCGTTCGCCTAAAGAAAGTGAACTAAGGGATCTTCTATACCACTCTAAAATCCATATGTGCCTTAAGTTTGCAATTTCTCTCTCTCTCTCTTTTTATTACTTACATTTTATATTTTAGTTAGTTAGTTTCTTGCAAGTATACTTAATTAGAAATTGCATGCTTGTCCGCTTGCTCTTTACTCTTACTTGATTGCTATTTATCACTTGATATTATATGCTTTAGTTTCACACTTGCTATTTGCACTTAGCTCGTACCTCTATTTACTTATCTTTTAAATAAGTTTGCAATTGTGGTTTGTTTAGCAAGTGTTGATAGTTTAGAATTTTTATTTGGGCATATTAGTAGTATAATCCTATTCAGCCTCCTCTAGGACTATTTTCTTATAGTCTTGTGCTATTTCAATTGGTATCAGAGCTTGGTATTCTTCTTGTTAGGACTTACATCCTAGAGTAGATTCAATGGCATCTTATTTACAAACTTGCTCTTCCATCGTAAGTTTTTCTATTCATGACCCTCCTTGCTTTGATGGAAGTAATTTTGATTTTTGGAAAATTAAGATGCAATGTTTTTTTTGAATCTCTTGATAGGAGTATGTGGAAGATAATTGATAATGAGTATTCGATTCTCTCTATTTCTAAATCCTTATGGAGTACTCATGATAAAGATTTATTGGTTTTGAACATTAAAACTCTAAAAGTTTTACATTGTACTTTAAATTGTGATGTTCTTAATAATGTTTCTTCTTGCAAGACGGCGCATGACTTGTGGTGCTCTTTAGAGAATATCTATGAAGAAAAAGTTGTTTGCAATGAAAAAGATAGCCAAGAGGAAGAATTTCTTAGCGACATTAGAAGCGTCTAAACAAAAAAAAAAAACAAGATGCTACATCCAACTCTAAGGTGTCTAAAAAAGGGTGCTTTGATCATGAGGTTATAAGTATTTCTTCTTATGATTTCCATAAACTTACGCATGATCAATTTCTTGATGCAGATCATGATCTTAATAAAAATTATAATGTTATCGAATCTAGAAATGAATTCCTCGAAAAGTGTGCTTATGATTTTGATATTGAGCGAGAGGAATTGAATACTTGTTGTGAATCGTTTGAAGTTTTGAATAAAAATTTGATAGCCAAATATAATGTTTTATCTTGCGCTCATGACTCTCAAAGTGTTTTATGTGACAAATTAGTTTTTGAGAAAAATGGGTTCTTTTCAAAACTTGATTTATAATGTGCCACCATTGATGCTTTGAAAAACGAAAACGAGAATTTGGCATTATCATGTGAGATCTTGAGAAAAGAAAACAATGATTTGATTTCAAGTTTTACAAGTAAAATTGATGTTTTGAAATCTTCTATTATTTCTCAAGATTCTCCTATTTTTGAAAACATTTCTCTCAAGTAAGAAAATGAGAAGTTGGCTTTAGCATGCAATTTTTTGAGAAAGAAAAATGACAATTTGATTTCAAGTTTTCAAAGTGAGATTGATATTTTGAAATCATCTATTTCATCTCAAAAATCGCTTATTTTAGAAAATATTTCTCTCAGGGAGAAAAATGAGATTTTAAATGCATCTCTTACTAAGTTTTCCAGTGTTGATTCTTTACATAGCAAGGAGGAGAAAGTTTTAAATTGAAGAGGCATTGGTTTTAAGAATTCAAATTTACAAGAAGCTGCCCGAACACTACTCATTCATCGACAGGATCCTCATCGTTTCTGGGGGGATGTGGTTCTTACGGCCGCTTATTGTAAGTTTGATATGCTCTCTACAACAGGGTTTATAACATGGTGGAAGCGATAATTTTAAAATTTTAGAGAGCAACTACAAGCTAACATAGGATCATGAACAACAACTACAATATACAACAAAACTAGTAAGCTAAAATAAAGAAGTTGTAGGACTACAACCTTTGTAGCGCGCTAGCCATCTCTCCTTAGACTCCGGCTAGTTTCCACGAAACTCAGAACAAACTTGCTCGATGGTCTCCTCGCCGAAGATGATCCACCTTGAGATAACTCCAACACAACATTTAGCTTCAAATTGATCTCATCAAAATGAAGCAACCCACTAATTAACTTGCTAAGAATGATTAGTAGGAGATATAGAATAAATAGCTTACTTACTTTTTCTCTTTTCTTTTTCCATTCCTCACTTGAAGAAAACAAAGAGGAAGAAGAAGAACGATGGAGGAGATAAGATAGTATCAAGAAGGGATAAGGTTCAATAAAATTGAACTAAAAACAAAAATGAGTCATAAAAATAAAACACCTCATCAATTCTACAACCATCTTAAATCCATGACTCATTCTTATTCTTCCATATAATTCTCATACATCCATCTCATATGTATCAATATACATGTCACAATATTTATATCAAATATAAATATAATTAAAGAGAAGAAAATAACAAAGTGAGCATGATATTAGTTAATATATAAATATATCAATATATAAATATACATTTAAATATTAAATCAACACATGATTTAATAACCCGGCTAGATCATATATATACCATCTAATATCAATAAAAACCCGATTAAAATACACGTTGAAACATCCTAGCACGATCATACGATGTTACTTAGTATTTTTAGACTTGTTTATTTATCGTTTGGGTTGCAATTGATTTGAATAGTAGAAATGGTTATCCGACCTGACCCGCATATGTCAAATCCATTATGGTGCTAGATTATATTTTATTAATATTTAACAGTAAGCTAAATACAAGAGAATCTAGTATAACAAATATATATAATATCTAAATCAGTACATATCGTCTGGTAGCCACACATTAGGGATAATTTATATTTCTATATTTCTATATATATATATATATATATATATATATTAATTGTTATAATGTGGTTAAGCGTCTTATGTTTTATTTTGACTCTAATCTATTACGCTTATATCTAATAGAATCTTGATACCAAATATTTATTAGATTTAAATATATTTAAAATCCTGTTAAATCTAAAATGAAGGGTATAACATATTTAAAATTATATTCTTTACATTATGGTTAATAGGTTACGTATATGTATTATTTTTCCAAAATATATTTTCGGTGAGATTTGGATGGAGACGGAACGATGTTTGATATTATACTATTAGTTATAATATATATAACCTAAAATATACTATAATATATATATACACACACACTATTATATATTTTTATAATACAAAAACTTTCTCTCTCTATCTGTTTTTTTCCTCTCTCACTCTCTCCTATTCATCTTCCTTTCCCCGAGTCCTAACCCACGAATCTCATCTCTGCGCTCGCCTTCCTCCCCTCGTCTTTGTCGTCGGTGGCACGCTCCAAACTCTGACCTCTCATCACCGTTCTCTTCCTCTTCATCTTTCCTCCAATACATATGGCTTCACCTCCGACGCCTTCAGCGTCGCACCCATCTCTCTGACCTCGCCTCACCATCTCCACCTCACAACAGCCCCGTTCACCTCCTTCCTCCCCTTTCCATCCTCATCAACCTGTTAGTTGTATGTATGCCCTAGAGGCCAGTAATGTACAGATGATATATATTATATTGGATGCTTGGACATATATAGAGATGACTTTCTTGCTCGATATGATAGTATGCTATCTGGTTGCTCTTTATCTTAACATGTATACTTGTCTCTTTATACTGTATTATGATTACATGTTGGTAAAGCCATTAGGATGTGTACTTGACTACCTGAACTATGATGAGGATCATACTAGTGGGGACATGGTAGTCCATAAGTACATCCTTCAAGGTCCCTAGTCGTGGGTGTATCGAGACAAGGCATCGATATACAAGAGTAGACTAGCGTATACACTTCTCGACCCATGAGATGGGCGATGGATGATCCCATATCCATTGGTGTTTGACATCAGAGATGGTATACGGGTGCTCAGTGGAGACTGGGTACACTGAACGGACTCGCCGAGAACTCCCAGATGGTATTATACCTCGCGTCAGATGGCAGTTCTCAGGTGACACTTGTGCAGGTTAGTCTGTAGACCCGAGATCGTCATAGAGTCTTGTGTGATTCCCACTGTGCTTTGATTTCCATCTTACCACGTCCATGAGGGCGTGCAAAACGGTGGTTTTTGGGTACAGTCCTGAGTCACATGGAGGCAATGAGCGATAGGAGGGGTTTCGTCTCTCCCGGTATTGGGGGTTGATGTTGCGCTGTGCTCGATTGGCCGTAACAGGGAAGTCCCTGGACAGGGCTGATTCAGAGATTTGCTGGTAAGTGTTACCAGTAGTTTCTCGACCCGTTATGAGCCTCACATCGGCACGAGTTATCGGTTATTGGGATCTGACATTTACCACCCCTAGACTTGATATGCGACATATCAGACGAGGAGACCGGACTGTACGGAAAGTGTTGCCGGTTGGCTCGACAGGAGTTGTAGCAGGTTCGCTTGTTCTCTTCTGATCGTTCAATACCCGGGTGGCCGTTACGTTTAGCTAACCGCTTGCGGCTTGGGGGTGCTTGATATGATCATCACACACTGCCGGCGTATTGACGAGTCTTAGAGTACCACAATGGAGTTACCTAGTTCAGGCGAAACGTTGTGGTCCGCGTATACGATATGCGCATGGACCCGATTATAATGCGTGTATAGGATACCGTATATTGATCGGGCGGCTTGCTTTTGGTTAGGGTCGTATGTGATATGGCCGGATTGATAAATCAAGTGTTGATTTATCATTTAACCATTAGTTTCTCACTAGAAATCCTTTCTTGTGTTGGATGGATGTATGCATGCATGTATGTTTTTCTTTCTTTCTAGTTTCATGCACATATGGATGTGCATGCGCACATACATACATACATCAACTATCATGGTTGATTATACATAGAAAATGCTGGATATATAAGACTCACACCATGGTTTATATTATGGATATTTATTTCTATTTTTGCTAAATCAAAAGAAAAGAGAAAAAGGTGAATGATTGGTTATCTTCTACACTCTTCTCTTGACCTAACCATTTTCACCTACCATTTACCATGATTCATCTTCCTCTTCTCTTTTAACTAAGATGAAATAAATATCCATATCAATTAACCATGGTTTGAGATGAGAAAGGAAAATATATATACTTATGTTTTTCTTTTTCTCTTGTGAGTTATTCTTCTCTTCTTGATAAATATCCATCATCTTCTTCAACCTTGAGCTCTTGCTCTCTTGAATTTTCAAGTGAGTAAAATATTCATCAAAATAGGATTTTTGAAGTGAGAAAGAGAACCACAACATCATTCTACACAAGTCTAGCCCACTTGTTTAGAGTGTTTGCTTCGATTTTCATTCTTGATCTTGCGAAGTTGCTAGCTTGGACAAAGCGGACTCCGGGTGGATCATCGGTGACCTCGAGGAGTTCAAGCAGAGCCTTTTCAAACCCCAAGTAGCCGAGGAGTCTAGCGTAGAGAGCTACAAAGGTTGTACTCTCTAAACCCTAGCTTTTCTTTCATATGATGATGTGATAAATTTAGAAACCCTAATTTTCTAGCAACGATCTGATGTTTGTTAAATTAGCACCCTAAAGACTCCACCTTTGGCACATGTGATGCTTCCAAACCCTTCATGAGGTGCTAGGCTAACCCTACACAACCACACCACCACAACCATCATCATCATCCTCTTTCTATCTCTTCCTCTTGTTCCACCTCTTCCTTTGTCCTTCGTTCATCCCGAGAACCCATCATCCTTCGACCATAATAGCATTCACCCTCATCAACAGAACACTCAACCTTATCATCATCATTCTCATCTTCTTCGACTCCGTCTTCATCTTCTTCTCGTTTTCACCCTAACTCATCAAACCGACACCCAAACTCTAGCCGTGACTCTCACCGCAGCCACCAACACCTAAAACCTGAGCCTTCTACAGTTCTCTCGACGAGCAGCCAACCCAACGCTGTCACATCGTCGTTGTTGCGCAAGTTCGGGCGGAGGTCTTGCTTGCGTCATGTTTTATGTCGTCGTTCGATGTTCTTCGTGTTGATATCCCTATTCGTCGTCGTATTTTATACAAATCAAGGCAAGTTTCTAACTTGCTACATGCTAGTTTAACTATACCAACATATATGGATTTATAATGTTGTAAATTATTATCAATATACAATTTTATAAAGATAATCCATATTTTATTATTTAGTTAACACTATTACGTATGCAGTTACAATTGATAAAGTTATGCGAAGTTACATCTACAAGTAGAACTTAATACTGTTTAATTTATACAGTTTAATTTATATAATTGTAAAACGCTATTGTAAATCGGCTAGATAACCATGACCATTATATTCTTGCTTTTATTATGGTTTGTTGCGTAAGTAAATATATTACCTGTTTAGTACACAATATCTGACATACTTGCGACCTGCTGTCTTGCTACCGCTATTGTTTATACCTATTACCTGTAATATTTACTAATACTAACAATCCTGACTTTTTATCCTGATGAACGTGATCTGTTGTCTAAATAGACATAACATGTACCTGCATGTTCCTGTGTTGGCATTAGGTAAACATTATTCATACTTGACTTGGAAAACGAAACCTAGGGAAATGGGGAAACCAAAGGTGTAACTGAAATGTAACTTAAAGGGATGTTACTTGATTCGTGGTTGATTAGTAAAAAATAGTGCACATTTCTATGAACATTTTCCCTTCTAATATTAACTGCTAAAATGTGTTAATTGTAAATATAAAACATATGTGGATTTATTTGTAAGAAGTTATTATCATATATTTCTACATTTATAATTAATATAATAAGAGAAAATATATGCATATAATATTTAAATAAAATATTAGTAATTAAAATATGCATATCATATCAAATATTCCTAATTAATATTCTTAACATATTATATTATATAAATAGTTGGAATAATATCTCAAAAATACCCAATACTACTAATACTTTGATTTGAGATATTGTGCAGGTGTTAGCTCAGGTCTGGAATCAAAGTAAGAGATCCAAGTCAAATCGGGATATCGAAACCGAATCTGCCAAATTTTAGAAGCAAATCGAGGAATCTAAAAACGACAGAGACTCGGAGAAATATTTTTTCAGAATCTATGCATAAAAAGGATCTCCAAATATCGATACAAAAATCCAGAAAAATCTCGAGACCCAACTCCACCAGGAAGCAGCGGAACTGCGGTCAACAAGGGCAATATGCGGTGGATCCGCGGCTCTTTGGTGGCTGCTGGTTATGGGATTTCAGGATCATTATCTTAACTGCATCTATTCACATATGGCATCTAGGGTTTCTGGTTTCCAATACTATACAAAGGACCAAGAATTGTGCATTCAAAATCATCCAAGTGATCACACAATCATCTATTCATTTATCTCCATAGAAAGAGAAATCTAGAGCAACTAGGGTTATTGTAATCTACTTTCTAAGGAAAAAAGTTGTAATGCAATAGTTGATTAATAAAGTTAGTTTTTGTTTTAATTCTTTTTTGCATTTACTTTTCCGCATTTTACTTTACGCATTACTGTACTGCATTAATTTTACGCATTAATTTTCTGCATCTCAATTATGGTTTCATTCATCTTCAACCTTTCTTCTAAATCACCACTAACCATGAGCGAGTAATTTCTTGCTTTCTAAGGTTTGTAGGATAGGGTAGAAGAATGGATGAAAAATCTTTTAATTTATTTTAACATTTTAATATTTATAAACTTTAGCAAAATAAATGTATACCATCTTATCGGGCGCGCTATCAATTTATTGATAGTTACGACCACGATTCGAGATTGGTCAAACACTTGTCTTTTTAAGGGCTTGAAATGAATAGAGATCAATGAAAGGACAAGGGTTAGTAGTGGGAAACCAAATTCTCTCCAAGAATCTTAATTTTTATTCATCACTATCGCTCTAGTTTTAAACTATTAAATGATAAAAAAGAGTCATTTTAAATATTCATCCATTAACTACTAAGTCCTATGAACCCTATAAGTCTTTTTATTATAAATTTTATATCCTTCTTAAAATAGAACGATAACAAACCATCCCATCTTTTATCAACTCGTCTAAAGCAAGAAAAGAGTTCACATTTTCCTACGGACGACCCGTATTCATCGCGGCTAGCTACTAGCGACACCATCTTGATTGCGGTTATTGAGAAAACACTTTTCGCACGATCCAATCAAACGACGCCATTGCCGGGGAAACGGTCGTTATTTTTTTCTTGTGATTCGGGTTGATTTCTTATAAAATCCAGCAAACATAACATAAACGAGAACCAAAACCACATCTTACGTTTTTAACGATTATTGTGTGAGTTTTGCAAGGAAATCTGGAGTAATTAGAGCAGGCAAATAGAGATTCAGAGACTTTCAGGTTGAACCAGAGGAGCATTAGAGAGCTCAGAAGAATTTTGAAGGGAAGAACATTCCAAACGGCGACGGAACCGCGGCACTTTCGTACATTCTGAGACGGAAGCACAGCCGTATTGAGGATTTGGGACCCCAAAATCCTCTGGTATTTTCCTATTATCTTTCTCTCTCCTCTAAAAATTCCAATAATCTGATTTTACCTGCAGGATTCTTTGCAAACAGTGCTGCCAAAAAAATCTTTTTGCGTGTTTTGATTTCAGTTTGTTTTGCATACTTAAACCGGACATTAAGGAGAAATAAACCCAAATTCAGATTAGGTGGGGATTTCATCACCCTTCTTAGGCCCCACAAATCAAAAACGAGCATACTATCACCCAACATTAATAAAAAATATCTAGACCAAGCCCCTAAGGACTGTCGCGCTCTATTAGGACAGAGGAAGGTCGTGGATAATCTATTGCTTATCCGCATTTCTCTTGTGTTGTCTAAGGCAAGTGTGACTAAGAAAAGTGGTTACATAATTAGGCCCGCTATTTCGGTGATTCATATAGCGGATACCTCCCACTTACCTGGCACTTACCTGGCCGCAAGAGTGATAAGGAGCTAGTAGAGGATTGATCCTGCATCTTGTTTGGAAGTTTAGGAGCGGTCTAGTGACTTGACCTAGGCTCTAGGGATTGATTGTGCATTTTGTGATTTGTTGAGTCAAGCCTCACGTCCGACTTTTGTTCAAAACAAATCTTCTTAAAATCGTTGTCACACATATCACACGCTGCCATGTGCACTAAACCCTCTTAGTGTATGATTGGCTGGACATGGGATTCTAGTGCCCGTCCAGTCCGCGTTTTTGCCGTTGACTCCAAAGTCGATACTTCTTCATCTTCTATTTCTCCTCCACCTACCACATCTTCCGAAATGGATGGATCTCCATCGGGTTTTAATGACACCACCCTGCCGCCACCCGTAGGTGCGCAAAATCCACCACATATCTTTCTTCAAGAAAGATGCTACACCGTACGCGGACCCGTTCCTATGTGTCTGTCTTTTCCACCAGCCAATGGGGATAATCTTGAAATTAAACCTCACTTCATCAACTTGTTGCCTAAATTTCACGGACTTGAATCCGAAGATGCATACGTTTTCATAACAAATTTAAAAACATATGTGCTATGATGAGTACCACCCAACTTTCAGGGGATTCTCTGCGATTAGGTCTTCTCACTTTTACCTTGTGCGATCTCGCAGAAAAGTTGCTTTATAGCACAGCCGCACATTCTATCGCTAAATGGGATGAATTCATTATTGCATTCCTTAAGAAATTCTATCCTCATCAAAAGACCGTCCGTATTCGAAGCGAGATTAACCAGTTTGCCTAACTTCCCAACGAACCCTTTTGGAAATGCTTTGAACGGTTTAATGATCTTCTTGTCCAACGCCCTCATCACGGAATCGATAGATGGCAACTTTGCCTCATTGTATATGAGGGTGTTAATCCAGCCACAAAACAAATGCTTGAAACCATTTGTCAATATCATTTCATGTCAAAAGACGATGGCGAAGCATGGCAATTTCTGGAAGATCTCGCCGAACAAACATTACAGTGGGAGAGCACTAGAACAACATCGTCTTTATCTAAGGCAAGTATCCATTAGCTCGACGCTTCCATCACAGTGAAAGCCGAAATGGCTGCGATGCAAAAAAAACTCGAAACTATGGAAAGCAAATTCTCTTCAGCCGTCCTAAACCAAGTTACGCTCCCCAAAACCATGTGTGGTTGCTGTTTTGACCCATCACATTTAACAGAAGAATGCCATTTGAATCCTCTATCTCAAGGTCAAGAACAAACTAATGCTACTCATAAGCAACAATCTAGAAATGATCCTTATACATCCACATATAATCAGGGATGGAGGAATCATCTTAATTTTTCTTGAAACCGAAACCAAACTCAAACTCAAAATCGGTTCCAAAGCTAAAATAACTATCAAAGGCTTCCCCCACAACAACAGTAGCCACCACAACATATTCTGAAGCCCTTACAACCGCAATCTTTTCAAAATCCGGCCAACAACCTTGTCCCTTATAATAATTCTTTCCAATCACAGACTAATATTACAACTGTTGGTATTGATAGAATCTCTGCACTCGAACGAAGCTTAGAAACGTTTATTAAAAAGTCCACACAAATGACGGCTAATTTAACATCTTCAATCCAAACGTTAGTGCAACACACTTCTTCCCACGGTGAAAGCATAAAATCAACCGAAGCACAAATTGCACAGTTAATTACCGTGATGAGTGAGAGAGAGAAAATGAGACTTCCATCTCAATCTCTACCAAATCCCGGACACTCATAAAGCGAAAAAAACCGTCCTTAACCAACAAAATCATAACGTGAGTGTCGTAACTACGTTGAGATCCGGAAGAGTGCTGAATAATGAGGTTGGTGAACAAGTTGATGATACAGATGATACTTCGGCTACTACTTCTACTCCTACTTTGTCTGATCCAACATTTTTTTCCGAGCATATTCTTCGTTTTCGACTAGGTATGAACCCTCAGCCCACGCCCTTGAATGAATTACCATCTACAACCATCCCAAATCCAATTTTGGGATCCATTCCATCCCCACAAACTTCTCCACAAGAATTGGACCCAACCCTTGTTAATAAAGCTACTTTTCCAAACCGGTTGAGGCCAAATAGACCAAGTCCACACATGGAGAAGATTATAGAAATTTTTAAGTAAGTTAACATAAATATTTCTCTCTTAGATGTTATCCAACAAGTTCCATCCTATACGAAAATTCTAAAGGACTTGTGCACTAGGAAGAGAAAAATTCAAATGCCTAAAAAGGTGTTCTTAGCGAGCAATATGAGTACTGCTTTTACCCAACAATTGCCCAAGAAACGTAAGGACCCCGGTTGTCCTACAATATCTATTGCTATTGGGGGTAAAAACATCAATCGAGCTCTACACGATTTAGATGCTAGTGTTAACTTGCTCCCGTATTCTGTTTATGAGCAATTAGGCATAGGAGGGTTGAAACCTGCGCACTGCACTCTCCAGATGGCCGATCGATCTATCACCCACTCTAGGGGTGAGCTAGAAGACGTGTTAATCAAAGTCGGAGAATTTATATTCCCTGTGTACTTTATAGTTTTAGATGCACAGCCTGTGGCAAACCCACGAAACCAAATTCTGGTGATTCTAGGTCAACATTTTCTAGCAACTTCCAACGTGATAATCAATTGTCGTAACGGTTCCATGAACCTGTCCATTGGGAAGATGACTATTGAGCTTAACATTTACAGGTTAGGAAGTGAACCCTCCGAACCTTATGCTCATATAATTGATGTATGTTCTATCGATAAGATAGCTTGCGACAGTTGCGAATTTGAGGAGCTTCGCAATACTGATCTTGACGCCACTAGTGCGTTATTTTTTTATCCTACTATTTATTATACACTTGAGGACCCTTCTGTCGACAAGTCCACACCCAAGTCCGAATCCTTTAACTTATCGAATAACTTAGTCGACCTATCCGAGTCAGTCCCTTACATTAGAAATAAACCTCTTATGGAGTCCGAGTATCATACCTTTCTTTCTGATAAAATTATCATTCAGAATATCGATGAAAATTTTGAAGACATTTTCGCCGAAGAACTCGCATTCCTAAAAGACATGGGTGTTGTGATGAATCAACCTCCACCCAAAGAAGTTGAACTGCCACCCCTTCTTCTTATCAAGTACGAGAATGCGAATATTCCACCTATTCCTTATCTTTCACATTCTCGTTTTCATCCACCGTCACTGTTTCGTCTTTACCAACCGAGACGTAAAACTGTTCGATTACACCTTTTATCTCCTCCCCACTTCTTCACGTCTATTTGTAACATGATCTTCCACCAACCATGGTGTTATGCAGATAAAATATTTGAATGGTTGGTCTTTGTAAATCCTTATGTAGACCAATAATTCCCCCCTCTTATATTAAATTTTAATGCTTAATAATGAAAACAATGTTTTACTCATGTTTGGGGGCGAAGAAAAATATTTTTTGGCTCTTGAAAAAAAATTTTACACGATAGTGATCCAAGAACAAGTTTGGGGGAAGATTTCACGGTTATTCACTCTTGACCCCTTTTTTTACCATCTTATTAAACTATTCTTCATAGTCTTCGGGTTTTGAGCTAACAAGATAGCATCAGTGAGGACACTGCTGCAAACAAGTTTGGTGGGATAGTTTGTATAGATGGTTTGTATATATATGCATCATATGTAAATATTGCATTGCATAAATTTTTTTTAGAAAACAAAAGTTAGAAAGTGAAAAATACATATGAAATAGGTGAAGAGATTTAAGAAAAGCAAGAAAATTAGATGTTTTAAAACAAAGCTAGTAATCGGTAGTCATGAGCTGTTATCCCAAGGGTTAGTAAGATGAAGGGAATCACTAATCCGCGGATAGAAATAAGTATGAAAAATAGTCCCTATTCTTGAGTCCAAACATCTGAACGTTGATACCCTACTATATGCACTTGCACACATCTTGAAATTTGGGATAGTAGAGAATACCTTGAAATGCTCTTGTCTAAAGCTTTAGTATGAAGGAAAAAATATATATAAACAAAAATATAAATGACAAAAAAAAAATGGTGAAGAAAAATGAACACTGGTTTTGTAATTACTTAAGGCAGCATAAAAAATAATGGCGAGGGTGACTTATCACCTGGTACCTTTGACCAACTGGTTTGGAAGTCACTGCTAAGCCTTAGGTGTTGTAAGACTAGGATATTGCTAATTACGCCTTCAATAGTGAGCACATTTGGTAATCGGTTGGTTAGTACCTCAAGAAGTTTTAACGGTCGCATGAAGAATGTGTGAGCAATTCCATCTAAAAATATTCACCGACTAAAAAGTACTAAGGAAGATAGACAAGAGTATGATAGCTTGAATTGAATTCTCTAAGTGTAGGGATGTTTTTTACACACACGTAGGGGTATATGATCGATGTTTGGAAGAAAGGTAGGGATGAAGATTAAAGACGATGTTTTATTGAGGGATGATGTGATTTCTGACATCTTTTCATGACAGTTAAGATAGAGCTCCTGGCAACTAAAAAACTAGTATAATTTGAAACTCTTATTTTCAAGTTCTTTCTTTTATAAGTTCCTTATCTTTGTATGTAACTTTCATCTTGTTTCTTTTGGGATTTTGTGGGTGTAATTCGCTGAAAATCCTCATGAGACAACACTCCTCATACTCGGGACAGCTAGAGGTTTAAAGGCTTGTTGCGCGTGCTAAGTGCAATCGTGTTGCCTATGAAAGTGTGCAGGTTTTTTTTCTTTTTTCCTTTTAATAAATAGTTTTCTCGGGACGATCAAAGATAAGTTTGAGGGTATTTGATTAGTCAAAAATGTGCACATTTGTATGAACATTTTCCCTTCTAATATTAACTGCTAAAATGTGTTAATTGTAAATATAGAACATATGTGGATTTATTTGTAAAAATTTATTATCATATGTTTGTACATTTATAATTAATATAATAAGGGAAAATATATGCATGTAATATTTAAATAAAATATTAGTAATTAAAATATGCATATCATATCAAATATTCCTAATCAATATTCTTAAGATAGTATATTATATAAATGGTTGGAATAATATCTCAAAAATAGCAAATGCTACTAATACTTTGATTTGAGATATTGTGCAGGTGTTAGCTCATGTCTGGAATCGAAGTAAGAGATCCAAGTCAAATCGGGATATCGAAACCGAATCTACCAAATTTTAGAAGCAAATCGAGGAATCTAGAAACGTCAGAGACTCAGAGCAATATTTTCAGAATCTATGCATAAAAAGGATCTCCAAATATCGACACAAAAAGCCAGAAAAAATCTCGAGACCCAACTCCACCAGGAAATGGCGGAACTGCGGTCAACAAGGGCAATATGCGGCGGATCCGTGGCTCTTTAGTGGCTGTTGGTTGTGGGATTTCAGGATCATGATCTTAACTGCATCTATTCACATATGGCATCTAGGATTTCTGGTTTCCAATACTATATAAAAGACCGAGAGCTGTGCATTCAAAATCATCCAAGTGATCACACAATCATCTATTCATTTACCTCCATAGAAAGAGAGATATAGAGCAACTATGCTTCTTGTAATCTACTTTCTAAGGAAAAAAGTTGTAATGTAATAGTTGATTAATAAAGGTAGTTTTTGTTTTAATTCTTTTTTGCATTTAATTTTCCGCGATTTACTTTACGCATTATGGTTTCATTCATCTTCAACCTTTCTTCTAAATCACCACTAACCATGAGCGAGTAATTCCTTACTTTCTAGGGTTTGTAGGATAGGGTAAAAGAATTGATGAAAAATCTTTTAACTTATTTTAACATTTTATTGTTTATAAATTTTAGCAAAATAAATGTTAACCTTCTTATCGGGCGCACTATCAATTTATTGATAGTCACAACCACGATTCGAGATTGGTTAAACATTTGTTTTATTAAGGGGTTGACATGAATAGAGATCAATGAAAGGACAAGAGTTAGTAGTGGGAAAACAAATTCCCTCCAAGAACCCTAATCTACATTCATCACTATCGCTCTAGTTTTAAACTATTAAAACATAAAAAGAGTCATTTTTAAATATCCATCCATTAACTACTATGTCCTATGAACCATACAAGCCTTTTTATTATAAATTTTTTATCCTTCTTAAAATAGAACGATAACAAACGATCCTATCTTTTATCAACTCGTCTAAAACAAAAAAGAGCTCACGTTTCCCTGTGGACGACCCGTACTTATCACGGCTAGCTACTAGCGACACCGTCTTGATTGCGATTATTTACAAAACATTTTTCGTAGGATCCAATCGAGGGGTAACGAAATAGAATCGTTCATGATTTTTATTTCTTGATCCGTGGTTCCGGGGGGTAACAGAACAGAGTCATTCGTGATTCTTATTACTTGATCCGTGGTTCCGGGGGGTAACAGAACAGAATCATTCTTGATTCATACATAATCCATAGTCCCGGAAGGTAACGGGATATATACTTTTGAGTTACATGGAAGAATACATTCATTGGTTTCAAATACCTGTAGGATAGTAAACCTAGAACCATAGACTTTAGAATACATGTGAAATACATATAGCCTGTTGTTATACCACCTGTGATTGTTTTATTTATAATTATACATTATTTTGCACATGACACCCTATATAGCACACTTTTCAGTTTATTATTATTATTATGATATTTATGATACACTGACGTTTGGGTTTTGTATGGCCCATTTCCTTTAACCTTATCGCAGGAAGACCGAGAATATTTTGACAGGCAAGATGAGCAGTAAGGAGATTTGCTGATTAGTTTAGTGATGTTTAGTTTTATTTTATTTTCTAGTTATGCTTTTAACTTTGTGATCCTATAAGGGACGATACTAGGATATTATTTCTTATTAAATCTTTATTTGTTTACGCTACCTTTCTTGTATTATTTATTGTGGTAGTTGGACATGTGATAGTTAAATAGTTATTTGTTGTTCTTGATATCTGAATGACAACCTTAATGTGACTATGGAAGGATATTTTCTCGCCATAGGTAGCATGGTTGGTTTTGTCACGTACCGTATTTATGTATTTGGGAAGCGGGGCGTGACAAGGTTTTATTAGTATCAGAGCATAGGTTTTAAATTAGCTGGGTTTGGTTTATTTCATAGTTGGGTATTATACCCAATATATTAACCTGAAAACCAGGAACTAGGAACATGTCCTGCCACATTACTACCATGCCAGTCTTGAATCCATAGTTTATCGACTTCTCATTTTATTGAATCATGTTTCCATTGCTAATCCTCTTTAGTGTTCTTGGCTTCAGAATCATGGAGGGAAGAGATTCGCGGGCATACCTGAAGCATGTAGACGCCGCCGCATTATTTGGGGTCATACGTGTTATGCTAGAGAAGAAGAAGCGTCAGACATAGTTGAACCAGCGGCAGGCCGAGACCTTCCAAGAGGGCCTGAGGACAGCCCAACAGACTGCTATCACAGCTGCTGAGAAGGCAGCAGCTCCCAGACCAAAACAGCATGAAGGCACCGTGGCGGACTTCAGGAAGCTCGGTCTGACCACGTTTACAGGATTAGAGGAGCCGTTACCAGCAGAGCAGTGGCTAGTGGATATAGAGAATCTTCTGTTTCCCCCAATCAGAGCAAGGCTCTACTGAATTTTGAAAATTCAAAATTTGAAGCAACGCTTCGGTTTCTGTGCGCAGTGCGCAATTTGCCACGTGGCAGAAGCCAATTCGGCAGCGTAACGCCTGAGACGGTGCGTCCCATCAGAACAAGGCTCTTCAGAAAAACGTAATTAAAGACTTAACTGCGCAAATGCATGACAGCGCGACACGTGTCTGCGCAGTTGCGCAATCGCAACTGCGCAAGTGCAGTGATGCGCGACACGTGTCTGCGCAGTTGCGCAATCGCAACTGCGCAAGCGCACGGATGCGCGACACGTGTCTGCGCAGTTGCGCAACCGCAACTGCGCAAGCGCACGGATGCGTGACACGTGTCACACTCTGGTGAGTTGCGCAGCAACTGAATGAAGATTTAGACAAATCTTTTCTGTTTTCCTGTAAAACAGGAACCCTTGGATCAGAGATCCAATGGTGGGAAAATTCCCAAAATTATTCAGGAAAGATTTTGTTAACAAATCCAACAAATTGGTGGGCACTATAAATAAGACCCCAGGCCTCATTCAAAGGGCACCAGATAATCAATCGTCATCAAGAGAGGGAAAAAGCTTCTGAAAAAAGAGAGCTCTTGAAGATTAATCAAGAACAAAAAAAAAAGAAGGTAAAATTTCTGAAGAACAGAAAATAAGAAAATAAATAGTGCCTTGCACTTGATAGGAACCCCTGGTTCTAAAGAAAAAAAAATATAAATAAAAGAATAATAAATAGTGCCTTGCACTTGATATGAACCCTTGGTTCTAAAAAAAAAATAATAATAAATAGTGCCTTGCACTTAATATGAACCCTCGGTTCTGTATGATCAGGAAAAAATAAGAACTTGTTTTCCTTTGATCCAAATTCAAATCAAAAGTGCCATGCACTTGTGTTCTTCAATCTGAAGATTTCTAGGGTTTCTGCAACCCCTTGTTTTGGGCCCGGCCCAAATTAAATTGAAATAATAAAAGGGCAAGGCCCTGTTTAGAAAAATTCCTGAGTTTCTGCAAACTCGTTATTCAAATGTGCCTGGCCCAAACTAAATTACAGAACAATAAAAGGGCAAAGCCCTGTTTGTAAAAACTTCTTGAGTTTCTGAAACTCATTATTTAAAAGGGCCTAGCCCAATTGCAAAAAAAAAAAAAAATAAAAAGGGCAAGGCCCTGTTTGGAGAATTCCTGAGTCCTTATAACTCATTAATTAGAAGGGCCTGGCCCAAATCAGACTTGCAAAATAATGAAAGGGGCAAAGCCCTGTTTAGATTGATTCTTCTAATCAGGCAAAGCCTAAAATAAAAATTGGACTTAACCCAATCCTGGCTGTAATTCCTTTAATTAAATGCCCCTCATAAACCAAGTCATGACCGGTTCGAGGGTACATCTCCGAACTCCTCTGACATCTGTCGTTGTAATTCCTCAGCGACGTCAGAGAGGTGACGAGTCCCAACGACCACTCATCTAATATCGGACCGAAACGTCCCTAAACTAATATCGGACCGAAACGTCCCTAAACTAATATCAGACCGAAACGTCCCTAAACTAATATTGGACCGAGACGTCCTTAAACTAATGACGGACCACTACGTCCCTAAACTAGCGACGGACCGAAACGTCCCTAAACTAAAATTGGACCGAGATGTCCCTAAACTAATATTGGACCGAGACGTCCTTAAACTAATATTGGACCGAGATGTCCCTAAACTAATATTGGACCGAGACGTCCTTAAACTAATATCGGACCGAAACGTCCTTAAACTAATGTTGGACCGAGACGTCCTTAAACTAATATCGGACCGAGATGTCCTTAAACTAATATTGGACCGAGACGTCCTTAAACTAATGATGGACCACTACGTCCCTAAACTGGCATCGGACCGAAATGTCCCTAAACTAATGACGGACCACCATGTCCCTAAACTGGCGATGGACCGAAATGTCCTTAAACTAATAATGGACCACTACGTCCCTAAACTGGCATCGGACCGAAACGTCCCTAAACTAATAATGGACCACTACGTCCTTAAACTGGTATCGGACCGAGACGTCCCTAAACTAATAAGGGACCACTACGTCCCTAAACTGGAACAATAGAGCCAATTGCTCTTTTGCCGGATCTAAACGATCTCGTTTAAGTTGATCTTAGCCCCAAATATGGCTAACGTATCCTTAAGTACTTAAATGGACTATAAAACCCTCAATCAGCTTTGGTTCAAGGGTACATCTCTGAGCTCCTCTGACACCTATCGTTGTAATCCTTCAACGATGTTAGAGAGGTGATGAGTCCCGATGGCCATAAATTAAATGAATCACCACGTCAGGTTGATCTTAGTCCAAAGCAAGACTAACGTATCCTTGACGAATGTTTAAGTTGATCTTAGTCGCAACGCGACTAATGCATCCTTAAACTAAAAACACCAAACCCAAATCTAAGTAAATACGGATTTGGACTAATCCACGCCCTACGGGCGACGGCATTACTCAGTCTCCGTATACAATCCACGGGCAGCCACAAACAAAACAAACACACACGACACGAAGTGAAATTCTGGAGAAGGAGAAAGTTGTTACCGCAAAGCGGTAGCGTAATTAACTGCAGGGGCTTGCGCCTGCAGGGAAGAGCGTCCCCACAATCAAAAACCCCTCAAGCGAGGGGGAATCTGACAAAGTCTGCTACATCGGCCGCATCCGTCTAAACCTCCGATACTCGGTGCCATAAATCAACTTGGCATCTTCGGAGAGATAGACGGATAAAACCAAATAGCATCTGCCCCGAACCTCAGGCACGTGACGTCCTAACGTCGCAGGCCGCCGTTCGGAGGGGAACAGATTCTGGCACGCCCGGTGGGACCTTTTCCTCTTTCCACTCCACACTTCGTGTGTCGTCTTCGCGAACCAATCGCGGTTTGTTAAATGGTTGTCCGCGGATTTCAAGTTGCTAAAATTTGGTCTTTTGTCTGGCGCAGAACTCAAGATCCAATGGCCACCAACTGCACCAGCTGCTCGAAATGCCATTGCAGCGGACGTTCCACCTCACCGAGAGGTGTAGCATATGGGCCCCAAGCGGCTTCCTTCCTGACTTTGCCGGTAGACCAGGTGACGCAAGCCACCACCGGCTTGTTCTTCGGGACCATGGTCCCACCTACAAGCTTCTCCATGCCGATATCCGCACCAGAAGCGAACAAGAAGTCGGTATTCGACCGGCTCACTGCTACCACGACCCCTGTCAACGGGTCGCCCGCTACTAAGATGACAGCCTCTGTTTTCACCAGGCTAGGTCAGGATCATAAAGTGGTTGTCCCAAAGAGGGCAACGGCCACAGCTTCGGAAGTCGTTGGAGCGGCTTCTCCTATCAGAAAGTCAGTCTTCACAAGATTGACGGTTCCTACTCCTCCTTCAGCTGATCAAAAAGCATCAGTCTTTGATAGGCTGACACCGGCAGTTACCCCACACCCAAACAGGGGGCAACAAGAAATTGTATCGATTTCCGAGCCAGTCCCAACGGCCCGTCGTGCACGACGTCGCCATTGGCAGCGAATAAGGAAAGCAGGAGGCAACTCCCCTCCAGGGCTAACCCCGCCTGCTCCAGTGGCGGAGGTCAACGCTGCTGTTCCAACTGGGAACAGCTTTGAATTGCTAAGGAAGGTGAGAAAGAACTCCCCGGTTGCTACATTGAAAAGGTCTCCTCCACCCATGGAAAAAGCTCCGGAGACGAAACAGGAACAGCCCCCTCAACGGCTGTCATCAAAAGTTTATAAAATATGGCGCAGGGTTCAAAACTCTGTGATCGATCCGGACCACTTGCGTCACCAGAAAGAGGCGAAGGTGGAGAAAGACAAGAACCCCCCATTAAACGGCAGGGGGCAACAAATGCTAGGAGGCCCACTTCAACGGCTCCTTCAACCTCAAAGGTCCATAAAAGGAAAAGACCAGAGAAAGCTCCCGCGACGATGACAAAATCTAAAAGCGGCGAACCGAAACGCCCCAAGTCAGGGGGCATAACAGTTCATACGGTCTATATGGCTTCAGGAAAAGAAGAAAGTCGTACTTCTACGGGTCACCGACCGCTTACCCGGTCAGTGACCAGGTCTCAGGAGCAGCAACAAAAGCTCCAGGAGATGATGACTACAATGGCTGCACTCACGGGGCCAAAAGAGAATCCTGAGACGTCCTTAGATGAACGCCAAGAGGAGGAGACCGACGCTGAGTTCCTCCGCCGAATACTGGAAAAGAGAGACAAAGAGGCTGCGGAACAGGCGGCCAACATAAAAAAAATGGCCCTCCTGTTCCAGGATGTGGTGGGTATGATGATTCAACCAGATCCACCTGCTGGAGATCCCCCGATCATTCTTGAAGATGATAGAGGAGAGACATCGAATCCTCCACCGGCTCTATCCGCAGCTAAAGAGGATACCATATCAAAAGCTGATTTGGATGAATATATTGCTCAACAAATACGGGCGCATCAGGCGGTTGAAGCAACCGGCCACGTTGTAAAAACGGGACGGCCATATCCGGGCTGGTATGACCAAATCAAGTACCCGCCAGGTTACACAATTCCTAAGTTTCATGTCTACAAGGGGACCGGCAATCCCCATCAACATGTGGCCCAATTCAGGGCTCTTTGCGGTAATACCGGCGGCGACGACAAGCTTTTGCTTCGCCAGTTTGTTGGAAGTTTATCTGATACGGCGTTTGAATGGTATTCTGAGCTTCCCAACGACTCTATAAAAACCTTTGCGGAGATGGAGCTACTCTTCACCCAACGCTTTGCAAGTGCCAGTGAGCGTACCCCGATGACGGCACTGATCAATGCCAGGGTAAAACCCGGCGAGACATGGGTTCAGTACGCTATACGGTGGCGTAATCTATGGTCTAAGTGTGAACAGCGCATAGAAGAAGCCCCTGCGGTGGGAATGTTTGTTAGAACACTCGATCCACAAGCAACCATTTCACAATTTATGATGTTCTTCAAGCCGACTTCCTTCCAGGCTTTGATCGACAAGTTGGCACAGATGGACCAGATGGGCCATAAACCCCCTCTCCCGAAACCGGATCCCCGAAACGACAAAGGAAAGGGAAAAGCGATCGTCGTTGCTAATGCCCAACAACAACCGAACGATTCGAAGCCGGTTGCTCGTCCAAATAATACGCGCCCATACGTACCTCTTGAGGACAGGATGGGACGTGCTTACTCCTTCCCTCGTGATAAAACAAGGAGGTTATTCGAGCTGGCATTGCGCAACAGGCTCATAAATCTGCCAGATCCAAAACGTCCGTCACAACCGAGTGACGTCAACGATCCTAATTACTGCCCTTATCATCGAGTGCTAGGCCATCCAATTGAGGATTGCTACGTTTTCAAGAATTGGCTTGAGAACCAGTACCGTCAGGGCAAATTTGCGCTATCTGACAAATGGAAGGTGAATCCTCCGCAGCTTCACACCTCTAAGGGGACGAATACGCCGGGGGCAACATGCTCTGTTATAGAAGAAACTCCCTGGGAGGTTGTATTATCAGCTAAAACGAGGAGAATGCTAAATGATCTTCAGACCTGTCCAGCGGTCAAGTGGAAGAACCCCTTGGAACCGCAGGTTATTGAAGGGATGTTGAAGCCACGACCGATTCCGAAGACCGATGGTGGCAGTTCAAGCGCTCATAGTCAGCCGTCAAAATCTTCGAAAAAGAAGAAGAAGAAATCTAAGAAGCCCGTTAAGCCTGGTGACAAGCGCACGGACTTACAAAAGCAAATCGATGCGCTGGATGAGTACAACCAAAAAGCGCGGACTCCCATTACGCTCCAAGATTTCCTTGATCACGTCTTCCAAAAAGAAGGTGAAGGAGAAAGTTCATCGGATGAGTCTGACGAATATGTAGCAAGCTGTCATATGATCTCCCATTCGACCACGAACGATGAAGGAACTTCTGGCACTGAAACGCTGGGGGCAAATGCCGAATCAAGAACCCCAGGGTTACCAGTTGAAATGATTAGCGCGTTTCTTAATGAAGCACGGTTGAAAAGCAATGTTGATCGAGAACGCGAGACGATTATATTCGAAAGGGCCAAGCGTCAGCGACTTGAGGAAGGAGCCGAAATGATCCCGTTGGAGCAAAATGCCTCCACCACTGACAAAAGCCAATTCAAGATAAAAAAGAAATTTACTAAGGCCATATCGATGGGCATGAAGCTACCACCCTCTGAAGAAAAAGTTACTGGCGAGGTAGAAATGCATCCCTCTTATTGCTTATACCATCAGAAGGTCTCACATTCCACCCAAGATTGCAAAGCTTTCAATGGATGGTGGCAAGGATACGTCGCTAATCGACAACGATTTAAACGGGAAAAACGTAAAATTCGCCGAGAGCAAAGAAATACGACTAAAGAACTTGAAAGAACTGCCGGCAATTGTCACATGGTTAACACTACCGGGTCACAAGTGCCTACATTTGGGAGCGACTCCGATGAAGAGCTAGAGCTTGGCCCCCTCTTCGAAGAATCCACTTCGGGAAAAGAAAAAGAACTGAAGGCCTGCGAGAATATACAGCTGCGCAATCGAACATTACCCGAAAAGAACCTCGGACCCTTGAATAAGAAAAACAAAGGGAAAGAGAAGGTCTCTGAAGACATCGCTTTGGATGACCAAGTTGCGGAAGAGTTAACCGCCAAGAATCCCCCAAAAAGGAATACAGTAGATTACAATGTCTTGGCGCATCTGAGAAAGCTACCCTCACAACTCAGCATTCTCGATGCCCTATTGCTATCAAAAGAGGCGAGGGATTCTTTGATTAAGGCCCTACAGGATCCGGACCAGTTCCAAGCCTTCTTAGCCGAACAAAAGATGAAGGATGAATTGGAAGAGGTGCACACAGCCGACGTTGCTTTTGGTGATGAAGACCTTCTCCTCGGGACGTGTGAACACAATCGCCCCCTTTATGTCTCGGGATACTGCCATGACATAAAGATAGGAAAAATCTTGGTCGATAACGGATCGTCTGTCAATTTACTCAATGTGCGAGTGTTAAAGGAGATTTGCATGAGTGTCCAACACCTCGCCCGGGACAAAATCACCATCTCCGGTTTTGACTCTCAATCCTCAAAGACTCTTAGGTCTGTGATATTGACGTTACGCTTCGGGGTGCTCGTCACAGACATCAAATTCCATGTCATAGACGCCAAGACGTGCTACAATGCTCTGCTCGGCCGACCATGGCTACACGAATACAATATCATCCCTTCTACACAGCATCAGTGCATGAAGTATTCTAGGGACGGCCTCGAGTACACAGTGGCAGGAGAGTTGAATCCATTTTCCGTGAACGAAGTTCGCAAGTATGAAGATGCCAAATACTTCCTACCGAGTTTCGAAGACACGGAAAGATGTCATAAACCGGAGAACAAAACTAACGCAACCATCCCTGTCTTCGGCAGTGACACCGAGGAGGAGGAGGATATAATTTATTCAGGTCCGTCCCAGTCCACCAGGCCAGGACCATCTGTTCCCTCATTGATCTTCGGTAGTGACTCAGAGGATGAAGTTCATGCTGTATTCCCCGCTCGGCCCTCAATACAGATTTCTACTGATGAAGAGCGAAATCTGCAGGTAACCATGGTGCCGCTTGAACATTACAAAGAACTGGATGCACTCGACACCAACAGCGTAGAAGAATTGCAGACATTCTATATCCCTCCCGGAAGAAAAGGCGAGAAGGCAACCCTATTCTACCATTCTGAAGAAAACAAGGTGGAAAAAGAAATTTGGCATGGCGCGGATCCCACGCTCGACAAGCTTCAGCCTATCCGTCTTCCCAGATATTATACCGAAGGTTTGAAGAAACTGCTGAAACGCCAAGGGATGTCCTTCACACAGACCATCAGAAAAGCCAAATTCTATGACAAGGTCTGGAACGTTCCCGGAACTCAATGCAAACTGCCTAACGGGAGAACGGAAACAAAAGGGCTCGGGTACATTCGGCCAAAGAAACGGGAGTTAATAAACAGCTGTTATGCCATGTATGACTTTGATGAAGAAGCGGACGCTCAATGGGAAGACGCTAATCCTGAATCAGCAAGAGTTCCTGATGCAAGACCTCCCAGTCCATCGTCTGAAGACCAGATGAGCAAACTTATAAAGGATGCGAGTCAAAAAGCCCGAGATGATCACGATCGTGAAATGGCAATCTATGAGAAAGCCAAGACACAGCGTCTCCTTCGACAGGCAGTAAAGAACGAAGATGTTACCCCACGTCAGCCTGCTACAAAAAGGGTTCGACGCGAAAGCGAAAACAAGTCGAGGGGCCAAAAAGGTGCTCGACAACCACAAGACAGAGCTAAGAAGCCACGCATACGAGAGTCGAGCGTTATTGACCTAGCCCTTATGAAGAAAATGGGTCGAGCATACTCGTTTCCTCGGAACAAAACAAGGAAAATACTTGATCTTGCTCTAAAACATCAAATGCTTACTCTGCCAGAATCTAAACACCCTGAGCAAGCAGGCGAAGTCTCCAACCCAAATTATTGCTCTTACCATCGAGTAGTAGGGCATCCGCTTGAAGATTGTTTCACCTTTAAGAATTGGGTTGAAGACCAATATCAGCTTGGCAAATTCGCATTGTCTGACAGTTGGAAGGTAGCGCCGCCGCAAAAGCACGAACCCAAAAACACAAGAATAAAACCAACCCCGCATTGGGATTGGCAGAAAACTCGCACCTGTCATGTGATAACAACATTAAAAGAAGGGTCCGAGGACATGAACGACTTCCCTTGGTGCTTTGAAAACGGCAGTGATGAGGTAATCTCAGAATTTCCCCCAGCTCCGAAAGAACTGGAGGATGGAATCCACACCACTGCAGATAATCTCAAGAAAATTGAGTTGGGGACGGAAAATGACCCGCGACCAACATTCATCAGCGAGCTGTTATCTGAAGAAAGGGTGACTGCGTTGAAAGATGTGCTTCTACAACACAAAGATTGCTTCGCGTGGAACTATTCCGAAATGCCGGGACTAGATCCAGAAATTGCTGTACACAAATTGGCGATATCCCCGGACATCAAGCCAGTCAAACAGGCGCCAAGAAGAATGCGACTCGAGCTTGAGATGAGCATCAATGCCGAAGTCAAAAAGCTGATAGACTCTGGCTTCATCCAGGAAGTTCAATACCCTGAATGGATCGCTAACATAGTCCCAGTGATGAAGAAAAATGGGACAGTGCGCATATGCGTTGACTTTCGAGATCTTAATAAAGCCTGCCCAAAAGATGATTTCCCAGTGCCAGTTACTGAACTTATGATAGACAATACATCCACTCATGAGGTTTTCTCCTTCATGGACGGCTCGTCGGGGTATAACCAGATAAAAATGCATCCCGAAAACCAGAAGCACACAGCCTTCAGGACTCCTCTTGGTATATTTTGTTATAAAGTGATGCCCTTCGGTTTGAAGAACGCCGGTGCTACTTATCAGAGGGCCATGACAAAGATCTTCGACGACCTTATACACGAAATCGTTGAATGCTATATCGACGATCGCGTGGTTAAAAGCAAATCATACGGGGAACATCTCGAGCATCTGAAGACTGTATTTCAACGCCTTCGGCAGTACAACTTGAAGATGAATCCCCTTAAATGTGCGTTCGGGGTTTCCTCGGGCAAATTCCTAGGATTCGTCGTTCGACACCGAGGTATTGAAATAGATCCGTCAAAGATCAAAGCGATCATGGAGATGCCTCCGCCGAGGACTCTCAAACAGTTGCGTTATCTCCAAGGGAAACTCGCATACATACGGCGATTTATAGCCAACCTTTCAGGAAAGTGCCGTCCTTATAGTCACCTGATGAAGAAAGGAACCCCATTCGTTTGGGATCAAAAATGCCAAGGCGCACTGGATGAGATCAAACAATACCTGCAGAACCCGCCGGTGTTGGCTGCTCCGGTTAAGGGAAAGCCTCTTATTCTTTATACAACCGCCCTTGAAGGTTCCTTAGGCGCACTATGGGCACAAGAGAACGATCAAGGGAAAGAAAGGGCACTCTATTACTTAAGTCGAGTGCTGCTGGGGGCAGAAAGCAACTATTCTCCCATTGAAAAACACTGCCTGGCATTGATCTTCGCAATAACAAAGCTTAGGCACTATGCGTTGGCCCACGAGGTCCGTCTGATTTCAAAAGTGGACCCTCTCAAATATCTAATGTCAAAAGCCATATTGACGGGACGACTCGCTAAATGGGCCCTGCTCTTGATGGAATTTTCGATAACATATCAACCTCTCAAGGCGGTAAAAGGCCAGGCCATCGCCGACTTCCTTGCTGAGCATCCCATACCTGCCGACTCTCCTTTAAATTGCGATTTGCCAGACAGACACGCGTTTGACACAATCGACAGTGGTGATAGCCGTTGGGAGCTTTATTTCGATGGAGCATCTTCTATGAAAAAGCACAAACAAAGTATGCCAATGATCAAATCGGGAGTGGGACTCATCTTCGTGACTCCACAAGGTGGGATAATGCGCTTCGCCTTCTCCTTGACGGAGCCGAGAACGAATAATGAGGCTGAATATGAGGCTTTGATAGCAGGCCTCGAGATCGCCATCGATATGGGGATTGAAAGCCTCCTCATATATGGGGACTCCCAACTAGTCGTCAGTCAAGTGAACGGCGATTACCAAACATGCAAACCGGAATTGGTAAAATACGGTGAAAAAGTGCATCAACTGCTAACCCAAATTCCCTCCTACATATTAGAAAGTATACCGCGCGCGGAAAACAGCAAAGCGGACGCACTAACCAAACTTGCTAAAGAACTGGCTGACGAGAACCTCGACGACGTTAGAATCATAGTACAAAGCCGTCGAGTGCTCGCCCCAACAGAAATATCTCCAGAATCGTCTGAAGAAAAAAGAACGACTGAGCAGTCGACCTTACAAATAAAAGACCATGAGAAGGTTGAGGATTGGAGGGAAGTCTTTATAGACTACTTCAAGTCCCACCGAATGCCCGAAGATGCGTCCGCAAGACATCAGCTCATGAAACGAGCTCTGTCTTTCGCCTTCGTCAATGATACTCTGTACAAGAGGTCATTCGATTCTCTGTGGTTGAGATGCTTAGGACCTGACGAAGCGAGAAGGGTCGTCCAAGAAGTTCACGACGGACTCTGCGGTTCCCACCAAGCAGGCCCTAATATGAAGTTAAAGATAAAACGGATGGGCCACTACTGGCCCACGATGATGCAGGATTGCCTAGAATACGCTAGGCAATGTCATTCATGCCAAATTCATGGAGACTTCATCCATCAGCATCCCAATCCACTGCATCCAACAGTGGCTAGTTGGCCATTCGAAATGTGGGGAACTGACATAGTCGGCCCTATCGAACCAGCATCGTCCAAGGGACATCGTTTCATCTTGGCGACGACTGATTACTTCTCCAAATGGGCAGAGGCGGTACCGTTGAGGGAAGTGAAGACGGAGAATATTCTCCATTTCTTCAAAACGCATGTCATATATCGGTTTGGAACTCCGCGACGGATCATCTCCGATAACGGGCCAGCCTACCGAAGCCATAAAATTAGCCGATTCGCACAGCAACATAATATAGACTGGAGATATTCCTCAGTTTATAATCCGCGAGCTAACGGTCTAGCTGAGGCCTTCAACAAGACCTTGACAAAGATCATAAAGAAAACAGTATCCCGAAACAAGAAAGACTGGCACGAGAGGCTGCAAGAAGCTCTTTGGGCGTATCGAACTACGTTCAAGACAGCCACAAAAACAACGCCATACGCGTTGGTGTTTGGGACGGAAGCAGTACTCCCTCTCGAAATAGAATTACCCTCTTTGCGAGTGGCAGTTCACTATGAGCTGACGGATGAAGAAAATGCTCACCTCCGACTTGAAGAGCTTGACGCCCTTGATGAAATCCGGCTTCTAGCACAGCAAAATTTGGAAGCTTATAAAGTAAAGATGACGCGCTCATATGAAAGATTGAGCCGCCCGAGGACATTCCACCAAGGCGAACTCGTGCTAGTCGTCAAAAGGCCCATGGTCCCCAATCGCGCCAAGCGAGGAAAGTTTGAGCCAAACTATGAAGGACCGTACATCATTGATAAGGTCTACCAGGGCGGGGCCTATCTACTCATGGACATGCACGGTGAAAGGCCTTTCAGGCCAATAAACGGTCGCTTCTTAAAGAAATACTACGCTTAATGAGCCACAGCCTAGGTCAATGGTAGATGACGACGACTATGTCCGCTCGCTATCTTCCTAAGCTCAAGCTTTATAAGCAGTAGCCGACCCTCTCAACGGCGGACCGAAATGTCCTTAAACTAATAGCAGACCGAAACGTCTTTAAACTACTACCGCAGCATCTTTAGGCTGACGAGATAAAAAAAAAAAAAAAAAAAAACAAAAAAAAAACGGTATGTCCATAAGCAAAAAAGGGCACGGATGAAAACCTGAAAGGGCTCCGTGAGTAAAAACAGCAGGACTACCGGCGAATGTTTGCGAAAACCCGAAAGGGCGCAACTTCGTTAAAGAACCCTTACAGAGTCCTCTCGACCCTGTAAGGAGAAACCACCTGCGTGAGATCCTTACGACTTACAAGGGAACAACACACTTAGGAATCCCCACGATTCCTAAGGAGAAAACACACTTGCGAGATCCTCACGACTCGTAAGGAGAACTCTCTTATGGGACCCTCACGGCTCATGAGATTTGAAAGTCTTAAGTTACAGAAACCTAAACCTGTGCTTGAGCAAACCCCCACAAACTTCCAATGTTGCCCTACAAGTGGTTCAATATTGATCCTTGTATACAATCCACGGGCGCGAATAGACATTTCCCTAACCAAGGTCCATCCGTGATCGGGGATATGTTCGCATAACCCTTGTAAGTCCTCTCGATTTACAAGAAGAAAACCCCCCTGTAGGATCCTTACGACTTACAGAGGAACAAAACACTTTGGAACCCTTACGATTCCTAAAGAGAAAATACACCTACAAGATCCCCACGACTTGTAGGGAGAAATACCTTCACGAGACCCTTACGGCTCATGAAGTCAAAAGCCTTAGCCGACAGGACCCTAACCCTGGTCGCTAAGCCTCCTTTGTTCGACAACGACAGAGGCAAATGATGATTCGCTCCTGGCAATATTCCAGTTGCAGCGGTGCTGATGCCGAAGTCGGTGCCCAATTTCAGGTTTATGGCGAAAGCCAGTAGGCCGCTCATGCATACAAAATAGCCGAAATGATAAGGCAACTTGCAATAAAAAGCAGCAAGTAAAATGTATGCATGCAAAATAGCCGAAATGATCGGGCAACTCGTAATAAAAAGCAACGAGTAAAGATAAAATAAAAAAGCCGAAATGATTGGGCACCGCGAAAAATAGCCGAAATGATTGGGCAATCGCGACCTTCGCGATATAAAAGCTGAAATGATAGAGCATCGCGGAAATAAAATAAAACAAAAATAAGAAATGATGAAACTTCGGCCCTACAGTTAAGATCACATCGATCCCTGTATACAATCCAAGGGCGCAAACAAAGAGGAAACCATACTTCCCCAGCGGATTCCGTCGAATGACGAAGCCAAACCTCAACGGTTCATTTCAACCGAAGAAGCCAGCAAATTCCTCGACTCACGGATACAAACACTCCTTGACGAGAGCTTCCTGATCCGCGTCGACCCACAGAGCCACCAGTGCCTCCGTAGGAACCATCGACTCGTTTCAAACCCCAGGGACACAAATAATCCTTGGCGCTTGGGAAACAAATAATCCATCGCAAAACTTCTCAACTCACGGATACAAACACTCCTTGACGAGAGCCTCCTGATCCGCGTCGACTCGCAGAGCCACCAGCGCCCTTGTGGGAACCATCGACTCGTTTCAAACCCCAGGGACACAAATAATCCTTGGCGCTTGGGAAACAAATAATCCCAGCAATTTCCTCGACTCACGGATACAAACACTCCTTGACGAGAGCTTCCTGATCCGCGTCGACCCGCAGAGCCACCAGTGCCTCCGTAGGAACCCTTGACTCGTTTCAAACCCCAAGGACACAAATAATCCTTGGCGCTTGGGAAACAAATAATCCTTCGCAAAACTTCTCAACTCACGGATACAAACACTCCTTGACGAGAGCCTCCTGATCCGCGTCGACTCGCAAAGCCACCAGCGCCTCCGTGGGAACCATAGACTCGTTTCAAACCCCAAGGACACAAATAATCCTTGGCGCTTGGGAAACAAATAATCCCAGCAATTTCCTCGACTCACGGATACAAACACTCCTTGACGAGAGCCTTCTGATCCGCGTCGACTCGCAGAACCACCAGCGCCTCCGTGGGAACCATCGACTCGTTTCAAACCCCAAGGACACAAATAATCCTTGGCGCTTGGGAAACAAATAATCCCTCGCAAATCTTCTCAACTCACGGATATAAACACTCCGTGACGAGAGCTTTTCTGACTCACATCTCGGGCAGTAAGGATTCAAAAACTTGCTTCCTGAACAATGGGACCCTGCAAGTCAATCCTAAATGGTCTCTTGCATACTATTCATGGGTCTCACTCTCTGAAGTCGATTCTCGACAAAGAGGGAAACAACCGCTTACGAGCCCTCTCGACTCGTAAGAAGGGCAATGGGATCCTGCAAGTCAATCCTAAATGGTCTCTTGCATACTATTCACGGGTCTCACTCTCTGAAGTCGATTCTCGACAAAGAGGGAAACAACCGCTTACGAGCCCTCTCGACTCGTAAGAGGGAGAAATTCTCTCATAAGATCCTTTCGACCTATGAGAGAAAACCACACTTGGGAATCCTCACGATTCCTAAGGAGAAAATCCATCTACGAGATCCTCTCGATCCGTAGGGAGAAAAGTCTCTATGAGACCCTCACGGCTCATAGAGTTGAAAAGTCTAAGACAGCGGATCTGAACCTGCGGCCTAAGCCATCGCTATATCTCGAAGAAACCAAAATGCTTACTCTATTACCTGTCAATCATGTTTATCAAGACAGCATGCTGATAATAAGAGAAGGGAGAAAGCAAAGAAATGATACAAGACATTGCAAAAGAAAATGTGTATTTTTATTCGTTAATTCAGTCAAGTACATGGTGAATCGTGCAAAAGTATAAAGAATGTATACATCTTATTCGAAAAAGAAAATTACAAGTATATTGATACAAGGGCAGCTACTGGGAAGGAAACGTCTTAAATAGCCCTATCAATTGCTCGCGTACTTCTTCCCACGCCTTCTCTAGATCAACTACCACTGCCAGTTCAGCCTCCACTTGAGCCCGCTGCTGCGCGAAGGATGTAAGCTCTTCCCCAATAACTTGCTGAGCTGCTTCTTGGCCTCGGACGTCACGCTCAGCAGCATCAAGTTTCCGCCTCAGAGCTAGCCCATTAGATATACGCTTGAGAAGACCTTCGAAGGCAGCTTTCACCTCAGCAGCATTCGTCCTAACTTCAACACGAAGGCAAGCGGTCGCGTTTGAAGATTCCTGATGCGCCTTTAGCCGTAAAGCTGCCTCCTGCTCCAAATGGCGGAGATAAGATCAAGCCAAGTTGTCCGTTCGGCGCTAGCGGCCAAAACCTCAGGAGAAGGGCGGGTCGACTCCAACCGATGCAGACGGGCCTCGATCTCTCTGCAGTGGTTAACCCACGATTTGACGACGCCTTCGTTATGAAAAGTTACGAGCGCTGCCAACATCGGGTTAACATCCACCGCGAAATCTATGGCAGAAGGTAGGGCATCCATGTTGAGCTCTTCGATGTACCCGCTCAGCATACCCAGGCTCATCACAGCACCCTTTGAAGATGGGCGTCTCAAGAAAGGACCCGCCGGCAAGAGGACGCGAGACTCAAAAGAGGTCAGAACTGGAACAATGGCTGCAAAACGAAACATGGTCAAACAATGGTTCGAAAAGTCGGTGGAAGATCATATAAAAAGGGGAAAGGAATATCTGTACCGGTTGCAACGGACGGCAAAGCCGGGGGCGCCGGTGGCGGCACAGGCCTGGTGTCCCCTTCCTCGATTTGAGGCACTGCAATCAAGAAGAGGAAAAGTCAGATACAATCCTATATTCCCTCAAAAGAGACCAAGACAGCGCTTACCAGTACCCCTAGAGGGAGAAGCGGGCTCGGAAGGGAAGGCGAAATGTGGAAGCAGCACTTGATACAAATGATCGAAGAACACTCCTGAAAAGAGCATAGTGGTATAACGTTAGTACATAGGCTGCACGTTAAAAGATTAATGCATAAGTCATAAATTCATACCTTCCGACATCCGCGATGGCACAAGGGAAGGCTGAGGAGTGACTACTGCCAAGGCAGTAGTTGACGGTGCCCCCTCGAGCAATGGAGCATCAGTGTTAGCCGCACCTGCAAGAACAAGCCTGTTAGAAGAGATCACAAGATACATACAAAAAAAGGGAAACGCTGGTGACTAAAAAAAATTTTACCTGACAAACTGCCCGCACAAACGGAGGCAGTCCCTTCTTCCACTGACGGAAGGCCACCGCCTGTAGCTTCATCACCCGATTCAAGGGGAATCGTTGTTATGCTTTCAAGCTCTGCAGGTAGCGGGAGATCGTAGGCAGGGGGAGCCAAAATACGAACATTGCCAGATTCCTGAGAAGGAGCGCCTAGCTCGTCTTCAGGAATCATGGCCGCCTCACCTGCTGCTCCTTCAGGATCGGCGATTACAGCTGCCTCGTCCATCAGTACCGCGAGGTCCCCGTCCTCAGGCACCTCGCCCTCTACCGCCTTCGGCTCAGTTGAGACAATCATCTCATCTGCCGCCACTTCAAGTGCGGCATCAATGACCTTCTCTGCGGTAGGTTCCTCAGTCTCGGCTCCAAGCCCCATGACCTTGATAAAGTTGTCCACTGTCGGTTCGGGCTCGGCGAGTACCGCTTTCTCCGCTCTCTGGGGCTCGACGGTCGTCTCCGCCTCCCCCTCAGCTGGACCTGACCCTGCAAGATGAGATGTGTATAAGCCAATGGTTTTACAAGTTATACAACAAGGTTCTGAAAGGAGTACTACCTGAAGAGGATTTATCATTGGCGTTCCGAACCGTGCGCGCAACTTGCCGATGAGCGGTAGACAGAGCCACAGGGGGCTCTTCAGAAGGAGTACTAGCGTGAGGAACAGTGCTAGGGCCCGCTCCTGCGGCCAGAGCAGCTCTGTGCGCCTTAGCTTCGCGTCTGGACCGCTTCCGCTCCTCTTGAGCCGATGAGACGGATGCCATCAGAGCTTCCTTGAGCGAAGCCTCCTCATCCGTGTAGAGGGATGCCTCCAGATTTTTCAGAGCATCCCTCGTTGTTGCATCAAGCCGAGGCTCTTGCGGCAGCTTCGACGGAGCTGGGACTTCGATGACGGGCTTGGGAAGGGTCCTTGCGCCGATTAATACAACCCCTATAAAGAAACAAGAGAAGGTCAGGTCGACTATCATAAAAAGATAACAAACTTTCCTTATAAAAGAGAAAGGGATAAAACATACCGACGCTTGCCAGGACACGTTTCTTCTCCTCCTCTTGGAAGGTCTTCAAGGATGCAGCGATAGCATCTTCAGTGGAGATACCTGTTAAAAAAGGGAGCAAGAGTTAGTTAAATGTAACAATATAGAGTGCAATGAGATAACAAATAAGGCGTCTGATGATTACCGGACTCGGCGAGTTTACTCAGCATCGCTTCGAGCCTCGCTGATCGCTCTGATTCTGCAATGGCGGCGGCTAGGTTGGTGTCCTCAGGATCCACCACGAAACCCTCGTTGCTGCCGTACTCACATATAGTCTCGGCAGGATGAGCCGCGGGCTCCAAGTTAAGAATCGCATCGAGGGATAAGGTGGACTTCTTCTTCTTTTGTTCACCAGCCTTGGATCCACCCGGAGCAGCTTTGCGCTTGCCAGTTTTGGCAGTCACTTTCGGGCGGCGAGTCCCGATGTCCGCTCCTGCACCCGACTCCGGCGATGCCGCTTTAACCGTCTCTGTCGGAGCACGGGGTGCCGTTGGGGCATCCACCGTAGTAGGCAGTGGCAGTCCACGCGGAAGGGCCAACACGCGTGGTCGATCTGCTCCGGCCTCTTTCGTCGGAGGGATAACCTGGACCCTAGGCTGCAATGGAGCCTTGCGATTGCCGCCGGGAGGCGCAGCCCTACGATCGACCAGTAGACGTTTCTCCATCAAGATAATTGGGCCCATCGCGTGCGCGTACCAAGCCACATACGAATTGAGTATCTTGGGGGTACAGCTGGGCTCACTGATGAAAAAGTAGGAGCCTGTATTGAGCCGGATGAAGTGATGCATCGCATTCCGTACTCCCTCTGGACCGACTGCAGGTGTTCCCAAGAAGGCTTCCAACGGGACTCCTTGGTTATAACTCGATTGCCGGGCAAATCGATGCGGGTTATACCTCATGAAGAGGGCCGTTTCATTCTGCCTAAATACCAAGTAACCCGGCCGAATGGAATAAAGGTGGAGGATTTCCCGAGCCTTCAACACGGAGACACCGCCCTTAAAATCATCACGCAGCGGCACCACCGACTTAGTGGTCTCGGAACCCATGGTGATGACCTTATCCACAAAAGAGGTCTTCGCCCCGACTAGATGCGAACGCAGAAGCAGTCCCCTAGACTCCCGCGGAGGTGCAAACACGATGGAAGCCCCGATCAATCGTATTATTCTTGGAAATATGAATCTCTCAAAGAATGGAGGAGTTTTGTGGGCACCAAACACTCCTCGAACATGCAGCTCCATCCAAGAAGTGAAGTAATGCATCGGGAAGTTAGCAGGCTGCACCCCAGGTTCATTAGCGTCCGCCGCTACGCTAAGTCCATTGTAGAGGTGAGCCAACCCGGCGATCCCCACTGATAACTGTAGACCGGCCACCATTTGATGCGCCGGGTAAAAGACAGAAGACCTCATGAGGCGTGGGTGCATGGGAAGCGCGAAGCTGCACAGCCACAGACCTAAGAACCCGATGAAGAAGGTCTCCTCATCCATGCCAGGAACGGCGATCTCTGAGAAAGGAACGCTAGCAGTGCCGGGAAGGTAAAAACTTCGCTGATCAATTTCAGATGAAGGTCGGCGGTCCAGGCCGAAACCAAAAGGATCAGCAAGTTGGGCGAACTTCTCACCTTGCTCTGATAAAAATTCCGGGCGAATAAAACGAGCAATGAAGTCCGCGAAACTAACTCCTCGGTCGCCCAATTCCAAATGAAGCTCCTCGTAAATCTCCAACACCCTCACCAGGCCCGGATGCTGATGCTGGATGGCATTTTCCGGAGTCAAGTCGAGTACCACTTGCTTGGTGGCAAAGACGTACTCATCAGGAGGAAGCAGCTCTTCGTAGTGCTCCCCCCTCGCCGGTAAACCAGAAAGCTCAACGAATTCCTCTAGAGAAATTGAAACTTCCCTATCCGCTGCCAGGAAAGTATGCGTGGGGATATTTCATTGTTCGATGAAGGCCTTTGTCCACCACGTTGGAGGAGTAGGATACTCGAAAAGCGAGATGTAGACGGCGGAATATAAACCTATCTTCGTCAGGTGAGCTCTTTTCGCCGCTAAAATGTACCGGGCCCATGGCAGGTATCCAGCAAGCGGTCGCGGATTTAATCCAATATTGTAAGCCTGTCCCCAAGGGCGTGCTTCACCCTGACAGATTCGCCTTCCCAAGATATCTATGGCCGGCGGCGGCTGTACCGGAATAGCGCCGATTGCAGGCTGGAGAAGGTCGTCTGAATTCCAATTTTTTACCTCCACGGCATACTCCACCGGGGGTTTGTCCGCATAGGGGATCGTAACTATGGGTTCGGAAGGCGAGGCGGAACTAAAACTGCGGCGGCCTTGGATAATCTGGCTGTACCACCTTCCCCATAGGTGAAGTCTCTTGCACTCAGGATCGTGATCTTTGATCAGAGCAAACACCACCCGGTCCACTGGTGCATGTGGGAACCCTCCTTCTGAGCGAACAAAGGGGAAAGACAAATCTTCAGACATGTTTCCTGTAGATAAAAAATAATAATAATAACAACTGTTAGTGTTCCAATGCTTCACATATCAAAGGCATACATCACACTGCAATGCAGTGGGTTGGGGACCAAAGGGGGACCCACAAAATCAAGATGACGGCGCATCATTTGATAAGACAGTCCCATCATTGGATGAGACTGTCAGTTAATAAAAAGGACCCCCAAGAGAATATCCTCACTGGGGGATCTCTAGAGACAAGGAGAAAATCTCCTCTTTTCAGAGCAAAGCTCTGTCACAGAGTGACACTTGTCAAACTCCTGTTTCAAAAGAATAAAACTTCTTAAAAAAAAAAGAGAGCCTAGCTCTGTAGCAGTAATAAAAAATTTATAACCAAGGATTAAAATTTTGGGATCTTAAAGATCCATGGAAACTTTTAAAAAGTTTTTTAATTGACCTATGAGCAGGGCTCTGTTCATGGGTTAAACCCTAAGAACAGAATCTCTGCAAATTTTTGAGAGCAAGGCTCTGTGAATAAAAACCCCAAAGGGGTTTCCTTTAGATCAAAGATCTATAAGAGCAAGGCTCTGTTGAAGAAACCCCAAAGGGGTTTCCTTTAGATCAGAGATCTATAAGAGCAAGGCTCTGATTATTTAAATTTGATTTAAATTAAATTAATTTACCTAAAATGGTTCTGAAGTTAGAACTTAGAAGTTCTTAAGGAAATTACAAGAGCAAGGCTCTGAAGTTTTAAACAAGAGCAAGGCTCTGGGTAAAAATTCTTGAGAATGGTAAAAATTACCAAGGACCAAGGGTCCTATTTATAGGCGCCTGCGCCTGTTCACCTGACCCGTCGATCCGATGGTTAGGATCTTGCCACCGCTGCACTCACGTGCGCGCCACGTGAGCGCAACGGTGGGGGGGCATCTGTTTCCCCCAATCAGAGCAAGGCTCTACTGAATTTTGAAAATTCAAAATTTGAAGCAACACTTCGGTTTCCGTGCGCAGTGCGCAATTTGCCACGTGGCAGAAGCCAATTCGGCAGCGTAACGCCCGAGACGGTGCGTCCCATCAGAGCAAGGCTCTTCAGAAAAACGTAATTAAAGACTTAACTGCGCAAATGCATGACAGCGCGACACGTGTCTGCGCAGTTGCGCAATCGCAACTGCGCAAGCGCACGGATGCGCGACACGTGTATGCGCAGTTGCGCAATCGCAACTGCGCAAACGCTCGGATGCGCGACACGTGTCTGCGCAGTTGCGCAACCACAACTGCGCAAGCGCACGGATGCGTGACACGTGTCACACTCTGGTGAGTTGCGCAGCAACTGAATGAAGATTTAGACAAATCTTTTCTGTTTTCCTGTAAAACAGGAACCCTTGGATCAGAGATCCAATGGTGGGAAAATTCCCAAAATTATTCAGGAAAGATTTTGTTAACAAATCCAACAAATTGGTGGGCACTATAAATAAGACCCCAGGCCTCATTCAAAGGGCACCAGATAATCAATCATCATCAAGAGAGGGAAAAAGCTTCTGAAAAAAGAGAGCTCTTGAAGATTAATCAAGAACAAAAAAAAAGAAGGTAAAATTTCTGAAGAACAGAAAATAAGAAAATAAATAGTGCCTTGCACTTGATAGGAACCCCTGGTTCTAAAGAAAAAAAAAATATAAATAAAAGAATAATAAATAGTGCCTTGCACTTGATATGAACCCTTGGTTCTAAAAAAAAAAATAATAATAAATAGTGCCTTGCACTTAATATGAACCCTCGGTTCTGTATGATCAGGAAAAAACAAGAACTTGTTTTCCTTTGATCCAAATTCAAATCAAAAGTGCCATGCACTTGTGTTCTTCAATCTGAAGATTTCTAGGGTTTCTGCAACCCCTTGTTTTGGGCCCGGCCCAAATTAAATTGAAATAATAAAAGGGCAAGGCCCTGTTTGGAAAAATTCCTGAGTTTCTGCAAACTCGTTATTCAAATGGGCCTGGCCCAAACTAAATTACAGAACAATAAAAGGGCAAAGCCCTGTTTGTAAAAACTTCTTGAGTTTCTGAAACTCATTATTTAAAAGGGCCTAGCCCAATTGCAAAAAAAAAAATAAATAAAAAGGGCAAGGCCCTGTTTGGCGAATTCCTGAGTCCTTGTAACTCATTAATTAGAAGGGCCTGGCCCAAATCAGACTTGCAAAATAATGAAAGGGGCAAAGCCCTGTTTAGATTGATTCTTCTAATCAGGCAAAGCTTAAAATAAAAATTGGACTTAACCCAATCCTGGCTGTAAGTCCTTAAATTAAATGCCCCTCATAAACCAAGTCATGACCGGTTCGAGGGTACATCTCCGAACTCCTCTGACATCTGTCGTTGTAATTCCTCAGCGACGTCAGAGAGGTGACGAGTCCCAACGACCCCTCATCTAATATCGGACCGAAACGTCCCTAAACTAATATCGGACCGAAACGTCCCTAAACTAATATCAGACCGAAACGTCCCTAAACTAATATTGGACCGAGACGTCCTTAAACTAATGACGGACCACTACGTCCCTAAACTGGCGACGGACCGAAACGTCCCTAAACTAAAATTGGACCGAGATGTCCCTAAACTAATATTGGACCGAGACGTCCTTAAACTAATATTGGACCGAGATGTCCCTAAACTAATATCGGACCGAGACGTCCTTAAACTAATATCGGACCGAAACGTCCTTAAACTAATATCGGACCGAGACGTCCTTAAACTAATGTCGGACCGAGACGTCCTTAAACTAATATTGGACCGAGACGTCCTTAAACTAATGATGGACCACTACGTCCCTAAACTGGCATCGGACCGAAATGTCCCTAAACTAATGACGGACCACCACGTCCCTAAACTGGCGATGGACCGAAATGTCCTTAAACTAATAATGGACCACTACGTCCCTAAACTGGCATCGGACCGAAACGTCCCTAAACTAATAATGGACCACTACGTCCTTAAACTGGTATCGGACCGAGACGTCCCTAAACTAATAAGGGACCACTACGTCCCTAAACTGGAACAATAGAGCCAATTGCTCTTTTGCCGGATCTAAACGATCCCGTTTAAGTTGATCTTAGCCCCAAATACGGCTAACGTATCCTTAAGCACTTAAATGGACTATAAAACCCTCAATCAGCTTTGGTTCAAGGGTACATCTCTGAGCTCCTCTGACACCTATCGTTGTAATCCTTCAACGATGTTTGAGAGATGATGAGTCCCGATGGCCATAAATTAAATGAATCACCACGTCAGGTTGATCTTAGTCCAAAGCAAGACTAACGTATCCTTGACGAATGTTTAAGTTGATCTTAGTCGCAACGCGACTAATGCATCCTTAAACTAAAAACACCAAACCCAAATCTAAGTAAATACGGATTTGGACTAATCCACGCCCTACGGGCGACGGCATTACTCAGTCTCCGTATACAATCCACGGGCAGCCACAAACAAAACAAACACACACGACACGAAGTGAAATTCTGGAGAAGGAGAAAGTTGTTACCGCAAAGAGGTAGCGTAATTAACTGCAGGGGCTTGCGCCTGCAGGGAAGAGCGTCCCCACAATCAAAAACCCCTTAAGCGAGGGGGAATCTGACAAAGTCTGCTACATCGGCCGCATCCGTCTAAACCTCCGATACTCGGTGCCATAAATCAACTTGGCATCTTCGGAGAGATAGACGGATAAAACCAAATAGCATCTGCCCCGAACCTCAGGCACGTGACGTCCTAACGTCGCAGGCCGCCGTTCGGAGGGAACAGATTCTTGTTGCCGCACAGATTCTAGATGAGAAAAGGGTAGATATAAGACTCATCCAGTTGGTAGATTGCGCTTGCGAGTGGTGGATCGTTGAGGAGACCCATCTGACTAAGCCGATTAGCTGGGCGACTTTTTTGCGGAGTTTCTTGAAGAAGTTCTTTTGACAATCCGCTAGGAAGGAAATGGAAGAGAAGTTCATTAGTTTGAAGTAGAATGACGGATCTATTGACACACTTGCGGCTGAGTGGACACGGCTTAGTCGATTTGCGGGGCCTTCAGTTGCCAACGAGGCTGATAGAGTAAGGCGGTTTATCCGTAATTTGGATGTGGAGATTCAGAGACACATCATATTGTTAGGATTGACCACATTCTCTTAAGACCTCAAGACGGCTAGGAAACAATAGAGTTTATCTGTAAAGGATACCCAACAGCAAGAGATTGCAGTGCGGAAGACTTCGTATGAACCAACCAGAGCTTATAGACGTAAAGGCATTCCGGTTAACATACAAGGGACAGTACATATGAAAAGGCCTTTTGTAACAGATCAGAAAAGGAGTGTGATTTATGATTTCTGTCGTCTACCCGACCACACACAGAAGGATTGTCGAAGGAAGCTTAGACTTTGTTTAGTTTGTGGATCAGCTGACCATACTATTGGTGCATACCCTTCGAAACTTGGATTGAGAGACGATGTTCAGAAACCACCGCAGAAGCAGACTTATGGGCAGAAGCAGATTATTCAGAAGCTAATCAGGGACGGGCCTACACCTTGACGACCGAAGAGGCCAAGGCTTCAGACGATGTTGTTTCAGGCATCCTACTTGTTTGTGATTTCCCGCATTGGCAATATTCAATTCTGGTGCATCCCATTGCTTTATTTCGTCCAACTTTATTAGTGTACACACTATCCTACACATGGCCCTATCTAGCAGTTGGGTCATACACACTGGTAATGGGAGAGTTATATCTAGTAGTAAGTGTAAGGGTTGTTCGATTGTTATCCATAGATGGGAGAGTTATTTGCGGATTTCTTGGTGATAGTTACAGGAGATTATAATGTTGTCGGAATGGACTTTCCTGGCATTTTCCACGCTCACATTGATTGTAGGGCGAAGAAAGTGATTTTCTAGATTCCCGGACATCCGGAATTCGTATTCTTGGGAGCGGCAAATTTTTCAGGCCAGATGAATTTAGGGCTAATCTGATAAGTGCCTCTTTTTCATCAATGGAAGTAATCAAGGAAGAAGCACCAGTAGTAGTTCGGGATTTCATGGATGTGTTCGAGGACATTTCTAGTTCATCGCTAAAACGAGATGTGGAGTTTGTAATCGATCTTGTTCCCGGAGTAGTGCCAATTTCGAAGGCTTAATATTCGATGGCACCGGTGGAACTGGAAGAGATAAAGAAACAAGTTTCTGAATTATTAAAGAAGGGTTGGATTCACAGCAGTGGTTCATCATGGGGAGCTCCAGTTCTTTTATTCAAGAAGAAAGATGGCATGCGGAGGATCTGCATCGACTATCGAGAGTTAAATCGGGTGACTATTAAGAACAAGATGAATTATTCGATCAACTTAGTGGCACAAGAATATTCTCGAAATTGGATTTGCGATCGGGGTATCATCAAGTTCGAGTGAAAGCAGAAGACATTTGCAAGACGGCGTTCCTAACTCGATATAGGCATTATGAGTATTTAGTTATGACATTCCGAGTTACTAACGCACCGGCAATATTTATGGATTTGATGAAATAGATCTTTTCACCATTTCTAGATCAGTTCGTGACGGTATTCGTTGATGATATTTTGGTCTATTCGAGGAGCAAAGAAGAACATGAAGAACATTTGAGAATCGCACTGCAGACGTTGAGACAAGAAAATCTATATGCTAAGATGAGCAAATGCGAGTTTTGGCTCGAAGAAGTGAAGTTCTTGAGTCATGTTGTATCCGGACATGGAATTGCAGTTGACCCAGAAAAGATTGCAGCTGTTCACGATTGGCCAATTTCAAAGAATGTAGGAGAGATCAGAAGTTTTCTTGGGCTTGCTAAATATTATAGAAGGTTTTTGGAGAACTTCACTCGGATAGCAGAACCCTTGACCAAGCTAATACGAAAGGAGATACCGTTTGTTTAGCCCGAGAAGTGTGTGTTAGCTTTGGAAGCGCTGAAGCAAAAATTGGCACCGCTCATATTTTAACAGTGCCAGATGGTTCCGGAAGATTAGTTATTCACAGCGACGCATCTAGGAAAGGCTTGGGATGTGTTTTATTGCAGCATGGAAAGCTTGTAGCTTATGCGTCGAGACAATTGAAGACTCATGAGAAGAACTACCCAACTCATGACTTGGAGGTAGCAACTGTTATTTTTGCGCTGAAAATTTGGAGACACTACTTATTGGGTGAAAGGGTAGAGGTGTTTACTGATTACAAGAGCCTATAATATGTGTTCACGCAGAAAGAGCTTAACATGAGGTAGAGCAGATGGTTGGAGCTAATGGCCGACTATGATGTTGATCTAAACTACCATACAGGAAAAGTTAATGTAATACTGGATACTTTAACTCGGTTTCCAGCGATACGAATGTTGACTTCTCGGAAGGAGATTTTCGCAGATTTTCAGAGATTTGAGTTGGAGCTCATACTACAAGATTCTTCGGGACGGTTGATGCAGTTGCAAGTACAGTCATCTTTGATTGAAAGCATTAAGGCAGCGCAATTTCACTATCCTAAATTGCAGAAATTTCGAAGAAAAGTAGAAGCAGGACTTTGAACGGATTTATTGATACATAAAAATGGTTCCTTGAGGTATGGAAGTTGTTTATGTATGCCTAAAGAAGAAGTTTGTGAAGAAGTCTTGAAGGAAGCTCATAGTTCCGCATATTCGGTACATCCAGGAGGCACAAAAATGTATAGAGATTTGCGACAACATTTTTCGTGAGAAGGAATGAAAAGAGAGATTTCTCGTTACGTGTCGAGGTGCTTGGTGTGTAGCAAGTCAAGGCTCAATATCGAAGGGTAGCTGGTTTGTCGCAACCACTTCTGATTCCCCAATAGATGTAGGAACATATAACTATGGATTTCGTGAAAGCCTTGCCATAGAGTCTAAAGGGCAATAACGCAGTTTGGGTGATTGTCGATCGACTGACCAAGGCATCTCATTTCATACCATTTCGAGTTGGTCAACCGACGGAGGCTTTGGCAGAGAGGTACATGCAAGAGATTATGAGATTGCATAGAGTAATAGTGAGTATTGTTTCTGATCGTGACACCCGGTTCCTATAACATTTTTGGAGGAGTTTACAAGAAATTTTAGGAACTCGTTTGAAATTTAGTATGACCTATCATCCTCAGACAGATGGACAGTCCGAGAGAACGATCAAAACTCTTGAAGGTATGTTGAGAGCTTGCATGTAAGATTTCAATGGTTCGTGGGAGGATCATTTGCATTTAGTGGAGTTTTCACACAATAACAGTATTCAGGTGACTATACAGATAGCTCCATTCAAAGCGTTGTACGGTCATAAGTGTCGCTCACCAGTATGTTGGAATGACGATAGAGAAAGCAGATTGTTGGGACCAGAACTGATTATGCAAACTGTGGAGAAATTTAACCTTATTCGTGATCATATGAGGGTGGCACAAGATCGACAGAAAAGTTGGGTCGATACTGGAAGAAGATCTTTATAGTTTGCGGTTGGTGATCATGTATTCTTGAAGATATCACCGACTAGGGGGTGATCCGATGTGGTAGTCAAGGAAAGCTTAGTTCTCGATTTGTGGGGCCTTTCGATATCATTGAGCGTATTGGAGAAGTTGCTTATCGATTGGCTTTACTACCATCCTTGGCCGGTGTTCATGACTTGTTTCATATATCTCAACTTCGCAAGTATGTTCTAGATAAGACGCATGTCCTAGACCACTCAGAATTGACAGTGAGGGAAGATTTGACTTATGAAGAGCAATAGATGGCTATTGTGGATCGACAAGAAAAAAGTTCTCAAGAATAGAGTGATCCCTATAGTGCTTGTTTCGTGGGGAAATCGTTCGCATGGAGAATCTATTTAGGAACATGAAGATGAAGTTCGACAAAATTTTCCACGCCTCTTTCCTTAGATCCATATCTTCCTAGTTCTTGTTTTTTTCCTATTTCGTGAATTTCGAGGACGAAATTCTTTTTGTAGTTAGGTATAATGTAACACCCTTGCACGATCATACGATGTTACTTAGTATTTTTAAACTTGTTTATTTATCATTTGGATTGCGATTTATTTGAATAGTAGAAGTGGTTATCCGACCTGACCCGCATGTGTGAAATCCATTATGGTGCTAGATTATATTTTATTAATATTTATCAGTACACTAAATCCATAAGAATCTAGTATAACAGATATATATAATATCTAAATCAGCACATATCGTTTGGTAGCTACACATTAGGGATAATATATATATATATATATATATATATATATATATATATATATATATATATATATATTGTCATCATATGGTTAAGCATCTCATGTTGTCATCATATGGTTAAGCATCTCATGTTTTATTTTGACTCTTATCTATAACGCTTAAATCTAATAGAATCTTGATACCAAATATTTATTAGATTTGAATATATTTAAAAACATGTTAAATCTTAAATGAAGGATATAAGATATTTAAAATTATATTCTTTACATTATGGTTAATAGGTTATGTATACGTATTATTTTTCTAAAATATTTTTTCAATGTGATTTGGGTGGAGGGGGATCGAAGTTTGATATTATACTATTAGTTATATAATATATATATATAACCTAAATAAACTATAATATATATACTATTATATATTTTTTATAATACAAAAACATTCTCTCTCTATCTGTTTTCTCTCTCTCTCCTTCTCTCCTATTCATCTTCCTTTCCCCGAGTCTTAACCCACGCATCTCATCTCCGCGCTCGCCTTCCTCCCCTCATCGTTGTCGTCGTCGCCACGCTCCAAACTCTGACCTCTCGTCGTCATTCTCTTCCTCTTCATCTTCCCCAACTCCAATACCTCCGGCTTTACTTCCGACGCCTTTAGCCTCGCACCCATCTCTCCGACCTCGCCTCACCATCTCCACCTCACAACAGCCCCGTTCACCTCCTTCCTCCCCTTGTCGTCCTCATCAGCCACACCACCACCACCACCACCATCATCTTTCTGTCTCTTCCCCTTCTTCCCCCTCTTCCTTTGACCTTCGTTCATCCCAAGAACCCATCATCCTTCGACCCTCGGCCAGAATAGCACTGACCCTCATCGACAGAACACTCAACCTCATCGTTATCGTTCTCATCTTCATTGACTCTGACTTCATCTTCTTCTCATTTTCACCCTAACCCATCAAACATACACTCAAACACTAGTCGTGACTCTTGTCGCAGCCACCAACATCTAAAACCGAGTCTTCTGCAGTTCCCACGACGAGTAGCCAACCCAAAGGTGTAACTGAAGGTGGGGAAATGGAATCCTGGGGAAATGGGAAAGCCAAAGACGTAACTGAAGTGTAACTTAAAGGAATATTACTTGATCCGTGGTTCCAGGGGTAACGGAACAGAATCATTCATGATTCTTATTTCTTGATCTCGGGGGTAACGGAACAGAGTCATTCATGATTCTTATTACTTGATCCGTGAATCCGAAGGGTAAGGGAACATAATCATTCTTGATTCATACTTGATCTGTGGTCCCAGAGAATAACGGGATATATACTTTTGAGTTACATGGAGGAATACATTCATTGGTTTTAAATACCTGTAGAATAGTAAACCTAGAACCACAGACTTTAGGATACACGTGATATACCTATAGCCTGTTGTTATACCACCTGTGATTGTTTTATTTATAATTATATATTATTTTGCACATGACACCCTATATAGCACACTGTTCAGTTTATTATTATTATGATATTTATGATACATTGACGTTTGGATTTGTATGGTCCAGTTCCTTTAACCTTATCGCGGGAAGACCGAGAATATTTTGACAGGAAAGATGAGCAGTGAGAAACTTTGCTGATTAGTTTAGTGATATTTAGTTTTATTTTATTTTCTAGTTATTGTTTTAACTTTGTGATCCCATAAGGGACGAGGCTAGGATATTATTTCTTATTAGATCTTTATTCGTTTCCGTTACCTTTCTTGTTATTATTTATTATGGCAGTTGGACATGTGATAGTTAGACAGTTATTTACTGTTCTTGATATCTTATTGACAGCCATAATATGACTATGGAAGGATATTTCTCTCCTTAGCTAGCATGGTTGGCTTTGCCACGTACCGTATTTACATATTTTGGGAAGTGGGGCAACACACGTGTTTAATCGATCTCCTGCATGTATCCCTATACGTGTCTTAAATCATTTCGCATGTGCTGGGAAACCTCTGTGTGGGACTCTAAAGACTCGATAATACGTTGGCAGTAGGTTAGAATTATATCTATAGTTCACAAGCACGTCAGCGGTACTAGCTTCACGTAACGGCTACTCAGGTTTTGAACAAAAGAAGGTCAACGAGCAAGCTCATCTGAACCCTGCAAAGTCTATCAGTGATATTACCGTACAGTCCGGTTTCTTCGTCTACAAGTATCGCATATCGGGTTTAAGGTTTGGAAGCTATCAAACCCCAATAACTCGATAAGTCGTGCGACAGAGAACTCATAACCAACCGAAGATACAACTAATAACACTTATCAGTTTATCTCCACTGCAATGGTCATAGACTTGTGGTTGTAGTCATGTCCTGCACATCGCGACATCAACTCCCTATACCGGAAAAGACGAATCCACTCGACCGCTCACTGCCTTCACGTGCTTCGGGACTATACCCAACAAAAACATGTTTGCATGACTCCTTTGAGCCGTCGTAGGGTCGAAGTCTAAGTATAGTGGGAACACACATGAGAAACTATGGTGATCATAAGTCCTAGGGACTACCCTATACCCATGTCACAAGAGAACTGCTACCTGATATTGGTATATTACCAACTAAGAGTTCTCGGTTAGTCCGCCTAGTGTAACTCATCCAATGAGCAACTGTCTACAATCCTCGATAGCAAACACCAATAGCTGTAGGATCAGCTATCGCCCTCCAATCGGGTCAGGAAACATACACATTAGTCTAAATGGAGTACCGATGCCCAGTGTCGATACTCCTACGACTAGGGACTTTTAAGGATGTGCTTATCGACTACCCAGGCCCTACTACTATGATCTCCATCATTATTCTGGTAGTCAAGAAAAATCCTAAGGTTTTATCTCATGTCTAAATGTCACGACCCAAAGTTCGGCCCGTGACCGGCCCTTAACCACGTAACGTCTACAGGCGTAACGCGATCAAGTAAGCCGAAACCCAGAAATCAAAACCATTGAAAAAGTGAGTGAAAGAAAACATTAGTTTAAAACATTTCGAAAACCTTGAGTAATTGAGTAAAGTTCTTTAAAGTTTAAGTTGTTTTCTTAAAAATTTCGGCGGCATCACCTTTGTAGAAACTAGCCCCGAAAATGGGTACAAAACATGATATAAGTAAAATGACATACAATAAGAATAAAGCATCCCCAAACAGGAGCAATCACGCCCAACGGCGGAAACAACCACCACAATAATAATATACGACGCCGTAGCGAAGAATGAGCAAAATAAGTGAAAAACAGCATAAGAGATAAAACTGCATGAATAAGGCCGGCTCACATGAGCTCGACATCAAGAATACAAAATAATATACAACACCGTCCTCACAACTGGTCTCTAAGTCAATACATGAAATAGTAAATGGAGAATACTAGATACAATAGTGTGTGCAAGTGGAAAATAAACGGATACCGCAAAAACCCACCTATAAGCAAAAGGCTCACACGCCAACTGTAGTGGTATCCGTAGCAAAAGATACAAGGAAGTAACGCTGCCGCAACTACTCTGAGGGTCGACCTGCAAACACTGTGGCATAACGGAGGTGAGTTGCCAACTCGTGAATAATAGATAACATATAAAGGTAATCGCGAGTATGCATGTGCTGCGATACTCTAACATGTATAAACAGATAACATCTATATGATGAACTGGGTACGCAATAATCATGCATAACAAGTGCAATCTAATTGCATCTTTATATGATGAGCAGGATATGCAATAATCATGCATAACAAGTGCAATCTAATAACATATATATATGATGAGCAGGGTATGCAATAATCATGCATAACAAGTACAATCTAATAACATCTATATATGATGAGCAGGGTATGCAATAATCATGCCAAAGCACTCTATCAGGTACTACGACTACAGGATGAGATGCATAACAATGAATGCTGAGCATGAGATAAAATATCATCTACACGGAATGTCAACGTGGAAAAATAACCGGTGTCCATCAAATACACCCAAATCCCAGTAAAAACTCAGGCGCCGTCACTCTAATCGGCCCTCAAATCCTGTAAATCTCATAGAATCATGAGTGCCCAACATCGGCACTCGAAATATCATGAAATAATCGTGTCCAGCATCGACACGCAAATCCTCATGTATCGGGCTCCGTCAGTCCGGATCGGCCAACAGGATCCGTCTGCGGAATCGGCCCTCGGCCCCGGCAGTACGGGTCGTCTCTTATCCATCTCTCATCTCTGGTCAGTATCCTCCGGATAACCGCCAGGTCCAACCAATCACCGGTAGGTAGTATTCCCTCGGCCAGGCTCATCGTCATCTACACAAAATCTCTATCTCGCCCCGGGATACCATACCGGGTCCACCATGTACCCACAAACGGATTGTCCTCCTCCTTGAATCGGGTTTCACATGTCATACGTCTCAGAACCGAGAAAACGCATGGTGGACGCACTGAAATATCATATCAAGAGAAACCGGGTTTTCAAAACAGTGTACATTTTCTTAAAATAATGCCACGGTTCTCAAATCCAGAAATCAGAGGAAATCCAAAACTCAATGCTTAAATCCATGCAATGTGACGTATGCCACTAAGAGTAAAAAGGGAAAACCGCATTTTTTAAATGGATCCAGTTTTTGAAAGTATCTCATGCGGTCCCCATTTTCTAGAAATCAAAGCCAGTATCATCCATGTATGTGAAACATGTATATATGTAGGTATGGATGTGCAAGTGGATATATACGCAAGTATGAGTGTACCAATGTATAGTGCACCAATATGGATATACAGTGTGTATGTGCGCAGGTATGGATATATCAATGTATGTGTGCACCAATATAGATATACATTGTGTATGTATGGATATATCAATGATGTGTGCACCAATATCGATATACATTGTGTATGTATGGATATATCAATATATGTGTGCACCAATATGGATATACAATGTGTATGTACGCAAGTATGGATATATCAATGTATGTGTGCACCAATATGGATATACAATGTGTATATGCGCAAGTATGGATATATCAATGTATGTGTGCACCAATCTGGATATACAATGTGTATGTGCGCAAGTATAGATATATCAATGTATGTGTGCACCAATCTGGATATACAATGTGTATGTGCCCAAGTATAGATATATCAATGTATGTGTGCACCAATCTGGATATACAATGTGTATGTGCGTAAGTATGGATATATCAATGTATGTGTGCACCAATATGGATATACAATGTGTATGTGCGCAAGTATGGATATATCAATGTATGTGTGCACCAATATGGATATACAATGTGTATGTACGCAAGCAAGTATGGATGTATCAATGTATGTGTGCACCAATATGGATATATAATGTGTATGTGTGCAAGTATGGATGTATCAATATATGTGTGCACCAATCTGGATATACAATGTGTGTGTGCGCCAATATGCGACAGAGTCATGTCTAATCATCAATGACGTGGTAATCAAAATGACTTATGGTTTGTAGCAATCCTATAGTGCGAGTGTCATGGCAATCACTAACGGTGTGAGTGTAACATACAAATAGTGCTCGTGCAGCTTGAACCGTTAGTGACAGTGCGGTGTTATATAACTACCATTTCTATATACAACAAAAGATGGGTATGCTTCAATAGTACATATGCACGAGCAATATACATATAAATATATACGCGACTACAATATCCTATCATGCCCTGACGCTTAATGCCATACGGGCGATTTTCCCGTAGATGTTAAATCTACTCACCGTGGCCTCGTGCTAAGCGTAGCCGACTACTTGCTTCCCCTTCTTTGCGGCGTCCGACGTACCCGCCTGCGAACCTAGAATTTACACAAAGAATATACATAAGCTAAAATCCTGCAAAAACATGATATTAAAACCAAACGAGAAACTCGCGTCGCGAACTAAACGCGCGTGCATCCGATATGCTAAAACGTGTGTATACGCGTCTGAAACTACCTCGACAGGTCGCGACACGCAGGAACGCTAAACCCACTCACGTATCACACGTGTCGCGCAAGCTTAAGGTATTGAAAATACGGTAATTAGCTCCAGATTCTAAGTCAGGTGAAAAAGTAAAAAGTTGCATATACCACAACCCTTAAATATACAGCATACTCCCCCAGAACAAACCCTAGCATCTAACTCCCCCCTCTGGCTGCAAAATACGGCCAGAACGATTATTTCGGCGACCAGGGTGTAGAATTAGGGTTTCGTGCTCTGTGTGTGTGGTCTAGATCTAGTGTACATGCCCCAGTAATCTCAGTTTTTGTCTGAAGCAACCGGGTCAACAACAGATTTTAAAAGCCTAAAAATTTACCTTAAAACGTTAAATTTGCACTGAATTGAAACCCTATGGTATTTTAGTGAAATCTGGGCAAGTGTCATGACCCAAAAAGTACGAAACATGACCGGCACTTAAATTACAAAACGTCTCGAGGCGTACGTAATCTAAGTAAGATAAAACCCAGAAATCAAAATCAAGGAAGAGTAGAGTGAAGGAAAAACCAATTTAAAGCAAGTAGTTTTAATCAATATAGGTCAATGTATGTATTTTTAAAATCTCAAGTATTCTCTGAAAATTTCGGCAGAGTCTCCTTTGTAAATACTGGCCCAAAACGCGATACAACATGAATAGTGTACGAAATGCAACAAAAAGGCATCCCTAAGCGGGAGCTAGCTCTTCGTCAATCGACGGCCATAACCACGCAAGCAATATAATATACAACGCCAAGGGCAAGGATGAAAACTCAAAGAAACTCAAAACATCAAGAAAACCCAAGAATAATACAACGCGCGACACTAAGGTCGAAAGAATAACAAATATGGTCCTCTAACTCTCTCAAATATACGATCTGGTTGATGGAGTTTCTATATACAACTGAAATAATGAATACACAAAGGTGGTCCTGATGCAAAGAACCCACCTGCCAAAGCAATCACCCGGAAAGAACAGTGTGCCAGCAAGCCGCAACGAAACCTGTACGGCAAAACCTGCAAGAAACTGTGGCACAACGAAACGCTATCCTAGGTCATATCAGGTAATATCATCAAATAAAAATCCTGGTCCAGCTATGTATAATGTAATACTACCTGCTCGTGTCCGTGCCCAAGATAGCAACATATCAGATATATGATGTATGAATGCATTACGAATGGAAACAGAATATATCATGAGTGAGACAACTGTTTTCTTTAATCAATGAGATTTCTATATATATATCAATCAAGTATCACCAATGAATGCAACAGAGAAATCAGTGTCAAGCATCGACATAAAACATAACTCTTAGTATCTCAATATCAAATCTCAATATCTCAAATCTCAAGTATCAAAATCTCAGGTGTCCGTATCATCTGCGGGATCGGCCCGCGGGCTCCGGCAGAACGGATCAGCCTATAACCATCTCATGACTCCGGCCGGTATCCTCCAGATAACCGAAGAGTCCAAATAATATCACCGGTAAGTAGTGCTCCCCTGCCAGGCCCATCGAATACAACTCGAGCTTCTTACCCCGGGGTACCATACCGGGCCCACCATGTACCCGAGACGGTTCATCCAACTTCTCGAATCGGGTTTCCAAATCCAACAGCAATCATGAATACTCATGGTGGACGACTCATACATCACGAGAAAACCGCAATTTGCATTTGAAAATGATGATACTAAGCTTTTATTAAATTCTTGCGGTTTTCCCCCAAATCCAGAAATCTCATTTAAATCCGAAACCATTAAAATCATGATACCAATAAACAGTGAATATCGGCATAAATCTCCATAATACTGCATAACCAATGAATATATGGATGCACCTAATATCATGCAACGAATGCAATATTTAAACTAGCATATGGAAGCTATAACATATTGCGGCTATCAGTTATCAAGCTATGTAATAAAAAGGTATTTTCTAAAGTGTACGTGACATGGCAATTACCGATGAAGATGTGTGTGAGCCGGCAAGCGAGTGTACGTGGAGCATACGCGTCATCGGTAATGGTGCTGGTGTCCTAACAGCATGGTTTCATAATTACTACGTACACAATAACATGCCATGAGGCGATAACAACATAATATGCGGAACATGAATAATAACGTAACAAAAAGGAATTTACTTTACTATAAATGTACTATACTGTTTTGCCGTTTGAAAAAGTACGAATCGTGGTGTTTTGAAAATAAGGGCTACGGTGTTTTTAAGAAAAGGTATGTCTTTTGAAATATCCGTAGTATTCCTTGACATATCTTTAAAATCCTCACGATTCATTAATTTTGGAAATAGGTATGACTCGGGTCCAGTCTGACATCTACTAGGTAAACTACAGGTCTAACTAACAACCAATCGAAAGGGGTATGGAAACCACCTACATCTGAGTCGATACATATGTAAACATATAATAGTCGGTGATCCCGCCTCAATAGTATCCTATACGATACAATATCTATAATATGACATCCTCGAGTCAAGAGTGCGAATCTATCATCAAAATATAGCTCGTACGGTAAATCCGTCGTACGGCATCCCAAATCTGGGTACGGGTCAAATATCACGTCGATCACATTAATCATCTGGTATCCTCTTTATCAAATATCAAGATCGGGGTACTGATCTACGTCTAGTACAATACTGATACCATCTATGAAATGCATGCGTGTGTATGAAAACACCTTGCCTAAAGAACCCGCTAAAATATCATGTCGTATCACAAATACGGACCATATCACATCACTGATCTCACGGCCTCAAGCCCAATCTCATCGACTCATCTCCAAATATCATACAATATCCTCAACATTCATGCATGTGTATATGAATGTATATATGCATAGTCCCATACCCATTCGTATATACATATATACACATTCCCATATACGCACAAGAAAATAATATATGCAAGTGTATATGTGTACGTGTATGCAAATCCTTACTCTAGGGTTTTGTGACTAAGAAATCCGCTAAAGTCCTTCCTTCAATTCTCGCTAACTCTAAACCCATAAGCTCCTAAGGCTTCTCTTACTAGGTGTTCATATCTCATAATAACATATAAAAGTATATCGTTACCACATCACCTCATTCCTCCCAACTTTGCGGGGGTGCTACACGCCATCCACCCGACTTCTCCCCGTATATATAAATATACTCACCTGATCTTCGCTCGCCGGTGCCGACGTCGCCACGCGCTTGTTCCCCGTCGAAAGACGCGTGAAGACGCGGCGGGCACCCTGCATGAATTTTGGGGCAGATGCTAATTGGTGCTATCCGTCCACCTCTCCGAATATGCCAAGTTGATTTATGGCACCTGTTCATATCAGATTTTTGCATTTTTATACCGCCCAATTTTTATCACATTGCTTATCGGTAGGTACTCTTGAGCCGTGTTTGCTAGTCAATTGCAGGATACATGTTCTCAGCTCTAAACAATGAAATTCATGGAAAAGCACGACAAATTCTGGATTACTGCCAACCACAGATAAAACACGGGTCTCCGCTCTCTATCCGTATGTTGCCACACACCAGTTTAAGGGATAAAATGGCAAATCAATGTCATTTTCATGCACAAAACTCAATGTCAACACAAGATCCAACATATCTACGCGGAGCTCAAGAAAAATCATGACAAAAGATCCACATTACATCACCTTTTGTTCTGCTGAATTCTGGAAATATTGTGAAGAGATTCTGAGAAACAACATATACCACACTGAAGAGTACTAAAAACCAGGGAAAACCATCAAATTTCATGGCCTAACTCCACATAATGGCCGCGGTTCCGCGGCATAAGCATGCTTAGTCCGCGGAACCGCGGCCGTACGAGCTCGACAGATGATGAGTTTTCAGGGGTATTTTGGTCATTCTATATGGAGGCAGATTGTTGCCTTAGGTTTCCAGTTCCCTGCCTATAAATAGTCCATAACTTGCCAAAGCCAAGGGGGCTTATTCTTGTATTTAGATTTTAGAATACATGTTGTTGTTCTTCCTCTTCTCATCTCTTATCCATTAAAACCTTGTAGTGAGCTTTTGTGAGTGAAGTGATGAATAAAGAGTTCTTTTTGTTACCATGCTTGTCTTATTGTTAATTATAATTGCTTGTATTTTTCATTTGCTAATCTAGCTGTTGTTATTTGTTGTTTGTTTCTTTCTTGTTCTCTTTTTCTTTATTCTTAAACAACAATGATGCTTAAGCTTGATCCTTACCAAAGTGAGGTCTCAAATAGCTAGTTGTAATCTTCTAACCTCTTTCTTTCTATCTTCCTCCTTTGTTTTATTTTCCTTTTTCTTGTAATGGGTGAGTAGTTTTCTCACTTGTTATGGTAGGATAAGGAAAGTTTGAGAGAAGGAAATCTCTCTCACTCTTTTCTTGTCCAATATCTTAATTCAGACTCTCGTTAATTGAACCACAATCCGCTCCCTACGACACCCTATCCTACATGATAGCGGTGATTCCTTAGTGAGACCGGTTGTGGTTGAATTAACCGGAGGTTAAGGCTAAGAGCCAAGAACGGACGGACAAGCACCAAAAGGAAGAACTTAAGCGTTGGAAAGCCTAGCTTATACTCGCAAGTTCCTTCCTAGTCGTGCTAATCCCCGTTGTTGCCGATTACCGTAACACCGATATTAAGAGTGGCAACAAAAGAAGTGAGCGACTCCTAACTCAAACTAACCTAATCCTAACCCTAACAAGCTCTCTTTTTATATCATTTTAGCACATAGTTAATCTAAAAACAAACCTGGACATTTGGACTTAACTCGTTAAAGCACATAGAAAAAGATTCCTATCTCCCTGCGGACGACCCGTACTCAACCGGCTAGCTACAAGCGAAACCGTCTTGATTGCGGTAATTAACTAAGCACGCAAAAACTCTACCAATCAGCACCATGTATCGAAGGTTTAAACGGATGCGGCCAATGTAGTAGACTTCGTCAGATTCCCCCTCGTTGAGGGGTTTTTGATTGTGGGGACGCTCTTCCCTGCAGGCGCAAGACCCTGCAGATAATTATGCTACCGCATCGCGGTAACCACTTTCTCCTTCTCCAGATGTTCACTTCGTATCGTGGGTGTTTGTTTTGTGTTTGGTTTCTCATGGATTGTATATGGAGACTAATTTATGTTGTCGTCCGTAGAGCGTTGATTAGTCCAAATCCGTATCTTCTTAGATTTGGGTTTGGGGGTTAGGTTTAAGGATACGTTAGTCTCATTTGAGACTAAGATCAACTTAAACGTTTGTTAAGGATACGTTAGTCTCATTTTGGACTAAGATCAACTTAAGGGGATCATTTAGGTCCAACGGAAGAGCATTTGGACTCTAATGTTTAGCTTAGGGACATTGCGGTCGATTAGTTTAAGGACATTACGGTCCAATGTTAGTTTAGGGACATCTCGGTCCAGGTTAAGGACATCGTAGTCCATGGGTTTAAAGGGACCCCACAGTCCGAGGTTAGGGACATCGTAGTCCATGAGTTTAAGGACCCCACAGCCCATAGTTTAAAAACATTGTAGTCTATGAAGTTTAAGGACATCATAGTTCATGAGTTTAAGGACCCCACAGTCCATGAAATGTGTGGTTGTCGGGACCCGTCACCTCTCTGAAGACGTTGAAGGATTACAACGAAAGATATCAGAAGAGTAAAGAGATGTACCCTTGAACCGGTGCGAACATGTTGAAAGATCTATAGTCCAATTTAGAACTAAGATCGGTTAAATATTTATGAGCAGATATGCTCAATTAAATATAAGTTGAGGACTTATGGCCAATCTTGGGCTAAGTCCAATCAGATTAAAATGTTCAACATTTTATTTAGGGCTGCTGAACTTTTATTTGGGCTTGACCCTTTTAATAATCTTGACAAATTTTTTATCTTGTATTGAATGCAGAGCATTAATCAGAGCTCTAGCTTTATTAAAGAACAATTTTTGTTCTGACAGCGCAACACGTGGCGCGCCAGGCGTTTTGCGCCAATTAAAGAGCGCAGTGCGCTTCTGTCAAGTAGCGCACACGTGGAGGACACGTGTCGCGCTTGGCGCTAAGCGCCAGATAGTGAGCGCATTGCGCCAGTTTATGAGCGCCAAGCGCTAGTTTATGAGCGCATTGCGCTAGTTTAGTGGCGCACACGTGAGTGACACGTGGCGCGCTTGGCGCTGAGTGCCGGCCCATGAGCGCAGTGCGCTATTTCAGAAGCGCAAAGCACAAGTTGCATATGTGGTTGACACGTGGCGCATTTTGGCGCTGAGCGCCGGTCCAGAGAGCGCAGAAGCGCTGTTTAAGAGTGCAAGGCACATTTCAATAGCGCAAAGCGCATTTCAATAGCGCAAAGCGCATTTGATCAAATTTATGATCTATGAACAAATTTATGTTCTTTTAAAAGAGACTTTGCCTCAAGATTCAAGAACAACAGTTCTTATTATTTTTTATTTTATTTGAAAGGGCTTTGCCTTTGTAGATCAATGATCTGTGAATGAAGTAAATATTTCTTTTGTTTTTTTATGATGAGATCTTCTGATCTCTTTTTATAAAAGACCTTGGTCGTTGTAGATCTATGATCTTTTTTAAGAAGATAATTCTTCTTTTTAATTATGAGATGAATCCATCTCTTTGTTCATCACCATTTTTACCTTGAAGAAAAAGTCTTCTTTTGCTGAGAGCTTGCTCTTCTTTCTTTGAGTCTTTTTTCAAAGTTTATAGGGTTTTTTTTATCTCAGACTTGAAGTCTTGGGGCCTTTATATAGGGCAAGCTGATTTGTTGATCAGTTAAAGAGATCTTTCTCTGATTGATTTGGGGATATTTCCCACCGTTGGATTTTTGATCCTAGGGTTTCTGTTTTACAGAAGGCAATCTTCTTTTTTTTAACAAGATTGAGAAAATCTTTCCATAACAGAATTTTAATTCTGATTAATTAATGATTTATCATTATTATTAGATCTTTTGATCTAAGGGTGGGGAATTTTTAATTCCAATGCTGGCGCACCCGTGCTTTGCACGTGGTGCGCTGCTCAGAGCGCAGCGCACTTTGCGCTAGCACACCTACGTTTGACACGTGGTGCGCTGCTCAGAGCACAGCGCAGCCTGCGCTAGCACACTCGTGTTTGCATATGGCGCGCAGCGCGCCTAACGCTAGTGCACATATGGTGCACTGCTTAGGGCGCAGCGCACCTGGTGCTAGCGTATCCGTGTTTGACACGTGGCGCTCAGCGCGCCTAGCGCTGGATCTGAAGCGTTGCTTCAATTTTTTTTGAATTTCAAAACAGAGTTTTGCTCTGATTGGGGGAAACAAATGCCCCCCTACCGTTGCGCTCACGTGGCGCACACGTGAGCAGCGGTGGCAGCATCTGCGCCCTTGGATCGACTCGGAAGTTGAAGAGGTGTTTCAATGCCTATAAATAGGACCTTGGGTCCCTCAGATGAATTTCATCGCCTTCTTGAGAATTATCTCTTCTGAGAATTTGATTCTCCCACAGAGCATAGCTATCTTGTTTAAGGACTTTTTAAGAGTTAAAACTCTGTCAAAACTTAGGTAAAGTTTAAAACTTTTTAGTAAATTAGGGTTTTATCCCTTAACAGAGCCTTGCTTTTCATAGATCTTTGATCTAAAGAAAACCCATTTAGGGTTTCTTTTGTTGGAGATAGTGCCCTCAGAGTCAATTATTGGATCACAGGCACGTGATTGCAATGATTGAGGGAGGACCTATACCGGTAGGACAGTCTTACTCAAGATGATAGTATGCTATCTTGTTTATCTTTATCATCGTGTACTGCTTTAGGTGACCTTACAGGTCACTATTGCACGTTGATAGAGCCCTTAGGATTCTTGCTTGACGGTCAGCAGTATGATGGCGATCATATACGTGGGAGCTGGGGTCTATAAGCACATCCTTAAAAGGTCCCTAATCGTGGGAGTTTCGAGACAGGGCATCGATTGTTGGAGATAGTGCCCTCAGAGTCAATTATTAGGTCACAGGTACGTGATTGTAATGATTGAGGGAGGACCTATCCCGGTAGGACAGTCTTACTCGAGATGATAGTATACTATCTGGTTTACCTTTATCATCGTGTACTGTTTTAGGTGACCTGACACGTCGCTATTACACGTTGATAGAGCCCCTAGGATTCTTGCTTGACCACCAGCAGTATGAGGGCGATCATATAAGTGGGAGCTGGGGGTCTATAAGCATATCCTTAAAAGGTCCCTAGTCGTGTGAGTTTCGAGACAGGGCATCGATACTCCATAGTAGACTAGTGTATACAGTCGAGACCCCGACGAGGGGCGGTGGCCGGTCTCACAAGCCACTGGTGTCAGTTGGATCACCTAAGATGTATACAGGTGCTCATTGGGTTATGAGTACACCGGACAGGACTCGCCGGGAACATGCTAGTTGGTCATATACCAGACGTCAGATGGCAGTTCCCTGGTGACATGTGTGCAGGTTAGTTCATCGACCTGGGGATCGTCATTTGTCTCGTGTGAGTTCCCACTGTACTTTGATTACTACCCTACCACGGCTCAAAGGAGTCGTGCAAACAGGTTTTAGTTGGGTACAGTCCCGAGCCACATGGAGGCAGTGAGCGTATCTTCAGGGGTTCGTCTCTCCCGGTATTGGGGGTGAGGTCGTGCTGTGTTTAGGAGAGCCATTACATAAGTCCTTGGCCAAGGCAAGGAGATTTACTGGTAGGTATTCCAGTAGTATCTCAGGGTGTTCTGGGCTACACTCCGACACGACTTGTACCGCTTTTGGGGGTCTGACTTTTACCAACCCCCTAGGCCCGCCATGCGATACTCATAGACGAACGGACCGGACTGCACGGATATTGTCACTGACAGGCTCAGTAGGGTTGTCGGGCTAAGTTCGCTCACAGACGTCCATTTTAGTCAGTACCAGGTAGCCCGTCACGTTTTGGCTTATACCTCTGACGTGCTAGTGGTTAAATCCACAACCAAGGTGTTGACGAGTCTTTAGAGTCCCCCACATTCTGTTACTCAGCTTTCGGGCGAAAGGTTGTAGAGGCCGTATGGAGATATGGCAAGGTCCGATCAGATACGTGCGGTATTGCACGGATCAGGATCGGACAGTTTGTACTATAGGCCGTATGGTTATATGGCAGGGTTCGATCAGATACGTGCGGTATTGCACGGATCAGGATCGAACAGATATTACTAGCCGGCTTTGGTATAAGCCGGATCCTAGTATAGTACAGTGTGGATTTTGTCTCATTGTATTTGTATTTCGGTCGAAATACAGATGCGGGTGTGTATGCACAGTATCGGGGTTTTCCTGTAATTTATTACGGGACCAGTTTTCTGGAGTTGCCAGTTTGCTTTCCGTTTCGGCCAATTTCCTTTGTTCCGTTCATTGGCCGAAGATTGGTGGAGGAGGGCTTATTTGCATTGTTGCAAATAAGTATTTGTGGAGGGGGTATTTGCTTATTGTTGTATCATGATAGTCTCTCATTGACCTTGACTTCTAGCTATCATGATGGCTTGACTTTGTATGATGTTGGAGGGACATGATGGTTGATGATGATGAGGGGTGAAGTTGGTGGAGTGTTAGTTTACACTTGTGATCATTTCCTTTTGGATGATAACCTTTCCACTCTCTCTCTTGTATGGGTATTATTTTTGGCCTCTCTCATATTCCTTTGATACAACCTCCTCATCCTCACTCTCCCCTTTGTGATGGCCGGCCAAGCTTATTCATGGGCTGTCCAAAAATTGTAGTGGGGTTTTTGTTGTTCATTTGATGCACAAAATATCCCCAAGCTCCTCCACATTTGTTCTTGTTTCATCCTTCCACCAAATGGCACCTCCTTAACCCCAAAATGAGACATGGATCTCTACACCACTCATTCTACAGTAAATCTTGGGTACGTCGAGTAGCCGGCTTCGTGCCCGAGTTGCCTCGGCATTGAGGTGGGAGCCCGTAAACAAAGTAGGCGATGTGGTGCACTTCCGGCGACGAGGAGGAGACAGGATTTTCCGCAGGAGATCGGGACCATGACGAGAATACCGGAGGACTTGGATCGTCGGTATATCTCTAACCCTTCTTCTAGTTAGCTTAGACTTGTTAATGGTTACGATCCGGGTGTTTAGTGCGCGGTGGTGCCGGTTTGCTAAGTCCGCAAAAATTTAAGTTTTTCACCGCTTCCGCTTTTGGCCGTCGGATCGACGGCCGGGGCGCCGCCGTGCACTTACAGTGGTATCAGAGCCTCGCCATTAACTTAGTCTAGCTTTGTGTAATGTGTTTGCATTTCCGATCGATCAAAAAGTTCCAAAACCCGTATTGCCTTCGCATCAGTTTCTGTCGAAATTTTTTGGAGTCTAAAAATTTTTCAGGTCATCTCAGAATGATGTGCAGGGAGTTCTAAGCACACTGAAAAAATTTGGTGACACGACTCCTCCGTACGACCGCGGAAGGGCGGCCAAAACCCCCTTCTGGCCGCGCTTCCGCCGCAGGTGTATGGGCTCGTGTGGAAATTTTTTTGCAGTGGGCTTATGGGCTGTAATTAGGGGTTTTGGAATATTAAAATTGGGCTCAGGTTTTCTGTGAGTGCTACAGTTTTGATTGGGGGCCCACTTGTTAATTTTTGGTCAATCGGAAAATTTTAAACACATTTTTCACAGTATTTACATTATATCTGCGACCGTGAATGTCACTCGATCGGTAAATCCAGTCTAACTGGTATAGCCCGGTTAGACGGATTTGCGAACGTGACTTTCACGTTGATGTTCTATGTTTATGCTGTGATGTTGCGGATCGGTCGTGGGGGATAGCCTGGATGCAATGCTAGTACAGTTTTGTTGTATTATGTACATTTGATATTGCGGGGCGAGCGTCCGACATGTGGACTGCCGTCACTGCCTGTTTGTATTATTATTTTGGGGCACGGCCAGGTTGCGGTCGATGTACCCGTTGTATGTATATTTTACTTTCTGTACTAGGATTACCCCGCGGAGGGGTGCACGGATAGCCGGATTCTGGAGGGCAACAAGCCCGCATCTCATGGCATTGAGACGGAGGGGGCTTCACTCTAGGATTGGCGGGCTATTCGCCGCACTCGTAGGGGGTACAGGTTGACCCAGGAGGGATGCCCAAGTTACCGGATTCCGTGAAGTGCTGGGTGGTCCATTCACGTTGCTGAAGGGGGCTGCCTCGCTTCAGGTTTTGGCGGGTAACTTGCCGCGCCCGTAGGGGTCTAGGTTTTCATTGCACAGGCTATCCACACGACCAGGGGAACGTCGGGTTTCAGTAGTGGCTCTGTGAAACCCGGGGATCCCAGATATCTGTATTGTTTCTGTGATGCTGTATATTTTCTGTGATGTTGCATTTCTTTCACGCCTTGAGCGAAATATAATATATTGGTATATATATTAGTAGATGTTGTATATGTTTTGCATCCGCGCTAGTCCAGTCCCCGCTCTGTCGTTAGTAAGCTAACCTAACGGGTAATGACGGGACCCAGTGGCGAATGCGGATGGCATATACGTACATCAGTATATTTTCGTTCTTTTTGGTGTGATCAATTGATGGGACTGCGTTGATTCGGATCAATGCAAGTTAAAAACAAACCTAATCTGATGTTGTTGGAACACTTTTCAAAAAGCTGTTATTGCAAGGACGTTCACTTTTGTTTTGCATCGTGGTATTCAGTTGGAATATCCTGCTCCTCAGTCGACGAGGCAAGGGCCGAGATCCCTTCACCGGGAGTGACCCCTTGGACAAAAGGTTTGCGTCAGTGCAACGACTTCACTATAGCCGATTACTTTTGCTTTGCACCATGGTATTCAGTTGGAATATCCTGCTCCTCAGTCGACGAGGAAAGAGCCGAGATCCCTTCACCGGGAGTGACCTCTTTAGCAACGGTTTTCGTCACTATATTTTTAAAAGCTATCCGTTCCTTCGACGATATCAAGTTCTTTACGTTAAAGGTTTTCGCCAGAAACCATTCGTAGCCCTCCGTCGTTTCAGACGGGTAGCACGTAGTATTCATGCTATGTTTGTTGACCTTCGTCAAGGCATAGTGTATGGTAGTTGCTTGTTACCTTTCTGTTGCATAGATAGATGCGTTGGTTTGGGACAGTCGTATAGCCTTGTTGACCTTCGTCAAGGGCTTGTACGGGTGGATTCAAATTAACCTGGATAATGACGGGTAGAACTTGACATGTGACTTATGATTTGTTGACCTTCGCCAAGGTCATAAGAGCATGGGGCAGAAATCACATCGGGAGTTTCAAAAGAACTGAAACTTGCCAGATATGCGCATACCTTCTGGAGTGTGATACCGTGAGCGGATTCCGTCACGTTATCATGCGATGAGAGTTGGATCCCGATTCCCACTGATGAATTAGTTTACTCCTCGGGTAACCCCGACTAATTCTTCTTTCAGGTTTGGAGGAGAATTTGAGGTACAGTGGGAGGTTTCCAGATTAGATAAATTGGTTACCATTCTGATCTAGGTTAGAGTGCACGCTGAGTGTTTTCTTTTCTCTCTCTCTTTGGCAGCGACCATTGACCCGACCCTAAGACTATGACTCAGTTACCAAGTTGACCGAACCTTCTTAACACCGGTTTTTGGATTGTCAGAGTTGCAAACCTCATTGCCACTCCTACTTTTACCCTTTTCTCCAGGACACCCCGTATTACTACGAACGTCCACTTCCATTGGACAAAACCATCGTATGGTTAGATACGAACGCGAAGGAATTTATTCGAGGATGGTTTCAGGTTCTGGAGGAAACGGATAGGATTATTCAGTTGTCTTTTCCTTTTACCCTCTCTCAGGTTACGAGTACTCCTTGGTTTAGGGGTAGTACACCTATTACGCAAATTGGATTGTCTTCTTCCAAACCTTAGGCTGGTGCCGACCGGTAGGGAATGAAGAAAACCAATTAGCATAACGATGGTGTGCAGAAGGTATTAAGTTAAGACAAAGCAAGGGATTAGTAAGAGGGCAAAGTAAATTGCAACAGATATTCACGACCAAACCAGGTATTTCGTTACCACTCCCACATCACCTTTGTATTTCTCCAGGACACTCCGTATCACTACGAAGATCCACAGTTTATTTGGATACTCCATCGTATGGTTATATACGAACTCGAAAGGAACTTGTTCCAGTTCGGGGATGGATTCTGGTTCAGGAGAAATAGGAATAAGATTTATTCAGGTGTCTTTTATCTTCACCTTCTCTCGCATTGCGAGTGTTCCTAGGATTGGGACATTACACCCATTATGCTTATTGGATAGTCTTCTTCCAAACCATAGGCTGGTGCCGAACGGTAGGGAATGAAGAAAACCATTTGGCCTAAAGGGGTGTACAGAAGGTAAAGACTAAAGACATATGAAGGGATTTGGAGAGGTGGCAAAGAACTATACGGTTACAGTCGTGAATCTGGAAGAGGCATTACTAGGAATACCAGGATACCCCAACGAAACATTTCAATGTTTCAGTTTCACTGTGTACTATTAAAAGAAAACTGATTTCCCGATTAGACACTTACTCCAGGGTATGTATTTACCAGGTATGATTCTCACATCTGTATGGTTTTACAGATGATGAGTGAGAGTAGGTTATTGGGAATTGGGTGATCATCCTCATTGTATCGGGATTCGTTGTAATCGGTGATATTTGAGGAAATCACCTGGGCTGTTTGCCGGTCGGCAAATATTTGGTTTTGAATATCCGCTGTTATGCACCAATTTCAAAATGATATATCTGTACGTCTATTTTCATAGAGTGAGATATACCTTTCTGAAATTATGTCTACGACATTTACCTATATCAGTGGATGGTTAGGTAAGGAGCATTAAACAGCGGTGTAATTCTTCTTAACCATAAGTACAGTTTTCAACCTACGACACACAGTGAAAGAGTTATCAGACTCAAGGGACTTATACAGAGTATTGTATGTTGTCCAGTGTCCATTAGGACAGAGGGGTTGGTCCTCATACTATATTCTGTTTACTTTTAACTTCTCTAGTTCTTAGACATGTGTTTCGTAGAAACACAGGGTCTAAATTTTGAGGAGTTATAGGTATTTGAATAGAGTAGAGAACCAGGTGTAGCAAGTATCGGGATTCTTCAAAGTGATCGAAGATGTAGATACTTGTGTATGGTATTCAGTTGATAGTAATGATAAAGAGATCTTGCTTCTCTTTCAGGTTACTCATAATTGGAAGTATTCCTAAGTTGAGTAACGCTGATCGGCCTCCTTCCATTTAGTTGACATGCGCTGGGGACAGCTGCATGATTTGAATCTGGTTCAATTAAATCAGTGCCTCTGTTTCTATATTGGATATAGAACAGTTCATATCTTAACGATGTTAAGGTACGGGGAGTTGTCCGGTTTATGATTAAAACCAGACACTGGACAACTCAAGGCACGTTTCTGTAATGGCTGTTTGTGGGTTGACCCAGGCTATGACGAGGGTTGATTTTCTACCATCTGGATGAACAATAGCGATATTGTTCTAGACTCGCCACAGTTTTATTAAAAATGGATTTTTTTCAGAAAAACAGTAGTGGGAGTATGGTAGAACTGGAAGTGATTCCAGAACCACAAACGATTACTGAAGATTTGATAAGGAACCTAAAGATTCAATCTGAATTGACATTCCATTGGCCACTCCGCAGATAAGGTGGGTAACTTCAGGCACCCGAGAGGTACTCCGGTAGCCTCAAGGACGGTGACAGGGAAGTTCTTGTTTACCCAAAATTGCCATTGCTGTTGTTCCAGGTTACGAGACCCGGCGAGAGGATGAGTATAGCGTCGTTCTAAACCAGTTTTAGAAGTGTACGTCTATATGACTCTGCCAGAGGGTTGTCGTAGTCAGTGGGAGCAGCGGAAGCATTGGTGGACAGGTTGCTTATGTCTATTTATAGACTAGAGCAGATGTAGCGGAGAAAGATCATCTATTTCTGACGTGACAGTCATGGGTTTGACTTCATCAGAATAGGGGATGGATCTGTTGAGAAGGTAGTAGGGTGTGATATCCTGGTATTTGGATGATATACACAAAGTAGGAAAAGAAACTCCTACACTACGATCGGTTATACTTTGGTCGTCACACAGTTGTTTCTCCATAAAGGAAATGGATTTTATATCAGACATACTGGTTACTAGATCTATGGTCTTAGATCTAGATTTGGGTGGTTTCCCAATTAGGGTACTTGACAGCATTCTAAGAGTATTTAGGATGGACGACTCCTGGCACGGTAGTGTACCTGCAGGTAATGGAGTCACCCTCTCCAAAGGTGTCTTACAGACTAAAGGGGAGAGGGACGGGCATGATTGGCAGATCACTTGCTCAGGCAATTGAGTCAATCGTGAGATGTCAAGTACCACACCAGATGTTGTTCTTGCACTAGATGCAATAAGTTGACATTAATCCAATCCTGGAGAAACAGTCGGAAGCAGTTTTAGAACATAAATGGATGTTCTAGGGAGATGATAACGACAGCCTCATTCAGGAAACAGTTATCATTCCAGGCTTCCAAGGTGACATGGACGACAAGGAGGTTGTCAGAGTTATAGTTTTCCTTCTGATGAGGGGCAGTATTTTGGACAGGTGGTCCAAGGCAATACTGAGGGAGGCATGGCGCGCAGGATACTGATTAAGTTCAGTTGACGATACAGTCTAAGAAGTTTGGATTTGGAGTTCATTTATGAGCTAGGTCCCATCAAACATCCAGACATATTCTGAGACAGGTATTGCTCTTTTCGGGAGATGGCTTTCTCCGCGAACTTGAGATATAGAGAGACATAGAAAGAAACAACTAAGCGGATCCACTCACTGAGGCTATTCCTCGAACGCAATAGTTCCGCAAACGAGCTTTGTGAGACTGACTAGTAGAGGAGTTGGATGTTCGGTATCACACGGGCTGTGAGTATGCGACATCGCAATAATTAGCCTTGAGTGCAAGTGGGAGATTGTTGGAGATAGTGCCCTCAGAGTCAATTATTAGGTCACAGGTACGTGATTGTAATGATTGAGGGAGGACCTATCCCGGTAGGACAGTCTTACTCGAGATGATAGTATGCTATCTGGTTTACCTTTATCATCGTGTACTGTTTTAGGTGACCTGACACGTCGCTATTATACGTTGATAGAGCCCCTAGGATTCTTGCTTGACCACCAGCAGTATGAGGGCGATCATATAAGTGGGAGCTGGGGGTCTATAAGCATATCCTTAAAAGGTCCCTAGTCGTGTGAGTTTCGAGACAGGGCATCGATACTCCATAGTAGACTAGTGTATACAGTCGAGACCCCGACGAGGGGCGGTGGCCGGTCTCACAAGCCACTGGTGTCAGTTGGATCACCTAAGATGTATACAGGTGCTCATTGGGTTATGAGTACACCGGACAGGACTCGCCGGGAACATGCTAGTTGGTCATATACCAGACGTCAGATGGCAGTTCCCTGGTGACATGTGTGCAGGTTAGTTCATCGACCTAGGGATCGTCATTTGTCTCGTGTGAGTTCCCACTGTACTTTGATTACTATCCTACCACGGCTCAAAGGAGTCGTGCAAACAGGTTTTAGTTAGGTACAGTCCCGAGCCACATGGAGGCAGTGAGCGTATCTTCAGGGGTTCGTCTCTCCCGGTATTGGGGGTGAGGTCGTGCTGTGTCTAGGAGAGCCATTACACAAAGTCCTTGGCCAAGGCAAGGAGATTTACTGGTAGGTATTCCAGTAGTATCTCAGGGTGTTCTGGGCTACACTCCGACACGACTTGTACCGCTTTTGGGGGTCTGACTTTTACCAACCCCCTAGGCCCGCCATGCGATACTCATAGACGAACGGACCGGACTGCACGGATATTGTCACTGACAGGCTCAGTAGGGTTGTCGGGCTAAGTTCGCTCACAGACGTCCCTTTTAGTCAGTACCTGGTAGCCCGTCACGTTTTGGCTTATACCTCTGACGTGCTAGTGGTTAAATCCACAACCAAGGTGTTGACGAGTCTTTAGAGTCCCCCACATTCTGTTACTCAGCTTTCGGGCGAAAGGTTGTAGAGGCCGTATGGAGATATGGCAAGGTCCGATCAGATACGTGCGGTATTGCACGGATCAGGATCGGACAGTTTGTACTATAGGCCGTATGGTTATATGGCAGGGTTCGATCAGATACGTGCGGTATTGTACGGATCAGGATCGAACAGATATTACTAGCCGGCTTTGGTATAAGCCGGATCCTAGTATAGTACAGTGTGGATTTTGTCTCATTGTATTTGTATTTCGGTCGAAATACAGATGCGGGTGTGTATGCACAGTATCGGGGTTTTCCTGTAATTTATTACGGGACCAGTTTTTTGGAGTTGCCAGTTTGCTTTCCGTTTCGGCCAATTTCCTTTGTTCCGTTCATTGGCCGAAGATTGGTGGAGGAGGGCTTATTTGCATTGTTGCAAATAAGTATTTGTGGAGGGGGTATTTGCTTATTGTTGTATCATGATAGTCTCTCATTGACCTTGACTTCTAGCTATCATGATGGCTTGACTTTGTATGATGTTGGAGGGACATGATGGTTGATGATGATGAGGGGTGAGGTTGGTGGAGTGTTAGTTTACACTTGTGATCATTTCCTTTTGGATGATAAACTTTCCACTCTCTCTCTTGTATGGGTATTATTTTTGGCCTCTCTCATATTCCTTTGATACAACCTCCTCATTCTCACTCTCCCCTTTGTGATGGCCGGCCAAGCTTATTCATGGGCTGTCCAAAAATTGTAGTGGGGTTTTTGTTGTTCATTTGATGCACAAAATATCCCCAAGCTCCTCCACATTTGTTCTTGTTTCATCCTTCCACCAAATGGCACCTCCTTAACCCCAAAATGAGACATGGATCTCTACACCACTCATTCTACAGTAAATCTTGGGTACGTCGAGTAGCCGGCTTCGTGCCCGAGTTGCCTCGGCATTGAGGTGGGAGCCCGTAAACAAAGTAGGCGATGTGGTGCACTTCCGGCGACGAGGAGGAGACAGGATTTTCCGCAGGAGATCGGGACCATGACGAGAAGACCGGAGGACTTGGATCGTCGGTATATCTCTAACCCTTCTTCTAGTTAGCTTAGACTTGTTAATGGTTACGATCCGGGTGTTTAGTGCGCGGTGGTGCCGGTTTGCTAAGTCCGCAAAAATTTAAGTTTTTCACCGCTTCCGCTTTTGGCCGTCGGATCGACGGCCGGGGCGCCGCCGTGCACTTACATCGATACTCCAGAGTAGACTAGTGTATACAGTCGAGACCCCGACGAGGGGCGGTGGCTGGTCTCACAAGCCACTGGTATCAGTTGGTTCACCTAAGAAGTATACAGGTGCTCATTGGGTTATGAGTACACCGGACAGGACTCGCCGGGAACATGCTAGTTGGTCTTACACCAGACGTCAGATAGCAGTTCCCTGGTGACATGTGTACAGGTTAGTTCATCGACCTGAGATCGTCATTTGTCTCGTGTGAGTTCCCACTGTACTTTGATTACTACCCTACCACGGCTCAAAGGAGTCATGCAAACAGGTTTTAGTTGGGTACAGTCCCAAGCCATATGGAGGTAGTGAGCGGATCTTCAGGGGTTCGTCTCTCCCGGTATTGGGGGTGAGGTCGCGCTGTGTCTAGGAGAGCTATTACACGAAGTTCTTGGCCAAGGAAGGAGATTTACTGGTAGGTATTCCAGTAGTATCTCAGGGTGTTCTGGGCTACACTCCGACATGACTTGTACCGCTTTTGGGGGTCTAACTTTTACCAACCCCCTAGGCCCGCACTGCGATGCTCATAGACGAACGGATCAGACTGTACGGATATTGTCACTGAAAGGCTCAGTAGGGTGTCCGGATGAGTTCGCTCATCGACCTCCCTTTTGGTCAATACTTGGTAGCCCGTTACGTATGGCTAATACCTCTGACGTGCTAGTGGTTAAATCCACAGCCAAAGCATTGACGAGTCTTTAGATTTCCCCACAGACGGTTTCTCAAGTTTCGGGCGAAACGCTGTAGAGGCCGTATGGAGATATGGCAGGGTTCGATCTTATACGTGCGGTATTGCACGGATCATGATTGGATGGATAATACTAGCGGGCTTTGGTTTAAGCCGGATCCTAGTATTGTACAGTGTAGATTTTGTCTCATTGCATTTGTATTCGGTCGGAATACAAATGCGGGTATGTATATACAGTCGCGGGGTTTTCCTGTAATTTATTACGGGATCAGTTTTCTGAAGTTGCCAGTTTGTATTCCGTTTCGGCCAGTTTTCCTTTGTTCCTTCTTTGCCGGATTTTTCTGATGGAGGGGCTAATTTGCAGTTGTGCAAATTAGCATTGTGGAGGGGGTTTCTTGTAAATGGAGGATTATGATAAATCTAGCATCTTTTCTTTTCTTCTTTCATGATGGCTAGCATTTATGGTGATTAGTTTTGAAAGGATGGGATTAGAAATAGAAGTGACATTATTATCATCACATTGGTTATGGTCACCATTTTGCTTTTACTACACTCACCTCCCTTCATGGTTTTGGTTTTTTCTCTCCTCATTCTTGATAGGGGCCGGCCAAAATTTGGAAGTGGGGAGAGGTTCATTTTGTGAGTGGAAATTCTTCATCTCATTCTTTGCTTACACCAAAAAAATCCCAAGTTCATTTCAAAGTTCATTCCACCTCCATCAAATGGCAACTTCAAACCCCAAGAGACAAAACATCCTACACTTCGCCTACAGTATTCTTGGACACGTCGACTCGCCAACTTCGTGCCCGAGTTGCCTCGGTCCAGAGGTGGAGGCCCGTAAAAGAACCCGGCGATGTGTTGCCCGTTCCGACGAGGAGATGAAGACCGGAGATTCCGCGAGGAGATCGGAGTGGAGGCCGAAGACCGAAGGACACGGATCGCTCGGTATAGCTTTCTACCCTTTCTTCAATTAGCTAGTAGTAGGTTAATGGCCCGATCCGGTTTTATAGTCCGCGGTAGCGCCGGTTTAAAGTTAAGAAAAATTTTTGTTTCCGCATTTTGGCCTCGGACAGACGGCCGGGGCGCTGTCGTGGCCTAACATGGTATCAGAGCCACGCCATTAACCTAATCTAGCTTGCTCTAACGTGTTTACAAGTTCGATCGATCGGATTTTCCAAAAACTGCATTTCCATATCGCACTTTCTGTCGAATTTTTCCTTGCTCTAAAAATTATTTGTTACATTGGAAAATTACGTACAGGGTTTTTTGAGAATTCTGTGAAAATTTGGTCGGCTGATATTACTGTAGCGCAGCGGATCAGCGGCCAAAACCATGTTTGGGCCGTGGATATGCCGCCGTTTTGTGTCCAAACTGCACCAAATTTTTACAGTGGGCTTCTGACATGGAAATAGGGTCTCTAGTATATTCTTTTTGGGCCCAGATGTTTTTGAGTGCTACAGTTGTGCTTGGGGCCCACTTTGGGAAATTTAGTCGATCGAAAATTTTAAACATGTTAGTTCACAGTATTTACATTATATCTGCGACCGTGAATGTCATTTGATCGGTAAATCCTGTCTAACTGCTATATCCCTTTTAGACGGATTTGCGAACGTGACATTCACGTTAATATTCTGTGTTGTGCTGTGATGTTGCGGATTGTCATGGTGGATAGCCTGGATGCAATGTTAGTACAGTTTGGTTGTTTATGTACATTTGATATTGTGGGGCGAGCGTCCGACATGTGGACTGCCGTCACTGTCTGTTTGTATATTATTCTCTTGGGGCATGACCGGGCTGAGGTCGATATACCCGTTGTATGTATATTTTTACTTTCTGTACTAGGATTACCCCGCGGAGGGGTGCACGGGTAGCCGGGTTCTAGAGGGCAACGGGCCCGCATCTCATGGCGTTGAGACGGAGGGGGCCTCACTCTAGAATTGGCGGGCTGTTCGCCGCACTCGTAGGGGGTATAGGTTGACCCAGGAGGGGTGCCCAAGTTACCGGATTCCGTGAAGTGCTGGGTGGTTCATTCACGTTGCTGAAGGGGGCTGCCCCGCTTCAGATTTTGGCGGGTAACTTGTCGCGCCCGTAGGGGTCTAGGATTTCATTGCACAGGCTATCCATACGACCAGAGGAACATCGGGTTTCAGTAGCGGCTCTATGAAACCCGGGGATCCCAGATATCTGTATTGTTCTGTGATGCTTATTAAATTTCTGTGATGTTGCATTTTATCACGCCTTGAGCGAACATTATATATTGATATATATATTAGTAGATGTTGAATATGTTTTGCATCCGCGCTAGTCCAGTCCCCGCTCTGTCGTTAGTTAAGTAACCTATGTAAGTCGATGTACAACACCCCACGACTTGCGGGGAGGCGGAAATATGAAAAACGATCTTGTTCTTTGTATAAACATCGACTAACCGCATGAATCGAAGCTAAACGATAACTAACATCAAAACATAGAAGTTCTAAACTACTATGTGAAGTGATTATACCTAAAGAACCGTGTCCTTCGTCTTTACGAACTCCACCTCCTCCTCGGCCTTCTCCAAGTAGTAGAAGATCCACCACGAGAGCTTTACTCCAAGCTTTGCCTCTAAACTTGAGGCAACTAGGTTTCTTTAAGTGCTAATCAAAGTACCTAGATGATATAAAGTGAGGGTTATGGTTTAATTAGTCTAACTAATCCTTGTACTCAACACATGAGATGGGAGGATTAGGGTTTGAAGAGAGAGAGCTTGAGGAGAGAGAAGATGAACATAATAATGAGAAGAGAAAATGAGTTATCATAATATATATCAAGCATTTTATTTTATCAAGAAAAGAAAAGAAAATGATTTACAACCATGCTTGATAAATATCTAATGGTGATTCATCTCCATGAGTCATTAAGCAATTATGAAGCATTAATGACATGGATGAATCATCCATATGACTCACTAATCTCATTCAATGTATATGCCACCTAAACCTCCTTAGTCACCATCTTCTAGAAGCTTCTCGCGCAATTATGAGAATGCCCCTCCTATCCGTGAAAACACGGAAAAACTTTAGACTGTATAAATCCAATAACCAGATACTAGTAACTGGCTTAAACCAAAGCCGACTAGTAAAAACTATCCGAAAGTCGTACGTGCGTAAACACACGTATGCGTCCGAACCCTTGTCGTAAAACCATACGACCTCTATATCGTTTCGCCTGGAGTAGGGAAACTCTCTGTGTGGGACTCTAGAGACTCGACTACTATGCTGGCAGTGGGTTTAACCACAGACCGCAAGCGGCACTAGCTGTACGTAACGGTCCCCAGATAGATGTTGATAAGAAGGCCGATGAGGAAACCCATCCGAACTCCTACTGAGTCTGATGTGACAATCTCCGTACAGTCCAGTCTGTTCGTTTAAGACTATCGCATATCGGGCTTAGGGGGGCGGCAAGCGTCAGTCCCCTAATAGCGGTATAAGTCGTGTCGGAGCGAAGCCCATTACACCCTGAGAAACTACTGGAACCTACCAGCAAATCTCGCTTGCCCTGGCCAGGGACTTTGCGTAATGTCTCTCTGACACAGCGTGATATCAACCCCCAATACCGGGAGAGACGAATCCTGTCTAACCGCCACTGCCTCCAAGTGCTCGGGACTGCACCCAACTGCTACCTGTTTGCACGACTCCTTTGAGCCGTGGTAGGGTAGCAATCTAAGAACAGTGGGACACACTCAAGGAGAAGTAGCAGTGTCAAGTCTGCGGACTATGCTGTACTCATGTCACCTGGGAACTGTTCACTGACGACTGGTATAAAACCAACCAACAGTTCCCTGTGAGTCCTGTCCGGTGTACCCGTAACCTAACGAGCACCTGCATACTATCTCCAGTACGACGTACTGACGGCTGTAGGACAGACCATCTCCCCAACTGGGATGAGAAGCATACACACTAGTCTACTCCGGAGTATCGATGCCCTGTCTCGATAATCCAACGACTAGGGACCTGAATAAGGATGTGCTTGTTAGACTACCCAGCCCCCACTAGTGTGACTGCCATCACAACGCTGGTAGTCAAGCAAGATCCTAAGAGCTCTATCAATACGTATACTCACATATTAAGATAGAAAAACCAAGTAGCATACTAACATGTTTAGCAAGACTGTTATATACATGTGAATATCCCAAGCTTCCATTAAGTAATATACAAACTAGTATGATACAGTAATGGCCTTCTAGGGTATAAACACTAACAATCTTCCACTTGCACTAGGGCCATGTACTGGCGTATCGAAGACCGATGATCTCGAGTAGCCTCTCGAACTGAATCTGAGGTAGGGCCTTAGTGAATGGATCAGCAATGTTATCCTCTGTATTTACTCTCTTTACCTCGATCTCCCGGCGATCTACGATCTCCCTGATCAGGTGATACCGCCTTAAGATGTGTCTGGACTTCTGATGGGACCTGGGTTCCTTCGCTAAAGCTATAGCGCCGTTGTAGTCGCAATACAGAAGTATTGGACCAACACTGGTAGGAACTACCTGAAGTTCTGTGAGGAACTTCTTCATCCAGACAGCTTCTTTTGCGGCATCGCAAGCAGCTATGTACTCCACTTCCATTGTTGAGTCAGCAACGGTGTCCTGCTTGGAACTCTTCCAACATACCACCCCTCCATTGAGGGTAAAGACATAACCCGACATGGACTTAGAGTCATCCTTGTCACTCTGGAAGCCGGAATCAGCATAGGCCTCCATCCTGAGGTCTTTTCCGCCGTAAACCAAGAACATCTCCTTAGTCCTTCTCAGGTACTTGAGAATGTTCTTTACTGCTATCCAGTGATTCTCCCCTGGGTTTTCCTGATACCGGCTTACAACGCTCAATGCGTATGCTACATCTGGTCTGGTACATAACATCGCATACATTATAGAGCCTACCGCAGAAGCGTAGGGTATAATCGACATGCGTTCCCTTTCCAAATCAGTCTTGGGAGACATCTCTTTGGAGAGGGTGATTTCGTGACAAGCCGGTAGGTTACCGCGCTTAGAATCTTCCATACTGAATCTTTTCAATATGGTGTCTATGTACCTGGACTGTGAAAGTCCCAACATCCTCTTTGATCTATCACGATAGATCTGGATCCCCAGAATGTAGGTGGCATCACCCAGGTCCTTCATGGAGAATTTCTGTGACAAGAATCTTTTGACTGACTGTAGCATAGGAATATCATTTCCTATTAGGAGAATGTCATCCACGTACAAGACGAGGAATACAACAATTCTCCCTACAATCTTACTGTATATGCATGGTTCATCTGGATTTTTGATAAAGTCGAATTCCTTGACAGTATCATCAAAACAGATGTTCCAACTCCGCGATGCCTGCTTTAGTCCATAAATGGACTTAAGCAGCTTGCATACTTTACCGCTGCTCCCACTCTGAATGAATCCTTCTGGCTGATCCATATAGACGCTCTCTTCCAAATTTCCATTTAGAAAGGCCGTCTTTACGTCCATCTGCCAGATCTCATAATCATGGAAGGCAGCAATAGCAAGAAGGACCCGAATGGATTTCAGCATAGCCACTGGAGAAAAGGTTTCGTCATAGTCCAAACCAGGTCTTTGACGGAAACCTTTTGTAACAAGTCTAGCCGTATAGGTTTCAACCTGTCCATCTACACCAATCTTCTGAAGATCCACTTGCATCCTACGGGTTTTACCCCATCTGGAGCAGTGTCCAAAGTCCATACTTTGTTAGTGTACATGGACTCCATTTCGATCCGCATTGCATCCAGCCATTTTACCGAGTCGCCGCTCTGAATGGCTTGCTGGAATCTAGTAGGGTCGTCATTATCAATGACGCAATCTTCTCGATCCCCGTCTATGAGAAAACCGTAGTATCTCTCAGGCGGATGAGACTGCCTACTACTTCTGTTGATAGGCGCTAGTATGTCCCTTTCTTCTGAAACTTCTTATTCTACCAAACTTTCAGTAATAGCTTGTGGTTCTGGAATTTCTTCCAGTTCTACTGCGCTCCCACTCTGCTGATTTTCTAAAAATTCAGTTTCTAAGAAGCGGGCATGACGAGAAACAAAAACCTTTTGTTCCTCTGCGTAGTAGAAGCAATATCCCATGGAGTTCTTTGGATATCCCACAAACTTACACTCTACTGAGCGTGCCTCGAGCATGTCCAGATGCTACTTTTTTACAAAAGATGGACATCCCCATGTCTTCAGGTACTGAAGATAGGGTTTCTTCCCACTCCACATCTGATATGGCGTGGTAGGCACAGTCTTGGTTGGAACCTTGTTCAAAAGATATGCCGCTGATTCTAGCGCATAACCCCAGAATGATCGCGGTAACTCAGCCTTACTCATCATGGAACGAACCATATCTAATAGGGTTCGATTCCTCCTTTCCGATACACCGTTGTGTTGTGGTGTGTATGGAGGAGTAAGCTGAGAGAGAATTCATTTCTCTTTTAAGTAACCCAGGAACTCGGCACTTAAGTATTCACCACCTCGATCAGATCTCAGTGTCTTAATACTTTTTCCTGTTTGGTTTTCCACTTCATTCTTGTATTCTTGGAATTTCTCAAAGGCCTCGGATTTATGCTTCATCAAGAAAACATGTCCATACCTAGAGAAATCATCCGTAAAAGTAATGAAGTAGGAATAACCTCCTCGCGCATGTGTAGACATCGGACCGCACACGTCACTGTGTACGAGTCGTAAGAGCTCGCTCGCTCTTACTCCGTGTCCAGTAAATGGAGTCTTTGTCATCTTTCCCATGAGACAAGATTCACAAGTGGCATAAGATTGATATTCGAACGGATTCAAATATCCTTCTCTATGTAACTTCGTTAATCGTGTTTCATTGATGTGACCTAGTCTACAATACCATAAGAAAGCCTGATTCATTTCTGGAGACTTTCTTTTAAGTGTGTTTTGGACATTGAAAACCTGAGATTGATTCAATACGTATATACCGTCATCTAATGTACCGGACCCAATCAGAACTTGATTTAGGTGGATGTGAACTACATCGCTTACGAATGTAAAGTCATATCCCTCTCTTGAAAGTGAGGACACTGATATGATATTACAATTCAAACTAGGTACATACAGACAGTTACGTAGAATCAATATCTGCCCACTTGTCAAACCTAGGCGATATTCTCCCACGGATTCAGCGTCCACGCTCATTCCGTTTGCAACTCTGAGAGACAAATCACCTATCCTTATAACTTTACGGTTTCTCAAAGCATGTAACGAATTACAGATATGAGATCCTGCTCCGGTATCTAGTACCCAGGAAGTAGAGTTAATTGACAAACAGTTCTCAATTACAAACACACTTAAGGTTGAAGCCACAACATGCTTCGTATCCTGGCTACTGGCTTCCAAAGCCCTGCAATCCTTCTGCCAATGTCCATTCCCATAACAATAGGAATATCCCTCCTTACCTATACCAAGTCCCGAAACTTTTTCACTTCCCTTTCCTCCTACTTTGCTGACACCGTATATCGGCTTTGTAGAGGTCTTCTTCCTTTCACCCTTTGCTTTCGCTGCGGATGAAGAAGAAGAAGGTCCCCTATTAAGCATAGCTTGTGTCTCCCTGGTTTCTTTCAGGGTGTTAGTAGAGGGTAGGGCTGTGGAAATAAGTCAGTATATGACCTGTTTCCCAACGTGGTCTCCAGGTCCTTGAGCTCATCAATATAGCTAGTCATCGTAAGGACGTTGTCCCTTACAGATGACCCATCAGCCGACCTCGCTTGAATTAATTCGTTCGAGGCCTCATATCTTGCGATATGAGATTGCTCTCCATATAAATCTTTGTTATGGAGAAAGATGGAAACAGAGTCCATCTTCTCGTGCTGTTTCTGGTATACACCATCAACTGAAGCCAACACGAGGCACTTGGCTTTCGCTTTATCCTTTTCTTTTGTCTGACGAATATCCATATCCGCGACGGGGGAAACTGGACCTGGGACGGCGGGATCTTGAGTAGTAATAAGGTGGTCCAGCTTGTCATAGGCAATGGTCATCTGGACAGACCTTTGCCAGTCATATAAGTTAGATTCAGTCAACTTGTTATCTAGATGTAACCTAGTCATGGTCACAAGGTCGCTGCAATGAGAGAGAGAGAAGAAAACACTTTAGCATGATGCTCTTGCAAGTTTAGATTGGTTTTTAATTTATCTAAACTGGATGGCTCCCACTGTTTCTCGAATCCTTCCTCAAACCATAAAAGAAGAATTAGCCAGGACTATTCTCACTGTACAATACTTGCTTAACCGTTCAGCCATGCTAGTGTCGGTACTTCGAGGGAGGTTTTCCAACGCTTTCGCGAAGTTCCTTAATTAAATAACCTCTTTTCTCTGGGGGCGTAACCCCGCTGACACCTTTCTTGACACCTACTTGGTTTATAGCATTGATCGTTAAGTGACGAATCTCCTGATAAGTAACATATACTCACAGTAGGATCGGGATCCAAATATCATCGTATGATAATGTTGAAGGAATCCTACCAACATTCATCAAACTCCAAATGGTATGCATCTCTTTGCAAATTTCAGCTTCTTTAGAAATTCCCGATATAGATTTTTGCCCCATGTTCTTATGACCTTGACGAAAGCCAACAAATCATAAAACACATGTCAAGTTCTGCCCATCATTATCTTGTTAATTTGAACCCACCCGTATATACCCTTGACGAAAGCCAACAAGGTTATACGACTGTCCCAAACCAACTCATCTATCTATGCAACAAATGAATACCCCAGCAGCTACCAAACACTATGCCTTGATGAAAGCTAACAAACATAACTTGAATACTACTGACCATCCATAAGAAATGACGGAGGGCTACGACTGGTTTTGGCGAAACCGTGAACGTAGTGAACTTGATATAATCGAAGGAACCTGATAGCTTTTTTTAAAAGGAGTGGTTAAAGCTCCGCAATTAAAAATTCTGCTCTTTTAAAATAACCGAGTGGTTCTTTTAAATTGTTCCAATGATTCAACTTTTGGTTTATTTTCTTTGCATTATAAATAATGCGTCCCATCATTAACCTATCATTGCAGAAAACAACGAAAATACAACGTCCTCTTATGCCATCCGCATTCGCCACGAGGTCCCGTCATCACCCGTTAGGTTACTTAACTAACGACAGAGCGGGGGCTGGGCTAGCGCGGGTGTAAAACATAAGTGATGTCTAAATAGCTATCATATATAGATATTGTACATTCGTCAGACGCAATAATAGGCATTCCAGATCACAGATGAACTTTATTGGATTTGCAAGCAATCCGTGTTTGTTTTGAGCCTGCAACAAAAGACAGATTACACAGTTGTGATGAATAGCCATTACCCCACCCAAGACCCCAACGGGTACGGAAAACTACCCGCCCGGCAGTTTATGCACCCCACCTTGGGTCTGTCCTAGGAGCAAAAACAGTAAAATGAAATAATACAACGGTGGCTACAACCGCAACCTGGATGTGCCCCGCAAAATAATATTACAACAAATTACATTTACATCAAATGAATTAAATAATAACCCATCACATAACCCCGGCTATACATCACAACAGTCCAACACAGTTCATATACACAAACAGATAAAATCCATTACAGAAATGTGCAACCCCCTGCCAACCGACATACTAGCAGTTAGGGGAGGTTTACGAACACATTATACAAACACAGATATAATCATATTAGCAAACATCACAAAATTTCGATCGCAAAAACGCTTTTAGATTCTACTCCAATACTTCTCTGTGAACCTGAGAACTTAGCAGAAAATAAAACATCCAAGAAACATCACTGTTAACACCTATGAGTTACTAAAGAAATTGGGGCTGACTCGGGCCTAACTCGGCCGCGGATCCGCCGCTGTTCTGCGGTGAGATAATCGAGTCACAGGCCCAAATTTCTTCAGTATCCATAATTTTCCCTGCTTGTTATTCTGAAGCACCCTGAAAAATTTTTGGAGCAAGTTTAAAAATCGACAGCAAGTGTGATAATCGGCGATGTTTTCGGTTGCTTTTTGCGTTCGAAATCTTTACGACTTTGCTAATTAGTTATTTATTGTTTAGCGAGGCTCTGATACCACTGTAAGTCGATGTACAACACCCCACGACTTGCGGGGAGGCAGAAATATGAAAAACGATCTTGTTCTTTGTATAAACATCGACTAACCGTATGAATCGAAGCTAAACGATAACTAACATCAAAACATAGAAGTTCTAAACTACTATGTGAAGTAATTATACCTAAAGAACCGTGTTCTTCGTCTTTACGAACTCCACCTCCTCCTCGGCCTTCTCCAAGTAGTAGAAGATCCACCACGAGAGCTTTACTCCAAGCTTTGCCTCTAAACTTGAGGCAACTAAGTTTCTTTAAGTGCTAATCAAAGTACCTAGATGATATAGAGTGAGGGTTATGGTTTAATTAGTCTAACTAATTCTTGTACTCAACACATGAGAGGGGAGGATTAGGGTTTGAAGAGAGAGAGCTTGAGGAGAGAGAAGATGAACATAATAATGAGAAGAGAAAATGAGTTATCATAATATATATCAAGCATTTTATTTTATCAAGAAAAGAAAAGAAAATGATTTACAACCATGCTTGATAAATATCTAATGGTGATTCATCTCCATGAGTCATTAAGCAATTATGAAGCATTAATGACATGGATGAATCATCCATATGACTCACTAATCTCATTCAATGTATATGCCACCTAAACCTCCTTAGTCACCATCTTCTAGAAGCTTCTCGCGCAATTACGAGAACGCCCCTCCTATCCGTGAAAACACGGAAAAACTTTAGACTGTATAAATCCAATAACCGGATACTAGTAACTGGCTTAAACCAAAGCCGACTAGTAAAAACTATCCGAAAGTCGTACGTGCGTAAACACACGTATGCGTCCGAACCCTTGTCGTAAAACCATACGACCTCTATATCGTTTCGCCTGGAGTAGGGAAACTCTCTGTGTGGGACTCTAGAGACTCGACTACTATGCTGGCAGTGGGTTTAACCACAGACCGCAAGCGGCACTAGCTGTACGTAACGGTCCCCAGGTAGATGTCGATAAGAAGGCCGATGAGGAAACCCATCCGAACTCCTACTGAGTCTGATGTGACAATCTCCGTACAGTCCAGTCTGTTCGTTTAAGACTATCGCATATCGGGCTTAGGGGGCGGCAAGCGTCAGTCCCCTAATAGCGGTATAAGTCGTGTCGGAGCGAAGCCCATTACACCCTGAGAAACTACTGGAACCTACCAGCAAATCTCGCTTGCCCTGGCCAAGGACTTTGCGTAATGGCTCTCTGACACAGCGCGATATCAACCCCCAATACCGGGAGAGACGAATCCTGTCTAACCGCCACTGCCTCCAAGTGCTCGGGACTGCACCCAACTGCTACCTGTTTGCACGACTCCTTTGAGCCGTGGTAGGGTAGCAATCTAAGAACAGTGGGACACACTCGAGGCGAAGTAGCAGTGTCAAGTCTGCGGACTATGCTGTACTCATATCACCTGGGAACTGTTCACTGACGACTGGTATAAAACCAACCAACAGTTCCTTGTGAGTCCTGTCCGGTGTACTCGTAACCTAACGAGCACCTGCATACTATCTCCAGTACGACGTACTGACGGCTGTGGGACAGACCATCTCCCCAACTGGGATGAGAAGCGTACACACTAGTCTACTCCGGAGTATCGATGCCCTGTCTCGATAATCCAACGACTAGGGACCTGAATAAGGATGTGCTTGTTAGACTACCCAGCCCCTACTAGTGTGACTGCCATCACAATGCTGGTAGTCAAGCAAGATCCTAAGAGCTCTTTCAATACGTATACTCACATATTAAGATAGAAAAACCAAGTAGCATACTACCATGTTTAGCAAGACTGTTATATACATGTGAATATCCCAAGCTTCCATTAAGTAATATACAAACTAGTATGATACAGTAATGGCCTTGTAGGGCATAAACACTAACAACCTAACGGGTGATGACGGGACCCAGTGGCGAATGCGGATGGCATATACGTACATCATTATTTTCGTTCTTTATTGGTGTGATCAATTGATAAGACGGCATTGATTCGGATCAATGCAAGCTAAACAAACCTATTCTGATGTTGTTGGAACAATTTTTCAAAAAGCTGTTATTGCAAGGATGTTCACTTTTGTTTTGCACAGTGGTATTCGGTTATGAATATCCAGCACCTCAGTCGACGAGGCAAGGGCAGAGATCCCTTCACCGGGAGTGACCCCTTGGACAGAAGTTTGCGTCAGGATTATAACTTCACTATAGCCGATTACTTTTGCTTTGCATCGTAGTATTCAGTTGGAATATCCTGCACCTCATTCTACGGGGAAAGAGCCGAGATCCCTTCACCGGGAGTGACCTCTTTAGCAAAGGTTTTTGTCACTATATTTTTTATAAAAAGTTATGTTGTTCCTTCAACGATATCAAGTTCATTATGTTAAAAGTTTTTCGCCAAAAACCAGCCGTAGCCCTCCGTCATTTCTTACGGGTATTATTTAGTATTCGTGCTGCGTTTGTTGACCTAGTCAAGATGTAGTGTTCGGTAGCTAAGTGGTGCTTGTTTGTTGCATAAATGGGATTGGTTAGGACAGTCGTGCGGCCTTGTTGACCTAGTCAAGGGCACGTACGGGTGGGTTTAATGCAGTCCAGAAAAATGACGGGTTGAACTTGACTAGCGGTTTATGGTTTGTTGACCTAGTCAAGGTCATAAGCTGCTTGGGGTAAAGACATACATCGGGAGTTTCTAAAGAAACTGAAACTTTCCAGATATGCGCATACCTTCTAGAGTGAGATAATGTGATTGGATTCCATCACATTATCATGCGATGATAGTTGGATCCCGATTCCCGCTGATGAATTGGTTTACTCCTCGGGTGATCCCGACTAATTCTTCTTTCAGGTTTGGAGGAGAATTTGACGGTACAGTGGGAGATTTCCTGATTAGATAAATTGGTAACCAATCTGATCTAGGTTAGAGTGCAGACTGAGTGTTTCTTCTCTCTCTCTCTCTTTGGCAGCGACCATGACCCGACCTAGACTATGACTCAGTGACCAAGATTAACCGAACCTTCTTAAAACACTGACTTTTGGATTGTCAGAGTTGCATACCTCATTACCACTCCTATTTTTACCCTTTTCTCCAGGACACCCCGTATTACTACGAACGTCCACTTCCATTGGATAAAACCATCGTATGGTTATATACGAACTCAAAGGAATTTATTCGAGGATGGTTTCCGGTTCTGGAGAAAACGAATAGGACTATTCAGTTGTCTTTTCCTTTTACCTTCTCTCAGGTTGCGAGTGCCCCTTAGATTAGGGGATAGTACACCTATTACGCAAATTGGATAGTCTTCTTCCAAACCATAGACAGGTGCCGACCGGTAGGGAATGAAGAAAACCAATTAGCCTAACGATGGTGTGCAGAAGGTATTAAGTTAAGACAAATAAAGGGATTAGAAGGAGGACAAAGTAAATTGCGACTGCTATTCACGACCAAACCAAGTATTTCATTACCACTCCCACTTCACCTTTGTATTTCTCCAGGACACTCCGTATCACTATGAAGATCCACATTTTATTGGATACTCCATCGTATGGTTATATACGAACTCGAAAGGAACTTGTTCCAGTTCGGGGATGGATTCTGGTTCAGGAGAAATAGGAATAAGGTTTATTCAGATGTATTTTATCTTCACCTTCTCTCGCGTTGCGAGTGCTCCTATGATTAGGACAGTACACCCATTACACTTATTGGATAGTCTTCTTTCAAACCATAGGCTGGTGCCGAACGGTAGGGAAGGAAGAAAACCATTTAGCCTAAGAGGGTATACAGAAGGTAATGACTAAAGACATATAAAAGGATTTGGAGAGATGGCAAAGAAATATACGGTTACAGTTGTGAATCTGGATAATGGAAGAGGCATTACTAGGAATACCAGGATACCCCTCCGAAACATTTATATGTTTCACTTTCACTGTGTACTGTTAAAAGAAACTGATTTCCCAATTAGCCCTTGCTCCAGGGTATGTATTACCAGGTATGATTCTCACATCTGTATGGTTTTACAGATGATGAGTGGGAGTAAGTTATTGGTAATTAGGTGATCATCCTCATTATATCGGAATTCGTTATAATTGGTGATATTTGAAGAAATCGCCTGGGCTGTTTCCCAGACGGAAAATATTTGGTTTTGAATATCCGCTATTGTGCACCAATTTCAAATTGATACATCTGTACGTCTATTTTTATAGAGTGAGATATACTTTTTTGAAATTATGTCTATGACATTTACCTATATCAGTGGATGGTTAGGTAAGGAGCATTAATACAGCGGTGTAATTCTTCTTAACCATAGGTACAGTTTTGAACCTACAACACACAGGGAATGAGTTATTAGATTCAAGGGACTTATACAGAGTATTGTATGTTGTCCAGCGTCCATGAGGACAGAGGGGTTGGTCCTCGTACTATATTCGGTATACTTATGACTTCTCTAGCTCTTAGACAAGTGTTTCATAGAGATACAAGATCTAAGTTTTGAGACCGGGAAGGACGCACCTCTGGTGTACCAGTTATCGTGCCCACGGTAAACGCTGGGTAGCCAAGTGCGGAGCGGATAACTGCTATAGGTATATGAATAAAGTAGAGAACCAGGTATTGCAAGTATCAGGATTCTTCAAGCTAATCGAAGATGTAGATACTTGTGCTTGGTATTCAGTTGATAGTAATGATTAAAAGAACTTGCTTCTCTTTCAGGTTACTCATAATTGGAAGCACTCCTAAGTTGAGTAATGTTGATCGGCATCTCTCCATTTAGTTGACATGCACTGAAGACAGCTGCATAATTTGAATCTGGTTCAATTAAATCAGTGCCTCTGTTTCTATATTGGATATAGAACAGTTCATATCTTAACGATGTTAGGGTACGGGGAGTTGTCCAGCTTATGCTTAAAACCAGACATTGGACAACTCAAGGCACGTTTCTATAATGGCTGTTTGTGGGTTGACCCAGGCTATGGCGAGGGTTGCCTTTCTACCATCTGGAAGATCAATAGTAATATTGTTCATGACTCGCCACAGTTTTAATAAAAATGGATTTTTCAGAAAACAGTAGTGGGAGTATGGTAGAACTGGAAGTGATTCCAGAACCGCAAACGATTACAGAAGATTTGATAAGAACCTAAAGATTTAATCTGGTTTGACATTCCATTGGCCACTCCGTAGATATGGTGGGTAACCTCAGGCACCCGAGGGGTACTCTAGTAGCCTCAAGGATGGTGACAGGGAGGTTCTTGTTTACCCTGACTTACCATTGCTGTTGTTCCAGACTGTGAGACCCGGCAGGAGGATGAATATAGCGTCGTTCTAAACTAGCTTTAGAAGTGCACATGTATATGACTCTGCCAGAGGGTTGTCGTAGTCAGTGGGAACAGCGGAAGCATGGTGGACAAATGGCTTATGTCTATTTATAGACTAAAGCAGATATAGCGGACATAGATCATCTATTTATGATGTGACAGTTATAGGTTTGACTTCATCAGAATAGGGGATGGATCTGTTAAGAAGGTAGTAGGGTGTGATGTCCTGGTATTTGGATGACATACACAGAGTAGGAAGTGATATTCCTATACTACGATCGATTATACTTTGGTTATCACACAGTGGTTTCTCCACATAGGACATGGATATTATATCAGATATTCTGGTTATTAGATCTATGGTTTTTTTTTATCTAGATTTGGGTAGTTTCCCAATATGGGTACTTAGACGGCATTCTAAAGGTGTTTTAGAATGGACGACTCCAGGCACGGTAGTGTACCTGCAGGTGATGGAGTCACCCTCTCTGAAGCTGTCTTATAGACTAAAGGGGAGAGGGATGTGCATGATTGGCAGATCACTTGCTTAGACAATTGAGTCAATCATGAGATGTCAAGTACCACACCAGATGTTGTTTTTGCAGTAGATGCAATAAGTTGAAATTGATCCAATCCTGGAGAAACATTCGGAAGCAGTTTTAGAACATAAGTGGATGTTCTAGGGATTTGATGATGGCAGCCTCCTTTAGGAGACAGTTATCATTCCAGGCTTCCAAGGTGACCTGGATGACAGAGTGACTGTCAGAGTTATAGTTTTCCCTCTGACGAGGGTCAGTATTTTGGACAGGTGGTCCAGGTGGATACTGAGGGAGGCATGGCGCAGGATACTGATTAAGTTCAGTTGACGATACAGTCTAAGAAGTTTGGATTTAGAGTTCATTTATAAACTAGGTCCCATCAGACATCCAAACATATTCTAAGACAGGTATTGCTCATTTCGGGAGATGGGTTTCTCCGCGAACTTGAGATAAAGAGAGACATAGAAAGAAACATCACAGTGGATCAACTCATTGAGGCTATTCCTCGAACGCAATAGTTTCGCAAACGAGCTTTGTGAGACTGAATAGTAGAGGAGTTGGGTGTTCGGTATCACACGGGCTGTGAGTATGCGACATCGCAATAATTAGCCTTGAGTGCAAGTGGGAGATTGTTGGAGATAGTGCCCTCAGAGTCAATTATTGGATCACAGACACGTGATTGCAATGATTGAGGGAGGACCTATACCGGTAGGACGGTCTTACTCAAGATGATAGTATGCTATCTGGTTTATCTTTATCATCGTGTACTGCTTTAGGTGACCTTACAGGTCACTATTGCACGTTGATAGAGCCCTTAGGATTCTTGCTTGACGGCCAGCAGTATGATGGCGATCATATACGTAGGAGCTGGGGTCAATAAGCACATCCTTAAAAGGTCCCTAGCCGTGGGAGTTTCGAGAAAGGGCATCGATACTCCAGAGTAGACTAGTGTATACAGTCGAGACCCCGACGAGGGGCGGTGGCCGGTCTCACAAGCCACTGGTGTCAGTTGGTTCACCTAAGATGTACACAGGTGCTCATTGGGTTATGAGTACACCGGACAGGACTCGCCGGGAACATACTAGTTGGTCTTATACCAGATGTCAGATAGCAGTTCCCTGGTGACATGTGTACAGGTTAGTTCTGTAAGTACGCGGCAGCGCCCCGGCCGTCAAACAGACGCCGATATGCGGAACAAAACTTTTACGACTGGCGCTATCGCGTACTTTATCCCGGATCGTCCATTAAAGCTAAACTAACAAATTGTAACAAATTGTAAAGAAAGTAGAATTGTTATACCGAATGATCCGAGTCTTTCGGTCTTCAACCATCATCCCACGCTATGTTGCAACTGATCTGAACTTGCTTGATCTCTGTTCTCATCGTCCAGGTGGCACCACGTCGACGGATCTTTAAACGGGCTCCCGCCTCTGAACCGAGGCAACTCGATCGTCAAGTTTGCCAAAAGAGACGACCAAGATGAAGTAGAGAATGAGTAGAATAGTTTGTCTCGTTACGTCCAAGGTCACGGACGAACGGTTATAGAGGTTGCCATTTGGAATCGGGTGAATGGAAATTGAACTAGGAAATTTCCATACACTTGTATCATAATCTTTTTGCCAATTTGAAATGATTCAAAAAATCACCCCTCATAAAGAAGTGGCCGGCCACATTATAAAGAGAAGGGAGGTGAGTGTAGGAGCAAGTGGTGACCATTAGAAAAGCTTCTCACAAAAGATCAAGAGGAAAAAATCTAAGCAAGAACAAAAAGCATTAATGAAAAGGTGACTCACTAATTACACCTCATCATCCAATTAATGCAAGATGGTGACTCACTAATCTAGTCATCAAAACAAGAAGCTTCTACTAATGACTCACCTCATGACTCACCATCAAGAAGAAAAGATAAATCCGCATTTGACCGACTGTCAAATACGGCTGATAGAAAACTGGAAACTGGCAACTTCCAAAAATCATCCCGAAACGAATTTCAGGATAACCCCGTATCGGTATAAACATACCCGCATTTGTATTATGACCGAATACAAATGCAACTGAGACAAAGATATTATATCTACACAGTATAATACTGGGTTCCGGCTTAAACCAAAGCCTACCAGTATTATCTGCCCGAAAACTGACACGTGCGAAAACGCACGTGCATTTTCCGAACCTTGCCATAAACCCATACGGCATCTACAACGTTTTGCCCGAACTTGGGAAAGTGTCGGTGGCGGACTCTAATGACTCATCAACACACTGGCACTGGGTATAACCTCTAGCACGTCAGAGGTACAAGCTGTACGTAACGTTTTGCCTATATATTGATTGGAAGGGAAACTGACGAGCGAACTCATCCAATAAACCCTACTGAGCCTGACAGTGACAATATCTGTACAGTCCGGAACATTCGTCTATGAGTATCGCATATACGGCCTAGGGGGCCGGTAAACGTCAGACCCCCAACAGCGATATAAGTCGTGTCAGAGAGCAGCCCAGAACACCCTGAGATTCTACTGGTATACCTACCAGTATATCTCGATTACCCTGACCAGGGATTTCGTGTAATGGCTCTCCTAAACACAGCGCGATCTCACCCCCCAATACCGGGAGAGACGAATCCCCGATGATCCGCTCACTTGCCTCCAATGTGGCTCGGGACTTTACCCAACTAAAACATGTTTGCACAACTCCTTTGAGCGTGGTAAGGTAGTAATCTAAGCACAGTGGGAACTCACACGAGACAAATGACGACCTCAGGTCGATGAACTAACCTGTACACATGTTACTAGGGAACTGCTATCTGACGATATGTATAATACCAACTAGCATGTTCCCGGCGAGTCCTGTCCGGTGTACTCATAACCCAATGAGCACCTGTATACATCTTAGGTGATCCAACTGACACCAGTGGCTTATGAGACCGGCCACCGCCCCTCGTCGGGGTCTCGACTGTATACACTAGTCTACTCCGGAGTATCGATGCCCTGTCTCGAAACTCCCACGATTAGGGACACTTTAAGGATGTGCTTATAGACCCCAGCTCTCACGTACATGATCGCCATCATACTGCTGGTAGTCAAACAAGAATCCTATGGGCTTTATCATGATGATAAAGACAAACCAGATTGCATACTATTATCTCGAGTAAGACTGTTCTATCGGTATAGGTCCTCCCTCAATCATTACAATCACGTACCTGCGATCCAATAATTGACTTAGAGGGAACTATATCCAACAATCTCCCACTTGCACTTAAGGCTAATTATTGCGATGTCGTGTACTCACAGCTCGTGTGATACCGAGCATCCAACTTCTCTACTAATCAGTTTCACAAAACTAGTTTGTAAAACTCTTGTGTTCGAGAAATAACCTCAGTGAGTGGATCCGCTTTGGTGTTTCTTTCTGTATCTCTCTATATCTCAACTTCGCGGAGAAAACCATCTCCCGAATTGAGTAATACGTGTCTTAGAATATGTCTGGATATCTGATGGGACCTAGTTCACAAATGAACTCCAAATCCAAACCTCTTAGACTGTATCGATCACTGAAACTAATCAGTGTCCAGCACCATGCCTCCCACAGTATCCTCTTGGACCGCCTGTCTATAATAATGTTCCTCGTCTGAGGAAAAACTATAACTTTGACAATCACTCTGTCATCTATGTCACTTTTGAAGCCTGGAATGATAACCGTCTCTCGAAAGAGGCCGCCGTCATCTGATCCGTAGAACATTCACTTATGTTCTAAAACTGCTTCCTAATGTTTCTCCAGGATTGGATTAATATAAACTTATCGCATCTAGTGCAATAAAACATCTGGTGTGGTACTTGACATCTCACGATTGACTCAATTGCCTAAGCAAGTGATCTGCCAATCATGCACGTCCCTCTCCCTTTTAGTCTGTAAGACACCTTCAGAGAGGGTGACTCCATCACCTGCAGACACACCACCATGCAATGAGTCATCTATTCTAAAATATTATTAGAATATAGTCAAAGTACTCAAGTTGGGAAACTACCCAAATCTAGATCTAAAACCATAGATCTAATTACCAGAATGTTTGATATTATATCCATGTCCTTTGTGGAGAAACAACTGTGTGACGACCACAGTACAACCGATCGTAGTATAGGAATTTTACTTCCTACTCTGTGTATGTCATCCAAATATCAGGACATCACACCCTACTACCTTCTTAACAGATCCATCCTCTATGCTGATGAAGTCAAACCCATGACTGTCACATCAAAAATTAGATGATCTATCTCCGCTATTTCTGCTCAAGTCTATAAATAGACACTTTCTTGCCCACTATGCTTCTGCTGCTCCCACTGACTACGACAACCCTTTGGCAGAATAATATATACGTACATTTCTAAAACTAGTTTAGAGCGACGCTATACATATCCTCCTGCCGTGTCTCATAGTCTGGAACAACAGTAGTGTCAAGTTTGAGTAAACAAGAACCTCCATGTCACCGTCCTTGAGGCTACCGGAGTACCTCTCGGGTGTCTGAGGTTACCCACCATATCTGCGGAGTGGCTAATGGAATGTCAAACCTGATTAAATATATAGGTCCTATTAAATTTTCCGTAATCGTTTGCGGTTCTAGAATCACTTCCAGTTCTACCATACTCCCACTTTTGTTTTCTGAAAAAATCCATTTTAATAAAACTGTGGCGAGTCAAGAACAATATCACTATTGATCTTCCAGATGGTAGAAAATCAACCCTTTTCAAAGATAGGGTCAACCCACAAACTGTCATTACAGAAACGTGCCTTGAGTTTTCCAGTGCCTGTTTTAAAGCATAAGCTGGACAACTCCCCTTACCTTAATATCATTAAGATATGAAGCAATCTATATCCAATATAGAAACATAGGCACTTATTTTAATTTGGAACCAAATTCTAATCATGCAGCTGTCTCCAGTGCATATCAACTTAATGGAGAGAGGCTAATCAGCATTATTCAACTTAGGAATCCATCCAATTACGAGTAACCTGAAAGAGAAACAAGTTTCTCAAAACCATTACTATCAACTGAATACTAATCACAAGAATCTACATCTTCGATTTCTTTGAAGAATCCCGATACTTGCGATACATGGTTCTCTACTTTATTCCTATACCCACAACTTCTCAATACTTAGACATTGTATTTCTACGAAACACTTGTCTATAAACTAGAGAAGTTACAAGTAAATAGAATATAGTACGAGGACCAACCCCTTTGTCCTGATGGACACTGGACAACATACAATACTCTGTATAAGTCCGCTGAGTTTGAATAACTCAAAACCTGTGCGTCGTAGGTTGAAAACTGTTCCCAGGCGATTTCCTCAAATATCACCAATTACAACGAATTCCGATATAATGAGGATGATCACCTAATTCCCAATAACTCACTCCTACTCAACATCTGTAAAACCATACAGATGTGAGAATCATACCTGGTAAATACATACCCTGGAGTAAGTATCTAATCGGGAAATCAATTTTCAATTAACAATGCACAGTGAATATGAAACATAAATATGTTTTGTAGGGGTATTCTGGTATTCCTAGTAATGCCTCTTCCATAATCCAAATCATGACTTTAACCGTATATTTCCCTGGCACCTTTCCAATTCCCTTTATTTGTCTTTAGTCGTTACCTTCTGTACACCATCATTAGGCTAAATGGTTTTCTTCCTTCCCTACCGTTCGGCACCAGCCTATGGTTTGGAAGTAGACTATCCAGTAAGCATAATAGGTGTACTCTCCTAATCCTAGGAGAACTCGCAACTTGAGAGAAGGTGAAGATAAAAGACAACTGAATAAACCTTATTCCTATTTCTCCTGAACTAGAATCCATCCTCGAAAAAATATCCCACGAGTTCGTATATAACCATACGATGGATTTATCCAATGGAATTGGATGTTCGTAGTGATACGAGTTGTTCTGGAGAAATAAAAGGTGAAGTAGGAATGGCGATGAAATACGTGGTTTGATCATGAATGTTAATAGTCGCAATTTACTTTGCCCTCTTTTTAATTCCTTTATGTTGTCTTCACATGTCACCTTCTGCACACCCTACTTAGGCTAATTGGTTTTCTTCATTCCCTTCCTTTCGGCACCTGCCTATGGTTTGGAAGAAGACTATCCAATAAGCGTAATAGGTGTACTCTCCTAAACCAAGGAGCCCTCGCAACCTGAGAGAAGGTGATAATAAAAGACAACTGAATAAACCAATTCTATTTCTCCTGAACCTGGATCCATCCTCGAAGAATTCCCTTCGAGTTCGTATATAATCATACGATGGATCTATCCAATGGAAGTGGATGTCCGTAGTAATACGGGGTGTTCTGAGAAATCCAAAGGGTAAAAGAAGGAGCGGCAGTGACTTATGCAACTAAAGACAATCCAGAAAGCTAGTATTTTAAGAAGATTCAGTCAACTTTGGTTACTGAGTTATAGTCTAGGGTCGGTCAAAAGTCGCTGCCATAAGAGAGAGAGAGAAAAGAAACACTCTGCGTGCACTCTAGCCTAAATCAGAATAGTTATCATTTTATCTAATTAGGAAACCTCCCACTGTTTTCTCAAATTCTCCTCCAAACCTGAAAGAAGAATTAGTCGGGGTCACCCGCGGAGTAAACTAACTCATCAGTGAGAATCAGGATCCAATTATCATCGCATGATAACTTGATGGAAGCCACTCAAGTTAACACACTCCAGAAGGTATGCGCAAGTATGGCAAGTTTCTTGTATGTTTGAAACTCCCGATATAATTTTTATCCCATGCTCTTATGACCTTGACGTAGGCCAACAAATCATAAGCAACATGTCAAGTTCTACCCGTCGTTGTCCTGATCAACTTAAGTCATCGTACAAGCCCTTGACGTAGGCCAACAAGGTGTACGTCTGACTTAAACTAATGCATCTATCTATGCAACAAATGAATACCCAGCAGCTACCAAACACTATGTCTTGACGTAGGCCAACAAACATAGCTTGAATACTACTGACCATCCATAAGAAACGACGGAGGATTACGGCTGGTTTTTGGCGAAAAACCTTTAACGTAATGAACTTGATCTCGTTTGAAGGAACCTGATAGCTTTATAAAAATATATAGTAGCGAAAACCTTTTGTTAAAGAAGTCACACCCGGTGAAGGGATCTCGGCTCTTTCCTCGTGGAATGAGGTGCAGGATATTCCAACTGAATACCGCTATGCATAACAAAAGGAAACGTCTTCGTAATAATTTTAAAATTTGTTCCAACAATATCAAATATAGGTTTGTTTTATCCTTGCATTGAAAAGAATCAATGCATTCCCATCAATCAATCACACCAGAAAAGAACGAAAATAAAATGTACGTATATGACATCCGCATTCGTCACTGGGTCCCGTCATCACCCGTTAGGTTACTTAACTAACGACAGAGCGGGGACTGGACTAGCGCGGGTGTAAAACATATACAACATCTAATAGTATATTTACTAATATACAATAATCGCTCCAGGCATGATAAATGCAACATTACAGAAAAGCAATAAGCATCACAGAACAATACAGATAATCTGGGATCCCCGAGTTTCATAGAGCCGCTGCTGAAACTCGACGTTCCCTGGTCGTGTGGATAGCCTGTGCAATGAAACCTGGACCCCTACGGGTGCGGCAAGTTACCCACCAAAACCTGAAGCGAGGTAGTCCCCACAACATAGTGAATGGAATACCCGGCACTTCACGGAATCCGGTAAATTGAGCACCCCTCCTTGGGTCAACCTGTACCCCCTACGAGTGCGGTGAATAGTCTGCCAATTCTTGAGTGAGGCCCCTTTGCCTCTCAAAGCCATGAGATACGGACCCGTTGCCCTCCAGAACCCGGCTATCCGTGCACTCCTTCGCGGGATAAACCTAGTACAAAAATAAAAATATATAACAACAGGTACATCGACCGCAACCTGGTCGTGCCCCAAAAGAATATTATACAACAGGAAATGACGGCAGTCCACATGTTGGACGCTCGCCCCGCAATATCAAATGTACAAATAAATTTAAACAACACTATCATTGCACCCTGCTATCCACCACGACAAATCCGCAACATTACAGCACAACACAGAACATCAACGCGAATGTCACGTTCGCAAACCGGTCTAAAAGAACTATAGCAATCAGACGCGGTTTACCGATCAAATGACATTCCCGGTCGGAGATATAATGAAAGTATTGAAAAAACTAACAAGTTTAAAAATTCGATCGACTAAATTTCCCGAAGTGGGCCCCACATACATCTGGTGTACAGTAACAAAATTTTGTCCCAAAAGACATATACCAAAAACCACCATTTCCCATGAGAAACCCACTGGAAAAATTTGGCGCACTGTTCCCACAAAAGAGCGGCGGATCAGCGGCCAAACCATGGTTTAGGCCGCGGATCCGCGGTCGTTTTGTGGGATCACGTGCCCAAATTTCACCAGTATTCTTCAAAAACCCTGCATGATTTTCTGAAATGCTCAAAATGAATTTTAGAACATTTTAAAAATCGACAGAAACATCATGTACAGAAAATTGTGATTTCGCGAAATCCGTTCGATCGATCTTTTAAACGTGTTAGCACAAGTTAGTATAGCTTAATGGTGAGGCTCTGATACCACTGTAAGTACGCGGCAGCGTCCCGGCCGTCAAACAGACGCCGATATGCGGAACAAAACTTTTACGACTGGCGCTATCGCGTACTTTATCCCGGATCGTCCATTAAAGCTAAACTAACAAATTGTAAAGAGAGTAGAATTGTTATACCGAATGATCCAAGTCCTTCGGTCTTCAACCATCATCCCACGCTATGTTGCAACTGATCTGAACTTGCTTGATCTCTGTTCTCATCGTCCAGGTGGCACCATGTCGACGGATCTTTAAACGGGCTCCCGCCTCTGAACCGAGGCAACTCGATCGTCAAGTTTGCCAAAAGAGACGACCAAGATGAAGTAGAGAATGAGTAGAATACTTTGTCTCGTTACGTCCAAGGTCACGGACGAACGGTTATAGAGGTTGCCATTTGGAATCGGGTGAATGGAAATTGAACTAGGAAATTTCCATACACTTGTATCATAATCTTTTTTCCAATTTGAAATGATTCAATAAATCACCCCTCACAAAGAAGTGGCCGGACACATTATAAAGAGAAGGGAGGTGAGTGTAGGAGCAAGTGGTGACCATTAGAAAAGCTTCTCACAAAAGATCAAGAGGAAAAAATCTAAGCAAGAACAAAAAGCATTAATGAAAAGGTGACTCACTAATTACACCTCATCGTCCAATTAATGCAAGATGGTGACTCACTAATCTAGTCATCAAAACAAGAAGCTTCTACTAATGACTCACCTCATGACTCACCATCAAGAAGAAAAGATAAATCCGCATTTGACCGACTGTCAAATACGGCTGATAGAAAACTGGAAACTGGCAACTTCCAAAAATCATCCCGAAACGAATTTCAGGATAACCCCGTATCGGTATAAACATAACCGCATTTGTATTATGACCGAATACAAATGCAACTGAGACAAAGATATTATATCTACACAGTATAATACTGGGTTCCAGCTTAAACCAAAGCCTACCAGTATTATCTGCCCGAAAACTGACACGTGCGAAAACGCACGTGCATTTTCCTAACCTTGCCATTAACCCATACGGCATCTACAGCGTTTCGCCCGAACTTGGGAAAGTGTCGGTGGGGGACTCTAATGATTCATCAACACACTGGCACTGGGTATAACCTCTAGCACGTCAGAGGTACAAGCTGTACGTAACGTTTTGCCTATGTATTGATTGGAAGGGAAACTGACGAGCGAACTCATCCAATAAACCCTACTGAGCCTGACAGTGACAATATCTGTACAGTCCGGAACATTCGTCTATGAGTATCGCATATACGGCCTAGGGGGCTGGTAAACGTCAGACCCCCAACAGCGATATAAGTCGTGTCAGAGAGCAGCCCAGAACACCCTGAGATTCTACTGGTATACCTACCAGTATATCTCGATTACCCTGGCCAGGGATTTCGTGTAATGGCTCTCCTAAACACAGCGCGATCTCACCCCCCAATACCGGGAGAGACGAATCCCCGATGATCCGCTCACTTGCCTCCAATGTGGCTCGGGACTGTACCCAACTAAAACCTGTTTGCACAACTCCTTTGAGTGTGGTAAGGTAATAATCTAAGGACAGTGGGAACTCACACGAGACAAATGATGACCTCAGGTCGATGAACTAACCTATACACATGTCACTAGGGAACTGCTATCTGACGATATGTATAATACCAACTAGCATGTTCCCGGCGAGTCCTGTCCGATGTACTCATAACCCAATGAGCACCTGTATACATCTTAGGTGATCCAACTGACACCAGTGGCTTATGAGACCGGCCACCGCCCCTCGTCGGGGTCTCGACTGTATACACTAGTCTACTCCGGAGTATCGATGCCCTGTCTCGAAACTCCCACGACTAGGGATACTTTAAGGATGTGCTTATAGACCCCAGCTCTCATGTACATGATCGCCATCATACTGCTGGTAGTCAAACAAGAATCCTATAGGCTTTATCATGATGATAAAGACAAACCAGATTGCATACTATCATCTCGAGTAAGACTGTTTTATCGGTATAGGTCCTCCCTCAATCATTACAATCACGTACCTGCGATCCAATAATTGACTTAGAGGACACTATATCCAACAAGTTCATCGACCTGAGATCATCATTTGTCTCGTGTGAGTTCCCACTGTACTTTGATTACTACCCTACCACGGCTCAAAGAAGTCGTGCAAACAGGTTTTAGTTGGGTACAGTCCCGAGCCACATGGAGGCAGTGAGCGGATCTTTAGGGGTTCGTCTCTCCCGGTATTGGGGGTGAGGTCACGCTGTGTCTAGGAGAGCCATTACACGAAGTCCTTGGCCAAGGCAGGAGATTTACTGGTAGGTATTCCAGTAGTATCTCAGGGTGTTCTGGGCTACACTCCGACACGACTTGTACCGCTTTTGAGGGTCTGACTTTTACCAACCCCCTAGGCCCGCCATGCGATGCTCATAGATGAACGGACCGGACTGTACGGATATTGTCACTGACAGGCGCAGTAGGGTGTCAGGATGAGTTCGCTCATCGACCTCCCTTTTGGTCAATACTTGGTAGCCCGTTACGTATGGCTAATACCTCTAACGTGCTAGTGGTTAAATCCACAGCCAAAGCATTGATGAGTCATTAGAGTCCCCCACAGACAGTTTCTCAAGTTTCGGGCGAAACGCTGTAGAGGCCGTATAGAGATATGGCAGGGTTCGATCTTATACGTGCGGTATTGCACGGATCATGATCGGATGGATAATACTAGCGGGCTTTAGTTTAAGCCAGATCCTAGTATTGTACAGTGTAGATTTTGTCTCATTGCATTTATATTCGGTCGGAATACAAATGCGGGTATGTATATACAGTCGCGGGGTTTTTCTGTAATTTATTACGGGATCAGTTTTCTGAAGTTACCAGTTTGTATTCCGTTTCGGCCAGTTTTCCTTTGTTCCTTCTTGGCCGGATTTTTCTGATGGAGGGGCTAATTTGCAGTTGTGCAAATTAGCATTGTGGAGGGGGTTTCTTGTAAATGGAGGATTATGATAAATCTAGTATCTTTGCTTTTCTTCTTTCATGATAGGTAGCATTTATGGTGATTAGTTTTGAAAGGATGGGATTAGAAATATAAGTGACATTATTATCATCACATTGGTTATGGTCACCATTTTGCTTTTACTACACTCACCTCCCTTCATGGTTTTGGTTTTTTCTCTCCTCATTTTTGATAGGGGCCGGCCATAATTTGGAAGTGGGGAGAGGTTCATTTTGTGAGTGGAAATTCTTCATCGCATTCTTTGCTTACACCAAAAAAATCCCAAGTTCATTTCAAAGTTCATTCTACCTCCATCAAATGGAAACTTCAAACCCCAAGAGACAAAATATCCTACACTTCGCCTATAGTATTCTTGGACACGTCGACTCGCCAACTTCGTGCCCGAGTTGCCTCGGTCCAGAGGTGGGAGCCCGTAAAAGAACCCGGCGATGTGGTGCCCATTCCGACGAGGAGATAAAGACCGGAGATTCCGCGAGAAGATCGGAGTGGAGGCTGAAGACCGAAGGACACGGATCGCTCGGTATAGCTTTCTACCTTTTCTTAAATTAGCTAGTAGTAGGTTAATGGCCCGATCCGGGTTTATAGTCCGCGGTAGCGCCGGTTTAAAGTTAAGAAAAAATTTTGTTTCCGCATTTTGGCCTCGGACAGACGGCCGGGGCGCTGCCGTGGCCTAACATCTTTAACAGAGCTTTGCTCTCCTGAACCCATAGATCTAAAAAGATTTTTTCTTGGGGTTTCTTAGCCCATTAGTCAGAGCTCTGCTCTTTTGATAACATGTAGATTTTTAATCTCTTGTGAAGAACTCTTAAGAGTTTGTTCATGGATCTTGAAGATCCCAGAATTTTTTAATTCATAAAAAATTAATTTTGATTAATTCTTTTCTGATGGATTTTTCCATCATCATTACAGAGCCAGGCTCTTGAGGAATTTTATTCCTTCATGATCAGAGTTTGACAAGTGTCACTCTGTCATAGAGCATTGCTCTCAAAGGGAGATCTTCTCCTTTTTCCGAAGGATCTTCTCATTTAATGAGAATTTTCTTGAGGATTTCCTCATTTAATTAACAGTTTCATCCAATGATGAGGCTATTTTATTAATTGATGCATTGTCATGCAGATTTTGTGGGCCCCCATTGGTCCCTCTCTACTGCATTACAGTGTGGTACAAATTTTAAAGTACCAAGTGTCAGAATTTAAAATTAAATTATATCACTGACAATTGACTTCTGTCCCTTTTTTGCAGGCAACATGTCTTTCGATCTCTCTTTCCCATTTGTTCGTTCAGAAGGAGGATTTCCTGAAGCACCTGTAGACTGGGAAGTCCTAGCTTTGATCAAAGATCATGACCCGGAACATAAGAATCTTCACCACTGGGGGACATGGTATAATCAGATTATTAAGGGTCGGCAAAGCTTTTCGTGCGCGGTACCCTCGGTGCCCATCATGGAGATCCATTACGCCGACCCACCCCCAGTGAACTATGCCGTGGAGATGGTTAATTGGACTTCAGAAGGTCTTTTTCAGCCCGCTATGGCTTCGATACCTGTTCAGCCTCCAATGGCTTTGGACACCCTGGGCCGACGTATTTGTCAAGGCGAGGCGTGACCGTAGGGGCAACCATATATGATTAGGCTAATTCCTCATCATCCAGCTGGCTATCTGCCATGGGCCCGCTACATTCTGTCAGCGAAGAAGTCGCAGTTGTTGAGGCTTAGGTTGTATCCTGCCATTTATGCTTCTATCTTCCAGTATCCTACGCTTCCCGCCTGGTGGGTTAAGGCCTTTCTGGAGCAGTGGAATATTCTTACCCACACCTTCCTTTCGCTGGACCGAGAAGTATCAATCTCCTTAGAGGAATTTGCAGAAGTTTCTGTCTTACCGGTCATGGGGGAGCATTATGAGGTGCTGCTTCCTACAGATGAATACGTTTTTGGTGCCAAGCCAGTGATAACGGGCCTTACCCCGGAGAACGCCGTTCAACACCAATTTCTTAGTCTGATCAAAGTGTTGAATATTTATGAGGGCCTTTTCCTCGAATCTGGGAGCCGCAGGGTTAATTTTGAGGATTTCATCGCTCGTTTCCTTCATCCGTAGGTTCTCTCGAAGGAGGCTGCTAAATTCACCACGCTTGATGACCCTTTTGGCCTAGGTTTAAATAACCTGCCAACAGCAGATGCATATTAGAAGAGTTTCTTCCTTCTCAACACTCCAGTTTCTTCTTTCACAGAGGTCGCAATCCCTGGGATCAATGAGGAAACATTCTTTCTGGGGTTTCTTGGGTTATGGCTGAGCTGGTTTGCACTCCCGATGCACCCTCATCGTATGAGGCCGTCTGTTTTCTATCCAGCTCACTGAATGATGATCGGAGTGAAAGTGGCTGTCGGGGTCGCCGGTTTAGCTCACTTATACTACGGCCTCGGTCAAGCGGCGGATACTACTGAACCCGGAGTGAAGCATGTGAACTTCTCGATGCATTACTTCATGTCGTGGCTCGAGCTATATACACTTGGCGTTTTTGGTATCCATAAAAGGCCTTCATTCTATGACAGGTGCGGCTTCCCCTGGATTATGCGATTAGTCGGCGCATCTATCGTAAACCCATCACCGCGGGAAGCTAGAGGTTTGCTCCTTCGCCCTCGCATGGTTGGAGATGGCATGACTTTTACTGAAAAGATTCTGACCATCGGCAAAGAGTCCACAACAACGGTGCAGCCATTGCGGGACACTTTTAAAGATGGAACCTCTGTTTTGAAAGCTCGAGAGATTCTCCATTTATACTCCATCAGACCGGGCTTTCTCGTCTTTAGGCAAAATGATGCGACGTTATTCATGAGATAAATTCCGCATCGTTTCGCTCAGCAGCTGAGCTACAATCAGGGCATTCTGCTCGAGGCCTTCCTATCAGAGCCAGCTGCGACTGAAGAGGGTATTCGGAGTGCAATGCACCATTTTATGCGATTGAATACCGGCTCCAATTTCTTTATTAGTAAGCCGAGCTGTGTCCCGAAAGCCCTGAATGTATATGTGGCGTGGTACCATCATTCAATGGGCGTCGTTATTAGGGAGGAGAAACGATTGTTGCTCGATCGCAAGGGCACCATTGCGGCTGGTAAACCGGGCGTCCCTCTGAAGCGAAGGACTATTGTTCCACCTCCTTTAAGAGAAGCTGCCGTGATCGAAGTCCCACATGACAGACCCGAGCTGCTAATCCCCAGTGCTCTCGTGGAGACGGGGGATGTACCACCGGCGCCCCGTGCTCCCATGGAGATGGTAAACGTAGCTTCTCCTGAGTCTGGCATGGGCTCGGACATTGGGACTCGTCTCCCCAAAGTGCCCACCAAGCGTAAGCTTGTGCTGGCTGCGACTGGAGCTCGCTCGCAGAAGAGGAAGAAGAAGTCGATCCTCTCTCTAGACGCTGTACTCGGGATGGAGCCTCATGCTCCTTATAACAAGGGCCTGAGCAAATACGGGACCAATGAGTGTCTCTTCATAGCGCCGGAAGATACTGATCTCAAGGCCGCCATTGCAGCTTCTATGCAATCCGCAAGCCAAAAAGCGGAAATGGCCATCCTCGTGCAATCAAGTGAGTATAAGTCGTAACTTCTGTTATTGCACTATATTTTTATTTTTATTATCATGCCTTGACTGACATTTTTCCTTCTGTAACAGGCTTTACCACCGAAGAGGCTCTGGCGGCTTCCCTCAGGACCTTCGAGGAGGAGGAGAGGAATCGCGCTTTGTTGGGCATTGGTATGTCTCGGCTCATTGCATCTTCATTCTCCTTTCTTATGGACAATCTGACCCCTTCTTTATCTTATCGCATGGACTACAATTCCAATCCCGTAAAGTGATGCAGAGATTCTTCCCGGGCCATCCATCGAAGTTCCGGCCTCCTCGGCACTGCCTAAAGAGGCCTTACTCAAACGACCGATGACGGATACCTTGACGGCTCCAGAGGTAACCCTTGGCGCGGACGATGACGTCCTGTTGATGGAGGCTTCTAGAAGATCCGCTCTAACGGCTCGAGCGGAAAGGAAGCGCAGAATGCGCGCGGCAAGGGAGCGTAGTGCTGCCTTGGCCACGGTTGCGGGTTCGAGCACCGCTACCCCTGCCCCTACTCCTTCAGAGGATGCTCCGGCTGCCTTGTCCACTGCCCATAGACGGGCAGCACGTGCGGCTCATGAAGCAATCGGAAGACCAACTCAAGGTAATGTGGCATTGGGTTCTGTTGTCAAAATTTTAACTTTCAGTTCTCATATATCATATCCTGCAAGGTCGAGTCTTACCGAAGAAGTGGCAGCGACCACTGAGCCTGGGGTAGCGGTAGAGGACGTAGCCATGATCGTCGAACCCGAGGCAGCGGTAGGCGAGATGGCTACAATTTCCGAGCTCGAAGTAGCGGTAGGTGAGACAGTCACGATCGCCGAGCCCGAGATGGCGGTAGGTGAGATGACTACCATTGTCAAGCTCGAGGTAGCAGCGGGTGAGATGGCTACAACTGCCAAGCCCGAGGTGGCGATGGGTGAGATGGCTACAGCCGCCGAGCCCGAGGTAGTCACTCTTTCGCAAGAGTCGGGCACCGCCCCGATCACCGCACTTTCCCCTTGCGGCTCCCTGCCGCTGCTGGGCGCTACAAGTATCACGACAATTCTCGTGGAGTCGGGGGATGAAGCCACGGGCGGCGAAACCATTCCGATGGAGGAGGGTGAAGAAGTCGCTATATCAAGTGACGCCCTTGTTCCGGTTCCGACCGGCGACTCACCAGGTAAATTTTGGGTCATTGATTCTCTTTTTATTCTGCAATCCTATTCAATCTTTCCTGACAGCATTTATCTTGTTTCTAACCCAGGCGTGGCAAGCGTTGAGGTTGCGCTACTTAAGGCAGCGCCATCAGTTTCCGCTTTGACGGTGACCACTCCTCTACCTTCTCTCGTACCATCTCAGATGTTGGAAGGTGTGGATTTGTGACCCATCAGTCTTATTTCTAGGCTGTATAACCTATGTAATGACGTTGCATTACTGCGTCCTTACAGGAGTCCTTTTTGATCAGCTGTATCATGTGTTGCACCCACACTTCTCTTTCCAGTCAGAGATTAGTCCGCCCGCTGGTGTCGGTGAGTATCTTTTTTAACCGACGTCCTTTTTTAGCGGGAAGTCATATTATTGCTAATTCTTGTTTGCATTGCTTGTAGCCTTACAAATTGAAGGGGGATGAGGGTATCGTTGCACCACCAGTACTCCCAGCTCTGCCCCTTGTTGCAGCCGGTATAGTAGACTCTATTGTTCGTGTATTTTCTTTATTTCTTAAGCCGACATCTGACTATGATTTATTTTACAGCAATCACGTCGACTCCAGCCCCGTTCAAGTCTCGCATCACAATGCCAGTAGGCCCTTTTTCTCGACACGCATCCTCGAAAGGCACCGCGAATAGTCTGCGCATGTTGAGCGACTACATTGAGGAGCTTGACGTGGAGGCTCCCACATTCGCTGCGGATTTTTCTGCGGAAGTTAACCCTATGCTGGCGATGCTTGTGAACTTTCATAGTGAGGGCGTCGTTGAGTCTTGGGTTAATCACTGCAGGAAGATTGAGGCTTGCCTGCATGAGCGAGAGGTCAGACGTCCTGCTCCAGAGGTCTTAGTTGTGAATACTCAATGGGCTGCGTGGGTCGAGCAGAGCACTTCTTACTTCCGCCATCTTGAACAAGAAGCGGCCTTGAAGCATAAGGAATGTGAAGAAACTTCAAGTGAATCTGCCGACTGCATGCTTAGGTTGATGTGAATGCTGTGATGCATCTCTGACGGGTTAACACTAAGGTAGAAGCTCGACGTCATCGAGCGGGATGCACAAAATCGTGAGGCATCTCAGCAGGCCGTCGAAGAACAACTTTTGTCTTACTTGCAGCAACGAGCTCAAGTCGAAGCAGAGTTGGCCGCGGCAGCTGATCAAGAAAAGGGGCTGAGGGAAGTGCACGAGCGGCTGATCGGACTATTAAAAGCGCTTCCTTCTCAATAATTGTTTTTGGACCATTTGTAATTTTGAATAAAATGTATCCATTTTTTTTATGATGTATCTTGTATTCAATTGAGTTCATGAATAAAGACACATTTTTCTTATCTCCCCCTGTCGTTTTCTTCCTTTTGCTGTGTTGTTGGTATGTTACTCTGGCAAGTGTGGCCTGAAGATAATAAAGAACATTTCATCTTGAACTCTCCGAGAGGTGGTGATGGCTTAAGAAGTAGGTTCAGACCTTCTACCTAAGACTTTTCAACTTTATGAGCCGTGAGGGTTTCATAAAGACTTTTCTCCCTACGAGTCGAGAGGATCCCGCAGGTGTATTTTCTCCTTAAGGGTTGTGAGGACTCCTAAGTGTGTTTTCTCTTGAGAGTCATAAGGATCTCACAAGAGAATTTTCTCCCTTACAAGTCGATAGGACTCATAAGTGATTGTTTCCCTCCTTGTCGATATTTAACTTCGGGGAATGTGGCCTATAGATAGTCCATCTTGACCTCTTTGTAGGGCAGTGATGGCTTAGGAGACAGGGTTAGGATCTGCCACCTAAGACTTTTCAACTTTATGAGCCGTGAGGGTCTCATAAAGTCTTTTCTCCCTACGAGTCGAGAGGATCCTGTAGGTGTATTTTCTCCCTAGGAGTCGTGAGGACTCCTAAGCGTGTGTTTTCTCTTGAGAGTCGTAAGGATCTCACAAGAGAATTTTTCCCGCTTACAAGTCGAGAGGACTTGTAAGTGGTTATTTCCCTCTTTGTCGATGTTCGACTTCGGAGAGTGTGACCCGTGATAGTATGCAAGAGTCCATCTTGGACTGACTTGCAGGGCCCCAGTGCTTAGGAAACAGTTTTTTTAATCCCCATTGCCTAAGGCTTTGCTTTACGAGTCGAGACGAATCGAGAAGATCTCACAAGGATATCCTAACGTCACAGTTAACCTCTGCTCTTTACGAAAAAGGTCTGTTAGGGTCTGTGGTACTAGTATTTTGTCCATCGTACCGTCGCGTTGGCTGATGTATTCCTCGATAGGCAATCTTGCTGTTCAAGCAGCCTTGCGACTGTCGTGTCTCTGATCCCTTCGAGGGCTGGACAATACGTCTTCAAGCAATCTTCCTAGGCAGTTTGACCGTTGGAAGAGCATGCATTAGGAATTTTGCCATGCCACTTTTTACTTGAGATTAGGCTCATTTTGGAGAGCCCCGATGAGTCATAACCACTCCGCGCTGGTGTGGGATGATCTCTGATAGTCTTTAAGGTTTTATATGAGTTGCCGTCAAGACCCTGAAGCTAGGAATTTGGCCTTCGCTTCATTTGCTTTGGCGTGTCCGAATCCTGTTGGAGGAAGAACGCCGTAGTGACATCTTGTCTGCTGTATCGAGACGAACGTCGAGGTGGTGACCACTCCGCGCTGATGTGGGATGATCTCCGATAGTCTTTCGGGTTTTATATGAGTTACCGTCAAGACCCTGAAGCTAGGTATTTGGCCTTCGCTTCATTTGCTTTGGCGTGTCCAAATCCTGTTGGAGGATGGACGCCGTAGTGACTTCTCGTCTGCTGTATCGAGACGAACGTCGAGGTCGTGTCCACTCCGCGCTGATGTAGGATGATCTCCGATAGTCTTTCAGGTTGTATATGAGTTACCGTCAAGACCCTGAAGCTAGGAAATTGGCCTTCGCTTCGTTTTCTTTGGCGCGTCCGAATCCTGTGGGAGGAAGGACGCCGTAGTGACATCTCGTCTGCTGTATCGAGTCGAAAGTCGAGGTGGTGACCATTCTACGATGATGTGGGATGATCTCCGATAGTCTTTCAGGTTTTATATGAGTTACCGTCAAGACCCTGAAGCTAGGAATTTGGCCTTCGCTTCATTTGCTTTGGCGTGTCCGAATCCTGTTGGAGGAAGGACGCCATAGTGACATCTCGTCTGCTGTATCGAGACGAACGTCGAGGTAGTGACCACTCCACGCTGATGTGGGATGATCTTCGATAGTCTTTCAGGTTTTATATGAGTTACCGTCAAGACCCTGAAGCTAGGAATTTGGCCTTCGCTTCGTTTGCTTTGGCGCGTCCGAATCCGGTTGGAGGAAGGGCGCTGTAGTGACATCTCGTCTGCTGTATCGAGATGAACATCGAGATGGTGACCACTCCGCGCTGATGTGGGATGATCTCCGATAGTCTTTCAGGTTTTATATGAGTTACCGTCAAGACCCTGAAGCTCGGAATTTGGCCTTCGCTTCGTTTGCTTTGGCGCGTCCCTGTTGGAGGAAGGGCTCTGTAGTGACATCTTGTCTGCTGTATCGAGATGAACGCCGAGGTGGTGACCATTCCGTGCTAATGTGGGATGATCTCCGATAGCCTTTCAGGTTTTATATGAGTTGTCGTCAAGACCCTGAAGCTAGGAATTTGGCCTTCGCTTCATTTGCTTTGGCGTGTCCGAATCCTGTTGGAGGAAGGGCGCTGTAGTGACATCTCATCTGCTGTATCGAGACGAACGTCGAAATGGTGACCACTCCGCGCTGATGTGGGATGATCTCCGATAGTCTTTCGGGTTTTATATGAGTTACCGTCAAGACCCTGAAGCTAGGAATTTGGCCTTCGCTTCGTTTGCTGGTACTGCGTCTGTTGTATCAAGACGAATGTCGCGGTGGAGCTGGGATTTTGCCGTCACTCCGCTTTGTTTCGACCATGGGGTTTTTCGCTGACGTTGCATCTGCATCGTGCTGGATTACGAGGGAACGCCGTTGTTGACATTGCTTCTGCTGTAACAAGATGAATGCTGAGGTGGAGCTGGGATTTTGCCGAGACTCCGCTTTGTTTCGACCATGAGGTATTTTGTTGATGTTGCATCTGCATCCTGATATACCGCAAAGGAACGCCGTTGTTGACATCGCGTCCGCTGTAACGAGACGAATGCTGAGGTGGAGCTGGGATTTTGCCGTCACTCCGCTTTGTTTCAACCATAAGGTCTTTTGTTGACGTTGCATCTGCATCCTGCTGGACTGCGAAGGAACGCCGTTGTTGACATTGCGTCCTCTGTAACGAGACAAATGCTGAGGTGGAGCTGGGATTTTACCGTCACTCCGCTTTGTTTTGACCATGAGGTCTTTTGTTGACGTTGCATCTGCATTCTATTGGACTGCGAAGGAACGCCATTGTTGACATTGTGTCTGCTGAAACAAGACGCATGCTGAGGTGGAGTTGGAATTTTGCCGTCGCTCCGCTTTGTTTCGACCGTGAGGTCTTTTGTTGACGTTGCGTCTGCATCCTGTTGGACTGCGAAGGAACGCCGTTGTTGGTCTTCAGGCTGTAGATGTGCCCATCGAGATTTGGCTCTTCTTCTAATGGAGCCTGGTGGGAAGGTATGGTTCTCTCTTTATTTGTGCCCCTGGATTGTATACAGGGATTAATGTGGTATCACCTGTAGGGCAGAAAATTTCATTTTATATATTTTTCTTTCCGCGTTGCTCTATCATTTCAGCTTTTATATCGTGAAAGTTGCGATTGCCCAATCATTTCGGCTGTTTATTTTATTTACTCGCTGCTTTTTATTGCGAGTTGCCCAATCATTTCGGCTGTTTTTGTATGCATATATTTTTACTTGCTGATTTCGTTGCAAGTTGCCCCATCATTTCGGTTTTTTCATATGCATTTTTGGCTCGCTGATTTTTTATCGCGAGTGTGGAACTTGGAATCTGGCGTCAATCTCAGCATCAGCATCGCAGCGACTGGAATATTGCCAGGAGTGAATCATCATTTGCCATGAAAGGACTTGGAATTTGATACCGATTTAGGCATCAGCATCGCTACAACTGGGATATTGCCAGGAGCGAATCATCATTTGGCTTTGTCGATGTCGAACAAAGGTGGCTTAGCAAAAAGGGTTAAGATCCCGTCGACTAAGGCTTTTGACTTCATGAGCCGTAAGGGTCTCATAAAGGTGTTTCTCCCTGCGAGTCGTGAGGATCTCGTAGGTGCGTTTTCTTCTTAGGAATCGTGAGGATTCCTAAGCGTGTGTTCTCTTATAAGTCGTAAGGATCTTACAAGAGTGGTTTCTCCTTATAAGTCGAGAGGACTTATAAGTGTCTTTTGCCATATGAGCATATCCCCAGTCTCTGGTGGGACTTTGTTAGGGAAATGTTTATTCGCGCCCGTGGATTTTATATAAGGCTCAATATTGAAATGCTTGTAGGGCAGCGTTGGAGGTCGTGATGGCTTAAGAACAGCTTCAGATCCCTGTAGCTTAAGGATTTTGAATCCTATGAGCCGTGAGGGTCTCAGAGGAGGGTTCTCCTTACGAGTCGTGAGGATCTCGCAAGTGTAATTTCTCCTTAGGAATTGTGGGGATCCCTAAGTGTGTTGCTCCCTTGTGAGTCGTAAGGATCTCACGCAGGTGGTTTATCCTTACACGGTCGAGAGGACCTTGCAAGTGTCTTTTAACGAGATTGCCCCTTTCGAGATTTCACAAAAACTCGCCGGTAGCCCTGCTGTTTTTACTCACGGAGCCCTTTCGGGTTTTCATCCGTGCCCATTTCGCATGTGGACATACCGTTTTTTTTGTCAGTCTTAGGATGCTGCGGTCCGTATTAGTTTATAGACGTTTCGGTCAATTGCAAGTTTTAGGACATTGCGGTCCAATGTTAGTTTAAGGACATCTCGGTCCAAGTTAGTTTTAGGACATTTCGGTCCGTCGTTGCCATATTTGAGGCGAGTTTCTAGTTTACGGAATTTTCGGTCCATGAGGCTTTCTCTATGAAAGAGCACGATGCCCCCGGCATGTCCATCTTTTTCGGAGCATGTGGTTGTGGCGGGTTCACCTTCCAGTTTTCGGACAACGCGAACTTTCCCTGTTGATACTGGTCTTCAACCCAGTTTTTGAAGACGTAGCAATCTTCGATCGGATGGCTTACCGTTTGATGGTAAGGGCAATAATTGGGACTATTGGCCTTGCCGGGTTGCAATGGTCATTTTGGATTCGGGAGATTGATGAGCCTGTTGCGCACCGCTAGCTCGAACAATCTCCTTGTTTTGTCTTGAGGAAACGAATAAGGGCGTCCCAGTCTCTCCTCGAGGGATGGGCATGGATGCACGCTGTTTTAGCGAACAACCGGCTTTAAGTTGCTCGGCTGTTGTTGAGTATTGGCGACAAAAGTCGCTTTCCCTTTGCCTTTTTTGTTCCGCGGTTCCGGCTTCGAAGAGGAAAGCCTGTGGCCCATCTGGTCCATTTGGACCAGCTTGTCAATCAAGGCCTGGAAAGTGGTCGGCTTGAAAAACATCATGAATTGGGAAATGGTCGCTTGCGGATCGAGAGTTCCCACAAACATGCCTACCGCAGGAGCCTCTTCTATGCGTTGTTCGCATTTCGACCATAAATTTCGCTACCGTATCGCGTATTGAACCCATGTCTCGCCTGGCTTCACCCTGGCATTGATCAATGCCGTTATTAGGGTGCGTTCACTAGCACTCGCGAAATGCTGGGTGAATAGTAGCTTCATCTCTGCAAACGTTTTGGCGGAGTCGTTGGGAAGTTCGGAATACAATTCGAACGCTGTCTCCGACAAGCTGCCGACGAACTGGCGAAGTAGCAGTTTATCGTCACCCCTAGTATTACCGCACAAGGCTCTGAATTGAGAAACGTGCTGGTGTGGATTCCCCATCCCCTTATATACATGGAATTTATGGATCGTATATCCCGGCGGGTACTTTATTTGGTCGTACCAATCCGGATATGGTCGTCCAGTCTTAACAATTTGACCGGCCACTTCGTTCGCCTGATGAGCTCGTATCTGTTGAGCGATATAGTCATCCAGGGCGGCTTTGGAGATGGTCTCCTCTTTGGCTGCTGATAAAGTCGGCAGAGGATTTGATGTCTCTCCTCTATCATCTTCAATTATTACTGGAGGGTCTTCGGCTTGAGAGTCTGGCTGGATCATCATGCCCACCATATCTTGGAATAGAAGGGTCATTTGTTTTATATTGGCCGCCAGTTCCGCAGACTCTTTGTCCTTCTTCTCAAGCATTCTCCGAAGGAACTCAGCATCGGTTTTTTGCTCACGGCGCTGCTCCGAGGATGTCTCCGAGCTTGCTTTCGGTCCTGTAAGTGCGGCCATTGCAGTCAGCATCTCCTGAAGTTTCTGCTGCTGTTGCTCCTGAGCCTTCGTTATCGATCGGGTAAGCGGTCGATGACCCGTAGAAGCGCGGCTTTCCTCTTTTTCAGAAGCTATATAAATAGTGTGGACCACCATGCCCCCAGACTTGGGACGTTTAGGTTCAGCGTCTTCGCGGCTCGCCACGGTCACGGGGGCTTTCTCTGGCCTCCTTCTCTTGTGAGCATTTGAAGTCGAGGGTGCCGTTGCAGTGGGCACCCAGACGGCTGTCACTTTTTGTGGTATCACGGGGTGGCTCTTTTCTTGTTGAGCTTTAAGCTTCTTTGGCCGGCGAGAGTAGTCCTGGTCGATCACCGATTCCTGGACCTGTCGCCGGACTTTATAAATCTTGGAGGACAGCCGCTGAGGGTGCTGCTACGGCTTCGCTTTTGGCGTATTCTCCACAGGTGGAGGAGATCTCTTCAGCACTGCAGTAGGAGAGTTTCTGCGCACCTTGTTAAGCAGTTCAAAGCAGTTCCCAGTTGGAACAGCAGCATTGATTTCCACCGTTGGAGCTGGTGGAGTAAGTCTAGACGGAGAGCTGCCTCCAGCCTTCCTTACTCGGCGCCAGTGACGACGGCGAGCATGTTGCGCGGATGGTGTTGGTTCAGCTATGGGAATGGCTTCATCGTGCCCCCTGTTCTGGTCAGGTACTGCTGGTATCAGCCTCTTGAAGACCGACGTCCGTTGAATGGGGACAGCCAACCTATCAAAAGCAGACTTTTGCGCAGGAGGAGAAATTTTAACAACTTCGTTTGGGGCGAAAGCCGGAAAGTCAGTCTTGCGAAGATCGACTCTTTGGCGGGAGAAGCCGCTTTGACGGCCTCGGGAGCAGGGATGGCTATCCTTTTTGGAATAACCCTTTCCGGTATTGCGGGCTTCTTCATGGGCCCATTGGAGCTCTGGCCCAGTCTGTTAAAAACTGAGGCAGTGGAGTTGGGCGACCCGTTGAGAGGGGCCGCAGTAGTAGTGAGCCGATCAAAGACCGACTTCTTCGAAGCTTCTGACGATGGTATAGGAGCGCTAAAGCTTGTTGGCGGGATCATGGTCCCGAAGAATAGCCCAATGGTGGCTTGGGTCACCTGCTCCACCGGCATTGTGAACAGGGAGGCCGCTTGGGGGCCGTAGGTTACACCTCCAGATGAGGTGAAATAGGAGTTGCAGTTACAGTTGGTGCAGGTTGAAGCCAATGATCTTCTGTTTTCTGCACGGAGCAAGACACCAAATCTTAGTACCTCGAACCCAAGGTCAACCATATCAAACCGCGATTCGTTCGTGAACACGATACATGAAGTGTGGAGTGGAAAGAGGAAAAGGTCCCACCGGGCATGCCAGAATCTGTTCCCCGCCGAAAGACGTGCGAAGACGTGCAAAGACGCGGCGGGCGTCCTGCCTGAATTTCGGTGCAGATGCTAATTGGTGCCATCCGTCCACCTCTCCGAAGATGCCAAGTTGATTTATGGCACCATGTATCGAAGGTTTAAACGGATGCGGCCGATATAGCAGACATCGTCAGATTCCCCCTCGTTGAGGGGTTTTTGATTGTAGGGACGCTCTTCCCTGCAGGCGCAAGCCCCTGCAGATAATTACGCTACCGCATCGCGGTAACCACTTTCTCCTTCTCCAGATGGTCACTTCGTGTCGTGGGTGTTTGTTTTGTGCTTGGTTGCCCGTGGATTGTATACGGAGACTAATTTATGTTGTCGCCCGTAGGGCGTGGATTAGTCCAGATCCGTATCTTCTTAGATTTGGGTTTGGGGGTTGGGTTTAAGGATACGTTAGTCTCATTTGAGACTAAGATCAACTTAAACGTTTGTTAAGGATACGTTAGTCTCATTTTAGACTAACATCAACTTAACGGGATCATCTAGATCCAACAGAAGAGCATTTGGACTCTAATGTTTAGTTTAGGGACATTGCAGTCGATTAGTTTAAGGACATTACGGTCCAATGTTAGTTTAAGGACATCTTAGTCCAGGTTAAGGACATCATAGTCCGTGGGTTTAAAGGGACCCCACAGTCCGAGGTTAGGGACATCGTAGTCCATGAGTTTAAGGACCCCACAGTCCGTAGTTTAAAGACATCGTAGTCTATGAAGTTTAAGGACATCGTAATCCATGAGTTTAAGGACCACACAGTCCATGAAATGTGTGGTTGTCGGGACTCGTCACCTCTCTGAAGACGTTGAAGGATTACAACGACAGATATCAGAAGAGTAAAGAGATGTACCCTTGAACCGGTGTGAACTGGTTGAAAGATCTATAGTCCAATTTAGAACTAATATCTGTTAAATATTTATGAGCAGATGTGCTTAATTAAATATAAGTTGAGGACTTATGGCCAATCTTGGGCTAAGTCCAATCAGATTAAAATGTTCAACATTTTATTTAGGGCTGCTGAACTTTTATTTGGGCTTGACCCTTTTAATAATCTTGACAAAATTTTTATCTTGTATTGAATGCAGAGCATTCATCAGAGCTCTGGGCTTTATTAAAGAACAATTTTTGTTCTGACAGCGCAACACGCGGCGTGCCAGGTGCTTTGCGCCAATTAAAGAGCGCATTGCGCTTCTGTCAAGTAGCGCACACGTGGAGGACACGTGTCGCGCTTGGCGCTAAGCGCCAGATAGTGAGTGCATTGCGCCAGTTTATGAGCGCTAAGCGCTAGTTTATGAGCGCATTGCGCTAGTTTAGTGACGCACACGTGAGTGACACGTGGCGCGTGTTCAGTTAATAAAACTGCACATTTGTTATTACATTTTTCCTACCATTTCCATATTTAAAAAGGTCTTTATTATAATATATCATACATATGAGGGTTTATCTATAAAAATACTATTTTCCATGTGTTGATATATTATAATTAGATTTTGGTAGGAAAATGTGTATAATATTATTTACCTAATCCTAGTAGACTTAGTCTACTAAATATTATTTGTTGAGTTGTTGTGTAGAATTTTCAGGTCTTAAATGAAGGAAATCAAGTTGTTAAAGCTAACCTGCCTAAATAATAAATCAAAATTAAGAAATCAATTCTGGCAGAAGACAAGAAAAGATTTCTAAATTCTGAAAGTTCCAAGGATCGCCACATGTCACAAGGAGCCATCCCCAGAAGTTTGATCAACGGAGGAGATCATCAAGCCGCGGATCCGCGGCCCGAGCCCCTTAATGCCGCGGATCCGCCGCGTTAAAGAAGAGTTAGGGGCTGGAAATTCTGAGGCTGTATCGTAACTGCTATTCCCCAATTTAGGCATCTAGGTTTCTGGCCTTGGACTATAAAAAGGAACCGAGAGCCTCTTGGAAAAATCATCAAGCCGACGAGATCACGAAGCCCCAGACGATCACGCATCCAGGCTGATCATCAACTGTTCGTCTACCTCCTTAGGAAAGATCGAGAAGCAAATCAAGTTTTGTAATCATTTTCTACGGAATAAAGTGTAGATTGTTCAAGTTGATTAATAAAGGTAGTTATTTTGCATTTTACATTATGTTTTCCCTCTCTGTCTTTTCATCTTCTTCTCCCAACATGCGCGAGTAATTCTCCGCTTGTTAGGGTTCGTAGGATTAGGGTAGGCTAATAGATGATGAACATCCCTAAACTCTTTTTAAGTCCTATAAAGTTTATGAACTTTGTCAAAAGAATCATTAACATCGTAATCGGGCGCGCTAACAATTCTTTGTTAGTTCCGACCGCGATTAGAGATTAGATTAATGATTGTTTTGGTAAAGGCTAGATATGAACGGAGTTCCGTGTCGAGATAAGGGTTAAGAGTGGGATTCCTTTTCCCTCCAGAAACCCTAATCTACACGCATCACCGTCGTTCTAGTTTTAAATCTATTAAAGGATAAAAATGGTCACTTTTAATTAATCATCCATGACTACTAAATCCTAACGAACCCTACAAGCCCTCTTATTATATTAATTATATTCCTAAAATAATCTAGATCTATAAATTTGCACTCTTGCTTAAAGTAGATATAGAAACTTTTCACAAAATTCTTTATTCCTCCTCTCTCTTTCAACACATCTAAAGTAAGAGTAAAACATTCAACGTTTCCCTGAGGACGACCCGTACTCACTTCGGTCTAGCTACGCGCGACACCGTTCTGATTGCGGTTAAGTACAAACACACTCTTTCATATCAATCAAATGGCGCCGTTTCCGGGGATATGTATGTAATTTTTTATTCTTACTATTTGTGTTGAATTCTTAGACGATTCATATCATTATTAAAACAAAACTGCAAATTGCATATTTAACGATTTGTGTGTGAATTTTGCGAGGGAATCTGGAGTCACGGACTTGAGGAAACAGGAGATCTAGGGTTTCACACTTCTCTGGTATCTTTCTTAACTCCTTCTCTCTCCTCTCAAATCCAATAAAATCTATTTTCTGCAGGATTCTTTGCAAAATATCACCGCTCAAAAATCATTTAGTAAAGTTTTGTTTTGCGGTTTGTTTTTGCATATTTTAATACGGATTTTTAAGGGGCAAGACCAAAATCCAGATTAGGTGGGGATTTCATCACCCTTCCTAAGCCCCACAAATCACAAACCTAGCATCTGCATCAACCCTATATTAATTTAAAAAAATATCTGGACCAGACTCTAAGGACTGTCGCGCTCAATAAGGACAGAGGAAGGTCGTGGGTAATCTATCGCTTATCCGCATTACTTTTGTAGTGTCTAGACAAGTGTGTCCAAGGCGAGTGGTTACTTAATTAGGACTACTACTTTCTTAGTGGGGAGCCTCCCACTCATCTAGCACTTACCTGGCTACAAGAGTAGTAAAGAGGCGGTAGAGAATTAATCCTGCGGCTTGTCCTTTGGATGTCTAGGAGCGGTCTACAGACTGGACCTAGGTGACCTTAGTTCTAGGGTTGCTTGTGCATTTTAGAGTGATTTGTCTTGAGTCCCACTTTTTCAAAACAAGCCAATTTAAAATCACACACACGCTGCCACTTGCACTAAACCCGCTTAGTGCATGCTCGGCTGGACACGGGATTCTAGTGCCCGTCTTGTCCGCGTTCCTGCTATCGACGCCGAAGTCGGTACTTCTTCATCTTCTTTTCCCCCACCACACAAGACCGAGATGGACGGCACTCCATCAGATTATAACACCACGCTGCCACCGCCCGTAGGTGCGCAAAATCCACCGCGCATCTCTCTCCAAGAGGGATGCTATCCTATCCGTGGTCCCCTTCCTACTTGTCTATCTCTTCCACCACCTAACGGGGATAATTTCGAAATTAAACCCCACTACATCAATCTGCTGCCCAAATTTCACGGGCTTGAATCGGAAGACGCGTACGTTTTCATCACCAAATTCGAAAACGTATGTGCAATGATGGGTACTTCACAATTGACTTTAGATGCTGTGTGCTTACGTCTTCTTCCATTCACACTGTGCGACTTGGCAGAAAAATGGCTTTACAATACTGCCGCACACTCTATCCCTAATTGGGATGAATTCGTAATAGCATTTCTTAAGAAGTTTTACCCAAACCATAAGACTGCCCGTGTTAGAAGCGAGATCAACCAGTTCACCCAGCTTCCTAATGAACCATTTTTGAAGTGCTTTGAACGTTTCAAAGATCTGCTTGTCCAATGTCCTCATCATGGAATCAATAGATGGGATTTAAGCCGAATTATATATGAGGGCATTAATCCAGCGACAAAGCAGATGCTTGAAACAAATTGTCAATGCAATTTCATGTCTAAAGACGACGGTGAAGCTTAGAAATATCTGGAAGACCTCGCTGAACACACTTTGCAGTGAGAAAGCGTAAGACCACCTTCATCTAGGGGAAGTATTCATCAGCTCGATGTTTCCATCGCAGTAAAAGACGAAATGGCAGCGATACAGAAAAAACTCGACGCTATTGAGAACAAATTCTCATCATTCTCCCTAAATCAGGTCACGCTTCCTAAGACCGTCTGTGGTTGCTGTTCGGATCCTTCACACTTAATGGAAGAATGTCCTATGAATGCATCGTTTCAAGCTAATGCTGCTTTTCAGCAGCGACCTAGAAACGACCCTTATTCTTCCACGTACAATCAAGGATGGAGGAATCATCCTAACTTTGCTTGGAGTCAAAACCAACAAAGCAATTATCAAAGACCTCCTCCACAGCAACCACAACCACAGAATCAGCCCCCCTTTCAGTCACAGAATTTCCAAAATCTGGCCAACATTTCTACACCACAAGTGTCTGTACTGACAACTCACTTGCATAAACTTTGGATATGTTCATGAAACAATCCATGCAATTGTCGACTGATATGAAGTCTTCTATTGATACCATAACGAAAAACACCGCCTCCCATGGTGAGAGTATTAAATCAATAGAAAACCAAATCGCACAGTTAAACGCCGCAATGAGTGCGAGAGAGAAAGGGAAAATCCCATCTCAACCCATACCTAATCCTGAACACTCACAAAGTTATAATGTGAACGCTGTTGTCGCGTTGAGATCGGGAAAAGTGCTGAATAACCGAGTGGGTGAGCAATGTGATGATAGTGACACCAATGATACCCCAGCTTCTTCTTCTTCCCCTAATTCGTCTAATCTCCCACCTTCACCCGAGCCTATTCTCCATTTTCCCCAAGGCTCGAACATTTCGCCGAATCTATCTAAGTCGATTCCCACTCCAATTTTGGGATCGAATCCGTCCCCACAGTCTTCTCCACAAACGTTGGACCCAAAACTTATTGATCAAGCACCTTATCCAAACAGGTTAAGGGGCAACAGACCAAGTCCACAAATGGAAAAGATTGTGGAAATTTTTAAGCAAGTTAACATAAACATTCCTCTCCTAGATGCTATTCAACAAGTTCCGTCATATGCGAAAATCCTAAAGGACTTGTGCACTAGGAAGAGAAAAGTTCAAGTACCTAAAAAAGTTTTCCTTGCGAGTAATGTGAGCACAGCTTTTACACAACAACTACCCAAGAAACGAAAGGACCCCGGAATTCCTACAATTTCAATTTCTATTGGGGGTAAAAATATCAATCGTGCTCTACTCGATTTAGGTGCTAGTGTTAACTTGCTTCCATATTCTGTTTATGAGCAATTAGGGATCGGAGAGTTAAAACCTGCGCATTGCACTCTTCAGATGGCCGATCGATCTATCAACCAACGTAGGGTTGAGCTAGAGGATGTGTTAATTAAAGTCGGGGAATTCATATTTCCTGTGGACTTTATCGTTATTAATACACAACCTGTGGCAAACCCACGCAATCAAATCCCGGTGATACTCGGTCGACCCTTTTTGGCCACTTCCAACGCAGTAATCAATTGTAGAAATGGCTCTATGACCCTATCCTTTGGAAAGAAGTCAATTGAGCTTAACATTTACAAGTTGGGAAGTGAACCCTCCGAACCCTATGCTCATGTATGTTCTGTCGAATTAATAGATGTCGACAGCGGCGAATATGATCAACCTCATAATTCTGACTCTTTTCATATGTTGTTGCTTGACACGGACTCTTCCACCGAGTTGTCCGGGTCAACAACTAACGCTGGTAAGGAACTTTTTATAGAGTCTGACGATCACCCCATTTTTTCTGATGACATTATTTTTCGGGGTATCGATGAAAGCTTTGAGGAAATTTTCGCTGATGAACTCGCATTTTTACAAGACACGAGTGTTGAGATGAATCAACTCCAAGATGAAGAAATTAGACCTCCACCCCTTCTTTTGGACAATCATGATAATGCGAGTAATCCATCATTACTATCACTGTGTTGTCTCTCCAAATTGAGACGCAATCCTTTTCCATTACACCTCTTATCACCTCCCCACTTCTTCACGTCGAAAAATGACATGTTCTTCCACCAATCTTGGTGCTTCATCGATAAAATTTTTGAATGGTTGGTGTTGACCTTCGGTCTTTGCAAAGCTTGGCATTGATCAATAACCTTTCCCCCCTCGTGTGATTTTAAAAGATTAACATTGTTTAACTCAAGTTTGGGGGGGTATATTTTGGCTCTTGAAAGAAAATGATTTTTACAAAATTGTATGCCAAAAATAAGTTTGGGGGAGGATTTCACTTGCATATATTCTTGTCCCCATTAATAATTTCCTCCCAAGTCTACAGGTTTTTGAGCTTAACGGATGACATCAGTGAGGACACTGTTGAAAACAAGTTTGGGGGATGTTTGTGCTTATTTACGCATACTTTGCATTATACTATATATAAGCACAAAATTTTTTTTGATAATAAAAGAATAGAAAGTGAAAAATTATATATGAAAGATAGGAATAGTTTAAGAAAACCAAGAAAATTAGAAGTTTTCTTAAACGAACTAGTAATAAGTAGTTATGAGCTGTTGTCCCAAGGGTTAGTAAGATGAAGGATGTCACTAATCTGAGGATAAAAATAAGTCTGAAAAATAATTTCTATTCTGGAAGCCAAACATTTGAATGTTGATACCCTACTATACGCACTTACACACGTCTTGAAACTCGGGATAGTAGAGGATACCTTGAAATGCACTTGTCTAAAAGCCAAAGTATGAAGAGAAAAAAAATGAAGAAAATATAAAAATGGCTCGCCAAGGCAGCAATAAAAAATATATAGAGGGTGCCTCTTCACCTAGTGCCCTAAGGCCAACTGGTCTGGGAGTCACTGCTAAGCCTTAGGTGGTACAAGACGAGGAAAATATTATCACCTAATCAGCAAGCACATGAGTAATCGGTCGGTTAGTACCTTAAGAAGTATTAACAGTCGCATGAAAATGTGTGAGCAAATCTAAATATTCATCAAGTTAAAAAGTACTGAGGTAGATGGACAAGAGTATGATAGCTTGAATTGAATTCTCCGAGTGTAGGGATGTTCTATTCACACACGTAGGGGTATATGATCGATGTTTGGATGAAAAGTAGGAATGAAGAATAAAGACGATGTTTTATTGAGAGATGATGTGATTTCTAACATCTTTTCATGACTATTAAGATATGGCTCATGACAACTGAAAAGCTAGTATAGTTGGAAACTCTTATTTTCAAAAGTCTTTCTTTTATGGTTCTTATCTTTATATGTAAATTTCACCATCTCTCTTTTATTATAGGATTTTGTGGGTGTAATCCGCTGAAAACCCTCAAGAGACAACACTCCTCCTACTAGGGACACCTAGAGGTTTAACGGCTTGTTGCACATGCTCAGTGCAATCGTGTTTGCCTACGAAAGTGTGCTTAGTTTTCTCCTTTTTCTTCTTCTCCTTCTCTTGAATAAACTAGTTTGCTCGGGACGATCAAAGATAAGTTTGGGGGTATTTTTTCAGTTGATAAAACAGCACATTTGTTATTACATTTTTCCTACCATTTCCATATTTAAAAAGGTTTTTATTATAATATATCATACATATGAGGGTTTATCTATAAAAATACTATTTTCCATGTGTTGATATATTATAATTAGCATTTGGTAGGAAAATGTATATAATATTATTTACCTAATCCTAGTAGACTTAGTCTACTAAATATTATTTGTTGAGTTGTTGTGCAGAATTTTCAGGTCTTAAATCAAGGAAATCAAGTTGTTAAAGCTAACCTGCCTAATTAAGAAATCAAAATTAAGAAATCAATTCTGGCAGAAGACAAGAAAAGATTTTCAAATTCTGAAGGTTCCAAGGATCGCCACATGTCACAAAGAGCCATCCCCAGAAGTTTGATCAACGGAGGAGATCATCAGGCCGCGGATCCGCGGCCCAAGCCCCTTAATGCCGCGGATCCGCCGCGTTAAAGAAGAGTTAGGGGATGGAAATTCTGAGGCTGGATCGTAACTGCTATTCCCCAATTTAGGCATCTAGGTTTCTGGTCTTGGACTATAAAAAGGAACCGAGAGCCTCTTGGAAAAATCATCAAGCCGACGAGATCACGAAGCCCCAGACGCTCACGCATCCAGGCTGATCATCAACTGTTCGTCTACCTCCTTAGGAAAGATCGAGAAGCAAATCAAGTTTTGTAATCATTTTCTACGGAATAAAGTGTAGATTGTTCAAGTTGATTAATAAAGGTAGTTATTTTGCATTTTACATTATGTTTTCCCTCTCTGTCTTTTCATCTTCTTCTCCCAACATGCGCGAGTAATTCTCCGCTTGTTAGGGTTCGTAGGATTAGGGTAGGCTAATGGATGATGAACATCCCTAAACCCTTTTTAAGTCCTATAAAGTTTATGAAATTTATCAAAAGAATCATTAACATTCTAATCAGGCGCGCTAATAATTCTTTGTTAGTTCCGACCGCGATTAGAGATTAGATTAATGATTGTTTTAGTAAAGGCTAGATATGAACGGAGTTCCATGTCGAGATAAGGGTTAAGAGTGGGATTCCTTTTCCCTCCAGAAACCCTAATCTACATGCATCACCGTCGTTCTAGTTTTAAATCTGTTAAAGGATAAAAAGGGTAACTTTTAATTAATCGTCCATGACTACTAAATCCTAACGAACCCTACAAGCCCTCTTATTATATTAATTATATTCCTAAAATAATCTAGATCTATAAATTTGCACTCTTGCTTAAAGTAGATCTAGAAACTTTTCACAAAATTCTTTATTCCTCCTCTCTCTTTCAACACATCTAAAGTAAGAGTAAAACATTCAACGTTTCCCTGAGGACGACCCGTACTCACCTCGGTCTAGCTACGCGCGACACCGTTCTGATTGCGGTTAACTATAAATACACTCTTTCGAATCAATCAGCGCGCTTGACGCTGAGCGCCAGCCCATAAGCGCAGTGCGCTATTTCAGAAGCGGAAAGCGTAAGTTGCATACGTGGTTGACACGTGGCGCATTTTGGCGCTGTGCGCCGGTCCAGAGAGCGCAGAAGCGTTGTTCAAGAGCGCAAAGCGCATTTCAATAGCGCAAAGCGCATTTGATCAAATTTATGATCTGTGAACAAATTTATGTTCTTTTAAAAGAGGCTTTGCCTCAAGATTCAAGAACAACAGTTCTTATTATTTTTTATTATTTTTGAAAGGGCTTTACCTTTGTAGATCAATGATCTGTGAATGAAGTAAATACTTCTTTTGTTTTTTTATGATCAGATCTTCTGATCTCTTTTTATAAAAGACATTGGTCTTTGTAGATCTATGATCTTTTTTAAGAAGATAATTCTTCTTTTTTATAATGAGATGAATCCATCTCTTTGTTCATCACCATTTTTACCATGAAAAAAAGTCTTCTTTTGCTGAGAGCTTGCTCTTCATTCTTTGAGTCTTTTTTCAAAGTTTATAGGGTTTGTTTAATCTCAGACTTGATGTCTTGGGGCCTTTATATAGGGCAAGCTGATTTGTTGAATCAGTCAAAGAGATTTTTCTCTGAGTGATTTGGGGATATATCCCACCATTGGATCTTTGATCCTAGGGCTTCTGTTTTACAGAAGGCAATCTTCTTGTTTTTAACAAGATTGAGAAAATCTTTCCATAACAGAATTTTAATTCTGATTAATTAATGATTTATCATTATTATTAGACCTTTTGATCTAAGGGTGGGGAATTTTTAATTCCAGCAGTGGCGCACCCGTGCTTTGCACGTGTTACGCTGCTCAGAGCGCAGTGCACTTTGCGCTAGCGCACCTACGTTTGACATGTAGTGCGCTGCTCAGAGTGCAGCGCAGCCTACGCTAGCGCACCTGTGTTTGACACGTGGCGCGCAGCGCGCCTAGCGCTAGCGCACACATGGTGCACTGCTTAGGGCGCAGCGCACCAGGCGCTAGCGAATCCGTGTTTGACACGTGGCGCTAGCGCATCCGTGTTTGACACGTGGCACTCAGCACGCCTAGCACTGGATCTGAAGCATTGCTTCAATTTTTTTTTTGAATTTCAAAACAGAGCTTTGCTCTGATTGGGGGAAACAGCGCTTGCTCGCCGTCTCGAAGTCCACATGGGGGTACCTACAAGTCACAACGTATCGTATCGCATAAAAACCCAATTCGAAATCGAAACGGTATACGAAAACCAAATCGGCACGCGTATCAAACATAAGTCAAAACCTATGGTTTGCTATCTCAAATCAACCCCAAAACCCTCGACATCGGCGTACAAACGCCGAGTGATCGCAAAAAACTCAAACGCACCAATCGTGGTTTCAAAACTCACTAATTATATAAGAAATAGGGTTAAATTCATCAAAACCATAAAATTAAACAAATCGTTTTATTTCCCAAAAGCCTAGTTAGCGGTCGTTAACCGTTTTAATACAAATCTTGATGTTTTAGAAAAACTAGTGGTTACAATATTCACTAATTAGCTTAAATAGGCCACATAAACATTTACTATATTTTTAATCTTGCTAAATTTCCTTAAACCAAAACCTAGTTAGCACAAATACCCTTTTTGTTCAAAACTTGATGTTTTAACCAATAAAAACATTTTAACAATTTTTTTAGTGGCCAAAATGCTCACTAATTAACTCAACTAAGTCACACAAACTATTTCTAAATTCTTCTCTCTTCTAATTATATTAATTATAAAAACCTAGTTAGCAAAATTTATGAAATTGGACAAATTTTGAAGCAACAATCAGTAAACTAACTACTAGCTTACATTCTCCAAAACTTAATATGTTAAACTACCCATTACAACCAAAAACAAGTGACACAACACTCACTTGAATTCTAAAACCCCCTCTTGAAATCTTAAACTTGCAATCAAACCAATATTACGAACTAATTATGTCTTGATTTAAAGTATTAATACAACAATTTAAATATAGGATTTAGATTATACCTCAAAGTTCAAGAGATCCAACATGCAAATCTTGGCCTCCAAATTGCTCACTTGCTCCATGATTCATGTTAGCTAGGGAAAAGAAATAATGGGTAAGAGTTGGATTGAAGAAATATTGAGGTTTTAGCTTCATTTTGAGGCAAAAAGATGAATTTTTTTGATGAGAATGAGAGGAGAAAATGGGGGTAGCATGAGGGAGGGATTTTCGGCCAGAATTCTATAGGAGGAGGAGAGAGAGTGAGGTGGGAAAAAGTCAAGTGAGGAAAGTCCAAAGTCCACCAAAGTCAAAGCCCATACTCATTTTACTAGTTCTTTCATTCCTTTGTTTTCTTTTCTTTTCTTTTCAAATCTTCAAGTGGGGAAAAATGGGAGTGGGGGCAGCTTGGGCTGCTGATTTGGGGAGAGGAGAGAGGGTGTGGGTGAGTGTGGGTGAGAGAAAAATGATAAATGTTATACCCCAATTTTATTTACACTAATATCATTATTTAAGTTTTTTTCTTCGATATTTTCTAAAACCGTCTGACAGCTTCATTTCATTTCAAAAACAACATGTTAAAATTTTGTTTAATGTTTTATGATGCACAAAATTTATTTCAACTCATTCCAATTTGTAATTTTCCCTAATTAAATGTATTAGTGACGGCTTGAAATAATATTAAAATAGTTAATTTCGGAAAAAATTTCAGAAAATTAAAAATTTTACCACTGGATCAATAAATACCAAATACTAGCAATTATATAGCTAGAATATGTATATTTAATTTTATATTAAAAGATATTTATATTTTGACTTTTTTTTAAGGAAAGACCCCTTATTTTACCGATTTTCCGAAATTTCACCGAAACGATTTTCAAAACGTTACAATCTTCCCCCTTAAAGAAATTCGGTCACCTAATTTAAATTAAAACTCTCCCCAATTACTAAAACATTTCGGCGAAACCATCAAGTCGTCGGGGCTCCGAAATCATAAATACATAAAACACATCGTAGCGCAATGCATGCGCATGAAAAACAGATATATAAACCAAAAATCAAAACTCCGTCAAGCATCCCGCAATCATCGGAGTTATGATGAAGACACTAGTGTCAAGATCCAAAACGAAAATCAATATGATATACATCAAAACTATACCTGTAAATGTCAGAACTATAAGGTAAACATCATTAAAACATCTTGAAGTAATACTTGCCAAACCTTTTTCAAATCGCTGTGCGATGTGTGTATCACTGCACAGTGGCAGACGTCCATTGTGAGAAAATAACTATATATACATACATACATACATACATACATACATATATATATATTTATCCTTTGTTTAACATACACGTCTCGCCGTTTTGAAAATAATTTTGAAGGGTTTCCCTTTTAAACAGTTTCGTGTCATCATTGACACGTAGGTAGATACTGAGACTATAGCTCCTCCTTGGAAATCCCTTCGATAACTACCAATGCATGCAAAATATACTCAGGTGCTGTCCTCTGACTAGTCCTGCTCGGTACTAAACCAAATAGCAAGTATCATAAAATATACTGCTCCAAAAGAAATCAATCCTAAATATATATGAATGCCATGTGCGTCTGGTGCGCATGGAAATCAAAATCCATGAATGTGCCATACATGTGCACAGAAACAATATCTAAGTGAAACGGGTGTGCACGAAAACACCTGTCAAAGGCAACGTGTGTGCCAGACAGCAAAACCAGGTGCATCTGATATGCACGAAGAATCTCAATTTAGTGCATCTAGTGTGCACCTAAATCGCATCAAGCGCCTTAAGTATGCGCAAAATCCAAATCAAGTGCACAAGGTGCACGAAAACAAATATCGAATATCGAAATCGAAATCGACGGTATACAACACATTTCAATCAAAAATCCTAATCAGGTATACCGTGGTATAAAATCTCACCATCTTGTGTATCAGCATGCACAAAAGCAAATCAAAATACCAAAAGTGCATGAGAACTATGCCGAAAGCATAAGTCAAATCCTATGCATGCCCTAGGCATGAAATCAAATATCATGAAACTCGGTCATCAAAACTCAATCATGAAATAAATCACCCAAAAATACTGAAATCCAATGTGAAGGATACGTGATAATCAATCACAAAATCACAAATCATAAATGTTGTCGTCGATGTTCTTCCTTCAAGGTCGAGAAGGTGTCGGTGCGCCCAATGCTAGCAGAGCAAGGTATCTACTTGCCTCCTGATCATGGCCTGTCGCCTAGTGCCCTTAGGCTCTCGTCTCTCACAGCAAATTGCTAAGTACATAGCTCCTCGGCTCAACGGTCCAATATAGAAACGATAACGGAACAGCCCGCTCTGATATATCCTCTAAAGATCTCTGGCCAACTATCATGGTTACTCATAACATGTCTCGTTGACGATGCCGAACTCTGGCCTACTGGGTGTGCGTCATATGACCGCTACTGGGTCCAGGTCTTCTCGTTCAGTATTTCCAGAAAGGTCCTGTCGAAGTCTCTCCAAAGTCTCGATTCTGCCGAACTGCCCGGAAGTTATTATCTCTTACGAAATCTGTATCTTGTTCCGGAATGGCTTCATACTCATCACGACTCCTTCTGGAAGATATATCAATATACAACACCTCTGCAAGCGTATCACATCTCTAATGTCGGCAGAGTGGAACGTCATCTCATCAAGATCTCATACGAACCTTTTACTCCACTTTTCTCTAATGTCGACTGCTTCGGACTCTTCTCTTCGTGGCTGCATGGACTGCGCTCCAACGGCTATACTCGTATCTGGAGTCTCCCAAGCAATGCATCTCACCACATGATATCCGAATTAAGTCGAACCATTCGATTGATTGTCAAAACCTCATAATCCCCCAAGAGCTCAACATCTTGGGTACAGTTTAATAGTATCAAATATATGCCACAACACCTATGGACCAACCGTAGAAGGGCAAACCCAAGCCTCACTAATGGCACTGCTAAACTGCCGCAAACCCTAAGGTTCACCGGCGTTCCATGGTCATTAAATCGAGTTAGGGTTCATTCTTCTAGAGGGTCCGTAGAATTTCTTGCATTGTTTTCCGAATACTTTAAACTTGGAAAATGGGTACCTGACATTTGATCGTCTCTATCGACTCTCAACGTATCCGCGTGAAGTCGTCCCTAGCTGGAATAAATCAATCTGATGACCTCGCATCGGGGTAGGCAATGAACAACATGTACTAGTCTTTCATCTCTGGTGACTAGCGATCTTCTATCATATCTCGAAGTATAACTCATGCGGCATTGGCCTCAAACATCTGGGGCGATATCTTGTCAGTCGCAGTAACAACTGAATCCTCCGTCCGCACGCTGAACAGTGCCTAAATCCTCAAAATACGGTGCATTAACGGTCATCACAGTCTGGCTGGCCTCTATCAGTGACTCAATCCTCTGGTGCTGATCTGCACGTCCGAGAAATCTCGTAAAAGTGATCCATCAAACGCTCGTTCCGCGAAAACACAATAAAACAACGCCTCTATGCAATCATATGCCCCTGGAATCACGCTCTGGTCAGTCCTCGTCCATGACGAGCTCATGCTGACCGCAACTCTAGCCGTAGCTCTCCACGCCCGTACAACCGTGATAACAAAACCATAACTGGTACTGATCAGGCTAGATCATAGGAATGAATATAATACTGTGCAAGGAAATGTACATCCTAAGGCTTCTTAAATGGAGTATCGTATCGTAAATATGCCGCGGAATATACGTACGGTACGTCACTCTATTCAAGCTACCTACTCCATCAACCAAGGGTCGTCCTATACTCCGAAGGTAAAACCTAACGCTCTGATACCAACTTTGTCACGATCCAAAAAGTACGGAACATGACCGGCACTTAAATTACGAAACGTCTCGAGGCGTACGTAATCTAAGTAAGCCAAAACCCAGAAATCAAAACCAAGGAAGAGTAGAGTGAAGGAAAAACCAATTTAAAGCAAGTTGTTTTAATCAACATAGGCCGAAGTATGTATTTTTAAAATCTCAAGTATTCTCTGAAAATTTCGGCAGAGTCTCCTTTGTAAATACTGGCCCCAAACGGGATACAACATGAATAGTATACGAAATGCAACAAAAAGGCATCCCCAAGCGGGAGCTAGCTCTTCGTCAATCGACGACCACAACCACGCAAGCAATATAATATACAACGCTAAGGGCAAGGATCAAAACTCAAAAAAACTCAAAACATCAAGAAAACCCAAGAATAATACAACGCGCGACTCTAAGGTTGAAAGAATAACAAATACGGTCTTCTAACTCTCTCAAATATACGATCTGGTTGATGGAGTTTCTAGATACAACTGAAATAATGAATACACAAAGGTGGTCCTGATGCAAAGAACCCACCTGCCAAAGCAATCACCCGGAAAGAACAGTGTGCCAGCAAGCCGCAAGGAAACCTGTACGGCAAAACCTGCAAGAAACTGTGGCACAACGGGGGTGGGTTTCCAACTCGTGAGTAGAAAACATCTACGAGTAGAAATCGCATGCATAACGCTATCCTAGGTCATATCAGGTAATATCCTCAAATAAAAATCCTGTTCCAGGTATGTATAGTGTAATACTGCCTGCTCGTGTCCCTGCCCCAGATAGCAACATATCAGATATATGATGTATGAATGCATTACGAATGGAAACAGAATATATCATGAGTGAGACAACTGTTTTCTTTAATCAATGAGATTTCTATATATATATATATATATATATATATATATATCAATCAAGTATCACCAATGAATGCAACAGAGAAATCAATGTCAAGTATCGACACAAAACATCTCAAATCTCAATATCTCAAATCTCAAGTATCAATATCTCAGGCGTCCGTATCACCTGCGGGATCGGCCCGCGGGCTCCGGCAGAACGGATCAGCCTATAACCATCTTATGACTCCGGCCGGTATCCTCCGGATAACCGACGAGTCCAAATAATATCACCGGTAGATAGTGATCCCCTGCCAGGCTCATCGAATACAACTCGAGCTTCTTGCCCGGGGGTACCATACCGGGTCCACCATGTACCCGAAACGGTTCATCCAACTCCTCGAATCGGGTTTCCAAATCCAACAGCAATCATGAAAACTCATGGTGGATGACTCATACATCACGAGAAAACCGCAATTTGCATTTTAAAATGATGATACTAAGCTTTTATTAAATTCTTGCGGTTTTCCCCCAAATCCAGAAATCTCATGTAAATCCGAAATCATCAAAATCATGATACCAATAAACAGCGAATACCGGCATAAATCTCCATAATACTGTATAAACAATGAATATATGGATGCACCTAATATCATGCAACGAATGCAATATTTAAACTAGCATATGGAAGCTATAACATATTGCGACAATCAGTTATCAAGCTATGTAATAAAAAGGTATTTTCTAAAGTGTACGTGAAATGGAAATTACCGATGAAGATGTGTGTGAGCCGGCAAGCGAGTGTACGTGGAGCATACGCGTCATCTGTAATGGTGCTGGTGTCCTAACAGCATGGTTTCATAATTACTACGTACACAATAACAAGCAATGAGGCGATAACAACATAATATGCGGAACATGAATAATAACGTAACAACAAGGAATCTACCTTAGTATAAATGTATTATACTGTTTTGCCGTTTGAAAAAGTACGAATCGTGGTGTTTTAAAAATAAGGGTTACGGTGTTTTTAAGAAAAGGTACGTCTTTTGGAATATCCGTAATATCCCTTGACATATCTTTAAAATCCTCACGATTCGTTAGTTTTGGAAATATGTATGACTCGAGTCTAGTCTGACATCTACTAGGTAAACTACAGGTCTAACAAACAACCAATCGAAAGGGGTATGGAAACCACCTACATCTGAGTCGATACATATATAAACATATAATAGTCGGTAATCCCGCCTCAATAGTATCCCATACGATACAATATCTATAATATGACATCTCCGAGTCAAGAGTGCGGATCTATCATCAATATATAGCTCGTACGGTAAATCCGTCGTACGGCATCCCTAATCTGGGTACGGGTCAAATATCACATCGATCACATTAATCATCTGATATCCTCTTTATCAAATATCAAGATCGGGGTACTGATCTACGTCTTGTAAAATACTGATACTATCTATGAAATGCATGCGTGTGTATGAAAACACCATGCCTAAAGAACCCGCTAAAATATCATGTCGTATCACAAATACGGACCATATTACATCACCGACCTCACGGCCTCAAGACCAATCTCATCAACTCATCTCCAAATATCATACAATATCCTTAACATTCATGCATGTGTATATGAATGTATATATGCATAGTCCCATACCCATGCGTATATACATATATACACATTCCCATATACGCACAAGAAAATGATATATGCAAGTGTATATATGTGCGTGTATGCAAATCCTTACTCTAGGGTTTCGTGACTAAGTAATCTGCTAAAGTCCTTCCTTCAATTCTCGCTAACTCTAAACCCATAAGCTCCTAAGGCTTCTCTTACTAGGTGTTCATATCTCATAATAACATATAAAAGTATATCGTTACCACATCACCTCATTCCTCACAACTTTGCGGGGGTGCTATACGCCATCCACCCGACTTCTCCCCGTAGATATAAATATACTCACCTGATCTTCCCTCGCCGGTGCCGACGTCACCACGTTCTTGCTCGCCGTCTCAAAGTCCACATGGGGGTACCTATAAGTCACAACGTATCGTATCACATAAAAACCCAATTCGAAATCGAAACGGCATACGAAAACCAAATCGGCACGCGTATCACACATAAGTTAAAACCTATGGTTTGCTATCTCAAATCAACCGAAAAACCCTCAACATCGGCGTACAAATGCCGAGTGATCGAGAAAATCTCAAACGCCGTGGTTTCAAAACTCACTAATTATATAAGAAATAGGGTTAAATTCATCAAAACCATAAAATTAAAAAAATCGTTTTATTTCCCAAAAACCTAGTTAGCGGTCGTTAACCGTTTTAATACAAATCTTGATATTTTAGCAAAACTAGTGGTTACAATATTCACTAATTAGCTTAAATAGGCCACATAAACATTTACTATATTTTTAATCTTGCTAAATTTCCTTAAACCAAAACCTAGTTAGCACAAATACCTTTTTTGTTCAAAACTTGATGTTTTAACCATTAAAAACATTTTAACAATTTTTTTAGTGGCCAAAATGCTCACTAATTAACTCAACTAAGTCATTCAAACCATTTCTAAATTCTTCTCTCTTCTAATTATATTAATTATAAAAACCTAGTTAGCAAAATTTATGAAATTGGACAAATTTTGAAGCAACAATTAGTAAACTAACTACTAGCTTACATTCTCCAAAACTTAATATGTTACACTACCTATTACAACAAAAAACAAGTGATACAACACTCACTTGAATTCTAAAACTCCCTCTTGAAATCTTAAACTTGCAATCAAACCCATATTACGAACTAATTATGTCTTGATTTAAAGTGTTAATACAACAATTTAACTATAGGATTTAGATTATACCTCAAAATTCAAGAGATCCAACATGAAAATCTTGGCCTCCAAATTGCTCTCTTGCTCCATGATTCATGTTAGCTAGGGCAAAGAAATAATGGGTAAGAGTTGGATTGAAGAAATATTGAGGTTTTAGCTTTATTTTGAGGCAAAAAGATGAATTTTTTTGATGAGAATGAGAGGAGAAAATGGGGGCAGCATGAGGGAGGGATTTTTGGCCAGAATTCTAGAGAAGGAGGAGAGAGAGTGAGGTAGGGAAAAGTCAAGCGAGGAAAGTCCAAAGTCCACCAAAGTCAAAGCCCATACTCATTTTACTATTTCTTTCATTTCTTTGTTTTCTTTTCTTTACTTTTCAAATATTCAAGTGGGGAAAAATAGGAGTGGGGGCAGCATGGGCTGCTGATTTGGGGAGAGGAGAGAGCGTGTGGGTGAGTGTGGGTGAGGGAAAAATGATAAATGTTATACCCCAATTCTATTTACACTAATATCACTATTTAAGCATTTTTCTTCGATATTTTCTAAAACCGTTTGACAACTTCATTTCATTTCAAAAACAACATGTTAAATTTTTTTTAATGTGTTATGATGCAAAAAATTTGTTTCAACTCATTTCAATTTGTAATTTTCCCTAATTAAATGTATTAGTGACGGCTTGAAATAATATTAAAATAGTTAATTTTGGGAAAAAATTCAGAAAATTAGAAATTTTACCAGTGGCTCAATAAACACCAAATACTAGCAATTATATAGCTAGAATATGTATATTTAATTTTATATTAAAAGATATTTATATTTTGACTTTTTTACGGAAAAACCCCTTATTTTACCGATTTTCCGAAATTTCACCAAAACGATTTTTAAAACGTTACAGCAAGACTTGGTTTACATGGCCTGAACAACACTTAGTCCATCTATAACAGCCATGAAAACCCTAACTTGGCTAAATCTTCACCTAAAACAAAAATCTAGTACTAATGACCACATTAAACACTAATTTAAGCTAACAACTACAAGTCTAGCAAACAAGGAAGTTAGGCTAAGAATTATACCTCACTTGACCCTAGGTGCAAGGAGAAGGAGGAGAAGAAAGAAGGAGATGTGCTTGCTGTTGCTGCTGCTGCTGCTGCCGCCTGTTGCTGCTGCTGCTGCTTGTGCTGCTGCTGCTTGCAACTGCTGCTTGCAACTGCTGATGTGTGTGTGAGTGAGAGAGAAGTGAGGAAATGAGTGTTGCCAAAAAGAAAAAAGAAATGAGAGATATGAGAGAGTCAAACCCCCCTCTCTCTCACCTCATTAAATGCAAGCATAGCCAAGCCCATCATGCTCTCTCTCTCTCTCACCCAAGTCAACCCACAAACTAAATCATTTTTTTAAAAATACACTTAATTAAATTCAATTTAGCTTAATAAGAATAGGTTAGTCCACCATGGTTGCTAAACATGGTTTAACCCTAACTTAACCCTAATTTAAATGCACATGTGTGTGCAAGCCTAATAAAATTCTAATAAAATATTCATTAATTTTGATAAAATATTTGAAAATCGTTTTGGTAAACTTTTTACTAAAAACCATATATTAAATTATAATTAGCCACTAATCACATTTTAAGGTGTTACACTAAATGATACATGATAGTAAATAAAACGCATCATATGAAAGATAAAGGCAAACCGGATAGCATACTATCATCTTGAGTAAGATTGTTCTCTCGTATAGGTTCTCCTTCAATTACAATAATTAACTTGAGCGCACCTATATCCAACAATCTCCCACTTGCACTCAAGACCAATTATTACGGTATCTCAAACCCAACTTCTATACTAACAGTTTCGCAAACTGTGTTCGAAAACTAGCCTCAATGAGTGGACCCGACTCAGTGCTTCTCTCTGTTTCTCCCTGAATCTCAACTTCGCGGATATCAAATATCTCCCGAACTGAGCGATACCCGCCTTAATATTTAACTGGACAGACGATGAGATCATGTCCATAAATGAACAATTTTATCAGTGAATTCTCATGTTGTATACTTTTGTTGATTCATAATCAGTATCTAATGCGACAACTACCTCAATATCCCACCTGGAACTCTTTCCAATAAACCGCTCCTCAAAAGAGGGTATACATATAACTCGCGACAGACGCTTTGTCTTCAATGTTACCTGAGAAGCAAGAATCGGTAACCACCTCCTTCACGAGGCTGCAATTACCATATTACAAGAACATCAAATGCTCTTCACTGCTACCCCATGTTTCTCAAGGATTGGACTGATATCCATATCCTATATGGAGAAACACATGTGACCACCATTGTTTTATCGATTTGCAGTACAGAAATATCACTTCCTATCATGAGTATGTCATCCACATATCATATGAGGAATCTGACAACACTCCCTACTACCTTCTTACAAATACCAAGTTTATCTCTCATTTTGATGAAGTCAAACATTTTGACCGTGATATCAAAAAAGATGATGCATTTCTGCTATGCCTGCTTTAGTCTAAAGATAGACTTAAGCAACTTACACACTTACCGCTGCTCCCACTGACTAAGATAACCCTTTGGCAGAGTCATATACACGTACACTTCTAAATCCAATTTAGAAAGATATTATAGTCATCTATCTGCCAGACATGACGGTCATGAAAAACAATAGTGACAAGTTATATCCGTATGGATTTCAGCACAGACACTGAAGTAATAGTTTCATCACAATTCACAACGGGTATTTGATGAAAATCTTTTACTACAAGTCGAACCTTATTAGTTCAATACCTTCCCATTTGCACTGATCTTGTAAGATCTACTTACTCCTTATAGATTTTACCCCTTCGAGAGTATCCAACAAAGTTCACACTTTGTTGTAGTACATGTAGTCCAACTAGGATATCTGGGCATCTAACCGTCAGTTGGAAGTCACCACTTCCCATGGCCTGCTAATATAGTAGGGTCATCATCACATGATGCAAGCCTCCTTGTTACCGTCAACGAGAAAACCATAGTACCTTTCAGGTGGTTAAGATCACCTACCAAATCTGCGGAGTAGGCTAAACTTTGTCAGGGTCGAGAAAAAAACAACTTTTGATCCCAAAAATGGTAGAAAGTTAATCCCTCGTCAATGCTCGGGATAACCCACAAACTGCCATTACTGAAACGTGGCATGAATTTATCCGGATTCTGGTTTTAAGCATAAACCAGATAGCTGAACATCTTAACAATCTTAAGATGATAACCATTTTATATCATATATAGAATTTGAGGCACTGATTTAGGTAGAACCGGTATCAATCGATATGCATCTATTTCTAGTGCATCCTTAATTGAAAAAGGTGATTTAGCATTACTCATCATAGAGTGAACCTACGGATAAGTAATCTGTGAGAGAATAAAATTCTCGATTTTATTCTACGGAATATCTAACATAAGTATCCACATTTTCGAACACTTTGAAGAATCTTGATACTTCCAACGTTTGGTTCTCTACTTTATTCTTATATCTTATGAACATCTCAAAATATTTGGACTTTTCATTTCAACAAGAATGTGTATCTAAATCCAGAGAACTCATAGGAAAATAGAACGAAGTATGAGTACAAACCCCTTGTTCTTGCGGACATTGGATAACATACATCACTATATATAAGTCTTAAGAGTTCATTAACTCATACTCTATGTTGTAATTTGAAAACTGTATTTTGGTTAAGAATGTACATCCCGTTTTTCAATGCACCTTATCCAATCATCAAATGATAAAGGCAAATGTTCATAACATAATTTTTGAAAATTTATATCCAGCTTTATCAAATAAAGAGACGGATATATCAGTTTTTAAAAGTTGGTGCATTATAACAGATATTCAAAACCAAAAGAATGCCGAAAGGCAAAACCAGGTGAATTCCCCAATAGAAACAATTGCTCCGATATCCGACATTAAGGATCAAATCACATTTCCAATAATCTAATTCTTCTCAGCATCTGTAGCAACTTATAGATGTGGGATGTTAATCTAGTATATCTACACCCAGGAGTCAGAATTAATTAGAAAACTATTTTCGATTACAATCGCATAGAAAACATGAAATATCAAAATGTTTCAAGGGGTGGCCGAGTATTCAAAGTAATACCTCTTTCATTGCCCGGGGTCATAACAGTAGTTGTATTTTCCTTTCCGCTCACTTCGTCCCCTATTGTTATCTCTCTTTCTTACCTTATTTATACCGAACTTATGCTAGTTAGTTTTTTTCTAACCCTTCCTTTCAGCTCCAGTATCGGGATTGGAAGAAGACTATCCAAAAAGCGTAACTGGTATATTCTCCTTATTAAAGGAGCTTTCAAACTTGAGATAAGATGGAGATGAGAGAAATTAATTGTATCATATACAGTTCACTTTTTCCAGAACCAGCGGCCATTCTCGACTGAAACACTTTCTCGAGTTCATATATAACTATACGATGGTCTTCTAAGAAATATGGATCTCTGTATCGGATACAGAGTGTTCTGGAGGAAGCAAAAGGGAAAGCGGGAAGGGTAAGGATATATGCGACTATATCGTGAAAATAGGGCAATCATAACATTCCAAACCCGTTGATTGTAAAAAGGTTCAATTAACTTGGTTTATGAGTTTTGGTTTAAGGTAACCCTTAGGTCGCTGCCAGAGAGTGAAAAGAAACACTCGTTGTGCACTCTATCAAGATTAGATTAATATATTTATCTAATCAGGATGCCTCCTACTGTTCCGTCGAATCCTTCTTTAAACCCTAAAAGGATAATTAGCAAGGATCATATCCCGAGAGTAACTATTACTCACAGTGGGAATCGGAATCCAACCTATCATGGAGTGGTAACTTTGACGAATGATCAACCAATTACCCCACTCCATTGAAGGTATGCAATCCCATTGCAAGTTTCAACACTTGAAACTCCTGATATTAGTTTTTACCCCTAGGACCATGACGAATGATCAATAAATCACAGAGTACTAGTCAAGTTCAACCCGTCATTTCTTGATTAGTCTAGATCCATCCATATAGGCCCTTGACGAATGATCAAAAAAGCAATACGACCGTCCTAACCAATCGCATGACATGCAAGCAGGAAGACATCACTTAGATACCGTACACTACGCCTTGACGAATGATCAACAAACGCAGCACGAATACTAAGTACTCTACTTCCTGAAATGATAGAGGGCTACGACTGGTTTTTAAGAAAATCCTTAAAGTTATGAACTTGATCTTATCGTAGGAACCGAATAGTTTTGCAAATTTATAGTTACGTAGACTTATTGCTTAAGTGCGGATTCCCCATGAAGGGATCAGGGTCTTACCTTATTGAATGAGGTGCATGATATTCCTAACTGAATACCTCTATACAAAGCAATAGAATATGGCTATACAATTTGCAAATTTATAGTAACACAAACTTCTGCCAAAAAGGTCATTCCTTGTGAAGAGATCTAGGCTCCTTTCTCGTTGAATGAGGCGTGGGATATTCCTATCTGAATACCTCGATGCAAAGCAAAAGAATCTATTATAACACCAATATCTAATATTTGGTTCCTACAACGTGTTTTAGGTTTATTATCTTTGTATTAATCCGAATCAATGCAATTACATCAAATAGATAATCACATTACCTAGCATCTTCTCATACAATCACTAAAAAGCATGAAAAGAAAATAGCATGCACATATACACCGTCCGCATTCTCCACGGGGCCTTGGTTCTTCATCATAAGATTCCTTAACTTACGGTAGGGGCAGGGGCAGGGATAGCACGGGTGCAAAACGTATATCGAATTTATTTATTTATACTATATATCATCATATAAAACATCGCAGGTAGATAATCATCATTACAGCTAAGTGATAGATATCATCACATGCTGGTAAACATACAAGCAAGTAATGAATACCACAGAATACGAATTGTCGGATTACCTATGAATTCCGCATTTCGTTCGAGCCATCAAACGAAATATGAGAGTCCCTAGTCGCGTGAATAGCACATGCGTAGCAAAAATATAACAACTCCAATTTCAATGTACAGAAAATTATTTAAAAGTTAATGTACAAATGGAGTATTTGCAATCCTGTGTACATTATAAGTATTTATTTTACTTTTGAACAGGAAGAAAGTACTTGTAGCACATTGGTAAATCCTTGCACTGCTGTGACGTAGCCCCTGCAATCGAATCACCCAGCCACATTATCTTTTTATTTAATTTTCTTTTAATCTTTTAGAAGCCCAAGGGATTGCACGTATACTACACGTAATATGATAAGTTACAGAATAAACAAGCACATGCACTAGGGAAAACCAAGCGACAACAACACGTGGAACAAATCCCACCGTCCATCACCGGTTTTTGACCGGCGACGCGTGCATTGGGGACCGGCACCACCGGGCTAAACCGTAGAGAATGCTCTCAAATTTTCACCCGAGCACCCCTTGGCCTACCCCACTTCTCCCATATTGTTTTAATACTCTGCATTCATACAGAGAACAATAAAATACCCTTTAATCCAATTTTTAATACATTCTTTAACCTTCTAAATCCTAATTTTTCCTATAAATACCACACTCCATTTCACCCATCCTCACTCAGAAATTCCCTGCTAAAACACTCAAAAATTCTCAATTTCTTATAGTGTGCAAGTAGAGTTAGCAAAGGGTGAAGTTCCGGCGAAGTTCCGAGAAGATTCCGGCGACGAAACGACGCCCCGACCATAGTCACATAATTCGCGAATTATTCGGCGAGTTCGCGAATTATGTGACTGCCGATTAAATCTGCGAATTATTCGTCATCACCGAACGTGCCGAATTATTGCCGAATTATTCGTGAATAATTCCCGAATTATTCGCGAATTATTAAAAAAAGTGAATTATTCAAAAAACAGCAAATAATTCACGAAATCAAAATCTAGTGTCTCATATATTAATTTTATATTAATTTTTTGCTCGAAATCCTTCCCGAACACTTACTGAATCTTTTCCGAATACCTGGCGATTTTTTCCGAATAGTTCTCCGAATCTGAATTTTCGAAATCGCCGAATTATTGTCGAATCACGAATTTTTGACTATGGCCCCGACACCTTCCTTAGCTTACCCTCTCTCTTCTCTTTTTCTCTAGCTAGTACGTCCCCTCTCCCCCTCTCTTCTTCTACTCTAAAAAGTTTCATTTCTAAAACCCGACAGAAGCGGAGTTAATCCGACTTCCGATTTGGTTTTCCTTTAAAAATTGTATTTTTCTTAATCAATAAAATACCGTACTCTCATATAATGTTTAACAAAAATTAACAAACACATTAAAACAAGTTTCATCTCAAAAGAATATTTTATGCAACTTTTTATCGTATTTTTATGGTAAAATGCCACATACTTTAGTTTCGACTTAAATCAACATAATACTTGTATTACCATTAGATAACTCACGAGGTAATGACCTACCCCATCACAACACACATCTTTGACATAGCACGATGAAAGTTTTGGACATTAGTTATGAGATAATACGACATTACATATAAATACCATCAACTTGCAAAACCATTTCTTTAAAAAGTGTATTAATCAATTCCTTGCAATTGCGCCTCTAAAACCCACTTTTGTGGACCCCGTTCGGGATGGTGTGGGTTATCGTACATCCTCGGGCCTAGTAGAGCGAGATGCAGACCTCCGAAAGGAGCATTCGATCTCGATGGAATTTTAATGCATTTTTCTTTAGAAAATGAAATTTCTACAAAAATAAATAAAATTTATTTTTGTTAAATATATATATATAACTATTATCAAAATATTTATTTTAATTATATTATATAAAAATTCCAAGTTTTCTAAATCAAAGGAATCACCATTATATGAAAATACCATCCAAATACAAAACAATTCCAATATTTCAATAAAATACCATATATAATGAAAGCTAGGTTATACTGACTAGAAATTTCACTTTTATAAAATATACATCTATGAAAACCCTAAAGACAATAGTTAAATACTTGAGGTGTATTTTGGAAACATATCAAAACTATTTTTACATAAACCTCCTCAAGTTATACTAAATTACAATAATGACCCTAATAAATATAGGTTTAAGCGGGACCAATTCTCTTGAGCCTCACGGAGCCGAAGAATGTGGGTGCTTGCCTATGTAAGGTAGACAATCTAACAAACTGTGTTATCAATACGGTAATTGTCTTGGAAAAAGATACAAATCCTGCCGTCCATATGCACCAGTTACCGATAACATCAAAACTAATTCAGGATTTCAAGTTCTTTTCAAAGTATCTGACTCAGACTGAGTCTCAATCAAATCAATCTGACTTGAATATGATTCAAGTATAAACTACTATACAACATGAATCCATGCATCCGTCTATTCAATTTATATCAATCTATATTGACCGAACCGAACCATGGATATACTCCGTCTACATGACTCTCATTTATATCCATTCTGTTTATTGATATCATGGTTTCGGCAATTCATCCATCTATATAACAAAACAATACAATCAATACAAAAGACATCGCGGGGTTTATAAGGGGTAGATTGGTACGGAATGTGTTAGAAGTGGCACGAGACTGTAACCTTAATACACCTAACCTAAATATCCATTGCCGTTGTACCGTGGCTGAACGGTTTCTTGTGCTCTGTATACCTTAATCTCCAGAATAGTGGGACTCCTCTCGTATACACTGGCATATTCTGTACCAAGATACAAACAACTGCGTTAACAATATAATCAAACATTACTAGTCTTATTCTCTTTCTGTTTATTCTATCTCTACTCATCTTTGGGACTTACCGAGCAATTGTTCGCTGACGACATTCCTTTCTTCTTTCTTTGGAATGTTGTCAGGTGTTTCAGATGTATTGGAGACCGAGCCCAGTACCGAGAATTTGGAGCAGTTTGCGTTTGACCCGGAGCTTTAGATCTTGTACATACTTTTCATTTCAGTTATGCCATTTTTTAGGCATTGCTTTCTACTCATGTATTTACATTTCAGTTGTACCTGTAAAAGAATGTTTAATAAATAAAGTTGATGTTCATTTATATTCCTGTCTCTTGTGTACATTTACTTTATATTGCTTAGATACGCTTACCGTGTTTACTTCTGAGTAATTACGTAGCGGGCCTCGCCGCGTCTCCCCCCATACACCAGGAAGCGGGGAGTGACAGGTTTTGTTGGCGGCCCATGCAGGTCAGCTCTGTATAGACATGCGGGTCAATTCTGCATGAACATGTGGGTCAATTCTGCATGAAGTCCTAAGCAATATAACACAAAAATCAGCAACTAAAACCATTCTTTACATTTCTTATTCCTTGAATCTTACAATTTCATATACTTTGAATCTGTCCTAACCCTAGTTTTCTTTCAAGATTATGGATTCTCCAAACAACACCAGCACCAACTTCAACAACACGCCACTACCTCTTCCTCTTACACCTACCGTCGCTGCTCCGATCAATGAGCAGACAGTACTGCTTGAGGCGATCCGCAGCTTCCTGGAGGGACAGCAGCAGCAGACTGCTATTTTGATGAACCGTCCAGAGGCAGAAACACCTGGGGTAAAGAAATTTCGGGCTTTGCACCCTAAGCAATTCTCAGGAAAAGAGAGCCCTCTAGAACCTGAAGAATGGGCTCAAAGCATTGAAGATGATCTAGCAGCGGCACAAGTGCCAGAGATCGCTTGGGTTCGAGTTACGAAGTTGCAGCTCATTGACAATGCACGAGTCTGGTGGAAGGCAGAAGAAAGCCGTCTTGAACAACCGATCGAATGGAGGACTTTTCACGACATGTTCGACGCGAATTACTTCCCTGAGACTGCCTGATTCGACACGGAGCAGCAATTTATCCATCTACAACAGGGTTCGATGTGGACCAAGTCCGTAGATGAGTATGATACTGAGTTTACCATGCTCAGTAGGTAAGATATGTATCAATAATCGATTTCCTAATATCACATATTACACGGCTAACACAAGACCTTAGCAGGTTCGCGGCACATTTGATACCAACTGCTGAGATCAGATCCAGAAGATTTCAGCAAGGGTTATATCAGGAAATCCAAGCTGCCTTAGCTATAGGGGATTTCCCAACCCACGAGTTGGCCCTGAAAGTTGCCCGCCGATATAAGGCAGAGGTGAAGATGAGAGGCAGACCTCAATCTGCCGGGATGAAGCACCCTACCACTCAGATGGCAGGAGGAGCCTCTTCAAGGCCACAATTTATGCCCAGGAGACCGGGAGTACCGAACAACAGGCCCAACCCAGCCTTTGTACCTACTACAGGAGGGATGGACATCTGCGAAGGACTGTCGGCGTGCAAATCGGCTTTGCTTAGTCTACGGCTCAGTTACTCATGACACTGGGTCTTGTTCCCGTAGACACAACCCAAATGGTGAACCCGGGCCAGCAATCACTTATCAGCAGTGCCCAGCCATCCAAGCACCTGCTCCACGACTTGCTCTACCTGCTCCACCTCCTCGTGGATCGACTGCACCTCCTCTTCATCAGTTCCATCAAGCCCAACGGAACGTACCTCAAGGACCAAGGAACGGACAGAAGAATGCTCCTCCAGCAAGGAGGAATGTACTGAGGCGACATGCTTTCATAATGACTGTGGAAGAAGCTGAAGCTACCGGCCAAGTCATCACTGGTAACACTTTCTTTTCAAACTTTCTTTCAATCTATATATATATCTATATATCTTTTCCTTATACCTAAAACTTATCCCACATAACTTAGGTAAAATCTTAGTAGTCTCACTTCCTGCACTAGCACTCTTTGATACTGGAGCATCGCATTGCTTTATATGGCAACGGTTCGTTCGAACTCATGTGATTCCAGTCAAACCTCTCGTATCCAGATGGAATGTCAGTTCATGGAACGACGTTCTAATGGTAGTAATGGGATACGACCTGTGTCCAGTAGTCGTCTACAGCAGAGAATTCTACGCTGACTTCAAGGTGCTGGACATACCGAATTTCGATGTCGTTTTGGGTATGGATTGGTTCGAAACTTTTTACGCTACCATCGACTGTCGTCAAAGGAGTGTAGTGTTCGAGATTCCAGAACATCCGGTATTTTATTTCAAAAGTGCAGACCGTACCCTGGAGCCAAGCACATACAAGGCAAAACCGAAGAAGGCAGTTATTGCAACACTTCAAGCGGAGGAAGGATCAAAGCCAGAGATAGTTCAAGAGTTTGACAATGTATTTCCTAAAGACATATCAGGTTTTCCTCCCGATCGAGCTCTTGAATTCAGCATTGATTTAGTACCTAGAGCACAACCGGTAATCAAAGCACCATATCGCCTAAGTCCTGAAGGTTTGAAGGAGGTCCATACTGAGTTGGACGAATTATTGGCGAAAGGATGGATTCGTCCTAGCACTTCAAGTTGGGGATCACTAGTTCTACTTGTGAAGAAAAAGGAAGGTTCATATCGAATGTGCATTGATTATATAGCCTTGAACGATATAACTCTAAAGAACACGTATCCACTCCCGCGTATTGACGATGTCACGCCGCGCTTCTCAGAGTGCGCTAAGATAGGCACGTGACAGAGCCAACCATGCTACCTGTGGATAGGAAACATCCCTCCACAGTCACATTACGGCTGCCTAGAAGATATCAAGGATAGTAGAAATAAAATAAACTATCTAGTACATGTCCAAGAGACAGAATAAACGAGTCAAGAAATAATATGCAGAAGCAATAGATCCAATAAACCATAATAATCTGGAATGTACGTCCCAAATACGGGCTCACATCAGCAAATAAAACAATGCTAAAAGGAAACTAAACTAGAATACTAACAAGTCTTCACTGCTCGACCTGTTGACTGAGATAGTCCTGAACGGCTTGTGACAGAGATAGAGGATCTGGGCCATGCAAAACCCAGATGTCAGTGCGTCATAATATCAACAATAATATAGTCAGGAGGTAACAGGATATGCAGGCATGAATATAAACAGTAACAAGAGTATAACAGGAATATATAACAGTGAAGTATATCAGTATAAGTGACGTGCAGTGATATCTAAATTGTGTTACGGGGTACCCATCGGTGATTATTCCATAACGCCTGGAAAAACGGAAAAAAATAGGTATTCCGTAACGCCCGGAAAAACGGCAATCAATAGGTATTCCGTAACGCCCGAAAAAAAGGCAAACAATAGGTATTCCGTAACCCCCGGAAAAACGGCAAACAATAGGTATTCCGTAACGCCCGGAAAAACGACAAACAATAGGTAGCCCTTTGAGTTAAGTTCGGTTACATTCTTGATTTCCCCATACCCCCAAGTTATGTGTTCAAGTCAAGTATTGATAAATATGAAGCTAATGCCATCACAGGATCAAGCAGGAACAGGTTTGTCTATACAGACAACAGGATATGTCCATCGAGACAACATGTCAGGATTGTCGGCATTAGAAACAGGATCAGGTAATATGTCAAGTAGTGATATATCAGGTCATGTCAGATAGTATACATGTATCAAGTTATGTCAAGTAGTGGTGTATCAGGGCATGTCAGGTAATGCACAGGTATCAAGTCATGTCAAGTAATGCACGGGTATCAAGCGGAAGCTCATAGTAAAACTGTAACAGTTACGGATGCACAACAAAAGCATGGATGCAAAAATATTTATCAGGGGTTACCACATTACTGAGTAGGGTGCATAATAAAGCAGTATGGAGTACCAATATAACAATAAAATGAAATAATGTGACATGGTATAACATCAATGGTATGGATGCACAATTATCGATTAGGGTTATATTTATAGTTCCAATATAATTTAGGATGCACTTTATTAAGCATGGGGTGTCAATATAACAATAATATGTAATAATGTGATCTGTAGATGCAGCTATATGTATAATAAGTGATATGGATGCAAACGGGTATCCGAAAATGGTAAAACTGTAATATGGATATATAATGTGATAAACGGGTAACATTTTATTCATATGTATAATGTGACTAGATATATAAATAATGATATGGATGCACACAGACGTCATATAACAGTAAAATGATAAAATGGTAATGTGGGATGTATAACTTAAGCAACATGTAATGTTATAATTCAAATGGGTGCAATATAAACTTGCCTCGACGGATCACGAAACGGATATGTACGGCACGTTCGACGTCGGTAAAACGTCGCAACGCACGCACGGCACACGGGACGAGTCCAAGCAAAGCAAGAGGGTGATCACGCAGGTAAGGTACGTCTTCTGGGTCGTCTGGAACGGGGGCGACGTTAAGCACGGCTCCGGCGATTTCTAAAACAAGATTCAAGAAAGTGAAGAAAAGGAAAAGAAAAGAAAGAAAGAGGAAGAAGAAGAGGGAAAGGTGATTGCCTACTGGGGTTGTGGTGCACAGGGGTCAGGGGAGAGGTGAGGGTGACGACGAGATTAACGGATCTCCGGCGAGGCTAGGGTTGCTTAGAGGAGTTAGGGTTAGGTTAGCACAGGGGTCAGGGGAGAGGTAAGGGTGACGACGAGATTAACGGATCTCCGGCGAGGCTAGGGTTGCTTAGAGGAGTTAGGGTTAGGCTAGGGTTAGACTCGGGTGTGCAGGTTGGGGTTGAGCTCAGGTTTGGAGAGAGGAGGAAGAGTGCAGAGGAGAGGGAGAGGAGAATGGTGGTGATGACGATGAGGTGAGGGATCGTCGGCGAAAAGGTAGTGCAGATGGCGGTTGCTCGGGGTTGTGTTGGGTGTGCAGGTGAGGGCTCGGGAATGGGTGAAGAAGAAGAAGAAGATGGAGAGGAGAGGAGGCTCTATGAAGGAGATGGAGTTGAGGGGATGAAGTTTAGGGTTAGGGTTTGAGGAGGAAGGGGAGTGGTGATGGGTTGCGGTGAGGGGCTCGCGGGGTTTAAATAGAGAAGAGAGGGAGGGAAAGGAGGGAGGTGACGCTAAGGCTTCGAGAGGTGAGTGGAATCGAGAAGGGAATAGTGAATGTGAGAGGAAAGAGAGAGACGCAAGAGGAGAGAGAAAGAAGAGAGAGAGAGAGAGAGAAAGCGAAGGGAGAGAGAAAGCGAAAGGAGAGAGGGAAAGAAAGAGAGACTCGAGTGTGAGAGAGAGAGAGAGATGAGTGGTAGGGCCAGTAACAAAAAGAGAAAGAGAGAGAAGGCACTGTTGTGGTGGGGCCACAAGGCTGAGTGAGAAAAAGAGAGCCGGGGGTTGTTAATATTGTTTAGATTTTAAATTGAAAAAAGTTTTTTAAGTTATAAATATTTAATTGTCGATTAAAATATAGATATTAATGTAAATAAATTTGAATTTTAGCGGGATACAGAAATAATCCAAAACACGCCCGGGTCGGGTCTAAAATTTTAGTATTAAAATACGAAAAATATATGCGACGTCCAAATTTCAAAATACATGCTTTGCATCTCGGTCGACGAAGCAAGGGCCGAGATCCCTTCACCGGGAGTGACCCCTTAGACAGAAGTTTGCGTCAGGGCAATAACTTCACTATAGTCGTTTACTTTTGCTTTGCATCATGGTATTCAGTTGGAATATCCTGCACCTCATTCTACGGGGAAAGAGCCGAGATCCCTTCACCGGGAGTGATCTCTTTAGCAAAGGTTTTCGCCACTATATTTTTATAAAGCTATCCGGTTCCTTCAACGATTTCAAGTTCATTACGTTAAAGGTTTTTCGCCAGAAACCATTCGTAGCCCTCCGTCATTTCAGACGGGTAGCACGTAGTATTCATGCTATGTTTGTTGACCTTCGTCAAGGCATAGTGTATGGTAGCTGCTTGTTACCTTTCTGCTGCATAGATAGATGCGTTGGTTTGGGACAGTCGTATGGCCTTGTTGACCTTCGTCAAGGGCTTGTACGGGTGGGTTCAAATTAACCTGGAAAATGACGGGTAGAACTTGACATGTGACTTATGATTTGTTGACCTTCGTCAAGGTCATAAGAGCATGGGGCAAAAATCATATCGGGAGTTTCTAAAGAAACTGAAACTTGCCAGATATGCGCATACCTTCTGGAGTGTGATAACGTGAGCGGATTCCGTCACGTTATCATGCGATGATAGTTGGATCCCGATTCCCACTGATGGGTTGGTTTACTCCTCGGGTGATCCCGACTAATTCTTCTTTCAGGTTTGGAGGAGAATTTGACGTTACAGTGGGAGGTTTCCTGATTAGATAAAGTGATAACCATTGTGATCTAGGTTAGAGTGCACGCTGAGTGTTTCTTTTCTCTCTCTCTTTGGCAGCGACCATGGCCCGACCCTTGACTATGACTCGGTAACCAAGATTAACCGAACATTCTTATAAGACTGGCTTTTGGATTGTCAGAGGTGCAGACCTCATTGCCACTCCTACTTTTATCCTTTTCTCCAGGACACCCCGTATTACTACGAACGTCCACTTCCATTGGACAAAACCATCGTATGGTTATATACGAACTCGAAGGAATTTATTCGAGGATGGTTTCTGGTTATGGAGAAAACGAATAGGACTATTCAGCTGTCTTTTCCTTTTACCTTCTCTCAGATTGCGAGTGACCCTTAGATTAGGGGATAGTACACCTATTACGCAAATTGGATAGTCTTCTTCCAAACCATAGGGAGGTGCCGACCGGTAGGGAATGAAGAAAACCAATTAGCCTAACGATGGTGTACAGAAGGTATTATGTAAATACAAATAAAGGGATTAGAAGGAGGGCAAAGTAAATTGCGACTGCTATTCACGACCAAACCAAGTGTTTCATTACCACTCCCACTTCACCTTTATATTTCTCCAGGACACTCCGTATCACTACGAAGATCCACAGTTTATTGGACACTCCATCATATGGTTATATACGAACTCGAAACGAACTTGTTCCAGTTCGGGGATGGATTCTGGTTCAGGAGAAATAGGAATAAGGTTTATTCATGTGTCTTTTATCTTCACCTTCTCTTGCGTTGCGAGTGCTCCTAGGATTAGGACAGTACACCCATTACGCTTATTGGATAGTCTTCTTCCAAACCATAGGCTGGTGCCGAACGGTAGGGAAGGAAGAAAACCATTTAGCCTAAGAGGGTGTACAGAAGGTAATGACTAAAGACATATGAAGGGATTTAGAGAGATGGCAAAGAAATATACGGTTGTAAATCTGGATAATGGAAAAGGCATTACGAGGAATACCCGGATACCCCTACGAAACATTTCAATATTTCAGTTTCACTGTATACTGTTAAAAGAAAACTGATTTTCCAATTAGCCCTTACTCCAGGGTATGTATTTACCAGGTATGATTCTCACATCTGTATGGTTTTACAGATGATGAGTGGGAGTAAGTTATTGGGAATTAGGTGATCATCCTCATTATATCGGAATTCATTGTAATTGGTGATATTTGAGGAAATCGCCTGGGCTGTTTGCCGGTCGACAAATATTTGGTTTTGAATATCCGTTGCTATGCACCAATTTCAAATCGATATATCTGTACGTCTATTTTTATAGAGTGAGATATAACTTTTTGAAATTATGTCTATGACATTTACCTATATCAGTGGATGGTTAGGTAAGGAGCATTGAACAGTGGTGTAATTCTTCTTAACCATAAGTACAGTTTTCAACCTACGACACACAGGGAATGAGTTATTAGACTCAAAGGACTTATACAGAGTATTGTATATTGTCCAGTAGGACAGAGGGGTTGGTCCTCATACTATATTCGGTTTACTTATGACTTCTCTAGTTTTTAGACAAGTGTTTCATAGAAACGCAAGGTCCGAATTTTGAGAAGTTATAGGTATAAGGATAAAGTAGAGAACCAGGTGTTGCAAGTATCGGGATTCTTCAAGGTGATCGAAGATGTAGATACTTGTGTATGGTATTCAGTTGATAGTAATGATTAAGATAACTTGCTTCTCTTTCAGGTTACTCATAATTGGAAGTACTCCTAAGTTGAGTAATGCTGATCGGCCTCTTTCCATTTAGTTGACATATACTGGAGACAGCTGCATGATTTGAATCTGGTTCAATTAAATCAGTGCCTCTATTTCTATATTGGGTATAGAACAGCTCATATCTTGACATTGTTACGGTATGGGGAGTTTTCCGGCTTATGCTTAAAACAAGACTCCGGATAACTCAATGCACGTTTCCGTAATAGATGTTTGTGGGTTGACCCAGGCTATGACGAGGGTTGACTTTCTACCATCTAGAAGATCAATAGTGATATTGTTCTTGACTCGCCATAGTTTTAATAAAAATGGATTTTTTTTCAGAAAAACAGTAGTGGGAGTATGGTAGAACTGGAAGTGATTCCATAACCGCAAACGATTACTGAAGATTTGATAAGAATCTAAAGATTCAATCTGATTTGATATTCCATTGGCCACTCCACAGATATGGTGGGTAACCTCAGGCACTCGAGAGGTACTTCGGTATGCTCAAAAACGGTGACAGGGAGGTTCTTGTTTACCCAGACTTGACACTACTGTTGTTCCAGACTATGAGACCCGGCAGGAGGATGAGTATAGCGTCGTTCTGAACTGGCTTCAGAAGTGTACGTGTATATGACTCTGCCAGAGGGTTGTCGTAGTCAGTGGGAACAGCGGAAGCATGGTGGACAAGTGGCTTATGTCTATTTATAGACTAAAGCAGATATAGCGGAGATAGATCATCTACTTCTGATGTGACAGTCATTGGTTTGACTTCATCAGAATAGGGGATGGATCTGTTAAGAAGGTAGTAGGGTGTGATGTCCTGGTATTTGGATGACATACACAGAGTAGGAAGTGATATTCCTATACTACGATCGGTTATACTTTGGTTGTCACACAGTGGTTTCTCCACATGGGACTTGGATATAATATCAAGACATTCTGGTTACTAGATCTATAGATCTAGATTTGGGTAGTTTTCCAATCAGGGTACTTAGACAGCATTCTAAGAGTTTTTAGAATGGAAGACTCCTGGCACGGTAGTATACCTGCAGGTGATGGAGTCACCCTCTCTAAAGGAGTTTTACAGACTAAAGTGGAGAGGGAAGTGCATGATTGGCAGATCACTTGCTTAGGCAATTGAGTCAATCATGAGATGTCAAGTACCACACCAGATGTTGTTTTTGCAGTAGGTGCAATAAGTTGATATTGATCCAATCCTGGAGAAACATTCGGAAGCAGTTTTAGAACATAAGTGGATGTTCTAGGGATATGATAACAGCAGCCACTTTTGAGAGACGTTTATCATTCCAGGCTTCCAAGGTGACCTGGATGACAGAGTGGCTGTCAGAGTTATAGTTTTCCCTCTGACGAGGGGAAGTATTTTGGACAGGTGGTCCAGGCGGATACTGAGGGAGGCATGGCGCAGGATACTGATTAAGTTCAGTTGACGATACAGTCTAAGAAGTTTGGATTTGGAGTTCATTTATGAACTAGGTCCCATCAGATATCCAGACACATTCTAAGACAGGTATTGCTCATTTCAGGAGATGGGTTTCTCCGCGAACTTGAGATAAAGAGAGACATAGAAAGAAACATCACAGCGGATCCACTCACTGAGGCTATTCCTCGAACGCAATAGTTTCGCAAACAAGGTTTGTGAGACTGACTAGTAGAGGAGTTGGGTGTTCGGTATCACACGGGCTGTGAGTATGCGACATCGCAATAATTAGCCTTGAGTGCAAGTGGGAGATTGTTGGAGATAGTGCCCTCAGAGTCAATTATTGGATCACAGGCACGTGATTGCAATGATTGAGGGTGGACCTATACCGGTAGGACAGTCTTACTCAAGATGATAGTATGCTATCTGGTTTATCTTTATCATCGTGTACTGCTTTAGGTGACCTTACAAGTCACTATTGCACGTTGATAGAGCCCCTAGGATTCTTGCTTGACTGCCAGCAGTATGAGGGCGATCATATACGTGGGAGCTGGGGTCTATAAGCACATCCTTAAAAGGTCCCTAGTCGTGGGAGTTTCGAGACAGGGCATCGATACTCCAAAGTAGACTAGTGTATACAGTCGAGACCCCGACGAGGGGCGGTGGCCGGTCTCACAAGCCACTGGTGTCAGTTGGTTCACCTAAGATGTATACAGGTGCTCCTTGGGTTATGAGTACACCGGACAGGACTCGCTTCGAACATGCTAGTTGGTCTTATACCTGACGTCAGATAGCAGTTCCCTGGTGACATGTGTACATGTTAGTTCATCAACCTGAGATCGTCATTTGTCTCGTGTGAGTTCCCACTGTACTTTGATTACTACCCTACCACGCTCAAAGGAGACGTGCAAACAGGTTTTAGTTAGGTACAGTCCCGAGCCACATGGAGGCAGTGAGCGGATCTTCAGGGGTTCGTCTCTCCCGGTATTGGGGGTGAGGTCGCGCTGTGTCTAGAAGAGCCATTATACGAAGTGCTTGGCCAAGGCAGGAGATTTACTGGTAGGTATTCCAGTAGTATCTCAGGGTGTTCTGGGCAACACTCCGACACGACTTGTACCGCTTTTGGGGGTCTGACTTTTACCAACCCCCTAGCTCCGCCATGCAATGCTCATAGACGAACGGACCAGACTGTACGGATATTATCACTGACAGGCTCAGTAGGGTGTCAGGATGAGTTCGCTCATCGACGTCCCTTTTGGTCAATACCTGGTAGCCCGTTACGTGTGGCTAATACCTCTGACGTGCTAGTGGTTAAATCCACAGCCAAAGTATTGACGAGTCTTTAGAGTCCCCAACAGACAGTTTCTCAAGTTTCGGGCGAAACGCTGTAGAGTCCGTATGGAGATATGGCAGGGTTCGATCAGATACGTGTGGTATTGCACGGATCATGATCGGACGGATAATACTAGCGGGCTTTGGTTTAAGCCGGATCCTAGTATTGTACAGTGTAGATTTTGTCTCATTGCATTTGTATTCGGCCAGAATACAAATGCGGGTATGTATATACAGTCGCGGGGTTTTCCAGTAATTATTACGGGGTCAGTTTTTTGTAGTTGCCAGTTTGCATTCTGTTTCGGCCAGTTTTTTTTTGTTCCTTCATGGCCGAACTTTTCTGATGGGAGGGGCTAATTTGCAGATGCGCAAATTAGTATTGTGGAGGGAGTTATTTGTGATTTGTGGCTTCATGATACTTCTAGCATCATTTGATTCCTTTTGCATCATTTTTCCTTTGCATTTATTGTGATGGAATTTGGAAAAGATGTGGTGGTGACCATTATTCCTCATTATCAACACCTTTCCTTATGCTCACCCTACCTTTTCTTGTGCTTACCCCCTTCATATTTCCTTTGCCAATTTTTGGCCGGCCACTAGATGAGGGAGCAAAATTTTGTGTGTGAGATTTTTGGATATAGGAATTTGATCTCATTTCATTTTCCTTGCTAGAAAAATTGAGAGCACCATTTCTTCCAAACTACTTTTTTCTTCACCTCCATCAAAACATGGCAACTTCATAACCCCATTGAGACAAACCACTCTACACTAGCTTACAACATTCTTGGACATGTCGGCTCGCCAACTTCGTGCCCGAGTTGCCTCGGTCCAGAGGTGGGAGCCCGTAAAAGAACCCGGCGATGTGGTGCCCGTTCCGACGAGGAGATGAAGACCGGAGATTCCGCGAGGAGATCGGAGTGGAGGCCGAAGACCGAATGACACGGATCGCTCGGTATAGCATTCTACCCATTCTCTAGTTTGCTAGGATTAGGTTAATGGCCCGATCCGGGTTTATAGTGCGCGGTAGTACCGGTTTACAAGTTTTGTAAAAGTTTCGTTTCCGCATTTCGGCGTCGGATTGACGGCCGGGGCGCCGCCATGCACTTACAAAACTTGCCTCGACGGATCACGAAACGGATATGTACGTCACATTCGACGTCGGTAAAACGTCGCAACGCACGCACGACACACGGGACGGGTCCAAGCAAAGCAAGAAGGTGATCACGCAGGTAAGGTATGTCCTCTGGGTCATTTGGAACGGCAGCGACGTTAAGCACGGCTCTGGTGATTTCTAAAACAAGATTCGAGAAAGTGAAGAAAAGAAAAAGGAAAGAAAGAAAGAGGAAGAAGAAGAAGAATGAAAGGTGATTGCCTACTGGGGTTGTGGTGGACAGGGGTCAGAAGAGAGGTGAGGGTGACGACGAGATCAGCGGATCTCCGGCGAGGCTAGGGTTTCTTAGAGGAGTTAGGGTTAGGTTAGGGTTAGACTTGGGTGTGCAGGTTGGGGTTGAGCTCAGGTTTGAAGAGAGGAGGAAGAGTGCAGAGGAGAGGGAGAAGAGAATGGTGGTGATGACGATGAGGTGAGGGATCGTCGACGACATGGTGGTGCAGGTGGCAGTTGCTCGGGGTTGTATTGGGTATGCAGGTGAGGGCTCGGGAATGGGTGAAGAAGAAGAAGAAGAAGATGGAGAGGAGGAGGAGAGGAGGCTCTGTGAGGGAGATGGAGTTGAGAGGATGAAGTTTAGGGTTAGGGTTTGAGGAGGAAGGGGAGTGGTGATGCGTTGCGGTGAGGGGCTCGCGGGGTTTAAATAGAGAAGAGAGGGAGGGAAAGGAGGGAGGTGATGCTAAGGCTTCGGGAGGTGAGTGGAATCGAGAAGGGAATAGTGAATGCGAGAGGAGAGAGAGAGAAAGATGCGAGAGGAGAGAGAAAGAAGAGAGAGAGAGAGAGACAGCGATGGGAGAGAGAAAGAGAGAGAGAGAGAGAGAGAGGGAAAGAAAGAGAGACTCGAGTGAGTGTGAGAGAGAGAGAGACGAGTGGTGGGGCCAACAACAAAAAGAGAAAGAGAGAGAAGGCACTGTGGTGGTGGGGCCACAAGGCAGTGTGAGAAAAAGAGAGCTGGGGGTTGTTAATATTGTTTAGATTTTAAATTGAATAAAGATTTTTAAGTTATAAATATTTAATTGTCGATTAAAAATATAGATATTAATTTAAATAAATTTGAATTTTGGCGGGATACAAAAATAATCCAAAACACGCCCGGGTCGGGTCTAAAATTTTAGTTTTAAAATACGAAAAATATATGCGACGTCCAAATTTCAAAATACATGCTTAGGTAACGAAGATGCATACCCCCAAGAACGGATGCACGTGCGTGCGCGTAGCCATCAAACAAGTACGTTTCGCTGAACGGGATGAGAACAAAATGCGCGGATGCTACCATGGGGTTAGGGGTATCATGCAGGCATGTTATGTAATTTTAAATTATTTTATATGGCTTAAAATGTTATATGGTAAAAGATGCAATGCCAGATAAAATACCAGTATACAGTATTCATGAAAATGCACGTGTCTATGTAACAAGTCAGGATAATTCGTAAACATGAATCAAACAGGTTTTAAGCAAGCGGGTCGGGTCGAATGCAATGTAAAATGTAAAAATACCATTCGCACCCAAAACACGATAAATCGAGAAAATACCACAAATAAGGAAATAAGTGAACTGAAATTGGTATAAATGAACTAGGGTATTACAGACGATCTGTTCGATCATCTAAGTGGATCTTGCATTTTCTCCAAGTTAGATCTTCGTTCCGGTTATCATCAGGTGAAGGTCCAAGAATCTGATATCCATAAAACGACATTTAGAACTCGGTATGGACATTTCGAATTTCTTGTGATGCTATTTGGAGTGACCAACGCACCGGTTATATTCATGAATCTAATGAATCAAGTTTTCCGAGAGTACCTAGACAGGTTTGTTGTCATCTTCATCGACGACATCTTTGTATATTCTAAGAGTCAAAAAAGAGCATGCTGAGCATCTACGAATTGTCCTGGAGACCTTACGACAACATCAACTCTATACCAAGTACAACAAGTGCGAGTTTTGGCTAGATCAAGTCAGTTTTCTTGAACATATTGTATCAGACGATGGAATCTCTGTAGATCCAAGTAAAGTATCAGCAGTAAGAGAATGGCCGACACCGAAGTCAGTGAAGGACATTCGAAGCTTCTTGGGTTTAGCAGGAATTACAGAAGGTTCATTGAAGGATTTTCGAAGATTGCAACACCCCTAACCAAGCTCAAACGTAAGGATGAAGAATTCGTGTGATCAGAAGCATGCGAACGTGCTTTCGTAGAATTCAAGTCAAGATTGACATTAGCCCCTATTCTAGTCATATCGGACCAATCTGGAGGTTTTGTATTGCATTGCGATGCATCCTGTAAGGGATTTGGATGTGTACTACATCAGCACGGTAAAGTTGTACCTTATGCTTCAAGACAGCTGTAAAATCATAAGCGCAACTATCCGACGCATGATTTGGAGTTGGCGGACGTTATCTTTGTTCTCAGGATTTGGCGCCATTATCTTCTTAGGGAACGAGTGGACATATACACAGATCATAGGAGTCTAAAATATGTGTTTACTCAGAAAGAGTTGAATATGCGGCAGAGAAGATGGTTAGAACTCATGGCGGACTTCGACATCAACCTGCAATATCATCCAGGGAAGGTGAATATAGTACTTGATGCCCTTAGTCGCCAACCATTAGCATTGAATCTCACTGCACAGTGGAAACTTCAACAATATTTGCATTAGCTGGAGATTGAAGTGATCATGTCAGGTAACGCTTCAAGTTTGATGAACATACAAGTTCAATCTACCATTGTCAATCAGATCAAAGCAGCTTAAGCAAATGATGCTAAGTTGCAAAAGATCAGAGAACAAGTAGAATATGGACTTCGAATAGACTTCATCATCCATGAAGATGGGTCTTTGAGATATGGCAGTAGATTGTGTGTGCCAAAAGGTCTTGTGTGAGAAGAGTTGATGAAAGAAGCTCACAGCTCTCCTTATTCAGTACACCCTGGAAGTACAAAGATGTACAAAGATCTGCGTCAAAATTACTGGTGGCATGGAATGAAGCATGAAGTAACCAGAAGCATCGCTAAATGCTTGCTGAGTCAGCAAGTAAAAGCTGAACATCACAGGACTACTGATTTACTTCAATCGTTACCGATCCCAGAATGAAAGTGGCAACACATCACAATGGATTTCGTGACTGCACTTCCTCGTAGCATGAAAGGTAACGATGCGGTATGGGTTACTGTGGATCGACTCACAAAGTCGGCTCACTTTATTCCCTTTCGAGTTGGCCAATCTACTGAGACATTAGCAAAGAAGTACATGGAGGTAAGAATCTAAGTAAGATTTTAAATCTTCAAATATGTACTATCTCTAATACCCATGAACTCATGCAGGAAATCAGGAGATTACATGGAGTACCGGTTTGCATTGTCTTCGATCGTGATACTAGATTTCGATTGCAATTTTGTCAAAGTCTGCAAGCGAGCTTGGGAACAAGCCTGAACTTCAGCACAACTTATCATCCATAAACAGATGGTCAGTCTGAGAGAACTATTCAGATCTTAGAAGATATGCTAAGAGCGTGTATGCTATACTTCAGAGGATCGTGGGAAGATCGCCTACATCTTGTGGAGTTTTCATACAACAACAGCTACCAAGCAAGTATAGGAATGACACATTTTGCAGCACTATAGGGAAGGAAGTGTCGATCACCATTCAGTGGGACGACATCGGAAATAGAGAACTCCTTGGACCTGAGATGATAATAGAAACTGTCGATGTGGTTAGTACTATCAGGAAAAGAATACGCATAGCCCAAGATCGATAGAAGCACTGGGCTGATGCAAAGCACCGTCACTTGGAATTCCAACCGGGAGATCATGTATTTCTGAAGATATCTTCGAACCGTGGAGTGATTTGTTTTGGAAGACGGGGTAAGCTTAGTCCGAGATATATTGGACCATTCGACATACTCGAATGAGTCGGTGAAGTGGCATATCAATTGTAACTTCCACCTTCATTGGAAGGACTGCACAATGTGTTCCACATATCCCAACTTAGAAGATATGTGAGTGACCCCAGCCATATTCTTGATCACTCCGAGCTCATTGTATAGCCAGATTTATCTTGTGAGCAACAACCTGTTGAGATCCTGGATAGAAAGGTGAAGTCACTTCGGAACAAGGAAATCAACTTGGTTCGAGTGATGTGGAGAAAAGATTCACCAGGAGAATCGACATGGGAACGTGAGGATGACATGGGTGCAAGATACCCTCATTTATTTGTAAACTAGTCCTTTAAAATATTTGTAAATTTCGAGGATGAAATTTTTGTAAGGAGGGTAAATTGTAACAACTCCATTTTCAATGTACAGAAAATTGTTTAGAGTTAAAGTACAAATGGAGTATTTTCAATGCAGTGTACACTATAAGTATTTGTTTTGCTTTTGAACAGTAAGAAAGTACTTGTAGCACATTGGTAAAGCCTTTCATTGCTGTGACGTAGCCCCTGCGATCGAATCCCCCAAGCTACATTATCTTTTTATTTAATTTTCTTTTAATTGTTTAAAAACCCAAGGGTATGCACGTGTACTACATGTAATATGATAAGTTACAGAATAAATAAATACATGCACTGGGGAAAACCACTACTAAAATAGGGGGTTGCCCCTACGGATAACGAAATCCGTAGGGGTAGATTTAGTTTGGCCCTACGGATTAGTCCGTAGGGCTAAAAGGTTGCCCCTACGGTCCTTACATATTAATTTACAAAATATTAAATTGTAATTTTTTGTTTGCCCCTACGGAGCCGCAAACCAAGTACCTACGGACTTATCCGTAGGGGCATCTAAATAGATATTTAATTAAAAATGCACGGATCGATCCCTACGCTCATTACCTAAAAATTATTTTTCCATCGCCCGCGAACCCAAAATCCCCAAACCCTCGTTCCCGCCGATCGCCTGTATTTCGTCGCCGTTCTCGTCGTCGCCAGCGCATGCCGATTCGTCGTCGCCACCGTCTGGTTCTTCCTCATCTCCGATTTCGTCGTCGCCTCCGATCGATCGTCGACGCCTCCACTGCACAGGTTAGAAAATCTTAAATTAAACAAATTTTTGATTATTTTAGGGCTAGGGTTCATGGTTTGGGTACCGATGAGGCATCCGTTGGGGTTAGCGTTAGGGTTGCGGTTGGGGTTAGGGTTGCGGTTGGGGATGGGGCTGGGGTTGCGGTTGGGGTTGGGGTTCGGCAGGGGGTTGCGGTTGGGGTTGGGGTTAGGGTTAGGGTTAGGGTTGGGGCAGGGGGTTGCGGCAGGGGGTGAGAATTTTTCTAGGTTTCTTTTAAAGCTTGTGAAGGAAATTTTGAGCCCCCTAAAAATGAACATTTCTAATGATTTTGATAAGAGACAAGGGAGCAATAAAGTTTTGTTTTCTATTTGTCTAGATTCAAATGTCTACTTATATATATATATATATATATATATATTTACAATCTCAATATTCGTGGCATGTTGGTTATAAATTTCTCTCTCTGTAGAGATATATAGCCTACTTCAGCACATAGCTAGATATGTGACAAAATTATTTTTGATAAAACAATGCATGATATAATATGGAAATATATTTGTTTCTTAGCTTCAATCATACAAACGTGTTCCAAATTAACGTAATTCAAATAGCAATTCCTTAGAATTTTTTAGTCCAGAGAATCTTGATCGAGTCTCAGGATCATATTGATTCAAGAATTTGGTGTAACACCAAAGACTGGACGTTAGACGAATAGCCGGTGGTAAAACTTCTTAAAGTATATTAATTTTGAATCTTCTTCTAAACTCAATGATTCTACATTGATAAAGAAAAGCTTAGATATCGATGACAAATGGCCACATATTACAAGTTACAAAGATGATGTTCAACACCTTCCCAACTTTTTCATTACTTGTGATATTTTCTCTCCTCTCTCTCCTTTTCTCCTGGTCTCTGTCTATCATGAAACTTTGGGCATGCAAATTAAGACTCTCTCCTCTTTTTGGTTATTATTTTTCCCTTTGTCGGCTTAATTATTGAGATGGAGATTTGATTAGAGTTTTGGTGTTCATAATTTCATAATATGAGCAAGGCAATTAACAAATCATCATGATGTTGTTATGATCATAGCAAGATGTAGGTGCTTGTGTGTTGGTACTAAAGCATGATACAATCTCTTTTATTGCTAGTGGATGCGTTTTGTTCAAAGAGTCTTTTCCTTTTAGTAATTTTCCTCTTTAGGGAGTTTTCGACATTGAAATCTCACTAGTTGATAATGTTAAATGAGTTATAGTCCTAGTTTGCTACATTTTTTGATATATAGTAGATGGTGATACTTCTTTAAGTGCTTGTCGCATTAACTTGGAAGCCGACCATACCAAAGGTTGTGGAGGACATAATTATCGAGACACGAATCAAATGGTTTCATGTTAGAGCTACATCTTCACTCGAACTTTGGACATGTACAAAAGGAAGAGTTAATGTACATGTTATTAGAACTCATAGGTATGAGATGTCCTCTTTCTCTATTTCAAAAAAAAATACAAAATATAAAAGGAATTTTTTTTTGCTCCAATAACAAAACTTTCCGAAATTTTTAAAACCAGTGGTTTACCTCTCTCAACCATAATTTATTCTCAAAATGGGCTTCCTTTAAATAGTTCATTAAAATATGTAAATGAAATAAGATAGAGAGGAAGAAGGATCTATACTTAAGTGCATAAATAACCAAAAAGGAAAACGAAGAAAAACAACAAAAGAAACCAAAAGATAGAGAAACTAAAGCTAGAAGAATCGCGCCATTAGCTGAGGGTCATCTTTTAAATAAGCCCCTTCTTTGATCCCTTGCCAGCAGCCATCACAATCCCCATATATATAATTTCTTTAGGCAGTCCACTTAGCCGGTACCTGAAAATAACATAAGTGTCACACAACAACAGTTAATTTCTATCGGTTAACATACGTTCGATGTTCGTCGTGACATAGAACTATACAAAGTTGATCTTAGTCTAAAATTAGACTAACGTATCCTTAACAAACGTTTAAGTTGATCTTAGTCTCAAATGAGATTAACAATCCTTAAACCCAACCCAAACCCAAATCTAAGATAATACGGATTTGGACTAATCCACGCCATACGGGCGACAACATAAATTAGTCTCCGTATACAATCCACGGGAAACCAAAAACAAAACAAACACCCACGACACGAAGTGACCATCTGGAGAGGAGAAAGTTGTTACCACTATGCGGTAGCGTAATTAACTGCAGGGGCTTGCGCCTGCAGGGAAGATCCGTTTAAACCTTCGATATACGGTGCCATAAATCAACTTGGCATCTTCGGAGAGGTGGACGGATAGAACCAAATAGCATCTGCCCCGAAGTTCAGGCCCGGACGTCCTAACGTCCCGGTCGCGTCTTTCGGTGGAGAACATATGTGACATGTGATATGTATGCATGTGTTTATGTGATATGTGCGTATGTATGCATTTAAGTAAAAACAACCCTACACTTAAGCGAAATCATAAATTGAAACACACATATATAGAATACAACTCATACATGGGTATCCTCAAATCTAACTTTAATTATCGATAATTTATTCTTTTCAACGACAAACGCACACACAAAGCATATACACGGATTTTCTCCTTTGTCAATAACCATCCCGTTCTTAGATTTCTCAATATAGTCATCATAACCTACAATTTATATGATACTGTCTAACATGGCCCATGAGTACGTCAGGGTTAAGGACTGGATGTATGTGAATTGGCAACAACGTATGCAACCTAAGTTTGTCACTGGAGTTTCTGCTTTCATTGAATTTGCACGCGCACATAATAAGAAGGAGAAGACAGTAATGTGGCAGAAGAAGAAGGAGAAGACAGTAATGTGGCAGAAGAAGAAAAAAATGGCATTCCTTGTTCTCTGTTTCAGCATCAATCTTCTGATATGAACTAATGATGGCTTTCACATTGGCTTTTCCTTTTAGAGACTTCTTAGTGTCCAATGGAAAGTATACATCAGATTTATGCAGGTCAGGTTCTTCTATGACTTTCAAGAGTTTCAACTGATTCTGTAAATTACACCCTAGTTGGGTGATACTTTTACCACTTCTCACTGCAAGTGCGCTCTCTAATATCCATTTTGAATGTAATATTATAGATATTCATACCTGTTTATGTCAAAATTACTTATATTGTCAATGTTTGATTATCTAGTTGTTGGTGATGCGTCCATATCAGGGACAAAAGCCACTCCCGCTCCTCCAGGTATTTATATATCATATAGTGCATGTATATTGATTTAGAATGCTATATCATAAATATACACATATTCCTTTTGCTCTTACTTAGATAGTAATTTTTATTATTGTCTGGCTGTAGGTGGTGACAGTAGTTGACAATAAAATTTGTCATCCTAGAAACTATGATTTTTATATGTGCTCGCATGCGGGAATGATTGTAAGTCGTGGACCTGTACAATAAATTCTTATTTGGTATTTGTTTGAAATCAAATTGAATACTATATAATTGATAAGTTTGTTATATTTGTATTTAGTTTGGAATTAACACAATATTTATTCACGCAGCATGCATTTATGATCAACCAACTGCTCATGATATTTGTAGCCCAGTATAGAGATCACCACATCAACTTTTTTTATTGCCTCCACCAAGCTCTTGTGATCATGCATATCACCCTACATATATTCAACATATATATCATCAGGTCTTTCTAAATTCAATGACCTTTAATTCAAAAAAAAAAAACACACACACACAGGAAGTGAATTAATGAAGAAAAGAGGGTCCACTTTTCGTTAGGTGTCGTCAAAAGTTTATATCGTCCATCAATTATCAAGCTACCGAGGACGAAAAGCCACCTTTGTTAGTCGAGAGTCATGGTAATAGACTAGTCATTATAGATTATAGTCAATTGTTTTTCCTATCATTTTCTTGATCCAGATGCTAATCAACTTGTTAATTGGTTACTGTTTTTACGACGTATTTGTCTATATTTATTGACAGTGGCCTTGTTTTTATGGAGCCGCTGGAATTTATGAATCCAGCTGGAAGCCTCTGCATGAGTTAGTAGTCATGGAGATTGATTATAAAAGAAATAGAGAGAAGAAAATAGAAATTGTAGATAGTAGAATAGCACACGCATTTCAAAAATTGCACTTTGATCTTTATGTCAACTTTTTTTTTAATTACCAATGTGTCTCGATTTTATTCGCAAAATATCCTTTTCTGTCCGGCGGCCGGCTGGCTAAATTTCATACAACATAATAACTGTGCCGGGCTTGAAGTTGCATATTGCCCTCAACTTTAAACACCACTAATTTATGGTTTCGCAACTTTGTAGTAATCCCGAAACATGATTTATTTTCTGCAAATGCTAGGAAATTTCACTCCTCAAATTTTGCATCTTTACTCTATTTTTCACAAAGGTTAATTTGTTATGTTTCACCACTTGGGTATTTGAGGAAACATCTTCTATTTTCTACCATTTGACTGAAATTGCATGTTTTTATTGAAAATAATACAATTGCATAACCTTAGGAAAAACAACCACCCCTTTTTTAATGAATTTGGACGGGTAATTATCCCAAATTTTTTTAAAACAAATGAAAAACAGCGACCTATATACAAAATGGGTAAATGTCGTGATCAATAAATTACTTACCATTTGCCGAGACATGTATTTTTGCATCATCCATACATCCTTTTCCTCTTCTTCGATGCCGTATTCTCATTATCTTCGTCTAATCCATCTGAAACTGCAATTAAATTTAATTAAACCAAATAAAATCAAAAATTAAAATCAAATAGCAACAACAAAATCAATGAAATTTATAGCCTACCAGAGTCTTCAAGAATCTCCACATATGAATCCTGGGCCTTTTTCTTTTTCTTCAAAGATCTTTTAAAAGCAGAGAATTTTGTTTTCTGGCAAGTGCTTTGATCAAAAGCTTTGAAGCTAAACACCATATTGCCTTTGTATTTGAAAACCAAAAAATGCCCAGCTTGCAGATTATTGGCTACTTAAAATTCATGCCACCCATCTCCACTCATGGAAGCAACTTTGTTCTCGATGTGAAGATCAACATGCCATATTTTGCCATTGTGGCTCACTAGGTTAGTCTTTTCTCTTCTCTTAACAATCTTGCTAATCTGCTTGGTAAATTTATTCGGAACCGGCTGCGAATCATTAAATGACATGCATAAGAAAGAAAGCTAAAATACAGATATATAGCATACCGATACATCGAAACTTCAAAGTTGCGATGATAATCCAGAGATATTTATTTCTACACACGTGGTGCACGTGCGAATGCGTCAGGCATCATGGACAAATATTTGAGAACATGTAAAGTATTATTAGTATAAAGTAATTAAAGCTTTTAAACACCTTGGGTAGATATTTTCTTAGTTGATGCAATCATATCATGAGGACTAAATTTAACATATTATACATATACATATGTATTTTTCTAATCTAATATATTACACACACACACACACACACACACACACACACACACACAGAGAGAGAGAACACCAATTTGGTAGAGAAATTAGGTAGCAGGACCCTGAAAAAATGGAGTCCATAGCATTGCTCATCATCATCATCCATGATCCCTTTAAAGAAATATTAACAAAAGGGGAGCATAAATACTACAAGCAGTGAGAATTATTATATAAATAGGTTGAACGCACGTTTCAACTTCTTGCAAGCATTAACTAGCAGTAACAATTTATTCTCCCCTTTTGATAATATTTCTTCAAAGGGATCATGGATGATGATGATGAGCAATACTATGGACTCCATTTCTTCAGGATCCTGCTACCTGATTTTTCTACCAAATTGGTTCTCTCTCTCTCTCTCTTTGTGTGTGTGTGTGTGTGTGTAATATATTAGATTAGAAAAATACATATGCATATATATAATAGCTTAAATTTAGTCCTCATGATATGATTGCATCAACTAAGAAAATATCTACCCAAGGTGTTTAAAAGCCTTAATTACTTTATACTAATAATACTTTCCATGTTCTCAAATATTTGTCCATGATGCCTGACGCATTCGCATGTGCACCACGAGTGTAGAAATAAATATCTCTGGATTGTCATCGCAACTTTGAAGTTTCGATGTATCGGTATGCTATATATCTGTATTTTAGCTTCCTTTCTTATGCATGTCTTTTAATGATTCGCAGCCGGTTCCGAATAAATTTACCAAGCAGATTAGTAAGATGGTCAAGAGAAGAGAAAAGGCTAACCTAGTGAGCCACAATGGCAAAATATGGCATGTTGATCTTTACATCGAGAACAGAGTTGCTTCCATGAGTGGAGATGGGTGGCATGAATTTACAGTAGCCAATAATCTGCAAACTGGGCATTTTTTGGTTTTCAAATACAAAGGCAATATGGTGTTTAGCTTCAAAGCACTTGCCAGAAAACAAAATTCTCTGCTTCTAAAAGATCTTTGAAGAAAAAGAAGAAGGCCCAGGATTTATATGTGGAGATTTGTCCACATGTTTAGGGCTTTTTTTTCTCATCGATGTAATTAAACTACTTAGTTTATTTTACTCTTTCTTTTGGGATGTAATAAAGTTTGGTTAATGGAAATAAATGCCTTTCGCTTTTATTATTTTTGTTTTGGTGCACATCCTGCATATTATATATTCATACGCTTAACGTAACTGTATTGAATAGACCACCTTCAATACAGTTAGGTTGCGGACTTTGCCACGTCATCCTTCACCTTCTTTTGGGAAGCGGGGCGTGACAGTATCCATGTACCGCGGCATGGTTACAATACGATATTTTGTATGAGTAACTTAGAGTCATATCCTTAATTCGTATTCATTGATTTTATTATATTGCATTATCTATTTTTTTTCTTCGCTCAATTGTTTTAATACTCTGAATTTGAATCTCATTTTCTTTGTTAAACCTCGTCGTTCGTTTTGACTCCAGAATCATGGCGGAAGAAAATTTGTGGGTATATGGAAGACGTGACAACAATGCTGCATTACTTGGAGTTATACGTGGTATGTTAGAGAGTCAACAGCAGCAGACCGACTTACTGCAGGAGGGTCTACTTGCTTCTCAGCAGACCGCTACTGCAGCCTTGAATAAGGTGGCTGAGGTTCGTAGGGGTTGACGTCCGGGCAGTGTCGCTGATTTCAGGAGACTACATATGGCAGTTTTCACTGGCTCGGGCAGTCCACTTAATGCCGAGCAGTGGATTGTCGACATGGAGAATTTTCTGTCAGCCGCCCGAGTTTTAGAAGAGGACAGAGTAGAGATAGTCAAGATTCAGCTGCAAGATATAGCTAGAATTTAGTGGCTCGCGGAAGAGAACAGGTTGAAGAAACCGACTGCATGGGCTGATTTCTCTATGGCTTTTCTTGAGAAATTCTTTCCCAATTCGGCCAGGATCGAAATGGAGCGGCAGTTTATCAGTCTTCGTCAGAGAGATCGCACAGTGGACAAGATAGAGGTTGAGTTTATCCGACTCAGTCGTTTCGCTCCTTCAATGGTAGCTCAGGAGGAGGATATGGCCAAGAGATTTTTACAGTGCCTTACTTTGGAGATACAGGAGAAACTAGTTTCACATGATCTGGGAACTTATTTTAAGGTATTAAATGCAGCCCGTAGGATTGAGGCGGTTATGGATAAGAGGAAGAAACTTCAGAGTGGAGGATTTAAACGCCCGGTGAATCAAACTTCAGAAAGGATTCCAATTAAACAGTATGGAGAAGTTCAGATGAAGCGTACCTTAACCCCACCACAACGAGAATCTCTGGTTTGTGGATACTGTCAGATATCGGGACACGTTGAGAGAAATTGCCGTCTGACCAAGGGTCTATGTCTAATCTGTGGTGCTAGTGACCACCAGATTAGGAGTTGTCCTAGAAGAGTAGAGCGCAACCAACCATAGAAAGAACTTTTCTCCCAGAAGTAACTTTTTGATCAGAAGCGAGGTAACACAGGTCATGGCCAGGGGCGAGCCTTTACCCTGACGGTTGAGCAGGCAGAAGCATCAGAGGATGTCATTTTAGGTACCATTGTAGTTTGTTCTATTCCTGCTAGAGCACTTTTCGATTCCGAGGCTTCGCATTATTTTATGTCTTTGGCTTTTGCCACAACACATTCTATTGCACACGAAACACTGATTCGAGGTTGTTCACACTGGAAATGGAGTAGTTGCCACCAATCTAGAGTGCAAGCTTTGTCCAGTAATGATTTGTGTCAGGGAGCTTTTCGCAGATTTCCTGCTGATTGGGACCGGTAGTTATGATGTCGTCATAGGAATGGATTGGTTGGGCACCTTTCATGCACATATTGATTGTCAGGCCGAAACCATAATCTTTCGCATTGCTAACCATCCAGAGTTCGTGTTTACTGGGGGCAGTAAATCTATGGGACCCATACAGTTTAGAGCAAAGCCGACAAGCAGCATATTAGCGTCAATGGAGATTAATAAGAGTTCGGCACCGGTCGCAGTTCGGGAATTCTTGGATGTCTTTCCCGAGGATTTACCCAGCCTACCCCAGCCTCGTGCTTTGGGGTTTTCGATAGAATTATTACCAAGAACGACATCGATTTCTAAGGCACCTTACAGGATGGCACCAGTTGAGTTAGCTGAATTGGAAAAGCAGATAGAAGACCTCCTCAGCAAGGGTTTCATTCACCCAAGTACTTCTCCGTGGGGCGCCCCAGTTTTACTAGTGAAGAAGAAGGACGGTTCGTTATGCATATGCATTAACTACCGGGAGTTGAACCGGGTTACGATTAAAAACAAGTATCCTATACCTCGGATTGATGACTTGTTCAATCAGTTATGTGGTGCTCATGTGTTCTCTAAGTTGGATCTTCGATCGGGGTACCATCAAGTTCGGGTTAAAGCGGAGGATGTATGCAAGACGGCTTTCAGAAATCGATACGGTCATTATGAGTTTTTAGTAATGTCATTCCGCCGTGTTCATGGATTTAATGAACCGAGTTTTCTCGCAATACCTCGATCAGTTTTTCGTAGTTTTCATCGACGATATTCTCGTATACTCCAAAAGCAAGGAGGAGTATGCCAAGCATTTGAGGATCATATTGCAGATACTGAAACATGAGAAGTTATACGACAAACTTAGTAAATGTGAGTTTTGGCTGGAACGAGTCCAATTTTTGGGCCACATCGTTTTTGGAGATGGTATCTTAATAAACCCGGCAAAAATTGAAGCAGTGAAAGATTAGCCAGCACCAAAGTCAATAGCAGAGATTAGAAGTTTCTTGGGACTCACAGGCTACTACCAGATATTTGTTAAAGATTTTACGCTAGCGGCTGAGCCGTTGATAAGATTTACTCGAAAGGGAGTACCGTTAGTATGGTCAGAAGAATGCAACCGAGCGTTCGAGTAATTGAAGGAAAAACTCACAACTGCACCCATATTAATCATACCAGATGGGACAGGAGAACCAGCGATTCATAGTGTAACAACCCTAAATTTCCTGTACAACTTTCTGTACAATTTTTTTCAAAAAATACAGAAAGGGGTACTTTTGCCTGAGCACAAGAAATAAGTTTGTTTTGCTTTTTAATAGCAAGAAATAGCTTGTAGCTCACTGGTAATACCTTACACTGCTAAACCAAGCCACCAGAGTTCAAATCTCATACCCCCACATTATTTTTAATATTATTTTCTTTTTAAAATTTTAGAAGTCCAAGGGTTTACACGTGCATAACTCGTAAAAACCCCACTACACTAAATAAACAAACTGTTTCAGGGGGTAAATGGAGCGTCAAGGAAGCCAACGGCCGCCGGACTCGGCCGACTCGGGCCGTCGCCGCCGGCAAGACTCGGCCGGACCGCCGAGTCCCCAACATAAAAGTTGGGCCTCTTGGACTCCCCTGTACTCTTGTATACTTTAAATGTACAGACCAGTACCAAAGACTCTTTAAAATCCTAATTACTTTATTTTAATACATTTTATTACATTTTAATACATTTTTTCAATTCAACCTTTCACCTACCACCCTAAACTCTAGCCTTACCCTATAAACACACCCCCTCACTCCAAAATTCTGATCAAAACTCTCAAGAAATCCATAGAAGTTTAGTGTACTTTTGGAGTTAGCGAAGGGCGAAGCTCCGGCAATTTTCCGACGACGACCCTAGGAGCTCCCGGAGACGAAACGACGCACCGGCGCCTCCTACCGTTCCCTCTTCCTCTTTTCGAATCTATAAACCCGTAAGTCCCACCACCCTCTCTCCTTTGCTATTCTAAAAAGTTCTTTTTCAAAAACCCGACGGAATCGGAGTTGATCCGATTTCCGATTCGGTTCTTCCTAAAAAAATTCAACATTCTCTTAAATACAATCATACTAAACTCTTACATATTGACTATTAAACATTAAAAAGTCATACTGAACAGGTACCATATCAAAAAGATTTCTATTTCAATTGTTATCGTAGTTTTTCACTAAAATACCATATAGTTTATTTTCGACATTTAAAACATTATAATCTTGCTATACCTTTAAGTAGATCACGAGGTAATGACCTACCTCCTCACACACTCATATGCAACATAGCACAATACCTCTCGGGAACATAGAATACGGGAAAATGAAACTTACACAAAACTACCTTTACTATTAAAACTGTTTTCTACAAGATTAAGTATTTTTACAAATCTTTGCAAAGCGCCGCTACAACCCATTTTGGGGAACCCGTTCAGGATGGTGCGGATTATCGCACATCCTCGGGCTTAGTAGTGCGAGATGCAGACCTCCGTAAGGAGCATTCGGTCTCTAAAGATTTACAAATACGAATATCTTTAGAAAAATGAGATTTCTATAAATATAATATATTAAAATTATTTTTATATAAATATAAATATATATATATATATATATGTATCATTAAAATATCTATTTTTGATATAAAATAAATATTCCAACTTTTTCTAATATCACAAGGGTCACTTTACATTAAAATACCATGAATTCCATACAAGTTCAATATTACAATTTAATACCCTATATTATGAAAAATAGATTTATTCACTAGAAATGACACAATTATAAAAGCTACATCAATGAAAACTTTGAAGACGATAATAAAAACCTGGGGTGTATTTTGAAAATTTTACAAAAGTATTTTTACATAAAACCCCCTCAAGTTCTATAAATTACCCTAAGGACCCTAATATACATAAGTTTAAGCGGGACCAATCTCTTGAGCCTCAGGGAGACGGAGAAGTGGGTGCTTGCCTAATTAAGGTAGACAACTTAACAACGGTTTATCAACACGGTAATCGTCTTTGAAAAATACACAAATCCTGCCGCCCATGTGCAGCGGTTACCGATAACATCAAAACAATCAGGACTTCAATTTCTTTTCTACTTGTTCTGACTCAGACTGAGTCTTATTATAATAATCTGACTTGTATATGATTCAAGTATAATCTACAATCCAACATGAATCCATGAATACATATATTCAATCTATTCAATCTGTATTGACCGAACCGAACCATGGATATACTTCCATTTATATGATTCTCCAGTTACATCCATTTACTGATATCATGGTTTCGGCAAGTCATCCAATTATACATTCTATATTACAAGACAATACAAGTTGGAAGACAAACAATACAAACAAGATATCGCGGGGTTTAAGGGGTAGATTGGTACGGAAGGTGTTAGAAGTGGCACGAGACTGCAAGATTAAGACACCTAACCTATATTCCGTTGCTGTTGTACCGTGGCATAACGGTTCCTTGTACTTTCGTTTGCTCTAGTCTCTGACATATAGAGACTCCTCTCGTATACACTGGCATCCTTCTGTACCAAGCTACAAACAACAGCGTTAACCAAATAATACAACTTTAAAAGCTACAATCTTTTTCTGTCTATTCTATTTCTCCCTTATCTTTGAGACTTACCGAGCGATTGTTCGCTGACGACATTCTTTCTCTATCTTCTTTGGAATGTTGTCAGGTGCTCTGGACACTCAAGAGATCGAGCCTACTAGTGAGGACTTTGACCAGCTTTCCTACGACCCAGAGCTATAGCTTCATTGTATACATTTACTTTCAGTACTTTTCATTTCTGTTATGCCACTGTTTAGGCATTGCTTTTATTCAGTTGTATTTACTTTTCCATGTATTGTAAAAAGAATGTGAATAAATAAAGTTGTTGTTTTATTATATCTTATCACTTGTGCATTTATATTTATATTTCTTAGAAACGCTTAGCGTATTTACTTCATAGTAAATATGTAGCGGCCTCGTCGCGTCCTCTGTCGTACACCGGGAAGTGGGGCGTGACAGGTTTTGTTGGTGGCCCATGCAGGTCAGAGCTGTATGGAACCCTGCCATGCAGTTCTATTCTGCGTGAACAACCTAAGCAATATAACACAAGAACCAGCAATTGAAAACATTCCTTACAATTCATATTCCTTGAATCTTATCATTTCATATACTTTGAATCTGTCCTAACCCAAAATTTCCTTACCTCTTTTACAATCTTACCAAAACCTTCGCATTCTTTAGTTCCTTCACATATTTTTCATACACTATTAGTACTTCAGTCACCAACTTTTCTTGAATTTGTTACACTTTTCTTTTACAAATTTCGAGAACGAAATTTTTATAAGGAGGGTAGAATATAACAACCCTAAATTTCCTGTACAACTTTCTATACAATTTTTTCAAAAAAATACAGAAAGGAGTATTTTTTCCTGAGAACAAGATATAAATTTGTTTTGCTTTTTAATAGCAAGAAGGAGCTTATAGCTCACTGGTAATACCCTGAACTACTGAACCAAGCCACCAGAGTTCAAATCCCATACCCCACATTATTTTTAATATTATTTTCTTTTTAAAATTTTAGAAGTCCAAGGGTTTACACGTCCATAACTCGTAAAAACCCCACTACATTAAATACACAAACTGTCTAAGGGGGTAAATGGAGCATCGAGGAAGCCAACAGCCGCCGGACTCGGCCGAATCGGCCGGCGACTCAACCGACTCGGGCCGCCGCCGCTAGCCGGACTCGGCCGGACCGCCGAGTCCCCAACATAAAAGTTGGGCCTCTTGGACTCCCATGTACTCCTGTATACTTTAAATGTACAGACCAGTACCAGAGACTCTTTAAAACCCTAATTACTCTATTTTAATACATTTTATTACATTTTAATACATTTTTTCAATTCAATCTTTCACCTACCCTAAACCTTAGCCTTACCCTATAAATACAACCCCTAAACACACCCCACTCACTCCAAAATTCTGATCAAAACTCTTAAGAAATCCATAGAAGTTTAGTGTACTTTTGGAGTTAGCGAAAGGAAAATCTCCGGCAATTTTCCGACGATGACCTAGGAGCTCCCGGCGACGAAACGATGCACCGGCGCCTCCTACCGTTCCCTCTTCCTCTCTTCAAATCTCTAAACCCGCAAGTCCCACCTCCCTCTCTCCTTTGCTATTCTAAAAAGTTCCTTTTCTAAAACCCGACGGAATCAGAGTTAATCCAATTTCCGATTCGGTTCTTCCTAAAAAAATTCAACATTCTCTTAAATACAATCATACTAAACTCTTACATGTTAACTATTAAACATTAACAAGTCATATTGAACAAGTTCCATATCAAAAAGATTTCTATTTCAATTGTTATCGTACTTTTTCACTAAAATACCATGTAGTTTAATTTCGACATTTAAAACATTATAATCTTGCTATACCTTTAAGTAGATCACGAGGTAATGACCTACCTCCTCACACACCTATATGCAACATAGCACAATACCTCTCGGGAACATAGAATACGGGAAAACGAAACTTACACAAAACTACCTTGCCTATTAAAACCGTTTTCTACAAGATTAAGTATTTTTACAAATCTTTGCAAAGCGCCGCTACAACCCATTTTGGGGAACCCGTTCGGGATGGTGCTGATTATCGCACATCCCCAGGCTTAGTAGTGTGAGATGCAGACCTCCGCAAGGAGCATTCGGTCTCGAAAGAATTACAAATACGAATATCTTTAGAAAAATGAGATTTCTAGAAATATAATATATTAAAATTATTTTTATATAAATATATATATATATATATGTAACATTAAAATATATATTTTTGATATAAAATGAATATTCCAACTTTTTCTAAAATCACAAGGGGCGCTTTACATTAAAATACCATGAATTCCATACAAGTTCAATATTACAATTTTATACCCTATATTATGAAAAATAGGTTTATTCACTAGAAATGACACAATTATAAAAGCTACATCAATGAAAACTTTGAAGACGATAATAAACACTTAGGGTGTATTTTGAAAATTTTACAAAAGTATTTTTACATAAAAACCCCTCAAGTTCTATAAATTACCCTAAAGACCCTAGTAAACATAGGTTTAAGCGGGACCAATCTCTTGAGCCTCAGGGAGTCGGAGAAGTGAGTGCTTGCCTATTTAAGGTAGACAACTTAACAACGGTGTTATCAACACGGTAATCGTCTTTGAAAAATACACAAATCATGCCGCCCATGTGCAGCGGTTACCGATAACATCAAAACAACCAGGACTTCAATTTCTTTTCTAATTGTTCTGACTCAGACTGAGTCTTATTATAATAATCTAATTTGAATATGATTCAAGTAATCTACAATCCAACATGAATACATATATTCAATCTATTCAATCTGTATTGACTAAACCGAACCATGGATATACTTCCATTTACATGATTCTCCAGTTACATCCATTTACTGATATCATGGTTTCGGCAAGTCATCCAATTATACAATCTATATTATAAGACATACAAGTTGCAAGACAAACAATACAAACAAGATATCGCGGGGTTTAAGGGGTAGATTGATATGGAAGGTGTTAGAAGTGGCACGAGACTGCAAGATTAAGACACCTAACCTATATTCCGTTGCTGTTGTACCGTGGCATAACGGTTCCTTGTACTTCCGTTTGCTCTAGTCTCTGGCATATAGAGACTCCTCTCGTATACACTGGCATCCTTCTGTACCAAGCTATAAACAACAGCGTTAACCAAATAATACAATATTAGAAGCTACATTCTTTTTCTGTCTATTCTATTTCTCCATTATCTTTGGGACTTACCGAGCGATTGTTCGCTGACGACATTCCTTCTCTTTCTTCTTTGGAATGTTGTCAGGTGATCTGGACACTCAGGAGATTGAGTCTACTAGTGAGGACTTGGACCAGCTTTCCTACGACCCAGAGCTCTAGCTTCATTGTACACATTTACTTTCAGTACTTTCCATTTCTGTTATGCCACTATTTAGGCATTGCTTTCATTCAGTTGTATTTACTTTTCCATGTATTGTAAAAAGAATGTGAATAAATAAAGTTGATGTTTTATTATATCTTGTCTCTTGTGCATTTATATTTATATTGCTTACAAACGCTTAGCGTATTTACTTCACAGTAAATACATAACGGCCTCATCGCGTCCTCTGCCGTACACCAGGAAGCGGGGCGTGACACATAGTGACGCTTCCGGTAAGGGGCTAGGCTGTGTCTTGATGAAGCATGGGAGTGTTGTAGCTTATGCCTCGCGTCAATTGAGGACACACAAGAAGAATTACCTAATCCATGATTTAGAATTGGCCGCAATGACCTTCGCTTTGAAGATTTGGAGGCATTATCTTTTGGAAGAACGAGTGGAAGTCTATACGGACCACAAGAGCCTGAGGTATGTATTCATGCAAAAGGAGCTAAATATGAGACAACGCAGGTGGTTGGAGTTCATGGCTGATTATAATCTTGATTTACAATACACTCCGGAAAGGTAAATGTGGTTCCGGATACTCTCAGCTGGAGACCAACATCGATATTGTTGACTAGCCGGAAGGAACTCCTTGATGAATTTCGGAGACTTAATTTGGAAGTGGTAAAACAGGGGACACACAGACAGTATTGGCAACTACAAGTGCAGTCTTCGTTAGTAAATCGTATTAAAGCTACACAGACTGGGGACCCGCAATTGTAGAAGTTCCGGAATTTAGTAGAGGCCAGATTGAGAACAGATTTATTGATACATGAAGATGGTTCTTTAAGATTCGACAATCGACTATGCGTGCCAAAGGACGAGGTTCGAGAAGAAGTATTGAAGGAAGCGCACGGTTCAGCCTAATCAGTGCATCCGGATGGCACCAAGATGTATATGGTGTTAAACAACACTTTTGGTGGAATGGCATGAAGAGAGAAATTGCCCGCTATGTGTCGAAATGCTTAGTGTGCCAGCAGGTGAAAGCCGAACATCAGGGAGTGGCCGGTCTTTACAACCACTTCCCATTTCTCAGTGTAAGTGGGAATACATCACTATAGACTTCGTGACGGCTTGCCGCAGAGTCCCAAAGGCAATAACGCTATTTGGGTCATCGTCGACCGTCTCACAAAAGCGGCCCATTTTCTACCCTTTTGAACGGGACAATCTATGGAGACGTTAGCAGAGAAATACATGCAAGAGATCGTAAGCTTACATGGGGTGCCTATCAATATAGTATCAGACAGGGACATAAGATTTCTCTCACATTTTTGGAGAAGCTTGCAAAAGAGCTTAGGCACTCGTCTCAATTACAGTACAGCTTACCACCCTCAGACTGACGGACAGTTTGAACGTACGATACAGATATTAGAAGACATGTTGAGGGCCTGTATGCTAGATTTCAAGGGATCATGGGAGGATCACCTACACTTGGTAGAATTCTCTTATAATAACAGCTACCAGTCGAGTATTCAGATGGCCCCGTTCAAGGCATTTTACGGGCGTAAGTGTCGTTCCCCACTTTGCCGGTATGATGTGGGAGAGCGAAAATTGTTAGAACTAGAACTCATAACCCAAACCATTGATAAGGTCTGGTCAATCAGACACCGTATCAAGGCAGCACAAGATCGTCAGAAGAGTTAGGCATATGCTAGCCGAAGACCTCTTGAGTTTGGTGTAGGAGATCATGTCTTCCTTAAGATTTTGCCGACTCGAGGAATGATTAGATTCGGTAGTCGTGGGAAACTCAGTCCCCGATTTATCGGACCATTCGAGATTGTGGAGCGCGTTGGAGTAGTGGCATACAGATTGGCTTTACCACCCTCTTTGGTTGGTGTACACGATATATTCCATGTATCTTAGTCACGCCGGTACGTTCACAATGACAGTCATGTTCTCGATCACTCTGAATTAACCTTAAGCACTGATCTCTCGTATGAAGAGCAATCTACAACCATTGTCGACCGTAGAGAGAAGGTATTGAGAAACAAGATCATCTCTTTAGTTCTTGTATCTTAGGGTGGACGGCTTTTGATGCCTCCGTTCAAGACTCACACTCCTTGGCGGAATGGAACTTAGTTGGAAAACAAAAAAGCTCTGGCACGAGCTACGCTATGGCCCTTTGTGCAGCGGCATTTGCTTGCCCAGTTGCTTCTGAACGCGGGGAATCCACCTAGGAGCGTGAGGATGAGATCCGTAAAAAATACCCTTATCTGTTTCCTTAATCCTGTGCTTCGTCCTTCCAATTTTGAGGATGAAATTTCTTATAAGGTGAGTAGATTGTAACCACACTAGTTTGTGTAATACCCGGTATCTTGTATGTAAAAATCTTGTATATTTTTCAAATTTATATCCTATATTCTCCAAACATTTACCCTATATTCCTCCTATTTCATTTTCCGATTTAATCATATTTTTTCCAAATTATTTTCCCACTCCTATTTTAATGTCTTAGATAAATTTTCATATAATTTTTCTAAACCCTTCTATTTTTTCCGAATCCTTATTTTCTAATCTCACTATTAAACCTTAACCCTATTCCCTTTTATATTTTTCCAAATTAATTTCCCCCAGCCCAGCCCACTCTCTCTCTCTTTTAATATTTTTTAAGTTACCCAAGCCCAGCCCAAGAAACCCCCGGGCCCAAACACTCCCCATACCCGACCCCCCTTCTTCCTTTCTCTTCTTCCTTTTCCCTCTCGTTTTTCATGCCCCGCGACCGCTTCTCGCGCGTACACCCACGCCCTACGACACGCGCCACCCTCAACAACTCTAACGGTCGCTTCCCCACGACCTGCTCACCCTCGACTCCTATCTCCCTCGCCAACGTCTCGCCCCTCTCCCGCGAGACCCGCGCCTCTCCAACGTCGCCACGACCACGTACTCCTCGCGCTCACCCACGACTTCGCCCACGACCTGACTACTCCCGAGCTCCTCACCGTTCCTCTCTCATTCTTACCGCCTCACTCCCTCTCTCCGAATCTCTATCTCTCGATCTCTCTCCCTCTGCTCTCACACAATCTCTCTCGAACACCTCTCTTTCTCCCCATACTACTGCCGCCGACCAACACCACCGCCCTCCACCATCGACCAACTCCTACATCGACCTCTCCGCCCTCACCTCATCTCACCACTCCACCACTTCCTCTCTCAAACCTATCAACACCGAGACCACCACCACTGTACCACCACTACACCACCCTGCAATCCACCGCCGAAGTCTCCCAGCACCGCCACCTCACCTTCCTCCTTCTCCTCTCCTCCTCGCCCTCATCCCCGACGACCCACAACCACCGTAAACCCATAACCCGAACCCCTAACTCCCTGCAGACCGACCCCATCGCCGGCGACCCATTTCCTCGTCGTCACCCTTCACTTCCGTCGACCTCCTCAACCCTATTGGATCTCACCTTCACCACCGTCGACTCTTGACGCCATCACCACCATCATCAACTTCATCCCCTTCTTTCCCGACGAGAAGCCTGCACACCCTCCTCGCCGGAGCTCGTCTCGTCGTCGATCAGCAACCCATCGCCGGAGACCACCGCCACTTTGCCTAACAAACCATCCCCTGCCCCGAGCGCCAACCCAGGCTACTGCACAACCGAGCCCTCTGCGTGCTAAGTTCCTATGCCACGCTGTGCCAAGACTCGTGCGTGTGTCGTGCTGTGCTCGTGTCCGTGCTGCCGCCGTGCCAGGCCCATGCCCACTCCCAGAACCACCGTGCCACCATCGGACCCACTCACGTTTCGCGTCCCGTACTCACTCCTCATGCCACGACGTGTCAGCCCTCGTGCCACACCGTGCCCGATCTAGTGCATGCGCCGTACCGCTCCCAAACCACGCACCGGGTCAAGACCGTGCCCGGCACCGTGTCGCACCCGCATCATCGCCAGGTCCATTACCGTATCACGCTCACGTCACCACCGCGTCCAGTACCGAGTCACCGCGCATCGCACCCGCGCCGCGCCTGTGTCCAGCATCGCATCGTCTCGTGTGTCGAGACGAAATCCGCAAGCGGCGTCGCTTCTATATCAAGAGACCGAGGCAAGTGAACCTCCTTCACTTGTTCAAATCATTCTATGTACATATATAGTTTAGTAAATATAGTCTAATGGTTTAATTGGTAAAATGTAAGATGTGTATAAGTAAAAATAGATAACATTCACATACACGCACCGAGTGCTCGATGCCATTACCCTATTAAAAATTCCCAAATTTTATTATTAGAAGTTTCGATTGATGTTAACAAGTGACGCATAAGAAATTGGGATCAAATAGTTAAGGCATCAAATATAATATGACATCCAATTAGTTACGTCAAATCTGAAAATCACCGTACATATCACGTCATAAAATTTGTAGTTAATTAAATATAAATCATATCGTGGTGTTTCAGGGATAGTATCGAACCTAACTAGATAACCTATAACCCCATGTAAATATTTTTGGAATAATACAATTTCCTGACCCTGAAAAGTGAGGAGGTACGCAATTCTGGACTGCAGTCCCGGGCAGCATTCTGTGAGGGAAACCTGAATTTAAGCACCAGTACATACCTGCATAAAACTGAAAATACGCGGAGCTCCATATGATCACGTAGATAATTGGATTATTTAACATATGAATCTGGTCCCGTGTTGTTTCACCATCATTTGATATTTAATTCGTATTTCAGAATACCGTGGTGTTTTGCAGTTTCTGCAGTGACCTCTCTTACACCAGCACCTTGAACACAACATAACTTTTAATAAAGAACTGCTATTGATGATCTGTTTGATGCATTGGAAACCTAAATATTATCCAACTGTAACATCGCCTAATTATGCTCCCAACTGGGAGTAAAACGTATTACGAAACGGGCTTCCAATTCAGAAATTGGATTTCCAGCAGTGAACACTTAAAATGAAATGACCATAACTAGCAAACCTGAAATCCGATTGACGCGAAACAAATTTTGATGGATAGATAATTAAACATACTGCTTACCCTTTCATATTTTTTTGGTTAATTCTTCATGCATGATTTATAGTAAATTATGCAAGTGGTAGGACACTGGTTGCTGGTATTTTATTCATATCGTAATTATTGCATTCTCATCATATCATGTAGAGGTCATATACATTGGCAACCTGGTGATCGTGTACATTACCCAGTGATAGATATTAGTGTTTTGATTGTGGCACGTACGTTAGTGTTAAAGCGTGAATGAATAAGTGAAGTGACACGTACTTGTACACAATCAGCGAACCCAGTTAATTTATTGCATTGTCGACATCTATGGAACATATATAAGTGTAACTATAACTGAAATGGGACGGTTATGGAGCATTTATATTAGTGTCATAGGTAAGGCACCAAACACTGTCCATTTATCTTGGGTACCAGTCGAGACATGCTTGATGGAGATCCCGTCTCCAGTTCTCGCGTAGACTTATCATGGACCGACTAGTATTTAAGTTTATGATCGGTGTTTGATGTAGACCACGAGGTGTGGGGTGGTTTGAGTGTGAGTTCAATGGAATCTCGGGAGTCCCATTGCCGGCATATACAGTGATTTTGGGAGTTGTATGGATGGAGTTACTGATTATTATCGTGCGTGATTCGGGCCCGTGTTCCTTTACCCCTGGGGCCCTACCCTTGGGTTGGGGATACTCCTGCATGGTTGACTCTCACACTTGGACTGACGATAGATTTAGTGATCTGGACAGTGAGACTTAGAGACTGATAGGATTAGTGATATTGACATGCATTGCTTACTGATTTGATATACCTACTTTACTGCTTACCTGTACTGATTATTTCATGTGCGTCATCATTCTATATTTACTGCTTCATGATCATCATTATTGCATGTGTTTACTTTTGCATTTATATATATTGCTATTGTGTAGCTCTTACGATTTGAGTATGCATGCTCAGAGCGAGATGTGGACTTAGCTCGGATCAGCACCTGTCGTACCTTGAGGATATTGCGGACATCTAGATCAGCGGCGTCAGCGCCATCTTTCCTTGATCTCCATCTGGTTAGTTTTTGTATCTATTTTGATTTAGTGATTGCTTTTCTCATTACCTGTGCATTGATTACTGATTACCATGTACTGCTAGAAGCCGAAGTGTGACTACGGCAGGATGTTTCTTCAACCGTAGGAGCATGGCTGGCCTTGTCAACCCCTCGTATTCCGTATTTTGGGAAGCGGGGCGTGACATGGTTTTTGGAATACCCGGTCTTCATCTACGCCAATACCTGTATTCAAATAAAATATTTTTACCCATTTTACATTTTATATTATATTCTAATTATTGTTGCTTTCCTATGAACCCAACCCTAAGCCCAAATCTATATTTAAATCCCACACTTTTCCTTCAAAATTCTTGAGCCCAAGCCCAACAACCCAAGGCCTTATTTTAAAACAACAAACTATATTCAAATTATTTACCTTCTCCTCTCTTTTCAAAATTCAAAATTTTATACCCTCATTTAAACCCAAATCTTACCCAAATATAAATTTCATTAAAAACCTATTCAATTCAAATTCCCGTTAATCCTCTCTCCTTTAAAAATTTTATTTATTAAAATCACGTTTCCTCTCTCCTCTCTCACGTTATTTCTCTCTTTTTCTCTTCCTTAAATTTCTATTCATTGTTCCTCACGTTATTTCTCTCTCTCTCCCTCTCTCTTCCACTCTTCCCCTTCCCGCTCCCCCTCTCTAACCCACACCCATGCCACACCCATGCCAAGCTCACCCCGCCACCATCGCCGGCATCACCCTCGCCTTTCTCTCCTCTCTCCAAAACCCCGAACCCCTCCTCACCTCATCGCACACCCGACCTCAACCCAAACAACCGCTGCCCCCACTGCGTGCCAGCCACCACCTCCACCATCGGTGCTCACCAACCGTCACCCCTCGCCATTGTGACCTCCCCGCCTCCAGCTGCTGCCCTCCGCATCCACCAGCCGACCCCTGAGCTCCCCACTGCCTCCTCTCCCGTGCACCTCGTCGTCTCCTTCTCTTCCGGCCACCACTACAGCCCAGGCCAACTCCTGCACCGGACCTCGTCGGCCACCTCCCTCCATCATCCGTGACAACCCCACCTCTTCTCCCGAGCACCTCGTCGTTGCAACCAAAAGCCGACCCATCACCAGCCACCCAACCACAACTCCTAACGCCACCCAAGCCCTCTATCGCCGGCGACCACCTCAGCCACCCCGGTTGCCTCGCCATCGAGCGCCGACAACAGCGACCACCACCACCCTCACCATCAAGACCCCAGCAACCAAGTCGTCGCTACCGAGAACTCGAGCTCGAGCCAAGTCGAGTTGTCGTGCCGCGCTTGTGTCGCGATCGCGCCGTTGCCGCTGTCTTACCGTCATCGATACGTCGTCAGGCAAGTATAATGCTTGCTTCATGCTAATATTACCTATTCAATTCAATTACCGATCAATTTCATATATACTTTTCATGCGAACAAATGTAATACAAGTGTTCGATGCAAAACAAGGATTGAAAACCCCCATTAAATTGACGGAAACTAATCGCATAGGATGGCCCGAGTGATAACGAACGTTGTGTTATGATTTGGCTGGAAAATACGGTCTTTAATGACGTGATAGGTCTTTCCCATTTAGACCCGTTAAAACTGAAATTTTTCCCGTACCTGTACCTTGTAAAAATCACAGTTAATTGGTTACAAATCGGAATGTTGCGTTCGAGGGCTCATATAGAATAGGACTCGACGAACTAGAACCCCATAAGAGTTTTTATCTTTTTATATGCTAAAAAGGTGATGGAAACTGGTTCGGAGTGCGGCTCTGGACTGCAGTCCAGAGCAGCACTGGCTGTCGATTCTCGTTTTGTAATACTTTCACCCTACTGTAAGAAAATGTTATGATGCGGAACCCTATACCATAGCGAATATAAATCTGTTATCTAACCATGGAAAGTGGTTTCATTAGTTTTTACTGTCGTTTACTATTTAAATTATATTTTAAATCAACAGAACATATAGCAGTCCCAAACAGGGACAGAACGTATACCCCTTCATTGTACAAGGCATAACTTCCAGTACACCATGGGTATTATCAATCCGTATGATGCGTTGGAAACTTAACTGATAAACCTAAATTTTGTTCAACTATAGCATCGCCTAATTTTGATCCCAACAGGGTGAAAACTGTGTTACGAAATGGATTTTCAGTTCAGGAACTGAATTCCAGCAGCGAACACTTGAAATGAAACGACTGTAATTTGCGAACCCAAAACCCGTTTGACTTGAAACTAATTTCGTTGAACTTCCTACTGAGTTTACTGATTACTGCTTTTGTATCATTTTACTAAATTCTGAATGTATGATTTAATGTGATTTTTATAAGATCATAAGACGCATAATAACTTGCATGCACATGAATGTTTAGCGGCATAAATGCACATATTATACCCGACCGTAATACCTCTAGCGATAGCGCGCGTCATTATTAAGTTTTGGTGTACAATGCATTGTCTAACGTGAATAGTATCGGTCTAGTTGTGTCAAGTACGCCAGTGAGAAGTGAATGGATCGTGATAGTGACAATACAGTGAACAGTGAATAAAACCGTGTTATTGGTGCGTACTTGTACACAACTAGACCATACTCATAAATAGTGAAACCTGGGAAAAAAGGGGAAATCGAAGTGGAAAGGAAATTTTATTTAGCGAGGTCAGTGATTTTAGAGGATGATCATTCGAACAGCGACTCTTATATATTTGGTTGGACCTAGCGGTCTGGCTGACAGGGTTATGTCCCGGACATCGTGGGCCGTAGTCTCAGGTACGTACGAGACCCTCGTTAAACATGATCACTCCTTTCCGCAACTTGATTTCAAAATGACTTAGAGACCGATAGGGACACAGATCATACATTGCATCAGTTAGTGACATATTGATTGCCTGCATTTACTACCTCCACCGTTATTACTTTTATTTTCTTGTCTACCATGATTATTATAATATTGCTATTGCGTCGCCCTGACGATCTGAGTATGCATGCTCAGAGTTTGAAGAGAACCGGATTCAGGAGTCAGACCTACCCTTTGAGCTCACAGAGATCTAGACGGTCGTGCCTTCAGTACTTTTACTGCTTTCCATAAATCAACCTTGTATTCGCACTTGGTTAGTAGTTTTTTTTATTTCATTCTATTGTAAACTGTGAACAATGAAAGTTGGTGTAATAAACTAGTAATGTGTTTCCTTTACTTCTGTGTTGTAATTACTGATTACCATGCAATGCTAGAAGCTGAAGTGTGACTACGGCAGGATTATCCTTGACCGTAGGAGCATGGCTGGTCTAGTCGCCTCCCGTATTCCGTATTTTGGGAAGCGGGGCGTGACATGGTTTTATTGGTATCAGAGCCCAGGCTTAATATTAAGGGATAATATTAACTACGCTTTATTATATGTTCACTTCACTATTTCTCACTTTCATTCTTGAATCTAATCATATCCGTTCATCTATTTTCAGCGACATGACTTCTCCGAACGATCTCTCCTCGGACTCTGGTTCTCAGGATCGAACAAAGAGAATCCTGAATGCACTAATGACCCTCGCGGAAGCCCAAGAGAGAAATACGGACCTGCTTACCGAAGGACTCAGGGCGATTACCGCATTAAGGGGATCCACCACTCTCATTACCGCTCCCGAGGGCACCGCTACACCAACTATGCCTGCCAGGACTGGCACGGTGTCGGATTTTCGGAGATTACACCCAGCTGTATTTACGGGACTAGCCGAACCACTCGAGGTAGAACAATGGCTGGTCAATGTGGAGAACTACTGATGGCCGCACAGGTACCTGATGAAGAGAAAGTGAATGTAATAAAGATTCAGCTGGAGGGCGAAGCCCGTACTTGGTGGTCCGTCGAAGAGAGCAGACTCGATGGGCCGATCGAGTGGAGTAAGTTCAAAGAGTGCTTCTTGGACCACTACTTTCCCCCCACCGCCAAGGCAGAGATGGAAGAGAAATTTATCTTACTGAAGCAGAACGGCCGTCCTGTTGACGTGTATGCGGCAGAATTCAACCGGCTAAGCCGATTCGCTTCATATATGGTCACTTCAGAGGCCACTAGGGCCAGGCATTTCTTACAGGGACTTGACTTTGAGCTACAACAATTGATTGTGTCACTCGAGTTGCAGACCTTCACGCAGGTACTCAACGCTGCATGAATTCAAGAGAAGCTAATCAGTAAATTCAGAGGGCCCAGCTCGAGTGATAGGAGACCCCCAGTTGTTCCGACGCGTACTCACACACCATCCCGAGGGGTCATACCAGTTCACAGGCCAGGGACGACGCAGATAAAGCGTCCCTTCGTGCCCCAGCATCGTCCACAGAGTAATGCCTTAGTCTGCGGCTACTGCCACAGGGATGGACATACCCATAAGGATTGTCGCCGTGCCAAAGGACAGTGTTTAATTTGCGGATCTAACCAGCACCAGGTGAGTGGGTGTCCTTAGCGAGCAGAGCTACAGGAAGGGCCAGGACCGCAACAACAGAGGTCACTAGAACAGAGGCAAACCAACATAGGCCGCAGTTAAGGGAGGGTTTTCACCCTGACCGCTGAGCAGGCAGAGGCCTCAGGAGAAGTTGTTACAGGTATTCTACTCGTACATTCTATGCCAGATAGAGTACTGTTTGATTCCGGAGCATCACACTGTTTCATATCTGCACATTTTGTCGATACACACTCCATACCACACGAACGATTGACCAAGGGATGGGAAATACATACGGGTAATGGTATTATAGTGTCCAATCGAGAATGTAGATCTTGTCCAGTAGTGGTTTGTGGCAGGGAATTCTATACGAATTTCCTTTTAATCGGAACAGGCAACTATGACGCAATTCTCAGGATGGATTGGATGAGTACATTTCACGCGATTATTGATTGCTGAGCCAGGAATGTGACTTTCCGCATCCCCAATCACCCAGAATTTGTCTTTGAAGGGGGGATCGAGTCTTTAGAGCCAGCTAGGTATAGAGCCAAACCGAAAATATTGACGGTTATGGAGATTGATGAAAACCCCGCACCAAAAATCGTTCGGGATTTTCTTAACGTGTTTCCTAAAGATTTACCAGGTCTACCACCTCCACGCGTTTTGGGATTCTCGATAGATTTAATCCCAGGTACATCTCCAGTTTCCAAGACACCGTACAGAATGGCACCAGTGGAGTTAGCTGAATTGAAGAAGCAAATTGGAGAACTCCTGGAGAAAGGATTTATTCACCCAAGCGCTTCGCCGTGGGGTGCACCAGTCTTGTTGGTGAAGAAAAAGGATGGATCGCTACGAATGTGCATAGACTATCGGGAGCTGAACAGAGTAACGATAAAGAACAAATACCCCATTCCATGCATCGACGACTTATTCGATCAATTGGGTGGTGCCAAGGTATTTTTGAAGCTGGACCTTCGTTCGGGCTATCACCGGATCAGAGTTACGGCCGAAGATATATGCAAGAAAGCCTTCAAGACTCGATATGGGCATTATGAATTTCTGGTGATGCCGTTCGGCGTCACCAATGCCCCAGCTATATTTATGGATTTGATGAATAGAGTATTTGCAAAATATTTAGACACTTTTGTTGTTGAATTCATCGATAACATATTAGTCTACTCTAAGACTCGAGAGGAGCATGTCGAACACTTGCGAACGGTACTACAAATTCTTCGGGAAGAGAAGCTATACGCGAAATTGAGCAAGTGTGAGTTCTGGCTCGACAAAGTGCAATTTTTGGGACACGTTATTTCGGGCGAAGGCATCTCAGTAGACCCAGCAAAGATAGAATCTGTTAGATATTGGCCGACACCGAAGTCAGTGGCCGAAATCAGGAGCTTCTTGGGATTGGCGGGATATTATCGGCGGTTTGTTCAGGATTTTGCACGAGTCGCTGAACCTCTGACAAAACTGACACGGAAGGAAGTACCGTACGTATGGACGGAATAATGTACTCGGGCTTTTGAAGTACTAAAATAGAAATTGACCACGGCACCTTGTTCCCGCCAAAAAATTTCTGCGCAAAAGAGCCCAAGGTATCAAATGGCAGCGATACGTTTAAGAAAATGTGAACCAGTATTTTCCGGGCTGTATTTTGACAAACTGCCAAATGAGAAACAGCTAAATTCTAATGGTATCGAAAGCATCTCGAAGAATCTTTCGATTTGATATATTATGGGCTTCATAATTCATCCGGGATCAAACGTTATGAGCAAATATGCTATGCACGTGTAATCTAAGGAAGAAAATGTGAACCAGTATTTTCCGGGCTGCATTTTGACAAACTCCCGAATGTGAAAAGGCTAAATTCTGATGGTATCAAAAGCGTCTCGAAAAATCCTTCGATTTGATATATTATGAGCTTCATAATTCATCCAGGATCAAAAGTTATGAGACATCACGTGTCCACACGTGACCAGTCATCACGTGGCCACACGTGACCGGGCATCATGTGCAGACACGTGACCATTTACAGGAAAAGCCTGTAGGCACTGAATAAAATAAATAATTGGAAATAATTAATCAGTGGGGTCACATGCCAACACGTGATGGGCCTTTAAACCCACTGAAAAGAATTAAAGGTATAATAAAATAACAAGGAAAAATCCCAATGGGGCATCACGTGCCAACACGTGACCAAGAGTCACGTGCTGACACGTGATAATTCCTGAGTACTTTAAAACAACAGAATTAAATTCTGGTCAAATGCTTAATCAGGGGGTCACGTGCCAACACGTGATGGGTTCCTAAAAATCTATGAATTAATAGAATTAAATTCTAATTAAGAGGGAATCAAAAAGCCTAACTGGAAAAATATTTTCCTAAATCTTTCCAAACAAAAAAGATGGTGCTCTGTAAAATGGAGCACCGTTGGATTAAAAATCACCAATTTATGGAAAGATTCTATACAATGAAAGATTTCCCTGAAATTTGAATAACGGATAAAAGATCTTTTGGATTAAAAATCCAATGGTGAATAAAATTCACTGAGTGATCTAAAAGATCATGTTGGTTACAAAATCAATTAAAATCTTTCAATGAAAGATTTACTAAATAAATTGATTCTTTTCTTTCTCCTATAAATAGGATCCAAGAAGAGAAGAGAGGAGGATCTACTTTTTTGGAAGATAACAACAACAGAGAGAAAAAAAGAGAGGAGAATTTAATTCTTAAGAGAGAAAACCCTTGGTGAGAAAAGGAAAGGGATCAAAACTTCAAAAAAGAGAATTTAATTCTCAATCTAAGAGTTTAACTCTTCTGCAAAAAGAACTTAATTCTTCCTCTGGTTGAAGATCTGCAGAAGCAAATCTCCTCATAGGTTGAGAATTTAATTCTCATCGGGTTGAGATTCTGCCATGCAAATCCGAAACTTAGAGGGGGAATTGAGTTTAGAGAATTTAATTCTCCCAAAGATAAAACTAGGGTTTAACCCTATATGAGAATTTAATTCCTCCCAAAGTTATAGGAATTTAATTCCTCCAAATAAAATTAGGGTTCAACCCTGCATGAGAATTCAATTCTCCCAAAATCATAGGAATTTAATTCCTCCAAGACAGAACTAGGGTTTAACCCTATATAAGAATTTAATTCTTTCACATACATTGGAATTTAATTCCTCTAAAACATAATTAGGGTTTAACCCCATAAGAGAATTTAATTCTTAAAGAAATAAAGAGGCTTGACAGATCTCCATGCATGCAAAAGACTAAGGTCATGTGTCCCCACGTGACCTCTAAATAGATCCCCCAAAATTGAAAAGAAAAAGCTTTGAGGCAATGCTTCACTGCTCCCACGTGACCTCTAAAACAGAGAGAATAAAAGCAAAGGAAATGTTGGCTTTGGGCACTCTCACGTGTTACCACGTGACCCCTTGATAAATGCTTTAATAATCAGTGCACAAATCTCCATCACATGCCAACACGTGATGGCCAGAGAATCAAAAGTGTTTAACACTTATTTGCAGAACAAAGTAAAAGGGGATCTGGCCCCACATTTTGGGCGCCCTCACGTGTCCCCACGTGACCCCTTAATAAACACTTCAGTAATCAATACATGGCTACCCATCACGTGCCAACACGTGATGGCCTGAAGATTAAAAGTGTTTAACACTTATTTGAATATTCTGATAATAAAATAAAGAAGGTCTGGCCCCATCTTCAGGCGCCTCACGTGACCCCACCTGACCCCTTCCTTTCTAGTGTTTAACACTATTTTGAGCATTTTGTCTCTAGTGTTTAACACTGTTTTAAATACATCACGTGAGAACACGTGACCGCCAGATGTCCTCTAGTGTTTAACACTATTTTTCAAATCAGCTTAGCCCAAATTGGCTAAGTTTTCCAAAGGCAAATCTCCCCTTCAAATGAGCCTTAAAATCCAGAACTATAATGTTTAAGTGCACGGCCAAAGACAAAATGTCATCAGAGCCTTCAAACTCTTGTTTTGCATTGCTAAATAATGAGGGGCTGAACCCAAGCAAATGTTCAACAGTCCGACAAAGGGCCAACATTTCAAATCTAATTGGACTTAGCCCAAGTTGGTCATAAGTCCTCAATTCAGATTTAACTGAACCAATGCGCTCATAATCTAATTAATTGATCTTAGTTCCAAATTAGACTACAGATCTCCCAATCAACTTTGGTTCAAGGGTACATCTCTGAACTCCTCTGATATTTATCGTTGTAATCCTTCAATGTCTTCAGAGAGGTGATGGGTCCCGATAACCAATCATTCCATGGACTGTGGGGTCCTTAAACTCATGGACTATGATGTCCTTAACCTTGACTGTGAGGTCTTTAAACTCACGGACTATGATGTCCCTAACCTTGACTGTGAGGTTTTTAAACTCACGAATTATGATGTCCTTAACCTTGACTGTGAGGTCTTTAAACTCACGGACTATGATGTCCTTAACCTTGACCGCGATGTTTTTAAACTAACATTGGACCACCATGTCCTTAAACTGGCAATTGACCGCAAAGTCCCTAAACTAAAACAATAGAGTTCAAATGCTCTTTTGTTGGATCTAAATGATCCTGTTAAGTAGATCTTAGTCTAAAATTAGACTAACATATCCTTAACAACTGGTTAAGTTGATCTTAGTCTAAAACTAGACTAACGTGTCCTTAACAAACTGTTAAGTTGATCTTAGTCTAAAAGTAAACCAACGTATCCTTAACAAACGTTTAAGTTGATCTTAGTCTCAAATAAGACTAACGTATCCTTAAACCCAAACCCAAACCCAAATCTAAGAAGATACAGATTTGGACTAATCACGCCCTACGGGCGACAGTATAAATTAGTCTCTGTATACAATCCACGGGCAACCAAAAAGAAAACAAACACACACGACACGAAGTGACCATATGGAGAAGGAGAAAGTGGTTACCGCGATGCGGTAGTGTAATTAACTGCAGGGGCTTGTGCCTGCAGGGAAGAGCGTCCCCAAATCAAAAACCCCTCAAATGAAGGGGAATCTGACGAAGTCTGCTACATCGGACGCATCCGTTTAAACCTTCGATACATGGTGTCATAAATCAACTTGGCATCTTTGGAGAGGTGGACGGATAGCACCAATTAGCATCTGCCCTCGGAATTCAGGCCCGGACGTCACAACGTCCCGGTCGTGTCTTTCGGCGGAGAACACACCTATTCTTACAGTGCCAGACAATTCAGGTGGTTTGGTGATACACAGTGATGCTTCATGAAAAGGCTTAAGCTGCGTTCTGATGCAGCACGGTCGGGTAATTGCTTATGCCTCACGACAGCTGAAGAATCACGAGAAGAACTACCCAACACATGACTTGGAGTTAGCCGCAGTGGTTTTCGCATTGAAGATATGGAGACATTAACTATTGGGCGAAAAGGTGGAGGTGTACACGGATCATAAGAGTCTAAAATACGTGTTCACTCAAAGAGAACTGAATATGAGACAACGCCGGTGGCTAGAACTAATGGTGGACTATGACCTGGACTTACAGTATCATCCGGGAAAAGTAAATGTCGTACCCGACGCCCTCAGTCGCAAGCTAGCGGTCATGATATTGACCAGGCAGAGGAGCATCATTGAGGATTTTCAGAAGCTCGAACTAGAAGTTGTTATACCGAGTGCAATCAAGCAGTTTTGGCAGTTACAGGTGCAGTCTTCTCTTGTAGATCATATTAAGGCTGTGCTAGCTGACGATCCTCGACTTCAGAAGTTCAGAGAGCAGATGGAAGCCGGGCTGAGGACAGACTTACTCATACATCGAGACGGTTCTTTGAGATTCGGTAGCAGATTCTGCGTTCCCAAGAAAGATGTTAGAGAAGAAGTACTAGCTGAGGCTCACAGTTCAGCTTATTCTGTACATCCGGGAAGCACGAAGATGTATCGAGATCTGAGGCAGCATTATTGGTGGAACGGGATGAAGTGAGAGATTGCACGGTTTGTATCTAAATGCTTAGTGTGTCGGCAAGTAAAGGTTGAACACCAGAGAACGGCTGGACTGTTGCAACCGCTTCCAATACCAGAATGGAAATGGGAGCACATCACTACGGATTTTGTGACTGCTTTACCGCGGAGTCCATAAGGAAACAACGCTATTTGGGTTATCGTCGACCGTCTTACAAAAGCAGCACACTTTATACCCTTCCGGGTGGGACAATCGACAGAGTCTCTTATGGAGAAATACATGCAAGAAGTAGTGCGACTACACGGAGTTCCGGTAAGTATAGTATCAGATCGGGACACTAGATTCATTTCGCACTTTTGGAAGAGCTTACAGGAGAGTCTGGGTACATGTCTCAAGTTCAACACGGCTTACCATCCACAGACGGAGGGACAGTCCGAGCGTACTATTTAGATACTCGAGAACATGTTGAGGGCGTGCATGCTTGACTTTCAAGGTTCTTGGGAGGATCACCTCCATCTAGTGGAGTTTTCTTATAACAACAGTTTCCAAGCTAGCATCCAGATGGCCCCATTCAAAGCACTGTACGGACGGAAATGTCGATCTCCTGTTTGTTGGGATGACGTGGGTGAGCGAAGATTATTGGGCCCCGAACTTATTGTTCAAACGGTAGACAAGGTTCAAATGATCAGACAATGCATTAAGACGGCTCAGGACCGACATAAGAGTTGGGCGGATGCCAGTATGAGAGCACTAGAATTCGAGGTCGGAGATCATGTGTTTCTGAAGATTTCTCCTACCCGCGGTGTTATCACGTTCGGAAGTCACGGGAAACTCAGTCCCCGATTCATCGGACCATTCGAAGTTTTGGAACGGGTCGGAGAAGTGGCCTTACCGGCTTGCCTTAACCCCTTCATTAGCAGGCGTACACAACACATTTCATGTGTCACAGTTGCGGCGCTACGTTCGAGATGACAGTCATGTTCTCGATCATTCTGAATTGGCCTTAGATACCGATTTGAAGTATGTGGAGCAGCCTACTACCATACTCGACCGTAGAGAGAAGGTGCTGAAGAGTAAAGTCATTCCGTTAGTCCGAGTGTCTTGGGGAGTCCGTTCACCGGGGGAATCTACCTGGGAACGTGAGGAGGACATCCGTTCACGATTCCCACATCTTTTCAAGTAACCGTTTTGTATCGCCGTTTTCTTTTCGTCTCTTTAATTTCGAGGACGGAATTTTTTGTAAGGGTGGTATGATATAATACCCGGTCTTCATCTACGCCAATACCTGTATTCAAATAAAATATTTTTACCCATTTTACATTTTATATTATATTCTAATTATTGTTGCTTTCCTATGAACCCAACCCTAAGCCCAAGTCTATATTTAAATCCCACACTTTTCCTTCAAAATTCTTGAGCCCAAGCCCAACACCCAATGCCTTATTTTAAAACAACAAACTATATTAAAATTATTTACCTTCTCCTCTCTTTTCAAAATTCAAAATTTTATACCCTCATTTAAACCCAAATCTTACCTAAATATAAATTTCATTAAAAACCTATTCAATTCAAATTCCCGTTAATCCTCTCTCCTTTAAAAATTTTATTTATTAAAATCATGTTTCCTATCTCCTCTCTCACGTTACATCTCTCTCTCTCTTCCTTAAATTTCTATTCATTATTCCTCACGTTATTTCTCTCTCTCTCTCCCTCACACTCTCTCCCTCTCTCTCTTCCACTCTTCCCCTTCCCGCTCCCCCTCTCTAACCCACACCCACACCACGCCCACGCCGCGCTCGCCCCGCCACCATCGCCGGCATCACCCTCGCCTTTCTCTCCTCTCTCCAAAACCCCGAACCCCTCCTCACCTCACCGCACACCCGACCTCAACCCAAACAACCGCTGCCCCTACTGCGTGCCAGCAACCACCTCTACTATCGGTGCTCACCAACCGTCACCCCTCGCTATTGTGACATCCTCCCCTCCAGCTGCTGCCCTCCGCATCTGCCAGCCGACCCCTGAGCTCCCCACTGCCTCCTCTCCCGTGCACCTCGTCGTCTCCTCCTCTTCCGGCCACCACTACAGCCCAGGCCAACTCCTGCACCGGACCTCATCGGCCACCTCCCTCTATCATCCGTGACAACCCCACCTCCTCTCCCGAGCACCTCGTCGTTGCAACCCAAAGCCGACCCATCATCGGCCACCCAACCATAACTCATAACTGCCACCCGAGCCCTATGTCTCCGGCGACCACCTCAGCCGCCCAGGTTGCCTCGCCATCGAGCGCCGACAACAGTGACTACCACCACCCTTGTCACGCCCCGCTTCCTAGTATACGGCGAAAGGGATGCGACTGGGCCGCTACGTATTTACTCAGAAGAAAATACGCTAAGCGTAACTAAGCAATATAAAAAGTAAATGCACAAGAGACAAGATATAATAAAAAACAACTTTATTTATTAACATTCTTTTGTACAATGCATGAAAAGGAAATACAACTGAGATAAAAGCGATGCCTAAACAATGGCATGACAGGAAATTAAAGGTACTGAATAGAAAATGTACAATGTCTAGAGCTCAGGGTCTTCGCTGTACTGATCCAAGTCTTCTGCAGTTGGCTCGATCTCTGACGGATCCAAATCACCTGACGACATTTAAAGAAGAAAGAAATAGAATGTCGTCGGCGAACAGGTCGCTCGGTAAGTCCCAAAGATAAGTGGAAAGTAGAATAGACAGAATAAGAATGTATCTTTTAAAGTTGTATTATATTGTTGTAATATTGTATTAACGTTGTTGTTTGTAGCTTAGTACAGAAGGATGCCAGTGTATACGAGAGGGGTCTCTATATGCTAGAGAACAGGGCAAACCGAATGTACAAGGAACCGTTAAGCCACGGTACAACAGCAACGGAATATTGGTTAGGTGTCTTAATCTTACCGTCTCATGCCACCTTCAACACCTTCCGTACCAATCTACCCCTTAAACCCCGTTGTGTTTTGATTGTATTGTTTGTCTTCTAAATTGTATTGATGGTATGATTGATTGACTGACCGAAACCCTGATATCAATAAACGGATGTAACCGTAGAATTATGTAAATGGAATAACTGGAGAACCATGTAAATGGAATGTATATCCATGGTTCGGTTCAGTCAAGTTGTAAAGATTGATAATTGGATTCATGGATTCATGTTGAGATTGTAGATTGTTGATTGTACTGGAATCATATTCAAGTCAGATTATACTGAGACTCAAACTGAGTCAGACAATTAGCAAAGTAAATTGAAGTCCTGATTGTTTTTTTATTAATTTGTCTACCTTAGATTGGCAAGCACCCACTTCTCCGGCTCCCTGAGGCTCAAGAGATTGGTTCCGCTTAAGACTATGTTTACTAGGGTTCTTAGGGTAATTTATAGAACTTGAGAGGGTTATATGTAAAAATACTTTTATATACTTTTCAAAATATACCCCAAGTATTTATTATTCGTCTTTAGAGTTGTAATGAATATAGATTTTATATTGTGATATTTCTAGTGGAAATATCCTAATTTCAGAAATAAAGGTATTTATTAGTAATATTGAATTGTGTGGAATTCATGGTATTTTAGTGTAAAATTGATTCTTGTGATTTTTAGAAAAAAAAGTGGAATATTTATATCATAACAAAATAGGTATTTTAATGATAAATGTACATATATTTATACAAAAATAATTTTAATATATTTTCTTATATTCTAAAAATCTCATTTTCTTAAGATGTCGTATTTTAAATCTTTCGAAACCGAATGCTCCTTGCGGAGGTCTGAATCTCGCACTACTAAGCCCGAGGATGTGCGATAATCCGCACCATCCTGAACGGGTTCCCCAAAATGGGTTGTAGCGGCGCTTTGCAAAGATTTGTATAATACTAAATCCTTTAGAAAACTGTTTTATGAAGTAAATGGTATTTATTTGTAAAGTTGTCAAATTTCTCGTATTCTATAATCTAGGGTCTCCTAAATCAACTAGACTATTCCTAACTGGTCCAAAACGACAAGTTGTGAGATACCTCAAATCGCCTCTTCACCATCAATTGTGGCCAGGTAAGTACAAGTGAAGAAAGGAGGGATCCGCTTACGAATCACCGTGAGACGGGCCTTTTAAAGTTACCTTTCTCACTTGCCTAGCCTAGACACCACAAAGTCAGCTTTAGATAAACGACTAATGTCCACAATCTTATCCTATTTTCATAATAAGCGGTTTTTATTTAAAAAGTGTATCAATACTAAATCTTTTAGAAATGGTTTTATTAAGTAAAGGGTATTTAAATGAAAATGTTTGTTTTCCCGTATTCTAAGTTTTCGATGGTATCGTGTTATGTTGAATATGAGTGTGTGAGGAGGTAGGTCGTTACCTCGTGATCTACTTAAAGGTATAGCAAGTTTAATGGGATTAAATGTAGAATTGAAACAATGTGCTATTTAAGTGAAAAAATACGATAACTTGAAATAGCCATCATTTTAGGAAATGAAACTTGATTAATTTGGTTGATTAGTATTTAATGGTCAACATGAAGGAGTTTAAGAATAATTGTGTTAACGAGAAGTGGAGTTTTATGAAGAAACCGAATCGGAAATCGGATTTGTTCCGATTCCGTCGGGTTTTGTAAATCCGTATTTTTAGATAAAAGAGATAGGTAGAAATTGGGACTTACGGGTTTTAGGTCACACAAGAGAGTGAAATGGAAGTAGGGGAAACGCCGATGTATTGCGTCGTCGCCGGTAGTTCCTAAAATGATCGCCAGAAGTTCGTCATAGATTTCGCCGGAGCTTCGCCTTTCGCTCGTTTTCAAAGTACACACGATTCTTGGAATTTTGAGAGAGTGGGCTCAGAATTTTGGGGTGAGAGGATAGGGGGTAGGGGTGTATTTATAGGGTTAGGCTAGGGTTAGGGTAGGTGTAGGGTTTTTAATTAAAAATTGTAAAAAAAGTGTGAAAAATCATTAAAAATGGATTAAATAGGGTATAAATGTGTCTCTGGAACCGATCTCATAAATTGGAGTGTGCAGGGAGGTAGGGTAGAGGAAAAGTCACGATTTTGCAGTTGACGACTCGGCCGAACGGCCGAGTCCGGTCGGTGACGCCGGCCCGAGTTGGCCGGTCCGCAGGCCGACTCGGCCGAGTCAGGCCGAGTCGGGGGCTAGGTAGGTGGGGGTCGCCTGAGTAAGGCTCTGGTATATTTAGTTTTTCAGGTTCAGTTCAAAGTTTGGGAGTTATTGTGTGTGGACTGTTGGGTTTCTATAAAATTTAAAACAAAATAATATTAAAAATAACGTAGGGCAGGGGATTTGAACTCTGGTGGCTTGGTTCAGCCGTGCAAGGTATTACCAATGAGCTACAAGCTCCTTCTTGTAATTATGGTGTGAGATAAATACTTAAAGTGGTAACAACAACATTAAATACTCCAGGTATACTTTAAATTTAAATCAAATTTATGTACACTAAAAATGGAGTTGTTACAGTCTACCCTCTTTACAAAAATTTCGTCATCGAAATTTACAACTATTATTTGAGGACTAGTTTACAAAGAGGTGAGGATATCTTGCACGCATTTCATCTTCCCTTTCCCATATGGACTCTCCTGGAGTGTCTTTCCTCTACATCACTCGGACCAAATTAACTTCCTTATTCCGAAGTGTCTTCACTTTCTTGTCCAGAATCTCCACAGGCTGTTGCTCACAAGACAAGTCGGGCTATATAGTGAGCTCAGAATGATCAAGAACATGGCTGGGGTCACTCACATACCTTCTGAGTTGGGATATGTGGAACACATTATGCACTCCTTCCAATGAGGGTGGGAGCGCTAAGCGGTATGCCACTTCACCGACTCGTTCGAGTATGTCGAACGGTCCAATGTATCTCGGACTTAATTTACCCTGTCTTCCAAATCGGATCACTCCTCGGTTCGAAGATATATTCAAGAATACGTGATCTCCTGGCTGGAACTCCAAGTGTCGTCTCTTTGCATCAGCCCAGTGTTTCTGTCGATCTTGGGCTATGCGCATCCTTTCCCTGATAGTACGAACCACATCAACAGTCACTACTATCATCTCTGGTCTAAGAAGTTCCCTATCTCCGATGTCGTCCTAACTTAATGGTGATCGACACTTCCTTCCATACAATGCTGCAAAAGGTGCCATTCCTATGCTTGCTTGGTAGCTGTTATTGTACGCGAACTCTACAAGATGCAGGTGATCTTCCCATGATCCTTTGAAGTCTAACATACACGCTCTAAGCATATCCTCCAAGATCTGAATAGTTCGCTCAGACTGACCATCTGTTTGTGGATGATAAGCCGTGCTGAAGTTCAGACTTGTTCCCAAGCTTGCTTGCAGACTCTGCCAAAATTGCGATCGGAAACTGGTGTCACGATCGGAGACAATGCAGACCGGTACTCCATAAAGTCTCACAATTTCCTGTATGAGTTCATGGGTATCAGAGATAGTACATATGAAGAGTTTAAATCTTTAAGTAGATTATTACCTCCATGTACTTCTTTGCCAGTGCCTCGGTTGATTGGCCAACTCGAAATGGGATGAAGTGAGCCGACTTTGTGAGTCGATCCATAATGACCCATATGGCATCGTTACCCTTTGTGCTGTGAGTAAGAGCAGTCACAAAATCCATCGTGATGTGTTGCCACTTCCATTCTGGAATTGGTAACGGTTGAAGTAGCCCAGCTGTCCTGTAATGTTCAGCCTTTACTTGCTGACACACCAAGTATTTTGCGACGCTTCTGGATACTTCACGCTTCATTCCATGCCACCAATAATTCTGACGTAGATCTTTGTACATTTTGGTACCTCCAGGGTGTACTGAATAGGGAGAGTTGTGAGCTTCTTTCATTAACTCTTCCCGAACAGGACCTTTTGGTACACACAATCTGCTGCCGTATCTCAAAGATCCGTCTTCATGGATGATGAAATCTGTTCTGAGTCCATTCTTCACTTGTTCTCTGATCTTTTGCAACTTAGCATCACTTGCTTGAGATGCTTTGATCTGATTAACAATGGTTGATTGAACTTGTAAATTCATCAAACTTGAAGCGTTACCTGGCATGACTACCTCAATCTCCATCTGATGCAAGTCTTGTTGAAGCTTCCACTGAGCGGTGAGATTCATTGCTAATGGTTGGAGACTAAGTGCATCAGGTACTACATTCATCTTCCCTGGGTGATATTGCAAGTTGATGTCAAAGTCCGCCATGAGTTCTAACCATCTTCTCTGCCGCATATTCAACTCCTTCTGAGTAAACACGTACTTCAGACTTTTATGATCCGTGTAGATGTTCACTCGTTCACCAAGTAGATAACGGCGCCAAATCTTGAGAGTAAAGATGACAGCTGCCAACTCTAGGTCATGCGTCGGATAATTGCACTCATGAGTCTTCAGTTGTCTTGAAGCATAAGCCACAACCTTACCGTGCTGATGTAGAACACATCCTAATCCCTTACCGGATGCATCACAATGCACTTCGAATCCTCCAGATTGATCCGGTATGACGAGAATAGGTGCTGATATCAACCTTGACTTGAGTTCTACGAAAACTTGTTCGCATGCTTCTGACCACACAAAATCTTCATCTTTACGTGTGAGCTTGGTCAGGGGTGTTGATATCTTCGAAAAGCCTTCAATGAACCTTCTGTAATATCCAGCTAAACCCAAGAAACTTCGAATGTCCTTCACTGACTTTGGTGTAAACCATTCGCTAACTGCTGAAACTTTCGCTGGATCCATAGAGATTCTTTCTCCTGATACGATATGTCCAAGAAAACCAACTTTCTTTAGCCAAAACTCGCACTTGCTGTACTTGGCATAAAGCTGATGTTGTCGAAGAGTTTCCAGGACAATTCGTAGGTGCTCTACATGCTCTTTCCGACTCTTAGAATACACCAGGATGTCGTCGATGAAGATGACAACAAACCTATCTAAGTACTCCCGGAAAACTTGATTCATTAGGTTCATGAATATTGCTGGTGCATTGGTCACTCCAAATGGCATCACTAGAAATTCATAATGTCCATAGCGAGTTCTGAAAGCTGTTTTGTGAATATCAGCTTCCTTGACCTTCACTTGATGATAACCTGAACGAAGATCCAATTTAGAGAAAACACAAGATCCACTTAGCTGATCGAATAAATCATCGATGCGCGGGAGTGGATACTTGTTCTTTATAGTGACTTCGTTCAAGGCTCTATAATCGATGCACATTCTGTATGAACCTTCCTTCTTCTTCACAAGTAGTACAGGTGCTCCCTAACTTGAAGTGCTGGGACGAATCCATCCTTTCGTCAATAATTCATCCAACTGTGTTCGGACTTCCTTCAAACCTTCCGGACTTAAATTATAAGTTGCTTTGATCACCGGTTGTGCTCCTGGTACTAAATCAATACTGAATTCAAGAGCTCGATCGGGAGGCAAACCTGATATATCGTCAGGAAATACATCGTCGAACTCTCGAACTACCTTTGGTCTTGATTCTTCCTCCGCTTGAGCTGCTGCAACTACTGCTTCTCTTGGCTTCGCTTTGTAGGTACTTGGCTCCAGGGTACGGTCTCCGCTTCTGAAATAGAAGACCGGATGGTCTGGAATCTCGAATACTACCCTCCTTTGACGACAGTCGATGGTAGCATAAAAAGTTCCAAGCAAATCCATTCCTAGAACCACATCGAAGTTCGGTATGTCCGGTACTTTGAAGTCAGCATAAAACTCTCTGCTGCAGACAACAACTGGACACAAGCTGTATCCCATAGTTGCCTTTAGAACGCCATTTCCTGAACTGACATTCCAGCTGGATACAAGCGGCGAGACTGGAATCGCATGGGTTCGGACGAACCGTTGCGACATAAAGCAGTGAGATGCTCCGGTATCAAACAGTGCTAGTTCAGGTAGTGGGGCTACTAAGATTGTACCTAAGGTATGTGGGATATGTTTTAGGTATAGGGAAAAGTATGTAAATAAGTAGCAAGATTAAAAAGAAAGGTTTGAAAAGAAAAGTTTACTAGTGATTACTTGGCCAGTGGCCTCAGCTTCTTCCACGATCATCGTGAAAGCCTGGCGCCTTGGTACATTCCTCTTTGCCTGAGGAGAATTCCTCGGAACGTTCCTTTGAGCTTGATGGAACTGACGAGGAGGTGGTGCGGCTTATGATCCTCTGGGTGGTGCAGGTAGTGCAAGTCTTGGAGCAGGTGCCTGAAGGGCTGGTCGCTGTGGATAGGTAATTGCTGGCCTGGGTGCAGCAACTGGGTTTTGTCTTTGGGGACAAGACCCAATATCATGAGTAGCTGAGCCGTAGACTAAGCAAAGACGGTTGGCTCGCCGGCAGTCTTTCATCATATGTCCAGTTCTCTTGCAGTAGGTACAAAAGGCTGGGCTGGGACGATGGTTCGGTACTCCGGGTCGCATTGGCACAAAAGGTGGTCTGGACGAGGCTCTTCCTGCCATCTGGTTGGCAGGGTGCTTAACTCCTGCAGACTGAAGTCTGCCCCTTGCTTTTATCACTGCCTCATAACTGCGGGCAGCTTCCAGAGCATCCTCATGAGTTAGAAATTTCCCTGTGGCTAGTGCAGCTTGAATTTCCGTGTCCAAACCTTGTTGAAAGCGACGGGCTCTGATATCATCCGTCGGTATCAAGTGTGTCGCGAATCTGTTTTGTGTTAGCTGTGTAGTATGTGATATTTAAAAATTGAACTATTGTGACATATCTTACCGACTTAGCATGGTGAATTCAGCGTCATACTCATCTACTGACTTATCCCACATCGAACCTTGTTGTAGATGAATGAACTGCTGTTCCATGGCAAACCTGGCAGTCACAGGGAAGTACTTCGCGTCGAACTTATCGCGAAAAGTCTTCCATTCAATAGGCTGTTCAAGACGGCTTACTTCCGCCTTCCACCAGTTGCGAGCATTGTCCGTGAGCTGCAGTTTCGCCACACGGACCCAAGCTATGTCTGGCACTTGTGCTGCCGCCAGATCATCCTCTATGCTTTGTGCCCATTCCTCAGCTTCAAGTGGGCTTCCCTTTCCGGAGAACTGCTTGGGATGTAAAGCCCTAAATTGCTTTACCCCAGGTGCGTCAGTCTCGGGACGGTTCAGGAGTTGTTGCTGTCTTTCAAGGAGGCTGCGGATTGCCTCAAGTAGCACTGTTTGCTCGGTGGGTGGCGCAGGAACAGCAGGTGTGAGAGGTAGTGGTGGAGGTGTATTGTTGACATTGGTGCTGGTGTTGTTCGGGGAATCCATAACCTTGAAGAAAAATTTGGGTTAAGACAGATTCAAGTACATGAAATGATATGATTCAAGGAATATGAAATTGTAAGATTCAAGGAACATGAATTGTAAAGAATGTTTTAGTTGCTGGTTCTTGTGTTATATTGCTTAGGTTGTTCACGCAGAACAGAACTGCATAATAGGGTTTCATACAGCTCTGACCTGCATGGGCCACCAACAAAACCTGTCACGCCCCGCTTCCCAGTATACGACGAAAGGGACGCGACTGGACCGTTACGTATTTACTCAGAAGCAAATACGCTAAGCGTAACTAAGCAATATAAAAAGTAAATGCACAAGAGACAAGATATAATAAAAACAGCAACTTTATTTATTAACATTCTTTTGTACAATGCATGAAAAAGAAATACAACTGAGATAAAAGCGATGCCTAAATAATGGCATGACAAGAAATTAAAGGCACTGAATAGAAAATGTTTAATGTCTAGAGCTCAGGGTCTTTGCTGTACTGATCCAAGTCTTCTGCAGTTGGCTCGATCTCTGACGGATCCAAATCACTTGATGACATTCAAAGAAGAAAGAAATAGAATGTCGTCGGCGAACAGGTCGCTCGGTAAGTTCCAAAGATAAGAGGAAAGTAGAATAGACAGAATAAGAATGTATCTTTTAAAGTTGTATTATATTGTTGTAATGTTGTGTTAACGCTGTTGTTTGTAGTTTGGTACAGAAGGATGCCAGTGTATACGAGAGGGGTCTCTATATGCTAGAGATCAGGGCAAACGGAATGTATAGGGAACCGTTAAGCCACGGTACAACAGCAACGAAATATAGGTTAGGTGTCTTAATCTTACCATCTCGTGCCACCTTTAACACCTTCCGTACCAATCTACCCTTTAAACCCCATAGTGTTTTGATTGTATTGTTTGTCTTGTAAATTGTATTGATGGTATAATTGATTGACTGACCGAAACCATGATATCAGTAAACGGATGTAACCGTAGAATCATGTAAATGGAATAACTGGAGAACCATGTAAATGGAATGTATATCCATGGTTCGGTTCAGTCAAGTTGTATAGATTGATAATTGGATTCATGTTGAATTGTAATATTGAAGATTGTAGATTGTAGATTGTACTTGAATCATATTCAAGTCAGATTATACTGAGACTCAAACTGAGTCAGACAATTAGCAAAGTAAATTGAAGTCCTGATTGTTTTTTATTAATTTGTCTACCTTAGATTGGCAAGCACCCACTTCTCCGGCTCCCTGAGGCTCAAGAGATTGGTTCCGCTTAAACCTATGTTTACTAGGGTCCTTAGGGTAATTTATAGAACTTGAGGGGGTTATATGTAAAAATACTTTTATATACTTTTCAAAATATACCCCAAGTATTTATTTTTCGTCTTTAGAGTTGTAATGAATGTAGATTTTATATTGTGATATTTCTAGTGGAAATATCCTAATTTCAGAAATAAATGTATTTATTTGTAATATTGAATTGTGTGGAATTCATGGTATTTTAGTGTAAAAATGAATTTTGTGATTTTTAGAAAAAAAAAGTGGAATATTTATATCATAACAAAATAGGTATTTTAATGATAAATATACATATATTTATACAAAAATAATTTTAATATATTTTTTTATATTCTAAAAATCTCATTTCCTTAAGATGTCGTATTTTAAATCTTTCGAGACCGAATGCTCCTTGCGGAGGTCTGAATCTCGCACTACTAACCCCGAGGATGTGCAATAATCCGCACCATCCCGAACGGGTTCCCCAAAATGGGTTGTAGCGGCGCTTTGCAAAGATTTGTATAATACTAAATTCTTTAGAAAACGGTTTTATGAAGTAAATGGTATTTATTTGTAAAGTTGTCAAATTTCCCGTATTCTATGTTCTAGGGTCTCCTAAGTTAACTAGACTATTCCTAACTGGTCCAAAATGACAAGTTGTGAGATACCTCAAATCGCCTCTTCACCGCCAATTGTGGCCAGGTAAGTACAAGTGAAGAAAGGAGGGATCCGCTCACGAATCACCGTGAGACGGGCCTTTTAAAATTACCTTTCTCACTTGCCTAGCCTAGACACCACAAAGTCAGCTTTAGATAAACGACTGATGTCCACAATCTTATCCTATTTTCATAATAAGCAGTTTTTATTTAAAAAGTGTATCGATACTAAATCTTTTAGAAATGGTTTTATTAAGTAAAGGGTATTTAAATGAAAATGTTTGTTTTCCCGTATTCTAAGTTTTCGATGGTATCGTGTTATGTTGCATATGAGTGTGTGAGGAGGTAGGTCGTTACCTCGTGATCTACTTAAAGGTATAGCAAGTTTAATGGGATTAAATGTAGAATTGAAACAATGTGGTATTTAAGTGAAAAAATACGATAACTTGAAATAGCCATCATTTTATGAAATGAAACTTGATTAATTTGGTTGATTAGTGTTTAATGGTCAATATGAAAGAGTTTAAGCATAATTGTGTTAACGAGAAGTGGAGTTTTATGAAGAAACCGAATCGGAAATCGGATTTGTTCCGATTCCGTCGGGTTTTGTAAATCCGTATTTTTAGATAGAAGAGATAGGTAGAAATTGGGACTTACGGGTTTTAGGTCACACAAGAGAGTGAAATGGAAGTAGGGGAAACGCCGATGTGTTGCGTCGTCGCCGGTAGTTCCTAAAACGATCGCCGGAAGTTCGCCGTAGATTTCGCCGGAGCTTCGCCTTTCGCTCGTTTTGAAAGTACACACGATTCTTGGAATTTTGAGAAAGTGGGCTCAAAATTTTAGGGTGATAGGGTAGGGGGTAGGGGTGTATTTATAGGGTTAGGCAAGGGTTAGGGTAGGTGTAGGGTTTTTAATTAAAAATTGTAAAAAATGTGTGAAAAATCATTAAAAATGGATTAAATAGGGTATAAATGTGTCTCTGGAACCGATCTCATAAATTGGAGTGTGCAGGGAGGTAGGGTAAAGGAAAAGTCTTGATTTTTCAGTTGACGACTTGGCCAACCGGCCGAGTCGGGGCCTAGGTAGGTGGGGGGTCGCTTGAGTAAGGCTCCGGTATATTTAGTTTTTCAGGTTCATTTCAAAGTTTGGGAGTTATTGTGTGTGGACTATTGGGCTTCTATAAAATTTAAAACAAAATAATATTAAAAATAATGTGGAGCAGGGGATTTAAACTCTGGTGGCTTGGTTCAGCAGTGCAAGGTATTACTAATGAGCTACAAACTTCTTCTTGTAATTATGGTGTGAGATAAATATTTAAATTGGTAACAGCAACATTAAATACTCTAAGTATACTTTAAATTTAAATCAAATATATGTACACTAAAAATGGAGTTGTTACAACCCTCTCCATCATGACCCCAGCAACCAAGCCGTCGCTGCCGAGAACTCGAGCTCGAGCCAAGTCGAGTTGTCGTGCCGTGCTTGTGTCGCGATCGCGCCGTTGCCGCTGCCGTACCGTCGTCGATACGTCGTCAGGCAAGTATAATGCTTGCTTCATTCTAATATTACATATTCAATTCAATTACCAATCATTTTCATATATACTTTTCGTGCGAACCAATGTAATACAAGTGTTCGATGCAAAACAAGAATTGAAAACCCCCGTTAAATTGATGGAAACTAATCGCATAGGATGGTCCGAGTGATAACGAACGCTGTGTTATGATTTGGCTGGAAAATACGGTCTTTAATGACGTGATAGGTCTTTCCCATTTAGACCCGTTAAAACTGAAATTTTTCCCGTATCTGAACCTTATAAAAATCACAGTTAATTGGTTACAAATCGGAATGTTGCGTTCGAGGGCTCATATCGAAGAAGACTCGACGACCTAGAACCCCATAAGAGTTTTTATCTGTTTCTATGCTAAAAAGGTGACGGAAACTGGTTCGGAGTGAGGCTCTGGACTGCAGTCCAGAGCAGCACCTGTCGATTCTCGTTTTGTAATACTTTCACCCTGCTGTAAGAAAATGTTATGATGTGGAACCCTATACCATAGAGAAGATAAATCTGTTAGCTAACCATGGAAAGTGTTTTCATTCATTTTTACTATCGTTTACTATTTAAATTATATTTTAAATCAACAGAACATATACCAGTCCCAAACAGGGACAGAACGTATACCCCTTTATTGTACAAGGCATAACTTCCAGTAAACCATGGATATTATCGATCCGTTTGTTGCGTTGGAAACCTAACTGATAAAACTAAAAAAATTTCAACTATAGCTCGCCTAATTTTGATCCCAACAGGGTGAAAACTGTGTTACGAAATGGATTTTCAGTTCAGGAACTGAATTTCCAGCAGCGAACACTTAAAATGAAACGACTGTAATTTGCGAACCCGAAACCCGTTTGACTTGAAACTAATTTCGTTGAACATCCTACTGAGTTTACTGATTACTGCTTTTGTATCATTTTACTAAATTCTGAATGTATGATTTAATGCGATTTTTATAAGATCATAAGATGCATAATAACTTGCATGCACATGAATGTTTAGCGGCATAAATGCACATATTATACCCGACCATAATACCTCTAGCGATAGCGCGTGTCATTATTAAGTTTCGGTGTACAATGCATTGTCGAACGTGAATAGTATCGGTCTAGTTGTGTCAAGTACGCCAGTGAAAAGTGAATGGATCGTGATAGTGACAATACAGTGAACAGTGAATAAAACTGTGTTATTGGTGCGTACTTGTACACAACTAGACCATACTCATAAATAGTGAAATCTGGGGGAAAATGGGAAATCGAAGTGGAAAGGAAATTTTATTTAGCGAGGTCAGTGATTTTAGAGGATGATCATTCGAACAGCGACTCTTATATATTAGGTTGGACCTAGCGGTCCGGCTGACAGGGTTATGTCCCGAGCATCGTGGGCCGTATTCTCGGGTATGTACGAGACCCTCGTTAAACATGATCACTCTTTTCCGCAACTCGATTTCAAAATGACTTAGAGACCAATAGGGACACAGATCATACATTGCATCAGTTAGTGACATTGATTTCCTGCATTTACTACCTCCACCGTTATTACTTTTATTTTCTTGTCTACCATGATTATTATAATATTGCTATTGCGTTGCCCTGATGACCTGAGTATGCATGCTCAGAGTTTGAAGAGGACCGGATTCAGGAGTCAGACCTACCCTTCGAGCTCGCAGAGATCTAGACGGTCGTGCCTTCAGTACTTTTGCCGCTTTCCATAAATCAACCTTGTATTCGCACTTGGTTGGAAGTTTCTTTTATTTCATTCTATTGTAAACTGTGAACAATGAAAGTTGGTGTAATAAACTAGTAATGTGTTTCCTTTACTTCTGTGCTGTAATTATTGATTATCATGCAATGCTAGAAGCCGAAGTGTGACTACGGCGGGATTATCCTTGACCGTAGGAGTATGGCCGGCCTAGTCGCCTCCCGTATTCCGTATTTTGGGAAGCGGGGCATGACAGTTTTGTTGGTATCAGAGCCAGGTTTTGCTATGATTAGAATTGCAGTTTCCGTGTAGGGCTTGACAATCTAAGCCACCCTTCGGTCTAGATTGTAAACCTGTTATCCTTGATCTTGATTCATATGCTGTGTTCTGCTACATTTTTTGACCCATCCGCTAGAGTTTTGGGTGACTTAGTAGAGTTATGCGATTGTAACTATGAACCGCAGCATAGTTACAATACTTTACTCTGTTGAGTGACTTGGAGTTCTACACGTGATTCCCGCTCGATTGAGTTTCACTCACCACCTATTCTTGCTTCGTACTATATCTGATTCTGATTCTTATATCTTGTACCTTATGTCGTCCAAAAAAATTGTTGTTTCAGGATCATGTCTTCCAACGACTCTTCTTCTATCTCTACTCCCCAGAGTCAGACCGTCGAGATTTTAGGTGCACTGCAAGGCTTGATGGAAGCCCAGGAGCGAACAAACGATCTCTTAGCTGAAGGACTAAGAAGGCAAACGGCTCAAGCACCAGCGGAAGCCTCCAATCGTAATGGAATCCCTATTAAGCAAAGAAGAGATGTGAAGATGAAGCGCCCATTTGATCCTCAGCAACGGAAGCAGAGGAGAACTCAACATTGTGGATACTGCAAGATACCAGGACACCTTCAGAGAGACTGTCGCAGCGCCAAAGGGCAATGCCTGATTTGTGGATCCAACGAGCATCTTATCAATGGTTGCCCTCGAAGGAAAGAGCTACAAGGAGAAGATTCGTCAACACCTTCCACAGCTACTTGAGCGACTTGGTTGTTCGTAGTTAGAGTTCGAGGATGATATGGACCCAGCACAAGATTCAGACTTGCCTTACGAGTTTGCAGAGATAGATATCGACACAGAGTTATCACCTTTTCTGCTTTCAAAAAAAAATGTTGTCACACTTTAGTAAATGTCCCCTTTCATTTAAAAATCTTGTATTCGTTGGACTTCTTAATTTGAATGCAATAAAATTGTAAGTTGTGATTTATGTGTCATCCCCTTGCCACTCATTTCCTTATACTGCTTACTGCATCATTATTCAGAATTTTGATCTTTCAGTCCTTACCTGCCGTATACTTTCCACAAGCTCCACATCTTTAGTTATTTTCTTTGTGTGTTCCACTATCTGATCATGACTCACTCTTTTTAGGCCATGGCCAATCCTGGTGCTGCGCCGCCTATCGATGAGGATACTCGGTCCTGCGTTTCCTTGGACTACATGCTGGTGAGTTCAGATGACGAAGTCGACGACCCATAGGTTATCTTCGGCAACGGCGATTCCGAGGACGAGGGAGTCATAGCCCCGGAAGCCGACATGATCAGTGACTCTGACGAGAAAGAAGAGGACCCCGAAGAGGACCCGATAGAGGAAGATTCCGAGGAAGACCCGGTAGACGAAAATCCAGGAGAGGAAGACCCTGAGGAGAATCCAGTGGAAGAAAATCCCGTGGAAGCAGACCACGATGAAGAAGCTTCAGCCGAGGAAGAAGGACCAGGAGAAGAAGACCCCGTGGGAGAAGAACCTGAAAACGAGGCCCCAGCCGAGGATGAGTCAGAGAATGAAAGTTCGAGTGAGGAGGAATTCGAGGCAGAAGAACCTCCAGTGGCAATCCCTGCGAGGCACTATGGAAATGGACGCCCCTATCTTAGCGCGAGAGCTTACCGTAACCTGTCGAACTTCCATAACCGCGACTGACGCGATTTACCCTTTGTTTCCTCTGGCCAAATAAAATCTATGTATAGCTTAGGACCACTTTTATCTTTCGAGTATGCCTTGTTTGAAATTCTTCTGGGAAAATAAATAATAATAAAGTTCCTGAGTGCGTACATCTTTTGAGTATTGATTCGCATGATGCATTGACTGGTTTCCCCTCCCTAATAATTTCTTTCCCTCATGAGATTCATTACTCTTCATCCTTGCACCTTGTAGTAACCTGACCTCGGGCTCTTCAACATTCTAATCAAAGTACTGCATTCCTACTTCTTTTGAATGGGCCATACTCCATTGTAATCCATACCCTGACTAGCCCTTATACATTATTAGTGTTATTTATTATTACTATGATTACACTCAGTGACGTCGTTATTCGAAATTTAGTTTTCATTATTTTGTGTTTATCGAAAATTTTTGCATTATTAACTACTTCCATTTTATTTATTCTAAAATGCTTTACTATTCTTCACATTTTCAATGGTGCAAACATATATCACACATACTGTTTTGTTTATCCTCTATTGTTTCGCTATATGGGTTTCTCAAGTTACTTTAAATTGCTCGATCGATATTTTTACTAAAATATTTTTGACTTATCAGCCAATTCTTCGCTATTGTTATTTTCATTTTTCCGTGTATTGTGTATATAGTTATCATTATAGATGGTTATGCCGTGTGCTTTCTATACCTATTCTTTTACTTGCGCTATTTCTTATACATATATAGGCCTTTGACCTTCATCTAGTTGCTTTGCATAAAACGCTATATAGCAGTATTTGATTTTGTAGTTTTTCGCATAGTGTTTTAAAGCTCATGGTTTATTTTAAATTTCGAGGATGAAATTTTGTATAAGTGGGGTATGATGTAATACCCGGTATCTTGTATGTAAAAATCTTGAATATTTTTCAAATTTATATCCTATATTCTCCAAACATTTACCCTATATTCCTCCTATTTCATTTTCCGATTTAATCCTATTTTTTCCAAATTTTTTCCCACTCTTATTTTAATGTCTTAGATAAATTTTCATATAATTTTCTAAACCCTTCTATTTTTTCCTAATCCTTATTTTCTAAATCTCACTATTAAACCCTAACCCTATTCCCTTTTATATTTTTCCAAATTAATTTCCCTCAGCCCAGCCCATTCTCTCTCTCTTTTAATATTTTCTAAGTTACCCAAGCCCAGCCTAAGAAACCCCCTGCCCAAACACTCCCCATACCCGACCCGCTTCCCCTTCTTCCTTTCTCTTCTTCCTTTTCCCGCTCGTTTTCCCTGCCCCGCGAACGCTTCTCGCGTGTGCACCTACGCCCTGCGACGCGCACCTCCCTTAACAACTCCAACGGTCGCTTCCCCACGACCTGCTCACCCTCGACTCCCATCTCCCTCGCCTACGTCTCGCCCCTCTCCCGCGAGACCCGCGCCTCTCCAACGTCGCCACGACCCCGTACTCCTCGCGCTCACCCACGACCTCGCCCACGACCCGACTACTCCCAAGCTCCTCATTGTTCCTCCCTCATTCTTACCGCCTCACTCCCTCTCTCTGAATCTCTATCTCTCGATCTCTCCCCCACTGTCTCTCGAACACCTCTCTTTCTCCCCTCACTACTGCCGCCGGCCAACACCACCGCCCTCCACCGTCGACCAACTCCTACATCGACCTCTCCGCCCTCACCTCATCTCACCACTCCTCCACTTCCTCTCTCAAACCTATCAACACCGAGACCACCACCGCTGTACCACCACTACACCACCCTGCAACCCACCGCCGACGTCTCCCAGCACCACCACCTCACCTTCCTCCTCCTCCTCTCCTCCTCGCCCTCATCCCCGATGACCCACAACCGTCGTAAACCATCGCCGGTGACCCATCGCCTCATCGTCACCCTTCACTTCCGCCGACCTCCTCAACCCCATCGGACCTCACCTTCACCACCTCCGACTCTTGATGCCACCACCACCATCATCAACTTCATCCCCTTCTTTCCCGACGAGAAGCCTGCACACCCTCCTCGCCGGAGCTCATCTCGTCGTCGATCAGCAACCCATCGCCAGAGACCACTGCCACTTTGCCCAGCAAACCATCCCCTGCCCCGAGCGCCAACCCAGGCCACTGCACAACCGAGCCCTCCGCGTGCCAAGTTCCTGTGCCACGCTGTGCCAAGACTCGTGCGCGTGTCGTGCCGTGCTCGTGTTCGTGCTGCCGCCGTGCCAGGCCCGTGCCCACTCCCAGAACCACCGTGCCACCATCGGACCCACTCACGTGCCGCGCCCCGTACTCACTCCCCGTACCACGACGTGTCAGCCCCCGTGCCACACCGTGCCCGATCCAGTGCACGCGCCGTGCCACTCCCGAACCACACACCGGGTCAAGACCATGCCCAGCACCGTGTCGCGCCCGTGTCATCGCCAAGTCCACTACCGTATCCCGCCCGCGTCGCCACCGCGCCCAGTACCGAGTCACCGCGCATCGCGTCCGCGCCGCGCCTGTGTCCAGCATCACATCGTCTCGTGTGTCAAGAAGAAATCCGCAAGCGGCATCGCTTCTATATCAAGCGACCGAGGCAAGTGAACCTCCTCCACTTGTTCAAATCATGCTGTGTACATATATAGTTTAGTAAATATAGTCTGATGGTTTAATTGGTAAAATGTAAGATATGTATAAGTAAAAATAGATAACATTCACATACACGCACCGAGTGCTCGATGCGATTACCCTATTAAAAATTCCCAAATTTTATTATTAGAAGTTTCGATTGATGTTAACAGGTGACGTATAAGAAATTGGGATCAAATAGTTAAGGCATCGAATATAAAATGACATCCAATTAGTTACGTCAAATCTGAAAATCACCGTAAACATCACATTGTAAAATTTGTAGTTAATTAAATATAAATCGTATAGTGGTGTTCCAGGGCTCGTATCGAACCTAACTAGATAACCTATAACCCCATGTAAATAGTTTTGGAATAGTACAATTTCCTGACCCTGAAAAGTGAGGAGGAACGCAATTCTGGACTGCAGTCCGGGGCAGCATTCTGCGAGGGAAACCTGAATTTAAGCACCTGTACATACCTGCGTAAAACTGAAAATACACGGAGCTCCATATGATCACATAGATAATTGGATTAGCTAACACATGTATCTGGTCCCGTGTTGTTTCACCATCATTTGATATTTAATTCGTATTTCAGAATACCGTGATGTTTTGCAGTTTCTGCAGTGACCTCTCTTACACCAGCACCTTGAACACAACATAACTTTTAATAAAGAACTGCTATTGAAGATCCGTTTGATGCGTTAAAAACCTAACTGTTAAACCTAAATATTATCCAACTGTAGCGTTTCCTATTTATGCTCTCAATTGGGAGTAAAACGTGTTACGAAACGGGCTTCTAATTCAGAAATTGGATTTTCGGCAGTGGACACTTAAAATGAAATGACCATAACTAGCAAACCTGAAATCCGATTGACGCGAAACAAATTTTGACGGATAGATAATTAAACATACTGCTTACCCTTTCATATTGTTTTGCTTAATTCTGCACGCATGATTTATAGTAAATTATGCAAGTGGTAGGACACTGGTTGCTGGTATTTTATTCATATCGTAATTATTGCATTCTCATCATATCATGTAGAGGTCATATACATTGGCAACCTAGTGATCGTGTAAATTACCTAGTGATAGATATTAGTGTTTTGATTGTGCCAAGTACGTTAGTGTTAAAGCGTGAATGAATAAGTGAAGTGACACGTACTTGTACACAATCAGCGAACCCAGTTAATTTATTGTATTGTCGACGTCTATGGGACATATATAAGTGTAACTATAACTGAAATGGGACGGTTATGGAGAATTTATATTAGTGTCATAGGTAAGGCACCAAACACTGTCCATTTATCTTGGGTACCAGTCGAGACATACTTGATGGAGATCCTGTCTCCAGTTCTCGCGTAGACTTATCATGGACCGACTAGTATTTGAGTTTATGGTCGGTGTTTGATGTAGACCATGGCGTGTGGGGTAGTTTGAGTGTGATTTCAACGGAATCTCGGGAGTCCCATTGCCGGCATATACCATGATTTTGGGAGTTGTATGGATGGAGTTACTGATTATTATCGTGCGTGATTCGGGCCCGTGTTCCCTTGCCCTTGGGGCCCTACCCTTGGGTTGGGGATACTCCTGCGTGGTTAACTCTCACACTTGTACTGACGATAGGTTTAGCGATCTGGACAGTAAGACTTGGAGACTAATAGGATTAGTGACGTTGACATGCATTGCTTACTGATTTGATATACCTACTTTACTGCTTACCTGTACTGATTATTTCATGTGCGTCGTCATTCTATATTTACTGCTTCATGATCATCACCATTGCACGTGTTTACTTTTGCATTTATATATATTGCTATTGTGTCGCTCTGACGACCTGAGTATGCATGCTCAGAGCGAGATGTAGACTTAGCTCGGATTAGCACCTGTCGTACCTTGAGGATATTGCGGACATCTAGATCAGCGACGTCAGCGCCATCTTTCCTTGATCTCTATCTGGTTAGTTTTTGTATCTGTTTTGATTTAGTGACTGCTTTTCTCATTATCTGTGCATTGATTACTGATTACCACGTAATGCTAGAAGCCGAAGTGTGACTACGGCAGGAAGTTTCTTCGACCGTAGGAGCATGGCTGGCTTTGTCAACCCCTCGTATTCCGTATTTTGGGAAGCGGGACGTGACAGTTTGGATACAATATTTTTTTGACTTACCACAATATTATTATTTTCTTCTCAATAAAAAAAACCATTCTTAACATTTTAAAATTTACCTTATGGTGGGCACGATTTTGATATGAAAATCTCCGGTTTTGGGTAATATGTGTTAACTCATTAATGGCAACAAAATAATATTCTTAAACTAGTCTGTTAGTATTCGATTTGCAAATATATTTCTTTGCTTAACTCCATTTACTGTCGATATAAGAGTAAGTAAAACCCATACCAAATCTCTAAACAAACAAACACACATATATATAACAAATTACATATAATCTCCCTCTCTCTCCAATATATATATATATATATATATATATATATATATATATATATACCCTTTCTCTCTCTCTCTCTCTCTCTCTCTCTCTCTTTCTTAAACACACATCTCTCTCTCCTCTACTCCTCAGCTTTTCTCCCCGAGGCCCCAACTCCATCATTGCCACCTCTTCCATCAGAGCCGTGCACCCCTCCTCCCCCTCCTCCCATCCCGACGATTGTCGCAGACCTCTCCCCAACCCTCGTAACCACCGCATCTTTCTCCTCTTCCCTCGTCTTCACCTTTTCACCGCTGCTCTTCTTTTCCCAAGCACCCACCATCATCACCACCCTCGCCTCTTCTATCCTCGCAGTCACCATCACCGACCTTGCCTTCAAACCCATCACTCCACCATCGCCACCTTCCCTCACACACAAGCCTCTCACCGACGAACACATCGCCTCCCATCTTCCCTCTCGACGACCCCATCACCCAAGCACCATCACCCTCATCTCCTTCTCCGACCTAGACCACCATCACTTCCATTGCACCGCGTCCCCTTCCTCCAACTGCTCCCACTGAGATCTGTCGTTGCTGCGGTAACCCAAACCGCAACACCCGGCCTTGCCACCAAACTTCGACCACCGCAGCCCATTTCCCGTTCATCTATCGTCGCCGTCAATCCAAGTGGTCGCATCACCGTCATCTCCTTCCTTCACCGAGATCCAAGCCAAGACCTTACTTGGGTTGTGTTCACATCTCCGTGCTCGTCATGCTCTGTCCGCCACCCAAGGCAAGTATTCTTTCCTTACTTTTTGGTCGATGCAATATCGACAATCCCTCGAATACATTTTTAACCTGCACCGTTCGAATAAAAAAAGTATTAGTACCAAATTTTCTTTTATATCGTTATAAAAAATATAGACTTTTATGTAGCAAGTGAGAAAAATTAGCAAGTGTGGATCTAAACTGAAATTTATATTAAATACAAATAAAGTTCGAAGTTGTTAACCTATATATATATATATATATATATATATATATATATATATATATATATATATATATGTATGTATATATATATGTGTGTGTGTGTATATGTATGTATATATATATATATATATAAGTATCTTACTAGCTAGCATGTAGTTATTATATCCATATTAAGGTTAACGGTGAAGATAACATTTGTGACTTATACTAGCTTGTATAGTGCTTTCATGCGGTTTCTATTACCAGATAACAATTACATTTGATATGTCATGATTATTCATTACTCTAGTCTTTTAAGAACGAGATTTCTAATTAGGATGCTGAACTACATGCCATGACACAAACTATTGTTTACCAGTTTCATTTCTATACAATTACCATATTACAAGTTCCAGTCTTTTCAGCATTCTTAATTAGTAAGTTTTTTATTACCATAATAGATACGAATACGCGGGGTGTAGAGATAGTTTGAGTGTGCGTTCGTACAACAGGATCTCAGGAGTCTCATACCGGCAGCTCGTACTGGCCAATATCGGTCGCATGTCATTACAGCTCGTACATGGCTATATCGGTCGCTTGTTCATTTCACAGTTGGGCCCATGTTTTCTAGCCCCTGGGGCCCTATCCTTGGATTGGGAATACTCTTGCAGAGGTTGACGCATACACTCGAGCTCACGATAGGATATGTTACCTGTTTAGTGATCAATTAGGTTATGACTTGACTTGTTTACATGTCTGTTTCATAGTATTAATGTGTGTGTGTGTGTATACACTTGCACACACAGGCTTCACAACACTCATATATTCATGTTATCACACCACACACACACCTTATACATTGAGTACTTGTTGGGATGTTCTGACATCCCTGAGATTTACCATCTCAGGTTTAGAGACAGATTATCAGGCTGAGCAGGATCGGAGCAGCTATCAGGACTTTACCAAATATCAGTAGCCGTATGTTTATTTCTTTTTAGTTAGTATTTAGCATGTGCACTCTTATGGGACATTAGGGCTTATGTATCTTTTTCGGATTTTGTTTTTATTTCTAACTTATTGTATTGGATTTTTATTTACATCGATTATCCAGTGGATCTATTTTTAGTATTCCTTGTGGTTTCGTTACAGCATGATTATCAGTATTATCTCTCATGTTATTAGATATTATCTTTGACAGGTTAGCTAGACAGACTTTATATGTTTTTGGAAGAATCTTTTATTACTGTAGATAGCACGACTGGCCTTCGTTGCTCACCGTATTCGGTATTTTGGGAAGCGGGACGTGACATGAAGGGTTACAATTGTTGCCCAATCCAGATTGTGAGCAAGCATGGGTGCATGGGAGGCTAATCAGTGTTGGATGACAGATGAAAATCGTTACATGTAATTAACTGTAATGCCCTTAAATATTTACAAGCTTAATTATTTAGTTAAAAAAATATTAGTGTATCATATATCCTCCATCACCTTGCAATTAAGCATCGATGTTCTATATGTTTTAGAGATTATCATTTTGTACCAAGCTACAAACTACAAACAACAGCGTTAACACAATATTATAACAATATACTACAACTTTAAAAGCTACCTTCTTATTCTTTCTATTCTATTTCTTCCTTATCTTTGGGACTTACTGAGCGACCTGTTCGCTGACGACATTCTCTTTCTTTCTTCTTTGAATGTCGTCAGGTGATCTGGACATTCCTGAGATCGAGCCCACTGCTGAAGACTTGGACCACTACGTTGAAGACCCAGAGCTTTAGTTCACTGTACACTTTCATTTTCAGTACTTTTCCTTTTCTGTTATGCCATTGTTTAGGCATTGCTTTACTTCAGTTGTATTTACATTTCCATGCATTGTATAGAAAGAATGTGAATAAATAAAGTTGATGTTTTATTATATCTTGTCTCTTGTGCATTTACTTTTATATTGCTTAGTTACGCTTAGCGTATTTACTTCACAGTAAATACGTAGCGGCCTAATCGTGTCCTCTTCACCGTACACCGGGAATCGGGGCGTGACAGATTACTAAATGTTGTAATGACCCCAAAATCTTTATACATTTGTATTATCCCTCTTCAATAATATACCGTATTTATTTGTACTTGGTATTTTCCTTTTCCTATTAAATATATTATTATTTTATTGCTCAATCTATTATGTATTTTTCTGTGTACAATTTTTTTTCTTATATTTAAGTTTTTAACTTCTCATTCTTATTTTTTCTTTCATAAATATTTAACCCAAATCCATTATTCTTATTCTCTACAGCCCATCTGGAAAGCCCACTTTCTTTTTAAGTAACATCATATATTTAATTCTAATTAAATATGTGCATGAACAATCTTATAGCCCATCGGTTAAACCCTTGCATTGTTATTCCATAAGTCATATGTTCAAATCTTCATTCTTGCAATTATTTTTTATCATTTTTTATTCTTCTCATAACCTACAAATGAGACCTTTCATTTCCAAAATGAATGGTGGCCTTTCATTTCTCTTTTAATTCTCATGTTAAATGCATATATTATTATTCACCATTACACTATCTTTATTTGTCCTCCTCTATCTTTTCCTTCCTCACATTTTTTATCTCTCACTTCTCCCTCTTAACCTAGAGTCCAAGAAGAAGAACATGAAGAAGTCTTCAAGAAGAAGTCTTCAAGAAGGTCTCGCTAGTAACGCGAGGCTATCGGCGGATAGACAAGCCCGGTGACAATACCGGCTTGTGTATGTAAGTCCCTTCTCTCTCCCCCCTCCATTTCTTTGTTCTCCTTTTGTCATATCTCGTAAACCCGCTATTCTTTTCATATCGTAATCTATAAGAGAAGATAAACATAAACATATAAATATATATAAGTCTAGATATATATGGTTCTATATGGTTTAATAATATCTTATTGCTTCTTGTTCAAATTAAAGTGTTTCAGTTCTTTGTTCATGACTATGAATGTTTATTATGAGTTGTGAGAACATAAATTTCATGCCACAATATATATCTACGATATCTCATGGAATCGGTTTGCTTATTAAAAGAAAAGGATAAGCTTGCATAAAAAATACTAGTTAGTCTTTTTGCCGATTTTAGTATACATATCAATACCTTTACCATTAAAATAAATTTTAGAAATTAATTTTTACTTCTGGAAATTTCATGAAATTTAATTATTATAGAATATATTTTTGTGTACACGCTGTAAAATTTTTAGATCGAACCACATAACGGTTTAGGAATTACATCGTTTTTATTCACTGTTCGTAAAAACAGAAAACTGCATTTATTGGTTAATTTCTTAGACACATAACTAGGTTTAACGATATCCAAATTGAGCAAAATTATGTGTTTTGGATATCTACATCAAATAATCTAGATTTTCTTAGTTTTAAATTTTTACTGAATACCGACGTAAATTATACAAAACTGTGTTACAATATTAAGCGACGAATCTGGACAGAATCTGTCCTGATTCGCACACCGTTTTTAAATTGGACATAACTCGAAAAACCCGATGTCCGTTTGTGAAAAAATTTAGATGTGTAGATGTACAATTGATAGAACTATAATTTTTTGTATACTTTATTACTTAGAAATGCATGAAACAACCCAATATAGACTTTGCAATATAACATATAGTTGCTGTCCAGAAATCTGAATTTCTGTTTTAAACGCTGATATTAGAACAATCATAACTAGAGCCTCAGAAATCCAAATCGCGCGAATCTTGGTGTTTTGGATAAGAACATCAAAATACCTACAATTTTTGGATAATCTTCGTAACCTGAAACCTGATGGAAATTAACTCAAACTGTATTTTAAAACTATGTGACGATGCTGAACAGATTCTGATCTGTTTTGCGCAACGATACGAAAACAGATATATCTCTCAAACCGGTAGTCATATTTAGGTGAAACTGGAACTCACGTATGCAATACACTTAGAGATATATTTTTTTTTATGTTCCGCATTCGTTCAACTTGATTAATTAGTCGTACATAATATTTCTTTATAGCATTGTTTTTGGTAGTTACTCGTATAATATACTTGACTCATTTCATGCTATTCGAACATGTATACATATTTATCTTGATCATTAAATTGTTGTGTGTACATAAATACGATAATTAAATATTTGAGTTATATTTTTAAAACCATACAAAATTATTTTTACATAAAACCCCATCAAGTTATATAAATTACAATAAGGACCCTAGTAAATATAGGTTTAAGCGGAACCAGTCTCTTGAGCCTCAGGGAGCCAGAGATATGGGTGCTTGCCTATCTAAGGTAGACAATCTAGCAAACAGTGTTATCAACACGGTAATCTTCTTTGGAAAAGACATAAGTTCTGCCGCCCATGTGCAGCGGTTATCGATAACACCAAAACCTAATTCAGGATTTCAATTTCTTTTCTAATTGTTCTGACTCAGACTGAGTCTCATTTTAAATAATCTGACTTGAATATGATTCAAGTACAATCTACAATCTACAATTTACAATCTACAAATCTTCAATATTACAATTCAACACGAATCCATAAATCCATTATTCTATATATTCAATCTATCAATCTATATAACTTGACCGAACCGAACCATGGATATACATTCCATTTACATGATCATCCAGTTTACATGATTCTCCAATTACATACATGATTCTATAGTTACATCCGTTTACTGATATCATGGTTTCGGTCAGTCATCCAATTATACAATCTATACAGTTTACAATATAATACAATCAAAACACTACGGGGTTTAAGGCGTAGATTGGTACGGAAGGTGTTAAAAGTGGCACGAGACTGCAAGATTAAGACACCTAATATGAATCCAATTGTCGTTGTTCTGGGTTGTATAACAGAGCCTTGTACTTCCATTTGCCTCTAGTCTCTAGCATATAAAGACTCCTCTCGTATACACTGACATCCTTTTGTACCAAGCTACAAACAACAACGTTAACACTAAATGCAACATTATAACAATATAATACAATTTTAAAAGCTACACTCTCTCTCTTTCTGTCTATTCTATTTCTCCCTTAACTTTGGGACTTACCGAGCGATCTGTCCGCTGACGACATTCTCTTTCTTTCTTCTTTGAATGTCGTCAGGTGATCTGGAGCCGTCAGAGATCGAGGCCACGAGTGAAGACTTGGACCAATTCAGTGAAGACCCCGAGCTCTAGTTCATTGTACACTTTCCATTTCAGTACTTTTCATTTCTGCCATTGTTTAGGCATTGCTTTATTTCAGTTGTATTTACTTTCCATGTATTGTACAGAAAGAATGTGAATAAATAAAGTTGTTGTTCGGTTATATCTACTGTCATTGTCTCTTGTGTACATTTCTTTTATATTGATTAGATACGCTTAGCGTATTTACTTCAGAGTAAATACGTAGCGGCCCAGTTGCGTCCTCTGCCCGTACACTGGGAAGCGGGGCGTGACAAATGTGCTCACTTATTAGCCGTAATTAGCAATTTCCTCGTCTTGCAACACCTAAGTCTTAGCAGTGACTCCAAAACCAGTTGGTCTAAGGCACTAGGCAATGAAGCACCCTCGCAATATTTTTCTCATGCTGCCTTGGTGATTACAAAATCAGTGTTCATTTTTCTTCACCATTTTATACTTTTATGCTTCATTTATTATTATTTTTTCGTACTTTGGCTTTTAGACAAGAGCATTTCAAGGTATCCTCTGCTATCCTGAGTTTCAAGACGTGTGTAAGTGCGTATAGTAAAGTATCAATGTTCAAATGTTTGGCCTCAAGAATAGGGACTATTTTTCAGACTTATTTTTATTCTCAGATTAGTAACTTTCTTCATCTTACTAACCCTTGGGACAACGGCTCATAACTACTTATTACTAGTTTCGTTTCAGAAATAATCTAACTTTCTTGTTTTTTTTAAACTCCTCCAATCTTTCAAATGTAATTTTTCACTTTCTAATCTTTCATTATAAAAAAATTATGCTTATGCAAAGTGTACAATGCAAAGTAATGCGTAAATAAGCACAAACCTCCCCCAAACCTGTTTACAGCAGTGTCCTCACTGTTGTCATTTTTTAAATCTCAAAACCTGTAGACTTGGGAGGAAAAGTTATTAACGGGGACGAGAATAAATGAAAGTGAAAATCTCCCCCAAACTTATATTTAATCATATGGATATTCAGTTAGGCCCTTTTTAACTCACCTCCATTCTTATGATGAGACAATATTATCGAGACATGGAGGTGAGGCGGAGAAAATTTAGTTATGATAAAGCGGCTCCTGTAAAAACAGGAGCTCCTCCGTGGGGTCAGTGGAAAAATACGGTTTTAATCTATGCCCATTCACTTTAAAAATATAACCGTTTTTAATATTTTCAACTTCAACTGCCCCGTCCGGGTATACATACCGCACCACAAATGGTCCTTTCCAACAAGATATTAGCTTACCCGCATGAAAATGGAGACGAGAATCGTAAAGAAGGACTTGTTATCCCGGGATAAAAGTTTTTCTCAAAATATTTTTATCGTGAAATACTTTAGTCCGGTTCTTTACTATAACCGCATTATCGTAAGCTTCATCGCGGAGTTCACTTAGCTCATTTATTTGCAGCTTCCGAAAGTTACAGGCTTGATTTAAATCGAAGTAAAGTTCTTTAATGGCCCACATTGCTTTATATTCGATTTCGACAGGAAGGTGGCAAGCCTTTCCAAACACCAGGCGGTAAGGAGACATACCAAGATCAGTCTTATAAGCGGTACGAAATGCCCAAAAAGCATCCATCAATTTGGTTGACCAATCTTTCCGGTTTTTAGAAACAGTCTTCTCCAAAATTTGTTTGATTTTCCTATTGGAAATCTCAGCTTGCCCGCTCGTTTGGGGATGATAGGACGTAGAAAGATTATAGTTGATTGAATATTTCCGCATCAAAGTCTCGAAAGACCGATTACAGAAATGCGTCCAATTGTCGCTAATTATAGCGCGAGAGTGTCCAAATTGCGAAAAGATATTTTCTTTAAGGAACTTAATAACAACCTTGTTGTCATTAGTGCGACACGGTATTGCTTCCACCCATTTTGAGACGTAATCAACCGCTAACAAGATATATAAATTCCCAAAAGAGTTGGGAAAATGGCCTATAAAATCAATACCCCAAACGTCAAAAATTTTCACAACCAAGATAGGTTAGAGTGGCATCTCATTTTTTTCGAGAAATCCGACCCGTGTGTTGACACCGTGGACAAGTTTTGCAATGATCAAATGCATCTTTGAATAATATAGGCCAATAAAAACCACATTGCAAAACTTTCTCCGCCGTTTTACGTGGACCAAAGTGACCACCACATGCCTGATCATGACAGAAAGACAAAACGCCCTTGAATTCATCATTAGAGACACATCTGCGAATGATTTAGTCGGGACAATACTTAAACAAATAAGGTTCATCCCAGTAATATTGCTTTACTCGGGATAGAAATCGATAATTGTCTTGTTTAAACCATTCGCTGGGAATAAGTCCCGTTGCTGGATAATTCACAATATCCACTAACCAAGGTTCGCAGGATACGGTCAAGAGTTGTTCGTCGAGGAAAGAGTCGTTTATTGGCAAGGTCACGGTAGGTGAAGAAGAGATGCGTGAAAGATGGCCGGCTACTACGTTTTCACATCCTCTCTTATCTCGTATGACAAGATCAAATTCTTGTAATAACAGGATCCAGCGTATTTACCTGGCCTTAGCATCTTTCTTTGATAAACGATGTTTTAGTGCGGAGTGATCAGTGTAAACCACTATCAGTGAGCCAATCAAGTAAGGCCTGAATTTTTCTAATGCAAATACAACTGCCAAGAGTTCTTTCTCGGTAATTGAATAATTAATTTGGGCATCATTCAAGGTCTTACTTGCATAATAAATTGCATGTGGCATCTTTGTCACGCCCCGCTTCCCAGTATAAGGCGAAAGGAACGAGACCGGTCCGCTACGTATTTACTCTGAAGTAAATACGCTAAGAGTATCTAAGCAATATAAAAGTAAAATCACAAGAGACAAGATATAAGATAACAGCAACTTTATTTATTCACATTCTTTTGTACAATGCATGAAAAGTAAATACAACTGCATAAACAGCAATACCTAAACAATGGCATAACAGAAATGAATGTACTGAATGGAAAGTGTACAATGACTAGAGCTCGGGGTCTTCACTGAACTGGTCCAAGTCTTCAGTAGTGGGCTCGATCTCTGGCGGGTCCAAATCACCTGAAGACATTCAAAGAAGAAAGAAAGAGAATGTCGTCAGCGAACAGATCGCTCGGTAAGTCCTAAAGATAAGAGGAGAAATAGAATAGACGGAGAGTAAGAGAGAGAGAAAGAGTAGCTTTTACAGTTGTATTATATTGTTATATTGTTGTATTTAGTGTTAACGCTGTTGTTTGTAGCTTGGTATAGAAGGATGCCAGTGTATACGAGAGGAGTCTCACTTGCCCCGAAGACTAAGATATCAGGAACTCAAGGAACCGTTATGCCACGGTACAACAGCAACGGAATATAGGTTAGGTGTCTTATTTTTACCGTCTCATGCCACTTTTAACACCTTCCGTACCAATCTACCCCTTAAACCCCGCGATGTCTTGATTGTATTGTTGTATTGTGTTGGATAGATTGTATAGTTGAATGACTGACCAAAACTATGATATCAGTAAACGGATGTAACTGTATAATCATGTAAATGGAATATCTGGAGAATCATGTAAATGGAAGTATATTTATGGTTCGGTTCGGTCAATATATATTGAATGTATTGAATAGATTGAATATAGGGATTCATGTTGAATCAGAATATTGTAGATTGTAAATTGTAGATTATAGATTGTAGATTGTACTTGAATCATATTCAAGTCGGATTATAATGAAACTCAAAGTAAATTGAAGTCCTGATTGTTTTGATGTTATTGGTAACCGCTGCACATGGGCGGCAGGATTTGTGTCTTTTTTAAAAACGATTACCTTTTCGATAACACCATTGTTAAGTTGTCTACCTTAGATAAGCAAACACCTACTTCTCCGGCTCCCTGAGGCTCAAGAGATTGGTCCCGCTTAAACCTATATTTACTAGGGTCCTTAGGGTAATTCATAGAACTTGAGGGGGGTTTATGTAAAAATACTTTTATATACTTTTCAGAATACACCGCAAGTATTTATTATTCGTCTTTAGAGTTATAATGGTTGTGGATTTTCTATTGTGATATTTCTAGTGAAAATATCCTAATTTCATAATAAGTGGTATTTATTTGTAATATTGATTTTGTATGAAATTCATGGTATTTTAGTGTAAAATTGATTCTTGTGATTTTTGAAAAGGTGGAATATTTATATCATAACAAAATAGGTATTTTAATGATAAATATACATATATTTATACAAAAATAATTTTAATATATATTTTATATTCTAAAAATCTCATTTTCTTAAGATATCGTATTTTAAATCTTTAGAGACCGAATGCTCCTTGTGGAGGTCTGAATCTCGCACTACTAAGCCCGAGGATGTGTGATAATCCGCACCATCCTGAATGGGTTCCCCAAAATGAGTTGTAGCGGCGCTTTGCAAAGATTTGTATAAATACTAAATCCTTTAGAAAACGGTTTTATTATGTAAATGGTATTTATTTGTAAAGATGTTAATTTCCCGTATTCTATATTTTAGGGTCTCCTAAGTCAACTAGACTGTTCCTAACTGGTTCAAAGCGACAAGTTGTGAAATACCTCAAATCGCCTCTTCACCGCCAATTGTGGCCAGGTAATTACAAGTGAAGAAAGGAGGGATCCGCTCACGAATCACCGTGAGACGGGCCTTTTAAAGTTACCTTTCTCACTTGTCTAGCCTAGATACCACAAAGTCAGGTTTAGATAAACGACTGAATTCCCACAACCTTATCCTATTTTCCTAATAAGTGGTATTTATTTGTAAAGATGTATCAATACTAAATCTTTTAGAAATGGTTTTATTAAGTAAAGGGTATTTAAATGAAAATGTTTATTTTCCCGTATTCTAAGTTCTCGAGGGTATCGTGTTATGTTGCATATGAGTGTGTGAGGAGGTAGGTCACTACCTCGTGATCTATTTAAAGGTATAGTATGTTTAATAGAGTTAAATGTAGAATTGAAACAATGTGGTATTTAAGTGAAAAATACGGTAAATTGAAATAGCCATCATTTTATGAAATGAAACTTGATCAATTTGGTTGATTAGTGTTTAATAGTCAACATGAGGGAGTTTAAGCATAATTGTATTAACGAGAAGTGAAGTTTTATAAGAACACCGAATCGGAAATCGGATTTGTTCAGATTCCTTCGGGTTTTGTAAATCTGTATTTTGGAATAGGAAAGAGAGGTAGAAAATGGGACTTAAGGGTTTTGGACAACCAAGGGAGTAAGATGTAAGGAGAGGAATCGCCGGTGCGTAGCTTCGTCGCCGAGAGCTCATAGAACGATCGCCGGAAGTTCGCCGGGAATTTCGCCGCAGCTTCGCTCCGTGCTCGTTTTCAAAGTATACAAGTTTCTTGGAAATTTTTGAGAGTTGGCCCAGAGTTAGGAGTAAGAGGGTAGAGGGTAGAGGTGGTATTTATAGGGTTCGGGTAGATGAAAAGTTAAATTGAAAAAATGTAAACATAATGTGATAAATTGTAATAAAATGGAGTAAATAGGGCTTTATGACCTCTCTGGAACCGATCTAGGAAAATGAAGTGAACAGGGTGGTTTAGAAGATGAAGAGCCCCAACTTTGATGTTGGGGACTCGGCCGTCCGGCCGAGTTCGGCCGGCTGCGCCATCCCGAGTCGGCCGGTCCGCCGTCCGAGTCGGAGGTCAGGGAGGTGGGGGGTCGTCTGGTGTAGTCTCTGGTATATTTAGTTTTTCATGTGTAGTGGAAAATTTAGGAGTTATCACGTATTGACCGTTAGACTTCTAAAAAATTTAAAACAAAATAATATTAAAATAATGTGGGGCATGGGATTTGAACTCTGATGGCTTGGTTCAGCAATGCAAGGTATTACCAATGAGCTACAAGCTCTTGCTTGTAATTAAATTGCTAATTAATTACTTAAGTCTTGTGCTCAGGCAATAAATACCCCTTTATGGATTTTTGAAATTTTTTTTGTAAAAACTTGTATAGGAAATTTAGGGTTGTTACATTCTACCCTCCTTAAAAAAAATTTCGTCCTCGAAATTTGTAAAAGAAAAGTGTAACAAATTCAAGGAAAGTTTGGTGTCTGGAGTACTTGATAGTGTATAAAAATAACAAAGTGACACAAGGGTGAAAAAGGCTTACCGGTGTTACCTTGACCTACAGTCTCGGCTTCTACGGCTTCTAATGTGAATGTCTGTTGCCGTGGTACATTCCTTCTAGCTGGAGGCACATTCTGTCTTTGGGGCCTGTTTCTCTGCTCTCTAGGCAGGTCCCTCATTGCTTGTTGGAATTGGCAAGTAGGCTGTGCAGGTGGTGGAGCAGGTAGTACATAACGAGGTGCACGAGCCTGGATAGCTGGCCGCTGCGGGTAGTTGGTGGGTGTGTGAGCTGAGTTGCTATTATAAGGACAGTTCTCAATTCCGTGGTTGGATGCGCCACAAATTAGACACAGGCCTTTTACGCGCCTACAATCCTTCCACAAGTGTCCCTTTCTTCTGCAGTAGTAGCAGAAATCTGGACTCGACTGGTTATAGGTTTCTTCTGGTCTCCTGGGTTCAAACGATGGCCTGGAAGAGGCTCATCCTGCTATTTGAGTGCCAGGGCGTTTCAAACCGACGGATTGGGGTCCGCCCCTCGCCTTTATCACTGCCTCATAACTGCGGCCAGCTTCCAAAGCATCTTCATGAGTCGGAAATTTCCCTGTGGCTAGTGCAGCCTGGATTTCCATGTCCAAACCTTGTTGAAATCGATGGGCTCTGATCTCATCCGTCGGTATCAGGTGTGCCGCAAATCTGTTACGGTCTTGTGTTACCAGTGTAGTTTGTGATATTAAAAATTTGAAATACTGTGACATATCTTACAGACTGAGCATGGTGAATTCAGCGTCATACTCATCTACTGATTTGTCCCACATCGAACCTTGTTATAGATCAATGAACTACTGTTCCATGGCAAACCTGGCAGTCACAGGGAAGTACTTCGCGTCGAACTTATCGCGAAAAGTCTTCCATTCCATGGGCTAATCAAGACGGCTTTCTTCCGCCTTCCACCAGTTCCGTGCATTGTCCGTGAGTTGCAGCTTTGCAACTCGGACCCAAGCTATTTCTGGCACTTGTGCTACTGCCAGATCATCCTCGATACTTTGAGCCCATTCCTCAGCTTCCAGTGGGCTTTCCTTTCTTGAGAACTGCTTGGGGTGTAAAGCTCTGAATTGCTTCACCCCAGGTACTTCAGTCTTGGGACGGTTCAAGAGCCGCTGCTGTCCCTCAAGGAGACTGCGGATCGCCTCAAGTAGAACTGTTTGGTCGGTGGGTGGAGCAGGAACAGTAGGTATGATTGGTAGTGGAGGTGGAGTGTTGTTGAAGTTGGTGCTGGTGTTGTTTGGGGAATCCATAACCTTGAAGAAAAATTTATGTTAGGACAGATTCAAGTACATGAAATGATAAGATTCAAGGAATATGAAATTGTAAGATTCAAGGAACATGAATTGTAAAGAATGTTTTAGTTGCTGGTTCTTGTGTTATATTGCTTAAGTTGTTCACGCAGAACAGAACTGCATAGTATGGTTCTATACAGCTCTGACCTGCATGGGCCGCCAACAAAACCTGTCACGCCCCCTTCCCAGTATACGGCGAAAGGAACGCGATTGGTCCACTACGTATTTACTCTGAAGTAAATACGCTAAGCGTATCTAAGCAATATAAAAGTAAAATCACAAGAGACAAGATATAAGATAACAGCAACTTTATTTATTCACATTCTTTTGTACAATGCATGAAAAGTAAATACAACTGAATAAAAAGCAATGCCTAAACAATGGCATAACAGAAATGAAAGTACTGAATGGAAAGTGTACAATGACTAGAGCTCGGGGTCTTCACTGAACTGGTCCAAGTCTTCAGTAGTGGGCTCAATCTCTGACGGGTCCAAATCACCTGAAGACATTCAAAGAAGAAAGAAAGAGAATGTCGTCAGCGAACAGATCGCTCGGTAAGTCCCAAAGATAAGAGGAGAAATAGAATAGACGGAGAGTAAGAGAGAGAGAAAGAGTAGCTTTTACAGTTGTATTATATTGTTATATTGTTGTATTTAGTGTTAACGCTGTTATTTGTAGCTTGGCACAGAAGGATGCCAGTGTATACGAGAGGAGTCTCACTTGCCCCGGAGACTAAGGTATCAGGAACTCAAGGAACCGTTATGCCATGGTACAACAACAATGGAATATAGGTTAGGTGTCTTATTCTTACCGTCTCGTGCCACTTTTAACACCTTCCGTACCAATCTACCCCTTGAACCCCGCGATGTCTTGATTGTATTGTTGTATTGTGTTGGATAGATTGTATAGTTGAATGACTGACCAAAACCATGATATCAGTAAACGGATGTAACTGTATAATCATGTAAATGGAATATCTGGAGAATCATGTAAATGGAAGTATATCTATGGTTCGGTTCGGTCAATATATATTGAATGTATTGAATAGATTGAATATAGGAATTCATGTTGAATCAGAATATTGTAGATTGTAAATTGTAGATTATAGATTGTAGATTGTACTTGAATCATATTCAAGTCGGATTATAATGAAACTCAAAGTAAATTGAAGTCCTGATTGTTTTGATGTTATCCGTAACCGCTGCACATGGGCGGCAGGATTTGTGTCTTTTTCAAAGACGATTACCTTTTCGATAACACCATTGTTAAGTTGTCTACCTTAGATAGGCAACACCTACTTCTCCGGCTCCCTGAAGCTCAAGAGATTGGTCCCGCTTAAACCTATGTTTACTAGGGTCCTTAGGGTAATTCATAGAACTTGAGGGGGTTTTATGTAAAAATACTTTTATATACTTTTCAAAATACACCCCAAGTATTTATTATTCGTCTTTAGAGTTATAATGGTTGTGGATTTTCTATTGTGATATTTCTAGTGAAAATTGTTAGTTATATGTATGCCCTAGAGGCCGTTACTGTACATGAGATGTATATTGTAGTGGATGCTGGGACATATATAGGGGGACTTTCTTGCTCGACATGATAGTACGCTATCTGGTTGCTCTTTATCTTAACATGTACACTTATTGTCTCTCTGTTACATGTTGATAAAGCCCTTAGGATGTGTACTCGACTTCCAGGACTATGATGCAGATCATACTAGTGGGGCCTGGGTAGTCCATGAGTACATCCTTCAATATTCCTAGTCATGGGAATATCGAGACGGGGCATCGATATTCCAGAGTAGACTAGCAAATATCTTCTCGGCCCATGTGATGGGCGATGGATGATCCCATATCCATTGGTGTTTGACATCAAAGATGGTATGCGGGTGCTCAGTGGAGACTGGGTACACTGAACGGACACGCCGAGAACTCCCAGATGGTATTATACCTCACGTCAGATGGCAGTTCTCTGGTGACACTGATACAGCTTAGTCTGTTGACCCGAGATCGTCATAGAGTCTTGTGTGTCTCCCACTGTGTTTTTATTTCCACCCTACCATGGCTCTACTGAGTCGTGCAAACAGGTGGTTTTTGGTTACAGCCCCGAGTCACATGGAGGCAATGAGCGATAGGAGGGGATTCGTCTCTCCCGGTATTGGGGGTTGATGTTGCGCTATGCTCAACTGGCCATAACTGGAAATCCCTGGCCAGGGTTGCTGTGATTTACTGGTAAGTGTTATCAGCAGTTTCACACTCGTTATGGACCTTACATCGGCATGACTTATCAAGCTACTGGGGTCTGACGTTTACTACCCCTAGGCGAGATATGCGACATATCAGACGAACAAACCGGACTGTGCGGTAATTGTTACTAATTGGATTCGCAGGAGTGTGAGCAGGCTTGCTCGTTGATCTTCTGATCGCTCAATACCCGGGTGGCCGTTACGTTTAGCAGACCGCTTGCGGCTTGTGGGTGATTGATATGATCATCACCTACTGCCGGCGTATTGACGAGTCTTTAGAGTCCTACACAGAGGTTTCCTGGCTCAGGCGAAATGAAATAGGAGCGCATATGAGATATGCGCGGGACCGAGAATAATACCAGTATATGATATTGTATTCTATTCTCACGATTTGTATCATCGGTCGGTTATATGTGATATAGCCGGGTTACCGAATCAAGTGTTGATTCGATATATTGATTCACTATATATTAGTCGGTTATATGCGATATGACCGGATCATTAAATCAAGTGTTGATTTAATGATTTATGTATAATTATATATTTGATATATTACTTTACATTAACTAGTATTTGTTCACTTAAGATTGATTTTCTCACTTGATGTGCACAAAGTATATATGTGATATATAATTGTGTACATGTTTGTATCATGGTTGATGATACATGCAAACATCGGTGGGTGTGTGACATACACCATGTTAATTATAATTTAGGTTTTTATTTATCTTAATTATTCAAAATGGTGGCTTCTTTTGTCATGGCTTGAAGCTTCATGAAGCTTGAAGCATCTTTGACAAAGTCCACTTATTTTGTCTTGATCAAGATATTTATTAACCAAACCATTATAATTAATCATGGTTATGTCTCTACAAAGGTTAGTGGATATAACTAACTCACCCATGGTTGCATTATGATAATCTTCACTTGAGTTTCTTTTCTCATTATTCTTTTCTTTCTTCTTCTTTTTCTTCTTCTTCTTCTTCATCATCAAGAAGAAAAGCTCTCTAGAATTTTTCAAGTGAAGAAATAAAGTGAGAAATCAAAATCTAAAGTGAACCCATTTCCTATTTCATCATCCTCTACTACTTGCCATTTAGTTTAGGGTGTTCTCTTCACAAAGTTCTTGACTAAGTGAAGAGGGAGCTTGAGTTTGAGTCGCCTCGACGTAGATCATCTTCGGCCTCGAAGTCAACGAGCTAGCCCGTTCATTTCTTCGAGGAAACCATCACTAGAGTCCGGGATCTCGATGATCACAGCGAAGGGACGTCAACACGAAGCTTTAGAAGTGAAGGACCGGATCTACAAAGGTTGTATTTTCATTCACTTCTCTTTGTAATGTTGGATTACTATTTTATTACCCTAGTTTTCTAGTACGATCTTTAGGTTGATTGCTTAGCACCCCCTAAAATTCTTATTGTGGCATGTGTGATGCTTGCAAACCCTAGACTAGGTGCTAAGGAATCCCAACATGGCATCAGAGCCAAACTAGAAACTTAGACGATGTTAAGACAATGCGAAACCGAAAAACTCCACAAAAATACGATTTTGGAAACCTTGAAATTTGCTCTCTGGAAAAAAATTTAAAAGTGTCCTGAAAATTATTTAAGCAACTGCAGAGTGATGTACTGGAGATTTTAAGAACACAGTGGAAATACGAGGGGGGGTGCTCGGTTGTTGGCCGGCGACAGAGCATAAAATTCCGGCATCGCCGACCCCTTAAGCTCCCCTCCCCCTCGTATTGCACCTGTGATCTTTTACTCATATTCTGGGGTTTCTGGTATTGTTTGTTTAGTCCAAATTTTCATGTGATGATAATTGTGTTATGGACTCTTTGCGGAGTATTTCGTATTCGTATTTTTAGCATTGTATTGGTAACCTAGACCGTGTTTAACATTTCGAACGAAATTCAAACTTCACCCCATGACCCCCTCTGAAATTTCCAAGTGTTGGAACTTTTCTAAGTTAATTATATTCGATGTTCGTGCAAGTAACTCTATGGACCCTCTAGAAGAACATATAAACCTTAACTCGATTCTATGCCCTCGGAACCACGGTTTGAACCTTAGGGTTTGCCGTGGTTCCGCGGTGTCATAGGTGAGGCGTTGGTTTACCCCTTCTACGGCTGGATCATAGGTACTGTGGCACGTTTTGGATACTTTAACTTCGCTCAAGTGTTGAGTTCATTGGGAGTTATGGGGATTTGTTGATTCGCTCGAAACGTTTAACATTGTCTAGTATATAATGTGATACAATACTTGGAATCAACAACATTTGAATTTTATAAGTCTAGCAATTTAGTCTCATTTGATCGGTTGCCACGGGATTTTGATGCGATCAAAAGTCCGTCTCAATCACTTTGTGTATTCGGATACTCGTCGGGTAACATTACTAGATAGCCACGCCCTATATCCCCGACCAAGTGACTGTAGGAGAACTCCGTTGCCAAAAAGCATCCGTTTGGGTGCTCGCGGCCTTGGTGTTCCGCCTAAGTGCACTTCGTCGTCGGTATCGGGGGGTGCGGCCGACTACTAAAGTTTCTGACGAGCATTTGATCGGAATGTCGGGAATCTTGTTGAATTACCCGACTGATTATTGGAAAGTGTTTTCAATATCAAGACTAAAATGCGGGGTTTATAATTGTTAGGCATGCGATGTCTAAGGAATTCATTTGTTAGGCATGAAATCTGCAATATGAGATATTACGGGTTTATGATGTCTAAGGCCGTTGCGGATTCCAACTGTTGTAGTTTTTTGCTTTCTTTTCTGTGACCGTAAGTGTAATATGTGGAGTATCGCCGTTTTCGTTGCTATACGTATACGACAATTGGGATACGCATATTTACTTACGTTGATGACATGTGATGTTATGTGTTGCTGGATATGTTATATTGGATCGTCGTGTTTGAATAGCCGGGGTTTTTTATGTGAGATGCGTGTTTTTCATTTTCATTCATGTAAAAACTTGTATTTCTTTTATTTGAGGCACTTCCGGGTTAAGGAAGATGTCACCGTTGATGTATATTATTTACTTTTCCGCATTAGGATAGACCCAAGGAAGAGAGCACAAGTAACCGGGTTCTAGGGTCCAGTGGGAGACCGTCTCGAGGAGTTGACTCCGGGTCTCCTAACTCTAGAATTGGTAGGGTTGCTTGCCGCTCTCGTAGGGGTCTAGGGATGTGGGTTTGGCTATTCATCACGACCGTGGAATCCATGTTTTATATAGGCTCAAAATAAAACACAGACATCCTAGCATATCCAATATTTCATATGTTGTTTTCTGCTGCGTTATCTGTGATGTGATCATGTGATATGTTCAAATAGATACTGTATATAGTATATATGATATATTATATAGACGTTACTTATGTTTTACACCCGCGCTAGCCCTGCCCCGCTCTGCCGTTAGTTACCTAACCTAACGGTGCACGCCGGGACTTCGTGGCGAATGCAGATGGCATAAGCGTACGTTGTATTTATGTGTGATGTTTAGGTGACTTAAATGATGGGACATTCATTAATGAGATTAATGAAAGAAAATAAACCTAAAAGATGTTGTGGAATCGAATTTCAAAAATTAGGTAGCTCTAGTTGTTGCTTTGCATAGCGGTATTCCTTGTAGAATATCCAGCACCTCATTCGACGAGGAAAGAGCCGAGATCCCTTCATCGGGAGTGACCTCTTTAGCAATAATTAGCAGATGCTACAACCTTCGGTTTGTCTTTTGACTGCTTTTCTAGTTCTTGCTTTGCATAGTGGTATTGTGAATATCCTGCACCTCATTCGACGAGGAAAGAGCCGAGATCCCTTCACCGGGAGTGACCTCTTTAGCGAAACTAGCGAAAGCCTAAAAAACACTCCATTTTAAACCATTTGATTCTACAACAATATCAAGTTCAAAGCGTTAAAGGTTTTCTTACAAACCATCTGCAACCCTCCGTCATTTTAGGAAGTAGAGTACTTAGTATTCGTGCTGTGTTTGTTGACCTTAGTTAAGGCACAGTGTACGGTAGCTAAGTGATGTATTCCTACACAACATATGATGCGATTAGTTAGGACAGTCACGTGACTTTGTTGACCTTAGTTAAGGGTCATGTGGGTGGGTCTAATTAATCACGAAATGACGGGTAGAGCTTGACTAGTGCTTATGATTTGTTGACCATAGTTAAGGTCATAAGTACTAGGGGTAAAAACCATTATCGGGAGTTTCAAGTGTTGAAACTTGCAATGAGATCGCATACCTTCTATATGATAGTTGGATCCCGATACCCACTGCGAGTAATTGTTACTCCTGGGAGAGTTTTGCACTTTACAATTAGCCGATCAAGTAGGTATCTAGAAAGGTGTCAACGGGGTTACGCCCCTGGGAAAATGAGGTTTATTTTAATTAGGTCTGTGCGAAAGCACGGGGAACCTCCCTCGAAGTACCGGCACTGGCCTGGCTGAAAGATTGGCGAACTTGTAGAGTGTAATTAATCTCGGCTAGTCTTTTCTTTTAAGGTTTGAAGGAAGATTTGATAAAAATAGTGGGAGCCATCCTGATTAAATAAAATATATAACCAATCTAATCTTGTAAGAGCGCACACAGAGTGTTTTCTTCTCTCTCTCCAGGTAGCGACCATGTCACGCCTTAATCAAAATAATAATATGAATGTATTGACCGAACCCGCTTATTATATTGAGCTGGGGAACGTTGGTCCCGCTCCAACTTATAATTGTTATAAGACCGAGCAGGAATAGGGGATTATCAGGATTCCCATGCCGCCCAAACGAAGAAAGTGCATGATGATACATCTTCTTCTGGTGTGTTCATTACGAAGAACTGTTTCTCAGTATCTTCTACGTCCTGGGTATGTGATACCAGATCAGGATCCTAGATATGTAATCTGTTACATGGGCTACAGATAGGTAGAGAACTGAGAACGGGTGATAAGTTTCAAGAGTTGAAAATGGTGCAATTGTTACAGCCAAGGTGTTGGCAGTTATCACCCTGTACTACCAAATACATTGATTCTGAACGAATGTTATTAGATACCGAACCTGATATACAACATCATATCAATCTCTTTATTTAGTAAAGAAGGATGTAATTTTGTATTGATGGATAATGTTTTGAACATTTCCTATATGAAGAGTTGATCGATTCAGGCACGTTATCTAAAAACATTCTAAATCAAACCACAGTTCTTAACGTACAGAACACACACAAGAGGAAGAGTTCAGAAATGAACGAATCCATCTTGAGGCATTATAGACTAGGCCATATCAATGTGACCCGACTAGCTAAGTTACATTAAGATGCATATTTAAATCAGTTTGAATTTACATCTTATGAAACTTGTCAGTCATGTCGCAAAGATACGATGACCATAGCTCCATTTACTAGAAACAGAGAAAGGGTTAGTGAACCCTTGGGACTGATACATAGTGATGTATGAAGGGCCCCAGTCTACATATACTAGGACTGGTTCTTTGTACTTCCTTACATTCACTGATGATCTCTCAAGATTCGGACACATGTTCCTGTTGAAACACATGTCTGAAGCTTTTGAGAAATTCAAAGAATATAAGTCAGAAGTAAAGAACTAAAACCGGATAAGTATTATGTCCTTTGATGTGATCAGGAAATAGGATACTGTGGCATGGTGATCCTGGACTATTCTAAAGGAGAATAAGATTCTCCCTCAGCATTACTCCTCCGTATACACCACAGCACAACAGTGTATCAGGACGGAGCAATCGCGTCCTATTAGATATGGTGCGCTCTATGATGAGTACTATTGAGTTACCTGTTTCCTTTTGGGAGTTATGCACTTGAGAAGCTGCATACCTATTGAATTAGGTTCAAATCAAATTAGTGACTACCACTCCATATGAGATATGGTATGGGAAAAGCCCATCTCTTAAGTGAGTTAAGATTTGGGGTTGTCCGGCCTATGTCTAAAAGCAAAATCCGGACAAGCTCGAGGCAAGGTCAGTTCTGTAGAACTGGAAAGAGTTCCAGCTATACAAACTACAGCTGATGATTTGGTAGAACCGGAGGATTCTATAGTTCCCGACGAACCTCAGCCTCTCTGCTGATCTAGTAGGGTTCCTCATCCACCTGAGAGATACTTCGGTTTCTCGGTGACAGTGGGAGCGAGGATTGCATCATGAGATGATGACCCAACTAGTTTCGAGCAGGCCATCGAGAGTGGGGACTCTGTAAGAATGGCTGGATGCTTAGCGATCTGAGATGGAATATATATACACCAACAAAGTATGGACTTTGATTGCTATATCTGAAGGGTTATATCCCCATCAGGAGCAAGTATATCTTGAGAAGATTATTTGGTGTAGATAGAAAAGTTGAGACTTTCAAAGCTAGACTTGCTAAAGGTTCTCGTCATCGACCAGGCGTGGATAATGATGAAACCTTTTCCGGTGACTGTGCTTAAGTCCATCCGGATCCCACTTGCCATTGCTACATACCATGACTACGATATCTGGCGGTTGGGTGTCATGACTGCTTTCCTGAATACTGATTTAGGAGAGAACGTCTTTAAGTACACGGCCAGAGGGCTTCGTAAACTGTGGGAGCAGCGGAAACGTGTGCAAGATGCTTTATGGGATAAAGCAAGCATCGCGGAGTTGGAACATCTGTTTTGATGTGGTAGTCAAAGAGTTTGACTTCATGAAAATGGTAGATGAACCTTGTATATACAAAAAGGTAGTAGAGAGTAAGATGGTCATCCTCGTGTTATACGTGGACGACACACTCTTGATAGGAAAAGAGTTTCCTATGCTACGCGGGGTCAATCTCCTCTTATAACATTCATTCTCTATGTAGGATCTAGGTAATACCTCATATATCCTAGGTTTTGGATCTATGAGATAGATCTAAATGGATGTTAGGATTCTCACTAGGTGTGGTGAGATAGTATCAATCGATCCTGAGGAGAATCACTGGATAGCTTCCAGAGTGGTAAGGACGACTGAATGTCAGTCACAGGCATTGTCTTTACCCTCAATGGAGGGGCGGTATGTTGGAAGAGTTCCAAGCAAGATGCCGTGGCAAACTAGATGATAAAGGCTGGTGACATCGTTATCAAAGATACTACCAAAGAGGCAGTTTGGGTGTATATTAGTTCATGAGATGAACTAGGTTCCTACCATTGTGTGACAATGGAAGTGTGGTTTTGGCCCAGGAACCCTGGTCCCATCAGTGACCCAGACATATTCCAAGGGAGTATCACAAGATCATGGAAATAATTGATCTCCAGGGAGATCGAGGTTAGGAGAGTAGACTCAGAGGACAACACGGAGGATCAACTCACAAAGGCCTTTTCCCAGAGAGGGGTTTTTATAGGATGGTTGAGTATGAGATACTGCAACCACTGCTACAGATGGCCCTAGTGCAAGTGTGAGATTGTTAGTTATATGTATGCCCTAGAGGCCATTACTGTATATGAGATGTATATTGTAGTGGATGCTGGGACATACATATATAGGGAGGACTTTCTTGCTCGACATGATAGTACGCTATTTGGTTGCTCTTTATCTTAACATGTACACTTATTGTCTCTCTGTTACATGTTGATAAAGCCCTTAGGATGTGTACTCGACTTCCAGGACTATGATGCAGATCATACTAGTAGGGCCTCAGTAGTCCATGAGTACAACCTTCAATGTTCCTAGTCGTGGGAATATCGAGACGGGGCATCGATATTCCAGAGTAGACTAGCGTATATCTTCTCGGCCCATGTGATGGGCGATGGATGATCCCATATCCATTGGTGTTTGACATCAAAGATGGTATGCGGGTGCTCAGTGGAGACTGGGTACACTGAACGGACTCGCCGAGAACTCCCAGATGGTATTATGCCTCACGTCAGATGGCGGTTCTTTGGTGACACTGGTACAGCTTAGTCTGTTGACCCGATATCGTAATAGAGTCTTGTGTGTCTCCCACTGTGCTTTGATTTCCACGCTACCACGGCTCTACTGAGTCATGCAAACAGGTGGTTTTTGGATACAGTCCTGAGTCACATGGAGGCAATGAGCGATAGGAGGGGATTCGTCTCTCCCGGTATTGGGGGTTGATGTTGCGCTATGCTCGACCGGCCATAACTGGAAATCCCTGGCCAGGGTTGCTGTGATTTACTGGTAAGTGTTATCAGTAGTTTCACGCTCGTTATGGACCTTACATCGGCATGACTTATCAAGCTATTGGGGTCTGACGTTTACCACCCCTAGGCGAGATATGCGACATATCAGACGAACAGACCGGACTTTGCGGTAAGTGTTCCTGATTGGATTCGCAGGAGTGTGAGCAGGCTTGCTCGTTGATCTTCTGATTGCTCAATACCTGGGTGGCTGTTACGTTTAGCAGACCGCTTGCGGCTTATGGGTGACTGATATGATCATCACCTACTGCCGGCGTATTGACGAGTCTTTAGTGTCCTACACGGAGGTTTCCTGGCTCAGGCGAAACGAAATAGGAGCGCATATGAGATATGCGTGGGACCGAGAATAATACCAGTATGTGATACTGTATTCTATTCTCACGATTTGTATCATCGGTCGGTTATAGCCGGGTTACCGAATCAAGTATTGATTCGATATATTGATACACTAGATATTAGTCGGTTATAGGCGATATGACCGGATCATTAAATCAAGTATTGATTTAATGATTTAATGTATAATTATATATTTGATATATTACTTTACATTAACTAGTATTTGTTCACTTAAGATTGATTTTCTCACATGATGTGCACAAAGTATATATGTGATATATAATTGTGTACATGGTTGTATCATGGTTGATGATACATGCAAACATGGGTGGGTGTGTGACATACACCATGTTAATTATAATTTAGGTTTTTATTTATCTTAATTATTCAAAATTGTGGCTTCTTTTGTCATGGATTGAAGCTTCATGAAGCTTGAAGTATCTTTGACAAAATCCACTTATTTTGTCTTGATCAAGATATTTATTAACCAAACCATTATAATTAATCATGGTTATGTCTCTACAAAGGTTAATGGATATAACTAACTCACCCATGGTTGCATTATGATAATCTTCACTTGAGTTTCTTTTCTCATTATTCTTTTCTTTCTTCTTCTTCTTCATCAAGAAGAAAAGCTCTCTAGAATTTTTCAAGTGGAGAAATAAAGTGAGAAATCAAAATCTAAAGTGAACCCATTTCCTATTTCATCATCCTCTACTACTTGCCATTTAGTTTAGGGTGTTCTCTCTACAAAGTTCTTGACTAAGTGAAGAGGGAGCTTGAGTTTGAGTCGCCTCGACGTAGATCATCTTCGGCCTCGAAGTCAACGAGCTAGCCCGTTCATTTCTCCGAGGAAACCATCACTAGAGTCCAGGATCTCGATGATCACAGCGAAGGGACGTCAACACGGAGCTTTAGAGTGAAGGACCGGATCTACAAAGGTTGTATTTTCATTCAGTTCTCTTTGTAATGTTAGATTACTATTTTGTTACCCTAGTTTTCTAGTACGATCTTTAGGTTGATTGCTTAGCACCCCCTAAAATTCTTGTTGTAGCATGTGTGATACTTGCAAACCCTAGGTTAGGTGCTAAGGAATCCCAACAAAAATATCCTAATTTCATAACAAGTGGTATTTATTTGTAATATTGATTTTGTATGGAATTCTTGGTGTTTTAGTGTAAAATTGATTCTCGTGATTTTTGAAAAAGGTGGAATATTTATATCATAACAAAATAGGTATTTTATTGATAAATATACATATATTTATACAAAAATAATTTTAATATATATTTTATATTCTAAAAATATCATTTTTTTAAGATGTCGTATTTTAAATCTTTCGAGACCGAATGCTCCTTGCGGAGGTCTAAATCTCGCACTACTAAGCCCGGGGATGTGCGATAATCCGCACCATCCCGAACGGGTTCCCCAAAATGAGTTATAGCGGTGCTTTGCAAATATTTGTATAAATACTAAATCTTTATAAAACGGTTTTATTAAGTAAATGGTATTTATTTGTAAAGATGTCAATTTCCCGTATTCTATGATCTAGGATCTCCTAAGTTAACTAGACTGCTCCTAACTGCTCCAAAACGACAAGTTGTGAGATACCTCAAATCGCCTCTTCACCGCCAATTGTGGCCAGATAAGTACAAGTGAAGAAAGGAGAGATCCACTCACGAATCACCGTAAGACGGGCCTTTTAAAGTTACCTTTCTCACTTGTCTAGCCTAGACACCACAAAATCAGGTTTAGATAAACGACTGAATGCCCACAACCTTATCCTATTTTCATAATAAGTGGTATTTATTTGTAAAGATGTATCAATACTAAATCTTTTAGAAATGGTTTTATTAAGTAAAGGGTATTTAAATGAAAATGTTTGTTTTCCCGTATTCTAAGTTCTCGAGGGTATCGTGTTATGTTGCATATGAGTGTGTGAAGAGGTAGGTCATTACCTCGTGATCTACTTAATGGTATAGTAAGTTTAACGAAGTTAAATGTAGAATTGAAATAATGTGGTATTTAAGTGAAAAATACGGTAAATTGAAATAGCCATCATTTTATGAAATGAAACTTGTTCAATTTGGTTGATTAGTGTTTAATAGTCAACATGAGGGAGTTCAAGCATAATTCTATTAACGAGAAGTGAAGTTTTATAAGAAAACCGAATCGGAAATCGGATTTGTTCCGATTCCATCGGGTTTTGTAAATCTATATTTTTGGAATAGGAAAGAGAGGTAGAAAATGGGACTTACGGGTTTTGGACAACCAAGGGAGTAAGATGTAAGGAGAGAAATCGCCGGTGTGTAGATTCGTCGCCGAGAGTTCCTAGAACGATCGCCGGAAGTTCGCCGAGAATTTCGCCATAGCTTCGCTTCGTGCTCGTTTTCAAAGTACACAAGTTTCTTGGAAATTTTTTAGAGTTGGCTCAGAATTAGGGGTGAGAGGGTAGAGGGTAGGGGTGGTATTTATAGGGTTAGGGTAGATGAAAAGTTAAATTGAAAAAATGTAAAAATAATGTGATAAATTGTAATAAAATGGAATAAATAGGGTTTTATGACCTCTCTGAAACCGATCTAGGAAAGTGAAGTGTACAGGGGGCTTTAGAAGATGAAGATCCCCAACTTTGATGTTGGGGACTCGGCCGTCCGGCCGAGTCCGGCCGGCGGCGCCGTACCAAGTCGGCCGGTCCGCCGTCCGAGTCGGCCGAGTCGGATCGAGTCGGAGGTCAGGGAGGTGGGGGTCCTCTGGTGTAGCCTCTGGTATATTTAGTTTTTCATGTGTAGTGGAAAATTTGGGAGTTATCACGTGTTGACTGTTGGACTTCTAAAAAATTTAAAACAAAATAATATTAAAAATAATGTGGGGTATGGGATTTGAACTCTGGTGGCTTGGTTCAGCAGTGCAAGGTATTACCAATGAGCTACAAGCTCTTGCTTGTAATTAAATTGCTAATTAATTACTTAAGTCTTGTGCTCAGGCAATAAATACCCATTTATGGATTTTTGAAATTTTTTTTGTAAAAACTTGAATAGGAAATTTAGGGTTGTTACAATCTTATCAATGTGTTGTCCTAAAACTGCACCAATAGAAAAATCTGATGCGTCACACATTAGCTTAAACAGGTGGTTCCAATCACGAGATGATAGAACAAGGGCTATAGTGGGAGATCTTTTAAGTGATTCAAAAGCAGCTTCACAATCCGAATCAAAGTGAAATGTAGTATCCTTGGCCAAGAGAAGAGTTAAAGGTCTAGCAATTTTTTTAAAATCCTTAATGAATCTCCTATAAAATCCTGCATGACCAAGGAAGGATCATATATCTTTGACGCATTTAGGATGAGAAAGGTTATGGATGACATCTATTTTAGCTCTGTCTACCTCAATGCCTTTTCGTGAAATGACATGTCCAAGCACGATACCTTCTTGGACCATGAAATGGCAATTTTCCCAATTCAAACTTAAGTTATTATCCTTACAGCGGGTAAGAGCTGCGTCAAGATGACATAGGCAATCCTCAAATGAGTCCCCAAATATAGAGAAATCGTCCATGAAAATCTCCAGAAAATTCTTAACTATGTCTGAGAATATCCCCATCATACACCGCTGAAATGTAGCGGGAGCATTGCATAAACCAAAGGGCATACGTCTATAAGCAAAGGTACCGAAAGGACAAGTAAATGTTGTTTTATTTCGATCCTTTTCGGCGATAGGGACCTGGTTATAGCCAGAGTATCCGTCCATGAAATAATAATATTCATGTCCAGCTAATCGTTCCAACATCTGGTCAATGAAAGGTCCAGGGAAGTGATCTTTCCTCGTTGCGGCATTGACTTTCTTATAATCAATACATACATGCCACCCAGTTTGGGTGTATGTTTGGATCAACTCATTAGCCTCATTAGTTATGACCATGATGCCAGACTTTTTAGAGACCACATGAATAGGACTTATCCATTGGCTATCAGAGATTAGGTAAATTATACCACTATCTAGGCACTTGACGATTTCTTTCTTTACCGCCTCCTTCATGATGGGATTTAACCGTCTTTGTGGGTCTCGGGTTGGTTTGGCTTCATCCATCAAATGTATATGATGTTAAACAATCAAGGGACTAATCCCTTTGATGCCTGCCATTGTCCAACCAAATGCTTTCCGATTTGATTTCAAGACCCATTGTCCAACCAAATGCTTGCTGATTTGATTTCAAGACCATCAAAAGAGCGTTCTCTTGCTCTAAAGCTAGAGAAGCGGATATGATCATGGGCAAAGACTCATTCTCACCTAAATATGCACATTTAAGATGAGAAGGTAACAGTTTGAGATCAAATGTCAGCGGAAAAACAATAAAAGGTAGGGTAAGGGAATGATATTCAGATTCCCTAAGAAGTTCATAATCTGCATAGGATATTGACTCAGAAAGCGCTACTGACTTTTGTGATGAGTCAAAAGGTTCAAACTCGGGGGTGGACTTGTCAAAGGTGTCCTCACTATAATAATGTGCTAGATCAAACAATGATGTACTAATGTCGTCGAGATCATAATAGCAAAGTTCATCAACCTTGCATCTTTCGGGAGCTATCTCGTGGACAGAACATACATCAAGTAAATGAGCAGAATGTTCAGATGGTTGACTTCCTAGCTTGTAAATGTTAAGCTCAATTGTAATTTTCCCGAAGGTTAGGTTCATAGAACCGTTATGACAATTAATGACAGCATTGGAAGTGGTTAAGAAGGGTCGACCGAGAATCACTGGAATTTGGTTCCGTGGGTTCGCTATAGGTTGTGTATCTAAAACAATAAAGTTCACAGGGAATATAAATTCCCCGACTTTTATCAACACATCCTCAAGCTCACCCCTAGGTTTGGTGATAGATCGATCTGCCATCTAGAGAGTGCAGTGGGCAGGTTTCAACTCTCCAATACCTAACTACTCGTAGACAGAGTAAGGAAGCAGGTTAACACTAGCCCAAGGTCGAGTAGAGCACGATTAATATTTTTACCCCCAATAGAAATAGAGATTGTAGAACAGCCAGGGTCCTTACGTTTCTTTGGTAATTGCTGGGTAAAAGCTGTGCTAACATTACTCGTCATGACCACTTTTTTCGGCACTTGAGTTGTTCTCTTCCTAGTGCACAAGTCCTTAAGTATTTTGGCATAAGCCGGAACTTGTTGGATAGCATCTAGGAGAGGGATATTTATGTTAACCTATTTAAACATTTCCATAATCTTCTCCATTTGTGCGTTAGGTTTGTTGGCCCTCAACCTATTTGGATAAGGAGCTTTATCAATAATAGTTGGGTCCAACATTTATGGAGAAATTCATGTGGGTAGAACAGATCCCAGAATTGGAGTGGGGATCGTTTCAAGTTGACTCAACGAGGTGGGCGGAGGGTTCGAGCCTAGGGGAAAACGGAGAATCGGCTCGGAAGAAGATAGACCGGATGAAATAGGGTCAGAAGTGGAAGTGGAAGCCAGGGTGTCATTGATTGATTCATCATTATCAACCCGTTCACCGATTTGGTTATTCAGTACTCTTCCGGATCTCAATGTGCTAATGGTATTCACATTATGATATTGTGAGTGGCCAGGATTCGGCAAGGGTTGAGATGGAAGTTTCCCTTTCTCTCTAGCACTCATTGCGGTATTTAATTGTGCAATTTGTGTTTCTATCGATTTTATACTTTCACCATGGGAGGCGGAGTCCTTCTTTATGGTATCGATAGAAGACCTTATATCATCCGACATTTGCATGGAATGTTTCATAAACAAATCTAAGATTTGTTCGAGTGAAGAGGAGTTTTCGGTACCGGCCATTTGGAAAGAATTATTATAAGGTGCAGAATTGTTGGCAGGATTTTGAAAAGTTTGTGGTTGCAAGGGGTACTGATTCTGTGGTGGTTGCTGTTGCTGTGGAGGAACCCTTTGAAAATTATTTTAGTTTGGAACCGTATTTTGAGTTTGGTGTTGGTTCCAAGCAAAATTAAGGTGTGTAGGGTGTTTTTCGTCACCCCATTGAGATGGGAATATGTGCGCGCTTGTTAGGCGCATTACAGATTCCCCCTGCCTAGGGTAGGCTGGGGTTTATTGATTGTGGGGATCCGAATCTCCAGCAGCCGCGGACTAAGCTGCCGTTAACTACCCCTCGCCTTTGGAGCGAGAGAACCTCCGATTAACGGGTCAAACAGGTCATGCGAACTCAATATGCAGTGTACGTGTGTTGTGTTTTGAAAGGGGTTTTGGATATATTGGGGGCCCCGCAGAGTTTTTTACAGGGGTCCCGCTACCCAGATAGCGGGCTGGGGGTCAAGGGGGCGAGCAGCCCCTTGCGGGGTGAGGGGCAGCGCCCCGTTAGAAATTTTTTCTAACGGGGGACAGTGTTGTAAAGTATGTGTGTGTGTATGTATATATACATATATATATATAAGGGAAAGGGCATCCAAAAGATGCGTGGGAGAAAGCGCCAGCGCCTCATGTGCGCGGCACGCGGGCGCTCGGGCGCTGGCGCTATCGCATTGGGCGCTAGCGCTTTGGGCGTCAGGGAGCTAGCGCTTTGGACGCTAGCACCTCACGTGCCAGGCACGTGGGAGCTCGGGCGCCAGCGCTTTGGGCGCCGGCGCTTTGGGCGCAAGCGCCTCACGAGCCAGGCACGCTGGCACTCGGGCGCCAGCGCTTTGGGCGCTTGGGTGCTAGCGCCTCACGTGCCAGGCATGTGGGCGCTCGGGCGCTAGCGCTTTAGGCGCTAGAGCCTCACGTGCCAGGCACGTGGGCGCTCGGGCGCTCACGCTTTGGGCTCTTGGGCGCTAGTGCTTTGGGCGCTAGCGCCTCACGTGCCAAGCACGTGGGCGCTCGGGCGCTGGGCGGCAAAAGGGAGTTGTTCCCTGCACTGGGATTTGTACTCCCAGAAAGAAATACTTATTATTTTGTGTGTGTGTATGTGTGTATGTGTGTATATATATTTTTGAGGAGTTAAACTCCTAAGATATTTTTGGAGCTGATGAAGGGGCTTCTCCCTTGAGCCCTGGATCCTCCCCAAAGTGGGGTCTTTGGAGATGGGTCTCCTTCTTTCTCCTCTGTTGGCCGGCTCTTGGATAACAAGAGGGGTGAGATTTTAAAAGTTTCTCCTTTTTAAGATCGGATGGAAGATCCAAGCTCCCATTTATGGGTTTTGTGGTGAAAAACTATTTAGTTTTAGAAAAGGAAGAGTAAAACTCTTGATTTAATTCAGAAGAAAGAAGAAGGTTTAGAACCTTAAGGAAAGAGAAGGAGGCACAGATCTTAACTTTTTTAGAGAGAGAAAAAAAATCTTTAGATATTTTCATCATCTTGCCTTATATAGGCTTACATATTTACATATAGCCCCTTGGGCTTTACAAAATGGCACTTTGCCCATCTCATGCCTCATGTGCTATTTCTTTTTGCACACAAGACATGGGCTTTACAAAATTTGGCTTTATGCCCATTTTTCTTACATTTATTCATAAAATAAAATAAAAGAAGTACACCAAAATTATTTCTTACAAAATTTGTATCTTGGCATGGAGGAGCCGGCGGCTTCATATTCGGGCTCGACTTAGACATTGACCCACTTGATGTGGGTTTGGGCCCACTTGGCTTGGGGTTGACTTTGATTTTGACTTGGTCAACCGGAGTGTAAATTTTTACCCCAACAAATTGCCCCCCGTCAATACATGCACACCACATATGTGGGTTGTGTGCAAGAAATTGATGGATCTTCTTTCGTGCGGAGGTTGATTTAATTTGGTTCCCGTTTTGACGACGTGGAGGTCGTTGTTGCCCTTTTTGTGACATGGACGGTTGGTGCTGCCTTTTTAGCGACTTGGACAGTCGGTGCTGCCTTTTTAGCGACGTGGACGGTCGGTGCTGCCATTTTAGCGACGTGGACGATCGGTGCTGCCCTTCTTGCGACTTGGACGGTCGGTGTTGTCCTTCTTGCGACTTAGACGGTCGGTGCTGCCCTTTTAGCGACGTGGATGGTCGGTGCTGCCCTTTTCGCGACTTGGACGGTCGGTGCTGCTCTTTTCGCAACTTGGACGGTTGGTGCTGCCCTTTTAGCGACTTGGACGGTCAGTGCTGCCCTTTTTGCGACTTGGACGGTCAGTGCTGCCCTTTTTGCGACGTGGACGGTCGGTTCTGCCATTTTAGCGACTTGGATGGTCGATACTGCCCTTTTTGCGACTTGGACAGTCGGTGCTTGATTTTACTTGCTCCGCTACTTGAGTTGTCAAGGATTGGATTTGACTTACTCCGCTTTCTGCGGTGTCAGGGTTGAATTTGACTTGCTCCGCTTTTTACGGTGTCGGGATTTTATTTAACTTGCTCCGCTTTCTGCGGTGTCGAGGTTGATGTTGACTTGTTTCCGAGGTGGAGCTTGATTCCGCCAGGGAAGTTGTTGGTTATCTTGCTGGTTGTGATTTGGGTTAACATCAGCACCGCTACACTGGAATATAGTACCAGGAGCGAATTATCATCTGCCATGACAAGATTTGGGGATTTTGGTTTTGGTTTGGCATCAGCACCGCTGCACTGGAATATGGTACCAGGAGCGAATCATCATTTGCTGTGAGGGGATTTCCCTCGTTCCTAGTTTAACGACTTAGGGGTCATCTGTTCCCAGTTTAAGGACTTAGAGGTCATCTGTTCCCAGTTTAGAGACTTAGGGGTCTATTGGATTGGAGTTAGGAATTTTGGGGTTAGGGTAGGCATCATCGTTGCTAACACTGAAGCACATGTGTCAGGAGCAATTCATCATTTGCCTTTTCCTGTTGGGGAGCGATGGCTTAGGAGACAGGTTTAGGTTCCTATCATCTAAGGCTTTTCAATTTTATGAGCCGTAAGGGTCCCATAAAAGCATTTTCTCCCTACGAGTCGAGAGGATGTCGTAGGTGTACTTTCTCCTTAGGAGTCGTAGGGACTCCCAAATGTTTTTTTCCTTTGTGAGTCATAAGGATCCCACGAAGGTTTTTTTTTCTTACGAGTCGTGAGGATCCCGTAAGTTTGTTCTCCTCGTGTATCTTGAGGACACATGACTGGGTCTTCCCAAATAGAGCATAATTTCAAGGGCGGAGACCAGCCGCATAACTGGTGGTTGAAGTGGGGCATGGGTATGATGAGAATTATTTGAGCTCGTGGATTGTATACGGTAGTCAACTTGGGGACCAACCGTAGGGCTGGAAGAATTTTGGGAGATTGGATTTTGGTGGCGTCTGCATCACTGCACTGGAATATGATATCAGGAGCGACTCATCATTCGCCGTTTGGGGACTTGGAATTTGGATCTTGTTTGGCATCAGTATTGCTGCACTGGAATAATGCCAGGAGCAACTCATCATTTGCCCTGGGAGGACTTGTGATTTGGTTTTTGGGTCGGCATCAGCACCACTAACACTGAAGCGAAATGCCAGGAGCGACTCATCATTTGCCATGAGTGGATTTAGGGATTTTGGTTTTGGTTTGGCATCAGCACCGCTTATACTGGAATATGGTACCAGGAGCGGATCATCATTTTCCATGAGGGGATCTTCCTCGTTTCCAGTTTAACGACTTAGGGGTCATCTGTTCCCAGTTTAACGACTTAGAGGTCATATGTTCCCAGTTTAACGACTTAGAGGTCATATGTTCCCAGTTTAAAGACTTAGGGGTCTATTGGATTGGAGTTTGGAATTTTAGGGTTAGGGTAAGCATCAGCGTTGCTAACACTGATGCACATATGCCAGGAGCAATTCATCATTTGCCTTTTCCTGTTGGGGAGCGGTGGTTTAGGAGACAGGTTTAGGTCCCTATCACCTAAGGCTTTTCAATTTTATGAACCGTAAGGGTCCCATTAAAGCATTTTCTCCCTACAAGTCGGAAGGATCTCGTAGGTGTATGTTCTCCTTAGGAATCGTAGGGATTCCTAAGTGTGTTGCTCCTTTGTGAGTCGTAAGGATCTCACGCAGAGATTTTCTCCTCACAAGGTCAAGAGGACTTTGCGAGTGTATTTTATCTCTTTTCACGAGTTTGCGCCCTTTCGGGTTTTCACAAACTCGCCGGCAGTCCTGCTGTTTTTACTCACGGAGCCCTTTCGGGTTTTCATCCGTGCCCGTCTTGCTTGTGGACATACCCTTTTTTTGTCGTGGGACTTTAAAAGTAGTCTCACCGGCAGGACTTGGGAGAGATAGGGGTCGTTTATGCCCGTGGATTGTATACGGTTTTGCAGGATGTATGATCCAGACCGTAGGGCCGGTGTGCTCAATTCGCCTGCGACTTGGAGCATTCACGCGTAGTATTTCTTGAGATATCGGACATTGATCGGTGGCATGGGCCTTTCTCCCTCAGCACTTATTAGTTGGTAGGATCCTCCGTCGAACACTTTCTCGATGACGTATGGTCCTTCCCAGTTTGGCTCAAATTTTCCCTTGGCATGTCGATTGGGGTTGATCGGTCTTTTGAGGACCAACACCAATTCGTCTTTCTTGAAAGCGCGGAGACGAGTCATCTTGTCATAGGCCCGTGACATTTGCGCTCGGTATAGCTCCAGATTTTGCTGTACTGCAAGCCTCTTTTCTTCGAGGGCGTCGAGCTCTTCGAGACGAAGGAGCACGTTTTCCTCCTCCATCAACTCGTGCTGAACGGCCATTCTTAAGCTTGGAACTTCGACTTCGAGGGGGAGGACCGCCTCCACTCCAAAGAGCAATGAGTATGGAGTGGACTGGGTTGGAGTACGGTGCGTGGTACGATATGCCCACAACGCCTCGTGAAGTTTGAGATTCCAGTCTCTCTTGTTGGATGAAGCATTTTTCCTCAGGAGCTTGCATATGGTCTTATTGAAGGCTTCGGCCAGCCCATTAGCCCGTGGATTATAGATGGAGGAATATCTCCAGTCTATCTTATGTTGAGTAGCGAACCTTGCGACTTTGAAGCTCTTGAAAGAAGGCCCATTGTCAGATATGATTCTTCTTGGTTTACCGAAGCGGTATAGAATATTATGCTGGAAGAACGTCAAAATATTTTCTGTCTTGACTTCTTTTAGCAGGACAGCTTCAACCCATCTGGAGAAGTAGTCTGTTGCAGCCAGTATGAACCAGTGGCCTTTGGATGACGGAGGATTAACTGGACCAACTATGTCGGTGCCCCAGACTTCGAAGGGCCACGACGCCACCGTAGGATGCAACGGATTGGGATGCTTGTGAATGAAATCACCATGGATTTTGCAGAGATGGCATTTCTTTGCATGCTCTTCGCAATCTCTTATCATGTTGGGCCAGTAATATCCAAGCCGTTTGATCTGAAACCGCATTTTGGAGCCGGACTGGTGAGCCCCACAGACGCCTGAGTGAACTTCCTTCATGACTTTTTGGGCTTCGGCCGATGACAGACATCTGAGCCAGAGTTGGTCATATGATCTGCGGCATAGCGTATTATTTACAAACATGTATCGAAGAGCTCTCTTCTTCAGTTGAACCCTCGCAGATTTTCCTTCGGGCAGCTTGTCGTATCGGAGGTACCCTATGAAGGGCTCTCTCCAATCGGGCTCGTCTTGAACGATCGAAGCTTCTTCGGCAGGACTGCTCTTCTGTTCCGCGCTTTCCTCTTCTCGTAGAGAGACTGAGGGTAGAATTTGCTGGCTCCTAACTGTGATCAGAATTTTGTCCATGTCAGGATCAGCTAGCTCCTTAGCTAGGCGATCGAGTATGTCGGCTTTTCCATTCAACGCTCTAGGGACTCTCATTAGTTCAATGTGAGTGAACCGTTTCATGAGTTCCACCGCTCGGCTTCTATATCGAGCTAACTCGGGTTCGTATATCTTATAGTCACCGCTTACTTGGTTGACGACAAGCTGGGAGTCACCGTAAACCCGTAGCTGAAGTATTTCCATTTCTATGGCAAGCTCCAGACCAGCTATCAGGACTTCATACTCAGCCTCATTGTTTGTGCGAGACTCGGTGAGAGCAAAAGAACGTCGTAGGGTTCCCATTGATGGCGTGATGAACACCAATCCTATCCATGCTTTTATCTGCGGGATGCTTGATTTGCCGGAGCTCCTCATTGATGAGGCTCCATCGAAGTAGAGCTCCCAACATGGCTCATCTTCCTCGAGGTGCAGCACTTGTTCGTCGGGTAACTCGTAATTGAGCAGTGACCCCTCTGATACGGGATGAGCAGCAAGGAAGTCTGCAAGAGCTTTCCCTTTTACTGCTTTCTGGGGAGTATAAACTATGTCAAACTCAAGTAGCATGACAGCTCATCTTGCCATTCTGCCGGCTAGGCTTGCCTTGGTCATTAAGTGTTTGAGCGGGTCGACCTTAGAGATCAGCATAACCCGATGAGCGAGCAGATAGTGTCTCAGCTTCTTCACAGCGAACATCAGAGCCAGGTATTGCTTTTCGATCGGGGAATAGTTTTGTTCCGCCCCGAATAGAGTTCGACTGAGGTAGTAGAGGGCATTTTCTTTTCCCTCCTCGTTGTTCTGGGCAAGGAGCGCACCGAATGATTCATCTAGCGCGGCAGTATAAAGAATCAGCGGTTTATTTAGAATGGGAGCGGCCAGCACTGGAGGGTGCAACAAGTACTGTTTGATGCTTTCGAACGCTTCTCAACATTCGGCATCCCAAACAAAAGGAGCTCCTTTCTTCACGAGCTTTGAGAAGGGCCTACATCTTCCCGATAAATTTGAGATAAACCTTCGTATATAAGCAAGCTTGCCTTGAAAAGATTTAAGCTGTGTCAGACACTTCTGAGGGGGCATCTCTATGATGGCCTTTATCTTGGATGGGTCAACTTCAATCCCTCGATGTCGGACTATGATGCCCAGGAATTTTCCCGATGATACGCCAAAAGCGCACTTCAGAGGATTCATTTTCAAATCGTACTCCCTCAGTCTGGTGAGAACGGTCCTAAAATCTTTGATGTGATCGGCCTTGGCTTTAGTCTTGACGACCAGATCATCAACATAACATTCGACGACTTTATGAATTAGGTCATCAAAGATATTGGTCATTGCCTTTTGGTATGTAGTGTAGGGTTACTAGGCACACTCAAGAGGTTCCACAAGGCATCTACCATGCCAAATTCAAAAAATTTAGGTGCCGAGAAACCCTAACCTAGATCGTTAACTAGAGATTAGGCGAAAACAAATGCAAGAAAACTACTTTGCTACTAAGTGAAACGGATTACAACCTTTGTAGATCTGGTGCTCCACTTCTTTAGCTCCGTGATGACGTCCCTCCGCAGCGATCATCGAGATCCCGGACTCTAGCGATGGTTTCGTCGGAGAAATGATCGGGCTAGGTCGTTGACTTCGATGCCGAAGATGATCTACGTCGAGGCGACTCAAACTCAAGCTCCATCTTCACTTGGTCATGAACCTTGTGAAGAAAATACCCTATACAATATGGCAAGTGGTAGAGGATGAAGAAATAGGAAGTGGGTTCACTTTGGATTTGGATTTCTCACTTGATTTCAACACTTGAAATTTTTCAAGAAAGCTTTCTTCTTTTCTTCATGAAGAAGAAGAAGAAGAAGAAAAGAGTAAATCAATTATCTTCCAAAAGAAATTCAAGTGAAGTCTATCATTTAGCAGCCATGGGTGAGTTAACTTGTGTAGAGAATAAAATAGGGTTTAGGTTGATGGTTAGGTTAAGGCATAAAACAAAATGGTTAGAATTTTCAAAGATGCTTAAAAGAAACTTCATGAAGCTTCAAGCAAGAAAACAAATAAAGCCACCATTTTGGTTTTTGCCAAATTAAATAAATAAATAAATAAATAATACCTTAGCCATTAACCTAAACTATGGTTTAAAGCATACACACCTAAGTTTGCATGTATCATCAAACATGATACAAACTAGTGCACAAACATATATCATATATACAATGTGCACAATCAAGTGAGAAAATCAATCTTAAGTGAACAAATACTAGTTAATGTAAAGAAATATATCAAATATATAATTATACATTAAATCATTAAATCAACACTTGATTTAATGATCCGGTCATACTGCATATAACCGACTAATATCAAGTGTATCAATGTATCGAATCAACACTTGATTCGGTGACCCGGCTATATCTCATATAACCGTCCAATGATACAGATCGCGAGAATAGAATACAGTATCACATACTGGTATTATTCTCGGTCCCGCACATATCTCATATGCGCTCCTATTTCGTTTCGCTTGAGCCAGGAAACCTCTGTGTAGGACTCTAAAGACTCGTCAATACGCCGGCAGTAGGTGATGATCATATCAAACACCCACAAGCCGCAAGCGGTTTGCTAAACGTAACGGCCACCCGGGTATTGAGCGATCAGAAGATCAACGAGCAAGCCCGCTCACACTCCTGTGAATCGAACCAGTAACACTTATCGTACAGTCCGGTCTGTTCGTCTGATATGTCGCATATCTCGCCTAAGGGTGGTAAACGTCAGACCCCAGTAGCTCGATAAGTCGTGTCGATATGTTGTCTATAATAGTTCGAGATACTACTGATAACACTTACCAGTAAATCTCAGCAACCCTGGCCAGGGATTTCCAGTTATAGCCAATCGAACACAGCACAACATCAACTCCCTATACCGGGAGAGACGAATCCCTTCCTATCGCTCATTGCCTCCATGTGATTCGGGACTGTACCCAAAAGCCACCATTTTGCACGCCCTCTTGGATGTGGTAAGGTGGAAATCAAAGCACGGTGGGAATCACACAAGACTCTATGACGATCTCGGGTCTACATACTAACCTATACCAGTGTCACCAGAGAACTGTCATCTGACGTAAGGTATAATACCATCTGGGAGTTCTCGGCGAGTCCGTCCAGTGTACCCAGTCTCCACTGAGCACCCGTATATCATCTCTGATGTCAAACACCAATGGATATGGGATCATCCATCGCCCATCTGTATGGGTCGAGAAGGTATACGCTAGTCTACTCTGGTATATCGATGCCCCGTCTCGATACACCCACGACTAGGGACCTTGAAGGATGTACTTATGGACTACCATGTCCCCACTAGTATGATCCGCATCATAGTCCAGGTAGTCAAGTACACATCCTAAGGGCTTTACCAACATGTAACAGAGAGACAATCAGTGTACACGTTAAGATAAAGAGCAACCAGATAGCATACTATCATGTCGAGCAAGAAAGTCCTACCTATATATGTCCCAGCATCCACTACAATATACATCCTATGTACAGTAATGGCCTCTAGGGCATACATATAACTAACAATCTTCCACTTGCACTAGGGCCATCTATAGCAGTGGTTGCAGTATCACATACTCAACCATCCCATAAAAGTCTCTCTTTGGGAAAAGGCCTTTGTGAGTGGATCCGCCGTATTGTTCTCTGAGTCTACTCTCCTAACCTCGATCACCCTGGAGATCAACTATCTCCATGATCAGGTGATGCTGCCTCAGAATACGTCTGGGTCACTGATGGGACCAGGGTTCCTGGGCCAAAGCCACACTTCCATTGTCACACAATGGCAGGAACCTAGTTCATCTCATGAACCAATATACACCCAAACTGCCTCTTTGGTAGCATCTTAAGTAGCGATGTATCCAGCCTTTATCGTCTAGTATGCCACAGTATCTAGCTTGGAACTCTTCCAACATACCGTCCCTCCACTGAGGGTAAAGACAATGCCTGTGACTGACATTCAGTCGTCCTTATCACCCTGGACACTTTCCAGTGATTCTCCCCAGGATCGATTGATACCATCTCACTACAACTAGTGAGTTACCTAACATCCAATTAGATCTATCTCATAGATCCAAAACCCAGGATTTAGGAGGTATCACTTTGATCCTATATGGAGAATCATTGTGAGAAGCGGAGATTGACCGAGCGTAGCATACGAAACTCCTTTCTTATCAAGAGTATGTTATCCACGTACTCTACGAGGATCTCCACCATACTCTCTACTACCTTTTTGTATATACAAGGTTCATCTACCATTCTGATGAAGTCAAACTCTTTGACTACTACATCAAAACAGACGTTCCAACTCCGCAATGCCTGCTTTAATCTGTAAAGTAACTTGCACACGTTTCCGCTGCTCCCACAGTTTACGAAGCCCTCTGGCTGTGTACTTATAGACGTTCTCTTCTAAATCATTATTTAGAAAAGCAGTCATGGTACCCAACCACCAGATATCGTAGTCATGGTATGTAGCAATGTTAAGTAGGATCCGGATGGACTTAAGCATAGCGACTGGAAAAGGTTTTATCATTACCCACGCCTGGTTGATGACGAAAACCTTTAACAGGTCTAGCTTTGAAAGTCAACTTTTCCATCTACACCAAGTAATCTTCTCAAGATATACTTGCTCCTAATGGGGATTTTACCCTTCAGATATAGCAACTAAAGTCCATACTTTGTTGGTGTACATGTATTCCATCTCAGATCGCTTCGCATCCAGCCATTCTTACAGAGTCCCTACTCTCGATGGCCTGCTCGAAACTAGTTGGGTCATCATCTCATAATGCATTCCTCGCTCCCACTGTCATCGAGAAACCGAAGTATCTCTCAGGCGGGTGAGGAACCCTGCTAGATCGGCGGAGAGGCTGAGGTTCGTCGGGGACTATTGAATCCTTTGGTCCTGTCAAATCAGCTGCAGTTTTGTATAGCTGGAACCTTTCCAGTTCTACAGAACTGACCTTGCCTCGATCTTGTCCGGATTTTGCTTTTGACATAGGCCGGACAATCCCAAATCTTAACTTACTTAAGAGATAGGCTCTTCCCATACCATATCTTATATGGAGTGGTAGGCACTGATTTGATTCGAAGCCAATTCAATAGGTATGCAACTTCTCAAGTGCATAACCCCTTAAAAGAAACAGGTAACTCAGTAGTACTCATCATAGAGCACACCATATCTAATATGGTGTGATTGCTCCTCCCCAATACACCGTTGTGCTGTGGTGTATACAGAGGAGTAACACCGAGAGAGAATCTCATTCTCTTTTAGAATAGTCCAAGAATTCCATGCACAAGTATTCTCCTCCCTGATCTCATCATAGGACATAATACTTATACCCGGTTTTTGGTTCTCTACTTCTAACTTATATGCGGTGATTATCTCAAAAGTTTCGGACTTGTGTTTCAACAGGAACATATGTCTGAATCTTGAGAGATCATCAGAGAATGTAATGAAGTACAAAGAGCCGGTCTTGGCATGTGTAGACAGGGGACTTTACATACATCATCATGTATCAGCCCCAAGAGTTTACTAACTCTTTCTCTGTTTCCAATAAACAGAGCTACGGTCATCTAATCTTTGTGACATGACTGGCAAGTTTCACAAGATGTAAATTCAAACTAATTTAAATATACATCTAAATGTAACTTCAGCCAGTCGGGTCGCATTGATATGACCTAGTCTACAATACCTCAAGAAGGATTCGTTCATTTCTGAACTCTTCCTCCAGTGTGTGTTCCGTATACTAAGAACTGTAGTTTGATTTAGAACATCAATGCTTTTAGATAACGTGCCTGAACCGATCAACTTTTGATATAGGAAATGTTCAAAACATTATCCAACAATACAAAATTTTATCATTTCTTTACTAATAAAGAGACTGATATTATTTTGTATATCGGGTTCGGTATCTAATAACATTCGTTCAGAATCAATGTATTTGGAATACAGGGTGACAGTGACCAACAGACTTGGCTGCAACACTTGCACCGTTTTCTGTCTCATGAAACTTATCACCCTTCTCAGTTCTCTACCTTTCTGTAGCCCTATGTAACAGATTACATATCGGGGATCCTGATCCAGTATCAAATACCCAAGACGTAGAGGATACAGAGAAACAGTTCTTTGTAATGAACACACCCGAAGGAGATGCATCATATGCACTTTCTTCGTTTGGGCGGCATAGGAATTCTGGTATTCCTCTATTTCTTGCTCTGTCTTATAACAATTATAAGTTGGAGCGGGACCAACATTCCCCAGCTCAGTATAACAAGCGGGTTCGGTCAATATATCCGTTTTATTATCTTGATTAAGGCGTGACATGGTCGCTACCTGGAGAGAGAGAGAAGAAAACACTCTGCGTGCGCTCTTGTAAGATCAGATTGGTTATTATTTTATCTAATCAGGATGGCTCCCACTGTTTTTATCAAATCTTCCTTCAAACCTTAAAAGGAAAGACTAGCCGGGATTAATTACACGCTACAAGTTCGCCAATCTTTCAGCCAGGCCAGTGTCGGTACTTTGAGGGAGGTTCCCCGTGCTTTCGCACGGACCTAATTAAAGTAAACCTCGTTTTCCCAGAGGCGTAACCCCGTTGACACCTTTCTAGACACCTACTTGATCGGCTAATTGTAATGTGTAAAACTCTCCCAGAGTAACAATTACTCGCAGTGGGTATCGGGATCCAACTATCTCATAGAAGGTATGCAATCTCATTGCAAATTTCAACACTTGAAATTCCCGATAATTTTGCCCCTAGCACCCTATGGCCTTGACGGAGGTCAACAAACCATAGGCTACTAGTCAAGTTCAACCCGTCATTTCTTGATTGAATCAAACCCACCCGCACGACCCTTGACGGAGGTCAACAAGGCCGTACGACTACCCTAATCCAATCTGCATCATATGCATAAGCAGATAAATACTAGTTAACTACCGCACACTACGCCTTGACGGAGGTCAACAAACGTAGCACGAATACTAAGTAGGACTTATCTGAAATGACGGAGGGCTACGACAGGTTTTTCAGAAAACCTATTGCATAATGAACTTGATATCATTGTAGGATCGAATGAATTTTGAAATGGAGTGTTTTTTAGGCTTTTCTAGTTTTGCTAAAGGGGTCACTCCCGGTGAAGGGATCGTCGGCCCTTTTCTCATCGAATAAGGTGCAGGATATATCATATATACCGCTGTGCAAAGCAAAAACTATAGAAGTAATCAAAAGACAAACCGAGGGTTGTAGCATCTGCCAGTTATTGCTAAAGGGATCACTCCCGGTGAAGGGATCTCGGCCCTTTCCTTATCGAATAAGGTGCAGGATGTTCTACAAGGAACACCGCGATGCAAAGCAAGAACTGTAGCTACCTGTTTTTGAAAATTCGATTCCATAACATTTTAGGTTTCTTTTCTTTCATTAATCACATTAATGAAGTCCCATCATTTAAGTCCACCTAAACATCACAGATAAATATAACGTATGCTTATGCCATCCGCATTCGCCACGATGTCCCATCTGCACCGTTAGGTTAGGTAACTAACGCCAGAGTGAGGCAGGGCTAGCGCGGGTGTAAAACATAAGCAACGTCTATATAATATATCATATATACTATATACAATATCTGTCTGAACATATCACATGATCACATCACAGATAATGCAGCAGAAAAAATCATATGAAATATTGGATATACTAGGACGTCCGTGTTTTATTTTGAGCCTAAATAAAACACGGATTCCACGGTCGTGATGAATAGCCAATCCCACACCCCTAGACCCCTACGAGAGCGGCAAGCAACCCTACCAATTCTAGGGTTAGGAGACCCGGACTCGACTCCTCGAGATGGTCTCCCACTGGACCCTAGAACCCGGTTACTTGTGTTCCCCTCCTTAGGTCTATCCTAATGCGGAAAAGTAAATAATATACATCAACGGTGACATCTTCCACAACCTGGAAGTGCCCCAATAAAAGAATATTACATACAAGTTTTTACATGAATGAAAATGAAAAACACTCATCTTACATAAAAACCCTCCGGCTATTCAAACACGACGATCCAATATAACATATCCAGCAACACATAACATCACATGTCATCAACGTAAGTAAGTATGCATACACCGATTGTCGTCGACGTATAGCAACGAAAACAGTGATACAACTACATACTACACTTACGGTCACAGAAAAGAAAGTGCAAAACTACAACAGTTGGAATCCGCAACTTCTTTAGACATCACATGCCTAACCAAATGAATTCCTTAGACATCGCATGCCTAACAATTATAAACCCTGTATTTTAGTCTCATTATCGAAAACTCTTTTCAATATCAAGTCGGGCAATTCAACAAGATTCCCGACGTCTTGAACGAATGCTCGTCGCAAACTTCAGTAGACGGCCGCACCCCTGATACCGTCGACGAAGTGCACTAAGGCGGAACACCGCTGCCGCGAGCACCCGAACGGATGCTTTCGGCGACGGGGTTCTCCTATAGTCACTTGGTCGGGGCTATGGGGTGTAGCTGTCTATTAAGTTTACCGGCGAGTATCCGCGTACGCTACGCGATTGCGACGGACTTTTGATCACATCAAAATTCCGTGGAAACCGATCAAGTGAGACTAAACTGCTATGTTTATAACATCCAAATCAGTTATCTCATAACTACTTGTGGATTCCAAATATTGTATCACATTTCAGATAAATAGAAAATGTTAAACTTTCCGATCGAACAATCAAACACCCAAGTTTTCCTGAAACAGCTCAACACTTGAAATAAGTTTAAAGACATCCATTTCATGCCACAGCACCAACGGTCCAGCCGTAAAAGGGTCAAGCCAACGCCTCACATGTGGCACGCCGTACTGCCCCAAACCCTAAGGTTCAAAGGGCAGTTCAAGACGGTCACATAATCGAGTTAAGGTTTGTTGTCTTCTAGAGGGACCATCGCGTTACTTGCACTACTTAGAACGTTATTAAACTACGGAAAAATCCAACAATTGGAAATTTCCCGGCAGGGGAAAAAATGGGTATTTATATCCTGTCGAACTTTTTAACATGTTCTAAAATTACCCGGAAAAACACAAACAAAGTTAAATAAATCGATTGAATCATCGAATCCCCAAAACAACCCTGAAAAATTCAACTGTTGAATATAAATTAAAAATTCCCAGAGAACAGAGGAAACTCCTACGGGCAAAACTGTAGAAAAAAGAGCAACTAAGCATCACAGACGGCCGCGGAACCGCCGCAAAAAGTGGGGTAAGGCCGCGGTTCCGCGGCGCTACAGTAGATTCAGGTTGTCGTTTTCTGCAATTTTCCTTAGAATTCCCTGCTCTATTTTCGGCGAATTTTTAATTCATAAAATTCCACTGTTTTGAAAAATGTACAGAGAAGGGTTTTGTTCGGGGTTTCGGGGTTCGATCGGGTTTCTAACTTCGTCTACACTTCGCCTAAAGCTCTAGCTAGGCTTTGATACCACTGTAGGGTTACTAGGCACACTCAAGAGGTTCCACAAGACATCTACCATGCCAAATTCAAAAATTTAGGTGCCGAGAAACCCTAACCTAGATCGTTAACTAGAGATTAGGCGAAAACAAATGCAAGCAAACTACTTTGCTACTAAGTGAAACGGATTACAACCTTTGTAGATCCGGTGCTCCACTTCTTTAGCTCCTGATGACATCCCTCCGTTGCGATCATCGGGATCCCGGACTCTAGCGATGGTTTCGTCGGAGAAATGATCGGGCTAGGTCATTGACTTCGATGCCGAAGATGATCTACGTCGAGGCGACTCAAACTCAAGCTCCATCTTCACTTGGTCATGAACCTTGTGAAGAAAACACCCTATACAATATGGCAAGTGGTAGAGGATGAAGAAATATGAAGTGGGTTCACTTTGGATTTGGATTTCTCACTTGATTTCAACACTTGAAATTTTCCAAGAAAGCTTTCTTCTTTTCTTCATGAAGAAGAAGAAGAAGAAGAAAAGAGTAAATCAATTATCTTCCAAAAGAAATTCAAGTGAAGTCTATCATTTAGTAACCATGGGTGAGTTAACTTGTGTAGAGAATAAACTAAGGTTTAGGTTGATGGTTAGGTTAAGCCATAAAACAAAATGGTTAGAATTTTCAAAGATGCTTAAAAGAAACTTCATGAAGCTTCAAGCAAGAAAACAAATAAAGCCACCATTTTGGTTTTTGCCAAAGTAAATAAATAAATAAATAATACCTTAACTATTAACCTAAACTATGGTTTAAAACATACACACCCAAGTTTGCATGTATCATCAAACATGATACAAACTAGTGCACAAACATATATCATATATACAATATGCACAATCAAGTGAGAAAATCAATCTTAAGTGAATAAATACTAGTTAATGTAAAGAAATATATCAAATATATAATTATACATTAAATCATTAAATCAACACTTGATTTAATGATCCGGTCATACTGCATATAACCGACTAATTTCAAGTGTATCAATGTATCGAATCAACACTTGATTCGGTGACCCGGCTATATCTCATATAACCGTCCAATGATACAGATCGCGAGAATAGAATACAGTATCACATACTGGTATTATTCTTGGTCCCGCACATATCTCATATGCACTCCTATTTCGTTTCGCTTGAGCCAGGAAACCTCTGTGTAGGACTCTAAAGACTCGTCAATACGTCAGCAGTAGGTGATGATCATATCAAACACCCACAAGTCGCAAGCGGTCTGCTAAACGTAACTGCCACCCGGGTATTGAGCGATCAGAAGATCAACGAGCAAGCCCGCTCACACTCCTGTGAATCCAACCAGTAACACTTATCGTACAGTCCGGTCTGTTCGTCTGATATGTCGCATATCTCGCCTAGGGGTGGTATACGTCAGACCCCAGTAGCTCGATAAGTCGTGTCGATATGTGGTCTATAACAGTTCGAGATACTACCGATAACACTTACCAGTAAATCTCAGCAACCCTGGCCAGGGATTTCCGGTTATAGCCAATCGAACACAGCGCAACATCAACTCCCTATACCGGGAGAGACGAATCCCCTCCTATCGCTCATTACCTCCATGTGATTCAAGACTGTACCCAAAAGCCACCGTTTTGCATGCCCTCTTGGATGTGTTAAGGTGGAAATCAAAGTACGGTGGGAATCACACAAGACTCTATGACGATCTCGGGTCTACAGACTAACCTGTACCAGTGTCACCAGAGAACTGCCATCTGACGTAAGGTATAATACTATCTGGGAGTTCTCGGCGAGTCCGTCCAGTGTACCCAGTCTCCACTGAGCACCCTTATATCATCTCTGATGTCAAACACCAATGGATATGGGATCATCCATCACCCATCTGTATGGGTCGAGAAGGTATACGCTAGTCTACTCTGGTATATCGATGCCCCGTCTCGATACACCCACGACTAGGGACCTTGAAGGATGTACTTATGGACTACCATGTCCCCACTAGTATGATCCGCATCATAGTCCAGGTAGTCAAGTACACATCCTAAGGGCTTTACCAACATGTAACAGAGAGACAATCAGTGTACACGTTAAGATAAAGAGCAACCAAATAGCGTACTATCATGTCGAGCAAGAAAGTCCTACCTATATATGTCCCAGCATCCACTACAATATACATCCTATGTACAGTAATGGCCTCTAGGGCATACATATAACTAACATGTAGTACCTGCATTCTTCAGTCCGAACGACATCACCTTGTAGCTATATATTCCGATCGGGGTTCGAAATGTTGTGTGTTTCTCATCCTCAGGCGACATCTTGATCTGATTATATCCAGACGAGCCATCCATGAAGGTGAACAGCTCGTAATTTGAGGTGTCATCGACCATCATTTCCATGACCGGAAGCGGGAAGTCGTCTTTAGGGCACGCCTTGTTGAGGTCCCTGAAATCGACACAAACTCGGATCTGCCCATTTTTCTTCTTCACTGGGAATATGCATGCGATCCAGTCCGCATATTTCTCTTCTCTGATGAAGCCGGCATCAATGGGTTTCTTGGTTTCCTCGATGACCTTTTCTTCCAGTTCCCTTCTCATTCTTCGAAGAGCTTGTTTGACTAGCTTAGCATCAGGAGATATAGCCAGCTTATGCACGGCCACTTCAGGGGAGAGGCCAGGCATTTCTTTGTACGTCCACGCGAAGCAGTCGGCGAACTCATTCAGCAGGGCAATTATCTTCGCCTTCATTTCCTTTGACAGGAGTCAACTGATGTAGGTCGGCCTCGGATTATTAGGCGTTCCCAAATCGATCTCGGTTAGCTCATCGAAGGTTGCTTTTCCGCCATCTTAGAGCTCTTGAGGAGCTTCTTCTGGCTCGGCTAGCTCGTCATCATCATTTGATCTTTCGTTGGCTTCACCAACATGGATCATGTAGCATGCCTTGGAATCAGGTTGAATGAAACCTATGCCCGGTCTATCTGGAATTCGTCCATCGATGAGTGCTCGGACCTGAGGCGGATGCCATAGCCATTCGTAAAACTTTGCTTCGGAGTCCATTTGATATAGCCGACACCCGCACTTTTTAAAGTATTCCCGCATCTCGGGTGCATAGTATCTGGGATTGAGGACGACTCTTATGCCTCTCTCATATGGAAGGCGCGCGATAGACAAATAGTCCGGGTGCACAACAGGATTTGACCCATAAAACAGGATGCCCTTCTGTCCACTTTTCCTTCCGGGAACGTAAAAAGTTTTCAGCTGGTCCACGGTGGATACTGACAATGCATCGAGCTCTTTGCACATCTTCGGCACCCTTGTGACGGCTAGGGACCCTTCTGTAACTTCGAAGGTCTCTCGTAGTTTTGTTGTCCGCACGATAACCTGATTTGCACAGCTGTTGCAAGACGGCCCCTCTTCTTCTGATTCTTCAGTGTCACGGCCTAAACGAGGACAGATTTTGCTGTCGGATGGGCCTTCAGTATCAGATTCGTCCGTATCGCTACCGAAATGAGGGCAAGTTTTACGGAAGGACGGACTTCCAGTGTCGGACTCATCAGTGTCACTTGTAAGTCTATGGTAGCGCCCCGGCCGTCTGTCCGAGGCCAAAATACGGAAACGAAAATTTTTAAACTGGCGCTATCGTAGACTTTAATCCCGGATCGAACCATTAACCTATAACTTGCTACTAGAGAAAGGGTTGGAAAAGCTATACCGATCGATCCGTGTCCTTCGGTCTCTGGCTACCATCCCAAGCTCCTCTCGGCATCTCCGAGATCCGGTCTCCTCGTCGGAAAGGGCACCACATCATCGAGTCTTTTTACGGGCTCCCGCTTCATCCGAAGCAACTCGGGCATGAATTTCGCTAGCCGACGTGTCCAAGGTGAAGTAGAGAATGTGTGTGATCACTTTGTCTCTTGCATCCATTGATTCTCATCACATGAAAGTGTATGGATGGAGGTTGAAGAATGATGCCATTGATGGAATTTGTGAGCTAGAGGAAGAAGAAGAAGAAGAGGCTCTCTTTTTCTTATGTGTTGAGAATGATAATGTGAGAGCAAGAATAAGAATCCAAGAGCTAACCCTTGCCTCATGGCTGCCCTCTCTCTCTCTACATATCATTTCAACACATAAAATCAATCCAAAATGTGACATATGCACAATAAAAGAAACCATGAGTCACTAGATTGCATGTGTCATAATAAATGCACCTCATGATGAAATCCACTCACAATTTCCACCATCCAAACATTAATCCAAATGTTTGGTCCAACAAAAAGATACAGCAACATCTAAAGTAAACTCGTGACGGATCATAAGGATACCCATCACCTGTATATACATACCTGCATCCGCATTCCAACTGAATGCGAATGCGATGAGACTAAAGTAATTCAACAAATCTAAGACTAGGATCCGGCTTAAACCAAAGACCACTAGTATGATCCGTCCGATCATGATCCGTGCACTACTGTACGTATATGATCGGACCCTGCCATATATCATACGGCCTCTACAACGTTTCACCCGAAACTTGAGAAACTGTCTGTGTGGGGACTCTAAAGACTCGTCAATACTTTGGCTGTGGATTTAACCACTAGCACGTCAGCGGTACCAACTGTACGTAACGGGCTACCAGGTATTGACCAAAAGGGAGGTGGATGAGTGAACTCATCCTGACACCCTACTGAGCCTGTCAGTGAAAATATCCGTACAGTCCGGTCCGTTCGTCTATGAGCATCGCATGTCGGGTCTAGGGGGTTGGTAAAAGTCAGACCCCCAAAAGCGGTACAAGTCGTGTCGGAGTGTAGCCCAGAACACCCTGAGATACTACTGGAATACCTACCAGTAAATCTCCTGCCTTGGCCAAGGACTTCGTGTAATGGCTCTCCTAGACACAGCGCGATCTCACCCCCAATACCGGGAGAGACGAAACCCCTGCCGATCCGCTCACTGCCTCCATGTGGCTCGGGACTGTGCCCAACTAAAACATGTTTGCACGACTCCTTTGAGCCGTAGTAGGGTAGTAATCAAAGCACAGTGGGAACTCACACGAGACAAATGACGATCTCAGGTCGATGAACTAACATATACACATGTCACCAGGGAACTGCTATCTGACGTCAGGTATAATACCAACTAGCATGTTCCCGGCGAGTCCTGACCGGTGTACTCATAACCCAATGAGCACCTTTATACATCTTAGGTGAACCAACTGACACCAATGGCTTGTGAGACCGGCCATCGCCCCTCGTTGGGGTCTCGACTGTATACACTAGTCTACTAATGGAGTATCGATGCCCGGTCTCGAAACTCCCACGACTAGGGACCACTTTAAGGATGTGCTTATAGACCCCAGCTCCCACGTATATGATCGCCATCATACTGCTGGCAGTCAAGCAAGAATCCTAAGGGCTCTATCAACGTGTAATAGCGATCTGTAAGGTCACCTAAAGCAGTACACGATGATAAAGATAAACCAGATAGCATACTATCATCTTGAGTAAGATTGTCCCACCAGTATAGGTCCTCCCTCAATCATTGCAATCACATGCCTGTGATCCAATAATTGACTCTGAGGGCACTATATCCAACAATCTCCCACTTGCACTCAAGGATAATTATTGCGATGTCGCATACTCACAGCCCGTGTGATACCGAACACCCAACTCCTCTACTAATCAGTCTCACAAAGCCCGTTTGCGAAACTATTGCGTTCGAGGAATAGTCTCAGTGAGTGGATCCGCCCTAATGTTTCTTTCTATGTCTCTCTTTATCTCAAGTTCGCGGAGAAAGCCATCTCCTGAAATGAGCAATACATGTCTTAGAATATGTTTGGATGTCTGATGGGACCTAGTTCATAAATGAACTCCAAATCCAAACTTCTTAGATTGTATCGTCAACTGAATTTAATCAGTATCCTGCACCATGCCTCCCTCAGTATCCGCTTGGACCACCTGTCCAAACTACTGCCCCTCGTCAGAGGGAAAACTATAACTCTGACAGTCACTCTGTCATTCAGGTCACCTTGGAAGCCTGGAATGATAACCGTCTCCCGAAAGAGGCTGTTGTTATCATATCCCTAGAACATCCACTTATGTTCTAAAACTGCTTCCGAACGTTTCTCCAAGATAGGATTAATATCAACTTATTGCATCTAGTGCAAAAACAACATCTGGTGTGGTACTTGACATCTCATGATTGACTCAATTGCCTAAGCAAGTGATATGTCAATCATGCACATCCCTCTCCCATTTAGTCTGTAAGACACCTTTAGAGAGGGTGACTCCATCACCTGCAGGTATACTACCGTGCCAGGAGTCGTCCATTGTTCATACCAGAATATTGCATTTATTACCGTCCATTCTTACGCTCGTTTGTTTATAGGTAGGTGCTGTTTATCCGTGTTTGCTACATATTTACAGACTACAGGTTCCTAGTCCAAAATAACGCAAATGATACAAAATCTCCACAGTTACGCCAAAATACAGAACATCTGTTGACAACAGATAAAAGCCGGGTTCCGATCATCCGTATCCGTCCAGTGCCGCGTACCGGTTCCAGATACAAGACATATGACAGTGGTCATTCGTGTCTCGGACAAGCACAGAGCACGAGAGGGGCAGCACAAGAATCAATGGGTGCGCGGAGCTTGAGGGAGAAAGGTCAAATCAATCAAAAGTGTAGCTATGTTTGGACTTGCAGATCTGAAGCAATTGTGGAAGCAATTTGCAATTTGGTATATATATAACAACATAGGACAGAAGAACAAACAAAGCCACAAAATACGACATGTCAAATCATCTAAATGGCCGCGGTTCCGCGGCATAAGCGCGCTTAGGCCGCGGAACCGCGGCCGTATAGGCTCCTCAGATGATTATTTTTCAGGGGTAGGTTTGTCTTTTCCTGTAGGGTCAAAATGTTGCCCTAGATTTTCAACTCCCCTCCTATAAATACCCCAATTCTGAGCCATTGTAAGGTGTCCATTTTTTATGCCTCTTTTGTAGGTTTTAGTATAGTTTTGCTTTCTTCTTCTTCATTCTTTCCTCCATGAAAATTGTAGTGAGAGCTTTTTGAGTCGATGATGAAATGAAGATGAGGGTTGTTTTTATCTTGTCTCTTTTATTTATTGTCTTGTAATTTTATTATCTTGTATTGTAATTCTATTATTTGTTGTTAACTAGTTGTTGTTATTTCTTTTCTTGTTCTCTTTTCTTTTCTTCTCTTTTCCGTATTTTCAAGCGATGATACTTGACGGAGTTTCTTGCTAAGGTGAGGACCCAAGAGTTAGCTTGCTTCACTTGTAAAACCGTATTTTCCTCTTTTCTTCCTTCTTGTTTTGTTTTATTTTCTTTTATCATGTGTGAATAATTTCCCTCTTGTTAAGGCTAAGGAAGGTGGTATGAGGGACGGAGAAATCCCTTGTGCTTCTCTTCGCCAAACATCTTGAAACGACCCCCGACCAAACAAACGCAACCCCCTCTCTTAGGCGCGCTATACGTGACATGTAGCCGCGACCTAAGTCGAGAAGTCCTTTAAGCGTGCTACAACGTGACATGTAGTTGTGACTTATTTGGATACATGGTTGCGGGTGTTTGGCCGAGAGTTGGAAATAAGAGTATTTAGCGGACGGACAAGGGGCACTAGGAATGGATTTAGCGTTGGAAAGCTTGCTTAAACTCGCAAATCCCATTCCTATATCCTCCTAATCCCCGCTACTTTCGATTATCCCAACATCGTTTTAAGAATGGCAAAAGATAAGTACAAGACTAATCCTAACTCTACTAACCAAGCTTAACCTTAACAAGCTTACTTGAACATAAATACGAACATTTAGGATAGATTCGAACAAACACATGCGCATTCTTTATTGACTCGTCTAAAACAAGAACGGACATACAACCATCTCCCTGTGGATCGACCCGTGCTCAACCGCCTAGCTGCATAGCGACACCGTCCTGATCGCGGTTATAACTTTAGAACTTTGAACATCCGACACGCCAAAAGCGTGCGATCAAATGGCGTCGTTGCCGGGGAGACGGTAACGTATTTTCTTTCTTGTTATTCGGGTTAATATTCTTTTTGTATATATTTATAAATAAAAAAAATCTTTTTGTTTTTTTTGATAATTTTTGTGAGCAAGTCTGCAGATTTTTGCGGATTTGGGAACTGTGATTGTGGGGAGCAAAGTGTACGTTCAAGGCTAAGGTGATTGCAAAGTACAGTGCCAAAGATCCGGATAGTTTGACCCGCGCAAGCGAACTTTTCAAGCTTACCGGATTTGATTCAACGGGGGTTTCCTAACCCAAAAACTTAACGGTACGTACTTTACTAACACCTTCTTCTCAAATCCGACGCATCCAATATACTATTCTTTGCAGGATTCTTTGCAAGTTCGCTAGCAAACACTAAAAATTGACTAACCCGTATTTGTTGCAGTGCCGTGCTTAAACTAAAAAATGATTGTTTGATTCTTTATAGAATTTTTATTGAATTGCGCATTGCATATATTAATACGGACTTAAGGGCAAGCGAACCCCACAACATACGGTAAAGGATTTCATCACCTTTTCCGTGGCCCACAAATCATGAACTTGAGCATAACGTTTACCCGCACAAAATTTAAAAGAAACTAGACTTTAAGCCTTAAGGACTTCGCGCTCACTAGGAGAAGTTAACTGTGTTTAGAACCTCGCTTAACGGTATATTGTTTACGGGGTGTTTAGGAAAGTGTTAACGGCGAAACCGCCAAAAGAGAAAGGGTTATTTAATTAAGGACCTTCGCGAAAGCGTCGGAAAACCTCCCCTTATCTCTGCACTTACCTGGCCTCGTGATCAGTGTATCTTGAGCCCGTTTCTCGATACAGTTTTACTTCGACAATCAAGTTCTGGAGCAGGTCTAGTTGACCTAGGTGAACCATAGAACGATTAGGTGTGTGGTATTTTTGTGTCGTGATTGTTTTTTGTCCAGATTCTTTTTGTGTGTATATTTCATTCTTTTGTTAATAACTAAAAAAAATTAAAAAAAATCCACATCCTTTTTCCCCTCCTTTTCTCTGCCTTTCTTTCTTTCTCTCTTCATATCATGGGTACCCCACCTCGCAAAACTCTTGCCGAACTTTGGTACCCACAACCAGACATTACTTCTTACGGTTCTTACTTTGGCCGAACGTCGAACAATCCCTCCATGCCCAAAATCTCTTTGAAAGATCGGATAGACGCGTCTAGGACAAACACTTGCCCTCCGCAATCCACTTTGTATCAACCTTTTCAACCTCCCGTACCCGCTTATGTTGATACCCCTTTTGCAAGTCGTCCTTTGTCCATCGCTGAACATATTGAACAATCTCATAGCCGATCTTTCACTCCTTTCACCACTTCAAATTCTTGGGATCAACAATTCCATTCACCTTCGTATCCAAGTGTTGATCCTACCACTGTCCAGCCATTCAATTCCTACCAGTCCTACCCGACTCTTGCACCTTCCCTAGACATTGCTTCTGAACCGCCATTTGGGAGTTTTCAGTATCCAAACAACTTTGAATCTTTTACTGAAACCCCGTCACAACCCATGTCTAGTCTGGAACAGTCGTTGGAAGACTTTAGGGTAGCGTCATGCCAACAGATGATGGATTTGAATGCGTCCATGGCCACCCTCATACAACCTACTGACCCGGTAGCTAGTTTCCAGCTAGCTCCTAATTTTCCAATGTATGATGAGGCGGTTGGACAGATTGAGAATTTGAGTGGAGAGAGTGAGCTGTACCCCCTTCCTAATCAAACCTACCCGTTTCAAATTGAATCCCACAACTCCTATGTTGAAAGTCTATCAAGTGTCCCAACTGAATTATCAATTGAAGATAGAATGTTTGATGAGATGTGCGACTTTGCAGTGTTTGATTTACCCGATTGTGAAGGGACCTTGCCAAGTGAAACCACACCCAATCCTTTTGACCTCTACACCTCCATCTTAGAACCAGAATCGATTGAAATCCATGCTTTTGATGAGGTGTCTGAGAAAATTGACTTTCACTTGATTGAGGATATTGACGCTGGGAATATTTTGGATGATGAACCCGCAGATTTGGCTGAGTTTTCCTCTCCAATTCATCATCCCGAGTCATTAAATGTTTTTCCCGAACCCCATACGCGTCTGAATTTTGAGGATAAATGCATGGATGAGATAAATTTTGAGGAGAATATTGAGGATAGTTTTGAGAATGAACCAGTTTTAATTGATGAGTCGGATTTTCCAATTCATCATGTCCCTGTCATTGACTGTGTACACCCTTCTGAACCTTTAACCGATACCCTTCCTCGATCACTTCCCTCCATCCTTTCCATCGTTCCGACATTGCAAGAAACCGTATCACTTTCATTTCATATGTCTGGTTTACCGAGTTCGGCGTACCCATGGTTTCTCACGAATCTTGAGGGATTTGACCCCATTTCTCGACGGGTTAATATATTAGCACAATCGCTTTTCACACATCGGTCATCACAAATTGTGCTAATTTATTCGCTCCATTTCCACCCTCAAGTTCGTATTCCACTTCTCTCTCCCTTCCGCCATTCTTCTTCTCATATACCGAGACCGTATCCCGCTTCTATCTCCATACGGTCTCGCGTATTCTCCATTTCTTTCCTCTTCACCTTCTTTCACCAACCTGCATCTTACAGAGATAGAATTTTTGAATGGTTGGTGTTAACTTTTGGCCTGTGTAAGGCCTTGTATAGCTTGATACTATTTTCTTTCCCCCTAATCCTGAACTTCACCGCTTAAACAGTGGAAACACTGTTTTACTTAAGTTTGGGGGGAACCTTTTTTTGTATATATTTTTGTTTTCCTTTTTGTTTTGTATATAATTTTTTTAGGGAGCGCCGACAAGTTTAACCCTCTTGGTGTAGCCTGACAGTGAGGGCACTGTCAAGTTTAAGTTTGGGGGTGTGCTCGGTAAGCTTTCTTCCTTCGTATTCATTTGTATATTTTGCATTTGCATACCTTATTAAAACCCCACAAAAATCAAAAAATTTCCAAAAATATAAAAACTTTGTCGTCAAGTTAGCTAATAGGGTAACTTAGATTTTTATTCTGAAAGTTTAGTTGATATGTTAGAAATAACTAAATTCTAGGCTTAGGAATTGAAAATCCTAAAAATAACCCTCATTTTGTCTAACTTTGGTAAGTATACGTCCTTACAGTTTTTTTGAGAAATAGGTAATCTTGAGTTCAGTTCTTGAGTTAAGTCAAGATGAAGGGAAAGTATTGAAACTTTACCGAAGGATAAGTCTGAAAAATAGTTTCTTTTCTTGAGTTCAAATTTAGAAAGTATATACCCTACAAACTGCACTTACACGCACCTTGAAACTTGGGATAGTAGAGGATACCTAGAAATACTCTTGCCTGAAAGCCTGGTATGAAAGAAAAAACGGTATTTAAAGCTAAACACCAAAAGAGCATATTGAAAAATATATCCGGTCTTGAAAAATAAAAAGAAAAATAAAAAGAAAATAGAATAAAGTCAAGACCTGGAAGCTGCTATTTACGCTTTAAAGTTCACACATTCAGTAATCGGTCGTTAGTGCCTTAAGAAGCATTAATAGTCGCATGAAAGGTGTGTGAGCAAATCCGTCCATCCTTAATGAAAAGAAGTAGTATTAGATATTAGGGCAAGGGTATTATAGCTTGAATTGAATTCTTGAGTGTAGGGGTGCAAATATACACACATAGGGGTATACAATCGATGTTTGGATAAAAGATAGAAATAAAGAATAAGACTTGTGTTTTTTGTAAAGTTGATAAAAATCTCTGATTTGAGGCCGCACTTTAGAAGGAAAACTCAGGAGAACCAATATCTTTTTAAACTTTTTTGGAACGTATATGATCTAAGGTTAAATAGATAGGAGGTGTGAAGCATTAAGGTTGGATATTTCTAACTTAGGATGATAGAATATCTAACGTAAATACTAAACTGTAGGCGTAGAATCGATGTTAACTTATGACACTAGCTTGACGGGATTTTGTGGGTAGTATCCGCTGAAAACCCTCAGGAGACAACACTCCTCCTACTAGGGACACCTAGAGGTTTAACGGCTTGTTGCACACGCTCAGTGCAATCGCGTTCCCTGCGAAAGTGCGGTTAGGATTTTATTTTTGTGAATAATTGGTTTTGCTCGGGACGAGCAAAAGTTAAGTTTGGGGGTATTTGTTCATACCAGAATATTGCATTTATTACCGCCCATTCTTACTCTCGTTTGTTTATAGGTAGGTGCTGTTAATCCGTGTTTGCTACATATTTACAGACTACAGGTTCCTAGTCCAAAATAACGCAAATGATACAAAATCTCCACAGTTACGCCAAAATACAGAACATCTGTTGACAACAGATAAAAGCCGGGTTCCGGTCATCCGTATCCGTCCAGTGCCGCATACCGGTTCCAGATACAAGACATATGACAGTGGTCATTCATGTCTCGGACAAGCACAGAGCACGAGAGGGGCAGCACAAGAATCAATGGGTGCGCGGAGCTCGAGGGAGAAAGGTCAAATCAATCAAAAGTGTAGCTATGTTTGGACTGTGCAGATCTGAAGCAATTGTGGAAGCAATTTGCAATTTGGTATATGTAGAACAACATAGGACAGAAGAACAGACAAAGCCACAAAATACGGCATGTCAAATCATCTAAATGGCCGCGGTTCCGCGGCATAAGCGCGCTTAGGCTGCGGAACCGCAGCCGTATAGGCTCCTCAGATGATTATTTTTCAGGGGTAGGTTTGTCTTTTCCTGTAGGGTCAGAATGTTGCCCTAGATTTTCAACTCCCCTCCTATAAATACCCCAGTTCTGAGCCATTGTAAGGTGTCCATTTTTTTATGCCTCTTTTGTAGGTTTTAGTATAGTTTTGCTTTCTTCTTCTTCTTCTTCATTCTTTCCTCCATGAAAATTGTAGTGAGAGCTTTTTGAGTGGATGATGAAATGAAGATGAGGATTGTTTTTATCTTGACTCTTTTATTTATTGTCTTGTAATTTTATTATCTTGTATTGTAATTCTATTATTTGTTGTTAACTAGTTGTTGTTATTTCTTTTCTTGTTCTCTTTTCTTTTCTTCTCTTTTCCGTATTTTCAAGCGATGATACTTGACGGAGTTTCGCACTAGCCCTGCCCTGCTCTGTCGTTAGTTACCTAACCTAACGGTGCACGAGGGGACATCCAGGCGAATGTGGATGGCATAAGTGTACGTCGTATTTATCTGTGATGTTTTAGGTATTTAAATGATGGGACTTCATTAATGTGATTAATGAAAGAAAAGAAGCCTAAAAGATGTTGTAGAATCAAATTTTAAAATAAAACAGGTAGCTACAGTTCTTGCTTTGCATAGCGGTATATATGATATACCCTGCACCTTATTCGATGAGGAAAGGACCGAGATCCCTTCACCGGGAGTGACTCCTTTAGCAATAACTGGCAGATGCTACACACTCGGTTTGTTTTTGATTGCTTCTATAGTTTCTGCTTTGCACAGTGATATATATGATATATCCCGCACCTCATTCGACGAGGAAAGGGCCGACGATCCCTTCACCGGGAGTGACCCCTTTAGCAAAACTAGAAAAGCCTCAAAATCATTCCATTTCAAAACTTCATTTGATTCTACAACGATATCAAGTTCATTACGCAATAGGTTTTCAGAAAAACCTGTCGTAGCCCTCCGTCATTTCAGATAAGTCATGTTTAGTATTCGTGCTGCGTTTGTTAACCTTGTCAAGGCGCAGTGTGCGGTAGCTAACCAGTATTTATCTGCTTATGCATATGATGCAGATTGAGTTAGGGTAGTCGTACGGCCTTGTTGACCTTGTCAAGGGTCGTGCGGGTGGGTTTAATTCAATCAAGAAATGACGGGTTGAACTTGACTTACGGTCTATGGTTTGTTGACCTTGTCAAGGTCATAGATCGTTTGGGGCAAAAGCATTATCGGGAATTTCAAGTGTTGAAATTTGCAATGAGATTGCATACCTTCTATGAGATAGTTGGATCCCGATACCCACTGCGAGTAAGAGTTACTCCTGGGAGAGTTTTACACATTACAATTAGCCGATCAAGTAGGTGTCTAGAAAGGTGTCAACGGGGTTACGCCTCTGGGAAAACGAGGTTTACATTAATTAAGTTCGTGCGAAAGCACGGGGGACCTCCCTCAAAGTACCGACACTGGCCTGGCTGAAAGATTGGCGAACTTGTAGTGTGTAATTAATCCCAGCTAGTCTTTCCTTTTAGGGTTTGAAGGAAGATTTGATAAAAACCAGTGGGAGCCATCCTGATTAGATAAGATAATAACCAATCTGATCTTGCAAGAGCATACGCTAAAGTGTTTTCTTCTCTCTCTCTCCAGGTAGCGACCATGTCATGCCCTAATAAAGATAATAATATGGATGTATTGACCGAACCCGCATGTTATACTGTGCTGGGGAACGTTGGTTCCGTTCTTTCCTATAAGAGTTATAGAACTGAACAGGATATAGGGGAATACCAGGATTCCCATGCCACCCGAATGAAGAAAGTACATGATGATGCATTTTCTTCGGGTGTGTTCATTACAGAGAACTGTTTCTCCATTTGCTCTACGTCCTGGGTATTAGATACCGGGTCGGGATCCCATATATGTAATCAGTTACATGGGCTTAGGAAAGGTAGAGAACTTGGAGAAGGTGATAAAGACATTAGAGTTGGAAATGGTGCAATTGTTGCAGCTAAGACTGTCGGGGAATATCACCTTGTATTACCAACTGGTAATACATTGGTTCTGAACGAATGCTATTACATGCCGAACCTGATATGCAACATTATATCGGTTTCTTTGTTGAGTAAAGAGGGATATAATTTTGTATTACAGGACAATGTTATGAACATTTTCCGTAATCAAAAGTTGGTTGGATCAGGCACGTTGTGCAATGGCATTTATGTTCTAAATCAATCAACAGTTCTGAGCATAACAAACACACACAAGAGGAAGAGTTCTGAATTGAATGAATCCTTCTTGTGGCATTGTAGACTGGGTCACATCAATGCAACACGACTGGCTAAGTTACATAAGGATGGATATTTGAAACCATTCGAATTTTCATCTTATGACACTTGCCAGTCATGTCTCAAAGGCAAGATGACCAAAACTCCGTTTACGGGACACGGAGAAAGAGTTACCGAACTCTTGGGACTGATACATAGTGATGTATGCGGTCTTATGTCTACACATGCCAGGGATGGTTCTTCGTACTTCATTACATTCACTGACGATCTCTCTAGATTCGGATATGTGTTCCTGATGAAACACAAATCAGAAGCTTTTGAGAAATTTAGAGAATATAAACAAGAAGTCGAGAACCAAACCGGAAAAAGTATTAAAATCCTTCGATCTGATCGAGGAGGTGAATACTTGAGCAATGAATTCCTGGACTTCCTAAAAGAGAATGGGATTCTCTGTCAGCTGACTCCTCCATATACACCACAGCACAACGGTGTATCAGAACGGAGGAACCGCACCCTATTAGATATGGTGCGCTCTATGATGAGCACAGCTGAGTTACCTATTTCCTTTTGGGGATATGCGCTGGAAACAACAGCATACCTATTGAATCAAGTTCCATCTAAATCTGTACCTACCACACCATATGAGATATGGAGTGGGAAGAGGCCATATCTTAAACGAGTTAAGATATGGGGTTGTCCAGCCTATGTCAAAAGACAAAATCCGGACAAGCTCGAGGCACGGTCAGTTCTTTGCAAGTTTGTGGGATATCCAAAGAACTCATATGGGTATTTTTTCTACCACAGTGAGGAACAAAAAGTGTTTGTTGCTCAACATGCCACCTTTTTAGAAAAGGAATTCCTTGAAAAAGAAATTAGTGGCAAAGTGGTAGAGCTGGAAGAAGTTCCAGATACACAAACCGTAACTGAAGATTTAGTGGAACCAGAAGATCCAGAAGCTTCCAATGAACCTCAGCCTCTCCACCGATCTAGTAGGGTTCCTCGCCAACCTGAGAGATACTACGGTTTTCTCATGGATGGTGGGAGCGAGGATTGCATCATGGAGGATGATGACCCAACTAGCTTCGAGCAGGCCATCACGAGTAGGGACTCAGTGAAATGGCTGGATGCAATGCGGTCCGAGATGGAATCCATGTACACCAACAAAGTATGGACTTTGGATGTTGCTCCTGAAGGGGTAAAACCCATCGGGAGCAAGTGGATCTTCAAGAAAAAACTTGGTGTAGATGGGAAAGCGGAGACTTTCAAAGCTAGACTTGTAGCAAAGGGTTTTCGTCAAAGACCAGGAGTGGACTATGACGAAACCTTTTCTCCAGTGGCTATACTTAAATCCATCCGGATCATGCTTGCCATCGCTGCATATCATGATTACGAAATCTGGCAAATGGATGTTAAGACCGCCTTTCTAAATGGTGATTTAGAAGAGTGCGTGTACATGACTCAGCCAGAGGGCTTCGTAGACAGTGGGAGCAGCGGGAAGGTGTGCAAGCTACTTAAATCCATTTATGGATTAAAGCAAGCATCGCGGAGTTGGAACATCTGCTTTGACGTCGTTATCAAAGAGTTTGATTTCGTCAAAAACCCAGATGAACCTTGTATCTACAAGAAGGTAGCAGAGAGTAAGGTAGTCTTCCTCGTATTGTACGTGGACGACATACTCTTGATAGGAAATGATATTCCTATGCTGCAATCGGTCAAGCTCTTCTTATCACAAAGATTCTCAATGAAAGATCTTGGTGATGCCTCCTGCATATTGGGAATAAGGATCTATAGAGATAGATCCAAACGGATATTGGGATTGTCCCAATCCAGGTACATTGACACCATACTAAAGAGGTTTAGTATGGAAGAATCCAAGCGTGGGAACTTGCCCACGATCTCTGGAGTCACTCTCTCCAAAGAGATGTCTCCCAAGATGATTTGGAGAGAGCTCGCATGCTAGGGATACCCTATGCTTCAGCTGTAGGCTCTATCATGTACGCGATGCTATGTACCAGACCCGATGTAGCATACTCACTAAGTATAGTGAGCAGGTATCAAGCTGATCCTGGAGAGAGTCACTGGACAGCTGTGAAGAGCATTCTCAAGTACTTGCGAAGGACTAAAGACATGCTCTTGGTGTATGGTAACGGAGAACTCCAAGTGGAATCCTTTACCGATTCAAGCTTCCAGAGTGATAAGGACGAATCTAAGTCGCAGTCGGGATTTGTCTTTACCCTTTACGGAGGGGCGGTTAGCTGGAAGAGTTCCAAGCAGGAAACCGTGGCAGACTCGACGATGGAGGCTGAATACATCACTGCCAACGATGCTGCTAAAAAGGCTGTCTGGATCAAGAAGTTCATTACTGAACTTGGAGTGGTTCCATCCATTGAGCATCCAATACCTTTGTATTGCGATAACAATGGAGCGGTGGCTTTGGCCAAGGAACCTAGGTCCCATCAGCGATCCAGGCATATTCTGAGGCGGTATCACCTGATCCGGGAGATAGTTGATCGCCGGGAGATCGAGGACAGGAGGGTTGACACGAAGAACAACACGGCGGATCCACTCACGAAGGCCATCCCCCAGATACAGTTTGAGAGACTCTTCAGGATGCTCGGTATGCGATACTACAGCAGCTGGCCCTAATGCAAGTGGGAGATTGTTAGTTATGTGTATGCCCTAGAGGCCAGTATTGTACAGATGATGTATATTATATTGGATGCTTGGACATATATAGAGATGACTTTCTTGCTCGATATGATAGTATGCTATCTGGTTGCTCTTTATCTTAACATGTACACTTGTCTCTTTAAACTGTCTTATAGTTACATGTTGGTAAAGCCCTTAGGATGTGTACTTGACTACCTGGACTATGATGCAGATCATACTAGTGGGGACATGGTAGTCCATAGGTACATCCTTCAAGGTCCCTAGTCGTGGGTGTATCGAGACGGGGCATCGCATCGATATACCAGTGTAGACTAGCGTATACGCTTCTCGACCCATGAGATGGGCGATGGATGATCCCATATCCATTGGTGTTTGACATCAGAGATGGTATACGGGTGCTCAGTGGAGACTGGGTACACTGGACGGACTCGCCGAGAACTCCCAGATGGTATTATACCTCACGTCAGATGGCAGTTCTCAGGTGACACTTGTGCAGGTTAGTCTGTAGACCCGAGATCGTCATAGAGTCTTGTGTGATTCCCACTGTGCTTTGATCTCCACCTTACCACGTCCATGAGGGCGTGCAAAATGGTGGTCTTTGGGTACAGTCCCGAGTCACGTGGAGGCAATGAGCGATAGGAGGGGTTTCGTCTCTCCCGGTATTGGGGGTTGATGTTGCGCTGTGCTCGATTGGCCGTAACAGGGAAGTCCCTGGCCAGGGCTGATCAGAGATTTACTGGTAAGTGTTACCAGTAGTTTCTCGACCCGTTATGAGCCTCACATCGGCACGACTTATCGGTTATTGAGGTCTGACGTTTACCACCCCTAGACTTGATATGCGACATATTAGACGAACAGACCGGACTGTACGGTAAGTGTTACTGGTTGGATTCACAGGAGTGTGAGCGGGCTAGCTCGTCGATCTTCTGATCGCTGAATACCTGGGTGGCCGTTATGTTTAGCAGACCGCTTGCGGCTTGTGGGTGATTGATATGATCATCATCTGCTGCCGGCGTATTGACGAGTCTTTAGAGTCCTACACAGAGGTTTCCTGGCTCAAGCGAAACGAAATAGGGGCGCATATGAGATATGTGCGGGACCGAGAATGATGCGTGTATGTGATACCGTATTTCATTCTCGTGATGAATGTTTCGATTGGTTATATACGATATAACCTAGTTATCGAATCAAAGATTGATTCGATAAGTCGATTCATAGGGTACTAATCGGTTATGTGCGACATGACCGGATCATTGAATCAAGTGTTGATTTAATGATTTAATGTATAATTATATATTTGATATATTACTTTGCATTAACTAGTATTGGTTCACTTTAAAAGGATTTTCTCACTTGAAGTTCACAAGTTGTATATGTGATATACTTTTGTGCACTTGATTGTATCATGTTTGATGATACATATACACTTGGATTTGTGTAAAGACTTAAACCATGTTTAGTGAATGGTTAGGGTTTCATATTTTCACTTAATTATTTATCTTTTCTTTTTTGAGAAATGGATAAAAGAAAACAAAATGGTTTCTTTTTATCATGAAGCTTGTTGAAGCTTCATGAAGCTTTGACTAAGTGACCACTTTGTCTTCTTCTCCTAACCCTAACCACTCATCTAAACTATAGTTAACTCTCTACACTTGACCAAGGTTAGGATATGATAAGTATTCATTTTTCATTATTCTTTTGACATAACACTTATCATATTCTATCTTCTTCTTCATCTTCTTCTTCAAGAAAAAGCTTGCCACCATTAATGGCATATTGAGCAAAAGTGTGAGAAATCCAATTCTAAAGTGAACCCACCTCCTATTTCTTCACCCTCTACCTCTTGCCAAGTAGTATAGGGTGTTTTCTTCACAAGTTTCACAACTTGGTGAAGTTGGAGCTTGATCTTGTGTAACCTCGACGTAGATCATCTTCGGCATCGTAGCCGACGACTTGTCCGCTCATTTCTCCGATGAAGCCGATGCAAGAGTCCGAGATCCGACTAGGACAGCGAGAGGACGTCTACGTGGAGCTAAGGAAGTGGAGAACCGGATCTACAAAGGTTGTAGCTTCTCACTTATAGTTAAGTTGTTAACTAGTTTTTTTTGTTTCGCCTAAAATTCTAGTTAACGATCCGTATTAGGGTTTCTCGGCACCGGAAAAATTTGAAATTGGCATGGTTGATGCCTTATGAGACTTCATTAGCGTGCCTAGGAACCCTATAAACGCAACCCCCTCTCTTAGGCGCGCTATACGTGATATGTAGCCGCGACCTAAGTCGAGAAGTCCTTTAAGCGTGCTACAACGTGACATGTAGTTGTGACTTATTTGGATACATGGTTGCGGGTGTTTGGCCGAGGGTTGGAAATAAGCGTATTTAGCGGACGGACAAGGGGCACTAGGAATGGATTTAGCGTTGGAAATCTTTCTTAAACTCGCAAATCCCATTCCTATGTCCTCCTAATCCCCGCTACTTTCGATTATCCCAATATCGTTTTAAGAATGGCAAAAGATAAGTACAAGACTAATCCTAACTCTACTAACCAGGCTTAACCTTAACAAGCTTACTTGAACATAAATACGAACACTTAGGATAGATTCAAACAAACACATGCACATTCTTTATTGACTCGTCTAAAACAAGAACGGACATATAACCATCTCCCTGTGGATCGACCCGTGCTCAACCGGCTAGCTGCATAGCGACACCGTCCTGATCGCGGTTATAACTTTAGAACTTTGAACATCCGACACGCCAAAAGCGTGCGATCATCCATTCTAAAACACCTGTAGAATGTTGTCTAAGTACCCGGATTGGGAATTTACCCAAATCTAGATCTAAAACCATAGATCTAGTAACCAAAATGTCTGATATTTTATCTATATCCTATATAGAGAAACCACTGTGTGACAACCAAAGTATAACCGATCGTGGTATAGGAATTTTACTTCCTACTATGTGTATGTCATCTATATACCAGGACATCACACCCTACTTCCTTCTTAACAGATCCATACCCTATTCTGATGAAGTCAAACCTATGGCTGTCACATCAGAAATAGATGATCTATCTCTGTTATATCTGCTTTAGTCTATAAATAGACATAACCTACTTGTCCACTATGCTTCCGCTGCTCCCACTGACTACGACAACTCTCTGGCAGAGTCATATACACGTACACTTCTAAAGCTAGTTTAGAACGACGCTATACTCATCCTCCTGCCGGGTCTCACAGTCTGGAACAACAGTAGTGTCAAGTCTGGGTAAACAAGAACCTCTCTGTCACCGTCCTTGAGGCTACCGGAGTACCTTTCGGGTGCCTGAGTTTACCCACCATATCTACGGAGTGGCCAATGGAATGTCAAACCAGATTGAATCTTTAGGTTCTTATCAAATTTTCAGTAATCGTTTGCGGTTCTGGAATCACTTCCAGTTCTACCATACTCCCACTACTGTTTTCTGAAAAAATCCATTTTTATCAAAACTGTGGCGAGTCAAGAACAATATCACTATTGATCTTCCAGATGGTAGAAAGTCAACCCTCGTCATAGCCCGGGTCAACCCACAAACAGCCACTACAGAAATATGCCTTGAGTTGTCCAGATTCTGGTTTTAAGCATAAGCCGGACAACTCCCCGTACCTTAACATTGTTAAGATATGAACTATTCTATATCCAATATAGAAAAAGAGGCACTGATTTAATTGGAACCAGATTCAAATCATGCAGCTGTCTCCAGTGCATGTAAACTAAATGGAGAGAGGCCGATCAGCATTACTCAACTTAGGAATACATCCAGATATGAGTAACCTGAAAGAGAAGCAAGTTCTCATAATCATTACTATCAACTGAATACCATACACAAGTATCTACATCTTCGATCACCTTGAAGAATCCTGATACTTGCAATACCTGGTTCTCTACTTTATTCATATACCTATAACTTCTCAAAACTTGGACCTTGTGTTTCTACAAAACACTTGTCTAAAAACTAGAGAAGTCATAAGTAAACCGAATATAGTACGAGAACCAACCCCTCTGTCCAAATGGACACTGGACAACATACAATACTCTGTATAAGTCTCCTGAGTCTAATAACGCATTCCCTGTGTGTTGTAGGTTGAAAACTGCACTTATGGTTAAGAAGAATTACACCGCTGTTTAATGCTCCTTACCTAACCATCAACTGATATAGGTAAATGTCATGGACATAATTTCAAAAGGTTATATCTCACTTTATGAAAATAAACGTACAGATATATCAATTTGAAATTGGTGCATAACAACGGATATTCAAAACCAAATATTTGCCGTCCGGCAAACAACCCAGGCGATTTCCTCAAATATCACCAATTACAACGAATCCCGATATAATGAGGATAATCACCCAATTCCCAATAACTTACTCCCACTCACCATCTGTAAAACCATACAGATGTGAGAATCAAACCTGGTAAATACATACCCTGAAGCAAGGGCAAATTGGGAAATCAATTTTCTTTTAACAATACACAGTGAAACTGAAACATGTAAATGTTTCGAAGGGGTATCCGGGTATTCTTAGTAATGCCTCTTCCATTATCAGATTCACAACTGTAACCGTATATTTCTTTGCCATCTCTCCAAATCCCTTTATATGTCTTTAGTCATTACCTTCTGCACACCATCGTTAGGCTAAATGGTTTTCTTCCTTCCCTACCATTCGGCACCAGCCTATGGTCTGGAAGAAGACTATCCAATAAGTATAATAGGTGTACTGTCCTAATCCTAGGAGCACTCGCAATGCGAGAGAAGGTAAAGATAAAAGACAACTGAATAAACCTTATTCCTATTTCTCCTGAACCAGAATCCATCCTCGAACTGGAACAAGTTCCTTCGAGTTCGTATATAACCATACGATGGAGTATCCAATAAACTGTGGATCTTCGTAGTGATACGGGGTGTTCCGAAGAAATACAAAGGTGAATTAGGAGTGGCGATGAAATACTTGGTTTGGTCGTGAATGATAGCAGTTGCAATTTACTTTGCCCTCTTTCTAATCCCTTTATTTATCTTTACTTAATACCTTCTGTACACCACACTTAGGCTAATTGGTTTTCTTCATTCCCCACCGTTCGGCGCCTGCCTATGGTTTGGAAGAAGACTATCCAATAAGCGTAACAAGTGTACTATCCCCTAATCCAAGGAGCACTCGCAACCTAAGAGAAGGTAAAAGGAAAAGACAACTGAATAGTCCTATTCATTTTCTCCTGAACCAGAAACCATCCTCGAATAAGTTCCTTCGAGTTCGTATATAACCATACGATGGTTTTATCCAATGGAAGTGGATGTTCGTAATAATACGGAATGTTCCGGAGAAAAGGGTAAAAGAAGGAGTGGCAATGAGGTATGCAACTCTGACAATCCAAAAGCCAGTGTTATAAGAAGGTTCGGTCAACTTGGTCACTGAGTTACAGTCTAGGGTCAGGCCATGGTCGCTGCCAGAGAGAGAGAGAAAAGAAACACTCAGCGTGCACTCTAACCTAGATTAGAATGGTTATCAATTTATCTAATCAGGAAACCTCCCACTGTAACCTCAAATTCTCATCCAAACCTGAAAAAAGAATTAGTCGGGATCACCCGAGGAGTAAACCAACTCATCAGTGGGAATCGGGATCCAACTATCATCACATGATAACGTGATAGAATCCACTCACGTTATCACACTCTAGAAGGTATGCGCATATCTGGCAAGTTTCAGTTTCTTTAGAAACTCCCGATGTGATTTTTACCCCATGCTCTTATGACCTTGACGAAGGTCAACAAATCATAAGTCACAGGTCAATTTCTACCCGTCATTGTCCAGGTTGATTTGAACCCACCCGTACAAGCCTTTGACGAAGGTCAACAAGGCTGTACGACTGTCCCAAACCAACGCATCTATCTATGCAGCAGAAAGGTAACAAGCAGCTATCATTCACTATGCCTTGACGAAGGTCAACAAACATAGTATGAATACTAAGTGCTACCCGTCTGAAATGACGGAGGGATACGAATGGTTTTTGGTGAAAAACCTTTAACGTAATGAACTTGATATCGTTGAAGGAACCGAATAGCTTTTTATAAAAATATAGTGGCGAAAACCTTTGCTAAAGAGGTCACTCCCGGTGAAGGGATCTCAGCTCTTTCCCCGTAGAATGAGGTGCAGGATATTCCAACTGAATACCACGATGCAAAGCAAAAAGTAATCGGCTATAGTGAAGTTATTACCCTGACGCAAACATCTGTCCAAGGGGTCACTCCCGGTGAAGGGATCTCGGCCCTTGCCTCGTCGAATGAGGTGCTGGATATTCATAACCGAATACCACTATGCAAAACAAAAGAGAACGTCCTTGTAATAACAGCTTTTTGAAAATTGTTCCAACAACGTCAGACATGTTTGTTTAGCATGCATTGATCTGAATCAATGCAGTCCCATCAATTGATCACACCAATAAAGAACGAAAATATAATGTACGTATATGTCATCCGCATTCGCCACTAGGTCCCGTCATCACCAGTTAGGTTACTTAAGTAACGACAGAGTGGGGACAGGACTAGCGCGGGTGTAAAACATATACAACATCTACTAGTATATATATATCAATATATAATAATCGCTCATGGCGTGATAAATGGTCAGCCCAGTCCCTCTCTACTTTATAAGTTCACAGAGAGTAATAAGCATCACAGAACAATACAGATAATCTGGGATCCCCGGGTTTCATAGAGCCGCTACTGAAACCCGACGTAACCCTGGTCGTGTGGATAGCCTTTGCAATGAAATCCTAGACCCCTACGGGCACGGCAAGTTACCCGCCAAAACCTGAAGCGAGGCAGCCCCCTTCAACAAAGTGAATGGACTACCCAGTACTTCACGGAATCCGGTAACTTGAGCACCCCTTCTTGGGTCAACCTATACCCCCTACAAGTGCGGCGAATAGCCCACCAATTCTAGAGTAAAGCCCCCTCCGTCTCAAAACGATGAGATGCGAGCCCGTTGCCCTCTAGAACCTGGCTATCCATGCACCCCACCGTGGGGTAATCCTAGTACAGAAAGTAAAATATACAACGGGTACATCGACCTCAGCCCGGTCGTGCCCCAAAAGAATAATATACAAACAGGCAGTGACGGCAGTCCACATGTCGGACGCTCGCCCCGCAATATCAAATGTACAAATATAACCAAACTGTACTACCATTGCATCTAGGCTATCCACCACGACAAATCCGCAATATCACAGCACAACACAGAACATCAACATGAATGTCACGTTCGCAAATCCGTCTAAAAGGACTATAGCAATTAGACAAGATTTACCGATCAAATGACATTCACGGTCGCAGATATAATGTAGAGCACTATAAACTAACATATTTAAAATTTTCGATCGACAAAATTTCCCGAAGTGGGCCCCAAGCACAAATCCAGCACTCAAAATAATCTGGGCGAAAACAGAATATTCCAGAAACCCCATTTCCAAGTCAGAAACCACTATAGAAAAAATGGTGCAGTGTTGCTACAGTACTGCGGCGGAACCGCGGCCAAAACGTGGGTACGGCCGCGGTTCCGCGGCGCTACAGTGAAATCAGTGTACCAAATTTTCTCAGATTTCTTAAAAAAGCCTGCCTGATTTTCTGCAATGCTCAAAGTAATTTTTTGACAGAAACTCAGAAAATGAAAATGCGATTTCGGAAATTTTGATCGATAGATATTTTAAATACATTAAACAAGCTAGTAAAGGTTAATGGCGTGGCTCTGATACCATGTAAGTCTACGGTAGCGCCCCGGCCATCTGTCCGAGGCCAAAATGCGGAAACGAAAACTTTTAAACTGGCGCTATCGCAGACTTTAATCCCGGATCGAACCATTAACCTATAACTAGCTACTAGAGAAAGGGTTGGAAAAACTATACCGATCGATCCGTGTCCTTCGGTCTTTGGCTACCATCCCAAGCTCCTCGCGGCATCTCCGAGCTCCGGTCTCCTCGTCGGAAAGGGCACCACATCATCGAGTCTTTTTACGGGTTCCCGCTTCATCCGAAGCAACTCGGGCACGAAGTTCGCTAGCCGACGTGTCCAAGGTGAAGTAGAAAATGTGTGTGATCACTTTGTCTCTTGCATCCATTGATTCTCATCACATGATAGTGTATGGATGGAGGTTGAAGATGATGCCATTGATGGAATTTGTGAGCTAGAGGAAGAAGAAGAAGAAGAAGAAGCTATCTTTTTCTTATGTGTTGAGAATGATAATGTGAGAGCAAGAATAAGAATCCAAGAGCTAACCCTTGCCTCATGGCTGCCCCCTCTCTCTCTCTACATATCATTTCAACACATAAAATCAATCCAAAATGTGACATATGCACAATAAAAGAGACCATGAGTCACTATATTGCATGTGTCATAATAAATACACCTAATGATGAAATCCACTCACAATTTCCACCATCTAAACATTAATCCAAATGTTTGGTCCAACAAAAAGATACAGCAACATCTAAAGTAAACTCGTGACGGATTACAAGGATACCCCTCACCTGTATATACATACCTGCATCCGCATTCCGACTGAATGCGAATGCGATGAGACTAAAGTAATCCAACAAATCTAATACTAGGATCCGGCTTAAACCAAAGCCCACTAGTATGATCCGCCCGATCATGATCCGTGCACTACTGCACGTATATGATCGGACCCTTCCATATATCATACGGCCTCTACAACGTTTCACCCGAAACTTGAGAAATTGTCTGTGGGGGACTCTAAAGACTCGTCAATACTTTGGCTGTGAATTTAACCACTAGCACGTCAGCAGTACTAGCTGTACGTAACGGGCTACCAGGTATTGACCAAAAGGGAAGTCGATGAGTGAACTCATCCTGACACCCTACTGAGCCTGTCAGTGACAATATCCGTACAGTCCGGTCTGTTCGTCTATGAGCATCGCATGTCGGGCCTAGGGGGTTGGTAAAAGCCAGACTCCCAAAAGCGGTACAGGTCATGTCGGAGTGTAGCCCAGAACACTCTGAGATACTACTGGAATACCTACCAGTAAATCTCCTGCCTTGGCCAAGAACTTCATGTAATGGCTCTCCTAGACACAGCGCGATCTCACCCCCAATACCGGTAGAGACGAAACCCCTGCCGATCCGCTCACTGCCTCCATGTGGCTCGGGACTATACCCAACTAAAACCTGTTTGCACGATTCCTTTGAGCCGTGGTAGGGTAGTAATCAAAGCACAGTGGGAACTCACACGAGACAAATGATGATCTCAGGTCGATGAACTAACCTGTACACATGTCACCAGGGAACTGCTATCTGACGTCAGGTATAATACCAACTAGCATGTTCCCGGCAAGTCCTGACCGGTGTACTCATAACCCAATGAGCACCTGTATACATCTTAGGTGAACCAACTGACACCAATGGCTTGTGAGACCGGCCACCGCCTCTCGTCGGGGTCTCGACTGTATACACTAGTCTACTAATAGAGTATCGATGCCCAGTCTCGAAACTCCCACGACTAGGGACCACTTTAAGGATGTGCTTATAGACCCCAGCTCCCACGTATATGATCGCCATCATACTGCTGGCAGTCAAGCAAGAATCCTAAGAGCTCTATCAACGTGTAATAGCGACCTGTAAGGTCACTTAAAGCAGTACACGATGATAAAGATAAACCAGATAGCATACTATCATCTTGAGTAAGACTGTCCCACCGGTATAGGTCCTCCCTCAATCATTGCAATCACGTGCCTGTAATCCAATAATTGACTCTGAGGGCATTATATCCAACATCACTGCCAAAACGCGGACGCACATGAGGGTTTCCACTTTTGAAAGTGACAGTCGGCTCAGACTTGCTTTTGAGTTTCGGGGCTATTCTGTTTTTGGTCGGCTGTGGCTCAGCACTTTAGAGGTTCACAAAGTACCGAGAATCTTCATATCGGACTTCATGCACACCGAACGGCTAGATGTCTCCGTCAATGCGTCTTTCTTCGCCATTTTTAGTATACTTCATGCATTGATGGAGAGTTGACGGAACGATGTCGTAATCGTGGAGCCACGGCCGTCCCAAGAGAATTTTATAATACGTGTCAGCGTCGATCACGTATATCTTAGCTTCAGTTTGCAGATCCCCAAATTTGATTGGCAGAGGTATGGATCCCAGAACTTGCTGGCAATTTTGATTGAAGTATTGAATGACAATCCTTTCCCTTGATAGGAGTCGGACGTCCATTGACAAACTCTTCAGAGTTCGCAAGTTCATGATGTTCATTGAGGACCCTGGTGTTAGGGTCAAAATTTGCACCCCAGTTGACCGGGTCAAAATCAAGGTCAACCCCAAGTAAGCGGGCCCATGCCCAAGTCGAGCCCCGCGGCCGGCCTCCCCATGCTAAAATAAAAATCATGTAACAAATAATTTTGATGTAATTTTTTGTGCATGAATGTAAGCAAAATGGGTAAAGCCAAATTTTTGTAAAGCCCATGGCTTATGTGCAAAAAGAAATAGCACATGAGGCATGGGATGGGCAAAATGCTATTTTGTAAAGCCCAAGGGGCTATGTATAAGCCTATATAAGGCAACATGATGATGAATAAAATATACACTTTTCATTCCCCCCCCCCAAAAAAAACTAGGGTTCCTGTGCCTCCTTCTCCTTCCTCAAGTTTCTAAACCTTCTTCTTTCTTTTGAATTAAATCAAGAGTTTTACTCTTCCTCTTCCAAAACTAAATAGTTTTTCACCATAAAACCCACAAAGGGGAACTCAGATCTCCCAACAGATCTCAAAAGGGGAGATTTTCAAAATCTCACCCCCTTTCTCCAAGATCCGGCCAGCCAAGAGGAAGAAGAAGGAGACCCATCTCCAGAAATCCCATCTTAGGAATATCCAGGGACAAAAGGAAGAAACAAAGCAGCCCTCTTTAATCACTTCTAAATATTTTTAGGAGTCTAACTCCATTCAAGATCCATTGGAGTTTTAACTCCCTAAAATTAATCTCTGTCAGGAGTTCAACTCCATAAGTCAAATCGGGAGCACAGCTCTCAGTGCAGGGACCAAGTCCCTTTTGCTGCTGACGGCTAGCGCCCGCGTGCCTGGCATGTGGGGCGCTGGCGCCTTCTCCCACGCATCCTTTGGATGCCCTTTCCCTTTTTTTTTATATATATATAGAGAGAGAATAATGGAGGAAAGATGCCATAGGAGGGAATTTCCTCCTATGGCATCGAAAAAATACAATCTCCGTCATATTTTTGGACGATCGGCACCCATCATCTTCATCGTTATCATCTAAGATATGAGTACACCAAATTTCATATGATTCTACAACCTTTTCACCGTTGAATTAGTGGGTTCAAAATTAACGGTTTACCGACAATAGAACTTTTTACATTACTAAATCAACGGTGAAAAGGTTGTAGAATCACATGAAATTTGGCGTACCCACATCTTAGGTGTTAACAATGAAGATGATGGATTCCGATCGTCGGATAACATGATGGAGAGCGTATTTTTTCAACGCCAATGGAGAAAATTCCCTCCTATGGCCTCTTTCCTCCATTATTCTCATATATATATATATATATATATATATATATATATATATATATATATGTGTGTGTGTGTGTGTGTGTGTGTGTGTGTATATATATATATATATATGTATGTATGTATGTATGTATACACGCACACATATTCCACAACACTTTTCCCATTAGAAAAAAAATTCTAACGGGGCGCTGCCCCGCACCCCGCAAGGGGGCTGCTAGTCCCCTTGACCCCCAGCCCGCTATCCGGGTAGCGGGACCCCTGTAAAAACTCTGCGGGGCCCCCGATATATCTAAAACCCCTCTAAAACACAACATTACACATTGGGTTCGCATGACCTATTTAACCCATCAATCGGAGGTTCTCTCGCTCTAAAAGCCAAGGGGTAATTAACGGCAGCTTAGTCCGCGGCTGCCGGAGATTCGGATCCCCACAATCAATAAAACCCCGCCTACCCTAAGCAGGGAGAATCTGTAATGTGCCTGACAAGCGCGCGTGTATTCCCATCTCAATGGGGTGACGAAAAACACCCTACAGATTCTGGCACGCCCGGTGGGACTTTATCTCTCCTCCCATATTTCGGGTTAAACATACATGCGAACTTAATCAACATATACATTGATTGCATATACCGAAATCATGTCTCTATTTGCAGGGGGTTAACAACTTCCAATTGCCATCTTCGAACGCAAGTCGGTATTTGAACGACTTTCCTTGGCCCCAGCTGGGGGCAAGGCCATCGACACTGACAAATTAATAAGGCATCTTGGGCAAGCTCCAGCAGTGCCCCTGACAACTGCTCAATCGGGTATCTTCTCTAAGCTCTCCGTTAGTCGACCACCACGTCGTTAAACTGGGGACAACAGACCTCCACGTCTTTAAACTGGAAACAGATGACCTCTAAGTCGTTAAACTGGGGATGTAAAAATGTGTAAATAAAACAAAAAATATATAAAATAATAATAATAATAAAAAGCCGAAATGATGGGGCAACTCGCAATTAAAATCAGCGAGTAAAATAAATAAGAAAATAAAGCCGAAACGATGGGGCAACCGCGAGTAAATAACCGAAATGATAGGGCAATCGCGACCTTCGCGATAATAAAAGCTGAAATGATAGAGCAACCGCGGTAAAAAAATAAAACGGCGAATGATGAGTCGCTCCTGGTACCATATTCCAGTGCAGCGATACAGACGCCAACCAAATTCAAATTTTCAAATCCCTGGACGTCCCAATGGCGAATGATGAGTCGCTCCTGGTACCATATTCCAGTACAGCGATGCAGACGCCAACCAAAATCCAATTTCCCAAAATTCTTCGGGCCCTACGGTTAGTCCCCAAATTGACTACCGTATACAATCCATGGGCTCAAATAATTCTTATCACACTCATGCCCCACTGCAATCACCAATCCAGCGGCTGGTCTCCGCCCTTGGAATTATGGTCCATTAGGAAGACCCACTCATGTGTCCTCACGATACATGAGGAGAACAATCCTTCGTGGGATCCTTACAACTCACAAAGGAAAAATACACTTGGGGGTCCTCACGACTCCTAAGGAGAAAATGCACCTACGGGATCCTTACGACTCGTAGGGAGAAAATGTTTTTATAGGACCCTTACGGCCCATAAAATTGAAAAGTCTTAGGTGATAGGGATCTAAACCTATCTCCTAAGCCATCGCTTCTCAACAGGGAAAGGCAAATGATGAGTTGCTCCTGGCATTATTCCAGTGGAGCAATACAGATGCCAATCTAAAAACCAATTCCCGAATATCCCAACGGCGAATGATTAGTCGCTCCTGGTACCATATTCCAGTGCAGCGATGCAGACGCCAACCAAAACTCAAATTCCCGCTGGCGAATGATGAGTCGCTCCTGGTACCATATTCCAGTGCAGCGATGCAGACGCCAACTAAATTCCAAATCCCATACCCCAACGGCGAATGATGAGTCGCTTCTGATACCATATTGCGGTGCAGCGATGCAGACCCCAACAAAGTCCCACCAGCGACATAAATAAAAAGGTATGTCCACAAGAAAAATGGGCACGGATGAAAACCCGAAAGGGATCCGTGAGTAAAAACAGCAGGACTGCCGGCGAGTTTGTGAAAACCCGAAAGGGCGCAAACTCGTGAAAAAAGAAATGAAATGCACTCGTAAAGTCCTCTCGACTTTGTGAGGAGAAAATCCCCGCGTGAGATCCTTACGACTCACAAAGGAAAAACACACTTAGGAGTCCCCACGACTCCTAAGGAGAAATACACCTACGAGATCCTTTCGACTCGTAGGGAGAAAATGCTTTTATGGGACCTTTATGGCTCATAAAATTGAAAAGTCTTAGGTGATAGGGACCTAAACCTATCTCCTAAGCCATCGCTCCCCAATGGGCAATGGCAAATGATGATTCGCTTCTGGTACCATATTCCAGTATAGCGATGCCGATGTCAATCCAAATCAAATCAAACCAACAAGCTCTGCGCCGGAATCATGCTTCGTCTCAGAGTGTACCCCGCGTCGAAATAAAGCTTCGCCTCAGTGTATCTACCTTCCCTGTCGGAATTATACTTCGGCTCAGAATCAACCAACGACCTCCTCATCGGAATTAAGCTCCGCCTCGGAATCAAGTCAACCAGCAAGCTCTGCGTCGGAATCATGCTTCGTCTCAGAATGTACCCCGTGTCGAAATCATGCTTCGCCTCGGAGTACCTGCCTTCCCTGTCGGAATTATGCTTCGCCTAGGAATCAACCTCTGCATCGAAATTATGCTTCGGTCAGAATGTCTGCTGCTCGTCGGAATTATGCTCCGACCCTTTGGAATCATGCTCCGCTCATCGGAATTATGCTCCAATCCCTGGAATCATGCTCCGCTCTTCGGAATGATGCTCCAATCCTCGGAATCATGCTCCGCTCATCGGAATTATGCTCCGATCCCTGGAATCATGCTCCGCTCTTCGGAATGATGCTCTGATCCTTGGAATTATGCTCCGATCCCCGAAATTATGCTTCTCCTGGTAATCAAGCTCTGCATCGAAATTATGCTTCGGTCAGAATGTCTGCTGCTCATCGGAATTATGCTCCGACCATTTGGAATCATGCTCCGCTCATCGGAATTATGCTCTGATCCCTAGAATCATGCTCCGCTCTTCGGAATGATGCTCCGATCCCAGGAATCATGCTCCGCTCTTCGGAATGATGCTCCGATCCCGGAATTATGCTCCAACCCTCGGAATTATGCTCCGACTCTTCGGAATGATGCTCCGATCCCTGAAATCATACTCTGCTCTTCGGAATGATGCTCCGATCCCTGGAATCATGCTCCGCTCTTCGGAATGATGCTCCGATCCCTGGAATTATGCTCCGCAAATCGGAATGATGCTCCGATCCCTGGAATCATGCTCCGCTCTTCGAAATCATGCTCCGATCCCTCGAATCATGCTCCACTCTTCGGAATGATGCTCCGATCCCTGGAATCATACTCCGCTCTTCGGAATCATGCTCCGATCCCTGTAATCATGCTCCGCTTTTCGGAATGATGCTCCGATCTCTGGAATCATGCTCCGCTCTTTGGAATTATGCTCCGATCGCTGGAATCATGCTCCGCTCTTCGGAATGATGCTCTGATCCCTGGAATCATGCTCCGCTCTTCGGAATGATACTCCGACTCTGGAATCATGCTCCACAAATCGGAATGATGCTCCGATCCACGGGAATCATGCTCCCCGAGGGATGCTCCGCCCCCGGAATGATGTTCCACCTCGAAATCCAGCTTCAAGATCCATCAATTTCATGCACACAACTCATATGCGCGGTGTGCATTTATTGATGGGGGCACTTTGTTGGGGTCAAAATTTGAACCCCAGTTGACCGGGTCAAAGTCAAGGCCAACCCCAAGTAAGCGGGCCCAAGCCCAAGCAAGTGGGCCCATGCCCAAGTCGAGCCCCGCGGCCGGCCTCCCCATGCCAAAATAAAAATCATGTAACAAATAATTTTGATGTAATTTTTTATGCATGAATGTAAGCAAAATGGACATAAAGCCAAATTTTTGTAAAGCACATGGCTTATGTGCAAAAAGAAATAGCACATGAGGCATGTGATAGGCAAAATGCCAATTTGTAAAGCCCAAGGGGCTATGTGTAAATGTGTAAGCCTATATAAGGTAACATGATGATGAATAAAATATACACTTTTCATTCCCCCCCCCAAAAAAAACTAGGGTTCCTGTGCCTCCTTCTCCTTCCTCAAGGTTCTAAACCTTCTTCTTTCTTTTGAATTAAATCAAGAGTTTTACTCTTCCTCTTCCAAACCTAAATAGTTTTTCACCACAAAACCCACAAAGGAGAACTCAGATCTCCCATCGGATCTCAAAAGGGGAGATTTTTAAAATCTTACCCCCTTTCTCCAAGATCCGGCCAGCCAAGAGGAAGAAGAAGGCGACCCTGTTAGTTATATGTATGCCTTAGAGGCCACTACTGTACATGCGTTGTATATTGTAGTGGATGCTTGGACATATATAGGGAGGACTTTCTTGCTCGACATGATAGTACGCTATCTGGTTACTCTTTATCTTAATATGTACTCTGATTGTCCCTATGTCACATGTTGATAAAGCCCTTAGGATGAGTACTTGACTACCAGGACTATGATGCGGATCATACTAGTGGGGACAGTGTAGTCGCTAAGTACATCCTTCAAATGTTCCTAGTCATAGGTGTATCGAGACAGGGCATCGATATACCAGAGTAGACTAACGTATGCGCTTCTTGACCCATATGATGGGCGATGGATGATCTCATATCCATTGGTGTTTGACATCAGAAAAGGTATACGGGTGCTCAGTAAAGACTGGGTACACTGGACGGACTCGCCAAGAACTCCCAGATGGTATTATACCTCACGTCAGATGGCAGTTCTCTGGTGACACTGGTACAGGTTAGTCTGTAGACCCGAGATCGTCATAGAGTCTTGTGTGATTCCCACTGTGCTTTGATTTCCATCATACCACGTCCAAGAGGGCGTGCAAAATGGTGGCTTTTGGGTACAGTCCCGAATCACATAGAGGCAATGAGCGATAAGAGGGGTTTCGTCTCTCCCGGTATAGGGAGTTGATGTCGCGATGTGTTCGATTGGCTATAACTGGAAATCCCTGGCCAGGGTTGCTGAGATTTACTGGTAAGTGTTATCAGTAGTTTCTCGAACTGTTATAGACCTCATATCAACACGACTTATCAAGCTACTGGGGTCTGACGTTTACCACCCCTAGACGAGATATGCGACATATCAGACGAAGAGACCGGACTGTACGGGAGTGTTACTGATTGGATTCGCAGGAGAAAGTACAGGCTTGCTTGTTGATCTTCTGATCGCTCAATACCTGGGTGGCTGTTACGTTTCGCTGGCCGCTTGCAGCTTGTGGGTGTTTGATATGATCATCACCTACTGCCGGCGTATTGACGATTCTTTAGAGTCCTACACAGAGGTTTCCTGGCTCAGGCAAAACGGAGTAGGAGCACATATGTGATATGCGCGGGACCGAGAACAATACATGTATGTGATACCGTACTAGATTCTCGCGATATGTGATATCGGCCGGGTATATGTGATATAGCCGGGTCATCAGATTAAGTATTGATTCGATGAACTGATACAGATTATATTAGTCGGTTATTTATGAAATAGCCGGATTATCGGATCAAGTGTTGATCCGATAATTTAATGTATAATTATATATTTGATATATTATATTACATTAACTAATATTAGCTCACTTAAAGATTCTTTTTCTCACTCGGGTAATACATTGATATATATGTGATATATGTTAATTGTATTATTTTATTTTGTTACAATAAATATTGTATATGTGATATATAATATTGTAACATGTTATGGTTATAAATGCAACATGTTTTGTGGAGAATAAATGTGGTTAGGGTTTGGATTAGGGTTAAGCTTTCATGAAGCTTTCAAGAAGCTTCTTGAAGCTTTGACTTTGACTTGGATATTTTGCATAGATATTTCCTTAACCCAACCCAACCCTTTAACCATAGTTGTTTCTCTACATGGGTTAAGTCTTCATACTTAACCCATGGTTGCATTTCTAACCTCACACACTAGTTTTATTATTCATAACAAATGGTTTTCATCTTCTTCTTCCTCTTGATAAAGCTTTCTAACTTTTGGTGATGTGATGAAAATGAGTGAGAAATAAAAAACAAATGAGAGCTAAATTCCTACTTCATCATCCTCATCTATTCTGGCCGCTTAGATTAGGGTGTTTGCTTTGCTAATACTTGATTTGTGAAGCAAGAGCTTGGGTTTGAGTTTCTTCAAGGTAGATCATTTTTGTTATCGAAGATTGGAAGCAAGCTTGCATCTTTCTTTTGTGGAGCCTCTCTAGAGTCCGGATACTCGATGATCGCAGCGAAGGGACCTCAACACGGAGCTTTAGAAGTGAAGGACCGGACTACAAAGGTTGTAATCCCAAACTCTTAGAAGTAAAGTTGTTTACTTACTTAGTTTCGCCTAATCTCTAGTCTAAGATCTTGGTTAGGGTTGTTCGGCACGTCTAAAATTTAAATCGGGTATGGTTGATACCTTATTGACCCTTGTGGCAGTGCCTAGTAACCCTACAGTGGTATCAGAGCCAAGCTAGAGCATTAGACGATATGTAGACGAAGTTTAAAATCCGATCGAACTCCGAATACCCGTTAAATCCTAGTTTCTGGAAAAAATTTCAAAAGTTGACATTTTTCATATTAAAAATACTCAGAATATCATGCAGGGAAATATAAGAATTACTGTGAAGTGCGGACCACCAACTCCCTCACGTGACCGCGGAACCGCGGCCAAACCACGCGTTTGGCGGCGGTTCCATGGCCAAAATTTGGAGTTGGGGCCCACTACTTCAGGTATTTATTCTTAGGTCCTTTTTCATAATTCTGGGAATTTTTTAATTCTACTCAAGTGTTGAGCCTTCTGGGAATTATTGAGAACTCGTTGATTCGATCGGAAAGTTTAACTTCGTTTATTTTTTCCGGGTAATTTAGAACGTGTTAAAAAGTTCGAACGGATATCAATAACTCACTCTTTCCCCTGCCGGAAAATTTTCAAGTGTTGGATTTTTCCGTAATTTAAGAACGTTTTTAGTCGTGCAAGTAACGCGGTGGACCCTCTAGAAGAACACAAACCTTAACTCGATTATGTGACCGTCTGAACCGCCTCTAAACCTTAGGGTTTGTGGCAGTACGGCGTTGCCACATGTGAGGCGTTGGTTTGACCCTTCTACGGCTGGACCATTGGCACTGTGGCATGTGATGGATGCTTTTAAACTAATTTCAAGTGTTGAGAACTATTTGGGAAAACTTGGGTGCTTGTTTATTCGATCGGAAAGTTTAACATTGTCTATTTATCTGGAATGTGATACAATATTTGGAATCCACAAGTAGTTATGAGATAACTAATTTGAATGTTATAAATGTAGCAGTTCAGTCTCAGATGATCGGTTGCCAAGAGATTTTGATGCGATCAAAAATCCGTCGCAATCACGTAGCGTACGCGGATACTCGCCGGGTAAACTTAATAGACAGCCACGCCCCATAGCCCCAACCAAGTGACTGTAGGAGAACCCCGTCGCCAAAAGCATCCGTTCAGGTGCTCGCGGCAGCAGTGTTCGGCCTTAGTGCATTTCATCAACGGCATCCGAGGGTGCGGCCGTCTACTAAAGTTTGCGACGAGCATTCGATCGGGATGTCGGGAATCTTGTTGAATTGCCTGACTTGATATTGAAAAGAGTTTTCGATAATGAGACTAAAATGTAGGGTTTATAATTGTTAAGCATGAGATGTCTAAGGAATTCATTTGGTTAGGCATGCGATGTCTAAGGTGGTTACGGATTCCAACTGTTGTAGTTTTACATTTTCTTTTCTGTGACCGTAAGTGTAATATGTGGTGTATCGCCGGTTTCGTTGCTATACATCAACGACAACTGGGATACGCATATTTACTTACGTTGATGATATGTGATATTATGTGTTGTTGTGATATGTTGTATTGGATCGTCGTGTTTGAATAGCCGGGGGTTTTATGTGAGATGAAAGTTTTTCTTTTTCATTCATGTAAAATTCATTGTATGTAATATTCTTTTATTGGGGCACTTCCGGGCTGAGGATGATTTCACCATTGTATATTATTTACTTTTCCGCATTAGGTAGACCCAAGGCGGGGAGCACAAGTAACCGGGTTCTAGGGTCCAGTGGGAGACCATCTCGAGGAGTCAAGACTGGGTCTCCTAACCCTAGAATTGGCAGTGTTGCTTGCCGCTCCGTAGGGGTCTAGGGATGTGGGTTTGGCTATTCATCGCGACCGTAGAATCCGTGTTTTATACAGGCTCGCATTAAAACATGGACGTCCTAGTATATCCAATATTTCATATGTTATCTTCTGCTGCAATGTTCTGTGATGAGATCATATTACTGCCTGAGACGAATGTTTATATTATATATATGAGATATATGTTATATTACAGATTTCGTTTCAAATGTGATGCTTGTGAAGCATAATAAAATGGGACTTCATTAATGAGATTAATGAAATAAAAGAAACCTAAAGATGTTGTAGAAACTTGTTTAAAAACTGGTAGCTCTAGTTCTTTGCTTTGCATAGCGGTATTCCTTGTAGAATATCCAGCACCTTATTCGATAAGGAAAGAACCGAGATCTCTTCACCGGGAGTGACCTCTTTAGCGAAACTAGCAGATGCTACACACTCGGTTTGTCTTTTGATTGCTTCTATAGTTTGGCTTTGCACAGCGATATTTGTGAAATATCCTGCACCTTATTCGATAAGAAAAGAGCCGAGATCCCTTCACCGGGAGTGACCTCTTTAGCAAAACTAGTAAAGGCCTCAAAAACACTCCATTTAAAATCACTCGATTCTACAACGATATCAAGTTCATTACGCAAAGGGTTTTTCTTAAAAACCTGTCGTAGCCCTCCGTCATTTCAGATAAGTACTAGTTAATATTCGTGCTACGTTTGTTGACTATGTTAAAGCATAGTGTGCGGTAGCTGATTAGTGCTTATCTGTATAAGCATATGATGCGATTGGATTAGGGTAGTCGTGCGACTTTGTTGACTATGTTAAGGGTCGTGCGGGTGGATTTAATTCAATCGGGAAATGACGGGTTGAACTTGACTAGCACTTATGATTTGTTGACTATGTTAAGGTCATATAGCTGCTGGGGGTAAAATATTATTGGGAATTTCAAGTGTTCAAATTTGCAATGAGATTACATACCTTCTACGAGATAGTTGGATCCCAATACCCGCTGCGAGTAAGAGTTACTCCTGGGAAAGTTTTACACATTACAATTAGCCGATCAAGTAGGTGTCTAGAAAGGTGTTAACGGGGTTACGCCCCTGGGAAAACGAGGTTTATTTTAATTAGGTCCGTGCAAAAGCACGGGGAACCTCCCTCAAAGTACCGGCACTGGCCTGGCCGAAAGATTGGCGAACTTGTAGGGTGTAATTAATCCCGGCTAGTCTTACCTTTTAGGGTTTGAAGGAAAATTTGACTAAAACAGTGGGAGCCATCCTGATTAGATAAATTGATAACCAATCTAATCTTGCAAAAAGCACACGCAGAGTGTTTTCTTCTCTCTCTCTCCTGGTTGCGACTATGTCACGCCTTAATCAAGATAATAATATGGATGTATTGACCGAACCCGCTTGTTATACTGCGCTAGGGAACGTTGGTCCCGCTCCAACTTATAATTGTTATAAGACCGAGCAGAAAATTGGGGATTACCAGAATTCCCGTGCCGCCCAAACGAAGAAAATACATGCTGATGCATCTTCTTCCGGTGTGTTTCATTATAAAGAACTGTTTCTCAGTATCCTCTACGTCCTGAGTATTTGATACCGGATCAGGATCTCGGATATGTAATCTGTTACATGGGCTACAGAAAGGTAAAGAACTGAGAACGGGTGATAAGTTTCGAGAGTTGGAAATGATGCAAGTGTTGCAGCCAAGTCTGTTGGCAGTTATCACCCTGTATTACCAGAATACATTGATTCTGATTGAATGTTATTAGATACCGAACCTGATATACAACATCATATCAGTCTCTTTATTAAGTAAAGAAGGATATAATTTTGTATTGTTGGATAATGTTTTGAACATTTCCTATATCAAGAGTTGATCAGTTCAGGCACGTTATCTAAAAGCATAGACGTTCTAAATCAAATCACAGTTCTTAACGTACAGAATACACACAAGAGGAAGAGTTCAGAAATGAACGAATCCTTCTTGAGGTATTGTAGACTAGGTCATATCAATGCGACCCGACTAGCTGAAGTTACATTTAGATGCATATTTAAATTAGTTTGAATTTATATCTTATGAAACTTGCCGGTCATGTCACAGAGATAAGATGACCACAACTCCGTTTATTGGAAACAGAGAAAGAGTTATTGAACTCTTGAGATTGATACATGATGATGTATGTAAGGTCCCATGTCTATACATGCCAGGACCGGTTCTTTATACTTCATTATATTCACTGATGGTCTCTCAAGATTCGCACATGTGTTCCTGTTGAAACACAGGTCTGAACCTTTTGAGAAATTCAATGAATATGAGTTAGAAGTAGAGAACCAAAAACTGGGTATAAGTATTATGTCTTTTGATGTGATCAAGGAGGAGAATACTTAAGCACGGAATTCCTGGGCTATTCTAAAGGAGAATGAGATTCTCTCTCAGCATTACTCCTCCGTATACACCACAGTACGTCGGTGTATCGAGACGGAGCAATTACACCCTATGTGATATGGTGGGCTCTATGATGAGTACTACTGAGTTGCCTATTCTTTTGGGGTTATGCACTTGAGAAGTTGCATACCTATTGAATAGGGTTCCAACCAAATCAGATGCCTACCACTCCATATGTGATATGGTATGGGAAGAGCCCATCTCTTAGAGATGTTAAGATTTAGGGTTGTCCGGCCTATGTCAAAAGCAAAATCCGGACAAGCTCGAGGCAAGGTCAGTTCTGTGGAAGTTTGTTGGATATACAGACTGCAGCTGATGATTTGGTAGAACCGGAGGATTCAATAGTTTCTAACGAACCTCAGCCTCTCCGCCGATCTGGTAGGGTTACTCACCAACCTGAGATATACTTCGGTTTCTCTATGACAGTGGGAGCGAGGATTGCATCATGAGATGATGACAACTAGTTTCGAGCAGGCCATCGGGAGTAGGGACTCTGTAAGAATGGCTGGATGCTTAATGATCTGAGATGGAATCCTTATACACCAACAAAGTATGGACTTTGGTTGCTTTATCTGAAGGGTTAAATCCCCATCAGGAGCAAGTATATCTTGAGAAGATTACTTGGTGTACATAGAAAAGTTGAGACTTTCAAAGCTATGCTTAAGTCCATCCAGATCCTACTTACCACGGCTACATATCATGACTACGATATCTGGCGGTTGGGTGTCATGACTGCTTTTCTAAATGATGATTTGGAAGAGAGCGTCTATAAGTACACAGCCATAGGGCTTCATAGACAGTGGGAGCAGCGGAAACGTGTGCAAGATGTTTTTATGTGATAAAGCAGGCATCGCGGAGTTGGAACATCTGTTTTGATGTGGTAGTCAAAGAGTTTGACTTCATCAAAATGGTAGATGAACCTTGTATATACAAAAAGGTAGTAGAGAGTATGGTGGTGATCCTGGTAGAGTATGTGGATGTCACACTCTTAATAGGAAAGGAGTTTCCTATGCTACGCTCGGTCAATCTCCTCTTATCACAAAGATTCTCTATAGGATCAAGGTGATACCTCCTAAATCCTGGATTATAGATCTATGAGATAGATTTAATTGGATGTTAGAATTCTCACTAGTTGTAGTGAGATGGTATCAAGCGATCCTAGAGAGAATCACTGGAAAGGTTCCAGGGTGATAAAGACGACTGAATGTCAGTCGCAGGCATTGTCTTTACCCTCAGTGGAGGGAAGGTATGTTGGAAGAGTTCCAAGCTAGATATCGTGACTTACTAGACGATTAAAGGCAAGATACATCGTTACCAAGGATGCTACCAAAGAGGCAGTCTAGATATATTTTAGATCATGAGATGAACTTCGTTCCTGCCATTGTGTGACAATGGAGTTATGGCTTATGCCAAGGAACCCCCGTCCCAACAGAGATCCAGACATATTCTTAGGCAGTATCGCCTGATCATGGAGATGGTTGATCTCCAGGGAGATCAAGGTTAGGAGAGTAGACTCAGAGGACAACAGCGCGGATCCACTCACAAAGGCCTATTTCCCATTAGAGACTTTTATGGGATGGTTGAGTATGAGATACTTTAACCACAGCTGATTGTTGGGTATACGATACCACAACAGATAGCCCTAGTGCAAGTGAGAGATTGTTAGTTATATGTATGCCCTAGAGGCCATTACTGTACATACGTTGTATATTGTAGTGGATGCTTGGACATATATAGGGAGGACTTTCTTGCTCGACATGATAGTACGCTATCTGGTTACTCTTTATCTTAACATATACTCTGATTGTCTCTATGTCACATGTTGATAAAGCCCTTAGGATGAGTACTTGACTACCAGGACTATGATGCGGATCATACAAGTGGGGATAGTGTAGTCGCTAAGTACATCCTTCAAATGTTTCTAGTCGTAGGTGTATCGAGACAGGGCATCGATATACCACAGTAGACTAGCGTATGCGCTTCTTGAACCATATGATGGGCGATGGATGATCCCATATCCATTGGTGTTTGACATCAGAAAAGGTATACGGGTGCTCAGTAAAGACTGGGTACACTGGACGGACTCGCCGAGAACTCCCAGATGGTATTATACCTCACGTCAGATGGCAGTTCTCTGGTGACACTGGTACAGGTTAGTCTGTAGACCCGAGATCGTCATAGAGTCTTGTGTGATTCCCACTGTGCTTTGATCTCCATCATACCACGTCCAAGAGGGCGTGCAAAAAGGTGGCTTTTGGGTACAGTCCCGAATCACATGGAGGCAATGAGCGATTGGAGGGGTTTCGTCTCTCCCGGTATAGGGAGTTGATGTCGCGCTGTGTTCGATTGGCTATAACTGGAAATCCCTGGCCAGGGTTGCTGAGATTTACTGGTAAGTGTTATCAGTAGTTTCTCGAACTGTTATAGACCTCATATCGACACGACTTATCAAGCTACTGGGGTCTGACGTTTACCACCCCTAAGCGAGATATGCGACATATCAGACGAAGAGACCGGACTGTACGGGAGTGTTACTGATTGGATTCGCAGGAGAAAGTACAGGCTTGCTTGTTGATCTTCTGATCGCTCAATACCTGGGTGGCTGTTACGTTTGGCTGACCGCTTGCAGCTTGTGGGTGTTTGATATGATCATCACCTACTGCCGGCGTATTGACGATTCTTTAGAGTCCTACACAGAGGTTTCCTGGCTCAGGCAAAACGGAGTAGGAGCACATATGTGATTTGTGCGGGACCGAGAACAATACATGTATGTGATACCGTACTAGATTCTCGCGATATGTGATATCGGCCGGGTATATGTGATATAGATGGGTCATCGGATCAAGTGTTGATTCGATGAACTGATACAGATTATATCAGTCGGTTATTTGTGAAATAGCCGGATTATCGGATCAAGTGTTGATTCGATAATTTAATGTATAATTATATATTTGATATATTATATTACATTAACTAATATTAGCTCACTTAAAGATTCTTTTTCTCACTCGGGTAATACATTGATATATATGTGATATATGTTAATTGTATTATTTTATTTTGTTGCAATAAATATTGTGTATGTGATATATAATACTGGAACATGTTATGGTTATAAATGCAACATATTTTGTGGAGAATAAATGTGGTTAGGGTTTGGATTAGGGTTAAGCTTTCATGAAGCTTTCAAGAAGCTTCTTGAAGTTTTGACTTTGACTTGGATATTTTGCATAGATACTTTCTTAACCCAACCCAACCCTTTAACCATAGTTGTTTCTCTATATGGGTTAAGTCTTCATACTTAACCCATGGTTGCATTTCTAACCTCACACACCAGTTTCATTATTCATCACAAATGGTTTTCATCTTCTTCTACCTCTTGATAAAGCTTTCTAGCTTTTGGTGATGTGATGAAAATGAGTGAGAAATAGAAAACAAATGAGAGCTAAATTCATACTTCATCATCCTCATCTATTCTAGCCGCTTAGATTAGGGTGTTTGCTTTGCTAATACTTGATTAGTGAAGCAAGATCTTGGGTTTGAGTTTCTTCAAGGTAGATCATCTTTGTTAACGAAGATCGGAAGCAAGCTTGCATCTTTCTTTTATGGAGCCTCTCTAGAGTCCGGATACTCGATGATCGCAGCGAAGGGACCTCAACACGGAGCTTTAGAAGTGAAGGACCGGACTACAAAGGTTGTAATCCCAAACTCTTAGAAGTAAAGTTGTTTACTTGCTTAGTTTCGCCTAATCTCTAGTCTAAGATCTTGGTTAGGGTTGTTCGGCACGTCTAAAATTTAAATCGGGCATGGTTGATGCCTTATTGACCCTTGTGACAGTGCCTAGTAACCCTACAGACCCATCTCCAGAAATCCCATCTTGGGAATATCCAGGACCAAAGGGGAGAAACAAAGCAGCCCCCTTTGATAACTTCTAAATATTTTTAGGAGTCTAACTCTATTCAAGATCCATTGGAGTTTAAATCCTTAAGATTAATCTCTATTAGGAGTTAACCTCCATAAGTCAAATCGGGAGCACAGCTCCCAGTGCAGGGACTAAGTCCCTTTTGCTGCTGACGCCTAGCGCCCGCGTGCCAGGCACGTGGGGCGTTGGCGCTCTGGCGCACAACGCCCGCGTGCCTGGCACGTGGGGCACTGGCGCCTTCTCCCGCGCATCCTTTGGATGTGCTTTCCCTTATACACACACACACACACACACAAATACTCCACAACATTGTTCCCGTTAGAAAAAAATTCTAACGGGGTGCTGCCCTGCACCCGCAAGGGGGCTGCTAGCCCTCTTGACCCCCAGCCCGCTATCCGGGTAGCGGGACCCCCGTAAAAACTCTGCGGGGCCCCCGATATATCCAAAACCCCTCCAAAACACAACACTATATATTGAGTTCCAATGACCTGTCCGTCAATCGGAGATTCTTTCGCTCCAAAAGCCGAGGGGTAATTAACGGCAGCTTAGTCCGCGGCTGCCGGAGATTCGGATCCCCACAATCAATAAACCCCTACCCTACCCTAGGCAGGGGGAATAATTAATGCACCTGACAAGCGCGCACGTATTCCCGTCTCAATGGGGTGACGAAAAACACCCTACACCTGGATCAATCAATATGCGATTAATCCGGTCTCCATTGTTGTACCTGTGCATACCAGAATATTGCATTTTATTACCACCCATTCATTATCTATTTTTTGTATATATAGGTACTATTAACCGGTGTTTGCTTAGTAATACAGATTACAGGTATCCGTGACAAAATACTGGAAATACATTCAAAATCACAAATATATCATTTGTGAGCTGACACTGCAACCAGAACCACAAACCGACCGATATCCCAAGAGTTATTTTGCAAACAAGTGTGTGCACAATATTTTGGTCAACGCATAACATGTGTACACACTAACTCTTGGAGCTTGGACCATGGACCTAGGGGGGTTTCCATGACACACTCAAGTGGGCTAGAGCAAGTGGGCATGAGAAGCGATGTGCATTTATTGCATAAAGTGTGATGTGATTCATATCTACCAAGTTTCCCTCCAAAACCTGGGTGCATCCAAAGCTTTTACATAGAAAATAAACAACACCAGTGGACTGAAGGGGACAACACAAGACCGCACTACAAGCACGAGCCTAGGGGCTCGAAAAATGGTCGAGCACTTCCCTCCCAAAACCGGGGTCGCCGGCCCTATCTCCCCCAACTGTTTCCATCTTTCTGTGGGCCCTTCCTTGCTGCCACGTAGCCCTATTTTTATTGTTTATTTTCTTTTCTTTTGTGCCTATATATAGCAGGCAGCGGGCAAGGGTTCATGGTCTCATTTTTGTCTCACTTTTGTCCAAGCTTAACACTTTTGTTTTTGTTTTCTTTTTGGTTCTCTTGTACATAGCTTAGCTTCCCTTTGATATCCTTGCCTTCTCTTGATCTTTCAACTTCTTCATTGAGCTTGAAAGTTTAAGGGTTGGTATTTGATCTCAGGGGTTGTATCTTCATATGGAATCAATAAAGCTTCTCTCTTTTGTGCTTCATTTTCCCTTGGGTTCTTTGCCTCTTCTTGATCTTGCAACCTCTTAATTGAGCTTGCAGGTTTAAGATTAGGTTATTGAACCCATGGCTTGTATTTGGTTCTATGGTTCTTAGTGTTACTTTCTTGGTTATTTCTTTCTTGCATTTTTCTTACTTGTTTTACATTCATGCAATTTATTACCTTGCTTTATTTTCATGCACTTAAATTCCTTGCACTTACTTATAATGCTCTTTTCTTTTCTTTGTTCTTTTCTTTGTTCTTTTCTTTTGCTCTTTTTGATTTGTGTTGTGAATGGTTGTTAATATAGTGTTGTTAGGAATAAATACGATATTGTAAGTTAAGGTTTCTTTGCTCATTTCCTTTTCCCGTATTTTCCATTGAACTCCGTCCAAACGTTACGCAAGCGCTCTGTTAGGCACCCTACCCTACCAAGGTAACGGTGATTCCTAACCGCGACCGGTTGCGTTCGGTTTGGCCGGAGGTGAAAGCAAGAGACAAGAACGGACGGACAAGGGTCAATAAGCGGGATTCCACGAATACCGTGGTTAAATACCCTAATCTACGTTGTTGCCGATTGCTCTAGCTTCATTTGTTAAGTTTGGCTCAAAAGACTTGAATATGGAATCCATTAACTGACATTATCCTATCATTTCCTAACAAGGGTTTACTTTGCATATAACTCTTAGGGTAGATACGAAATTTCCGTCCACACGCATTAACTCATAAGAACAAGAACGTAAAATACTCCGTCTCCCTGTGGATCAACCCGTGCTCATCGCGGCTAGCTGCAAAGCGACACCGTCCTGATCGCGGTTATAACTTTAGAACTTTAAATATCCGATACGCTTTTGGCGTGCGATCAAATGGCGCCGTTGCCGGCGAGACGGTAATGTTTTTATTCTTGTTATTTCGGGTTAATCATTGTATATCTCATTTATACAACTAACCCTATTTTTCAAAATCAACTAAAAATCTCAAAATTTTCAAAACCAAACAAAAACTAACACTTGCTAACACTTTTTGTTCTCTGGAATTTGACCTGCTTGCACTCTGGATCTAAACTAAAAAAATTAAACAATACCAGTGTGACACTAGTAGAATACTTGGACACCTGAAGAAATTTGGAGCCCAAAATCCAACAAAAATCCGGCGACTTACCCTTGATATCCGAGCTCGCCGGCCATACCACCCCTGTTTGCTCCAAAAAAAATTCATGTGCTCCAGTGTTCTGTTTCTGTCCCATTTTTATTGTTTGGTTTTTATAATTTTTAGTGTGCAGGTATTTGGGCATTCGTATCGCTTTTCCGCACTAATATTCATTTTTTCCGACATTTGTAGATTTTGCGGAATTGCGAACAGCGAACGTGGGGAGCAAAGTGTACATTCAACGTTAAGGTGGTTACGACGTATAGTGCTAAAGATCCAGGTAGTTTGACCCGCGCAAGCGAACATTTCAAGCTATTCGGATTTAATTTCAACGCGGGTTTCTTAACCCGAATATTTATCGGTACGTACTTTACTAACACCTTCTTCTCAAATATGACACATCCAATATAATATCTTTGCAGGATTCTTTGCAAGTTCGCTAGCAAACGTTAAAACTTGACTAACCCGTATTTGTTGCAGTGCCGAGCTTAAAACATAAAAAATGATTGTTTGAAATTTTGAACAAATTTTTTTCATTGAATTGCGCATTGCATACATTAATACGGACTTAAGGGCAAGCGAACCCTACAACATACGGTAAAGGATTTCATCACCTTTTCCGTGGCCCACAAATCACGAACTTGAACATAACGCTTACCCACACAAATTTTTAAAAGTAATTAGACTTTAAGCCTTAAGGACTTCACGCTCACTAGGTGAAGTTTACTGTGTTTAGAACACCGCTTAACGGTATATTGTTTACGGGGTGTCTAGAAAAGTGTTAACGGCGAAACCGCCAAAAGAGAAAGGGTTATTTAATTAAGGACCTTCGCGAAAGCGTCGGAAAACCTCCCCTTACCTCTGCACTTACCCGGCCTCGTGATCAGTATATCTTGAGCCCGTTTCTTGACATAGTTTTACTTCGAAAATCAAGTTCTTGAGCAGGTCTAGTTGACCTAAGTGAACCCTAGACCGATTAGGTGCGTGGTATTTTTGTGTCATGGTTATTTTTGCCCAGATTCCTTTTGTGTGTATATTTCATTTTTTGTTAATAACTAACTAAAAAACTAAAAATAAAAAAAATCACATTCTTTTTCCCCTCCTTTTCTCTTCCTTTCGTTCTTTCTCTCATCATATCATGGGTACCCCACCTCGAAAAACTCTTGTCGAACTTTGGTACCCACAACCAGACATAATTTCCTACGGTTCTTGCTTTGGTTGAATTTCGAACGACCCCTCCATGCCCAAAATTTCACCGAAAGATCACATAGACGCGTCTAGGACAAACACTTGCACTCCGCAATCCACTTTGTATCAACCTTTTCAACCCCCCCCACCCTCTTATGTTGATACCCCTTTTGCAAGTCGTCCTTTGTCCATCGCTGAAGATATTGAACAATCTCGTAGCCGATCTTTCACTCCTTTCACCACTACAAATTCTTTGGATCAACAATTCCATTCACCTTCTTATTCGTATGTTGATCCTACCCCAGTCCAACCATTCAATTCCTACCAGTTCTACCCGACTTTTGCACCTTCCCTAGGCATTGCTTCTGAACAGCCTTTTGGGAGTTTTCAGTATCCAAACAATTTTGAATCTTTTACTGAAACCCCGTCACAACTCATGTCTAGTCTGGAACAATCGTTGGAAGACTTTAGGGTAGCGTTGTACCAACAGATGATAGATTTGAATGCGTCCATGGCCGCCCTCATACAACCTACTGACCCGATAGCTAGTTTTCTACTAGCTCCACATTTTCCAATGTATGATGAGGCGGCAGGACAGGCGGAGAATTTGAGAGGAGAGAGTGAGCTGTACACCCTTCCAAATCAAACCTACCCATTCCAAATTGAATCCCACAACTCCGGTTTTGAATGTCTATCTAGTGTCCCAAAAGATTTACCGATTGAAGATAGAAGAATTAATGAGTTGTGCGACTTTGTAGTATTTGATTTGCCCGATTGTGAAGGGTCCCTTTCGAGTGAAACCACTCCCAAACCTTTTGAGCTCTACACCTCCATCTTAGAACCACAATTGATTGAAATCCATGCTTTTGATGAGGTGTCTGGGAAAATTGATTTTCACTTGATTGAGGATATTAACGTTGGAAATGTTTTGGATGATGAACCAGCTGCTTTGGATGAGTTTTTCTCTCCAATTCATCATCCCGAGTCTTTAACTGTTTTTCCCGAACTTTATATGCTTCTTGATTTTGATGAAATTTGCATGGATAAGCTGAATTTTGAGGAGAATTTTGAGGATAGCTTTGAGGATGAACTAGTTTTAATTGATGAGTCGGATTTTCCAATTCATCCTATCCCTTTCATTGACTGTGTACACCCTCCTGAACCATTACCTGATACCCCTCCTCGATCACTTCGCTCCATCCTTTCCATCGTTCCGACCTTGCAAGAAACCGTATCACTTTCATTTCCGGTGTCTGGTTTACCAAATTCGGCGTACCCATGTTTTCTCACGAATCTTGAGGGATTTGACCCCATTTCTCGACGGGTTAATAGATTAGCACAAACGCTTCTTACACATCGGTCATCACAAATTGTGCTAGTCTATTCACTCCATTTCCACCCTCAAGTTCGTACTCCATTTCTTTTTCCCTTCCGCCATTCTTCTTATATACCGAGACCATATTCTACTTCTATTCACATACGGTCCCGCGTATTCTCCATTTCTTTCCTCTCCGCATTCTTTCACCAACCAGCACACTACAGAGATAGAATTTTTGAATGGTTGGTGCTCACTTTTGGCCTGTGTAAGGCCTTGTATAGATTCATATTGTTCTTTCCCCCTAATCCTGAACTTCAACGCTTTACAGTGGAAACACTGTTTCACTTAAGTTTGGGGGGGACCTTTTTGTGTATATATTTTTGCTTTTTGTTTTGTATAAAAATTTTTTTTAGGAAGCGCCGACAATTTTGACCCTTTTGGTGTAGCCTGACAGTGAGGGCACTGTCATGTTTAAGTTTGGGGTATGCTCGGTAAGCTTTCTTCCTTCGCATCCATTTGTATATTTTTTATTTGCATACTTATTTAAAAACCCACAAAAATCGAAAATTTTTCCTAAAATATAAAAACTTTGTCGTCAAGTTAGCTAATAGGGTAACTGAGATTTTTATTCTGAAAGTTTAGTTGATATGTTAGAAATAACTAAATCCTAGGTTTAGGAGTTGAAAACCCTAAAAATAACCATCCTTCTATTTAACCTTGGTAATTATACGTCCTTACAGTTTTTTTGGAGAAATAAGTAATCATGTGTTCAGTTCTTGAGTTAAGTCAAGATGAAGGGAAAGTATTGAAGATTTACTGAAGGATAAGTCTGAAAAATAGTTTCTATTCTTGAATTCAAATTTAGAAAATATATACCCTACAAACTGCATATACACGCACCTTGAAACTTGGGATAGTAGAGCATACCTAGAAATACTCTTGCCTGAAAACCTAGTATGAAAGAAAAAACGGTATTTAAAGCTAAACACCTAAAAGAGCATCATTGAAAAAATATATCCGGTCTTGAAAAAGAAAAATAAAGAAAAAAAGAAAAAAAAATAGAATAAAGTCAAGACCTGGAAACTGCTATTTACGATTTAAGCTCACGCATTCAGTAATCGGCCGTTAGTGCCTCAAGAAATATTAATAGTCGCATGAAAGGTGTGTGAGCAACACCATCCATCATTAAATGAAAGAAGTGGTATTAGGTATTAAGGCAAGGATGGTATAGCTTGAATTGAATTCTTAAGTGTAGGGGTGCAAATTTACACACACGTAGGGGTATACAATCGATGTTTGGAGGAAAGATAAAAATGAAGAATAAGACTTATGTTTTCTGTAAAGTTGATAAAAATCTCTGATTTGAGACCGCGCTTTAGAAGGAAAACTCAAGAGATACCAACATCTTTTTAAACTTTTTTGGAACGTATAGGATCTAAGGTTAAATAGATAGGAGGCGTGAAACATAAGGGTTCGATATTTCTAACTTAGGATGATAGAATTTCTAACGTAGATACTAAACTGTAGGAGTAGAATCGACGTTAACTTATGAAACTAAGTTGACGGGATTTTGTGGGTAGTATCCGCTGAAAACCCTCAGGAGACAACACTCCTCTTACTAGGGACACCTAGGGGTTTAACGGCTTGTTGCACGCGCTCAGTGCAATCGCGTTCCCTGCGAAAGTGAGGCTAGGATTTTGTTTTGCTCAGGACGAGTAAAAGATAAGTTTGGGGGTATTTGTTCATACCAGAATATTGCATTTTATTACCACCCATTCATTATCTATTTTTTGTATATATCGGTACTATTAACCGGTGTTTGCTCAGTAATACAGATTACAGGTATCCGTGACAAAATACTGGAAATACATTCAAAATCACAGATATATCATTTGTGAGCTGACACTGCAACCAGAACCGCAAACCGACCGATATCCCAAGAGTTATTTTGCAAACAAGTGTGTGCACAATATTTTGGCCTAACACATAACATGTGTACACACTAACTCTTGGAGCTTGGACCATGGACCTAGGGGGCTTCCATAACACACTCAAGTGGGCTAGAGCAAGTGGGCATGAGAAACAATGTGCATTTATTGCATAAAGTGTGATGTGATTCATATCTACCAAGTTTCCCTCCAAAACCTGGGTGCATCCAAAGCTTTTACATAGAAAATAAACAACACCAGTGGACTGAAGGGGACAACACAAGACCACTCTATAAGCACGAGCCTAGGGGCTCGGAAAATGGCCGAGCACTTCCCTCCAAAAACCGGGGTCGCCGGCCCTATCTCCCCCAACTGCTTCCATCTTTCTGTGGGCCCCTCCTTGCTGCCACGTAGCCCTATTTTTATTGTTTATTTTCTTTTCTTTTGTGCCTATATATAGCAGACAGTAGGCAAGGGTTCATGGTCTCCATTTTGTCTCACTTTTGTCCAAGCTTTACACTTTTGTTTTTGTTTTCTTTTTGGTTCTCTTGTACATAGCTTAGCTTCCCCTTGAGATCTTTGCCTTCTCTTAATCTTTCAACCTCTTCATTGAGCTTGAAGGTTTAAGGGTTGGTATTTGATCTCAAGGGTTCTATCTTCATATGGAATCAATAAAACTTATCTCTTTTGTTCTTCATTTTCCCTTGGGTTTTTTGCCTCTTCTTAATCTTGCAACCTCTTAATTGAGCTTGCAGGTTTAAGATTAGGTTATTGAACCCATGACTTGTATTTGGTTCTATGGTTCTTAGTGTTACTTTCTTGCTTATTTCTTTCTTGCATTTTTCTTACTTGTTTTACATTCATGCAATTTATTACCTTGCTTTACTTTCATGCACTTAAATTCCTTGTACTTACTTATAATGCTCTTTTCTTTTCTTTGTTCTTTTCTTTGTTCTTTTCTTTTGCTCTTTTTGATTTGTGTTGTGAATGGTTGTTAATATAGTATTGTTAGGAATAAATACGATATTGTAAGTTAAGGTTTCTTTGCTCATTTCTTTTTCCTGTATTTTCCATTGAACTCCGTCCAAACGTTACACAAGCGCTCCGTTAGGCATCCTACCCTACCAAGGTAACGGTGATTCCTAACCGCGACCGGTTGCGTTCGGTTTGGCCGGAAGCGAAAGCAAGAGACAAGAACGGACGGACAAGGGTCAATAAGCGGGATTCCACGAATACCGTGCTTAAATACCCTAATCCACGTTGTTGCCGATTGCTCTACCTTCATTTGTTAAGTTCGGCTCAAAGGACTTGAATACGGAATCCATTAACTTACATTATCCTATCATTTCCTAACAAGGGTTTACTTTGCATATAACACTTTGGGTAGATATGAACTTTCCGCCCACGCGCATTAACTCTTAAGAACAAGAATGTAAAACGCTCCGTCTCCCTCTGGATCAACCCGTGCTCATCGCGGCTAGCTGCAAAGCGACACCGTCCTGATCGCGGTTATAACTTTAGAACTTTAAATATCCGACACGCTTTTGGCGTGCGATTAGTACCCTGTCACGTAAAGCATCCGATTATGCTCAGCTGTTCCCAGTAGCAAGTCTTCGTCCTTAAACTGTAGGGTTCCTAGGCACCCTAATGAGGTCTCACAAGGCATCAACCATGCCAATTTCAAATTTTAACGGTGCCGAGAAACCCTAGAACGGATCGTTGGCTAGATGTCTAGGCGAAAAAGAAACTAGTTAACACTTAACTACAAGAATACGGAAATACAACCTTTGTAGATCCGGTCCTCCACCTCCACGGCTCCGTGATGAAGTCATCTCCGCTGTCCAAATCAAAATCCGGGCTCTAGCGTCGGCTTCATCGGAGAAAGAGCGGGCAAGGTCGTCGGCTTCGTGCCGAAGATGATCTACGTCGAGGCATCGCTAGATCAAGCTCCAACTTCACCAAGTGATGAAACTTGTGAAGAAAACACACTCTACTACTTGGCAAGAGGTAGAGGATGAAGAAATAGGAAGTGGGTAGACTTTAGAATTGGATTTCTCACTCATTCTCATCAATCACCATTGATGAAGAATGGTTTTCTTCATGAAGTGAAGAAGAAGAAGATGATAATTCTTATGATAAGTTCATTAAAAGGAATAATAAAAATGAATACTTATCATATCATTAACCATGGTAATGTGTAGAGAATCAATCATGGTTAAAGGAATTGTTAGGGTCAAGCTAGAGACAAAATGGTCACTTAGTCAAAGTGTTCATGAAGCTTCATGAAAACAACAAATGAAAGCCACCATTTCATTTCATTTTCTTTTATTCATTTATCAAAAATAAATGGATAATTAAATAAGATAAATGAATAACAAATAATAAACCCTAACCATTTCATTAACCAAGGTTTAATACTTTACACTTAACCAAAAAAAGCATGTATCATCAAACATGATACAAGCAAGTGCACAAAATCATATCACATATATAATGCGCACATCCGAGTGAGAAAATCTATCTTAAGTGAACCAATACTAGTTAACGCAAAGTAATATATCAAATATATATAATTATGCATTAAATCATTAAATCAACTCTTGATTTAACGATCCGGTCATGTCGCACATAACCGACTAGTATCCTATGCATCGGCTTATCGAACCAATCCTTGATTCGATAACTAGGTTATATCGTATATAACCAATCGATACATTCATCGCGAGAATGGAATACGGTATCACATACACGCATTATTCTCGGTCCCGCACATATCTCATATGCGCTCCTATTTCGTTTCGCTTGAGCCAGGAAACATCTGTGTAGGACTCTAAAGACTCGTCAATACGCCGGCAACAGATGATGATCATATCAAACATCCACAAGCCGCAAGCGGTCTGCTAAACGTAACGGCCACCCGGGTATTGAGCGATCTGAAGATCGACGAGCAAGCCCGCTCACACTCCAGTGAATCCAACCAGTAACACTTACCGTACAGTCCGGTCTGATCGTCTGATATGTCGCATATCTCGCCTAGGGGTGGTAAACGTCAGACCCCAATAGCTCGATAAGTCGTGTCGATATGAGGTCTATAACAGTTCGAGAAACTACTGGTAACACTTACCAGTAAATCTCAGCAACCCTGGCCAGGGATTTCCGGTTATAGCCAATCGAACACAGCGCAACATCAACTCCCTATACCGGGAGAGACGAATCCCCTCCTATCGCTCATTGCCTCCATGTGACTCGGGACTGTACCCAAAAACCACCGTTTTGCACGCCCTCTTGGACGTGGTAAGATGGAAATCAAAGCACAGTGGGAACCACACAAGACTCTATGACGATCTCGGGTCAACAGACTACTCTGTACCAGTGTCACCAGAGAACTGCCATCTGACGTAAGGTATAATACCATCTGGGAGTTCTCGGCGAGTCCGTCCAGTGTACCCAGTCTCTACTGAGCACCCGTATATCATCTCTGATGTCAAACACCAATGGATATGGGATCATCCATCGCCCATCTTTATGGGTCGAGAAGGTATACGCTAGTCTACTCTGGTATATCGATACCCTGTCTCGATACACCCACGACTAGGGACCTTGAAGGATGTACTTATGGACTACCATGTTCCCACTAGTATGATCCGCATCATAGTCCAGGTAGTCAAGTACACATTCTAAGGGCTTTACCAACATGTAACAGAGAGACAAACAGTATACACGTTAAGGTAAAGATCAACCAGATAGCATACTATCATGTCGAGCAAGAAAGTCCTCCCTATATATGTCAGCATCCACTACAATATACATCTTATGTACAGTAATGGCCTCTAGGGCATACATATAACTAACAATCTCCCAGTTGCACTAGGGCCATCTGTAGCAGTGGTTGTAGTATCTCATACTCAACCATCCCATAAAAATCTCTCTCTGGGAACAGGCCTTTGTGAGTGGATCCGCTGTGTTGTCCTCTGAATCTACTCTCCTAACCTCGATCACCCTGGAGATCAACTATCTCCATGATCAGGCGATACTGCCTTAGAATAAGTCTGGATCACTGATGGGACTGGCGTTCCCCGGCATGAGCCACAACTCCATTGTCTCACAATGGTAGGAACGCAGTTCATCTCATGAACTAATATACACCCAAACATCCTCTTTGGTAGCATCTTAAGTAGCGATGTATCCTGCCTTTATCGTCTAGTATGTCACGGTATCTAACTTGGAACTCTTCCAACATACCGTCCCTTTACTGAGGGTAAAGACAATGCCTGCGACTGACATTCAGTCGTCTTTATCACCCTGGAACCCTTCCAGTGATTCTCTCCTGGATCGATAGATACCATCTTACTACATCTAGTGAGTATCCTAACATCCAATTACATCTATCTCATAGATGAGAACTCAGAATTTAGGAGGTATCATTTTGATCATTTATGGAGAATCCTTGTGATAAGCGGAGATTGACCGAGCGTAGCATAGGAAACTCCTTCCCTATCAAGAGTATGTTATCCACGTAATCTATGAGGATCATCACCATACTCCCTACTACCTTTTTGTATATACAAGGTTCATCTACCATTTTGATGATGTTAAACTCTTCGACTAATACATCAAAACAGATGTTCCAACTCCGCGATACCTGCTTTATCCTATAAAGCATCTTGTACACGTTTCCGCTGCTCCCACTGTCTACGAAGCCCTCTGGCTGTGTACTTACAGACGTTCTCATCTAAAACATCATTTAGAAAAGCAGTCATGACACCCAACCACCAGATATCGTAGTCATGGTATGTAGCCGTGGCAAGTAGGATCTGGATGGACTTAAGCATAGTTCTTTAGAAAAAGTTTCATCATGAACCAAACCTGGTCAATGATGCAAACCTTTAATAAGTCTAGCTTTGAAAGTCTCAACTTTTCCATCTACACCAAGTAATCTTCTCAAGATATACTTGCTCCTGATGGGGATTTAACCCTTCAGATATAGCAACCAAAGTCCATACTTTGTCGGTGTACATGGATTCCATCTCAGATCATTAAGCATCCAGCCATTCTTACAGAGTCCCTACTCTCGATGGCCTGCTCGAAACTAGTTGGGTCATCATCTCATGAGGCAATCCTCGCTCCCACTGTCATAGAGAAACCGAAGTATCTCTCAGGTGGGTGAGGAACCCTACTAGATCGGCGGAGAGGCTGAGGTTCGTTGGAATCTACTGAATCCTTTGGTTCTACCAAATCATCTGCTGTTATTTGTATAGCTAGAACCTTTCCAGTTCTACATAACTGACCTTGCCTCGAGCTTGTCCGGATTATGCTTTTAGACATAGCCCGGATAACCCCAAATCTTAACCAACTTAAGATATGGGCTCTTCCCTTTCCATATCACATATGAAGTGGTAGGCAACTGATTTGATTTGAACCCTATTCAATAGGTATGCAGCTTCTCAAGTGCATAACTCCCAAAAAGGAAATAGGTAACTTAGTAGTACTCATCATAAAGCACACCTTATCATATAGAGTGTTATTGCTCCACCCCGATATACCATCGTGCTATGGTGTATACGGAGGAGTAATGCTGAGAGAGAATCTCATTCTCCTTTAGAATAGTCCAGGAATTCCGTGCTCAAGTATTCTCCTCCCTGATCACATCAAAGGACATAATACTTATACCTTTTATTGGTTCTCTACTTCTAACTTATATTCTGTGAATATCTCAAAAGGTTCGGACTTGTGTTTCAACAGGAACATAGGTCTGAATCTTGAGAGATTATCAGAGAATGTAACGAAGTACAAAGAACCAGTCTTGGCATGTGTAGACAGGGGACCTACATACATCAACATGTATCATCCCAAGAGTTCACTAACTCTTTTTCTGTTTCCAATAAACAGAACTATGGTCATCTTATCTTTGTGACATGACTGGCGAGTTTCATAAGATGTAAATTCAAACAGATTTAAATATGCATCTAAATGTAACTTCAGCTAGTCAGGTCGCATTGATATGACCTAGTCTACAATGCCTCAAGAAGGATTCGTTCATTTCTGAACTCTTCCTCTTGTGTGTGTTCCGTATACTAAGAACTGTAGTTTGATTTAGAACATCAACGCTTTTAGATAACGTGTCTGAACCGATCAACTTTTGATATAGGAAATGTTCAAAACATTATCCAACTATACAAAATTTTATCATTTCTTTACTAATAAAGAGATTGATATGATTTTGTATATCAGGTTCGGTATCTAACAACATTCGTTCAGAATCAATGTATTGGTAATACAGGGTGACAGTGACCAACAGAATTGGCTGCAACACTTGCCCCGTTTTCTGTCTCATGAAACTTATCACCCGTTCTCAGTTCTCTACCTTTCTGTAGCCCTATGTAACAGATTACATATCAGGGATCCTGATCTGGTATCACATACCCAGGACGTAAAGAATACTGAGAAACAGTTCTGTATAATGAACACACCCGAAGATGATGCATCATCATGCACTCTCTTCGTTTGGGCGGCACGGGAATTCTGGTAATCCCCAATTTCCTGCTCTGACTTATAACAATTATAAGTTGGAGTGGGACCAACGTTCCCCAGCTCAGTATAACAAGCGGGTTCGGTCAAATATCCGTATTATTATCTTGATTAAGGCGTGATATGGTCGCTACCTGGAGAGAGAGAGAAGAAAACACTCAGCGTGCGCTCTTGCAAGAATAGATTGGTTTTTATTTTATCTAATCAGGATGGCTCCCACTGGTTTTTATCAAATCTTCCTTCAAACCCTAAAAGGAAAGACTAGCCGGGATTAATTACACACTACAAGTTCGCCAATCTTTCAGCCAGGCCAGTGTCGGTACTTTGAGGGAGGTCCCCCGTGCTTTCGCACGAACCTAATTAATGTAAACCTCGTTTTCCCAGAGGCGTAACCTCGTTAACACCTTTCTAGACACCTACTTGATCGGCTAATTGTAATGTATAAAACTCTTCCAGGAGTAACTCTTACTCGCAGCGGGTATTGGGATCCAACTATCTCATAGAAGGTATGCAATCTCATTGCAAATTTCAACACTTGAAATTCCCGATAATATTTTGCCCCTAGCAGCTATATGACCTTAACATAGTCAACAAATCATAAGTGCTAGTCAAGTTCAACCCGTCATTTCCCGATTGAATTAAACCCACCCGCACGACCCTTAACATAGTCAACAAAGTCGCACGACTACCCTAATTCAATCGCATCATATGCTTATGCAGATAAGCACTAATTAGCTACCGCACACTACGCCTTAACATAGTCAACAAACGTAGCACGAATACTAACTAGTACTTATCTGAAATGACGGAGGGCTACGACAGGTTTTTCTGAAAACCTATTGCGTAATGAACTTGATATCGTTGTAGAATCAAATGATTTTGAAATGGAGTGCTTTTGAGGCTTTTCTAGTTTTGCTAAAGGAGTCACTCCCGGTGAAGGGATCGTCGGTCCTTTCCTCGTCGAATGAGGTGCGGGATATATCATATATATCACTGTGCAAAGCAAAAACACTTAAAAGCAATCAAAAGACAAACCGAGTGTGTAGCATCTGCCAGTTATTGCTAAAGGAGTCACTCCCGGTGAAGGGATCTCGGTCCTTTCCTCATCGAATAAGGTGCAGGATATATCATATATACCGCTGTGCAAAGCAAGAACTGTAGCTACCTGTTTTATTTTGAGATTCGATTCTACAACATCTTAGGTTTCTTTTATTTCATTAATCTCATTAATGAAGTCCTATCATTTAAGTACCTAATCATCACAGATAAATACGACGTACACTTATGCCATCCGCATTCGCCTCGATGTCCCCTCGTGCACCGTTAGGTTAAGTAACTAACGGCAGAGCGGGGCAGGGCTAGCGCGGGTGTAAAACATAAGTAACGCCTATATAATATATCATATATACTATATACTGTATCTATCACAGAACATCACATGATCACATCACAGATATCGCAGCAGAAGAATCATATGAGATATTGGATATACTAGGACGTCCGTGTTTTCAATACGAGCCAGTATAAAACACGGATTCCACGGTCGTGATGAATAGCCAAACCCACACCCCTAGACCCCTACGAGAGCGGCAAGCAACCCTACCAATTCTGGAGTTAGGAGACCCGGACTCGACTCCTCGAGTTGGTCTCCCACTGGACCCCAGAACCCGGTTACTTGTGCTCCCACCTTGGGTCTATCCTAGTGCGGAAAAGTAAATAATATACAAACGGTGACATCTTCCGCAACCTGGAAGTGCCCCAAATAAAAGAATATTACATACAAGTTTTTACATGAATGAAAATGAAAAACACTCATCTCACATAAAAAACCCCGGCTATTCAAACACGACGATCCAATATAACATATCCAGCAACACATAACATCACATGTCATCAACGTAAGTAAATATGCTTATCCCAATTGTCGTTGACATATAGCAACGAAACCGGCGATATCACATATTACACTTACGGTCACAGAAAAGAAAGTGTAAAACTACAACAGTTGGAATCCGCAATCTCCTTAGACATCGCATGCCTAAAACAATGAATTCCTTAGACATCTCATGCCTAACAATTATAAACCCCGCATTTTAGTCTCAAAATCGAAAACACTTTTCAATACCTAGTCGGGCAATTCAACAAGATTCCCGACATCCTGATCGAATGCTCGTCGCAAACTTCAGTAGACGGCTGCACCCCCGATACCGTCGACGAAGTGCATCAAGGCGGAACACCGCTGCCGCGAGCACCCGGACGGATGCTTTCGGCGACGGGGTTCTCTTACAGTCACTTGGTCGGGGCTATGGAGTGAGGCTGTCTATTAAGTTTACCCGGCGAGTATCCGCGTACGCTACGTGATTGCGACGGACTTTTGATCACATCAAAATTCCGTGGCAACCGATCAAGTGAGACTAAACCGCTAGATTTATAACATTCATTCAGTTATCTCATAACAATTTGCGAATTCCAAGTATTGTATCACATTCCAGATAAAATAGAAAATGTTAAACTTTTCGATCGAACAATCGAACACCCAAGTTTTCCCGATAATGATCAACACATGAAATATGAGTCTAACAACATTCAGTTCGTGCCTCAGTACCAACGGTCCAGCCGTAGAAGGGTCAAGCCAACGCCTCACATGTGGCACGCCGTACTGTCCCAAACCCGAAGGTTCAAAGGGCAGTTCAAGACGGTCACATAATCGAGTTAAGGTTTGTTGTCTTCTAGAGGGTCCATCGCGTTACTTGCACTACTTAGAACGTCGTTAAACCACGGAAAAATCCAACACTTGGAAATTTCCCGACAGGGGAAAAGTTGGGTATTTATATCCGGTCGAACTTTTTAACATATCCAAAAATTATCCGGAAAGCCACATAGACAAAATTTGATACTCCGATCGAAACACCGAATCCCCAAAACAACCCCTGAAAATTCAACTCTTGAATAAAAAATTAAAAATTCCCAGAAAATCCAGCATTATCAATTAGGAGTTACTGTGTAAAATACATTAAATAATGTGGCCGTACGGCCGCGGAACCGCCGCACGAGCCATGCTCGTGCCGCGGAACCGCGGCAGTTTAATGGATGTAGGAACTCGAATTTCACAGAAACTCTTAAAATCACCTGCTGAATTTTCTGCATATTTTTAATGTTGAAAAATCCCAGATTTTAGAAAAAGGACAGAGAGCATGTTTGGAATTGGGTTTCGGGTTCGTTCGGACTTCAAATTGCGTCTAGACTTCACCTAAGGCTCTAGCTAGGCTCTGATACCACTGTAGGGTTCCTAGGCACCCTAATGAGGTCTCACAAGGCATCAACCATGCCAATTTCAAATTTTAACGGTGCCGAGAAACCCTAGAACGGATCGTTGGCTAGATGTCTAGGCGAAAAAGAAACTAGTTAACACTTAACTACAAGAATACGGAAATACAACCTTTGTAGATCCGGTCCTTCACCTCCACGGCTCCGTGATGAAGTCATCTCCGCTGTCCAAATCAAAATCCGGGCTCTAGCGTCGGCTTCATCGGAGAAAGAGCGGGCAAGGTCGTCGGCTTCGTGCCGAAGATGATCTACGTCGAGGCATCGCTAGATCAAGCTCCAACTTCACCAAGTGATGAAACTTGTGAAGAAAACACACTCTACTACTTGGCAAGAGGTAGAGGATGAAGAAATAGGAAGTGGGTAGACTTTAGAATTGGATTTCTCACTCATTCTCATCAATCACCATTGATGAAGAATGGTTTTCTTCATGAAGTGAAGAAGAAGAAGATGATAATTCTTATGATAAGTTCATTAAAAGGAATAATAAAAATGAATACTTATCATATCATTAACCATGGTAATGTGTAGAGAATCAATCATGGTTAAAGGAATGGTTAGGGTCAAGCTAGAGACAAAATGGTCACTTAGTCAAAGTGTTCATGAAGCTTCATGAAAACAACAAATGAAAGCCACCATTTCATTTCATTTTCTTTTATTCATTTATCAAAAATAAATGGATAATTAAATAAGATAAATGAATAACAAATAATAAACCCTAACCATTTCATTAACCAAGGTTTAATACTTTACACTTAACCAAAAAAAGCATGTATCATCAAACATGATACAAGCAAGTGCACAAAATCATATCACATATATAATGCGCACATCCGAGTGAGAAAATCTATCTTAAGTGAACCAATACTAGTTAACGCAAAGTAATATATCAAATATATATAATTATGCATTAAATCATTAAATCAACTCTTGATTTAACGATCCGGTCATGTCGCACATAACCGACTAGTATCCTATGCATCGGCTTATCGAACCAATCCTTGATTCGATAACTAGGTTATATCGTATATATCCAATCGATACATTCATCGCGAGAATGGAATACGGTATCACATACACGCATTATTCTCGGTCCCGCACATATCTCATATGCGCTCCTATTTCGTTTCGCTTGAGCCAGGAAACCTCTGTGTAGGACTCTAAAGACTCGTCAATACGCCGGCAGCGGATGATGATCATATCAAACATCCACAAGCCGCAAGCGGTCTGCTAAACGTAACGGCCACCCGGGTATTGAGCGATCTGAAGATCGACGAGCAAGCCCGCTCACACTCCAGTGAATCCAACCAGTAACACTTACCGTACAGTCCGGTCTGATCGTCTGATATGTCGCATATCTCGCCTAGGGGTGGTAAACGTCAGACCCCAATAGCTCGATAAGTCGTGTCTATATGAGGTCTATAACAGTTCGAGAAACTACTGGTAACACTTACCAGTAAATCTCAGCAACCCTGGCCAGGGATTTCCGGTTATAGCCAATCGAACACAGCGCAACATCAACTCCCTATACCGGGAGAGACGAATCCCCTCCTATCGCTCATTGCCTCCATGTGACTCGGGACTGTACCCAAAAACCACCGTTTTGCACGCCCTCTTGGACGTGGTAAGATGGAAATCAAAGCACAGTGGGAACCACACAAGACTCTATGACGATCTCGGGTCAACAGACTACTCTGTACCAGTGTCACCAGAGAACTGCCATCTGACGTAAGGTATAATACCATCTGGGAGTTCTCGGCGAGTCCGTCCAGTGTACCCAGTCTCTACTGAGCACCCGTATATCATCTCTGATGTCAAACACCAATGGATATGGGATCATCCATCGCCCATCTTTATGGGTCGAGAAGGTATACGCTAGTCTACTCTGGTATATCGATGCCCTGTCTCGATACACCCACGACTAGGGACCTTGAAGGATGTACTTATGGACTACCATGTTCCCACTAGTATGATCCGCATCATAGTCCAGGTAGTCAAGTACACATCCTAAGGGCTTTACCAACATGTAACAGAGAGACAAACAGTATACACGTTAAGGTAAAGATCAACCAGATAGCATACTATCATGTCGAGCAAGAAAGTCCTCCCTATATATGTGCCAGCATCCACTACAATATACATCCTATGTACAGTAATGGCCTCTAGGGCATACATATAACTAACATAAACGTGACTGTGGCAGCATGCAAAGCGTACTGGGCTTCTTTCATATTGATTTCCGCAAAGCGAGCCTGATAACGCTCAGGCTTTTGTAGAGCGTGAATGAGAACATCTTTAAGCTCTTTAAATAGGACCAAGGCATTGTAGATGTTCAGGAGAGACGGAAGCTTCCAGAGATGAGCCAAGACATTGTAGTCTACTGGGAAAGGACTCGAATCTTCATGAGCAAGTTCTCTGCCATTTTCTTCATTAGTGACTTGTTTTTCCTTCCCTTTTGGGGCGTTTCCCTGATTTGGCAGTAGAGCCATGCCGCTTATGAGCTTGATTTGGTTGGCCTTTGTGGCGAGCTCCTCGTCCTCTTCGGGAAAACAGAGCTCCTCCTCAGAGTCGCTGCCCAGATGGACGGCGTAGCAGGTCACTATAGGGATCTCTTCATTGGTGTCTTCTTCTAACTCCTCCAGAATCTCAGCCGCTTCTACAAGGAAGAAATCTTTCAATTGAATTAGAGTCCTTTCCTTTCGTTCATAGTTTTCGAGGGAATAAATATATTTTTAATGGTCGATGTCCCTGCAGACTCTTTTTTGCGCCGAGCTGCACTTTTCTTCTTCTTGAGCTTTTTGGATTTTAAGCCTGATGGAGCCGCATTGGCAGCTGGAATGGTAGGCTTCTTCTGCCCTTCCCATTCTGTCCTGGGCTCTTTCTGAAGTAGCTTTAACATCTTCTTCGTCTTATTAGATATGTGCTTACTCTATGGAGGCTGCGTTGAGTCGGTTTCATTTCTCAGGGCAGCGGGTTCGGCTGTCTGCTCCCAGAAGGTTTCAGCTTCTGTATGTATAAAGTTGGTGGTTGCAACTTGATTGTTCACCAACACACTTTTGGGCAGCTCGATCTCTCCAGCCTTGTACTGCTTCTCGACCCAGTCTTTGAAGATATAGCAATCCTCAATCGCATGGCTCACTACTCGGTGGTACAGGCAATATTGGGGATTGTCGGTCATTTTTGCTTCTTGAGGTCTTTTCGACTCTGGCAATTGTAGACCGTTGTTCAAGGAATTTTTAAATATCTTTCGGACCTTGTCCCTCCTGAAAGAGTAAACCTTGTTCTTTTTCTCCTCTAGGGAAGGCCCTTCTCCTCCTAGCACTGGCTTTCGAGACTGGTTGGTTTTGGATTCGCCCGCCCTTCGCTTTTCTTCATTGTCGGACGCATTGAAGACATTGGTACTGCTGGGATTCCCGCTTCTACGGTTGTTGTCCCGCTTGCTTTTCCAAGTCTTGTCTCTCTGAGAGTCCGGGTTAGACTCTTACTTCGAGCGTTCCAGCATTTGGACTTTCTTGGTTAGCTCTTGAAATGTCTTGAGGCCTGCTGTACACAAGAATGGGACCATCCAATTATTGAGGTTCCCAATGAGAAGGCTGACAGACTGGTCCTGCTCCAGCGGCGGTTCGCACTTGACTGTGAGATTACGCCATCGAGCGATAAAGTCGGTGTTGCTTTCATTCTTCCCCGGCTTGGTCCTCACAAGGTCAGCAATGGAGATTTTATCACTGACACTCATGAACCTTTACCGAAACAGAAGCTCCATTTAGGCAAAGGTAATGACGGACCCGTCTGGTATACTCGCGTACCAGTCTAAACACCGGTCAGGCTGTTGACAAACTGACGAAGAAGGAGTGCATCATTGCCTCCTGTATTTCCGCACGATGCTTTAAAGTGGGCGACGTGCTGATTTGCATTTCCCGTCCCGTCAAATCTTCCGAGCTTAGGAATGACGTAGCCATTCGGGAACTCGATCAGATCGTACTGTGCGGGATATGGCCGCCCACTACTGCCAATTTCTTTCTGAGCTTCAGCTTCGTCCACTAATATTTTAACCTTGTTGGTGACCAAATCCATTATCTGATCTTGTGTTAGCGGGATAGTACTATCTAGGGCCAAGGCATCCCCAGAAGTGGAATGTGACCGGCTTTCATGCGGCTCGACCAATCTTGGACCCAAAGGGACAGGCATCGGCCACTTCGAATTGTCATCATCCGGCTCATGAGTAGCAACTTGTGCTTGATTGGGAGGCGCTCGAGCAATTTAAGTCGTAAGCTGCATCACAACGTTCGTTAGGTAGTCAATTTTCGAATAAAGCTTGGCCGTCTCTTTATCTTTGCTCCTGAGCTGTTTTCGAAGCTCTTGAAGCAGCTCTTGCTCCGCGGTCCTGGGGCGGAAAGTCGGCTCTTCCTCGATGTCCGAGCTTGACTTTGCATGGACCGAGGGGTCTTTCTGCCTATCATCCTCATCGAGAGGGTTTTCATCATCCAGCGGAGGCGGCTGTTCTTGGGAAGCGGCAACCACATTCAAGCCAGATTGGGCTTGGGATATGGTGACCCATCCTTGCTTGTGCTGCGAAGGTTGTCGCTGGGGCGCCCGCCCGCCGTATAGACCGTATGGATAACATATCCAGCCGTCTTTTTATTATCGGCGGCTAATTTCACGGATCGTTGTCTTGACCCCCCCTGTTTCGGTAACGGGCAGTCAATTGAAGGCGGCTGGTTTGGCCGGATTCTTGAATGGTGCTGACGCTTCCTTTTTGGTTTTGCCCCGCTGTTTTCGCGCGGCACGGAGTGCCTGATAGACTCTTGAAGAGACAGTGTCATACCTTTTCTGTTGGGGCCGAGACACGTCTCTTTGTAGCAACGTTCGGACCGCTGTCTTCTTGATTCTAGTGGTCATGTCATTTTTCTGAACCCGCTTCAGAGGTTCGAAGGAATTGCTGACCTTTACGGCCGACTCAGCCATCGTCACAGAATAACCCTGCTCTTGGAACCTCACAAGATTCCACTTGGCCGAAGTCTTGGCCATCTTGTTGGCTCTATACCTGAGCCGCTTCTGCCGTAATTTTTCTGTTTTAAGCACTTGGCAGGCTTCGGCTCTTCGGGAAGACGCTGTAGGCCGATTGATAGAGAGCCCAGAGAAGATGCATGCTCGCGCGATTGTCAAGGGCACCATCTGAGCTTGCTGGAGATGCTTTGTGGCCCCATTGGTGTAGACGGCCTTGCCCCCAGTCGGAATAGTAGAGAGTCGTTCGAATACAAATTTGCATTTGGGGTGGGATGCTCTGGCGACCATGATGTTTGGCCTCTTTCCCTTTGAGGTCGGTTTGGCCGGTTGGTTTGTTGGGACCTCCGCCAGATGAACGCTTCTAGCAGGGTAGATGATGACCGAACCAAATTAACGGGGTGGCTCCTCCCATTGCCGGCTGAGGCTGGCAGGGAGAACTACATAGGCATTGATCTTGACCACGTACGAAATCGGGGTCGCGTTGGAAGCCGAATTCGTCTTGGGAGACATTGTCGTTGACAATTGATTGCTGCACGGAAAAAACATTATTTCAGTACAAACATCGGCATATATGTTATATGAGTGCGCATGAACGCTTGACCCGAGATATGGGAGGAGAGAAGCGTTCCACCGGGCGTGCCAGAATCTGTAGGGTGTTTTTCGTCACCCCATTGAGATGGAAATACGCGCGCGCTTGTCAGGCGCATTACAGATTCCCCCTGCCTAGGGTAGGCTGGGGTTTATTGATTGTGGGGATCCGAATCTCCGGCAGCCGCGGACTAAGCTGCCGTTAATTACCCCTCGCCTTTGGAGCGAGAGAACCTTCGATTAACGGGTCAAACAGGTCATGCGAACTCAATGTGCAGTGTACGTGTGTTGTGTTTTGAAAGGGGTTTTGGATATATTGTGGACCCCGCTGAGTTTTTTACGGGGGTCCCGCTACCCGGATAGCGGGCTGGGGGTCAAGGAGGCGAGCAGCCCCTTGCAGGGTGTGGGGCAGCGCCCCGTTAGAAATTTTTTCTAACGGAAGACGGTGTTGTAGAGTATGTGTGTGTGTATGTATGTGTGTGTGTGTGTATATAAGGGAAAGGGCATCCAAAAGATGCGTGGGAGAAAGCGCCAGCGCCTCACGTGCGCGGCACGCAGGCGCTTGGGCACTCGGGCACTGGCGCTATCATGTGCCAAGCACGTGGGCGCTCGGGCACTGGGCGGCAAAAGGGAGTTGGTCCTTGCACTGGGATTTGTACTCCCAGAAAGAAATACTTATTATTTTGTGTGTGTATATATATATATATATATATATATATATATATATATATATATATATTTTGAGGAGTTAAACTCCAAAGATATTTTTGGAGCTGATGAAGGGACTTCTCCTTTGAGCCCTGGATCCTCCTCAAAGTGGGGTTTTCGGAGATGGGTCTCCTTCTTCCTCCTCTGTTGGCCGACTCTTGGATAACAAGAAGGGTGAGATTTTAAAAATTTCTCCTTTTTAAGATCTGATAGAAGATCCAAGCTCCCCTTTGTGGGTTTTGTGGTGAAAAACTATTATTTTTAGAAAAGCAAGAGTAAAACTCTTGATTTAATTTAAAAGAAAGAAGAAGGTTTAGAACCTTGAGGAAGGAGAAGGAGGCACGGATCTTAATTTTTTTAGAGAGAGAAAAAAGATCTTTAGATATTTTCATCATCTTGCCTTATATAGGCTTACATATTTACATATAGCCCCTTGGGCTTTACAAAATGACACTTTGCCCATCCCATGTCTCATGTGCTGTTTCTTTTTGCACATAAGCCATGAGCTTTACAAAATTTGGTTTTATGCCCATTTTTCTTACATTTATTCATAAAATAAAATAAAAGAAATACACCAAAATTATTTCTTACAAAATTTTTATCTTGGCATGGGGGAGCCGGCGGCTTCATATTCGGGCTCGACTTAGGCATTGATCCACTTGACCCGGGCTTGGGCCCAGTTGGCTTGGGGTTGACTTTGATTTTGACTTGGTCAACTGGGGTGTAAATTTTTACCCCAACAGGGTGGTTCCTCCAACCCTGATTATATGTGGAAGAATAAGGATCGTTTCTAGGTCGCTGCTGAAAAGCATCATTAGTGTGTTCTTAACCTTGAAATGGAGAATTCAAAGGACATTCTTCCGTCAGATGTGATGGATCGGAACAGCATCCGCACACGGTTTTAGGGAGCATTACCTGGTTTAAGGAGGCTAATAAAAATTTGTTTTCCATAGCTTCGAGTTTCTTTTGCATTGCTTCCATTTCGGCTTTTACTGCTATGGAAACATCAAGTTGATGGATACCTTCCCTAGATGATGGTGGACTAACGCTTTTCGATTGCAAAATTTTTTCAGCAAAATCTTCCAAGAATTTCCAGGCTTCACCATCGTCTTTAGACATGAAATTGCCTTGACACATGGTTTCAAGCATCTGCTTTGTCGTTGGATTAATGCCCTCATATATAATTCGGCACAGATCCCATCTATGGATTCCATGATGAGGACATTGGACAAGCAGATCCTTGAACCGTTCAAACCATTTCCAAAATGGTTCATTGGAAAGCTGGATAAACTGGTTGATTTCGCTCCGAACACGGGTGGTCTTATGATTGGGATAAAATTTCTTAAGGAATGCTATAACGAATTCATCCCAATTGGAAATAGAGTGTGCGGTTGTGTTATAAAGCCACTTTTCGGTTAAATCGCACAAAGTAAATGGGAGAAGACGTAAACGCATAGCATCCACAGAAAGTTGTGAAGTGCCCATCATAGCACATACGTTTTCGAATTTGGTGATAAAAACGTATGCGTCTTCAGGCTCTAGACCGTGAAATTTAGGCAAAAGATTGATAAAGTGTGGTTTGATTTCAAAATTATCCCCATTGGCTGATGGAATAGAAAGACAAGTAGAAAGAGGACCACGTATAGGGTAGTATCTCTCTTGGAGAGATATACGCGGTAGATTCTGCGTACCTGCGGATGGTGGCAGAGTGGTGTTATTAAAATTTGATGGAGAACCGTCCATCTCGGTGGATGTTGTGGGTGATGAGAAAAAAGAAGATGAAGAAATACCGATTTCGGAGTTGATAGAAGAAACGCGGACAAGACGGGCACTAGAATCCCGTGTCCAGCCGAGCATGAACTAAGCGTGTTTAGCGCAAGTGGCAGCGTTAATTAATTTATTTATTTATTTAAACTAAAAAGAAAATTTTGTTTTGAAAAGACGGATTTAGACAAATCACAAAAATGCACAATCAACCCTAGATCTAAGGTCACCTAGGTCAAGCCACTAGACCGCTCATAAACTTCCAGAAGACAAATCGCAGGATCAATCATCTACTACCTCTTTATCTCTCTTATGGCCAGGTAAGTGACAGATAAGTGGGAGGTACCCGCTATACGAATCACCGTAAATAGCGGGCCTAATTAAGTAACCACTTGCTTTAGACACACTTGTCTAGACACCATAAAAGAAATGCGGATAAGCAGTAGATTACCCATGACCTTTCTCTGTCCTAATTGAGCGCGACGGTTCTTAGAGTCTTGGTCTAGATATTTTTTAATTAATGAAGGGTGATGCGGATGCTAGTTTTGTGATTTGTGGAGCTCAGGAAGGGTAATGAAATCCCACCTAATCTGAATTTGGTCTTTACCCCTTAATTGTCTGTATTACAATATGCATAAACAACCAATATCAAAACATGCAACAAGAATTTTTTAAGCAGCGAATTTTTGCAAAGAATCCTGAAGAAAAATTGTTATTGGACTTTTCAGAGGAGAGAGGAGAAGATAGGAAATATACCAGAGAAACTTGAAGCTTTAATTCTTCAAGAACACCGCGCTTCCGCGGCCAATTCTAGCTTCTTTCCGTAGTTCCGCGGTCAATTGGACTATTCTTTGAACGATTTTTTTTTTGTTCTGATGCTCCCCTTGCTCCTATGGTCTTAATGAAATGCTCTGAATATTTATCTTCCTGCTACAGTGATTCCAGATCCCCTTACAAAATTCACACACTAATCGTTAAGTACACGATGCGTTCTTGATTTATATTTCAATGTAATAATAATACTTCAACCCAAATAGTAAGAAAGAACAAATTGCGCACGGATCCCCGGCAACGGCTCCATTTGATTGATGCTCAAAAAATGATTCTTCTTTTGATTAAAAGAAAAGTAAAAGAAGTAAAGAAGAGATGTTTTAGTAGCATTAATCGCAATCAATAACGGTGTCGCATGTAGCTAGACCTTTAGTGAGTACGGGTCGTCCTCTGGGATTCGTGCAATTTTATCGTTTTTGCTTTAGATCGGTTGAAAGAAATAGTAAAGAAAATCAAGAAAATGGTTCAAGATTTAGTTGAAATAATAGTTTCAAGAAAATCAAGAAATTGTTTTCAAAAAAGGAAATTAAGAAAATGTTCAAGATCTAATTATCAAGAAAATATGAAGAAAGCTTGTAGGATTCGATCGGATTTAGTAGCCATGGATGACTAATAAAGGTGACTCATCTTATCTATTGACAGTTTAACATTAGATTGATGGCGATGAATGCGGATTATGATTTTTTGGAAGAAATTAGGGTTTCTTCATTATAGTCCCTTGTCCTTTCATTGATCCCGTTCATTTTCTAGCCCTTCACAAAAAGATCGTCAATCTTATCTCAAATCGTGGTCAAGATTATCAAGAATTTGATATCGCGCCCGATGAGGATGTTAACGATTCTTTTGCGAAAGTTTGTAAACTTCATAAGACTTAAAAAAAAGTATAGAATTTTATCATCCATCAATCTATCCTAATCCTACGAATCTTATCAAGCGGAGATTTACTCGCACATCATGAAAATCGAAGAAAGATTAGAGGAAGAATTCATAATGCGGAAATTTAAAGAAAGCGAAAGTGAAACTAATTATCACCTTTATTATTCAACTTCAAATTACAACTTCTTCAATCCGAGATTACAAGAAGTATTGCTTTCGATCACTCCCTTAAAGAGGTAATTTTTCCGTCGATCTTCACATCGCTCGATCACCGTGAGTTTTGGACCTGTCGTGGATCGCGTGCTCGTTGATGATGATCGGCTTCGTATAAAAGAGTCTTGAATGATGTCGCTCGATAAATTTCTCAATGATTCTTCATCTTAGATCTTGGATTTGTTGATTTTGTTAGCTTTTCTTGATTTGATTTGATCAAGAATTAGAATAAAATTGGGGGGAAATTGGAATTAAAAATTGGAATCTTTTCAATGTAGTCCTAGGTCCTTTTTATAGACCATAATCAAGCTTCCCTAATAAACTGGGTTGTTACAAAGAAGCTTCCAGAACAAATTAGGTTGTTACAAAGAAGCGTCCTCAACAAGCTAGGTTGTTACAAAGAAGCTTCCAGAGAACTTCCGAACCCCAAGTGCCTGAATCGGCCGCGGATCCGCGGCGACTCGGCCTGACTTGACCGCGGTTCCACGGCCTATTGGTGAGCTCGTTGCTTCAAAATTCTGTGGTCTTATTCAGTTGATCTCTGGGTCTTTATGTGATATCTGGAATCTTCTTATCTCTTCTAAATTTCTGTCGGTATTTAATTCTTCGACTTTCTTGTATTTTATCGGCAGATTCCTGATTCCCGATATCTGACTTGAACTAAATCTTGCACAAGATCTCAATGAAGAATGTGAGATACAAAATATTATGCGTAAAAATATTAAACATACAATTTCTTTCATAATATTGACTATAATGTATAGCACATGGTAAATGATATTTTGCAGATGAACTTCTAATATGTGTTATATTTATAGCAAATACCTTTAGATGGTTAAGAAAAGTAAGGAAATTGTCATGTTAAAAATGCAATGCGGAGGCGTTTGCCTGCCCTTTGGGGGACCGGCGGAAGCTTAAAGAACCTCTCGCCCTTACTTCTTCCAGCAGCTCGGTCTGGGAGATGTTTAGGGGAGTATACTCCTGAAACCTAAGGTTTCGGACGATCAGCTTTCTCCTCTCTATCCCTTTTCTTTCTGTCTAGCTGGTCGGCTCGGGGCAAGTTTGAGTTCACCTCGGACTCGAGTTGGATTTCTCGCTCGGTCCAAGCTTTCACCTCAGTCATGGTCTTAGGTTACACTAATGCAAAAGAGCGGAGCCACTCTTTGTGCCTAAGACCCGAGCTTAGCGCGGTGATGACCGTTTCATCGCGGTGCTCGGGGACCTCGAGGAGCGTGTTATAGAAGCGGGTGATATATCCTTTGAAGGATTCTTTGTCTCCGCTCTTGATGGTAAACAGGTAGTCGACCGTCCTCTTCTGCCGTCGATTCCCGATGAAATAGACGAGAAATTGGGAGGCCAGCTCGTCGAAGGTCGAGATGGAGCGTGGCGTGAGTCCTCGGAACCAATCCCGGCCAGCCCGGATGAGGGTGGTGGGGAAAGCTCGGCATTGAGCATCTTTTGTGTGTGTGTGGGGGGGGGTGAGGTTGAGGAACATATATACTTAAGTTTATTTCCGTGAACTATACTAAGCCAAGTATGTAGTGTATAATCTGCTTACGTGCTATACACCAGCCAACCGAATGGAGGATGAACACCGAATGGAGGTTGAACACGTGTTTTACAACATTGTCAATGACGATCTATATTCTCAATTGTCATATTAGCGGTATGCTTAGCGAGCTTGGATTTAGTTCTGGATTTCACATTTGGAAGTTCCGGCTATGAAGTATGACATATAAGTATAGTTTCACATGCATCATATGTGTCTCCGAAATTTGTAGGGGGGGGAGGGGGGGGAGGGCTTCCCCAAGAATTTTTCAAGGCTCTACACGTAGATTCTGGGCCCTTAATTAACCCTCAATTCTATAGTTTTAGAGTTCACTTAATAGTTCCAAAATAAATCCACCCAGTATGGACAAATTTTGTAAACCTCCTTGCTACTTTATTTAACCTTCTCTTTCTCTCAGTACATGGTTTTGATTCCTTTCCTTCCAATATATTATATGATTGATTCATTTGATATTATTTTAACATTTCAAGCATGAGCATCTTTTTGCAACTGTTACGAGTTGCAGAATAAGAATTCCCAAAATGATAAATGGCAACTTCCTTATTAATTATCCTTTTTTCCATAGATCAGGAAAACATGACAACTTTTTTCCCGATGCAGTATGAATTCTTCTCGATAAATATTCAGAACCGAACGATATGATCTGTTATATTTTGTTTAGTTAGTTCTTAAATATTTTGTTAAAACATTTATGGATGCTCTTGTCGACATTTAATTGTTTTGTTATATGTGTTTGCTATAATATCATAATTTGGAAAAGTATTTGTTTTAAACTAATAGAGAGGAATGGAAGAGAAAAATTCATGTAGCCGATCCCAAAAATTTGGGATGAAGGATTGTTGTTGCTGTATTTATTTAAACTAAATAATATTTCGATTTATTTCCAATAATAATTCATGTGACAAGGAGACATTAGCTACATACTTGGAATTAGCAACTTAACATTATAATAGTAGAGACAATTGACTTAATTATTTACTTAGCATGCTTTAGCTTATGTTTGTAGGAAAATATAATAGTGAGCAAACAATTAAATGCTACTATTCTTCTATAAAAAAAGGCAACTCAACTACGTTATAGATTTAGGAGGGTTAGGGTTACTTCATTAATCGTACAAGCATATCCATCATAAATGAATATTTCGTATTCACTATTTCAATGCCAACAGGTTCAGTATGTCATTTGTTCGTGGATGGCATGGGATGTTGGCAGATATAGTTTATAGAGTTTTCTAGTTAATGACTACAACTTGTCTTGTTTGATCTGATATATCTCCTGATATAAGCCGTTTGCACATGGATTATAATATTTTAAATTATCTATTTCTTAGTTTTGTATCCTTTATGTTTATTGCTTATAACTGGTAATACGCTCTGCGTGAATACTTATTGCCTTTTTCTGTTACATTGCATGAACCAGTCCATTAACTTCTTCAAATTTAGGTTATACAGTTTTATTGTTAATAATTATAAAAAGATAAAGCATTAGTTTATCCTTAGGACGTGTAACTTTAGAATGTGCGTAAGCCAGCTTATGTTACTATTCGTTTCGTGTGTTAGCGGCCGGTGTGGGGGGGGGGGTTGTGTAGACATCGAACTGTTTGGGGGAAATGGAAATCGCTGATCAAGTTCCCAATGCAATAGGAAAATTATAATGTTTAAAAAAACATGATTGTGCATGTGAGACTGAACTGAATTTGCTTGCTGGTTCCTACTAATGGGTTAAATATGGCTGTTGAAATCTAACGCTTTAACCGTGTCTGTATCGAATGCCTTGCATTACTTTTTCGGAAGGAAATCTGCATATTAGGAATTCTGAAGAAAATATGCATGAGTAGGTTGTAGATGTTATCGTGATTTTGTTAAAAAATATTTTAGGTGTTGGTTTTGCTTTTACGGTTCTATTCTTTATCATTTTTGTGATCTTATGACAACTAGAAATGTCTTAACATCAGGTAATGGATATTGGATATACCTGTGGCTTTTCAATCTGTTTCTTCCTGTTGAATCTGTTAGTGCTCGGGTGTACGAAGGTGTCCGGTATGCTAGCTAAACCAAATATACAATTGGATGGCTTGAATTAAGGTGGTTATAGTTTATAAAGTTATTCAGTTAATCACTGAAACATGCCATGTCTGATTTGATCCGATATATTGCCTAACCTATGTTTTTTTGCACATAAGTTATCATATATTATCCTTATATGTCGCGATTCTGTAAGTTTATTGCTTATAAATTACAATACATTAGGTCTAGATCCTTTTTTTTCCGCGCATTTTTTGTTAAGTTGGATGAAACATATTATCAAATATATTTCATTGCCTTTATAGGTAGGTTATATAGTATTTTATTAGATATTATTTAGGATAATATATGTTTTCCCCTCCCTCCCCCGGCGGGGAAAAAGCAAGAAGAAGAAGAAGAAGACCCGATTAAAAAAAGTCCAAAATATGTATTATATACATATAAGTAACATTGGTATTCTTATGTCAAATACATGACCAAATCTCTTAACTTGGCCCTTATTTCCGTGTAAACCTTGCTCTATCCTTGCGGTTCAATTTGATACAGCGGCCATGTCTATATATCTTTTATAACCAAGCGATACTACTTTGATCTAAAAATTGTTGAAACACATCAGGTGGATTGGATTGTTCTCCAATGAAAATTTATAGACGTTCAAGTCATTATAAATTACACTTTTGACCATTACCGTCAGCACCGCAGTCATGCGACCATGAGTGCGCTCATTACCATCTATGCATCCCCATATGCCATCATGATAATCCATAAGGTTAGTTTGGGAAAATTATTTTTGAAATCCATATTTTCAAAGAATAAAGTCTCACCTTATCATCTTTACGAGCGCATCATCTGACGAGAAAGATAGATAGAGGTCGTTGTATCGACTGTAAGATAGTGCCAGATTAGAGTGCAACCACCCAAAATAGACTTTTAGTTCTAGATTTTCGATTTAGAAGAGGATCTAAGAAAATTGGATGTAAGATAGAAACTAGAGTTAAGTGGTGGCGATTGAAGGAAGATAGCCAAAAGGTTTTTATAGATCGTGTAGTTCAAGAGACGGATTGGCAGTCTGAAGATAATTCAGACAGAATATGGAATAAAATGGCTAATTGTATCAAGATGGTAGATAGAGATTTACTTGGTGAGTCGAGAGGTGTTGCTTCACCATCTAAGGACACATCATGGTGGAATGAAGAACTAAAAGTTGTTATTAAAATTAAGAGTGATTCTTATAAAGATTTGAAGAAAAGCAGACATGCGAAGAGATTTGAGAAGTATAAAATGGATAAAAAGAAAGTTAAGAAAGCTGTTCGGGAAACTAAAACTAAGATCTATAAGGAGGTGTACGAGAAGTTGGACACTAAGGAGGCTGGAAATGATATATACTGGATTGCTCGGATGCGGGAAAGGAAGACCAGAGATTTATGTGCAGTGAAATATGTCAAAAATGAAGATCAGAAGGTTTTAGTTCGAGATGAGAATATTAAGGAAATGTGGAGAGATTATTTTGAAATATTATTTAATGAGAGCTTCACTAAAAATTTGGATGGACTTGTCATTCAATCTCAAGATATAAACCGTGATTTCATGCGTAAAAGAAGAATACCAGAGGTTAAAAAGGCTTTGAAGAGAATGAGATCAAGAAAAACGGTTGGTCCAGACGGGATTCCTATCGAGTTTTGGAGATACGTAAGAGAAATAGACGTCAGATCTGTTTAATAAGATTTGGCAGACCAAAAAAATTCCAAACGAGTGAAAGAAAAGTACTCTTGTACCTATTTATAAGAACAAGGGTGGCATTCAAAGTGGCTCAAACTACTGTGGAATAAAACTTATGTGTCATATCATGAAGTTTTGGGAGAGAGATTGAATATAGGTAAGGAAGAATGGTAAGATAAAAGAGAACCGGTTTGAGTTCATATCTAGACGATTGACGACAAAGGCTATTCATTTGTTTCGTCAACTTGTCGAGCGTTTTCGAGAGAGGAGAAGAGATTTGCATATGATATTTATTGATTTAGAGAAAGTGTACGATAAAATACATAGAGAGTTATTATGGGGGACAATGATGAAGAAGGGGGTCCTCGTCAAGTACATTGATATAATCAAGGATATGTACGATGGAGTAATGGCAAATGTCAGAACTTGTGGCGGCCTAACGAGCGATTTTCTAATTACAATTGGCTTACATTAAGAATCTGCACCAAGTTTATTTCTGTTTATCATCGTGATGGATGGGTTTACTAGAATTATCCAAGATGAGATACCTTGGCGTATACTATTCGTCGATGATATCGTTCTAGTAAATGAGACGAAAGCAGGGGTTAATACCAAATTGGAGTTATAGAGACAAACATTAGAATCTCGGGGGTTCAGATTGAGCAGGTCCAAAACATCATATATGCGTTGCAAATTTAGCAAACAGAGAAGTCGAGACCACATTGGTATAATACTAGAAGGACAAGAGATATTACCGAGAGATCAGTTTAGTTATCTAGGTTCCATCATCTAAAAGGATGGAGAGATCGATAGCGATATTAATAAAACGATCCAAGCTGGTTGGTTGAAATGGAGGAATGTAACATGGATTTTGTGCGATTGTAACTTTCCGTTAAGGTTGAAAGAGAAGTTTTATCGGAGCTCTATTCGGCCTGCCTTATTATATGGTACAGAATGCTGAGCTCCTAAGAAATATCATACACAAAAGATGCACGTAGCAGAGATGTGCATGCTGTATTGGATGTGTGGTAATATTAGAAAAGATAAGGTGCGAAATGAGGATATTTGGGCAATAGTTTGTGTAGCACACGTGGAGAAGAAAATGCGGGAAAACCGGTTAAGATGGTTTGGTTATGTGCGACGCAGACCTATGGAAGTATCGGTTCGACGAATGAATACTATTGATATAGGCGATATCAAAAGGGCGAAAGGGAGACCGAAAAAAACATGGATGGAGGTGATACGAAAAGATATGGTTGCTAAAGGCCTCAATGAATGTATATTGTTTGATAGGAGTGAGTAGAGGCGAAGGATTCATGTGCTGGATCCGGCGTGATTCTCATGTTAGTTCATGTAGCTTACCCTGTATGCTTGGGATAAAAGGCTCGGTTGTTATATTTTCAAAGAATAAATTTTCTTAACCAAACATTATTTAAACTTGTATTTTGCACGTGCGATGCATATGGATGTATAATCGGTATCACGTTGTTTACGTAAATATTATGTTATTTAAATATTTAGCTTTGAGAATAAAGTTCTAAACATACCTCTAGCTAGAAATTGAAAGAGAGCATGAATATTGGTGTCTAAGTATGTTTGGTGTGTGTATGGGGAGAGAGGGGAAGCGGGGTGGGGAGTTGGAATTTGAATTTAATGTTATAATACTTTAATAAGTTGATGATGTAGATGGCTTTATATGAGGAATAGATTGGAGAGCTTTTCTCATTTCTTGAATTCTTTTATAAAAAAGAATCCATTGATGACATTAGTACATCCTTGGAGTTTAAAACACTCTAATAGTAGAGATCGCATTCCAATCAAGCCCATAAAGAAGGGCCCATTTAGCTTTCTAATCTTTCCAAGACATGGACTAACCACTTGAGTATTCACTCAATCTTTTCCCACTCGAACGGACGAGCAACACTTTTCAAAAAACCCCAACATCACAAGGAGGAAATAAACCCCCCAACAGATTCAACTCCCCTCGCCTCGTAATCTCCATTTTCTTTCAATTCATAACCCTAAAATCGCACCCCAAGTTAGATCCCAAAATCAAATTGTCCCCTGAGAAAAACCCTAACCCTAAAAAGGAGTACTCGATCCGTCTGAAATTCAAGAAGAGAAGGATGTTTGGGCAGATTTCAGCTGAAGAAACCGTGAGAATGTATAATGAATCTCTTGATCAGCTCAAGGACATTTCTAAGTCGAAAATTACTGAGTTCACCATTGTTGCTGGAGATCAGGAGAAGCATGCTCAGGGGATTGCGATGACGATTTGCAGTTGGATTATTAAGGTTGTGATTCGAATTCTTATTGTTAATTGCTTGAGATTTACAAGTTTTTTTTGGTTTTTTGCGGATTTGTTTTGGAAATGTGAGCTTTTTATCCAAATCCGATAATATTGGCTGGTTTCCCAAAGGGTTTAAACTAATCCAACTTAGTAAGTAATTATAATGGCGCCCAAATTCATGGGATTTCGGTGGTTACTTGGGCATCGATTGGTTTTTCCTCTGTGAAATGAATTTAATATCTTGAGTCCAGTTAAAAATTAGATCAATCTTTTAATCAACAGATGAATGCCCAAAAGTTTTTGTTAACGGCAGATAATATGCGCATAGTTTTTCCATATAAGTTGGTTCACATTGGACTATTGGATCAATCACAGCACATGGCTAAAATTCTATGTAGGCAAAAATTCTATGTACAATATAAATTTGATGACATGTAAAATTTCATAACATAATGTATTTAATGTTTGAATTTCTATTGTCTGGGTAGGTTTTCATCTAAATTCATATCTGCCTGTGTTTGGAAATTTTCTGAAACCCGATATGTTACATTTTGAGCAGATAATGGGTTTGGATCAAACCCAACCGGAGGAACAACCCTAAATGTCAAGTGAAAAATAGTTGACTATGGTGTTGTAATGCTAAATCTGTTTCCCCTTAATGTTAGTGTGTCATGTTTGGGGTCAGTGCTATGTTTAGGGTGATATTATTGGAAATAGTTTCTAAATAATGATATCAGAATAGTTTACGGATTCGGTTATTTGGAGGCAGGATCTTATCTTACAATTTTCAGTATATGGATATTGGATTATATACAAATTGAAATGCATGGTACCTTAGTTTCCTAGACTTTTGATGTGATTCACATATATTCTAGTAGAGAAAAATGTTGGCTAAAAAGAGGTGCCATGATCTTTGAATATGGATGTTACCCTTCTGCTTATGTGTATTGTATGTGACTGCCTTTTTCTTGAAATTAGTTCCATTGTTGTGGATGTGGATTGAAAATTGGGTATACCTTGAAATGTTAACTTCATAGTTGTTTTATAACCCTGCCATTTTTGAAACACTTCTAAAGCTTCTGATAACAAAACCTATCCGTTGGTTCATATTTTTTTGTTTGCTTTTGGCATTGAGGCGGTACCGCCGGAATATTGTGTGGGTTTTTATCAAAAGAATTGTCCTGTGTCTTTTGGTAACCAAAACCAATTGGAATGGAATATAAACCCATGCTGTATCGACTTATTGATGTGTTAAAATGCTATTTTAATCCAAATCTGGCATGAATGCTACTGAACTGTTATACGGTCTCTAAATCATTGGACTGTGGTTTTTTCTGGAGGTTCCGGGTTACTACTTACTAGATAAGTTTTGTAATTGAAGCCTTTTTTACTAAACTTGTAAGCCATGTCAATGCAAGACCCACCTCTTCCCATAATAAGTACCGAGGGTGCGAATGTTACTCAGAACGTGGAATGATATGGAGCGCCAAATGCCACTTGTCATGGGACATGGTGCGGTAGAGGTAGTCTTCTTCGATGTGGTTGACTGCATGTATATATTTACTTAAGTATAACTTACATGTATATAATTTAATTTCTTTTGCTATATATTTAAGACGGCCATAAGACCCACATTTCTTTATGGATCAAAATGTTGGGCAATTAAGAAACATGTCCAAAAAATGAGTGTGGTTGAGATGCGAATGTTAAGATGGATGGGTGGTAATACATTAAAGATAAGATAAGAAATGAGCGTATTTATAACAAGGCAGCACAAGTGAGCAGTAGCTTTTATAGAGGATAAGATGTGAGAGAACTGTTTGGGATGGTTTGGGCATGTGCAACATAGATCAATTAATGCTTCGATAAGACAATGACAAAATTATAATTCATGGCGCAACTAGGGGTATGGGTAGACCTAAACGAATATGGATAGAGACAGTTAAGAATGATGTGCTAATTGTTAAGTTGACCGAGAAGACGGTCTTTAATGTAGCGAAATGGAAGAGAAGGATTCATATAGCCGACCCAAAAAAATTGGGATGAAGGCTTGTTGTTGTATAAATTAAATATTCTTTTTGGTATGATTTAACAGAATCCGTCTTTGTGCCCACATAATTTAAATGCCTAATGGCAGTGATCCTCAACTGGAAATAATCTTTCCAAATCGTAAACGGCAAGTCTCTAATGGTTTAGCGGATTATGGCGACACATGTTAGCCCCCTTTTTAATTACGTATCACCTTTTATTTATTGTATTTTAATGGCAAATCGTTTATAACGGGTAACCTCTTGTGCAACCTGTAATAGACATTTTAAGCAATGGCTTAACACAACTAGATTTTATAAAAAATGTTAAAGGACTGATTTTTTTGTTTGTACTTTCTAATTTACTAGGAAAGTTTTTCGAAGTTATATCATCATTATAATATTATATATTTAGAATGTTTTATATAATTTATTTTCATTCGTAAATGTAAGGTGCTTTTAGGAAAGCACAAAGATTTCTATTTGCTCAGTATGTCCATGTCCGACGCGTATCGGATACTTGGGCACTCCGTTCGACACCGTGTCTGACACGTTTAGGCCGTGTTTGCTCAAACGGACGCCTGTCACTTCTACATGAATTGGCAATTGAGAAATAAGATTGTAAAGTATATATGTGGACAACTTTGATACCTTCTAGGATACAATATTACTTCATATTTCAAACCTCCCTCATGATGCAGTACATCTAGAAGGAGTAAAGGTCAGACGATAAAGTTGAGTGTATGAAGGCGGCTCCAATTAAAATGGCTAATATTTTGTTTGTTTAACCCTGATGAATTGTATTCTTCTGTCTTTTACTTTTAGTTTGATATTTGTATTTGTTTCAACAACAACAACAACTGAGCCTTTTATCCCAAGCATATGGGGTAGGCTACATGAACCAACATGAGAATCACGCCGGGTCCAGCACATGAATCCTCTGTCTCCACTCACTTCTATCGAACAATATACTTTCATTGAGTCCTTTGGCAACCATATCGTTTCGTATCACCTCCATCCATGTTTTCTTCGGTCTCCCTTTTGCCCTTTTGCCATTACCCATATCGAGAGTATCTATTCGTCGAACCGGTGCTTCCATAGGTCTGCGTCGCACATGACCAAACCATCTAAGCCGGTTTTCCCGCATCTTCTCCTCCACGGGTGCTACACCAACTTTTGCACGAATATCCTCATTTCGCACCTTGTCTTTTCTAGTGTTACCGCACATCCAACGAAGCATGCGCATCTCCGCTACGTGCATCTTCTGTGTATGATGCTTCTTAGGAGCCCAGCATTCTGTACCATATAATAAGGCAGGCCGAATAGCGCTCCGATAAAACTTCCCTTTCAATTTTAACGGAAAGTTACGATCACACAAAATCCCTGTTGCACTCCTCCATTTCAACCAACCAGCTTGGATCCTTTGATTAACATCACTATCGATCTCCCCATTCCTTTGGATGATGGAACCTAGATATCTAAACTGGTCGCTCGGTGATATCTCTTGCCCTTCCAATGTTATACCAATATGGTTTTGACTTCTCTGGCTACTAAATTTGCAGTGCATATATGCTGTCTTGGACCTGCTCAATCTGAATCCCCGAGATTCCAATGTTTGTCTCCATAATTCCAATTTTGCATTAACCCCTGCTTTCGTCTCATTTACTAGAACAATATCATCAGCGAATAGCATACACCAAGGGACCTCATCTTGGATAGTTCTAGTAAGCTCATCCATCACGATGGTAAACAGGAAAGGACTTAATGCAGATCCTTGATGTAAACCAATAGTAATCGGAAAATCACTTGTTAAGCCACCGCAAGTTCTGACATTTGCCACTACTCCGTCGTACATATCCTTGATTATGTCAATATACTTGACGGGGACCCCCTTTTTCATCATTGTCCCCCATAATACCTCTCTAGGTACCTTGTCGTACGCTTTTTCTAAATCAATAAATATCATATGCAAATCTCTTCTCCTCTCTCGAAAGCGCTCGACAAGTTGACGAAGCAAATGGATCGCCTCTGTCGTCGATCGTCCAGGCATGAAACCAAATTGGTTCTCTGTTATCTTAATATCCTTCCTTAGCCTGTGTTCAATCACTCTCTCCCAAAGTTTCATGGTGTGACACATTAGTTTTATTCCACGGTAGTTTAAGCAACTTTGAATGTCACCCTTATTCTTGTAGATAGGTACAAGGATACTTTTCCTCCATTCATTTGGCATCTTTTTTGTCTGCCAAATCTTATTAAACAGATCTGTCAGCCATTTAACGCCTATTTCTCCTAAGCATCTCCAAATCTCGATAGGAATCCCGTCAGGACCAACCGCTTTTCTTAAACCCATTCTGTTCAAAGCTTCTTTAACCTCAGTAAGTCTTATTTTACGCATGAAATCACGATTTATATCTTGAGATTGAATGACAAGTCCATCCAAATTCTTAGTAAAGCTCTCATTGAACAATTTGTCAAAATAATCTCTCCATCTTTCCTTGATATCCTCATCTCGAACTAAAACCTTCTGATTTTCATTTTTGACACACTTCACCGCACATAAGTCTCTAGTCTTCCTTTCCCGCATTCGAGCAATCCGGTATATATCATTTGCAGCCTCTTTAGTGTCTAATTTCTCGTACACCTCCTTGTAGACCTTAGATTTAGCTTCCCGAACAGCTTTCTTAACTTTCTTTTTAGCCATTTTGTACTTCTCAAATCGCTCCACATCTCTACTTTTCTTCAAATCTTTATAAGAATCTCTTTTAATTTTAATAGCAGCCTTTACATCTTCATTCCACCATGATATGTCCTTAGATGGTGGAGCACCACCTCTCGACTCACCAAGTAGATCTCTAGCTACTTTCTTGATACAACTAGCCATTTTGTTCCATGTTTTGTCTGGATCATCTTCCGACTGCCAATCCGCTTCTTGTACTACACGATCTATAAAAGCCTTTTGATTACCTTCTTTCAATCGCCACCATTTAATTTTAGGCTCTACCTTACGTCTAATCTTCCTAGGTTCTCTTCTAAATCGAAAATCTAGAACTAAAAGTCTATGTTGAGTAGTTACACTCTCACCTGGCACTACCTTACAGTCGATACAACAACCTCTATCTATTCTTCTCGTCAGAAAAAAGTCTATTTGACTAGCATTTGATCCGCTCCTAAAAGTGATAAGGTGGGACTCTCTTTTCCTAAACCAGGTGTTTGCTAAGATCAAGTCATAAGATAAAGCAAAATCTAGAATCGAGTCACCTACTTCATTCCTTTGTCCGAAACCAAAACCTCCATGGATAGTATCAAACCCACTACGACTAGTACCTACATGTCCATTAAGATCACCACCAATAAATAACTTCTCTCCACTGGGTATACTTTGCACCACCTCTTCTAAAACCTCCCAGAATAGACGCTTACTAGCGTCATCAAGACCTATCTGTGGTGCATAAGCACTAATAACATTAAAGATCTCTCCACCTAGAATAAGCTTAACCAGTAAAATTCTATCACCTTTTCTCCTAATCTCAACTACATCCTCAAGCAACCGTCTATCTATGATTATACCTACCCCATTACGATTTTTATCTCTACCCGTATACCAAAGCTTATAACCCCAAGGCTCTATGACTCTACTCTTTTCACCTACCCACTTAGTTTCTTGCAAACACATAATACCAACTCTCCTCCTAATCATCACCTCCACTAATTCTATTAGTCTACCCGTAAGGGAACCTATATTCCAGGAAGCTAGACGGATCCTATGAAACCCTTGCTTATTTGTCACTACACCCGGGGTCCGATGTAGCGCGCCGTCTCTGGACGACGACCCTTGCTTATTTGTCACTACACCCGGGGTCCGATGTAGCGCGCCGTCTGTAGACGACGACCCTTGCTTATTTGTCACTACACCCGGGGTCCGGTGAAGCGCGCCGTCTCTGGACGACGACCCTTGCTTATTTGTCACTACACCCGGGGTCCGATGTAGCGCGCCGCATCTGGACGACGACCAAGCCCTTGCATATTTAACACTACACCCGGGATCCGATGTAGCGCGTCGCTGAGTAGGGGACGCCCCAACGATATTCTGATTCTGGTTCATGTCATAGAATGTGACAAAGTTTTACGTTGGCTGTCACAAGCCTACCACAACCCTCACCCTTTCTCATCCGGACTTGGGACCGGCAACGGTGGGTTTGATATTTGTATTTGTTTGCGCTAAAAAAATTCCTTATGGTTATGGATTATAACCTTGATTTTATTGTGCTTTTAAAGCTAAACTGTTGCATGTTTCTTCTCAGTTTGTTATACATTGTGTGTGTGTGTGTGTGTGTGTGTGTGTGTGTGTGATGTATCAGTATTCTCCTTTTTACTAATTTGTTGTGTCCCGTGTTTGTGTCCGGCTTCATAGGGCATGCTATAGGTTTCAACAGAACACATATTACATTTTCTGTATATTTTGATACCAATATGACGAATGGCGGTTATTAAATATGAGTTTAGTTAATATCGGATCAGGTGTCAATTTTTCACTCAATAGATGAATGGTTAAAATTTGGCATATAGCATATCCGCATGGTTATTAAATATGTGTTAGTTAACATCAGTTCACTCAACATATGAATGGCTAAGAGTTTGTGTATAATATACACTTTTATTATATGTACCAGTTTATCACATAATATATGAAATATTGCGAAGTTCTTGGTGTGTTTTCATCCAAATCAGGCCTAACTAATAATCTATGGAATTTTTTTTGGAAACCCAACTGGTTGGATTTTGAGCGGGCATAGAACTCTGGTGTCCGGTTTTCACGGTTTTGGTTCAAATGGGTTTGGGTCGAACTGAACCTGATGAACAGCCCTAAATGCCAGGTAAAGAGAAAAAAGAAAATTAGTTTATTTTGGTTCCGTTTAGTTCGTACCATAATACTTTCATTTGTGTGGTGATGCTAACTCTGCTTTCATAATGATTTTGTTGTATTGGGTGTCTCTGAGGACCGTGACGGTGTTTGGGGTATAGGATTTTATCAGAAGTATGGTAATTCAATGGAAATATATATCATATTCAAATGATTTGGTTTAGAGCATATTTATATATTGTGAATAGGGAAACGTTTATGGTTATGGTTTATAGAGACTATAGTTTATCTTACAATTTTCTACTCTGACTATTGTATTGTCTACAAATTGAAATACATACTGTCCTAGGTTAGATGCCTAATGTGATTATTTATTTTAGTTGATAAAAGAAAATCAAACTAAAAAGAAGTGCAGGATCTCGAAATTTATATTTGACCCTTTTAACTTCTATAGTATTGCTTATTACTGAATCTTTAGGGTTTGCTTTTCATATTTTTTCCCCATTGTTGTGATTGAAGATGAAAAATTGGGTTTAGTTTGAAACTGTAATTTCATCATAAATTTACATACCCTGCCCAATTCCAAACTTTGTGGCTGCAAAATTACTGATTAAGCCAGCGAAATGGCCGAGTCTGCTGGGAATTTGATCTGATTAATATGCACTATACTGGATTGACTTGTTAATATGTTATTAACATGATTTTATATCCAAATCCGGCATGAAATTACTGCTGATCTGTTTGGGTCCTCTAAAAGTTTATTGTTCCATGGTATTTTCTTGAGGTTTTGGGTTATTAGATAAGTTCTAAAATCGAAGCTTGTTTCTCTCAAGGTTGTGGCCCTTGCAGGTTTTATTCCCTCCATTCATAAACATGGTTGGATCTCTTCTTAATTATGCATAATCTCTTAGCTCCTTCCCCCTCTTTTTGTAGTATATTAGCGAAAGCATTTAGTGAAATCATTTAGATTGCGTGACCTAGTTAGGCAACTTGTATGTTAACATTTGAAGCAAAGAATCTACATGATTGGATTTCATAAGAGACTTTGAAGGACTTTTTTTTGTTTGCCCTTTCTGATTAACTAGGACATGCCTTTCAAAGCTATATTATCATTCTAATATTCTATATTTAACACGCTTTATATAATTTTTCTTTTAATTTTAAATGCTTTGTGGCTAATACATTAGGTTTCGCCGGAACACAAATTACCATTTCTGTACCTGCTCGATAGCATTATTAATAACATTGGTCAAGAATATCGGACGTGTTTCAAGGATCGTCTTCCTGAGGTGAGTGATTTCTTGAACACACCCACCCAACCTCTCTCTCTCTCTCTCTCACACACACACACACACACCCCCTCTCCCCCCTCCCTCCCTCCCTCTCTCCCTCTCTCTCTCTCTCACACACACACACACACACTCCTTTGATATTGTTATTGTGGTTAATCGTGACTATTCAACCATATTTCTCTGTAGTGGGTCTGTATGGTTGTGTTCAGGCCTTCTTTGACTTTATTATTCACGCATCCTATCTACTTGTGGGCTAAATCAATTTTTGAGGCCATGCATTTGATAACTTAGCAAGCTTAGGTGCTGCTTGGTTGCTTGTAGATGGAAAAGCAATGCATGCACAGTTTCATGTAGATCCAACTACAACAGTTGCAACTACATACCTTTGTTTGTTAAAAACTTAAGATGTATGTCTAACTACATGTTTTGTAAAACATGTATTTGTTTGGATGTAGTTGCAACAAAATAACTATCATTCTATAATATTGTGTTCCAACATATGTAGTTACCAAATAACTCAATTTGAGCATAGTTGCAAGTTACAACTATATGATTTTTAACTCAATTTGTTGTTCTAACGACATGTTTGGTAACAATTACTTGAAACTCGTTTTTGATACTTTGAGTGTTGGAACCGCATGGCGCTCCAACTACCCAACCAAGCGGACCTTAATGTTTTACTATTTCATTATGAGTTTTTTTGATCTACAACCTCTAAAAATACAGTATTTTGAAAACAACCCCTAAAAAAAATTATTTTGAAAAACAACCCTTACAACCTTTAACTTAACTAAAAACAACCCTATGGTTAAGTTGAAGAGTAACTTTGTTACATGGCCGTTAGAGAGGGAAAAGAAGACTATTTTGTCCCTCCAACGACTATAACCCCTCTTTAAATACCTGGGCTTCTCTTCTTTCTTCCTCCAAGACCAGCAGCTCCAACATCATGCAGCAGCAGTCCCTCAAAACAGCGATTAACAGCAGCAGCAGAATCAACTCGTCTTCTCCAGTCCTCTCCTCAACTTCTCTCTCATCACTTGGTGTTCAAGCACTTTTCCAGTCATCATCATTAACAACAGCAGCTAGATTCATGAAACAATATGCCATTGACAACATGCAGTATTTGTTGTTGATTCATGAAATGGTACTATTTGCAATATTTGATCCATATTACTAACATATAACAAATACAGCTTTTACATTATAGTCAAGCTGCAGGAAATTAAATCCCACATATTTACAGAATAATATGCATAAGTTTAACTGGTATATGCTGGATACAACAACAACAACAACAACAACTGAGCCTTTTATCCCAAGCATATGGGGTAGGCTACATGAACCAACATGAGAATCACGCCGGGTCCAGCACATGAATCCTCTATCTCCACTCACTTCTATCGAACAATATACTTTCATTGAGTCCTTTGGCAACCATATCGTTTCGTATCACCTCCATCCATGTTTTCTTCGGTCTCCCTTTTGCCCTTTTGCCATTGCCCATATCGAGAGTATCTATTCGTCGAACCGGTGCTTCCATAGGTCTGCGTCGCACATGACCAAACCATCTTAGCCGGTTTTCCCGCATCTTCTCCTCCACAGGTGCTATACCAACTTTTGCACGAATATCCTCATTTCGCACCTTATCTTTTCTAGTGTAACCGCACATCCAACGAAGCATGCGCATCTCCGCTACGTGCATCTTCTGTGTATGATGCTTCTTAGGAGCCCAGCATTCTGTACCATATAATAAGGCAGGCCGAATAGCGCTCCGATAAAACTTCCCTTTCAATTTTAATGGAAAGTTACGATCACACAAAATCCCTGTTGCACTCCTCCATTTCAACCAACCAGCTTGGATCCTTTGATTAACATCACTATCGATCTCCCCATTCTTTTGGATGATGGAACCTAGATATCTAAACTGGTCGCTCGGTGATATCTCTTGCCCTTCCAATGTTATACCAATATGGTTTTGACTTCTCTGGCTACTAAATTTGCAGTGCATATATGCTGTCTTGGACCTGCTCAATCTGAATCCCCGAGATTCCAATTTTTGCCTCCATAATTCCAATTTGGCATTAACCCCTGCTTTCGTCTCATTTACTAGAACAATATCATCAGCGAATAGCATACACCAAGGTATCTCATCTTGGATAGTTCGAGTAAGCTCATCCATCACGATGGTAAACAGGAATGGGCTTAATGCAGATCCTTGATGTAAACCAATAGTAATCGGAAAATCACTCGTTAAGCCGCCGCAAGTTCTGACATTTGCCACTACTCCGTCGTACATATCCTGGATAATATGCTGGATAATATGGACAAATTATCCAATAAGCAGAAATCATGTCCAGTTATCCATATAATAAACATGCATGATTCAACACATAATTAGTAAACAAAACATTGCTTAATGCAAATATGAAAGTAGTCAAGCTACTAGATGAGTAGTCAGATAGAAATATAGGTGGTTATGCAAGTACTAGAAGGCTTGAGCACATGCGCAAAATTCAAGCCAATCGTTTTAAAGTTAGAACTATGATTTAAATAGTTCTAGTTAAGACAAAATATAGCAAACAGTAGACTGGCATCAAGCAAATCACATCAGAGTCTCCATTCAGGCTTCTTTCCTCTGATTGGTTTTTTCTTCTGCTTAGGTAGAGGAGAAAGCTGCATCTGATAACCTTCAATATCACAACCATTTTCATGTCCTAGTTCAAATGATGTTCCAACTGCCACTACGGTATCCTGAAATCCATCTTGCCCTGCACTAATACCATCTAGATTTTGAGCTGAAGTAGTGGCACTTAGATGTTGAGAAACTGCTACATCTATAGCTTAATAATCAGTTTCATCAAATGCATCATTAAAAGCTCCTCCAAAATCAGCTGAAGCTGAAAAACTAATATGTGCATTGTAGCTGTAGCCCCTCTTCCCCAACCCCCTGCAGTTGCTGCCCCCCTTACTCTTCCTCTTTCTCTTGCAGGTACAAGCCCTCTCCCTCTCCCTCTCCCTCTCCCTCTTGAAGTTGAAGCTGTAGTGCCGTAAATTTTTTTTCTAAAAAAGAGAACAAATAGCATATATAAGTTGTGCATGTCAATTTAATTAGAGTGAGCATGTTAGTTAATTTTTTAACCATCATGTCTAATTTATTAGTTAGAGTGTGCATGTTAGTTGAATTAGAGTGTGTGTCTCATTAGATAATTAAGAATGGCATATCTCATAACTAAGGATAGATAAGATGCGCATGTCTTAAAATCAGTGTTTGGATATACATGGCAATTGGTTGAAAAATATGAATGCTACATACGAGATATCCTATTTTGATGGTCAAATATGAAAACTTATTAATTTCGTCGATACATGGAAAGATATACACAGAAATTGTATGCTATATTGTCAATTTGTCTCTTATTTGGGATGCTTACAGAACAGCTAGATTTTATATGGGTGAATTCTATTCATATTGGATACTTATAGAAGATACACAAGAAATTATATCCTGTATGGACATATATACACGGTTTACAGATAAATTAGGTCATATATGGGAAATGTCATCGTTATTTTACACATGAAAATTATACACAAACTATATGATACATGAGGTTATGGACAATATGGCATTGAAATGGCATATTTGAATTGACGTATGGCATATTTGAACTGATATATGAAGTTGCGGATGATATACCTCTGTTCTTCTAATTCTGGATTTATAGGATTTGTGCACCTTGTTTAATGATGCCCCAAACCACTACATCTTAGGCATCTGTGTGGTATTTTTGATGGTTTGGTCTCCTTCTAGGTCTTTTAGTATGTGGAGGTCCAACTATATATGGAAAATCAACTAGCTGCCATTCTTCTTTTGAAGGGAGCAATCCAACTGGATTCTTGTAAGCTTTCAATATACTTATATACCTACAAGAAATATATAATCATAAAACCCATAAAAAAACCTATTTGTAAAAGTATTCAATGCATGGAATCAAACAATGTCACTTACATGGACATATGGTAGTATGGATGAACAAATTTCTCCCATTGAGTCTATCTTGTCTCTACTAATACAACCACTGCATGAATGCCTGTCATCTACCACTTTTTACGTGTACACTCTTGAGTTTGGATGTTCACAAGCTTTCTAACACCGCCATTGTTGACTCCATACTCACCTTCACCACCTCTATCAATTATAAACCCATTAAATGTCCTAATGAAGTCAACTATTTGCCTCTCTACCCTAGGCACTAGCTTTCCCTTCCACCTCAGCCCTTGTTTCCTCAATTCCATTTTCTTCATCATTCGTGCTCTGATTTTGTCCACTAGATCACAAACAGGTAGAACCCTTTCCCCAATCACCCAAGCATTGAAACTTTCACTTAAATTGTTAGTGATAAAGTGATTCTTTGACTCTAAGCTGAAATTGCTTCTACTCCAAACCCATCTTACATGTCCATCTTTATCTTTTCCTCTCTTATTGAGTTCAAGGTAAGCAGACTCTGATGTGGCCCTGGGTTCTTCAAGTGCTTTCAACTTGTCTAAGGCAGAGTAAGATCTAGCTGCAACCCACACAACCCTTCCATAGAAATCTCCAGAATAGCTTTTTTTCCAATGTTTGAGTGCATTTTCTAAGCCTTTCTCCATGTCACTCATCATAGTCAAATTTCTTATTTCTCCATCTAATGCAATCTTCAAGTTCTCAATAAACCAAGTCCATGAATCAGAGGACTCACCTTCAACCACTGCAAAAGCAATAGGATATAGGCCATTGTCACCATCTAATGCAGTTGGACATAACAAAGAGCCCATGTATTTACTCCTCAAGTGGCAGCCATCTACCCCCAAGAATGGCCTGCAACAATTTTTAAATCCAACGGTACATGTTTTAAAAGAAATAAAGAACCTTGAAAAAGAATTGTCATCACACAAACTGAACTCTATATGGCTTCCCTCATTCCTCTTTAGCAGCTCAGCTTTTAAACTGGGAACTAATTTGTAGTTATCTTCTACCTTTCCAAACATAAGTTCTTTTGCTTCTCTCTAGCTCTCCACAGCCTAGTATAAGGGATGCCAACTAACTGATATTCATTTCTGATGAGTGTTCCAGTATCTTTAATCAGAAAGTTTCTATTTTGCTTCACTTGTTCGGTGATCTTCTGAGCTATCCAACTAGCTGAAGCTTCAGAGTTTCCAGTTCTGTTAACTACATAGCAACTATGTTTTGGATTCATTGTTCTAATTTGCTCTGTGATTCCATCTTGCTTCATTGCTGCTGCATATAACCTTCATGGACATATCTGAGCTCCACATTTCACTACCAATTTCTTCCCTTCATTCTTCTCATATACAGCATGAAAACTGTTAAGGATGGCATGTGTTTTATGCACATCCTAAACTCTTCTTTATTCTTATATCTCTTTCCTTTCTCTAGAACAGGATCATTTTTGTTCACATCACACTCCAAACCTTCAATGCTTTGCACATTATCCTCATCCTCATCCTCACTTTCAGAATCTTCATATGCTTCCTCGGCTTCATCATCACTTGAATATAACTCATGATAGCTATCTTCTGAATAACAATCATTACAATCGTCTTCAGCCACTTCTTAATTTTCAATCTCCACTTCTTCATTTTTCATATTCACATAATTTAATTCTTCTAAGACATCATTTCTGTGCTTTCTTCTTACTTCGTGGCTCATTCCTTGACTTGATAGAAGAGATAACCTTTCAGGGTTTCCCTTTATGTTGCTTTCATTCATTCTCATTGGTTGTTTGCCTTTGTTTAGCCTGGGACTCCTCCTTGGTGTACACAGTGATTGAGCTATTGAATGAGGTCTAATGGAAGGACTTGATGGAATTTGCACTTGTTTTGGGGGTGATACAACTTTAGGACTGCCAATAGCCTTCTTTAGGGAGAGGAGAGTTTCAGTAGTAAGATGCAGCATTAGCTTTTTATTATCCTTATGTCACAGTAGCATTTTCTTATAATCATCATCACCGGTAATTCTCTTGTCTATGACAGGGACCTCTTTTGGTACTTGATAAAGTAGCTTGAGTATATAATTTTGAGTCCATGGCAGCACATCCATAATTTCAATGCAAAAATCCCTTAGGCAGGTCATGTCATAATTAACTTTGAAAGTTCTTCTGCTGCCACATTCATACTTAATCGTTGATGTTCTTGGGATTTTCTTCCAATAGCCATCAAGTCTTGGCAATATTTCAATCTCACTATCCTCCATTCTGTAATAACCATTAGAATAATTAGTATGATAAGTTTATGTCCAAAAGTTTACTCAATATATATTCAAATATGCAGTCATGCACATGCAATTGTATATAGAAATTGAACTCTACACATGCATACAGAGAGAATACTTGTTCAAAATTTAGGCAAATTTATATAACTCAACCTACATGCAGTTATATTCTAATTATATATTACAAAATTAAGGCCGGCTTACATTGAACCTAAATGTATGGCTCAACCTAGTTGCTAAATAGGATTATTCTACATGTATGCAGTGGCAAAATAATGCATCCTCTAAAGAATAAATAATATACATAGCATGGCCAAAAGTTGAATTCTTATATGCAAATATAGGAAATTAGGTCAAACTTGTTAAAATTTAGGGAAATTGGTTTGAATGTACATGGATACAATAAAAGTCCTAAAAATTATAATCAATAGAGCAAGCCCCAATAATCCGAATTATAAATTGCCTGCCAAGACTAGATGAAAAATTGCATATATAAAGAACTCAAAGATCCCAATTTTTAGCTCTCAATTATAAAATTAGGGCAAAGTAGGTAAAAATTAGGAGAATTTTCTCTAATGGTACATGAATTCAGTAAATATAAAGTATTTTTGTCCACAAAAATTAAAACTACTAACAAAGTTGGAATCTTTACTCCAATCTACACTATGAAGCCCTGGTCATCTTCACTGCATCATCTGAGTAGAGTGGAGAACGAGAGAGGAAAGAGGAGGAGATTGAGAGAAAAGATATTTGGCGGGTGACTTTTAGGGTTTAGAAATTTCATGCATGAAAAAGGAGGAAGAGAAAGAAAATGAACAAACAGGGCGGAGGTAAAGAGATAAAGGGTATTTAGGTCAAACACCTTCTCATTTAACCATGGTTCTCTCCCAATCTAGGGTTAACCTAACATAAGGTTGTTTTTAGTTAAGTTAAAGGTTTTAAGGGTTGTTTTTCAAAATAGTTTTTTTAGGGGCTGTTTTTCAAAATACTGTATTTTAGGGGTCCTGTAGCAAAAAACCCCAAAATTATTTGTTTTGTTGCATTGCTATTTCTCAGTTTTCAAATGTTGGCTTTCTGAAGAAATCACAATTAGCTACTTTATTATAATTTTTACTCTGTAGATCTGAATTAGGGAGCACAGTTTGCAGTAATGTCTCCTTTTGTTATGTTTCTTGCAGGTTTTTCTTCATACATACAAGAAAATTGATCCTAGTTTGCATCCTAAGATGATTCGTCTCTTGGAGACCTGGAAATCAAAGGATTGTTTTCCCCATTCTGAACTTAGTGAGATTGAGGATGAACTAAAAGTTTCCTTAAAAGAAAACCAATATCCAGCATCCTCAGGCGGTTTGAGAAATTCTGGATCTCAATCTCCACATCTACGTGGTAAGCAAAGGATTATAAGGGTTGTTTTTCAAAATAGTTTTTTTAGGTGCTGTTTTTCAAAATACTGTATTTTAGGGGTCCTGTAGCAAAAAACCCCAAAATTATTTGTTTTGTTGCATTGCTATTTCTCAGTTTTCAAATGTTGGCTTTCTGAAGAAATCGCAATTAGCTACTTTATTATAATTTTTACTCTGTAGATCTGAATTAGGGAGCACAGTTTGCAGTAATGTCTCCTTTTGTTATGTTTCTTGCAGGTTTTTCTTCACATATACAAGAAAATTGATCCTAGTTTGCATCCTAAGATGATTCGTCTCTTGGAGACCTGGAAATCAAAGGATTGTTTCCCCCATTCCGAACTTAGTGAGATTGAGGATGAACTAAAAGTTTCCTTAAAAGAAAACCAACATCCAGCATCTTCAGGCGGTTTGAGAATACTAGTGTGGTAATTCCTATTCTGGATACCTATCCTTGTCTTTTTTTAAAAGGTGCGGTTTTTGTGGGACCCACCCCCTTATATAACTAAATGGTCTCTTTTCTCTCCTTGTTTTTGCTTGCTTCCCATTGTGCCCTGTTACTATTTATAGGGAGTATTTACATTTTGATGACTGGCATATTCTATGGTTTTGTATTCTATATGATTTACTATGTATTACCTTGCATGTTTGATGTTTAACTTATAGGTTCTCTTCCATCCATATGGAGTTTTGTATATCTAATATCTTTACCAGAAATGATATAGACAAGTGCAGCATTTTATATTCTATTGAAAATATAGGTCTTGCTGTAAAAAACAATTCTTGTAAACAATTGGAACATCAACGGTGGGTGAGGTTGTTGATTTACTATCTCAGTATCGAACATACATAGTATGCAAGAAACTAGTATGAACTTACAACTAGTTTCTTGCATTCCGCATACTTTGTAGGTTCGAACTGAAGCCAGCAGTCAGTTTGAACGTACAATGTGTGCAAGAAAGTAGTTGTTTTTGATAGAGCCTGAAGGAATATCTGATCATTTCGCATCAGATCCTGCGTCTCATCATTTGGTTCCACTGGCCAATAACCATATACAATTACAAGGAGCTGCTTATAGCCCACTTTTGCCTGATTTATTGTCCAGGACAGCTCTTCCACATCCTCCTCCCTAACCCTCAATTTGCTCCTGTCCTCTACATCTTCATTCTCTTTGTCATACTCGTTCTTATCCTCCTAATCCCTTGTTATCATCATTGTCATCCTTTGCCTTCTACCAGTCTTCTTTCTACTTCTTTTCCTCCTCTTTTTACTCGTCAGCCTGCTCCATTTGAGTAGTACTGCAATCACTTCATTGTTGCACCTAACTAATTGCAGGTATATGAACGCGTTAACTATTCCTTTGGTATTCTCCTTCCTTACACTCTATCAATAATATCCACGTTATTCAACTGCACTTGTCTGCAGGGTGCTGGATCAGTACCGATGTCTTGCCTTTATATTTTATCCCAAAAGTCAAATGTAGGAAAAGGAAGAAAAGGAAGTAGGCATTCCTGCGGATGAAGATCAGTCTACATGTGCAGAATTTGGTGAGCCCTTCGAAGATTTCTATAGTCATGAGATGGAAGAGTGGCTCTGCAGCGGAGTTGTGTACTTAAAAGGCACAAAAAGGTCTGCTCATGATTCTGGAGAGGTCGAGATGGTAAGTATCGAGTATCTTTACTCTTTGATATTATAAATTGATAATAGAAGTACTAATGCCACTCAAAGTAATTATCAAGAAATTGTTATTACTATTGATATTATATACTGAAAGAAGGATTTATAAACTAACTTCAAGTAATTCTATCATTGCTTGTGGGCTATGAATATGCTTATTTTGACATTCTCATTATGTCTCATGTTTCATTGATTTTGTTGTTGGCATTTTTAAATAAAGGCAAATGTTGTAACATGGGTTCATTAATATTCCATACTTGAACTAATAACCCATTTGTGTTTTGCTTTTCTGCTCATGTTGGCATTTTTCGTTGATAGTCAGCTAACTTTTCCTTCAGTTGGCTTGTGAGAATTAATCACTGGATATCATTTTCTTTTTGGTTTTTTCTATATATCACCCCCAAAAGCTAGTTAATTCCAAATATCACCCCCAAATCTTTGATATTCCAAGTATCAGCCCCAAACCTTATAAGTTAGTAGATAGTCGAGAGTCTAAAAAGACAAAATTGCCCACAATCTTCATCTTCTACCTATTCATTTAGGGGTTTTGTTCATGAAAATTTAGGGCTCAGAAGGTTTTTCTCATTCTTAAAAATTAGAGCTTATCTTCCTTCTCCTTGGTGAATTCTTTGACTAATGTTTTTCGAGAAGAAGAAACCCCTCTTCCCTCACTTACCCAAATAGTCATCTTCTACCTCTATAATAAGGATTTTTCTTAATAAAGAAAATTAAGAATCTTCTCATAAGTAAAAATTTAGGGCTTTTCATCAATTTTAAAAATTAGAAATTGAACAAGTAGAGATAATGGAGAAATTGTTGGGTTCATGTGGTTAATGGAAGAATGAGATGTGAGTGTTAGGTTCATGGGATTAAAGGAGGAAATTGTTAGGTCAAGGAGCTATAGGAGAAGAGAGTGAGATGAGATTTGTTAGGATCATAGATTTAGAGGAGGAGGAGGGGTTGGGGGAGGGGGAGGTGGGAGAGAGAGCCGACCTAACCCAACCCTATTTAAGAAGTTAACAGAAAATAGCTAACACGGGTGTTTTTTGGATAACGGGGCAATTTTGGGGGTGATCTATGGAAATAGGATTATGGGAAGTTTTGGCCCTTTGGTGTGATATTTATTTTTGGGGGTGAAATATAGACCCTTTTTTTTAATGCATAGCAGTTCTGCAGTTGTAACCATATAACGATTAAAACCGAGGGTCACTGTTTCCAATCATCTATATTAGGAGACATCAATGGTGAGGCAATGACTAGTGGTTGTGGAGGCGCTGGTGGAGGTGGCGTTGGCTGCAATGACGGTGGTGGAGCCGATTGCCATTGTGGTGGTGACAACGACAAAGACGGCTGATGCGGCAGTGGCGATGCTGGTTGAGACAGTGGCGAATTTAACAATGGTGGTGGAGATGAATGCAGTGGTGGGTGGTGACAATGGCGACGGTGGAGAAGAGGTCGGCGACAATGAGGGGAACACATTAGAGGAGGTGGCAGCTACGACGACGATGATGGAGGCAATGGTGGTGGTATAGATTATAGACAGCGGTGGCAGAAACAACGGTGGTGTAGAAAGCAGCAACGATAGATAGCGGCCGCTCAAAGATGCTGGTGGAGACAGCAGTTGTGGTGGTGGGCAACGGAGGTAGCGGAGGCGACAATATTGGCAGTAGTCTGCCAGTAGTAGTGAGGGCGGCAACAGTGGAGGTGATGGTAGCAGCAAATGTGATAATAGCGGCAGTGATAATAGCGGCATCGATACGAGTGGTGCGACATTCCCATGAGGAATGTTGGATACCCACCTGTTTTGTGGGATTCGGGTTCCCTCTTTGGTGGAAATGTGATGTCTAGGGATATCTCCTGGGAAATCTAATCTGAATTATACCAAACATGGAGAACTTTGTGAAAGCCATACGTAACCTCTATATTCCCACATACCAAGCTGCCCTTAAAGAAGAAATATCTTACTAAGCATTATGAATTTATTTTTCCAGGCAGTATGAGTTGTTGATATTAGGTTCCATTTTGGTAAAGTTGGCTCTCTGAATGGGAGATGACTTCTAGCTGGGAAAGAAGGTTGTACCAGTTTTTACTCAGGTTAAAGTATTTTTGTTTGGTACATAATAATAAAAGTAACAACAAGAAGATATGAGATGGCCAAAATGAAACTAATTTTGAAGCTTGGAAGTTGAAAAAGCAGAGTGAACAAATAAAATATAGTACAATTAGAGATGTTATCTCATTTAGTTCTCAGATTGAACTAACATGCTCGAAAGTCTCGCTTCCAACTTTGATAATTACCCTTGTCAATCCTCCCAAGTTGCCTCTATTGTGACAGAATAGTCCTTTCTAGACTTCAATACTTAGTTACTCAAAAGAAATATTAATAAGGAAAAGCTCTATAATTGGCATCGTCCAAACTTTAGCTTAGCACTAACTTGTTTTGGACATTTTTCATGTTAAATACTGAAACGTGACGTGAACCAAAGTTTACTTAATGGAGACGCTTACCCAATTAGCATATTCATACGAAACATACCTTGCTTTTCATATAATCTCCCTATTTTTTCAAGCATGCATTTCTAGATATATTTGATCAATTATTTTTATGTAGTTTACAATTGGGGTTTTCGCCTCTCATGTAATCCTTATGTGGATTCATAATCTTTGGAAACAATTTACAATCTCGTGTTTCTATTTTGTTTTTATATTTAATCCTTATTTAGATTCATAACCTTACCACATACCTACTGTGTTTGAAGGCATTATATATAGCTATATGTGAATTGATTTCATCATTAGAGCACTTGAAGGGAGAGCCTTGCAGTTCAATAATGGTGCCACTCTAGTTGGATGATAATTTCTTTATTATCATACGAGTTGGGAACCAGATATTGGACCCGCAGACACTCCATTCGACTCTGTGTTTGAACATTGGGGCCATGTTGTCCCAAATTGGACGTTTTCGATACTTTTACATAGCGTAAGGCTAAGAAATAAGAATGTGAAATAATGCACAAACAACTTTGATAACTTTGAGGATATAAGAATATTAAATATTTCAAATCTCTCTAGTGACGAACTAGAGTTAGAATAATTAAAAGTCCAAATTGAAGCAATAAAAGGTTAGTATTTTATTTTGTTTTAACCCTTATGTATTGTATTCTTGTGTGTTTTACTTTTATTTTTATATATTTATTTGTTTGAAATCTTATGATTATGGATGAATGTTATAACCTTGATTTTATTTTTATTTTGCATTTAAAGTTAAATTGATACATGTTTCTTTTTGTAGTTTATTATATTTTGTATAATATACAATCAATATAGATAAACAATATAGCGTGTCCCCATGACTTTTTGTACAATTTTTTCGTGTCTCATATTCGTGTTCGTGCTTAATAGCATACGAGCCATGATAACTTTTAGAGCTAGAACTATGGTCTCATTGTTGAGGATTTTGATTTTATATAGTTTTTGGCTGTCCGTTTCAGAATTGTTAATTAATGCATGGTAGCAGTTTATTTATGAGTTATTATTGGAAAGAGAGTATATCGACACCTGCATGCAAATATTAGGGGATGCTCATAATTTTTATTGCATGAATAGAGTTGAATTAAGTATTATCGATTTTTTTTTATTTCCTAAAAAATCATATGATTACAACCTCATTTAATTATAATAATAATACTTCTATGAGCAAGAGATGATGATACATAGTATGCATGGATAACATTAACTTGAGCTCTTACAACCACCTTTTTTGTTTCGATGCGACCCTCTTAGGAATCACACCGGTGACCTCTCACTTTGGGAACAGAACTTTTACCACTAGGCTATTACCATTTGGTTACAACCACTTTGAGAAATACTATTACCATTTGGTGTCTTACAACCACTTTGAGAAAGAAGCAAAACTTTCCTCTTTTGGTTATTTTCATATGGAGTTTTACACTTTTACTAATGTAAGAAGCTAAATTAAAAACAATTAATAGACGATCCGATAGTAAAACGATGCTAGTTATGCAAAATATTATTAAAACTACATAATCTATGTTGCATCCAGCAACCATTGATTAGTGGAAATTGGAACGGACCTTTATTTTGCTTGATGCAATACAAATGTTAAAAAGAATGGTCAATTTTGTAAGAAGAAAGTTTGGAAGGCGATTAATTGGTTGCTTAAATGTTCTGGTTACTAATTGGGCCTTTATAAGGTGTTATTAAATGCAGGTATGGTTTTGGATATTGGGTGGGCTAAACGCTTCTTATGCATGCCTACGATTGGTCATCTGTCTGCATATTTCGTATAATTGGCCCATTCATTTCCTTTTCCCCCCATTGCCATGTTTATTCTCTTCAAATCTTTTTTCCCCGTTCGTGTGTGGGTGCGCGCGTGTGTATGTTTTTTTCGGTGGTGGTGGTGGTGGTGAGGAACATATATAATTAAGTTTATTTCCGTGAACTATACTAAGCCAAGTATGTTGTGTATAATCTGCTTACGTGTTATACACCAGCCAACCAAATGGAGGATGAACACCGAATGGAGGTTGAACACGTGTTTAACAACATTGTCAATGACGATCAATATTCTCAATTGTCATATTAGCAGTATGCCTGGCGAGCATGGATTTAGTTCTGGATTTCACATTTGGAAGTTCCGGCTATGAAGTATGACATATAAGTATAGTTTCACATGCGTCAGACGTGTCTCCGAAATTTGTATGCATCAAGGGGCGGGTGGGGGCGGGGGACGGGCGGGCTTCCCCAAGGATTTTTCAAGGCTCTACACGTAGATTCTGGGCCCTTAATTAACCCTCAATTCTATAGTTTTAGAGTTCACTTAATAGTTCCAAAATAAATCCACCAAGTATGGACAAATTTTGTAAACCTCCTTGCTAGTTTATTTAACCTTCTCTTTCTCTCTGTACATGGTTTTGATTCCTTTCCTTCCAATATATTATATGATTGTTTCATTTGATATTATTTTAACATTTCAAGCATGAGCATCTTTTTGCAACCGTTAGGAGTTGCAGAATATCCAAGATGAGGTACCTTGGTGTATGCTATTTGCTGATGACATTGTTTTAGTAAATGAGACGAAAGCAGGGGTTAATGCCAAATTGGAATTATGGAGGCAAACATTGAAATCTCCGAGATTCAGATTGAGCAGGTCCAAGACAGCATATATGCATTGCAAATTTAGTAACCAGAGAAGTCAAAACCATATTGGTATAACATTGGAAGGGCAAGAGATATCACCGAGCGACCAGTTTAGATATCTAGGTTCCATCATCCAAAAGAATGAGGAGATCGATAGTGATGTTAATCAAAGGATCCAAGCTGGTTGGTTGAAATGGAGGAGTGCAACAGAGATTTTGTGTGATTGTAACTTTCCGTTAAAATTGAAAGGGAAGTTTTGTCGGAGCGCTATTCGGCCTGCCTTATTATATGGTACAGAATGATGGGCTCCTAAGAAGCATCATACACAGAAGATGCACGTAGCGGAGATGTGCATGCTTCGTTGGATGTGCGGTAACACTAAAAAAGATAAGGTGCGAAATGAGGATATTCGTGCAAAAGTTGGTGTAGCACCTGTGGAGGAGAAGATGCGGAAAAACCGGCTAAGATGGTTTGGTCATGTGCGACGCAGACCTATGAATGCACCGGTTCGACGAATAGATACTCTCGATATGGGCAATGGCAAAATAGCAAAAGGGAGACCGAAAAAAACATGGATGGAGGTGATACGAAACGATATGGTTGCCAAAGGACTCAATGAAAGTATATTTCGATAGGAGTGAGTGGAGGCGGAGGATTCATGTGCTGGACCCGGCGTGATTCTCATGTTGGTTCATGTAGCTTACCCCATATGCTTAGGATAAAAGGCTCAGTTGTTGTTGTTAGGAGTTGCAGAATAAGAATTCCCAAAATGATAAATGGCAACTTTCTTATTAATTATCCTTTTTTCCATAGATCAGGAAAACATGACAACTTTTTTTCCGATGCAGTATGAATTCTTCTCAATAAATATTCAGAACCGAACGATATGATCTGTTATCTTTTGTTTAGTTAGTTCTTAAATATTTTGTAAAACATTTATGGATGCTCTTGTCGACATTTAATTGTTTTGTTATATGTGTTTGCTATAATATCATAATTTGGAAAAGTATTTGTTTTAAACTAACAGAGAGGAATGGAAGAGAAAAATTCATGTAGCCGACCCCAAAAATTTGGGATGAAGGCTTGTTGTTGTTGTATTTATTTAAACTAAATAATATTTTGATTTTTCCCAATAAGCTTTGGCTCCCCCAAGTAAAAATCCTGGTTCTTACATTGTATACTTTTATAGTTGGAGTAGGGTGCATTTGGCTACCACTACATGTTGGTTTACAAAGTATCCTAAATTTTTTGTCATATACATGGTGCATGTGCCAGATATTTATCCTAGACTGCATATACTGATAGTTATGATGAGATTTTTGGACACATTCATTTACGACATTAATTAGGAAAAGGAATTTTGTTTGAAAATATCTAATGTTGTCTCTATCAATGCAACTCAAAATTACTCAACATTGGATGTTAATCTATAGGATTGCTTTTAAGTTGCAACTATCCATACTAATATTTTTGCACGTGCAATGTATGTCGATGTGTAGTAGATCTCTTATGGTTTAAATAAATATTATGTGGTTTAAGTGTTGGGTTTGAGAATAAAGTTATACAGGTCCTTTTGGAAATTGAAAGATATGACTTGGGTATTGATGCCTATATCATGTGGAGAGAGAAGAGTAAGCGTAAGAGGGAGGGTGTTGGAAATTTGAATTTACTTTAGCCAATTAAAATATTTATAGAGGTTAATGATGTGGATAACTTCATATGAGGCCATCAATTGGTGACAATGTGACATTAGCTACATACTTGGAATTAGCAACTTAACATTATAATAGTAGAGATAATTGACTTAATTATTTACTTCGCATGCTTTAGCTTATGTTTGTAGGAAAATATAATAGTGAGCAAACAATTAAATGCTACTATTCTTCTCTAAAAAAGGCAACTCAACTACGTTATAGATTTAGGAGGGTTAGGGTTACTTCATTAATTGTACAAGCATATCCATCATAAATGAATATTCCTATCGTATTCACTATTTCAATGCCAACAGGTTCAGTATGTCATTTGTTCCTGGATGGCATGGGATGTTGGCAGATATAGTTTATAGAGTTTTCTAGTTAATGACTACAACTTGTCTTGTTTGATCTGATATATCTCCTGATATAAGCCGTTTGCACATGGATTATAATATTTTAAATTATCTATTTCTTAGTTATGTATCCTTTATGTTTATTGCTTATAACTGGTAATACGCTCTGCCTGAATACTTATTGCCTCTTTCCGTTACATTGCATGAACCAGTCCATAACTTCTTCAAATTTAGGTTATACAGTTTTATTAGATAAATGCCAATTAGGATACTGCATTCGCTCTTAAATATTTCATATTTTGATACATGTGGTGTCTTCCATTTTTCTTCTTATCTACTTTATCTGACAGGATATTCACACCGTCATGAACCAACATCTCTGTCAAAAACCTTGGTTTTGTTAGACACTAATGGACATGTCATGCATGGAGGGGGTATCTTGTCTGCCATTGACATCCGGCAAATTTTGCAAGGGTATCTTATTACTAGCCTGATTTGTCTGAGTTGGTGCCTTTGTGGGTGGATGAACTTTGGGTGTAGTGAAACATGCATTCTTCGTAATTGATTATGTAATTTGAAAACCGATTGCTCTATGGTCGAAAAAATTAGAATCCTTTGGCTTGAACTTTTGCCCAGGACCAACTCTGTTGACAACCTTAAGTAGGAGAGTTTGATTGTTACCTTGTTAGAAATATAGTGGTGGAAAAACATGGGTGTCGCCTAGGAACATGCCATCAAACATGTCAAATTAGAAGCAATATGTGGAAAAGAAGGCATGAGAGATGCAAACAATTTTTTATCCATATGGTAGTGATGCGTGTTGCAATTTGGAAAAGGAAGATCAGCGATGAATCTCACTTTACTGCAGAAATGTAAATTTTGGCTGTCATTTGGAAAGAAAGGAAAACATAGTATAATCTGATCATAGGAAGCTTTGTTCTGAAATGCATTATTGCTAATAATTATAAAAAGATAAAGCACTATATTTATTAGTTTATCCTTAGGACGTGTAACTTTAGAATGTGCGTAAGCCAGCTTATGTTACTATTCGTTTCGTGTGTTAGCGGCCTGGGGGGTGGGGGTGGGGGTGGGGGGGGGGCTATTGTGTAGACATCGAACTGTTTGGGGGAAATGGAAATCGTGGATCAAGTTCCCAATGTAATAGGAAAATTATAACGTTTAAAAAAACATGATTGTGCATATGAGACTGAACTGAATTTGCTTGCTGGTTCCTACCAATGGGTTAAATATGGCTGTTGAAATCTAACGCTTTAACTGTGTCTGTTTCGAATGCCTTGCATTACTTTTTTGGAAGGAAATCTGCATATTAGGAATTCTGAAGAAAATATGCATGAGTAGGTTGTAGATGTTATCGTGATTTTGTTAAAAAATATTTTAGGTGTTGGTTTTGCTTTTACCGTTCTATTCTTATCATTTTTGTGATCTTATGACAACTAGAAATGTCTTAACATCAGGTAATGGATATTGGATATACGTGTGGCTTTTCAATCTGCTCCTTCCTGCTGAATCTGTTAGTGCTCGGGTGTACGACGGTGTCCGGTATGCTAACTAAACCAAATATACAATTGGATGGCTTGAATTAAGGTGGTTATAGTTTATAGAGTTATCCAGTTAATCACTGAAACATGCCATGTCTGATTTGATCCGATATATTGCCTAACCTATGTTATTTTGCACATAAGTTATCATATATTATCCTTATATGTTGTGATTCTGTAAGTTTATTGCTTATAAATTACAATACATTAGGTCTAGATCCTTTTTTTTCTCGCATTTTTTGTTATGTTGGATGAAACATATTATCAAATATATTTCATTTTAACGCCTTTATAGGTAGGTTATATAGTATTTTATTAGATATTATTTAGGATAATATATGCCCCCCCCCCCCCCCCCCCCCGGCGGGGGAAAAAGCAAGAAGAAGAAGAAGAAGACCCGATTAAAAAAAGTCCAAAATATGTATTATATACATATAAGTAACATTGGTATTCTTATGTCAAATACATGACCAAATCTCTTAACTTGGCCCTTATTTCCGTGTAAACCTTGCTCTATCCTTGCGGTTCAGTTTGATACAGCTGCCATGTCTATATATCTTTTACAACCAAGCGATACTACTTTGATCTAAAAATTGTTGAAACACATCAGGTGGATTGGATTGTTTTCCAATGAAAATTTATAGACATTCAAGTCATTATAAATTACACTTTTGACCATTACCGTCAGCACTGCAGTCATGCGACCATGAGTGCGCTCATTACCATCTATGCATCCCCATTTGCCATCATTTGTTGCCATCATGATAATTCATACGGTTAGTTTGGGAAAATTATTTTTGAAATCCATATTTTCAAAGAATAGAGTCTTACCTTATCATCTTTACAAGCGGATCATCTGACGAGAAGGATATATAGAGATTGTTGCATCGACTGTAGGGAAATGCCAGATGAGAGTGTAACCATTCAACATAGACTTTTAGTTCTAAATTTTCGATTTAGAAGAGAAGCTAAGAAGATTAGATGTAAGATAAAAACTAGAATTAAGTGGTGGCGATTGAAGGAAGATAACCAAAAGGTTTTTATAGATCGTGTAGTTCAAGAGACGGATTGGCAGTCTGAAGATAATTCAGACAGAACATGGAATAAGATGGCTAGTTGTATCAAGATGGTAGATAGAGATCTACTTGGTGAGTCGAGAGGTGGTGTTTCACCATTTAAGAACACAACATGGTGGAACGAAGAACTAAAGGCTGTTATTAAAATCAAGAGTGATTCTTATAAACATTTGAAGAAAAGCAGACATGCGAAGAGATTTGAGAAGTATAAAATGGATAAAAAGGAAGTTAAGAAAACTGTTCGGGAAGCTAAAACTAAAGTCTATAAGGAGGTGTACGAAAAGTTGGACACTAAGGAGGCTGAAAATGATATATATTGGATTACTCGGATGCGTGAAAGGAAGACCAGAGATTATGTGCAGTGAAATGTGTCAAAAATGAAGATCAGAAGGTTTTAGTTCGAGATGAGAATATTGAGGAAATGTGGAGAGATTATTTTGACAAATCGTTTAATAAGAGCTTTACTAAGAATTTGGATGGACTTGTCATTTAATCTCAAGATATAAACCGTGATTTCATACGTAAAATAAGAATACCAGTGGTTAAAGAGGCTTTGAAGAGAATGAGATCAAGAAAAACGGTTGGTCCAGACAGGATTCCTATCGAGTTTTGGAGATGCGTAGGAGAAATAGGCGTCAGGTCTGTTTAATAAGATTTGGCAGACCAAAAAAATTCCAAATGAGTGAAGGAAAAGTATTTTTGTACCTATCTATAAGAACAAGGGTGACATTCAAAGTTGTTCAAACTACCGTGGAATAAAACTTATGTGTCATATCATGAGGTTTTGTGAGAGAGATTGAACACAGGTAAGGAAGAATGTTAAGATAACAGAGAACCAGTTTGGGTTCATACCCGGACGATCGATGACAAAGGCTATCCATTTGTTTCGTCAACTTGTCGAGCGTTTTCGAGAGAGGAGAAGAGATTTGCATATGATATTTATTGATTTAGAGAAAGTGTATGATAAGATACATAGAGAGTTATTATAGGGGACAATGATGAAGAAGGGGGTCCTCGTCAAGTATATTGATATAATCAAGGATATGTACGATGGAGTAGTGGCAAATGTCAGAACTTGTGGTGGCCTAACGAGCGATTTTCCAATTACAATTGGCTTACATTAAGAATCTGCACCAAGTCTATTTCTGTTTATCATCGTGATGGATTAGCTTACTAGAACTATCCATGATGAGATACCTTGGTGTATACTATTCGTTGATGATATCGTTCTAGTAAATAAGACGAAAGCAGGGGTTAATACCAAATTGGAGTTATGGAGACAAACATTAGAATCTCGGGGGTTCAGATTGAGTAGGTCCAAAACAACATATATGCATTGCAAATTTAGCAAACAGAGAAGTCGATACCACATTGGTATAATACTAAAAGGACAAGAGATATCACCGAGCGATCGGTTTAGTTATCTAGTTTCCATCATCCAAAAGAATAGAGAGATCGATAGCGATGTTAATTAAAGGATCCAAGCTGGTTGGTTGAAATGGAGGAGTGCAACAGAGATTTTGTGCAATTGTAACTTTCCGTTAAAGTTGAAAGGGAAGTTTTATTGGAGCTCTATTCGGCCTGTCTTATTATATGATACAGAATGCTGAGCTTCTAAGAAGAATCATACACAAAAGATGCATGTAACGGAGATGCGCATGCTGTATTGGATGCGTAGTAACACTAGAAAAGATAAGGTGCGAAATGAGGATATTTGGGCAAAAGTTTATGTAGCACCTATGGAGAAGAAAATGCGGGAAAACCGGCTAAGATGGTTTGGTCATGTGCGACGCAGACCTATGGAAGTATCGGTTCGACGAATGAATACTATCAATATAGGCAATATCAAAAGGGCGAAAGGGAGACCGAAAAAAACATGGATGTAGGTGATACGAAAAGATATGGTTGCTAAAAGCCTCAATGAAAGTATATTATTTGATAGGAGTGAGTGGATGCGGAGGATTCATGTGCTGGATCCGGCGTGATTCTCATGTTAGTTCATGTAGCTTACCCTATATGCTTGGGATAAAAGGCTGAGTTGTTATATTTTCAAAGAATAATTTTTCTTAACCAAGCATTATTTAAACTTGTATTTTGCATGTGCGATGCATCTGGATGTATAATTGGTATCACGTTGTTTACGTAAATATTATGTTATTTAAATATTTAGCTTTGAGAATAAAGTTCTAAACATACCTGTGGAAATTGAAAGAGAGAGCATGAATATTGGTGTCTAAGTATGTTTGGTGTGTGTATGGGGAGAGAGGGAAAGGGGGGGAGTTGGAATTTGAATTTAATGTTATAATACTTTAATAACTTGATGATGTAGATGACTTTATATGAGGAATAGACTGGAGAGCTTTTCTCATTTCTTGAAGTCTTTTATAAAAAGGAGGGACCATCCATTGATGACATTAGCTACATCCTTAGAGTAAACACTATAATAGTAGAGATCGCATTCCAATCAAGCCCATTAAGAAGGGCCCATTTAGCTTTCTAATCTTTCCAAGACATGGACTAACCACTTGTGTATTCACTCAATCTTTTCCCCCTCGAATGAACGAGCAACACTTTTCAAAAAACCCCAACATCACAAAGAGGAAATAAACCCCCCAACAGATTCAACTCCCCTTGCCTCGTAATCTCCATTTTCTTCCAATTCATAACCCTAAAATCGCACCCCAAGTTAGATCCCAAAATCAAAATGTCCCCTGAGAAAAACCCTAACCCTAAAAAGGAGTACTCGATCCGCCTGAAATTCAAGAAGAGAAGGAGGTTTGGGCCAATTTCAGCTGAAGAAACTGTGAGAATGTATAATGAATCTCTTGATCAGCTCAAGGACATTTCTAAGTCGAAAATTACTGAGTTCACCATTGTTGCTGGAGAGCAGGAGAAGCATGCTCAGGGGATTGCTATGGCGATTTGCAATTGGATTATTAAGGTTGTGATTCGAATTCTTATTGTTAATTGCTTGAGATTTACTAGGTTTGTTTTGTTTTTTGCCGATTTGTTTTGGAAATGTGAGCTTTTTATCCAAATCTGATAATATTGGCTGGTTTCCCAAAGGGTTTAAACTAATCCAACTTAGTAAGTAATTATAATGGAGCCCAAATTCATGGGATTTCGGTGGTTACTTGGGCATCGATCGGTTTTTCCTCTGTGAAATGAATTTAATATCTTGAGTCCAGTTAAAATTAGATCAATCTTTTAATCAACAGATGAATGCCCAAAAGTTTTTGTTAACGGCAGATAATATGCACATAGTTTTTCCATATAAGTTGGTTCACATTGGACTATTGGATCAATCACAGCACATGGCTAAAATTCTATTTAGGCAAAAATTCTATGTAAAATATAAATTTGATGACATGTAAAATTTCATAACATAATGTATTTAATGTTTGAATTTCTATTGTCTGGGTAGGTTTTCATCCAAATTCATATCTGCCTGTGTTTGGAAATTTTCTGAAACCCGATATGTTACATTTTGAGCAGATAATGGGTTTGGATCAAACCCAACCGGAGGAACAACCCTAAATGTCAGGAAGTGAAAAATAAAACTATTTAGAATGATTTGGTTTTGGTATAGCATGTAGTGTAATACCGTTGACTGTGGTGTTGTAATGCTAAATCTGTTTCCCCTTAATTTTAGTGTGTCGTGTTTGGGGTCAGTGCTATGTTTAGGTTGATATTCTTGGAAATAGTTTCTAAATAATGATATCAGAATAGTTTATGGATTCGGTTATTTGGAGGCACGATCTTATCTTACAATTTTCAGTATATGGTTATTGGATTATCTACAAATTGAAATGCATGGTACCTTAGTTTCCTAGACTTTTGATGTGATTCACATATATTCTAGTAGAGAAAAAAGTTGGCTAAAAAGCGGTGCCATGATCTTTGAATATGGATGTTACCCTTCTGCTTATGTGTATTGTATGTGACTGCCTTTTTCTTGAAATTAGTTCCATTGTTGTGGATGACGATTGAAAATTGGGTATACTTTGAAATGTCAACTTCATAGTTGTTTTATAACCCTGCCATTTTTGAAACACTTCTAAACCTTCTGATAACAAAACCTATCCGTTGGTTCATATTTTTTTGTTTGCTTTTGACATTGAGGCGGTATCGCCGGAATATTGTGTGGGGTTTTTATCAGAAGAATTGTCCTGTGTCTTTTGGTAACTAAAACCAATTGGAATGGAATATAAACCCATGTTGTATCGGCTTATTAATGTGTTAAAATGCAATTTTAATCCAAATCTGGCATGAATGCTACTGAACTGTTATGCGATCTCTAAATCATTGGACTGTGGTTTTTTCTGGAGGTTCCGGGTTACTACTTACTAGATAAGTTTTGTAATTGAAGCCTTTTTTACTAAACTTGTAAGCCATGTCAATGCAAGACCCACCTCTTCCCATAATAAGTACCGAGGGTGCGAATGTTACTCAGAACGTGGAATGATACGGAACGCCAAATGCCACTTGGCATGGGACATGGTGCGGTAGGGGTAGTCTTCTTCGATGTGGTTGACTGTATGTATATATTTACTTTAGTATAACTTACATGTATATAATTTAATTTCTTTTGCTATATATTTAAGACGGCCATAAGACCCACATTTCTTTATGGATCAAAATGTTGGGCAATTAAGAAACATGTCCAAAAAATGAGTGTGGTTGAGATGAGAATGTTAAGATGGATGTGTGGTAATACATTAAAAGATAAGATAAGAAATGAGCGTATTTATAACAAGGCAGCAGTAGCTTTTATAGAGGATAAGATGCGAGAGAACCGTTTGGGATGGTTTGGGCATGTGCAACATAGATCAATTAATGCTTCGATAAGACAATGGCAAAATTATAGTTCATGGCGCAACTAGGGGTATGAGTAGACCTAAACGAATATGGATAGAGACAGTTAAGAATGATGTGTTAATTGTTAAGTTGATCGAGAAGACGGTCTTTAATGTAATGAAATGGAAGAGAAGGATTCATATAGCCGACCCAAAAAAAATTAGGATGAAGGCTTGTTGTTGTGTAAATTAAATATTCTTTTTGGTATGATTTAACAGAATCCGTCTTTGTGCCCACATAATTTTAATGCCTAATGGTAGTGATCCTCAACTGGAAATAATCTTTCCAGATCATAAACGGCAAGTTTCTAATGGTTTAGCGGATTATGGCGACACATGTTAGCCCCCTTTTTAATCATGTATCACCTTTTATTTTTTGTATTTTAATGGCAAATCGTTTATAACGTGTAACCTCTTGTGCAACCTGTAATAGACATTTTAAGCAATGGCTTAACACAACTAGATTTTATAAAAAATGTTAAAGGACTGATTTTTTTTGTTTGTACTTTCTGATTTACTAGGAAAGTTTTTCGAAGTTATATCATCATTATAATATTATATATTTAGAATGTTTTATATAAATTATTTTCATTCGTAAATGTAAGGTGCTTTTAGGAAGCACAAAGATTTCTATTTGCTCAGTATGTCCGTGTCCGACGCGTATTGGATACTTGGGCACTCCGTTCGACACCGTGTCTGACATGTTTAGGCCGTGTTTGCTCAAAGGGAAGCCTGTCACTTCTACATGCATTGGCAATTGAGAAATAAGATTGTAAAGTATATATATGGACAACTTTGATACTTTCTAGGATACAAGATTACTTCATATTTCAAACCTCCCTCATGATGCAGTACATCTAGAAGGAGTAAAGGTTAGACGATAAAGTTGAGTGTATGAAAGTCGGTTCCAATTAAAATGGTTAATATTTTGTTTGTTTAACTCTAATGAATTGTATTCTTCTGTCTTTTACTTTTAGTTTGATATTTGTATTTGCTTGCGCTAAAAAAATTCCTTATGGTTATGGATTATAACCTTGATTTTATTTGTATTGTGCTTTTAAAGCTAAACTGTTGCATGTTTCTTCTCAGTTTGTTATACATTGTGTGTGTGTGTGTGATGTATCTGTATTCTCCTTTTTACTAATTTGTTGTGTCCCGTGTTTGTGTCTGGCTTCATAGGGCATGCTATAGGTTTCAACAGAACACATATTACATTTTCTGTATATTTTGATACCAACATGACGAATGGCGGTTATTAAATATGAGTTTAGTTAATATCAGATCATGCGTCAATTTTTCACTCAATAGATGAATGGTTAAAATTTGGCATATAGCATATCTGCATGGTTATTAAATATGTGTTAGTTAACATCAGTTCACTCAACATATGAATGGCTAAGAGTTTGTGTATAATATACACTTTTATTATATGTACCAGTTTATCACATAATATATGAAATATTGCGAAGTTCTTGGTGTGTTTTCATCCAAATCAGGCCTAACTAATAATCTATGGAATTTTTTTTGGAAACCCAACTGGTTGGATTTTGAGCGGGCATAGAACTCTGGTGTCCGGTTTTCACGGTTTTGATTCAAATGGGTTTGGGTTGAACTGAACCTGATGAACAGCCCTAAATGCCAGGTAAAGAGCAAAAAGAAAATTAGTTTATTTTGGTTCTGTTTAGTTTGTACCATAATACTTTCATTAGTGTGGTGATGCTAACTCTGCTTTCATAATGATTTTGTTGTATTGGGTGTCTCTGAGGACCGTGACGGTGTTTAGGGTATAGGATTTTATCAGAAGTATGGTAATTCAATGGAAATATATATCATATTCAAATGATTTGATTTAGAGCATATTTATATATTGTGAATAGGGAAACATTTATGGTTATGGTTTATAGAGACTATAGTTTATCTTACAATTTTCTACTCTGACTATTGTATTGTCTACAAATTGAAATGCATAGTGTCCTAGGTTAGATGCCTAATGTGATTATTTATTTTAGTTGATAAAAGAAAATCAAACTAAAAAGAAGTGCAGGATCTCGAAATTTATATTTGACCCTTTTAACTTCTATAGTATTGCATATTACTGAATCTTTAGGGTTTGCTTTTCATATTTTTTTCCCATTGTTGTGATTGAAGATGAAAAATTGGGTTTAGTTTGAAACTGTAATTTCATCATAAATTTACATACCCTACCCAATTCCAAACTTTGTGGCTGCAAAATTACTGATTAAGCCAGAGAAATGGCCGAGTCTGCTGGGAATTTGATCTGATTAATATGCACTATGCTGGATTGACTTGTTAATATGTTATTAACATGATTTTATATCCAAATCCGGCATGAAATTACTGCTGATTTAAAAGTTAATTGTTCCATAGTATTTTCTTGAGGTTTTGGGATATTAGATGAGTTCTAAAATCGAAGCTTGTTTCTCTCAAGGTTTGTGACCCTTGCAGGTTTTATTCCCTCCATTCATAAACATGGTTGGCTCTCTTCTTAATTATGCATAATCTCTTAGCTCCTTCCGCCTCTTTTTGTAGTATATTAGCGAAAGCATTTAGTTAGTGAAATCATTTAGATTGCGTGACCTAGTTAGGCAACTTGTATGTTAACATTTGAAGCAAAGAATCTCCATGATTGGATTTCATAAGAGACTTTGAAGGACTTTTTTTTTGTTTGCCCTTTCTGATTAACTAGGACATGCCTTTCAAAGCTATATTATCATTCTAATATTCTATATTCAACATGCTTTATATAATTTTTCTTTTAATTTTAAATGCTTTGTTGGTAATACATTAGGTTTCGCCGGAACACAAATTACCATTTCTGTACCTGCTCGATAGCATTATTAAGAACATTGGTCAAGAATATCGGACGTGTTTCAAGGATCGTCTTCCTGAGGTGAGTGATTTCTTGAACACACCCACCCAACCTCTCTCTCTCTCTCTCACACACACCCACACACACCCACACCCACACCCACACACCCTCCCCCCCTCTCTCTCCCCGCTCTCCCCCCCTCCCTCCCTCCCTCTCTCTCTCTCTCACACACACACACACACACTCCTTTGATATTGTTATTGTGGTTAATTGTGACTATTCAACCATATTTCTCTTTAGTGGGTCTGTATGGTTGTGTTCAGGCCTTCTTTGACTTTATTATTCACGCATCCTATCTACTTGTGGGCTAAATCAATTTTTGAGGCCATGCATTTGATAACTTAGCAAGCTTAGGTGCTGCTTGGTTGCTTGTAGATGGAAAAGCAATGCATGCACAGTTTCATGTAGATCCAACTAGAACAGTTGCAACTACATACCTTTGTTTGTTAAAATCTTAAGGTGTATGTCTAACTACATGTTTTGTAAAACATGTATTTGTTTGGATGTAGTTGCAACAAAATAACCATCATTCTATAATATTGTGTTCCAACATATGTAGTTACCAAATAACTCAATTTGAGCATAGTTGCAAGTTACAACTATTTGATTTTTAACTCAATTTGTTGTTCTAACGACATGTTTGGTAATAATTACTTGAAACTCGAAACTCGTTTATGATACTTTGAGTGTTGGAACCGCATGGCGCTCCAACTACCCAACCAAGCGGCCCTTAATGTTTTACTATTTCATTATGAGTTTTTTTGATCTACAACCTCTAAAAATACAGTATTTTGAAAACAATCCGTAAAAAAAATTATTTTGAAAAACAACATTTACAACCTTTAACTTAACTAAAAACAACCCTATGGTTAAGTTGAAGGGTAACTTTGTTACATGGCCGTTAGAGAGGGAAAAGAAGACTATTTTGTCCCTCCAACGACTATAACCCCTCTTTAAATACCTGGGCTTCTCTTCTTTCTTCCTCCAAGACCAGCAGCTCCAACATCATGCAGCAGCGGTCCCTCAAAACAGCCATTAACAGCAGCAGCAGAATCAACTTGTCTTCTCCAGTCCTCTCCTCAACTTCTCTCTCATCACTTGGTGTTCAAGCACTTTTCCAGTCATCATCATTAACAACAGCAGCTTGATTCATGAAACAATATGCCATTAACAACATGCAGTATTTGTTGTTGATTCATGAAATGGTACTATTTGCAATATTTGATCCATATTACTAACATATAACAAATACAGCTTTTACATTATAGTCAAGCTGCAGGAAATTAAATCCCACATATTTACAGAATAATATGCATAAGTTTAACTGGTATATGCTGGATAATATGGACAAATTATCCAATAAGCAGAAATCATGTCCAGTTATCCATATAATAAGCATGCATGATTCAACACATAATTAGTAAACAAAACATTGCTTTATGCAAATATGAAAGTAGTCAAGCTACTAGATGAGTAGTCAGATAGAAATATTGGTGGTTATGCAAGTACTAGAAGGCTTGAGCACATGCGCAAAATTCAAGCCAATCGTTTTAAAGTTAGAACTATGATTTAAATAGTTCTACTTAAGACAAAATATAGCAAACGGTAGACTGGCATCAAGCAAATCACATCAGAGTCTCCATTCAGGCTTCTTTCCTCTGATTGGTTTTTTCTTCTGCTTAGGTAGAGGAGAAAGGTGCATCTGATAACCTCCAATATCACAACCATTTTCCTGTCCTAGATCAAATGATGTTCCAACTGCCACTACGGTATCCTGAAATCCATCTTGCCCTGCACCAATACCATCTAGATTTTGAGCTGAAGTAGTGGCACTTAGATGTTGAGAAACTGCTACATCTATAGCTTAATAATCAGTTTCATCAAATGCATCATTAAAAGCTGCTCCAAAATGAGCTGAAGCTGAAAAACTAATATTTGCATTGTATCTGTAGCCCCTCTTCCCCAACCCCCTGCAGTTGCTGCCCCCCTTCCTCTTCCTCTTTCTCTTGCAGGTACAAGCCCTCTCCCTCTCCCTCTCCCTCTTGAAGTTGAAGCTGTAGTGCCGTAAATTTTTAAAAAAAAGAGAACAAATAGCATATATAAGTTGTGCATGTCAATTTAATTAGAGTGAGCATGTTAGTTAATTTTTTAACCATCATGTCTAATTTATTAGTTAGAGTGTGCATGTTAAACTGTGCATGTTAGTTGAATTAGAGTGTGTGTCTCATTAGATAATTAAGAATGGCATATCTCATAACAAAGGATAGATAAGATGCGCATGTCTTAAAATCAATGTTTGGATATACGTGGCAATTGGTTGAGAAATATGAATGCTACATATGAGATATCCTATTTTGATGGTCAAATATGAGAACTTATTAATTTCATCGATATATGGAAAGATATACACAGAAATTGTATGCTATATTGTCAATTTGTCTCTTATTTGGGATGCTTACAGAACAGCTAGATTTTATATGGGTGAATTCTATCCATATTGGATACTTATAGAAGATGCACAAGAAATTATATCCTGTATGGACATATATACACGGTTTACAGATAAATTAGATCATATATGGGAAATGTCGTCGTTATTTTACACATGAAAATTATACACAAACTATATGATACATGAGGTTATGGACAATATGGCATTGAAATGGCATATTTGAATTGACGTATGGCATATTTGAACTGATATATGAAGTTGCGGATGATATACGTCTGTTCTTCTAATTCTGGATTTATAGGATTTGTGCACCTTGTTTAATGATGCCCCAAACCACTACATCTTAGGCATCTGTGTGGTATTTTTGATGGTTTGGTCTCCTTCTAGGTCTTTTAGTATGTGGAGGTCCAACTATATATGGAAAATCAACTAGCTGCCATTCTTCTTTTGAAGGGAGCAATCCAACTGGATTCTTGTAAGCTTCAATATACTTATATACCTACAAGAAATATATAATCATAAAACCCATAAAAAACCTATTTGTAAAAGTATTCAATGCATGGAATCAAACAATGTCACTTACATGGACATATGGTAGTATGGATGAACAAATTTCTCCCATTGAGTCTATCTTGTCTCTACTAATACAACCACTGCATGAATGCCTGTCATCTACCACTTTTTACGTGTACACTCTTGAGTTTGGATGTTCACAAGCTTTCTAACACCGCCATTGTTGACTCCATACTCACCTTCACCACCTCTATCAATTATAAACCCATTTAATGTCCTAATGAAGTCAACTATTTGCCTCTCTACCCTAGGCACTAACTTTCCCTTCCACCTCAGCCCTTGTTTCCTCAATTCCATTTTCTTCATCATTCGTGCTCTGATTTTGTCCACTAGATCACAAACAGGTAGAACCCTTGCCCCAATCACCCAAGCATTGAAACTTTCACTTAAATTGTTAGTGATAAAGTGATTCTTTGACTCTAAGCTGAAATTGCTTCTACTCCAAACCCATCTTACATGTCCATCTTTATCTTTTCCTCTCTTATTGAGTTCAAGGTAAGCAGACTCTGATGTGGCCCTGGGTTCTTCAAGTGCTTTCAACTTGTCTAAGGCAGAGTAAGATCTAGCTGCAACCCACACAACCCTTCCATAGAAATCTCCAGAATAGCTTTTTTTCCAATGTTTGAGTGCATTTTCTAAGCCTTTCTCCATGTCACTCATCATAGTCAAATTTCTTATTTCTCCATCTAATGCAATCTTCAAGTTCTCAATAAACCAAGTCCATGAATCAGAGGACTCACCTTCAACCACTGCAAAAGCAATAGGATATAGGCCATTGTCACCATCTAATGCAGTTGGACATAACAAAGAGCCCATGTATTTACTCCTCAAGTGGCAGCCATCTACCCCCAAGAATGGCCTGCAACAATTTTTAAATCCAACGGTACATGTTTTAAAAGAAATAAAGAACCTTGAAAAAGAATTGTCATCACACAAACTGAACTCTATATGGCTTCCCTCATTCCTCTTTAGCAGCTCAGCTTTTAAACTGGGAACTAATTTGTAGTTATCTTCTACCTTTCCAAACATAAGTTCTTTTGCTTCTCTCTAGCTCTCCACAGCCTAGTATAAGGGATGCCAACTAACTGATATTCATTTCTGATGAGTGTTCCAGTATCTTTAATCAGAAAGTTTCTATTTTGCTTCACTTGTTCGGTGATCTTCTGAGCTATCCAACTAGCTGAAGCTTCAGAGTTTCCAGTTCTGTTAACTACATAGCAACTATGTTTTGGATTCATTGTTCTAATTTGCTCTGTGATTCCATCTTGCTTCATTGCTGCTGCATATAACCTTCATGGACATATCTGAGCTCCACATTTCACTACCAATTTCTTCCCTTCATTCTTCTCATATACAGCATGAAAACTGTTAAGGATGGCATGTGTTTTATGCACATCCTAAACTCTTCTTTATTCTTATATCTCTTTCCTTTCTCTAGAACAGGATCATTTTTGTTCACATCACACTCCAAACCTTCAATGCTTTGCACATTATCCTCATCCTCATCCTCACTTTCAGAATCTTCATATGCTTCCTCGGCTTCATCATCACTTGAATATAACTCATGATAGCTATCTTCTGAATAACAATCATTACAATCGTCTTCAGCCACTTCTTAATTTTCAATCTCCACTTCTTCATTTTTCATATTCACATAATTTAATTCTTCTAAGACATCATTTCTGTGCTTTCTTCTTACTTCGTGGCTCATTCCTTGACTTGATAGAAGAGATAACCTTTCAGGGTTTCCCTTTATGTTGCTTTCATTCATTCTCATTGGTTGTTTGCCTTTGTTTAGCCTGGGACTCCTCCTTGGTGTACACAGTGATTGAGCTATTGAATGAGGTCTAATGGAAGGACTTGATGGAATTTGCACTTGTTTTGGGGGTGATACAACTTTAGGACTGCCAATAGCCTTCTTTAGGGAGAGGAGAGTTTCAGGAGTAAGATGCAGCATTAGCTTTTTATTATCCTTATGTAACAGTAGCATTTTCTTATAATCATCATCACTGGTAATTCTCTTGTATATGACAGGGGCCTCTTTTGGTACTTGATAAAGTAGCTTGAGTATATAATTTTGAGTCCATGGCAGCACATCCATAATTTCAATGCAAAAATCCCTTAGGCAGGTCATGTCATAATTAACTTTGAAAGTTCTTCTGCTGCCACATTCATACTTAATCGTTGATGTTCTTGGGATTTTCTTCCAATAGCCATCAAGTCTTGGCAATATTTCAATCTCACTATCCTCCATTCTGTAATAACCATTAGAATAATTAGTATGATAAGTTTATGTCCAAAAGTTTACTCAATATATATTCAAATATGCAGTCATGCACATGAAATTGTATATAGAAATTGAACTCTACACATGCATACAGAGAGAATACTTGTTCAAAATTTAGGCAAATTTATATAACTCAACCTACATGCAGTTATATTCTAATTATATATTACAAAATTAAGGCCGGCTTACATTGAACCTAAATGTATGGCTCAACCTAGTTGCTAAATAGGATTATTCTACATGTATGCAGTGGCAAAATAATGCATCCTCTAAAGAATAAATAATATACATAGCATGGCCAAAAGTTGAATTCTTATATGCAAATATAGGAAATTAGGTCAAACTTGTTAAAATTTAGGGAAATTGGTTTGAATGTACATGGATACAAATTGGTTTGAATGTACATGGATACAATAAAAGTCCTAAAAATTATAATCAATAGAGCAAGCCCCAATAATCCGAATTATAAATTGTCTGCCAAGACTAGATGAAAAATTGCATATATAAAGAACTCAAAGATCCCAATTTTTAGCTCTCAATTATAAAATTAGGGCAAAGTAGGTAAAAATTAGGAGAATTTTCTCTAATGGTACATGAATTCAGTAAATATAAAGTATTTTTGTCCACAAAAATTAAAACTACTAACAAAGTTGGAATCTTTACCCCAATCTACACTATGAAGCCCTGGTCATCTTCACTGCATCATCTGAGTAGAGTGGAGAACGAGAGAGGAAAGAGGAGGAGATTGAGAGAAAAGATATTTGGCGGGTGACTTTTAGGGTTTAGAAATTTCATGCATGAAAAAGGAGGAAGAGAAAGAAAATGAATAAACAGGGCGGAGGTAAAGAGATAAAGGGTATTTAGGTCAAACACCTTCTCATTTAACCATGGTTCTCTCCCAATCTAGGGTTAACCTAACATAAGGTTGTTTTTAGTTAAGTTAAATGTTTTAAGGGTTGTTTTTCAAAATAGTTTTTTTAGGTGCTGTTTTTCAAAATACTGTATTTTAGGGGTCCTGTAGCAAAAAACCCCAAAATTATTTGTTTTGTTGCTTTGCTATTTCTCAGTTTTCAAATGTTGGCTTTCTGAAGAAATCACAATTAGCTACTTTATTATAATGTTTACTCTGTAGATCTGAATTAGGGAGCACAGTTTGCAGTAATGTCTCCTTTTGTTATGTTTCTTGCAGGTTTTTCTTCATACATACAAGAAAATTGATCCTAGTTTGCATCCTAAGATGATTCGTCTCTTGGAGACCTGGAAATCAGAGGAGTGTTTCCCCCATTCCGAACTTAGTGAGATTGAGGATGAACTAAAAGTTTCCTTAAAAGAAAACCAACATCCAGCATCCTCAGGCGGTTTGAGAAATTCTGGATCTCAATCTCCACATCTACGTGGTAAGCATGTTGATCCGAAGTTCTTGGTGGCCCATCATCAGTCTAAACATACAGCCATGGTAATTCTCAATCTGGATACTACAACTATTTTTAAGTAATAAGGTGTGACCCTTGTAGGGCCGACGGTCCGACACCCTTTCTTAAATAAATAGAGTTGATCTTGTCTCCTTATCAGTTGATTGCATATCATTGTCCCATGCCCTACCTCAAGCACTTGTGTTCCCTTTTAATTATTACATATTTTATTAATGCAGAAAAGTTTGCATATGTTAGGGTCGATTATTTCCCTTAAGAAGTATAATTAAAAGCCATTGGCCTTTGTCTAGGTCATGAACTCTTATGTGCTCTCATCTCATATATCCGGAGTTTTTACTTGTGCTATGTGATAAACATCCACTTTTGTTTCTGTGAGAAATCTTGTCAAGCATGAGGTATATTGATACGTAGCTACTTCTTTATTTCGTAATAAAAGCTGTGCAAGCTAAGCAGAGACCTGAAGGCTAAGCACATTCAACAATAGACATGCAGTTATTGTTTGACCTTCTCATAGAGTAGATGTGCATGAATTCTGTATTGAAAAATATCCGAGTTCACATCCGGTTGTAGTGTACCATGCAAGACGAGAGAATATGCATGTCAGTCTACACAATGCGGTCAAATTAATGCTGAAAGGACAAGAATGTTCTCATAATTCACTAAATATTATCGTAAATGTACCTAAATATAATGACATGCATAAGAAGTGTGCTAGAGGTGTTCTAGGTTGACACTCAGATGAAAGAGTTAATGAGAGCACCTGAAGTAAATTGTTCAGAAAGGGCTCGATTCCGAAGCTTACTATTTATTTAGTAGCCTCAAGTTTTCCTATGTTTTTCTTTTTCCAGTTCTAGCTGCTCCTTCAGATCAATATTCTTAAATACCGACTTCAATCATAGAGAAATTTCTAGTTGTTCCTTTACTTAAAAACTGAACAATTTAATAACAATCTTACCAATTCTTTTTGTATTACATGTTTTTTGCACCATTATTGATGCATAAAAATGAGAATCCACAGCAAAAGGCAATAAGGTGGTTGAATTATATATATGATGACAATTGGAAATATATGGTGCATGCTAATAAACAGAATGATCTTTATTTGTATGGCTAGGGCGTTCTCAACTACATATCATTCTACAAAAAACATGTTTATAAGTATTTTGTTATAGCAACGATCGGGTCTTGTTAGTTCGAATAACTTATACAGAATGTGAGTATATAGAAGATATTTGGGAACTTAACTCGTTTTTTAATTATAAATACGATCGGGTTTTGTCAGTGCGAATAAACTGTACACGACGTGAGAGTACATAGAAGACAAATGGAAACTTAACTTGTTCTTTTATCTATATTTTATGGACCGGGCGTCCCATTAACTGAGTTATGTGAGGGGGGGGGGGGGAAAGGGGGGTGTGTTCTGCTGAACTTAAAAGCAATGGTGCCCTTGGGCGCCCTACCCATTTGGGTCTGCTGTGCCGCAGCTAATTATCTGCGGCATACCGCAGTGGGTCCCGCCGTACTTAAAAGCAGTGGGGCCCTTGGGCCCCGTGTTACCCCTTTGGGTTTGCGGTGTCGCAGCTAATTAGCTGCGGCATACCACAGGCTCATTACCGTCATATTTTATAGCTTGCTTCTTGATGTTTAATTACCTATATGTTAAGAAGTCCATGTATCATGCATGATATGGTAAAATTTTGTCCTCGATGTATACTGGACCTGAAGAAGTCATTGGATAGACTACTCAAACCAACAATGACCTAAGGTGAGAGTAGCTTGTGTTGATTTTTGTTTTAAAATCCCATCCCAGATCAAGCCCAAGAAGACTGGCTCATCAAAAGCCCACGAAGTTGAGCCCAAGAGTCTTGCGGAGGCTCGCGCGTGCAGAGCTCATGACGCGCGATTACTGTGCGTTCCAAGAGCTATGCGTTGACTCGTGAGTAGCTGGCGCGAGCTCTGAGCGGGAGCTCATGATGAGGGGGCCACATGACGCATGCTAAAAGGCTCCGCCTGTGGCAGCGGGTTAGCGGATGCAGCAAAGTGCTTTGGGTCGGGTGACTCGGGTTTAGGGCTATTTTAGGCACCACATCCTTTAGGATTAATTGTTCTCCAAGTTTCTCTGGTAAGCTATAAATAACAAGTTTTAGCTAGAGTTTTATAAGGCCTAATCTATTATTTCCAATAAAAGAGAGCAGCCATTAAAACTTTGAGGGAGAAAGGAGAGGACTCTGAGAGAGATTTGGAGTGATCTTGTATTGGGCTTGTGAGAAATCGTTGTATCTCATTTAATTCCTTATTCTAGTGGAAGGTTCTTGTCGCGGATGCGGGATTAGATGCGAGTTTGCACCAAACCTGGGTATTTCGTAGCGTTCCTACTGTTTGGTGTGATTTTCTATTCGCTTTGTGGTTTGATTTGATAGCAGTCGATAAAGTTTCTTCATTATCTTTAGAAGCACATGATTCTGTGTTGTTTACGCTGCGCTGTATCATTTTTTTGCTTTGGGCTTGAGTGATACCTTTGAGGTTCACCATGCTGGTTCAGAGGTTGGTATTGTACTAGAAAAGCAAAATGCTATATGTTTGAGATGAGTCTGGAAATAGAGATGTCAATCACAGCGTGTTTCTACTTTATATGTATATGGTTGCTCTACTTAGCATCAGGTTAAGTGAAGGGAAGATTCATTATTAGCGGATTGCTGCTCAGAAAGGAACCTATTTTTGAGTCTATTGAGGGCGTGATTCGAAATTAGAAGCACAGAATCTATTTACCTGATTTCCAATTTACCCGATCTATTTGGAGATATATTTTTTTCCGTTTAAGTTGTTGTCTGGGTTTAGCCAGTCTCTTTAGTTCTTCTTCTTTCCTTGAACAATTATAACCACCAATATCTGTTATCCTTTCTGTTTTGTATGTAGTCAGGTGCCTTAAAATCCTGTAGATGTTGTATAAAAATGGTTGTAGTTAATGGGCCATAAGCTTTAATTTCTACATGTTCTCATTTGTGCTTGTTATCTGTACATATTCCAACAAAAATGGTATTTGTTTTATCACCCCCCCTAAACTGACCTCATTATTTTCATTTGTTTTAGGCCGGTTTCATTATTTCATTGGTTGCAAACATTCTGGTTGGTTGACTAACCGATAACCCTGGTTTCTTATGATTATGAAGCTTTGATCATGAAATATGGCTATCATGTCTTCTACTTTGTCCTCGTGTCATATTTTTCTTTATTTGTGTTTTCTTTTATGGTGTCCTAGTGATCGAAGGAACTCCTTCTTAAACATTCCCTGTTGTTAGCTCATTGAAGTTTATTGCATTTGGATACCGCCGCATTGGTAGTAAAGGCAGCAGATGTTAGAAGGATTATAGGATCGAACTTGAGGATCATTTGCATTTACATGTCTGACATATGCACAGATTTTGTATCGAATATGTTGTGGTATTACCTTGCATACATGAATGTTAACCATGGATTCTCTTTCATGTATATGGAGCTCTGTATGTTTTTACTAAGAATGATATAGGCAGGGTCAAAATATTTTATTGCTTTTAGACTGTGGATCATGCCCTAATATGCAATTCCTTGTTAATTGTGCAGGATTCCCAACATGTGGGACTTTCCTCTACCTCACGGTCATACAAGCAGCATCCTTCCCAAGGCGGAGAATATGATCCTGAGCATTTTGAGTTTCTCCCTCCAATTTCAGGGCTTGAAAGAATTGGAGCAACCGTGGTGGGCAGGGTTGAAGGTATGCTACCTCATCAAAGGCCTTCATCGCCTCCCAGAAGCGGGCCGAAAATTGATACATCTGGAGAAATGGCTTTCGATATATCTTCTTTAACCAATCTTGGATCAGGTAGGCAAAGTGATTGGAATGGTGGGTTAGCAAAAACCTGGCCTTCTGGTGATGTTACAGAAACTTCAGTTGCATCTAACTGTTACAATGGATGTGACAAGTGGGCTGCTAGATCATTGATTGCTGCTTATGGAAGTGAAAGTGCTTCACAAGAGAAGCCAGTGAAGTTTCCGAGGCTTGATTCTTACGGCGCAAGCAGTGATGTAGAAAATGGATGGGAACGTATGAGCCCAGGTTTACCCAGCCAAAAACAATACTACATGTCATCAGTTGTTGGGCGTAGTGCTGGTTTGACCCAGTCAAAAGATTCATATATGTTCAAGGATTTTGGAACTGACGGGCAAAACCAAGTTTATTGGCCTCAATCTGATGATCCTTCTGCTGTTAATGCATATGTAAGTTGTCTTAAGTTTAGCGTAAAATGACTCTAAAGTTTACCCATCCTTTAGGTCAGAGATGTACCAAACTTCAGTTCTTTTTCCATTTTTATTGAGTTAAGTGATGGAAACAGGAGTAGATCAACTAGTAAACATATCATTCACACTGGGAAATTTCATCGTTCTTGTCAGTGTGAAATATTTTGCACCATCAAATATTTTGGAAAGATATTTTGAACTGCACTAATCCTATATAACATTTTAATTCTTTATCTTAGGATTTTAATATTTTTGGTTTTGTGGTGGTTGCGCTATCCATATATATCTTATAATTTAAGGTTGAAATTCTGCTACCTCTACAACTATATGTTACTCTTTTCTTTTAAAATTTAAATAAATTTTTATCGATCTATCGTGATTTTATATAAATGCTTGATCTGTAAATTATTCCTCAATTGTGTTTTCTATTGTTTGATTTAAAAAGCTTTCAGTGTTTGCTCTTACATCATATAGATAGTTTTCTCATTATTTTTTTGTTTATGTGAGTTATAGTTGCAAATTTGGTCATATTGGAGTTCCTTTTTTAATTGTTCTCTCAGATATAATGTGTTTTAGATATTTTCTTTTTCTACTTTTGAGAAATCAGCTTGCTCTGAACTTAGGTTTTAAACAATTGTTTTATCTATTTTGCAGCCTAGCCAGAGATATTTAAGCCAAAGTCACAATATATGTCGATTAGATAAATCAAAAGGACTTCAGAAATCACAGCCATTGCTGCCGCCTACTGGTTCGATTCAAGAGCAGTTCCGAAGCCCATTCGCTTCAGAAACTAACGAGCATATGCCGATCCATATCAATTCTGAACATTCTGGTTTCAGTTCGAGCGTACAATGTATGCAAGAAACAAATAGTTTACTGGTAGAGTCTCGAGGAAGATCTGCTCTTTTCACACCAACTCCTGTTTTTCCTGATTTTGTGGCTCAGCCCTGTAACCATGTCCAAGGATCTGTTTATACCCCAATTTTGCCTAATCCCTTGTTCAGGACAACTCTTCCAAATCCTTCTGTCCAAGACCACATTTACTCTTCTCGTCCACAATGTCCACCTCCTTTCTCTCATTCTCCTCCTCTTCATCCCACTTCTTTCCCAGGGTGTAATCGCCATCATCCTTCGGCTCCTCCTCTTTCTACCCCTTTGCCGCATTTTTTCGCCCGTCAGCCTCCACCACCTCAGGAGTTATGCGATCACATCCAACCTGCCTTCAAACCAAACTCATGTATATGAACATGTTAATGCTACTTCGGCATTCTTCTTTTATATGCTTGATGAACAATATCTGCTCTCGTCTGAAGGGTGCTGGATCAATGCTGACGCCTTTGCTTTTATTTTTATTTTTTCCCCCAAGAGTCGGTCGTAGGTAGGAAGGATAAGGACAGAGAGTAAGCATTCCTGCGAAGATCAGTCTAATGTGTAGTATATGGTGAGCCGTATGAAGTTTTCTGTAGTCATGAGAACAGTGGCTCTACTTCAGGGTTGTATACTTAACGGCAGCAAATGGGCACATGAAGTGATATTAAAAGGTCTTTTGATTGTCTGAAGCCTAGGTGGTAACTATCTTTACTTTACAATATCGTGAATGGTTAATAGAAGTTTCGATGTCATTCATAAATAAATGTCAGGATATTGTTGTTGCTGTTGATGATCTATACCAGAGATTGGATTTATAAACTAAACTATAGTGGTTTGTAGGTGATGGATATGCTTATTTTGAATTTCTCCTTGTGCTTTAATTTTCTGCTAATGTTAGAAATCTCTTGTTGGTATTGTGCTTGCTTTTCCTTGACTTGGCTTGTGAGGATTAATCTCCAGATATCACTATTTTTTCATACATTGCATTAGGAAACGATGGAGCATTTAAAGTTTTAAACTAAGAGTTGATATTTCCAAGTATCAATATATATCAATACATCAATGGTGGAGGTAATATCTATAGTAGTTGGTTCGTGGTGCGGGCAGCGCCAGCAGTAATGAAGGTCGTGATGACAATGGAGATGGCAATGGGAACCATGGGAGTGATAGCGGAGGTGGTGACCATGCCGACGGTGATGAAGGCAACCACAATGATGTATATTTGGGCGGCGGCAACAATAGTGGTATATACTGCGGTGGTGTTGCAATGGTGGAGGCATTGGTGATGACGGAGATGGTGGTGGTGAAGGGGAGGGCGACGACGCGGTGACAACAATGTTGGCGGCGATGTTGTGGCAAAAGCTGATGCGTTAACCGTGGTAGCGCTGGTGGTGGCATTTGTGATGAGGGTGGCGGTGGTTATATAGTGGCGGTTATATAGTGGCGGTTATATTGTTGTATGGGCTATTCTAATTCAAACCTCTAAAATTTCCATAATATTAGACTACATCCCCAAAAACTTAATATTCTACTCAAAAGTTCTCTGTCATCGAAATATGGCCTTCTGCCCATTTTTAACCCAACCACTGCTTGGGTTATAGGGCTAATACAAGAAATAAATTTTCTATTGTCTCTATAAACAACTACACTTCAATCCCAATTCTTCATCCATGGAGAGCTTCATATTCATCATCCACCCCTTGTCATGGTTACTCATGATTGTTGCAGTTGTCACTTTCACAAGAAGTGATTTTTGAGTTAAAGCGCGTTGCCGCAGTCGAAGAGGATGGAGAAGTACACCGGGGTGGTTGTATATAGGGCATCAAAGTTTTAGGGGAATGTATTTAGAAATACGGAAGTTTACATAGAAAAAGCTTCCAAGTTTCTGTTTTGTAGCCTACCATAGATCTATCTGCCTACGTAAGAATATAAGCTAGTTAGGTTCTAAAACAGGACTTCAGAAGTCCCAACCACTTTTACTTCCACTGCCTTGAACTTGTTTTATTTAGAATCTGACCAGCATAAAGTTATGCGGCAGCAATGTTGCAAACCCTTGTCCTTTATAGTCATGAAATGCTTAAATAATTGGAGGGCTTCTTACAGCAGATGCATTGAGGCCTATGGTCTAAAATATTTTGTCAGCCTATCCTCTCGGGAATAAAACGTTGTAACATGATGCAAGCGGGGTTCGGAATCTGGACCTCTTGCTCAACTACGAGAAGGTATACCACTTGGTTACAGTGACACTCGCTCTCTTAGCCTAATTGATTGAGGGACCTTCAACATTTTATTTTTGTTTCCTATCTTTGTTTTTTATTTTATGCTGGAGCCTTGTAATAGTAATAGCTGCAGAAGCAAGGATATGCAAATTTTCTTTTTCGAGCAGGTGCAAATCCACCCCCAAAACCCACCAACTCAAAAATAGGATTGTACTATATCTCTGTTTTGAAGACATGCAGTTCCCTTCTAATTTGATTGAGGTTCCCTCAATCTGTGTTCTATTTGGGTATCATACTACTTGTTGGTTGCCTAAATACGGTTATGTTAAAGCGCCAAGATTTGGAATGGTGTTAAGTTTAGACAACTCGAGTTTCATAAAGTTATCTAAACTTAACTGCAAATTCCTAACCATGCCATTCTCAGCATGGATTCTGGAGTTTAGGAAACACTAGTTATCTAGACTCCGAAGTTGAGACAACTGGCGTTTACAGGACTTCAATCCAATTGAAAGCAATCTAAATTCCAAAATTTATGAAGAAAACGTCCATTTTGATGTTTTGACAACCCGAAAACAATACTTTAGAGTTTAGAAAACTCCAAACCAAACACCCATCAAAGTTAAAGTTCTTAAAATGAAGGCTGGATCTTGAAAACTAAAGTTTGTTTACTTTCTATCTCCACTTAACAATTAACTCCAGTTTTCCAAACTCCATACCAAAGATGGTCTTATAGTTTGGAAAATTCCAAAGCCAACCATTTATCAAAATTAGGTTTTAATAATGAGATAGTCCCTTACAAACTAGAGTTTGTATAGTGTCTATCTCCACTTAAAAATAAACTTCAGTTTTCTCAGCTCCTTATCGAATGAGGGCCTAGAAGGTATTAGCAGAACAATTAGAAAATTTTTGGGACCAAGTTAAAATATATAATACTAAATATATAGCAATATATTAAGTAAGTACGCTATTAAATATTTTTTAAAAGCATTCTTTAGTGAACTTTACCATTTCAACTTTTACAAAATGTAATTGTAAAGTTCTAAATAAATGTAGGCTTTAATTTAAAAATATATAAAGTTCTGTGGACTTGAACCAAGGTTTATGGGTCAAAAGTCGACAATGTTTATCACTGGTCTAACTCTACACTTGTTATATATATATATATATATATATATATATATATTGGAAACCGATGAACGGTATATATATCACTTGCCGGAGGCTTGCCGGGATCGGGCCCCTGCTAGTCCTCCTATAATTCCTCCTCTGAGTAGAACCGTCATAGACCTATCTAAAAATTTCTCTAGAGATATTTTAGCAATATTATGTAGGCCTATAAATACTCTAAGAAGAAAGCCGAAGAGATATAACCAAAAATCATTAACTACAATAATCTTGTAATAAATCTTTCTTAGCGAAATCCATATTTCCCTTTGTATCCTTTTCTCACTTCTATCAACTATCAATTCTTTCAATCAACACTTCTTCACTTATTAAATCCATTCTATTATTACAATATCAAAACTAGATATCCTATAGGAGGTATCATAGCTAGCCTCCAATTTCTAACACTTGTGTCTAATCCACAAATTCTTACAAAAGGATTATTATCAAGGTAATAAGTTATTCAAACATTGGAAAAACAGTTGTAAAACTAGTGAAAACAACCAAATATCCATCATCGCAAATAGTGTGAAATTTTTTTGGAAGATTCTAATTATATAACTTCAAATAAATTGCTTTCGCTTGACATATCTTATTTTGGAATCAAAACTTCATGTTGAAGATCGACGTAGAGGATAACCTTATGGATCTAGAGATCCCTTTTGACGAATAACAATTAGAAATAAATCAAAAATGAAATAACATAAGAATTCAGGAAAGAGGGAAGAACTCTTTATTAGAATTTAGAGAAAAACCTTCCAAAAAATTACAATAACTCTCTCCTTATAGATCTCCAACATGATCTTTTTTCTCTCTCTCAAGCTCTCCTTAATGGCACCTTGATCTCTTATGGTGCTATCGTTTCGCCTCTATTAAATTTTATGATCAAGCACTAAAAAGGCCTAATAAACCTTAACCCTAGATTACTATTTATACTAAACATACAAATCTTTAATATAATAGGATTCCAATAATTACGAAACTACCATCCAAAAAACCTGAACCGTGTGCACAACCCGTCGACAGACGTCTGACCCATGAAGGTCAGATGTCTGGCTCCAATCTGCCCCAGATCCAGAGCATTCCTAGACTTTTGAAGCTCAACGTTTAGACGTTTGCCCAATATCCTTCAGACTTCTGAACACAACGCTTCAGATGTTTGCTTTCTCTCTGGAATTATGGACTTGAATGACAGACGTCTGAAGAACAAATGCTCAGATGTCTGCCCCTTCTCTGGATGCTCAATTTCGTAAATATATATGACACCTTCACAAAAATCTTCACCTTGGTTTGCATATTCTTATAGCCATCTTGAAAATTTGTTACCTTCGTCTTGTATCGTTTAGAGTTGCCGTAGTTCTTCCCGTTTCCCCTCTGGCACAGCTCCAAAATCTTAAAACTGCGAACTATTACCATTTTTGCCCAGAACCGCGAAACTGGTGCGACCCTCTTACCGAGGTTGCGGGCCTTCCTTACATTCGAAATAGAAGTCACGTCTGAGTTGGACTTTTCCGTACGAATAAACTTTGTTAGCATGTCCGCCGGATTCACTTTAGTAATGATTTTGATCAAATCGATCTCGTTTTCGATGCACTCGCTTATCTTGTGATACCGCAAGTCGATTTGCTTAGTTCGACTATGGTATACCTGATTCTTCGCCAAGTGAATGGCGCTTTGATTATCACAAATAAAGGAACTGACCCCTTATTGAATCCGAACCTGCCAGCTAATTTTTTTAACCACAAGGCTTTCTTAAATGTTTCCACTGCTCTCATGTATTCTGAAAGGTTACGCTAGTGCCCCGGCCAACTACCGTGACCAAATGCGGAACAATTTTTTTTTAACGATTAGAACATGACACTAGAATAACTTTTATCCCGGATCTTTTCATAAACCTATCTAGCAAAACTAAAGTAGTGCTATCTACTATGGAAAGAATTCTCACCAAGCGATCCAAGTCCTTCGGTCTTCTTTTCTCGTCATGTGCTCCAAGTGGCTACCTTGAACTTGTTTGATCTTCATTTCCGGCTCCATCGGTCCTCCGGGATCGAGCTTGTTCTCTGGCCCTCCTTTGTCGTAGATGATCCACCTGAGAGATATGATCCATGGCTATAGCTCCTAACTAAGTAACAAAAGGAGCAACTAGAGAACTTGGGTTGCTAGTCCAAGGTTTCTAGGATGTAGTATGAAGATCTATGTGTTCTACTATCTCTACCTTGCCTCTTCACTTGTTTCTTAACTCATGAGAGGGTAGTGAAAGAGGAAGATGATGAAGGTGGAGGAAATCAAGAGGTGGGAGGAGATGAAGAGAAATGGGAGCTCAAGAAAATAATGAAGAATCCATGAGAGAGAAAATCCACACAAAGATTTTGTGTATGAATTTCTTGAATAAACAATCAACAACCATACTTCAATAGTAACTCCAAATGAATTAAAAATTCATTTGTTAAATATTGAAGCATGGTTATCTCCATTACTCCCATACTTCACACTTTACACCTCATTTCCCATTTATCAAATAAATGGAAAAAGCATAATGAGGTGGCCACCTTCTAGAAGGTAATCTGTAATAAATACGGATTACAGTCTGCTGTATATACATACCTGCATTCGGATAAAAACACGAATGCCCAAAGAGATAGAATAACACGAAGAACGTAATACCAGAATATACATATCGAAATACATATATGTAAATAATCAAATCAACACCCAATTTAATTATCCGGGTCAAACCCGAGCAGGCTAGTATTACCAACTGTCCGATCGAAAGTACGGGTACAAAGTACATCAATCGATCGGAACCCTGCATGTATTCAATACGGCTACTACATCATTTCGCCTAAACCAGGAAAACCCTCTGTGTGGGACTCTAAAGACTCGACAGTACGCCGATAGTGAGTTACTGGATAAATCCATAACCACAAGCACACCAGCGGCACTAGCTGTACGTAACGGCTACCCGGGTACCTGTCGAAAAGGAAAGCCGACGAGAAAACTCATCCGGATCCCTACTGAGCCTATCTGTGACATTCTCCGTACAGTCCGGTCTCTTCGTCTGAGAGTATCGCATACCGGGTCGGGGGTGGTAAACGTCAGACCCTGATAACCTGGTAATTCGTGCTGATGCGGCTCATGACCAATCTGGGAAACTACTGATCAGCCTATCAGTAAATCCCAACTGCCTTGGAAAAGGTCTTATGGTCCTGACCAATCGAACACAGTGCGATATCGACTCCCTATACCGGGAGAAACGAATCCCCGACAATCGCTCACTGCCTCCATGTGGCTCGGGACTGTATCCAACCAAAACCTGTTTGCACGCCTCAGTAGAGCCGTGGTAGGGTAGTGATCAAAGCACAGTGGGAACTCACACGAGACAAATGCCGATCTCAGGTCTAAAGACTAACCTGTACTCATGTCACCTGAGAACTTCCACCTGACGATAGGTATAACACCATCTGGAAGTTCTCGGCGAGTCCGTCCGGTGTACTCACCACCAGTGAGCACCTGTATACGATCTTAGGTCTAAAGACCAATGGTTGCGGGACCAAACCATCGCCCTTCCTCGGGGTCTAGAAACGTATACACTAGTCTACTCTGGAATATCGATGCCCAGTCTCGATACTTCCATGACTAGGGACCATTTAAGGATGTGCGTACCGACTACCTAGCTCTCACAAGTATGATCGCCATCACAACGCAGATAGTCTAGTATTGATCCTACGGGCTTTATCAACATATATAAAAGATATGTAATAGCAAGTAAAATATACACATGTTAAGATAAAGTCAAACCAAATAGCATACTATCATATCGAGCAAGACTGTCCTGTACATATATATGTCCAAGCATTCATATGTATACATATACAATAATGGCCTCTAGGTCATACATATCCAACAATCTCCCACTTGCACTAAGGCCATATATATTGGCGTACCGAGTATCCAACATCTGCTCTAGGGCCAGCTGTTGGCGTACCGCATACCCAACATCTCAAAAAGTCTCTCGAACTGTGCTTGAGAAAGGGCCTTGGTGAATGGATCCGCAGTGTTGTCTTTTGTATCCACTCTCCGGACCTCGATCTCCTGGCGATCTACGATCTCCCTGATAAGGTGATACCACCTTAAGATATGCCTGGATTTCTGATGGGACCGTGGTTCCTTCGCTAAAGCTATAGCCCTATTTTTATCGCAATACAAAGGTATTGGGTTAACAATGGACGGAAAGACCTGAAGTTCATTAGTGAACTTCTTCATCCAGACCGCCTCTTTTGCGGTATCGCTTGCAGCAATGTATTCAGCCTCCATCGTCGAGTCTGCAATGGTATACTGTTTGGAGCTCTTCCAACACACCGCCCCTCCATTGAGGGTAAATACAAAACCCCAGACAGACTTGCTGTCATCCTTGTCACTTTGGAAGCTGTTGGGTTACTTAGCACGGCAGCAAGGTTTCGGGAGGCATCGTCCTTGCCGTTTCAAATTTTTGCCGTTATAAAGAACCCTAACCCTAGAATCTTAACTAGAGATATAAACAAAACATAATGTAAACAACTTTGCAAGTATAGTGAATGAGGAATACAACCTTTGTAGACCGGTCCTTCACTTCTAAAACTCCGTGTAGTAGTCCTTTCGCTGCGAGTAGTGATCTCCCGAACTCTAGTATGGATTCCCTTGGAGAAATGAACAAGCTTGCACGAAGTCTTCAAAGCCGAAGATTATCTACGTCGAGGAGAATCAAGCTCATGCTACCTCTTCACTAATATGTGAATTATTGAAGCAAACATCCTAAACTAAATGGCTAATAGTAGAGGATGACGAAGTAGGAATTGAGCTCTCTTTAGATTTCTTTTTCTCACAATATTTCATCACTTTGTCAAAAGCTAGTGAGCTTCAAGAGGAAGAAAAAGATGAAGTGATGAACAAAAGAAGAATGAACTCATGAGGTGAGAATAGCAACCATGGGTGAGTTAGTGTCATACACTAACTCATGTAGAGACTTGACCATATGTTAGGATAATGGTTGGGTTAATAAATATCTTAAACAAAACAAAACTTGTGGACTTAGTCAATGGTTATCTAAGCTTCTCCAAGCTTCTAGCCATGACCAATATTCAACCAATTTTGAATTACTTAATCAATTAATAATCCTACATTATAGCAAGCATGGTGTAAGTCATACACACACCCATGAAGCATGTATCATCAAGCATGACACAAAAACATGTACATTAATATATATCACATATATACTAATGCACACAAGTGAGAATAAGAAATCATAAGTGAGCTAATATTAGTCAATGTAATTTAATATATCAAATATATAATTATATATTAAATTATCAAATCAACATTTGATTTAATAATCCGGCTATATCACATACAACCGACTAATATCAAATGTAACAATCTATCGAATCAACACTTGATCCGATAACCCGGCTATATCACATATAACCGATCGATATCACATATCGCGAGAATAGAATACGGTATCACATATCGTATTAATCTCGGTCCCGCACATATCACATATGTGCTTCTACTTCGTTTCGTATGAACCAGGAAACCTCTGTGTAGGACTCTAAAAACTCGTCAATACGTCGGCAGTAGGTAATGATCATATCAAACACCCACAAGCCGCAATCGTTCTGCTAAACGTAACGTCCACCCTGGTATTGAGCGATCAGAAGATCAACAAGCAAGCCTGCTCATACTCCTGCGAATCTAATTAGTAACACTACCGTACAGTCTGGTCTCTTCGTCAGATATGTCGCATATCACAGCCTGGGGGGTGGTATAACGTCAGACCCTAATAGCCTGATAAGTCATGCTGATGCAAGGTCCATAACGGTTCAAGAAACCACTGATAACACTTACCGGTAGATCTCAGCAACCCTGTCCAGGGATTTCCTATTATGGCCAATCGAGCATAGCGCAACATCAACTCCCAATACCGGGAGAGATGAATCCCCTCCTATCGCTCATTTCCTTCATGTGACTCGGGAATGTACCCAAAAACCACCTTTTTGCACGATCTCTTGACCGTGGTAGGGTGGAAATCAAAGCATAGTGGGAATCACACAAGACTCTATGACGATCTCGGGCCAGAGAACTACTATCTCACGATAGGTATAATACCATCTAAGAGTTCTCGGCGAGTCCGTTCAGTGTACCCAGTCTCCACTGAGCACCCGTATACCATCTCTGATGTCAAACACCAATGGATATGAGATCATCCATCGTCCATCACATGGGTCGAGAAGCGTATACGCTAGTCTACTTTGGAGTATCGATGCCCTGTCTCGATACTCCCACGACTAGGAACATTTAAAGGATGTACTTGCTAACTACCTCTGCCCCACTAGTATGATTCGCATCATAATCCTGGTAGTCAAGTACTCATCCTAAGGGCTTTATCAACATGTAATAGAGAGACAATAAGTGTACATGTTAAGATAAAGTGCAACCAGATAGCATACTATCATGTCGAGCAAGAAAGTCCTCCCTATATATGTCCAAGCATCCACTACAATATACATCGCATGTACAGTAATGGCCTCCAGGGCATACATATAACTAACAATCTCCCACTTGCACTAAGGCCATTTGTTGCAGTATCTCATACTCAACGTCCTATAGAAGTTTCTCTAGGGAAAGGCCTTTGTGAGTGGATCCACCGTGTTTTCCTTCGCGTCAACTCGCCTCACCTCGATCCCTTGGAGATCAACCATCTCCCTGATCAGGTGATACTTGCCTTAGAATATGTCTGGATTGCTGATAGGACCGGTGTTCCTAGGACAAAGCCACAAGTCCATTGTTGTCATAATAACAGTTATTGGACGCTCAATGGTAGGAACCATGTTCATCTCATGAACAAGAAATATCCAGACAACCTCTTTGGTAGCATCGTTGGTAGCGATGTATTCAGCCTTTATTGTCTAGTATGCCACGATATCTAGCTTGGAACTCTTCCAACATACCGTCCCTCCATTGAGGGTAAAGACAAAGCCCGTGACTGACTTTCAGTCGACCTTATCACTCTAGAAGCTCGAACCAAGAACATTCTTTTAGTACTTCTCAAGTACTTAAGAATGTCCTCTACAGCTGTCCAGTAATTCTCCCAAGATCCGATTGATTCCTGATCACTACACCCAGTGAGTTAGCTACATCTTGTCTGGTACATAATATCACACACATGATAGAGCCTTCTGCCGAAGCATAGGATATCTCTTGCACGTGAGCTCTTTCCAAATCAGTCTTGAAAGACATCTTTTTGGAGAGAGTGATTCCTGAGTAAGTGGGCAAACCACCACGCTTAGAATCTTCCATACTAAACCCCTTTAGTTTGGTGTTGATGTACCTGGATTTGGGACACTCCCAATATCCACTTAGATCTATCACCATAAATCATTATCCACAAGATGTAGTAGGTATCATCCAGATCTTCCATAAAGAATCCTCGTGATAAGAGGAGCTTGACCGAGTGTAGCATAGGAAACCATTTCCTATCAAGAGTATGTCACCTACGTACAATACTTGGAAGACAACCTAACTCTCTACTACCTTCTCTTATATACAAGGTTCATATGCCTTTTTGATGGAGTCAAACTCTTTGACTGCCACATCAATACAGATGTTCCAACTCCGCGATGCGCGCATTGATCCTGATGGACTTAAACATAGCTTTGAAAGTCTCAACTTTTCCATCCACACCAAGAATCTTCTCAAGATCCATTTGCTCCCAATAGGTTTTACCCCTTCAGGTGCAACATTCAAAATCATACTTTGTTGGTGTACATGGATTCCATCTTTAATCGTATAGCATCCAGCCTTTATACAGAGTCCCCACTCGTGATGGCCTGGCTGAACCTAGTTGGGACATCATCTACCATGATGCAATTCTCGCTCCTACTTTCACCGAGAAGACCGTAGTATCTCTCAAGTGGATGAGGAACCCACCAGATTCGCGGAGAGGCTGTGGTTCGTTGGAGACTATTGAATCCTTTGGTTCCACTAAATCATCAGCTGTTAGTTTGTCTAGCTGGAACACTTTCCAGTTCTACTTCATGACCATAAATTTCTTCACAAGAAATTCATTTTCTAAAAAGGTGGCGTGCTGAGAAACAAAACACCTTTTGCTCCTCAGTTTGGTAGAAGATATTCCCTCGCAAATGTTTAGGATATCATAACAAACTTATACAGTACTGACCTTACCTCGAGCTTGTCCGGATATTGCTTCTCAACATAGACCGGACAACCCCATATCTTATCTCATTTAAGATATGGTCTCTTCCCATACCATATCTCATATGAAGTGGTAGGCATTGATTTGGATGGAACCCAATTCAATAGGTATGCATCTTCTAAAGTGCATAACCCCAAAAGGAAACAGGCAACTCAGTAATACTCATCATAGAGCGCGCCATATCTTATAGGGTGCGATATCTCCGTCCCGATAGACCGTTGTGTTGTGGTGTATACGAAGGAGTAAGCTGAGAGAGAATCTTATTCTCCTTTTAGAAAATCCAGGAACTACATGCCTAAGTATTTGCCTCCTCGATCAAATCGAAGGACTTTAATACTTCTACCTATCTGGTTCTCAACTTCAAACTTATATTTCTTGAATTTCTCAAAAGTTTTAGACTTGTTTTTCAACAGGAACATATGTCCAAATCCTGAGAGAAGATCAGCGAATATAATGAAGTACTAAGAACCAAACTTGGCAATTGTAGACATAGGACCGTATACATCATCATGTATCCGTACCAAGAGTTCAATAACTCTTTCTCTGTTTTCAGTAAACGGAGTATTGGTCATTTTACTTTTGAGACAAGACTGGAAAGTATCATAAGATGAAAATTCGAACAGATTCTTATATTCATCCTTATGTAACTTAGCTAGTCGTGTCGCATTGATATGACCTAGTCTACAACGCCACAAGAAGAATTCGTTCATTTCTAAACTACTTCTCTTATGTGTGTTCTATATACTTTGAACTGTAGTTTGATTTAGAACGTATATGCCATTACATAACGTGCCTGATCCAATCAACTCTTGATTCAGTAAAATGTTCAAAACATTATCCTCCAATACAGAATTATATTCTTCTTTAACTTAATAAAGAAACTGATGTAATGTTGTATATCGGGTTCGATATGTAATAACACTTGTTCAGAATCAATGTACTAATACAAGGTGATATTTGCCAACTCACTTGGCTGCAACAATTGCACCATTCTCTAACACTTAGAGACATATCATCCAATTTCAGTTCTCTACCTCTCTGTAGCCCATGTAACAGATTACATATGTGGGATTCTAATCCGGTATTTCATACCTAGAACGTAGAGGATACTGAGAAACAATTCTTGGTAATGAACACACCCGAAGAATATGCATCAATATGCTTATTCCTCGATTTGGTGGCATGGGAATCCGGATATTCCCCTATTTCCTGCTTGGACTTATAACAATTATAAGATAGAGCGGAATCAACGTTCCCCAGCTCAGTATAATAAGTAGGTTCGGTCAATGCATCCATATTATTATCTTGATTAAGGCGTGACATGGTCGCTACCAGGAGAGAGAGAAGAAAACACTCTGCGTGCGCTCTTGCAAGATTGGATTGGTTATTATTTTATCTAATCAGGATGGCTCCCACTGTTTTTATCAAATCTTCCTTCAAACCATAAAAGGTAAGACTAGCCGGGATTAATTACACCCTACAAGTTCGCCAATCTTTCAGCCAGGCTAGAATCGGTACTTTGAGGAAGGTTCCCTGTACTTTCGCACATACCTAATTAAAATAAATCTCGTTTTCCTAGGGGCGTAACCCCGTTAACACCTTTCTAGACACCTACTTGATCGGCTAATTGTAATATGCAAAACTCTCCCAGGAGTAACTCTTACTCGCAGTGGGTATCGGGATCCAACTATTTCATAGAAGGTATGCAATCTCATTGCAAATTTCAACACTTGAAATTCCCGATAATCTTTTGCTCCTAACCTCCTATGACCTTGACAAAGGCCAACAAACCAAAGGATGCTAGTCAAGTTCAACCCATCATTTCCTGATTGAATTAAACCCACCCACACGACCCTTGACAAAGGCCAACAAGGTCGCACGACTATCCTAATCCAATCGCATCATATGCTTAAGCAGATAGGCACTAATCAGCTACCGCACACTACGCCTTGACAAAGGCTAACAAACGCAGCACGAAAACTAAAAAATACTTACCTGAAATGATGAAGGGCTACGACAGATTTTTAAGAAAACTCTTTGCATAATGAACTTGATATCGTTGTAGAATCGAGTGATTTTGAAAAGGAGTGTTTTTTTAGGCTTTTACTAGTTTTGCTAAAGATTTCACTCCCGGTGAAGGGATCTCGGCTCTTTCCTTATCGAATAAGGTGCAGGATATTTCACAAATACCACTATGCAAAGCAAAAACTATAGAAGCAATCAAAAGACAAACCGAGTGGGTTGTAGCATCTGCTAGTTTCGCTAAAGAGGTCACTCCCAGTGAAGGGATCTCGGCTCTTTCCTTATCGAATAAGGTGCTGGATATTCTACAAGGAATACCGCTATGCAAAACAAGAACCAGAGCTACCAGTTTTTAAAACAAGATTATGCTATATCTTTATGTTTCTTTTATTTCATTAATCTCATTAATAAAGTCCTATCAATTATGCTTCCTAAGCATCACAGAAGAAACGAAAGCAGCAATAGTTATTATATATCATATATATAATATAGGCATTCGTCTCAGAACATATCAAGTGATCACATCACAGAATATCAGCAGCAGAAGAACACATATGAAATATTGGATATACTAAGAATTCCGTGTTTTAAGTTAAGCCAGTATAAAACACGGATTCCACGGTCGCGATGAATAGCCAAACCCACATCTCTAGACCCCTACGAGAGCGGCAAGCAACCCTCCCAATTCTATAGTTAGGAGACCCAGTCTCGACTCCTTGAGATGGTCTCCCACTGGACCCTAGAACCTGGTTACTTGTGCTCTCCTCCTTGGGTCTATCCTAATGCGGAAAAGTAAATAATATACATCAATGATGACATCATCCTCAACCCGGAAGTGCCCCAATAAAAGAATATGACATACAAGCTTTTACATGAATGAAAATGAAAAACTCTCATCTCACATAAAAACCCCCGGCTATTCAAAACACGACGATCCAATACAACATATCACAGCAACATATAACATCACATGTCATCAACGTAAGTAAATATGCGTATCCAATTGTCGTTGACATATAGCAACGAAACCGGCAATACACCACATATTACACTTACGGTCGCAGAAAAGAAAGTGAAAAACTATAACAATTGGAATCCGCAACCACCTTAGATATCATAAACCCAATGTATCACATACTTTGGATTTCATGCCCAACTTGATGAATTCCTTAGACATCACATGCCTAGCAATTATAAACCCCGCATTTTAGTCTCGATATTGAAAACACTTTCCAATAACCTGTCGGGTAATTCAACAATATTTCCGATTACCTGATCGAATGCTCGTCAGAAACTTTAGTAGACGACCACACCCTCGATGCCGTCGACGAAGTGCACTAAGGCGGAACACCGCGGCCGTGAGCACCCGAACAGATGCTTTTGGCGACGGGGTTCTCCTGCAGCCACTTGATCGGGGCTATGGGACGTGGCTATCTAGTAAGGTTACTCGGCGAGTATCCGCGTACACTACGTAATTGCGACGGACTTTTGATCCACATAAAAATTCCGTGGCAACCGATCAAATGAGACTAAACTGCTAGATTTATAAAATTCAAACTAGTTATCACATAACTAATATTCCAAATATTTTATCACAACCACAGATCGCTAGACGATGTTAAACTTTTCGATCGAATAAAAAAACACCCAGAATTTCCCAAAGAGCTCAACACTTGAGCGGAGTTCAAAAAGTACCCAGAACATGTCACAGCTCCTATAAACCATCCGTAGAAGGGCCGACCCATGCCTCACTCATGTCGCTGCTGAACTGCGGCAAACCCTAGGGTATGACCGCGGTTCCGCGATCCAAAAAATCGAGTTTGGGTATCGTTCTTCTAGAGGGTCCACATAATCGCTTGCATGATTTTCTGAAGATTTTAAACTTGAAAAAAATCTAATTCTTGGAAAATTTCCAGTGAGGGAAAATATGAGTTATTGATATCCATTTGAACTTTTTAACGTCATTTAAATAACCCGAATACATGTTAGAATTAAGATTACGAAACACTCCAAATCGCCTTTGCAGAAAGTTAACATCACATGCAAATTTAGAAAAAACAAACAACACCTGAAATACCAAAACCCAGAGACTGGAACACCATGAAAATTTGAAGCCCAAAAGCCACAAATGACCCAGTGAGCTCGGATTTTGCATGCATGTGGTCGGCCAGATTCTCACCAAATTGCTTCAAATTTTCATAGTGTTCATGTTATATTACATACAACATTGTGCAGTTGCTTAAAATTTTTTTGAAGCCATTTAAAATTCGACAGAAACTAGAAATTTGTATCCGGTGTTTCGGAGTTGTTTTTGTTTCGTAATCCTAACAAATATCGTTTAAATCTCTAGCATGGCTCTGATACCACTGTTAGGTTACTTAGCACAGCAGTAAGGTTTCGGGAGGCATCGTCCATACCATTTTCAAATTTTTGCCGTTCTAAAGAATCCTAACTGTAACATTTTAAAAATAAATAAATAAATAAATAATTAAATAAAAACTTTTAGGTGAATTTTCTGATAATCGGTAAAATAAACCGTATTTTCCGAAAAGCTCAACTACAATTATTTTTCAATATAAATTTAAATACGCCTATTTTAACTATGTAATTACTAGTAAATGGTGTTTATTTAATGACTTGTAAATTTCTAGTTTACTAAAATATTTTTCCTAAATTAATTAAATCAAAATATTAACATAAGCTTTAATTATACATTAAATTAGTGCAAATTACAAATTAGAGATGGGTTAATTTTACAAAGTGAAGCATAACAATTTAAAACAAGTGTGTAACATGCAAAATTCTTTCTCAAATTTTTCCATGGTTCTAGACTTTTATAGGATTGGTTTAGAAAAGAAAATAAATAAAATAATTAATTAATGAAAAGACTTAAAGTATGGGTTTTATTCATGAAGTTTCTACACCATTTAACACTCATTTCACTCTCTCTCTTTTTCTCTCATAGTGTGGCCGAGCCTCCTCCATGGGCAGCCCCCATTTTTTCCACATCATTTTTGCATCAAAAATCTCCAAAAATCCAACAAAAATCCAAAATAAAACCCACAAATTCCTAATTTAAATCCTACCAATTATTCATTGGCCTATTTAGCATGGATCTTGGAGCAAAGTTAGCATTTTGGGAGGCTAAGTTCTCATGTTGATCCACAATCCTTAAGGTATAAAACCCTAACCCATAGTTAAATTGTTGATTGCTTCTTTAATCTAGCTTCATTGGAAAATTAATTGTGGTTTCAATTTCAAGATTCAAAATTCAAGAAAGGGTTTTTAAATCAAATTAGGGTTTTTATAAAGTGTTCATGATTACATGGTGTAGTTAATTATGCTAAGACATAGAAAACTTAACCTAGTTGCTAAATTGTAAATTGTTGTATTTAAATTATCCTAATTAGAATTTTTGCAAACTAGGTTTTTATAATATATATATATATATATATATATATATATATATATATATATATATATATATATATATATATATATATATATATATGGTGACATAAAATTCTAATTAGGGTTTCTATCATTATATTATGGTTTTAATGAGGATATTAACATGTTAATGGAATGCAAAACCTAATCTAGTTACTAGTTTCAAATTGTTAGTTAAAAAATGTGATAAATATGGTAATTATGCTAGTTTTTGCAAACTAGGTTTTTTGAAATTGACTAAGTAATTGAGATTAAAATTCAATTAGGGTTTTTATGACATTATTAACATTTTAAATTCTAGTTTAATAATTTAGTTCATGCAAAACCAAGTTTAGTTGTGGAATTGTGAATTTTGCTTTAAAAAGTGTTAAAATTTGATAAATTTGCAAACTAGAAATTTTGGTTTAATACAAATTGATGGGATTAAATTATAGAAATGGTTTGTATGACTTCGTTAAGATATTTAGAGTATATTGTGGCCACTAGTTTTGCTTAAACATTAGGTTTTGAAGTAAAACAGTTAATTGACGCTTTCTAGGTTTTTGTGAAATAAATCGATTTGATTTATTTTAAGGCGTTTGATGATTTAAACCCTATTTTATATTATAATCAGTGAGTTTTGGAACTACGATTTGTACGTTTGTGTTTTATCTCGATCAATCGGCGTTTATACGCCGATATCAAGGGATATTTGGTTCTTTTGCATGAGCGGGTCATAGGTTTTAACCTATACGCGTTTCGTGCGCTGTTTTGGTTTTGTCCGCGATTCGGTTTACGATACTATATATGTTTGCGTATAGGTACCTCTCACGTAGACTTCGGACGATGAAGAAGAGGATGGCGGCATCGACTTCGGCAGACAAGGACCAGGTGAGTAGATGTATATCTACGGGGGAAGTCGGGTGGATGGCGTATAACACCCCCGCAAATGTAGAATAGGGATATTACGTACTGTTATTAGGAAGTCGGACGTGACTTTAGATTCTTGGCGAGTAGGGTCCTATTGAAGACTTTAGGTTGGACTAGACTGATTTAGAAATACTTAACCAGAGGATGACTGCCTTGGAGGGAATTCATAGGTTTCAGGTAGACACACACCCACACGCACACATATAAACTTGACTTGGTGTATGTGTGTGTGTGTCTATATATATATGTGTGTGTGTGTATGTGTGTGTGTGTGTGTGTAGGTATACACACACACACACAACATATATATGTGATATGATGAGGTTATATGATACATGGGGATGAGTCGATATGACTAGGCTTGATGCCGTGATTTTTGGATATATGATCGAGTTGTGACATGAGATGTGTTATGATAGTAGCGGATCGTTGGGCAATGAGATTATATAAAATATATTTATATAAACGATAATATGTGTTGATGACATTAGAATGAACGAGACTCTAGAATAGAACCCGGATTGTAATATGTGAATTAATCACGACATGATATTTTAGTGGATTATTTGTAAATCCCCGTTCTCCATCTACAAGAATTTTCCCGGTATTTTCCAAATTCCTGAGTTTAACCTTGCCTCGTAATTATTCTGTTGAAGGTGGTTGCTTGAATCCCAAAGTTTGTATTTTTTTCCTTAACCCTAAAAAGCCTAAACCCAGGATTTAAATTAAAGCCAGAATAAATCGAAACCATAATTTTATCAATAAAATTCTAACCAATTATTTAAAACCCTAAGTTTATTTAGCCCATTCCCTCACTAAGCCCAATCTTGTTTTCTTTTTAACAAACCCTTTAAAAATTCAGCCCCGGCCCGCTGCCCACCAGCCCACTCCTTGGGAATTAATTGTTTTTATTTTTTTTTAACCGGCCCGCTTCGGTCTGAAGCCCACGAGATTTTTTTAGGAAAAGGAATTCTTTTATTGCGGCCCGCTCCCATTAACCAAGCCCACTCCCCGACCCTACACTGTTCTTCTTCCATTTGAATTTCTCCCCAACGGCAACCCCGTAACGAGCGCGCGAGACACGCCTCCCTCGCCGTCGCCCACGCCTTCGCCCTACCGTTGCCCCCACGTTTTCAATCTCGTCTCCCTTATCACTTTCCTACCTCACTCACCTTTCTCATTTTTCCAGTCCCCTCATTTCTCCCCTTCGCGAAGCTTACAAACCCATTCCTCCCCGATCACTCGTCGCCCCATCGACGGCGACAACACCTCGACAACCCTCGACGACTCTCTCTCAGCCTCCCTCCTTCACCCTCTGCGACTTCACAGCCCCACAAACCCGAGCCCCTCTCGATTATCACCTGCACACTACCATTTCAGCCGAGCTCGAGTCATCACCTATACCCTCGACGCCGGCGAACTCCCCACCACATCGCCGACCTCCCCACAACATCCACACCCTCAACATCACCCTCACCTCTCCAGACCCGACCCCCCACATCTCTCCATCTCTCCAAAAACTCCAAAAACCCAAATTTCTAACTTGTCCTCACTGTGTGTGCACTGTACACGCCGCCGGAGCGACGCCGTCGACTGTCGGCAACCCCAATACACTCGCAGTGGATCGTCAAACATCCATCAACGTCTAGTGGCTGCGCAAAGGACTCCGGACAACCCGACGCGAGATCCACATCAAGATCGAGGCTCGCGGGAATTCGATACGTGGCGTGTACCGCGCGTTCGCGACGACGCTGTTGCCGTACGACCCCGAGGCATTCTCCAGGCAAGTATTTACTTGCTTCATGCTATAATAATAGGGTTACCCACCTAGATAATGTAGTTTACAACTTACCGATTTCCTATACATGTTAAAACCTAAGTGCTCGATGTTAGTTACTAATAGAAATATTTGTCTAAATTGACGGCAACCTATACCTTCTGTTGGCCCTTTTAATGATGTATAATGTGTGAGAAATTCGCTAGAAAACACGATCGTTTGTAACAAAAATCGATACCCCCAAACATGTTGTTTAAAACTGGAATTCTCTCGTAACTGAAAATGCATAAAATCACTATAAATCATACACATATTGGAAAGATGCGCTCGAGGGCTTAAATCGAAGCTGACTCGACGAATTTTAACCCTATGTAGAATTTTAATGTTTTCTGTTCTGAAACCATGAAGATAATTGGATCGGAACACGACTCTGGACTGCAGTCCAGAGCGTTTCAGATTAGTATGTTCTGTCTAAAGTCCTGCGTCCCCGTGTTTCCTGAAATCGCATGATACGGAGCTTTCAGTAGTTATAAGATATACCTGTTAGTGAAAGAAAACAAGTGGTTTCATTCCGATTCATCGCAGTTTGTTATTTTAAACTTATTTTAAAAGAGCAGAACATAAAGCTGTCCAGAACACTTTCTGGAATGACATTTGAGATTAAACTGTATATAACTTTCAACGTACAGATGCGATTGAGGATCCGTCTGTTGCGTTGAATACTTTATCGAAAACCCTAGATTTCATCTAACTGTGTCATCGCTAAATTTTGAGCCCAACTGAGTGTAATTCGTGTTGCGAAACAGGAGTTCAGCTCTGAAATTGAAATTCCAGCCGTGAACACTTAAACTGAAACAGTTATATCTTGAAAACCGAAACCCCGATTGGACTGAAACAAATTTTGATGAATTACTGACTGATTGTTCTATATATCTTACCTACATCATTTCTGCTGAATTTGTAATATATTAATTTGTGCAATTTACTTAAATTCATGACGTGCATGCTAATTCATAACATACCGTGTTTATTGGTAGCATACAATACATATATCATACCCTTGTCATTTACACAGTGTTAGTGCGTGTGGACATTGCATTATCGTGCGTGATAGGTGTTGATTTAGGAGTGACGAGTACACCAATGGAAAGTGAATAATCGTGATAGTGATTGGTACAGTGGACAGTGATCGATATAGTGGACAGTGATGAAACCGTGACATTGGTATACTCGTACACAAATAGATCAATATCTTAAATAGGGTAACCTGGGGAAAAAGGGGAAATCAAAGTGGAAAGAGTATCTTATTTAGCGGGACCGTGTTTAGAGGATGATCATTCGAACTGTGATACTTATTCGTGTAGGACAGGATCTAGCGATCCGGCTGACAGGGTTATGTCCCGGGCGTGTGGGCCGTGGTCTCGGGTATGTACGAGACTCCTGTTAAACATGATCCTCCTTCCACTATGTGATTTCAAATATGACTTAGAGACCGATAGGGACATATAACATATTCTGCATCATACTGTGATATAGTGTTTACTTGCATTATTCTCATACCAGTAATACCTCATTTACCTGTTTCATCTGCTTATAATAATATTATAATTGTGTCGCTCTGACGACCTGAGTATGCATGCTCAGATTCCGCGCGAGGAACGGCACCGGAGACGGATTTATCCTTCGAGTTCACGGAGATATAGTTGGTGTACCTACTTCGTTTACTTCTTTCCATAAAAGAGATTGTGAGATTGAACTGGGTTAGTTATTGTTTTTATTATCTGTACTCTGTGAACAATGAAATTTTAATGTAATAAATTAGTGATGTGATTCCTTCAATACTGTGCTTTATTACTGATTACCATGTAGTGCTAGAAGCCGAAGTGTGACTACGGCGGGACGATCCCTTGACCGTAGGAGCATGGCTGGCCTAGTCATACCTCGTATTCCGTATTCTGGGAAGCGGGGCGTGACATGGTTTAGTTGGTATCAGAGCCTGTGTTTAGTATCAAGGGATGACATTAACTAAACTGTATTACGTTATTCTTGTTTCACTATTCTTGATTTCTATCCTTGAATCTGAACCTATTCTTTTGAATCTTCCAGTGATATGACGTCCCCGAACGACCCCTCCTCGGACTCCAGCTCTCAGGACCGCACGGAAAGAATACTCAGTGCACTGACCACTCTCGCGGAAGCTCAGGAGAGGAAGACAGATTTGCTTACTGAGGGACTCAGAGCGATTACCGCTGCAGGAGGACCCTCCGCACTTATTACCGCCCCCGAGGGCGCTACTCCACCAGCTTATCAGGCTAGGGCTGGTACTGTGTCAGACTTCCGACGGTTACACCCAGCTGCGTTTACAGGGCTAGCTGAACCACTTGAAGCTGAGCAATGGCTGGTAAACATGGAGAATTTATTGGCAGCCGCCAGGGTTCCAGAGGAAGACAGAGTGAATGTGATAAAGATACAATTAGAAGACGAGGCTCGTACATGGTGGTCGGTAGAAGAAAGCAGACTTGAAGAGCCGATTGAATGGGACAAGTTTAAGGAGTGCTTCTTAGATCACTATTTTCCTCCCACAGCCAAGGCAGAAATGGAGGAAAAGTTTATTCTTCTGAAGCAGAATGGACGCCCAGTGGACGTTTATGCGGCAGAGTTCAACCGTCTGAGCCGCTTTGCTCCATACATGGTCAAATCAGAAGTCACCAGGGCTAGGCGTTTCCTTCAGGGGTTAGATTTTGAGTTGCAGCAGCTGATCGCATCGTTAGATCTACAGACTTTCGCACAGGTACTCAACGCAGCGAGAGTTCAGGAGCAATTGATTAACAAGTTCAGGAGACCCCCAGTCGTTCCAGCACGTACCCACGTGCCTTCTCGAGGAGCCATACCGGTTCACAGAGCAGGGACAACTCAGATGAAGCGCCCGTTTGTACCACAGCATCGCCCCCAGAGACAGGGCGTAACTTGCGGCTATTGCGGTAGAGGAGGACATACTCAGAAGGACTGTCGCCGTGCTAAGGGACAGTGTTTGATTTGCGGTTCCAGTCAGCACAGGATTGACAGTTGTCCTGAGCGAGCAGAAATACAGAGAGGTTCTGGACCGTCACAGCAGAGGCCGCAGGAACAGAGACAGCCAATTACAGGTCGCGGTCAGGGACGGGCTTTCACCTTGACCGCCGAGCAGGCAGAAGCATCAGGAGACGTAGTCACAGGTACTCTACTCGTACATTCCTTGCCAGCCAGAGTGCTTTTTGATTCAGGAGCATCGCATTGTTTCTTGTCTGAGCATTTCACAAATACACACTCAATACCACATGAACCACTAACCAAGGGATGGGAAATTCATACGGGTAATGGCATCATAATATCTAGTCGAGAATGTAGATTATGCCCGGTTGTAGTGTGTGGCAGGGAATTCTATGCGAATTTCCTCCTAATTGGGACAAGCAGTTACGACGCAATTCTCGGGATGGATTGGATGAACACTTTCCATGCAGTTATCGACTGTCATGCAAGGAAGGTGATCTTCCGCATTCCCAATCACCCGGAGTTTATTTTTGAGGGTGGAAGCGAATCTTTGGAACCAGCTAAATACAGAGCAAAGCCTAAGGAACTGACAGCTATGGAGATTGATAAGAGCCCAGCCCCAGAAATTGTTCGGGACTTTCTAGACGTATTTCCTGAAGATCTACCAGGTCTACCACCCCCTCGAATCTTGGAGTTCTCGATCGATTTGATCCCAGGTACAGCCCCAGTATCCAGGGCCCCATACAGAATGGCACCAGTGGAGTTGGCGGAATTGAAGAAACAGGTTGAAGAATTATTGGAGAAGGGATTTATTCGGCCAAGCGCTTCACCGTGGGGTGCACCAGTTCTATTGGTGAAGAAAAAGGATGGATCGTTGCGAATGTGCATAGATTACCGGGAGCTGAACAAGGTCACAATAAAGAACAAGTACCCAATCCCGCGTATCGATGACCTATTCGATCAGCTAAGTGGAGCCAAGGTTTTCTCGAAGTTGGATCTCCGTTCTGGATATCATCAAATCAGGGTAGCAGCCGAGGATGTATGCAAGACGGCTTTCAGGACCCGATACGGACATTACGAGTTTCTTGTGATGCCGTTCGGCGTTACCAACGCCCCAGCTATATTCATGGACTTGATGAACAGGGTGTTCGCAAAGTACTTGGACACGTTTGTCGTTGTGTTTATTGACGACATACTTGTCTACTCGAAGACTCGGGAAGAGCACGCTGAACACTTGCGCACAGTTCTACAAATTCTTCGGGAAGAGAAGCTGTATGCGAAGCTAAGCAAGTGTGAGTTCTGGCTCGACAAGGTACAGTTTTTGGGACATATTGTTTCAGGCGAAGGCATCTCAGTGGACCCGGCAAAGATAGAATCTGTCAGAGATTGGCCGACGCCGAAATCAGTAGCAGAGATCAGGAGCTTTCTGGGATTGGCAGGTTATTATCGGAGATTCGTTCAAGATTTCTCAAGGATCGCGGAACCATTGACACGGCTGACACGGAAGAACGTGCCGTTTACATGGACAGAAGAGTGCACTCAGGCATTCGACACTCTGAAGCAGAAGTTAACCACAGCACCTATACTTACAGTACCAGATAATTCCGGTGGTTTGGTGATACACAGTGATGCCTCAGGGAAGGGTTTAGGCTGTGTTTTGATGCAGCACGGCCGAGTGGTTGCTTACGCCTCTCGACAATTGAGAAACCACGAGAAGAACTACCCTACACATGACTTGGAGTTAGCTGCGGTAGTCTTTGCGTTGAAGATTTGGAGGCACTATCTATTGGGTGAGAAAGTGGAGGTTTACACGGATCACAAAAGTTTGAAGTATGTTTTCACTCAGAAGGAACTGAACTTGAGGCAGCGCAGATGGTTAGAGCTAATGGCAGATTATGACTTGGACCTTCAGTATCACCCGGGGAAGGTCAATGTTGTACCAGACGCACTCAGTCGCAAACCAGCGGTCATGATGTTGACCGATCAGAGGAGTATTATTGAGGATTTCCAGAGACTTGAACTTGAGGTCGTTACTCCGAACGCACTCAGTCAATTTTGGCAACTACAGGTGCAATCTTCCCTGGTGGATCGCATCAAGATTGCACAAGCGGATGATCCTCGATTACAAAAGTTCAGAGAGCAAGTGGAAGCTGGATTGAGAACGGATTTGATTATACATGAAGATGGCTCTCTGAGATTCGGTAACAGACTCTGCGTACCTAAAGGGGATGTACGAGAAGAAGTTTTGGCTGAAGCTCACAGTTCAGCTTATTCTATGCATCCAGGAGGTACAAAAATGTATCAGGACCTAAAGCAGCACTTTTGGTGGAACGGAATGAAGCGGGAGATTGCGAGGTTCGTATCCAGATGCTTGGTATGTCAGCAGGTGAAGGCGGAACATCAGAGAACAGCAGGATTATTACAACCATTGCCGATACCTGAATGGAAGTGGGAGCACATTACTATGGATTTTGTGACGGCCTTACCACGGAGCCCTAGAGGCAATAATGCTATTTGGGTTATCGTCGATCGCCTCACAAAAGCTGCACACTTTCTACCTTTCCGAGTGGGACAGTCGACAGAATCACTGGCAGAAAGGTATATGCAGGAGATTGTGCGACTTCACGGTGTTCCAGTCAGCATTGTGTCAGACCGGGACACGAGATTCTTGTCACACTTTTGGAAGAGCTTACAGGAGAGTTTGGGAACCCGCCTCAAATTCAGCACAGCTTATCACCCACAGACGGATGGACAATCCGAGCGTACAATTCAGACACTCGAAGATATGTTGAGAGCCTGTATGTTGGACTTTCAGGGTTCCTGGGAGGACCATCTGCACCTAGTCGAGTTCTCTTACAACAACAGTTATCAGGCTAGTATTCAGATGGCTCCTTTTGAAGCACTGTATGGGCGGAAGTGTCGATCCCCAGTATGTTGGGATGATGTGGGAGAACGAAGATTATTAGGCCCTGAACTCATCGTTCAGACAGTTGACAAGGTCCAAATGATCAGACAACGTATTAAGACGGCTCAGGATCGACAGAAGGGTTGGGCAGATACCAGCAGAAGGGCACTTGAGTTTGAAGTCGGAGATCATGTGTTCTTAAAGATTTCACCTACTCGTGGAGTTATCAGATTCGGGAGTCGGGGAAAGCTTAGTCCCCGTTTTATCGGACCTTTTGAGGTGCTAGAACGAGTAGGAGAGGTGGCCTATCGATTGGCCTTGCCTCCATCGCTAGCTGGTGTGCACAATACCTTTCACGTGTCACAGTTGCGGCGTTACGTTCGAGATGAGAACCATGTTCTGGACCATTCAGAGTTAGTTTTGGGGACCGATCTGTCATACGAGGAGCAGCCTACTACCATCCTCGACCGCAGAGAGAAAGTGCTGAAGAATAAGGTCATTCCGTTAGTCCGAGTGTCTTGGGGCGGTCGTTCCCCAGGAGAATCCACCTGGGAGCGGGAGGAAGACATCCGTGATCGTTATCCACATCTTTTTGTTTAGTACTTTGTACTCTTGTATCTTTGTTAAATTTCGAGGACGAAATTATGTTAAGGGGGGGTATGATGTAAATCCCCGTTCTCCATCTACAAGAATTTTCCCGGTATTTTCCAAATTCCTGAGTTTAACCTTGCCTCGTAATTATTCTGTTGAAGGTGGTTGCTTGAATCCCAAAGTTTGTATTTTTTTCCTTAACCCTAAAAAGCCTAAACCCAGGATTTAAATTAAAGCCAGAATAAATCGAAACCATAATTTTATCAATAAAATTCTAACCAATTATTTAAAACCCTAAGTTTATTTAGCCCATTCCCTCACTAAGCCCAATCTTGTTTTCTTTTTAACAAACCCTTTAAAAATTCAGCCCCGGCCCGCTGCCCACCAGCCCACTCCTTGGGAATTAATTGTTTTTATTTTTTTTTAACCGGCCCGCTTCGGTCTGAAGCCCACGAGATTTTTTTAGGAAAAGGAATTCTTTTATTGCGGCCCGCTCCCATTAACCAAGCCCACTCCCCGACCCTACACTGTTCTTCTTCCATTTGAATTTCTCCCCAACGGCAACCCCGTAACGCGCGCGCGAGACACGCCTCCCTCGCCGTCGCCCACGCCTTCGCCCTACCGTTGCCCCCACGTTTTCAACCTCGTCTCCCTTATCACTTTCCTACCTCACTCACCTTTCTCATTTTTCCAGTCCCCTCATTTCTCCCCTTCGCGAAGCTTACAAACCCATTCCTCCCCGATCACTCGTCGCCCCATCGACGGCGACAACACCTCGACAACCCTCGACGACTCTCTCTCAGCCTCCCTCCTTCACCCTCTGCGACTTCACAGCCCCACAAACCCGAGCCCCTCTCGATTATCACCTGCACACTACCATTTCAGCCGAGCTCGAGTCATCACCTATACCCTCGACGCCGGCGAACTCCCCACCACATCGCCGACCTCCCCACAACATCCACACCCTCAACATCACCCTCACCTCTCCAGACCCGACCCCCCACATCTCTCCATCTCTCCAAAAACTCCAAAAACCCAAATTTCTAACTTGTCCTCACTGTGTGTGCACTGTACACGCCGCCGGAGCGACGCCGTCGACTGTCGGCAACCCCAATACACTCGCAGTGGATCGTCAAACATCCATCAACGTCTAGTGGCTGCGCAAAGGACTCCGGACAACCCGACGCGAGATCCACATCAAGATCGAGGCTCGCGGGAATTCGATACGTGGCGTGTACCGCGCGTTCGCGACGACGCTGTTGCCGTACGACCCCGAGGCATTCTCCAGGCAAGTATTTACTTGCTTCATGCTATAATAATAGGGTTACCCACCTAGATAATGTAGTTTACAACTTACCGATTTCCTATACATGTTAAAACCTAAGTGCTCGATGTTAGTTACTAATAGAAATATTTGTCTAAATTGACGGCAACCTATACCTTCTGTTGGCCCTTTTAATGATGTATAATGTGTGAGAAATTCGCTAGAAAACACGATCGTTTGTAACAAAAATCGATACCCCCAAACATGTTGTTTAAAACTGGAATTCTCTCGTAACTGAAAATGCATAAAATCACTATAAATCATACACATATTGGAAAGATGCGCTCGAGGGCTTAAATCGAAGCTGACTCGACGAATTTTAACCCTATGTAGAATTTTAATGTTTTCTGTTCTGAAACCATGAAGATAATTGGATCGGAACACGACTCTGGACTGCAGTCCAGAGCGTTTCAGATTAGTATGTTCTGTCTAAAGTCCTGCGTCCCCGTGTTTCCTGAAATCGCATGATACGGAGCTTTCAGTAGTTATAAGATATACCTGTTAGTGAAAGAAAACAAGTGGTTTCATTCCGATTCATCGCAGTTTGTTATTTTAAACTTATTTTAAAAGAGCAGAACATAAAGCTGTCCAGAACACTTTCTGGAATGACATTTGAGATTAAACTGTATATAACTTTCAACGTACAGATGCGATTGAGGATCCGTCTGTTGCGTTGAATACTTTATCGAAAACCCTAGATTTCATCTAACTGTGTCATCGCTAAATTTTGAGCCCAACTGAGTGTAATTCGTGTTGCGAAACAGGAGTTCAGCTCTGAAATTGAAATTCCAGCCGTGAACACTTAAACTGAAACAGTTATATCTTGAAAACCGAAACCCCGATTGGACTGAAACAAATTTTGATGAATTACTGACTGATTGTTCTATATATCTTACCTACATCATTTCTGCTGAATTTGTAATATATTAATTTGTGCAATTTACTTAAATTCATGACGTGCATGCTAATTCATAACATACCGTGTTTATTGGTAGCATACAATACATATATCATACCCTTGTCATTTACACAGTGTTAGTGCGTGTGGACATTGCATTATCGTGCGTGATAGGTGTTGATTTAGGAGTGACGAGTACACCAATGGAAAGTGAATAATCGTGATAGTGATTGGTACAGTGGACAGTGATCGATATAGTGGACAGTGATGAAACCGTGACATTGGTATACTCGTACACAAATAGATCAATATCTTAAATAGGGTAACCTGGGGAAAAAGGGGAAATCAAAGTGGAAAGAGTATCTTATTTAGCGGGACCGTGTTTAGAGGATGATCATTCGAACTGTGATACTTATTCGTGTAGGACAGGATCTAGCGATCCGGCTGACAGGGTTATGTCCCGGGCGTGTGGGCCGTGGTCTCGGGTATGTACGAGACTCCTGTTAAACATGATCCTCCTTCCACTATGTGATTTCAAATATGACTTAGAGACCGATAGGGACATATAACATATTCTGCATCATACTGTGATATAGTGTTTACTTGCATTATTCTCATACCAGTAATACCTCATTTACCTGTTTCATCTGCTTATAATAATATTATAATTGTGTCGCTCTGACGACCTGAGTATGCATGCTCAGATTCCGCGCGAGGAACGGCACCGGAGACGGATTTATCCTTCGAGTTCACGGAGATATAGTTGGTGTACCTACTTCGTTTACTTCTTTCCATAAAAGAGATTGTGAGATTGAACTGGGTTAGTTATTGTTTTTATTATCTGTACTCTGTGAACAATGAAATTTTAATGTAATAAATTAGTGATGTGATTCCTTCAATACTGTGCTTTATTACTGATTACCATGTAGTGCTAGAAGCCGAAGTGTGACTACGGCGGGACGATCCCTTGACCGTAGGAGCATGGCTGGCCTAGTCATACCTCGTATTCCGTATTCTGGGAAGCGGGGCGTGACATTATTTGACGATGTATATTTACACAGACGATGATATATGTTTGATGATATTGGGATGTATGCGATTATAGTACAGTACCCTTGATCATGATATTGCTTGATGATGATATTATACGAACGAGGATGTATATATGTGATAGTTGACCCGTACCCCGATTTTGGGATGCCGTACGATGGATTTTACTGTACGAGGCATAAATGTGATGATTGATCCGCACTCTTGACTCGAGAAAGTCGTACTATGTACGTGACACTATTGAGGCTGGATCGCCGACTACTATAGATATCGACTCAGACTTTAGGAGAATTCTTCTTACCTTTCGACTAGTGTCTTTAGTTAATTCCTTAGTTGGTTAGGTAGATCTTAGTTTAGGCTCGAATCATACTTATTTTCAAACTGTTGAATCGTGCTTTTTCAAACAACAAACCGTATGACTCGTAATTAGTATGTATTTTCTAGTTGTGCGTTTACTACACATTCACCGTTATATTCATGTTGTAATCATCGCATTGCATATTCATACATATGTTCCTTTAGCTAATATGAAACTCTGTCTGTCAGGACACCAGCACCATTACTGATGATGCGCATGTTCCACGTACACTTATTTTCCGGCTCACACACATCATCATCGGTAATTGTCATGTCACGTACACTTTAGAACATATTATATTTTTATTGATATAATCAGCTAAATGCTAGTCCAATATAATATTGTGTGATTACTCTCATTGCATTTATTATTTAGACACTTCATGCATTCACATTTTCATATTATCATGCAGTATTGTGGGGCTTATGCCGATACTCATTATTTACTTACTCATGATTTTGGGATTTTGGATTTCTATGGGATTTTTGGATTTTGGGGAAAACCGCAAGAATATATATAAAAATTTCTCTCTCTCTCCTTCTCATTTTAAAATACAAGTTGCGGTTTTCTCGTGATGTATGTGTCGTCCACCATGAGATTTCATGTTTTTTGTTGGATTTCGAGACCCGATTCGAGGAGTGGATGAATTGTATCGGGTACATGGTAGGCCCGGTATGGTACCCGGGGCAAGAAGATCGAGTTGTAGATGATGATCCTGGCAGGAGAAGACTACCTACCGATGATGTCTGGCGCGGCGGATATCCGGAGGATACCTACCGTTGTCGTGAGATTTGATGATATGGACCGATCCGGACTGACGGAGCCCGAGATATTGAGACTATGAGATATTGTGACTATGAGGTATTGAGACTTTGAGATTTACATGTTTTGTGTTGATACTTGACACGGATTTCCATGGATTTCATTGATGATGTTTCAGATTACCATACAAATTTTACTATGATAAAAGTTAAAGATTTCTTATACAGATATATCCAGATTTCATGGTTGATTGTTTTACATTCGTGGTGCATGCATACTCATACACATGACATGTTACTACTTAAGGCACCGACACGAGCACTGAGTATTGCACTTACGTATAGATTAATACCCTGCCACTTCTAGATGACTAGTGATATATTAAGTATATTATTATGACCTAGGAGAGCATCGTGCATGCGATTTCTACTCGCAGATGTCTTCTACTCACGAGTTGACAACTCACCCCCGTTGTACCAAATTTTTCTTACAGGTTTCGATGTACAGGTTTCCTTGGCAGCTTGCTGGCACATCATTTCATTCAGGGTGATTTGCTTGGTAGGTTAGTTCACTTGTATCAGGACCGCCGTTGTACTTTTATTATTTCATTTGTATCTAGTAAGCTCCATCAACCAGACTTGTATTACTTGATAGATTTAGTAGACCAGTTGCTTATTCGTTCAACCTTAGAGTCGCGCTTGTACTATTATGGTTTTCTGGTGGTTTGGCTTTCTTTTGAGTTTTGAGCCTCGCTCTTCGGCGTTGTATATTATAGTGCATTATGTGGTTGTTTCCGCCATTTGGCATAGAGCTAGCTCCCGCTTGGGGATACTTTTTATTGTTTGTATATATTATTCTTGTTTATACCCGTTTGGGGCCAGTTTTTACAAAGGAGACTCTGCCGAAATTTTTGAGAAAATTTGATATTGCTTTGAAACTTGTTTTCCTACATGTTTTCCTTTACTTCTTCTTTTAAATGGTTTAGATTTTTGGGCTTCGGCTTGCTTAGATTACGATACGCCTCTAGACGTTTCGTAATTTAAGTGCTGGTCACGTTCCGTACCTTCGGGTCGTGACACTAACCCTAGAATCTTAACTAGAGATATAAACAAAACATCATGCAAACAACTTTGCAAGTATAGTGAATGAGGAATACAACCTTTGTAGACCGGTCCTTCACTTCTAAAGCTCCATGTAGTAGTCCCTTCGCTGCGAGTAGCGATCTCCCGAACTCTAGTATGGGTTCCCTTGGAGAAATGAACAAGCTTGCACGAAGTCTTCGAGACCGAAGATGATCTACGTCGATGAGACTAAATCTCATGCTACCTCTTCACTAATATGTGAATTAGTGAAGCAAATATCCTAAACTAAATGGCTAATAGTAGAGGATGATGAAGTAGGAATTGGTCTCTCTTTAGATTTCTTTTTCTCACAATATTTCATCACTTTGTCAAAAGCTAGAGAGCTTCAAGAGGAAGAAGAAGATGAAGTTATGAACAAAAGAAGAATGAACTCATGAAGTGAGAATAGCAACCATGGGTGAGTTAGTGTCATATACTAACTCATGTAGAGACTTTACCATAGGTTAGGATAATGGTTGGGTTAATAAATATCTTAAGCAAAACAAAACTTGTGGACTTAGTCAATGGTTATCTAAGCTTCTCCAAGCTTCTAGCCATGACCAATATTCAACCAATTTTGAATTACTTAATCAATTAATAACCCTACATTATAACAAGCATGGTGTAAGTCATACACACACCCATGAAGCATGTATCATCAAGCATGACACACAAACATGTACATTAATATATATCACATATATATTAATGCACACAAGTGGGAATAAGAAATCATAAGTGAGCTAATATTAGTCAATGTAACTTAATATATCAAATATATAATTATATATTAAATTATCAAATCAACACTTGATTTAATAATCCGGCTATATCACATACAACCGACTAATATCAAATGTAACAATCTATCGAATCAACACTTGATCCGATAATCCGGCTATATCACATATAACCGACCGATATCACATATCGCGAGAATAGAATACGGTATCACATATCGTATTAATCTCGGTCCCGCACATATCACATATGTGCTCCTACTTCGTTTTGTATGAACCATGAAACCTCTGTGTAGGACTTTAAAAACTCGTCAATACGCCGACAGTAGGTAATGATCATATCAAACACTCACAAGCCGCAGGTGGTCTGCTGAACGTAACGGCCACCCGGGTATTGAGCGATCAGAAGATCAACAAGAAAGTCTGCTCATACTCGTGCGAATCCAATCAGTAACACTACCGTACAGTCCGGTCTCTTCGTCAGATATGTCGCATATCACAGCCTGGGGGTGGTATAACGTCAGACCGCAATAGCCTGATAAGTCATGCTGATGCAAGGTCTATAACGGTTCGAGAAACTACTGATAACACTTACCAGTAGATCTCAGCAACCCTATCCAGGGATTTCCTGTTATGGCCAATCGAGCATAGCGCAATATCAACTCCCAATACCGGGAGATACGAATCCTCTCCTATCGCTCATTACCTCCATGTGACTCGGGACTGTACCCAAAAACCACCTTTTTGCACGATCTCTTGATCATGGTATGGTGGAAATCATAGCACAGTGGGAATCACACAAGACTCTATGACGATCTCGGGTCGGCAGACTAACCTGTACCAGTGTCACCAGAGAACTGCTATCTGACGATAAGTATAATACCATCTAGGAGTTCTCGGCGAGTCCGTTCAGTGTACCCATTCTCCACTGAACACCCGTATACCATCTCTGATGTCAAACACCAATGGATATAGGATCATCCATCGCCCATCACATGGGTCGAGAAGCGTATACACCAGTCTACTCTGGAGTATCGATGCCCTGTCTCGATACTCCCACGACTAGGAACATTTGAAGGATGTACTTGCTAACTACCTCTGCCCCATTAGTATGATCCGCATCATAATCCTGGTAGTCAAGCACTCATCCTAAGGGCTTTATCAACATGTAATAGAGAGACAATAAGTGTACATATTATGATAAAGTGCAACCAGATAGCATACTATCATATCGAGCAAGAAAGTCCTCCCTATATATGTCCAAGCATCCACTACAATATACATCACATGTACAGTAATGGCCTCTAGGGCATACATATAACTAACAGAAGCTTGAATCGGTAAAGGACTCGACTTTTAGGTCTCCATTACCGTAAACCAAGAACATCTCCTTTGTCCTTCCCAGGTATTTGAGAATGTTCTTTACTGCTGTCCAGTGGTCCTTACCTGGGTTCGACTGATACCGGCTCACCACGCTTAGCGCATAAACTACATCTGACCTTGTACATAGCATCGCATACATTATAGATCCTACCGCCGAAGCGTAGGGAATAGTGGTCATGCGAACCCTCTCCTCGTCAGTCTTGGGAGACATCTCCTAGGATAGTGTGATTCTGTGCAATGCGGGTATTTTACTGCGCTTGGAATCTTCCATACTAAATCTCTTTAGTACGGTCTCTATGTACCTGGACTGTGAAAGTCCCAGTAATCTCTTGGATCTATCTCTGTAGGTCCTTCATGGAGAACCTTTGTGATAAGAATAGCTTGACCGATTGTAGCATAGGAATGCCATTTCCTATCAAAAGAATGTCATCCACGTACAAGATCAGGAACATGACAGTTCGTTCTACAATCTTCTTATAAATACAAGGCTCATCCTCGTTCTTGATGAAGTCAAATTCCTTGACTGTTTCATCAAAACAGATGTTCCAGCTCCGCGATGCCTGGTTTAATCCATAAATGGATTTAAGCAACTTGCACACCTTCCCGCTGCTCCCACCATCTATAAAACCTTCTGGCTGATCCATATAAACGCACTCTTCCAAACTGCCGTTTAGAAAAGCCATTTTTACGTCCATCTGCCAGATCTCATAGTCATGGAAGACAACAATGGCAAGTAGGATCCTAATGGATTTGAGCATAGCCACTGGAGAAAAGGTTTCGTCATAGTCCACACCTGGTCTTTAACGAAAACCTTTTGTAACGAGTCTAGCCTTATAGGTTTCCACCTGCCCATCTACACCAAGTTTCCTTTTGTAGATCCATTTGCATCCAACGGGTTTTACCCCAGGTGGAGCAATATCCAAGGTCCACACTTTATTGGTGTACATGGACTCCATTTCGGATCGCATAGCATCCATCCACTTATCAGAGTCCCTACTGATAATGGCCTGCCTGAAACTGGTAGGATCATCTTCCAAGATGCAATCTTCTCGATTCCCGTCTATGAGAAAACCGTAGTATCTCTCGGGCGGATGAGAAATCCTACCAGATCTGTGGAGTGGCTGAGGTTCGTCTGGGACTATTGAATCTTCTGGTTCCACCAAACCTTCAGTTATAGTTTGTCCCTCTGGAATTTCTTCCAGTTCTACCGTGCTCCCACTAATTTCTTTTGCAAGAAATTCCTACTCCAAAAAGACGGTGTGGTGAGCAACAAACACCTTCTGTTCCTTAGTGTGGTAGAATAGATACCCTTGCGAATGCTTAGGATATCCTACAAACTTACACAAAACTGACCGTGCCTCGAGTTTTTCCGGGTTCTGCTTCTTTACATAAGCTGGACAACCTTATATCTTAATAAAATTAAGGTATGGTTTCTTTCGCTCCCACATTGTATGTGGAATGGTAGGCACTGCTTTGGTAGGAACCCTATTAAATACATATATTGCCGTTTCAAGGGCATATCCCCAGAATGAAAGAGGCAACTCGGCATTACTCATCATGGAGCGAACCATATCGAATATGATACGGTTCCTCCGCTCCGATACACCGTTGTGCTGTGGTGTATACGGAGGAGTAAGCTGAGAGAGAATCCCATTCTCTTTTAGGTATTCTAAGAATTCCGTGTTTAAGTACTCCCCTCCTCTATCAGATCGGAGGATCTTAATAGTTTTGCCAGTCTGGTTCTCTACTTCGTTTCTGAATTCTTTGAATTTCTCAAAAGCTTCAGATTTGTGTTTCATAAGATACACATATCCGAACCTAGAGAGATCGTCAGTGAATGTGATGAAGTACGAGAACCCACCTCTTGCATGTATAGAAATTGGACCACATACATCACTGTGTATGAGTCTCAAGAGCTCTGCTGTTCTTTCTCCGTGTCCGGTGAACGGAGATTTGGTCATCTTTCCTTTAAGGTATGATTGACAAGTTTCATAAGATGAAAATTTGAACATATCCAAAAGTCCATCTTTATGCAACTTACCCAGTCTTTTCTCTCCGATATGAACAAGTCTACATTACCACAAGTAGGATTCGTTCATATCTGAACTCTTTCTCTTGTGTGTGTTTTGTATACTGAGAACTGTGTTTTGATTAAGAACATAGATACCATTACACAGTGTACCTTCTACAACCAATACCTGATTAAGATAAATGTTCATGATATTTCTATCAAGAACAAACTTATATCCATCTTTATCAAGTAAAGAAACTGATATGATATTGCAAACCATGGAAGGTACATAGTAGCAGTTGTTCAAAATCATAGTATTTCCATTTGGCAATGCTAGGTGATATTCACCGACGGCAGAACCATCAACCTGTGCTCCGTTTCCTACTCTGAGGGACATATCACCAGGTCCAACCATCCTACTTTTTCTCAGTCCCCGTAATAAATTACAGATATAAGATCCCGATCCGGTATCGAGTACCCAGGAGACAGGACTGACCGAAAAACAGTTCTTAGTAACAAGAACACCTGAAGAAGACACAATAGTATGTTTCTTCTTCGATGGGGTCATCAAGGAATTCAAACAATCCTCTTTCCCTTTCTCATACTCATGACCATTGTCATAAGTTAGAGCCGAACCGACGTTTCCCAGCCCTGAATAAGAATTCAGATCGGTCAAGCGATACATTTTATTATCATGATTAGGGCATGAAATGGTTGCTACCTAGAGAGAGAGAAAAGAAACACTCAGTGTGCACTCTTGCAAGATTAGATTGGTTATTAGTTTCTCTAATCAGGATGGCTCCCACTGTTTCCTCGAATTCTCCTTCAAACCTTAAAAGAAGAATTAGTTGGGATTAATCGCACGTCACAATACTTGCTTAAACTTTCGGCCAGGCTGGTGTTGGTACTTCGAGGGAGGTTTTCTAAAGCTTTCGCGAAGTTCCTTAATTACATAACCTCTTTTTCCTGGAGGCGTAGCCCTGCTAACACCGTTCTAGACACCTACTTGGTTTATAGCATTGATTGTTAAGTGAGAAAAATCTCCCAAGAGTAATCCTACTCATCAGTGGGATTGAGATCTAACTATCATTGTGTGATGCACTAGATGGAATCTATTCTAGTCACCACACTCCAGAAGGTATGCTAAATCTGCAAGTTTCTTGTATATTTGAAACTCCCGATGTGGTTTTTGCCCCTAACGACCTATAACCTTGACGCTTGACAACAAGTCATAGGCCACTAATCAAGTTCAATCCGTCATTGTCCTAGATTAACTCGAACCCACCCACACAAACTCTTGACGCTTGCCAACAAAGCTGTACGACTGTCTCGATTAATCGCATATCTATGCAACGGATAGATATCACTCAGCTACCGTTCACTATGTCTTGACGTTTGACAATAAACACAACACGAATACTAGGTGGTACCCATCTGAAATGATGGAGGGCTACGGCTGGGTTTTTGGTGAAAAACCCGTTAATGTAATGAACTTGATATCGTTGAAGGAACCTGAGTAGTTTTGAAAAGGAGTGGTTTAGGCTCCGTTTTTGAAAACTTGTGGTTTTGGAAAAACCGAGTAATCTACAGTATAGACTTTTGCTCAAGAGGTCACTCCCCGCGAAGGGATCTCGGCTCTTGCCTCCTGGAATGAGGTGCTGGATATTCATGACCGAATACCACTGTGCAAAGCGAAAGAATATAACTGTAGTTTTTCAAAAATTTTTCCAAAAATATCTTTTAGGTTCATTATCTTGCATTAATCAAAATTAATGCGGTCCCATCAGTTTAATCCTATCACACCAGAAAAGAACGAAAATCCCAGAAGTGAGGCAACCCCCTTCAACAAAGTGAATAGGCCACCCAGCACTTCATGGAATCCGGTAACTTGGGCGCCCCTCCGTGGGTCATCCTATACCCCTTACGAGTGCGGCGAAAAGCCCGCCAATTCTAGAATGAAGCCCCTTCCGTCTCAACGCCATGAGATGCGGGCTTGTTGTCTTCTAGAACCCGGCTATTCGTGCACTCCACCATGGGGTAATCCTAGTACGGAAAATGCAAATAATATGTACAAATGGTGACATCGACCTCAACCCGGTCGTGCCCCAAATAAATAATATACAATCCGGCAAAGACGACAGTCCACATGTCGGACCCTCGCCCCGCAAATGAATATACAAATGAATCATAAACTGTACCACTAGCATTGCACCACATGCTATCCACTATGACTATCCAACCACAATCACAACACAAGCACAAAATATCAACGCGAATGTCACGTTCGCAAACTCGTCTAAAAGGACATATAGCAGATAGACGGGTTTACCGATCAAATGACATTTACGGCCACAGATGCTAAGCTAAGTACTGATAACAATTAAACAGTTGTTAAAAATATAACGACTTCGAAACACTCCAAATTGCCGCAAACTGAAAAACAACAGAAAATCAAACTTGGGCAAAAAACTAGCAACACCTGAAACCCAAACTTCAAGAGAGAAGAACACTGGCCAAAACTCGATGCATTTCACTGTAAGAAAATCGGTGAGCTCGATTTTATAAGGATTGTGGTCGGCCAAAATTGGTAGGAATCGTGTCGTTTTTGGTCAGTGTTCATCTCTCAGTGTAAAGAGCACTTTGCACTTGCTAAATTTTTTTTTTGAAACCTTTAAAAAATCGACAGAAACATGAAGCATGGTTTCAATGTTACGGTGTTATTTCAGTTTCGTTATTTTAACATTGTTTAAACTTGCTAGTGTAGGGTTTATGGGCTGTCTCTGATACCATGAAAGGTTACGCTAGTGCCCCGGTCAACTACGATGACCAAATGCGGAACAATTTTTTTTTAACGAATAGAACATGACACTAGAATAACTTTTATCCTGGATCTTTTCATAAACCTATCTAGCAAAACTAAAGTAGTGCTATCTACTATGGAAAGAATTCTCACCAAGCGACCCAAGTCCTTCGGTCTTCTTTCCTCGTCATGTGCTCCAAGTGGCCATCTTGAACTTGTTTGATCTCCATTTCCGGATCCATCGGTCCTCCGGGATCGAGCTTGTTCTCCGGCCTTCCTTTGTCGTAGATGATCCACTCGAGGGATGTGATCCATGGCTCTAGCTCTTAACTAAGTAACAAAAGGAGCAACTAGAGAACTTGGGATGCTATTCCAAGTTTTTTAGGATGTAGTATGAAGATCTATGTGTTCTACTATCTCTACCTTGCCTCTTCACTTGTTTCTCAACTCATGAGAGGGTAGTGAAAGAGGAAGATGATGAAGGTGGAGGAAATCAAGAGGAGGGAGGAGATGAAGAGAAATGGGAGCTCAAGAAAATAATGAAGCATCCATGAGAGAGAAAATCCACACAAAGGTTTTGTGTATGAATTTCTTGAATAAACAATCAACAACCATACTTCAATAGAAACTCCAAATGAATTAAAAATTCATTTGTTAAATATTAAAGCATGGTTATCTCCATTCATCCCATACCTCACACTTTACACCTCATTTTCCATTTATCAAATAAATGGAAAAAGCATAATGAGGTGGCCACCTTCTAGAAGGTAATCTGTAATAAATACGGATTACAGTCTGCTGTATATACATACCTGCATTCAGATAAAAACACGAATGCCCAAAGAGATAGGATAACATGAAGAACGTAATACTAGAATATACATATCGAAATATATATATGTAAATAATCAAATCAACACCCGATTTAATTATCCGGGTCAAACCCGAGCAGGCTGGTATTACCAACTGTCCGATCGAAAGTCTGGGTACAAAATACATCAATCGATTGGAACCCTGCACGTATCCAATACGGCTACTACATCATTTCACCTGAACCAGGGAAACCCTCTGTGTAGGACTCTAAAGACTCGACAGTACGCCGACAGTGAGTTACTGGATAAATCCATAACCACAAGCACGTTAGCGGCACTAGCTGTACGTAACGGCTACCCGGGTACCTGTCGAAAAGGAAGGCTGATGAGCAAAATCATCCGGATCCCTACTGAACCTATCTGTGACATTCTCTGTACAGTCCGGTCTCTTCGTCTGAGAGTATCGCATACCATGTCGGGGGTGGTAAACGTCAGACCTTGATAACCTGGTAATTCGTCCCGATGCGGCTCAGGACCAATCCGGAAAACTACTGATTAGCCTATCAGTAAATCCCAACTGCCTTGACCAAGGTATTGTGGTCCTGACCAATCGAACACAGTGCGATATCGACTCCCTATACCGGGAGAGACGAATTCCCGACAATCGCTCACTGCTTCCATGTTGCTCAGGACTGTACCCAACCAAAACCTATTTGCACAACTCAGTGGAGCCGTGATAGGGTAGTGATCAAAGTACAGTGGGAACTCACACGAGAAAAATGCCGATCTCAGGTCTAAAGACTAACCTGTACTCATGTCACCTGAGAACTTCCACCTGACGATAGGTATAGTACCATCTGGAAGTTCTCGGCGAGTCCGTCCGGTGTACTCACCACCAGTGAGCACCTGTATACGATCTTAGGTCTAAAGACCAATGGTTGCGGGACCAAACCATCGCCCATCGTCGGGGTCTAGAAACGTATACACTCGTCTACTTTGGAATATCGATGTCCAGTCTCGATACTCCCTCGATTAGGGACCATTTAAGGATGTGCGTACCGACTATCCAGCTCCCACAAGTATGATCGCCATCACAACGCAGGTAGTTTAGCATTAATCCTACGGGCTTTATCAACATGTATAAAAGATATGTAATAGCAAGTAAAACATACACATGTTAAGATAAAGTCAAACCAAATAGCATACTATCATATCGAGCAAGACTGTCCTATACATATATATGTCCAAGCATTCATATATATACATATACAATAATGGCCTCTAGGGCATAAATATCCAACATATTCTGCTTCCGTCTTTGATAGCGCCGCAGTATCGTGAAGTGTTGACTTCCAACCAATTGGAGATTATGCAACTGTATATACATAGCATGTAGTGGATCTTCTCTTGTCTAAATCACCAGCGCAATCAGCATCTACGTATCCTTGCAACTACCTCGATTTATCTTCCGACTTGTGAAAAAATAAACCAAGATCTTTAGTTCCTTTTAGATATTGAAGTACAACATCCCAATGGAGATTTCTTGGAATTGATATGTATCGACTAACTAGACTTACTGTATAGGATATATCTAAATGTGTACATACCATAGCGTATAAGGGCATCAATAGGCTGAAATTGTGCTTCAGTGTCCGTACTTTAGGAGCTCCAGAAAACTCCACCTCTACCGGATCATCGTCACCTAATACTCTACTTGCCGTCTTATTGTCTTCAGCCATATCTTTCAACATGGATTCTGTTAGTTATATGTATGCCCTAGAGGCCATTACTATACATAGGATGTATATTGTAGTGGATGCTGGGACATATATAGGGAGGACTTTCTTGCTCGACATGATAGTATGCTATCTGGTTGATCTTTACCTTAACGTGTATGCTGATAGTCTCTCTGTTACATGTTGGTAAAGCCCTTAGGATATGTACTTGACTACCTGGACTATGATGCGGATCATACTAGTGGGGACATGGTAGTCCATAAGTACATCCTTCAAAGTCCCTAGTCGTGGGTGTATCGAGACGGGGCATCGATATACCAGAGTAGACTAGCGTGTACCTTCTCGACCCATACAGATGGGCGATGGATGATCCCATATCCATCGGTGTTTGACATCAGAGATGATATACGGGTGCTCAGTGGAGACTGGGTACACTGGACGGACTCGCCGAGAACTCCCAGATGGTATTATACCTCACGTCAGATGGCAGTTCTCTGGTGACACTGGTACAGAGTAGTCTGTTGACCCGAGATCGTCATAGAGTCTTGTGTGGTTCCCACTGTGCTTTGATTTCCATCTTACCACGTCCAAGAGGGCGTGCAAAACGGTGGTTTTTGGGTACAGTCCCGAGTCACATGGAGGCAATGAGCGATAGGAGGGGATTTGTCTCTCCCGGTATATGGGGGTTGATGTTGCGCTGTGTTCGATTGGCTATAACAGGAAATCCCTGGCCAGGGTTGCTGAGATTTACTGGTAAGTGTTACCAATAGTTTCTCGAACAGTTATAGACCTCATATCGACACGACTTATCGAGCTATTGGGGTCTGACGTTTACCACCCCTAGGCGAGATATGCGACATATCAGACGATCAGACCGGACTGTACGGTAGTGTTACTGGTCGGATTCGAAGGAGTGTGAGCGGGCTTGCTCGTCGATCTTCTGATCGCTCAATACCCGGGTGGCCGTTACGTTTGGCAGACCGCTTGCGGCTTGTGGGTGTTTGATATGATCATCATCTGCTGCCGGCGTATTGACGAGTCTTTAGAGTCCTACACAGAGGTTTCCTGGCTCAAGCGAAACGAAATAGGAGCGCATATGAGATATGTGCGGGACCGAGAATAATGCGTGTATGTGATACCGTATTCCATTCTCATGATCTGTGTATCGATTGGTTATATGCGATATAACCTAGTTATCGAATCAAGGATTGATTCGATAAGCCGATACATAGGATACTGGCCGGTTATATGCGACATGACCGGATCATTGAATCAAGTGTTGATTTAATGATTTAATGTACAATTATATATCTGATATATTACTTTGCGTTAACTATTATTGGTTCACTTTAAAAGGATTTTCTCACTTGAATTGTACACATTGTATATGTGATATAGCTTTGTGCACATTTTTGTATCATGTTTGATGATACATGTTTGCTTGGTTAAGTATAAAGAATCAAACCATGATTTAAGTTAATGATTAGGGTTTTGATTATTTATTTATCTTTTTCTTATTTATTTTAGAAAAAGGAAAAGATAAATGAATGGTTGCATATTTTGTCTTTTAGTTGAAGTTTCTTGAAACTTTGACTAAGTCACTCTTTTGTTGTTTTCCTTAACCCTAACCATTTAACTAACCCATGTTAATTCTCTACACTTAACTATAGTAGAAGATATGATAAGTATTGTATTTTCTTTTCTTTTTTAATTAAGTTATCATATCATCTTCTTCTTTCTTCATCTTCTTCAACATTGAAGAAAGCTTGCTACTTTAATGGCAAGTCATGAAATCTAGTGAGAAATCCAAAACTAAAGTTTACCCACTTCCTATTTCTTCATCCTCTACCTATTGCCAAGTAGTATAGGGTGTTTCCTTCACAAGTTTTTCCGACTAGGTGAAGGTGGAGCTTGATTTAGCGATGCCTCGACGTAGATCATCTTCGGCATGGACATCGACGACCTAGCTTGCTTATTCTTCGACGAAGCCGACGTTGGAGTCCGGATTCCTTTTGGACAGCGGAGGGGACTTCGTTGCGGAGCCGTGGAGGTGGTGGACCGGATCTACAAAGGTTGTATGTCCGTTCCCTTAGTTAAAATGTAAACTAGTTTGCATGTTTCGCCTAAATATCTAGTAAACGATCCGTAGTCGGGTTTGTAGGCACCTGTAAAATTTTATTTGTGCATGTTTGATCACTTGTGAGACTTAACTTGAGTGCCTAGGAACCCTACAGATTCTTCATCGAAGATCACATCTAGGATAGTGAACGCCCTTCTATTTTCTAGATCCCACAACTTGTATCCATTGACTCAAAATTTGAATCCCAAGAAAACAAACCTTTTTGACTTTAATTCCATCTTGGTCCTATCCTTCTGATTCACGAGTGAGTAAGAAGGGCACCCAAACACTCGTAATGAATCATAACTGACCGACTCCTCTCTATATTTTTTCGGGGATCTGCAGATCTATAGCTGCAGATAGAGATCTGTTAACCAAATAGCACGCATGACTCACCGTCTCAGCTTAGAAGTCCTCCGAAAGACCGGATTGCAACTGCATACTTCTGGCTCTCTCTAGTAGTATTTTGTTCACGTGCTTTGCAATCCCAATTTGCTCTGGACATCCTGGAACTGTCCATTGACTATGTTTTCTCTGTTTTTTTTATATTAATCTGTAAACTCCTTCAAGGTGTATTCACCTCCATTATCTATCCGCAAATATTTCACCAATCGCCCCTTTTACTTCTCCACGGTCGCTTTCTATTCCTTAAATTTGGAAAACACATCAGACTTGTGTTTGAGGACATAAACCTATACCTTCAGTGAGAAGTCATCAATGAAAGTGATAAAGTACATGGCACCTCCCTTTGATACAACCAGCGAGGGCCCCTGTACATCTGAGTGCTTATAGTCGAGAAGTACTTTGGTCTTGTGCATGGGTTATTTGAAGCTGACTTTATGTTGCTTCCCCATAATACAATATTTGCAGAATTCTAGCTTGCACATGGTAATACCTTTAAGAAACTCCCTTTTGTGCAACTTATGAAGCCCCCTCTCACTCATGTGGCCAAGACGCATATGGCATACCTTTGCGGTATCCTCTACCAGTTTCTCAGTAGCCCTGTCTACACCACCAGTAACTATGCCGCCGTCCAAATGATATAAGTTTGTTTCCCCAATAAAAGAGCAAAACTCTGTTCAAAATTTGAAGGGCAGCGCCAAGAGTTAAAAACCCTGAGGCAGCGCCTCACGTGCCTTGCACGAGGGCGCCAGCGCCAAGAGTTAAAAAAACTCCGAGGCAGCGCCTCACGTGCCTTGCACGAAGGCGCCGGCGCCAAGAGTTAAACTCTGATTTGTTTCCCCAATAAAAGAGCAAAGCTCTGTCCAAAATTTGAAAGGCAGCGCCAAGAGTTAAAAACTCTGAGGCAGCGCCTCACGTGCCTTGCACGAAGGCGCCGGCGCCAAGGGTTAAAAACTCTGAGGCAGCGCCTCACGTGCCTCGCACGAGGGCGCCAGCGCCAGAACTAAAAGCTCTCTGATTAGACAGAGCTGTTGGATCAAAGATTCAACGGAGGCGATAAATCACCAAAGTGCAGAATTAAGTTCTGCTGAGGAAATATTACTCAAATTTTTCTAAACAAGAAAGATTACTCTCTGTAAAACAGGGCGCCGTTGGATTAAAAAATCCAATGATGATTAAAAAATCACCTATCTGCAGAATAAAATCTGTATGGGGAAATATTTCCCTAATCTTGTTAAAAACAAGAAAGATATCTTCTGTAAAACAGAAGTCCTTGGATCAAAGATCCAACGGTGGATAAAATCCCTAAATCAATTAAAGATCTCTCAATGAAAGATTTCTTTAACTAAATCAACAAACTTTCCTTTACTATATAAAGGACCCAAGACTTCAAGTCTTGTACAGAGAGACCCCCCATAAGCTTAAGAAAAAAAAAGAGAGCAAGCAAGAAGAAAGCTTTAAGAGGGAAGAAAGAAGAATACCTCTCTTTGAGGTAAATAAAAATAATAATAGAGATCAGAGCATCTCATCTGCATATCCAAGGGTTTAACCCTTATAAAAGAACATAGTTCTTTCCCTTGATCTGAGATCCATGAGACAAGTCTCCCACAAATGAGAATTTAATTCTCATAGGGATGAACTTTTTCTTGGGGATCAAAGATCAAGAAAAGAACAGAGAATTGAACTCTTCAGAACAGAATACATGAAGAAAATCTAGCGCCAAGCGCCTCACGGGGTCCCTCACATGGGTGCTGCTTAATAAAGAGTGCTTAGCACTCAATGGTTGGCGCTCAGCGCCAAGCGCCTCACGTGTCCCTTACTTGGGCGCTGCTCAATAAAGAGCGTTTAGCGCTCAAGGGTTGGCGCTGAGCGCCAAGCACCTCACGTGTCCCACATGTGGGCACTGCTCAATAAAGAGTGCTTAGCACTCAATGGTTGGCGCTCAGCGCTAAGCGCCTCACATGCCCCTCACGTGGGCGCTGCTCAATAAGGTGTGCCTAGCACGTAGTGGTTGGCGCTCAGTGCTAAGCGCCTCACGTGCCCCTCACGTGGGAGCTGCTTAATAAGGAGTGCCTAGCACCCAGTGGTTGGCGCTCAGCGCCAATCGCCACACGTGATCCGCACGTGGGCGCCATAAAGAGTGTTTAACGCTCCATAGAAACAAAAAAGGGAGAATGTAAAGCAAAGTATGAGTGTCAGAACCCATATGAATGCTTAGCATTGTTTGCACAGAAAACGGACCGAGCCCAAGCAAGTGCTTAACACATTATTCAAAGACTGAGTGGGCTAAGTCCAAGTTGACCAAATTCTTAATTCAAATCAACCGAGCCCATGTGCTCATCGTTTTCCAAATTGGTGTTAGTCCTAAACACGACTATTGATCTTCCAACGGACATTGGTTCAAAAATACACCTCCTCACACCTCTGATACATGTCATTGTAATTCTTCAGCGTCTTCAGAGAGGTGGTGGGTCCCGATAACCAACAACGCTTTGGTGCACTCCCAAGTTGACGGGTACATCCCAATACGGACCTGATTGATGGAGTGTTTTGCGTACGTACGTTTTGAAATCAAAGAATTAACCGCAATCAAGAACGGTGTCGCTTGGTAGCTAGCCGGTTGAGTACGGGTCGGTCCACAGGGAAAAGGTGTATTTTCTAGTTGTTCTAACAAGTCAATTCCTATTTGTGGTAGGTTTTGATTTTCTATAGAAACTGAGGTTGAATGTGATTAGGATTAAAACCTTGCTAGGGTTAGGATTAGGTTAGTTTGGAAAGTCAATTATTCTCACCTCTTTCTTTGCCCTAATTAAGAATTTTAGGTGTTAAGGTAATAGTTAACAAAGAGGATTAGCACGACTGGGAAGAAACTAGGTTTCTTCCCTTTGGTCGTTGTCCGTCCTTTCTTAACTCTTATCCCTAACCTCTATGGAAATCAAACACAACCGGTCTTTAACTCTGGAATCACCGCTACCTCGTGGGATAGGGTGCCATAGTGAGCGGTGTATATGGTTTGCATAGAGTCCTACTTTAAAATATTGAACGGGCAAAGAAAGGGGTAAGAGATATTCATCTCTCAAACCTCCCCAAACTTAACCCTAACAAGTGAGGAACTACTCACTCATTAGGGAATTAACAAAGTAATTCATTTTTATGATTTTTAATAATCTAATTAAAGTGCGGAAAATAACTATGGTAGATAAAAAATTGCAGAGAAATAAAAATTGCAAATAACAAATTCAAGATAAAAAAACTTACTTTTTATTGATGCACTCTTTGACAATTACAAGGAATGAAAATTTTAATCTAGGAAAGTAAAAAGAGGCATGCTCCAAAAAGAGCTGCAGGCTTCCTATTTATAGATAATAGAAACTCTAGGGTTTACATCTGATCCATATCTAGAATTACAAAAACACCCTAAGAAAACCGGGTTAATACACCGACTCTGTTAGTTATATGTATGCCCTAGAGGCCATTACTGTACATTGGATGTATATTGTAGTGGATGCTGGGACGTATATAGGTAGGACTTTCTTGCTCGACATGATAGTACGCTATCTGGTTGCTCTTTATCTTAACATGTATACTCTCTGTCTCTTTAATTACATGTTGATAAAGCCCTTAGGATGTGTACTCGACTTCCAAGACTATGATGCAGATCATACTAGTGGGGCCTGGGTAGTCCATGGGTACATCCTTCAATGTTCCTAGTCGAGGGAATATCGAGACGGGGCATCGATATTCCAGAGTAGACTAGCGTATATCTTCTCGACCCATGCGATGGGCGATGGATGATCCCATATCCATTGGTGTTTGACATCAGAGATGGTATACGGGTGCTCAGTGGAGACTGGGTACACTGAACGGACTCGCCGAGAACTCCCAGATGGTATTATACCTCACGTCAGATGGCAGTTCTCTGGTGACACTGGTACAACTTAGTCTGTTGACCCGAGATCGTCATAGAGTCTTGTGTGTCTCCCACTGTGCTTTGATTTCCACTCTACCACGGCTCTACTGAGTCGTGCAAACAGGTTGTTTTTGGGTACAGTCCCGATTCACATGGAGGCAATGAGCGATAGGAGGGGATTCGTCTCTCCTGGTATTGGGGGTTGATGTTGCGCTATGCTCGACTGGCTATAACAGGAAATCCCTGGCCAGGGTTGCAGTGACCTACTGGTAAGTGTTATCAGTAGTTTCACACATGTCATGGACTTCACGTCGGCATGACTTATCGAGCTACTGGGGTCTGACGTTTACCACCCCTAGGCGAGATATGCGACATATCAGACGAACAGACCGGACTGTACGGTAAGTGTTACTGGTTGGATTCACAGGAGTGTGAGCGGGCTTGCTCGTCGATCTTCTGATCGCTCAATACCCGGGTGGCCGTTACGTTTAGCAGACCGCTTGCGGCTTGTGGGTGTTTGATATGATCATCATCTGCTGCCGGCGTATTGACGAGTCTTTAGAGTCCTACACAGAGGTTTCCTAGCTCAAGCGAAACGAAATAGGAGCGCATATGAGATATGTGCGGGACCGAGAATAATACCAGTATATGATACTGTATTTGATTCTCGCGATTTGTAACATTGATCGGTTATATGCGATATAGCCGGGTTATCGGATCAAGTGTTGATTCGATAAGTTGTTACTATTGATATTAGTCAGTTATATGCGATATGACCGGATCGTTAAATCAAGTGTTGATTTAATGATTTAATGCATAATTATATATTTGATATATTACTTTGCATTAACTAGTATAGGTTCACTTAAATTGGATTTTCTCACTTGATGTGCATATTGTATATGTGATATATTTTTTTGTGCACAAGATTGTATCATGTTTGATGATACATGCATGCTTGGGTTTGTGTAAAGAATTGACCATGGTTATATGAATGGTTAGGGTTTCATTTTATTTACTTATTCATTTATTTATTCTTTTTGTTTATTTTGGCAAAAGAAAATGATAATGATAAATGAATGGTAGCTATGTTTGTTTTTAGTTGAAGATTCATGAAGCATTGACTAAGTCACCATTCTTGTCTCATGCTTAACCCTAACCATTTATACTAACCCTAGTTTATTCTCTACACTTAACCAAGGGTTAGTATATGATAAGTATTATATTTCTTTTCTATTTTTATTAACTTATCATATTCATCTTCATCTTCTTCTTCATCTTGAACAAGAAGAAAACAATGCCACCATCAATGGCAACTTGAGAATAAGAGTGAGAAATCCAATTCTAAAGTGAACCCACTTCCTATTTCTTCATCCTCTACCTCTTGCCAAGTAGTATAGGGTGTTTTCTTCACAAGTTTCATGACTTGGTGAAGTGGGAGCTTGATCTAGTGATGCCTCGACGTAGATCATCTTCGGCATCGAAGCCGATGACCAAGCCCGCCCATTTCCTCGATGAAGCCGATGCTAGAGTCCGGAATCCGATTTGGACAGCGGAGGGACATCATCGCGGAGCTTAGGATGTGGTGGACCGGATCTATAAAGGTTGTAGCCCCTTTCCTTTTAGATAAACTCTTTTACTTGCATCGCATAGCCTATATATCTAGTTAACGATCCGTATTAGGTTTTCTCGGCACATGTAAAATTTCAATTGGGCATGTTTGATCACTTGTGAGACTTCATTAGTGTGCCTAGGAACCCTACAGTGGTATCAGAGCCTAGCTAGAGCCTTAGGCGATGCGTAGACGGAGTTAGAAATCCGATCGAACCGAAACCCCATTGCAAAATCGCTCTCTGTACATTTTTCAAAACTGTTGATTTTTGTGAATTAAAAATATGCAGAAAAGTAAGCAGGAAAAACTAAGAATTACTGTGAAGTTTGGGCCCCTAATTCCATAATTAGACCGCGGAACCGCGGCCAAACCAGGGGTTTGGCGGCGCTTCTGCGGCCCAAATTTGGACTTAGTCCCTCAAATTTCATATATTTATTCTTAGGTCCTTTCTTGGCATTTTTTTATGTGAATTTTTTAATTCCACTCAAGTGTTGAGTTTTCTAGGGTTTTATTGGGGATTCGTTAATTTGATCGGATAATTTAACTTTGTTTATGTTTTTCCGGATATTTTAGAAACTGTTAAAAAGTTCGACCGGATATAAATACCCACTTTTTCCCCTGCCGGGAAATTTCCAAGTGTTGGATTTTTCCATGGTTTAAAGACGTTCTAAGTAGTGCAAGCGATGGTCCCTCTAGAAGAAAACAAAGCTTAACTCGATTATGTGACCGTCTTGAACTGCCCTTTGAACCTTAGGGTTTGGGGCAGTACGGCGTGCCACATGTGAGGCGTTGGCTTGACCCTTCTACGGCTGGACCGTTGGTACTGAGGCACGAAGTGAATGTTTTTAAACTTATTTCATGTGTTGATCTGTTTCGGAAAACTTGGGTGTTTGAATGTTCGATCGGAAAGTTTAACATTTTCTATTTATCCGGAATGTGATACAATAATTGGAATTCACAAAAGTTATGTGATAACTGAATGAATGTTATAAACATAGCACTTTAGTCTCACTTGATCGGTTGCCACGGAATTTTGATGTGATCAAAAGTCCGTCGCAATCACGTAGCGTACGCGGATACTCGCCGGGTAAATATAATAGACAGCCTCACTCCATAGCCCCGACCAAGTGACTGTAGGAGAACCCCGTCGCCGAAAGCATCCGTTTGGGTGCTCGCAGTAGCGGTGTTCCACCTTGGTGCACTTCGTCGACGGTATCGGGGGTGCGACCGTTTACTAAAGTTTGCGACGAGCATTCGATCAAAATGTCGGGAATCTTGTTGAATTGCCCGACTTGATATTGAAAAGTGTTTTCGATAATGAGACTAAAATGCGGGGTTTATAATTGTTAGGCATGCGATGTCTAAAGAATTCATTTGATCAGGCATGCGATGTCTGAGGTGGTTGTGGATTCCAACTGTTGTTGTTTTACACTTTCTTTTCTGTGACCGTAAGTGTAATATGTGATGTCGCCGGTTTCGTTGCTATATGTCAACGACAATTGGGATGCGCATATTTACTTACGTTGATGACATGTGATGTTATGTGTTGCTGGATATGTTATATTGGATCGTCGTGTTTGAATAGCCGGGTTTTTTTTTATGTGAGATGAGTGTTTTTCATTTTCTTTCATGTAAAAACTTATATGTAATATTATTTTATTGGGGCACTTCCAGGTTGCGGAAGATGTCACCGTTGATGTATATTATTTACTTTTCTGCACTAGGATAGACCCAAGGAGGGGAGCACAAGTAACCGGGTTCTAGGGTCCAGTGGGAGACCATCTCGAGGAGTCGAGTCCGGGTCTCCTAACCCTAGAATTGGTAGGGTTGCTTGCCGCTCTAGTAGGGGTCTAGGGGTGTGGGATAGGCTATTCATCACGACCGTGGAATCCGTGTTTTATACTAGCTCGTATTGAAAACACGGACGTCCTAGTATATCCAATATTTCATATGTTTCTTCTGCTGTGATTTATCTGTGATGTGATCATGTGATGTTCTGTGACAGATATTATATATAGTATATATGATATATTATATAAACGTTGCTTATGTTTTACACCCGCGCTAGCCCTGCCCCGCTCTGCCGTTAGTTACCTAACCTAACGGTGCAGACAGGACATCGAGGCGAATGCGGATGGCATAAGCGTACGTTATATTTATCTGTGATGTTTAGGTGGACTTAAATGATGGGATATTCAGTAATGAGATTAATGAAAGAAAATAAACCTAATTGATGTTGTGGAATCGAATTTCAAAATAAAAACAGGTAGCTACAGTTCTTGCTTTGCATCGCGGTGTTCATTGTAGAACATCCTGCACCTTATTCGATGGGGAAAGGACCGAGATCCCTTCACCGGGAGTGACTCCTTTAGCAATAACTGGCAGATGCTACACACTCGGTTTGTCTTTTGATCGCTTCTATAGTTTCTGCTTTGCACAGTGATATATATGATATATCCCGCACCTCATTCGATGAGGAAAGGGCCGACGATCCCTTCACCGGGAGTGACCCCTTTAGCAAAACTAGAAAAGCCTCAAAAAACATTCCATTTAAAAACCATTTGATTCCGTAACGAGATCAAGTTCAAAGCGTTAAAGGTTTTCATAAAAACCATTCGCAACCCTCCATCATTTTAGGAAGTAGAGTACTTAGTATTCGTGCTGTGTTTGTTGACCATAGTCAAGGCACAGTGTACGGTAGCTAAGTGATGTCTTCCTACACCGCATATGATGCGATTAGTTAGGACAGTCGCGTGACTTTGTTGACCTTAGTTAAGGGTCATGTGGGTGGGTCTAATTAATCACGAAATGACGGGTAGAACTTGACTAGTACTTATGATTTGTTGACCATAGTTAAGGTCATAGGTGCTAGGGGTAAAAACCTTTATCGGGAGTCTCAAGTGTTGAAATTTGCAATGAGATTGCATACCTTCTATATGATAGTTGGATCCCGATACCCACTGTGAGTAATTGTTACTCCTGGGAGAGTTTTGCACTTTGCAATTAGCCGATCAAGTAGGTGTCTAGAAAGGTGTCAACGGGGTTACGCCTTTGGGAAAACGAGGTTTACTGTAATTAGGTCCGTGCGAAAGCACGGGGAACCTCCCTCAAAGTACCGACACTGGCCTGGCTGAAAGATTGGCGAACTTGTAGAGTGTAATTAATCCCGGCTAGTCTTTCCTTTTAGGGTTTGAAGGAAGATTTGATAAAAACAGTGGGAGCCATCCTGATTAGATAAAATATATAACCAATCTAATCTTGCAAGAGCGCACGCTGAGTGTTTTCTTCTCTCTCTCTCCTGGTAGCGACCATATCACGCCTTAATCAAGATAATAAAATGGATGTATTGACCGAACCCGCTTGTTATACTGAGCTGGGGAACGTTGGTCCCGCTCCAACTTATAATTGTTATAAGACAGAGCAGGAAATAAGGGGAATACCAGAATTCCTATGCCGCCCAAACGAAGAAAGTGCATATGATGCACCTCCTTCGGGTGTGTTCATTATAAAGAACTATTTCTCAGTATCCTCTTCTTCCTGGGTATTCGATACCGGATCAGGATCCCAGATATGTAATCTGTTACATAGGGCTACAAAAGGGTAGAAAAACTGAGAAAGGGTGATAAGTTTCATGAGACAGAAAACGGGGCAAGTGTTGCAGCCAAGTCTGTTGGTCACTGTCACCCTGTATTACCAATACATTGATTCTGAACAAATGCTATTAGATACCGAACCTGATATACAAAATCATATCAGTCTCTTTATTAGTAAAGAAATGATAAAATTTTGTATTGATGGATAATGTTTTGAACATTTCCTATATCAAAAGTTGATCGGTTCAGGCACGTTATCTAAAAGCATTGACGTTCTAAATCAAACTACAGTTTTTGTATACAGAACACACACAAGAGGAAGAGTTCAGCAATGAACAAATCCTTCTTGAGGCATTGTAGACTAGGTCATATCAATGCGACCCGACTAGCTGAAGTTACATATAGATGCATATTTAAATCAGTTTGAATTTACATCTTGTGAAACTTGCCAGTCATGTCATAAAGATATAATGACACCAGCTCTGTTTATTGGAAACAGAGAAAGAGTTGGTGAACTCTTGGGATGATACATGTTGATGTATAAAGGCCCCTTGTCTACACATGCCAGGACCGGTTCTTTGTACTTCATTACATTCTCTGATGATCTCTCAAGATTCAGTCATATGTTCCTGCTGAAACACAAGTCCGAACCTTTTGAGATATTCACAGAATATAAGTTAGAAGTAGAGAACCAATACGGGTATAAGTATTATGTCCTTTGATGAGATCAAGGAGGAGAATACTTGTGCATAGAATTCCTGAACTATTCTAAAAGAGAATGAGATTCTCTCTCAGCATTACTCCTCCGTATACACCATAGCACGATGGTATATCGGGGCGGAGCAATAACACCCTATATGATATGGTGTGCTTTATGATGAGTACGACTGAGTTACCTATTTCCTTTTGGGAGTTATGCACTTATGAAGCTACATACCTATTGAATTGGGTTCGATTCAAATCAGTGCCTACCACTCCATATAAGATATGGTATGGGAAGAGCCTATCTCTTAAGTAACTTAAGATTTGGGATTGTCCGGCCTGTGTCAAAAGCTAAATCCGGACAAGATCGAGGCAATGTCAGATCTGTAGAACTGGAAAGGTTCCAGCTATACAAAACTGCAGCTGATGATTTGACAGAACCGAAGGATTCAATAGTTCCCGACGAACCTCAGCCTCTCCGCCGATCTGGTAGGGTTCCTCATCCGCCTGAGAGATACTTCGGTTTCTCGATGACAGTGGGAGTGAGGAATGCATCATGAGATGATGACCTAACTAGATTCGAGCAGGTCATCGAGAGTAGGGACTCTGTAAGAATGGCTGGATGCTTAGCGATCTGAGATGGAATCCATGTACACCAACAAAGTATGGACTTTGGGTGCTATATCTGAAGGGTTAAATCCCCATCAGGAGAAAGTATATCTTGAGAAGATTACTTGGTGTAGATGGAAAAGTTGAGACTTTCAAAGCTAGACTTGTTAAAGGTTTTCGTCATCGACCAGGCGTGGATAATGATGAAATCTTTTCCAGGGACTATGCTTAAGTCCATCCGGATCCTACTTGCCACGGCTACATACCATGACTACGATATCTGGCGGTTGGGTGTCATGACTGCTTTTCTAAATGATGTTTTAGAAGAGAGAGTCTATAAGTACACAGTCAGAGGGTTTCGTAAACAGTGGGAGCAGCGGAAACGTGTACAAGATGCTTTATAAGATAAAGCAGGTATCGCGGAGTTGGAACGTCTGTTTTGAAGTGGTAGTCAAAGTGTTTGACTTCATCAAAATGGTAGATGAACCTTGTATATACAAAACGGTAGTAGAGAGTAAGGTGGTCATCCTCGTATTGTACATGGACAACATACTCTTGATAGGAAAAGAGTTTCCTATACTACGCTCGGTCAATCTCCGCTTATCACAAGGATTCTCCAATAGGATCAAAGTGATACCTCCTAAATCCTGAGTTTTCATCTATGAGATAGATCTAATTGGATGCTAGAATTCTCACTAGATGTATATTGTAGTGAGATGGTATCAATCGATCCTGGAGAGAATCACTGGAAGTGTTCCAGGGTGATAAGGACGACTGAATGTCAGTCACAGGCATTGTCTTTACCCTCTATAGAGGGACGGTATGTTGGAAGAGTTCCAAGATAGATACCGTGACATACTAGACGATTAAAGGCAAGATACATCACTACTTAAGATACTACCAAAGAGGCAGTTTGGGTGTATATTGGTTCATAAGATGAACTAGGTTCCTACCATTGTATGACAATGGAAGTGTGGCTTTGGCCAAGGAACCCTGGTCCCATCAGTGACCCAGACATATTCTGAGGCAGCATCACCTGATCATGGAGATAGATGATCTCCAGGATGATCGAGGTTAGGAGAGTAGACTCAGAGGACAACACGGTGGATCCACTCACAAAGGCCTTTTCCCAAAGGGAGACTTTTAGGGGATGGTTGAGTATTAGATACTACAACTACTGCTACAGATGACCCTAGTGCAAGTGGGAGATTGTTAGTTATATGTATGCCCTAGAGGCCATTACTGTACATTGGATGTATATTGTAGTGGATGCTGGGACATATATAGGTAGGACTTTCTTGCTCGACATGATAGTACGCTATCTGGTTGCTCTTTATCTTAACATGTATACTCTCTGTCTCTCTGATTACATGTTGATAAAGCCCTTAGGATGTGTACTCGACTTCCAAGACTATGATACAGATCATACTAGTGGGGCCTGGGTAGTCCATGAGTACATCCTTCAATGTTCCTAGTCGAGGGAATATCGAGACGGGGCATCGATATTCCAGAGTAGACTAGCGTATATCTTCTCGACCCATGCGATGGGCGATGGATGATCCCATATCCATTGGTGTTTGACATCAGAGATGGTATACGGGTGCTCAGTGGAGACTGGGTACACTGAACGGGCTCGCCGAGAACTCCCAGATGGTATTATACCTCACGTCAGATGGCAGTTCTCTGGTGACACTGGTACAGCTTAGTCTGTCGACCCGAGATCGTCATAGAGTCTTGTGTGTCTCCCACTGTGCTTTGATTTCCACGCTACCACGGCTCTACTGAGTCGTGCAAACAGGTGGTTTTTGGGTACAGTCCCGATTCACATGGAGGCAATGAGCGATAGGAGGGGATTCGTCTCTCCCGGTATTGGGGGTTGATGTTGCGCTATGCTCGACTGGCCATAACAGGAAATCCCTGGCCAGGGTTGCAGTGACCTACTGGTAAGTGTTATCAGTAGTTTTACACATGTCATGGACTTCACATCGGCATGACTTATCGAGCTACTGGGGTCTGACGTTTACCACCCCTAGGCGAGATATGCGACATATCAGACGAACAGACCGGACTGTACGGTAAGTGTTACTGGTTGGATTCACAGGAGTGTGAGCGGGCTTGCTCGTCGATCTTCTGATCGCTCAATACCCGGGTGGCCATTACGTTTAGCAGACCGCTTGCGGCTTGTGGGTGTTTGATATGATCATCATTTGCTGCCGGCGTATTGACGAGTCTTTAGAGTCCTACACAGAGGTTTCCTAGCTCAAGCGAAACGAAATAGGAGCACATATGAGATATGTGCGGGACCGAGAATAATACCAGTATATGATACTGTATTTGATTCTCGCGATTTGTAACATTGATCGGTTATATGCGATATAGCCGGGTTATCGGATCAAGTGTTGATTCGATAAGTTGTTACTATTGATATTAGTCGGTTATATGCGATATGACCGGATCGTTAAATCAAGTGTTGATTTAATGATTTAATGCATAATTATATATTTGATATATTACTTTGCATTAACTAGTATAGGTTCACTTAAATTGGATTTTCTCACTTGATGTGCATATTGTATATGTGATATATTTTTTTGTGCACAAGATTGTATCATGTTTGATGATACATGCATGCTTGGGTTTGTGTAAAGAATTGACCATGGTTATATGAATGGTTAGGGTTTCATTTTATTTACTTATTCATTTATTTATTCTTTTTGTTTATTTTGGCAAAAGAAAATGATAAAGATAAATGAATGGTGGCTATGTTTGTTTTTAGTTGAAGATTCATGAAGCATTGACTAAGTTACCATTCTTGTCTCATGCTTAACCCTAAGCATTTATACTAACCCTAGTTCATTCTCTACAATTAACCAAGGGTTAGTATATGATAAGTATTATATTTCTTTTCTATTTTTATTAACTTATCATATTCATCTTCATCTTCTTCTTCATCTTGAACATGAAGAAAACAATGCCACCATCAATGGCAACTTGAGAATAAGAGTGAGAAATCCAATTCTAAAGTGAACCCACTTCCTATTTCTTCATCCTCTACCTCTTGCCAAGTAGTTTAGGGTGTTTTCTTCACAAGTTTCATGACTTGGTGAAGTGGGAGCTTGATCTAGTGATGCCTCGACGTAGATCATCTTCGGCATCGAAGCCGACGACCAAGCCCGCCCATTTCCTCGATGAAGCCGATGCTAGAGTCCGGAATCCGATTTGGACAGCGGAGGGACATCATCGCGGAGCTTAGGATGTGGTGGACCGGATCTACAAAGGTTGTAGCCCCTTTCCTTTTAGATAAACTCTTTTACTTGCATCGCATAGCCTATATATCTAGTTAACGATCCGTATTAGGTTTTCTCGGCACATGTAAAATTTCAATTGGGCATGTTTGATCACTTGTGAGACTTCATTAGTGTGCCTAGGAACCCTATAGACTCCACCGACACACACCAACACGCGCCGACACATGCACAGCACGGCCGCGGAACCGCGGCCATAAGCCATGTTTGGCCGCGGATCCGCGGCCATCTTGGGGGCTCTCTGTCTCAATTTTCTAGGGTTTCCTTCTGTTGCTTTTTCCTTTTATTTTCTTCACTTGGTTCTTCAGAATCTTTTCCAGTTTCTTCCAGATTTTCACAGTGCAGAATGTTGTGGACTTTTACCGTTCACTTCGTGTTGAAGTCTTGAATCTTGTGCTGCCTTCGTACCTTATGCAATTGAACTGTTCATTGATCTTCACTTGTTCCTTAAACTGTAGGCGGCATCATAAAGATTCTTCTATTTGTTGGTCGTAGTCTCACTTTTGTAGCGTTTTTCATCATTTTCACTGTATTGTTCCGAGAACCTGTAACCTGCAACTATTCAGCAGACATGGATCAAAAGCACTTATTTATTTGCAATATGATTAAGAATGGGGAATATAATAATGCAAAATTCTGATATGAACAAATACCCCCAAACTTATCTTTTGCTCGTCCCGAGCAAAACTAATTTATTCTCGAAAAAACCTAACCTCACTTTCACAGGGAATCGTGATTGCACCGAGCTCGTGCAACAAGCCGTTAAACCTCTAGGTGTCCCTAGTAGGAGGAGTGTTGTCTCTTGAGGGTTTTCAGCAGATACTACCCACAAGATCCGATCAATTTGGCCTATTGACTTTCATTCTTCAATTCGATGTTCTAGCAAGAAATTCTATTATCTTCAACTCAGAAATTATCAACCCATATTTTTCACGCTTCCTTATCATTTAACTTAAGATTGTATATGTTATGTAAATTTACTTAGCTTTTAGCATCTTTTGAATCTTCCTTCTAAGGTTCCATCTCAACTTAGGAATTTTTATCATTTCTACTAAAGGTATAAGCCCTATCTTTCATTCCTATCTCTCATCCAAACCCCAATCATATACCCCTACGTGTGTGTATGTATTACCCCTACACATGGAAATTCAATTCTAGCTATCATACTCTTGTCCATCTTCCAAAATAGTTTTAGCTGGTGAATTTTAAATGAAATTGCTCACACATCCTTCATGCGACCGTTAATACTTCTTAAGGTACTAACTGAAATGTTCCTAGGCACACCAAGGAGGTCTCACAAGGCATCAACCATGCCAATTTCAAAAATTATGGGTGCCGAGAAACCCTAATACGGATCGTTGACTAGAAGTTTAGGCGAAACAGTAAAATAGTTAACATCTTAACTAAAGGAGAGGGGCTACAACCTTTGTAGATCCGGTTCTCCACTTCCTTAGCTCCACGTAGGCGTCCTCTCGCTGTCCATCTCGAATCCCGAACTCAAACGTCGGCTTCATCGGAGAATAGGGCGGACTAGGTCATCGGCTTCGTGCCGAAGATGATCTACGTCGAGGCATCACAAGTTCAAGCTCCAACTTCACAAATTTATGAAACTTGTGAAGAAAACACCCAAAACAACTTGGCAAGAGGTAGAGGGTGAAGAAATAGGAGGTGGGTTCACTTTAGAATTGGACTTCTCACTTTAGAACTCAAGTTGCCATTGATGGCATCAAGCTTTCTCTCTTGAAGATGAAGAAGAAGATGAAGCTAGAATTATGATAAGTAGTTTAAAATGAAAAGCAAAATCAATACTTATCATAATATTAACCATAGTTAAGTGTAGAGAATGAACTAGGGTTAGTTTAAATGGTTAGGGTTAAGCATGAGACAAGAATGGTGACTAAGTCAAAGCTTCATGAAGCTTCAATAAGAAACAAAGAAAGCCACCATTCTCATCTTTATCTTTTCCAAATAAATAAATGAACAAATAAATAAATAAATGAATATGCAAAACCCTAATCATCAAATTAATCATGGTTTAATTCTATACACTTAACTAAATGATCAAGTATCATCAAACATGATACAAATATGTGCACAAAAGTATATCACATATACTTCTTGCACATCAAGTGAGAAAATCCATATAAAGTGAACTAATACTAGCTAATGCAAAGTAATATATCAAATATATAATTATACATTAAATCATTAAATCAACACTTGACTTAACGATCCGGTCATATCGCATATAACCGACTAGTATCCTATGTATCGGCTTATCGAATCAATCGTTGATTCGATATCTAGGTTATATCGAATATAACCATTCGATACATTCATCGCGAGAATGGAATACGGTATCACATACACGCATTATTCTCGGTCCTGCACATATCTCATATGCGCTCCTATTTCGTTTCGCTTGAGCCAGGAAACCTCTGTGTAGGACTCTAAAGACTCGTCAATACGCCGGTAGCAGATGATGATCATATCAAGCACCTACAAGCCGCAAGCGGTCTGCTAAACGTAACGGCCATCCGGGTATTGAGCGATCAGAAGATCGACGAGCTAGCCCGCTCACACTCCTGTGAATCTAACCAGTAACACTTACCGTACAGTCCGGTCTGTTCGTATGATATGTCGCATATCAAGTCTAGGGGTGGTAAACGTCAGACCCCAATAACCGATAAGTCGTACCGATGTGAGGCTCATAACGGGTCGAGAAACTACTGGCAACACTTACCAGTAAATCTCTGATCAGCCCTGGCCAGGGACTTCCCTGTTACGGCCAATCGAGCACAGCGCAACATCAACCCCTAATACCGGGAGAGACGAAACCCCTCCTATCGCTCATTGCCTCCATATGACTCGGGACTGTACCCAAAGACCACCGTTTTGCACGCCCTCATGGACGTGGTAAGGTGGAGATCAAAGCACAGTGGGAATCACACAAGACTCTATGACGATCTCGGGTCTACAGACTAACCTGTACAAGTGTCACCTGAGAACTGCCATCTAACGTGAGGTATAATACCATCTGGGAGTTCTCGGCGAGTCCGTCCAGTGTACCCAGTCTCCACTGAGCACCCGTACACCATCTCTGATGTCAAACACCAATGGATGTGGGATCATCCATCGCCCATCTCATGGGTCGAGAAGCGTATACGCTAGTCTACACTGGTATATCGATGCCCCGTCTCGATACACCCATGACTAGGGACCTTGAAGGATGTACTTATGGACTACCATGTCCCTACTAGTATGATCTGCATCACAGTCCAGGTAGTCAAGTACATATCCTAAGGGCTTTACCAACATGTAACTATGAGACAGTATAAAGAGACAAGTGTACATGTTAAGATAAAGAGTAACCAGATAGCATACTATCATATCGAGCAAGAAAGTCATCTCTATATATGTCCAAGCATCCAATATAATATACATCATCTGTACAATACTGGCCTCTAGGGCATACATACAACTAACACTAACGACCGATTACAAAATGTGTTTGCGTATTTAAGCGTAATTCCTCGTCTTGTAATACCCAAGGCTTAGCAGTGACTCCCAAACCAGTTAGTCTAAGGCACTAGGTGATAAAGCACCTTTGCTATATATATATTTTTTATTTTATGCAGCCTTAAGTAATTACAAAACCAGTGTTCATTTTTTTTATATCTCTTTATTCACTCTTGTACTTTTATTTTATTTTCCTTCACACTAAGGATTTTAGACAAGAGCATTTCAAGGTATCCTCTACTATCCCAAATTTCAAGGTGCGTGTATGTGCGAGTTGTAGGGTATATATTTTCAGAATTTAGACTAAAGGTTCAGAATTATTTTTCAGACTTACACTTTAATAAAAATTTCAATACTCTTCCCTTATTTTGACTTAGCCCAAGAACTGAACTCAGAATTTTCCTATTTCTAAATAAACTACAAGGACATATATTTTCTACCGTTAAACTTTAAGAAATGTTATTTTTAGGGTTTTTAATTCACTAAATTTAGGATCTAGTTTTTCCTGGCTAGTTAACCGTCTTATCAAACTTAAGTCAAATATGACCAAAGTTGAATTTTTCAATTTTTATGATTTATAATTTTTCAATTTTTTATGAGTTTTAAAATAAGTATGCAAATGCAAAATTATACATATGAATGCGAAGGAAGAAAGCTTATCGAACACCCTCTCAAACTTAAACTTGACAGTGTCCTCACTGTCAGGCTACACCAAGAGGGTCAAAATTGTCGGCACTCCCCTGTTTATTTATTTATTTATTTTTAAAACTGAAAATTTACAAAAATACCCCAAAATAATTTTTTTATATATTTACAAGTGGTAAACGTACCCCCAATCATACGGTTGGTTAAAAATCATTTTCTTTCTAGAGCCAACATAATCTCCCTCAAACTTGAATTAAACAAAGTTACAAGTCAATGCCAAGTTTTACAAAGGCCAAAAGTCAATACCAACCATTCGAAGAATTTATCAGTGAAACACAGTGGTTGGTGGAAGAGTATGTTGTCTAGAATCACGAAGAAGTGGGGAAGAGATAAGTGGTGTAATAGAAATGGATTGCATCTCAATTTGAAGAGACGACAAAGTGATTGTGATGATGGATTACTCGCATTTTTGTGATTGTCAAGAAGAAGGGGTGGAGGTTCAATTTCTTTTTGGAGTTGATTCACCTCAACACCCGTGTTTGCTAAAAATGCGAGTTCATCAGCGAAAATTTCCTCAAAGCTTTCATCGATACCCCGAAGAATAATGTCATCCGAAAGAGGGGGGCGATCTCTAGACTCCATGAAAGATTCATAAACAGCGGTAGATATTGACCCGGACAACTTAATGGAAGAGTCCGTATGTGTATAATACATAGTTGGGTCAAACAACGTATGAAAAGAGTCTAGATCAGTGTCCTGAAGCTGATCAAATTCGCTGCTGTCCCATTAATTCGACATAACATGCATGAGCAGAAGGTTCGGTAGGTAGACTTCCCATCTTGTAAATGTTAAACTCACTTCACATCTTCCCGAAGGATAGAGTCACAGAGCCGTTATGACAGTTGATAATAACATTGGAAATGGCCAAAAATGGTCGACCGAGGATCACCAGAATTTGGTTCCGTGGGTTAGCCACAGGCTGTGTGTCCATAACAATGAAATCAACAGGGAATATGAAGTCCCCTACCTTAATCAACACATCCTCTAACTCACCCCTAGGATGGGTGATGGATCGATCGGCCATTTGGAGAGTACAATGAGTGTGTTTCAACTCTCCAACGCCTAATTGCTCATAAACGGAATAGGGAAGCAGGTTAACACTGGCACCAAGATCTAAAAGTGCGCGGTTGATATTCTTATCCCTAATAGTTATTGAAATTGTAGGACAACCAGGGTCCTTTCGTTTTTGGGGCAAAGGTTGGGTAAGAGCATTGCTCACGGCACTAGCTAAGAAAATTTTCTTAGGTACCCGTGATTTCCTCTTCTTGGTGCATAAGTCCTTCAAGATTTTAACGTAAGAAGGGACTTGTTGGATTGCATCCAACACAGGAATATTAAAGTTAACTTGCTTAAATAACTCCACAATCTTCTCCATTTGTGGAGTTGGTTTATTGGATCTCAACCTGTTTGGAAATGGATCATTTTGAAAATTCGTTGAGTCCAAGGTTTGTGGAGTAGATTGCGGAGTTGGAACGGATCCTAGTGTTGGTGTTTTCGTGGAGTGAGATGTGGGTCCGTTCGAATTAGTAAAAGAAGTAGAGCCTTGTGAAGAATGAAGAACAGGCTCGGAAGAAGATGAAGAAGATGATGAAAAAGAAGAAGAAGAAGAAGATGAAGATGCAGCGGCCGGGATGTCATTACTGATACCCACATTATTGTGCAACACTCTTCCGGATCTCAACGTAGTCACAACATTCACATTATGATTTTATTGTTCATAAGCAACATGTACGTTGTGTGTGTGACCGGGATTTGGCAATGGTTGAGACGGAAGCTTTCCTTTTTCTCGCTCGCTTAACGCGGCATTCAGTTGTGCAATTTGGGCTTCAATTGTTTTAATGCTCTGATCATGTGAAGCAGTGTGTTGCACCAAAGACTGGATGGAAGACTGGATGCTTGCTGAGGATTGTGTAGATTGTTTTAAAAACGCATCCAGACTTCGTTCTAGCGAGGAAACCTTATCGTTATTCGGCTGAACAAAATTGTTTTGAGGATAAGAGTTGTTTGGTACAAAATTGTTCATTTGGTTTGGGTAAGGTTGGGGTTGGAAAGGTTGCTGATATTGAGTTTGTTGAGGGGCTTGTTGTTGTGGAGGAGGCCTTTGAAAATTGTTATTGCCTTGGAATTGTTGTTGATTTTGATTTCAAGCAAAATTTGGGTAGCTCCTCCAACCAGGATTATAAGTTGAAAAGTATGGATCATTTCTTTGTCTTTACTGAAAGGCAACATTGACTTGATCTTGTCCTTGAACAGGTAGATTGTAAGGACACTCTTCAGTAAGATGGGACGGATCCAAACAACAAGCGCAAATAGTGCGAGTGGGTAAAGCTGGGGCAGGAGAAGGCGATGAGAATTTGCTCTCAATCGCTTCAAGTTTTTTTGTGAGTGCAGCCATTTCGGCCTTCATTACAATCGACATATCGAGTTGATGTATGCCTGCCCTAGACTGACCTGATGAGGTAGATGAAGTGGTCTTAGTGCTTTTCCACTGAAGTGTTTGTTCAGCAAGATCGTCGAGAAATTGCCAAGCTTCCTCGCTTGATTTTGTAAGAAAGTGACCTTGACAAATGGTTTCCAACAACTGCTTAGTTGCTGGGTTCAGTCTTTCGTATAAATTTTGGTAAAGTTTCCAATTCTCGATACCGTAGTGAGGGCACTGAACAAGAAGGTCCTTAAATCTTTCGAAACACTTCCAAAAAGATTCGGAAGGAAGCTGAGAAAATTGAATAATTTCATTGCGAATTCTCGCGGTCTTGTGGTGTGGGTAAAACTTTTTTAGAAAAGCCTTAACAAACTCTTCCCAATTTTTTATGGAGTTTTATGCTGTGCTATATAACCATTTTTCAGCTAGGTCACATAAAGTGAATGGAATGACACGTAGCCTTATAGCATCATCAGAAAGTTGTGTCGTCTTCATCATTGCGTAAACATTCTGGAATTTGTTAATGAAGATGTAGGCATCTTCGGATTCCAGCCCGTGAAATTTGGGCAACATATTGATGAAGTGGGGTTTAATTTCAAAGTTATCCTTAGTAGCCGGTGGAAGTGAAAGACAAGTGGGAAGTGCGGTGCGGATGGGATAGAAAAGATCCTGAAGCGCGATTCGTTGGGGCGCTTCGACAGGAGGGTGTGGTGGATTATTCGCACCTAGTTGAGGTGGAATCAGTCCCGTAGGTAAGGGGTTGTTAGGATTGAATCCTGACATCTCCTTAGAAGACGAAGAATTTGAAGATGAAAGTAAAGAGGTGGAGGGAATTTCGAATTCGGAGTCGAAAGCGTCGTCAGTAGGCACTAACGAGATACGGACTAAAAAAGCGCTAGTGTCCTTAGTCCAACCGGACATACACTAACGAGGTGTAGTGTAGTCAAAAAGTAAAAACAGAAGGTGGGGGTAAGAAAACGTCAATGAGAGAAAGTGGGATGCAATGGATTTCTAGCGACAAATTGGCAAGTTTTTGTAAAAATTTTGTTTTGTGGTTTTTCTTATAAGGAGTTTTTGCAAAAGATTTTTATAAGGAGTTAGACACACTTTCAAGCAATCACAATATGCACAATCAAGACTAGAGCTAGATCTTCCTACGTCAACTAGACGCTCCTAACTGTTCCAAAGGGCAAGTTGTGAGATCCTCAAATCGCCTCTTCACTTCCAATTGTGGCCAGGTAAGCACAAGTAAAGAACGGAGGGACCCTCTCACGAATCACCGTGAGACGGACCTTTTAAAATTACCTTTCCCACTTGTCTAGCTTAGGCACCACAAAGTCTGGTTTAGATAAACGACCGATGCCTACAACTTTTCCTTTGTCCTAATGAGCACGACAATCCTTATTGGCTGAGTCTAATATTTTTTAATTAACTCGAAGGTTGATGCAAATGCTTTTTGTGATTTTTAGGGTCCTAGGAAGGGTAATGAAATCCCCACCCAATCTGGAATGGTGTTATAGCCCTTTAAAGTCTGTTTTAAAAATGCAAAGCAGTAAACACACAAAAATCCAAAACACTTGCCAATTTTTTTCTTTTATTTGCGGCGCAAAGAATCCTGCACAAAGTCAAGTTTTGGAGAAGGGAGAGAAGTTTTGCGCAAAGAACCCTGCAGGAAAATTTTTCAGAGGACTACAGAGGGCAGAAGAGATGAAAAGAATGCTTACAGAGAATTTTTGAAGCGCTGACGTCACCAATGCGCGGCCGATCCACGGTCAAAAGCAAGATATTGCGGCGGTTCCGCGGTTCTTCTGTTGGATCAGGCCTCCAAAATTCTGCTGTGCGCTGCTGTGGTTCTCCTCTGTTTGTTCAGATCTGCTGTTTGCTGTTTTGTGCACTGGATTTTTCCAGATCTGAATCTGTTCGTCTTTCCGATCCTGCACAATTCGCACGAAAACCCTTCAAAAAATAACAAGATGATAATTTTTTTTTTTATATTTTTTAGTTTTTATGATTTTTTAAAATTTTAATTAACCCGAAATTACAAAAAGAAAATAACTACCATTATCTCCGGCAACGGCGCCATTTGATTGATGGAGTGTTTTGCGTACGTGCGTTTTGAAATCAAAGAATTAACCGTAATCAAGAACGGTGTCGCTTGGTAGCTAGCCGGTTGAGTACGGGTCGGTCCACAGGGAAAACGTGTATTTTCTAGTTGTTCTAACGAGTCAATTTCTATTTTTGGTAGGTTTTGATTTTCTATAGAAACTGAGGTTGAATGTGATTAGGATTAAAACCTTGTTAGGGTTAGGATTATGTTAGTTTGGAAAGTCAATTATTCTCACCGCTTTCTTTGCCCTAATTAAGAACTTTAGGTGTTAAGGTAATAGTTAACAAAGTGGATTAGCACGACCGGGAAGAAACTAGGTTTCTTCCCTTTGGTCCTTTTCCGTCCTTTCTTAACTCTTATCCCTAACCTCTATGGAAATCAAACACAACCGGTCTTTAACTCTGGAATCGCCGCTACCTCGTGGGATAGGGTGCCATAGTGAGCGGTGTGTATGGTTTGCATAGAGTCCTACTTTAAAATATTGAACGGGCAAAGAAAGGGGTAAGAGATTTTCATCTCTCAAACCTCCCCAAACTTAACCCTAACAAGTGAGGAACTACTCACTCATTAGGGAATTAACAAAGTAATTCATTTTTATGATTTTTAATAATCAAATTAAAGTGCGGAAAATAACCACGGCAGATAAAAAATTGCAGAGAAATAAAAATTGCAAATAACAAATTCAAGATAAAAAAACTTACTTTTTTATTGATGCACTCTTTGACAATTACAAGGAATGAAAATTTTAATCTAGGAAAGTAAAAAGAGGCATGCTCCAAAAAGAGCTGCAGGCTTCCTATTTATAGATAATAGAAACCCTAGGGTTTACATCTGATCCATATCTAGAATTACAAAAACACCCTAAGAAAACCGGGTCAATGCACCGACTCCACCGACACGCACCGACATGCGCCGGCACAGCACGGCCGCGGAACCGCGGCCATAAGCCATGTTTGGCCGCGGATCCGCGGCCATCTTGGGGGCTCTCTGTCTCAATTTTCCAGGGTTTCTTTCTGTTGCTTTTTCCTTTTATTTTCTTCACTTGGTTCTTCAGAATCTTTTCCAGTTTCTTCCAGATTTCCACAGTGCAGAATGTTGTGGACTTTTACCGTTCGCTTCGTGTTGAAGTCTTGAATCTTGTGCTGCCTTCGTACCTTGTGCAATTGAACTGTTCATTGATATTCACTTGTTCCTTAAACTGTAGGCGGCATCATAAAGATTCTTCTATTTGTTGGTCGCAGTCTCACTTTTGTAGCGTTTTTTCATCATTTTCACTGTATTGTTCCGAGAACCTGTAACCTGCAACTATTCAGCAGACATGGATCAAAAGCACCTATTTATTTGCAATATGATTAATAATGGGGAATATAATAATTGAAAATTCTGATATGAACAGGACCGCAACGTCCTTAAACTAGCTACGGAGCGCAACGTCCTTAAACTACAATGGACCGCAATGTCCTTAAACTAGCTATGGACCGAAACGCCCTTAAACTAAAATAGTGGAGCCCAAATGCTCTTTGTTGGGTTTGAATGATCCTAAAATCCTGTTGAGTAGATCTTAGTATAAAATTAGACTAACGTATCCTTAACAAACATTTAAGTTGATCTTAATCTCAAACGAGATTAACGATCCTTAAATTAAACCCAAACCTAAATCTAAGAATATACGGATTCGGACTAATCCACGCCATACGGGCGACAACATAAATTAGTCTCCGTATACAATCCACGGGCAACCAAAACAAACACAAACACACACGGCAAGCTGTGACCTTCTGGAGCACGAGAAAGTGGTTACCGCGATGCGGTAACGAAATTAACTGTAGTGGCTTGTGCCTACAGGGAAAAGCGTCCCCACAATCAAAAACCCTCACAATGAGGGGGAATCTGATGAAGTCTGCTACAACGGCCGCATCTGTCCAAACCTTCGATACACGGTGCCATAAATCAACTTGGCATCTTCGAGGGGGTGGACGGATAAATCCAAATAGCATCTGCCCCCAAATTTAGGCAAGACGACCCATCTCGGATCCGTCCTCCATTTTCGGTGGTAAACATATTCTGGCACTCCCGGTGGGACCTCTTCCTCTTTCCACTTCATACTTCGTGTGTCGTGTTCACGAACAAATCGTGGTTTGCTATAGTTGCCCCTGGATTCGAGGTACTAATATTCGGTGTCTTGCTCCTATGCATAAGAGAAGATATATTGATGGCTTCCAACTGCACCAACCGCAACAACAATTCCCGCTCCGCCCTGACTGGAGGAGTGACTTATGGGCCCCAAGAGGCCTCCATCTTTGCAATGCCAGTGGAGCAGGTGACTCAAGCCACCACTGGACTGTTCTTTGGGACCATGATCCCGCCAGCAAGCTTCAGTGCCCTAGTCCCCCACAAGAAGCTCCAAAGAAGTCGGTCTTCGATCGACTTGCAGCCACCACGGCCCCTTTCAACGGGTCGTCCAAGTCCTCTACCTCAGTCTTTAACAGATTGAGCCAAAGCTCCAGTGGTCCTGCAAAGAGGCTCACAATACCTGAAGGAGTTATCTCGAAACGGATAGCCATTCCAGTTCCGGCAGATGAAGTCGTCAAAGGGGCTTCTCCTGCTAAAGGATCAGTCTTCGCAAGATTGGCCATTCCAACTCCTGCTTCCGGCGAATTCATCAAAACATCTTCCCCTACCAAAAGGTCGGCCTTCGAAAGATTGACCGTCCCCTCTCAACGGACGTCAGTCTTCAACAAGTTAACACCAGCAGTGGCCCTTCATCAGAGCAGCAGGCATGGCGAAGTCACTCTCACAACTGAGGCAATCTCATTGGCAAGGCATGCTCGACGTCGCCATTGGCGCCGAGTGAGGAAAGCTGGGGGAAACTCCCCCTCTGGACTTACTCCACCAGCTCCAATGGTGGAAATCGATGCTGCTGTTCCAACTGGGAACAGCTTCGATCCGCTCAGGAGGGTGCGAAAGAACTCCCCAGGCGATGTATTGAAGAAGTCTCCCCCGCCTGTTGAAAATATGACGTAGGCAAAGCCAGAGCAGCCCCCTCAACGGTTGTCCTCCAAAATCCACAGAGTCTGGTGGAAGGTCCAAGATTCTGTAATTGAAAAAAATTACTCTCGCCGACTAAAGAAAAAGAATACTCGGCAGGAGGAGGACCATCCTTCCGCCATACAACAAAAAGCTTCGTCTACATGGGTTCCTGTTACAACGACCCCTCCGACTTCAACCTCCCACAAAAGGAGAAGGCCAGAGAAAACCCTACTGCCTGCGGCGAATTCCAAAGGCACTGTATCTAAATTCCCCAAGTCTGGGGGCATGATCGTGCACACAGTGTACATGGCTTCTGATTGAACGATGTTATGTGCTTATGCGTTTTTGTGATCAAAGAATTAACCGCAATCAATAACGGTGTCGCTTGGTAGCTAGCCAGTTGAGTACGGGTCGGTCCACAGGGATTACGCGTATTTTCTAGTTGTTCTAACGAGTCAATTCCTATTTGTGGTAGGTTTTGATTTTCAATAAAAACTAAAGTTGAGTTTGAATAGGATTAAAGCCTTGCTAGGGTTAGGATTAGGTTGGTTTGGAAAGTCAACTATTCTCACAGCTTTCTTTGCCCTAATTAAGTACTTTTAGGTGTTAAGGTAATAATTAACAAAGGGGACTAGCACGATCGGGAAGAAACTAGGTTTCTTTCCTTTTGTCCTTGTCCGTCCTTTCTTAACTCTTACCCTAATCTCCATGGAAATCATACACAACCAGTCTTTAACTATGGTATCACCGCTACCTCTTGGGATATGGTGCCGTAGTGAGCGATGTGTGTATGTATGCATAGAGTCCTACTTTAAAATGTACAACGGGCAAGAAAGGGGTGAGAGATTTTTATCTCTCAAACCTTCCCCAAACCTAACCCTAACAAGTGAGGAACTACTCACTCATTAGGGAATTCATAAACGAGTTTATTTTTTTATGGTTTTAATTTAACAACTACGACAGATAAAAAAAATTGTGGAAAATAACTACGGCAGAGAAATAAAATTGCTAGAGAAATAACTAGGGCAGAAAAGAAACTTACTTTTTTATTTGATGCACACTTCGATAATTACAGGGAATAAAAATTCTAAACTAGATAAATAAAAAGCGGCATGCTCCAAAAAGAGCAGTAGGGTTCCTATTTATAGAGAATAGAAATCCTAGGGTTTACATCTGGTCCATATCTAGAATTACAAAAATACCCTAAGAAAACCGGGTCAATGCACCGACTCCACCGACACGCACCGACACGTACCGACACGTGCACAGCACGGCCGCGGATTCGCGGCCATATGCCTTGTTTAGCCGTGGATCCGCGGCCATCTTGAAGGCTCTTGGGCTCTGTTTCTCAGGTATGTAAGTGCACGGCGGCGCCCCGGCCGTCAATCCGAGGCCAAAATGCGGAAACGATACTTTTACGAAACTTGTAAACCGGCACCACCGCGCACTATAAACCCGGATCGGGCCATTAACCTAATGCTAGCTAACTAGAGAAGGGGTAGAGAGATATACAGAGCGATCCGTGTCCTTCGGTCTTCTCATCGTCGTCCCGATCTCCCTGCGGAATTTCCGGTCTTCATCTCCTCATCGGAAGGGCACCACATCGCCGGGTTCTTTTACGGGCTCCCACCTCTGGACCGAGGCAACTCGAGCACGAAGTTGGCGAGTCGACGTGCCCAAGGATACTGTAGATGAAGTGTAGAAAGCTTTGTCTCATTGGGGTATGAAGTTGCCATTTGATGGAGGAAATGAACTATGGAATTTTTGTGGCAATCAAAGAAATATGAGATGAATGATTTTCTCCCCACAAAAAATCCTCATCTCCCTCTCTCTCTCAAAGTGGCCGGCCCCTTACAAGAAAAAGAGGAAGGAAATATATAAGGGGGGTGAGCACAAGAGGAGTGAGGAGGTAACCATAAGAAATGTGAAGAAAGAATGATGAGTGATGATGAGAGAATATAATCATTAACCATCTCATCAAGCAAAGTCAAGCAATGATGAATCAATGAAGTCAAGGAATGGTGGAACCATCATGAAACCATCATGTGCCATAAAAATCCTCTCCTTTGTTAAATGCACAATTGCAAATAACCCCCTCCACCAAATTTCAGCCAAAGAAAGGAAACAAAGGAAAAAGGCCGAAACGGAAAGCAAACCGGCAACTTCGAAAAACCGATCCCGTAATAAATTACAGGAAAACCCCACGACTATATATAGATACCCGCATTTGTATTCCGACCGAATACAAATGCAATGAGACAAAATCTACACTGTACAATACTAGGATCCGGCTTAAACCAAAGCCCGCTAGTATAATCCGTCCGATCATGATCCGTGCAATATCGCACGTATATGATCGAACCCTGCTATATCTCCATACGGCCTCTACAGCGTTTCGCCCGAAACTTGAGAAACGGTCTGTGGGGGACTCTAAAGACTTGTCAATACTTTGGCTGTGGATTTAACCACTGGCACGTCAGAGGTATTAGCCATACGTAACGGGCTACCGGGTATTGACCAAAAGGGACGTCGATGAGCGAACTCATCCTGACACCCTACTGAGCCTGTCAGTGACAATATCCGTACAGTCCGGTCCGTTCGTCTATGAGCATCGCATGGCGGGCCTAGGGGGTTGGTAAAAGTCAGACCCCCAAAAGCGGTACAAGTCGTGTCGGAGTGTAGCCCAGAACACCCTGAGATACTAGTGGAATACTTACCATTAAATCTCCTGCTTTGGCCAAGGACTTCGTGTAATGGCTCTCCTAGACACAGCGCAACCTCACCCCCAATACCGGGAGAGACGAACCCCTACAGATCTGCTCACTGCCTCCATGTGGCTTGGGACTGTACCCAACTAAAACCTGTTTGCATGAATCCTTTGAGCCGTGATAGGGTAGTAATCAAAGTACAGTGGGAACTCACACGAGACAAATGACGATCTCAGGTCGATGAACTAACCTGTACACATGTCACCAGGAAACTGCTATCTGACGTCAGGTATAAGACCAACTAGCATGTTCCCGGCGAGTCCTGTCCGGTGTACTCATAACCCAATGAGCACCTGTATACATCTTAGGTGAACCAACTGACACCAGTGGCTTGTGAGACCGGCCACCTTCCCTCGTCGGGGTCTCGACTGTATACACTAGTCTACTCTGGAGTATCGATGCCCTGTCTCGAAAACTCCCACGACTAGAGACCTTTTTATAGACCCCAGCTCCCACGTATATGATCGCCATCATACTGCTGGCCGTCAAGCAAGAATCCTAAGGGCTCTATCAACGTGCAATAGTGACCTGTAAGGTCACCTGAAACAGTACACGATGATAAAGATAAACCAAATAGCATACTATCATCTTGAGTAAGACTGTTCTAACGGTATAGGTCCTCTCTCAATCATTGCAATCACGTGCCTGTGATCCAATAATTGACTCTGAGGGCACTATCTCCAACAATCTCCCACTTGCATTCAAAGCTAATTATTGCGATGTCGCATACTCACAGCCCGTGTGATACCGAACACCCAACTCTTCTACTAATCAGTCTCACAAAACCCGCTTGCGAAACTAATGCGCTCGAGGAATAGCCTTAGTGAGTGGATCCTCTCTAATGTTTCTTTCTATGTCTCTCTTTATCTCAAGTTTGCGGAGAAACCCATCTCCCGAAATGAGCAATACCTGTCTTAGAATATGTCTGGATATCTGATGGGACCTAGTTCATAAATGAACTCCAAATCCAAATTTCTTAGACTGTATCGTCAACTGAACTTGATCAGTATCCTGCGCCATGCCTCCCTCAGTATCCGCCTGGACCACCTGTCCATAGTACTGCCCCTCGTCAGAGCGAAAACTATAACTCTGACAGTCACTCTGCCGTTCAGGTCACCTTGGAAGCCTGGAATGATAACCGTCTCCTGAATGAGGCTGATGTTATCATATCCCTAGAACATCCACTTATGTTTTAAAACTGCTTTCGAATGTTTCTTCAGGATTGGATCAATATTAATTTATTGCATCTACTGCAAAAACAACATCTGGTATGGTACTTGACATCTCATGATTGATTCAATTGCCTAAGCAAGTGATCTGTCAATCATGCACATCCCTCTCCCCTTTAGTCTGTGAGACACCTTTGGAGAGGGTGACTCCATCACCTGCAGGTATACTATCGTGCCAGGAGTCGTCCATTCTAAAACACCTTTAGAATGCTGTCTAAGTACCCAGATTGGGAAACTACCCAAATCTAGATCTAAAACTATAGATCTAGTAACAAGAATATCTGATATAAAATCCATGTCCTATGTAGAGAAACCACTGTGTGACAACCAAAGCATAACCGATCGTAGTATAGGAATTTCACTTCCTACTTTGTGTATGTCATCCAAATACCAGGACATCACACCCTACTACCTTCTTAACAGATCCATCCCCTATTCTGATGAAGTCAAACCTATGACTGTCACATCAGAAATAGATGATCTATCTCCGCTATTCTGCTTTAGTCTATAAATAGACATAAGCCACTTGTCCACCAATACTTCCGCTGCTCCCACTGACTACGACAACCCTCTGGCAGAGTCATATACACGTGCACTTCTAAAGCTAGTCTAGAACGAAGTTATACTCATTCTCCTGCCGGGTCTCACAGTCTGGAACAACAGCAATGGCAAGTCTGGATAAACAAGAACCTCCCTGCCACCGTCCTTGAGGCTATCGGAGTACCTCTCGGGTGCTTGAGGTTACCCACCTTATCTGCGGAGTGGCCAATGAAATGTCAATCCAGATTGAATCTTTAGGTTCTTATCAAATTTTCAGTAATCGTTTGCGGTTCTGGAATCACTTCCAGTTCTACCATACTCCTACTACTGTTTTCTGAAAAAATCCATTTTTATTAAAACTGTGGCGAGTTTAGAAAAATATCACTATTGATCTTCTAGATGGTAGAAAATCAACCCTCGTCATAGCCAGGGTCAACCCACAAACAACCATTACAGAAACGTGCCTTGAGTTATCCGGAGTCTGGTTTTAAGCATAAGCCTGACAACTCCCCGTACCTTAATATCGTTAAGATATGAACTGTTCTATATCCAATATAGAAATAGAGGCACTAATTTAATTGAATTAGATTCAAATCATGCAGCTGTCTCCAGTGCATGTCAACTAAATGGAGAGAGGCCGATCGGCATTACTCAACTTAGGAGTACTTCCAATTATGAGTAACCTGAAAGAGAAGCAAGTTCTCTTAATCATTACTATCAACTGAATATCCTACACAAGTATCTACATCTTCGATCACCTTGAAGAATTCCGATACTTGCAATACCTGGTTCTCTACTTTACTCTTATACCTAGGACTTTTCAAAACTTGGACCTTGCGTTTCCACGAAACACTTGTCTAAAAACTAGAGAAGTCATAAGTAAACCGAATATAGTACGAGGACCAACCCCTCTGTCCTAATGGACACTAGACAATATACAATACTCTGTATAAGTCCCTTGAGTCTGATAACTCACTCCCTGTGTGTCGTAGGTTGAAAACTGTACTTATGGTTAAGAAGAATTACACCGATTTTTAATGCTCCTTACCTAACCATCCACTGATATAGGTAAATGTCACCGACATAATTTCAAAAAGTTATATCCCACTCTATAAAAATAGACGTACAGATATATCAATTTGAAATTGGTGCATAACAACGGATATTCAAAACCAAATATTTTCCATCCGGCAAACAACCCAGGCGATTTCCTCAAATATCACCAATTACAACGAATTCCTATATAATAAGGATGATCACCTAATTCCCAATAACTTACTCCCACCCATCATCTGTAAAACCATACAGATGTGAGAATCAAACCTGGTAAATACATACCCTGGAGTAAGGACTAATTGGGAAATCAGTTTTCTTTTAACAGTACACAGTGAAACTGAAACATTGAAATGTTTCGTAGGGGAATCCGGGTATTCCTAGTAATGCCTCTACCATTATCCAGATTCACAACTGTAACCGTATATTTCTTTGCCATCTCTCCAAATCCCTTCATATGTCTTTAGTCATTACCTTCTGTACACCCTCTTAGGCTAAATGGTTTTCTTCCTTCCCTACCGTTCGGCACCAGCCTATGGTTTGGAAGAAGACTATCCAATAAGCGTAATGGGTGTGCTGCCCTAATCCTAGGAGCACTCGCAATGTGAGAGAAGGTGAAGATAAAAGACAACCGAATAAACCTTATTCCTATTTCTCCTGAACCAGAATCCATCCCCGAACTGGAACAAGTTCATTTCGAGTTCGTATATAACCATACGATGGAATATCCAATAAACTGTGGATCTTCGTAGTGATACGGAGTGTTCTGGAGAAATACAAAGGTGAAGTGGGAGTGGTAATGAAATACTTGGTTTGGTCGTGAATAGCAGTCACAATTTACTTTGCCCTCCTTCTAATCCCTTTATTTGTCTTAACTTAATACCTTCTGTACACCACACTTAGGCTAATCGGCTTTCTTCATTCCTTACCGTTCGGCACCAGCCTAAGGTTTGGAAGAAGACTATCCAATAGGCGTAACGGGTGTACTATCCCCTAATCAAAGGAGCACTCGCAACCTGATAGAAGGTAAAAGGAAAAGACAACTAAATAGTCCTATTCGTTTTCTCCAGAACCAGAAACCATCCTCGAATAAATTCCTTCGAGTTCGTATATAACCATACGATGGTTTTATCTAATGGAAGTATACGTTCTTAGTAATACGGGATGTTCTGGAGAAAAGGGTAAAAGTAGGAGTGGTAATGAGGTATGCAACTCTGACAATCTAAAAGCCAGTGTTTAAGAAGGTTCGGTTAATTTTGGTCACTGAGTCATAGTCTAGGGTCGGGTCATGGTCGCTGCCAAAGAGAGAGAGAAAAGAAATACTCAGCGTGCACTCTAACCTAGATCAGAATGGTTATCACTTAATCTAATCAGGAAACCTCCCACTGTTACGTCAAATTGTCCTCCAAACCTGAAAAAAGAATTAGTCGGGATCACCCGAGGAGTAAACCAACTCATCAGTGGGAATCGGGATCCAACTATCATCGCATGATAACGTGATGGAATCCACTCACGTTATCACACTCCAGAAGGTATGCGCATATCTGGCAAGTTTCAGTTTCTTTAGAAACTCCCGATGTAATTTTTACTCCATGCTCTTATGACCTTGACGAAGGTCAACAAATCATAAGTCACATGTCAAGTTCTACCCGTCATTGTCCGGGTTAATTTGAAACCACCTGTATAAGCCCTTGACGAAGGTCAACAAGGCTATACGACTGTTCCAAACCAACGCATCTATCTATGCAGCAGAAAGGTAACAAGCAGCTACCATTCACTATGCCTTGACGAAGGTCAACAAACATAGCATGAATACTACGTGCTACCCGTCTGAAATGACAGAGGGCTACGAATGGTTTTTGGCGAAAAACCTTTAACGTAATGAACTTGATATCGTTGAAGGAACCAGATAGCTTTTTATAAAAATATAGTGACGAAAACCTTTGCTAAAGAGGTCACTCCCGGTGAAGGGATCTTGGCTCTTTCCCCGTAGAATGAGGTGCAGGATATTCCAACTGAATACAACGATGCAAAGCAAAAGGCAATCGGCTATAGTGAAGTTATTACCCTGACGCAAACTTCTGTCCAAGGGGTCACTCCCGGTGAAGGGATCTCGGCCCTTGCCTCGTCGACTGAGGTGCAGGATATTCCAACTGAATACCACCGTGCAAAACAAAAGTGAACGTCCTTACAATAATAGCTTTTTGAAAAATTGTTCCAACAACATCAGAATAGGTTTGTTTAGCTTGCATTGATCCGAATCAATATAGTCCCATCAATTGATCACACCAATAAGAACGAAAATAATGATGTACGTATATGCCATCCGCATTCGTCACTGGGTCCCGTCATTACCCGTTAGGTTACTTAACTAACGACAGAGCGGGGACTGGACTAGCGCGGATGCAAAACATATACAACATCTACTAGTATATATATCAATATATAATATTCGCTCAAGGCGTGATAAAATGCAACATCACAGAAATGTAATAAGCATCACAGAATAATACAGATATCTGGGATCCCCGGGTTTCATAGAGCCGCTACTGAAACCCGACGTTCCCCTGGTCGTGTGGATAGCCTGTGCAATGAAATCCTAGACCCCTACGGGCGCGACAAGTTACCCGCCAAAACCTGAAGCGAGGCAGCCCCCTTCAACAACGTGAATGGACCATCCAGCACTTCATGGAATCCGGTAACTTGGACACCCCTCCTTGGGTCAACCTGTACCCTCTACGGGTGTGGCGAATAGCCCGCCAATTCTAGAGTGAAGTCCCCTCCGTCTCAACGCCATGAGATGCGGGCCCTTTGCCCTCTAGAATCCGGCTATCCGTGCACCCCACCTTGGGGTAATCCTAGTACAGAAAGTAAAATATACATACAACGGGTACATCGACCTCAGCCCGGTCGTGCCCCAAAAGAATAATATACAAACAGGCAGTGACGACAGTCCACATGTCGGACGCTCGCCCCGCAATATCAAATGTACATAAATAACTAAACTGTACTACCATTGCATCCAGGCTATCCCCTACGACCAATCCGCAATATCAAAGCACAACACAGAACATCAACGTGAATGTCACGTTCGTAAATCCGTCTAAAATGGCTATAGCAGTTAGACAGGATTTACCGATCAAATGACATTCACGGTCGCAGATATAATGTAAATACTGTGAACTAACATGTTTAAAATTTTCGATCGACTGAATTTTCCAAAGTGGGCCCCAAGCACAACTGTAGCACTCAAAAACATCTGGGCCCAAAAAGAATATACCAGAAACCCTATTTCCATGTCAGAGAGCCACTGTAAAAATTTGATGCAGTGAAGCCAAAATTAGGCAGCGGATCCGCGGCCAAACCGTGGTTTTGGCCGCTGATCCGCCGCACTACAGTAACTTCAGCCTACCAAATTTTCATAGAATGCATAAAAAACCATGCACGTATTTTTACAATGTACCAAATAATTTTTAAAGCACTGGAAAAATTCGACAGAAACTTGACATGGAAACGCGGTTTTTTGAAAATTCGTTCGATTGAACTTGTAAACACGTTAGAGCAAGCTAGACAAGGTTAATGGCGTGGCTCTGATACTAGTGTAAGTGCACAGCGGCGCCCCGGCCGTCAATCCGAGACCAAAATGCAGAAACGATACTTTTACGAAACTTGTAAACCGGCACCACAGCGCACTATAAACCCGGATCGGGCCATTAACCTAATGCTAGCTAACTAAAGAAGGGGTAGAGAGATATACCGAGCGATCCGTGTCCTTCGGTCTTCTCGTCGTCGTCCTGATCTCCCCGCGGAATCTCCGGTCTTCATCTCCTCGTCGGAAGGGCACCACATCGCCGGGTTCTTTTACGGGCTCCTACCTCTGGACCGAGGCAACTCGAGCACGAAGTTGGCGAGTCGACGTGCCCAAGGATACTGTAGATGAAGTGTAGAAAGCTTTGTCTCATTGGGGTATGAAGTTGCCATTTGATGGAGGAAATGAACTATGGAATTTTTGTGGCAATCAAAGAAATATGGGATGAATGATTTTCTCCCCAGAAAAAATCCTCATCTCCCTCTCTCTCTCTCAAAGTGGCCGGCCCCTTACAAGAAAAAGAGGAAGGAAATATACAAAGGGGGTGAGCACAAGAGGAGTGAGGAGGTAACCATAAGAAATGTGAAGAAAGAATGATGAGTGATGATGAGAGAATATAATCATCAACCATCTCATCAAGCAAAGTTAAGAAATGATGAATCAATGAAGTCAAGGGATGGTGGAACCATCATGAAACCATCATGTGCCATAAAAGTCCTCTCCTTTGTTAATTGCACAATTGCAAATAACCCCCTCCACCAAATTTCAGCCAAAGAAAGGAAACAAAGGAAAAAGGCCGAAACGGAAAGCAAACCGGCAACTTCAAAAAACCGATCCCGTAATAAATTACAGGAAAACCCCGCGACTGTATATACATACCCGCATTTGTATTCCGATCGAATACAAATGCAATGAGACAAAATCTACACTGTACAATACTAGGATCCGGCTTAAACCAAAGCCCGCTAGTATAATCCGTCCGATCATGATCCGTGCAATACCACACGTATATGATCGAACTCTGCCATATCTCCATACGGCCTCTACAGCGTTTCGCCCGAAACTTGAGAAACGGTCTGTGGGGGGACTCTAAAGACTCGTCAATACTTTGGCTGTGGATTTAACCACTAGCACGTCAGAGGTATTAGCCATATGTAATGGGCTACCATGTATTGACCAAAAGGGACGTCGATGAGCGAACTCATCCTGACACCCTACTGATCCTGTCAGTGACAATATCCGTACAGTCTGGTCCGTTCGTCTATGAGCATCGCATGGCGGGCCTAGGGGGTTGGTAAAAGTCAGACCCCCAAAAGCGGTACAAGTCGTGTCGGAGTGTAGCCCAGAACACCCTGAGATACTACTGGAATACTTACCAGTAAATCTCCTGCCTTGGCTAAGAACTTCGTGTAATGGCTCTCCTAGACATAGCGCGACCTCACCCCCAATACCGAGAGAGACGAACCCCTGCAGATCCGCTCACTGCCTCCATATGGCTCGGGACTGTACCCAACTAAAACCTGTTTGCACGACTCTTTTGAGCCGTGGTAGGGTAGTAATCAAAGTACAGTGGGAACTCACACGAGACAAATGACGATCTCAGGTCGATGAACTAACCTGTACACATGTCACCAGGGAACTGCTATCCGACGTCAGGTATAAGACCAACTAGCATGTTCCCGGCGAGTCCTGTCCGGTGTACTCATAACCCAATGAGCACCTGTATACATCTTAGGTGAACCAACTGACACCAGTGGCTTGTGAGACCGACCACCGCCCCTCGTCGGGGTCTTGACTGTATACACTAGTCTACTCTGGAGTATCGATGCCCTGTCTCGAAAACTCCTACGACTAGGGACCTTTTAAGGATGTGCTTATAGACCCCAGCTCCCACGTATATGATCGCCATCATACTGTTGGCCGTCAAGCAAGAATCCTAAGGGCTCTATCAACGTGCAATAGTGACCTGTAAGGTCACCTGAAACAGTTCACGATGATAAAGATAAACCAAATAGCATACTATCATCTTGAGTAAGACTGTTCTAACGGTATAGGTCCTCTCTCAATCATTGCAATCACGTGCCTGTGATCCAATAATTGACTCTGAGGGCACTATCTCCAACAAGGTATACTTCATGTTGCTTTTTGCTTCTGTTTTCTTCACTTGGTTCTTCAGATTCTTTTCTAGTTTCTTCCAGATTTCCTACAGTGCAGAAATGTTGTGGACTTTTACCGTTCGCTTCATGTTGAAGTCTTGAATCATGTGCTACCTTCATGCTTTGTGAAATCGAACTGTTTGTTGATCTTCTTTTGTCCCTCGAACTGTAGGCGGCATGACAAAGATTCTTCTATTTGTTGGTCGTAGTCTCACTTTTGTAGCGTCTTTTCACCATTTTCACTGTATTGTTCCGAGAACCTGTTACCTGCAACTATTCAACAGACATGGATCAAAAGCACCTATTTATTTGTAAAATGATTAAGAATGGGGAATTTAATAATGTAAAATTATGAGATGAACAAATACCCCCAAACTTATCTTTTGCTTGTCCCGAGCAAAACCAATTTATTCTCGAAAAAAAAACTAACCTCACTTTCGCAGGGAAACGCGATTGCACTGAGCTCATGCAACAAGCCGTTAATTCTCTAGGTGTCCCTAGTAGGAGGAGTGTTGTCTCCTGAGGGTTTTTAGTGGATACTACTCACAAAATCCGATCAATTTGGCCTATTGACTTTTATTCTTCAATTCGGTTTTCTAGCAAGAAATTCTATTATCTTTGACTCAGAAATTATCAACCCATATTTTTCTTGCTTCCTTATCATTTAACTTAAGATTGTATATGTTCTGTAAATTTATTTAGCTTTCAGTATCTTTTGAGTTTTCCTTCTAAGGATCCATCTCAACTTAGGAATTTTTATCATCTCTACTAAAAATATAAGTCCTATTTTTCATTCCTATCTCTCATCCAAACCCCAATCATATACCCCTACGTGTGTGTACGTATCACCCCTACACTTGGAAATTCAAATCAAGCTATTATACTCTTGTCCATCGTCCAAAGTACTTTTAGTTTGTGAATTTTAGATGAAATTGCTCACACATCCTTCATGCGACCGTTGATACTTCTTGAGGTACTAATGACCGATTACAAAATGTGTTTGCGCATTAAGCCGTAATTCCTGGTCTTGTAATACCTAAGGCTTTTAGCAGTGACTCCCAAACCAGTTGGTCTAAGGCACTAGGTGATAAAGCACTCTCGCTATATATTTTTTTTACACAGCCTTAAGTAATTACAAAAAGTGTTCATATTTTTTTATCTCTTTATTCACACTTATAATTTTATTTTCCTTCATACTAAGGATTTTAGACAAGAGCATTTCAAGGTATCCTCTACTATTCCAAGTTTCAAGGTTCGTGTTTGTGCAAGTTGTAGGGTATATATTTTTAGAATTTAGACTTAAGGTTCGGAATTATTTTTCAAACTTACACTTCAATAAAAATTTCAATACTCTTCCCTGATTTTAACTTAGCTCAAGAAGTGAACTCAAAATTTGCCTATTTTTAAGTAAACTACAAAGATGTAGGGTTCCTAGGCACTCTAACAAGGGTCTATAAGGCATCAACCATGCCCGATTTAAATTTTAGACATGACGAACAACCCAAAGCTAGGATCTTTACTAGATAATTAGGGTTTCACATGCAAGTAAAGATCTTTACAACTAAGAGAGAGGGATTACAACCTTTGTAGTCCGCTCCTTCGCTTCATAAGCTCCGAGTAGAAGTCCCTTCGCCGCGATCCATGATCTCCTGGACTCAAGAGAGGCTCCACAACCCGAACGATCCATGCTTGCTTGAAGTCTTCCTTTTCAAAGATGATCTATCTTGAAGTTCCTTTAACTTAAGCTCTTTCTCACTAATGAGGTGAACACCCTAATCTAATTAGCTAGATTAGATGAGGATGATGAAGTAGGATTTATGCTCTCTTTTATTATTAAATTCTCACTCTAATTCATCACAAATCTCAAAGCTAGAAAGCTTTTCAAGGAGGAAGAAGAAGAAGATGAATGAATAATCCTTTTATGATGAATAATGAAAATGATATATGATTACAAATGCAACCATGGTCAAAGATGACAAGGCAAACCATTGTAGAGAGTTAACTAGGGTTAAGGGTGTGGTTTGGGTAAGGAAAATATGTCACAAAATATCCATCACAATATCTTTGCAAGAAACAAAAGAAAAGTTTCTAGAAGCTTCATGAATAAGCTAACCTAAATCAAACCCTAACCATGTTTAATCTTCACTAATCATGTTGCATTAGTAATTATAACATGTTACAATATTATATATCACATATATAATATATTTTGTAATAAAAGAAAATAATACAATTAACATATATCGCATATATATTAATGTATTATCCGGTGAGAAAATGAAATAATAAAGCGAGCCAATATTAGATAATGTAATGTAATATATCACATATATAATTATACATTAAATTATCGAATCAACACTTGATCCGACAATCCGGCTATATCGAATATAACCGACTAATATATCATGTACCGATTCATCGAATCAACACTTGATCCGATGACCCGGCTCATATCAAAATATGGCGAGAATATAATACGGTATCTCATATCGTATTATCCTCAGTCCTGTACATATCACATATGTGCCCCTACTCCGTTTTGCCTGAGTCAAGAAAGCTCTGTGTAGGATTCTAAAGAATCGTCAATACGCCGGTAGCAGGTGATGATCATATCAAACACCCACAAGCTGCAAGCGGTCAGCTAAACGTAACAACCACCCAGGTATTGAGCGATCAGAAGATCAACAAGCAAGCCTGTACATTCTCCTGTGAATCCAATCAGTAACACTCCCGTACAGTCCGGTCTCTTCGTCTGATATGTTGCATATCTAATCCAGGGGTGGTATACGTCAGACCCCAGTAACCGATAAGCCGTGTCGATGTGAGGCTCATAAAAGGTCGAGAAACTACTGATAACACTTACCAGTAGCACTCTATAGCAGCCCTGGCTAGGGACTTCCAGTTATAGCCAATCGAACACAGCACAACATCAACTCCCTATACCGGGAGAGACGAATCCCCTCCTATCGCTCATTTCCTCCATGTGATTCGGGCTGTACCCAAAAGCCACCGTTTTGCACGCCCTCTTGGACGTGGTAAGGTGGAAATCAAAGCACAGTGGGAATCACACAAGACTCTATGATGATCTCGGGTCTACAGACTACCCTGTACCAGTGTCACCGGAGAACTGCCATCTGACGTGAGGTATAATACCATCTGGGAGTTCTCGGCGAGTCCGTCCAGTGTACCCAGTCTTCACTGAGCACCCGTATACCATCCTTGATATCAAACACCGATGGATATGGGATCATCCATCGCCCATCATATGGGTCAAGATGCGTATACGCTAGTCTAGTCTGGTGTATCGATACCCTGTCTCGATACACCCTCGACTAGGAACAGTTATAGGATGTACTCATTGACTACCCTTGGCCCACTAGTATGATCTCATCATAGTCCCAGTAGTCGAGTACATATTCTAAGGGCTTTATCAACATGTGAGAGTAAGACAATAAACTAATATAAGTCAACATGTTAAGATAAAGTAAAACCAAATAGCATACTATCATGACGAGCAAGAAAGTCCTCTCTCTATATATCCAAACATCCATTATAATATACATCATATGTACAACAATGGCCTCTAGGGCATATACATAACTAACAATCTCCCACTTGCACTAAGGCCAGCTGTTGTAGTATCTCATACCTAACATCCTAAATAATCTCTCAAACTGTATTTAGGGAATGACCTTCGTGAGTGGATCCGCAGTGTTGTCCTTCGTATCAACTCTCCTGACCTCGATCTCCCGGCGATCAACTATCTCCCCGATCAGGTGATACCGCCTCAGAATATGTCTGGACTTCTGATGGGACCTGGGTTCCTTGGCCAAAGCCACAGCTCCATTGTTATCGCAATACAAAGGTATTGGATGCTCAATGGACGGAACCACACCAAGTTCAATAATGAACTTCTTTATCCAGACAGCCTCTTTGGCAGCATCGTTGGCAGCGATATATTCAGCCTCCATCGTTGAGTCTGCAACGGTATCCTGTTTGGAACTCTTCCAACACACCGCCCCTCCATTGAGGGTAAAGACAAATCCCGAGTGCGACTTAGAGTCGTCCTTATCACTTTGGAAGCTCGAATCGGTAAAGGACTCCACCTGGAGTTCTCCGTTACCATACACCAAGAACATCTCCTTAGTTCTTCTCAAGTACTTGAGAATGTTCTTCACAGCTATCCAGTGACTCTCTCCAGGATCTGCTTGATACCTACTCACTACACTTAGTGAGTATGCTATATCGGGTCTGGTACATAGCATCGCGTACATGATAGAGCCTACTGCTGAAGCATTGGGTATCCCTTGCATGCGAGCTCTTTCCAAATCAGTCTTGGGAGACATCTCTTTGGAGAGGGTGAGTCCAGAGATCGTGGGTAGGTTCCCACGCTTGGATTCTTTCATACTAAACCTCTTTAGTATGGTGTCAATGTACCTGGATTGGGACAATCCCAATATCCGTTTAGATCTATCTCTATAGATCATAATTCCCAGTATGCAGGAGGCATCACCTAGATATTTCATTGAGAATCTTTGTGATAAGAAGAGCTTGACTGATTGCAGCATAGGAACATCATTTCCTATAAAGAGTATGTCATCTATGTACAATACGAGGAAGACGACCTTACTCTCTGCATCCTTCTTGTAAATACAAGGTTCATCTACGTTTTTGATGAAGTCAAACTCTTTGACTACAACATCAAAGCAGATGTTCCAACTCCACGATACTTTCTTTAACCAGTAAATGGATTTAAGCAGCTTGCACACCTTTCCGCTACTCCCACTATCTACGAAGCCCTCTGGCTGAGTCATGTAGACGCACTCTTCTAAATGACCGTTTAGAAAGGCGGTCTTAACATCCATCTGCCAGATTTCGTAGTTATGGTATGCAACAATGGCAAGTAAGATCCGGATGGACTTAAGCATAGCCACTGGAGAAAAGGTTTCGTCATAATCTACACCTGGTCATTGACGAAAACCCTTTGCAACAAGTCTAGCTTTGAAAGTCTCAACTTTTCCATCTACACCAATTTTCTTTTTAAAGATCCACTTGCTCCCAATGGGTTTTACCCCTTTAGGAGCAACATCCAAAGTCCATACTTTGTTGGTGTACATGGATTCCATCTCAGATCGCATTGCATCCAGCCATTTCACAGAGTCACCACTCGTGATGGCCTGCTCGAAACTAGTCGGGTCATCATCTTCCATGATGCAATCCTCACTCCCACCATCAACGAGAAAACCGTAGTATCTCTCAGGTGGATGAGAAGCCCTGCTAGATCGGCGGAGAGGCTGAGGTTCGTTGGGTACTACTGAATCCTCTGGTTCCACTAAATCTTCAGTTACAGTTTGTGTTGCTGGAACTTCTTCCCGTTCTACTTCATTGCCACTATCTTGTTTCATAGGAAAACCCTTTTCTAAGAAGGTGGCATGTCGAGAAACAAACACTTTTTGTTTCTCGGAGTGGTAGAAGATATACCCTTGTGAATGTTTAGGATATCCAATAAACTTGCATAGAACCGACCTTGCCTCGAGCTTGTCCGGATTTTGTGTTTTCACATATGCCGGACAATCCCATATCTTAATGTAATTAAGATGTGGTCTCTTTCTATTCCATATTTCATATGGAGTGGTTGGCACAGATTTGGTGAGAACCCTATGTTAGTGTATATGCCCTAGAGGCCATTACTGTATCATACTAGTTTGTATATTACTTAATGGAAGCTTGGGATATTCACAGTTGTATAGACAATCTTTGCTCAAAATAGTAGTATGCTACCTGGTTTGTTTCTACTTTAATGTGTGCATGTATTTCTTTTAGCATATCGCCTAAACACATTAGTGGAGCCCTTAGGATCTTTGCTTGATTACCAGCGTTGTGATGGCAGTCACACTAGTGGGGGCTGGGTAATCTACAAGCTCATCCTTATACAGGTCCCTAGTCGTAGGATTATCGAGATGGGGCATCGATACTCCGGAGTAGATTAGCGTATGCGCTTCTCATCCCAGCAGGGGAGATGGTGTCATGACCCGAAATTGGCACGTGACGGCCCTAATACTACGCAACACCTAAAGACGTAACACAGTAAAAGAAAGCCAAAACCTAGAAATCTAAACCATAAAAAGAAGATAAGAAAAGATAATAGCAGTTTTGAAACATTTGAAATCGCAACCCAAATTCGTTAAAATTCCCACTTTCTATATTTAAAATTTTGGCAACACCCCTTTTTGTAAAAGCTGGCCCAAAGGCGGAAAACAATCCACATCACAAATATACGACGCCGCAGCGAAGAAATAAAGACAATAGAGATAAAGCTGAATATAAGACAACAAAGCCACAAATAATATACAATATCGTCCTCACCAAGTCTCTAAGTCAACAACATAATAGTAGATGGAGAGTACAAGATACAACGAATGTACAATATGAAATACAGATAATCATCCAACCCACCTAAGCAAAAATAGTATACTGTGAGCCGATGCGGTATCTGTAGCAAAAGATGATAGGTGAATAGTTGAATAGCCTGCCTCGACTATTTTGGGGAACACCCTGCAACACCTGTGGCACAACGGGGGTGAGTTGCCAACTCGTGAATAGTAGATAACATATGCAGGTAACGCAGGAATGTACGCACATCATGAATTTAAGATATACAATTTACAGTAATAACAGGTCATGTGAATGCAGAATAATGGAAAGTACACTAGCTGGTACAATCAATATGTGAAGCAATAATAACATGACAATAGTATGCAATAGCCATGCAATAGGGATATGAGAATGTAAATATGCAGCAAGCATGAAGGGTACACTAACAGGTACTCCTAATACATGGAACAGTGCATAAGTGAAAAGGTATGAGGTATGGAGTGAAATATGTCGTCCCATGTGTTCCCGCCAAAAATTTCTGCGTAAAAGAGCCCAAGGTATCAAATGGCGGCGATACGCTTAAGAAAATGGGAACCAGTATCTTCCAGGCTGTTTTTTGACAAACTCCCGAATGATAAACAGATAAATTCTGATGGTATCGAAAGCGGCTCGAAAAACCCTTCGATTTGATATATTATGGGCCTCGTAATTCATCCGGGATCAAAAGTTATGAGGAATTACGTGTCCACACGTGATGGGCTTTTAAGAACCCGCTGGAGGAATTAAAAGATACAATAAAAACTCAGAAAAGACCCCAATGGGGCATCACGTGCTCACACGTGACCATGGGTCACGTGCAGACACGTGATGGGCTTTTAAAGCCTCTAAAATAATGAATAGAATTTAATTCTAAAAGTCAGAAAATACCTCAACGAGGTATCACGTGCTTACACATGACCAATGATCACGTGTTGACACGTGATGGTTAAAACTGAAACATAAATAAGCGGCCGAGAAAGGAACCCAATTGGGGGTCACGTGCTCACACGTGACCAAAGGTCACGTGCCAGCACGTGACTGGCTTTAAAAGCATTATAATTTAATAGAATTAAATTCTAAAAGTTTCTGAATCTTTCCAAATGGAAAAGGGTCATGGGGAACCGTTGGATTAAAAATCCAAGGGTGATTAAAAATCACCAATTTATGGAAAAACCTTGGACAAGGAAAGATTTCCCTAAAAATCTCACCAGGATAACAAATAGAATATCTTTTGGATTTAAAATCCACGGTGAATAAAATTCACTGAATGATCTAAAGGCCCAGATTAATGATAAATATAAATCAAATCTCTCAACATACAAATCAAATCTCTCAATGAGAAATTTGCTAAACAAATCGATTCTCTTCCTTCTCCTATAAATAGGAGCCAAGAAAAGAAGAGAAGGGGGGATCTACTTTTTGAGAGAAAAACAGAGAGAGGAGAATTTAATTCTCAAGAGGGAAGAAAAGAAAGGAGAATTTAATTCTCAACAAAGAAAACCCTAGGTAAGAAAAGGGAAAAAGGTAAACTTCAAACAGAGAATTTAATTCTCAAAATCCAAGAGTTTAACTCTTATACAAAAAGAACTTAGTTCTTCTTCTGGTTGAAGATCTGCACAGAGCACATCTCCCCATAACTTGAGAATTTAATTCTCATTGGGTCGAGATCCTGCCATGCAGATCCTAAACTTAGAAGGGGAATTGAGTTTTGAGAATTAATTCTCTTAAAACAAAACTAGGGTTTAACCCTAATCAAGAATTTAATTCTTTTACATATCTGGGAATTTAATTCCTTTGAAAAGAAATCAGGGTTTTATCCTAAATAAGAATTTAATTCTTTCACGATAGGAATTTAATTCCTCCAAAATCATAATTAGGGTTTAACCCTACAAAGAATTCAATTCTTAAAAGATCTCTGTTCATGAAAAGAACTAGGGTCACGTGCCCCCACGTGACCCTTGAAAAGATCCCCTGCAAAGAACTTTGAAGCATCACCCCATGTGCTCCCACGTGATCCTCATTATATATGGAACAAAAGTAAAGGCAGAAACAATTCTGGGCGCTCTCACGTGTTACCACGTGACCCCTAATAAATGTTCTAATAAATCAGGGCATGATTATACATCACGTGCCCACACGTGATGGCTATGAAAATTAAAAGTGTTTAACACTTGTTTGCAGAACAAAATAAAGGGGATCTGGCCCCACTTTTTGATGCCATCACGTACTCCCACGTGACTCTCAAAACGCAGAAAGAAAGATCAATGGAAATGAAGGCTTTGGGCGCTCTCACGTGTTTACCACGTGACCCCTTAGCAAACGTTCTAACAGTCAGCGCATAAATCCCCATCACGTGTCAACACGTGATGCTCGAAATAAAAAGGAAAAGTGTTTAACACTTATTCACAGATTTGACGATAAAACAAAGGAGATGTGGCTCCGTATTTAGGACGCCCTCACGTGTCACGACGTGACCCCTAATGAGCATTCCAATAGACCAGAGCGGAGGCCTCCATCACGTGCTCATACGTGATGGCCGTCAGAATTAAAAGAGTTAAAACACTGATCTGCAGAATAAGATAAGGGAAATCAGGGTGCTCTCACGTGTCCACACGTGACCCCTCTCCCCTTAGTGTTTAACACTAATCCGAAGACTTTGTCCTCAGTGATTAACACTGATTTTCTTAGTGTTTAACACTAATTTGGAAAACTCTATTTGCAGTGTTTAACACTGATTTGCTTAGTGTTTAACACTAATTTTAAAACACTGTTCCCAGTGTTTAGCACTGATTATCTTTTAGTGTTTAACACTAACTTGCTATCTTATTCCCAGTGTTCAACACTGTTGGTTTCTAGTGTTTAACACTAGCTTCAGCCCAATTGGCTAAGTTTCAGAGGCAAAGCCTCTCCTTCAATGGACCAACAGAGGGCCAATATTTCAAACATAACTGGACTTAGCCCAAACTGGCCATAAGTCCTCAAATCATCTTGATCTGAGCACATCTGCTCTTTCAACCAACTCATTGGTTCGAGGGTACATCTCTGAACTCCTCTGACATCTGTCGTTGTAATCCTTCAACGTCGTCAGAGAGGTGACGGGTCCCGACAACCACACAACAATACGGACTGTGGGGTCCTCAAACCCACGGACTTATGCGTCCTTAAACTAACGGACTAATACGTCCTTAAACACACCCATATGGACTGTGGGGTCCTTAAACCCATGGACTTATGCGTCCTTAAACTACCAATGGACCACCATGTCCTTAAACTGGAGGTGGACCTCCATGTCCCTAAACTGGCAATGGACCATCATGTCCCTAAACTGGAGGTGGACCTCCATGTCCCTAAACTGGCAATGGACCATCATGTCCCTAAACTGGCATTGGACCACTATGTCCCTAAACTGGAACAATAGAGCCAATTGCTCTTTTGTCGGATCTAAACGATCCCGTTAAGTCGATCTTAGTCCCAAACTGGACTAACGTATCCTTAACAACCGTTTAAGTTGATCTTGGCCTCAAATATGGTTAACGCATCCTTAAAGCTTCAAACAGACTTTAGTCCCAAATTGGACTCTAGATCCCCCAATCAACTTTGGCTCAAGGGTACATCTCTGAACTCCTCTGGCATCTGTCGTTGTAATCCTTCAACGTCGTCAGAGAGGTGATGGGTCCCGATGGCCATAAATTTAATGGACCACTATGTCCCTAAACTGGAACATTAGAGCCAATTGCTCTTTTGTCGGATCTAAACGATCTCGTTAAGTTGATCTTAGTCTCAAACTGGACTAACGTATCCTTAACAAACGTTTGAGTTGATCTTAGCCTCAAATATGGCTAACGTATCCTCAAACCCAACCCCCAAACCCAAATCTAAGATAATACGGATTTGGACTAGTCCACGCCCTACGGGCGACGACATAACTCAGTCTCCGTAAACAATCCACGGGCAACCACAAATAAAACAAACACCCACGACACGAAGTGACCATCTGGAGAAGGAGAAAGTTGTTACCGCAATGCGGTAGCGTAATTAACTGCAGGGGCTTGCGCCTGCAGGGAAGAGCGTCCCCACAATCAAAAACCCCTCAAGCGAGGGGGAATCTGACGAAGTCTGCTACATCGGACGCATCCGTCTAAACCTTCGATACATGGTGCCATAAATCAACTTGGCATCTTCGGAGAGGTGGACGGATAGCACCTATTAGCATCTGCCCCGAACCTCAGGCAAGACGTCATGTCGCGCCGTCTTTCGGAGGGGAACAGATTCTGGCACGCCCGGTGGGACCTCTTCCTCTTTCCACTCCACACTTCATGTGTCGTGTTCGCGAACGAATCGCGGTTTGCTGTGGTTGCCTGTGGATTCGAGGTACTAAGATTTGGTGTCTTGCTCCGTGCAGAAAACAGAAGATCAATGGCTTCAAACTGCACTACCTGCAACTGCAACTCTCGCTCCGTCCTTGCTGGAGGAGTGACTTATGGGCCCCAAGCGGCCTCCCTTTTTAAGATGCCAGTGGAGCAGGTAATTCAAGCCACCACTGGACTATTCTTCGGGACCATGCTCCCACCGATGAGCTTCGATAACCCAACAACGTCGCAAGAAGCTCCAAAGAAGTCGGTCTTCGATTGGCTTACTACTGCCGCGGCCCCTCTCAACGGGTCGCCCAACTTCAATACCTCAGTTTTCAACAAACTGGGCCAGAACGTCTATAAGCCCGTAATACCCGAAGCTGCCATCCCAAAGCGGATAGCCATCCCGGCTCAAGCGGACAAAATTATTGGAAAGGCTTCTCCTTCCAAGAAGTCAATTTTTACAGGCTGGCCATTCCGGTTGCTGCTCCAGGCGAGGTCCTCAAAGCTGCTTCCCTTACCCAGAGGTCTGTCTTTGACAGATTAGACATTGCTTCTCAACGGGTGTCAGTCTTCGATGGGCTAGCACCAATAACTGGCTCTCCTCAAAGCAGGGGGCATGACGAAGTCACCCCTACGGCCGAAACAACTCCATCCGCAAGACACGCTCGACGTCGCCACTGGCGCCGAGTAAGGAAGGCTGGGGGCAACTCCCCCTCTGGATTTACTCCACCAGCTCCAATGGTGGGGATCGATGTTGCTGTTCCAACCGGGAACAGCTTTGAACTGCTGAACAGGGTGCGCGGAAACTCTCCTACTGCAGTGCTGAAGAGATCTCCTCCACCCGTGGAGAATGATACGGAAAAGAAGCTAGAGCAGCCCCCTCAACGGCTGTCCTCTAAAATTTACAAGGTCTGGCATCAAGTCCATGACTCCGTAATAGATCAAGACTATCTCCGCCAACAGGAAAAGATGAAGGTTCGGCAGGAGAAGAATTACTCTGTCAAGCCAGAAAAAGCAACAGCTGGATGGGTGCCCACTGCAATGGCTCCCTCAACGTCAATCACTCAAAAGAAAAGGAGGCCGCAAAAAGCCCCTGTGAACATGGAGAACCGTAAAAGCGCTGAATCTAAATGCCCTAAGTCTGGGGGCATGGTGGTGCACACTGTTTATATGGCTGCCGGAAAGGAGGAAAGCCGTGCTTCGACGAGTCACCGACCGCTCACCCGATCCCTGACAAAAGCCCAGGAGGAACAACAAAAGCTTCAAGAAATGATGAATGCTATGGCCGCGCTCACCGGGCCAAAAGAAAATCCAGAAACGTCTTCAGACGCACGCCGAGAGGAAGAAACCGATGCTGAATTCCTTCGCCGGACACTGGAGAAAAAGGACAAAGAGGCTGCTGAACAAGCGGCCAACATACAACGTATGGGCCTTCTCTTCCAAGATATGATAGGGATGATGTTACAGTCGGACCCTCCTACTGAAGATCCTCCGATCGTCCTTGAAGACGACAGGGGAGAAACGTCAAATCCTCCGCCGGCTCTGTCAACAGCCAAGGAGGAGGCAATCTCCAAAGTTGACCTAGACGAATATATAGCTCAGCAGATTCGGGTTCATCAGGCGAATGAAGCGGCTGGGCAAATTGTTAGAACCGGACGACCGTATCCAAGCTGGTATGACCAAATCAGTTACCCGCCAGGATATACGATCCTTAAATTCCACGTATATAAAGGGACAAGGAATCCGCATCAGCATGTCGCTCAATTCAAGGCCTTATGCGGCAATACTGGAGGCGATGATAAATTGTTGCTACGTCAATTCATCGGCAGCTTAGCAGAAACAGCCTTTGAATGGTATTCGGAGCTACCTAACGACTCTGTCAAAACATTTGCAGAGATGGAACTGCTGTTTACACAAAGATTCGCGAGTGCTAGTGAACGCACCCCGATAACAGCACTAATAAATGCCAGGATAAGGCTAAGCGAAACGTGGGTTCAATACGCAACACGGTGGCGGAACCTATGGTCGAAATGCGAACAACGCATAGAAGAGGCACCTGCAGTAGGCATGTTTGTGGGCACTCTCGATCCGCAGGCGACCATCTCGCAATTCATGATGTTTTTCAAGCCGACCACCTTCCAGGCCTTGATTGACAAGCTGGCCCAAATGGACCAGATGGGCCATAAGCCTTCTTCTTCAAAGACAGAGCCTCGGAATGAAAAGGGGAAAGGGAAGGCAACCTTCGTTGCCAATACTCAGCAACGGCCGAGCAACTTAAAGCCGGTTGCCCGTCAAAACAATATGCGTCCACCCCCATCCCTCGAGGAGAGACTGGGACGTCCTTACTCGTTTCTTCAGGATAAAACGAGAAGACTGTTCGAGCTGGCAGTGCGCAACAGACTCATTAATCTGTCGAGTCCAAAGCGTTCGTTGCAGCCAGGCGATGTCAACGATCCCAATTATTGTCCTTACCACCAAAAGGTAAGTCACCCGATCGAGGATTGCTTCGTCTTTAAAGGATGGATCGAGGATCAATACCTACAAGGAAAGTTCGCGCTGTCTGAAAAGTGGAAAGTAAACCCACCACAGCCGCACACTCCAAAGAAGACGGACGCACCGGGGGCAGCTTGTCACGTGATCTCCCACTCATTTACGGACGATGAAAAAACTCCTTGCACTGAGAAACTGGGGGCAGAGCCTGAGCCGGAATTCATGTGGCCGTCAGATGAAATGATCGATGCCTTCCTGAATGAGATTCGTTTGAAAAGTAAAGCCGACCGGGAGCGTGAGATGGCCATATTTGAAAAGGCCAAACGCCGGCGACTGGACAAAAGGGTCGAAACACTCCCACCAGATCAAAGTACATCCGCCGCAAATGAAAGCAGGATCAAGACAAGGAAACGATTCGCCAAAGCCATATCAATGGGGATGAGGCCGCCCTCTTTCAGAAAAAAATTCTCCTGGTGGTATACATTTTGATGAAACGGACGTACACCCTAACTTCTGTCTATATCATCAGAGGATCGCACATCCTACTGAAGACTGCAACTCCTTTAAGTGTTGGTGGCAAGGATATGTCGCTCATAGACAACATGTCAATAGAATAAAGCGGGAAGCTCGTAGACAGCGAAAAAATACGACAGATGAGCATAAAAGAGTTGCCGGCAATTGTCATAGGGACGAGCCCGGGGGATCACGAGTTCTCACCTTTAGAAGTGATTCTGACGAAAAACCCGCCCTCAACCCTCTCTTCAAGGAATTCATTTCTAAAACAAAAGAATTAGAGAGTTGCGAGAACGTTCAGCAGTACAATTTCACGCTACCCGGAAAGAATCTCGGACCCGCAAACGACGGAGCAAACGAAATGAGAAAGGAAAAGGAAAAAACGGCCTTTGTTGCCAACACTCAACAACAGCCGAGTAACCCGAGACCGTTTTTTCGTCAAAACAATAAGCCGCGATACCTCAATGAGAAGTTGAAACGTCCTTACTCGTTTCACAAAGATAAAACAAAGAGATTGTTTGAGCTAGCAGTGCGCAGCGGGCTTATCACTCTGCCAGATCCAAAACGTCCATTGCAACCAGATGACGTTAACAATCCTAACTATTGTCCCTACCACAAATTAATGGATCACCCACTCGACAATTGCTACGTCTTCAAAAACTGGGTTGAAGACCAATACCAACAGGGCAAGTTGGCGTTACCCGAAAAGTGGAAAGTAAACCCGCCACAACAACATGCTTCGAAAAAGGTGGATATGCCGGGGGCATCATGCTCGTTCATAGGGAAGGCCTCCTAGACTGAAAAGTCAGTAAACTAGAAATTCGCCTCAAATACAGCGAAGGTAGACCGAAATGTCGTTAAACTAACGATGGACCACTATGTCCTAAAACTGGCTGCGGACCGAAACGTCCCTAAACTAACGACGGACCGCAATGTCCTAAAACTTGCAAATGACCGAAACGTCGTTAAACTACTATCAACCCGCGGCATCCTCAGGATGGCGTGGTTAAAAAAAAAAAAGCAAAAAAAAACAAAACAAAAAAACGGTATGTCCATAAGCAAAATGGGCACGGATGAAAACCCGAAAGGGCTCCGTGAGTAAAAACAGCAGGGCTACCGGCGAGTGTTTGTGAAAACCCGAAAGGGCGCAACCTCGTTAAAAAAAAAAGAATAAAAAGAATAAAAAAAAACGGTATGTCCACAAGCAAAATGGGCACGGATGAAAACCCGAAAGGGCTCCGTGAGTAAAAACAGCAGGGCTACCGGCGAGTGTTTGTGAAAACCCGAAAGGGCGCAACCTCGTTAAAAGACACTTACAGGATCCTCTCGACCTTGTAAGGAGAAACCACCTGCGTGAGATCCTTATGACTCACAAAGGAGCAGCACACTTAGGGATCCTCACGATTCCTAAGGAGAAAATACACTTACGAGATCCTCACGACTCGTAAGGAGAATTCTCTTATGGGACCCTCACGGCTCATGAGATTTGAAAGTCTTAAGTTACAGAAGCCTGAACCTGTTCTTAAGCAAATCCTCCACAACCTTCGATATTGCCCTACAAGAGGCTCAGTACTGACCCTTGTATACAATCCACGAGCGCGAATAAACATTTCCCCAGCAAAGTCCAAACCCTTGTAGGTCCCCTCGACCCATAAGGAGGAAACCCTCTTGTAGGATCCTTACGACTTACAGAGGAACATACACTTAGGAATCCTCACGATCCCTAAGGAGAAAATACACCTGCAAGATCCTCACGACTTGTAGGGAGAAATACCTTTGTGAGACCCTTACGGCTCATGAAGTCAAAAGCCTTAGTCGACAGGACCTTAACCCTGTTTGCTAAGCCACCTTTGTTCAACATCGACAGAGGCAAATGATGATTCGCTCCTGGCAACATCCCAGTTGCAGCGATGCTGATGCTGAAATCGGTGTCCAAAATCCGAGCTCACGGCGAAAAAGCTAGCAAGCCACACATGCCTACAAAATAGCCGAAATGATGGGGCAACTTGCAATAAAAAGCAGCAAGTAAGAATGAAGGCATAAAAAAAAAATAGCCGAAATGATGGGGCAACTCACAATAAAAAGCAGCGAGTAGAAAATAAATAAATAGCCGAAATGATTGGGCACCGCGAAAAATAGCCGAAATGATGGGGCAATCGCGACCTTCGCGATATAAAAGCTGAAACGATAGAGCATCGCGGAAAAAGAAATAAAATAAAAATAAAATGTATGCCTTACAGGCGATGTTCCATCACACCCTGTATACAATCCAATGGCATAAACAAAAAGGGAACGCACCTCCCTCCCCCAGGTTTCGCCAAAGAACGAAGCTAAATCTCGACGGGCCACAAGCGACCTAGGGATCATTCCAACACTCGTCTCGTAACAACGGACACAACGTCAAGCTAAGCGGAACAGCGGCAACTCCCAGTTCCATGGCTCGGTGGTATACATATCGCCAACAGTCAAACCTTCATCCCGTGAAATGCGGATATATTCAGCAAAATTCCTGGTCACGTGGAACGCGGATAATGTCACTCTTTGACCCAGTGGAAAACGTCCAGAGCGGATCCTGGTCCTCGCGGAGCACGGCAGTGAACCCGTGTGAAGCATCCAGAGCGAAGCCTAGTCCTCGCCTAACGCGGCAGTGAACCCGTGTGAAGCATCTAGTGCAAAATTCCTGGTTACGTGGAACGCGGATAATGTCACTCTTTGACCCCGTGGAAAACGTCCAGAGCGGATCCTGGTCCTCGCAGAGCACGGCAGTGAACCCGTGCGAAGCATCCAGAGCGGAGCCTAGTCCTCGCCTAACGCGGCAGTGAACCCGTGTGAAGCATCTAGTGCAAAATTCCTGGTTACGTGGAACGCGGATAATGTCACTCTTTGACCCCGTGGAAAACGTCCAGAGCGGATCCTGGTCCTCGCAGAGCATGGCAGTGAACCCGTGCGAAGCATCCAGAGCGGAGCCTAGTCCTCGCCTAACGCGGCAGTGAACCCGTGTGAAGCATCTAGTGCAAAATTCCTGGTCACGTGGAACGCGGATAATGTCACTCTTTGACCCCGTGGAAAACGTCCAGAGCGGATCCTGGTCCTCGCAGAGCATGGCAGTGAACCCGTGCGAAGCATTCAGAGCGGAGCCTAGTCCTCGCCTAACGCGGCAGTGAACCCGTGGGAAGCATCTAGTGCAAAATTCCTGGTCACGTGGAACGCGGATAATGTCACTCTTTGACCCCGTAGAAAACGTCCAGAGCGGATCCTGGTCCTCGCGGAGCACGGCAGTGAACCCGTGCGAAGCATCCAGAGCGGAGTCTAGTCCTCGCCTAACGCGGTAGTGAACCCGTGGGAAGCATCTAGTGCAAAATTCCTGGTTACGTGAAACGCGGATAATGTCACTCTTTGACCCCGTGGAAAACGTCCAGAGCGGATCCTGGTCCTCGCAGAACACGGCAGTAAACCCGTGCGAAGCATCCAGAGCGGAGCCCAGTCCTCGCCTAACGCGGCAGTGAAACCGTGTGAAGCATATAGTGCAAAATTCCTGGTCACGTGGAACGCGGATAACGTCACTCTTTGACCCCGTGGAAAACGTCCAGAGCGGATCCTGGTCCTCGCAGAGCACGGCAGTGAACCCGTGTGAAGTATCCAGAGCGGAGCCTAGTCCTCGCCTAACGCGGTAGTGAACCCGTGTGAAGCATCTAGTGCAAAATTCCTGGTCACGTGGAACGCGGATAACGTTACTCTTTGACCCCGTGGAAAACGTCCAGAGCGGATCCTGGTCCTCGCAGAGCACGGCAGTGAACCCGTGTGAAGCATCCAGAGCGGAGCTTAGTCCTCGCCTAACGCGGCAGTGAACCCGTGTGAAGCATCTAGTGCAAAATTCCTGGTTACGTGGAACGCGGATAACGTCACTCTTTGACCCCGTGGAAAACGTCCAGAGCGGATATTGGTCCTCGCAGAACACGGCAGTGAACCCATGCGAAGCATCCAGAGCGGAGCCTAGTCCTCGCCTAACGCGGCAGTGAACCCGTGTGAAGCATCTAGAGCAAAATTCCTGGTCACGTGGAACACGGATAACGTCACTTTTTGACCCCGTGGAAAACGTCCAGAGCGGATCCTGGTCCTCGCAGAGCACGGCAGTGAACCCGTGCGAAGCATCCAGAGCGGAGCCTAGTCCTCGCTTAACACGGCAGTGAACCCGTGTGAAGCATCTAGAGCAAAATTCCTGGTTACGTGGAACGCGGATAACGTCACTCTTTGACCCCGTGGGAAACGTCCAGATCGGATCCTGGTCCTCACACCAACATGGAGTGATCACTACCACGACATTCGTCTCGATACAGCAGACAAAATGTCACTACAGCGTCCTTCCTCCAACAGGATCCGGACACACCAAAGAAAATGAAGCGAAGGCCAAATTCCTAGCTCCAGGGTCTTAACGGTAAGTCATATAAAACCGGAAAGACAATCAGAGATCATCTCATACCAACATGGAGTGATCACCACCTCGACGTTCGTCTCGACACAGCAGACGCAACATCACCGAAAGGAGTCACGGCAAAATCCCTGGATACAGAGCTCGACTGTTCACCAGCAACCTAGAGACAACCGCGACATTCGTCTCGATACAGAGGACGCAATGCCAGCAAACGAAGCGAAGGCCAAATTCCTACCTTCAACGTCTTAACGGCAAGTCATATAAAGCCTGAAAGACCATCAGAGATCATCCCACACCAGCGTGGAGTGGTCACCACCTCGACGTTCGTCTCGATACAGCAGACGAGATGTCACGATAGCGTTCTTCCTCCAACAGGATTCGCACATGACAAAGCAAACGAAGCAAAGGCCAAATTCCTAGCTTCAGGGTCTTAACGGCAAGTCATATAAAGCCTGAAAGACTATCGGAGATCATCCCACACCAGCGTGGAGTGGTTATGACTCATCGGGGCTCTCCAAAATGAGCCTAACCTCAAGTAAAAAGCGGCATGGCAAATTCCTAGCGCTTGCTCTTCCGACGGTCAAACTGCCAAGGAGGATTGCTTGAAGACGTCTTGTCCAGCCCCCGAAGGGATCAGAGACACGGCAGTCGCAGGGCTACTCGAACAGCACGATTGCCTATCGAGGAATACATCAGCTCATGCGACGGTACTGTTCCCCTCCGAAAGGCGGCGCACAGAACCGCGATGGCCTGACGCTGAGATTCGGGGCAGATGCTATTTGGTTTTATCCGTCTACCTCTCCGAAGATGCCAAGTTGATTTATGGCACCGTGTATCGGAGGTTTAGACGGATGCGGCCGATGTAGCAGACTTCGTCAGATTCCCCCTCAGGGTGAGGGGTTTTTGATTGTGGGAACGCTCTTCCCTGCAGGCGCAAGCCCCTGCAGTTAATTACGCTACCGCATCGCGGTAACAACTTTCTCCTTCTCCAGAATTTCACTTCGTGTCGTGTGTGTTTGTTTTGTTTGTGGTTGCCCGTGGATTGTATACGGAGACTGAGTGATGCCGTCGCCCGTAGGACATGGATTAGTCCAAATCCGTATTTACTTAGATTTGGGTTTGGTGTTTTTAGTTTAAGGATACGTTAGTCGCGTTGCGGCTAAGATCAACTTAAACGTTCGTTAAGGATACGTTAGTCCTGTTTGAGACTAAGATCGACTTAACGTGATCGTTTAGATCCGACAAAAGAGCGTTTGGGCCCTATTGTTTCAGTTTGGGAGATTCATAGTCCAATTTGGGACTAAAGTCTGTTTGGAGGATACGTTAGTCATTTTTGAGGCTAAGATAGACTCAAACGTTTGTTAAGGATACGTTAGTCCAGTTTGAGACTAAGATCAACTTAACGGGACCGTTTAGGTCCGACAAAAGAGCATTTGGACTCTATTGTGCCAGTTTAGGGACGTGGTGGTCCATATTCCAGTTTAGGGACGTGGTGGTCTAATATTAGTTTAGGGACGTTTCGGTCCGATATTAGTTTAGGGACGTTTCGGTCCGATATTAGTTTATGGACATCTCGGTCCACGAGTTTAAGGACCCCGCAGTCCATATCGATGTGTGGTCGTTGGGACCCGTCACCTCTTTGACGTCGTTGAGGAATTACAACGACGGATGTCAAAGGAGTTCGGAGATGTACCCTCGAACCGGATGTAAATTGATTTAGAAGAGCAATTTTGCCCAGTCAATTTAATTTAAGGACTTATGGCCAAAATTGGGCTAAGTCCAGTTGAAATGTTCAGCATTTTATTTGCTTTTGCATTGCATTTTTTTTTATTTTTATTTGGGCCTTGCCTAGAAAGGATGCAGAGCATCAATTTGTTTTGGGCTCTGCCCTTTTAGGAATGATGCAAGGCATCAATTTTATTTGGGCTCTGCTCTTGTATAAAGGATGCAAAGCATCAATTTATTTGGGCTCTGCCCATTTATTGCCTTGCAATTTAATTAGGCCTACTAGGTCTTTTTGGTTTGGGCCTGGCCCTTTAGAAAATGCATTGCATTTATCAAGCGCTTTGCGCCAATCAAAAAGCACAACAGTGCAAATTCATAAGTGCAAAGCACTATTAATTTGAGAATCTTTTAGATTCAAGAACCAATGGTTCATAAAAGAAGTGCAAAGCACTATTTGATTTCTTGATCTAATTTAGATCAACGAAGAACAAGTTTTTTCTTTTTATTTCAAGAACCAAAGGTTCATAAAAGTGCAAAGCACTATCTTTTTTTTTTATTTCTGTTTTTCTTGTTTTAGAGAACCAGTGGCTCATAAGAAGTGCAAAGCACTATTAATTTAAGAACCTTTTAGGTTCAAGAACCGATGGTTCATAAAACAAGTGCAAGGCACTATTTGATTTATTTCTAAGAAAAAACAAGTTTTTTCTTGTTTTTCTTATCTCAGAGAACCAAAGGTTCATAAAAGTGCAAAGCACTATTTTATTTTATTTATTTTTATTAAAGATCATTGATCTTGTTTTTTTAGATCTATGATCTGTTCATAAGAGAAATTTCTCTTCTTTTAAAGGTTTTTACCTTTTTTTTTATTCTTCAAGAGTTCTCAAGAGTTCTCTTCTCTCTTTTTTTTTTAGCAAGATGTTCATCCCTTTTAATTGAGGTCTGGGGTCCTTTTTATAGTGCCCATAAATTAGTTAAATTTGTTAAAGAGATCTTTCTCTGAGTGATTTGGGGAATTTTCCCCACCGTTGGATCTTTGATCCAAGAGCTTCTGCTTTGCAGAAGAAAATCTTCTTGTTTTAACAAGGACAGAAAAGATTTCTTAAATCTTTTAATTCTGTTTGGCGCAGTGCCCCAGCGCGTGACACGTGTCACGCTGCGCTGACACGTGTCGCGCAGTTTTTTTTTTTTTTTTTTTTAGTGCGCTGCGCAGCGCGCAGTTGCGCTGCGCTGACACGTGTCGCGCAGTGCGCGATTTTTTTTTTGTTTTTTTTTGCGCTGCGCAGCGCACAGTTGCGCTGCGCTGACACGTGTCGCGCAGCGCGCAACTGCGCTGCGCGCGATTTTTTTTTTTCCGCGCTGCGCAGCGCACAGTTGCGCTGTGCTGACACGTGTCGCGCAGCGCGCAACTGCGCTGCGCGCGCAATTTTTTTTTTTTTTTTTTATGCTGCACAGCTCACAGTTGCGCTGCGCTGACACGTGTCGCGCAGCGCGCGCAAATTTTTTTTATTTTTTTTATTTTTATTTTTTAGAGATTTGCTCTGATTGGAGAAAGAACAGAAGCATTGGTTCTTTTTCTAACTTGGAATTTGAACAGAGCTTTGCTCTGATTGAGGTAAACAAATGCCCCCCCACCGTTGCGCTTACGTGGCCTCCTAACGTGAGCGCAGCGGTGGCAGACTCCGAACCGTCGCGCCATCCCTTGGAAGCTGAAAGGGCACTTGATGCCTATAAATAGGACCTTTGGTCCCTGAAATTTTTTTTACCATTTCAAGAATTTTGACTCAGAGCCTTGCTCTTACTTAAGAATTTTCAGAGCCTTGCTCTTGATTTTTTTTTTATTTTTTATTAAGAACTCCAGAGTTCATAACCATCATAGGTAAAAATAAAATTAAATTAAATTAAAGCTGATTAATAGAGCCTTGCTCTCCATAGATCCATGATCTAAAGAAAACCCATTTAGGCTTTCATTTAGCAGAGCTTTGCTCTAAAGAGGTCCAAAGAGAACTCAGGAGAATCCTGTTAGGGTTCCATTAATAGAGCTTTGCTCTATAAAAGATTTCTCTTATATCTTCTTAATTAATGGAGCTTTGCTCCTCCCAAATTATATGGCACTTGATTTTTTTTATTTTTTTTTATTTTTTTATTTTATTTTTTTATTTTTTATTTTTTATTTATTTTTTATTTTTTTTATTTATTTATTTTTTTTTAGAGCGGGGCTCTCAATATTCTCAGGGAATTTTCCTCAAATTCTCCTCATAACTGATTTTGACTGGTGTCGCTCCTGTCTGCAGAGCATTGCTCTCGAGGAGTTTAACTTTTAACTTTATGTATTTTCTTGTTTGTTAATATCCCTGTATTGTTTTCTTCAGGTATTATGGCGGTGCGTCTATACAGCTTCCACGAGCTCATCACTTATGAAGATATCCGTGTACAGGACCGTCAACAGAACCAGGAGTTTACGGACGCTCAATGTGCAGAGGTCATGGGTCGCCTGAATGCCAGCGGTGGCTGGCTGCTACCTCGTCGTTTGGCCCTTTTGAAAGTCGTGCTGGGGGCAATATGGAGAGCACTCCCAGGTCTTCACGAGGCCTTACCGCTCAATGCGCTGGATGATGCCGAAGACAAGGTGCATTCAGTGTACCTGACGGGGCTGATTTCGAAGAAACGGCGAAACAACCTCGTTGACATCCTACATCAAATCTTTCAGCAGACAACGATCGTTGCTGCTTATCGAAGGCCGGCGGGGCTTGCCGTTGATATCGACACCGAGGAGCGCGAGAGGCTGCGCATAAGAATAATTAGAAAGGCCAGAAGAAGTTTGGACGGCCTTACTTTTGAACTCTTCAATCCCTGCCCCGGATCTGAAGTTATTCCATTGTAATAAAGTTTTCCTTTTACTGCTTTTCAAAATTGGAAGAATTTTTGCCAATATGAATGGAAACTTTTTATTTCAGCTTCTCTTATTTCTCGTCCTGAGTTTTCTGTCCATACATAAATGAATGCGTTACGCATGCCAGATCAAACGTAAACCGGATATTCTTTTTGTCATCTTCTTTCTTTTAATGTCAGCAGGCTGTCTTAATAACCATGGTTGATGGATGTCTAAAACGAGTATTCTGACTTCCTCAGGAAATAGCGATGGCTTAGGCCGCAGGTTCAGGTCTACTGCCTAAGACTTTTCAATTCTATGAGCCGTGAGGGTCTCATAGAGGCTTTTCTCCCTACGGATCGAGAGGATCTCATAGGTGGATTTTCTCCTTAGGAATCGTGAGGATTCCTAAGTGTGGTTTTCTCTTATAAGTCGTAAGGATCTTATAAGAGAATTTTCCCTCTTACGAGTCGAGAGGATTCGTAAGTGGTTGTTTCCCTCCTCGTCGAAATTCGACTTCGGAGAGTGAGACCCGTGAATAGTATGCAAGAGACCAGTTTGGATTGACTTGCAGGGCCCCATTGCTCAAAAAGCAAGCTTTTCAATCCTTGCTGTCTAAGACTTTATCTCACGAGTCGAGCCGCCTCGACAATTTTTCACAAGTCTAGACGAATCGAACGTTTCTCGCAAGAACATCTTAACGTCGCATTTAACCTCTGCTCTTTACGACAGAAGCCCGTTAAGGTCGGTGGTACTTAGGGTTTTGGCCATCGTACCGTCGCATAAGCTGATATAGTCCTCGATAGGCAATCGTGCTGTTCGAGTAGCCCCGCGACTGCCGTGTCTCTGATCCCTTCGGGGGCTGGACAAGACGTCTTCAAGCAATCCTCCTTGGCAGTTTGACCGTCGGAAGAGCAAGCGCTAGGAATTTGCCATGCCGCTTTTTACTTGAGGTTAGGCTCATTTTGGAGAGCCCCGATGAGTCATAACCACTCCGCGCTGGTGTGGGATGATCTCCGATAGTCTTTCAGGCTTTATATGACTTGCCGTTAAGACCCTGAAGCTAGGAATTTGGCCTTTGCTTCGTTTGCTGGCATTGCGTCCTCTGTATCGAGACGAATGTCATGGTGGGAACTAGGGATTTTGCCGTGGTTCCATTTGTTTGATGACGTTGCGTCTGCTGTGTCGAGACGAACGTTGGGGCGACATCTCGTCTGCTGTATCAAGATGAACGTCGAGGTTGTCTTTAGGTTGCTGGTGAACCGTCGAGGTTTGGAACTAGGGATTTTGCCGTGGCTCCACTCGTTTAATAATGTTGCGTATGCTGTGTCGAGACGAACGTTGGGGTGACATCTCGTCTGCTGTATCGAGACGGACGTCGAGATGGTGACCATTCCGTGCTGGTGCGAGATGATCTCCGATTGTCTTTCCGGTTTTATGTGAGTTACCGTAAAGACGTTGAAGCTAGGAATGCGGCTTTCGCTTCGTTTGCTTTGTCATGTCTGAATCCCTGCTGGAGGAAGAACGCTGGGGCGACAACTCGTCTGCTGTATCGAAACGAACGTCAAGGTGGTGACCACTCTGTGCTGGTGCGAGATGATCTCCGATTGTCTTTCCGGTTTTATGTGAGTTACCGTAAAGACGTTGAAGCTAGGAATTTGGCCTTCGCTTCGTTTGCTTTGGCGCGTCCGAATCCTGTTGGGGGAAGAACGCTGAGGTTGACATTTCGTCTACTGTATCGAGACGAACGTCATGGAGGTGACCACTTCATGTGAGATGGTCTCCGATTGTCTTTCCGGTTTTATGTGAGTTACCGTAAAGACGTTGAAGCTAGGAATGCGGCTTTCGCTTCGTTTGCTTTGTCATGTCTGAATCCCTGCTGGAGGAAGAACGCTGGGGCGACAACTCGTCTGCTGTATCGAAACGAACGTCAAGGTGGTGACCACTCTGTGCTGGTGCGAGATGATCTCCGATTGTCTTTCCGGTTTTATGTGAGTTACCGTAAAGACGTTGAAGCTAGGAATTTGGCCTTCGCTTCGTTTGCTTTGGCGCGTCCGAATCCTGTTGGGGGAAGAACGCTGAGGTTGACATTTCGTCTACTGTATCGAGACGAACGTCATGGAGGTGACCACTTCATGTGAGATGGTCTCCGATTGTCTTTCCGGTTTTATGTGAGTTACCGTCAAGACGTTGAAGCTAGGAATGTGGCCTTCGCTTCGTTTGTTTCGACGATGGGGTCTCTTGTTGACGTTGCTTCTACATCCTGCTGGACTGCGAAGGAATGCCGTTGTTGACATTGCGTCTGCTGTAACGAGACGAATGCCGAGATGGAGTTGGGATTTTGCCATCGCTCCGTTTGATGGTGTAACATCTGTGTCTTGTTGGAATGAGGAGGCACACCTTTGTTGGTCTCCAGGCTGTAGATGTAGCCATTGAGATTTGGAACTAGGGACTTTGTCATGGTTCCGTTTCGTTGCGACTCTGGGGTCGGTTGTTGACGTCACGTCTGCATCTGGTTGGAGTGAGGAGAAACGCCGTTGGTGATCTCTAAGTTGTCGATATTGACGTCGAGACCCTGAAGCTTGAGATCTTCGTTTGCTTTATTTGTTGACATCGTGTCTGTAATATTGCGACAAATGTCGAGATGGTCTCTAGGTTGTCTATGAACCGTCGAGATTTGGCTTCGCTTTCTGATGGAGCCTGTTGGAAGGCATGGTTCCCTCTTTATCTGTGCCCCTGAATTGTATACAGGGATCGATGCGATTTCACCTGTAGGGCAAAAAGTTTTATTTTTTCATTTTTTTTATTCTTTCCGCGATGCTCTATCATTTCAGCTTTTATATCGCGAAGGTCGCGATTGCCCAATCATTTCGGCTATTTTTCGCGGTGCCCAATCATTTCGGCTATTTACTTTATTTTTACTCGCTACTTTTTATTGCGAGTTGCCCAATCATTTCGACTGTTTATTTTATTTTTACTCGCTGTTTTTTTATTGCGAGTTGCCCAATCATTTCGGCTATTTTTCATGCATACATTTTTACTTGCTGATTTTGTTTGCAAGCTGCCCCACCATTTCGGCTATTTAGTATGCATATATATATATATATATATTTGCTCGCTGATTTTTTTTTATTATTATTATTTTTTTGCGAGTAGGGGATTTGGGATCTGATACCAATCTTAGCATCAGCATCGCTACAACCGGAATATTGCCAGGTGCGAATCATCATCTGCCATGAAAGGACTTGGAATTTGATACCGATTTAGGCATCAGTATCGCTACAACTGGGATATTGCCAGGAGCGGATCATCATCTGCCTTGAAAGGACTTGGAATTTGATACCCCTCTGTCGATCCCGAACAAAGGTGGCTTAGTAAACAGGATTAAGGGTCCTGTCGGCTAAGGCTTTTGACTTCATGAGCCGTAAGGGTCTCACAAAGGTATTTCTTCCTACAAGTCGTGAGGATCTTGTAGGTGTGTTTTCTCCTTGGGAATCGTGAGGATTCCTAAGTGCATGTTCTCTTATAAGTCGTAAGGATCTTACAGGAGGGTTTTCTCCTTGTAAGTCGAGAGGATTTACAAGGGTTGTTTTCCATGCAAACACATCCCTAGTCTCAGATGGGACTTAATTAGGGAAATGTTTATTCGCGCCCGTGGATTGTATACAAGGGTCGATATTGAACCACTTGTAGGGCAATATTGGAAGTTTGTGGGGGTTTGCTTAAGCACAGGTTTAGGTCTCTGTGACTTAAGACTTTCAAATCCTATGAGCCGTGAGGGTCACATAAGAGAGTTCTCCTTACGAGTCGTGAGGATCTCGCAAGTGTATTTTCTCCTTAGGAATCGTGGGGATCCCTAAGTGTGTTGTTCCTTTGTGAGTTGTAAGGATCTCACGCAGGTGGTTTCTCCTTATAGGGTCGAGAGGACCCTATAAGTGTTTCTTAACGAGGTTGTGCCCTTTCAGGTTTTCACAAACACTCGCCGGTAGCCCTGCTGTTTTTACTCACGGAGCCCTTTCGGGTTTTCATCCGTGTCCATTTTGCTTGTGGACATACCGTTTTTTTTTATTCTCTTTTTTTTTTCCTTTTTTTTTTCTTTTCTTTTTCTTCTTTTTTTTTTTTTAACGAGGTCGCGCCCTTTCGGGTTTTCACGAACACTCGCCGGTAGCCCTGCTGTTTTTACTCACGGAGCCCCTTCGGGTTTTCATCCGTGCCCATTTTGCTTGTGGACATACCGTTAAATTTTTTTTTTATTTTTTTTAACGTCAGCCTGAAGATGCTGCGGGTTGGGAGTAGTTTAACGACGTTTCGGTCATTTGCAAGTTTTAGGACATTGCGGTCCGCCGTTAGTTTAAGGACGTTTCGGTCCGTTGTTAGTTTAAGGACGTTTCGGTCCGTTATCCAGTTTTAGGACATAGTGGTCCGTTAGGCTTTCTCTACGAATGAGCATGATGCCCCCGCGTGTCCATATTTTTCGGAGCATGCGGTCGTGGCGGGTTCACCTTCCAAATTTCGGACAACGCGAACTTGCCCTGTTGGTATTGGTCTTCAACCCAGTTTTTGAAGACGTAGCAGTCCTCGATCAGGTGACCTACTGTTTGGTGGTAAGGGCAATAATTAGGATTATTAACGTCGCCTGGCTGCAACGGACGTTTTGGATTCGGCAGATTAATGAGTCTGTTGCGTACTGCCAGCTCGAACAGTCCCCTTGTTTTATCTTGCGGAAACGAGTAAGGACGTTTCAACTTTTCCTGGAGGGATTGCTGCTTGTTGCTTTGGCAAGCAACCGGTCTAGGGTCACCTGATTGTTGGTGAGTGCTGACGACGAGGGTCTTTTTTCCTTTTCTTTTATCCTTTTTGTTCGATCCTTTGTTTACGGGGCCGAGATTTTTTCCGAGTAGCATGTGATTGCACGGCTGAACGTTCTCGCAGCTTCTCAATTCCTTTATTTTTGAAATAGATTCCCCGAGGGAAGAGTTAGGGGTAGCTTCTTCGTCAGAGTCGCTTCCAAAGGTGATAATTTGTGATCCCTTGAAGTCGGCTATATGACAGTCGGCGGCGGCTCTTTTGCGCTCATCTATCGCATTTTTCCGATGTCCACAAACTTCACACTTTGTCCTGTCGAAGTGTCGCTTTTGAGTGACATACCCTTGCCACCAACAGTTAAAGGATTCGCAGTCTTCGGTAGGATGTATGATCTTCTGATGATATAAACAGAAGTTAGGGTGCATCTCTACCTCAGAGAAAGAATTTTCTTCGGAGGGCGGTAGCTTCATCCCTACTGATAGAGCTTTGGCGAACCGTTTCCTCGTCTTGAATTTGTTTTTACCCGCAGTGTATGGCTTTTGATTTGACGGGAATACCTTGGTTCTTTCCAGTATGGCCATTTCATGCTCTTGATTGGCTTTTGCTTTCAGACGAATTTCATTTAGGAAGGCATCGATCAACTTGTCTGACGGCCGCGGAATTTCTGTTTCAGGGTCCGCCATTGATTTCTCAGCGCAAGGATCCTCCTCCTCATCTGTCAGTGAATGAGAAATCACATGACAAGTCGCTACGTAGTCTTCGGATTCATCCGATAAGTTTTCTCCATCGTTTTCATCCTCGACGAAAGAACAAGTTGCCCCCGGCGTGTCCGTCTTCTTTGGAGAGTGCGGCTGTGGGGGGTTTACCTTCCAGCTTTCAGACAGCGTGAATTTGCCTTGCAGGTATTGATCCTCGATCCATCCCTTAAAGACGAAACAATCCTCAATCGGGTGACTTACCGTTTGGTGGTAAGGGCAATAATTGGGATTATTAAGATCGCCTGGCTGCGACAGCCGCTTTGGACTCGGCAGATTGATGAGTCTGTTACGCACTGCCAGCTCAAACAGTCTTCTCGTTTTATTCTGAGGAAACGAGTAAGGACGTCCTAGCCTCTCTTCGAGGGATGGGCGTGGACGCACGTTGTTTTGGCGAGCGACCGGCTTTAAGTTGCTCGACTGTAGCTGAGCGTTGGCGACGATGATCGCTTTTCCTTTCTCATTTCGGGGATCGGGTCTTGGAGGAGACGGTCTATGGCCCATCTGGTCCATTTGGGCTAATTTGTCGATCAAGGCCTGGAAGGTGGTCGGCCTGAAGAACATCATGAATTGCGAGATGGTCGCTTGCGGATCGAGAGTGCCCACAAACATGCCTACCGCAGGTGCCTCTTCTATGCATTGTTCGCATTTCGACCATAGGTTCCGCTATCGTGTTGCGTATTGGACCCACGTTTCGCCGGGCCTTATCCTGGCATTTATCAGTGCGGTAATCGGGGTGCGTTCACTAGCACTTGCGAATCTTTGTGTAAACAGCAGTTCCATCTCTGCAAATGTTTTGACAGAGTCGTTAGGTAGCTCCGAATACCATTCAAAGGCTGTTTCTGCTAAGCTGCCGACGAATTGACGTAGCAACAATTTGTCATCGCCTCCAGTATTGCCGCATAAGGCCCTGAATTGAGCGACATGCTGATGCGGATTCCCTGTCCCTTTATATACGTGGAATTTAGGGATCGTATATCCTGGCGGGTAACTGATTTGGTCATACCAGCTCGGATACGGTCGTCCGGTTCTAACAATTTGCCCAGCCGCTTCATTCGCCTGATGAACCCGGATCTGCTGAGCTATATATTCGTCTAGGTCAACTTTGGAGATTGCCTCCTCCTTGGCTGTTGATAGAGCCGGCGGAGGATTTGACGTTTCTCCCCTGTCGTCTTCAAGGACGATCGGAGGATCTTCAGCAGGAGGTTCCGGCTGTAACATCATCCCTACCATATCTTGGAAGAGGAGCGCCATCTGTTTTATATTAGCCGCTTGCTCTGCAGCTTCTTTGTCCCTCTTTTCGAGGACTCTGCGTAAAAAGTCAGCGTCGGTTTCTTGTTCTTGACGCTCATCCGAAGACGTTTCAGAGCTTTCTTTTGGCTCAGTGAGTGCAGCCATTGTAGTCATCATTTTCTGAAGCTTTTGTTGTTGCTCCTGGGCTTTCGTCACGGATCGGGTGAGCGGTCGGTGGCCCATAGAAGTGCGGCTTTCCTCCTTTCCAGAAGCCATATAAACAGTGTGCACCACCATGCCCCCAGACTTGGGGCGTTTGTGTTCGGTGTCTTTGCGATTTGCCGAAGACACAGGGGCTTCTTGCGGCCTCCTTTTTTGAGTGATTGGAGTTAAGGGAGCCGTTGTAGTGGGCACCCAAGTAGCTTTTGCTTTTTGTGCTTTGACAGAGTAATCCTTCCCCTGCCGAACCTTCATCTTTTTCTGTCGTCGGAGGCAGTCTTGATCGATCACCGACTCTTGAACTTGTCGCCAGACTTTGTAAATTTTAGAGGACAGCCGTTGAAGGGGCTGCTCTAGCTTCTTCTCTGGAATATTCTTCACAGATGAATGAGTTCGCTTTAGCACCGCAGTAGGAGAGTTTCTGCGCACCGAGTTCAGCAACTCAAAGCTGTTCTTGGTTGGAACAGCAGTATCGATCTCCACCATTAGAGTTGGAGGAGTAAGTCCAGAGGGGGAGTTGCCCCCAGCCTTCTTCACTCGGCGCCAGTAGCGACGTCGGGCATGTCGTGCTGATGGAGTTGTTTCAGCTATAGGGGTGACCTCCTCATGCCCCCTGTGTTGGTCAGAATATACCGGTACCAGCTTTTTAAAGATCGACGTCCGTTGAGCGGGGACGGCCAACTTGTCAGAAGCGGACTTCTGAACATGGGAAGCAACCTTGGTGATTTTGCCAGGAACGGGAGTTGGGATGGCTATCCGTTTCGGGATAACGCCTTCTGGTATGGCAGGCTTCTTCATGGGCCCGATGGAGCTCTGGCCTAATCCATTAAAACCTGAAGCAGTGGAGTTGGATGACTCGTTGAGAGGGGTCGCGGCAGTGGCAAGTCGGTCGAAGACCAACTTCTTTGGAGCTTCTTGCGATGTTATTGGAGCATTGAAGCTTATCAATGGGAGCATAGTCCCGAAGAACAATCCAGCGGTGGCCTGAGTTACTTGCTCCACTGGCATCTTGAAAAGGGAGGCCGCTTGGGGCCCATAAGTCACTCCTCCGGACGGGATGGAGCGAAAGATGCAGTTGCAGGTAGTGCAGTCTGAAGCCATTGATCTTCTGTTTCCTGCACGAAGCAAGATACCAAATCTTAGTACCTCGAATCCACAGGCAACCACAGCAAATCGCGATCCGTTCGCGAACACGACACACGAAGTGTGGAGTGGAAAGAGGAAAAGGTCCCACCGGGCGTGCCAGAATCTGTTCCCCTCCGAAAGGCGGCGCACAGAACCGCGATGGCCTGACGCTGAGATTCGGGGCAGATGCTATTTGGTTTTATCCGTCTACCTCTCCGAAGATGCCAAGTTGATTTATGGCACCGTGTATCGGAGGTTTAGACGGATGCGGCCGATGTAGCAGACTTCGTCAGATTCCCCCTCAGGGTGAGGGGTTTTTGATTGTGGGAACGCTCTTCCCTGCAGGCGCAAGCCCCTGCAGTTAATTACGCTACCGCATCGCGGTAACAACTTTCTCCTTCTCCAGAATTTCACTTCGTGTCGTGTGTGTTTGTTTTGTTTGTGGTTGCCCGTGGATTGTATACGGAGACTGAGTAATGCCGTCGCCCGTAGGACGTGGATTAGTTCAAATCCGTATTTACTTAGATTTGGGTTTGGTGTTTTTAGTTTAAGGATACGTTAGTCGCGTTGCGGCTAAGATCAACTTAAACGTTCGTTAAGGATACGTTAGTCCTGTTTGAGACTAAGATCGACTTAACGTGATCGTTTAGATCCGACAAAAGAGCGTTTGGGCCCTATTGTTTCAGTTTGGGAGATTCATAGTCCAATTTGGGACTAAAGTCTGTTTGGAGGATACGTTAGTCATTTTTGAGGCTAAGATCGACTCAAACGTTTGTTAAGGATACGTTAGTCCAGTTTGAGACTAAGATCAATTTAACGGGACCGTTTAGGTCCGACAAAAGAGCATTTGGACTCTATTGTGCCAGTTTAGGGACGTGGTGGTCCATATTCCAGTTTAGGGACGTGGTGGTCTAATATTAGTTTAGGGACGTTTCGGTCCGATATTAGTTTAGGGACGTTTCGGTCCGATATTAGTTTACGGACATCTCGGTCCACGAGTTTAAGGACCCCGCAGTCCATATCGATGTGTGGTCGTTGGGACCCGTCACCTCTTTGACATCGTTGAGGAATTACAACGACGGATATCAAAGGAGTTCGGAGATGTACCCTCGAACCGGATGTAAATTGATTTAGAAGAGCAATTTTGCCCAGTCAATTTAATTTAAAGACTTATGGCCAAAATTGGGCTAAGTCCAGTTGAAATGTTCAGCATTTTATTTGCTTTTGCATTGCATTTTTTTTTATTTTTATTTGGGCCTTTCCTAGAAAGGATGCAGAGTATCAATTTGTTTTGGGCTCTGCCCTTTTAGGAATGATGCAAGGCATCAATTTTATTTGGGCTCTGCTTTTGTATAAAGGATGCAAAGCATCAATTTATTTGGGCTCTGCCCATTTATTGCCTTGCAATTTAATTAGGCCTACTAGGTCTTTTTGGTTTGGGCCTGGCCCTTTAGAAATTGCATTGCATTTATCAAGCGCTTTGCGCCAATCAAAAAGCACAACAGTGCAAATTCACAAGTGCAAAGCACTATTAATTTGAGAATCTTTTAGATTCAAGAACCAATGGTTCATAAAAGAAGTGCAAAGCACTATTTGATTTCTTGATCTAATTTAGATCAACGAAGAACAAGTTTTTTCTTTTTATTTCAAGAACCAAAGGTTCATAAAAGTGCAAAGCACTATCTTTTTTTTTTATTTCTGTTTTTCTTGTTTTAGAGAACCAGTGGCTCATAAGAAGTGCAAAGCACTATTAATTTAAGAACCTTTTAGGTTCAAGAACCGATGGTTCATAAAACAAGTGCAAGGCACTATTTGATTTATTTCTAAGAAAAAACAAGTTTTTTCTTGTTTTTCTTATCTCAGAGAACCAAAGGTTCATAAAAGTGCAAAGCACTATTTTATTTTATTTATTTTTATTAAAGATCATTGATCTTGTTTTTTTAGATCTATGATCTGTTCATAAGAGAAATTTCTCTTCTTTTAAAGGTTTTTACCTTTTTTTTTATTCTTCAAGAGTTCTCAAGAGTTCTCTTCTCTCTTTTTTTTTAGCAAGATGTTCATCCCTTTTAATTGAGGTCTGGGGTCCTTTTTATAGTGTCCATAAATTAGTTAAATTTGTTAAAGAGATCTTTCTCTGAGTGATTTGGGGAATTTTCCCCACCGTTGGATCTTTGATCCAAGAGCTTCTGCTTTGCAGAAGAAAATCTTCTTGTTTTAACAAGGACAGAAAAGATTTCTTAAATCTTTTAATTCTGTTTGGCGCAGTGCCCCAGCGCGTGACACGTGTCCCGCTGCGCTGACACGTGTCGCGCAGTTTTTTTTTTTTTTTAGTGCGCTGCGCTGACACGTGTCGCGCAGCGCGCAACTGCGCTGCGCGCAAATATTTTTTTTTTTTTTTGCTGCGCAGCGCACAGTTGCGCTGCGCTGACACGTGTCGCGCAGCGCGCAACTACGCTGCGCGCGATTTTTTTTTTTTTTTCCGCGCTGCGCAGCGCACAGTTGCGCTGCGCTGACACGTGTCGCTGCGCGCGCAATTTATTTATTTATTTTTTTTTTATGCTGCCCAGCGCACAGTTGCGCTGCGCTGACACGTGTCGCGCAGCGCGCAACTGCGCTGCGCGCGCAATTTTTTTTTATTTTATTTTATTTTTTTTTAGAGTTTTGCTCTGATTGGAGAAAGAACAGAAGCATTGGTTCTTTTTCCAACTTGGAATTTGAACAGAGTTTTGCTCTGATTGAGGTAAACAGGTACGACGGCCAAAACCCTAAGTACCACAGACCCTAACGGACTTCTGTCGTAAAGAGCAGAGGTTAACTGTGACGTTAGGATATTCTTGCGAGATCTGCTCGATTCGTTTCGACTCGTGAGGAAATTGATGTCTTTGCGAGAACTTCTCGATTCGTCTCGACTCGTGAGATAAAGCCTTAGGCAGTAGGGATTAAAAAACCTGTTTCCTAAGCACTGGGATCCTGCAAGTCGGCCCAAAATGGTCTCTTGCATACTATCCACGGGTCACACTCTCCAAAGTTGAATCTCGACAAGGAGGGAAACAACCGCTTACGGGTCCTCTCGACTCGTAAGAGGGAAAATTCTCTTATGAGATCCTTACGACTTTCAAGAGAAAACACACTTAGGAGTCCTCACGACCCCTAAGAAGAAAATACACCTGCGGGATCCTCTCGACTCGTAGGGAGAAAAGTCTTTATGAGACCCTCACGGCTCATAAAGTTGAAAAGTCTTAGGTGGCAGATCCTAACCCTGTCTCCTAAGCCATCACCGCCCTGCAAAGAGGTCAAGATGGACCATCTATGAGCCACACTCGCCAAAGCTACATTCCACTGAAATGGAAAAGCTACTCATGAGCATATAAACTACTTCACTCTAGAGTAAGATATAAAGAGATAGAAGGGTGCGGCTCATGGAGTTAAGGGTTTGGAACTATATCTCTTAAGAATCGAGATTTGAGTCAAAGATAAATGACGACGCTTGTGTCCGCTCGTTATCTTCTCAGATCAAGATTCTGAAAGTAATATACCAACCCGAAACTGGTCATACGCTATGCATTACTTTGCACTACTTCACCCACGTAAATACTTACGTGGGCAAAGTAGTGGGGGGCATTTGTTCCCGCCAAAAATTTCTGCGCAAAAGAGCCCAAGGTATCAAATGGCGGCGATACGCTTAAGAAAATGGGAACCAGTATCTTCCAGGCTGTTTTTTGACAAACTCCCGAATGAGAAACAGATAAATTCTGATGGTATCGAAAGCGGCTCGAAAAACCCTTCGATTTGATATATTATGGGCCTCGTAATTCATCCGGGATCAAAAGTTATGAGGAATTACGTGTCCACACGTGATGGGCTTTTAAGAACCCGCTGGAGGAATTAAAAGATACAATAAAAACTCAGAAAAGACCCCAATGGGGCATCACGTGCTCACACGTGACCATGGGTCACGTGCAGACACGTGATGGGCTTTTAAAGCCTCTAAAATAATGAATAGAATTTAATTCTAAAAGTCAGAAAATACCTCAACGAGGTATCACGTGCTTACACGTGACCAATGATCACGTGTTGACACGTGATGGTTAAAACTGAAACATAAATAAGCGGCTGAGAAAGGAACCCAATTGGGGGTCACGTGCTCACACGTGACCAAAGGTCACGTGCCAGCACGTGACTGGCTTTAAAAGTATTATAATTTAATAGAATTAAATTCTAAAAGTTTCTGAATCTTTCCAAATGGAAAAGGGTCATGGGGAACCGTTGGATTAAAAATCCAAGGGTGATTAAAAATCACCAATTTATGGAAAAACCTTGGACAAGGAAAGATTTCCCTAAAAATCTCACCAGGATAACAAATAGAATATCTTTTGGATTTAAAATCCACGGTGAATAAAATTCACTGAATGATCTAAAGGCCCAGATTAATGATAAATATAAATCAAATCTCTCAACATACAAATCAAATCTCTCAATGAGAAATTTGCTAAACAAATTGATTCTCTTCCTTCTCCTATAAATAGGAGCCAAGAAAAGAAGAGAAGGGGGATCTACTTTTTGAGAGAAAAACAGAGAGAGGAGAATTTAATTCTCAAGAGGGAAGAAAAGAAAGGAGAATTTAATTCTCAACAAAGAAAACCCTAGATAAGAAAAGGGAAAAAGATAAACTTCAAACAGAGAATTTAATTCTCAAAATCCAAGAGTTTAACTCTTATACAAAAAGAACTTAGTTCTTCTTCTGGTTGAAGATCTGCACAGAGCACATCTCCCCATAACTTGAGAATTTAATTCTCATCGGGTCGAGATCCTGCCATGCAGATCCTAAACTTAGAAGAGGAATTGAGTTTTGAGAATTAATTCTCCTAAAACAAAACTAGGGTTTAACCCTAATCAAGAATTTAATTCTTTTACATATCTGGGAATTTAATTCCTTTGAAAAGAAATCAGGGTTTTATCCTAAATAAGAATTTAATTCTTTCACGATAGGAATTTAATTCCTCCAAAATCATAATTAGGGTTTAACCCTACAAAGAATTCAATTCTTAAAAGATCTCTGTTCATGAAAAGAACTAGGGTCACGTGCCCCCACGTGACCCTTGAAAAGATCCCCTGCAAAGAACTTTGAAGCATCACCCCACGTGCTCCCACGTGATCCTCATTATATATGGAACAAAAGTAAAGGCAGAAACAATTCTGGGCGCTCTCACGTGTTACCACGTGACCCCTAATAAATGTTCTAATAAATCAGGGCATGATTATACATCACATGCCCACACGTGATGGCTATGAAAATTAAAAGTGTTTAACACTTGTTTGCAGAACAAAATAAAGGGGATCTGGCCCTACTTTTTGATGCCATCACGTGCTCCCACGTGACTCTCAAAACGCAGAAAGAAAGATCAATGGAAATGAAGGCTTTGGGCGCTCTCACGTGTTTACCACGTGACCCCTTAGCAAACGTTCTAACAGTCAGCGCATAAATCCCCATCACGTGTCAACACGTGATGCTCGAAATAAAAAGGAAAAGTGTTTAACACTTATTCACAGATTTGAGGATAAAACAAAGGAGATGTGGCTCCGTATTTAGGGCGCCCTCACGTGTCACCCCGTGACCCCTAATGAGCATTCCAACAGACCAGAGCGGGGGCCTCCATCACGTGCTCACACGTGATGGCCGTCAGAATTAAAAGAGTTCAAACACTGATATGCAGAATAAGATAAGGGAAATCAGGGCGCTCTCACGTGTCCACACGTGACCCCTCTCCCCTTAGTGTTTAACACTAATCCGAAGACTTTGTCCTCAGTGATTAACACTGATTTTCTTAGTGTTTAACACTAATTTGGAAAACTCTATTTGCAGTGTTTAACACTGATTTGCTTAGTGTTTAACACTAATTTTAAAACACTGTTCCCAGTGTTTAGCACTGATTATCTTTTAGTGTTTAACACTAACTTGCTATCTTATTCCCAGTGTTCAACACTGTTGGTTTCTAGTGTTTAACACTAGCTTCAGCCCAATTGGCTAAGTTTCAGAGGCAAAGCCTCTCCTTCAATGGACCAACAGAGGGCCAGTATTTCAAACATAACTGGACTTAGCCCAAACTGGCCATAAGTCCTCAAATCATCTTGATCTGAGCACATCTGCTCTTTCAACCAACTCATTGGTTCGAGGGTACATCTCTGAACTCCTCTGACATCTGTCGTTGTAATCCTTCAACGTCGTCAGAGAGGTGACGGGTCCCGACAACCACACAACAATACGGACTGTGGGGTCCTCAAACCCACGGACTTATGCGTCCTTAAACTAACGGACTAATACGTCCTTAAACACACCCATATGGACTGTGGGGTCCTTAAACCCATGGACTTATGCGTCCTTAAACTACCAATGGACCACCATGTCCCTAAACTGGAGGTGGACCTCCATGTCCCTAAACTGGCAATGGACCATCATGTCCCTAAACTGGCATTGGACCACCATGTCCCTAAACTGGAGGTGGACCTCCATGTCCCTAAACTGGCAATGGACCATCATGTCCCTAAACTGGCATTGAACCACTATGTCCCTAAACTGGAACAATAGAGCCAATTGCTCTTTTGTCGGATCTAAACGATCCCGTTAAGTCGATCTTAGTCCCAAACTGGACTAACGTATCCTTAACAACCGTTTAAGTTGATCTTGGCCTCAAATATGGTAAACGCATCCTTAAAGTTTCAAACAGACTTTAGTCCCAAATTGGACTCTAGATCCCCCAATCAACTTTGGCTCAAGGGTACATCTCTGAACTCCTCTGGCATCTGTCGTTGTAATCCTTCAACGTCGTCAGAGAGGTGATGGGTCCCGATGGCCATAAATTTAATGGACCACTATGTCCCTAAACTGGAACATTAGAGCCAATTGCTCTTTTGTCGGATCTAAACGATCTCGTTAAGTTGATCTTAGTCTCAAACTGGACTAACGTATCCTTAACAAACGTTTGAGTTGATCTTAGCCTCAAATATGGCTAACGTATCCTCAAACCCAACCCCCAAACCCAAATCTAAGATAATACGGATTTGGACTAGTCCACGCCCTACGGGCGACGACATAACTCAGTCTCCGTAAACAATCCAAGGGCAACCACAAATAAAACAAACACCCATGACACGAAGTGACCATCTGGAGAAGGAGAAAGTTGTTACCGCAATGCGGTAGCGTAATTAACTGCAGGGGCTTGCGCCTGCAGGGAAGAGCGTCCCCACAATCAAAAACCCCTCAAGCGAGGGGGAATCTGACGAAGTCTGCTACATCGGACGCATCCGTCTAAACCTTCGATACATGGTGCCATAAATCAACTTGGCATCTTCGGAGAGGTGGACGGATAGCACCTATTAGCATCTTCCCCGAACCTCAGGCAAGACGTCATGTCGCGCCGTCTTTCGGAGGGGAACAGATTCTGGCACGCCCGGTGGGACCTCTTCCTCTTTCCACTCCACACTTCGTGTGTCGTGTTCGTGAACGAATCGCGGTTTGCTGTGGTTGCCTGTGGATTCGAGGTACTAAGATTTGGTGTCTTGCTCCGTGCAGAAAACAGAAGATCAATGGCTTCAAACTGCACTACCTGCAACTGCAACTCTCGCTCCGTCCTTGCTGGAGGAGTGACTTATGGGCCCCAAGCGGCCTCCCTTTTTAAGATGCCAGTGGAGCAGGTAATTCAAGCCACCACTGGACTATTCTTCGGGACCATGCTCCCATCGATGAGCTTCGATACCCCAACAACGTCGCAAGAAGCTCCAAAGAAGTCGGTCTTCGATTGGCTTACTACTGCAGCGGCCCCTCTCAACGGGTCGCCCAACTTCAATACCTCAGTTAACACCCTAGTTAACATGCACAAGTGTGTGCAACCCTAGGAAAAATCTAATAAAATATTCATTAAATAAGATAAAATAATTAAAAACCAATTTGGTAAACTTTTTATTAAAAACCATATATTAAAATATAGTTATCTACAAAACACATTCTAAGGTGTTACAATCTTCCCCCCTTAAAAGAAATTCTTTCCCGAATTTAAAAATATACTGTTACGCGTACCTTCAAAGAGAAAATTACAACTCTCAAATCTCGCTTGCAGCCTCCCAAGTGATTATCTTACTATACGGCTACGTCCAAGAAAAACCCTTCACAGATGGCAAGACCCTTGACCGATGTTCCTCCACTTGCCGAGCCATTAATACCATTGGCTGCTGATGAAAGAAAGATCGCGTCAAGCTAAATGGTCTGGTGCTAAATCATGTGAGAAAGGTCAAGAAGGTAATTGTAAAGTATCATCACAAGGAATACAGGATGAAAACTCAATAATCTGGGCGGAAGTGCCAAATTAAAGGCAACGAAACTAACTCGCTTATAGGATCTCGAAAGGACCTACAATCCTGGGATAAGCTTCCAAGAATCCAACACGTCATTCATCGGAAAAATCCGCAGGAATACATGGTTTGCCACTGCGCACTTAAGTCTACGACCAACACGGTCGGTATAAGACCATTGTTTGCACTGGGCTACTCTCATTCTGACCTGAATCAACTGGATCATCTCCGAAGTCTCTAGACTAGCTGGTGTTCAAAATCCTACTTACGCAGAGTCAGAAAACAACAGACCGGTGATCGACACGATCTAACCTCTAAACCTAAAGGATGCCAATTGGAGTGTCTCCTGATAACAGCCATCGAAGAAAAATCCTAACAATGGAGAGTGACGATCCCCAACTACTGACAACAATAACACAAACGCACAACTTAACAAAGAACAACTGAGCAAACTGAGTATAACCGGACGACAAGAATCCGAATGGAGTCACAGCCTGACTAAACCTGGGTAGAAACTATAACGAAATTCGTGGAGATCTACTCCCACTCCTACTTTGGAACGGAAAAAAGGTTGCAACTCTCCAGCAGGCCTCAGATGCTCGACCCAAACACACAAAAGACAGACACCCTGAAACGAACTATGAAACTTCTCTTTACATCCCTGTCCATCCCTAACCATCTCACAAGTCACGTCAATGTTAGTGGAACTTGAATGAATAAAGAGAGTTGACTGATGTGCCTGCTCTAGGATTGCACGTCTCTACCTGATAATATCAGGTACACAAACACGTCCCTAACTTAGCACACCATTATCACAATTCAAGGACTCCGAATCATTACCCAGCCAAGTATGCTCAAGTATCTCTGACGAACGAGCATTGGCGGGCAGTGTCTCACGAAAGCGATTTAAGAAAAGTGGTCGGGCGCGGACATGAGCAAGCTGTCCCCTCCATAGAGACGAACTTAAGCTGTACTCGACGATCACACAAGAACTGTAAATCTGCAGAAGACTATCACAACCATCAAAATCCGCTGCAGGAAGATGTACTTTAAGCTCTGGTAGTCCGTGAAAATCCGACATGACTCTCGGACAAGTAGTGTCTCCAAATCTCCAACGCAAAACCACCGCGGCCATCTCCATATCATGAGTGGAACATCCTTCTCATACTTCCTCTAAATGTAGGGAAGCAAAAGTGATAACTCTATAGTGTCACCTCAGTACACTCTCGAGCCCACTCAAGAAACATTACAGTCAAACAACAAGGTCGCCCGAACCAAAAGCAAAGAAAGAACTGGTGCAGTTGTTAACAGAATCTTCAACTGCCGAAAACTCCGCACACACGCTTCAGTCCAAAGAAAAGAAACTTCCCTTCCAGTCCCTTCAGTCGACGGTGCAGCAGTACTCTAGCAATCCTGCACGAAACGGCGATAAAAACCTGCTAAGCCCAAAAATCTGCGGATCTCCGTCCTGCACACAAGTCTGGACCTAAGCTGTACGGCCACGATCTCCCTCGGAACCATACGAACCGTCTCCCGTGACTACAAGACCTATGAGTCAACACAAACAAGCCTGAAGAAACACTCCGAGAATCTAGCAAACTACCGGTGCCCTCCCAGTATCTGTATGACAAATCCTCAAGTGCTACTCCTGTTCCTCAAGACACATTAAATAGACTAGAATGTCGTAAATAACACAACAATAACTGGTCGAGGAACGACCTGAAGAAATCCGGTTCATCATATCTACGAATGCTGCCAGGGCATCAGTGAATCAAATAACTCACTAATACACACAAAGCCTGTAGCACGCATAAGGCAGTCTTCGGAATGCCATCACTCCGAATCCGCAATAATGATGACCTGATCCTAAAACTTAGAAAATGTCTCGCACTGTGGAGCTGGTCGAAGAAATCGTCAATGAGAGGTAAAGGATACCCATCCGCATCGTAAGCCGGTTCAATTAACGATCCGTCGATACACAACCTTAAACTGCCATCTTTCTCCTTGACGAACAGAAATAGGAGCTTCTAAAAGCGAAACACTCAGACGCAAAAAACTCCCCAAACCACAACTCTGCAGCTGATCCTTAAGCTCCCTAAGTTTTGCCGGCTCATCTGGAACAACGTCGGAAAACTCTCGCACGAGAGGAACCCAGTCCAACAAACCAACTGTGGCTACGGTATCACAAATGAACGCCAAGAATCCTCGACATCTTCTTAGTAGCCGACAAGCGAAAAAGGCTGAATTCAAGCTGTAAGAGGCGGCACAACTATCCACCTGCACAACAAGAACTGACTCGCCGGGAAAACAATTCGTGACTGTTTCCTCACGGTAGTCCACAGACGCCTAACACGTAGCTAAACAGTCCGTGCCCAGGAGAACGTCAAATCCAACATCTCTAGAAGGATCAAAACGACGGACGAATCTCTATCTCCTATCCGATTGGCACACAACTGAATACGTGTCGCGTAACAAAAGAATCGCTGACAGAAGTTAACACAACTACGACTAATCTACCCAACTACGGTACAAGTATGAAAAACAAATGAATACATCAAAAGAACATGCGGACTAAGGATACCTGAAAACTTTGCATTGGACGTCTGCGCGTCCCGATGAGTAGAAGCAAACTCCTGTGTCTGTCCTCTACCCGCAACTGGCTGAACTCCTCTGGTAGACTGAGCCCTCTGAGCGAACCTTCCACGTCTACGGCCTCTCTGAGTACGATCCTGACGACGTGCTAAGGAACAATCCCAGACGAAGTGCTGAAGGCTTCCGCATCGAAAACATCCACGCGCCGACTGCTGACCATCCTGGGGATGAGAGCCGAACGACTGTCCTCGTCCTAAGCCTCTGCTACTCCCGCGACGGCTACGAAATCTGTCTCGATGACCAAACCTCTGTCTCTGGGCTGGTACACTGGTACGAGTCCTCCACTGTTCTGGAACTCTCAGCGTCTATAGAATGTGCGCCTCGTCAACTGGAGCTGCAACCACCAGTGCTATGTAGGTGACGGACTGCTACATACTGATCGTAAGTGACAACTGAGTAACAGAGGTGACAACCTCCTGTCGTAGCTCCCGAACGGCATCAACCAATGAACTCATCGTCTGGCGGAAGTCCTGCATCTCTGCCAAAAGCCTATTGATAGTATATGTCGTAGGCTGATCCGTATGCACCTGTGCAACTAGAGTGCCATCCTGGTCAGTACTCGTCTCACCCGAGCCAACTCTGACCTCGGCCCTCACTGCATCACTCTGAGTCCCCATAGTCATCGGCGGCAAGGCTATAAATAGATATAAGATTCGATGAGAATAAGGAATCGAATCTCAAGTATATGAATCATCAAGGAAAGAATTTCAAGCAATTTGTACTTAGGTCACTTTAGGCGAAGTACCGCATCGTGGGTATGTTGCAGACATATACACACTACGTTACTTTGCTTAAGCTACCTGCTCCATCATACTAAGGTCATCCTACACTCCGAAAGGTAAAACCTAACGCTTTGATACCAACTTTGTCACGACCCGAAATTGGCACGTGACGGACCTAATACTACGCAACGCCTAAAGATGTAACACAGTAAAAGAAAGCCAAAACCCAGAAATCTAAACCATAAAAAGAAGATAAGAAAAGATAATAGCAGTTTTGAAACATTGGAAATCGCAACCCAAATTCTTTAAAAGTCCCACTTTCTATATTTAAAATTTTGGCAACACCCTTTTTTGTAAAAACTGGCCCAAAGACGTAAAACAATCCACATTACAAATATACGACGCCGTAGCGAAGAAATAAAGAAAATAGAGATAAAGCTGAATATAAAACAACAAATCCATAAATAATATACAATATCGTCCTCACCAAGTCTTTAAGTCAACAACATAATAGTAGATGGAGAGTACAAAATACAACGAATCTACAATATGAAATACAGATAATCATCCAACCCACCTAAGCAAAAATAGTATACTATGAGCCAATGCGGTATCTGTAGCAAAAGATGATAGGTGAATAGCTGAATAGCCTGCCTCGACTACTTTGGGGAACACCCTGCAACACCTGTAGCACAACGGGGGTGAGTTTCCAACTCGTGAATAGTAGATAACATATGCAGGTAATCGCAGGAATGTACATACAGCATGAATCTAAAATATACAATTTACAGTAATAACAGGTCACGTGAATGCAGAATAATGGAAAGTATACTAGCAGGTACAATCAATATGTGAAGCAATAATAACATGACAATAGTATGCAATAGCCATGCAATAGGGATATGAGAATGTAAATATGCAGCAAGCATGAAGGGTACACTAACATGTACTCCTAATACATGGAACAATGCATAAGTGAAAATGTATGAGGTATGGAATGAAATATGTCGTCCCAAGGAATCCTGTCATCGTGATAGGATCACAATCCATCAAGACACTCAAATCCCAATTCCTTAAATTAGCCCCCAAGTTGGGATCTTACATCATTTAAGTCTCACATCTCCTCAATGTACAATATCGAGTAATCTCCTATATCCCGAATGTACAAATCAGTAATCCCATATGTATGTCCAATATCCAATCCCAATGAATCACCTAATATCCCAAATCAAATCTCAAGCAGAATTCTAACATCCTAAAGGTATATATATTTGCAGAAATAAATATGATGGGGTCATACACATATATTAGCATCCCATTCCACTAATATTGGTGTAAGGGTATATATAACTGTAACACCTTAGACTTTGTTTTGTAGCTAATTATATTTTAATGTATAGTTTTTAATAAAAAGTTTACCAAACTAAGTTTTAAATATTTTATCCTATTTAATGAGTATTTTATTGGAATTTTGTTAGGCACACACACACTTGTGCATGATAACCAGGGTTGTTTTTGGGGTTAAACATGATTAGCAATCATGGTTAACTAACCATTTGTCTTAAGTTAGTTTTAGGATTAGTTAAGAGTTATGGTTGTATTTATTCATGATGGTTTTAAAATGAAAACAAAGGATTTTTCATTAAAAGGTTTTTTTTTTATATGGTTTGACTTTGTGTGAGAGAGAGGGCATGGGAGCATGGTGTGACCATGCCTCATTAGTGAGGAAAGAGAGTGAGAAGGGGGAGGGGTCCTTACTGTTTTACTCATTCTCCCTCTCATTCTCCATCTCTCATTCTCTCACTCTCACACAAACACACACTCATACACACAGAAGCAACAGCAGCAGCAACTTCTGCAACAGTAACAGCAGGAGCCCAACAGCAATAGCAAGCCCTCATTTCCTCCAATCACTTCTCCTCCTGCTTCTTGAGATCCTATAGGGTATATTTTCTGAACCCAATCTCTTAGTTGCTTAGTTATGTGATAATAGGTGTCGGTTAATGTTAAATTAGCTAGTTTAGTGCTAATTAGGGTGATTTGTGTGGAACTTTGATTATGTGGTGATTGTGTTGGTAAACCCTACTTGTTTAAGTGTTGTTAGGGTCACCTTAACTGAGAATTTCCCTGGATTACACTAAAATACCATAAGGTTTCCAAATTGTGCAATTTGGTGTTTTTAAAGTGTTATATTGGATATCTGTGATCTGCTTTTGACCCGGACCCTACAGAACAAAATTGAGAAAACTGGAACATACTTGTTAGGTCTAGATTACGCCACCAGAGTACGAGCCCCTATCTCCCAACCCAGGCCGCAAATTATATCAATATGGCCGCAATTTGCGGCCAGGAAGGGGAGTGGGGTGCTGGGGTTTTGGGTATGGTAGTCTTCTGTGTATTGTAGTGTTTTGGCATGTCTGGTTTTGTAAGATTTGGCCTGTAGGAAAATATGGGATCAAATACCGTTTTTCATGTCCGTTGTGTTTGCGCGATACGCGTGATACGTGAGTGGGTTCTGTGATCCAGCGTATCGCGGCGTGTCGCGATGGTTTTAGACGCGTAGACACACGTTTCAGCGTATCGTGCACACGCGCGTTTAGTTCGCGACGCGAGTTTCTCGTTTCGATTCGATATCGCGTTTCGCGGAATATTTGGCTTATATGTGATTTCTATGTCCTATTTACAGGTTTGCAGACAGAGACTACGGACACGGCTACAGGGGGAGCAGATGGTAGGATTCACCTAGCGTGGGGCGTAGGTGAGTAGATTTAACATCTACAGGGGAATCGCCCGCATGGCGTTATGCGTCTGGGCTAGGATTCAAATACATGTCGCACATTTTACGTCTTTATAGAATTGCGCCTTTACTTTATTTCCTTGATGTAGTTATACTGTGACTAGCAGCCGTAGGACACTGCACATATTATTGATGGTTCATGTTGCACGAGCACGGATTGTATGCTACACACACACCGTCAATAATTGCCATGTCACACACTACCCATTATAGATACTATTGCTTACCACACATGATATCTAGCTTATCGGTATACCTATAGTGTATCATACCTTTAGTGATAGGTACATTTACACCATGCGATACAGCTACAGGTATACCTTTTACATACTTTACTTATACCGTAGGATATCTTACTCATATTCTTCTTATACCCAGGGGGGTATACGACATCAGTTTCTATAGGTAGATACCTATACATTGCTACACCTGTATGTTACACACATATTCAGTTGCAATCATATATTTACCTTTACTGATGTTACTTAGTTGTACCTCATTGGTTTCGCATACATCTGGTTTTAGCTACATATTCTCATTTATATGCTCGCATTTAAGATATATCGCATATATTTATTTCTGGATTGCGCATTCTTATTATTTGGATTTTACATGATGTTTTCTGGATTTGGGAACCGCGGGAGTTCATGAAATTATGCATACGTGAACAACCCAGTTTCCTTGATATGATATTTGCGCATCCACCATGAGCTTTATCGGTGCTGATTATATATACCCCTACGAGGAGGCGTCGAGGCCGTAGAGGGTACATGGTGGGGCCCGGTATGGTTCCCCTCGGCAAGAAGATCGATGGGTTTGCCGATTGAGCCTGGAGGCGGGCGAGTACCTACCGGTGACTGGTTGGACCTGGCAGTTGTCCGGAGGATACTGGCCAGAGTCGAGAGATGGATGCGGGATGATCTGTACTGCCGGGTCCGAGGGCCGACACCGCAGACGGACCCCGTGGGCCGATCCGGACTGACGGAGCCCGATATACGAGGATTTCTGTGTCGATGCTTGGTACACTGTTTTCATGATATTTCTTTTAATACCTTTGTATATATAACAGGGGATTTAGCCGTTGTTATATATACCTTTACACCAATATTAGTGGAATGGGACGCTAATATATGTGTATTGCCCCCATCATATTTATTTCTGTATATATATATGTTTAGGATGTTAGAGATTATTTGAGATTTGACTTGGGTTATTAGGTGATTCATTGAAATTGGATATTGGATATGAAAGATATGGTCGATTTGTACATTCGAGATATAGGAGAGCTATTCGATATTGTACTTGAGATGATGTGAGATCTATGTGATGTGAGAGCCCAGTTTAGGGGCCGATTTGATGTTTGGGATGTAAGTGTCTTGATGGATTGTGATCCTACCACGATGTCAGGTTTCCGTGGAAAATGACATATTCCACCCTATACCACACCCTTATCTACCTTATGCACGGATTCATATAGTGGTAGTACCCGTTGTATACCCTTATGATAGTTGCATATCTACATTTTCATATCCTTATTGCATAGTTTCTGCATATTACTGTCATGTTACTATAGCCTCATATTTTGATTGTACCGGCTACTGTACTTTTCTTATTTCAGCATTTGCATGACATGTTATTACTGTAATCGCACATCTTAGATTCATGCTGTACGTGCATTCCTGCGATTACCTGCATATGTTATCTACTATTCACGAGTTGGCAACTCACCCCCGTTGTGCCACAGGTGTTTCAGGTTGTTCTTCAGAGTAGTCGAGGCAGGCTATTCCTCCATTCAGCTATCCAGCTATCATCTTTTGCTACAGATACCGCATCAGCTCACAGTACCATTTTGCTTAGGTGGGTTAGATGATTATCTGTATTTCATATTGTATACTCGTTGTATTTTGTACTCTCCATCTACTATTGTATTGTGGACTTAGAGACTTGGTGAGGACGTTAGTGTGTATTCTTGTGTATTTGATGTCTTTTATATGCAGCTTGACTTAGAGACTTGGTGAGACTTGGTGAGGACGTTAGTGTGTATTCTTGTGTATTCTTGTGTATTTGATGTCTTTCATTTCTTCGCTACGGCGTCGTATACTTGTGATGAGTTGTTTTCCGCCTTTGGGCTGCATTTTACAAAAAGGGGGTGTTGCTAAAATTTTAAAGAAAGAAAGTAGACCTTTTTAAAGAATTTGGGTTGCGATTTCAAATGTTTCAAAAACTTATATTATCTTTTTCCGTATTCTCATGGTTTAGATTTCTGGGTTTGGCTTTCTTTTACTACGTGGCGTCTTTAGGCATTGCGTAGTATTAGGGCCTTCACGGGCCAATTTCGGGTCGTGACAAAGTTGGTATCAGAGCGTTAGGTTTTACCTTTCGGAGTGTAGGATGACCTTAGTATGATGGGGTAGGTTGCTTAAGCAAAGTAACGTAGTGTGTGTATGTCTGCAGCATACCCACGATGCGGTACTTCGCATTAAGCGACCTAAGTACAATTTGCTTGAAATTCCTTCCTTGATGATTCATATCCTTGAGATTCGATTTCCTTATCCATATCGAATCTTATCTCATATCTATTTATAGCCTTGCCGCCGATGACTATGGGGACTCAGAGTGATGCAGCGAGGGCCGAGGTCAGAGTTGGCTCGGGTGAGACGAGTACTGACCAGGATGGCACTCTAGTTGCACAGGTGCAGACGGATCAGCCTACGACATATACTATGGATAGACTTTTGACAGAGATGCAGGACTTCCGCCAAACTATGAGTTCCTTGGTTAATGTCGTTCGGGAGCTACGACAGGAGGTTGTCACCCCTGCTACTCAGCTGTCCATTACGATCAGCATGCAGCAGTCCATCACATACATAGCACCAGCGGTTGCAGCTCTAGTTGACGAGGCGCATATTCCAGAGGCTCAGAGAGACAGTGGAGGACTCGTACCAGCATACCAGCCCAGAGGCAGAGGTTTGGTCGTCGAGACAGATTTCGTGGCCTTCGCGGGAGTAGCAGAGGCTTAGGACGAGGACAGTCGTTCAGCTCTCACCCCCAGGATGGTAAGCAGTCAGCGCGTGGATGTTTTCGATGCGGAAGCCTTCAGCACTTCGTCAGGGATTGTTCCTTAGCACCCCGTCAGAGTCGTATTCAGAGAGGCCGTGGACGTGGGAGAATTGCTCAGAGGGCTCAGTCTTCCAGAGGAGTTCATCCAGCTGCGAGTAGAGGGCAGACACAGGAGTTTGCTTCTACTCATCGGGACGCGCAGACGTCCAATGTGGAGTTTTCAGGTACCCTTGATTTATATGTTCTTTTGATGTATTTGTCTGTTTCTTGCTTGTATCGTGGTTGGGTAGTTTAGTCGTAGTCGTGTTAACTTCTGTCAGCGATTCTTTTGTTGCGCGACGCGTATTTCAGTTGTGTGCCAACCGAGATGGAGATTCGTCCGTCGTCTTGATCTGTCTAGAGATGTTAGATTTGACGTTCTCCTGGGCACGGACTGATTAACTACGTGTTAAGCGTCTGTGGACTACCGTGAGGAAACAGTCAGGGTTGTTTTCCCGGCAAGTCAATTCTTGTTGTGCAGATGGATAGTTGTGCCACCTTTCACAGCTTGAATTCAGCCTTTTTCGCTAGTCGGCTACTGAGGAGATGTCATGGATTCTTGGCGCTTATTCGTGATACCGGAGCCACAGTGAGATTGTTGGACCGAGTTCCTTTCATGCGAGAGTTTTTCCGACGTTGTTCCGGATGAGCCGGCGAAGCGTGGGAGCTAAAGGATCAGCTGCAGAGTTGTGGTTTGGGGAGTTTTGTGTGTCTGAGTGTTTCGCTTTTGGAAGCTCTGATTTCTGTTCGTCAAGGAGGAAGACGGCAGCTTGAGGTTGTGTATCGACGGATCGTCAATTGAACCGGCTTACGGTGCGGATAGGTATCCTTCACCTCGCCGTGACGATTTCTTCGATCAGCTCCAGAGTGCGAGACATTTTCTAAGTTTGCTTGGGATCAGGTCATCATTATTGCAGGTTCGGAGTGATGGCATTCCGAAGACTGCCTTGTGCGTGCTACGGGCCTTGTGTGTTTTTGTGAGTCGTTGGATTCACTGATGCCCTAGCAGCATTCGTTGATGTGATGAACCAGATTTCTTCAGGCCGTTCCTCAACCAGTTTTGTTGTGTTATTTACGACATTCTGGTCTATCTAATGTGTCTTGAGGAACAGGAGCAGCACTTGAGAATTTGTTTTGCAGATACTGGGAGAGCACCAGCAGTTTGCTAAATTCTCGGAGTGTTTCTTCAGGCTTGTTTTGTGTTGACTCCTAAGTCTTGTAGTCACGGGAGACGGTTTCGTATGGTTCCGAGGGAGATCGTGACCGTACAGCTTAGGTCTAGACATGTGTGCAGGACGGAGATCCGCAGATTCTTAGACTTAGCAGGTTTTTACCGCCGTTTCGTGCAGGATTACGAGAGTAATGCTGCACCGTTGACTGAATAGATCGGAAGGGAGGTTTCTGTTCTGTGGACTGAGGCATGTGTACGGAGTTTCGGCAGTTAGAGATTCCGTTAACAGCTGCAACAGTTCTTTCTTGCTTTTGGTTCGGGAGAACTTGTTGTTTAACTGTAATGTTTCTTGAGTGGGCTCGAGTGTGTTCTGATGTGACACTATAGAGTTATCGCTTTTGCTTCCCTACATTTGGAGGAAGTACGAGAAGGATATTCCACTCATGATCTGGAGATAGCTGCGGTGGTTTTGCGTTGGAGATTTGGGGACACTACTTGTTTGAGAGTCGTGTCAGATTTTCCACGGACCACTAGAGCTTAATGAACATCTTCCTGCAGCGGATTCTGATTGTTGTGATAGTCTTCTGCAGATTTACAGTTCTTGTGTGATCGTTGAGTACAGCTTTAGTTCGTCTCTATGGAGTGAACAGCTTGCTCATGTCCGCGCCCGACCACCTTTCCTTAAATCGTTTTCGTGAGACACTGCCCGCCGATACTCATTCGTCAGTGATACTTGAGCATACTCAGCTGGGTAATGATTCGGAGACCTTGATTTGTGGCAATGATGTGCTAAGTTAGGGACGCGTTTGTGTACCTGGTTTCATCGGGTAGAGACGTGAAACCCTAGAGCATGCACATCTGTCAACTCTCTAGGTGCATTCAAGTTCCGCCAATAGTGACGTGACTTGTGAGATGGTTACAGGTGGACAGGATGTAAAGAGATGTTTCAGGTTTCGTTTCAAGGTGTCTGTCTTGTTGTGTGCTTGAGTCGAGCATCTGAGGCCGGCTGGAGAGTTGCAATCTTTTACCGTTCCGAAGTAGGAGTGGGAGCAGATCTCCATGAATTTCGTTATGGTTTCTACCCAAGTTTAGTTAGGGTGTGACTCCATTCGGATTCTTGTCGTCCGGTTATACTCAGCTTGCTCAGTTGTTTTATTAAAGTTGTGTGTTTGTTGGTTGTTGTCAGCAGTTGGAGATCGTCACTCGCCATCGTTAGGGTTCTCCTTTGATAGCCGTTATCAGGAGACACTCCAATTGGCCACCTTTAGGTTTAGGGGTTAGGTCGTGTCGATCACCAGTCTGTTGTCTTTCTGACTCTGCGTAAGTAGGACTTTGGACCCCAGCTATGTCTAGAGACTTCGGAGATAGTCCAGTTGTGTTAAGTCAGGATGGGAATTGTCCATTGCAAACTGAGGTCTTATGCCTACTGTGTTAGCCATAGACTCGAGTTCGCAGGGACAGATCATGTATTCCTATGGACTTCCGATGAATGACGTGTTGGATTTTGGGAAGCTTGTTCCAGAATTTTGGTCCTTCTGAGATCCTATAAGAGAGTTAGTTTTGTTGCCCTTAATTTGGCTCTTCCGCCCAGATTATTGGATTTTCACCCCGTATTCCTTGTGATGATACTTTACAATTACCTTCATGGCCTTTCTCACATGATTTAGCACCGGACCTTTTGGCTTGGACGCGATCTTTCGTTCACCAGTAGCCAATGGTATTAATGGCTCGGCAGGTGGAGGGACATCGGTCAAGGGTCTTGCCATCTGTGAAGGGTTTCCTTAGACGTAGCCGTATAGTGAGATAGTCACTTGGGAGGCTGCGAGCGAGAATTGAGGATTTTAATCTTCTCTTTGAAGGTACGCGTATCGGTATATTTTTAAAATTCGGGGACGAATTTCTTTTAAGGGGGGGAGATTGTAACACCTTAGACTTTGTTTTGTAGCTAATTATATTTTAATTTATAGTTTTTAATAAAAAGTTTACCAAACTAAGTTTTAAATATTTTATCCTATTTAATGAGTATTTTATTGGAATTTTGTTAGGCACACACACACTTGTGCATGATAACCAGGGTTGTTTTTGGGGTTAAACATGATTAGCAATCATGGTTAACTAACCATTTGTCTTAAGTTAGTTTTAGGATTAGTTAAGAGTTATGGTTGTATTTATTCATGATGGTTTTAAAATGAAAAAAAAGGATTTTTCATTAAAAGGTTTTTTTATATATGGTTTGACTTTGTGTGAGAGAGAGAGGGCATGGGAGCATGGTGTGACCATGCTTCATTAGTGAGGAAAGAGAGTGAGAAGGGGGAGGGGTCCTTGTTGTTTTACTCATTCTCCCTCTCATTCTCCATCTCTCATTCTCTCACTCTCACACAAACACACACTCACACACACAGAAGCAGCAGCAAGCAGCAGGAACAACAACAACAACATCATCATCATCTTCAGCAACAGCAGGAGCAGCAGGAAGCAACAGCAGCAGCAACTTCTGCAACAGCAACAGCAGGAGCCCAACAGCAATAGCAAGCCCTCATTTCCTCCAATCACTTCTCCTCCTGCTTCTTGAGATCCTATAGGATATATTTTCTGAACCCAATCTCTTAGTTTCTTAGTTATGTGATAATAGGTGTCGGTTAATGTTAAATTAGCTAGTTTAGTGCTAATTAGGGTGATTTGTGTGGAACTTTGATTATGTGGTGATTGTGTTGGTAAACCCTACTTGTTTAAGTGTTGTTAAGGTCACCTTAACTGAGAATTTCTCTGGATTACACTAAAATACCATAAGGTTTCCAAATTGTGCAATTTGGTGTTTTTAAAGTGTTATATTGGATATCTGTGATCTGCTTTTGACCCGGACCCTACAGAACAAAATTGAGAAAACTGGAACATACTTGTTAGGTCTAGATTACGCCACCAGAGCACGAGCCCCTATCTCCCAACCCAGGCCGCAAATTATATCAATATGGCCGCAATTTGCGGCCAGGAAGGGGAGTGGGGTGCTGGGGTTTTGGGTATGGTAGTCTTCTGTGTATTGTAGTGTTTTGGCATGTCTGGTTTTGTAAGATTTGGCCTGTAGGAAAATCTGGGATCAAATACCGTTTTTCATGTCCGTTGTGTTTGCGCGATACGCGCGATACGTGAGTGGGTTCTGTGATCCAGCGTATCGCGGCGTGTCGCGATGGTTTTAGACACGTACACACACGTTTCAGCGTATCGTGCACACGCGCGTTTAGTTCGCGACGCGAGTTTCTCGTTTCGATTCGATATCGCGTTTCGCGGAATATTTGGCTTATATGTGATTTCCATGTCTTATTTGCAGGTTTGCAGACAGAGACTACGGACACGGCTACAGGGGGAGCAGATGGTAGGATTCACCTAGCGTGGGGCGTAGGTGAGTAGATTTAACATCTACAGGGGAATCGCCCGCATGGCGTTATGCGTCTGGGATAGGATTCAAATACCTGTCGCACATTTTACGTCATTGTAGAATTGCGCCTTTACTTTATTTCCTTGATGTAGTTATACTGTGACTAGCAGCCGTAGGACACTGCACATATTATTGATGGTTCATGTTGCACGAGCACGGATTGTATGCTACACACACACCGTCAATAATTGCCATGTCACACACTACCCATTATAGATACTATTGCTTACCACACATGATATCTAGCTTATCGGTATACCTATAGTGTATCATACCTTTAGTGATAGGTACATTTACACCATGCGATACAGCTACAGGTATACCTTTTACATACTTTACTTATACCGTGGGATATCTTACTCATATTCTTCTTATACCCAGGGGGGTATACGACATCAGTTCCTATAGGTAGATACCTATACATTGCTACACCTGTATGTTACACACATATTCAGTTGCAATCATATATTTACCTTTACTGATGTTACTTAGTTGTACCTCATTGGTTTCGCATACATCTGGTTTTAGCACATATTCTCATTTATATGCTCGCATTTAAGATATATCGCATATATTTATTTCTGGATTGCGCATTCTTATTATTTGGATTTTACATGATGTTTTCTGGATTTGGGAACCGCGGGAGTTCATGAAATTATGCATACGTGAACAACCCGGTTTCCTTGATATGATATTTGCGCATCCACCATGAGCTTTATCGGTGCTGATTATATATACCCCTACGAGGAGGCGTCGAGGCCGTAGAGGGTACATGGTGGGGCCCGGTATGGTTCCCCTCGGCAAGAAGATCGATGGGTTTGCCGATTGAGCCTGGAGGCGGGCGAGTACCTACCGGTGACTGGTTGGACCTGGCAGTTGTCCGGAGGATACTGGCCAGAGTCGAGAGATGGATGCGGGATGATCTGTACTGCCGGGGCCGAGGGCCGACACCGCAGACGGACCCCGTGGGCCGATCCGGACTGACGGAGCTCGATATACGAGGATTTCTGTGTCGATGCTTGGCACACTGTTTTCATGATATTTCTTTTAATACCTTTGTATATATAACAGGGGATTTAGCCGTTGTTATATATACCTTTACACCAATATTAGTGGAATGGGACGCTAATATATGTGTATTGCCCCATCATATTTATTTCTGTATATATATATGTTTAGGATGTTAGAGATTATTTGAGATTTGACTTGGGTTATTAGGTGATTCATTGAAATTGGATATTGGATATGAAAGATATGGTCGATTTGTACATTCGAGATATAGGAGAGCTATTCGATATTGTACTTGAGATGATGTGAGATCTATGTGATGTGAGAGCCCAGTTTAGGGGCCGATTTGATGTTTGGGATGTAAGTGTCTTGATGGATTGTGATCCTACCACGATATCAGGTTTCCGTGGAAAATGACATATTCCACCCTATACCACACCCTTATCTACCTTATGCACGGATTCATATAGTGGTAGTACCCGTTGTATACCCTTATGATAGTTGCATATCTACATTTTCATATCCTTATTGCATAGTTTCTGCATATTACTGTCATGTTACTATAGCCTCATATTTTGATTGTACCGGCTACTGTACTTTTCTTATTTCAGCATTTGCATGACATGTTATTACTGTAATCGCACATCTTAGATTCATGCTGTACGTGCATTCCTGCGATTACCTGCATATGTTATCTACTATTCACGAGTTGGCAACTCACCCCCGTTGTGCCACAGGTGTTTCAGATTGTTCCCCAGAGTAGTCGAGGCAGGCTATTCCTCCATTCAGCTATCCAGCTATCATCTTTTGCTACAGATACCGCATCAGCTCACAGTACCATTTTGCTTAGGTGGGTTAGATGATTATCTGTATTTCATATTGTACATTCGTTGTATTTTGTACTCTCCATTTACTATTGTATTGTGGACTTAGAGACTTGGTGAGGACGTTAGTGTGTATTCTTGTGTATTTGATGTCTTTTATATGCAGCTTTATCTCTATTGTCTTTCATTTCTTCGCTACGGCGTCGTATACTTGTGATGAGTTGTTTTCCGCCTTTGGGCTGCATTTTACAAAAAGGGGGTGTTGCTAAAATTTTAAAGAAAGAAAGTAGACCTTTTTAAAGAATTTGGGTTGCGATTTCAAATGTTTCAAAAACTTATATTATCTTTTTCCGTATTCTCATGGTTTAGATTTCTGGGTTTGGCTTTCTTTTACTACGTGGCGTATTTAGGCATTGCGTAGTATTAGGGCCGTCACGGGCCAATTTCGGGTCGTGACAATAACAACAGCTAAATCTCCTGTTATATATACAAAGGTGTTTAAAGGAAATATCATGAAAACAATGTGCCAAGCATCGACACAGAAATCCTGATAGGTACGTATCATACGATATACCGAAAGTATGAGTGCCTAGCTCTGACCCTCGTCTTTCGACGTATGCATACGTGCATGACTCCCAACGGTATCTCTAAGATCCCCGCCGAGTCATTAGTACTGTCACCAGTAGGAACTCGCCCGCCTCCAGGCTCAATCGACAAAATCCATCGTTCTTCTTGCCGAGGAGAACCATACCGGGCCCCACCATGTACCCTCATACGGCAACCACACCTCGTATGGAGTATATAATCAGAACCGATAAATCTCATGGTGGCTGCGCAAATATCATATCAAGGAAACCGGGTTTTTCAATGTATGCATAATTTCATGAACTCCCGCGGTTCCCAAATCCAGAAGACATTATGTAAAATCGAAATAGACAATGCGCAAATCCAGGAATAAATATATGCGATATATCTGAAATGCGAGCATATAAATGAGAATATATAGCTGAAACCAGATGTATGCGAAACCAATAAGGTACAGCTAAGTAACATCAGTAAAGGTAAATATGTAACTGCAACTGAATATGTGTGTAACATACAGGTGTAGCAATGTATAGGTATCTACCTATAAGAACTGATGAAGTATACCCCCTCCAGGTATGAGTGGAATAGGTGAGTAAGGTATATCGGTAACTAAATGTACAAAGTGATAAGTAATGTGAATTGATGTCGTAAAGTCCCTAACCAAGAAATATGATATCTATAATGGTTTGTGTGTGACATGGCAATTATTGACGGTGTGTGTGTAGCATACAATCCGTGCTCGTGCAACATGAACCGTCAATAATATGTGCAGTGTCCTACGGCTGCTAGTCATAGTACCATTATATCTAATAAATAGGGTAAGGCGCAATTCTAACAATGACGTAGAATACGCAACAAGTATTAGAATCCTAGCCCAGACACATAACGCCATACGGGCGATTCCCTTGTAGATGTTAAATCTACTCGCCTACGCTCCACGCTAGGTGAATCTTACCATCTGCTCCCCCCGTAGCAGTGTCTGTAGTCCCCGCCTGCAAACCTGAAATTTAGATATGGAAATCATATATAAGCCAAATATTCCGCAAAACGCGATATTGAGCACAAAACGAGAAACTCGCGTCGCGAACTAAACGCGCGTGTGCACGATACGCTAAAACGTGTGTGTACACGTCTAAAACTACCGCGACACGCTGGATCGCAGAACCCACTCATGTATCGCGCGTATCGCGCAAACACAACGAACTAGAAATACGATATATTGTCCCAGATTTTCCTACAGGTCAAATCTTACAAAACTATACATGCCAAAACACTAGATAACGTAGCAGAGAACCCTAGCCAAGACCCCAACACCCCAGCCCCCCACTTGGCCGCAAATTGTGGCCAAACCTAATAAATCTGCGGCCTCAGTTGGGAATGGGGGTCTCGCGTTTTGGTCGTGGTGTTTATACCTAATGTACATGCTCCAGTTTTCCCAATTTTTTCCTGAAGGCCCCGGGTCAAAAGCAGATCACAGAATGCTAATATATCGCCTAAAAACACCTATTTTGCACAAAACGTAAACCCTATGGTATTTTAGTGTAATCTGGGTTAATTCTCAGTTAAAGTAACCCTAACAACACTAAAATAGGCTAGGTTAACTAACACAATCATCACTTAACCAACATTCCACATAATTCACCTTAATTAGCATTAAACTCACAATTAAACACAAACCGATGCTAATTAACACATAAGCTTAGCAACTAGGGGATTGAGTTCAGAAATTATACCCCACTCACGACCCTAGGAACAAGGAGAAGAAGAAAAGTGCTGCTGTTGATGCTGGGGCTGCTGCTAATGCTGCTGGTGCTGCTTCTGCTTCTATTGCTGCTGCTGCCCCATGTTGTTGCTGCTTGCTGCTAATAGTGTTCTGCTGCTGCTGGAGCTTGTGTGTGTGTGTGTGAGTATGAGAGAAAGAGAAAATGAGAGGAGAAATGAGAGAAAACAAACCAAGACCCCCTCTCTCTCTTCCCTCATTAAATGAGGCATGGTTCACTCCATGTAGCCCATGCCCTCACTCTCTTTCAAAGTCAACAATTCAACCCATTATTCAAATCATTTAAAACCCCTTTTAATTTTTTTTATAACAACCATGAACAATAAACCCATAACACTTAAACAATTTATAAGATTAGATTAAGAAATGGTTAAACCCCAAATTAACACCCTAGTTAACATGCACAAGTGTGTGCAAGCCTAGGAAAAATCTAATAAAATATTCATTAAATAAGATAAAATAATTAAAAATCAATTTGGTAAACTTTTTATTAAAAACCATATATTAAAATATAGTTATCCACAAAACACATTCTAAGGTGTTACAGATGGTCTGTCCCACAGCCATTAGTACATCGTACTTGAGATAGTATGCGGGTGCTCGTTAGGTTACGAGTACAGTGGACAGGACTCGTCGGGAACTGTTGGTTGGTACTATACCGATCGTCAGTTATCAGTTCTCAGGTGACATGAGTACAGCTTAGTCTGCTGACTTGACACTGTCACTTAGCCTCGAGTGTGTTCCCGCTGTTATTAGATTGCTACCCTACCACGGCTCAAATGAATCGTGCAAACAGGTAGCAGTTGGGTGCAATCCCGAAGCACTTGGAGGCAGTGACGGTTAGACAGGATTCGTCTCTCCCGGTATTGGGGGTTGATATCGTGCTGTGTCTAGGAGAGCCATTACACATAGTCGTCCCTGGCCAGGGCAAGCGAGATATACTGGTAGCGTTTCCAGTGTTATCTCAGGGTGTTCTGGGTTACACTCCGACACGACTTGTACCACTATTAGGGGATTGACGTTTACCGCCCCCTAGGCCCGCTATGCGATACTCTCAGAAGAACAGACCGGACTGTATAGAGATTGTCACATTCAGACTCAGTAGGAGTTCGGATGGGTTCACCTCATCAGTCTTCTTATCGGCATCTACCTGGGGACTGTTACGTATAGCTATTACCGCTTGCGGCCTGTGGTTAAACCCACTGCTAGCGTAGTGTCGAGTCTTTAGAGTCCCACACAGAGGGCTATTCGCCTTTGGGCAAAACAGAGTAGAGGTCGCATGGTTTTGCGACAGGGTTCGTTCACATCCACGCACTTGTGCACGTTTGGTGTCCGGGCAGTTATTACTAGCGTGCTTTGGTTGAATCCATATCCTAGTATATGTTTTGGGATTGTTTTTATCTCATTGTATTTGTGTTCCTCGGAATATGGATGCGGGTGTGTATGCACAGTTGACATAGGCAGAGGCAGAGGATTCTCATTAGGGTTGTTGACCGTTGACTTTTTTCTAAACCCTAATGAGAATAAGAAATATGATTAATAGTAATAATTAAGGATTATTGTGCCATGGTTGAGTTGAACATTTGACTTTTGTTGACTTGTTGACTTTGTTGACCGGTTGACCATTGTGGACTTGTTGACCATCATCATTTCATTTCTATGACTTTTGTTGACTTGTTGTTCTTTACAAAATGCATTAAATGCATGAAATGATAATGGTCATTGAAACTAACCATCACAATTCTTAATTATTATTATTATCATCATTATTCTTTCTTTTGTGAGCATGGTTGTAAAAAGTCAAGCTCATTCTCACTTGCTCACTCTCTCTCATCCAAAGCTCACCTTCTTCCTCTCTCTCAAGGCTCTCATGTATCATGTGCTGAGAAGTATGAGCCATTGAGATAAAACCCTCAAAAACTCTTCTCTACTCACTCTAGAGTACAAGGTCTAGCAAGCCAAGCACTTTAGTTTCCTCTCGGTTGAGGTAGGATCTCAACGTAGAGGCTTTCGGGTGGATCCTTCTTCGACAACAAAGGGACTACGAGGTGGAGCCGATCTAACCACTCCAAGGAGCAAGAAGAGAAGGAGTTCAAGACCTAGGTATAACCCTCTAATATAGTAGTTAAACTTCTAGTTAGTTTGCTAGGTTTTTGTTTAGCAAAGATCCTCATTTCTAGTCCATGTTGCCTTGAGTTTAAAAATCGTTTTTTACCGTTTCCGCCTCCCCGTAGGAACCGTGGTGGGCAACGTGGACTTACAGTGGTATCAGAGCCAAGCTAAACAACAACTAGCATGTTAGCAAAGTATTTAGAATTTCGATCGGAGAAAAAATCGCAAAACACGTCCGAAAACTCATGTTTCTGCCGATTTTTAAAACTTTTCAAAAAATAATTCCACACATCTTAAAAACCGGTTCAGGGTTTTGTAGGAACACACAGAAAAAACGAGCCACTGACTCGGTCAACGCGCTGCGGAACCACGGCGAGAACATGCTTCTTGCCGCGGATCTGTGGCCGAGTTGACTCGGTCGTGACTCGTCTTTGTTGCAGTTTTCTCAGTGTTCTGTTTTGGGGGTTTTAAAGTATGTTGTTTCTGCCCATATTTTCTAGAGAACAAAGTTGTGTTTGGGGTAGTTACAAATCCGTAATTTTGATCGAAGTTCTGTAGACTTTAGCTAATGGGTTATATCTGTGATGTGATATATGCACTAAATGTCAACTAATCGCTATACGTCGATTAGTGGGGGTTGCGCATATCTGTGATCTGTAATGTTGTTGGATTGTGTATATGAACTCGTTGGATTGTCGCGGATGAATAGCCGAGGGTTGTGAGATGAGAGTTTTCTTTATCTTTCATTTGATTTAATATGTAAATTGATGTAATATTATTTTATGGCCGCACATCCGGGATGAGGTTGTAGCCTCCATTATATATTATTTCTTTTACTGTTTTTTCTCCTAGGATAGACCCAAGGTGGGGTGCACAAACTACCGGGTACCTCGAAGTGCCGAGTGGCCTACTCACGTTGTTGAGGGAGGTTGCTTCACTTCGGGTACTTGGCGGGTAGTTTGCCGCACCCGTAGGGGTCTAGAGTGGGGTTTGGCTATTCATCGCGACCGTGTAATCCGTCTTTCGTTGCAGGCTCGAACGAAACACGGATTTCTAGTATATCCAATGTGTTCATCTGTGATCTGGAATGGCTATCATTGCATCTGACGAATGTATATATCTATATATGATATCTAGTAGGCGTTGCTTATGTTTTGCATCCGCGCTAGTCCAGCCCCCGCTCTGTCGTTAGTTAAGTAACCTAACGGGTAATGACGGGGCCCCGTGGCGAATGCGGATGGCATAAGCGTACGTCATATTTTCGTTGTTTTCTGCAATGGTAGGATTAAATGATGGGACGCATTAAATTAATGCAAGAAAATAAACCAGAGTAAAGTCGTTGGAACAATTTCAAAACCACTCGGTTTCTTTTCAAAACAACTTTTAAACACGGAGCTTAAACCACTCCTTTTAAAAGCTATCATGTTCCATCGATTATATCAAGTTCACTACGTTCACGGTTTCGCCAAAACCATTCGTAGCCCTCCGTCATTTCATATGAATATTCAATAGTATTCAAGCTATATTTGTTGACCTTCATCAAGGAATAGTGATTGGTAGTTGTTGGGTGTTCATATGTAGCATAGATAGATGCGTTGGTTTGGGACAGTCGTATTACCTTGTTGACCTTCGTCAAGGGTATATACGGGTGGGTTCAAATTAACCTGGACAATGATGGGTAGAACTTGACATGTGACTTATGATTTGTTGACCTTCGTCAAGGTCATAAGAGCATGGGGCAAAAATCCACATCGGGAGTTTCCAAAGAAACTGAAACTTGCTAGTACTGCATGCCATTTGGAGTGTGATGATTCTGGTAGAATTCCTTCAGTTTTATCACACGATGATATTTGGATCCCGATCCTACTGTGAGTATATGCTACTCCTCGGGAACTTTCTCACTTAACGATCAATGCTATAAACCAAGTAGGTGTCAAGAAAGGTGTTAGCGGGGCTACGCCCACAGGGAAAAGAAGTTATTTAATTAAGGAACTTCGCGAAAGCGTCGTAAAACCTCCCTCGAAGTACCGACACTGGCTTGGCTGAACGGTTAAGCAAGTATTGTATGGTGAGATTGATCCCGGCTAATTCTTCTGTTATGGTTTGAGGAAGGATTTGAGAAACAGTGGGAGCCATCCTGTTTAGATAAATTAAAAACCAATTTAAACTTGCAAGAGCATCATGCTGAGTGTTTTCTTCTCTCTCTCTTAATTGCAGCGACCCAGTGACCAGACATAGGTTACATCTTGATAATAAAATGACTGAATCTGACTGTTATGATTGGCAAAGGTCTGTCCAGATGTCCATTACCTATGGCAAGATGGGACACCTCCTAACTAATCAAACCCTTGCCGTCTCAGGACCAGTTTCCCCTGTCACGGATATTGATATCCGTAAGGCATCGGAAAAAGACTGTGCGAATACCAAGTGCCTCGTGTTGGCCTCAGTTGATGGTGCATACCAGAGGCAGTACGAGAAGATGGACTTAGTTTCTATCTTCCTCCATAACAAAGATTTATATGGAGAGCAATCTCGTATCGCAAGATATGAGATCTCGAACGAATTGCTTCAAGCGAGGTTGGCTTTCGGGTCATCTGTAGGGGACAACGACCTTACAGAGACTAGCTATTTTGATCAGCTCACGGACCTGAAGACCACGTTGAAGAACGGGTCGAGTACTGACTTGATTCTACAGTATCTGCCATCTACTTATACCCTGAAGGAAACCGGGGAAGTAGAAGGAAAGGAAAGGGCAAAAGTTTCGGGGCTGGATGTAGTAAAGGAGGGACGTTCCTATTGTTACGGGAATGAACATTGGTAGAAGGATTGCAGGGCTAGCAAAGCCAGTAGCCAGGATTCGAAGCATGTTGTGGCTTCGGCTTCGGGTGTGTTTGTAGTAGAAAACTGTATGTCAGTTAACCCTACTTCCTGGGTATTGGATACCGGATCAGGATCTTACATCTGTAATTCATTACAGGCTCTGAGAAACCGTAGGGTTATCAGGATAGGTGATATGACTCTCAGGGTTGCTAACGGAATGAGCATGGACGCTGAATCCGTAGGGGAATATAATCTTGGACTGACAACTGGGCAGATATTGATTCTGCGTAACTGTTTGTATGTACCTAGTGCGACTTGTAATATCATATCTGTATCCTTACTTTCTAAGGAAGGATATTATTTTACTTTTGTAAGCGATGTGGTCCACATCCACCTAAATCAAGTTCTGATTGGGTCAGGTACATTAGAAAACGGGATATATGTATTGAATTAAGCTCAGATTTTCAGTGTCCAGAACACACTTAAAAGAAAATCTCCGGAAACAAATCAGGCTTTCTTATGGTGTTGTAGACTGGGTCACATTAATGAGATACGGTTAACAAAGTTACATAAAGAGGGATACTTGAATCTGTTCGAGTATCAGTCTTATGCCACTTGTGAATCATGTCTCATGGGAAAGATGACAAAGACTCCGTTCACTGGACACGGAGTAAGAGCGAGCGAGCTTTTGGGACTCATACATAGTGACGTGTGTGGTCCAATGTCTACACATGCGCGAAGTGGTTATTCATACTTCATTACTTTTACTGATGATTTCTCTAGGTATAGACATGTCTTCCTAATGAAGCATAAATCCGAGGCCTTTGAGAAATTTCAGAAATACAAGAATGAAGTTGAAAAACAAACATGCAAGTGTATAAAGACACTGAGATCTGATCGAGGTGGTGAATACTTGAGTGCCGAGTTTCTGGACTACTTAAAAGAGAATGGAATTTTCTCTCAGCTTACTCCTCCATACACACCACAACACAACGGTGTATCTGAAAGACGGAATCGAACCCTATTGGATATGGTTCGTTCCATGATGAGTAAGGCTGAGTTACCACGATCTTTCTGGGGTTATGCACTAGAAACAGCTGCATATCTTTTGAACAAGGCTCCAACCAAGACTGTGCCTACCACCCCATATCAGATGTGGAGTGGGAAGAAACACTGTCTTAAGTATCTTAAGACATGGGGATGTCCAGCTTTTGTAAAGAAGTGACATGCAGACAAGCTCGAGGCACGCTCAGTATTGTGTAAGTTTATGGGATACCCCAAGAACTCTAGAGGGTATCTTTTCGATTCCGCAGAGGAACAAAAACATACCCACTTCTTGGAAACTGAATTTTTAGAAAGTCAGATAAGTAGGAGCGCAATAGAACTGGATGAAATTCCAGAACCACAAGCTATTACTGAAAGCTTGGAAGAACCAGAAGTTTCAGGAGAACCGGACATCCCAGCGCCACTCCGCAGGAGTAGTAGGCAGTCTCATCCGCCCGAGAGATACTACGGTTTTCTTTTAGACGGGGATCGAGAGGATTGCGTCATTGAAAATGATGAGCCTATTAGCTTCCAACAAGCCATTCAGAGCGGTGACTCAGTAAAATGGCTGGATGCAATACGGACCGAGATGGAGTCCATGTACACCAACAAAGTTTGGACTTTGGACTTTGCTCCAGAAGAGGTAAAACCCGTAGGCTGCAAATGGATCTTTAGAAAGAAGATTGGTGTAGATGGGCAGGTTGAAACCTATAAAGCTAGACTTGTTGCAACGGGTTTTCGTCAAAGATCTGGTTTGGACTATGACGAGACCTTTTCTTCAGTGGCTATGCTCAAATCCATTCGGATCCTTCTTGCCATTGCTGCCTTCCACGATTATGAGATCTGGCAGATGGACGTAAAGACGGCTTTCCTAAATGGAAATTTGGAAGAGTGCATCTATATGGATCAGCCGGAAGGATTCATTTAGAGTGGGAGCAGCGATAAAGTGTGCAAGTTGCTTAAGTCCATCTATGGACTGAAGCAGGCATCGTGGAGTTGGAACATCTACTTTGATGATACTGTCAAAGAATTCGACTTTATCAAAAACCCAGATGAACCATGCATTTACAGTAAGATTGTAGGGAGAACTATGGTATTCATCGTCTTGTACGTGGATGGCATTCTCCTAATAGGAAATGATATTCCTATACTATAGTCAGTCAAAGGATTCTTGTCACAAAGGTTCTCCATGAAGGACCTGGGCGATGCTAACTACATTCTGGGGATCCAGATCTATCGTGATAGATCTAAGAGGATATTGGGACTTTCGTAGTCCAGGTACATCGACACCATGCTGAAACAATTCAGTATGGAAGATTCAAAGCGCGGTAATCTACCGGCTTGTCACGGAATCACCCTCTCCAAAGATATGTCTCCCAAGTCTGATTTGGAAAGGGCTCGCATGTCATCTATACCCTACGCATCTACGGTAGGCTCTATAATGTATGCGATGTTGTGTACCAGACCAGATGTAGCATACGCATTGAGCGTTGTAAGCCGGTATCAGTCAGACCCAGGGAAGAAACACTGGATAGCAGTAAAGAACATTCTCAAGTATCTGAGAAGGACTAAGGAGATGTTCTTGGTGTATGGCGGAAAAGACCTCCAGATCGAGGCCTTTGCCGACTCCAGCTTCCAGAGTGACAAGGATGACTCCAAGTCCATGTCGGGTTATGTCTTTACCCTCAATGGAGGGACAGTTTGCTGGAAGAGTTCCAAGCAGGAGACCGTTGCTGACTCAACTATGGAAGCGGAGTACATAGCTGCTTGCGATGCCGCAAAGGAAGCTGTCTGGATGAAGAAGTTCCTCACGGAGCTTCAGGTGGCTCCTACCATTGTTGATCCAATACCGCTGTATTGTGACAACAACGGCGGTATAGCTTAAGCAAAGGAACCCAGGTCCCATCAGAAGTCCAGGCACATTTTAAGGCGGTACCACCTGATCAGGGAGATCGTTGATCGCAGGGAGATCGTTGATCGCCGGGAGATCGAGGTGAGAGAGTAAATTCGGAGAATAACACCGCAGATCTATTCATGAAGGCCATACCCCAGACTCAGTTCGAGCGGCTGATCGAGATGATAGGTCTTCGATACGCTAGTACATGGCCTTAGTGCAAGTGGGAGATTGTTAGTGTATATGCCCTAGAGGCCATTACTGTATCATACTAGTTTGTATATTACTTAATGGAAGCTTGGGATATTCATAGTTGTATAGACAATCTTTGCTCAAAATAGTAGTATGCTACCTGGTTTGTTTCTACTTTAATGTGTGCATGTGTTTCTTTTAGCATATCGCCTATACACATTAGTGGAGCCCTTAGGATCTTTGCTTGATTACCAGCGTTGTGATGGCAGTCACACTAGTGGAGGATGGGTAATCTTCAAGCACATCCTTATACAGGTCCCTAGTCGTAGGATTATCCAGACGGGGCATCGATACTCCGGAGTAGACTAGCGTATGTGCTTCTCATCCCAGCAGGGAAGATGGTCTGTCCCACAGCCATTAGTACATCGTACTTGAGATAGTATGCGGGTGCTCGTTAGGTTACGAGTACACTGGACAGGTCTCGTCGGGAACTGTTGGTTGGTACTATACCTATCATCAGTTATCAGTTCCCAGGTGACAAGAGTACAGCTTAGTCCGCTGACTTGACACTGTCACTTCGCCTCGAGTGTGTTCCCACTGTTCTTAGATTGCTACCCTACCACGCCTCAAATGAGTCGTGCAAACAGGTAGCAGTTGGGTGCAGTCCCGAAGCACTTGGAGGCAGTGACGGTTAGACAAGATTCGTCTCTCCCGGTATTGGGGGTTGATATCGCACTGTGTCTAGGAGACCCATTACACATAGTCGTCCCTGGCCAGGGCAAGCGAGATATACTGGTAGCGTTTCCAGTGTTATCTCAGGGTGTTCTGGGCTACACTCCGACACGACTTGTACCGCTATTAGGGGACTGACGTTTACCGCCCCCTAGTACCGCCATGCGATACTCTCAGACGAACAGACCGGACTGTACGGAGATTGTCACATTCAGGCTCAGTAGGAGTTCGGATGGGTTCACCTCATCAGTCTTCTTATCAGCATCTACCTGGGGACCGTTATGTATAGCTAGTACTGCTTGCGGCCTATAGTTAAACCCACTGCCAGCGTAGTGTCGAGTCTTTAGAGTCCCACACAGAGGGCTATTCGCCTTTGGGAAAAACAGAGTAGAGGTCGCATGGTTTTGCGACAGGGTTCGTTCACATCCGCGCACTTGTGCATATTTGGTGTCCGGGAAGTTATTACTAGCGGGCTTTGGTTTAAGCCAGATCCTAGTATATGTTTTGGGATTGGTTTTATCTCACTGTATTCGTGTTCCTCGGAACATGGATGCGGGTGTGTTTGCACAGTTGACAGAGGCAGAGGCAGAGGCAGAGGATTCTCATTAGGGTTGTTGACCGTTTACTTTTTTCTAAACCCTAATGAGAATAAGAAATATGATTAATAATATTAATTAAGGATTATTGTGCCATGGCTGAGTTGAACATTTGAATTTTGTTGACTTGTTGACTTTGTTGACCGGTTGACCATTGTGGACTTGTTGACCATCATCATTTCATTTCTATGACTTTTGTTGACTTGTTGTTCTTTACAAAATGCATTAAATGCATGAAATGATAATGGTCATTGAAACTAACCATCACAATTCTTAATTATTATTATTATCATCATTATTCTTTCTTTTATGAGCATGGTTGTAAAAAGTCAAGCTCATTCTCACTTGCTCACTCTCTCTCATCCAGAGCTCACCCTCTTCCTCTCTCTCAAGGCTCTCATGTCTCATGTGTTGAGAAGAATGAGCCATTGAGATAAAACCCTCAAAAACTCTTCTCTACTCACTCTAGAGTATAAGGTCTAGCAAGCCAAGCACTTTAGTTTCCTCTCGGTTGAGGTGGGAGCTCAAGGTAGAGGCTTTCGGGTGGATCCTTCTTCGACAACAAGGGGACTATGAGGTGGAGCCGATCCAACCACTCCAAGGAGCAAGAAGAGAAGGAGTTCAAGACCTAGGTATAACCTTCTAACATAGTAGTAAACTTCTAGTTAGTTTGCTAGGTTTTTGTTTAGCAAAGATCCTCATTTCTAGTCCATGTTGCCTTAAGTTTAAAAATCGTTTTTTACCGTTTCCGCCTCTCCGTAGGAACCGGGGTGGGCAACATGGACTTACACCCTATTCAATAGGTCTATGGCTGTCTCAAGCGCATAACCTCAGAAGGAAATAGGTAACTCAGCAATGCTCATCATAGAGTGCACCATATCTAATAGGGTGCGATTCCTCCGCTCCGATACACCGTTGTACTGTGGTGTATAAGGAGGAGTAAGCTGAGAGAGAATCCCATTCTCTTTTAGATAATCTAGGAACTCATTGCTTAAGTATTCTCCTCCTCGATCAGATCGAAGGATCTTAATACTTTTGCCCGTTTGGTTCTCTACTTCGTGCTTATATTCTCTGAATTTCTCAAAAGCTTCAGACTTGTGTTTCATCAGGAATACATGTCCGAATCTTGAGAGATCGTCAGTGAATGTAATGAAGTAGGAAGAACCGTTCCTGGCATGTGTAGACATGGGACCACATACATCACTATGTACCAGTCCTAAGAGTTCCTCAACTCTTTCTCCATGTCCACTAAACAGAGTTTTGGTCATTTTACCTTTGAGACATGAATGACAAGTATCATAAGATGATAATTCGAATGTATTCAAATATCCATCCTTATGTAACTTAGCTAGCCGTGTCGCATTGATATGACCAAGTTTACAATGCCATAAGTAGGATTTGTTCATTTCTGAACTTTTTCTCTTGTTTGTGTTTTGTATATTAAAGACTGTATTTTGATTGAGAATGTATATGCCATTATGTAACGAGTCTGATCCAATCAACTTTTGATTTAGGAAGATGTTCATTACATTATCCTGTATTACAAAATTATATCCTTCTTTACTTAATAAAGAAACTGATATAATGTTGCACATCATGTTCGGTATATAATAGCACTCGTTCAGAATCAATGTATTACTACTTGGTAATATAAGGTGATATTCGCCAACTGCTTTGGCTGCAATACTTACACCATTCCCTACTTGTACAGAATGATCACCTTTTCCCAGTTCTCTACCTTTACGTAGCCCACGTAACAATTTACATATGTGGGATCCCGATCCGGTATCTAATACCCAGGACGTAGGGTGAACCGAGAAATAGTTCTCAATAACTAACACACCCGAAGAAGATGCATCAACATGCTTGTTCTTCGTTTAGGCGGCATGAGAATCCAGATTTTCTCCTGTTTCCTGTTCAGTCTTATAACTCTTATAAGAAAGAACGGGACCAACGATCCCCTGCTCAGTATAATAAGCGGGTTCAGTCAATACATCCATATTATTATCTTGATTAAGGCCTGACATGGTCGCTACCTGGAGAGAGAGAGAAGGAAACACTTTAGCGTATGCTCTTGCAAGATTAGATTGGTTATTATCTTATCTAATCAGGATGTCTCCCACTGTTTTTATCAAATATTCCTTCAAACCCTAAAAGGTAAGATTAGCCGAGATTAATCACACGCTACAATTTCGTCAATCTTTCAGTCAGATCAGTGTTGGTACTTGAGGGAGGTTCCCCGTGCTTTCACACGGACCTAATTAAAATAAACCTCGTCTTCCCAGAGGCATAACCCCGTAAACACCTTTCTAGACACCTACTTGATCGGCTAATTGTCCTGTGTAAAACTCTCCCAGGAGTAACTCTTACTCGCAGTGGGTATCGGGATCCAACTATCTCATAGGAGGTATGTAATCTCATTGCAAATTTCAACACTTGAAATTCCCGATAATGCTTTTACCCCTAGCGTGCTATGACCTTGACGCATGCCAAACAACCCATAGTGCGCTAGTCAAGTTCAACCCGTACATTTCGTGATTGAATTAAACCCACCCGTACGACCCTTGACGCATGCCAAACAACGCTGTACGAATACCCTAATCCAATCACATCTCATGCTACAGATAAGTAGTAATCATCCACCATACACTAAGTCTTGACGCATGCCAAACTACCGTAGCACGAATACTAAATATTACTTATCTGAAATGTCGGAGGGCTACGCAGGTTTTTCAGAAAACCATGAGCGTAATGAAATTGATATCGTTGTAGAAACAAGTGTTTTTCAAAAAAGGTGTGTTTTTGAGGCTTTTCTAGTTTCGCTAAAGAGGTCACTCCCGGTGAAGGGATCTCGGCTCTTTCCCCATCGAATAAGGTGCAGGGTATATCATATATACCGCTATGCAAAGCAAGAACTATATAAGCTATCAAAAACTAAACCGCGAGTTTGTAGTATCTGCCAGTTTTGCTAAAGAGGTCACTCCCGGTGAAGCGATCTCGGCTCTTTCCTCATCGAATAAGGTGCAAGATATATCATATATACCGCTATGCAAAGCAAAACTGTAGCTACCCTTTTTATAAAGTTTTGATTCTACAACATCTTTTAGGTTTCTTTTCTTTTATTAATCTCATTAATAAAAATCCCATCAATTAATGCTTCCTAAGCATCACAGAAGAAACGAAAGCAGTAATATTTATATATCAACATATATATATATATATATATATATATAGTATAAGCATTCGTCTCAGGTAGTAATATGATCTCATCACAGAACATTGCAGCAGAAGATAACATATGAAACATTGGATATACTAGGACGTCCGTGTTTTACATTGAGCCTGTATAAAATACGGATTCCACGGTCGCGATGAATAGCCAAACCCACATCCCTATACCCCTACGAGAGAGGCAAGAAACATTGCCAATTCTAGGGTTAGGAGACCCGGTCTCGACTCCTCGAGATGGTCTCCCACTGGACCCTAGAACCCGGTTACTTGTGCTCCCCTCCTTGGGTCTACCTAATGCGGAAAAGTAAATAATATACAATGGTGACATCAACCTCATCCCGGAAGTGCCCCAATAAAAGAATATTACATACAAATGAATTTTACATGAATGAAAACAAAAACCCTCATCTCACATAAAACCCCCGGCTATTCAGAACACGACAATCCAATATAACATATCACAGCAACACATAATATCTCATATCATCAACGTAAGCAAGTATGCGTATCCCGATTGTCGTTGATGTATAGCAACGAAGCCGGCGATACACCATATACTACGCTTACGGTCACAGAAAAGAAAGTGTAAAACTACAACATTTGGAATCCACAATCACTTTAGATATCGTAAATCCGAAATATCACATACTTCGCATTTCATGCCTAACTATATGAATTCCACATATTGTATCATATTCCAGATAAATAGACAAAGTTAAACTTTCCGATCGAATAATCAAATACCCAAGATTTCCCAAATAGCTCAACACTTGAGCGGAGTTCAAACAAATCCCAGAATATGTCACAGCCCCAGTGAACCAGCCGTAGAAGGGTCAAACCAACGCCTCACATGTGGCACGCTAAACCACCATAAACCCTAGGGTTCAGTGACAGTTTTGACGGTCACATAATCGAGTTAAGGTTACGTTCTTCTAGAGGGTCCACAGATATGCTTGCATGTTTTTCCGAAAGTTTTAAACTCAAGAAATATTCAACACTTGAAAAATTTTCGTGTCGGGAAAAAGTGAGTTAATGATATTCGTTCGAACATTTTAATAGTTTCTAAATTATCCGGAAAACAAAACGAAATTAAACTTTTCGATCGAATCAACGAATACAAAATAATCCCCAGAATACTCAACACTTGAGTAAGATTAAAAATACCCAGAATCATGTACAAGTACCTACGGATATTACTGTTCAAATACGTGTCCCCAATTCACTCTTTTGGCCGCGGAACCGCCGCGACAAGCATGTTCTTGCCGCGGTTCTGCGGCACTTTGAGAGCCTTGGGGGCTCGTATTTCATGGTTATCCTTAGAATTCCCTGCTGATTTTTTTGAGTATTTTTATTGTAGAAAAAATCACATTTTTACAAAATTTCCAGAGAAGGGGTCATGTTCGATGTTTCGGGGTTCGATCGGAGTTTTAACTTCGTATACACGTCGCCTAATGCTCTAGCTAGGCTCTGATACCACTGTAGGGTTCTTAGGCACTCTAACAAGGGTCTATAAGGTATCAACCATGCCCGATTTAAATTTTAGACGTGCCGAACAACCCAAAACTAGGATCTTTGCTAGATAATTAGGGTTTCACATGCAAGTAAACATCTTTACAACTAAGAGAGAGGGATTACAACCTTTGTAGTCTGCTCCTTCGCTTCATAAGCTCCGAGTAGAAGTCTCTTCGCCGCGATCCATGATCTCCCGAACTCAAGAGAGGCTCCACAATCCGAACGATCCATGCTTGCTTAAGGTCTTCCTTTTCAAAGATGATCTACCTTGAAGTTCCTTTAACTCAAGCTCTTTCTCACTAATGAGGTGAACACCCTAATCTAATTGGCTAGATTAGACGAGGATGATGAAGTAGGATTTATGCTATCTTTTATTATCAAATTCTCACTCTAATTCATCACAAATCTCAAAGCTAGAAAGCTTTTCAAGGAGGAAGAAGAAGAAGATGAATGGATAATCCTTTTGTGATGAATAATGAAAATGATATATGATTACAAATGCAACCATGGTCAAAGATGACAAGGCAAACCATTGTAGAGAGTTAACTAGGGTTAAGGGTGTGGTTTGGGTAAGGAAAATATCTCACAAAATATCCATCATAATATCTTTGCAAGAAACAAAAGAAAAGCTTCTAGAAGCTTCATGAATAAGCTAACCCAAATCAAACCCTAACCATATTTAATCTCCACTAATCATGTTGCATTAGTAATTATAACATGTTACAATATTATATATCACTTATATAATTTATTTTGTAATAAAAGAAAATAATATAATTAACATATATCGCATATATATTAATGTATTATCCGGTGAGAAAATGAAATAAGAAAGCGAGCCAATATTAGATAATGTAATGTAATATATCACATATATAATTATACATTAAATTATCGAATCAACACTTGATCCGACAATCCGGCTATATCGAATATAACCGACTAATATATCATGTACCGATTCATCGAATCAACACTTGATCCGATGACCCGGCTCATATCAAAATATCGCGAGAATATAATACGGTATCTCATATCGTATTATCCTCGGTCCTGCACATATCACATATGTGCCCCTATTCCGTTTTGCCTGAGTCAAGAAACCTCTGTGTAGGACTCTAAAGAATCGTCAATACGCCGGTAGCAGGTGATGATCATATCAAACACCCACAAGCTGCAAGCGGTCAGCTAAGCGTAACAGCTACCCAGGTATTGAGCGATCAGAATATCAACAAGCAAGCCTGTACATTCTCCTGTGAATCCAATCAGTAAGACTCCCGTACAGTCCGGTCTCTTCGTCTGATATGTTGCATAACTAGTCTAGGGGTGGTATACGTCAGACCCCAGTAACCGATAAGCCGTGTCGATGTGAGGCTCATAACAGGTCGAGAAACTACTGATAACACTTACCAGTAGCACTCTATAGCAGCCCTGGCTAGGGACTTCCAGTTATAGCCAATCGAACACAGCACAACATCAACTCCCTATACCGGGAGAGACGAATCCCCTCCTATCGCTCATTTCCTCCATGTGATTCGGGACTGTACCCAAAAGCCACCGTTTTGCACGCCCTCTTGGACGTGGTAAGGTGGAAATCAAAGCACAGTGGGAATCACACAAGACTCTATGACGATCTCGGGTCTACAGACTACCCTGTACTAGTGTCACCGGAGAACTGCCATCTGACGTGAGGTATAATACCATCTGGGAGTTCTCGGCGAGTCCGTCCAGTATACCCAGTCTTCACTGAGCACCCGTACACCATCCTTGATGTCAAACATCGATGGATATAGGATCATCCATCGCCCATCATATGGGTCAAGATGCGTATACGCTAGTCTAGTCTGGTGTATCGATACCCTGTCTCGATACACCCTCGACTAGGAACAGTTATAGGATGTACTCATTGACTACCCTGGCCCCACTAGTATGATCTCATCATAGTCCCAGTAGTCGAGTACATATCCTAAGGGCTTTATCAACATGTAAGAGTAAGACAGTAAACTAATATAAGTCAACATGTTAAGATAAAGTGAAACAAAATAGCATACTATCATGACGAGCAAGAAAGTCCTCTCTATATATATCCAAGCATCCATTATAATATACATCATATGTACAACAATGGCCTCTAGGGCATATACATAACTAACAAAAGACACATATTTTCTACCGTTAAATTTTAAGAAAGGTTATTTTTAGTGTTTTTAATTTACTAAGTTTAGGATCTAGTTTTTTTTCCTATCTAGTTAACCGTCTTGTCAAACTTAAATCAATTATGGCCAAAATTTAATTTTTCAATTTTTTATAATTTTAAAAATTTTCAGTTTTTATTTGATTTTTATATTTTTATATTTTTTTCTTCATTTTTTCAATTTTTATAATTTTTTTATAAAGATGCAATGCAGAATTAAACATGCAAAAGAAGAAAAAAAATATATACAAAATTTAAAAAAAATGCAATGCAAATGATAACTATTTACAACCACCTTCTCCCCCAAACTTACCAAAAGCAATGCCCTCATTGCTCGGCCCCACGCCGCCCCTTTGAGCGTGAACGGGAACGCTCCTCCCTAGCTAGCAGGGTTCGGACCCCTTGCTCTACCTCTACCAAACGCTGATCATGTTCCCTCATCATCCCCCTCAACTCGTCAATCCCCCTAATAGCTCTTCTGATTAACTGTTCATGTTCTAAGGGGGTGAGCTCTCCCTCGCTCGCGGTCGAGCTGGAGCTAGGTGTTCTGGTGGGTACGTGTTCCGCCGGTTCAGTTCATGACCAAACATCAGTCAAGCGTCTGTAGGACGTAGATACGCCCTCAATGAGAGGCCTGACGGGTATGCCTTCATGCATGTAAAATTCAAATTCCTCTACAGGGAGGAAATAGTGACACAGTTGTGTCACTAACATGGGGCAGGGGTAATTCGCGACCCTTTTGCCATCATCAATTGAGTTTAGTAAAACTGTGCACATATCGAATCTAGGGTTCTTTGTCATAAGTGTGTGCACGATATGCAGTGATGGGGTGAAAAATGTGGTGTTATGGGAACTCCCAAAAATATTGTTTTGTGCCCACCGGCACACGGTTAAAACGTTAGCGAAAAGGGTTCTCGCTTGTATTCCTTTCCGCGGTTCCCTCGAGCAATCATTACCCATTAAGGGCATATAATCCTTAAACTGAAGGGGCTGATCATGTACAGGTAACCTAGGGATCAACGTGACTTCATGTATGAAGTCTCTATCAATAATTATCTCCCTATCGCCCCATATTAATTTGATAAAGCCATATTGTGCAAGGCAGCCGTCTTCCATGCACTCGTAAAAACGAGTGACTAGATCTAGAAGGGCGTAACTATTTGGGTGATTATATATCAAAAAATTCCATCCCCTACATGCGATTTCATTAGCAAAGTAACTCCCATATACCATGTGTGAAAAGATCTGTGAGAAATCACGTTCTAGTTGCATATTTGGTGCCATCTACAGATCTAGAAAATTAAACATAGAGAAGTTTAGAGATCGAACCGCCTATGAGAAAATCAGAGGGAGAAAGCACAGGGGCGCGGCGGAAGCGTGGCCAAAAGGGTGATTCTGCGGCGGAACGGCGGCGGCTTGGAGGGCTCTCTTTGCAGAACTCGAAGCGGCGGCTAGGGTTTTCCAGAGAGGTGAAAAATTAGGGTTAAGAAAACAGAGGGGTCGGGTGTTATTTATAGGGGAGTGTTTGGTTATTTGTAAAAAGCCCCTTTCAAAAAAAGGAATTTATTTGCAAATAAATTTTTTATTTTTTATTTAATCTGGAAATTTACAAAAACACCCAATTTTTTTAATTTTTTTTTATTTTTATATTTACAAGTGGTAAATGTACCCCCAATCATACGGTTGACTAAAAATCAATTTCTTTCTAGTGCCAACATAATCTCCTCTAAACTTGAATTAAACAATATTACAAGTCAATGCCAAGCTTTGGAAAGGCCAAAAGGCAATACCAACCATTCGAAGAATTTATCAGTGAAACACAGCGGTTGGTGGAAGAGGATGTTGTCTAGAATCACGAAGAAGTGGGGAAGAGATGAGTGGTGTAACAGAAATGGATTGCATCTCAATTTGAAGAGACGACAAAGTGATCGTGACGATAGATTACTCGCATTTTTGTGATTGACAAGAAGAAAGGGCGGAGGTTCAATTTCTTTTTGGAGTTGATTCATCTCAACACCCGTGTTTGCTAAAAATGCGAGCCCATCAACGAAAATTTCCTCAAAGCTTTCATCGATACCCCGAAGAATAATGTTATCCGAAAGAGTGGGGTGATCTCTAGACTCCATGAAAGATTCATAAACAGCGGTCGATGTTGACCCGGACAACTTAATGGAAGAGTCCGTATGTGTATAATACATAGTTGGGTCAAACAACGTATGAAAAGAGTCTAGATCAGTCCTGAAGCTGATCAAATTCGCTGCTGTCGACATCCATTAATTTGACAGAACATGCATGAGCAGAAGGTTCGGAGGGCAGATTTCCTATCTTGTAAATGTTGAACTCACTTGACATCTTCCCGAAGGATAGAGTTATAGAGCCGTTACGACAGTTGATTACAGCATTGGAAGTGGCCAAAAATGGTCGACCGAGGATCACCGGAATTTGGTTCCGTGGGTTAGTCACAGGCTGTGTGTCCATAACAATGAAATCAACGGGGAATATGAAGTCCCCTACTTTGATCAACACATCCTCTAACTCACCCCTAGGATGGGTGATGGATCGATCGGCCATTTGGAGAGTACAATGAGTGGGTTTCAACTCTCCAACACCTAATTGTTCATAAACGGAATAGGAAAGCAGGTTAACACTGGAACCAAGATCTAAAAGCGCACGATTGATGTTCTTATCCCCAATTGTTGTTGAAATTGTAGGACAGCCAGGGTCCTTTCGTTTTTAGGGAAAAGGTTGAGGTTGGTTAATAGTATTGCTCACGGCACTAGCTACGAATACTTTCTTGGGTACCTGGGACTTCCTCTTCTTGGTGCACAAGTCCTTCAAGATTTTAGCGTAAGAAGGGACTTGTTGGATTGCATCCAAGAGAGGTATGTTAATGCTAACCTGTTTGAATAACTCCACAATCTTCTCCATTTTTGGAGTTTATTTATTGGATCTCAACCTGTTTGGAAATGGAATATTTTGAAAATTTGTTGAGTCCAATGTTTGTGGAGTAGATTGCGGAGTTGGAATGGATCCCATTGTTGGTGTTATCGTGGAGTGATATGTGGGTCCGTTCGAATTAGAAGCAATAGAGACTTGTGAAGAATGAAGAACAGGCTCTGACAAAGAAGAAGATGACGAAGAAGACGAAGAAGAAGAAGAAGAAGCGGCGGCCGGGGTTTCATCACTAATACCCAAATTATTGTGCAATACTCTTCCAGATCTCAACGTAGTCACAGCATTTACATTATGATTTTGTTGTTCATAAGCAACATGTGCGTTGTATGTGTGACCGAGATTTGGCAATGGTTGAGAAGGAAGCTTTCCCTTTTCTCGCTCGCTTAACGCAGCATTCAGTTTTGCAATTTGTGCCTCAATTGTTTTGATGCTCTGACCATGTGAAGCACTGTATTGCACCAAAGACTCAATGGAAGACTGGATGCTTGCTGAGGATTGTGTAGAGTGTTTTAAAAACGCATCCAAATTTCGTTCTAGCGAGGAAACCTTATCGTTATTCGGCTGAACAAAATTGTTTTGAGGATAAGAGTTGTTTGGTACAAAATTGTTCATTTGGTTTGGGTAAGGTTGGGGTTGGAAAGGTTGCTGATATTTGAGTTTGTTGAGGTGCTTGTTGTTGTGGAGGAGGCCTTTGAAAGTTGTTATTGCCTTAGAATTGTTGTTGATTTTGATTCCAAGCAAAATTTGTATGGCTCCTCGAACCAGGATTGTAAGTTGAAGAGTATGGATCATTTCTTTGTCTTTGCTGAAAGACAGCATTGACTTGATCTTGTCCTTGAACATGTGGGTTATAAGGACATTTTTCGGTAAGATGGGACGGATCCGAACAACAAGTACAAACTGTGCGTGGGTGTAAAGCAGGGGCATGAGATGAGAATTTGCTCTCAATTGCTTCTAGCTTTTTCGTGAGTGCAGCTATTTCGGCCTTCATTGCAATCGACATATCAAGTTGATGTATGCCTGCCCTAGATTGACCTGATGAAGTAGATGAAGTGGTCTTAGTGCTTTCCTACTGAAGTGTTTGTTCAGCAAGATCATTGAGAAATTGCCAAGCTTCCTCGCTTGATTTTGTAAGAAAGTGACCTTGACAAATGGTTTCCAACAACTGCTTAGTTGCTGGGTTCTGTCCTTCGTATAAATTTTGGCAAAGTTACCAATTCTCGATACTGTGGTGAGGGCACTAAACAAGGAGGTCCTTAAATCTTTCAAAACACTTCCAAAAAGGTTCGGAAGGAAGCTGGGAAAATTGAATAATTTCGTTGCGAATTCTCGCGGTCTTGTGGTATGGGTAAAACTTTTTAGAAAAGCCTTAACAAACTCTTCCCAATTTTTTATGGAGTGTGATGTTGTGCTATATAACCATTTTTCAGCTAGGTCACATAAAGTGAATGGAATGACACGTAGCCTTATAGCATCATCAGAAAGTTGTGTGGTCTTCATTATTGCGCAAACATTCTGGAATTTGTTAATGAAGATGTAGGCATCTTCGGATTCCAGCCCGTGAAATTTGGGCAACATATTGATGAAGTGGGGTTTAATTTCAAAGTTATCCCCATTAGCCGGTGGAAGTGAAAGACAGGTGGGTAAAGCGGTGCGGATAGGATAGAAAAGATCCTGGAGCGCGATTCGTTGGGACGCTTCGACAGGAGGGTGTGGTGGGTTATTCGCACCTAGTGGAGGTGGAATCAGTCCCGCAGGTAAGGGGTTGTTAGGATTGAATCCCGACATCTCCTTAGAATATGATGAATATGAAGATGAAGGTAAAGAAGTGGATGGAATTTCAACTTCGGAGTCGAAAGCGTCGTCAGTCGGCACTAACGAGACACGGACTAAACGGGCGCTAGTGTCCCTAGTCCAACTGGACATACACTAAAGAGGTGTAGTGTAGTCAAAAGGTAAAAACAGAAGGTTGGGGTAAGAAAACGTCAATGGAAGAAATTGGGGTGCAGTGGATTTCTTGCGACAAAATTGGCAAGTCTTTTTGTAAAATTTTCTGTTTTGTGTTTTTTTTATAAGGAGATTTTGCAAAAAGATTTTTATAAGAAACTTAGACACACGTTCAAGCAATCACAATATGCACAATCAAGCCTAGAGCTAGGGCCTCCTAGGTCAACTAGACTGCTCCTAACTGTTCCAAAGGGCAAGTTGTGAGATTCTCAAATCGCCTCTTCACCGCCAATTATGGCCAGGTAAGCACAAGTAAAGAAAGGAGGGTTCCGCTCACGAATCACCGTGAGACGGGCCTTTTAAAATTACCTTTCCCACTTGTCTAACCTAGTCACCACAAAGTCTGGTTTAGATAAATGACCGATGCCTACAACTATTCCTTTGTCCTAATGAGCACGACAGTCCTTATAGGCTGAGTCTAATCTTTTTTAATTAACTCGATGGTTGATGCGAATGTGTTTTGTGATTTTTGGGGTCCTAGGAAGGGTAATGAAATCCCCACCCAATCTGGATTGGTGTTATAGCCCCTTAAAACTCAGTTTTAAAAATGCAAAGCGGTAAACACACAAAACACTTGCCAATTTTTTTTTCTTTTATTGCGGCGCAAAGTATCCTGCACAAGATCAAGTTATTGGAGAAGGGGGAGAAATTTTTGCGCAAAGAACCCTGCAGGAAAATTTTTCAGAGGACTTGTCACGCCCCGCTTCCCAGAGTACGCTAAGATAGGTACGTGACATAGCCAACCATGCTACCTGTGGATAGGAAAAATCCTTCCACAGTCACATTACGGCTGTAGAGATATTAAGAACAGGAAAGTAAACTAAACTATCTAGTACATGTCCATAAGCCAGAATAAATGAGTCAAGAAATAATATAATATGCGGAAACAAAAGGTTCAATAAATAAAACACCTGGAAAGTAAAACTGGATACCAACAGGATCCTCACCGCTCGGTCTAACAGCGGCAATACTTCTGATCAGTCTGCAACAAAGGTAGAGGATCTGGGCCATGCAAAACCCAGACGTCAGTGCGTCATAATATCAATCAATAACATAAACTGGGTAGCAAAACATGCAAGTATGATCATAAATGGTAAGCAGGTGTAACAACAATATAAATCAGAGCAGTGAAAGGTAGTGTGCAGTGAGTGATTTAAACTGGTCTATTGGGTTAACTACTCTCAAGTCTTTGAAATCAATTTGATGAATCATCGATGTAACTCAATAGTATCCCGTGCGTGCCCGGAATCACGGTGAAGATTCTCGGGCTGAAACCGAGACATGCCGCTAGGCACTAAAAGGAAAAGGGGTAACGATGAATGATGTCAACAGCATCATCCCAAGGCTGGCCTAGCCTCTAAAAGGTAGTGGGTAACGATGGATGATGTCAGCAGCATCATCCCAAGGCTGGCCTAGTCTCTAAAACTGATCAGTAAAGGTAGCGAACTGTCGAGTTACAATTCAGGTTTCATCATTGATTTCCCCATACCCCCAGGTTATATGTGTTCAAGTCAGGTATTAAATAATCTGGAGCTAATGCCAACACAGGATCAGGCAGGTACAGATTTGTCTGGAAAGACAACAGGAAATGTCCGTAGGGACAACAGGTAAAGTTTGTTGGCATTAGTAACAAGATTAGGTAACAGGTAAAGCCATGGTACATCAGGTCGAGTCAAGTAATGTATATAGGTGTCATGTCATGTCAAGAGTTGCACGGTACCATATCGTGTCAAGTAGTGGGTGAGACAAGTCATGTCAGGGGTGCACACAATGTCATGTGGGTGCTCATAATCAAACTAACATAAGCATGGGTATACAAAACAAGCACGAAGTACTAATGGAACAATAAAAATGGAACATTGTAATGTGATATGCAATCAGGTACAGATTAAGGCATACATATGCACAGTTATGATTAGAGTTAGGGTTATGGTTCCAACATTAGTAAAATACACTTTAACAAATATGGATTGTTAAAATCTCGTTATTATGGGTTAAAAGATCTAGGGATGCAAATGTATATAAAATAGGTTAAAAGGATGCAAACGGGTGTCCAATAGGGTAGAAACTATAAAAAGAGTACTATGGGCTATGTAAATAATTATTATGTGATTTAAATACGGATGTGGGTACTAGGTATAGTAAATCAAAATGCAACATGATATGTTCCAAGTTATGAATCTAAAATGATAAAATGGAAATCGAATGTTAAAATGTAACATGAGACATTGGATTAAATCCATAAGTTTAACATGTAATCAAATAAGTATAAAATATTATGAATAGCATGTAGAAAGTTTCACTTGCCTCGATGGATCGCGATACGGATACGCACGGCAATGTCCAAAGTCGGTAAAAGTCTCGATGCACGCTCGCGCATACGAAACAGGACCAAGCAATGCACGAATGTGACCACGCAGGTAGGGGACGTCCACTGAATCATCTGGAATGGCAGCGACGGTCATGGCTCCGGCGATCTCGGAGACGGATGTGATGAACGGAACGACGAAGACGAAGGTCATGGAAACAACACGGCGCGATGAAGACGTGAACACGATGCGACGAAGACATGAACACGACCCAACACGATCTCGGCCTTGGACCTGTGCTCGGCTAGGGCTTCCTAGTTGCCTCCGGCGAGGATGGTGGTGGTCTTGATCAGCAGTTGAGGGAGTCGAGGTTGAAGAAGGAGACGAGTACGGGGTGCTTCTACGATGAGGTGCTCGGAAGTTGCAGGGGCTCGCCGATGATGGAGTAGATGAGGTTGGCGAGGTGCCCGCTGGGTGATGAAGTCGATGGTCGAAAGCTGACGGGGTGAGTTTTGATAGGTGCTTGGTGAAGGAGAAGATCGATGATGATGGTGATGGCTACTTCTTAGAAAGGAGGTGAAGGAGATGGCTGCACCGGCGGTGGAGTTGCGGCTAGGGGCCTAAGGTGATGGAGGAGGAAGGTGGCGATGGGTTTTGGCATAGAAAGAGATGGTCGCGACGAGGTTCGATGGAGTTCAGGGTGCGGTGGTCGGAGGCTAAGCACGAGGGAGGTGGTGGTCGGTGCAGCGGTCGAAGGAGGCGAAGGGTTTGGGTGCAAGTAGAGGAGATCGGGGTTGTAGAAGGAAGAGAGAGGAGTGGAGGAAGAGGTTGACGAGGGTGAGGCGAGGGGTCGCCGGCACGAGGGCGACGGCAAGGCAGGGGCTGGGTTCTCGTGGCGAGAGGAGAGGAAACAGAAATGAAAAGAAGAAGATGAGGGGAGAGAGAGAGACGTGTGGTTTAAAAGATTTTAAGAGAGAAAAATATAAAATAAAATACATATAGAGAGAAAGAGACAGAGAGCAGAGAGATAGAAAGAGAGAGAGAGATAGTCTGTTAAATAAATTAGGATTTTATTAAAATATAAAATATATTTTATAGTTATAAACAGTTTAATATATATATATATATATAGAATATTTTTTGGTTAAAGAAACTTTAAAAGGAAAAAAATGAATATAATATTATAATATTAGTCCGTTTTGAGATTTTGGCAAATACAAATTTACTCCAAAACACGCCCGGGTCGGGTCTAAAAATGCGGTTTTAAAATATGAAAAATATATGCGACTTTCAAAATTCAAAACGAAGGCTCAGGTAACGAAAAAGCATACCCCCAAGAACGGATGCACGTACATGCGCGTAGCCATCCGAACACGTCCGTTTCACTGAACGGGACGAGAACAAGATGCGCAGACGCTACCACGGGGTTAGGGGTATCATGCAGGATATGAGATGCAATTTTAAATTATTTTATAAGAACTAAAATGTTATATGTTAAAAGATGCAATACCCGGTAAAATGCCAGTATGTACTAATCATGAGATGCACGTGTCCATGCAATAAGTCAAGGTAATCTATAAATATGAATCAAGCAAGTTCAAGCAAGTGGGTCGGGTCGAATGCAATGTAAAGTGTACAATACCATTCGCACCCACAATATGTTAAATCAAGAATATCACGTTTAAAGAAATACGAGAACCGGAATTGGTATAAATGAACTCGGGTGTTATATTATACCCAACTACAAAAAGAATTTCGTCCTCGAAATTCCAAGAACAAGAAAGGATAAACAATCAAGAAACTACAAGAATAGATGTGGAAACTTCTGCCGGATTTCATTTTCTCGTTCCCAGGTTGATTCTCCATGCGAGCGATTTCCCCAAGAAACAAGTACAAGAGGGATAACCTTGTTCTTAAGAACCTTTTCCCTTCGATCCACAATCGACATCGGTCGCTCCTTAAAAGTTAAATCTTCTCATATAGTCAGCTCCGAATGATCCAGCACTTGTGTTTCATCTCGAACCTATTTACGGAGTTGAGATACATGAAACACGTCATGAACATTCGTCAAGGATTGCGGTAAAACCAATCGATACGCCACTTCTCCAACATGCTCCACAATCTCAAAAGGTCCAACGAATCGAGGACTAAGCTTTCCTTGACTCCCAAACGAATCACTCCTCTAGTAGGTGATATCTTCAAGAACACCAAATCACCAACGGCGAATTCTAGAGGTCTTCTCGATGTATCTGCCCAACTCTTTTGTCGGTCTTGTGCTGCCTTCATATGATTCCGGATAGTATTAACCTTCTCCACTGTCGGCACGACCAACTCCGGTCCCAACAATCTTCGTTCACCGACATCGTCCCAACAAACAGGTGAACGACACTTGAGACCATATAAAGCCTCGAATGGAGCCATCTGAATAGTCGTCTGAAAACTGTCATTGTAAGAAAACTCCACTAAGTGTAGATGATCCTCTCATGAACCCTTGAAGTATAACATGTAAGCTCTCAACATGTCTTCAAGAGTTTGGATCGTTCTCTCCTACTGGCCATCTGTTTGAGGATGATAAGCTGTGCCAAACTTCAATCGAGTCCCCAAACTTTCCTGTAAGCTCCTCCAAAAGTGTGATAAGAAACGGGTGTCACGGTCGAACACGATGATCACCGGCACTCCATGCAATCTTACAATCTCCTGCATGTATTGTTCTGCCAAAGCTTCTGTTGATTGACCAACTCGAAATGGTATGAAATGAGCTTCCTTAGTCAATCGATCAACAATCACCGAAACTGCATTGTTGCCTTTCGGACTCCTCGGTAGAGCCGTCACGAAATCCATGGTTATATGTTCCCACTTCCATTGAGGAATCGGAAGTGGTTGCAATAAACCAGCAACCCGTTGATGTTCAGCCTTAACTTGCTGACACACCAAGCACTTGCTACAAAGCGGGCAATCTCCCATTTCATGTCTTCCCACCAGAAATGCTGTTGTATATCTCGGTACATCTTCGTGCCTCCTGGATGTACGGAATATGCTGAGCTGTGTGCCTCCTTCATAAGTTCTTCGCGAATGTCTCCTTTTGGCACACACAAACGGCTACCATAACGCAATGAACCATCTTCATGAATCAACAAGTCTGTTCGAAGTCTAGCTTCAACCCGTTCTCGAAACTTCTGCAATCTAGGGTTCTGTAACTGTGCTGCTTTAATATCCTCGATCAACGACGACCGTACTTGCAGCTGCATCAACTGTCCCGAAGAATGCGGTAGCACTACTTCCAAATCGAATCTCCGAAAGTCTTCAATAAGTTCCTTTAGTGCAGTCAACATCTGAATTGCTGGCAACCGACTAAACATATCCGGCACAACATTAACTTTCCCCGGATGGTTCTTAACATCAAGATCTTAGTCAGCCATCAGCTCCAACTATCTACGCTGTCTCATAATTAGCTCCTTCTGAGTGAACACGTACTTTAGGCTTTTGTGATCGGTGAATACTTCGACTCCTTACGCCCAATAAGTAGTGTCTCCAAAACTTCAAAGAGAAAAATCATAGCTGCTAGCTCCAAGTCAATGAGTTGGGTAATTCTTCTCATGGGTCTTCAACCAAGAAATGCACGAATGTGACCACGCAGGTAGGGGACGTCCACTGAATCATCTGGAATGGCAGCGACGGTCACGGCTTCGGCGATCTCGGAGACGGATGTGATAAACGGAACGACGAAGACGAAGGTCATGGAAACAACACGGCGCGATGAAGACGTGAACACGATGCGACGAAGACATGAACACGACCCAACACGATCTCGGCCTTGGACCTGTGCTCGACTAGGGCTTCTAAGTTGCCTCCAGCGAGGATGGTGGTGGTCTTGATCAGCAGTTGAGGGAGTCGAGGTTGAAGAAGGAGACGAGTGCGGGGTGCTTCTGCGATGAGGTGCTCGGAAGTTGCAGGGGCTCACCGATGATGGAGTAGACGAGGTTGGCGAGGTGCGCACAGGGTGATGAAGTCGAGGGTCGAAGGCTGACGGGGTGAGTTTTGATAGGTGCTTGGTGAAGGAGAAGATCGATGATGATGGTGATGGCTACTTCTTAGAAAGGAGGTAAAGGAGATGGCTGCGCCGGCGGTGGAGTCGCGGCTAGGGGCCTAAGGTGATGGAGGAGGAAGGTGGCGATGGGTTTTAGCATAGAAAGAGATGGTCGCGACGAGGTTCGATGGAGTTCAGGGTGCAGTGGTCGGAGGCTAAGCACGAAGGAGGTGGTGGTCGGTGCAGCGGTCGAAGGAGGCGAAGAGTTTGGGTGCAAGAAGAGGAGATCGGGGTTGTAGAAAGAAGAGAGAGGAGTGGAGGAAGAGGTTGACGAGGGTGAGGCGAGTGGTCTTCGGCGCGAGGGCGATGGCGAGGCATGGGCTGGGTTCTCGTGGCGAGAGGCAGGAAAACAGAAATGAAAAGAAGAAGATGAGGGGAGAGAGAGACGTGAGGTTTAAAATATTTTAAGAGAGAAAAATAAAAAATAAAAAATATATATAGAGAAAGAGACAGAGAGCAGAGAGATAGAAAGAGAGAGAGATAGTCGGTTAAATAAATTAGGATTTTATTAAAATATAAAATATATTTTATAGTTATAAACAGTTTAATATATATAGAATATTTTTTGGTTAAAGAAACTTTAGAAGGAAAAAAATGAATATAATATTATAATATTAGTCCGTTTTGAGATTTTGGCAAATACAAACTTACTCCAAAACACGTCCGGGTCGGGTCTAAAAATCCGGTTTTAAAATATGAAAAATATATGCGACTTTCAAAATTCAAAACGAAGGCTCAGGTAACGAAAAAGCTTATCCCCAAGAACGGATGCACGTACGTGAGCGTAGCCATCCAAACACGTTCGTTTCACTGAACGGGACGAGAACAAGATGCGCGGATGCTACCACGGGGTTAGGGGTATCATGCAGGATATGAGATGCAATTTTAAATTATTTTATAAGACCTAAAATGTTATATAGTAAAAGATGCAATATCCGGTAAAATGCCAGTATGTACTAATCATGAGATGCACGTGTCCATGCAACAAGTCAAGCTAATCTATAATATGAATCAAGCAAGTTCAAGAAAGTTCAAGCAAGCAATGTAAAGTGTACAATACCATTCGCACCCACAATACATTAAATCAAGAATATCACGAATAAAGAAATACGAGAACTGGAATTGGTATAAATGAACTCGGGTATTACAGGACTACAGAGGGTAGAAGAGAGGAAAAGAAACTTACAGAGAAGTTTTGGCTTGCTGACGTCATCAAGCCGCGACGGAAGCGCGGTCAAAAGCATGCTTCTGCGGCGGTTCCGCGGTCAATAAGATGGATCGGCCCTCTAAAATTCTTCTGTTTCACTGTTGTGGTTTTCCGCTGTTTGTTCAGATCTGCTGTTTGCTGTTTTGCTCACTGGATTTTCCCAGATCTGAATCTATTCGTCTTTCCGATCCTGCACAATTCGAACAAAAACGCTTCAAAAAATAACAAGATGATAATTTTTTTTATTTTTTTATTTTTCAGTTTTTATGATTTTTCAATTTTTAACTAACCCGAAATTACAAAAAGAAAATAACTACGCCATCCCCGGCAACGGCGCTATTTGATTGGTATGAAATTTTGTGCTTATGCGTTTTTGTGATCAAAGAATTAACCGCAAGCAATAACGGTGTCGCTTGGTAGCTAACCAGTTGAGTACGGGTCGGTCCACAGGGATTACGTGTATTTTCTAGTTGTTCTAACGAGTCAATTCCTATTTGTGGTAGGTTTTGATTTTCAATAAAAACTAAAGCTGAGTTTGAATAGGATTAAATCCTTGCTAGGGTTAGGATTAGGTTGGTTTGGAAAGTCAATTATTCTTACGGCTTTCTTTGCCCTAATTAAGTACTTTTAGGTGTTAAGGTAATAATTAACAAATGGGATTAGCTCGATCGGGAAGAAACTAGGTTTCTTCCCTTTTTTCCTTGTCCGTCCTTTCTTAACTCTTACCATAATCTCCACGGAAATCATACACAATCAGTCTTTAACTATGTTATCACCGCTACCTCTTAAGATAGGGTGCCGTAGTGAGCGGTGTGTGTATGTATGCATAGAGTCCTACTTTAAAATGTATAACGGAAAAGAAAGGGGTGAGAGATTTTCATCTCTCAAATCTTCCCCAAACCTAACCCTAACAAGTGAGGAACTACTCACTCATTAGGGAATTGATAAATGAGTTCATTTTTTAATGGTTTTAATTTAACAACTACGACAGATAAAAATAATTGCGGAAAATAACTACGGCAGAGAAATAAAATTGCTAGAGAAATAACTAGGGCAGAAAAGAAACTTACTTTTTTATTTGATGCACTCTTCGATAATTAAAGGGAATAAAAATTCTAAACTAGATAAATAAAAAGAGGCATGCTCCAAAAAGAGCAGTAGGGTTCCTATTTATAGAGAATAGAAACCCTAGGGTTTACATCTGATCCATATCTAGAATTACAAAAATACCCTAAGAAAACCGGGTCAATGCACCGACTCCACCGACACGCACTTACACGCACCGACACGTGCACAGCACGGCCGCGGATCCGCGGCCATATGCCTTGTTTGGCCGCGGATCCGCGGCCATCTTGAAGGCTCTTAGGCTCTGTTTCTCAGGTATACTTCATGTTGTTTTTTGCTTCTGTTTTCTTCACTTGGTTCTTCAGACTCTTTTCTAGTTTCTTCCAGATTTCCACAATGCAGAAATGTTGTGGACTTTTACCGTTCGCTTCATGTTGAAGTTTTGAATCATGTGCTTCCTTCATGCTTTTTGAAATCGAACTGTTTGCCGATCTTCGTTTGTCCCTCGAACTGTAGGCGGCATGACAAAGATTCTTCTATTTGTTGGTCGTAGTCTCACTTTTGTAGCGTCTTTTTACCATTTTCACTGTATTGTTCCGAGAACCTGTAACCTTTAACTATTCAAAAGACATGGATCAAAAGCATCTATTTATTTGTAAAATGATTAAGAATGGGGAATATAATAATGCAAAATTATGAGATGAACAGCTTTCGGGAAAGAGTAAAGCCGTGCTTCCGTAGGTCATCGACCACTTACTCGGTCGTTGACAAAAGCTCAGGAGCAACGACAAAAGCTCAGGAGCAACAACAAAAGCTCAAAGAGATGCTGACAAAGATGGCCGCACTCACTGGGCAGAAAGAAAGCCCGGAAGTATCGTCCGAACAACGCCAAGATCAGGAGACCGATACGGAGTTCTTGCGAAAGGTGATAAAAAGGAAGGATAAGGAGGCCGCGGAACAGGCCGCTAGTATAAAGCAGATGACGCTCCTGTTCCAAGACATGGTTGGAATGATGATCCAACTGGACCCTCCAGCCGAAGATCCACCGATAATCATCGAAGAAGACAGAGGGGAAACATCAAACCCTCCTCCGGCTATTTCAGTAGCCCAAGAAGAGACAATTTCCAAGGTTGCCCTTGATGACTACATAGCTCAACGAATACGAGTTCATCAAGCGAGTGAAGCGGCTGGCCAAGTCGTCAGAACTGGGCGACCTTATCCAGGCTGGTACGATAAAATCAAGTACCCGCTAGGATATACGATCCCTAAGTTCCATGTGTATAAGGGGACGGGCAATCCACACCACCACGTTGCTCAATTCAGAGCATTGTGCGGTAATACTGGAAGCGACGACAAACTGCTGCTTCGCCAGTTTGTTGGCAGCTTATCGGAGACGGCATTTGAATGGTATTCCGAGCTCCCAAATGATTCTATCAAAACATTCATGGAGATGGAATTTCTATTCACACAGCGGTTCACAATCGCAAGCGAGCGCACCCCAATCATGGCATTAATCAATGCCAGGGTGAAGCGAGGAGAGACCTGGGTTCAATATGCAATTCGATGGCGGAACCTATGGTCAAAATGCGAACAGCGCATAGAAGAACCTCCTGCCGTGGGCATGTTCATGGGGACCCTTGATCCTCAGGCAACTATATCCTAATTTATGATGTTCTTGAAGCCAATCACCTTCCAGGCCTTGATTGACAAGCTGGCCCAAATAGACCAGATGGGCCGTAGGCCCATCTTAAAAAATGAATCTCCGGAATGAAAATGGGTAAAGGGAAAGCGACCTTCGTTGCCAACGCTCAACAACAACCGAGTGACCCGAAACCGGTTGCTCGCCAAAGCAACACACGCCGATCCCTCGAAGTGAAGTTGAGACGTCCTTACTCGTTTCCCCGGGATAAAACGAGAAGACTGTTCTAACTGGCGATGTGCAAAAGGCTCATCGCTCTACCGGATCTAAGATGCCCACTGCAGCCTGGTGATGTCAACAGTCCCAACTACTGCCCCTACCACAAAGTAATGGGCCACCCAATCGAAGATTTCTACGTCTTAAAAAACTGGGTTGAGGACCAGTACCAACAAGGCAAGTTCGCGCTGTCCGAAAACTGGAAGGTAAACCCGCCGCCGCAGCACACTCCTAAAAAGGTGGACACGCCGGGGGCATCATGCTCATTTGTAGAAGAAGCTCCATGGGAAGTTGTCCTTTTGGCTAAAACTAAAAGAATGCTGAAAGATCTTCAAGCATGCCCAGAGATCAGATGGAAAAGCCTGCTGGAGCCCGAGATTATTGACGGGATGCTGAAACCGCGCCCAGCACCAAAAGTTGGTAGCGATGGGCAAAACACCTAGGTCAGGCCTGCAACGTCTTCAAAGAAAAAGAAGAAGACTAATAAGCCCGTGCACCCTGACAACAAGCGCACGGACCTGCAAAACTACATCGACGCGCTGGAAGAGTACAACTAGAAGGCGTGGACCCCAGTCACCCTTGAAGAGTTCCTCAAGCATTTTCTTGAGAACGGAGACAGTGACATTGATAAAGGAAACGACTCGTCAGAAGAACCCGAGGATTATGTAGTGAGTTGCCACATGGTCTCTCACTTGTCATTAAAGGACGAAGAAGCTCCCTCGGCGTCGGAAAGCAACGCAGTGGAACTGGGGGTAGGACCGGCATAAAAATCCCTGGAGCCGTCAGACGACCTGATCGACAGGTTGCTGAACGAAGCCCTTCAAAAGAGCAAAGTTGACCGAGACTGTGAAACAGCCATGTACGAAAAGGCAAAGCGATGGCGTCAGGAAGAAGAAGCTGCGGCAAGGAAGAGTCACAAAGCACTCCCACCAGATCGAAGCATACCTGCGGCAGACAAAAGCTGGTTTAAGATAGGGAAACGGTTCGCCAAAGCCTTGTCAATGGGAATGAAGCTGCTACCTTTTGAAGGAAATACTCCCAGGAGTACATGCCTTGATGAAGCGGATGTACATCCGAACTACTGCTTATACCATCGGAGGGTCATAGACCCTACCGAAGAGTGCAATGCCTTCAAGAAGTGGTGGCAGGGATACATTGCCTACCAACAACACTTCAAGCGGATGGAGCGCGAAGCTCGTTGGGAACAGAGAAGCATGACAGATGAGCATAAAGGAACAGCCGGTAACTGTCATATGGTTGATGCCATTTCGACAAAAGGAAAATCTCAAGTTCTTACCTTCGGGAGCGATTCTGACGAAGAAATAGCCATCGGCCTTCTCTTCAAGGAATCCACCTCTGGAAAAGAAGAAGAAGAGGTGAATAATTGTGAGAACATTCAGCTGCGTAACCGTACGTTTCCTAAAAAGAATCTCGAACCCTTAAACAAAGGTTCGGGCAAAAGAGACAAGGGGAAGGAAAAAGTCTCTGAGGAGATTGCCCTCGATGATAGAGTCGTCGAAGAGCACATAGCCAAGGACCCGCCTAAGAAAAACAAGGTGGATTACAATGTCCTGGCACATCTGAGAAAGATACCCTCACAATTGAGCATTTTGGATGCCCTTCTCCTGTCTAAAGAGGCACGAGATTCTCTAATCACGGCGTTACAAGAGCCCGATCAGTTTCAAGCCTTCCTTGTAGAAGAAAAGATGAAGGACGAGCTGGAAGAAGTTCACACAACTAACATCACCTTCAGCGATGAAGGCCTCCTCGGAATGTGCGAGCACAACCATCCATTATATGTAACCGGGTACTGCCACGATATCAAGATAGGGAAGATCCTGGTTGACAACGGGTCCCCCATCAACCTTCTCAATGTGAGAGTGTTGAAGGAAATTTGCATGAACGTTCAGCACCTGGCTCGGGATAAAATTACCATCTCTGGGTTTGACTCCCATTCATCACGAATGCTCGGGCCTATAATACTGACATTACGTTTTGGGTCGCTCGTCACTGACATCAAATTTCATGTCATTGATGCTAAGACTTGCTACAACGCTTTGCTCGGCAGGCCTTGGTTGCATGAGTACAACGTCATCCCTTCTACACAACACCAGTATATGAAGTATTTCAAAGACGACCTCGAGTACACCGTGACGGGGAACTAAATCCATTCTCCATAAATGAAGTCCGAAAATATGAAGACGCAAAGTACTTCTTACCAGACTTCGATGACACGGAAAGATGTCATGAGCCGGAGAATAAGCAAAAAGCTGTCGCTACTATCCCGGTCTTCGGCAGTGATATTGTGGAGGATGAAGAGATGGTTTACTCAAGGCAACCCCAAGGAAACAGGCCAGGACCATCTATTCCTATTTTGGTCTTTGGCAGCGACTCTGAAGACGAGGTCAACGCAGTATTCTCCGTTCGTCTATCAATACAAACCTACACTGGAGCTGATCAGAGTTTGTAAATTGCCATGGTGCCGTAGCGACATTACAAAGAACTCGATACGCTTGATACATACAACGTGCAAGAGCCGCAGACCTTCTACGTCCCTCCTAGGCGGAGATATGAAAAGGCGATCCTCTTCTACCAATCCACGAAGACCAAAGTGGAAAAAGAAATCTGGCATGGTACCGAGCCTGTGCTTGACAGGCTCCAACCAATCCTCTGCTCAGATACTACACAGAGGGATTGAAGTGGCAATTCAGATGCCATGGCGTACCCTTTAAACAAATCGCTCGACAAGCCCAGTTCTACAACAAGATTTGGGATGTTCTCGGGACTCAGCGAAAGATGTCTAACGGGAAGATAGAGACGACCAGGCTTGGATATGTTCGGTCTAAGAAATGGGAGCGATTCCATGGCTGCCATGTTATAAACGACTCTAGTGGAGAAGGGAATGCTCGTCCAGATAGCACTGATATTGAACCAGAGCGAGATCCCACCATAAGAAAGCCAAGTCCGTTATTCAAAGAACATATTGACAAGCTAATAAAGGAAGCGGGTCAAAAGGTTCGGGATGACCACAGCCGCGAAATGTCCATTTACAAGAAAGCCAGGACGCATCGTCTCACTAAGAAGTCTACGGAAAGAGAAGACTATGACGCCCTTCACCCTCATCCTGCTGTGCGCTCTCGTCGCAAAGAAAAAGTCCGACGCAGAGGCAACAACAAGATCAAGAACGAGAATGGCGTTCAAAGAAAGCGAAGGGATCCAAAAAGCAACGCGATCGAGAAAAAGTCAGCTGGAACCCGTCTTTTATGAAAAAGATGGGTTGGAAATATTCTTTCCCTCGAGATAAGATAAGGAAAATATTCGACCTTGTCATTAAACATCAAATGATAATGCTCTCGGAGTCTCGGCACCCCAAACAGATAAATGAGGTCCATCACCCGGATTATTGCTCCTACCACCGAGCAATAGGGCATCCTCTTGAAGACTGCTTCACCTTCAAAGACTGGGTCGAAGACCAATATCAGCAAGGCAGGTTTGCTCTGTCCGATAATTGGAGGGTAGCCCCACCATGAAAGCATGAGCCAAGAGCAACCTACGCTGCGAGAGAAAGTCCAGATCAACATCGAGCTTGGAAACGAACTCGTACCTGTCACGTGAAAACATTCTCAAAGGAGGAGGATCATGAGAATATGAACGGCCTCTCCTACTGCTTCGCAGACGAAGATGAGTACGAGGTAATTTTGGAATTTCCACCGGAGCCAAAAGTATTGGAAGATGGGATACACACCAGAGCGTACAACCTGAGAAAAATCAACTTGGGGACAGAAAACGAGCCAAGGCCAACGTTCGTCAGTGAACTGCTGTCTGAAAAGCAGGTGGCCACGCTAAAGGATGTGTTTATGCAGTATAAAAACTTCTTCACGTAGAACTATTCTAAGATGCCGGGACTAGATCCAGAAATAGCGGTCCATAAACTAGCTATATCGCCAGATGTTAAGCCAGTCAAGCAAGCGCCAAGAAGAATGCGGCTCGAGCTCGAAATGAGCATCAATACCGAAGTCAAGAAACTAATCGACTCCGGCTTCATCCATGAAGTTCAATATCCTGACTGGATCGCCAACATTGTCCCGGTAATGAAGAAAAATAGGACAGTACGCATCTGTGTGGACTTTCGGGATCTCAACAAAGCTTTCCCGAAGGATGACTTCCCAGTGCCTGTTACCGAGCTGATGATTGATAACACGTCCACTCATGAAGTCTTCTCCTTCATGGATGGATCTTCAGGCTATAATCAAATAAAAATGCATCTTGAAGACCAAAAGCACACCGCCTTTCGAGCTCCGCTAGGCATATTCTGCTATAAGGTGATGCCCTTCAGTTTGAAGAACGCAGGCGCTACCTATCAGAGGGCTATGACGAAAATCTTCGATGACCTCATCCACGAGATTTTCGAATGTTATATCAATGACCTCGCGGTGAAAAGAAAATCGTACGAGGAGCACTGGGAGCATTTGAAAATAGTGTTTCAGCATCTTCGGAAATATAATCTGAAGATGAACCCTTTAAAATGCGCATTTGGAGTCATCGTACGACACCGAGGCATCGAAGTAGACCCATCAAAGATTAAGGCGATTATGGAAATGCCCTTGCCAAGAAATCTTAAGCAACTGTGGTCTCTCTAAGGAAAGCTCGCGTATATCCGACAGTTCATAGCTAACCTCTCCGGCAAATGCCGCCCCTATAGTCATCTAATGAAGAAGGGGACCCCGTTCATTTGGGATCGTAAATTCCAAAGTGCACTGGATGAAATCAAGCAATATCTGCAGAACCCGCCAGTACTGACCTCTCCGGTCAAGGGAAAGACTCTCTCCTATACACGATAGCCCTTGAAGGTTCTTTAGGTGCGCTATGGGCATAAGAGAATGATCAGGGAAAGGAGAGAGCTTTCTACTATTTGAGTCGAGTTCTCCTGGAGGCAGAAAACAACTATTCCCCTATCGAAAAGTATTGCCTGGCACTGATCTTTGCGATAATGAAGCTCAGGCACTATGTCCTGGCACATGAGGTCCATATCATATCAAAGGTAGATCCTCTTAAGTATTTGATGTCAAGAGCTATATTAAAAGGAAGGCTTGCCAAATGAGCCCTCCTCTTGATGGAGTTCTCGATAATGTATCGACTCCTCAAGGCAGTAAAAGGCCAGGCCATCGCCGACTTTCTCGCTGAGCATCCAATACCAGCCGACCCTCCTTTAAACTGTGAATTGCCAGATGAACACGCGTTCGACGCAATTGACAGGGAGGCGGAAGGAAATAGTGCCCGATGGGAACTTTACTTCGATGGGGCATCTTCCACGAAAAAGTGAAAGCAGAGCATCCCCATAATCAAAGCTGGGGTATGCCTTATCTTTGTGACTCCACAAGGAGAGATAATACGTTTTGCCCTTTCCTTAACAGAGCCGAGGAAAAACAATAAGGCTGAGTACGAAGCTTTGATAGCGGGTCTTGAGATTGCTGTTGAAATGGGAATTGAAAATATCCTCATATATGGAGACTCCAAGCTGGTCGTTAGCTAAGTAAATGGCGACTATCAGACGTGTAAACCTGAGTTGGTAAAATATGGCGAAAGAGTGCAGCAATTGCTGACACAAATCCCTTCCTACATCATGGAAAGCATACCGCGTGCAGAAAATAGCAAGGCGGATGCGTTGGCCAAGCTCGCTAAAGAACTGGCCGACGAAAACCTCGATGACATAAGGATCATTGTGCAAAGCCGTCGGATTCTTGCGCTAGCAGAAATATCTCCGGAGTCGTCTAAAAAAAGGAAGCAACCAAACAAGCGGCCTTCTAAGTAGAGGACAAAGAAAAGGCTAAGGATTGGAGAGAAGTCTTCATAGACTACAAATCCCATCGAACACTCGAAGACGCGTCGTCAAGACATCAGCTCATGAGGCAAGCCCTGTCTTTCGCCTTCGTCAATGATACTCTTTATAAGAGATCATTCGACTGCCTGTGGCTGAGATGCCTGGGACCACAAGAAGCAAAAAGGGTCATCCAAGAAACTCATGACGGACTCTGCGGTTCTTATCAGGCTGGGCCAAAGATGAAGATGAAGATCAAAAGAACGGGTTACTATTGGCTCACAATGATTCAGGACTGCCTCGAATATGCGAAGCAGTGTCACTCGTGCTAAATTCATGGGGACTTCATCCACCAGCATCTGAATCCACTACACCCAACATTGGCTAGCTGGCCATTCGAAATATGGGGAACTGATATAATTGGGCCCATCGAGTCAGCATCGTCCAAGGGACATCGGGTCATATTGGAAACAACCGTTTGCTTCTCTAAGTAGGCAGAGGCAGTACCACTAAGGGAGGTGAAGACGGAGAACATCTTCCATTTCTTCAGGACTCACGTCATCTACCAGTTCAGCACTCCACGATGGATCATCTCGGATAATGGGCCAGCCTACAGAAGCCATAAGATCAGCCGCTTCGCACAGTAGCATAATATAGATTGGATATACTCTTCAGTCTATAATTCCCGATCTAACGGTCTAGCCGAGGCTTTCAACATGACTTTGACGAAGATCATAATGAAAATGGTGTCCAGAAACAGAAAAGACTGGCACGAGAGACTGCATGAAGCTCTCTGGGCTTATCGAACAACGTTCAAAACAGCCACGAATACAACGCCATTCGTGTTGGTATTCGGCACAGAAGCGGTACTTCCCTTTGAGATAGAGCAACACTCTCTACGAGTAGCAGTTCGATACAAGCCGACGGATGAAGAAAATGCCCATCTTTGTCTTGAAGAGCTCGATGCCCTCGATGAAACTCGTCTTATGGCACAGCAAAACCTGGAAGCTAACAAAGCAAGGATGACGCGCTCATACGAAAGATTGACTAGGCCGAGAATATTCCGCCAAGGCGAACTCGTGCTAGTTGTCAAAAGACCTATGATCCCCAACCGTGCAAAATGGGGAAAATTCGAGCCAAACTACGAGGGTTCGTATATCATAGACAAGGTCTATCAAGGTAGGGCCTACTTGCCCATGGATATGCATGGCGAAAGACCTTTCCGGCCAATAAAAGGCCGGTTCCTTAAGAAATACTACGCTTGATAAGTCACGGCTTAGGTTAATGATAGATGACGACGCTCGTGTCCACTCGCTGTCTTACTGAGTCCAAACTCTATAAGTAGTATCCGACAAAACTTCTCCCCGAAGCTAACAATGGACCGAGATGTCCCTAAACTAACAACGGACCGAGATGTCCCTAAACTAACAATGGACCGCAATGTCCTTAAACTAAATACATCGCTTCAAACACAACGATAGTGGAATTCAAGTCCACAAGTCCCAGCGGTGAAGACTGGAACTCAAATCCCGCTGGCTACATAGCTGCCCCGGCGGCAAAGTCCCCCCTAAGTGACATTGCCAAATGGAGGGGGTAAAAAAAGGTATGTTCACAAGCGAAATGGGCACGAATGAAAATCTGAAAGGGCGCCGTGAGTAAAAATAGCAGGACTACCGGCGAGCTTGTGAAAATATGAAAGGGCGCAATCTCGTTGTAAAAAAAGGTACGTCCACAAGTGAAATGGGCACGGGTGAAAACCGGAAAGGGCTCCGTGTGTAAAAACAGTAGGGCTACCGGCGAGTTTGTGAAAACCCGAAAGGGCGCAATCTCGTTAAAATAAAAACACCTGCATGGTCCTCTAGACCTTGTAAGGAGAAAACACCTGCGTTAGATCCTTACGACTCATAAGGGAGCAACACACTTAAGAATCCCCACGATTCCTAAGGAGAAATTACACTTACGAGACCCTCACGACTCGTAAGGAGAATTCCCCCCTACGAGACCCTCATGGCTTATGGGATTCAAAAGCTTTAAGATACAGGGACCTGAAACTGTTCTTAAGCCATCACACTCCCCAAGTTTCCCTACAAGCGGTCCAATAGTGACCCTTGTATATAATCCACGGGCACAAATAAACGCTCCATCACCAAGTTCCACCAATGGTGAACGACACTTGTAAGTCCTCTCGACTTATAAGGAGAAAATATTCTTATGAGATCCTTACGACTTATAAGAGAACACACACTTAGGGATCCCCACGATTCCTAAGGAGAAAATACATCTACGAGATCCTCATGACTCGTAGGGAGAAATACCTTTATGAAACCCTTACAACTCGTAAAGTCAAAAATCCTTAGTCAACAGGATCCTAACCCTGTTTGCTAAGCCACTTTTGTTTAAATCGACAAAGGCAAATGATGATTCGCTCCTGGCAATGTCCCAGTTGTAGCGATGTTGATGCCTAAATCGGTATCAAACTCCAAGTTCTTTCACGGCAAATGATGATTCGCTCCTGGCAATATTCCAGTCGCAGCGATACTGATGCTAAGATTGGTATCAGATCTTGAGTTCCATACTCGCAATAAAAACCAGCGAGCGAAAAAAATTCATATGAAATAGCCGAAATGATGGGGCAACTCGCAAAAAAAACAGCGATCAAAATATATGTGTATAGAAAAACCGAAATGTTTGGGCAACTCGCAATAAAAATCAGCGAGTAAAAAGAAAAAACAGCTGAAATGATTGGGCACCGCGATAAAAAAAAGTCCGAAATGATTTGGCAATCGCGACTTTTGCGATATAAAAAGCTGAAATGATAGAGTATCGCGGGAAGAAATAAAAAAAAGGAATGAAACTTCTGCCCTGCAGGTGGGTCCACATCGACCCCTGTATACAATCCATGGGCGAAAACAAAAAAGGGAACCACATTTCCCACCGGCTCCATCAGAAAGAGAGCCAAATCTCGACGACAACATCTACAGCCTAGAGATCAACAACGATGTTTCTTCTCCACTCCAACAGGATACAGACGCGACATCAACAAAGCAGAGCCATAGCAAAGTCCCTAGTTCCAAATCTCGGCGGTTCACCAGCAACCTAGAGACAACCTCGGAGCCATGACAAAGTCCCTAGTTCCAAATCTCAACGGTTTATAGATAGCCTAGAGATCAACAACGGCGTTCCTTCTCACTCTAACAGGATGCAGACACGACGTCAACAACTGACCCCAGGGTCAAAACAACAGAGCCATGTAAAAGTACCTGGTTCCGAGTCTCGACGGTTCACAGACAACCTAGAGACAATCTCGACATTCGTTGCAATATAGCAGACACAAAGTCAACAAACGAAGCAAAGGAAGATCCCTAGCTTCAGGGTCTTTACAGCAACTCAAATAAAACCCGAAAGACTATCGGAGATCATCCCACACCAGCGCGGAGTGGTCATGACTCATCGGGGCTCCCAAATTGAGCCTAACCTCCAGTAAAAAGCGGCATGGAAAATCCCTAACGCTTGCTCTTCTGACGGTAATATAACCTGGGAGATTACTTGAAGATGTCTTGTCCAGCCCCAGAAGGGATCAGAGACACGATAATCATAGGGCGACTCGAATAGCAAGATTGCATATCGGGGAATACATTGGCCAACGTGACGGTACGACGGACAAAAATCCTAGTACCACAGACCCTAACGGACTTCTATCAGCAAAGGTTAACTGTGAAGTTAGGACATTCTTGCGAGAACTTCTCGATTCGTCTCGACTCGTAGGGAAAATAATGTTCCTGCGAGAACTTCTCGACTCGTCTCGACTCGTAGGGAAAAATCCTTAGGCAACGGGGATATCAATCTGTTTTCTAAGAACTAGGGCCCTGCAAGTAGGTCCAAGATGGACTATTGTATACTATCCACGGGCCACACTCTCCAAAGTCAAATATCGACAAGGAGGAAAAAAAACCACTTATGAGTCCTCTCGACTTGTAAAGGGGGAAAATTCTCTTGTGAGATCCTTACGATGCTCAAGAGAAAACGCGCTTAGGAGTCCTCACGACTCCTAAGGAGAAAATACACCTACGGGATCCTCTCGACTCGTAGGGAGAAAAGTCTTTATGAGACCCTCACGACTCATAAAGTTGAAAAGTCTTAGGCGGCAGATCTGAATCTGTTTCCTGAGCTATCGCTGCCCTACAAGAAAGTCAAGATGGACTATCAACGAGCCACATTTGCCAGAATTACATACCAATATGAAAAAAAATATGTCTTTTATTCATGAATTCAAGTGAATACAAGATACATTTCATAAAGGAATCAAAATGAATAAATGTTATTCATGAATCACAAGTTTACAGTCGGTACAAAAAAGGTACAAAGACGGTTATTAAGGAGGAGGAATCTTCAGCAAATTAGCAAGCCGCTCCCGCTCCTCTCAATCCTTTCTCGTGGTCAGCTACCGCGGCCAACTCCGCTTCAACTTGAGTCTGTTGCCGCAAACAGGACGAAAGCTTTTCATTGGTTTCTAGCATGGCAGCTTCGCAGTCCTGCATGACCCGCTCGGTGAAGTAACTCGTCCACCTCAGCGTCAACCCATCCGAGATACATCGCTGGAGGTTGTCGAAAAAAGCTTTTAACTGCGCATCATTCGCTTCAACCTGGGAGCGCAATCGGACAGATTCGCTGGAAGCCACCTCATGTTCCTTTCGTCTCAGGTGTTGGGTTTCCTTAGCACCCTACTGGGTTTTCACAGCAACTACCATGACAATTTCAAATTTTCTAGAGTGCTAATGAACCCTAACCTAGGATCTAGCTAGAGTGAATAGACAAACAAAACATGTAATCTACCATTACACTAAGTGAACGAGGAATACAACCTTTGTAGACCGGTCCTTTACTTCTAAAGCTCCGTGTAGTAGTCCCTTCACTGCCAGTATCGATCTCCCGAACTCTAGTATGGGTTCCCTTGGAGAAGTGAAAAAGCTTACTCGAAGTCTTCGAGGCCGAAGATGATCTATGTCAAGAAGACTTAAACCCAAGCAACCTCTTCATTAGGTCATGAACTTTATGAATAGAACACCCTACACTAAATGGCTAATAGTAGAGGATGATGAAGTAGGAAATGAGCTCACTTTAGATTTCATTTTCTCACAATATTTTTCTCACCTTCTCAAGATCAAGAGAGCTAGAGGAAGAAGAAGAAGAAAAACTCTCAAGAATCAAATCAAGTGAAGAATGAAAACTAATAAGGTGAGAATACCAACCATGGGTGAGTTAGTGTCATACACTAACCTATGTAGAGAATAAACCATGGGTTACAATAATGGTTAGGTTAATAAATATCTACAAGTAAAACAAAAAGAGTGGACTTGGTCAATAGTTCCACAAGCTTCTACAATCTTCAACCATGTGATAATTTCAAACCAATTTTGATTTACTTTAAATAAATAAAACCCTCACATTATTATAAGTATGGTGTGAGTCTAATACACCCATGTATCATGTGGCATCTAGCAGGACAGAAAAACATGTACACAAATATATATCACATATATACTTAATGCACAATCAAGTGAGAAAAGAAATCTTAAGTGAGCTAATATTAGTTAATGTAAATTAATAAATCAAATATATAATTATACATTAGATTATTAAATCAATACTTGATTTAATAATCCGACTATATCACATATAACCGACTAATATCATGTGTATCAATTTATTGAATCAATACTTGATTCGATAACCCGGCTATATTTCATATAACCGACCGATGACAAAAATCGCGAGAACGGAATACGGTATCACATACTCGTATTAATCTCGGTCCCGCACATATCACATATATGCTCCTACTTCGTTTCGCTTGAGCAAGGAAACCTCTGTGTAGGACTCTAAAGACTCGTCAATACGCCGGCAGTAGGTGATGCTCATATCAAACACCCACAAGCCGCAAGAGGCCTGCTAAACGTAACGGCCACCCGGGTATTGAGCGATCGGAAGATCAACAAGCAAGCCTGCGAATCCAATCAGTAACACTACCGTATAGTCCGGTCTCTTCGTCTGATATGTCGCATATCATGCCTAGGGGTGGTAAACGTCAGACCCCAATAGCTTGATAAGTCATGCCGATGTAAGACCCATAATGGTTCGAGAAACTACTGATAACACTTATCAGTAAATCTCATCTAGCCTGGCCAGGGATTTCAGTTATGGCCAATCGAGCATAGCGCAACATCAACCCCCAATACCGGGAGAGATAAATCCCCTCCTATCGCTCATTGCCTCCATGTGACTCGGGATTGTATCCAAAAACCACCTGTTTGCATGACTCGGTAGAGCCGTGGTAGGGTGGAAATCAAAGCACAGTGGGAGACACACAAGACTCTATGACGATCTCGGGTCGACAGACTAACCTGTACCCGTGTCACCAGAGAACTGCTATCTGATGTGAGGTATAATACCATTTAGGAGTTCTCGGCGAGTCCGTTCAGTGTACCCAGTCTCCACTGAGTACCCGTATACCATCTTCGATGTCAAACACCAATGGATATGGGATCATCCATCACCCATCACATGGGTCGAGAAGATATACGCTAGTCTACTGTAGGGTTGCTATGCAGGCGCACAAGGGTCTACGAGGCATCGACCATGCCCGATTAAAAATTTAGCCATGCCGAACAACCCGAATACGGATCTTTAAACTAGAGTTTAGGCGAAAACTAACATGTTAAACAGTTTAACACTAAGTGAGAGGGATTACAATCTTTGTAGATCCGGTCCTTCACTTCTTAAGCTCCATGTTGAGGTCCCTTCGCTGCGATCATCGTGTTCTGGACTCTCGAAAGGCTTCACGAAGAGAATGATGCAACCTTTGCTTCCGATCTTCGATACAAAGATGATCTACCTCGAAGTTTCGTTAACACAAGATAACACTCATAATATGAAGTGAACACCCTCATCTAATTGGCAAGGGAAGATGAGGATGATGAAGTAGGATTTTTGCTCTCTTTATTTATCTTTTTCTCACATTTATTCATCACTTGGAAAAAAGCTAGTAAGCTTTTTCCATGAAGAAAGAAGAAGGAAGAAGATGAAGAATGATGATAGAATTCCTTTTGTGATGAATAATGCAAAGAAGATAATGATCAATAATGCAACCATGGTTGGTTAACTTAACCTTTGTAGATAATTAACCAAGGCTAGGGTTTGGGTTAGGTCAAGAATGGGTCACTTGAAAATATCCTTTCCAAAACAAAAAAGAAAACCTTCTAGAGTCTACTAGAAGTCATTAACCCAAATCAAACCCTAATCTTGATTAATCTTTACTAAACATGTTGCATTAGTTATCATATCATGTTACAATATTATATATCACATATATAATATTTATTGTAACCAAATAAAATAATACAATTAACATATATCGCATATATATCAATGTATTACCCGAGCGAGAAAAAGAATCTTTTAGTGAGCTAATATTAGTTAATGTAATTTAATATATCATATATATTATTATATATTAAATTATCGAATCAACACTTGATCCGACAATCCGGCTATATCTCATATAACCGACTAATATTTATCCGTACCGATTCATCGAATCAACACTTGATCCGATGACCCGGCTGATATCAAATATCGCGAGAATAGAATACGGTATCTCATATCGCATTATCCTCGGTCCCGCACATATCACATACGTGCCCCTACTCCGTTTCGCCTGAGCCAAGAAAGCTCTGTGTAGGACTCTAAAGAATCGTCAATACGCCGGCAGTAGGTGATGATCATATCAAACACCCACAAGCTGCAAGCGGTCAGCTAAACGTAACAGCTACCCAGGTATTGAGCGCTCAGAAGATCAACAAGCAAGCCTGTACATTCTCCTGTGAATCCAAACAGTAACACTCCTGTACAGTCCGGTCTCGTTGTCTGATATGTCGCATATCTCGCCTAGGGGTGGTAAACATCAGACCCCAGTAGCTTGATAAGTCGTGTCGATATGAGGTCTATAACAGTTCGAGAAACTACTGATAACACTTACCAGTAAATCTCAACAACCCTGGCCAGGGATTTCAGGTTATAGCCAATCGAACACAGCACAATATCAACTCCCTATACCGAGAGAGACGAATCCCCTCCTATCGCTCATTGCCTCCATGTGATTCGGGACTGTACCCAAAAGCCACCTTTTTGCACGCCCTCTTGGACGTGGTATGATGGAAATCAAAGCACAGTGGGAATCACACAAGACTCTATGACGATCTCGGGTCAACAAACTACTCTGTACCAGTGTCACCGGAGAACTGCCATCTGACGTGAGGTATAATACCATCTGGAAGTTCTCGGCGAGTCCGTCCAGTGTACCCAGTCTCCACTGAGCACCCGTACACCATCCTTGATATCAAACACCGATGGATATGTGATCATCCATCGCCCATCATATGGGTCAAGATGCGTATACGCTAGTCTACTCTGGTGCATCGATGCCCTGTCTCGATACACCCTCGACTAGGAACAATTATAGGATGTACTCGTCGACTACCGTAGCCCCACTAGTATGATCTCATCATAGTCCCAGTAGTCGAGTACATATCCTAAGGGCTTTATCAACATGTAATATAGAGACAATCAGAATACATGTTAAGATAAAGTACAACCAGATAGCATACTATCATGTCGAGCAAGAAAGTCCTCCCTATATATGTCCAAACATCCATTACAATATACATCGTATGTACAGTAATGGCCTCTAGGGCATACATATAACTAACATCTACTCTGGAATATCGATGCCCCGTCTCGATATTCCCATGGCTAGGAACATTGAAGGATGAACTCATGGACTACCCAGGACCCACTAGTATGATCTGCATCATAATCCTGGAAGTCAAGTACACATCCTAAGAGCTTTATCACCATGTAACAGAGAGACGGTAGGTGTACATGTTAAGATAAAGAGCACCCAGATAGCATACTATCATGTCGAGCAAGAAAGTCCTCCCTATATATGTCCCAGCATCCACTACAATATACATTTCATGTATAGTAATGGCCTCTAGGGCATACATACAACTAACAATCTCCCACTTGCACTAAGGCCAGTTGTTGTAGTATAGCATACCCAACGTCCTTTAAAAGTCTCTCGCAGGAAAGGCCTCGGTGAGTGGATCCGCCGTGTTAACCTCTGGGTCTACCCTCTTAACCTCGATCTCATCAACCATCTCCATGATCGGGTGATACTGCTTTAGAATATGTCTGGGTCACTGATGGGACCGGGGTTCCTAGGCCAAAGCTACACCTCCATTGTCACACAATGGTGGGAACCTAGTTCATCTTATGAACAAATATACACCCAGACTGCCTATTTGGTAGTATCTTTGATAGCGATGTCTCCAGCCTTTATCGTCTAGTTTGCCCCGGTATCTAGCATGGAACTCTTCCAACATACCGTCCCTCCACTAAGGGTAAAGATAATGCCTGTGACTGACTAACAGTCGACCTTATCACTCTGGAAGCTCGAGTCGGTAAAGGACTCCCACTGGAGTATACCGTTACCATAACTCCAAGAACATTTCTTTAGTGCTTCTCAAGTTCTTAAGAAGGTTCTCCAAAGCTATCCAGTGATTTTCCCTAGGATCATTTGATACCATCTCACTACACCTAGTGAGAATCCTAACATCCGCTTTGATCTATCACATAGATCAAAAACCAGGATTTAGGAGGTATCACCCTGATCCTACTTGGAGAATCAATGCGATAAGAGGAGATTGACCGAGTGTAGAATAGGAAAGTCCTTTCTTATCAAGAGTATGTTGTCCACGTATAATACGAGGAAGACCACCTTACTCTTTACTACCCTTATGTATATATAAGGTTCATCTACCATTTTGATGAAGTGAAACGCTTTGGCTATCACATCAAAACAGATGTTCCAACTCCGCGATGCATGCTTTAATGCATAAAGCAACTTGCACACGTTTCCGCTGCTCCCACTGTCTACGAAGTCCTCTGGCTGTGTACTTATAGACGCTCTCTTCTAAATCAGTATTCAGAAAAGTAGTCATGACACCCAACCACCAGATATCGTAGTCTTGGTATTTAGCAATGGCAAGTAGGATCCGGATGGACTTAAGCATAGCCACTGGAGAAAATGTTTCATTATTATCCACGCCTGGTCGATGACGAGGACCTTTTGCAACAAGTCTAGTATAACAACCTAGTTCATTTATACCAATTCCAGTTCTCGTATTTCTTTAATTGTGGTATTTTCTTGATTTATCGTGTTTTGGGTGCGAATAGTATTTTACATTTTACATTGCATTCGACCTGACCCGCATGCTTAAACTTATTTGATTCATATTTATGAATTATCCTGACTTATTACGTAGACTGGTGCATTTCATGTTTAGTGCATACTGGCATTTTATCTGGCATTTGCATTTTTACAATATAACATTTTAAGTCAAATAAAATATTTTAAAAATACATTGCATAGCCTGCATGATACCCCTAGCCCTGTGGTAGCATCCGCGCATCTTGTTCTCATCCCGTTCAGTGAAACAGGACTTGATTGAATGGCTAGGCGTGCGTGCGTGCATCCGTTCTTGGGGGTATGCATTTTTCGTTCTTCAGATATTCATTTTTTATTTTGGTCGACATGTATATTTTTCGTATTTAAAACTGAATTTTAGACCGACCCGGGCATGTTTTGGACTATATTTGTATTTACCAGAATATAAAATTTTATTTATATAATATTAATTTTATAACTTGATACAAATTAAAATTTAGTTAACTAATAAAAGATTTTTTTAAATTTGAATCTAAACTAATTTCCTAACAAACTAACAACCCCTTTCTCTCTCTCTCCTCTGCATATATATATGTATATATATTTTATTTATTTAATTTTTTCTTTCTTTATTTAATACGCAGGCTCTTCTTCTTACTTCTTCTTCTTCTTTCTTCTTCTTCTTCTTTCTTCTTTCTTTTTCTTGATCTTGTTTCTTGATTCCGGTGATCACCGCCGGAGCCGTGCTCGTCGCTGACGGTCCGAGTGATCCAGTGAACGTACCTGATTTGCATGATCACCCTCGTGCGTTGTTTGGAACCGTTCCGTGTACCGTGCGCGCGTCGCGACATTTCGCCGACGAAGGATGTTCCGTACACATCCATTCTTGTTCCGTCTAGGCAAGTTAATCTTGCTACATGATATATAACTCATTATATACCTATTTAAATAAATATCACACCTGTATTTTAAATCAAGCATCGCATATTTTATATTACAGCCTTTCGATGTTCTGTTTACATTTGTATAGTGCATTTCAGATCTAGGGCATGCAAACCAATCTTAATTACATGCTACATTACTTTAGACGCATCTATTTTAACAATGGAATACCTGTATTTAAAATCATGCACTCCATATTTAGTTTTATAACTTTTCGATGTTCCGTTTGCATCCATTCATATCATTTCAGATCTAGGTCATGAAAACTTATCTTGTTACATACTATACTATCATATACTGCATCAAATTGAATAGTTACATTTCATATTGCTTAATTATATGTTCCGCACTTGTTAATTTATCATTTTACGATTATATGATACCCGTTTGCATCCATATCATTTAAAATATATATCGTCGTAATATTTCTTATTATTATCTTTAATTAGTTTATAATCTGCATTTTATAATGTTATACATTTAAAAATATTATAGTTTACACATGAAACGTCGTTGAAAAGCGGATACGACAAATCTGAAATTTACTGTACACCTTACCTTATAAAATTAATTATAAATCATAGAAAAATCTTAGTATACGTTCTTTAGTTTGTTACGAATCTAACTCAGAATACTATAACTCTATGAAATATTTACTTGCAAAATAAATTTTTTAAATAACGTAAAATGCAAATGAAAATGTCTCTAAACTGATGTCCAGGGAAATTCCAGCAGCAAACTTTCAATTTTGAATATTCATACCTTTTTGTAGGGACAACCTGAGATGCTTATACTTATAAAAATGAAATCCTTATTGAATTATCTTTGTTTTGGTATAAGACACTTCCCTTTTGGAGAACGTTTGTTATTTTTAAGCTATTTTACAAATCAGGGTGACGCTGAATTTCTGAACGGAACTTTCTTGTGCATGGTTAATCAATACAACTTTTATAGTTATTAACCGGTTTGAATATGTTATCCATGTTAATATTATTATATCAATATCTATTTAATAAATAATAGTGCTTGTGTTTTAATATTCAGCAAATTTTACCGATTTACAATTTTATAGTATCCGTCTGTATCCATACGGTTTATTACATATCTAGTTGCACACCGAGACCATATTATTTCATGTTACTGTTGTATTAGTGCACCATGCTTGATAATTGTGCATCCTACATAGTCATGATGTAACCCCTGACAAAATATTTGTGCATCCATGCTTTACCGTGCATCTGTACTTGCTACAGTTTTAGTATGAGCATCCGCTTGACACATGTGCACTACCTGTCATGACATGATATACTACTGCTTGACTTGATACCTGATACACCACTACTTGACATGACTTGATACATGTATAGTACCTGACATGACCTGATATATCACTACCTGACATGTTACCTGATACTGTTTCTAATGCCGACAATCCTGACATGTTGTCCCGATGGACATATCCTTTTGTCTGTACAGACAAACCTGTTCCTGCTTGATCCTGTGTTGGCATTAGTCTCAGATTTATAAATACCTGACTTACACACATAACTTGGGGGTATGGGAAAATCAAGAATGTAGCTGAACGTAACTCAAAGTGCTATTATATTATTTTACCATGGTCCCATGGGGAATGAACGGGACATAGACTCACAGTCTATTACATCATTTTACCGTGGTCCCGTGGGGAATGAACGGGGCATAGACCGATGGGTTACGATGAGGATTACATTCATTGATTTCGAATAACTTTAGAGTAGATCACCCTATAACACAGTTTAGACTACTCACTGCACTTCACCTGTTTATATCTTGTTCACTGATTTTTATTCTTGTTACTGTTACTTGTTATTGATGACTTGTTACTGTTCATACTCATGCCTGCATGACTTGTTACCCCCTGATTATATTATTGTTGATATTATAACGCACTGACGTCTGGGTTTTGCATGGCCCAGATCCTCTACCTTTGTCGCAGGCTGATCAAGAGTATTTCCGCCGTCAGGCCGAGCAGTGAGGATCCTGTTAGTATCCAGTTAGTTATTTCCTTACTTTCCAGATGTTATTGTTACTTGGATTTATTGCTTCCGCATATTATTTCTTGACTCGTTTATTCTGGCTCATGGACATGTACTAGATAGTTTATTTACTTTTCTGTTCTTGATATCTCTACAGCCGTAATGTGACCGTGGAGGGATTTTTCCTATCTACAGGTAGCATGATTGGCTCTGTCACGTGCCTATTTTAGCGCACTCTGGGAAGCGGGGCGTGACAGTGTTTGTTTGGTATCAGAGCCATAGGATTTAGGTTAATCGGGTTTGATTCTTTTGTAGTTGGGTATTGGACCCAATACACGAATCAGAAAATCCATGATTAGGAACATGTCCTGCCATATTGTTATCATGATTCTTGAATCATATCTTTCTCTTGACCCCTGTCCTGACTATATGCAAACAACTTTGCATCTCGAGTTGAAATTCTTTTGGTTCCCTATTGTTTCTTCCATTCTATTCCTTTGATTCTGATACTAGGATTTGGGCGACTTAAACGGAGTTATGTGATTGTAACTATGAACTGCAGCATGGTTACAATGCGGTACTCTATTTAAGTAACTTGGAGTCCTGGTCTTGTTTCATTTCCTTGTTTCATGGTCGTTCTATTACCTTGGTTCTCTCCGTTTCATAGCTTACCAGTTTATGTTTTGCAGATTTCTTGGTGACCGATACTGGCAGTTATGAAGTTGTCTTGGAAATTGATGGTCTCACTTTCCACGCTCACATTGATTGTAGGGCAAAGAAAGTGATTTTCCAGATTTCCGGACATCCGGAGTTTGTTTTGCTGGAGGTAGCAGTTCTGTCGGGCTAGTCGAGTTTAGGGCTAGGCCGACAAGCAATGTTCTTTCGTCAATGGAAGTTGATAAGGAGGAAGCGCCAGCTATAGTTTGAGAGTTCATGGACGTGTTCGAGGACATCTCGAGTTTACCGCCAAAACGAGATATGGAGTTCGCGATCGATTTTGTTCCTGGTGTAGCGCCAATCTCAAAGGCGTACTATCCGATGGCACCAGTGGAGTTGGAAGAAGTAAAGAAGCAGGTTACCGAATTGCTAGAGAAGGGTTGAATTCGCAGCAGCAATTCACCTTGGGGAGCTCCAGTTCTTCTAGTAAAGAAGAAAGATGGCACAAGGAGGATGTGCATCGATTATCGAGAATTAAACCGGGTGACTATTAAAAACAAGTATCTGATCCCTCACATTGGCGAATTGTTCGAGCAGCTTAGTGGCGCGAGGGTATTCTTGAAGCTGGATTAGCTGTCCGGATATCATCAGGTCCGAGTTAAATCAGAAGATATTTGCAAGACTGCGTTCCGAACTCGGTATGGACATTACAAGTATTTAGTGATGCCATTCGGAGTCACGAATGCACCGGCGATATTTATGGACTTGATGAACCGAATCTTTTTACCGTTCTTGGACCAGTTTATAGTGGTGTTCATCGATGATATTCTGGTCTACTCGAGGAGCATTGAAGAGTATGCGGAACACTTGAAGATCGCACTGCATACATTGAGGCAAGAAAGATTATATGCAAAGATTAGCAAGTGCAAGTTTTGTCTTAAAGAAGTGATGTTTTTGGGGCACGTCGTATCCAGAGATGGAATCGCCGTTGATCCCGAGAAGATTGCAGTAGTTCAAAATTGGCTGATTCCGAAGAACGTAGCAGAGATCAGAAGTTTTCTTGGACTTGCCGGCTATTACAGAAGGTTCATGGAGAATTTTGCTCGTTTGGCTGAGCCTTTGACCAAGCTTACGTGCAAGGAAGTACCATTTTTGTGGACGGATACGTGTGCGTCAGCTTTTGAGGCGTTGAAGCAGAGATTGATAACCGCTCTTATTTTGACCGTACCAGACAGTTCCGGAGGATTGGTGATTCGCAGCGACGCATCTGGGAAAGGATTGGGATGCGTTTTGATGCAGTATGGGAAGGTTATAGCCTACGCATCGAGATAGTTGAAGACCTATGAGAAGAATTACTCAACTCATGATTTGGAGCTAGCAGCTGTGATTTTCGCTTTAAAGATTTGGAGACACTACTTATTGGGCGAAAGGGTCGAAGTATTCACCGATCACAAAAGCCTGAAGTATGTGTTCACACAGAAGGAGCTTAATATGAGGCAGCGTAGATGGTTGGAGCTGATGGCTGACTACATTCTTGATCTTAAGTACCATCCGGGGAAAGTTAATGTTGTGTCGGATGCGCTTAGTCGGTTGCTGTAATACCCGGTTCCTTTATATACACCAATATCCGTATTTTATAAAATGGGTTTTACTTACAAATCTATTTACTTATATCTACAAATTATTTGTAGTATTTTAAATCCCCAACCCTTTTTATTCTCCATATATATATATATATATATTTTCCCTCTCCCTTAACCCAAATCCCATAGCCAATCCAAATTAATTTTATTAACATTAAAATCCCCAGCCTACTTTTCCCATTCATTTAAATCCCTCAGCCCAACACCCATTTTCCCTTTTTATTAATAAATCCCTAAAGCCTAGCAGCCCGGCCCCTTTTCTTTTTCCCTATTATTTTATCTTTTGGCCCCAGCCCAACAAAAAAAATTAAAAAGGATTTTATTTGTATTAAACCTCCGACCCAAACCCCTTGGCCCGCATCTTAAACCTGACCCGCTTCGATCCCTTCTCCTTCCCAACGTAACCGTTTTCCCGCTCTTTACTGCGCTTCCACCCATGTCGCCCTATCTCGCGCCCACGCCCGCACCCACGCTCGTGCGCCGTTACCCCACGACGCGCACCCCCCTCGCGATCCACTCAACGTCCTCCCCTCGTCTCTCCTTCTCTCTCCTTCACACCCTCACTCTCCAACTCCTCCTCATCTCTCTATCTCCACACAAAACCCAACATCCAGCTCCCTCACCTTGCTCAACCCCACCACCGACGGCGATGACTACAGCTCCTCACCCTCCTCCCCTTCTCCTCCTCTCTTCCTCCTCCACTCGAGAACCCCTACACACCCAACCCCTGTACACCCGAGCTCACCTGCATCCACCCGACCACCGGCACCCACGACACCGGCGAGCCCCACTGCACCGGAACCACCTCGTCGACACCCCTACGCCAGCATCATCACCATCACCATAACTTGAACCCCCTCTGCAACTTTTCTCTCTCTTTCTCTCTCCCCCCTCTGCAACTGCTCTCTCTCTCTCTCTCTCTAACCCACTTCTCTACCCTCTCTGTTGCCATCGCCGGAGCGACGCCGTCGACCGTCGTCGACCCCAGCGCACCCGGGAGATCCACAAAGCCTCCTCCCCGCTTCCAGCAAGCACAAGACGACTCCGGGCAACTCCGAAGTAGCATCCGAGTCGCGAGCCGAGGCCGTGAAACCAAACCGCGCCGTTCGTCGCGCGCTCGCGACGTTGCCGCTGTCGGACATCAACCAAAATATTTCCAGGCAAGTATTTTTACTTGCTATATGCTAATCTATTCATGTTACAAAGTCAAATCGTATAAATTGCAAATTTACAATTCATGGTAACTTATATGATATACCTGTTCGATATATGATCTCAATAAAAATATTCATCTAATTTGACGGAATTGGATTGTCTATGCTGTCCCATGTAGTGATGAATACTGTGTACAAATTTCACTGGAAAATACGACTGTTAATGACTAAAACGATTACCCCCAAATATACCTGTAAAACTGGAACTTTCCCGTATCTGAAAACCGTTAAAATACCCATAAATTACGTACATATTGAAATGATGCGTTCGAGGGCTTAAATAGAATCCAACTCGACGAACTATAACTCTATGCAAGTTTCTAATGGTTTCTGTACTTAAATTGTGACGATATTTGGATCGTAGTGCGGCTCTGGACCGCAGTCCAGAGTGACTCTGGTTACTGTTTACTGTTCCATAATGTGTGCTACCTGATTTCCTGAACTCGTATGTTGCGGAACTTTGTATTTTATTTAAGTTGAATCTGTTATCTAAATAACAAAAGTGGTTTCATTCCGTTTCATCGTCGTTTTCTATTTAATTTGTAAATAAAAAGGGCAGGACGTATAACAGTCCAGAACAGATTCAGACGTGACAAACTAGTGATAAACAGTGTGTAACTTTCGACGTACTGACACGATTGAGAATCCGTCTATTGCGTTGAATACCCTACTAAAAAACCTGGATATCATTCAACTGTAGCGTCGCTAAATTCTGATCCTTACTGGGGTTAAAATGCGTTGCGAAACGGACTTCCGATTCTGAAACCGGATTTCCAGCCGTGAACGCTTAAAATGAAATGGCCATATCTAGTGATCCTGAAACCTGATTGACGTGAAACCAAATTCTCCGGATATATAATCACACATACTACTTATCCCCTGTTCATTGTTTCGCTAAATTTTGGCATATATTATTTATGATAAATTATGCAAGTGGTAGGACACCGACATATGACATCTTAATCCTGCCTTCCATATTGTTTTCTCATCACATCATATGTATATGTTATCGCATTAGTAGCCTAGTGATTATGTGGATTACCCAGTGTTAGGTATTAGTGGTGATTGTGGCAAGTACGTTAGTGTTCGTGCATGAGTGGATAAGTGAAAGTGATACGTACTTGTACACAATCAGCGAACCCTATTATTCTATTGCATTGTCGACGTCTGTGGGACGTGTGTAAGTGTGACTATAAGTGGTATGGGACACTTATGGAAGCTCTTACATGGGTGTCACAGATAAGGCACCAGACACTGCCCATTTATCTTGGGTATTAGTCGGGACGTGCTTGATGGAGATCCTGTCTCCAATTCTCGCGCAGACTTGTCATGGACCGACCGGTATTTGAGGTTATGGTTGGCGTTTGATGTAGACCACGGGGTGTGGGGTAGTTTGGGTGTGAGTTCAACAGAATCTCGGGAGTCCCATGCCGGCTTATATATATGGAGATATATGGAGATTTACAGGGTACATGATTATTACCGTGAGTTATATTTTGGGCCCGTAGTCCCTTTCCCTTGGGTCCTACCCTTGGATGGAGGACACTCGCGAGTGGTTGACTCTCACACTTGGACTGACGATAGGCTTAGTGACCTGTACAGTGAGACTTAGAGACTGATAGGGATAATGGTATTGATATACATTACTTACTGTGTTGACATACCTTGCATACTATTTTACTTCTTTACTGTTCACCTGATCTAATAGACACTTCATTGGTTACTCTATGTTCATATCTGTACCGTCTTGATTTACTGTTATATATCTATTATCACTGTTCGAGTTGCTACTTACATCTTTATATATATATTGCTATTGTGTCGCTCTGACGACCTGAGTATGCATGCTCAGAGTGAGGAGTGGATCTAGCCTAGACCAGGACCAGACGTGCATCGCGTACATCTTGACCAGCTATCTAGAGTTATACTCTTTTTACCTCCATCAGGTCAGTTCTTTGTATTTGTTTTGTTTCAGATACTGCATTTCTCATTACCTGTGCGTTGTTTACTGATTACCACGTAAAGCTAGAAGCCGAAGTATGACTACGGCGGGATATTTCCTTGACCGTAGGAGCATGGCTGGCCTTGTCAACCCCTCGTATTCTGTATTTTGGGAAGCGGGGCGTGACAGTTGCCAGCAATTCAGATGTTGACTGCACAGAAGAAGCTTATGGAAGAATTTCGGAGATTCGAGTTGGAGATCGTGCTACCGCATTCTTCAGGACAGTTGATGCAGCTGCAAGTACAGTCGTCATTGATCGAGAGTATTAAAGTAGCGCAGTCAAAGGACCCAAGATTGCAAAGGTTTCGAGAACAGGTTGAAGCTGGACTTCGAACGGACTTGTTAATTCATGAAGATGGTTCGTTGCGATATGGCAGCCATTTGTGTGTGCCAAAAGGAGATATTCACGAAGAAGTTATGAAGGAGGCACACAGTTCCGCGTATTCCGTACATCTAGGAGGCACGAAGATATACCGTGATCTACGACAACATTTCTGGTGGGGAGGCATGAAAAGGGAGATTGCTCGCTTTGTAGCAAAGTGCTTGGTGTGTCAGCAAGTTAAAGCTGAACATCAAAGGGTTGCTGGTTTATTGCAACCACTTCCGATTCCTCAATGGAAGTGGGAATATACAACCATGGATTTCGTGACAGCTTTACCGCGGAGTCCAAAGGGCAACAATGCAGTTTGGGTGTTTGTTGATCGATTGACCAAGGCAGCTCACTTCATACCGTTTTGAGTTGGTCAGTCAATGGAAGCGTTAGCAGAACGGTACTTGCAGGAGATTGTGAGATTGCATTGAGTACCTGCGAGCATCGTGTCCGACCGTGACACCCGATTGTTATCACACTTCTGGAGGAGCTTATAGGAAAGTTTGGGGACTCGATTGAAGTTTAGCACAGCTTATCATCCTCAAACAGATAGCCAGTCGGAGAGAACGATCCAAACTCTTGAAGACATGTTGAGAGCTTGCATGTTAGACTTCAAGGGTTCATGGGAGGATCATCTACACTTGGTGGAGTTTTCGTACAACAACAGCTTTCAGGCGACTATTCAGATAGCTCTATTCGAAGTATTGTATGGTCGCAAGTGTCGCTCACATGTTTGTTGGGACGATATTGGAGAACGAAGATTGTTGGGACTGGATTTGATCGTGCAAACCATAGAGAAAGTTAATACTATCCGGAATCATATGAAGGCAGCGCAAGATTGGCAGAAGAGTTGGGCCGATACATCGAGAAGACCTCTAGAGTTCGCTGTTGGTGATCTAGTATTCTTGAAGATATCACCGACTAGAGGAGTGATTCGTTTTGGGAGTCGAGGAAAGCTTAGTCCTCGATTTGTTGGGCCTTTCGAGATTTTGGAGCGTGTTGGAGAAGTGGCTTATTGATTGGCGTTACCACAATCTTTGGCGAATGTTCATAACGTGTTTCATGTATCTCAACTCCGTAAATATGTTCGAGATGAAACACACGTGCTGGATCATTCGGAGCCGACTGTATGAGAAGATTTAACCTTTGAGGAACGACCGATGTCGATTGTGGATCGAAGGGAAAAGGTTCTTAAGAACAAGGTTATCCCTCTCGTACTTGTTTCTTGGGGAAATCGCTCGCATGGAGAATCAACTTGGGAATGAGAAGATGAAATCCGGCAGAAGTTTCCACATCTATTCTTGCAGTTTCTTGATTGTCTATCCTTTCTTGTTCTTGGAATTTCGAGGACGAAATTCTTTTATAGTTGGGTATAATGTAACAACCTAGTTCATTTATACCAATTCCAGTTCTCGTATTTCTTTAATTGTGGTATTTTCCTGATTTATCGTGTTTTGGGTGCGAATAGTATTTTACATTTTACATTGCATTCGACCTGACCCGCTTTCTTGAACTTATTTGATTCATATTTATGAATTATCCTGACTTATTACGTAGACTGGTGCATTTCATGTTTAGTGCATACTGGCATTTTATCTGGCATTTGCATTTTTACAATATAACATTTTAAGTCACATAAAATATTTTAAAAATACATTGCATGGCCTGCATGATACCCCTAGCCCTATGGTAGCATCCGCGCATCTTTTTCTCGTCCCGTTCAGTGAAACATGACTTGATTGGATGGCTACGCGCACGTGCGTGCATCCGTTCTTGGGGGTGTGCATTTTTCATTATCTGGACATTCATTTTTTATTTTGGTCAACATGTATATTTTTCGTATTTTAAAATTGAATTTTAGACTCGACCCGGGTATATTTTGGACTATGTTTGTATTTACCAGAATATCAAATTTTATTTATATAATATTCATTTTATAAATTGATACAAATTAAAATTTAGATAACTAATAAAAGATTTTTTTAAATTTGAATCTAAACTAATTTCCTAACAAACTAACAACCCTTTTCTCTCTCTCTCTCCTCTGCATATATATATTGATATATATTTTATTTATTTGAGTTTTTCTTTCCTTATTTAATACACAGCCTTTTCTTCTTACTTTTTCTTCTTCTTTCTTCTTTCATTTTCTTGATCTTGTTTCTTGATTCCGGTGATCACCGCCGGAGCCGTGCTCGTCGCTGACTGTCCGAGTGATCCAGTGAACGTACCTGACTTGCGTGATCACCCTCGTGCGTTGTTTGGAACCGTTCCGTGTACCGTGCGCGCGTCGCGATATTTCGCCGACGAAGGACGTTCCGTACACATCCATTCTTGTTCCGTCTAGGCAAATTAATCTTGCTACATGCTATATAACTCATTATATACCTATTTAAATAAATATCACACCTGTATTTTAAATAAAGCATCGCATGTTTCATATTACAGCCTTTCGATGTTCCGTTAACATTTGTATAGTGCATTTCAGATCTAGCGCATGCAAACCAATCTTAATTACATGCTACATTACTTTAGACGCATCTATTTTAACAATGGAATACCTGTATTTAAAATCATGCATCACATATTTAGTTTTATAACTTTTCGATGTTCCGTTTGCATCCATTCATATCATTTCAGATCTAGGTCATGAAAACTTATCTTATTACATACTATACTATCATATACTGCATCAAATTGAATAGTTACATTTCATATTGCTTAGTTATATGTTCCGCACTTGTTAGTTTATCATTTTACGATTATGTGATACCCGTTTGCATCCATATCATTTAAAATATATATCGTCGTAATATTTCTTATTATTATCTTTAATTAGTTTATAATCTGCATTTTACAATGTTATACATTTAAAAATATTATAGTTTACACATGAAACGTCGTTGAAAAGCGGATACGACAAATCTGAAATTTACTGTACACCTTACCTTATAAAATTAATTATAAATCATAGAAAAATCATTAGTATACGTTTTTTAGTTCGTTACAAAGATAACTCAGAATAATATAACTCTATGAAATATTTACTTGCAAAATAAATTGTTTAAATAACGTAAAATGCAAATGAAAATGTCTCTAAACTGCTGTCCAGGGAAATTCCAGCAGCAAACTTTCAATTTCGAATGTTCATAACTTTTTGTAGGGACAACCTAAGATTCTTATACTTATAAAAATGAAAACCTTATTGAATTATCTTTGTTTTGGTATAAGACACGTCCCTTTTGGAGAACGTTTGTTATTTTTAAGCTATTTTACAAATCAGGGCGACGCTGAATTTCTGAACGGAACTTTCTTGTGCATGGTTAATCAATACAACTTTTATAGTTATTAATCGGTTTGAATAAGTTATCCATGTTAATATTATTATATCAATATCTATTTAATAAATAATAGTGCTTGTGTTTTAATATTCAACAAATTTTACCAATTCACAGTTTTATAGTATCCGTCTGTATCCGTACGGTTTATTACATATCTAGTTTGAAGGGTTCCTAGGCACACTCGTGAAGGTTCATAAAGTATCAAACATGCCCAAATAAAATTTTACATGTGCCGAACAACCCAAAGACAGGATCTTTGCTAGATTATTAGGGTTTAGCATGCAAGATGATATCTTTAAAGCTAAGTGTGAGGGATTACAACCTTTGTAGTCCGCTCCTTCGCTTCACAAGCTCCGAGTAGAAGTCCCTTCGCCGCGGTCCACGATATCCCGGACTCAAGAGAGGCTCCACGACTCGAACGATCCATGCTATCTTGAAGTGTTCCGAATCTCCGATGATCTACGTCGAAGTTGCAAAAACCCAAGCTTTCTTACTTTATAGAGATGAACACCCTAATCTCAAGGGCTAGATGAGATGAGGATGAGGGAGTAGTATTTATGCTTTCTTTTTAATTCACTTTCTCACAATTTATCATCACAAATGGAATTTCTAGTAAGCTTTTTCTTTTTAACTCAAGAGAGAAGAAGATGATAATGAAAAGATAATCCTTTTGTGATGAATAGAAGTAAAGAATATATGATTGATTATTGAACCATGGTCAAGGATGAGAGTCTTAAACTTTGTAGAGAATAAACTAGGGTTAGGGTTTGGTTAGGTTAAAGATAAAGATCAACCATAATATCTTAACCAAGACAAAAGGAAAAGCTTCTAGAATGTGCAAGAAGAAGCTAACCCTAATCAAACCCTAATCCCATTTAATCATCCTTAAACATGTTTAATAATAAATCATATCATGTCACAATAATATATATCACATATATATTATATATTTGCAACAAAAGAAAATAATACATTTAACATATATCGCATATATATCAATGTATTAATCCGGTGAGAAAATGAAATAATAAAGCGAGCCAATATTAGATAATGTAATACAATATATCATATATATTATTATACATTAAATCATCGAATCAACACTTGATCCAACGATCCGGCTATATCGAATATAACCGGCTAATATATCATGTACCGATTCATCGAATCAACACTTGATCCGATGTCCCGATTCATATCTAAATATCGCGAGAATATAATACGGTATCTCATATCGCATTATCCTCGGTCCTGCACATATCACATATGTGCCTTTACTCCGTTTCGCCCGAGCCAAGAAACCTCTGTGTAGGACTCTAAAGAATCGTCAATACGCCGGTAGCAGGTGATGATCATATCAAACACCCACAAGCTGCAAGAGGTCAGCTAAACGTAACAGCCACCCAGGTATTGAGCGATCATAAGATCAACAAGATAGCCTGTCCGTTCTCCTGTGAATCCAATCAGTAACACTCCCGTACAGTCCGGTCTGTTCGTCTGATATGTTGCATATCAAGTCTAGGGGTGGTATACGTCAGACCCCAGTAACCGATAAGTCGTGTCGATGTGAGGCTCATAACAGGTCGAGAAACTACTAGTAACACTTACCGGTATATCTCTATATCAGCCCTGGCCAGGGACTTCCAGTTATAGCCAATCGAACACAGCACAACATCAACTCCCTATACCGGGAGAGACGAATCCCCTCCTATCGCTCATTGCCTCCATGTGATTCGGGACTGTACCCAAAAGCCACCGTTTTGCATGCCCTCTTGGACGTGGTAAGGTGGAAATCAAAATACAGTGGGAATCATACAAGGCTCTATGACGATCTCGGGTCTACAGACTACCCTGTACCAGTGTCACCGGAGAACTGCCATCTAACGTGTGGTATATCACCATCTGGGAGTTCTCGGCGAGTCCGTCCAGTGTACCCAGTCTCTACTGAGCACCCGTACACCATCTTTGATATCAAACACCGATGGATATGGGATCATCCATCGCCCATCATATGGGTCAAGATGTGTATACGCTAGTCTACTCTGGTGTATCGATGCCCTGTCTCGATATACCCTCGACTAGGAACATTTATAGGATGTACTCATCGACTACCGTGGCCCCACTAGTATGATCTCATCATAATCCCAGTAGTCGAGTACAGAACCTAAGGGCTTTATCAACATGTGAGAGAACGACAGTAAACCAATACAAGTCAACATGTTAAGATAAAGTGAAACCAAATAGCATACTATCATGACGAGCAAGAAAGTTCTCTCTGTATATATCCAAGCATCCATCATAATATACATCATATGTACAACAATGGCCTCTAGGGCATATACATAACTAACAATCTCCCACTTGCACTAAGGCCAGCTGCTGTAGTATCTCATACCTAGCATCCCGAATAATCTCTCAAACTGTATCTGGGGAATGGCCTTCGTGAGTGGATCCGCAGTGTTGTCCTTCGTATCTACTCTCCTGACCTCGATCTCCCGGCGATCAACTATCTCCCTGATCAGGTGATATCGCCTCAGAATATGTCTAGATTTCTGATGGGATCTGGATTCCTTGGCTAAAGCCACAGCTCCATTGTTATCGCAATACAGAGGTATTGGATGTACAATGGATGGAACCACACCAAGTTCAGTGATGAGCTTCTTCATCCAGACAGCCTCTTTGGCTGCATCGTTGGCAGCGATGTATTCAGCCTCCATCGTCGAGTCTGCAACGGTATCCTGTTTGGAACTTTTCCAACATACCGCCCCTCTATTGAGGGTAAAGACAAATCCCGAGTGCGACTTTGAGTCGTCCTTATCACTTTGGAAGCTGGAATCGGTAAAGGACTCCACCCAGAGTTCTCCGTTACCATACACCAAGAACATTTCTCTAGTCCTTCGCAAGTACTTGAGAATGTTCTTCACAGCTGTCCAGTGACTCTCTCCAGGATCTGCTTGATACCGACTCACTACACTTAGTGAGTATGCAACATCGGGTCTGGTACATAGCATCGCATACATGATAGAGCCTACTGCCGAAGCATAGGGTATCCCTTGCATGCGAGCTCTCTCCAAAGCAGTCTTGGGAGACATCTCTTTGGAGAGAGTGAGTCCAGAGATCATGGGTTGGTTCCCAAGCTTGGATTCTTCCATACTAAACCACTTTAGTATGGTGTCAATGTACCTGGATTGGGACAATCCCAGTATCCTTTTGGATCTATCTCTATAGATCCTAATCCCCAATATGCAGGAGGCATCACCTAGATCTTTCATTGAGAATCATTGTGATAAGAAGAGCTTGACTGATTGCAGCATAGGAATATCATTTTCTATCAAGAGTATGTCATCCATGTACAGTACGAGGAAGACAACCTTACTCTCTGCTACCTTCTTATAGATACAAGGTTCATCTATATTTTTGATGAAGTCAAACTCTTTGACTACTACATCAAAACAGATGTTCCAACTCCGCGATGCTTGCTTTAACCCATAAATGGATTTAAGCAGCTTGCACACCTTTCCGCTGCTCCCACTATCTACGAAGCCCTCTGGCTGAGTCATGTACACGCACTCTTCTAAATCACCATTTAGAAAGGCGGTCTTAACATCCATTTTCCAGATTTCGTAATCATGGTATGCAACAATGGCAAGTAAGATCCGGATGGACTCAAGCATAGCTACTGGAGAAAAGGTTTCGTCATAGTCCACACCTGGTCGTTGACGAAATCCCTTTGCTACAAGTCTAGCTTTGAAAGTCTCAACTTTTCCATCTACACCAAATTTCTTTTTAAAAATCCACTTGCTCCCAATGGGTTTTACCCCTTCAGGAGCATTTTCCAAAATCCATACTTTATTGGTGCACATGGATTCCATCTCAAATCGCATTGCATCCAGCCATTTTACCGAGTCACCACTCGTGATGGCCTGCTCGAAACTAGTCGGGTCATCATCTTCCATGATGCAATCCTCTCTTCCACCATCAATGAGAAAACCGTAGTATCTCTCAGGTGGACGAGAAACCCTACTAGATCGGCGGAAAGGCTGGGGTTCGTCGGGTACTACCGAATCCTCTGGTTCCACTAAATCTTCAGTTACAGTTTGTGTTTCTGGAACTTCTTCCAGTTCTACCTCAGAGCCACTAATCTCTTTTGCAAGAAATTCCTTTTCTAAAAAGGTGGCATGTTGAGCAATAAACACTTTTTGTTGTTCACTGTGATAGAAAAAATATCCATTTGAATGTTTAGGATATCCCACAAACTTACATAGAACTGACCGTGCCTCGAGTTTGTCTGGATTTTGCCTTTTGACATAGGCCAGACAACCCCATATCTTAACTCGTTTAAGACATGGTCTCTTCCCACTCCATATCTCATATGGTGTGGTAGGTACAGATTTAGTTGGAACTTGATTCAATAGGTATGCTACTGTCTCAAGCGCATACCCCCAGAAGGAAATAGGTAACTCAGCTGTACTCATCATAGAGCGCACCATATCTAATAGGGTGCGATTCCTCCGCTCCGATACACCGTTGTGCTGTGGTGTATAAGGAGGAGTAAGCTGAGAGAGAATCCCATTCTCTTTTAGATATTCTAGGAACTCATTGCTTAAGTATTCTCCTCCTCGATCAGATCGAAGGATCTTAATACTTTTGCCCGTTTGTTTTTCTACTTCGTGCTTATATTCTCTGAATTTCTCAAAAGCTTCAGACTTGTGTTTCATCAGGAACACATGTCCGAATCTAGAGAGATCGTCAGTGAATGTAATGAAGTAGGAAGAACCGTTCCTGGCATGCGTAGACATGGGACCGCATACATCACTATGTATTAGTCCTAAGAGTTCCGTAACTCTTTCTCCGTGTCCACTAAACGGAGCTTTGGTCATTTTTCCTTTGAGACATGAATGGCAAGTATCATAAGATGATAATTCGAATGAATTCAAATAACCATCCTTATGTAACTTAGCCAGTCGTGTCGTATTGATATGACCAAGTCTACAATACCACAAGTAGGATTCGTTCATTTCTGAACTTTTCCTCTTGTGTGTGTTTTGTATATTGAGGACTGTATTCTGATTTAGAATGAATATGCCATTATGTAACGAGCCTGATGCAATCAACTTTCGATCTTGGAATATGTTCATAACATTATCCTTTACTACAAAATTATATCCTTCTTTACTTAATAAAGAAACTGATATAATGTTGCACATAATGTTCGGTATATAATAGCACTCATTTAGAATCAGTGTATCACGACTTGGCAATACAAGGTGATATTCGCCAACTGCTTTGGCTGCAATACTTGCACCGTTCCCTACTTGAACGGAATGATCACCTTTTCCCAGTTCTCTACCTTTACGTAGCCCATGTAACAATTTACATATGTGGGATCCTGATCCGGTATCCAATACCCAGGACGTAGGGTGAACTGAGAAACAGTTCTCAATAACTAACACACCTGAAGAAGATGCATCAACATGTATGTTCTTTTGGGCGGCGTGAGAATCCAGATATTCTCCTGTTTCCTGTTCAGTCTTATAACTCTTATAAGAAAGAACGGGTCCAACGTTCCCCTGCTCAGTATAATAAGCGGGTTCAGTCAATACATCCATATTATTATCTTGATTATGGCCTGACATGGTCGCTACCTGGAGAGAGAGAGAAGAAAACACTTTAGCGTATGCTCTTACAAGATTAGATTGGTTATTATCTTATATAATCAGGATGTCTCCCACTGTTTTTATCAAATGTACCTTCAAACCCTAAAAGGTAAGATTAGCCGGGATTAATTACACCCTACAATTTCGTCAATCTTTCAGCCAGATCAGTGTCAGTACTTTGAGGGAGGTTCCCCGTGCTTTCGCACGGACCTAATTAAAGTAAACCTCATTTTCCCACAGGCGTAACCCCGTTAACACTTTTCTAGACACCTACTTGATCGACTAATTGTCCTGTGTAAAACTCTCCCAGGAGTAACTCTTACTCGCAGTGGGTATCGGGATCCAACTATCTCATAGAAGGTATGCAATCTCATTGCAAATTTCAACACTTGAAATTCCCGATAATATTTTGCCCCTAGTGTGCCATGACCTTGACAGAGGTCAACAAACCACAGTGCACTAGTCAAGTTCAACCCGTCATTTCTTGATTGAATCAAACCCACTTGCACGACCCTTGATAGAGGTCAACAAGGTCGTACGACTACCTTAATCCAATCACATCACATGCTTTACAGATAATTACTAGTTAGCTACCGCACACTACGCCTTGACAGAGGTCAACAAACGCAGCACGAATACTAAATAGTCTTTATCTGAAATGACGGAGGGCTACGACAGGTTTTTCTGAAAACCTATTGCGTAATGAACTTGATATCGTCGTAGAATCAAGTGAAGTTTTGAAATGGAGTGTTTTTGAGGCTCTCATTAGTTTTGCTAAAGAGGTCACTCCCAGTGAAGGGATCTCGGCTCTTTCCTCATCGAATAAGGTGCAGGACATATCATATATATCACTGTGCAAAGCAAAACTCTAAAAGCAATCAAAAGACAAACCGAGTTTTGTAGCATCTGCCAGTTTCGCTAAAGAGGTCACTCCCGGTGAAGGGATCTCGGCTCTTTCCTCATCGAATAAGGTGCAGGACATATCATATATATCACTGTGCAAAGCAAAACTGTAGCTACCCTTTTATAAAGTTTTGATTCTACAACATCTTTTAGGTTCCTTTTTCTTTTTATTAATCTCATTAATAAAAAATCTCATCATCTTATGCTTCCTAAGCATCACAGATAAATACGACGTACACTTATGCCATCCGCATTCGTCTCGATGTCCCCTCGTGCACCGTTAGGTTAGGTAACTAACGACAGAGCAGGGCAGGGCTAGTGCGGGTGTAAAACATAAGTAACATCTATATAATATATCATAACATCTATATAACATATCATATACTATATACTGTAGGGTTGCTAGGCACGCGCACAAGGGTCTACGAGGTATCAACCATGCCCGAATAAAATTTAGCCGTGCCGAACAACCTGAATACGGAACTTTAAACTAGAGATTAGGCGAAAACTAACATGCTAAACATTTTAACACTAAGTGAGAGGGATTACAACCTTTGTAGATCCGGTCCTTCACTTCATATGCTCCGTGTTGTGGTCCCTTCGCTGCGATCATCGGGATCCGGACTCTCGAGAGGTTCCACGAAGAGAAAGACACAACCTTTGCTTCCGATCTTCGATACTAAGATGATCTACCTTGAAGTTTCTTTAACACAAGCTAACACTCATGAAATGATGTGAACACCCTCATCTAAATGGCAAGGGAAGATGAGAATGATGAAGTAGGATTTTTGCTCTATTTATTTATCTTTTTCTCACAATTATTCATCACCTTTTGAAAAACAAGTAAGCTTTTTCATGAAAGAATTGAAGGAAGAAGATGAACAATATTTGTGATGAATAATAAAAAGTTATCATAATTATTTTTGCAACCATGGTTGTAGTAACCTATGTAGAGAGTTTACTAGGGTTAGGGTTTGGGTTGGGTTAAAGGGTGAGTCACAAAGAAATATCTATCATAATATCTTAGCAAATGACAAAGTAAAACCATCTAGAAACATCTAGAATACATTAACCCAAATCAAACCCTAATCTTGTTTAAACTCCACTAAACATTTTGCATTAATAACTATAACATGTTACAATATTATATATCACATATACAATATTTATCGTAACAAAATAAAATAATACATTTAACATATATCGCATATATATCAATGTATTACCCGAGTGAGAAAATATTAGTTAATGTAATTTTAATATATCATATATATTATTTTACATCAAATTATCGAATCAACACTTGATCCGACAATCCGGCTATATCGCATATAACCGACTAATATTTATCCGTATCGATTCATCGAATCAACACTTGATCCGATGACCCGGCTGATATCAAATATCGCGAGAATAGAATACGGTATCTCATATCGTATTATCCTCGGTCCCGCACATATCACATATGTGCTCCTACTCCGTTTTGCCTGAGCCAAGAAACCTCTGTGTAGGACTCTAAAGAATCGTCAATACGCCGGCAGTAGGTGATGATCATATCAAAACACCCACAAGCTGCAAGCGGTCAGCTAAACGTAACAGCTATCCAGGTATTGAGTGCTCAGAAGATCAACAAGCAAGCCTGTACATTCTCTTGTGAATCCAAACAGTAACACTCCCGTACAGTCCGGTCTCGTCGTCTGATATGTTGCATATCTCGCCTAGGGGTGGTAAACGTCAGACCCCAGTAGCTCGATAAGTCGTGTTGATTTGAGGTCTATAACAGTTCGAGAAACTACTGATAACACTTACCAGTAAATCTCAGCAACCCTGGCCAGGGATTTCCGGTTATAGCCAATCGAACACAGCACAACATCAACTCCCTATATCGGGAGAGACGAATCCCTTCCTATCGCTCATTGCCTCCATGTGATTCGGGACTGTACCCAAAAGCCACCTTTTTGCACGCCCTCTTGGACGTGGTATGATGGAAATCAAAGCACAGTAGGAATCACACAAGACTCTATGACGATCTCGGGTCAACAGACTACTCTGTACCAGTGTCACCGGAGAACTGCCATCTGACGTGAGGTACAATACCATCTGGGAGTTCTCGGCGAGTCCGTCCAGTGTACCCAGTCTCCACTGAGCACCCGTACACCATCCTTGATGTCAAACACCGATGGATATGGGATCATCCATCGCCCATCATATGGGTCAAGATGCGTATACGCTAGTCTACTCTGGTGTATCGATGCCCTGTCTCGATACACCCTCGACTAGGAACAGTTATAGGATGTACTCATCGACTACCGTGGCCCCACTAGTATGATCTCATCATAGTCCCAATAGTCGAGTACATATCCTAAGGGCTTTATCAACATGTAACATAGAGACAATCAGAGTACATGTTAAGATAAAGTACAACCAGATAGCATACTATCATGTCGAGCAAGAAAGTCCTCCCTATATATGTCCTAGCATCCACTACAATATACATCGTATGTACAGTAATGGCCTCTAGGGCATACATATAACTAACAATCTCCCACTTGCACTAGGGCCATCTGTTATGGTATCGCATACCCAACAATTAGCTGCGGTTGAAGTATCTCATACTCAACCATCCCATAAAAGTCTCTACTGGGAAAAAGGCCTTTGTGAGTGGATCCGCGCTGTTGTCCTCTGTGTCTACTCTCCTAACCTCGATCTCCCTGGAGATCAACCATCTCCATGATCAGGTGATACTGCCTAAGAATTATATCTGGATTTCAGATGGGACGGTAGTTCCTTGGCTAAAGCCACAACTCCATTGTCACACAATGGTAGGAACGAAGTTCATCTCATGAACTTATACATATCCAGACTGCCTCTTTGGTAGCATCCTTGGTAACGATGTATCTTTCCTTTAATCGTCTAGTAAGTCACGGTCTCTTTCTTAGAACTCTTCCAACATACCGTCCCTCCACTGAGGGTATAGACAATGCCTGCGACTGACATTCAGTCGTCCTTATCATCCTGGAACCTTTCCAGTGATTCTCCCAAGGATCGATTGATACCATCTCACTACAACTAGTGAGTATCCTAACATCCAATTAGATCTATCTCATAGATCCAAAACCCAGGATTTAGGAGGCATCACTTTGATCTTATATAGAGAATCCTTGTGATAAGCGGAGATTGACCGAGCGTAGCATAGGAAACTCCTTCCCTATCAAGAGTATGTCATCCACGTACTCTACGAGGATCACCACCATACTCCCTACTACCTTTTTGTATATACAAGGTTCATCTACTATTTTGATGAAGTCAAACTCTTTGACTACCACATCAAAACAGAGGTTCCAACTCCGCGATGCCTGTTTTATCACATAAAACATCTTGCTCACGTTTCCGCTGCTCCCACTGTCTACGAAGCCCTCTGGCTGTGTACTTATAGACGCTTTTTTCTAAAACATCATTTAGAAAAGCAGTCATGACACCCAACCACCAGATATCGTAGTCATGGTATGTAGCCGTGGCAAGTAGGATCTGGATGGACTTAAGCATAGCTTTGAAAGTCTCAACCTTTCCATGTACACCAAGTAATCTTCTCAAGATATACTCGCTCCTGATGGGGATTTAACCCTTCAGATAAAGCAACCAAAGTCCATACTTTGTTGGTGTATAAGGATTCCATCTCAGATCGATAAGCATCCAGCCATTCTTACAGAGTCCCACTCCTGATGGCCAGCTCGAAACTAGTTAGGTCATCATCTCATGATGCAATCCTCGCTCCTACTGTCATAGAGAAACCGAAGTATCTCTCAGGTGAGTGAGGAAGCCTACTAGATCGGCGGAGAGGCTGAGGTACGTTGGAAACTATTGAATCCTTTGGTTCTACCAAATCATCAGCTGCAGTTTGTATGGCTGGAACATTTCCAGTTCTACATAACAGACCTTGCCTCGAGCTTGTCCAGATTTTTCCTTTTAAACATAGGCCAGACAACCCCAAATCTTAACGAACTTAAGATATGGGCTCTTCCCTTTCCATATCATATATGAAGTGGTAGGCAACTGATTTGATTTGAACCCTATTCAATAGGTATGCAGCTTCTCAAGTGCATAACTCCCAAAAGGAAATAGGAAACTCAGTAGTACTCATCATAGAGCACACCATATCAAATAGGGTGCTATTGCTCCACCCCGATATACCAACGTGTTGTGGTGTATACGGAGGAGTAATGCTGAGAGAGAATCTCATTCTCCTTTAGAATAGTCCAGGAATTCCGTGCTCAAGTATTCTCCTCCTTGATCACATCAAAGGACATAAAACTTATACCCGTATTGGTTCTCTACTTCTAACTTATATTCTGTGAATATCTCAAAAGGTTCGGACTTGTGTTTCAACAGGAACATATGTCTGAATCTTGAGAGATCATCAGAGAATGTAATGAAGTACAAAGAGCCGGTCTTGGCATATGTAGACAGGGGACTTTCATACATCAGCATGTATCAATCCTAAGAGTTCATTAACTCTTTCTCTGTTTCCAATAAACAGAGCTATGGTCATCTTATCTTTGTGACATGACTGTCAAGTTTTACAAGATGTAAATTCAAACAGATTTAATTGTGCATCTCAATATAACTTAGCTAGTCGGGTCGCATTGACATGACCTAGTCTATAATACCTCAAGAAGGATTCGTTCATTTCTGAACTCTTCCTCTTGTGTGTATTCTGTATACTAAGAACTGTAGTTTGATTTAGAACGTCAATGCTTTTAGATAACGTGCCTGAACCGATCAACTCTTGATATAGGAAATGTTCAAAACATTATCCAACAATACAAAATTATATCCTTTCTTTACTAATAAAGAGACTGATATGATGTTGTATATCAGGTTCGGTATCTAATAACATTCGTTCAGAATCAATGTATTCTAGTAATATAGGGTGACAGTGACCAACAGACTTGGCTGCAACACTTGCACCGTTTTCTGTCTCATGAAACTTATCACCCGTTCTCAGTTCTCTACCTTTCTGTAGCCCATGTAACAGATTACATATGCGGGATCTTGATCCGGTATCTCATACCCAGGACGTAAAGGATACTGAGAAACAGTTCTATGTAATGAACACACCCGAAGATGATGCATCAGCATGCACTTTCTTCGTTTGGGCGGTACGGGAAATCTGGTATTCCCCAATTTCCTGCTCTGTCTTATAACAATTATAAGTTGGAGTGGGACCAACGTTCCCCAGCTCAGTATAACAAGCGGGTTCGGTCAATATATCCGTTTTATTATCTTGATAAAGGCGTGATATGGTCGCTTCCTGGAGAGAGAGAGAAGAAAATACTCAGCGTATGCTCTTGCAAGATTAGATTGGTTATCTAATATATCTAATCAGGATGTCTCCCACTGTTTTAATCAAATCTTCCTTCAAACCCTAAAAGGAAAGACTAGCCGGGATTAATTACACGCTACAAGTTCGCCAATCTTTCAGCCAGGCCAGTGCCGGTACTTTGAGGGAGGTCCCCCGTGCTTTCGCACGAACCTAATTAAAATAAACCTCGTTTTCCCAGAGGCGTAACCCCGTTAACACCTTTCTAGACACCTACTTGATCGGCTAATTGTAATGTGTAAAACTCTCCCAGGAGTAACTCTTACTCGCAGCGGGTATCGGGATCCAACTATCTTATAGAAGGTATGCAATCTCATTGCAAATTTCAACACTTGAAATTCCCAATAATTTTTTTACCCCTAGCAGCTATATGACCTTAACATGGTCAACAAATCATAAGTGCTAGTCAAGTTCAACCCGTCATTTCCCGATTGAATTAAACCCACCCGCACGACCCTTAACATGGTCAACAAAGTCGCACGACTACCCTAATCCAATCGCATCATATGCTTATACAGATAAGCACTAATCAGCTACCGCACACTACGCCTTAACATGGTCAACAAACGTAGCACGAATACTAACTAGTACTTATCTGAAATGAGGGAGGGCTACGACAGGTTTTTAAGAAAACCCTTTGCGTAATGAACTTGATATCGTTGTAGAATCAAGTGATTTTAAATGGAGTGCTTTTGAGGCTTTTCTAGTTTTGCTAAAGGAGTCACTCCCGGTGAAGGGATCGTCGGTCCTTTCCTCGTCGAATGAGGTGCGGGATATATCATATATATCACTGTGCAAAGCAAAAACTCTTAAAAGCAATCAGAAAACAAACCGAGTGTGTAGCATCTGCCAGTTATTGCTAAAGGAGTCACTCCCGGTGAAGGGATCTCGGTCCTTTCCTCATCGAATAAGGTGCAGGATATATCATATATACCGCTGTGCAAAACAAGAACTGTAGCTACCTGTTTTTGAAAATTCGATTCCACAACATCTTTAGGTTTCTTTTAATTTCATTAATCTCATTAATGAAGTCCCATAATATTTTGCTTCACAAGCATCTCTTTTGAAACGAAATCTGCTATATAACATATATCTCATATATATAATATAAACATTCGTCTCAGGCAGTAATATGATCTCATCACAGAACATTGCAGCAGAAGAACATATATGAAATATTGGATATACTAGGACGTCCGTGTTTTTAATACGAGCCTGTATAAAACACGGATTCCACGGTCGCGATGAATAGCCAAACCCACATCCCTAGACCCCTACGAGAGCGGCAAGCAACACTGCCAATTCTAGGGTTAGGAGACCCGGTCCCGACTCCTCGAGATGGTCTCCCACTGGACCCTAGAACCCGGTTACTTGTGCTCCCCTCTTTGGGTCTACTTAATGCGGAAAAGTAAGTAATATGCAACGGTGACATCATCCGCAACCTGGAAGTGCCCCAATAAAAGAATATTACATACAAATGAATTTTACATGAATGAAAAAGAAAAAAACTCTCATCTCACATAAAACCCCCGGCTATTCAAAATGCGACGATCCAATATAACATATCACAGCAACACATAATATCACATATCATCAACGTAAGAAAGTATGCGTATCCCGATTGTCGTTGATGTATAGCAACGAAGCCGGCGATACACCACATACTACGCTTACGGTCACAGAAAAGAAAGTGTAAAACTACAACAGTTGGAATCCGCAATCTCTTTAGACATCGCATGCCTAACCAAATGAATTCCTTAGACATCGCATGCCTAACTATTATAAACCCCGCATTTTAGTCTCATTATCGAAAACTCTTTTCAATATCAAGTCGGGCAATTCAACAAGACTCCCGACATCCTGATCGAATGCTCGTCGCAAACTTTAGTAGACGGCCGCACCTCCGGATGCCGTCGACAAAGTGCACTAAGGCGGAATACCGCTGCCGCAAGCACCCGAACGGATGCGTTTGGCGACGGGGTTCTCCTACAGTCACTTGGTCGGGGCTATGGGGCGTGGCTGTCTGTTAAGTTTACCCGGCGAGTATCCGTGTACGCTACGTGATTGCGACGGACTTTTGATCACATCAAAATTCCGTGGCAACCGATCAATTGAGACTAAAGTGCTGTGTTTATAACATTCATATTAGTTATCTCATAACTACTTGTGAATTCCAATTATTGTATCACATTCCAGATAAATAGACAAAGTTAAACTTTCCGATCGAATAATCAAACACCCAAGATTTCCCCAATATATTTCAACACTTGAAATCAGTTTAAAAACATCCATCACATGCCACAGTACCAATGGGCCAGCCGTAGAAGGGTCAAGCCAACGCCTCACATGTGGCACGCCGTACTGCCCCAAACCCTAAGGTTCAAAAGGCAGTTCAAGACGGTCACATAATCGAGTTAAGGTTTGTTGTCTTCTAGAGGGTCCACCGCATTACTTGCACGACTTAGAACGTTCTTAAACACGAGAAAAAAATCCAACTTTTGAAAAATTTTCCGACAGGGGAAAAAGTGAGTTAATGATATCCGTTCGAACTTTTTAACAGTTTCTAAAAAATTATCCGGACAAACTAAACAAAGTTAAATTATCCGATCGAATCAACGATTCCCCAATACAACCCTTGAAAACTCAACACTTGAGTGGAATTAAAATATTTCCAAAAAAAATTAACAAGAAAGGGCCTAAAAATAATTACATGAAATTTCAGGGACTAAGTCCAAATTTTGGCAGCGGAACCGCCGCAAAACCCATGGTTTCGCCGCGGTTCCGCGGTCAAATTTTCGAGTTAGACGTCCGTACTTCACAGTAATTCTTAGTTTTTCCTGCTTAATTTTATGAGAATTTTTAATTTAGAAAAAACCACATTTTTGAAAAATGTACAGAGAGGGTTCGGTGTCGGGGTTTCGGCGTTCGATCGGACTTTAAACTTCGTCTAGACTTCGCCTAAAGCTCTAGCTAGTCTCTGATACCACTGTAGGGTTGCTAGGCACGACCACAGTAGTCTACAAGGCATCAACCATGCCCGATTAAAAATTTAGCCGTGCCGAACAACCCGAATACGGATCTTTAAACTAGAGATTAGGCGAAAACTAACATGCTAAACATTTTAACACTAAGTGAGAGGATTACAACCTTTGTAGATCCGGTCCTTCACTTCATATGCTCCGTGTTGTGGTCCCTTCGCTGCGATCATCGGGATCCGGACTCTCGAGAGATTCCACGAAGAGAAAGACGCAACCTTTGCTTCCGATCTTCGATACTAAGATGATCTACCTTGAAGTTTCTTTAACACAAGCTAACACTCATGAAATGATGTGAACACCCTCATCTAAATGGCAAGGGAAGATGAGGATGATGAAGTAGGATTTTTGCTCTATTTATTTATTTTTTTCTCACAATTATTCATCACCTTTTGAAAAACAAGTAAGCTTTTTCATGAAAGAATTGAAGGAAGAAGATGAACAATATTTGTGATGAATAATAAAAAGTTATCATAATTATTTTTGCATCCATGGTTGTAGTAACCTATGTAGAGAGTTTACTAGGGTTAGGGTTTGGGTTGGGTTAAAGGATGAGTCACAAAGAAATATCTATCATAATATCTTAGCAAATGACAAAGTAAAACCATCTAGAAACATCTAGAATACATTAACCCAAATCAAACCCTAATCTTGTTTAAACTCCACTAAACATTTTGCATTAATAATTATAACATGTTACAATATTATATATCACATATACAATATTTATCGTAACAAAATAAAATAATACATTTAACATATATCGCATATATATCAATGTATTACCCGAGTGAGAAAATATTAGTTAATGTAATTTTAATATATCATATATATTATTTTACATTAAATTATCGAATCAACACTTGATCCGACAATCCGGCTATATCGCATATAACCGACTAATATTTATCCGTATCGATTTATCGAATCAACACTTGATCCGATGACCCGGTTGATATCAAATATCGCGAGAATAGAATACGGTATCTCATATCGTATTATCCTCGGTCCCGCACATATCACATATGTGCTCCTACTCCGTTTTCCCTGAGCCAAGAAACCTCTGTGTAGGACTCTAAAGAATCGTCAATACGCCGGCAGTAGGTGATGATCATATCAAACACCCACAAGCTGCAAGCGGTCAGCTAAACGTAACAGCTATCCAGGTATTGAGCGCTCAGAAGATCAACAAGCAAGCCTGTACATTCTCTTGTGAATCCAAACAGTAACACTCCCGTACAGTCCGGTCTCGTCGTCTGATATGTTGCATATCTCGCCTAGGGGTGGTAAACGTCAGACCCCAGTAGCTCGATAAGTCGTGTTGATTTGAGGTCTATAACAGTTCGAGAAACTACTGATAACACTTACCAGTAAATCTCAGCAACCCTGGCCAGGGATTTCCGGTTATAGCCAATCGAACACAGCACAACATCAACTCCCTATACCGGGAGAGACGAATCCCTTCCTATCGCTCATTGCCTCCATGTGATTCGGGACTGTACCCAAAAGCCACCTTTTTGCACGCCCTCTTGGACGTGGTATGATGGAAATCAAAGCACAGTAGGAATCACACAAGACTCTATGACGATCTCGGGTCAACAGACTACTCTGTACCAGTGTCACCGGAGAACTGCCATCTGACGTGAGGTACAATACCCTCTGGGAGTTCTCGGCGAGTCCGTCCAGTGTACCCAGTCTCCACTGAGCACCCGTACACCATCCTTGATGTCAAACACCGATGGATATAGGATCATCCATCGCCCATCATATGGGTCAAGATGCGTATACGCTAGTCTACTCTGGTGTATCGATGCCCTGTCTCGATACACCCTCGACTAGGAACAGTTATAGGATGTACTCATCGACTACCGTGGCCCCACTAGTATGATCTCATCATAGTCCCAATAGTCGAGTACATATCCTAAGGGCTTTATCAACATGTAACATAGAGACAATCAGAGTACATGTTAAGATAAAGTACAACCAGATAGCATACTATCATGTCGAGCAAGAAAGTCCTACCTATATATGTCCTAGCATCCACTACAATATACATCGTATGTACAGTAATGGCCTCTAGGGCATACATATAACTAACATATACTGTATCCATCACAACATATCAAATGATCACATCACAGATATCGCAGCAGAAACATAGATATAATGCGGGATATACTAGGACGTCCGTATTTAGTATTTAGCCAACAATAGAAAATACGGATTCCACAGTCGCGATGAATAGCCAAGCCCACACCCTGGACCCCTACGAGAGCGGCAAGTGACCCTACCAATTCTGGAGTTTAGGAGACCCGATCTCGACTCCTCGAGATAGCCTCCCACTGAACCCCAGAACCCGGTCACTTGTGCTCCCCTCCTTGGGTCCATCCTAATGCGGAAAAGTAAATAATATACAACACTGGTGGCATCAACCTCAACCTGGAAGTGCCCCAAATAAAAGAATATTACATTACATTTGAATTTACATGAATGAAAATATAAAATTCTCATCTCACATAAAACCCCCGGCTATTCAATCGCGATAATCCTGCACATCATATCTCAGCAACACATAATATCACATATCATTAACGTAAGTAAGTATGCATATACCGATCGTCGCCGATGTATAGCAACGAAGACCGGCAATACAACTACATACTACACTTACGGTCACAGAAAAGAAATTGTAAAACTACAATATTTGGAATCCACAATCACTTTAGACATCATAAATCCGAAATATCACATACTTCGCATTTCATGCCTAACTCTATGAATTCCACATATTGTATCACATTCCAGATAAATAGACAATATTAAACTTTTCGAACAGATAATCAAATACCCAAAATTTCCTAAAGTGCTCAACACTTGAACGGAGTTCAAATAATCCCAGAATATGTCACAGTACCAGTGATCCAGCCGTAGAAGGGTCAAGCCAACGCCTCACATGTGGCACGCCGTACTGCCCCAAACCCGAAGGTTCAAAAGGCAGTTCAAGATGGTCACATAATCGAGTTAAGGTTTGTTGTCTTCTAGAGGGTCCACCGTGTTACTTGCACATTTTTCCGAAAGATTTAAACTCGAGAAAAGAATCAACACTTGAAAATTTTTTGTGTCGGGAAAAAGTGAGTTAATGATATCCGTTCGAACTTTTTAACAATTTCTAAATATCCGGAAAAACAATAACGAATTTAAAATTCCCGATCGAATCGACGATTACAAAATAAACCCCAGAATACTCAACATTTTAGTCAGATTAAAATTACCCATAAAATAGTAAATACAGATACAAGAATTACTGTGCACAAAACCATGCCTAATACTCTTATGCTGCCGCGGAACCGCCGCCAATAGTGGGTCTTTGCCGCGGTTCCGCGGCCAAGTTGTCGAATTGGAGGCATGAATTTCACCATAATTCTTATATTTTCCTGCTGTATTTTTTAGGTATTTTTAATTCTGGAAAAACCCAGATTTTAAAAAAGTACAGAGAGGGGTTTGAAATTCCGTATTTGGGTTCGATCGGGGTTTTATCTTCGTTAACACATCGCCTAATGCTCTAATTAGGCTCTGATACCACTGAGGGGTTCCTAGGCACACTAGTGAAGGTTCATAAAGTATCAAACATGCCCAAATAAAATTTTACATGTGCCGAACAACCCAAAGACGGGATCTTTGCTAGATTATTAGGGTTTAGCATGCAAGATGATATCTTTAAAGCTAAGTGTAAGGGATTACAACCTTTGTAGTCCGCTCCTTCGCTTCACAAGCTCCGAGTAGAAGTCCCTTCGCCGCGATCCACGATCTCCTGGACTCAAGAGAGGCTCCACGACTCGAACGATCCATGCTATCTTGAAGTGTTCCGAATCTCCGATGATCTACGTCGAAGTTGCAAAAACCCAAGCTTTCTCACTCTATAGAGATGAACACCCTAATCTTATGGGCTAGATGAGATGAGGATGAGGGAGTAGTATTTATGCTTTCTTTTTAATTCACTTTCTCACAATTTATCATCACAAATGGAATTTCTAGTAAGCTTTTTCTTTTTAACTCAAGAGAGAAGAAGATGATAATGAAAAGATAATCCTTTTGTGATGAATAGAAGTAAAGAATATATGATTGATTATTGAACCATGGTCAAGGATGAGAGTCTTACACTTTGTAGAGAATAAACTAGGGTTAGGGTTTGGTTAGGTTAAAGATAAAGATCAACCATAATATCTTAACCAAGACAAAAGGAAAAGCTTCTAGAATGTGCAAGAAGAAGCTAACCCTAATCAAACCCTAATCCCATTTAATCATGCTTAAACATGTTTAATAATAAATCATATCATGTCACAATAATATATATCACATATATATTATATATTTGCAACAAAAGAAAATAATACATTTAACATATATCGCATATATATCAATGTATTAATCCGGTGAGAAAATGAAATAATAAAGCGAGCCAATATTAGATAATGTAATACAATATATCATATATATTACTATACATTAAATCATCGAATCAACACTTGATCCAACGATCCGGCTATATCGAATATAACCGGCTAATATATCATGTACCGATTCATCGAATCAACACTTGATCCGATGTCCCGATTCATATCTAAATATCGCGAGAATATAATACGGTATCTCATATCGCATTATCCTCGGTCCTGCACATATCACATATGTGCCTCTACTCCGTTTCGCCCGAGCCAAGAAACCTCTGTATAGGACTCTAAAGAATCGTCAATATGTCGGTAGCAGGTGATGATCATATCAAACACCCACAAGCTGCAAGCGGTCAGCTAAACGTAACAGCCACCCAGGTATTGAGCGATCATAAGATCAACAAGCTAGCCTGTCCGTTCTCCTGTGAATCCAATCAGTAACACTCCCGTACAGTCCGGTCTGTTCGTCTGATATGTCGCATATCAAGTCTAGTGGTGGTATACGTCAGACCCTAGTAACCGATAAGTCGTGTCGATGTGAGGCTCATACCAGGTAGAGAAACTACTAGTAACACTTACCAGTATATCTCTATATCAGCCCTGGCCAGGGACTTCCAGTTATAGCCAATAGAACACAGCACAACATCAACTCCCTATACCGGGAGAGACGAATCCCCTCCTATCGTTCATTGCCTCCATGTGATTCGAACTGTACCCAAAAGCCACCGTTTTGCACGCCCTCTTGGACGCGGTAAGGTGGAAATCAAAATACAGTGGGAATCATACAAGGCTCTATGACGATCTCGGGTCTACAGACTACCCTGTACCAGTGTCACCGGAGAACTGCCATCTGACGTGTGGTATATCACCATCTGGGAGTTCTCGACGAGTCCGTCCAGTGTACCCAGTCTCTACTGAGCACCCGTACACCATCCTTGATGTCAAACACTGATGGATATGGGATCATCCATCGCCCATCATATGGGTCAAGATGCGTATATGCTAGTCTACTCTGGTGTATCGATGCCCTGTCTCGATATACCCTCGACTAGGAACATTTATAGGATGTACTCATCGACTACCGTGGCCCCACTAGTATGATCTCATCATAATCCCAGTAGTCGAATACAGATCCTAAGGGCTTTATCAACATGTGAGAGAACGACAGTAGACCAATACAAGTCAACATGTTAAGATAAAGTGAAACCAAATAGCATACTATCATGACGAGCAAGAAAGTCCTCTCTGTATATATCCAAGCATCCATCATAATATACATCATATGTACAACAATGGCCTCTAGGGCATATACATAACTAACATAGTTGCACACCGAGACCATGTTATTTCATGTTACTGTTGTATTAGTGCACCATGCTTGATAATTGTGCATCCTACAAAGTCATGATGTAACCCCTGACAAAATATTTGTGCATCCATGCTTTACCGTGCATCCGCACTTGCTACAGTTTTAGTATGAGCATCCGCTTGACACATGTGCACTACCTGCCTGACCTGATATACTACTGCTTGACTTGATACCTGATACACCACTACTTGACGTGACTTGATACATGTACACTACCTGACATGACCTGATATATCACAACTTGACATGTTACCTGATACTGTTTCTAATGCCGACAATCCTGACATGTTGTGCCGATGGACATATCCTGTTGTCTGTGCAGACAAACCTGTTCCTGCTTGATCCTGTGTTGGCATTAGTCTCAGATTTATAAATACCTGACTTACACACATAACTTGGGGGTATGGGGAAATCAAGAATGTAGCTAAACGTAACTCAAAGGGCTATTATATCATTTTACCGTGGTCCCGTGGGGAATGAACGGGACATAGACTCACAGTCTATTACATCATTTTACCGTGGTCCCGTGGGGAATGAACGGGGCATAGACCGATGGGTTACGATGAGGATTACATTCATTGATTTCGAATAACTTTAGAGTAGATCACCCTATAACACAGTTTAGACTACTCACCGCACTTCACCTGTTTATATCCTGTTCACTGATTTATATTCATGTTACTGTTACTTGTTATTAATGACTTGTTACTGTTCATACTCATGACTGCATGACTTGTTACCCCCTGATTATATTATTGTTGATATTATGACGTACTGACGTCTGGGTTTTGCATGGCCCAGATCCTCTACCTTTGTCGCAGGCTGATCAAGAGTATTTCCACCGTCAGGCCGAGCAGTGAGGATCCTGTTAGTATCCAGTTAGTTATTTCCTTATTGATCAAGAGTATTTCCAGATGTTATTGTTACTTGGATTTAATGCTTCCGCATATTATTTCTTGACTCGTTTATTCTGGCTCATGGACATGTACTAGATAGTTTATTTACTTTCATGTTCTTAATATCTCTACAGCCGTAATGTGACTGTGGAGGGATTTTTCCTATCTACAGGTAGCATGGTTGGCTCTGTCACGTGCCTATTTTAGCGCACTCTGGGAAGCGGGGCGTGACAGGGTTTGTTTGGTATCAGAGCCATAGGATTTAGGTTAATCGGGTTTGATTCTTTTGTAGTTGGGTATTGGACCCAATACACGAATCAGAAAATCCGTGATTAGGAACATGTCCTGCCATATTGTTATCATAATTCTTGACTCACATCTTTCTCTTGACCCCTGTCCTGACTATATGCAAACCACTTTGCATCTCGAGTTTAAATTCTTTTGGTTCCCTATTTTTTCTTCCGTCCTATTCCTTTGATTCTGATACTAGGATTTGGGCGACTTGAACGGAGTTATGTGATTGTAACTATGAACTGCAGCATGGTTACAATGCGGTACTCTATTTAAGTAACTTGGAGTCCTGGTCTTGTTTCATTTCCTTGTTTCATGGTCGTTCTATTACCTTGGTTCTCTCTGTTTCATTGCTTACCAGTTTATGTTTTGCAGATTTCTTGGTGACCGATACCAGCAGTTATGAAGTTGTCTTGGAAATTGATGGTCTCACTTTCCACGCTCACATTGATTGTAGGGCAAAGAAAGTGATTTTTCAGATTCCCGGACATCCTGAGTTTATTTTGCTGGAGGTAGCAGTTCTGTCGGGCTAGTCGAGTTTAGGGCTAGGCCGACAAGCAATGTTCTTTCGTCAATGGAAGTTGATAAGGAGGAAGCGCCAGCTGTAGTTTGAGAGTTCATGGACGTGTTCGAGGACATCTCGGGTTTACCACCAAAACGAGATATGGAGTTCGCGATCGATCTTGTTCCTGGTGCAGCGCCAATCTCAAAAAGCGTACTATCCGATGGCACCAGTGGAGTTGGAAGAAGTAAAGAAGCAGGTTACCGAATTGCTAGAGAAGGGTTGAATTCGCAGCAGCAATTCACCTTGGAGAGCTCCAATTCTTCTAGTAAAGAAAAATGATGGCACAAGGAGGATGTGCATCGATTATCGAGAATTAAAACGGGTGACTATTAAGAACAAGTATCCGATCCCTCACATTGGCGAATTATTCGAGCAACTTAGTGGCGCGATGGTATTCTCGAAGCTGGATTTGCGGTCCGGATATCATCAGATCCGAGTTAAATCAGAAGATATTTGCAAGACTGCGTTCCGAACTCGATATGGACATTACAAGTATTTAGTGATGCCATTCGGAGTCACGAATGCACCGGCGATATTTATGGACTTGATGAACCGAATCTTTTCACCGTTCTTGGACCAGTTTATAGTGGTGTTCATCGATGATATTCTGGTCTACTCGAGGAGCATTGAAGAGCAAGCGGAACACTTGAAGATCGCACTGCAGACATTGAGGCAAGAAAGATTATACGCAAAGATGAGCAAGTGCAAGTTTTGGCTTGAAGAAGTGAAGTTTTTGGGGCACGTCGTATCCGGAGATGGAATCGTCGTTGATCCCGAAAAGATTGCAGCATTTCAAAATTGGCTGATTCCTAAGAACGTAGCAGAGATCAGAAGTTTTCTTGGACTTGCCGGCTATTACAGAAGGTTCGTGGAGAATTTTGCTCGTTTGGCTGAGCCTTTGACCAAGCTTACGCGCAAGGAAGTACCATTTGTGTGGACGGATAAGTGTGCGTTAGCTTTTGAGGCATTGAAGCAGAGATTGATAACCGCTCTTATTTTTACCGTACCAGAAAGTTCCAGAGGATTGGTGATTCACAGCGACGCATCTGGGAAAGGATTGGGATGTGTTTTGATGCAGCATGTGAAGGTTATAGCCTACGCATCGAGACAGTTGAAGACCCATGAGAAGAATTACCCAACTCATGATTTGGAGCTAGCAGCTGTGATTTTCGTTTTAAAGATTTGGAGACACTACTTATTAGGCGAAAGGGTCGAAGTATTCACCGATCACAAAAGCCTGAAGTATGTGTTCACACAGAAGGAGCTTAATATGAGGCAGCGTAGATGGTTGAAACCCAATTCAATAGGTATGCAGCTTCCTTAAGTGCATATCTCCCAAAAAGGAAAATAGGTAACTCAATAGTACTCATCATAGAGCGTACCATATCAAATAGGGTGCAATTGCTTCTCCCCGATACACCGTTGTGCTGTGGTGTATACGGAGGAGTAATGCAGTGAGAGAATATCATTCTCCTTTAGAATAGTCCAAGAATTCCATGCCTAAGTATTCTCCTCCCCGATCCCATCAAAAGACATAATACTTATACCCGTTTTGGTTCTCTACTTCGGATTTATATTCATTGAATTTCTCAAAAGCTTCAGGCTTTTGTTTCAACAGGAACACATGTCCGAATTCTGAGAGATCATCAGTGAATATAATGAAGTATAAAGAACCAGTCCTGGCATGTGTAGACAGGGGACCACATACATCATCATTTATCAGTCCCAAGAGTTCACTAACTCTTTCTCTGTTTCAAGTAAATGGAGCTATGGCCATCTTATTTTTATGACATGACTGGCAAGTTTCACAAGATATAAATTCAAACTGATTTAAATGTGCATCTTAATGTAACTTAGCTAGTCAGGTTGCATTGATATGACCTAGTCTACAATGCCACAAGTAGGATTCATTCATTTATGAACTCTTCCTCTTTTGTGAGTTCTGTACGTTGAGAAATGTGGTTTGATTTAGAACGTATATGCCATTAGATAACGTGCCTGATCCGATCAACTCTTGATATAGGAAATGTTCAAAATATTATCCAACAATACAAAATTATATCCATCTTTAGTAAATAAAGAGACTGATATAATGTTGCATATCAGGTTCGATATCTAATAACATTTGTTCAGAATCAATGTATTTGGTAATACAAGGTGATATTTGCCAACTGATTTGGCTGCAACAATTGCACCATTCTCTACACTTAAAGACATATCATCCAATCCCAGTTCTCTACCTATCAGTAGCCCATGTAGCAGATTACATATGTGGGATCCTGATCCGGTATCTAATACCCAGAACGTAGAGGATACTGAGAAACAGTTCTTGGTAACGAACACACCCAAAGAAGATGCATCATCAAGCACTTTCTTCGTTTGGGCTGCATTGGAATCCTGGTAATCCACTATTTCCCGCTCGGTCTTATAACAATTATAAGTTGGAGCGGGACCAACGTTCCCCAGCTCAGTATAACAAGCGGGTTCGGTCAATACATCCATATTATTATCTTGATTAAGGCGTGACATGGTCGCTACCTGGAGAGAGAGAGAAGAAAACACTCTGTGTGCGCTCTTGCAAGATCAGATTGGTTATATATTTTATCTAATCAGGATGGCTCTCAATGTTTTTATCAAATCTTTCTTCAAACCTTAAAAGGAAAGACTAGCCGGGATTAATTACACCTACAAGTTCGCCAATCTTTCAGCCAGACCAGTGCCGGTACTTTGAGGGAGACTCCCCATGCTTTCGCACAGACCTAATTAAAATAAACCTCGCTTTCCCAGGGGCGTAACCCCGTTGACACCTTTCTAGACACCTACTTGATCGGCTAATTGTAAAGTGCAAAACCCTGCCAGGAGTAACAATTACTCGCAGTAGGTATCAGGATCCAACTATCTCATAGAAGGTATGCAATCTCATTATAAATTTCAACACTTGAAACTCCCGATAATGGTTTTTACCCCTAGCGCTTATGACCTTAACCGTGGTCAACATATCATAAGCACTAGTCAAGTTCTACCCGTCATTTTGTGAATAATTAGACTCACTCATATGACCTTCAACTATGGTCGACATAATCACATGACTGTCCTAATTAATCGCATCATATGCTGTATAGGAAGACATCACTTAGCTACGGTACACTATGCCTCAACTATGGTCGACATACGCAGCACGAATACTAAGTACTCTACTTCCTAAAATGATGGAGGGTTCCGGATGGTTTTTGTGAAAACCTTTAACGCTTTAAACTTGATCTCGTTGCAGAATCAAATGGTTTTAAAAGGAGTGGATTAAGCTCCGCTTTTTGAAACTTTGCTTTTTCGTAAAAATCCGAGTGGGTTTCAAATTCGATTCTACAACATCTTTATGTTTATTTTCTTTCATTAATCTCATTAATGAATGTCCTATCATTTAAGTTACCTAAGCATCACAGATAAATACAACGTACGCTTATTCCATCCGCATTCGTCTCGAAGTTCCGTCGTGCACTGTTAGGTTAGGTAACTAACGGCAAAGCGGGGCAGGGCTAGCGCGGGTGAAAAACATAAGCCACGTCTATAATATATCATATATATTATAATGTATTCATCTCAGAGTATAAAGTGATCACATCACAAAATATCAGCAGCAGAAGACAACATATGAAATATTGGATATACTAGGATTTCCGGGTTTTAATTTAAGCCTGTATAAAACACGGATTCCACGGTCGTGATGAATATCCAAACCCGCATCCTAAGACCCCTACGAGAGCGGCAAGCAACCCTACCAATTTTAGAGTTTAGGAGACCCGGACTCGACTCCTCGAGATGGTCTCCCCCTGGACTCTAGAACTCGGTTACTTGTGCTCCCCTCCTTGGGTCTATCCTAATGCGGAAAAGTAAATAATATACATCAACGGTGACATCTTCCTCAACCCAGAAGTGCCCTAATAAAAGAATATTACATACAAGTTTTTACATGAATGAAAATGAAAAACTCTCATCTCACATAAAAAAAACCCAGCTATTCAAACACGACGATCCAATATAACATATCACAGCAATACATAACATCACATGTTATCAACGTAAGTAAATATGCGTATCCCAATTGTCATTGACGTATAGTAACGAAAACGGAGATACACCACATATTACACTTACGGTCGCAGAAAAGAAAGTGAAAACTACAACAATTGGAATCCACAACCACCTTAGACATCATAAACCCGAAATATCTCATATTCCGGATTTCATGCCTAACAATATGAATTCCTTAGACATCGCATGCCTAACAATTATAAACCCCGTATTTTAGTCTTGATATTGAAAACACTTTTCAATAACAAGTCGGGCAATTCAACAAGATTCCCGATGTCCTGATCGAATGTTCGTCGGAAACTTCAGTAGACGGCCGCACCCCCGATGCCGTCGACGAAGTGCACTTAGGCGGAACACCGCGGCCGCGAGCACCCAGACGGATGCTTTTGGCAACAGAGTTCTCCTACAGTCACTTGGTCGGGGCTATGGGGCGTGGCTATCTAGTAAGATTACCCGACGAGTATCCGCGTACGCTACGTGATTGCGACGGACTTTTGATCACATCAAAATCCCGTGGCAACAGATCAAATGAGACTACATTGTTATATTTATAAAATTCAAATATTTGTTTATTCCAAGTATTGTATCCCATCATAAATATCCGGACGACGTTAAACTTTTCGATCGATTAATCAAAGTACACAATTCTCCGAGAGCCCAACACTTGAGCACAGTTCAAAAATACCCAGAATCATGCCACATCACCTATGGACCAATCGTAAAAGGGCAAACCCAAGCCTCATTAATGGCACCGCGGAACTGCCTTAAACCCTAAGGTTTGAAAGTGGTTCCATGGTCATTATTTCGAGTTAGGGTTTCATTCTTCTAGAGGGTCCACAAAATCGCTTGCATGATTTTCCGAATACCTTAAACTTGGAAAAATGGGTTTTTGACATTCGATCGAACTTTTTAAGTTCGCCTAGATAATATGTGAAAACACGAAACAAATGTTAAACTACGAATGCGAAACACTCTGAGTTGCCTATACAGTAAGACTGCATCACATGAAATATTAGGAAAAACAAACAACACGTGAAACACCAAACCCCAGAGCCTGGAACACAGAAAAAATTCGAGGCCAAAATTCTTTAACTTGGCCGACCACACCGGTTTTGGGGCATGTCTGGCCGGCCAAATTCCGACGAAACGGTCTTAAATTTCTTCTGTGTTCATGTTATATCTCATATAACATTCTGCACCTGTTTAAAAAATTTTTAGGGGTCATTTAAAAATCGACAGAAACTAAGTTTCGATATTTCAAGTTTCGGAGTAGTTTCGGTTTCGTAATCTAACAAACATCGTCTAATACTCTAACCTGGCTCTGATACCACTGTTGTGATTCCTTAGCACCCTACTGGGTTTTCACAGCAACTACCATACCAATTTCAAATTTTCCAGAGTGCTAATGAACCCTAACCTAGGATCTAGCTAGAGTGAATAGACAAACAAAACATGTAATCTACCATTACACTAAGTGAACGAGGAATACAAGCTTTGTAGACCGGTCCTTCACTTCTAAAGCTCCATGTAGTAGTCCCTTCGCTGTGAGTATCGATCTCACGAACTCTAGTATGGGTTCCCTTGGAGAAGTGAACAAGCTTGCTCGAAGTCTTCGAGACCGAAGATAATCTATGTCGAGGAGACTCAAACCCAAGAAACCTCTTCACTAGGTCATGAACTTTATGAAGAGGATGATGAAGTAGGAAATGCGCCCACTTTAGATTTCATTTTCTCACAATATTTTTCTCTCCTTCTCAAGATCAAGAGAGCTAGAGGAAGAAGATGAAGAAAAACTCTTAAGAATCAAATTAAGTGAAGAATGAAAACTAATGAGGTGAGAATAACAACCATGGGTGAGTTAATGTCATACACTAACCCATGTAGAGAATAAACCATGGGTTACAATAATGGTTAGGTTAATAAATATCTACAAGTAAAACAAAAAGAGTGGACTTGGTCAATGGTTCCACAAGCTTCTACAAGCTTCAACCATGTGACAATTTCCAACCAATTTTGATTTACTTTAAATAAATAAAACCCTCACAATATTATAAGCATGGTGTGAGTCTCATACACCCATGTATCATGTGGCATCTAGCACGACACAAAAACATGTACACAAATATATATCACATATATATTTAATGCACAATCAAGTGAGGAAAGAAATCTTAGGTGAGCTAATACTAGTTAATGTAAATTAATATATCAAATGTATAATTATACATTAGATTATTAAATCAACACTTTATTTAATAATCCGGCTATATCACATATAAGCGACTAATATCATGTATATCAATTTATCGAATCAACACTTGATTCGATAACCCGGCTACATCGCATATAACCGACCGATGACACAAATCGCGAGAACAGAATACGGTATCACATACTCGTATTAATCTCGGTCCCGCACATATCACATATGTGCTCCTACTTCGTTTCGCTTGAGCAAGAAAACTTCTGTGTAGGACTCTAAAGACTCGTCAATACGCCGGCAGTAGGTGATGATCATATCAAACACCCACAAGCCGCAAGAGGCCTGCTAAACGTAACGGCCACCCGGGTATTGAGCGATCATAAGATCAACAAGCAAGCCTGCTCATACTCCTATGAATCCAATCAGTAACACTACCATACAGTCCGGTCTCATCGTCTGATATGTCGCATATCACGCCTAGGGGTGGTAAACGTCACACCTTAATAGCTTGATAAGTCATGCCGATGTAAGGTTTATAACGGTTCGAGAAACTACTGATAACACTTATCAGTAAATCTCATCTACCCTGGCCAGGGATTTCAGTTATGGCCAATAGAGCATAGCGCAACATCAACCCCCAATACTGGGAGAGATGAATCGCCTCCTATCGCTCATTGCCTCCATGTAACTCGGGACTGTACCCAAAAATCACCTGTTTGCATGACTCAGTAGAGCCGTGGTAGGGTGGAAATCAAAGCACAGTGGGAGACACACAAGACTCTATGACGATCTCGGGTCAACAAACTAACCTGTACCAGTGTCACTAGAGAACTGTTGTCTGACGTAAGGTATAATACCATCTAGGAGTTCTCGGTGAGTCCGTTCAGTGTACCCAGTCTCCACTGATCACCCGTATACCATCTCTGATGTCAAACACCAATGGATATGAGATTGTCCATCACCCATCATATGGGTCGAGAAGATATACGCTAGTCTACTCTGGAATATCGATGCCCCGTCTCAATATTCCCACGACTAGGAACATTGAAGGATGAACTCATGGACTACCCAGGACCCACTTGTATGATCTGCATCATAATCCTGGAAGTCAAGTACACATCCTAAGGGCTTTATCAACATGTAACAGAGAGACAGTAGGTGTACATGTTAAGATAAAGAGCAACCAGATAACACACTATCATGTCTAGCAAGAGAGTCCTCCCTATAAATGTCCCAGCATCCACTATAATATACATCTCATGTACAATAATGGCCTCTAGGGCATACATACAACTAACATCAGGGTCACCTCTTGTTCAAAATGGCGAATGAAAGGAACACTATGCTCGACCCACGCAGCCCGCTGGGAGTTCGAAGCCAACACCTCAGGAGCGAGACGCTTGAGCTCAATCTCTTGCAGGCAAGCCTCGATCTTTCTGCAGTAATCAACCCAAGAGCCGACGAGATCTTCATCATAGAAGTTCACGAGTGTCGCCATCATTGGATTGAATTCAACGACAAAATCCGTAGCAGAACTAAGGGCCTCGGCATCGAGATCTTCGATAAATTCGCTCAACATTCGCCGCTATTTGTGGCGCCCTTGGAAGATATGCGTTTAGCGAAGGGCCCTGCGGACATTGGAATACGAGACTCAAAAGGAGCTGGAGCCAGTGCAATTGTTGCAAAATAAATTATGGTCAAATGTCGACTCGGGAGATAAAGAAAACACATGAGGGATGGAGTTTATTATACCGGCTGCAACATATGGCAGGATGGGGAGTACCAGAGGCACGACCATTCTCTCGTCTCCTCCTCCAACCCGTGATGCTATGATCAATATGAAGAAGACTTAGCAACAATACGTCTATCCATAAAAGAAAGGGGGAGATATTAACTGAAGAATATACTAACCAATACCAGAAGGTGGAACGATTTCCGACTGAAAGGAAAAATGCGGGTTCAACACCTGGTTTAAACGGTCGAAAAGGACTCCTGCAGAGTTGCGACAATATACTGTCAATACAAGGAGGATTGTATCCACAGTGAAATAAATAAGCGAGAAACCCATACCTTCCAAGATTTGATGGGGCACAGAAGAAGGGAAGGGGACAACGACCGTCAGAGCAGCGACCAGCAACCAGCGACACTTCTTCAGATGGCATAGCCTCAGGGTTCACCGCGCCTATGCTCAAGACAAACGAAATATCATCAGAAGGGCTGAACATGATTGAAAAACTCGAAAACAACAACCCAAGGACTACCTGATAGATCATCGATCAAAACCGCGACGGAGGCGTTTCCAGGTGTAATGACTTCTTCACTCTCTCTCGGGGGAATAGATTCCGCGCCCATAGCTTCATCCCGTGACTCGACAAGGGAAGTTGTAACACTTGCGACGCCCACCGATACCAAGGAGCCACAGAGAGAAAGAGCAGCGGTCTGGATAGTCTCAGGTTCCCTAGAAAGAGTAGCCACTTCGGGCTCTGTAATCGTCAACATTTCACCTGCCATACTGTCGCCAGGACTTGGCCCTACGTGAAAGAAAATGAGTATGTCAGAATTCGAGGACCAAGTTCTAATAAAATACTGGGCGTTACGTCACCTTGGAGCAGCTTTTCAGTTTCTTCCCGAGCTGCGCATGCAACCTGTCTACGGGCGGTAGATAAGACAGAGGGAACATCCGCCGAAGGAGTATCAACAAGCGGAATACTGGTTGAGCTTGCACTTACGGCCAAAACGGCATCGCGTTCCTGATTAGTCCAAAAATACTTGTTAACCGTAATCAGAAAACGGCGTCGCTTTGCAGCTAGCCGGTGAGTACGGGTTGATCCATAGAGATGTGTAATTTTCTGTTTTATGTTTTTACGAGTTGATTCCGACGGTTGTTCGGTTTTTTTGTCGATTGATTTAAAAACTAATTTATATGATATGAAAGAACTTGTTAGGATTAGGTCGAAGGTAGGGTTGATGAGATTAATATTGTCACCTCTTTCAATGCCGTTTGATTAAAACTTTTTAGAAATCACAACAATTATTAGCAAAGGGGATTAGGATGATTGGGACGAAACAAAGTTTCTTCCTCTAGATCCTTGTCCGTCCTTTCCTATTAATTGCTACAATCTTCATGGACGTCATGTATGTCCGGCCCTTTATACTACGGTTCACCGTTACCTCGTAGGTAGGGTGCCGTAGGGGGCGGACCATGCATGCGTGCATGAAGTTCTAGTTTTTGAAAATGTGTTGGCATTGAAGGAGGTGAGAGATATTCATCTCTCACTCCTTACCTTGTTCCTAATCCTAACAAGCGAGGGTTTTACTCGATCATTAGGGGAATTGCTAAAATTGGCATTTTTTTGTTATGTTTTAATGTATGCTGTTTGGGTCTAAAATTATCACTTATCTACTGCAGATTAAAAAGAACTATACTAGTTAACTAAGGCAAGTAATATGATTACTCTACTGCAATAATTATACTAGCTAGGGCAAGAAAAGAATTAATACTAAGGCATGAAAATGAAGAACACTTACAAAAATGATGCTCTTGATCTCTCAACAATTCTGATTTTATTGATTGAAAAGAAGCATAGCTTTTTACAGATTGTGAGTACAATTTATAAGTAAACAGGGAAGCTAGGGTTACAAATTCTCGCACACATGAATTTATAGATATGCCTACGGAAAATCCCAACACCCGCACCGACGCACCGACACGCCAAATTTGGGCCGACACGGGCAACAAACGGCCGCGGAACCGCGGCATTGGGGGGGTCTGGGCCGCGGTTCCGCGGCCCATTGGTGAGATCAGCTCACCAATTTTTCTGGGACTGTTTGACTTTATCTGGGCTTGTTATTTCCATATCTCTTTTCTCTGTTTGACTCTTTGTTCTTCTCCAAATCTTTAGTGAAATTTTGTATTGGTCTTTTAACCGTTTCGATTTGACATGCTGCGTTGCTTTGAACTGTTATTAGTCTGGGCTTGTCTAGGATCCTTTTTACTTGTTGGTCAAAAGTCCTTTTCCTGTATCAACTTTCGTCTTTTTCACTGTATTCGCTCCAAGAACCTGTAACCTGTAACATGTAACAGATATGGGTCAAAAGCACCTGTTTTTATTCTTAAATGCATAAGAATGGGGAATATAAAATGCAATAATATGTTATGAACAGTTCCCTCGCCGCGTGCTTCCTGCGCTTCCTTTTGGTGTGAGCAGTGAGAGATGACCTCCTCAAGACTTCCGACAAGGGGACGTCGTTGTCCGAACTGAGCTCTGCCTCCGGAGCCGCTACGGCGTCCATCATCGGCTGCTTCAGCAATGCCTCCTGCGGTGAATTTGGGAGAGCCATGGCCATAGTAGCTGGCTCTAGAAGTTTTGCTGCATCGCCACTCAGGATCAGAACTGCACTTGGAATAACCTAAGTTGAGGTAGTTCCTGCAATAAAGTGAAAGAGAGGGTCAGAGCACGAATAAAAAGAATAAAAGTGTAATGAAGTAACTTATACCAAGACCCAAAGAAGCACGGAGCCTCTCTTCCTCCTCGAACGTCCTGAGGGAAGTCGCGAGAGCCTCTTCGGCAAAAATTCCTGTTGAAGAAGAAAGCGTCAATAGAAGCATAATAAAGAGAACAGAGATAGCCGCGGAAGAATATAACTAAAATATACCTGACCTCGCAACAGTGATCAGCGCCGCTTCCTCGCGAGCCAGTCGTTTGGAAGCCGCGGGGGCAGCCTTTAGATCAGTACCGGTCGCAGGCGTGTCGAATAAACCCTCGTTGGTGCCATATTCGCACAAGCCCTTGCTGTAGGGAGCATGTGGCTCCTGGCCGAATATGACATCGGCAGAAAATAAAGACTTCTTCTTTTTCTGCGAGCGGACACCAGCGGCCGATGACAAGAGCTTGTGCTTGACAGGCATTTTCGGGCGACGGGTCCCGATTTCCGTACCAGCGCCAGATTCTGGAGATGCCACGGCTACCGCATTGTAACATTTCAGAAATATAAATATTATTTTTGGGAATTAAATATTAAAATAATATATTTCACGAAAACTATTCGATTTGCGAATATAGGCTTTTCGTAAAATGGTTTAGGTATATACCAATATTTGGAAAATAATTGGAGATTAAAATGATTTATTCATTAAAAAGATATTTATTGGATTTTGGCATTTTTATAATTAATTATATGCAAGTTTAAATTAAATTGATTAGTGCACTACTAATCACGATTAAACCAAATCCGTATTTTTACATTTTCCTATGGCTAGTGCACATGTCATGTGCATGTTGTGCATTGTGTTTGTGACTTGTGAGTTTGTGAGATTTAGAAAAGGAAAGCAAAGAGAAAAGAAAAAGAAAATATACGCCATGGTTGTGTGTGTGAGAGAGAGAGAATAAAACAAAATGAGATATTTGTGAGAGAGTGAGCATAAGAGAGAGTAACTCTTGACTTCTTCATCATTTCTTCTCTTCTTCATCTCCTTCTTCATAATTCTTCATCTCCTTCATCCCTCACTACCTCTATGTATCATCTCCAATCTCTTTTCAAAACCCCATGCCATCTTCATTAAAAACATGCACAAACCTATTCTAAACCCTTTAGACCTTTCAAGTTTGGATTTTGAAGACTTTGGGCAACTCAAGAATTTTCCTAAGTTGCTAAATGAGGTATATTTCCTTTCCTTTAGTTAAGTTTTTGTGTTAGTATATCCTAGTTATTTTAGATTTCTTATTAGTTAGGTTATGTGATCTTAGAAATTTATAGGTTGATGTTAAGTGGTAAGTTGAGGTGTAGTGAGTGTTTACAAGACTTGAGTGATGATTTCTGGATTAAGACCTGAGAATAGAACCCGATACACGAACTTAGAATTTTCCCGTGTCAGTTTTGTGAAACCTAGAGGCCTACAGGGTATCTGAAGCTTTCTGGGGTATTTTTAAGAAAATTAAACAAGTCCATTGACCTAGATAAACCACTAGAGGACCACCACCAAAGTTCGAGCCTAAATGCCCCTATCAAAACCGGCAAGGCCGGGTATTTTGATGATCTCGCCGGGCCCATTTGGTATTCTGGTATTGTGGTTTGGTCTGTAGCACACACACCCCATAACCTATGCCCTGTACTAGGTTGTTTAGTCCCAATTGACCCGAGCCAAAATCTGGGAGCTACTTGAAAGTGTTTTGTCTATGTTTTAAAGATATTTGAATTCGTGGTTTTGGTATTTGGATTTGAATTGGTTGTTAGACGTTTGTACGTCAACGACGAGGGTTGTTTGGTTGATCTTTCGTGTGTAAGCTATATGTTTTAACCTATAAGCAATTCGTGTGCCGTATCGGTTTTCGGATATTAGTTTTAATAGTATTGCGATTGTGTATTGATTGTAGGTACATTCGCGTGGACTTCCGAGACGAAGAAGCACTTTGACTTTGGCTAAGCAAGGAGTTTAGCAGGTGAGTAGATTTATACCTACGGGAAAAATCGGGTGGATTTCATATAGCACCCCCGCAACCATTGATATGGAAGATCATTTATAAATTATGAAAATGTTATGCTACAAACTTAGGATAACATGATTATAGGATTTATTAAAAGATGATATGATAAATGTTGACACTAATGGATATATTTGCTTGAGAATATAAAATGGGAAGTGAATCATGATAGGTATGAATTGAAAGAGAACAAGTATGAGTTGATAATGGTATGATATGAGTTTGAGATCGATACGACTTGAGATTTATAAGATATGACGTATATGCAAGATATCATTATATGAGATTGATAAAAATATGATTTGAGATATAGGTGTATATATATATTCATGAGAATAATGAGTGATATGCCGTATGAGACTTTAGATCCGTACCCTCATTGTTGTATAGGTCGATAGATTCCCTATTCTGTTTGATGTTACGGTACGATGGATTGCCGTATGCGATATGTTTCACCGGATGATTGATCCGTGCTTGTGATTGAGAATGATGATTAAAGATTATTGTCATATCGAATGTTATGAGGCGGGATCGCCGATATAAATATTGCCACCTGAACCATACCTATTTTCAAAACGATGATGTGTATTGTTTAAAAAGTGACCGTATGATTCTTGTGTAGATAGATATACCCATTTATTGTTCATGTTGTGTAGGATATTACCCCTCGTGATGTACATACCACGTGTCGGTATTCAATGCTATATGATATCATTTGCTAGTACACCTGCATAATTACCGTTGATGCGTATATTACACATACACAGATTTGCCGGCTCACACACATTCTTCATCGGTAATTGCCATGCTATTTACACAGTAGAATTGCCATGTCACTTACACAGTAGAATTGCCATGTCACTTACACAATAGAACTGCAATATTATGAGATAAATCTTAAAAGTAAAAGTACATTCATTGTTCAGTATTATCACTTGACATGCTTGCATGATATACTTGATATGCTCATATTATTACTCTATGTTGCATACATCGTACCTTATGGTTATATGCTTGAGATGTTGTTTTCATGAGATCTCTGGATTTGAGAACCGCGGTTATATTTCAAAGAGAATTATGTATTTCTTTAAAATGCGGTTTCTCTAGATATGATATTTCGAGGTGTCCACCATGAGTTTTCTCGGTTCTGAGCAGTGGGTATACCCGATTCGAGGAGCGGGAGACACCGTCTGCGGATACATGGTGGACCCGGTGATGTACCTCGGGGCAAGAAGCTCGAGATGTAGATGATGAGCCTGGCAGGGGGAGCACTATCTACCGGTGATAGTTTTAGGCTCGGCAGATATCTGGAGGATACTGACCGGAGTCGTGAGATGATACGGGCCAATTCAGACCGACGGAGCCCGAGATAGTTTGGCGCAGCGGATATCTGGAGGATACCGACCGTGATCATGATATGGGCTGATCTAAACTGAAAGAGCCTGAGAAATGAGGATTTACGTGTCGATGCTGGACACGGGTTTCATGATGTTTCGAGTGTCGGTGTTGGAAACTCAGGTTCTATGATTTTGACGTGTCGTTGATGGACACATGTAGTTGATATCCTCATATATATATACAGGCTTATGTTTTCATGATGTTCGAGTGTCGGTGTGGGACACTCGGGTTCCATGATATTGTTTGTGTCGTTGATGGACACGTGGATGATATCCACATGCATACAGGCATATGATGTCAGATGTTTATTTATATAAGTCATTGCATTGACTCAATTGTTGACATATATGTGCACATGGTCACTCTAGATATCATAGTATTACCTTTAGGATATAGTGACCTAGGAAATTGTTGTTTTATTCGATTTCTACTTGCTGATGTTTTCTATTCACGTGTTGGAAACTCACCTCCGTTATGCCACAATTCTTGCAGGTTTGACCGCTTGGGATCAGTTGCGGTATCGCTGGAACACAGCTTCATCCAGGGTGTTTTGTTTTGGTAGGTGGGACACATGTTGGATCGTGCTCACTCTCATACTTATATATTCCGTTGTATCTAGAATCAACTCCATCAGATCTAATCAATCAGAGTCTAGAATTTGTACATTGGTAGACCTAGTCAGACTTGGGTATTGTGCGAGACTTAGAGCGATGGGTTTATGATCGCTTTCTTGAGCTTTGATGTCTTGCTCATTTATTGTTCTTTCTGGGTTGATCTTCGCCGTTGGGGCGTCGTATATATGTTATTGCGTGGTTGTGACTTCGCCAGTTGGCGAAGAGCTAGCTCCCGCTTGGGGATGCCTATATATTGTTGTGTATATGTTTTTGGATCAAAATATGCAAGGGAGGTGCTGCCCAAATTTTTAAAAAAAGACGAAACATGATTCTTTATCCCTTTATTTCAAACTGCACCTCTACTATTTTCCGCAAAGAGGGTTTAGATTTTCTGGGCTTCGGCTTACTTGATTTACATTACACCTTTAGATGTTGCGTAATTTAAGTTCCGGTCCCGTGCTAAATTCGGGTCATAACAAAGTTGGTATTAGAGTGTTAGGTTTAACCTTGGTTTGAGTCTGGATTTGACTATGCGGAGTCTAGGGCGTATATATTTCGGAACCTAGGCTTGACCTTACGGAACTTAGACTTGACCGGAGGTGGGGTATTAAACCCGAACTTTCATTTCATAGGTTGGCCTTGATTGATGGAGTATGTAGCTTGAGTAGAGTGACATACCATACGTATGTTTCGCGGCATATTTACGATACAATACTCCACTTAAGAAACCTTAGGATGTACTTATCTTGAGATCTGTGATATTATTCGATCCTATGATCATATATCCATTTTGGATCTGTTGATTTCTTTCGTTCATTTGATCTATCTTTATCGATACCTGCTTAGGGTTCCTGTCACCATGGTTTGATCGCAGATTGAGCTTTTGCTAGGGATGCGGCCGAGCAAGCTCGTCACGGACGAGGGCTGACCATGATGTTTTCTGGTGACATAGGGACGTGTAGGTATAGTGTTGTGTTGTGATCTCTCGTTTGAGATGAGTGTTCGTTTTTGCACCGGATGATCGGGCCATTGATAGAGGCTGCCAGATTGAGAGAACTGTTGATGTACATCCTACCTCAGAGATCGTGATGTTGTCTACCATGCAGATAGATGACCCAGCTGTTGCTGAGATTGATGGGATGTCGTTTCCAGAGTTTATGAAATAAAACCACTGGAGCTTTCAGACAGAGATGCGACAGGAGATAGCTAGTCTATCTTAAGTTGAGCGACTAATATGATTCATCAAATTTGATGTACCGATGCAGGCTCAGTTGAGTTGGAGAATTCCAGTTGAAGGATCTTACTTGGATCTAGAGTAGATCGATCAAGAGAGTACGTTGTTCAACGGATGCTCCGATGTGAGATCGGTAAGTTGACCAGTTTCGGATAGAAGGACCTCACCCAGATGCGTTGTGAGTTGATCAAGAACGGACGAATAAAGTGTATTCCTCCGATGATTTGGATGAGTTCCCGAGGACGTGTTCGGCTAGATATCTTCTACAGAGTGATGAAGATACCGAGTTCATAATTTTGAGTCCATGTGAGAGACTACAGATTGACTGTAGCCGAGAACGAATTGCAATACGCAGACAGCAAGAGATGGCGTCGAAGTGGACGATAATAAAGACGAGTAGAACAAGAGGTTTGTGCGAGATGTTAGCGAGCGGTTGTTACTCTCCGTTGATGCCAGATGATTAATATGTGTGCAGAGGCGTTAGATACAAAAAAATTTCCGATGAAAGTCGTGTTGATGACACAACTATCCGGTTATGAGAAAAGAGTTAAGCAAGAGTGCCAAATTTCGTATAGTTCGGTATATGTGAGATCGGAAGAAGCCACGAGCAGATTCTTTGCAGGACACCACAGTGATAAAGACTTGCACCCAGGATCAGTTATATCGTGCGTATTTAGAGGGCCAGATGCCGCCGTCAGTAATGTGCCGTTGAGAATGGTCATGTTGATTGGTCAAACGGTGATCAGAGGAGTTCTAGAGCAGAACTGTTCCATTAGTACACTTGACCGGGCCGACGAGCCGAAGGATCGTGAGATTGGTAATCCATAGAGAAAACGAGGACCTAGAGACCGAAGGCGCCAGACCATGAGCAGGAGGCAAGTAGATGATCTTGCTCTGCCAGCTTGGGCGTACCGGCATATTTTTCGAAATTGTAGGAGGTGTACCTCAATGTCAGTTATTGCAATTTGCGTTTTGTGATCCGAGTATTACACTTTTATCGCTTGGACTTGAGTTTCGATGATTGGATTTCGTGATTTATGTTTTTGTGCACCATGGCTGCACCTACTGGAGATTTATATTTTTGTGCACAGTTATTGCACTTGTGTTATGTTTTATACACCGCTATATTGGTTTATGATTTGTGCATATCTATTGCACTTGGTATCGATTTGTGCCTTCGTTGCACGTATTTATGGTTTCATGGATTCGATACTGTCAATTTGATTTCGTGCATGTTATATGCACTTGCTTTTACTTATGCACTCCGTATAGCTTATATGTACATGCAGTGCATTAATATGTGTTTTGTGCACACAGTTCCACACTTTAATGATTCTATACACCTTGGTATACTCGGTGTTGTTTTTGTGAGCATTTGAGATATTGATGAGTTTTCGTGCATTGGTTGCACCAGATTGTATTTCGTGCATTGTTGCACCAGATTGGTATTTCGTGCATTGGTTGCACCGGATTTGTATTTCGTGCATTTGTTGCACCAGATTTATATTTTCGTGAGCGTCTGCACTTGGCGTTCGTTATCGTGCACGCTACTGTACTAGATGTTTTGTGCGTACCTAACCCACTTGATTGGGATTTTTATTCATGCATGTTGGATGCACTTGATTGGGATTTTCATTCGTGCATGTTAGTTGCACAAAGTTGAGATTTTCGTGCACTATAGATGCACTTGATATTGTTGTTGTGCACATCCGTTGCACTGGACAGATACTTTCATGCACACTAGTTGCACTTAGTTTTGCTTTTATGCACATTCGTGGCACTCGTATTAGATTTGATTTCCGTGCGCACCAGACACATGTGATGTTGGATATGCCTTTTGAGGAGATTTTATTTAAGAGTATCACATTTTGATGATGGATACTTTGTTATATAGTAGTCGAGTAGGACTGGTTTGAGGACAGTGCCTGAGTACTTTTGCATGCATAAAAAGTTACCAAAAGGTTTTCAAAAAGGAGCTATAGTCTCGCTATTTCCTACGTGTCCGTGAGTGACACGGAATTTTACAAAGAGAATCTTCTAGGATATTTCAAAAAGGCGGGACGTATAATTTGAGCAAAACATATATAAGTATATATTTACTACTTTACAAATGATCGCCCGATACTTGTGCCGTGAGCTACGCATAGCACGGTGATTTAGGAAAAATTTAGCATGAGTTATTCACTTTTTAAAATAGTTTTACAAGATGCGTGCTATATACGAATTATGAATTGACTATACTGCATTTGGATTCCAGTAGTGGAATTCGATATTCGTATTCCCCTTATAACTCCGATGATTGCGTGACACTTGACGACGTTCGATTTTGAGTTTCGCACTCGTTTTCATGCGCACATGATGCGCTGTGGTATTTCTATATCTTCCGTGATTTCGGAGCCCCGTTGATCTGAGCTGATTATTGAAATGTTTTAGTATTTAGGGATTTAAATTTAAATTCGGGGACCGAATTTATTTAATGGGGGAAGACTGTAACATTTCAGAAATATAAATATTATTTTTGGGAATTAAATATTAAAATAATATATTTCGCGAAAACTATTCGATTTGCGAATAGGGGCTTTTCGTAAAATGGTATAAGTATATATCAATATTTGGAAAATAATTGGAGATTAAAATGATTTATTCATTAAAAAGATATTTATCGGATTTTGGCATTTTTATAATTAATTATATGCAAGTTTAAATTAAATTGATTAGTGCACTACTAATCACGATTAAGCCAAATCCGTATTTTTATATTTTCCCATGGCTAGTGCACATGTCATGTGCATGCTGTGCATTGTGTTTGTGACTTGTGAGTTTGTGAGATTTAGAAAAGAAAAGCAAAGAGAAAAGAAAAAGAAAATAGATGCCATGGTTGTGAGAGAGAGAGAGAGAATAAAACAAATGAGATATTTGTGAGAGAGTGAGTATAAGAGAGTAACTCTTGACTTCTTCATCATTTCTTCTCTTCTTCATCTCCTTCTTCATAATTCTTCATCTCCTTCATCCTTCACTACCTCCATGTATCATCTCCAATCCCTTTTCAAAACCCCATGCTGCCTTCATTAAAAACATGCACAAGCCTATTATAAACACTTTAGACCTTTCAAGTTTGGATTTTGAAGACTTTGGACAACTCAAGAATTTTCCTAAGTTGCCAAATGAGATATATTTCCTTTCCTTTAGTTAAGTTTTTGTGTTAGTATATCCTGGTTAGTTTAGATTTCGTATTAGTTAGGTTATATGATCTTAGAAATTTATAGGTTGATGCTAAGTGGTAAGTTGAGGTGTAGTGAGTGTTTAAAAGACTTGAGTGATAATTTCTGGACAAAGACCTGAGAACAGAACCCGATACACGAACTTAGAATTTTCCCGTGTCGGTTTTGTGAAACCTAGAGGCCTACAGGGTATCTGGAGCTATCTGGGGTATTTTTAAGAAAATCAAACAAGTCCATTGACCTAGATAAACCACTAGAGGACCACCACCAAAATTCGAGCCCAAATTCCCCTGTCAAAACCGGCGAGGCTGGGTATTTTGATGATCTCGCTGCGCCCATTTGGTATTCTGGTGTTGTGGTTTGGTCTGTAGCACACACACCCTATAACCTATCCCCTGTACTTGGTTGTTTAGTGCCAATTGACCTGAGCCAAAATCTGGGAGCTACTTGAGAGTGTTTTGGCTATGTTTTAAAGATATTTGAATTCGTGGTTTTGGTATTTGGATTTGAATTGGTTGTTGGACGTTTGTACGTCAACGACGAGGGTTGTTTGGTTGATCTTTCATGCGTAAGCTATAGGTTTTAACCTATAAGCAATTCGTGTGCCGTATCGGTTTTCAGATATTGGTTTTAATAGTATTGCGATTGTGTATTGATTGTAGGTACCTTCGCGTGAACTTCCGAAACGATGAAGCACATTGACTTCGGCTAAGCGAGGAGTTTAGCAGGTGAGTAGATTTATATCTACGGGGGAAATCGGGTGGACGGTGTATAGCACCCCTGTAACCATTGATATGGAAGATCATTTATAAATTAAGAAAAGGTTATGCTACAAACTTAGGATAACATGATTATAGGATTTAATAAAAGATGATATGATAAAAGTTGACACTAATGGATATATTTTCTTGAGATGTTTTCTACTCACGAGTTGGCAACTCACCCCCGTTGTGCCACAGTTCTTGCAGGTTTGACCGCTTGGGATCAGTTGCGGTATCGCTGGTACACAACTTTATCCAGGGTGTTTTGCTTTGGTAGGTAGGACACATGTTGGATCGTGCCCACTCTCATACTTATATATTCCGTTGTATCTAGAATCAACTCCATCAGATTTAATCAATCAGAGACTAGAAATTGTATATTGGTAGACCTAGTCAGACTTGGGTATTGTGCGAGACTTAGAGCGATGGGTTTATGATTGCTTTCTTGAGTTTTGATGTCTTGCTCATTTATTGTTCTTTCTGGGTTAATCTTCGCCATTGGGGCGTCATATATATGTTATTGCATGGTTGTGATTCCGCCAGTTGGCGAAGAGCTAGCCCCCGCTTGGGGATGCTTATATATTGTTGTATATATGTTTTTGGATCAAAATATGCAAGGTAGGCGCTTCCCAAATTTTTAAAAAAAGACGAAACATGATTCATTATACCTTTATTTCAAACTGCACCCCCACTATTTTCCGCAAAGAGGGTTTAGATTTTCTGGGCTTCGGCTTACTTGATTTACGTTACGCTTTTAGACGTTGCGTAATTTAAGTGTCGGTCAAGTGCCAAATTCGGATCGTGACACGCATCTACAGGAACACTGGGTTGAGACTTCTCAGGGAAGGTGCGCAGGACCACAACCGTAGTGACTTCTTTTAAGGTGGGACGAATGGCGGTCCGTCGCTTTAAAGGGACCGCTGGGTTACCAGATGGGACAGCATCCTTATGATCAAGTAATAGCCGACTTTCTTCCCTGATAACAGCACCCGTCGCATGCTGGTACCACGCCACGTAAGCGTTCGAAGCTTTCGGCATGTAGCTCGGCTCGCTGATGAGAAAGTTGGACCCCGTATTTATTCGCATAAAGTGGTGCAGCGCGCTACAAATACCCTCTTCTGTAGCGAACGGATCGGCTAAGAATGCCGCGAGAGGAACACCCTGATTGTAGCCCGACTGTTGACCGAAGCAGTACGGGTTATACCTCATAAACAGTGCCGAGGCGTTTTTCCTGAAAACTAAAAAGCCCGGCCTAATAGAATACAAGTGCAGGATTTCCCGAGCCTTCAACGTAGGAGCCCCGTCTTTGAAAGTATCACGCAACGGTTGCACTACCTTGGTAGATTCCTTGTCGATAGTTAAGTCTCTATCGAAAAAAGTCATACTATCCCCGACCATACGCGAGCGAAGGACCAAACATTGAGCCTCTCGCTGCGACGGATCTAACGCAGAAGAGTCAACTAGAAACATGAAACGGGGAAAGTTGTAGTTGTCATAGAAGTGGGGTCGTTTGTGAACACCGAAAGCACTCATCACGTGCATCTCGACCTAGGACGTGAAGTTGTGCAACGGAAGATGTGCATGTTTTACCCCTGGCTGAGTAGTATCTACGGCTATGCTCAGGCCGTGATATAGATGAGCTAGCCCTGCAATCCCAACGGCTACACGCGTCCCTATGACAATGCGGTGGGCCGGATAAAAAACGGACGGCCTCATTTAGCGAGGGTGCATCGGAAGCACAAACCAGCTCAACCACAGGCCGATGAACCCCAGAAAGAACGTCTCTTCATCGACGTCTGAAGCAGCAAGTTCTGCAAAAGGGATGGCCGGAGTGTCTGGAATAAAGAAAATTTTTAGATACGCTTCCGCCGTTAGCTGGTTATCCAAACCGAAACCAAATGGGTCGTCAAGTTTGGCGAATTTTGAGGCTTGTTTTCACAAGACTTCAGGGCGAAGAAAGTGGGCGATGAAATCTGTGAAGCCGACTCCGTGCCCTCTAGACTCTAAAAACAGACTCTCATAAATGTTCAACACTTTGATTTGGCTTGGGAACCGGTGTTGAATGGCATTCTCCGGAGTGAGGCCCATTACCACTGATTTGGTGGCAAAGATGTAATCATCAGGGTGAAGTATCTCCTCATAATGTTCCCCTCTTATGGGTAGGCCTGAAATTTCCGCAAACTCCTCCAAGGAAATAAAGACTTACCGGTCCGACAGAAGAAACGTGTGGGTTGGGATGTTCCACTGTTCCAGAAAAGCCTTAACCCACCACACATGAGGCGCATGATATTGGAAGAGGGAAGCATATATGGCAGGATATGGCCCAAGCTTTAGCAGCAGTGACTTCTTGGCCGACAAGATATATCAGGCCCACTGCAGGTAGCCGGCTGATTGGCGAGGAGTTAACCCTATCATATATACTTGTCCCCAAGGGCGCGACTCGCCTTGACATATGCGCCGCCCCAAAATATCCAAAGCTATCGGCAGCTGTATGGGTATTGATGCCATGGAAGGTTGAAGGCGACCCTTCGAAGTCCAGTTGACCTCTTCTACAGCATAATTCACTTGAGGCGAATCGGTTTAATGAATTGCTGAAATGGGCTCTGAGGGCACTGCACAAGAAAAAATGCATCGACCCTAGATAATCTGATTGTACCACGACCCCCATAGGTGAAGAGATTTCTGCTCCGGGTCATGATCTTTAATAAGCGCGAAGACTTCCCGATCCATGGGCGCGTCGGCAGAGGCGCTCTCTGAACGTACAAAAGGGAAAGAAGAGTCGGAAGCCATAGTACCTATACAAAGAGAGACGAGGGTTAGTTATCAACGCTATGTTTTGAACTCTGACACTTGGTACTTAAAAATTGAACCGCACTGCAATGCAGAATAAAGGGAAAAAAGGGGACCCACAATATTAAGGTGACGTCCCATCATTGATGGGGCAGTCACTCATTAAGGATGAAATCCTAAGAGGATTCTCATTTAATAAGAAACCTCATTGGGCTAAGGAGTTAAACTCTCTCAAGAGCTGTACTCTGCAAACAGATTTCACATCTGTCAACTTTAATTAAGAGGGGAACAAAATTCCTGCAAAAATTTCTAAGAGCTATGCTCTGTCAAAACAATGGGATAATCTACCAGAACCCTCAAAAGCAAAGCTTTTTAACAGGGTAAAACACCAAGATCTTTAAGATCTGCAAAACAAACTCTAAGAGTTCTGCATGAAAGATGAGCAAAGCTCTGATTAATGGGTTAAGAAACCCTAAAATAGATCTTAAGATCTACGATCTAAGTAGAGCAAAGCTCTGTTCATGGGTTCGATTATAATCCTTACCAAATTTTGGGGCAGAGTTCTAACTCTAGAAAGGATTTTTTTGGGCGGAGATCTAAGTTTAGAAAGGAGAATTAAATTCTCAAAGAATGACGAGAGAAGATGAATAGTAGTCATCTCAAGGGCCAAGTGCCCTACTTATAGGCACAGGAAGTCGATTCAACTTCCAAGAAAATCCAACGGTGGAAAAGCTGCCACCGCTGCACTCACGTGTGAGCCTCGTGAGCGCAACGGTGGGGGGCATTTATTTCCCCAATAAAAGAGCAAAGATCTATTCAAAATTTGAAGGGCAGTGCCAAGAGTTAAAAACTCTGAGGCAGTGCCTCACGTGCCTTGCACGGGGACGCCAGTTCGAAGAGTTAAAAAAACTCTGAGGCAGCGCCTCACGTGCCTTGCACGAAGGCGCCAGCGCCTCACGTGCCTTGCACGAAGGCGCCAGCGCAAAGAGTTAAAAACTCTGATTTGTTTCCTCAATAAAAGAGTAAAGCTCTGTTCAAAATTTGAAAGGCAGCGCCAAGAGTTAAAAACTGAGACAACGCCTCACGTGCCTTGCACGAGGGCGCTAGCGCCAAGAGTTAAAAAAAACTCTGAGGCAGCGCCAGCGCCTCACGTGCCTTGCACGAAGGCGCCAGTGCCAAGAGTTAAAAATTCTGAGGCAGCGCCTCACGTGCCTTGCACGAGGGCACCAGCGCTAGAACTAAAAGCTCTCTGATTAGATAGAGCCGTTGGATCAAAGATTCAACGGAGGTGATAAATCACCAAAGTGAAGAATTAAGTTCTGCTGAGGAAATATTCCTCAAATCTTTCTAAATAAGAAAGATTACTCTCTATAAAACAGAGCATCGTTGGATTAAAAAATCCAATGATGATTAAAAAATCACTTATCTGCAGAATAAATTCTGTATGGGGAAATATTTCCCTAATCTTGTTAAAAACAAGAAAGATATCTTCTGTAAAACAAAAGTCCTTGGATCAATGATCCAACGGTGGATAAAATCCCCAAATCAATTAAAGATCTCTCAATGAGAGATTTCTTTAACTAAATCAACATACTTGCCTCTACTACATAAAGGACCTAAGACTTCAAGTCTTGTACAGAGAGACCCCCCATATGCTTAAGAAAAAAAAGAGAGAAAGCAAGAAGAAAGCTTAAAGAGGGAAGAAAGAAGAATACCTCTCTTCAAGGTAAATAAAAATAATAATAGAGTTTAGAGTATCTCATCTGCATATCTAAGGGTTTAACCCTTATAAAAGAACTTAGTTCTTTCCTTGGATTTGAGATCCATGAGACAAGTCTCCCACAAATGAGAATTTAATTCTCATAGGGATGAACTTGTTCTTGGGGATCAAAGATCCAGAAAAGATCAGAGAATTGAACTCTTTAGAACAGAATATACGAAGAAAACCTAGCGCCAAGCGTCTCACGGGTCCTTCACGTGGGCGCTGCTCAATAAAGAGTGCTTAGCACTCAATAGTTAGCGCTCAGCGCCAAGCGCCTCACGTGTCCCTCACGCGGGCGCTGCTCAATAAAGAGCATTTAGCACTCAAGGGTTGGCGCTCAGCGCCAAGCGCCTCACGTGTCCCTCACGTGGGCGCTGCTCAATAAAGAGTGCTTAGCACTCAATGGTTGGCGCTCAGCGCTCAGCGCCTCATGTGCCCCTCACGTGGGCGCTGCTCAATAAGGAGTGCCTAGCACTCAGTGGTTGGCGTTCAGCGCCAAGCGCCTCAGGTGCTCTGCATGTGGGTGCCATAAAAAGTGTTTTAACGCTCCATAAAAACATAAAAAGAGAAAAGTAGAGCAAAGTATGAGTGTCAGAACCCATATGAATGCTCAGCATTGTTTGCACAGAAAAGAGGCCGAGCCCAAGTAAGTGCTTAACACTTTATTCAAAGACTGAGTAGGCTGAGTCCAAGTTGACCAAATTCCTAATTTAGATCAACCGATCCCATGTGCTTATCATTTTCCAAATTGGTCTTAGTCCCAAACACGACTATTGATCTTCCAACGGACATTGGTTCAAGGGTACATCTCCTCACACCTCTGATACATATCGTTGTAATTCTTCAGCGTCTTCAGAGAGGTGGTGGGTCCGGATAACCAACAAATCTTTGGTGCACTCCCAAATTGACGGGGACATCCCAATACGGACCGCAATGTCCTTAAACTAGCTACGGACCGCAAAGTCCTTAAACTACAATGGGCCGAAATTTCATTAAATTAGCTATAGACCAAAACGTCTTTAAACTAACAACGGACCGTAACGTCCTTAAACTAAAATAATAGAGCCCAAATGTTCTTTTGTTGGGTCTGAATGATCCTAAAATCCAGAAGGTCACTTCATGTCGTGAGTTTGTGTTTGTATTTGGATCTACCATATACAATCCACGGGCAACCAAAACAAACACAAACTCACGACATGAAGTGACCTTCTGGAGCAGGAGAAAGTGGTTACCGCGATGCGGTAACGTAATTAACTGCAGGGGCTTGCGCCTGCAGGGAAGAGCGTTCCCATAATCAAAAACCCCTCACAACGAGGGGGAATCTGACGAAGTCTGCTACAACGACCGTATTTGTCCAAACCTCCGATACACGGTGCCATAAATCAACTTGGCATCTTCGGGGAGGTGGATGGATAAATCCAAATAGCATCTTCCCCCAAATTCAGGCAAGACAATCTATAGCGGATCCGTTCTCCGTTTTCGGCGGTAAACAAAGTTCTTCAGTCTTTGTCCCTTCATAGCCATTAGGGAACCCTTGACAACATTTAACACTCCATCTTGACATATGAACTTGCATCCTGCCGCATCCAATGTTGTTAGAGAAATATGATTTTTCTTTAATTTCAGAACGCGTCGTACGTTCACAAGTGTTCACATCACTCCATCAAACATGCGAAATTGATATTCCCTATGCCAATGGCCTTGCATATCACATTGTTCCCCATGAGAACACTGTTTCCATTGAACTTCTTATAGGTGTCGAACAACTTTCTTTTGGGGCACATCTGATAAAAACATCCGGAGTCAAGAATCCAAGTATCAGAATTTTCTTCCTTCCCGGTATATACTAAGAGTACATCACACGGATCTTCTTCTTCTGCTTCGGTCGCAACACTAGGTTGATCTGAACTCTTTGTATTGGCATATTTACCCTTCTTCTCCAACCACTGTTTGTACTTTTGGTATTGCTTCTACAGATGTCCTGTCTGTTTGCAAAAGAAGCATGGTTCGCTCTCTTGCCCTGATAATTTGGATTTCCCTTTTATGCTTTTGCCTTCATTTTTAGTCTTCGACCTTCCCCTTTCACTGGAAAACAACCCTGATGACTCTTATAATGGATTTGATTTCTTTATGATTTCATTGTTGAGAATTTTCGCTGTAACCTCCTCCATCTCAAAATTCTCCTTCCCATAGAGAATTGTTCTCTCCAAGTATTCATACGAATTTGAAAGCGAAGAAAGAAACAAAAGAGCTTGGTCCTCTTCCTCTACCTTTACTTCAAGGCATAGAAGATCACTTACCATCTTGTTGAATCTATTTTAGTGATCGTGATTTGGAGTATCTTCCTTCATGCGTAGAATGTAGAGTTGCTTCTTTAAATATAACTTGTTAGACAAGGACTTTGTCATATATAAGCTCTCTAGTTTTAACCAAACTCGCCGCAGAAGTTTCTGGCAGGACGTTGTACATCAAGTTTTCCGTCAGAAAAAGCTTTATCGCGCATTATGCCTTCTATCCATGTCTTCTCATATATCTCTTCCATGTTGGTAGGTTTATTACCGCTAAGAACTTTAAACAGACATTTTACAAGAAGTGTCTTAACTTTTCACTGTCACATCGAGAAGTTCCTCTTTCCATTAAATTGCTCCACTTCGAACTTAACGCTATTGATCTTTTTATGCGTCATTTTTAATTCTGAAGCAAAAATCTTTCCATCGGATCCTTAAAAACCAGATCTTCAGAATCACAATCTAAGAAGATGGGGAGTGGACACAAACATTGTCACCCACCGTAAACTTAAATTGTAAAACCAAAGAGCAAAGCTCTGATATCAATTCTTGAAGATCAGCGCAACGGATAACCTTATGGATCTAGAGATCCCTTTTGACGAATAACAACTGGAATAAGTCAAAATCAACCAACAAAAGAATTTAGGGAAAAGAAGAGAACTCTTTATTCGAATTAAGAGAAAACCTTACAGAAAATTACAATAACCTTCACCTTTTAGATCTCCAACGAGATCTCCTTCTTCTCTCTCAAGATCTCCTTAATGTCACCATGATTCCTTATGAAGCTGTCATTTCGCTTCCCTTAAATCTTATTATCAAGCCTTAAAAAAACCCAATAAACCTTAACCCTAGATTCCTATTTATATTAAACATATAAATCTTTAATATAATAGGATTTCAGTTGTTTACCGCCGAAAACCAGACTGAGACGCGGGGAGCGCGTCTTGCCAGAATTTGGGGTTAAATGCTATGGTACATATCCATTCACCTCTCCAAAGCCACCAAGGGATTATGACATCATATATCGGAGGTTTGGATAGATACGACCGATGTAGCTGACTTTCAGATTCCCCCTCACGGATGATGGGTTTATTGATTGTGGGGACATATTTTTCCTGCAGGCGTAAGCCCCTACAGTTCATTACGTTATCGCGAACGATAACAACTTTCTACACTCTAGCTTTTTAGCTTTATGTATCGTGTTTTACGTTCGTTTATTTTGGGTTGCCCATAAATTGTATACAGAGACTAATGTATGTCGTCACCCGTAGGGAGTGAATTAGTACAAATCCGTATATATTTTAGATTTAGAATTTTAGGTCCACGTTGGTAGCTTAGTTTGCCAATAGGAGTGAACTTCGGTCGCATTTCTCATATTTGTGAGGTCCATCAGTTCACAGGGTATTTGGGTTTAATTTAAGGATCGTTAATCTTGTTTTAGACTAAAATCAACTTAAATGACAGGGTTATGAATTTGAGAATATTTTCTCTATTGATCATTAGTGTTCCCTCGTATAAAAAAATATTATTGGTTAAATATAATAAGGCAACGCCTCACGTGAAACACACGTGAGCGCCAGCGCCAGTCTTTAATAGGATTAAATCCTATAGCAGCGACTCACGTGAAAGACACGTGAACGCTGGCGTGCAAAGCACGTGAAAACTTGATTGGGTCCTAAGATCAGCACCTCACATGAAAGGCATGTGAATGCCGGTGTGCAAAGTACGTGGGTTCTTATTGCAGTAAAAATTAAATTCATTGGCTACGCCCATGTGCATAGCATATGAGCGTCAGCGCCCAAATTAAAATGGGTCTGCTTGGGTAGAATTAAATTCTATATGGAAAATATTTCTATAAATATTTCCTACTAAACAGATCCATTGGATCAGGTGATTAAAAATCATCAAAAGATAGAATTAAATTTTATATGGGAAAATATTTCCCTAATCCTTCTAAACAAGAAAGATATACCCTGTTAAATAAAGAACTTTTAGATTAAAAATCCAATGATGATTAAAAAAATCACCGTTTGAATTAAATTCTATATAGGAAAATATTTCCTTAATCTTGTTAAAAACAAGAAAATATATTCTGTTAAACAGAAAATCACCGGGTCAAAGATCCAACAGCAGATAAAATTCCCCGAATAATTTTTTAGACCAATTAAATCAATTGGTATCTCTTAAATGAGAGATTTTCTCAAAACTGATCAACAATTTGCTTTACCTATATAAAAGACCCGAGACTTCAAGTCTCATATAGAGAGACCCACATAAGTTTTGGCAGCTACAACTGAGAATTCTTAAAAAAAGACTAGAAAACGATATAATACATATTAAAAAGAGACCATAAAAGTGGATGAGAAGAGAGGAGATATACAAACAAATTTTCATGTTAAAAAATGTCAAAATTATTAAGCCAACTAGCTAGGAGTAAAATTGGTTTGAAAATTAAAATTAATTAAAACAACCAGCTAGTTAGGAGTAAATTGGTAGGAAACTCATCTACAATGAAGTGAATCATAGTTCAATACACAGAGGATGGAATTCCTTCTCCTTGAGTGGATGAAATTTTCTATATATGAGCACTAATAATAAAATAAAAAAATATTAAAAAGGAAGGGAAAAGGTTAGGGTTATTATGAATAATAAGAGAATTTTATAACTAAAACATATTATGGGTATCAATTGATCTAGATATGAAATTGAGAAGTCCCTAAAGCTCAAGAACTCACATTTGGGTTGGTAGGTTTGGGGGCGTGTGGGGTGGGGTGGGGTGCGGGTGGGGTGTTATTTAATTGATTACAATTTCTATCATTTTTGCATATCTAGAACTTATAAATCAAACCTTTTCATTATCTTCATAGGCAAAATAAAGCAAGTTAGCAGATGAACAAATGATAAAAGCACACTAAATCAAATTGAAATATGACAATTGATAAAGCCAATACATGGCTATATAATTCTTATTTCATGCAAACATTACTAACCCCAAATCTTAACAAACCAAAGTTCTTAACCAACACAAAGTACTCGAAACAACCAAATTGAAAATTACTACCAATGCATGCAGAGAGAACAAAACCCTAACTCAAACATTAACGCAAACACAAACAGTTGACAACACTCGGTTCCCTAATTAAAGTTCATTTCTTGAGCATGCATGCTTAATTTTCCCTGTTAAACATCTGTTCCGCATTAAGCTCGGGTCCGCCTTCAAAACCGGCGACGTCAAGCCCTAGCCTAACCGACGGACCAATCGGCCAACTCGGATAATTATTTGGCACCACCTCCCCATTGCCATAATGATTTTGCAACATGCATTTAAGCCTTTTTATCTGCACAAAATAATTTCAAGGTATCATGAGTCTATTCTAATTATTAGCTGGTATTAGATTCAAACTAATTACCTCATCTCTGATGTAGGCATTCTCTATCCTTAAAAGTGCATTTCGAAGGACCACCATGTCGGGCGACCCATTGCATTTTTCGCATTTTGCACAAAGAAGTGCATTCTTGCAAGCTTTGTTATCGGCACTGAGCTTCTGGTTTTCTTCTTTGAGTTGTTGGTGGCATTCTTTCTCAGTTAATTTCTGTTAATTACATGAAAAAGTTATTGGAAAAAATGTGCTTATTTTGAATTTACAACCTTCCCGTTAATTAATGAAAAATAGAGGAGAATATTTAACTCATACGAGAGGCTTACAAGGAAAGATGATATCCTCAATTTTATAATATCTGTAACTTGGCAAGATATATATTTTGGAGGAAGAAAGGCACAATTTTACTAGATATGTCTCATGAGGAAAAAAGGGTCTTTCATTGAAAAAAAATCATTTAAGGAGTTTAATGAAAATTAATTTCTTATATTTATTTTTAATATGGAAAGGACTGATACCAAGGTAATTTGATTATTTAGATCGTGAGAAAAAAAGTTGTTTGAGTAGGACAACAGCTAAGAATCTATCAATGCAAATAGTGTGGCAGAAAAAATGGCATCTTCGATTTTATTTTTCGAAAATATATTTTAAACCTTTGTTTGAGATCTCTTGTTCTGGAACCAGAATTTCACTCTTTCCGGGGATAATCTAAGTTCTCTCGCAAGGGTTGCGCGTTCATTCTCATCTGGGTGAGATTTTTTCTCGAAAAACCTATAGGAAATGAAAGGGGAAAAAAAACATCAGGTTTGTTTTAACCCATAAATTATAAAAATATGAGAACCATATATAGAAAATGTTTCATAGAAATTACTTTTGAAGTTGGTCAAGCTGTTGAAAGGTGCAACGCCGGTAGATTTTCTTCTTTGGTGCTCCGGTGAGCGTTGACCTTGGATCATTGTTCCTGCTTTCATCGCCGCTATTTTCGTTATTATTAACATTGTTCATATGGTTTTCTTCTTCCCAAATTAATCGGTCGATGTTCTCACAAAATTGAGTTGACTGTAAAAAGATTAAAACCATGCAAATGGTTAGTATATATATGACTCCTTATGATACTAAATTTTTTTTTTTTACATATATAATCATGTAAGTCATTTTCCTGACTATGGCCATTTATAAAATTTCATTAATATGACTTGAAAAATTAAATTTGACGAGGAACTGTAATCGAAAGAGCCACTTGTTATAATCCTGAATGACCAAGGGACCGCAACTTCTTAGATCTAAATGAATCAATCTATTAATTAAAGGATTGAATACATATTAAAAGGGACCATAAAAGTGAGTGAGAAGTGAGAAGATTATTTACATGTTGAAAATAGAAGTCAAAATCATCAAGCCAATTAGTTAGCAGTAAGTTGGGAAGGGAAAAATATTCTATCAAACTAGCTAGCTTGGACAAAGGATAAAACCGGGCCGGGTTGGATGGGTTTTCGACAAATTTTTTATCCGGTCCAAAAATTAAAACTTAAACCCAAAATCCTTCTGAATCCATAGGTTTACAATACGCTAAATCCGAACCCGTAACTTTGGGTTTGGAGCAGGTCCGGACGGGTTTCGGGTTTACGCGGATGAGACGTTTTTTGCGAGTTTTTTAGGCTTTCCCCATTATAATTAACTAAAAAATTATAAGTATAATAATTCATGTAAGTTCTACCAAATATATAGGCAAAAAATTATATTTTTTAATACTATATAAATTATATATGATAGATTTATAAACTACACTTAAAAATTGCTTTAAGTATATATCTACACTAAATCAAGATAGATATTTTATAATATTTAGAATTAAATATCTTTGTAATATATCGAGTAGGATCGAACATATGAAGCGGGTTTGGTTCGGGCCGGGTTTAGGGATGGACGGATGAGTTTAACATTAATTAAACGCATATCCAAAGCGGTTTTTTTTATATCTAATTTTCAACTCGTCCGATCTGATTCGGACGAATATAGGATGTCTAAAAAAACACGGAAAAATTGGGTCAGGTCTGGTCGGATTCGGGTCAAACCCAATCCAACTTTCACCCTAGCTAGGTAGGAGTAGATTGGTAACTTGGTAAAATGAAATGGCTGAATAATTGAAAAATGAGGTTATTTACACATTAAATGCTGAGATCACGTATTGAATTTCTGGTAGTAGATCCATAATCAATTTTTTTTATGATTGCTTGAGAAGAAATTAAATAAAGATACAGTAAAACTAGTACAGTTATTGTATGAGAGCTATGGCTGAAGTGATTATCACAAGTTAAATAAATAAAGAATGTGGAACACTTCTCCTTGTTACAGAGGGGATAAATCTTTATCACCTTCACTAATTAAAAATTAAAAATTATAAAAAGGCAAAAAATTAAAAATTAAAAAAAGGCAAAAAAAAAGGGAAAATAGAGCCATTATCAATAATAAGAAAGACTAAAATCTATTATTATAGTAATAATAGATCTAGATAAAATCAACAAAGATGGACAAAAAATTGAAGGAGAAGCCCTAAAAGCTCAAGAACTCACTTCCGGGCTCAAGCTCGCCATTGAAGAAGCCGCTAATACAAAAAGCTCGGAGCAAATCTTTCTCTGTGACAGAAGAGAGAATTGCAATTTGACGGGAGCTTAAATATGCGGCAAAAGAAGACAAAATTGAAAAATTGACAGCTATTCTTTCCATACGAAGAAGCGCGGTGAGGTGCATTTCATCGGGACAAACACATTGCATCAAAATGTTGTAACATTTTTTCCCCTATTGTTTTGAGACAACCGATTTCTTGTCGGCCCTCCAAAAAATTTCTCCTCTTTCAATAAAAAGATTCCTTGCAATTGACAAAAATCAGAAATAATTAAAAGGAGGATGAGTTTTAAATTAAGTTGGATTAGATTGTCTCAATGAAGTTGGATGCTTTAAGATTTGGATGAGATTAGGTCTTAATGAAGTTGAATGGCTTATGTTAGCTTTTGAATCAAATATGTCATAATTTTACTTTTAATGAGAAGAATTAAAAGATAGAATCTTATGCCATCAGTTCTACATTAGTGAATGGAAATCATGGGAACCAAAAACAAGACAAAGTTTGATCTTTTGGTTAATTGCTATATCTATCTTTATTTGCCGTATGTTGGTGATATAATAATTTAATTCAAGAATACAACAAAAGCTAAATTCTACGTAAATTTCCGCATAAAATTTGTCTATGATGCTTATAAAATCATAAACCTTAGATTCTAGTTATTCAGATGACCACGTGTAGAACTAAGAGTAGAATATAGCATATCTTATCGTTTCCAACGGCAGTTTAATTTGTTGGATCTTTTTAATGAAATTGGGCCAACCTTTTCCTCAAAAAATTAATCATGAGAAGAATTAATCTAAATACTAATTATATTCCAAGTTTAGAACCGATCATTAAATTATATATATATATATATATATATATATATATATATATATATATATATATATATATATATATCTGTGTGTGTGTGGGGGGGGTCCTATAAGATCCGGTCTTATTTCTTATTTTGAGTTCCATTTTTCAAACACACAAACTATCATGTTTTTCACCGATCCGCTCCAATCATCATGATCTACACATGTTAGATATGTTATATATCAAATTTTACGACATTTTGAGACCTCTAACTAATCCATCAAATAGACTAAAAAAACGACGGTTTCACGATGCATGAAAAACAAGATCGCTAGATGGACGTTTTAAAAGTCTTCAAATCTTGTAAAATTTAATACATAATTTATCTAGCACATAGAGATTACGGTGGAGCGGTATGAATTGATGAAAAAATGGGGTTGGGTGTTTGAAAAGCCGGTCTCAAAATAAGAAATGAGACCGGATTTCACACCCCCACCCCTCTCTCTCCACACACACACAACCTCACACACAACCTCATCATCTTGTAGATACTTATATTCACAACAAAGTAGTGAGATACCGCTACACTAAGAATGGGTTGAACATAAACAGCAGCCGTAATTTTAATAATATTATAATCAAAGCCAAATTCTTGGTATCAAAAATGCATAGCTCTTATATGAGTAAAATCATGCTCTTCGGCATAAAGTCAACTCCAAAATAATATCCTAAAAAAATTAGTCGCTCACAGGCCTCGAAATTATAGTAGACTACATGCTCAACCTTGAGCTATTACTTTATAATAGCCTTGATTTTTTATATTCTTGCCCCTAATTTTCCTTTTATAGCAATCCTTAATTTTTACTTTTATATTTTGGCTCCGGCCGTAGTCCGGTGAGCCCTAATCTATGCATACAACACACACAAATACACCCACGCACACATCACACACAATCACATAATACACACACATACACACACATCCTAGGGAATTTGCCTCAAAAGAATCACATAATACACACACACATACATGAAAGGAAGTGCTCATACTGACTGAGCTATATATTGCTCATCGGTACCATCCTTTATTTTAATATATAGGTTTTACTTCTGTCAAAAAAATCATGTGGGAGGGTGTAACTGTAGAGGCCGGACGTCGCAGGCCAAGGATGTGAGCACATAGTGGCTTTTATGTGATGCCTTCAGGAATCCAATCGGCGATGTTTTATTTTGGTAAGAAAATTCTTACTGCATGAGCCGAAAAAGCCCAGGCTCACATACACCCTAGCCGAACCCCCCAAAACAAACTCTCTCTCTCTCTCTCTCCCGATGTGATATGCGTATGGATAAAAGCCAATCCTAGATGGTGAATTTTAATCAAACATGATTGGTAAAATATTTTTTGGGTCTCTCAAGGTTATCTACTTTCATTATTCATCAGCGCTGAATAAACAAAACACACCAACTAGTGGAGCAATATCATAATCTAGGAAACCAAATAGAAATATAATGAGCTTGGGGATGGATTGTGATGATGCTCATAAGTGGAAACTTCTCAGATCATGACACGTGGCAGATGACGTGTCCCGAGATACATGGTAACATGGCAAGAACCACACATAGGAGGCGTCCCCCGGGCTATCGTCCCGCTGCCTGGACCCGACCTCCGAGGATTCCCTGAACATTCTAGTGCTCGCCATGTGAATAATCATTGGCTTGCCTCCGAGCCCTCCTACACGCCGAGCTCCTCGGCCCTTCGCCTCCGAGCTATCACAGAACTGAACTAGCTCGGCCTCCCGCCCACTTTTAGGCCTCTCACCAAGCTAGGCCTCCCTGGTTCTACCAAGCGACCTAGAACGCAAATCACAAGTGCCTCCACAACGATTCCGCGCATCTCGCCAGACATGAGATATCCGCCGCCCCCATGATCCTGCGTTCCACGCCGTCGCATCCCCCTATTAACGAGCGTATCACGTCATTAATGGGGGATCCCGTCATTCACGCGAGTGTAACGCCAGGGGCGTAACGGCCGGCGAAGATCTCGCGCCAGCTAGCTCATGGCGACCGCTATAAAAACCCCTCTCTCAGACAACTCAAGTAACGCAATTTTTACCCAATAAGCCGCTACTCTGCCCAAATACCTCGGTTAACTTGATCGTCGAAAGGTCCACGGTGGTGCAGCCACCCCGGGACTTCTTTACAGGTAGCTCGGCTTCACTCCAAATCAAGCCCACTGAGATCCTTACGCTCATGGAGACAACCCTCAACATCTGTAGGGTTACTAGGCACTCTCACAAGAGTCTATAAGGCATCAATCATGCCCGATTCAAAATTTAGACGTGCCGAACAAGCCTAACCAAGATCTTTAAACTAGAGATTAGGCGAAACAAAGCATGTTAAACACTTTAACATCTAAGAGTTTGGGATTACAACCTTTGTAGTCCGGTCCTTCACTTCTAAAGCTCCGTGTTGAGGTCCCTTCGCTGCGATCATCATGTTCCCGGACTCTAGAGAGGCTCCACGAAGAGAAAGATGCAAGCTTGCTTCCGATCTTCGATGACTAAGATGATTTAACTTGAAGTTTCTTTAACACAAGTTTTCACTCACTAAATGAAGTGAACACCCTAATCTAAATGGTTAGGATAGATTAGGATGATGAAGTAGGATTTTAGCTCTCATTTGTTTTCTTAATCTCAGTCAAAATCATCACTTATGAAAAAGCTAGTAAGCTTTTCCATCAAGAACTCAAAGAAGAAGAAGAAGAATCCTTTTGTGATGAATAACGAAACTCTAGTATGGTTAGAATTGCAACCATGGGTTAAGTATGAAGAATTAGCCCATGTAGAGATTTAACTAGGGTAAAGGGTTGGGTTGGGTTGGGTTAAGAAAATATCTATGCAAAATATCCAAGTCAAAGTCAAAGCTTCAAGAAGCTTCTTGAAAGCTTCATGAAGACTTAACCCTAATCCAAACCCTAACCTCAATTAAACTTCACAAAACATGTTGCATTTATAACCATAACATGTTACAATATTATATATCACATATACAATATTTATTGTAACAAAATAAAATAATACAATTAACATATATCGCATATATATCAATGTATTAACCGAGTGAGAAAAGGAATCTTTTAGTGAGCTTATATAGCAGTTAATGTAATTTAATATATCAAATATATAATTATATATTAAATTATCGAATCAACACTTGATCCGATAATCCGGCTATTTCACAAATAACCGACTAATATAATCTGTATCAGTTCATCGAATCAACTCTTGATCCGATGACCCGGTTATATCACATATACCCGGCCGATATCTCATATCGTGAGAATCTAATACGGCATCACATACTCGTATTGTTCTCGGTCTCGCACATATCACATATGTGCTCCTACTCCGTTTTGCCTGAGCCAAGAAAGCTCTGTGTAGGACTCTAAAGAATCGTCAATACGCCGACAATAGGTGATGATCATATTAAATACCCACAAGCTGTAAGCGGTCAGCTAAACATAACAGCCACCCAGGTATTGAGCGATCAGAAGATGAACAAGCAAGCCTGTACATTCTCCTGCGAATCCAATCAGTAACACTCCCGTACAGTCCGGTCTCTTCGTCTGATATGTCGCATATCTCGCCTACGGGTGGTAAACGTCAGACCCAGTAGTTTGATAAGTCGTGTCGATTTGAGGTCCATAATAGTTCGAGAAACTACTGATAACACTTACCAGTAAATCTCAGCAACCCAGGCCAGGGATTTCCAGTTATAACCAATTGAACACAGCGCAACATCAACTCCCTATACCGGGAGAGACGAATCCCCTTCTATCGCTCATTGCCTCCATATGATTCGGGACTGTACCCAAAATCCACCTTTTTGCACGCCCTCTTGGACATGGTATGATAGAAATTAAAGCACAGTGGGAATCACACAAGACTCTATGACGATCTCGGGTCTACAGACTACTCTGTACTAGTGTCACCAGAGAACTGCCATCTGACGTGAGGTATAATACCATCTGGGAGTTCTCGGCGAGTCCGTCCAGTGTACCCATTCTCCACTAAGCACCCGTATACCTTCTCTGATGTCAAACACCAATGGATATGAGATCATCCATCGCCTATCATATGGGTCAAGAAGCGCATACGCTAGTCTACTCTGGAGTATCGATGCCATGTCTCGGTACTCCCACGACTAGGAACATTTGAAGGATGTACTTGGCGACTACACTGTCCACACTAGTATGATCCGCATCATAGTCCTGGTAGTCAAGTACTCATCCTAAGGGCTTTATCAACATGTAACTTAGAGACAATCAGAATACATGTTAAGATAAAGAGCAACCAGATAGCGTACTATCATGTCGAGCAAGAAAGTCCTCCCTATATATGTCCAAGCATCCACTACAATATACATCGTATGTACAGTAATGGACTCTAGGGCATACATATAACTAACAATCAATCTCAGCCGTCCATCAACGCTCGTGACAGATCGACGGAGGACAACATTTGAAGAAGATCCTGACCTCCATCAGTTGGCGCCGTCTGTGGGAAACCGAAAATTATACTCATCAAAAGTTGATATTCCGATCTCGAACTGATGGCGAGTGATCACTGCGACGATCCAAGCACCAGCCGCCGCCCTTCCTACAACGGAGGCGCGGACGGATCCTCTCCTCCCCCTAACGCCGTTCATGCCCTGTCTGCACAGATCGACAGGCTCGTATCCATCGTTGATGCCCTTGTCTGCGTCCAAACGGCGGGACAAGCCCCCCACGTCGCCGTTCCCCCACCTCGGGATTATGACCTTCGTAGAGGGGGAGACGACACTGCCCATGCTGGCACCACCGAACATCGTCTTGCCATCTCCGGCGGCCACAGGTCCTCCGCGGCGGCCGATTCAATGACCGGTTGGGCGCCTCACAGCTCCATGCCGAGGTCTCGTGAAAGAGCTCCTCGCGCACGAGGCCTATCGTGCTCCTGTCCCTCCCGAGGAGGTGTCGGTCAGCTCGCCTGCTCCCAGGCATGGCCGACACCCTCTCTCTCGATAGGCTCTCGCGGGCGGCACTCACCGCGACAACTCAATAACAACCTCGCCAGGGGACCTGAGGAACCTGATAGAACGGAATTGGAGCCGTAGCCAGACGCAGGACGCTAGCGGGAGGGTACATAACTCCGAATACGCCGAATCCTCGGGGTACCACGACCGCCTCGATGCCCTCGAAAAGAAAATCAAGGGTATACATCGGGAGGGTCGTCCTGCAAGCGAGGGGGCCAGGTATGTCGCCGACTTGTTTACCAAGCCCTTCACTGAAGAACTGCTCGTTGTCCGCGCCTCATCCAGAAACAAGCCTCCAAAAGTGGCCCTCTTTGACGGAAAGTCCGACCCGAAAGACCATCTGGACGCATTCACGACGAGCATGAGCTTTCAGGACAACTCCAACGCTGCCCAATGCCGAGCGTTCCCCGCCACTCTCATCCGGGCTAGACGAGATTGGTTCTGAGGACTCATGCCACGCTCCATCTCTACCTTTGATGAGCTGGCCGCCCAGTTCCTATGACATTTCATCGGGAACAGACGATAGATGCGAACTGTCGATTACCTCTTCACTATAAAGAGCGGGGACAAAGAATCCTTTAAAGGATACGTCACTCGCTTCTACAACACCCTTCTTGAGGTTCCCGAGCACAGAGACAAGACTGAAATCACCGCTCTGAGGTCAGGTCTTAGGCACAAGGAGTGGCTCCGCTCCTTTGCATTGGAGCAACCTAGGACCATGGCCGAGGTAAAATCTTAGACCAAGCGGAAAATACAGCTCGAGTCCGAAGTGAACGCCAACCTACCCCGAACTGACCAGGCCGACCAAAAGAAGAGGGGAAGAGAAGAGAAAAAGAAGGTCGACCAACGAAAGCCATACTCCCTAAAGTTCCAAGAGTATACTCCACTCAACATCTCTCAGACTGAGCTGTTGTAGGAGGCGAAGGGCGAGCAGTTCTTCAACCTCCCTCCAGTCACCAACAGAGTGGCCTAACGGACTCGAGGTCCGTACTGCGCATTCCATAGGTCACAAGGACACCCGACCGAGAACTGAAAGCAGCTCCGCGACTACATCGAGGAGTTGATTCGCTCGGGCCACCTGGCGAAGTACCTGCGGGAAAAGCGACAGGGAGACCGGGAGCAAGAGAACCATCCTTTTCCCGGTGAATTGACGATCGGCCAAATCGTGGTCGTATCCTCGGGGGGTACGCCTGGAGCCGGCGGGATTCGCCGCCTCCTGCCGCTCAGGGGAACTAGGGACCGGCCCTAGAAGAAAAACAAAGAAGCTGAGCCCATCACCTTCACCGATGAGGACCTCCACAGAATATCCTTGCCTCACAACGACTCCTTCGTGATTACAGCACGGGTCCAACGTTACGAGGTCCAAAGGATACTGGTCGACTCGGGAAGCTCGGCGGATATCTTTTTCTATGACTGCTTCCTACGTATGGAGCTCGGCCCGTCAGACCTGAGGCCAACCGCCCACATTCTGTCGGGTTTTACTAACTACTCCATCCTGGCAGAGGGAGTAGTTACCCTCCTCCTTATCATTGGGGAGGCGGGCCGTACGAGAACCGTAACAGTGGAGTTCATTGTCGCCAAGATTCCCTCGTCTTACAATATCCTCCTGGGACGCCCGACGCTAAACTCCCTTCGGGCCCAAATTTTGACCTACCACCTCGCGATCAAGTTTTCATTGGATCAAGGGGGAATAGTTCGGGCCAACGGGAACCAGCAAATCGCCAAGATTTGCTTCACGGAGACATCCACCTCCGAGGAGCGAATTGACGACCTTGGAAGCGCCAGCGATTTCCAGGGGTCCTTGGATACTCGTGACGAACAAAAATAAATCCGAGGGGCCCCAGTGGAGGCGCTAACATAGGTCCCCCTCATTGAGGGGAACAATAAATGAACTGTCCAGATCGGATCCCTATTAACAGGAGCCCGACGTGAAGACTTGGTCCACTTTCTCCGAGGAAACTGGGATGTGTTCACCTGGGCGCCTGCCGGCATGCCCGGGATCGATCCCAAAGTAATCTCACACAAGCTCGGGGTCGACCCGACCCGTCAGGCAAAAGAAATGAAGCCTCGCTCCGATCAAACAAAAGGAGATCGAGGACATGGTCGATAGGTTGCTTGCTGCCAACTTCATCCGAAATGTGGCCTACTCTGAATGGCTAGCGAATGTGGTTATGGGTAAAAAGGAAAGCGGGAAGTGGCGTATGTGCGTCGACTTCACAGATCTAAACAAGGCCTTCCCGAAAGACAACTATCCCCTCCCTCAGATAGATCAGCTTGTCGACAGCTCGGCAAGCCACGAGTTACTCAGCTTCATGGATGCTTTCTCCGGTTACAACCAAATCTATATGAACCCGGCAGATAAAAAACTTACCGCATTCACAAAGGATCGGGGGGCATACTGCTACAAAGTGATGCCCTTCGGCCTTAAAAATGCTGGAGCTACATACCAGCGCCTGGTCAACAGGATGTTCATGTAAGGCTACGCCAGCGCCCCGGCCATCATACCGTGGCCAAACGCGGAACAAAAACTTTTAAAACCCGACGCTAACGGAACCCGATTCCCGGATCGAACCAACCCTATACTAGTTAACTGTAAAAGGAGTTTAGAAAGGTTATACCGATCGATCCATGTTCTTCGATCTTCAACCTCTTTCCCAAGCTCCTCACGGCTTCCTCAATGTAGTTTGATCTCCGGTCTCCCTCGTCGAAGACGATCCACGTCGAGGATTAGTAATACGGGCTCCCGCCTCAAAACCGAAGCAACTGGGGCATCTAGTTTGCTAGCCTAGATACCCAAGATGAAGTAGAGAGTTTGTGTGAATACTTTGTCTCAAAACATTCATGGATTCTCAACTCATGAGAGGGTATGGATGGAGGTTAAAGAAGTTGCCAAGTGAAAAATGTGAGCTAAGAATTTTTTTGGCCGAGTGAAGAAATGAGCTTGCTGTGGTTTTTCTTTTGAAGAAAAAATGGGCTGAGAAATTAAACAAAAACGTTCTCTGTGGTTTACATGTGAGTGTGGAGATTTATTGTTGTGAGAAAAATGAGCAACTCAAGAAATCCACACACACATAAAAAGATCTCTACACTTACATGCTCACCAAAAAATATCACATAAAAATCTTACACCAAACAAAACCCATCAATGCACAAATGACTCATCCAAAGCCCCACGAATTTGCCCAGCCTCAAAGAAATTTCTAGCACAAGGAATTGGCCAAAACCATGACTCACATTTCACACCTCACATTTAAACATTAAACTAAATATTTAAAATGAAAGAAAAGAAAATGGCAACTCTAAAATAAACTTGTAACGGATTACAGGAATACCCCTCATCTGTATATACATACCTGCATCCGTATTCCGCCTGAATACGAATATAACGAGACAAAAATATTCTAACAATATAATACTAGGATCCGGCTTAAACTAAAGCCCACTAGTATTATCCGTCCGATCATGATCCGTGCACAAGTGCACGAATATGATCGAACCCTGCCATAAAACCATACGGCCTCTACAACGTTTTGCCCAAACCAGGGAAACCCTCTGTGTGGGACTCTAAAGACTCGTTAATACGCTGGCAGTGGGTTTAACCACAAGCACGTCAGTGGCACTAGCTGTACGTAACGGCTGCCCAGGTATTGAGCGAAAGGGAGGCCGACGAGCAAACTCATCCCGAAACCCTACTGAGCCTGACCGTGACAATATCCGTACAGTCCGGTCTGTTCGTCTATGAGTATCGCATATCGATTCTAGGGGGGTGGATAAAGTCAGACCCCTAATAACTTGATATTTAGTGTCGGTATGAAGCCTATCACCAACTGAGAAACTATTGATCCTAGATCGGTAATTCTCGACTACCCGGCCGAGAATTTCTGATGATGGTCATCCGTACACACCGCGACATCAACCCCAAAATATCGGGAGAGACGAATCCCCTGACGATCCGCTCACTGCCTCCATGTGGCTCGGGACTGTACCTAACTAAAACCTGTTTGCATGACTCCTTTGAGCCGTGGTAAGGTAGTAATCAAAGCACAGTGCGAACTTATACGAGACAAATGACGATCTCAAGTCGATAGACTAACCTATACACATGTCACCAGGGAACTGCCATCTGACAATAGGTATAATACCAACTAGCATGTTCGCGGTGAGTCCGTCCGGTGTACTCATAACCAAATGAGCACCTGTATACATCTTAGGTGAACTAACTGACACTAATGGCTTGTGAGACCGGCCACCGCCCCTCGTCGGGGTCTCGATCCGTATACTCTAGTCTACTCTTGGAGTATCGATGCCCAGTCTCAAAACTCCCATGACTAGGGACATTTTAAAGATGTGCTTATAGACTACCCAACTCTCATGTATATGATCGTCATCATACTGTTGGTAGTCAAGCAAGAATCCTATGGGCTCTATCAACATGTAATAGTGATCTGTAATGTCACCTGAAGCATGTACACGATGATAAAGACAAACCAGATAGCACACTATCATCTTGCGTAAGAATTTTCTACCGGTATATGTCATCCCTCAATCATTGCAATCACGTGCCTACGATCCAATAATTGACTTGAGGGCACTATAGCCAACAGTTCAAACCGCAGATCGGGAGGAACATGGAGGTTTATGTCGACGACATGCTCATCAAGTCGACCTCATCAGACGAGCATGCCAAAGATCTTGGCGAGACATTCAGCATCCTCCGCAAGTACAAAATGAAGCTGAACCCCGCCAAGTGCGCATTCGGGGTCACCAGTGGAAAATTCCTCGGGTTCATGGTTACCCCCTGAATTGAAGCTAACCCGGAGAAGATCAGTGCCATACTCAATATGGCCGTACCGAAGAGCAACGTCGAAATCATGCGACTCACGGGGAGAGTGGCCGCTCTAAGTCGCTTCATGTTGAGGTCCGAAGAAAAGTGCCTCCCATTCTTCAAAGCCCTGAGAAAAATCCCAAGGTTCGAATGGTCGGAAGAGTGTCAGATCGCTTTCGAACAATTGAAAGTGCACCTGGCAACTCCACCACTGCTCACCTAGCTAATTGAAGGAGACGGGCTATCACTGTATCTAGCGGCGTCCGATCAGGCTACCGGCTCGGTGCTCGTCCGAGAAGTCGAAGGGGTACAAAAACCGGTCTACTGCGTGAGCCACGTCTTTAAGGACGCGGAAACAAGGTACCGGACCATAGAAAAGATTGTCTTGGCGCTTATCGTGGCCTCAAGGAAGCTACGGCACTACTTCCAGGAACACACCCTCCTCGTCCTCACCGAGCGTCCCCTAGGGGCTATTCTCGTTTCGCCCGAGTCATCGGGTCATCTTGAGAAATGGAGTTGGGAGTTATCTCAACTCGACATCAAATACCGCCTAAGGCAAGCTATCAAAGCATAAGTACTGCCAGACTTTATTGTCGAATGCACTATCCCAAACAAGGAGGCAGAGTCGGCGCCAGTCCCTGGGCCCCAACTGTTGGAGATAGTGCCCTCAGAGTCAATTATTAGGTCACAGGTACGTGATTGCAATGATTGATGGAGGACCTATCCCGGTAGGACAGTCTTACTCGAGATGATAGTATGCTATCTGGTTTACCTTTATCATCGTGTACTGTTTTAGGTGACCTGACAAGTTGCTATTACACGTTGATAGAGCCCCTAGGATTCTTGCTTGACCACCAGCAGTATGAGGGCGATCATATAAGTGGGAGCTGGGGTCTATAAGCATATCCTTAAATGGTCCCTAGTCGTGAGAGTTTCGAGACAGGGCATCGATACTCCAGAGTAGACTAGTGTATACAGTCGAGACCCCGACGAGGGGCGGTGGCCGGTCTCACAAGCCACTGGTGTCAGTTGGTTCACCTAAGATGTATACAGGTGCTCATTGGGTTATGAGTACACCGGACAGGACTCGCCGGGAACATGCTAGTTGGTCATATACCAGACGTCAGATGGCAGTTCCCTGGTGACATGTGTACAGGTTAGTTCATCGACCTGGGGATCGTCATTTGTCTCGTATGAGTTCCCACTGTACTTTGATTACTACCCTACCACGGCTCAAAGGAGTCGTGCAAACAGGTTTTAGTTGGGTACAGTCCCGAGCCACATGGAGGCAGTGAGCGTATCTTCAGGGGTTCGTCTCTCTCGGTATTGGGGGTGAGGTCGTGCTGTGTCTAGGAGAGCCATTACACGAAGTCCTTGGCCAAGGCAGGAGATTTACTGGTAGGTATTCCAGTAGTATCTCAGGGTGTTCTGGGCTACACTCCGACACGACTTGTACCGCTTTTGGGGGTCTGACTTTTACCAACCCCCTAGGCTCGCCATGCGATGCTCATAGACGAACGGACCGGACTGTACGGATATTGTCACTGACAGGCTCAGTAGGGTTGTCAGGCTGAGTTCGCTCACAGACATCCCTTTTAGTCAATACCTGGTAGCCCGTTACGTATTGGCTTATACCTCTGACGTGCTAGTGGTTAAATCCACAACCAAGGTGTTGACGAGTGTTTAGAGTCCCCCACATTCTGTTACTCAGCTTTCGGGCGAAAAGTTATAGAGGCTGTATGGAGATATGGCAAGGTCCGATCAGATACGTGCGGTATTGCACGGATCAGGATCGGACAGTTTGTACTATAGGCCGTATGGATATATGGCAGGGTTCGATCAGATACGTGCGGTATTGCACTGATCAGGATCGAACGGATATTACTAGCCGGCTTTGGTTTAAGCCGGATCCTAGTATAGTACAGTGTAGATTTTGTCTCATTGCATTTGTATTTCGGTCGGAATACAAATGCGGGTGTGTATGCACAGTATCGGGGTTTTTCCTGTAATTTATTACGGGACCAGTTTTCTGGAGTTGCCAGTTTGCTTTCCGTTTCGGCCAATTTCCTTTGTATCGTTCATTGGCCGAAGTTTGGTGGAGGAGGGCTTATTTGCATTGTTGCAAATAAGCATTTGTGGAGGGGGTCTTTGCTTTTTGTTGCATCATGATGGGAGCTCCATACCTTGACTTCTTGACTTTTGCTTCATGATAGTTTTCATGATGGCTTGACTTTGCATATCATGATGGTTGTGGTGGAGTGTTGGTTTTAGCTTGTTATCATGTTTTTGCATGATAGTCTTTTTCCCTCTCTCTCTTGCATTATGAGATGATTTATCTTTTGATAGATTCTCTCCCTCTCTAACACACTCTCTTCCCCTCTTCATGTCATGGCCGGCCTTGGCTCATTAGGGGCTGTCCAACTTTTTGAGTGTGGGATTTTGGTTCATTTCTTGTTGCAAAAATCCCACAAGATCATTCTCAAAAGCTCCAAGTTCAATCCCTCCACCAAAGGCAATTCTACAACCCCAAAATGAGACATAGTAATCCACACTACATTCTACAGCACATCTTGGGCACGTCGACTAGCCAGCTTCGTGCCCGAGTTGCCTCAGCATTGAGGTGGGAGCCCATAAAAGAAGTAGGCGATGTGGTGCACTTCCGGCGACGAGGTGGAGGCCGGAGCTTCCGCAGGAGATCGGGACGACGATGAGAAGACCGGAGGACTTGGATCAGTTGGTATATCTCTCTTCCCATCTTGTAGTTAGCTAGGACTAATTAATGGTTCGATCCGGGTATTAGTGCGCGGCGGTTTGCCAGTTAAAGTAAAATTGTTAAAGTTTATCACCGCTTCCGCATTTGGCCGTCGGATTGACGGCCGGGGCGCCGCCGTGCACTTACAGTGGTATCAGAGCCAGGCCATTAACTTAGTCTAGCTTGGTTTAATGTGTTTTGCATTTCCGATCGACCAAAATTCCAAAATCTACATTTTTCAAAGCGACAGTTTTCTGTTGAAATTTTTTGGTCTCCAAAAATTTTTCAGGTTGTATAAAATTGATGTACTGGAGACCACAAGGCTACTGTAGAAATTCGACAGGGTGAATCAACAGTGGAGGCGCGGAACCACGGCCAAAACCCCCTTTGGGCCACGGTTCCGCCGCACACTGTGGGGATCCCTGTACTAAATTTCTACAGTATCTTTCTGGGGTTAAAATTGGGGTTTTGGAATATTAATATTGGGCCCAGAATTTCTTGATCTGCTACAGTAATGCTTGGGGGCCCACTTGTTAAATTTTGATCGATCGGATATTTTAAACACATTATTTCACAGTATTTACATTATATCTGCGACCGTGAATGTCACTCGATCGGTAAATCCGGTCTAACTGCTATAGCCCGGTTAGACGGATTTGCGAACGTGACTTTCACGTTGATGTTCTGTTTTTGCTGTAATGTTGCGGATCGGTCGTGGGGGATAGCCTGGCTGCAATACTAGTACAGTTGTGGTTGTATTATGTACATTTGATATTGCGGGGCGAGCGTCCGACATGTGGACTGCCGTCACTGCCTGTTTGCATTATTATTTTGGGGCACGGCCACGTTGCGGTCGATGTACCCGTTGTATGTATATTTTACTTTCTGTACTAGGATTACCCCGCGGAGGGGTGCATGGATAGCCGGGTTCTAGAGGGCAACAAGCCCGCATCTCATGGCATTGAGACGGAGGGGGCTTCACTCTAGGATTGGCGGGCTATTCGCCGCACTCGTAGGGGGTACAGGTTGACCCAGGAGGGGTGCCCAAGTTGCCGAATTCCGTGAAGTGCTGGGTGGTCCATTCACGGTGCTGAAGGGGGCTGCCTCGCTTCAGGTTTTGGCGGGTAACTTGCCGCGCCCGTAGGGGTCTAGGATTTCATTGCACAGGCTATCCACACGACCAGGAGAATGTCGGGTTTCAGTAGTGGCTCTGTGAAACCCGGGGATCCCAGATATCTGTATTGTTTCTGTGATGCTGTTCATTTTCTGTGATGTTGCATTTCTTTCACGCCTTGAGCGAATATAATATATTGGTATATATATTAGTAGATGTTGTATATATTTTGCATCCGCGCTAGTCCAGTCCCCGCTCTGTCGTTAGTTAGCTAACCTAACGGGTAATGACGGGACCCAGTGGCGAATGCGGATGGCATATACGTACATCAGTATATTTTTGTTCTTTGTGGTGTGATCAATTGATGGGACTGCGTTGATTCGGATCAATGCAAGTTAAAAACAAACCTAATCTGATGTTGTTGGAACACTTTTCAAAAAGCTGTTATTGCAAGGACGTTCACTTTTGTTTTGCATCGTGGTATTCAGTTGGAATATCCTGCTCCTCAGTCGACGAGGCAAGGGCCGAGATCCCTTCACCGGGAGTGACCCCTTGGACAAAAAGTTTGCGTCAGGGCAATGACTTCACTATAGCCGATTACTTTTGCTTTGCACCGTGGTATTCAGATGGAATATCCTGCACCCCATTCTACGGGGAAAGAGCCGAGATCCCTTCACCGGGAGTGACCTCTTTAGCAACGGTTTTCGTCACTATATTTTCAAAAAGCTATCCGTTCCTTCGACGATATCAAGTTCTTTACGTTAAAGGTTTTCGCTAGAAACCATTCGTAGCCCTCCGTCGTTTCAGACGGGTAGCACGTAGTATTCATGCTATGTTTGTTGACCTTCGTCAAGGCATAGTGTATGGTAGCTGCTTGTTACTTTTCTGCTGCATAGATAGATGCGTTGGTTTGGGACAGTCGTATAGCCTTGTTGACCTTCGTCAAGGGCTTGTACGGGTGGATTCAAATTAACCTGGAAAATGACGGGTGGAACTTGACATGTGACTTATGATTTGTTGACCTTCGTCAATGTCATAAGAGCATGGGGCAGAAATCACATCGGGAGTTTCAAAAGAACTGAAACTTGCCAGATATGCGCATACCTTCTGGAGTGTGACACCGTGAGCGGATTCCGTCACGTTATCATGCGATGATAGTTGGATCCTGATTCCCACTGATGAGTTGGTTTACTTCTCGGGTGTTCCCGACTAATTCTTCTTTCAGGTTTGGAGGAGAATTTGAGGTACAGTGGGAGGTTTCCAGATTAGATAAATTGGTAACCATTCTGATCTAGGTTAGAGTGCACGCTGAGTGTTTCTTTTCTCTCTCTCTTTGGCAGCGACCATTGACCCGACCCTAAGACTATGACTCAGTGACCAAGATTGACCGAACCTTCTTAAACACTGGCTTTTGGATTGTCAGAGTTGCAAACCTCATTGCCACTCCTACTTTTACCCTTTTCTCCAGGACACCCCGTATTACTACGAACGTCCACTTCCATTGGACAAAACCATCGTATGGTTAGATACGAACTCGAAAGAATTTATTCGAGGATGGTTTCCGGTTCTGGAGAAAACGGATAGGATTATTCAGTTGTCTTTTCTTTTTACCTTCTCTCAAGTTGTGAGTACTCCTTGGTTTAGGAGATAGTACACCTATTACGCAAATTTGATAGTCTTCTTCCAAACCATAGGCTGGTGCCGACCGGTAGGGAATGAAGAAAGCCAATTAGCATAACGATGGTGTGCAGAAGGTATTAAGTTAAGACAAAGCAAGGGATTAGTAAGAGGGCAAAGTAAATTGCAACAGATATTCACGAACAAACCAAGTATTCCTTCGCCAATCCTAAATCACCTTTAAATTTCTCCAGGACACTCCGTATCACTACGAAGATCCACAGTTTATTTGGATACTCCATCGTATGGTTATATACGAACTCGAAAGGAACTTGTTCCAGTTCGGGGATGGATTCTGGTTCAGGAGAAATAGGAATAAGATTTATTCAGTTGTCTTTTATCTTCACCTCCTCTCGCATTGCGAGTGTTCCTAGGATTGGGACAGTACACCCATTATGCTTATTGGATAGTCTTCTTCCAAACCATAGGCTGGTGCCGAACGGTAGGGAAGGAAGAAAACCATTTGGCCTAAGGGGTGTACAGAAGGTAAAGACTAAAGACATATGAAGGGATTTGGAGAGGTGGCAAAGAACTATACGGTTACAGTCGTGAATCTGGAAGAGGCATTACTAGGAATACCAGGATACCCCATCGAAACATTTCAATGTTTCAGTCTCACTGTGTACTGTTAAAGGAAAACTGATTTCCCGATTAGATACTTACTCCAGGGTATGTATTTACCAGGTAAGATTCTCACATCTGTATGGTTTTACAGATGATGAGTGGGAGTAAGTTATTGGGAATTAGGTGATCATCCTCATTATATCGGGATTCGTTGTAATCGGTGATATTTGAGGAAGTCACCTGGGTTGTTTGCCGGTCGGCAAATATTTGGTTTTGAATATCCGCTGTTATGCACCAATTTCAAATTGATATATCTGTACATCTATTTTCATAGAGTGAGATATACCTTTCTGAAATTATGTCTTCGACATTTACCTATATCAGTGGATGGTTAGGTAAGGAGCATTAAACAGCGGTGTAATTCTTCTTAACCATAAGTACAGTTTTCAACCTACGACACACGGTGAATGAGTTATCAGACTCAAGGGACTTATACAGAGTATTGTATGTTGTCCAGGGTCCATCAGGACAGAGGGGTTGGTCCTCGTACCATATTCGGTTTACTTATGACTTCTCTAGTTTTTAGACAGGTGTTTCGCGGAAACACAACGTCTGAATTTTGAGAAGTTATAGGTATTTGAATAGAGTAGAGAACCAGGTGTAGCAAGTATCGGGGTTCTTCGAAGTGATCGAAGATGTAGATACTTGTGTATGGTATTCAGTTGATAGTAATGATGAAGAGATCTTGCTTCTCTTTCAGGTTATTCATAATTGGAAGCATTCCTGAGTTGAGTAACGCTGATCGACCTCCTTCCATTTAGTTGACATGCACTGGAGACAGCTGCATGATTTGGATCTGGTTCAATTAAATCAGTGCCTCTGTTCCTATATGGGATATAGAACAGTTCATATCTTAACGATGTTAAGGTACGGGGAGTTGTCCGGCTTATGATTAAAACCAGACACTGGACAACTCAAGGCACGTTTCTGTAATGGCTGTTTATGGGTTGACCCAGGCTATGACGAGGGTTGACTTTCTACCATCTGGATGAACAATAGCAATATTGTTCTAGACTCGCCACAGTTTTATTAAAAATGGATTTTTTCAGAAAACAGTAGTGGGAGTATGGTAGAACTGGAAGTGATTCCAGAACCACAAACGATTACTGAAGATTTGACAAGGAACCTAAAGATTCAATCTGGATTGACATTCCATTGGCCACTCCGCAGATACAGTGGGTAACTTCAGGCACCCGAGAGGTACTCCGGTAGCCTCAAGGACGGTGACAAGGAAGTTCTTGTTTACCCATAATTACCATTGCTGTTGTTCCAGGCTGCGAGACCCGGCGGGAGGATGAGTATAGCGTCGTTCTAAACTAGTTTTAGAAGTGTACGTCTATATGACTCTGCCAGAGGGTTGTCGTAGTCAGTGGGAGCAGCGGAAGCATTGGTGGACAGATAGCTTATGTCTATTTATAGACTGAAGCACCAGTAGCGGAGATAGATCATCTATTTCTGACGTGACAGTCATAGGTTTGACTTCATCAGAATAGGGGATGGATCTGTTGAGAAGGTAGTAGGGTGTGATATCCTGGTATTTGGATGACATACACAGAGTAGGAAAAGAAACTCCTATACTACAATCGTTTATACTTTGGTCGTCACACAGTGGTTTCTCCACAAAGGAAATGGATTTTATATCAGACATACTGGTTACTAGATCTATAGTTTTAGATCTAGATTTGGGTAGTCTCCCAATCTGGGTACTTAGACAGCATTCTAAGGGTATTTAGAATGGATGACTCCTGGCACGGTAGTGTACCTGCAGGTAATGGAGTCACCCTCTCTAAAGGTGTCTTACAGACTAAAGGGGAGAGGGATGTGCATGATTGGCAGATCACTTGCTCAGGCAATTGAGTCAATCATGAGATGTCAAGTACCACACCAGACATTGTTCTTGCATTAGATACAATAAGCTGACATTAATCCAATCCTGGAGAAACAGTCGGAAGCAGTTTTAGAACATAAGTGGATGTTCTAGGGAAATGATAACGACAGCCTTATTCAGGAGACAGTTATCATTCCAGGCTTCCAAGGTGACCTGGACGACAAGGAGGTTGTCAGAGTTATAGTTTTTCCTTCTGATGAGGGGCAGTATTTTGGACAGGTGGTCCAAGGCAATACTGAGGGTGGCATGGCGCAGGATACTGATTAAGTTCGGTTGACGATACAGTCTAAGAAGTTTGGATTTGGAGTTCATTTATGAGCTATGTCCCATCAGACATCCAGACACATTCTAAGACAGGTATTGCTCATTTCGGGAGATGGGTTTTCTCCGCGAACTTGAGATATAGAGAGACATAGAAAGAAACAACAAAGCGGATCCACTCACTAAGGCTATTCCTCGAACGCAATAGTTTCGCAAACGAGCTTTGTGAGACTGACTAGTAGAGGAGTTGGGTGTTCGGTATCACACGGGCTGTGAGTATGCGACATCGCAATAATTAGCCTTGAGTGCAAGTGGGAGATTGTTGGAGATAGTGCCCTCAGAGTCAATTATTAGGTCACAGGTACGTGATTGCAATGATTGATGGAGGACCTATCCCGGTAGGACAGTCTTACTCGAGATGATAGTATGCTATCTGGTTTACCTTTATCATCGTGTACTGTTTTAGGTGACCTGACAAGTTGCTATTACACGTTGATAGAGCCCCTAGGATTCTTGCTTGACCACCAGCAGTATGAGGGCGATCATATAAGTGGGAGCTGGGGTCTATAAGCATAACATTAATTGGTCCCTAGTCGTGAGAGTTTCGAGACAGGGCATCGATACTCCAGAGTAGACTAGTGTATACAGTCGAGACCCCGACGAGGGGCGGTGGCCGGTCTCACAAGCCACTGGTGTCAGTTGGTTCACCTAAGATGTATACAGGTGCTCATTGGGTTATGAGTACACCAGACAGGACTCGCCGGGAACATGCTAGTTGGTCATATACCAGACGTCAGATGGCAGTTCCCTGGTGACATGTGTACAGGTTAGTTCATCGACCTGGGGATCGTCATTTGTCTCGTGTGAGTTCCCACTGTACTTTGATTACTACCCTACCACGGCTCAAAGGAGTCATGCAAATAGGTTTTAGTTGGGTACAGTCCCGAGCCATATGGAGGCAGTGAGCGTATCTTCAGGGGTTCGTCTCTCCCGGTATTGGGGGTTAGGTCATGCTGTGTCTAGGAGAGCCATTACACGAAGTCCTTGGCCAAGGCAGGAGATTTACTGGTAGGTATTCCAGTAGTATCTCAGGGTGTTCTGGGCTACACTCCGACACGACTTGTACCGCTTTTGGGGGTCTGACTTTTACCAACCCCCTAGGCCCGCCATGCGATGCTCATAGACGAACGGACCGGACTGTACGGATATTGTCACTGACAGGCTCAGTAGGGTTGTCAGGCTGAGTTCGCTCACAGACGTCCCTTTTAGTCAATACCTGGTATCCCGTTACGTATTGGCTTATACCTCTGACGTGCTAGTGGTTAAATCCACAACCAAGGTGTTGACGAATCTTTAGAGTCCCCCACATTCTGTTACTCAGCTTTCGGGCGAAAAGTTATAGAGGCCGTATGGAGATATGGCAAGGTCCGATCAGATACGTGCGGTATTGCACGGATCAGGATCGGACAGTTTGTACTATAGGCCGTATGGATATATGGCAGGGTTCGATCAGATACGTGCGGTATTGCACTGATCAGGATCGAACGGATATTACTAGCCGGCTTTGGTTTAAGCCGGATCCTAGTATAGTACAGTGTAGATTTTGTCTCATTGCATTTGTATTTCGGTCGGAATACAAATGCGGGTGTGTATGCACAGTATCGGGGTTTTTCCTGTAATTTATTACGGGACCAGTTTTCTGGAGTTGCCAGTTTGCTTTCCGTTTCAGCCAATTTCCTTTGTATCGTTCATTGGCCGAAGTTTGGTGGAGGAGGGCTTATTTGCATTGTTGCAAATAAGCATTTGTGGAGGGGGTCTTTGCTTTTTGTTGCATCATGATGGGAGCTCCATACCTTGACTTTTTGACTTTTGCTTCATGATAGTTTTCATGATGGCTTGACTTTGCATATCATGATGGTTGTGGTGGAGTGTTGGTTTTAGCTTATTATCATGTTTTTGCATGATAGTCTTTTTCCCTCTCTCTCTTGCATTATGAGATGATTTATCTTTTGATAGATTCTCTCCCTCTCTAACACACTCTCTTCCCCTCTTCATGTCATGGCCGGCCTTGGCTCATTGGGGGCTGTCCAACTTTTTGAGTGTGGGATTTTGGTTCATTTCTTGTTGCAAAAATCCCACAAGATCATTCTCAAAAGCTCCAAGTTCAATCCCTCCACCAAAGGCAATTCTACAACCCCAAAATGAGACATAGTAATCCACACTACATTCTACAGCACATCTTGGGCACGTCGACTAGCCAGCTTCGTGCCCGAGTTGCCTCAGCATTGAGGTGGGAGCCCGTAAAAGATGTAGGCGATGTGGTGCACTTCCGGCGACGAGGTGGAGGCCGGAGCTTCCGCAGGAGATCGGGACGACGACGAGAAGACCGGAGGATTTGGATCAGTCGGTATATCTCTCTTCCCATCTTGTAGTTAGCTAGGGCTAATTAATGGTTCGATCCGGGTATTAGTGCGCGGCGGTTTGCCAGTTAAAGTAAAATTGTTAAAGTTTATCATCGCTTCCGTATTTGGCGGTCGGATTGACGGCCGGGGCGCCGCCGTGCACTTACACCAACCCCTGATCGAGGAGGGGCCTGACTTTGTCCCTGATTGGGTCCTTTACGTCAATGGATCCTCTACCGAGGATGGGAGCAGTGTCGGCCTTATCATTCGAGGCCCGAACGAGGCAGAGATGGAGTACTCTTTGAAGCTCGGGTTCAAAGTCTCAAACAACGCCGCGGAGTACGAGGCCTTGTTAGCCGGGCTACGAATCGCCTCCGGAGTGGGGCTAAAGACGATCCGAATTCGCAGCAACTCCGGCCTGGTCGTAGGCCAAGTGACCAGTCGTTTCGAGGTCCGGGAGCCTCTGATGGTGAAATATTTAGATGAGGTAAAAAGATTTCGAGAAAACTTCGATGAAGTTCAGGTGGAGCAGATTCCTCGAACCCTAAACGCCCAGGCCGATGCTCTGAGCAAGCTAGCCTCCTCCTATACGGCCAACAATAAGAGGAATATCCTCTTCGAGGTCTAGCCATAGCCCAGCGTAGAAGACAGGGAGGCACCACTTCAAGTATACACTACTCAGGAGGAAGGCCGAGATTGGAGGAAGCCCCTCGTAGAGTTCCTGAAGGAAGGTATTCTCCAAGAAGATTGAGGGGAAGCACGCCGCCTTTGAGCCAAAGCCTGCCATTTCGTCTACAGCAATGGAAACCTCTACAAGAAGTCCTTCACGCAACCTCTACTTCGGTGCGTTGACCCCTACGAAGCCGACTACGTCCTGCGTGAGATCCACGAAGGGGTCGCTGGAGCACATCAAGGGGCCCGCACTTAAGTCCAGAAGACACTACTCCAAGGATACTATTGGCCGACGATTCATCAAGATGCTTAGAAGCTCGTCAGAAGATGCAAAAGCTATCAACTCCATGGCAGCATACCCCGTCTTCCGGCTACCGAGCTAATGGCCCTGACCTCCCCCAAAAAAAATAAATTGAACAGATTTGTAAAATTTTGCAATTTTGTTTACTATAACAAACAAAATATTGAAAAATTGAAGAAAACATTCAAAATTCATATTTTTATATAATATGGCATACAAAATATTTAGAATTTTAGGCTTAGTCTAAATTATCATAATTTTCTTATGTTATAGTAAGCAAAATATTGAAAAATGAAAGATATTTAAAAAATTTAAGAAATTTGAAAATTTCAGGATTTCTATATATGAGGAGCAAGCAAAAATTTTGAAAAAACGGAGAAGGTAAAAAGATTTGATTTTTGTGTGTCATGCATATAAAATATTGAAAAGTTGGAAGAAAACAAAAAAAAATTAAGATTTCTGAAAGTTTCGTGATTTTAATGGGTTATATTGCATACAAAACATTAAAGACCTGAAACAAGTAGAAAAATTTAGCATTTTTTAAATATAATTTTGTGATTTTCTTACGTTATATAGCATGTAATATATTAATTAAAAATCTGAAAAAATTCTGAGATCTTAAAAAATTTAGTGTTTTCATTCGTCGAACAAGAGATTGAAGACCCGATCGAAGAAATCAGAAAAATTTTGAAAAATTTGGAGGTGCTCGATTTTCATGGGTTATAGCATATAAAATTATGAAAATGGAACAAAGAAGAATATTTGTAAGATTTCTTAAAATTTTATGAATTTCTTGTGTTATAGCATATAAAATTATGAAAATGGAACAAAAAAGAATATTGAAAACCGAATAAAACAGATTTTTTAAAATGATTTTTAATAATTTTTTCGATTGTTACAATAGGCAAAATATTGGAAAACGAAGAAAATAAAATTACAAGATTTTTGAATATTCCTGATTTTTCTAAGCTATAGCATAAAAATTTTAAAAACTCTAGGATTCTTAAAACAATAATGCAATTTTCATGTGCTATATTATACAAAATATTGTAAAATAGAAGAAAACAAAAGGTTTTGAGATTTTTGAAAATTATATGATTATTTTATGTTATAACATGTATAATATTGATTGCTGATGAAAACAAAATATTTTTGAGATTTATAAAAATTTTGCGGTTTTCCTATGAGCAAGCAAAATATCGAAAAGCCGAGGCAAAGGATAAGCAAAATATTGAGAAAAAAAATGAAGAATTTTAAAAATTTAGCAATTATCATGTGATATATAGCCAGTAAAATATTAAAAACTAAAAAAATAGTAACCTTTTCAAATTATCATTTGCTATTATAAGTAAAATATTAAAAACCAAATAAAATCGAAAATTTAGGGATTTTAAAAATTTAGCTATTTTAGTATGTAATGCATTCAACGTATAAAAAATTTAAATAGAATTTTTGGTTTCTATAAAATGGGGAAAAAAGTGAAGTTAGTATTAACCTAGAATATAAAAACAATTCCAATCCTATATGTATTACAATATCTTATCTTAATTAATTGTATTCACAACCTTGCTCATATTTCCAACCCATATCATACCCAAGAAATCTCAGTCTTCAACAAACATTATTAAATCACAACCTAAGATTCCATAATCAAATAGCAAATCGCTATCGCGTTTCCACTTAGCATGCTTCATTTGGTCATTGAACGAACTTAAGAACGTTTCAAAGTCTATGATTCCAATGGTTTGTTGTCATTCGTCCGAAATGACAGCTGATTTTTTCACTGCCTCACCTTGAAGAAATATTCTAAACTCTTTTGCCACGATGGATGAACTTATGATTTATTTGGAAGCATGCTTGTGAGGATCGTCTTGGGTTTAGTGAGCTGTGTGTGATTGGATTTTGCTTAATGCTGTTGTACATTTATATACTCTTCCTTTTTACATGTCATTTTAGAGAAATGCATACAGATTAAGGAAATCATTATTACTTTCTTAACATTAGCAATTAATCTACTGCTAAATTACAATTAAAAAAATCATACAATTTATGCCCTCTACTATTAAGGAAGATATTATCATTTTTTTAATATCAGCAATTAATTTTCTAGACTATTTTTGGTATTGTATCATTTATTGATATTTTTATCATTAATGATTACTTCATTATTCCAAAAACTTTAAGTAAAACGGAATGCTTTTCTCTCTTAAAAAAAGACAAGTAAAAAGAGACATTGGGAGTAAATTATTCATGTATCCTTTCTTGCAATACATGTATTGAAATTCATTTGAAATTAACTTTCTAAATATTTAATTTTGCATGAATGCATTCATTTAATATAATGATGGAAATAAGTAATTAAATCGTCTACATTACATGTATGAACAGGCCCAAGCCACAACACTACCAATCCAAAACGAAGAAAAGGAAATGAAAGATTGGGAACAAATAAAATTATAAAGCCAAACCGCCAATATGAAATAACAAGCAAGAAGTTTACCCAAAGTATAAAAAGACTAACAAATTTCTTTTTATCTTTTGTGAAAATAATTAATATAGATCAAGTTAAAAACTAACAACAACCACCGTGCCTTTTATCTCATGCATATGAGTCATGCATATGAGGTGGACTATATGAACCAACATGAGAATCATGTCGGGTTCAGCACATGGATCCTCCGCATCTACTCACTCCTATCGAACAATATACTTTCATTGAGGTCTTTGGTAACCATATCTTTTCGTATCATCTCCATCCTTGTTTTTTCGGTCTCCTTTTCTGTCACGACCCAAAATTTGGCCCGTAACCGGTATTTAAACTACGTAACGTCTACATGCGTACGCAACTTAAGTAAGCCGAAACCCAGAAATCTAAACCACCCAAAACTGGATAAGCGGAGAAAAACATAGTTTAAAACCTTCGGAAAATCACAAGTAAAATCTCTAACTCTAGTTTTCTTTCTTGAAAATTTTGGCAGCACCTCCTTTGTAAAAATTAGCCCCGAAAACGGGTACAACATAGATAATATATAAAACATCCCAAACGGAAGCAAATCACGCCCAACGGCGGAGACAACCACCACAAATATATATACGATGCCGAAACGAAGAAATATAAAAGAAAACTGCATAAGAAGTAAAACTTTTCAATAAAACCGGATTCCACGAGCACGGCACCCAAAGTCACCAAAATAATAATACAACACCGAATCCTCACAAATCGTCTCTAAGTCAAATACAAGAAGTGGTAGATGGAGAATACTAGATCCAAACAAAAGATATACAATATACAAATTGATAACCGCAAACCCACTTAAAAGCAAAGGCATCACAACCAAACGTAGCGGTATCCGCAAAAGTAGAGGTGATAATACGCCCTGCCGCGACTACTCAGAGGGTAAGTCCTGCAAGCACTGTAGCACAACGGGATGAGTTGCCAACTCGTGAATAGTAAATAACATCATACTGTAATCGCAAGTATGCACGAACAGCGATTAATCTATCATATATAATCCGATAGCATAAGTATGACAATGTGAATATGCAACAATCATGTAAAAGTACATCATCAGGGTACTATAACTACATGAAGCAATGCATAACAACAAAATCCTGAGTGTAGGATGATATAATATAAAATCTCATGCAAAATCATCAGCATGGAAAAACACCAGTGTCCCTCACTGACACATCAAATCCCAAATCCTCAGGCATCGCATCCACAGATCGGCCTTCACATCCTGTAAGTCTCATGGAACCTGAGTATCAAATATCGACACCCGAAATATCATGAAAACATATACATGTGTGTGTATATATACATATATAAGTATGAGGATATCAACCTCGTATGTCCACCGACGATACGTAAAAATCATAGAAACCTGAGTGTCTAACACCAACACTAGAAATATCATGAAACCCGTGTCTAGCATTGGCACGTAAATCCTCATAACTCATGCGCTGTCACCACGACTGGCCCTGATGATATGTCGTACATCACTCCGGTCGGTATCCCCACGATAACCGCCGAGTCCAAATAAAATCACCGGTAGGTACTTGACCGCCTTCCAGGCTTATCGCCTATCATCTGCGATCATCTTGCCGAGGGGAACCATACCGGGCTCCACCATGTACCCGCACACGGCCCACTACACTCCTCGCATCGGGTATATATCACAAATCTCAGAACCGAGAAATCTCATGGTGGACACATCAAAATATCATATCAAGAGAAACCGGGTTTTCAAACAATATATAGTTTCTTGAAAATACCCCCACGGTTCTCAAATCCATAAATCATATGCAATTCATATCTCAATGCGAAAAATCCATGAAAACTGATATATGCAACATAAAACAACAATATGAGCATATCAAGGGAAATCCGCTCTTTTAAATGAATCCATCTTTAAAATATATCTTGTGGTTCCCAAAATCCTCCGAAAACAAGTGCAGCATCATATGAAGTGTACATGTAATTGTAGCAAGGTTTAAGTATCTACATGTAAACAATTATGTATGATGTATTTCATAAGCACAATAGTCAACGTCTCAATATCACATGTCAAAACAATACCACTTAGGGTATATACAACTATAGCAAAATATGTGGGTGTACATGTCAGTATGTGTGCATGATGTACATGTAGCTGTAATCGAGTATGTGGGTGTACATGTCAATATGTATGCATGATGTACAAGTAGCTATAGTAAGATATACGTGAAATGGAATACGAGTTACTATCTTAACTATCCATGTCCAATATAATATCACGTATGTATGTGTCAACAATATTTCATATGCACAATGGAATAAGAGTTACTACCTCAACTATCCTTATCCACTACCATATCACGTATGTAGGTGGTTTGTGCGTGTCATGGCAATTACTGACGGTGTGGATGTAGCATACAATTTAGTTCTCATGTAACATGAACCGTCAGTAATGTGTTATATCTAAAGGCACAAGTCAAGGTACAACAGATAATACTATGCAATGACGTTCATATGAAATCAACTAATATGCAATCACATGCAGCTATCATATCATATCAGCCCTGACGCATAACGCCATACGGGCGATTTCCTCGTAGATGTTAAATCTACTCACCGATGGTCTCGATCTATGAAAATCCGACCATCTACTTTCCTTTGTTCGCAGCATCCGAAGTCCCCGCTTGCGATGCTATAATTCCAAAAACACAAAGACAGTGCAAAATCTCAGAAATCGACCAATATCACGTAAAACTACGTTTTAAAATGACTCACCAACACTAAACTAACTCACAAGTGTGCGTCTAGTGGCTAACGTGCGTGGCGACGCTACGAAACCAACCCAAGTGCAACAGCTGCACAAGATCACGATCCGTGTCGGATAACGTAACACGCGGACTCAAAACACTAGATTATAGGAAAACGATCCTAGATTTTGCATACTGTAAATACTAAAAATTTAAATAGTACCAAACACTCCTAAACCATAGCAGATAGCTACCTACAAAAAAACCAACACCCAACTCCCCTCAAAATCCGAGGTCGCCGGATTCTCTCGTCGGGTCGCCGGCCAAAACCGGTGGGGTGGGTCTCGTCTCTCAGGTGGAATCCTAGGGTCACTAGTACAACACTACTATCTTGTTTGGTCAATCAAAAAAAATCTCAGGTCACAGCAGATCATAGAGGCTCTAAAAAGACACTAAAAACACGATATTTCACTAATCGATACTTAAAGTGTTCTACACCATAAACAACGAGCTATACATCATAAAAACTCCTATTTAACAGTTTAGGGATTATACCTATCAACACTTGCTCCCAAGATCCAAGCTTTCCTAGCTCCAAGTGATTAAAGAAGCTAAAGCAAGACTTGATGTGTTTTGTGAGATTATTTATGGAATTTTAGAGATTTATTGAGCTTGGAATTGTTGCAAATGGTGGAAGAAATGATCAAGGGCAGAAGAAAGGAGAAGGCTCGGCCAATAGAGGAAGGTGGGGGGGGGGATTTGTGAAGACTTGTGTGGAGTGTTCTAACAAGAAATTGCAATAAATGCACATAAATGCACATACATGCATGAATGCCACCTCTCCCATTCTTTTCTTTTCTTTAAAAAAACTTATTCCCTTGCACAAGAATATCTAGATATTATATGGAAGGTTTGTTTTACTCAAACTTGATTAATTATAAATGATACAAATTTAGGAGTAATTTCACAAACCCAATATGTAAATACCACATTAAAATAATATTAAAATAGGGAAAAATTCTATTTGACCAAAAACTTCCCATATATCCCCAAAGCTCGCCCACTAGCTTTATTTTAGCTAAACTAGGTGCCGGCAAGTTTATATGGACGTTTGATTACAGTCGGGTTAAAACGGAAAATACCGACAATTTTACCCTAAAACGGAAAAATTCGCATAACGATTTCTAAAACGTTACATTTTCATCCTTTTGATATTGCCTATATCAAGAGCATCCATTCGTCGAACCGGTGCTTCCATAGACCATAGGTCTCTGTCGCACATGGCTAAACCATATTAGCGGGTTTTGCGGCATTTTCTCCTCCTTAGATGCTACACCAAATTTTGACATTAACCCCTACTTCCGTCTCATTTAGCAGAACAATATCATCAGTGAATAACATACACCAAGATATACCTCGTCTTGGATAGTTTTAGTAAACTCATCTATCATGATGGTAAACAGGAAATGAATTAATGCAGATTCTTGATGCAAACCAATTGTAATCGGAAAATCACTTGTTAGGCCGCCGCAAGTTCTGACATTTGCCGCAATTCTATCGTACATATCCTTAATTATGTCAATGTATTTGACTGGTACTCTCTTCTTCATCATTATCCCCTATAATATCTCTCTAGGTATCTTAACGTACGCTTTTTCTAAATTAATAAATATCAAATGGAAATCTCTTCTTCTCTCGAAAACGCTCGACTAGTTGACTACAAATGAATAGCCTTTGTCGTCACTCGTCCAGACATGAACCAAAACCGGTTCTCTGTTATCTTAACGTCCTTACTTAGCCTGCATTCAATCACTCTCTCCCAAAACTTCATGGTGTGGCACATAAGTTTTATGCTACGATAATCTGAGCAATTTTGTATGCCATCCTTGTTCTTATAGATTGGTACAAGGGTATTCTTTCTCTACTCATTGGCATTTTTTTGGTCTGCCAAATCTTATTAAACAGATCTATCAGTCATCTAACACCTATCTCTTCTAAGTATCTCCAAAGCTCGATAGAAATTCCGTCTGGACCCACCGCCTTACATTAACAGAGAAGCCCCTTTACACTAAGTTAAAACTACTCTAAGCTTTATTTTTCTCCCTCTCTCTCTCTCTCTCTCTCCATAAGATATCACTGGAATTTAGCTTCAGCTTAAATAGGCTCCAAATGAAGCCAAAAGTGGAAAATGAAAAGGAAAAAAAAGGTTGATAACCTGTCTTAGCTCGTAGAGAAACATGTTGAGGTGCATACCATGGTTACAAACACATTAATGACATCTATTAAAAAAATATTGTTTTGTTTTTCACTCACAACAGATTTTTTGTGGACCTTCGGACTTCTACATTTTTTTCTTTTGTTTGAATAAAGAGATTCCTTGTACAGTGGCAAAATGGAAAAGGCAAAAGGGAGGGTGGATTTTGAAGTTGGATGTTTTGCTCAATCTTTTAGGGATATGGTTAGGTCTTATTATATTTGGATGTAATACGTATTTCGGAAAACTCAAGCACTTCTACTACCACATGTTGATTACAAGATAATTTTCGAGCCTAAGTATTCTATGGGTTCTAAATATTCCGGTTTCAGTTTGAGTCTATCAAATATGTTTTGTACTTGATGATTGTATATTTCCACGAACAAGATATTGAAAGGTTTTGTACAGCGGAGTCAAATTATGTAATGAAACAAAGTATGTACATAAAATGATCTTAATTAAGGTTATCTAGTAAAACTGGGTGAGAGTGTAATAAAACCAGGATTTTATTTGCTGTCAACATTATTATATTAACTCCATTTCTTACAAGTTTATGATTTATCACTATTACAATGAAGGGTTACCCTTACGGATCGAGAAATTCGTAGGGGCAACTTTTTATTGCCCCAACGATTTACTCCATAGGGGCATTGTTTGCCCCTACGGCTAAATCCGTAAAGGCATAAATAAATTAAAAAATATTAAAATGCAGTATTTTTTGCAATTCCTTTGAGATTTTGAACAAAAGCTTAATTGCCAAATGTAGTGTTTTTACCTCTACTTATGATTCTCAAAAAACTTTGATTGATAAACTAGAAATTGAGAAGAATGAGCTAATTTCAAAACTTAATTTACAATGTGTTTTCTTTGAAGGTAGAAAATGAAAAATTGGTTTCCATTTGCAATGCTTTTAGAAAAGAAACGATTATATGATTTCAAGTTTTAAATGCGATATTGATTTATTGAAATCTTTTCTTGATTCGCATGATGCATTGATTTGTGATTTTTCGTCTCTTAGGAAAGAAAACGAGAACTTGCTCTTATCTTGCGAAATATTGAGAAACAAAAATATCGATTTGATTTCATGTTCTAAAAATGAGATCGATATTTTGAAATCATCTATTTTATTTCAAGAATCACTTGTTTTGGAAAATATTTCTCTTAAGAAGAAAAATGAGATTTTGAGTTCTTCTCTTACTAAGTTTTCAAATGTTGATTCTTTGGTTGGCAAGGAAGAGATTGTTTTAAACTGAAGAGGTGTTGGTTTTAAATCTTCTAAGTTTCAAAAGCCCTATTCATCTGGACGTTTCAAACATGCTTCATTTGGTGCTAAATCTCAAGCCCATTCACATGCGTATTTATATAGATTTAGTTCGAAACCATCTTTCAAGAAACATGCACATCACACACTTGCCATTTCACATGATATTGACACCTTTAGGATTTCCGTGCATGCGCGCACACTTGTCCCTTTGTGGTGCACATGGTTGGCATTTGCATGCGTGCAGTTTAAAGAAGAATATTTCTATGCATACCAAATTGATTTGGGTTGCTAAAACTAACCCAATTGTATTCAAGAAGAATTGGATACCGAAATCCCCTCTTATGCCTTGTTTTGTTGGTATGGACAATTTAAAGAAATGAGGGATTTGGTTCATGAAGTGCAAGAGCAATCAAATGGATATACTTGTTTGGCTTATCAATTTGTGGGGTATTGTATTCCTTGCTATATTCTTTTAGAATATCGTCTATTTCATTTAAGCTTAAATGCTGATATTCTAATTGTGTATACTTAGATATACCCCTTGTGATACACTAGTGTTAACTTGATTATCCTTTTTAGTGTTTTTGTTTCATGTATGAGATACTATTCATATGTTATTTCAATTGGTATTTATAATTGGTATCATTCATTTGCTTATATATGATTTTTTTGCTCATATGTTTTAAACTTACTATCTTTTAAATTTGAGCACAACTTGGTATGAAAATTTGATGTAGATTTGCATATCTTGTGTTTCCTTACCATAAACAACTCTCACTTACTTATAATGTGGTTTTAATCTTATGAGTGAGAGTTTGTATTCATATAACTTTAATTTGTGTAAATTTTTTTCATATGAATATAATTTGGCACTTGTTTTAACGTGGACCAATTTTCAATTGGTGTCTTTACTTTGTGCCTTATTGCTGTGTGTTTATGCTTAAACTTGTCTATTTGTTGCACACACACACGTCTTGTATGAATAGAATTATTCATTGGTGTTGAATTCTTAACTCATTTTGTCAAATGGCTTTTGCAACCCTTTTAGGGGATCCACTTATGAATTTCGTTAATTACAACGAATTTTACGGGAATAGTGGAGAGAATTAGAGACCCTTCACCGGGTAGTCGATACTTAAAATGAGACAGTAACTCATGCTTGCACTCATATACGGTTCTCAATTATTTCTAATTGGTATGATGTTGCTTTCAATTGGTATCTTTTTTATGTGAGTTGATTGTACATTTAAAGAAATATTCTAAACTCTTTTGCTACAATGGATGAACTTATGATTTATTTGGATGCATGCTTGTGAGGATCGTCCTGGGTTTAGTGAGCCGTGTGTGATTGGATTATGCTTGTACTGTTGTACATTTATATACTCCCTCCGTTCCTTTTTACTTGTCATTTAAGAGGAACGCATACCGATTAAGAAAAGCATTATTACTTTCTTTACATCAGCAATTAATCTACTGCTAAATCGCCACTAAAAAATCATATCATTTATGCCATCAACTATTAAGGAAGGTATTATCATTTTTTTTAATATCAACAATTAATTTTCTAGACTATTTTTGGTATTGTATCATTTATTGATATCTTTATCATTAATGATTTCTTCATTAAATTCCAAAAACGTTAAGTAAAATGGAATACTTTTCTCTTTTAAAAAAAGACAAGTAAAAAGAGACATTGGGAGTAAATTATTCATGTATCCTTTCTTGCAATACATGTATTGAAATTCATTTGAAATTAACTTTCTAAATATTTAATTTTGCATGCTTGCATGCATTTAATATAACGATGGAAAATAGTAATTAAATCATTTACATTACATGTATGAGCAGGAACAATCCACAACACCACCAACCCAAAAAGAAGATAAGGAAATGAAAGATTGCGAACTAATAAAATTATAAAAAGATTGCGAACAAATAAAATTATAAAGCCAAACTGTCAATATGAAATAACAAGCAATAAGTTTACCAAAGTATAAAAAGAGTAACAAATTTCTTTTTATCTTTTGTGAAAATAATTACTATAGATCAAGTTAAAAACTAACAACCACCACCGAGCTTTTTATCTCATCACTAGTAAAATAGGGGGTTGCCCCTACGGATGGAATTATCCGTTGGGGCAGATTTTACTTGGCCCTACGGATTAATCCGTAGGGCTAAATGGTTGCCCCTACGGGCACTGACGTTCAAGAATTAAAAAATTAATTCTTAATTTGGTATTTGCCCCTACGGTGGCGCAAACAAAGGACCTACGGGTATATCCGTAGGGACAAGTAAATATCGATTTATTAAGACCCCCGACCGATCGCCTACGCTCACTTTCTCTCTCTCTCTCTCTCGATCTGGCGCGAGAAAAATCCCCAAATCGCCACGCCGTCGTCGCCACCGTCGTTCTCCTCGTCGCCACCGCCGGTTTCCTCGCCACCGCAGTTCTCGTCGCCACCGCAGTTCTCGTCGCCACCGCGCAGGTCGTCGCCCCAGCCCCAGCAGCAGCCGTTCAGGTGAGTAAATCTCGAGGTAAATTAAAAAAATTTTGGATTATTTTGGGCTTAGGGTTCATGGCTGGGTCTGGGGTTGCGTGCGAGTTGGGGTTGGGCAGGGGTCGCGGTCGCGGTCGCGGTCGCGGTCGGGGTCGGGTTAGGGTTGGGGTTCGGCTGCTGCTGGGGTGGGGCTGGGGTTAGGGTTTGCCTTAGGGTTGGTGTTGGGGTTTATCTGGTCGCGGTCGCGGTCGGGGTCGGGGTCAGGGTAGGGTTAGGGTTGGGGTTCGGCTGCTGCTGGGGTGGGGCTGGGGTTAGGGTTTGCCTTAGGGTTGGTGTTGGGGTTTAGCTGGCCACGCTGGGGTTAGGGTTGGGCTGGGGCTGGGGGCTGGGGCTGGGGCTGGGCCACGAGGGGTTTTGGGATCTTTGTAATTTGCTTGCTCTGTTTGGGGTTTCAGTTGATCCTCATTAAAAAATTGGTGATTGATCTCTTCAATCATATTATTATCTGTATTTAAAATTTTTGTGAAGCCTTCAGAGTTTGGAAAAATCTAGAATTACCGTTGAAATTCTGGCAACATTCAAAAACTGTGTATATGATGTGTGTGTGTATGCATGTATATACATTTGAAATTTATCTTTCTTCTATGATATAAAACGGTTAAACCGAAGAAAATTACTGGGGGAATTTTTGCTAAAATGTCTTGAGAGGGGGTTCAAGTGATGGGATAATTTCATTTGGTAATCTTTTACTTAATTTACATCTCTTATTTTTTCATGCAAAAATCTGAATAGGTTTCTTGCAATTTTGCCTATCGATCAATTATTATATTTATTTCTATTTTTTGTGGATGATTTGGCATCAATTGAATGGAGGCGATGATGGCTTGCCCTCAAGCTTCCACTTTTATGAGCTTTATAGTTATGAGATTGGCGAGGCAAGCTGGTTTGTAGCCATCTTATTTCTTTTCCTAAATTCAAATCCAAATATAAACTGTCTGATTGAGAGAGAGAGAGTATGGGAGATTATGTATTATTCAATGTGTTTGGAAGCTGGCATGTTCTGAGCGTCATCTCTGCATGAAAGCTATGGTTTTGCAAAGGGTTTGCCCTAACTATTTTCTGTGGGGAAGCTGAAGGCCTGAAGCTTCATCAAACTCAGGATTGGATTCTGGTCGGGTGTTGTAAATTCTTGTGAAAGTTCCGTTCAAGATTTGTTCAGAGCTTGCATAACATCCTTTTCATCTTTATGAGATCTTTATGCAGTCATTTTTTTGGGTTTATATATTTCTCGAGCCCGTTTGACTTTGGACTTAGGATAACACCAAATCTCTTTCTTATTTTGATTCCTAAGCTGGCATATCTGAGGCTCGTATTCCAGTATCGTTGCTGGAAAAACTAGGGTTGCGAACATTTTTGCAACGATAATTTCTGTATGACAGCTTAACCACACATAAAACTTAAACAATCTTGAAGCACTGCAGTTTTTCACTAAACTACCTAAAAGTTTTTATATTGCTGCAAGCTTCCTTAAAGTGCTGCATCTAAGTGTATTTTAGTGGGAAAACCCTTGAAAGCCAAACTTCATGGGGTTTGCTGTTTGCCTTCTCTGTAGCTAGTTTGAGGTTTATTTAGTTTTGGATTTGTTTTGCAACACTCTCTGAGTTCCAAATCAACAAAAAGCTGAATGTTGAATCACAAGCAAGAAGCAGCCAAACTGGCCCTAAAGTAATCCTGAGTGATGATAATTTTCCAGGGAGTTCAAAATTTATAGAAATGGCGAGGCAACATTTGGATTGTCTGCAAGTATTCAAGCAACCTGTTTGCAGCCATCATGCTATTTGTGATCCCAGTATAAAACTCAAACATGCCTCAATGGTTTAAAATCATGTTACACATACAACACGAATGCACAACAAACGCATAATTAGAGAGCGACTCAAGATATTCAGGTTAAAACCAATATATGATACTCGATGATAATATGAAACCTTCATATTCCCATCGATACCAATATACGCCTCGATATCTTTCCCTCTCGTTCCCAAAATTTTCTCTCGTTCCCGCGTCTCCAATTTTCTCTTCGTCGCCACCGCGCGCCCTCCGTTCTCAGCCCGCCACCGCCCTCGTTCTTCCTCGTCGAGTTCCTCGTCGCCGATATTTGTGCCTACATTGATGCCTCAAGCAACGAATCAAATGATGTGGATCACAAACTAATTAAATAAATCGAAACACACATATATAGAATACAACTCATACATGGGTATCCTCAAATCTAACTTTCATTGAATTTGCACGCGCACTTAAAATAACAACTTTTATACTAAAAAAATTATGTATGCCATTACTTAGTAGTTTATGGTTTTAAGACGCAAAAGCCATTTGAGAAATACTTTTCCTACCCACTATTAATCCATATTCTCAATATAGTCATTGAATTTGCACGCGCACATAATAAGAAGGAGAAGACAGTAATGTGGCAGAAGGAGAAGACAGTAATGTGGCGGAAGAAGAAAAAAATGACATTTCTCGTTCTCTGTTTCAGCATCAATCTTCTGATATGAACTAATGATGGCTTTCACATAGGCTTTTCCCATTAGAGACTTCTTAGTGTCCAATGGAAAGCATACATCAGATTTGTGCAGGTCGGGTTCTTCTATGACTTTTAAGAGTCTCAGCTGATTCTGTAAATTACACCCTAGTTGGGTGATACTTTTACCACTTCTCACTGCAGGTGCGCTCTCTAATATCCATTTTGAATATCGATACTTACATTCAAAATGGATATTAGAGATCGCACCTGCAGTGAGAAGTGGTAAAAGTACCACCCAACTAGAGTGTAATTTACAGAATCAGCTGAGACTCTTAAAAGTCATAGAAGAACCCGACCTGCACAAATCTGATGTATGCTTTCCATTGGACACTAAGAAGTCTCTAAAGGGAAAAGCCTATGTGAAAGCCATCATTAGTTCATATCAGAAGATTGATGCTGAAACAGAGAACGAGAAATGTCATTTTTTTCTTCTTCCGCCACATTACTGTCTTCTCCTTCTTTCACATTACTGTATTCTCCTTCTTATGATGTTCGCGTGCAAATTCAATGACTATATTGAGAATATGGATTAATAGTGGGTAGGAAAAGTATTTCTCAAATGGCTTTTGCGTCTTAAAACCATAAACAACTAAGTAATGGCATACATAATTTTTTTAGTATAAAGGTTGTTATTTTAAGTTTTCCCTTATAGAGATATGATCTAACTGCATCTATCAACTATAAGTGTGCAGAAAATTATGATAAGAAAGGGTCGTAGCCATGCATAACCTTGAATCTACATACCAAATCATGCAAAAGCATGCACTTATTGTCACCTTGCCTTAGAATATAAAATATCTTGGAAGACTATAAGCGAGCATTTAAATCTTGATAGATTTTGACTTCAACATATATTTTTCTCAAGTACCATGAAATATACTTGCTCCGTATAAACCGTTTTCAGGAAGATGGATTAATAATGATAAATTATCCATTGTGGCTCACTAGGTTAGCATTTTCTCTTCTATTGACCATCTTTCTAATCTGCTTGGTAAATTTATTCGGAACCGGCTGCGAATCATTAAAAGACATGCATAAGAAAAGAAAACTAAAATATAGATATATAGCATACCGATACATCGAAACTTCATAGTTGCGATGGCAAGCCGGTGATATTTATTTCTACACACGTGGTGCGTGCGAATGCGTCAGGCATCATGGACAAATATTTCAGAACATGGAAAGTATTATTCGTATAAAGTAATTAAAACTTTTAAACACCTTGGGTAGATATTTTCTTAGTTGATGCAATCATATCATGAGAACTAAATTTAAGCTATTATACATATGCTTATGTATTTTTCTAAGCTAATATATCTCACACACAGAGAGAGAGAGAGAGGGGGAGAACACCAGGTAGATAGAGAAATCAGGTAGCAGGATCCTGAAGAAATGGAGTCTATAGTATTGCTCATCATCATCATCCGTGATCCCTTTGAAAAAATATTATCAAAGGGATCATGGATGATGATGATGAGCAATGCTATGGGCTCTATTTCTTCAGGATCCTGCTACCTGATTTCTTTACCTACCAGGTGTTCTCTCTCTCTCTCTCTGTGTGTGTGTGTGATATTTTAGGTTAGAAAAATACATATGCATATGTATAATAGCTTAAATTTAATCCTCATGATATGATTGCATCACCTAAGAAAATATCTACCCAACGTGTTTAAAAGTTTTAATTAATTTATACGAATAATACTTTCCATGTTCTGAAATATTTGTCCATGATGCCTGACGCATTCGCACGAGCACCACGTGTGTAGAAATAAATATCTCTGGATTGCCATCGCAACTATGAAGTTTCGATGTATCGGTATGCTATATATCTGTATTTCAGTTTTCTTTCTTATGCATGTCTTTTAATGATTCGCAGCCGGTTCCGAATAAATTTACCAAGCAGATTAGAAAGATGGTCAATAGAAGAGAAAATGCTAACCTAGTGAGCCACAATGGATAATTTGTCATTATTAATCCATCTTCCTGAAAACGGTTTATACGGAGCAAGTATATTTCATGGTACTTGAGAAAAATATATGTTGAAATCAAAATCTATCGAGATTTAAATGCTCGCTTATAGTCTTCCAAGATATTTTATATTCTAAGGCAAGGTGACAATAAGTGCATGATTTGGTATGTAGATTCAAGGTTATGCATGGCTACGACCCTTTCTTATGATTTCTTATCATAATTTTCTGCACACTTATAGTTGATAGATGCAGTTAGATCATATCTCTATAAGGGAAAACTTAAAATAACAACCTTTATACTAAAAAAATTATGTATGACATTACTTAGTAGTTTATGGTTTTAAGACACAAAAGCCATTTGAGAAATACTTTTCCTACCCACTATTAATCCATATTCTCAATATAGTCATTGAATTTGCACGCGAACATCATAAGAAGGAGAATACAGTAATGTGGCAGAAGGAGAAGACAGTAATGTGGCGGAAGAAGAAAAAAATGACATTTCTCGTTCTCTGTTTCAGCGTCAATCTTCTGATATGAACTAATGATGGCTTTCACATAGGCTTCTCCCTTTAGAGACTTCTTAGTGTCCAATGGAAAGCATACATCAGATTTGTGCAGGTCGGGTTCTTCTATGACTTTTAAGAGTCTCAACTGATTCTGTAAATTACACTCTAGTTGGGTGGTACTTTTACCACTTCTCACTGCAGGTGCGATCTCTAATATCCATTTTGAATGTAATATTATAGATATTCATGCCTGTTTATGTCAAAATTACTTATATTGTCAATGTTTGATTGTCTAGTTGTTGGTGATGCGTCCATATCAGGGACAGAGACCACTCCCGTTCCTCCAGGTATGTTTATATATTATATAGGGCATGTATATTGATTTAGAATCCTATATCATAAATATACACACATTTCTTTTGCTCTTAGTCGTCCAACTCATTATCATGGGCTGCTTGATGAGATTAGATTTGCGCCTGATGATCTACAAGAGCTTGTTCACTCCCTGTCATATGTGTAAGCAGCGCTATATGCGAGTTTACCTTGTTAGTATGTATGTACTGAAATTAATTAATATTATTCAAATTTTGATACATGCAGATACCAGAGGAGCACATCTTCTATCTCTGTAGGTAAGGCTTTGAATTTGTTGATTTTGGTATTTCTTGTCAATTTTATAGACCAGTATATGCTAAATATAATGTTCTGACAGTTGCTAGGGGGAAGGCAACATTCGAGGCTGCTGACCCCAGTCCTGGATGCCGCACACGGACGGCACCACGGAGGTTTGGAGATAGGCCGAGGACTGGGCTCTAGCAGGGCCCATATGAGGTTGGACTCCACCCCGGTGGTCACTTCCTCCGTCTCCAGTTAGCGACGTATCCAGCAGGAACAGGAGAGCTTGAAGGCCACCGTTCAGGAGTTGAATGGGATGCTGGTATGTATACTACTTAATAGTAAAATATAATGTCATATTATAGATATCAACATATCCAATATCAGTACATAGCCTGAGCTTATTTGGTTGTAGACTTATGTTTTATTAATCATACATACATATGTAATTGAAATAAACAACGCTTTTCCAAACTAAATATCCAAACAGGGTTTCGAAATAACTTAATAATGATACGAATTCGAATAATAAATAGTTCTTACACGCTTCTTACACAAGTTATATCCAGACGCGACAGGGTAGATCGGCCGAGCCTCCACACGCATCTCCTTCGGCTGCGGTTCCGCAGACAGCTCCTGTAGCTCCACCGCCCACTCAGACTCCCGCTCGCGACGAATTGCAGAGTTTATTGACCGAGGAGCAGGACCGAGCTGGACCGAGCTAGGGTAGATTTTTGGTTCTTTTTTTTTGAAACATGTATTTATTTATATCATACACATTGTACTATATTTTGAAACGATATTCATATTGGTTTGTATTTATATCATATTCAGTTTTTGTGTTTCTTTTGTATATTATATATATGCGTGAGATGTGATTATGAATACTGCAATATATGATTTGATTGATGTATACATTATTGTGCACAGGACGGGAAAAAATCAAGCAGGACTTTTTTTAAAAAAAATTTCAGACAATATGTACCTACGGATTAATCCGTAGGCATACACGTTACCCCTACGGATATATCCGTAGGGGCTAAATATCAGCAGTAACTGATATTTCCCCCAGATGTCAGTGCCAGGTGTTTGGGAATCCCCCTACGGATATATCCGTAGGGGCCACTGACATTCCCCTACGGCGTTATCCGTAGGGGCACATATCAGGAATCCTGAATTTGTGCCCCTACGGAAAAGTACCTACGAATATATCCGTAGGGGGTAGTACATGCCCCTACGGATATAGCCGTAGGTCCAAGTCATTTATTAAAATAAATCGTAAATAATATAAAATCTTATACCCTACGGATTAATCCGTAGGGGAAACTGGACCTACATATATATCCGTAGGGGCAAGAATTTAACCGTAGGGATAAGTTCAGGTCCTCGACTTGCACCTGCGGCCTTTGCACCTACGGGGTATTTTTTCGCCCCTACGTATATAACCGTAGGGGCAGTGGGTTGCACCTACGGATATATCCGTAGGGGCAACCCTTCTTTGTAGTAGTGCATGCATACGAGTCATGCATATGAGGTAGACTACATGAACCACCATGAGAATCACGTCAGGTCCAGCACATGGATCCTCCGCCTCTACTCACTCCTATCGAACAATATACTTTCATTGAGGTCTTTGGTAACCATTTCTTTTCGTATCATCTCCATCCATATTTTTTTCGGTCTCCCTTTCATGCTTTTGGCATTGCTTATATCGAGAGTATCCATTTGTCGAACCGGTGCTTCCATAGACCATAGGTCTCTGTTGCACATGGCTAAACCATATTAGCCGGTTTTGCGGCATTTTCTCCTCCACAGCTGCTACACCAAATTTTGCATGAATATTCTCATTTCGCACATTATCTTTTCTAGTATTACCATACATCCAACGAAGTATGCGATTAGTCGAAAATATTGTATTTTTAACATGGCAATTTCCCTATCATTTGCACTCATTTAGAATTGTACGGTATTCATATTTCACGTATTAGCAAAACTGTCGAAAAATATCAGATTGCATGTGTTAGACTCTAAAACCGGCACTATAAAGGAAATTGACTGCATTTCATGACATCGCATCATCCCTAAATTGCGCAACACTTGTTTTAAGATCTGTGCAGGAAAATCCAGAAGAAAGACCAAAATTTACATGGTACCGATCAAACATGACGCCAACTCAATGATTTGGAATCTGGTATTAATGTAAAGGGAATTCAGGAATTCAATATATCACAAAATATAGAAGAAGACACCAAAAGTCAACACAAGAAAGTTGAAGCCCCAAGGAGCCCAAATGGCCGTGGAACCGCGGCCTAAGCCACCTATTGCCGCGGTTCCGCGGCGCTTATACCACTTCAAATCCCCATTTTTGGTGCACAACTCCTATCTCAATGCCTACAGCTCAGAATGATATGTTAAATTCCAGAAGACTCCATAGACTTCTGCCAGATCAGCAAACTAAGGTTTTCTAAGCTTAATTAATCCTAGCTTAAAGCCTAAGCTAAACTCCTAACAAACTACCTTCTAGAAGCCTCAACAAACTTTTGGAGGGAATTGTAATTTCAAATCTAGACTTAGGGTTTGGGAGATCTATAAATAAGACCCTAGGCTCACTTGTAAAAAGACCCCCCAATTTTAGTATCAATCTAGATCCACTCTCTTTCTTCATCTTCTTCCACAAGTCTAGTGAGAAGACTTGTGTGAAACCCTAACCCTAATTCCAATCAAAAGCCAAGATCCCGAGTACCCCATCAAGCAAGAAGCTTTGCAACCTTTTATGAGCGGAGCCGATCTTCAACAGAGCAAGTGGTCCAAGCCGATCCGCGACTCACGGAGCCGAGCGACGCCCGATCGACAATTTAGTTCTTCCTCTTGTAGTTCTTGAGCGACTGTAATCAAATTGTTGATATAAATAAAAGGTGATATTCTTTTATCTTGTTTTCTTTAAATTCTTGCATCATGATTCAATCTAAATTTCTAGCTGTAGTTCTGGTTGTGATGTTTGAGTAATACTCCGCTCGTCGAGGAGTCGAGACGATCAATAGAATGATGATGTAACATATCTTAAATCGATTCTTGAATCCTACGAGTTTTGTAAACCCTAGCAAATTCAAGAGTCGACGACCCAATTCGTTGCGATACTTTCTTGATTGATATCGCTCGAGATTGGGGAGTTACGATCGTTTCTTGAAATTGCTAGAGGTTAGAATGTGAATGATATCGACAAAAGAACAAGGGTTAAATGATGAAACCCTAGTTTCACGAGAAAGTCCTAACTCTCGTCGATCATCATCGATCTAGTATCAATTCTTCGAAGGACAAGAACACGATATCTTGAGATTACATCACGTCTATAGATCCGATCGATTCCTACGAGCCTCATTTAGATTCTTGACATTTGGTTGGAAATATCATCGAAATCCGATTCTTGATTGTTTTTCATTTCTTGATTCTTGATTAGATTAGTGACACCTGAATCAATCGATAAAATCTTGAATCATGTTTTCTTTTCTTTTCGATTAACTTTTCAATTCAAACAAATTAAATATAAAAACGAATCGCACAATCCCTGTGGACGATCCGCACTCGCTTACGATCTACAACCGACACCGTAATTGATTGCGGTCAAATATAATTCTTTGATTGTGAATTTTATTCAATATTACCGACACATAGAAACTTCTTCGCTTTATTCGATTTACACAAACAAGAAATTATTACAATCAAATGAAACCGTTATCAGGGATCATTTGAGTTGATTTACTTACACAGTCTCGAATTTTACGATCAATCAAATGGCTCCGTTGCCGGGGACTATTTGATTTACTTACATAATCGGAACTTCATTTCAATCAAATGGCGCCGTTGCCAGGGATTACGCGCTAATTCGTTTCATATTATAGTTTGAATTGAAAGATTTATTCCATTGTTATTTTGAGATCAAAATTCGTGCAAACCCTAAACGATTTGTTGTGGTTCATTGCAAGGAAATCTAGAGCTTGCTGGAAATTGGAAATTTTTTTTGGAATATACCAGAGAGCCGAGGAAGTATACAGTAGTTTGCTGGTGAAATTTGGTGCAGTGTTCCCTTGAAATGACCGCGGAAGGGCGGCATTAAGGGGCAATTGCGGCGGAACCGCGGCCTTGTTGAAGGATCTCTGTTCTAAATTTCTTCAGGTGACTTCTTACCTTCTCCTCTCTCCTCTTTTTAGCTCCAACTAATAATTTTCTACAGGATTCTTTGCAAATAATCGCAGCGCCGCAAAAAGCAAAATTAAATTTGTGCGTGATTTTGTTTCTTGGTTGTTTGCATTCTAATACGGATATTAAGGGGCACGGCCAAATCCAAATTAGGTGGGGAGTTCATTACCCTTCCTAGGCCCCAAAAATCGCAAAACTTGCATCCGCATTGACCCACATTAACTAAAAAATATCTAGAGATGACTCTAAGGACCGTCGCGCTCAATTAGGACAGAAGAAGGCCGTGGGTAATTCATTGCTTATCCGCGTTTTCTTGTGGTGTCTAAGGCGAGTGTGTCTAAGGCTAGCGGTTTTTAATTAGGCCCACTACTTACGTAGTGGAGTACCTTCCCACTTACCTGGCACTTTTCTGGCACTTATCTGGCCACATGGGGACAAGGAGGCAGTGGAGGATTCTATCCTGCAACTTGTCTTTTGGCAGTTAGGAGCGGTCTAGAGCCGGACCTAGGTGACCACTAGATTCTAGGTTTTGTGTGTTGCATTTGTTGTGTCGCATCATTTTTTCAAAAATCCGTCCCTTTTTCAAAAGCAAACACCGCGTTCATTCATATCCCTAATTATAAGCCAACGCTGCCACTTGTACTAACCCTTTTTAGTACAAGATAGGCTGGACACGGGATTCTAGTGCCCGTTTAGTCCGCGTACCTCCTATCGACTCCGAAGTCGGTATTTCTCCATTTACCTTTCCTTTACCCACTACCACAACCACACCGATGGATCCGAATCCATCGAACTTCTTTAACCCTAATCTGCCGCCGTCCGTTGGTGCGCAGAATCCACCCCGCATCTCTCTCTAGGAGAGGTGCTACCCTATTCGAGGTCCTCTTTCGACCTGCTTATCCACACCACCAGCCAATGGGGATAACTTTGAGATTAAACCCCAATACATCAATCTTTTAACCAAATTCCACGGACTCGAGACTGAGGACGCTTACGTTTTCATTACCAAATTTGAAAATGTATGCGCAATGATGGGTACGTCACAACTTTCAGTGGATGCTATGCGTCTACGAATTCTTCCATTTACTTTGTGCGATATAGCCGAGAAGTGGCTATATAACACTATCGCACACTCTATCACGAATTGGGAAGAATTCGTCGCTGCATTCCTTAAGAAATTTTACTCAATACAAAAGACAGCTCGAATCCGTAGCGAACTGAATCAATTTGCCTAGCTCCCTACTGAACCATTTTCAAAATGCTTTGAACGTTTCAAGGATCTATTGGTTCAGTGTCCTCATCACGGCATCCCGAGATGGGAATTGTGCCGAATCATTTATGAGGGCATTAACCCAAACACTAAACAGAGCCTTGAAAACATGTGTCAAGGTACTTTTATGACCAAGGATGATGGGGAAGCTTGGAAGTATTTAGAAGAGTTCGCTGAAAAATCACTACAGTGGGAGAGTGGAACCCAACCATTGAATAGGGGTGGCGTACACCAAATATATGTGTCCATAGGTGTTCGAGCTGAGATGGCAGCAATGCAAAAAAAACTCGACGCTATGGAACACAAATTTGCAGCAGCCTCCCTAAACCCAGTGTCGCTCCCCAAAACTGTTTGTGGGTGCTGTTCTGATCCGTCTCATTTAACGGAAGAATGTCCATTAAACTCTGCGTTTCAAGGTCATGAGCATTCTAATGCCGCATTTCAACGACCTAGAAACGATCCATATTCTTCCACGTACAATCAGGGTTGGAGGAATCACCCGAATTTCGCTTGGAACCAAAACCAATCTCAAAACACGGTTCCAAACATGAATAATTTTCAAAGGGCTCTTCCTCTACCACAACAGCAACCCCTTCAACTCACTCAACACCCCTATCAGTCACAAAACTTCCAAAATCAGGTCAACACTCCTGCACAGTCTAATCCTATGACCTGTTCTGACGAGTTCTCTCAATTCACTCAAACCATGAAATCACTTTTATAAAATTTCATAGAGGTTTCGACTGAGGTTAGATCTTCCGTCAGTGAGATAAAAAAAAACTCAGCGTCTCAAGCTGAGAGTATCAGATCGATGGAAGCTGAAATCGCACGACTCAAAGCCGAAATGAGTGCGAGAGAAAAAGGGAAACTTCCCTCTCAACCCCTACAGAATCCTGGGCATTACAATGTAAATGTCGTCACAACGTTGAGATCGGAAAGAGTGCTGAACAATCATGTCGGGGAAGGAATTGATGATATTGAAAATCCTATCATTAACACCCCGGCTGAGACCTTTCCACACACACACACTTCTCCTTCTGATCTTTCTTCTTCTACCACACCATCTTCTCGCGAGCCTATTCTCCATTTCCCACTAGGCTCGACACCTCAGTATAACCCTTCTAGTTCTCCACAGACGGTCCCCACACCTCTTTTGGGATCTCGTCTACCCCCTCTTCCTTCTCCTATGATGGACCCAGCGCTTATTGCGAAAGCTCCTTACCCGAACCGGTTAAGGGGTAATAGAACGAGTTCTCATATGGAGAAAATAATAGAAATGTTCAAACAGGTTAACATCAACATCCCTCTCCTAGATGCGATTCAACAAGTCCCCGCTTATGCGAAAATTCTTAAGGACTTGTGCACTAGGAAGAGGAAGACTCAAGTGCCGAAGAAGGTATTTATGTTTAATAATATCAGCACTGCTTTTATTTCCCAGCTACCCAAGAAACGTAAGGACCCAGGAAGTCCTACAATATCGATTTCTATTGGGGGTAAAAACATAAATCGTGCTCTTTTAGACCTTGGCGCAAGTGTTAACCTACTTCCATATTCTGTATATGAGCAACTAGGGATTGGAGAGCTGAAACCTGCTCACTGCACTCTCCAAATGGCAGACCGCTCAATCACTAAACCAAGGGGTGAACTAGAGGATGTGTTGATAAAGGTCGGGGAATTTGTTTTCCCTGTAGACTTCATTGTACTCGATACACAGCCTGTAGCAAACCCCCGGGGCCAAATTTCGGTGATTCTGGGTCGTCCTTTCCTTGCCACTTCCAACGCTGTTATAAACTGTAGAAATAGTTCAATGAATTTATCATTTGGAAATATGACCATTGAATTAAATATCTACAAAGTTGGAAGTCAGCCATCAGAACCCTCTGCTCATATTTTAGATGTGTGCTCTGTCCACGAGATCGCTCCCGATAGTTGTGGAGCTGAGGATCTTTGCTTTCTAGATCTCGACGACATTACCACATCTCTGCTTGATCTTACACATGATCTTAGTGAGGACACTTTTCCTACACTTGAGTCCCGCACTCCTGACTTTTCTCCACCCGAGTCTGTATCTTTCACAGGCTCTGAGCTTCTTTGTAATTCCAAAAATCACTCGATGATCCCTCCTTCTATCATTTCTCCGCCCGAATTAGATCTCAAAATTTTACCTTCTCACCTTAAATATGCATATCTAGGTGAGAATGAGTCTTTACCGGTTATCATATCCGCTTCTCTAGTATCAGAGCAAGAGAATGCACTTTTATCGGTATTGAGATCTAACAAAGAGGCGTTTGGTTGGAGTATGGCGGACATCAAAAGGATTAGTCCCTTGATAGTTGAACATCATATACATGTGATGGATGATGCCAGACCAACCCGAGAACCACAGAGACGGTTGAATCCCGTCATGAAGGAAGCGGTCATGAAAGAGATCGTCAAATGCCTAGATAATGGTATTATATACCCCATCTCCGATAGCCAATGGGTGAGTCCTATACAAGTCGTTCCTAAGAAATCCGGCATCACTGTTATAACCAATGAGGCGAATGAGTTGATCCAGACACGCGCCCAAACTGGGTGACGTGTATGTATTGATTATAGAAAACTCAATGCTGCCATGAGGAAAGACCACTTTCCTCTACCATTCATTGATCAAATGCTGGAACGCTTAGCGGGACGAGAGTATTATTTCTTTATGGACGGTTACTCAGGCTACAATCAGGTCCCTATCGCCAAAAAGGATCAAGATAAAACCACTTTTACTTGTCCTTTTGGTACCTTTGCTTATAGTCGCATGCCCTTCAGGTTATGCAATGCTCCCGCTACCTTTCAGCGGTGTATGATGGGGATATTCTCTGATATGGTAGAGAATTTTCTGGAGATCTTTATGGACGATTTCTCGATTTTTGGAGACTCTTTTTCCAATTGCCTAGCGAATCTTGACGCTGTTCTTACTCGTTGCAAAGAGAAGAACTTGACTTTGAACTGGGAAAAATGCCATTTTATGGTCCAAGAAGGAATTGTACTTGGACATGTCATTTCACAGAAAGGCATTGAGGTTGACAGAGCTAAGATAGATGTCATTCAAAACCTCACTCATCCCAAAAGCGTCAAAGATATTCGATCTTTCCTTAGCCATGCGGGCTTTTATAGGAGATTCATTAAGAACTTTAGCAAAATTGCTAGACCTTTAACTTTTCTCCTGGCCAAGGATACGACCTTCCACTTTGACTCGGACTGTGAGACAGCTTTCGACTCACTTAAATACTCACTCACTCACTTCAGCCCCCGTTTTATCATCGCCAAACTGGGACTACCCCTTTGAGCTGATGTGTGACGCATCCGACTTTGCAGTAGGTGCAGTCTTAGGACAGCACATCGAAAAGATGCCACACGTGATATACTATGCAAGTAAGACCCTGAATGATGCTCAAATCAATTATACAACCACCGAAAAAGAACTTTTAGCGGTTGTATTTGCATTAGAAAAATTCAGGCCTTACTTAATTGGCTCATCTATAGTTGTGTATACTGACCATTCCGCTTTAAAACATCTTCTGGCGAAGAAAGATGCAAAAGGTCGACTAATATGTTGGATCCTTCTGTTACAAGAATTCGATCTTATTATCAAATATAAGAAAGGATGTGAAAACGTAGTAGCCGACCATCTTTCACGCATCATTTCTTCCCCTGTGACCCTGCCGATCAATGATTCGTTCCCTGATGAACAACTCTTGAACGTATCCGCTGACCCATGGTTCAGGGATATTGTGAACTATCTTGTCACGGGACTTATACCGAGCGATTGGTCAAAACAGGACAAATACCGGTTTCTATCCCAAGTAAAACACTTTTACTGGGATGATCCATATCTTTTTAAATATTGTCCTGATCAGATCATTAGCCGGTGTGTCCCGAAAGAAGAGTTCAAGAGTGTTCTTTTTTTTTGTCATGATCAGGCCTGTGGGGGTCACTTCGGTCCTAGAAAGACAGCGGAAAAGGTTTTGCAATGTGGATTTTATTGGCCGACCTTATTCAAGGACGCATTTGAGCATTGCAAAACCTGTACACAATGTCAGTATACGGGTAGAATCTCCCAGAGGAATGAAATGCCTCAGCAACCCATCTTGGTTGTTGAAATATTCGATGTTTGGGGCATTGATTTTATGGGTTATTTTCCCAACTCCTTTGGGAATTTGTACATACTGCTGGCGGTTGATTATGTCTCAAAGTGGGTAGAAACCATTCCATGTCGCACTAATGACAAGAAAGTTGTCATTAAGTTCTTGAAAGAGAATATCTTTTCGCGATTTGGACACCCACGCGCTATTATTAGCGATAATGGGACACATTTCTGCAACAGGTCTTTCGAGACTCTGATGCGAAAATACTCAATCAACCACCGACTTTCTACACTCTATCATCCCCAAACAAGCGGGCAGGCTGAAATCTCAAACAGATAAATCAAACTTATCCTGGAGAAAACTGTTGCTAAAAATAGAAAAGACTGGTCGACCAAACTGACGGATGCTCTTTGGGCATTCCGAACTGCATATAAGACCGACCTAGGGATGTCTCCATATAGGATAGTGTTTAGGAAAGCATGTCATTTACCCGTCGAGATAGAGCATAAAGCATTGTGGGCTATTAAGGAAATAAACTTTGATCTAAAAGAAGCCTGCAACTTTCGGAAGCTGCAAATAAATGAGCTAAGCGAACTCCGCGATGAAGCTTATGATAACGCTGTAATCATAAAGAATATGACTAAGGTTTTTCACGATAAAAAAATTTTGAGGAAAACATTTTCACCTGGTCAACAAGTCCTTCTTTATGATTCACGATTACACCTTCACGCGGGTAAGCTTCGATCTCGATGGAAGGGACCATTTGTTGTGCGGTCTGTATATCCGCACGGGGCAGTAGAAGTAGAAAATGTTAAAAACGACACCATTTTCAAAGTAAATGGACATAGACTAAAGCCGTATTTTTCCACTGACCCCACGGAGGAGCTCTTGTTCTTACAAGAGCCAGTTTATTTGGATTAAAATTCCTCCGTCTCATCTTCATATCCTGTATATCACTGCATCATGTTTTGAATGAAGGTGAGTGAAAAGAGTAAGTTTGGGAGAAGTTCTTCACTTATATATTTTGCCCCCACTAATAATTCCTCCCAGACTTATAGGTTTTGTAGATATAGCAGTTGGCAATAGTGAGGACACTGTTGAAAACAAGTTTGGGGGAGGTTTGTGCTTATTTTTGCATCATTTGCATATCATTTGCATAAGCACAAAACTTTTTTTTATTTTTAAATATCCATAAAAATTGAAAAATTTTCAAAACCCATAAAAATTTAAAAATTTTCAAGTATAAAAATAATTTTAATATTTACACTTTTTTGTACATAAATAAGATAATGAAAGTTTAGATAGTGAACAATTACATCCATGAGATTAGAAAAATTTAAGAAAACCAAGAAAATTAGAAGTTTTCTTATACGAACCAGTAATAAGTAGTTATGAGCTGTTGTCCCAAGGGTTAGTAAGATGAAGGACGTCACTAATCTGAGGATAAAACTAATTCTGAAAAATAGTTTCTATTCTGGAAGCCAAACATTTTGAACGTTGCTACCCTGCTATTCGCACTTACACACGTCTTGAAGCCTGGGATAGTAGAGGATACCTTGAAATGCTCTTGTCTTAAAGCCGATGTATGAAGGAAATAAAAAGAAAAAAAAAGTGAATAAAGAAAATATAAAGTGGTGAGAAAAAATGGACACTGGTTTTGTTATCACCAAAGGCAATAAAAAAAATTATAGCGAGGGTGTTTTTTCACCTAGTGCCCTAAGGCCAACTGGTCTGGGAGTCACTGCTATGCCTGAGGTGGTGCAAGACGAGGAAAATACACCAAGTAAGAAAGCATAGGAGTAATCGGTCGGTTAGTACCTCAAGAAGTATTAACGGTCGCATGAAAGTGTGTGAGCAATCTCATCTAAATATTCATTAATTAAAAAGTACTGAGGCTGATGGTCAAGAGTATGATAGCTTGAATTGAATTCTCCGGGTGTAGGGATGTCCTTTACACACACGCTGGGTGATATGATCGATGTTTTGGAAGAAAGATAGGAATGAAGAATAAGACGATGTTTTATTGAGGGAGGACGTGATTTCTGACATCTTTTCATGACCATTAAGATAGGGCTCATGACAACCGAAAAGCTAGCTTAGTTGGAAACCCTAATTTTCGAAGCTTTTCTTCTACGATTCTTTTCTTTAAATGTAATGTTCATGATCTTCCTTTTATTATTGGATTTTGTGGGCGCAATCCGCTGAAAACCCTCAGGAGACAACACTCCTCCTACTAGGGACACCTAGAGGTTTAAAGGCTTGTTGCACGTGCTCAGTGCAATCGTGTTGCCTACGAAAGTGTGCTAGTTAGTTTTTCTCTTTCTTTATTTTCTCCTTCTCTTTTTAATAAAACAGTTCGCTCGAGACGATCGAAATTAAGTTTGGGGGAATTTGATTAGTCGAAAATATTGTATTTTTAACACGGCAATTTCCCTATTATTTGCACTCATTTAGAAGTGTACGTTATTCATATTTCACATATTAGCAAAACTGTCGAAAAATATCAGATTGCATGTGTTAGACTCTAAAACCGGCACTATAAAGGAAATTGACTGCATTTCATGGCATCGCATCATCCCTATATTGCGCAACACTTGTTTTAAGATCTGTGCAGGAAAATCTAGAAGAAAGACCAAAATTTACATGGTACCGATCAAACATGACGCCAACTCAATGATTTGGAATCTGGTATTAATGTAAAGGGAATTCAGGAATTCAATATATCACAAAATACAGAAGAAGACACCAAAAGTCAACACAAGAAAGTTGAAGCCCCAAGGAGCCCAAATGGCCGCGGAACCACGGCCTAAGCCACCTATTGCCGCGGTTCCGCGGCGCTTCTACCACTTCAGACCCCCATTTTTGGTGCACAACTCCTATCTCAATGCCTACAGCTCAGAATGATATGTTAAATTCCAGAAGACTCCAGAGACTTCTGCCAGATCAGCAAACTAGGGTTTTCTAAGCTTAATTAATCCTAGCGTAAAGCCTAAGCTAAACTCCTAACAAACTACCTTCTAGAAGCCTCAACAAACTTTTGGAGGGAATTGTAATTTCAAATCTAGACCTAGGGTTTGGGAGATCTATAAATAAGACCCTAGGCTCACTTGTAAAAGGACCCCCCCAATTTTAGTATCAATCTAGATCCACTCTCTTTCTTCATCTTCTTCCACAAGTCTAGTGAGAAGACTTGTGTGAAACCCTAACCCTAATTCCAATCAAAAGCCAAGATCCCGAGTACCCCATCAAGCAAGAAGCCTTGCAACCTTTTATGAGCGGAGCCGATCTTCAACAGAGCAAGTGGTCCAAGCCGATCCGCGACTCACGGAGCCGAGCGACGCCCGATCGACAATTTAGTTCTTCCTCTTGTAGTTCTTGAGCGACTGTAATCAAATTGTTGATATAAATAAAATGTGATATTCTTTTATCTTATTTTCTTTAAATTCTTGAATCATGATTCAATCTAAATTTCTAGCTGTAATTCTGGTTGTGATGTTTGAGTAATACTCCGGTCGTCGAGGAGTCAAGGCGATCAATAGAATGATGATGTAACATATCCCGATTCTTGAATCCTACGAGTTTTGTAAACCCTAGCAAGTTCAAGAGTCGACGACCCAATTCGTTGCGATACTTTCTTGATTGATATCGTTCGAGATTGGGGAGTTACGATCGTTTCTTGAAATTGCTAAAGGCTAGAATGTGAATGATATCGACAAAAGAACAAGGGTTAAATGATGAAACCCTAGTTTCACGAGAAAGCCCTAACTCTCGTCGATCATCATCGATCTAGTATCAATTCTTCGAAGGACAAGAACACGATATCTTGAGATTACATCACGTCTATAGATCCGATCGATTCCTACGAGCCTCATTTAGATTCTTGACATTTGGTTGGAAATATCATCGAAACTCGATTCTTGATTGTTTTTCATTTCTTGATTCTTGATTAGATTAGTGACACCTGAATCAATCGATAAAATCTTGAATCATGTTTTCTTTTCTTTTCGATTAACTTTTCAATTCAAACAAATTAAATATAAAAACGAATCGCACAATCCCTGTGGACGATCCGCACTCGCTTACGATCTACAACCGACACCGTAATTGATTGCGGTCAAATATAATTCTTTGATTCTGAATTTTATTCAATATTACCGACACATAGAAACTTCTTCGCTTTATTCGATTTACACAAACAAGAAATTATTACAATGAAATGAAACCGTTATCAGGGATCATTTGAGTTGATTTACTTACACAGTCTCGAATTTTACGATCAATCAAATGGCGCCGTTGCCGGGGACTATTTGATTTACTTACACAATCAGAACTTCATTTCAATCAGTATGCGCATCTCCGTTATGTGCATCTTCTATGTATGATATTTCTTAGGAGCTCATCATTTTGTATCATATAATAAGTCCAGCCGAATAGCGATTCGATAAAACTTCCCTTTCAATTTTAATGGAAAGTTACGATCGCATAAATCCTTTTTACACTCCTCTATTTCAACCAACCGGCTTGGATCTTTTGGTTAATATCACTTTAGATATTCCTTTCTTTTGGATGATAGAACCTAGATATCTAAACTCATCGCTCAGTGATATCTCTTTCCCACCCAGTGTTATTCCACCATGGTCTCGACTTCTCTGTTTACTAAATTTGCATTACATTTATGCTGTCTTGGGCCTGCTCAATCTGAATTCACGAGATTCCAACGTTTGCCTTCATAGCTCCAATTTGACCTTAACCCCTACTTTCGTCTCATTTAGCAGAATAATATCATCAGCGAATAACATACACCAAGATATACCTCGTCTTGGATAGTTATAGTAAACTCATCCATCACGATGGTAAACAGGAAATGACTTAATGCAGATTCTTGATGCAAACCAATTGTAATCGGAAAATCATTTTTTAGGCCGCCGCAAGTTCTGACATTTGCCACTATTCGATCGTACATATCCTTAATTATGTCAATGTATTTGACTGGTACTCTCTTCTTCATCATTATCCCCTATAATATCTCTTTAGGTATTTTATCATACGCTTTCTCAAAGTCAATAAATATCATATGCAAATCTCTTCCGCTCTCTCGAAAACGCTCGACAAGTTGAGAACAAATGAATAGCCTCTGTCGTCGATCGTCCAGATATGAACCCAAACCGGTTCTTTATTATCTTATCGTCTTTCTTTAGCCTGTATTCAATCTCTCTCCCGAAACTTCATGGTGTAGCACATAAGTTTAATGCCACGGTAGTCTGAGTAATTTTGTATGTCATCCTTATTCTTATAGATTAGTACAAGGGTATTCTTTCTCTACTCATTGGCATTTTTTTGGTCTGTCAAATCTTATTAAACAGATCTGTCAGTCATCTAACGCCTATCTCTTCTAAGTATCACCAAAACTCGATAGAAATTCCGTCTGAACCAACCGCCTTACACTAACAGAGAAGCCTCTTTACACTAAGTTAAAACTACTATGAGCTTTATTTGTCGCCCCCCCTCTCTCTATCCATAAGATAGCATTGGAATTTAGCTTCAGCTTAAATAAGCTCCAAATGCAGCCAAAAGTGGAAAATGAAAAGGAAAAAAAAAGTTGATAACCTGTCTTACTTTGTAGAGAAACATGTTGAGGTGCATCCCATGGTTACAAACACATTAATGACATCTGTTATAAACAGTTTCTTTGTTTTGTTTTTCACTCACAACAGATTTTTTGTTGACCTTCGGACTTCTAATTTTTTTTCCCTCTTGTTTGAATAAAGAGATTCCATGTATAGTGGAAAAATGGAAAAGACAAAAGGGAGGATGGATTTTGAAGTTGGATGTTTTGCTCAATTTTTTAGGTATATGGTTAGGTCTTATTGTATTTGGATGTAATACGTATTTCGGAAAACTCAAGCACTTCTACTACCACATGTTGATTACAAGATAATTTTCGAGCGTAAGTATTCTATGGGTTCTGAATATTCTGGTTTCAGTTTGAGCCTATCAAATATGTTTTGTACTTGATGATTGTATATTTCCAGGAACAAGATATTGAAAGGTTTTGTACAGCTGAGTCAAATTATGTAATGAAACAAAATACGTACATAAAATGTTCTTAATTAAGGTTATCAACTAAAACTGGGTGAGAGTATGTAATAAAACCAGGATTGTATTTGCTGTCAATATTATTATATTAACCCCATATCTTACAAGTTTATGATTATGTAAGGCAATGGCTAGTGAATGACGAAAGAATGAAAATCTTTTTTCTCCCCGAATGATGTTAGAGCTAGGGTTTACAATTCGACTATTTTTTCACTATTTTTCTCAAGAATATGTTTCGCTTTAATCTTCTTATTGGAATAGGTTTCTCATTGTCCCTTTGCAATCGACTTGTTGGCTTCACTCCATTTGATAGCTTGTTGTTCCTGAAATGGTATTATGAGGCAAATGATAATTTATCATCATATTCTAGTTTTTATGTTCTATTTAAAAAATAATATTGATAAAATAACTTGCAAAGGTTACATTTCATCCAAACAAAAAAGAAGCAAAAAAGACCAGTAAACTTCATTGACTTTTTTGGACTGTAAAAGAACTCCTATAAGTCCATCTCATTATTTTTTATTATAAAAAGTGAAAAAAATACAAAAATTCAGTAGTTTAACTTCGTAGACTTCATTGCTTGTCTCACAAAAATTTCAAGAAGCTAAGAAACATGAAAAGCCCTCTCTCTCTCCCTTTCTCTCCCGCTCTCTCAAAATGCTGCATTAGGATCATGTCAATATACGTGCGCAATCAATTGTTGCAACGGGCACCATAGACCAATAAAGAACCATACAATGTTCATCCAAAGAAGACATGAGATGAAGCTTTATATATATATATATATATGAGAATAAAGGAGGAAAGAGACCATAGGAGGTGATTTTCTCCTATGACGTTGAAAAAATACATCCTCTCTTTTTTTTTCGACGATCGGCACCCATCATCTTCATCGTTATTATCTAAGATGTGGGTACACCAAATTTCATACGATTCTACAACTTTTTCACCGTTGATTTAGTGAGAGTGGCAAGAAAGCGAGACCGTACCCGTTCATAACTTTTTACATTGCTAAATCAACGGCAAAAAAGGTGTTGAATCACATGAAATTTGGTGTACCCACATCTTAGATGATAACGATGAAGATGATGGGTGCTGATCGTCGGAAAAAATAAGGAATGATGTATTTTATCGACGCTATAGGAGGAAATTACCTCCTATAACCTCTTTCCTCCATTATATATATATATATATATATATATATATATATATATAGATAGAGAGAGAGAGAGAGAGAGAGAGAGAGTAATGGAGGAAAGAGGCCAAAGGAGGGAATTTCCTTCTATGGCGTCGAAAAAAAACAACATCCACCATTTTTTCCGACGATCGGCACCTATCATCATCATAATATATACATCATATAACCAAATACAGAAATATTCATAATCAACATCTTACATATAATATATAAAAGAAATAAACAAATAGAGTACGATATCAATCTAAATTATCGTGAACAAGAAAACAACTACCAATATCGTCCAATATATATATAATATGTATCAGATAAGTACATGCATCTTCAAAAATATAAATAAAGCTACCCTAACTCGATCCAGCTCCTCCTCCTCTGATAATCGCCGTAATCTGGCGCATCTGCTCCTCGGTGCAACCCTGAGTCGTCAAAAACTCGACTAATGAAGGAGCGGACTGTGGAGCTGTGGAGTGGTCTGCGCAACCGCAGCCGAGATAGTAACTTGCGGAGTCGCAGCTGAAAGAGATACATGTGGAGCCGCAGTCGAAGTAGCCTGCCGAATATGTAAAATTTTATGTGTAATAAACGAGTAAGAACGGTGCATTAGATTTTAGTCGAATTCGTATCATTATCATAGTATTGCGAAACCCCAATCTAAGTATACTTAGGGACTTAGGCTTAGTTTGGGTATCTAGTTTGGAAAACCGTAGTTTATTTAAATTAGATAGTTTTATGTAAGTATGATTAAACAAAGCTAAGTCTACAACCAAATAAGCTCAGGCTACTAATATTGCATATGTTACTATCTATAATGTTATATAATATTTTACTATTAAGTAATATACGTGCCAACATCTCCTTCAACTCATCGACGAGGGTCTTCAAGGCGGCAATATCATGCTCCAGGCGTCGCTAACGATGGTGGGGGGAGAGGTTAGGGGAAGTAACCACCAGAGTGGCGACCAACCTTATATGGGCCCTGCTGGGACCCAGTCCCCGGCCCCTCTCCCAACCTCCGTGGTGCCCTCCGTGTGTTGTGTCTAGGACTGGGGTCAGTAGCATCGGACCGGTCACTAAAATCGATCTCCGATGCCTCCGCCTGCTCCACCACCCACACCTACACCCACATTAACCATTAAAATATAAGTATATCATTTAAATTTGAACTTATCAAAACAAAATTTTCATTCGTATTAGAATAAATATTAATACTTAAGCAAAACTCCTGGGTAGCGGTGTCGGGGAACCGAAGCTCGCCCATGACGAGATTTGTTGAGGTGCCGTGGACGGCAAGATATTCGTTCAACACGCTCGGTGTACCACCCTGCGCCAGGATCTGAGCTCTCTGCAATTCGCCAAAAATTTACATATATTATAAAATAACTCTTAATATTGCATTATATCAAAATAGATCTATTTTAATTTACCGATATCTCCATGGCACGAGTAATGTTTCTCGAGCCACCTGTATAAGTGGTGCGACCCTTCTTCACCGACTTTCTATTCTTCTTATTTTGATCGGCCTGTTTCTGCACAACACAATCAGATTTGGTTTTCTAATTAAGCAACACAAAAAAATAAATTATATACTAAACAATGAATTACATTTAAATTACAAATCTGTTTGCGCTAAGAGTCGTAATATTGGTACAAGAGAGGGCATGTATCTATGTCGACTCTGGCAAAGGCCGGAGTATGTAGGAGAGCCGCTTTCTCTGCCTCGGGGGTCGCCAGCCATACCAAATAGCAATAGATTTTCAACTCGTTCCTATTGTATCGGACCTTAGATTGTATGTTCTTCATAAGCCCTAGGTACATGGCGTGAAGATCGAGCACACTGTCAGGGTAATCAGGGTTGGGTATAGGCTGAAAGTCGTAATCCAATTGCAAATACAAAAAAAATATATTTAAATTACAAGTGTTAAATAATAATAAATTTATTGGATAAGTCAAATGAAAATATAAATTAATACCCGAGCCTGATCACAGAAGAGGGCAAATGAGCGCCGGTGCTGATCGCCCCACTCAACGTGAAGTGGATACTTCTTTTGGATGCAGCTCTCATCCCCCATATACCGGCCGAACCGCTCGGCATAATCGCCAGTATAGAAATAATCAGGGGTAAAGAACAGGAGGAATAATGCTTCCCCTAGCTTTATCGGGCCTCAACCCATAGGACTAATTCGGCACTCGAGTCCTCCTCTCGGGATGGAACTGCTCTGTATCTACAAGAAATATCAAGACAAGCAATATTAAGACAAAACGGTATTAAGAATTCAAGAATTAACAAAAATTGAAGTGCGATATTGTAACGATTTGAAAATCGTTTAGGTGAAATTTTGGAAAATCGGTAAAAATAAGGGGTGTTTTCCGTAAAAGTCAAGATATAAATATCTTTTAATATAAAATTAAATATACATATTCTGGTTATGTAATTGCTAGTATTTGGTGTTTATTGAGCCACTGGTAAAATTTTTAATTTTCTGAAAATTTTTCCGAAATTAATTATTTTAATATTATTTTAAGCCGTCACTAATATATTTAATTAGGAAAAATTAAAAATTGGAATGGGTTAATACAAATTTTGTGCACCATGATACACTAAACTAACATGTAAAATATTATTTCTGAAATGAAATGAAGTTGTTAAACGGTTTTGAAAATATTGAAGAAAAATGCTTATTTTGTGAAAATAAATAGAGGTATGGTGCTAGTTTGACTTGGAGGCTTCTGTGTTATCATTTTTCCCTTCACCCACACTCCCACACACACCCAAAACCCCCTTTTTGTGGCTGAACCCAGCAGGAAACCCCAATTTCCTTCACCCCTTTTGGAAAAGAAAGAAAAGGAAAACAAAGGAAATAAGGAATTTATAAAGAAATGAGTGGGCTTTGACTTGTGTTGACTTGGGCTACTTTTTCAACCCTCACTCTCTCCCCCCTCACCATGTTGTGCGAAACCCCCTCTTCCTCATCCAGCAGCAGCCCCCTCCCAAATCCCCTCTCATTTCATCACAATCCATCAAAAAATCATCAAAGATGCTTCAAAAATCCCACAAAATCAAAATCTAATCCCTACCCATTTTTACTTGGCCATTCTAATATAGATCTAGGGAACAAGATGGCAATTTGAGAGGCTAGATTTTAAGTTGGATCAATGGGTTGTGAGGTATAAAAATCTTGACATTTTTGTTAAATTGTTTGCTATTACTTTAATTCAACTAAATTAGATGTTAAATATGGTTTTTATTGCAAGGTTTAACCTTCAAGAGAAGGGTTTCTAAAATTCTAGTTAGGGTTTTACTACATCATTAGGGTTTTTATCATTAGATTGTGGTTTTAATGAGTAGGTTATCATGCCAATGTTATGTAAAATGTAATCTTGTTGCTTATTGTTAGTTGTAACATTAAAACATCCAAATTAACTATTTTTTAAGCAAACTAGGTTTTAGCATTTAGTTGCAAATGTGTGATTAAAAATCTAATTAGGGTATTCATGGCATTATTAACATATTAAATTATAGTTTACTAATTTAGTTCATGCAAAACCAAGCTTAATTGTTGAATTGTGCATTTTTGCTATAAAATGGTTGAAATTGGATAAAATTGCAAACTAGGTTTTTAAAACGTATATATTTTGGTGAGATATATTAGTAGTGAATGTTTGTGTGGCCTAATCAAGATAATTAGTGAACATTGCGGCCGCTAGTTTTGCTAAAACATCAAGTTTTGTACTGAAACGGTTAATTTTTGCTTGCTAGGTTTTCGGAAAAATAGCTTTTAAAGCGAGTTTGGGGTTTTTGTGAATTTTAACGTATTTCTTATATAATTAGTGATTTGTGAAACCATGATTGGTACATTTGGTGTTTTTCTTGATGGTTTGACATTTGTACATCGACATCGAGGGTTGGTTTAGCTGTTCTTGCATGCGTAGGTGATAGGTTTTGACCTATACATGATACGCGTGCCGACTTGGTTTTCGTGCGTGACTTCGTTTACGATGCTATATATGACATGTAGGTACCCCATGTGGACTTCGAGATGACAAGCAAGCACGTGGCGACGTCGGCACCGGCGAGCGAAGATCAGGTGAGTAGATTTATATCTACGGGGAGAAGTCGGGTGGATGACGTATAGCACCCCCGCAAAGTTGTGAGGAATGAGGTGATGTGGTAACGATATACTTTTATATGTTATTATGAGATATGAACACTTAGTAAGAGAAGCATTAGGAGCTTATGGGTTTAGGGTTGCGAGAATTGAAAAAATGACTTTAGCGGATTTCTTAGTCATGAAACCCTAGGGTAAGGATTTGCATACACGCACACATATACACTTGCATATATCATTTTCTTATGCGTATATAGGAATGTGTATATATGTATACGCATGGGTATGGGACTATCCATATATACATTCATATACACATGCATGAATGTTGAGGATATTGTATGATATTTGGAGATGAGTCGATGAGATTGGGCTTGAGGCCATGAGACCGGTGATGTGATATGGTCCGTATTTGAGATACGACATGATATTTTAGCGGGTTCTTTAGGCGTGGTGTTTTTCATACACACGCATGTATCTCATAGATGGTATTAGTTTTGTACTAGACGTAGATCAGTATCCCGATCATGATATTTGATAAAAAGAATACCAGATGATTAATGGGATAGATGTGACATTTGACCCGTACTCAGATTTGGGAGGCCGTACGACGGATTTACCGTACGAGCTATATATTGACGATAGATCCGCACTCTTGATTCAAGGATGTCATATGATATGTTGTATCGTACATGATATTATTGAGGCGGGATCACCGACTATTATACGTGTATATATATATCGACTCAGATTTAGGTGGTTTCCATAACCCTTTCGATTGGTTGTTAGTTAGACCTGTAGTTTACCTAGTAGATGTTAGACTGGACACGAGTCATACCTATTTCCAAAACTAACGAATCGTGAGGATTTTAAAGACATGTTAAGCGATACTACGGATATTTTAAAAGACGTATCTTTTCTTAAAAACACCGTAGTCCTGATTTTTCAAACACCACGATTCGTACTATTTCAAATGGAAAAACAGTGTAACACATGTATAGTAAAGTAGATTCCTTGTTGTTACGTTATTATTCATGTTCCGCATATTATTGTTGTATTTACTATTCATTTTCCTTATTATGTTGCTATCGCCTTATTGCATGTTATTGTGTACGTAGTAATTATGAAACCATGCTGTCAGGACACCAGCACCATTACCGATGATGCGTATGATCCACATACACTTACTTGCCGGCTCACACACATCATCATCGGTAATTGCCATGTCACGTACAATTTAGAAAATACTATTTCAGTGATATAGCTTACTAACTGATAGTTGCTACATGTTATAGCCTTCATATGCTAGTTTAATTATTGCATGATATCAGATGCATCCATATATTCATTGGTTATGCTGTATTATAGAGATTTATGCTGGTTTTCATTGTTATTGACATGGCGACTTGATGATTTCGGATTCTTCTTGATATTTTCTGGATTTGGAAACCGCATGTGAAAGTTTTGTAAACTGATGAACTATTTTAAAGAGAAAAATACGGTTTTTCCTTGATATGATGAGTAGTGTCCACCATGATGTTTTCTCGGTTCTGAGATAGTTTTCGAGACCCGATTCGAGGAGTTGGATGAACCTTCTACGGGTACATGGTGGACCCGGTATGGTACCCCAGGGCAAGAAGTTCGAGTAGTAGACGATGAGCCCGGCGGAGGAAGACTACCGATTGAAAAGAATTTCTTGTTTGTGTAAATCGAATAAAACGAATAAGTTTCTTTGTGTCGGTAATTAGAAAATTGAATAAAATTCATAATCAAAGAATTATTTTGACCGCAATCAACTACGGTGTCAGTTATAGATCGTAAGCGAGTGCGGATCGTCCACAGGGATTGTGCGATTCGTTTCTATGTTTGATTTGTTTGAATTGAAAAGTTAATCGAAAAGAAAAGAAAACATGATTCAAGATTTTATCGATTGATTCAAGTGTCACTAGTCTAATCAAGAATCAAGAAAATGATAAACAATCAAGAATCGGGTTTCGATGATATTTCCAACCAAATGTCAAGAATCTAAATGAGGCTCGCACGAATCGATCGGATCTATAGACGTGATGTAATCTCAAGATATCGTATTCTTGTCCTTCGAAGAATTGATACTAGATCGATGATGATCGACGAGAGTTAGGGATTTCTCATGAAACTAGGGTTTCATCTTTATCCCTTGTTCTTTCGTCGATATCATTCGCATTCTAGCCTCTAGTAAATTCAAGAAACGATCGTAACTCCCCAATTTCGAGCGATAACAATCAAGAAAGCATCGCAACGAAACTAGGTCGTCGATTCTTGAACTTGCTAGGGTTTACAAAACTCGTAGGATTCAAGAATCGTTTTAAGATATGTTACATCATCATTCTATTGATCGTCTCGACTCCTCGACGAGCGGAGTATTACTCAAACATCACAACAGGAACTACAACTACAAATTGAGATCGAATCATGATGCAAGAATTTAAAGAAAACAAGATAAAAGAATTTCACCTTTTATTTATATCAACAATTTCATTACAGTCGCTCAAGAACTACAAGAGGAAGAACTCGTTTGTTGATTTGGCTTCGCTTTTCTCCGTGAGTCGTGGATCGGCTTGGACCACTTGCTCTGTTGAAGATCGGCTCCGCTCCTAAAAGGTTGAAGGGCTTCTTGCTTGATTTGGTACTCGGGATCTTGAATTTGGATTGGAATTAGGGTTAGGGTTTCACACAAGTCTTGTCACTAGACTTGTGGAAGAAGATGAAGAAAGAGGTAAAGAATGGAGATTTTTCTAAGTATCTAAGTATTGGATGATTGATCCTAGTAAATCCTTTAACCTTAGGTCTAGGCTTCTATTTATAGACTTCCCAAACCCTAGGTCTAGGTTTGAAATTACAATTCCCTCCAAAAGTTTGTTGAGGAGCTTCTAGAAATAGTTTGTTAGGAGTTTAGCTTAGGCTTTAAGCTAGGATTATTTAAGCTTATAAACCCTAGTTTGCTGATCTGGTAGAAGCTTCTGGAGTCCTTTGGAATTTGATATGTCTAGCTTAAGTGTAGGCACTGGAAGAAGAATAATGCACTGAAGATTGAAGGCTGGCGTGGCAGCGCCACCGCGGAACAGCGGCGCAAGCCAGCTCCTGCCGCGGTTCCGCGGCCATAGTGGAAGCTTGGGATTTGAAACTACTGGTGCTACTTTGGGCTGAAGTTTGGGGTTTTATCTGACATGTTGAATTTTATTGTTCCTTCTAGATTGCTACCGGATCTCAAAACTTGGAGTTGGTGTATTTTATCAGCTTCTTTTGATCCTGTATTTTCCTGCACAAATCTTGAAACAAGTGTTGTGCAATATAGGGATGATACAATGCCATGAAATGCAGTCAATTTCCTTTACAGTGCCGGTTTTAGAGTCTAACACATGCAATCTGATATTTAACGACTGATTTGCTAATATGTGAAATATGAATACCGTACACTTCTAAATGAGTGCAAATGATAGGGAAATTGCCGGTTAAAAGATGCAGTATTTTCGACTGATCAAATTCCCCCAAACTTAATTTCGATCGTCTCGAGCGAACTGTTTATTAAAAAGGAGGAGAAAATAAAGAAAGAGAAAAACTAACTAGCACACTTTCGTAGGCAACACGATTGCACTAAGCACGTGCAACAAGCTTTTAAACCTCTAGGTGTCCCTAGTAGGAGGAGTGTTGTCTCCTGAGGGTTTTCAGCAGATTGCACCCACAAAATCCAATAATAAAAGAAAGATCATGAATATTACATTTAAAGAAAAGAATTGTAAAAGAAAGACTTTGAAAATTATGGTTTCCAACTAAGCTAGCTTTTCGGTTGTCATGGGCCCTATCTTAATGGTCATGAAAAGATGTCGGAAATCACGTCCTCCCTCAATAAAACATCGTCTTATTTTTTATTCCTATCTTTCTTCCAAACATCGATCATATAACCCTGCGTGTGTGTAAAGACATCCCTACACCCGAAGAATTCAATTCAAGCTATCATACTCTTGCCCATCAGCCTCAGTACTTTTTAATTAATGAATATTTAGATGAGATTGCTCACACACTTTCATGCGACCATTAATACTTCTTGAGGTACTAACCGACCGATTACTCCTGTGCTTGCTTATTTGGTGTATTTTTCTCGTCTTGCACCACTTCAGGCATAGCAGTGCCTCCCAGACCAGTTGGCCTTAGGGCACTAGGTGAAGAGGCACCCTCGCTATATATTTTTTATTGCTGCCTTGGCGATAACAAAACCAGTGTTCATTTTTCTCACTACTTTATATTTTCTTCATTATTTTATTTCCTTCATACTTTTGGTTTTAAGACAAGAGCATTTCAAAGTATCCTCTACTATCCCAGGCTTTAAGACGTGTGTAAGTGCGAATAGCAGGATATCAACGTTCAAAATGTTTGGCTTCCAGAATAGAAACTATTTTTCAGACTTATTTTTATCCTCAGATTAGTGACGTCTTTCATCTTACTAACCCTTGGGACAACAGCTCATAACTACTTATAACTAGTTCATATAAGAAAACTTCTAATTTTCTTGGTTTTCTTAAATTTTTCTAATCTCATGGATGTAATTTTTCACTATCTAAGCTTTTATTATCTTATTTATGTACAAAAATGTTATATTTTGAAAAATTTTAACTTTTTATGGATTTTGAAAATTTTTAAATTTTTATAAGTTTTTAAAAGAAATGTTTTGTGCTTATGCAAATGATATGCAAATGATGCAAAAATAAGCACAAACCTCCCCCAAACTTATTTTCAACAGTGTCCTCACTGTTGCCAACAGCTATATCTACAAAACCTGTAAGTCTGGGAGAAATTATTAGTGGGGGCAAAATATTTAAGTGAAGAACCTCCCCCAAACTTATTTTTGGCTCAAATTTTTGTAAAAATTTTCTTTTCAAGAGCCAGAAAATATACCCTCCCAAACTTGAGTTATGCAATGTTAATCTTTGAAAATCATATGAGGGGGTCAAAAATTAGTGGTCGATGCCAAGCTTTGCAAAGACCGAAGTCAACACCAACCATTTAAATTTTTTATCAATGCAGTGCTCTGGTTGGTGGAAGAAGAAGTGGGGAAAGGTTAAGTGGTGGAATAGAATGTGTGTGCGTCTCGTTCTGGAGAGACGATGCAGTGAATGTGATGGATTACTCGCATTCTTTTTACAGTTCAGAAGAAGGGGTGGAGGTTCAATTTCATTGATTGGGAGATGATTCATCTCAACACCCGTGTCACTCAAAAATGCGAGTTCATCAGCGAAGATCTCCTCAAAAGTTCCATCAATACCCCGATGAATAATGTCATCACAAAGCGCGGGGTGATCTTCAGACTCTAAGAACAATTCATAATCCGTGTTAGTTGTTGACCCGGACATCTCGGTGGAAGAGTCCGTATGTGTATGATACATAGTTGGGTCAAACAATAACTTATGAAAAGAGTCTAGATCGGTATCAGGAGGATCATCAAATTGGCTGCTGTCGACATCCATTAAGTCGACAGAACATACCTGAGCAATAGGTTCGGAGGGTACACTTCCCAACTTGTAAATGTTTAGCTCTATTGACCTATTCCCGAAAGATAGGGTCATAGAACCGTTATGACAGTTGATAATAGCATTGGAAGTGGCCAAAAAGGGGCGACCTAAAATCACCGGAATTTGGTTCCGTGGGTTCGCTACAGGCTGTGTATCAATTACAATAAAATCTACCGGGAATATAAATTCTCCGATTTTTATTAACACATCCTCCAGTTCACCCCTAGGTTTGGTGATAGATCGGTCAGCCATCTGGAGAGTGCAATGGGTTGGCTTCAACTCTCCGATACCTAGTTGCTCATAAACTGAGTATGGAAGTAAGTTAACACTAACGCCAAGGTCTAGTAAAGCACGGTTAATGTGTTTTTCCCCGATAGAAATGGAAATAGTAGGATATCCAGGATCCTTACGTTTCCTCGGTAATTGTTGGGGGAAAGCAGTGTCTACTGTCTTTGCCATAAAAATCTTCTTGGGCACTTGAGTCTTCCTCTTCCTAGTGCACAAGTTCTTAAGAGTTTTCGCATAGGATGGAACTTGTTGGATAGCATCTAGGAAAGGGATGTTGATGTTAACTTGCTTAAAAATGTCCATGATCTTCTCCATATGTGGACTTGATGTGTTAGCCCTTAACCGATTAGGATAAGGTGCTTTAGCAATAAGCGCTGGGTCCATCATAGGAGAAGGAAGTGTGTGTGGACCCGATCCCAAAATAGAAGTGGGGATCGTCTGTGGAGGAGTAAAAGAGGTGGGCTGAAGTGGCGAGCCTTTTGGGAAACGAAGAATAGGCTCGCAAGAAGGTGGTGGGGTAGAAGAACTGGGGTTAGAATTAGAAGGGTGTGTGTGAGGAAAGGTCTCAGCCGGGGTGTTATTGATTGATTTTTCTTTATCATCAAACTCTTCCCCAACGTGAGTGTCAAGCACTCTTCCAGATCTCAACGTGATTGCATCCACATGATGTGAATAGCCAGGATTGGGTAAAGGTTGAGCTGGAAGTTTCCCTTTCTCTCTTGCACTCATTTCGGCTTTTAATCGTGCAATTTCTTCTTCCATCGATTTAATACTCTTGCTTTGGGACGCAGAGTTTTTCTCAATTTTATTGACATAAGACTTTATTTCAGCCGATACTTACATGAGATTTGTTAGAAGCAAGTTTATGAATGAAGAGGATTCATCAGTCCCGGTCAACTGCAAAGGACTAGATGGTGCGGGTGTGTTGACCGGATTTTGGAAATTTTGTGCTTGAAAGGGGTGCTGACTCAATTGAAGTTGTGGGTGCTGTTGTGGTGGAGGGACCCTTTGGAAATTGTTTTGGGTTGGAACTGTGTTTTGAGATTGTGATTGGTTCCAAGCAAAATTTGGGTGATTCCTCCAACGCTGATTATATGTGGAAGAAAATGGATCGTTTCTAGGTCTTTGAAATGCGGCATTGGTATGCTCATGACCTTGAAACGGACATTCTTCCGTCAAGTGAGAAGGATTAGAACAACATCCACATACAGTTTTGGAGAGTGATATTTGACTTAGGGCGGCTAAAAATTTGTTTTCCATAGTCTCAAGTTTCTTTTGCATAGATGAAATGTCAGCTCTAACTCCTATGGAAATATCATTGCCATCCCTAGACGATTGACTCACACCTTCCCACTGTAAAGATCTTTCAGCGAAATTTTCTAGAAAATTCCAGGCTTCCCCACCATGTTTAGTCATAAAGTTGCCTTGACACATGAATTCAAAGGTCTGTCTTGTGATTCGGCACAGTTCCCATCTCGGGATGCCGTGATGAGGACATTGGACTAACAGATCCTTAAAGCGTTCAAGACATTTTGAAAATTGTTCATTTGGAAGCTGGGTGAATTGATTGATTTCGCTACGGACTTGAGCTGTCTTTTGGTATGGTAGAATTTCTTAAAGAATGCTTTGACGAATTCATCCCAATTTGAAATGGAATGTGCGGTAGTGTTATATAGCCACTTCTCGGCTAAATCGAACAAAGTGAATGGGAGAAGACGAAGACGTAAAGCATCCACAGAAAGCTGTGAGGTACCCATCATTGCGCATACATTTTCAAATTTGGTGATAAATGCATATGCGTCTTCAGACTCGAGACCGTGAAATTTTGGTAGAAGGTTGATGTATTGGGGTTTTATTTGAAAATTTTCCCCGTTGGCTGGTGGAATGGAAAGGCAGGTGGAAAGTGGACCTCGTGTAGGATAGCACCTCTCTTGGAGAGAGATGCGAGGTGGATTCTGCGCACCAACAGACGGCGGCAGATTAGGGTTAAAGAAGTTCGATGGAGGTGGATCCATCGATGTGGGTGTGGTGGTGGGTAAAAGAAAGGGTAAATGTAGAAAACCGACTTTTGGGTCGATCGGGGAAACGCAGACTTAACGGGCACTAGAATCCCGTGTCCAGCCTATCTTGCACTAAAATGGGTTAGTACAAGTGGCAGCGTGAATTTATAATTAGGGGAATGATGAAAGAATGCGATTTTTGTTTTGAAAATGATACGGATTTTTTTTTTGAAAAAAAAATGATGCCAATCACAAAATGCAACAAGCAAAACCCTAGAATCTAGTGGTCACCTAGGTCAAACTCTAGACCGCTCCTAACTGCCAAAAGACAAGTCGTAGGATCAATCCTCCACTGCCTCTTTGTCCCCCTATGGCCAGGTAAGTGCCAAGTAAGTGGGAAGGTACTCCACTACGTAAGTAGTGGGCCTAATTAATAACCACCAGCCTTCGACACACTTGCCTTAGACACCACAAGAAAACGCGGATAAGCAATGAATTACCCACGGCCTTCTTCTGTCCTAAGTGAGCGCGACGGTCCTTAGAGTCATCTCTAGATATTTTTTAGTTAATTAGGGTAAATACGGATGCAAATTTTGCGAATTTTGGGGCTTAGGAAGGGTAATGAACTCCCCACCTAATCTGGATTTGGCCTTTGCCCCTTAATATCCGTATTAATTATGCAAACAACCAAGAAACAAAAACACGCACAATTTTAATTTTCTTTTTGCACGCTGCGATTTATTTGCAAAGAAACCTGCACAAAATGTTAATTGGAGCAGATTTAAGAAGAGATAAGAAAGTTAGAAGCTCACAGAGCAAATTTGGAACAGAGAGGAGCTAGAGCTGCCGCGGAACCGCCGCAGGAGGTAGGTTTATGCCGCGGAATAGCAGTCTGATCTTGGTATCTCTGCACAAAATTTCTTGACACTGTTCCACTTGAACTCCTCAACTCTCTGGAATATTCACAAAATTTTTACCCAAGCTCCAATGATTCCAGATTTCCTCGCAATCAAATCACAACACACGTATTAGGATTTGTGCGAGTTTAGATCTAAAAATTATTATAATGGAATAAATTTTTCAACTCAAATTTCAAAATACGAACAATTAGCGCACTATCCCCGGCAACGGCGCCATTTGATTGAAAAGAATTTCTTGTTTTTGTAAATCGAATAAAACGAATAAGTTTCTTTGTGTCGGTAATTAGAAAATTGAATAAAATTCACAATCAAAGAATTATTTTGACCGCAATCAACTACGGTGTCAGTTGTAGATCGTAAGCGAGTGCGGATCGTCCACAGTGATTGTGCGATTCGTTTCTATGTTTGATTTGTTTGAATTGAAAAGTTAATCGAAAAGAAAAAAAAACATGATTCAAGATTTTATTGATTGATTCAAGTGTCACTAGTCTAATCAAGAATCAAGAAAATGATAAACAATCGAGAATCGGGTTTCGATGATATTTCCAACCAAATGTCAAGAAACTAAATGAGGCTCGCAGGAATCGATCGGATCTATAGACGTGATGTAATCTCATGATATCGTATTCTTGTCCTTCGAAGAATTGATACTAGATCGATGATGATCCACGAGAGTTAGGGATTTCTCGTGAAACTATGGTTTCATCTTTTATCCCTTGTTCTTTCGTCGATATCATTCGCATTCTAGCCTCTAGTAAATTCAAGAAACGATCGTAACTCCCCAATTTCGAGCGATAACAATCAAAAAAGTATCGCAACGAAACTAGGTCGTCGATTCATGAACTTGCTAGGGTTTACAAAACTCGTAGGAATCAAGAATCGTTTTAAGATATGTTACATCATCATTCTATTGATCGTCTCGACTCCTCGACGAGCGGAGTATTACTCAAACATCACAACAAGAACTACAACTACAAATTGAGATCGAATCATGATGCAAGAATTTAAAGAAAACAAGATAAAAGAATTTCACCTTTTATTTATATCAACAATTTCATTACAGTCGCTCAAGAACTACAAGAGGAAGAACTCGATTGTTGATTTGGCTTCGCTTTTCTCCGTGAGTCGTGGATCGGTTTGGACCACTTGCTCTGTTGAAGATCGGCTCCGCTCCTAAAAGGTTGAAGGGCTTCTTGCTTGATTTGGTACTCGAGATCTTGAATTTGGATTGGAATTAGGGTTAGGGTTTCATGCAAGTCTTGTCACTAGACTTGTGGAAGAAGATGAAGAAAGAGATAAAGAATGGAGATTTTTCTAAGTATCTAAGTATTGGATGATTGATCCTAGTATATCCTTTAACCCTAGGTCTAGGCTTCTATTTATAGACTTCCCAAACCCTAGGTCTAGGTTTGAAATTACAATTCCCTCCAAAAGTTTGTTGAGGAGCTTCTAGAAATAGTTTGTTAGGAGTATAGCTTAGGCTTTAAGCTAGGATTATTTAAGCTTATAAACCCTAGTTTGCTGATCTGGCAGAAGCTTCTGGAGTCCTCTGGAATTTGACATGTCTAGCTGAAGTGTAGGCACTGGAAGAAGAATAATGCACTGAAAATTGAAGGCTGACGTGGCAGCGCCGCCGTGGAACCGCGGCGCAAGCCGGCTCCTGCCGTGGTTCTGCGGCCATGTTAGAAGCTTGGGCTTTGAAACTTCTGGTGCTACTTTGGGCTGAAGTTTGGGGCTTTATCTGACATGTTGAATTTTATTGTTCCTTCTAGATTGCTACCAGATCTCAAAACTTGGAGTAGGTGCATTTTATCAGCTTCTTTTGATCCTGCATTTTCCTGCACAAATCTTGAAACAAGTATTGTGCAATATAGGGATGATACGATGCCATGAAATGCAGTCAATTTCCTTTACAGTGCCGGTTTTAGAGTCTAACACATGCAATCTGATATTTAACGACTGATTTGCTAATATGTGAAATATGAATACCGTACACTTCTAAATGAGTGCAAATGATAGGGAAATTGCTGGTTAAAAGATGCAGTATTTTCGACTGATCAACTACCTACCGGTGATTTTACCTGGTGCTGCGGATATCCGGAGGATACCGTTCATGGCCGTGAGATTGATGATATGGGTTGATCCGTTCTGCCGGAGCCCGCGGGCCGATCCCGCAGATGATACGGATGCCTGAGATAATGATATTTAAGATTTGAGATATTGAGATTTGATACTGAGATACTGAGACTTATGCTTTGTGTCGATGCTGGACACTGATTTCTCTGTTGCATTCATTGATGATACGTGATTGACATACATATAGAAATCTCATTGATTAAAGAAAACAGTTGTCTCACTCATGATATATTCTGTTTCCATTCGTAATGCATTCATACATCATATATCTGATATGTTGTTATCTGGGGCACTGACACGAGCATGTAGTATTATACTATACATAGCTGGACCAGGATTTTTATTTGAGGATATTACCTGATATGACCTAGGATAGCGTTATGCATGCAATTTCTACTCTTAGATGTTTTCTATTCACGAGTTGGCAACTCACCCCCGTTGTGCCACAGTTCCTTACAGGTTTTGCTGTACAGGTTCTTTGCGGCTTTGCTGGCACACTGTTCTTTCCGGGTGATTGCTTTGGCAGGTGGGTTCTTTGCATCAGGACCACCATTGTTTATTATTATTTCAGTTGTATCTTGAAACTCTATCAACCAGATTGTATATTTGAGAGACATAGAAAACCAGGCCTGTTATTCTTTCGACCTTAGAGTCACGCATTGTATTATTATGGTTTTCATGCTGATTTGAGTTTTCTTTTAAGTTTTGATCCTCGCCCTTCGGCGTTGTATATTATATTGCTTGCGTAGTTGTGACCGTCGATTGACGAAGAGCTAGCTCCCGCTTGGGGATGCCTTTTTGCTTATTTCGTATACTGTTCATGTTGTATCCCGTTTGGGGCCAGTATTTACAAAGGAGATTCTGCCGAAATTTTCAGAAAATACTTGAGATTTTAAAAATGCATACTTCAGCTTATGTTGATTAAAACTACTTGTTTTCAGTTGGGTTTTCCTTCACTCTACGGCTTCCTTGGTTTTGATTTCTGGGTTTTGGCTTACTTAGATTACGTACGCCTCGAGACGTTTCGTAATTTAAGTGCCGGTCATGTTCCGTACTTTTTGGGTCATGACAGATATATACCTCCGGCGACAGCAGTATGAGCCTAGGCCCGGGCAGCAGCACGAGCGGGACGATAGTTCCTCCGGTGAAGAACAACCGGTGAGCCGGACGTGAACGCATCCCCTCCAACTAGAAAATAAACATTGACGATAAAATTACATGAAATTCATGTTTATTCTTATAGAATATGTAAAATGAATAAATATTTTATATTTATTCATACTAACCTGAAGGTTGGGCGGAGGGTACGGAAGTGGCCTCTGCGCCAGATATGGATGCACTACGTATAATTAGACAATTAAAAATAGATTATATAAGTAATTGCAAAAAGAATGTGTATATCTATAATATAACATTCTAAATCAATATGCATGCAATATAGGATATATAAACATACCCGTAAGTACGGTGGTGGTCTCTGCCCGAGATGTGGAGGCACCACCTACAGCTAGACAATCAAAAAATGATTATCTAAGTAAGAGAAAAAAGTGAAAGTCTACTCTAGCACCACCATGAGGTTTTAGTAGCATCAAGCGTGCCAAATTTTAATTTTTATTAGGTGTTAAGCTAGACTATATAAGATCATTGCTAGAATATTAGGGTTTAGTAAAACTAGTAGAAGTGAAAGATGGCTATACCCTTGTAGATCAAGTACTTCATTTCACATGCTCCGTGTAGTAGTTCCGCGACTCCACTAGGCTCCACTTGAGGGTATGGACAAGCTTCCTCCGATGACCTTCGTGCCGAAGATGATCCACGCTAAATCCCTCCAGCTCAAGCTACCTCTACACTAAACTCTTTAGCGTAGTAAACACGCTACACACGATCGCTAGTCAAGTGTAGGATGGTGAAGTAGGGGATATTAAAAGCTCACAAGTTTGTGTTCAACCTTCATAGTTCACATCACATGTGAGGGTTGAGGTTTGAACTAAAGCAATTGAGGAAGAAGAAAACGCTAGAGAGCAACCATGGGAGCAACTCAAGAAAAAAATGGATTAGTTTTGAGAATGAGCTAAGAATGAATGGCCACCCTTGACCCCCACTCATTCAAGCATGGAATTTTGCAATATAAAATTGCAAGCATGCTTGAATAGTGAGTCAAGATGAATAAACAAATATAAATCCCATGCTTGCAACCATGCTCTCATTTTCCACCTCATTTCTATTTTTCTCAAAAATAGAAATTCAAGCCATGCTTCATTATATATATATATATATATCTCAAACATATTAATATATATATATATATATATATATATATATATATTATGAAGAATAATTAGTGAGCTAATGATATTAGTTAAGATATAATTATATCACATATAATATATATCACATTATTAAATCAACACTTGATTTAATAATCCGGTTATATCACATATGACCGACTAATATCATTTATCCGTATATCATATTATCAAATCAACACTTGATTCTATAATATGGTTATATCACATATAACCGAACCGATTACAGATAACTTCCAGATTACAATACGGTGTCACATACACGTATTTAATTAGGCCCGCACATATATCACATATGTGTCCTATTTCGTTTCGCTTGAACCAGGGAATTTCTATGTGGGACTCTAAAGACTCGTCAATATGCTAGCATTAGATGATGATCACATCAGTCACTCACAAGCAGTCAGCGGTACTAGCTGGATATAACGGCTACCTAGGTATTGAGCGATATGAAGATCAACAAGCAAACTTGTCCATACTCTCCATGAAGCCTATCAGTAACACTACCGTACAGTCCGGTCTCTTCGTCTGATATGTCGCATATCATGTCTAGGGGTGGTAAACGTCAGTCTCCAGTAACGTGATAAGTCATGCCGATATTTGGCCTATAACGGTTCGAGAAACTACTGATAACATTATCAGTAAATCTTGGCGGCAGCCCTGTCCAGGGACTTCCAGTTATAGCCAATCGAGCATAGCGCAATATCAACCCCCAATACCGGAAGAGACGAAACCCCTCCTATCGCTCATTTCCTCCATGCGACTCGGGACTGTACCCAAAATGCACCTGTTTGCACGTCTCCTCTAAGCATGGTAGGGAGGAAATCAAAGCACAGTGGGAGCCGCACAAGACTCTATGACGATCTCGGGTCTACAGACTAACCTGTACCAGTGTCACCATAGGACTGCTATTTGACGATATGTATAATACCACATAAGAGTCCTCGGAGAGTCCTGTTCAGTGTACCCATTCTCCAATGAGCACCTGTGTACAATCTTTGATGTCACACACCAATGGTTGTGGGATCAACCATCGCCCTCTAAAGGACAAGAAACGTACACACTTGTCTACTCTGGAATATCGATGTTCTAGTCTTGATATTCTCTCGATTAGGAACTGATTAAAGGATGTACTTTTGGACCACCCTGGCCCCACTAGTATGATCTCATCATAGTCCTGGTAGTCAAGTACACATCCTAAGGGCTTTATCAACATCTAAGAGATAGACAGTATAAATACCAGTCTACATGTTAAGATAAAGGTAACCTGATAGCATACTATCATGTCGACCAAGAAAGTCCTCTCTATATATGTCCAGGCATCCACTATATCATCAATAATGGCCTCTAAGGCATACATATTCCGAACAATCTCCCACTTGCACTAAGGCCAGTTGTTGTAGTATCTCATACCCAACATCCCAAAATTCTCTCGAATAGCGTCTGGAGGATGACCTCGGTAAATGGATCCGCTGTGTTATCCTCTGTGTCAACTCTCCTTACCTCGATCTTCCGGAGGTCAACTATCTCCCTGATCAGGTGATACTGTCTATGATTATGTCTAGATCACTGATGGGACCGGGGTTCCTAGGCCAAAGCCACAACTCCATTGTCATCCCAATACACAGGAATTGGATGATCAATGGTAGAAACCTAGTTCATCTCATGAAATTTTTCATCCAGACGACCTCTTTGGTAGCATCGTTGGTAGCAATGTAATTAGCCTTTTATCAACGAGTCTGCTACGGTATATAGCTTGGAACCCTTCCAACATACCGTCCCTCCACTGAGGGTGAAGACAAAACCCGAGATTGACTTTCAGTCATCCTTATCACTCTGGAAGTTCGAATCGGTAAAGGACTCCATCCGGAGTTCACCGTTACCATACACCAAGAACATCTCTTTAGTCCTTCACAAGCACTTAAGAATGTTCTTCAGCCGTCCAGTGGTTTTTCCAAAGATCTTTTCGATACTTATTCACTACACCTAGTGAGTAAGCTACATATGGACTGGTACATAACATCGCATACATGATTGACCCGTCTGCCAAAGCATAGGGTATCCCTTGTATGCGAGCCCTCTCCAAATCAGCCTCAAGAGACATCTCTTTGGAGAGAGTGATTCCTGAATAAGCGGGTACATTACCACGCTTAGAATCATCCATACTAAATACCTTTAGCATGGTGTCTATGCACCTGGATTGGGACAATCCCAAATCCATTTAGATCTATCTCTATAGATCTATATCCCCAGGATGTAGGAGGCATCAGTTAGATATTTCATGGGGAACCTGTGTGATAAGAGGTGCTTGACCGAGTGTAGCATAGGAACATCGTTTCTTATCAAGAGTATGTCATTCACGTACAATACGAGGAAGAAAACCATACTCTCTACAACCTTCTTATTTATACATGGTTCATCTAACTACAGAGAGAGATTTTTGGGCTGGCGCTCTACCTTTTTGATGAAGTCAAACTCTTTGACAGCTTCATCAAAACAGATGTTCCATCTCCGCGATGCTTACTTTAACCCGTAGATGGATTTAAGCAGCTTGCACATGCTTCTGCTGCTCCCACTGTCTACGAAGACCTCTGGCAGTGTCATATACATGATCTCTTCTAAATCACCATTTATAAAAGCGGTTTTGACATGCAGTTTGCCAGATTTCATGGTCATGGTATGCAGCAATAGAAAGTAGGATCCTGATGGGCTTAAGCATAGCGACAGGAGAAAAGGTTTCATCATAGTCGACACCAGGTCGTTAACGAAAACATTTTACTACAAGTCTAGCTTTGAAAGTCTCAACTTTTCCATCTATACCAAATTATCTTTCTCAAAGATCCTCTCGCTCCCGATGGGTTTTACCCCTTCAGGAGAAACATCCAAAGTCAACACTTTGTTGGTGTACATGGATTCCATCTCAGATCGCATAGCATCCAGCCATTTCACAGACTCCCCTCTCGTGATGGCCTGCTCGAAACTAGTTGGGTCATCATCTCCATGATGCAATCTTCGCTCCCACTGTCTATGAGAAAACCGTAGTATCTCTCAGGTGGATGAGGAACCCAACTAGATCTGCAGAGTGGCTGCGGTTCTTCGGGGACTATTGAATCCTCCGGTTCCACCAATTTTCAGTTATTGTTTGCTTTGCTGGAACTTCTTCCAGTTCTACCTCATCGCCACTAATTTCTTCGACAAGAAATTCCTTTTCTAAAAAGGTGGCATGTCGAGAAACAAAACATCTTTTGTTCCTCGGTTTGGTAGAAGATATACCCTCGCGAATGGTTGGAATATCCTACAAACTTGCATAGAACCGACCTTGTCTCGAGCTTGTCCGGATTTTGCTTTTCAACATAGGCCGGACAACCCTATATCTTAACTCGTTTAAAAGATGGTCTCTTCCCATTCCATATCTCATATGGAGTGGTAGGCAACGGATTTGATCGGAACTCTATTCAATAGGTATGCATCTTCTCAAGTGCATGTCCCTGAAAGGAAATAGGTAACTCAGCAGTACTCATCATAGAGCGCACCATATCTCATAGGGTGCAATTCCTCCACCCCCGATATACCTTTGTGCTGTAGTGTATACGGAGGAGTAAGCTGAGAGAGAATCTCATTATTTTTTTAATAGTCTCGGAATTCCTTGCTCCGGTATTCTTCACGCCGATCATATCGAAGGATTTGAATACCTTTACCCATCTGGTTCTCAACTTCGTACTTATATTCCTTGAAATTCTCAAAAGATTCAGTTTTTTATTTCAACAAGAATACATGTCCGTATATTGAGAGAACATCGGTGAATGTAATAAAGTACGCGGAACCATCCCTGGCATGTGTAGACATAGGACCACATGCATCACTATGTATATGTCCAAGAGTTCAGTAGCTCTTTCTCCTTTTCCAATAAACGGGGATTTGGTCACCTGGTCTTTGAGACATGACTGGCAAGTTTCATAAGATGTAAATTCGAACGGATTCAAATATGTATCCTTATGGAACTTCGGCTAGTCTTGTTTCGTCGATATGACCCAGTCTACAATGCCACAAAAAGAATTTGTTCATTTCTTAACTGTTCCTCTTGTGTGTGTTCTGTACGTTTGGAACTGTGGTTTGATTCAGAACATGTATACTGTTATACAACGTACCTTACCTAATCAACACTTGATCTAGGAAAATATTCTCAATATTTTGGTACGGAATAACAGTCGCTTAGAATCAATGTATTACCAGTTGGTAACACTAAGTGATATCTGACAACTGCTTTGGCTGCAACAATTGCACCATCTCTACTACTAGAGACATATCACGCTTTCCCAGTTCTCCACCTTTCTATATCTCATGTAACAAATTACACATATGGGATCCTGATCCGGTATCCAATACCCAGGACGTAGAGCTAATTGAGAAACAGTTCTTGGTTACGAACACAACCGAAGACAATGCATCAACGTACTTTTCTTCGTTTGGATGGCGTGGGAATCCGGATATTCCCCTATTCCTTGCTCAGACTTATGACAATCATAAGGTAGAGTGGAACCAAGCCCAGTATAATATGTAGGTTCGGTCAAAACGTCCATATTATTATCTTGATTAAGGCATTTCATTGGTCGCTACCGGGAGAGAGAGAAGGATAATCACATTGCGTGCGCTCTTCGCAAGATTAGATTGGTTATTTTATCTAATCAGGATGGCTCTCACTGTTTTTATCAAATCTTCCTTCAAACCCAAAAAGGTAAGATTAGCCGGGATTAATTACACCCTACAGTTCGCCAATCGTTCGGCCAGGTAGGTATCGGTACTACGAGGGAGGTTCCCCATGCTTTCGCATGGACTTAATTAAAATAAACCTCGTTTCCTTTGAGGCATAACCCCGTTGACACCTTTCTAGACACCTACTTGATTAGCTAATTGTAAAGTGCAAAACTCTCCCAGGAGTAACTCTTACTCGCAGTGGGTATCGGGATCCAACTATCATATAGAAGGTATGCAATCTCATTGCAAATTTCAACACTTGAAATTCCCGATACTGTTTTTACCCCTAGCGTCCTATGACCTTGGCGCATGCTAAACAACCCATAGGGCGCTAGTTAAGTTCAAGCCGTTCATTTCTTGATTGAATTAAACCCACCCGTATGACCCTTGACGCAGGCCAAACAACTCCGTACGACTACCCTGACCCAATCGCATCACATGCTAGCAGATAAACACTAATTAGCTATCGCACACTACGCCTTGACACGGGCCAATAAACGCAGCACGAATACTAAAATAGTACTTATCTGAAATGACGGAGGGCTACGTAGGTTTTTAAAAAAACCATGAGCGTAATGAACTTGAAATCGTTATAGAATCTCATGATTTTGAAAATGAATGTTTTTGAGTCTTTTGCTAGTTTCGTTAAAGAGGTCACTCCCGGTGAAGGGATCTCGGCTCTTTCCTCATCGAATGTGGTGCCGGATATTCAGGAATACCACTATGCAAAGCAAGAACTAGAGAATCAATCAAAAACAAAACCCAATGAGTTGTAGTATTTGCTAGTTTCGCTAAAGAGGTCACTCCCGGTGAAGGGATCTCGGCTCATTCCTCATCGAATGAGGTGCTGGATATTCATCAAGGAATACCACTATACAAAGAAAAAACTAGAGCTATCCTTTTTGAAAATTTGATTCTACAATATCTTTAGGTTTCTTTCTTTTCATTAATCTCATTAATGAAGTCCCATCGATTAATGTTTCTTAAACATTACATAAAAATGAAACCAAAATAGAACGTACGCTTATGCCATCTGCAGTCGCCACGGGGCCCCGTCATGCACCGTTAGGTTACTTAACTACCGGCACAGCGGGGGCTGGACTAGCACGGATGCAAAACATAAGCAACGTTTATTATATATCATATATATAATAGTACATTCGTCTCACGCAGTTATATGATCAACATCACAGAATCAAGCAGCAGAAGCAATATATGAAATATTGGATATACTAGGATGTCCGTGTTTTAAATTTAGCTAGTAATGTAAAACACGGATTCCATGGTCGTAATGAATAGCCTAACCCACATCTCTAGTCCCCTACGAGAGCGGCAAGTAACCTTGCCAATTCTAGAGTTAGGAGATCCGGTCTCAACTCCTTGAGACGGTCTCCCACTAGACTCTAGAATCCGGTTACTTGTGCTTCCCGTCTTGGGTCTATCATAATGCGGAAAAGTAAATAATATACAACAATGGTGACATCATCCTCAACCCGGAAGTGCCTAATAAAAGAATATTACATACAGATTTTACATGAATGAAAATAAAAACTCTCATCTCACATAGAACCCCCGGCTATTCTTTCACGACGGTCCAATAAATCATATCAACAACAACACATGATATCGCATATCATCAACGTAAGCAAATATGCGTATCCCTAAAACTTATTGACATATAGCAACAAGATTGGGATACCCCACATATTACACTTACGGTCGCAGAAAAGAAAACAGAAAACTACAATAATTAGAATCCGCAATATCCTTAGACATCATAAACCCGGAATATCTCATATTCCGGATTTCATGCCTAACTTATAAAACTTGCATTTTAGTCTCAAATTGAAAACACTTTTCAATTGGTTGTCGGATAATTCAACAAGATTCTCGACTTAGTGATCGCGTACAATACGCAATTGCGGCGGAGTTTTGATCCGAATCAAAACTTCGTGGCAAACGATCAATTGAGACTAAACGACAAGGTTTACAAAATACTAACTAGTTTTCATAAAACTAATTAATCCGGATTCTAATAATTTTATCACACACCACAAAGCTTGTAAAGTAACCGCGACATTAGAATTCCGCACGCAATTAGCAAACTAAATCAATTTTTCCAAGACATGAAAAATCAAGTAAGCTAAAGTTCCAAAACCGAACTCGAAACCCGTCTGAATCTTCGCGGAGGCGAAGATCCCAAAATTACCTATCAAATGGGGGGCCTCGGGGGGGGGGGGTACCCACCCCTAGGGGCCACCTTGAAGTGGCCTCTAGGGGAAGGCAGACCTGAGAGCACCCAGTTGGGGTGCTCTCGTGTCACCCACCCCCAAGGACACCATGTGGTGGTCTTGGGGTGTGAGTCCGGCCTCTGGTCCTCCCGGGGTGTCCCCAGGGTGCGTACGCTCCACCCCGCGGCTTTTCGGTTCAAACCGTGAGCCTGCGGGGTGTGCAAACAACTGAAAATATCATTTTGGAAACTGTTTTTATCGGCAGTTTTTGCGCGACAAAAATGATGGATTTCAAACGTCACTACAAGCTATTATAGTTTACCCTAATGTTCTGGCTTGTCTCTGATACCATGAAAGTCTACCCTAGCACCACCATGAGGTTTTAGTAGCATCAAGCATGACAAATTTTAATTTTTATTAGGTGCTAATTTAGACTATACAAGATCATTGCTAGAATATTAGGGTTTAGTAAAACTAGTAGAAGTGAAAGATGGTTATACCCTCGTAGATCGAGTCCTTCACATCACATGCTCCATGTAGTAGTCCCGCGACTCCACTATGCTCCACTTGAGGCTTTGGACGAGCCTCCTCCGATGACATTCGTGCCGAAGATGATCCACGTGAAGTCCCTCCACCTCAAGCTACCTCTACACTAAACTATTTAGCGTAGTAAACACGCTACACTCGATCGCTAGTCAAGTGTAGGATGGTGAAGTAGGGGATGTTAAAGGCTCACAAGTTTGTGTTCAAGCTTTATGGTTCACATCACATGTGAGGGTTGAAGCTTGAACTATAGCAATTGAGGAAGAAGAAACTAGAGAGCAACCATGGGAGCAACTCAAGGAAAAAATGGCTAAGTGTTGAGAATGAGCTAAGAATGAATGGCCACCCTTGACCCCCACTCATTCAAGCATGGAATTTTGCAATATAAAATTGCAACCATACTTGAATAGTGAGTCAAGATGAATAAACAAATATAAATCCCATGCTTGCAACCATGCTCTCATTTTCCACCTCATTTCTATTTTTCTCAAAAATAGAAATTCAAGCCTTGCTTCATTATATATATATATATCATATATATTAATATATATATGTTATGAAAAATAATTAGTGAGCTAATGATATTAGTTAAGATATAATTATATCACATATAATATTATCATATTATTAAATCAACACTTGATTTACTAATCCGGTTAAATCACATATGACCGACTAATATCCTTTATCTGTATATCATATTATCAAATCAACACTTGATTCGATAATATGGTTATTTCACATATAACCGAACCGATAACAGATAACTTCCAGATTACAATACGGTATCACATACACATATTTAATCAGGCCCACACACATATCACATATGTATCCTACATCGTTTCGCTTGAACCAGGGAACTTCTGTGTGGGACTCTAAAGACTCGTCAATACGCCAGCAGTAGGTGATGATCACATCAGTCACCCACAAGCCATCAGCGGTACTAGCTGGACGTAACGGCTATCCGGGTATTGAGCGATATGAAGATCAACAAGCAAGCTTGTCCATACTCTCTATGAAGCCTATCAGTAACACTACCGTACAGTCCGGTCTCTTCGTCTGATATGTCGCATATCATGTCTAGAGGTAGTAAACGTCAGTCCCCAGTAACGTGATAAGTCATGCCGATGCCTGGCCTATAACGGTTCGAGAAACTACTGATAACACTTATCAGTAAATCTCAGCAGCATCCCTAGCCAGGGACTTCTAGTTATAGCCAATCGAACATAGCGCAACATCAACCCCTGATACCGGGAGAGAAGAAACCCCTCCTATCGCACATTGCCTCCATGCGACTCGGGACTGTAGCTAAAATCCACCTGTTTGCACGTCTCCTTTGAGTATGGTAGGGATGAAATCAAAACACAGTGGGAGCCGCACAAGACTCTATGACGATCTCGGGTCTACAGACTAACCTGTACCAGTGTCACCAGAGGACTGCTATCCAACGATAGGTATACTACCACATAGGAGTCCTCGGCGAGTCCTGTTCGGTGTACCCATTCTGCAATGAGCACCTGTGTACAATCTTTGATGTCACACACCAATGGTTGTGGGATCAACCATCGCCCTCTAACGGACAAGAAACGTACACACTAGTCTACTATGGAATATCGATGCCCTAGTCTGTAACACTTTGAAATTTCGTTAGAATTTTTTTCGTGTTAATTAGCAATTGTGCGTGTTATTATATATGTGTATATAGGATTATAAGTTATATTTAGTCGTGTTACCCTAATTGGAATTTTTTCCTTTATGAAGTTTACACTTGCACATTTAGCCATTTTGTGACCTAGGGTCAAAGTGTTAGCCATTTCATTCTTGCATGGTTCATTGTTATTTCCCCACCCTTTTATCAAATCAAAACCCCATTCAATTGTTAGTGTATATGCCCTAGAGGCCATTACTGTATCATACTAGTTTGTATATTACTTAATGGAAGCTTGGGATATTCACCTTGTGTAGACAATCTTGCTCAAAATAGTAGTATGCTACTTGGTTTGTTTCTACTTTAATGTGTACATGTGTGTCTTTTAGTATATCACCTATACACATTAGTGGAGCCCTTAGGATCTTTGCTTGATTACCAGCGTTGTGATGGCAGTCACACTCGTGGGGGCTGGGTAATCCACAAGCACATCCTTATGCAGGTCCCTAGTCGTAGGACATCGATACTACGGAGTAGACTAGCGTTTGCGCTTCTCATCCCAGCATGGGAGATAGTCTGTCCCACAGCCGTCAGTACATCGTACTTGAGATAGTATGCGGGTGGTCGTTAGGTTACGAGTATACTGGACAGGACTCGTTGGGAACTGTTGGTTGGTACTATACCTATCGTCAGTTATCAGTTTCCAGGTGACATGAGTACAGCTTAGTCCGCTGACTTGACACTGTCACTTCACCTCGAGTGTGTTCCCACTGTACTTAGATTACTACCCTACCATGGCTCAAAGGAGTCGTGCAAACAGGTAGTAGTTGGGTGCAGTCCCGAAGCACTTGGAGGCAGTAACAGTTAGACATGATTAGTCTATCCCGGTATTGGGGGTTGATATCGCGCTGTGTCTAGGAGAGCCATTACACAAAGTCCTGGCAAGGGCAAGCAAGATATACTAGTAGGTTTCCAGTGTTATCTCATGGTGTTCTGGGCTACACTCCGACACGACTTGTACCGCTATTAGGGGATTGACGTTTACCGCCCTCTAGGCCCGCCATGCGATATTCTCAGACGAACAGATCGGACTGTGCGCAGATTATCACATTTAGGCTCAGTAGGAGTTCAGATGGGTTTCACCTCGTCTGTCTTCTTATCGGCATCTACCTGGGGGACGTTATGCACAGCTAGTGCCGCTTGCGGTCTGTGGTTAAACCCACCGCCAGCGTAGTGTCGAGTATTTAGAGTCCCACACAGAGAGCTATTCGCCTTTAGGAAAAAGAGTAGAGGTCGCATGGTTTTGCGACAGGGTTCGATCACATCCGTGCACTTATGCACGTTTAGTGTCCGGGCAGTTATCACTAGCGGGCTTTGGTTTAAGCCAGATCCTAGTGTACGTTTTGGGATTGGTTTTATCTCGTTTGTATTCCTGTTCCTCGGAACAAGGATGCGGGTGTGTATGTACGGTTGACAGAGAGACAGAGGCAGAGGATTCTCATTAGGGTTGTTGACTGTTGACTTTTGCTAAACCCTAATGAGAATAAGAAATATGATTAATGATAATATTAATTAAGTATTATTGTGCCATGGTTGCGTTGAAAGGTTGACTTTGTTGACTTGTTGACCGGTTGACTAGGTTGGACTTGTTGACCATAATCATGACAATGGCTATCATTTCTTGGCATTGACCTTGGCTTGCTTGTTTGTTCACAAATTGCATTTAATGCATGAAATGATATTGCCATTTGATATGATAACAACCATCACATAATACTCAATTATTATTATGAGTTATGATTATTTTGGATTATGAGAGCAAGGGTGAGAAAAGTCTTGCTCATTCTATCATTCTCATTCTCTCTCATCCTCAAGCTATCCCTCTTCATCTTGCTCTTTCTTTAGTTCATGGTTCTATTGTCTCATGTGTTGAGAAGCAAGAACCATAGAGATAAAACCCAAAACACTTCTCTACTCATCCTAGTATACAAGGTCTTGCAAACTAAGTGTTCTAGTTTCCTCAAGATTGAGGTTGAAGCCAAAGGTAGAAGCTTTCAGGTGGATCCATCTTCGGCACAAGGAGATGACGAGGAGAGAACCATCCGACCACCACAAGGAGTTGAAGAGAAGGAGTTCAAGTTAAGGTATAACCCCCTAACCGAGTAGGTAAAACTCCTAGTTAGGTTGTTAGATAGTTGTTTAACAAAGATCCGTATTTTGAGTCCATGTTGCCACCCAAAGAAAAATCGTTTTTCACCATTTCCGCAACCCCAAAGAACCGGGGACGGGTAACGTGGACTTACATCAATAATTCAAAATCCAAATAAAAAACGAAGCATGGTGTTAGGTGAGGAAGTTGACTTTTTGACCCCATTTCCTTCTCTTCTCTCTCTCTTCTCCTCATCTCAGAATTTCCTGCAGAAATTCCAGCAAAAACCACAGCTTCTTCTTCTTCTTCTTCTCCTCTTCTCTTTTCACTTCCCTTTGATCTCTATACAAAACCCTACACAAAACAACACATTTCCTTCACAAAACCTTGGGAAAAATGGTCTTTTGAGGTGTTTGGAGGCAAATCTGCACACTTGAGGCCAGAGCTGAGACTTGTGGTGTTCTTAAGGTCTTTTGAAGGTATATAGCTCATAGTTAACACTCTTTTTCCATATCTTGTAGTATCTTAACTAGAAATCATGTTTTATATGCATGTTTGGTGGTATTGAAGGGATTTAGTGATGATATGTTAAATTTAGCGTTTTTATGGCTTAATTAGCTTGGTAATGGGTTATTAGTGTGGTTTTAGACTTGGGTTTGCTTCATATTTCAGAAAAACACCCTAAAGTATCATTTTAGTGTAAAAGTGTGGTTTTTAACTAGAATTAGGGTTCTGTGGAATCTGCTTCTACCCGGGGTGTTTCAGAATAAATTTGGATTTACTGTAGCATGTATAGGGGTATAGAGTGCACAAAAAAAACCTGGGAGCTCCTTTCCCTACCCAGGCCGCCGAAATATACATTCTGGCCGCAAATTGCGGCCAGATGGGGGTGTTTTGGGTTGGGGTTTGGGTTGTTTGGTGTCTGCTGCTATGTGGAGTATTTTGGTATATATATTTTTATAATATCTTTTCTATATCAAAATATGGAGTTGAATACCCTATTTTCCGTATTTTAAATCTTCGCGACACGCGTGACACATGTGTGGGTTTGGGGTATTCTGCGTATCGCGACGCGTCGGGTTAGCTTCAGGTACGTAATCACACGTTTTAGCGTATCGCGCACACGCGCGCTTGGTTTGCAACACTGGTTTATAGTTTGGCTTTAATGTCGTGTTTGTGTGACTTCGAGCTTATGTGTGATATATTGTGTAATTCTAGGTTCGCAGGCGAGTACGACGGACGCCACGCAGAAGGGGAAATAAGTCGTCGGCTATACCTAGCGCGAGACTACGGTGAGTAGATTTGACATCTACGGGGAAATCGCCCGCATGGCGTTATGCGTAAGGGCTGATAGGACCTTGTAGCAGCATATTACATTTACATACATTGACTGCTCATGGCTACTATTTTGTGCATACCACATTCCCTGCTATATATATATAAACTAGAATTGATAGAACACCGCACCATTACTAACGGTTCATGTTGCACGAGTACTATCCTGCATGTTACACACACACCGTTAGTAATTTCCATGACACTCACACTGTAGAATTCCCATGATCATTATGCTGTAGCTCATCTTTTATCTGACTGGACATGATATTCATACTTGATGCATATATCACATTGCATTGACTTGCATATTGGTTTGGATTACATGTGATTTCTGGATTTGGGAACCGTGGCTAATTCAAAGAGAATATGTAATCATTTCAAAACCCGGTTTCCCTTGACATGATATTTCGGTGTGTCCACCATGTGTTTTCTCGGTGCTAGAGTGATATATGTGAACCCGAATCGAGGAGATTGGATGAGGCCGATTACGGGTACATGGTGGACCCGGTATGGTACCCCGGGGCGAGAACGGTTTCACTGTGTAATAGACGGTGAGCCTGGCAGAGGGATTACTACCTACCGGTGATTGGTTGAGCCTGGCAGAGGGATTACTACCTACTGGTGGTTATCCGGAGGATACTGACCAGAGTCGATAGATGGATGCGGGATGATCCATACTGCCGGGGCCGAGGGCCGAAACCGCAGACGGAGCCAGTGGGCTGACCCGGACTGATGGATGCCCGATGGATGAGGATTTGCGTGTCGATGCTGGACACGAGCATTTATGATATTTGGGTGCCGATGTTGGGCACTCATGATTCTCAGAGATTTATAGGATTGGAGGGCCGATGAGAGTGCCGGCGCCTAAGCTATTTGGGGGATCTGGGTGCATTGATGGACACCGATTATATGTTCCACTTTGACATTCCGTGTAGATGTTATATTTCCCATGCTCAACATTCATTATTGTATCTCATCCTGTAGTTATATTACCTGATAGAGCAATTGCATGATTATTGCACATACTGCTTATCACGCATTGATATCATCTGCTGGTATATGATAGAGTAGCGCAGTACGTGCATGCTCACGATTACTTTTATATGTTATCTCTATTCACGAGTTGGCAACTCACCCCCGTTGTGCTACAGTATTTGCAGGTTGCCCTCGGAGTAGTCGCGGCAGGCTGTTCTCTTACCTCTTTTGGCTACAGATACCACTACAGTTGGTGCATGAGCTGTTTTGCTGTTAGGTGGGTTGTGGTATCTGGATACTTTTATTGTACATACTTTTGTATCTAGTATTCTCCATCTACCTTATATGTATTTGACTTAGAGACAGTGTGAGGACGATGATGTATATTATTTGTACTCTGGTGTCGAGCTCGTTGTGAGCCGACTTCGTTGATGCAATTTATTCTTTCTGTGATGTTTCCCACTTGTTGCTCATGATCTTCGCTACGGCGTCGTATATTTCTATCTTGGTGATTGTTTACTTAAGATTTCTCATCACTTTTGTAAATGCTTCCATTTAAAACTTAAAACACTCTATACTTTTACTGGTTTGATTTCTGGGTTTTCGGTTCACTTAGTCGCGTTACGCCTGTAGACGTTACGTGGTTAAGTGCCGGTCACGGGCCAAACTTTGGGTCGTGACATAGTCTCGATATTTCCTCGATTAGGATCTGATTAAAGGATGTAATTTTGGACCACCCTGACCCCACTAGTATGATCTCATCATAGTCCTGGTAGTCAAGTATATATCCTAAGGGCTTTATCAACATGTAAGAGACAGACAGTATAAATACCAGTCTACATGTTAAGATAAAGGTAACCTGATAGTATACTATCATGTCGAGCAAGAAAATCCTTTATATATATGTCCAAGAATCCACTATATCATCAATAATGGCCTCTATGGCATACATACTCCTAACAAAATTTATATGTGTATATTTATGATATAACATTTTAAATCAAAATGAATGCACTATAGGATATATAAACATACCTGCAGGTGCGGTAGTGGCCTCTGCCTCTGATGTGGACGCACCAGCAACAGCTAGACAATTAAACATTGACTATATAAGTAATTTTGAAATAAATATGCTTGTATATCTATAATATTACATTCAAAATGAATATGCATGCAATATACCTGGAGGTGTGGCAAAGTCCACATGGAAGTAGTCATCCGAAGGGGATACCGATCGGGGTGCAAGACCAACCCTCTGGAGCTCCCTACGCAGCTTCCCGGATGGCAGAACCGCTCTTCCTCTGCCTATGCCTCTGCCGCAGCTGGTGCTCCTGCCGCCCCTCACTGCTTTGGGCATCGTCATCAGACATAGATAGGAGTACAATCATTACATATGCATGCAATATATGTATAGATCGTAGAAATGTGATGTAATAATATAACATTACTTATAACCTTTTTCGTTTCGTGGACGTATTAAACATATCTACTTGGATTTCATCATCGATATCATTTCTAACTCACGTAACTTCACGGTCAGCCGAAGACAACCCGTCTTTTGAAACAGATGGTCGGAGCACTCTAATTTTTCTCTCTTCTTCATCCTCATCATTATCCTCCATACGATCCTCGAATTCTGGGACACCGTAAACATCCCTGGGTTTCCAATGGCATACGACACTCCATCCTGGATGTTTCAAGCGCTGTGAGTAGTATACTTGGAACGCTTTGTCCGGAAAGATAAATGGATCGTCCTGACTGTAAAATTGAAGTGTGTTCACACTAGTCAATCCATATTCATCTTTCCTAGTCCCGAGATTGTTTCTTCACTTATTCGTATCGGTTCGTGTATCATACCAAATACACTGAAATATATAAAACGGTTCTAATCGTCCGGGATATTGGATGCCAAGTATACAATTTAAGTATCCATAATAAATCACACCATCCAATCCTACCGTCGCAATCCCACTATTCTGAGTGGTTCAAGATGTTTCTATGTCCTTAACTTCAAATTTGTATCCAAGAACACCGAATCCTTTATAATATGCAACCTCCATGCTAGGAAACTGAGCTAAATATCTTGAATCTCTCTCTAATGATGCAAACAAGTTCGGATCGTGGATTTGACAAAATAAATTTTACGACAAATACATAACGATATAAGTTTAGATTAATACTGGTAGTAATAACATGTTATTTGAACAACTTACATGATCTGCAACCCAATTGCAAAAATTATCCTGATGATATTTTTCCAATCGTTCATCATTCCAATCAGGATGCCCCTCACGTACCTCATCAATATGAATTCTGTTCTCAACAATAAATTATGACATTAATATTATATCATTTCATACATACACAAACACAAATATAACAATTAATCCAAAAAACTTACTCTGTAATTTCTTCAAGACATAAGCTATTGAAGAGGATAAACCGATATATCTTGTTGATAAATATAGTGTCTACTCTGTTATAATCAGCTTTACCATATGACCCATCCTGAATTCTTCGAGGTCGGTTAAGTTTCGTCTCAATATTCTCGTCCAGATAGCGGGAACAAAATGTGGTTATTTCATCTAGAACATAATCTTGCATGATAGAACCCTCTGGTCGGTTTCTATTGCGTATATACTTTTTTAGAGTGTAGAGATACCTAAAGAAAAATATGTTAAATAAATATATACGGATATATAGGACAACAATAAATTTACAAATTGCATGAAACGAAAAATTCAACGTACCTTTCGACGGGATATATCCATCGATATTGTACCGGTCCGGCAAACTTAGCCTCGGTTACAAGATTAAGCGTCAGGTGTATTATGATATCGAAGAATGACGGTGGGAAAATCAGCTCAAACTTGCAAAGTATCAATGAAATATAATTTTCTAGATTCTCCAACGTCATAACATCCAAGGTTTCAGTGCACGATTCTCTAAAAAAGCAACAAAGGTCATTGATTACTAGACTAACCAATTCAGGAAAAGAAGTCCTGAGGGCTAATGGAAGAATGTGCTCCATAATAACATGGTGATCACAATATCCAAGGTTTTAGCAGCCTCTACCATATCCTCAATTTCTTCTCCTGGAAAGAAGTTATTGTCTTCTTTTTCTTCTGCCGCATTACCGTCTTCTCCTTCTTGTTCTGCGGCACTACCGTATTCTTCTTGTCCTTCCCCGTGATATAGCCAAGTTGTATAAAGTCCAGTAAAATCATGTTTAATGATGTGAAGCTCTACGATTTCTACCTTCTGATAGAACTTATTCCCACATTTATCGCACGGACAGAGAATCTTCTCTAACACGATCTTATTATGTGCGCATGCAAATTCAATGAAAGCAGCAACTCCTGCGACAAACTTAGATTGCATGCGTTGTTGCCAATCCACGTACATCCAGTCCTTAACTCTGATGTACTCATGGGCCATGTTAGACTGTATAACATATAAATTGTAGGTTATGGCGACTATATTGAGAAATCTAAGAATGAGATGGTTACTGACAAAGAAGAAAATCCGTAGAGGAAAGTTTTTCATTGAAAAGAATAAATTATCGATTAACAAAGTTATATTTGAAAATACCCAAATATGAGTTGTATTCTGTGTATGTGTGTTTCAATTTATAATTTCGCTTAGGTGTAGGGTTGTTAGTGTGTATTTGCTTTGTGTGTGCATTTGTTGTGTATTCGTGTTGTATGTGTATGTTTCTGCTGTCGGGGGTAAGGCTTCTATCCCATTAAGAATGTATAGAGCATACACCCATTCGCTTATGCTTTCATCTGTTTCGAGTAAATTTCGGCAGCACCTCCCCGCTATTCTCCGCGTACACTGTAATAGAATAGATAATCATTTCAATGCTGTGAAACAACGTTGAAATGAACATCTAATCTATCTTTGTACACGGAGAACCAGCAAAAAAATACCGACGAAATAACTCAAAACGAATGAAAACACAAGTGAATGCAGGTGTTTGCTTTATACATTCCTAGCTTGTCCACACTGGACAAATCTATCGATTATCATACGATTGAATCTTCTCATCATATAGACTACATGACGGTTGTTAGCACCAAACTATACCGTCCGATATTTAACAACCTTCGTATAGTTCTATGTCACGACAAATATCAAACGTATGTTAACCGATAGACGGGGACTAAGTCGCGCTTTGATTTTCACATATGAATGTCGATGAGAATATAAAAATTTCATATTATCATCAAGTATCATATATTGGTTTTAACTTGAACATTTAACTTGAATAGGTTTTACGTTTACGTTTCATTTTTAAGGGTTTGAATTTTTAGTTTAGGGTAAAGTTTTTTTACTTTTACGGTAAAATTTTACGTTTACATTGTCATCGAGTATCCTACTGAAGGAACTAGTGCACCCTATACCCTAACCCTAATTAACCCAAATTAACCCTAATCATCACCTTAATTAACCCAAAATTAACCCTAATTAACTCAAATTATCCCTAATTAACCCAAAATTAAGCTAATTAAACCAAATTAACCCTAATCAATACCCTAACCCAAATTAACCCTATTTTACCTAATTAACCCAAATTAACCCTAACCCTAATCATCACCCAAACCCTACCCCAAATTAACCCTGACCTAAACCAAAATTAACCCTAATTAATCTAATTAACCCTAACCCTAATCATCATCAACCCTATTTTACCTAATTAAAACAAATTAACCCTAACCCTAATAATCACCCAAATCCTAACCCTAATTAACCCTAACCCAAACCAAAATTATCCCTAATTAATCTAATTAACCCTAACCCTAATCATCCCCAACCATATTTTACCTAATTAACCCAAATTATCCCTAACCCTAACCCTAATCATCACCCAAACCCAAACCCTAACCCTATTTTACCTAATTAACCCAAATTAACCCTAACTCTAATCATCACCCAAACCCTAACCCTATTTTACCTAATTAACCCAAATTAACCCTAACCCTAATCATCACCCAAACCCAAACCCAAATTAACCCCTAATTATCCCAGCCTTATAATCCTAACCCTAAAATCAACAACAATAACACCAAAAACAACAAAATTATAAATTAAATTCCTAATTAATTTACAGAAATCAAAAACATTACTAATTAGGAAAATTCAAGCACTGTTTAAATATATAAACTCACATCTGTCATGTACCGGCCGACGGCAAAGAGCTTGAGGAGGTGGAGAGCAAGAGCTCGACATGGTGGAGTAGGCCGAGAAGATGGAGCTCGAAGAGATGGAGACGGCGTGTCACGACCCAAAACTTGGCCCGTAACCGACACTTAAACTACGTAACGTCTACAGGCGTACGCAACTTATGTAAGCCGAAACCCAGAAATCTAAACCATCCAAAACTGGATCAACGGAGAAAAACATAGTTTTAAACATTCAGAAATTTTCAAGTAAACATCTTTAAGTTTAGTTTTCGTTCTTAAAAATTTCGGCAGCACCTCCGTTGTAAAAACTAGCCCCGAAAATGGTACAACATAAATAATAAATAAAGCATCCCAACGGGAGCAAATCATGCCCAACGGCGGAGACAACCACCACAAATATAAATACGACGTCAAAGCGAAGAAATATAAAAGAAAACTGCATAAAGAAGTAAACTTTTCACAAAACCGGCTTCCACGAGCACGACATCGAAAGTCACCAAATAATACAACACTGAATCCTCACAAGTCGTCTCTAAGTCATATATAAACAGTGGTAGATGGAGAATACTAGATCCAACAAAAAGATATACAATGTACAAACAGATAACCACAAACCCACCTAAAAGCAAAGGCCTCACAACCAAACGTAGCGGTATCCGCAAAAGTAGAGAAGAAAAGACGCCCTGCTGCGACTACTCTGAGGGTAAGTCCTGCAAAACACTGTGGCACAACGGGGTGAGTTGCCAACTTATGAATAGTAAATAACATCATACTGTAATCGCAAGTATGCACGAATAGCGATTAATTTATCACAAGTGATCCGATAACATAAGTATGACAATATGAATATGCAACAATCATGTAAAGGTACATCATCAGGGTACTACAACTACATGAAGTAATGCATATAAAAAATAATCCTGAGTGTGTGGGATGATATAATAAAATCTCATGCAAAATCATCAGCATGGAAAAACACCAGTGTCCCTCACTGACACATCAAATCCCAAATCCCCAGGCACCGCATCCACAGATTGGCCCTCACATCCTGTAAGTCTCATAGAATCTGAGTGTCAAACATCGACACCCGAAACATCATGAAAACAGATCCTTGTATGTATATATATATATATATATATATATGTAAATAAGTATGAGGATATCAACCCCGTATGTCCACCGACGATATATAGAAATCATAGAAAACCTGAGTGTCTAGAACCGACACTCGAAACCTCATGAAACCCGTGTCTAGCATCGACACGTAAATCCTCATAACTCAGGCGCTGTCACCACGAATGACCCTGACGATATGTCATACATCACTCCGGTTGGTATCCCCACGATAACCGCCGAGTCCAAATACAATCACCGGTAGGTACTTACCCACCTTGTAGGCTCATCGTCTGTACCACGAACATCTTGCCGAGGGGGACCATACTAGGCTCCACCATGTGCCCGCACATAGCCCACTCACTCCTCGCATCGGGTATATATCACAAATCTCATAACCGAGAAATCTCATGGTGGGCGCATCAAAATATCATAGCAAGAGAAACCGGGTTTTTAAACAATACATAGTTTCTTGAAAATACCCCCACGGTTCTCAAATCCATAAATCATATGAAATCCATACCTCAATGCGTAAAATCCATATAAAACTGATAAATGCAACACAAAACATCAATATGAGCATATAAAGGGAAAACCGCTCTTTTAAATGAATCTAGCTTTAAAATATATCTTGCGGTTCCCAAAATCCTCCGAAAAACAAGTGCAGTATCATATGAGGTGTACATGTAAGTGCAGCAAGATTTAAGTATCTACATGTAAGCAAGTATGTATGATGCATTTCATAAGCACAATAATCAACGACTCAATATCACATATCAAACAATACCACTTAGGGTATATACAACTATAGCAAAAATATGATGTGTACATGTCAATATGTGTGCTTGGTGTACATGTAACTGTAATCGAGTATGTGGGTGTACATGTCAATATGTATGCATGATGTACAAGTAGCTATAGTAGGGTATATGTGAAATGGATTAAGGTTCACTACCTCAACTATCCCTGCCCAATGCAATATCACGTATGTATGTGTCCACAGTATTTCATATGCACAATGGAATAAGAGTTACTACCTCCACTATCCCTATCCACTACCATATCACGTATGTAGGTGGTTTATGAGTGTCATGGCAATTACTGACGGCGTGGGTGTAGCATACAAATAGTGCTCGTGCAACATGAATCGTCAGTAATGTATTATATCTAAAGGTACAAGTCAAGGTACAACAGATAATACTATGCAATAACATTCATATGAAATTAACTAATATGCAATAACATGCAACTATCATATCATATCCGCCCCGACGCATAACGCCATACGGGAGATTTTCCCGTAGATGTTAAATCTACTCACCGATGGTCTCAAACTATGAAAATCCGACCACATGCTTCCCCTTGTTCGCAGCGTCCGAAGTCCCCGCTTGCGACGCTATAATTTCACAAACACACAAATAGTGCAAACATTTCAGAAATCGACCAATATACGTAAAACTATGTTTTAAACGACGCATCGACTCTAAACTAACTCACGAGTGTCCATCTAGTGGTTAACGTACGTGACGATACCACCAAACCAATCTACATACAGCAGCGGCACAAGGTCACGATTCGTGTCGCAAAACGTAACACGCGGACACAAAACATGACATTATAGGATAATGATTCTAGATTTTTAATACTGTAAATACTAAAAAAGTAAACAGTACCAAATACCCCTAACCAACAGCAGACAACTACCCACAAAAACCAAACTCCAGCACTTCCCTCAATAGCCGGCGTCGCCGGAATTTCGCCTTAAGCCGCCGGCCATGGCCGGTGGGGTGGTGCTCTTGTCTCAGGTGGTGCTTCAAGGTCACTAGTGCATCACTACAATTTTGTTTGGTCACTCACTAAAATTTCCAGGCCACAGCAGTTCTCAGAGGTTCAAAAAGACACTAAAAATACGATATTTCACAAATCGATTACTTTAAGTGTTCTACGCTACAACCAACGAGCTACACAATATAAAAACTCCTATTTAAAGAGTAGGGATTATACCTATCAACCTTGCTCACAAGATCCAAGATTTCCTAGCTCCAAGTGATCAAGAAGGCAAAAACTCAAGACTTGAAGTATTTTGTGATTTATTTCGGAATTTTGGAGATTTATGAGCTTGGATTGATGCAAAAATGGAAGGGAAATGATCAAGGGCAGAAGGGGGGAAAGGGATCTCGGCCAAGTGAGAAGGATGGAGAGTTGTGTGGAGTTTCCTAGCTATTTATCATGATAAATGCACATAAATGCATTCACACACATGCATGCACCTCTTGAAATTCTTTTCTTTTTCTTTAATCTTAAATTCTAATTTCTAAACAAATATCTAGATATTATGTGAAGGTTTAATCTACTCAAACTTAATTTGCTTGCAATAATTTTTAAAGAAGGAAATTTCCCAATTGTGAATACCGCATTAAAATAATATTAAAATTGGGAAAAATTCTAATTGAACCAAAACGTCTCATATACCCACAAAGCTTGCACACTATCTTTATTTTAGCTAAACTATGTGCTGGCAAGTCTATATAGACGTTTGATCGCAGTCGGGTTAAAACGGAAAAATTCTCTTAACGATTTCTAAAACGTTACAATCCCCCCTTATAGAAATTCGGTCCCTGAATTAAAATTAACTACTAAGCCTACTTTCAAAAAGATGAGGGAATTTCTTCCGCATCTCGCTCTCGGCCTCCAAAGTGATCTCCTCACCAGTAGCGCTACGGCAAAGAACCTTCACAGATGGCAAGACGTTTGACCGAAGTTTCTTCACCTGCCGATCCAAAATAACTACCGGCTGCTCGGTGAACGAAAAATTGTGCTCAAGCTGAACGGTCTCATGCCGAATCATGTGAGAAGGATCATGAATGTATCTACGAAGTATTGACACATGGAAAACAGGGTGAACATCCGGAAAACTAGGCGGGAGCGCCAAACGATAAGCAACAGAACCCACTCGCTTAAGGATCTCGAAAGGACCTATAAATCTGGGACTGAGCTTCCCCCTCTTCCCAAATCACATAACGCCCTTCATTGGAGAAATCCTCAGGAATACATGAGCCCCCACTGCGAACTCAAGTCTGCGACGACGACGATCGGCATAAGACTTCTGCCTGCACTGGGCTGCTCTCATCCTGTCCTGAATCAGCTGGATCTTCTCCGTAGTCTCCTGAACTATCTGGAGTCCCAAAACCAGAATCTAACTAACTTCGGTCCAACAGACTAGCGATCGGCACTTCCTACCATATAAAGCCTCAAAAGGTGCCTTCTGAATAGTCTCCTGAAAGCTGTTGTTGTAGGAGAACTCAATCAACGGCAAGTGACGATCCCAACTGCCACCAAAATCAAGCACACATGCACGGAGCATATCCTCCAGGGTCTGTATAGTCCACTCCGACGGACCATCGGTCTGTGGATGAAAAACGGTGCTAAAACTCAACCTGGTACTCAAAGCATCCTGAGGCTTCTGCCAAAGGCGGCTAGTAAACTGAGTGCCTCTGTCGGATACTATGCATGTGGGAACACCATGCAAACGCACAATCTTATCTATATACAACTGAGCGTACTGATTATAACCGAAAGTGGTCTTCACTGGAAGGAAGTGAGCCGCTTTCGTCAACTGGTCAACAATCACCCATATGGAGTCATACCCTCTACTAGTCCTGGGTAGACCCACAATGAAGTCCATGGAAATCTGCTCCCATTTCCACTCCGGAATGGGTAAAGGCTGCAACTCTCCAGCTGGTCTCTGATGCTCAGTCTTGACTTGCTGACAAGTCAGGCACCTCGATACGAAGTCCAAAATATCGGGTTTCATCCCTTCCCACCAGTAAAAGTCTCTCAAGTCACGGTACATCTTGGTGGAACCTGGATGAACGCTAAAGGCTGATTGATGTGCCTGCTCTAGGATCTTGCGTCTCAACCCATCAGTATCTGGTGTACATAAGCGAGTCCCGCATCTTAGCACACCCTGGTCATCAATCATGAACTCCGAAACTGTACCCTGTCAAACAAGCTCAAGAATCTCAGACAAACGGGCATCACTGGGTTGCGCCTCACGGATACGATCAAGTAGTAGTGGACGTGCGCGGACATGAGCAAACTGTCCCCCAGCGGAGGTGAACTCGAACTACACTCTACCATCACACAAGAGCTGCCAATCTGCAGAAGACTAATGCTGAACTGCGCTCAACTGGGACAAGCTACCCCCGGGCCTACGACTCAAAGCATCAGCTACCACATTCGCCTTGCCCAGGTGATAAAGGATCTCACAATCATAATCCTTCACTAGCTCCATCCATCGGCGCTGTCTCAGATTCAGATCCCGCTGCTGGAAGATATACTTCAAGCTCTTAAGATCCGTGAAGATCTGACATGACTCCCCGTACAAGTAGTGTCTCCAAATCTTCAACGCAAAGACTACCGCGTCCATCTCAAGATCGTGAGTGGGGTAATTCTGCTCGTACTTCTTCAGCTTCCTAGAAGCATAAGCGATCACTCTATCGTGCTGTATCAAAACACAGCCGAGCCCCACTCGAGAAGCATCACAATAGACAACATAGCCGCCCGATCCAGAAGGTAAAGATAGAACTGGTGCCGTCGTCAAAGGAGTCTTCAACTGCTGAAAACTCTGCTCGCACGCATCAGTCCAAAGAAAAGGAACTCCCTTCCGGGTCAGTCCAGTCAGCGGTGCAGCGATACTCAAGAAATCCTGCACAAAATGACCATAATAACCAGCTAAGACCAAAAAGCTGCGGACCTCAGTCACCGATACAGGTTTGGGCCAAAGCTGTACAGCCTCGATCTTCCTCGGGTCCATAAGAATACCATCACCAGTCACCACATGACCCAGGAAGTCAACACTATCAAGCCAAAATGCGCACTTTGAGAATTTAGCATACAGCTGGTGCTCTCTCAAAATCTGCAAAGCAATCCTCAAGTGCTGCTCATGCTCCTCACGACTCCTAGAGTAGACCAGTATGTCGTTTATAAACACAATAATAAAATGGTCGAGGAACGGCCTGAAAATCCGGTTCATCAGATCCATGAACGCTGCTGGCGCATTAGTGAGTCCGAACGACATCACCAAAAACTCATAGTGCCGATAGCGCGTACGAAATGCAGTCTTCGGAATGTCATCATTCCGAACCCGCAACTGATGATAACCTGAACGCAAATCAATCTTAGAAAAATGTTTTGCATCCTGGAGCTGATCAAATAAATCGTCAATGCGAGGTAAAGGATACATGTTCCACACCGTAACTCAGTTCAATTGACGATAATCCACACACAGCCTCAAACTGCCGTCCTTCTTTTTTATGAACAGAACAGGATCTCCCCACGGCGAAACACTCGGACCCACAAGTCCCATATCAAGTAACTCTTGCAATTGACCTTTAAGCTCTTTAAGCTCTGCCGGAGCCATCCGATAAGGCGGTATAGAAATAGGCTCCGTGCCAGGAATCAGATCAATGCAGAACTCAATATCGCGCTCTGGCGGCAACCCAGGTAACTCATCAGGAAAGACATTGGGAAACTCTCGCACGGTAGGAACATGTTCAAACGCCTCCACTGTGGCTCCAGTATCATGAATGAAAGCCAAGAACCCCCGACATCCCTTCCTCAAAAGCCGTCTAGCGCATAGGACAGAAATCAAACTGTGAGGGGCGGCACCACGGTCCCCCTGCACAACAAACACTGACTCGCCGAGAAAACAAAACCTAACTGTCTTCTTGCGGCAGTCCACGGACGCATAGCAAGTAGCTAGCCAGTCCATGCCCAGCAGAACGTCGAAGTCCAACATCTCAAGAAGGATCAAGTCGACAGACAGATCTCTGTCTCCTATACGGACAGCACACGACCGGAACACGTGTCGCGCAACAAACGACTCTCCCACAGGAGTAGTCATGACAAGCGGCCGATCTAGCAAACACGACTCTCAGCCTAACCTCGGCATGAAATGCGTAGAAACATACGAATGCGTAGATCCCGGATCGAAAAGAACATGTGCATCATAAGAACATACAGAAAGCGAACTTGAAACCACAGCATTGGACGCCTGAGCGTCCTGGTGAGTCAAGGCAAAAACCCGTGCCTGCCTTCTACCGGCTACTGGCTATCCTCTGCCTTCTCCACCTCGTCCTCTCGGTACAAAGCCCCCGCGACCGCGACCTCTCTGAGCAGAAGTCTGACGCGGCGTAACAACAAGAATAAGAGGCAACGCTCTCTGAGGCGGAGAAGGTGGTAAGGTAACCTGGGGTACTGCTGGCCCTCTCTGACGCACCACGGTACAATCCCTCACTAGGTGCTGTAAACTGCCACATCCAAAACATCCTCGTGTCGACGGCTGACCCTCCTGGGAAAAAGTACTGAACAACTGGCCACGTCCCACGTCTCTGCTACTCCCAGTGTCTGATCGAACTCTGTCTCGGGATCTAAACCTCTGCCTCCTGGCTGATATACCAGTACGAGCCCTCTTCGGTTATGAAACAACCGATGACTCGGATAGACGCTCCTCCACTAATAGGGCTGCATCCACAGCTGCCACATATGTATCGCAATGCTGAATGCTGATGGCTAGGAACAACTGGGTAAGTAGGCCTCGAACAAACCTCTTCACCCTCATCTCCTCAGTCGCCACCAAGTACGGAGCATACACAGACAGCTCGGTAAACAGTACATCATACTCAGACACCGTCATCCCCGGAGTCTGTCGTAATGACTCAAATTTGCGCGCTCACGCATCCCTGACGCTCGGTGGAAGAAAACGGGCGAGAAACACAGTCATAAACTCAGCCCAGGTCATAGGAGCAAGACCCGCGGCTCTGCCCCTCTCCAAGGACTCACACCACTTCTGAGCCAGACCCTCCAGACGAAAACTTGTGAACTCCACCCATCTCTCTTCGGAGCATCGGAGCGAACGACAAATCCTGGCCATCCAATCGATAAACGACTGCGGATCCTCAGTAGCATCTGTGCCAGTGAACACCGGAGGCCTCAGCCTCATGAATTCGGTCAGTGACACAGTAATAACCTCCGGAGCTGTAACTGCAACTGTCGGAACTGTAGGTACCATCGTGGTCTCTGCAACAGGTGGAACAACTGCCTGCCCCTGCGTTCGAATGTCCTCAACTAAAGTCCCTATCGTCTGGCGCAGGTCCTGCATACCAGATCCAATCATAGCAATGTGCTCTGGTACAACAGGCGCACCGCCCTGGTTAGTCCTCACCTCAGACGAGTCAACTCTGACCTCGGCCCTCGCGGTCGCTCTCTGTGCCCTCGTAGTCTTCGGCGGCATATAGGCTGGAAATTGAAACAATATTCAATAAGTATACAGGAATCGAATCACAAAGATGTATATCATCACGGAGGAATATCAATCAATAAGTCCTAAGATCACTTAAGCGGAGTACCGTGTCGTAAATATGCCGCGGAACATACACACGCTACGTCACTCTGCTTAAGTTACCTACTCCATCATACCAAGGTCATCCTACACCCCGAAAGGTAAAACCCAGCGCTCTGATACCAACTTTGTCACGACCCAAAACTTGGCCCGTAACCGGCACTTAAACTACGTAACGTCTACAGGCGTACGCAACTTAAGTAAGCCGAAACCCAGAAATCTAAACAATCCAAAACTGGATCAACGGAGAAAAACATAGTTTTAAACATTCGGAAATTTTCAAGTAAAAAATCTTTAAGTTTAGTTTTCGATCTTAAAAATTTCGGCAGCACCTCTTTTGTAAAAACTAGCCCCGAAAACGGGTACAACATAAATAATAAATAAAGCATCCCAACGGGAGCAAATCACGCCCAACGGTGGAGACAACCATCACAAATATAAATACGACGCCAAAGCAAAGAAATATAAAAGAAAACTGCATAAAGAAGTAAACTTTTCACAAAACCGGCTCCCACGAGCACGGCATCCAAATTCACCAAATAATACAACACTGAATCCTCACAAGTCGTCTCTAAGTCATATACAAACAGTGGTAGATGGAGAATACTAGATTCAACAAAAAGACATACAATGTACAAACAGATAACCGCAAACCCACCTAAGAGCAAAGGCCTCACAGCCAAACGTAGCGGTATCCACAAAAGTAGAGATGAAAAGACGCCCTGCCGTGAATACTCTGAGGGTAAGTCCTGCAAAACACTGTGGCACAATGGGGGTGAGTTGCCAACTCATGAATAGTAAATAACATCATACTGTAATCGCAAGTATCCACGAATAGCGATTAATCTATCACAAGTGATCCGATAGCATAAGTATGACAATATGAATATGCAACAATCATGTAAAGGTACATCATCAGGGTACTACAACAACACGAAGTAATGCATATCAAAAATAATCCTGAGTGTGTGGGATGATATAATTAAATCATCAGCATGGAAAATCACCAGTGTCCCTCACTGACACATCAAATCCTAAATCCTCAGGCACCACATCCACAGATCGGCCCTCACATCCTGTAAGTCTCATAGAACCAGAGTGTCAAACATGGACACCCGAAACATCATGAAAACAGATCCCTGTATGTATGTATATATATATATATATGTAAATAAGTATGAAGATATCAACCCCGTATGTCCACCGACGATACATAGAAATCATGGAAATCCTGAGTGTCTAACACCGACACTCGAAACCTCATGAAACCCGTGTCTAGCATCGACATGTAAATCCATATAAATCAGGCGCTGTCACCACGACTGGCCCTGACGATATGTCATACATAACTCTGGTCGGTATCCCCATGATAACCGCCGAGTCCAAATACAATCACCGGTAGGTACTTGCCCCCTTCTAGGCTCATCGTCTGTACTACGAAAATCTTGCCGAGGGGAACCGTACCGGGCTCCACCATGTACCCGCACACGGCCCACTCACTCCTCGCATCAGGTATATATCACAAATCTCAGAACCGAGAAATCTCATGGTGGACGCATCAAAATATCATATCAAGAGAAACCGGGTTTTCAAACAATACATAGTTTCTTGAAAATACTCCCACGGTTCTAAAATCCATAAATCATATGAAATCCATATCTCAATGCATAAAATCCATATAAAACTGATATATGCAACACAAAACATCAATATGAGCATATAAAAGGAAAACCGCTCTTTTAAATGAATCTAACTTTAAAATATATCTTGCGGTTCCTAAAATCCTCCGAAAAACAAGTACAACATCATATGAGGTGTACATGTGTTCAGTTGATAAAATTGCACATTTGTTTTACATTTTTCCTACCATTTTCATATTAAAAAAAGGACTTTATTATGATATATTATACATATGAGGGTTTATGTGTAAAAACATTATTTTCCATGTGTTAATATATTTTAATTAGTATTTGGTAGAAAAATGTATGCAAATAAATCTATTGACCTAATCCTAGTAGAACTAAGTCTACTAAATATTATTTGAGATTATTGTGCAGAATTTTCCAAGTTGTTATGCAGAATTTATCAAACAAATCAAGTTGTTGAAGAAAACTTGCCAAATTAAGAAGCAAAACTTGGAGACCAAGTTTGGAAGCAACCGAGAGAAGATTTCTGAAATCTGAAAGTGCCTAGGATTGCCAAATGTCATAATTAAAAAGCCCAAGAAAAATGATGAAATGATCTCCACCATTGGCCGCGGAACCGCGGCCAAACCCCCCTATTGGCCGCGGATCCGCGGCCTTCTAGAAGGATCAATTGCTAAACTTTTAGGAGATCAATATCTGCTGAAATTTACCAAGTTTCCAACCTAAAGATTCTGGATTTGCACTATAAAAGGGCACCGAGAGCCTCTTGGAAAAATTATCAAGCCGAAGAGATCACGAAGCTCCAGACGCTCACGCATCCAGGCTGATCATCGACTGTTCGACTACCTCCTTAGGAAAGATCGAGAAGCAACTAGTTTGTAATCATTTTCTACGGATTAAAGTGTAGTTTGTTCAAGTCGATTAATAAAGGTAGTTATTTTATTTAATTGTTTTTTACATTATGTTTTCCCTCTTTGTCTTTTCATCTTCTTCTCCCAACATGCGCGAGTAATTCTCCGCTTGCTAGGGTTCATAGGATTAGGATAGGCTAATGGATGATGAATATCTCTAAACCCTTTTTAAGTCCTATAAAGTTTAGGAACTTTATCAAAAGAATCATTAACATCCTAATCGGGCGCGCTAACAATTCTTTACTAGTTCCGACCGCGATTAGCGATTAGATTAATGATTATTTTGGTAAAGGCTAGATATGAACGGAGTTCCGTGTCGAGATAAGGGTTAAGAGTGGGATTCCTTTTCCCTCCAGAAACCCTAATCTACACGCATCACCGTCGTTTAGTTCTAAATCTATTAATGGATAAGAAGGGTAACTTTTAATTAATCTTCCATAACTACTAAATCCTAACGAACCCTACAAGCCCTCTTATTATATTATCTACATCTCTAAAATAATCTAGATCTATATTTTACATTTTTGTTTAACGTAGATCTAGAAACCATTCTATAAAAATTCTTTATCCCTCCTCTCTTTCTCAACACATCTAAAGTAAAAGTAAAAGGTTCCACGTTTCCCACAGGACGACCCGTACTCATCTCGGTCTAGCTACACGCGACATCGTTCTGATTGCGGTTAAACTACAAACAAACACACTTTCACGTACCAATCAAATGGCGCCGTTGCCGGGGATACGTGCGTAATTTTTTATTTTTTTACTATTTGTGTTGAATTCTTAGACGATTCTTATCATTATTAACACAAAACTGCAAATTGCATATTTAACGATTTGTGCGTGAATTTTGCGAGGAAATCTGGAGTCACAGAATTGAGGAAAGCATAAGACAGAGACATTCATCGAGATCCAGAAGAGCACAGAGGGCCACAGAAAAATTTTCATCAACTGTTCCTTCTGCCACGCGGTGGAATCGCGGCATAAAGGTGCTTCCGGCGGTGGAATCGCGGTAGGTTAGAGGGATTAGGGTTACAAAACTTCTCTGGTATCTTTCATAACTCCTTCTCTCTCCTCTCAAATCCAATAAAATCTATTTTCTGCAGGATTCTTTGCAAAATTGCGCCGCTAAAAAATCATTTTGCAAAAGTTTTGTGATTGGTTTTGTTTTGCATATTTAATACGGACTTTAAGGAGCAAAGACCAAATCAAGATTAGGTGGGGATTTCATCACCCTTCCTAAGCCCCACAAATCACAAACCGAGCATATAGATCAACCCTTCATTAATTTAAAAAATATCTAGACCAGACTCTAAGGACTGTCGCGCTAGGCAAGTGTGACAAAGGCTAGTGGTTTTTAATTAGGCCCACGACGTGGTTCCTTCCCACTTACCTGGCACTTACCTGGCTACAAGGGTAGTATGGAGGCGGTAGAGGATTTATCCTGCGGCTTGTCCTTTGGAAGTCTAGGAGCGGTCTAGAGACTGGACCTGGTGACCTTAGTTCTAGGGTTGCTTGTGCATCTTAGGGTGATTTGTCTCGAGTCCCACATTTTTCAAAACAAACCAATTTTAAATCACACACACGCTGCCACTTGCACTAAACCTGCTTAGTGCATGCTCGGCTGGACACGGGATCCTAGTGCCCGTCTTGTCCGCGTTCCTGCTATCGACGCTGAAGTCGGTACTTCTTCATCTTCTTTTCCCCCACCACACACCACGACCGTGATGGACAACACTCCATCTAATTATAACACCACTCTTCCACCGCCCGTAGGTGAGCAGAATCCACCGCGCATCTCTCTCCAAGAGAGATGCTATCCTATTCGTGGTCCCCTTCCTACTTGTCTATCTCTTCCACCACCTAACGGGGATAATTTCGAAATTAAACCCCACTACATCAATCTGCTGCCCAAATTTCACGGGCTTGAGTCGGAAGACGCGTACGTTTTCATCACCAAATTCGAAAACGTATGCGCAATGATGGGTACTTCACAATTGACTTTAGATGCTATGCGCTTACGTCTTCTCCCATTCACACTGTGCGGCTTGGCAGAAAAATGGCTTTATAATACTGCCGCACATTCTATAACTAATTGGGATGAATTTATCATAGCATTTCTTAAGAAGTTTTACCCAAATCATAAGACTGCCCATATTAGGAGCGAGATCAACCAGTTCACCCAGCTTCCCAATGAACCATTTTGGAAGTGCTTTGAACGTTTCAAAGATCTGCTTGTCCAATGCCCCCATCACGGAATACAAAGATGGGATTTATGTCGGATTATATATGAGGGCATTAATCCGGCGACAAAGCAGATGCTTGAAACAATGTGTCACTGCAATTTCATGTCTAAAGATGACGGTGAAGCATGGAAATATCTGGAAGATCTCGCAGAAAGCACTTTGCAGTGGGAAAGCGAAAGACCACCTTCAACTAAGGGAGGTATTCACCAGCTCGATGTTTCTATCGCAGTAAAAGCCGAAATGGCAGCAATACAAAAGAAACTCGACGCTATTGAAAACAAGTTCTCATCATTCTCCCTAAATCAGGTCATGCTTCCTAAGACCGTCTGTGGTTGCTGTTCGGATCCTTCACACTTAACGGAAGAATGTCCTATGAATGCTTCGTTTCTTGCTAATGCTGCTCTTCAGCAGCGGCCTAGAAACGACCCTTATTCTTCCACGTACAATCAAGGATGGAGGAATCATCCTAACTTTGCTTGGAATCAAAACCAACAAAGTAATTATCAAAGACCTTCTCCACAGCAACCACAACCACAGAATCAGCCCCCCTTTCAGTCACAGAATTTCCAAAATCCGGCCAACATTTCTACACCACAAGTGGCCGGTACTGACAACTCACTTGCACAAACTTTGGATATGTTCATGAAACAATCCATGCAATTTTCGGCTGAGATGAAGTCTTCTATTGATACCCTAACGAAAAACTCCTCCTCCCATGGTGAGAGTATCAAATCAATAGAAAACCAAATTGCACAGTTAAACGCCGCAATGAGTGCGAGAGAGAAAGGGAAACTCCCATCTCAACCCCTACCGAATCCTGGCCTTTCACAAAATCATAATGTGAATGCCGTTACTACGTTGAGATCGAGAAGAGTGCTGAATAACCGAGAGGGTGAGCAAATTGATGTTAGTGAAACATTTGATACCCCAGCTTCTTCTTCTTCTTCCCCTAATTCATCTAGTCTCCCACCTTCACCCGAGCCTATTCTCCGTTTTTCCCAAGGCTCGAATCCTTCACCCATTTCGCCAAATCTATCTAAGTCGATTCCCACTCCAGTTTTGGGATCGAATCCGTCCCCACAATCCTCTCCAATGTTGGACCAAACCCTTATTGATAAAGCACCTTATCCAAACCGATTAAGGGCTAACAGACCTAACCCATAAATGGAGAAGATTGTGGAAATTTTTAAGCAAGTTAACATAAACATTCCTCTCCTAGATGCTATTCAACAAGTTCCGTCATATGCAAAAATCCTAAAGGACTTGTGCACTAGGAAGAGAAAAGTTCAAGTGCCTAAAAAAGTTTTCCTTACGAGTAATGTGAGCACTGCTTTTACACAACAACTACCCAAGAAACGAAAGGACCCCGGAAGTCCTACAATTTCAATTTCTATTGGGGGTAAAAATATCAATCGTGCTCTACTCGATCTAGATGCTAGTGTTAACTTGCTTCCGTATTCTGTTTATGAGCAATTAGGGATCGGAGAGTTAAAACCTGCGCATTGCACTCTTCAGATGGCCGATCGATCTATCACCCAACCTAGGGGTGAGCTAGAGGATGTGTTAATCAAAGTCGGGGAATTCATATTCCCTGTGGACTTTATCGTTATAGATACACAACCTGTGGCAAACCCACGCAATCAAATCCCGGTGATACTCGGTCGACCCTTTTTGGCCACTTCCAACGCAGTAATCAATTGTAGAAACGACTCTATGACCCTATCCTTTGGAAAGAAGTCAATTGAGCTTAATATTTACAAGTTGGGAAGTGAACCCTCCGAACCTTATGCTCATGTGTGTTCTGTCGAATTAATGGATGTCGACAGCAGCGAATTTGATCAACTTCATGATACTGACTCTTTTCATATGTTGTTGCTTGACACGGACTCTTCCACCGAGTTGTCCGGGTCAACATCTAACACCGATGAGAAACTTTTTATAGAGTCTGACGATCATCCCATTTTTTTCTGATGACATTATTCTTCAGGGTATCGATGAAAGCTTTGAGGAAATTTTCGCTGATGAACTCGCAATTTTACAAGACACGGGTGTTGAGATGAATCAAATCCAAGATGAAGAAATTGGACCTCCACCCCTTCTTTTGGATAATCATGATAATGCGAGTAATCCATCATTACTATCACTGTGTCGTCTCTCCAAACTGAGACGCAATCCTTTTCCATTACACCTCTTATCACCTCCCCACTTCTTCACGTCGAAAGGTTACATGTTCTTCCACCAACCTTAGTACTTCATCGATAAAATTTTTGAATGGTTGGTGTTAACTTTTGGTCTTTGTAATGCTTTACTTTGACCAATAACCTTGACCCCCTTGTGTGATTTTAAAAGATTAAAATTGTTTAACTCAAGTTTGGGAGGGTGGTATATTTTGGCTCTTGAAAGAAAATGATTTTTACAAAATTGTGAGCCTAAAATAAGTTTGGGGGAGAATTCTCACTTTCATATATTCTTGCCCCCATTAATAATTTCCTCCCAAGTCTACAGGTTTTTGAGCTTAACGGATGATATCAGTGAGGACACTGCTGTAAACAGGTTTGGGGAAGGTTTGTGCTTATATACACATCAATTTGCATCATATTTTGCATAAGCACAATATTTTCAAAAAAAAATTCAAAAATTTTCTTTTATAACAAAAGAGTAAAAAGTGAAAAATTATATCCAAAAGATAGGAATAGTTTAAGAAAACCAAGAAAATTAGAAGTTTTCTTAAACGAACTATTAATAAGTAGTTATGAGCTGTTGTCCCAAGGGTTAGTAAGATGAAAGAAGTCACTAATCTGAGAATAAAAATAAGTCTGAAAAATAGTTTTTATTCTGGAAGCCAAACATTTGAATGTTGATACCCTACTATATGCACTTACACACGTCTTGAAACTCGGGATAGTAGAGGATACCTTGAAATGCTCTTGTCTAAAAGCCAAAGTAAGAAGGAAAAAAATGAAGAAAATATAAAAATGGTGAAAAGAAAAAAATGAACACTGGTTTTGTTATCGCCAAGGCAGCAATAAAAAAATATAGCAATGGTGCCTATTCACCTAGTGCCCTAAGGCCAACTGGTCTGGGAGTCACTGCTAAGCCTTAGGTGGTGTAAGACGAAGAAAATATTATCATCGAATCAGCAAGCACATGAGTAATCAGTCGGTTAGTACCTCAAGAAGTATTAACGGTCGCATGAAAATGTGTGAGCAAATCTAAATATTCATCAAGGTAAAAAGTACTGAGGTAGATGGACAAGAGTATGATAGCTTGAATTGAATTCTCCGAGTGTAGGGATCTTCTTTACACACACGTGGGGTTATATGATCAATGTTTGGATGAAAGGTAGGAATGAAGAATAAAGACGATGTTTTATTGAGGGATGATGTGATTTCTAACATTTTTTCATGACTATTAAGATAGAGCTCATGACAACTGAAAAGCTAGTATAGTTGGAAACTCTTCTTTTCAAGGCCTTTCTTTTATGGTTCTTATCTTTATATGTAAATTTCACCATCTTTCTTTTGTTATAGGATTTTATGGGTGTAATCCGCTGAAAACCCTCAGGAGACAGCACTCCTCCTACTAGGGACACCTAAAGGTTTAACGGCTTGTTGCACGTGCTCAGTGCAATCGTGTTTGCCTACGAAAGTGTGCTTAGTTTTCTCCTTTCTTTTTCTCCTCTTAAATAAACTAGTTTGCTCGGGACGATCAAAGATAAGTTTGGGGGTATTTGTTCAGTTGATAAAACTGCACATTTGTATTACATTTTTCCTACCATTTTCATATTAAAAAAAGGACTTTATTATGATATATTATACATATGAGGGTTTATGTGTAAAAACATTATTTTCCATGTGTTAATATATTTTAATTAGTATTTGGTAGAAAAATGTATGCAAATAAATCTACTAACCTAATCCTAGTAGAACTAAGTCTACTAAATATTATTTGAGATTATTGTGCAGAATTTTCCAAGTTGTTATGCAGAATTTCTCAAACAAATCAAGTTGTTGAAGAAAACTTGCCAAATTAAGAAGCAAAACTTGGAGACCAAGTTTGGAAGCAACCGAGAGAAGATTTCTGAAATCTGAAAGTGCCTAGGATTGCCAAATGTCATAATTACAAAGCCCAAGAAAAATGATGAAATGATCTCCACCATTGGCCGCGCAACCGCGGCCAAACCCCCCTGTTGGCCGCGGATCCGCGGCCTTCTAGAAGGATCAATTGCTAAACTTTTAGGAGATCAATATCTGCTGAAATTTACCAAGTTTCCAACCTAAAGATTCTGGCTTTGCACTATAAAAGGGCACCGAGAGCCTCTTGGAAAAGTTATCAAGCCGAAGAGATCACGAAGCTCCAGACGCTCACGCATCCAGGCCGATCATCGACTGTTCGACTACCTCCTTAGGAAAGATCGAGAAGCAACTAGTTTGTAATCATTTTCTACGGATTAAAGTGTAGTTTGTTCAAGTCGATTAATAAAGGTAGTTATTTTATTTAATTGTTTTTTACATTATGTTTTCCCTCTTTGTCTTTTCATCTTCTTCTCCCAACATGTGCGAGTAATTCTCCGCTTGTTAGGGTTCGTAGGATTAGGATAGGCTAATGGATGATGAATATCTCTAAACCCTTTTTAAGTCGTATAAAGTTTAGGAACTTTATCAAAAGAATCATTAACATCCTAATCGGGCGCGCTAACAATTCTTTACTAGTTCCGACCGCGATTAGCGATTAGATTAATGATTGTTTTGGTAAAGGCTAGATATGAACGGAGTTCCGTGTCGAGATAAGGGTTAAGAGTGGGATTCCTTTTCCCTCCAGAAACCCTAATATACACGCATCACCGTCGTTCGAGTTCTAAATCTATTAATGGATAAAAAGGGTAACTTTTAATTAATCGTCCATAACTACTAAATCCTAACGAACCCTACAAGCCCTCTTATTATATTATCTACATCTCTAAAATAATTTAGATCTATATTTTACATTCTTGTTTAACGTAGATCTAGAAACCATTCTATAAAAATTCTTTATCCCTCCTCTCTTTCTCAACACATCTAAAGTAAAAGTAAAAGGTTCCACGTTTCCCAGAGAACGACCCATACTCATCTCGGTCTAGCTACACGCGACATCGTTCTGATTGCGGTTAAACTACAAACAAACACACTTTCACGTACCAATCAACATGTAAGTATAGCAAGGTTTAAGTATCTACATGTAAGCAAGTATGCATGATGCATTTCATAAGCACAATAATCAACGACTCAATATCACATATCAAATAATACCACTTAGGGTATATACAACTATAGCAAAAATATGTTGTGTACATGTCAGTATGTGTGCATGGTGTACATGTAACTGTAATTGAGTATGTGGTGTACATGTCAATATGTATGCATGATGTACAAATAGCTATAGTAGGGTACATGTGAAATGGATTAATGTTCACTACCTCAACTATCCCTGCCCAATGCAATATCACGTATGTATGTGTCCACAGTATTTCATATGCACAATGAAATAAGAGTTACTACCTCCACTATCCCTATCCACTACCATATCACATATGTAAGTGGTTTGTGCGTGACATGGCAATTACTGACGGTGTGGGTGTAGCATACAAATAGTGCTCGTGCAACATGAACCGTCAGTAATGTGTTATATCTAAAGGTATAAGTCAAGGTACAACAGATAATACTATGCAATGACATTCATATGAAATTAACTAATATGCAATAACATGAAACTATCATATCATATCCGTCCCGACGCATAACGCCATATGGGCGATTTCCGCGTAGATGTTAAATTTACTCACCAATGGTCTCAAGCTATGAAAATCCGACCACCTGCTTCCTCTTGTTCGCAGCGTCCGAAGTCCCCGCTTGCGACGCTATAATTTCACAAACACACAAATAGTGCAAACATCTCAGAAATCGACCAATATACATAAAACTACGTTTTAAACGACGCATCAACACTAAACTAACTCATGAGTGTCCGTCTAGTGGTTAACATGCGTGACGATACCACTAAACCAATCTACGTACAGCAGCGGCACAAGGTCACGATTCGTGTCGCAAAACGTAACACGCGGACACAAAACACGAGATTATAGGAAAATAATTCCATATTTTTAATACTGTAAATACTAAAAAAGTAAACAGTACCAAACACCCCTAACCAACAGCAGACAACTACCCACAAAAACCAAACTCGAGCACTTCCCTCAATAGCCGGTGTCACCGGAATTTCGCCTTGAGCCGCCGGCCATGGCCGGTGGGGTGGTGCTCCAGGGTCACTAGCACATCACTACAATTTTGTTTGGTCACTCACTAAAATTTCCAAGTCACAGCAGTTCTCAGAGGTTCAAAAAGACACTAAAAATACGATATTTCACAAATCGATTACTTTAAGTGTTCTACGCTACAACCAACGAGCTACACAACATAAATACTCCTATTTAACAGAGTAGGGATTATACCTATTAACCTTGCTCACAAGATCCAAGCTTTCCTAGCTCCAAGTGATCAAGAAGGCAAAAACTCAAGACTTGAAGTATTTTGTGATTTATTTAGGAATTTTGGAGATTTATGAGCTTGGATTGATGCAAAAATGGAAGGGAAATGATCAAGGGCAGAAGGGGGGAGAGGGATCTCGGCCAAGTGAGAAGGATGGAGAGTTGTGTGGAGTTTCCTATCTATTTCTCATGATAAATGCATATAAATGCATTCACACACACATGCATGCACCTCTTGAAATTCTTTTCTTTTTCTTTAATCTTAAATTCTAATTTCCAAACAAATATTTAGATATTATGTGAAGGTTTAATCCACTCAAACTTAATTTGCTTGCAATAATTTTTAAAGAAGGAAATTTCCCAATTGTTAATACCGCATTAAAATAATATTAAAATTGGGAAAAATTCTAATTGAACCAAAACGTCCCATACCCCCAAAGCTTGCGCAGTAGTTTTATTTTAGCTAAACTAGGTGCCGGCAAGTCTATATGGACGTTTGATCGCAGTCGGGTTAAACGGAAAAATTCGCATAACGATTTCTAAAACGTGACACGGAGACGAGGAGCTCGATATCGATTGGCGGCGATGAGGAAGTCCACGACGAGCTCGATCGACGACGATGGAGGAGGAAATCGCCGACAAGCTTGATCGGCGATGAGGAAGTCGACGATGAGGGACGACGAAGTCAACGACGAGGGATTGATTGACGATTGAAGGCGCGGGAGAGATAAAGGTTGGTGGGAAATTTTGGGAAATGGTGAGAAATCACTTAGCTTTATTTATTTTAAATAACCCTTTGTTGCCCCTATGGATTAATCCGTAGGGATTTCTTTTGCGCCACCGTAGGGCCAAATATAGAGATTATATTTTACTATTTTTAAATTTATTTATGCCTCTACGGTGGGAACCGTAGGTGCAAACAATGCTCCTACAGAGTAAACCGTAAGGGCAATAAAAAGTTGCCCCTACGAATTCCTCTATCCGTAGGGGCAACCTCTCATTGTAGTAGTGCATACTTGATATTGCTCTTACATGCTATTTGTTTAGTTTGTCACAATTATTGCTTGTTTATCCATTTATCATATTGACATAACTTTTGCTAAATTATTCAATTGTGTTCTCTTTTAACAAGTATAGTATATATATATTTTTAATTTGGGCATTTAGTTAGCTTAGTCCTATTCATCCCCCTCTAGGACTATTTGGTGTGAGCTTCCGTGGCTTTTTCAATTGGTATCAGAGCTTGGTACTCATATCTAGTAGGTTTAACATCCTAAAGTGATCCTTATGACATCTTTTTTACAGACTTGCTCTTCCATCGATAGTTATTCTACTTATGACCCTCTTTGTTTCTAGGGAAGTAAATATGATTTTTGGAAAATTAAGATGCAAGGCATTTTAGAATCTCTTGGTAGAAGTATGTGGTTAATTGTTGATTGTAATTATTCTATTCCTACTATTGCTAAATCTAAATGGAGTACACATGAAAAAGATTTATTTGTTTTGAACATTAAATCTATTAAAATTCATGTTGCTTTAAATGTTGATGTTCTTAACAATGTCTCTTCTTGCAAGACGGCACATGGCTTATGGTGCTTCTTGGAGAATATTTATGGAAAGCAAACCATTTACAATAAAGAAGAGAATGTCAAGAGAACGACTCAAATAGAGATTTTGGAGGCGTCTCAACAAAATGCGAATCAAAAGAGACGATACAAATATATGGAGTCGAAAAAGGGGTGTCTTGAACTTGGGTTGTAAGTAATCAATATTTTGATTATCATATACTAACCCATGATCAATTGCTAGTAGATTTTAATATTATTCATTGTACTTTTAATTTGATGGTGTCTAAAAATAATTTGTTAGATGAGCAAAATTCTTCTTCCATTGATGAGAAAAATAATTTGATTTCTTTTTGCAATTTCTTGGAGACTTTGAACAAAAACTTAATTGCCAAATGTAGTGTTTTTAACTCTACTCATGATTCTCAAAAAGATTTGATTGATAAACTAGAAATTGAGAAGTATGAGCTAATTTCAAAACTTGATTTACAATTTGTTTCCTTTGAAGGTAGAAAATGAAAATTTGGTTTCCGTTTGCAATGATTTTAAAAAGGTTATGATTTCAAGTTTTAAATGCGATATTGATTTGTTGAAATCTACTCTTGATTCTCATGATGCATTAGTTTGTGATTTTCGTCTCTTAGGAAAGAAAATGAGAACTTGTTCTTATCTTGCGAAATCTTGAGAAAAGAAAATATCGGTTTTATTTCAAGTTCTAAAAGTGAGATCGATATTTTGAAATCATCTATTTTATCTCAAGAATCTCTTGTCTTGGAAAATATTTCTCTCAAGAAGAAAAATGAGATTTTGAGTTCTTCCCTTTCTAAGTTTTCAAATGTTGATTCTTTGATTAGCAAAGAAAAGATTGTATTAAACCAAAGAGGAGTCGGTTTTAAATCTTCTAAGTTTCAAAAGCCCTCTTCATCTAGATGTTTCAAACATGGTTCAATCATTCTAAATCTCAAGCTCATTCACATGCATATTTATATAGATTTAATTCGAAACCATTTTTCAAGAAGCATGCACATCACACACTTGCCATTTCATATTCTATTGACACTTCTAAGATTTCCATGCATAAGCGCGCACACACACTTGTCACTTTTGTGGTGTACATGGTCATTTGGTATTTGCATGTAGTTTAAAGAAGAATATTTCTATACATGCCAAATTGATTTGGGTTCCTAAATCTAACCCAATTGGGTCCAAGAAGACTTGGATACCGAAATCCCCTCTTATGCCTTGTTTTGTAGGTATGGACAATTTGAAGATATGAGGGATTTGTTAGTTATATGTATGCCCTAGAGGCCATTACTGTACATTGGATGTAGGATGCTGGGACATATATAGGTAGGACTTTCTTGCTCGACATGATAGTACGCTATCTGGTTGCTCTTTATTTTAACATGTATACTTTCTGTCTCTCTGTTACATGTTGATAAAGCCCTTAGGATGTGTACTCGACTTCCAGGACTATGATGCAGATCATACTAGTGGGACCTGGGTAGTCGATGAGTACATCCTTCATTGTTCCTAGTCGAGGGAATATCGAGACGGGGCATCGATATTCCAGAGTAGACTAGCGCATATCTTCTCGACCTATGTGATGGGCGATGGATGATCCCATATCCATTGGTGTTTGACATCAGAGATGGTATGCGGGTGCTCAGTGGAGACTGGGTACACTGAACGGACTCGCCGAGAACTCCCAGATGGTATTATACCTCACGTCAGATGGCAGTTCTCTGGTGACACTGGTGCAGCTTAGTCTGTTGACCCGAGATCGTCATAGAGTCTTGTGTGTCTCCCACTGTGCTTTGATTTCCACCCTACCACGGCTCTACTGAGTCATGCAAACAGGTGGTTTTTGGGTACAGTCCCGATTCACATGGAGGCAATGAGCGATAGGAGGGGATTCGTCTCTCCCGGTATTGGGGGTTGATGTTGCGCTATGCTCGACTGGCCATAACAGGAAATCCCTGGCCAGGGTTGCAGTGATATACTGATAAGAGTTATCAGTAGTTTCACGATTGTAATGGACCTCACGTCGGCATGACTTATCGAGCTATTGGGGTCTGACGTTTACCACCCCTAGGCAAGATATGCGACATATCAGACGAATAGACCGGACTGTACGGTAAGTGTTACTGGTTGGATTCACAGGAGTGTGAGCGGGCTTGCTCGTCGATCTTCTGAATGCTCAATACCCGGGTGGCCGTTACGTTTAGTAGACCGCTTGCGGCTTGTGGGTGTTTGATATGATCATCACCTGCTGCCGGCGTATTGACGAGTCTTTAGAGTCCTATACAGAGGTTTCCTGGCTCAAGCGAAACGAAATAGGAGCGCGTATGAGATATGTGCGGGACCAAGAATAATACGTGTATGTGATACCGTATTTCATTCTCGCGATGAATGTATCAATTGGTTGTATGCGATATAACCTAGTTATCGAATCAAAGATTGATTCGATAAGTTGATACATAGGATACTAGTCGGTTATATGCGATATGACCGGATCGTTAAATCAAGTATTGATTTAATGATTTAATGTATAATTATATATTTGATATATTACTTTGCATTAACTAGTATTTGTTCACTTTAAATGGATTTTCTCACTTGAAGTGCACAAGTTGTATATGTGATATACTTTTGTGCACTTGTTTGTATCATGTTTGATGATACTTGCTCACTTGGGTTTGTGTAAAGAATTAAACCATGGTTAAGTTAATGATTAGGGTTTTGTTTGTTTAATTACTTATCTATTTATTTATAATTCTTATTTTGGAAAAGATAAAGAAAGAATGGTGGCTTTGTTTGTTTGTTTGTTTGTTGAAGCTTCATGAAGCTTTGAACAAGTCCACCATTCTTGTCTCATTCTTAACCCTAACCATTAAAACTAACCATGGTATATTCTCTACACCTAACCAAGGTTAGGATATGATAAGTATTCATATTGATTTTCTTTTTAGAAAATACTTATGATATTCTTTCATCATCATCTTCTTCATCTTGAACAAGAAGAAAACCTAGCCACCGTCAATGGCAACTAGTGAAAATGAGTGAGAAATCCAATTCTAAAGTGAACCCACCTCCTATTTCTTCATCCTCTACCTCTTGCCAAGTAGTATAGGGTGTTTTCTTCACAAGTTTCATGACTTGGTGAAGTGGGAGCTTGATCTTGTGATGTCTCGACGTAGATCATCTTCGGCATCGAAGACGACGACCAAGTCCGCCCTTTTCTCCGATGAAGCCGATGCTAGAGTCATGGATTCAATTTGGACAGCGGAGGGACGTCATCACGGAGCCTAGGAGGTGGAGGACCGGATCTACAAAAGTTGTAGCCCCTTTCCTTTTAAGTTAAAGTTGTTTACTTGCATCGCATCATCTATAAATCTAGTTAACGATCCGTATTAGGGTTTGTAGGCACATGGAAAATTTTGAATTAGCCATGTTTGATGCCTTGTGAGACCTCATTAGCGTGCCTAGGAACCCTACAGTGGTATCAGAGCCTAGCTAGAGCCTTAGGCGATGCGTATACGGAGTTAGAAGTCCGATCGAACCGAAACCCTAACCCAAAAATTGCTCTCTGTACATTTTTGAAAATTGTGGCTTTTTGAGAATTAAAAATATGCAGAAAAATCAGCAGGAATATCTAAGAGTTACTGTAAAATTCGATACCCTAATTCCATCAAGCCGCCGCGGTTCCGCGGCACGCGCATGGATAGTGCGGCGGTTCCACGGCCGATTTGTCTTTTCATGCATTGAATTTTGTACAGTAACTCCTACTTTGCAGTGCTGGTTTTCCTGGGAATTTTTAATATTTATTGAAGAGTTGAAATTTCTGGGTTGTATTGGGGACTCGGTGCTTCGATCGGATTGTCTAATTTTGTCTGTGTGTTTTTTCGGATAATTTTAGAATATGTTAAAAAGTTCGGCCGGATATAAATACCCACTTTTTCCCCTGCCGGGAAATTTCCAATTGTTGGACTTTTCCGTAGTTTAATGACGTTCTAAGTAGTGCAAGTAACGCGATGGTCCATCTAGAAAACAACAAACCTTAACTCGATTATGTGACCGTCTTGAACTGCCCTTTGAACCTTCGGGTTTGGAGCAGTACGGCGTGCCACATGTGAGGCGTTGGCTTGACCCTTCTACGGCTGGACCGTTGGTACTGAGGCATGAAGTGAATGTTTTTAAACTTATTTCATGGGTTGAGCTGTTTCGGGAAAACTTGGGTGTCCGATTGTTCGATCGGAAAGTTTAACATTTTCTGTTTATCCGGAATGCGATACAACATTTGGAATTCACAAGTAGTTATGAGATAACTGAATGAATGTTATAAACATAGCACTTTAGTCTCACTTGATAGGTTGCCACGGAATTTTGATGCGATCAAAAGTCCGTCGCAATCACGTAGCGTACGCGGATACTCGCCGGGTAAACTTAATAGACAGCCTCACCCCATAGCCCCGACCAAGTGACTGTAGGAGAACCCCGTCGCCGAAAGCATCCGTTCGGGTGCCCGCGGCAGCGGTGTTCCGCCTTGGTGCACTTCGTCGACGGCATCGGGGGTGCGGCCGCCTACTAAAGTTTTCGACGAGCATTCGATCAGGATGTCGGGAATCTTGTTGAATTGCCCGACTTTATATTGAAAAGTGTTTTCGATAATGAGACTAAAATGCGGGGTTTATAATTGTTAGGCATGTGATGTCTAAGGAATTCATTGATTAGGCATGCGATGTCTATGAAGGTTGCGGATTCCAACTGTTGTTATTTTACACTTTCTTTTCTGTGACCGTAAGTGTAATATGTGATATCGCCGGTTTCGTTGCTATATGTCAACGACAATTGGGATGCGCATATTTACTTACGTTGATGACATGTGATGTTATGTGTTGCTGGATATGTTATATTGGATCGTTGTGTTCGAATAGCCGGGGTTTTTTATATGAGATGAGTGTTTTTCATTTTCATTCATGTAAAAACTTGTATGTAATATTCTTTTATTGGGGCACTTCCAGGTTGCGGATGTTGTCACCATTTGTATATTATTTATTTTTCCGCATTAGGATAGACCCAAGAAGGGGAGCACAAGTAACCGGGTTCTAGGGTCCAGTGGGAGACCAACTCGAGGAGTCGAGTCCGGGTCTCCTAACCCTAGAATTGGTAGGGTTGCTTGCCGCTCTCGTAGGGGTCTAGGGTGTGGGATTGGCTATTCATCACGACCGTGGAATCCGTGTTTTATACTGGCTCGTATTGAAAACACGGACGTCCTAGTATATCCAATATTTCATATGATATTTTCTGCTGCGTTATCTATGATGTGATCATGTGATTTGTTCAGATAGATATAGTATATAGTATATATGATATATTATATAGACGTTGCTTATGTTTTACACCCGCGCTAGCCCTGCCTCGCTCTGGCGTTAGTTACCTAACCTAACGGTGCAGACGGGACATCGAGGCGAATGCGGATGGCATAAGCGTACGTTATATTTATCTGTGATGTTTAGGTGGACTTAAATGATGGGATATTCATTAATGAGATTAATGAAAGAAAATAAACCTAATTGATGTTGTGGAATCGAATTTCAAAATAAAACGGGTAGCTACAATTCTTGCTTTGCATTGCGGTGTTCATTATAGAACATCCTGCACCTTATTCGATGAGGAAAGGACCGAGATCCCTTCACCGGGAGTGACTCCTTTAGCAATAACTGGCAGATGCTACAGCCCTCGGTTTGTCATTTGATTGCTTCTATAGTTTCTGCTTTGCACAGTGATATATATGATATATCCAGCACCTCATTCGACGAGGAAAGGGCCGACGATCCCTTCACCGGGAGTGACCCCTTTAGCAAAACTAGAAAAGCCTCAAAAACATTCTATTTAAAATCCATTTGATTCCGCAACGAGATCAAGTTCAAAGCGTTAAAGGTTTTACAAAAACCATTCGCAACCCTCCGTCATTTTAGGAAGTAGAGTACTTAGTATTCGTGCTGTGTTTGTTGACCTTAGTTAAGGCACAGTGTACGGTAGCTAAGTGATGTTTTCCTACGCCGCATATGATGCGATTAGTTAGGACAGTCGCGTGACTTTGTTGACCTTAGTTTAGGGTCATGTGGGTGGGTCTAATTAATCACGAAATGACGGGTAGAACTTGACTAGTACTTATGATTTGTTGACCATAGTTAAGGTCATAAGTGCTAGGGGTAAAAATCTTTATCGGGAGTTTCAAGTGTTGAAATTTGCAATGAGATTGCATACCTTCTATGTGATAGTTGGATCCCGATACCCACTGCGAGTAATTGTTACTCCTGGGAGAATTTTGCACTTTGCAATTAGCCGATCAAGTAGGTGTCTAGAAAGGTGTCAACGGGGTTACGCCTCTGGGAAAACGAGGTTTACTGTAATTAGGTCCGTGCGAAAGCACGGGGAACCTCCCTCAAAGTACCGACACTGGCCTGGCTGAAAGATTGGCGAATTTGTAGAGTGTAATTAATCCCGGCTAGTCTTTCCTTTTAAGGTTTGGAGGAAGATTTAATAAAAACAGTGGGAGCCATCCTGATTAGATAAAATATATATAACCAATCTAATTTTGCAAGAGCGCACGCAGAGTGTTTTCTTCTCTCTCTCTCTAGGTAGCGACCATATCACGCCTTAATCAAGATAATAATATGGATGTATTGACCGAACCCGCTTGTAATACTAGTTGGGGAACGTTGGTCCCGCTCCAACTTATAATTGTTATAAGACCGAGCAGGAAACAGGGGAATACCAGGATTCCCATGCCGCCCAAACGAAGAAAGTGCATGAGATGCATCTCCTTCGGGTGTGTTCATTATAAAGAACTGTTTCTCAGTATCCTCTGCATCCTGGGTATTTGATACCGGATCAGGATCCCAGATATGTAATCTGTTACATAGGGCTACAAAAGGGTAGAAAAACTGAGAACGGGTGATAAGTTTCATGAGACAGAAAACGGGGCAAGTGTTGCAGCCAAGTCTGTTGGTCACTGTCACCCTGTATTACCAATACATTGATTCTGAACAAATACTATTAGATACCGAACCTGATATACAAAATCATATCAGTCTCTTTATTAGTAAAGAAATGATAAAATTTTGTATTGTTGGATAATTTTTTGAATATTTCCTATATCAAAAGTTGATCGGTTCAGGCACGTTATCTAAAAGCATTGATGTTCTAAATCAAACTACAGTTCCTATTATACAGAACACGCACAAGAGGAAGAGTTCAGAAATGAACGAATCCTTCTTAAGGTATTGTAGACTAGGTCATATCAATGCGACCCGACTGGCTGAAGTTACATTTTAGATGCATATTTAAATCAGTTTGAATTTACATCTTGTGAAACTTGCCAGTCATGTCACAAAGATTAAATGACCACAACTCTGTTTATTGGAAACAGAGAAAGAGTTAATGAACTCTTGGGACTGACACATGATGATGTATGTAAGGTCTCCTGTCTACACATGCCAGGACTGGTTCTTTATACTTCATTACGTTCTCTGATAATCTCTCAAGATTCAGACATATGTTTCTGTTGAAATACAAGTCCGAACCTTTTGAGATATTCACAGAATATAAGCTAGAAGTAGAGAACCAATACAGGTATAAGTATTATGTCCTATGATAAGATCAGGGAGGAGAATACTTGTGCATGGAATTCTTGGATATTCTAAAAGAAGATGAGATTCTCTCTCAGTATTACTACTCTCAATGCACCACAGCACAACGGTGTATCGGGGTGGAGCAATCACACCATATTGGATATAGTGTGCTCTATGATGAGTATTACTGAGTTACCTATTTCCTTTTGAGGTTGTGCACTTGAGAAGCTGCATACCTATTGAATTAGGTTCGAATCAAATCAGTGCCTACCACTCCATATGAGATATGGTATGGGAAGAGCCCATCTCTTAAGTAAGTTAAGATTTGGGATTGTTCGGCCTATGTCAAAAGCAAAATCCGGACAAGATCGAGACAAGGTCAGTTCTGTACAACTGGAAAGGTTCCAGCTATACAAAACTGCAGCTGATGATTTGACAGAACCAAAGGATTCAATAGTTTCCGACGAACCTCAGCCTCTCCGCCGATCTAGCAGGGTTCCTCATCTGCTTGAGAGATACTTCGGTTTCTCGATGACAGTGGGAGCAAGGATTGTATCATGAGATGATGACCCAACTAGATTCGAGCAGGTCATCGAGAGTAGGGACTCTGTAAGAATGGCTGGATGCTTAGCGATCTGAGATGGAATCCATGTACACCAACAAAGTATGGACTTTGGTTGCTATATCTGAAGGGTTAAATCCCTATCAGGAGCAAGTATATCTTGAGAAGATTACTTGATGTAGATGGAAAAGTTGAGACTTTCAAAGCTAGACTTGTTAAAGGTTTTAGTCATCAACCAGGTGTAGACAATGATGAAACTTTTTCTAGGGACTATGCTTGAGTCCATCCAGATCCTACTTGCCATTGCTACATACCATGACTACGATATCTGGCGGTTGGGTGCCATGAATACTTTTCTAAATAATGATTTAGAAGAGAACGTCTATAAGAACATAGCCAGAGGGCTTCGTAAACAGTGGGAGCAGTGGAAACATATGCAAGTTGCTTTACAGGATAAAGCAAGCATCGCGGAGTTGGAACATCTGTTTTGATGTGGTAGTCAAAGAGTTTGACTTCATCAAAAATGGTAGATGAACCTTGTATATACAAAAAGGGTAGTAGGGAGTATGGTGGTGATCCTCGTAGAGTACGTAGATGACATACTCTAGATGACATACTCTAGTATGGTGGTGATCCTATACTACGATCGGTCAATCTCCTATTATCACAAGGATTCTCCAAATAGGATAAAGGTGATACCTTCTTGATCCTGGGGAGAATCACTGGAAAAGTTCCAGAGTGATAAGGACGACTGAATGTCAGTTGCAGGCATTGTCTTTACCCTCGGTAAAGGGACGGTATGTTGGAAGAGTTCCAAGCTAAATACCATGGCAAACTAGACGATAAAGGCTGGTAACATCACTATTAAAGATACTACCAAAGAGGCAGTTTGGGTGTATATTGGTTCATAAGATGAACTAGGTTCCTACCATTGTATGACAATGGAGCTGTGGCTTTGGCCCAGGAATCCTGGTCCCATCAGTGACCCAGACATATTCTGAGGCAGCATCACCTGATCATGGAGATAGATGATTTCCAGGGTGATCGAGGTTAGGAGAGCAGACTCAGAGGACAACACGGCGGATCCACTCACAAAGGCTTTTTCCCAGAGAGAGACTTATATGGGATGGTTGAGTATGTGATACTGCAACCACTGCTACAGATGGCCCTAGTGCAAGTGGGAGATTGTTAGTTATATGTATGCCCTAGAGGCCATTACTGTACATTGGATGTATATTGTAATGGATGCTGGGACATATATAGGTAGGACTTTCTTGCTCGACATGATAGTACGCTATCTGGTTGCTCTTTATCTTAACATGTATACTTTCTGTCTCTCTGTTACATGTTGATAAAGCCCTTAGGATGTGTACTCGACTTCCAGGACTATGATGCAGATCATACTAGTGGGACCTGGATAGTCGATGAGTACATCCTTCATTGTTCCTAGTCGAGGGAATATCGAGACGGGGCATCGATATTCCAGAGTAGACTAGCGCATATCTTCTCGACCTATGTGATGGGTGATGGATGATCCCATATACATTGGTGTTTGACATCAGAGATGGTATGCGGGTGCTCAGTGGAGTCTGGGTACACTGAACGGACTCGCCGAGAACTCCCAGATGGTATTATACCTCACGTCAGATGGCAGTTCTCTGGTGACACTGGTGCAGCTTAGTCTGTTGACCCGAGATCGTCATAGAGTCTAGTGTGTCTCCCACTGTGCTTTGATTTCCACCCTACCACGGCTCTACTGAGTCGTGCAAACAGGTGGTTTTTGGGTATAGTCCCGATTCACATGGAGGCAATGAGCGATAGGAGGGGATTCGTCTCTCCCGGTATTGGGGGTTGATGTTGCGCTATGCTCGACTGGCCATAACAGGAAATCCCTGGCCAGGGTTGCAGTGATATACTGATAAGAGTTATCAGTAGTTTCACGATTGTTATGGACCTCACGTCGGCATGACTTATCGAGCTATTGGGGTCTGACGTTTACCACCCCTAGGCAAGATATGCGACATATCAGACGAACAGACCGGACTGTACGGTAAGTGTTACTGGTTGGATTCACAGGAGTGTGAGCGGGCTTGCTCGTCGATCTTCTGATCGCTCAATACCCGGGTGGCCGTTACGTTTAGCAGACCGCTTGCGGCTTGTGGGTGTTTGATATGATCATCACCTGCTGCCGGCGTATTGACGAGTCTTTAGAGTCCTACACAGAGGTTTCCTGGCTCAAGCGAAACGAAATAGGAGCGCGTATGAGATATGTGCGGGACCGAGAATAATACATGTATGTGATACCGTATTTCATTATCGCGATGAATGTATCAATTGGTTGTATGCGATATAACCTAGTTACCGAATCAAAGATTGATTCGATAAGTCGATACATAGGATACTAATCGGTTATATGCGATATGACCGGATCGTTAAATCAAGTATTGATTTAATGATTTAATGCATAATTATATATTTGATATATTACTTTGCATTAACTAGTATTTGTTCACTTTAAATGGATTTTCTCACTTGAAGTGCACAAGTTGTATATGTGATATACTTTTGTGCACTTGTTTGTATCATGTTTGATGATACTTGCTCACTTGGGTTTGTGTAAAGAATTAAACCATGGTTAAGTTAATGATTAGGGTTTTGTTTGTTTAATTACTTATCTATTTATTTATAATTCTTATTTTGGAAAAGATAAAGAAAGAATGGTGGCTTTGTTTGTTTGTTTGTTTGTTGAAGCTTCATGAAGCTTTGAACAAGTCCACCATTCTTGTCTCATTCTTAACCCTAACCATTAAAACTAACCATGGTATATTCTCTACACCTAACCAAGGTTAGGATATGATAAGTATTCATATTGATTTTCTTTTTAGAAAATATTTATGATATTCTTTCATCATCTTCTTCTTCATCTTGAACAAGAAGAAAACCTAGCCACCATCAATGGCAACTAGTGAAAATGAGTGAGAAATCCAATTCTAAAGTGAACCCACCTCCTATTTCTTCATCCTCTACCTCTTGCCAAGTAGTATAGAGTGTTTTCTTCACAAGTTTCATGACTTGGTGAAGTGGGAGCTTGATCTTGTGATGTCTCGACGTAGATCATCTTCGGCATCGAAGCCGACGACCAAGTCCGCCCTTTTCTCCGATGAAGCTGATGCTAGAGTCATGGATTCAATTTGGACAGCGGAGGGACGTCATCACGGAGCCTAGGAGGTGGAGGACCGGATCTACAAAGGTTGTAGCCCATTTCCTTTTAAGTTAAAGTTGTTTACTTGCATCGCATCATTTATAAATCTAGTTAACGATCCGTATTAGGGTTTGTAGGCACATGGAAAATTTTGAATGAGCCATGTTTGATACCTTGTGAGACCTCATTAGCGTGCCTAGGAACCCTACAGGATTCAGTTCGTGATGTGCAAGAGCAATCAAATGGATATATTTGATTGGCTCATCAATTTGTAGGGTATTGTATTCCTTGCTATACTCTTTTAGAATATTTCCTATTTCATTTATGCTTAAATGCTGATATTCTAATTGTGTATACATAGATATACCCCTTGTGATACACTAGTGTTAACTTGATTATCCTTTTTAGTGCTTTTGTTTCATGTATGAGATACTATTCATATGATATTCCAAATGCAGCCAAAAGTGGAAAATGAAAAGAAAAAATGGCTGATAACTTGTCTTACCACGTAGAGAAACATGTTGAGGTGCCTCCCATGGTTACAAACACATCAATGACATCTGTTATAAACAATTTCTTTGTTTTGGTTTTCACTCACAACAGATTTTTTTCGACCTTCGGACTTCTAAATTTTTTTTCTCTTGTTTAAATAAAGAGATTTCTTGTATTGTGTCATAATGGAAAAGGAAAAAGGGAGGATTGATTTTGAAGTTGTATTTCTTGCTCAATCTTGTAGGGATATGGTTAGGTCTTATTGTATTTGGATGTAATACGTATTTCGGAAAACTCAAGAACTTCTACTACCACATGTTGATTACAAGATAATTTTCGAGCGTATGTATTCTGTGGGTTCTGAATATTCTGGTTTCAATTTGAGCCTATCAAATATGTTTTGTACTTCATGATTGTATATTTCTAGGAACAAGTTATTGAAAGGTTTTGTACAACGGAGTCAAATTATGTAATGAAAGAAAGTACTTACATAAAAGTTCTTAATTAAGGTTATCAACTAAAACTGGGTGAGAGTATGTAATAAAACCAGGATCGTATTTGCTATCGACATATTATATTAACTCCATTTGTTATGTAAGCTAGTGGCTAGTGAATGACGAAAGAATGAAAATCTTTTTTTTCCTGGATGATGTTACATCTAGGGTTTACAATTTGACTATTTTTTCACTATTTTTCTTAAGAATATGTTTCGCTTTAATCTTCTTATTGAAATAGGTTTCTCTATGTCACTTTGTGATGATGCTCATAAGTGGTGTCTCCTCATATTATGACACGTGGAAGATGACGCGTCCCGAAGGCTATGAGGGTGGAATAAATGAGTTGCAGTAGGGAGGATTCCTCGGGACTTCGTTTCGAGGAATGTATCCAACCTTTCAAGAGACCTCCCTGAATACGTTCCACCTTCACCTAGGAAACTACCAACAGCTTTCCTCCGAGCCCTTGACGAGCCGAGCTTCCTCGGCCTCCCAGCTCGTCTCCGAGCCCCCTGACGTGCCTAGCTTCCTTGGCCTCCCGACTCGCCTCCGAGCCCTCGACGTGCCGAGCTTCCTCGGCCTCCCGGCTCGCCTCCGCGCCCCTGATGTGCCGAGCTTCCTCGGCCTCCCGGCTCGCCTCCGAGCCCTCGACGTGCCGAGCTTCCTCGGCCTCCCCCGATCAACCAAGAGCGCGGATCCCGTGCGCCCCGCAATGGCTCCGCGCATATCGCCAGGGCGAGATATCCTCCTCCCCACAATCCGCGTCCTATGCTAGCACATCCCCCTATTAATGGGCACACCCCATCATTAATGGGTGCATCCCACCATTCAAGGAGAGGATAACGCTGGAGTGTAACTGACGGCGATGGTCTCGTGCCCGCTTACTCCACGCGACCTTTATATAAACCCTTCTCTCAGACGACTCAGGTAACTCGAATTATCTCAATACGCCGCTACTCTGCTTATTTTCTTCGGCTAACTTGATCGTCGGAGGTGTTCCCCTCCGAACGGCGGCCAAGACATGGCGTCTTGCCTGAAATTCGGGGCAGATGCTAATTGGTGCTATCCGTCTACCTCTCCGAAGATGCCAAGTTGATTTATGGAACCGTGTATCGAAGTTTAAACGGATGCGTCCGATGTAGCAGACTTCGTCAGATTTCCCCTCGCTTGAGGGGTTTTTGATTGTGGGGATGCTCTTCCCTGCAGGTGCAAGCCGCTGCAGTTAATTACGCTACCGCATTGCGGTAACCACTTTCTCTTTCTCCAGAATTTCACTTCGTGTCGTGTGTGTTTGTTTTGTCTGTGGTTGCCCGTGGATTGTATACGGAGACTGAGTGATGCCGTCACCCGTAGAACGTGGATTAGTCCAAATCCGTATTTACTTAGAGTTGGGTTTGGTGTTTTTAGTTTAAGGATGCGTTAGTCGCGTTGCGGCTAAGATCAACTTAGACGTTAGTTAAGGATACGTTAGTCCTGTTTGAGACTAAGATCAACTTAACGTGATAATCCATTTAATATCTGGCCATCGGGACTCGTCACCTCTCTAACGTCGTTGAAGGATTACAACGATAGGTGTCAGAGGAGTTCGGAGATGTACCCTTGAACCAAAGTCGATTTGGAGTTTTATAATCCATTTGAATGTTTAAGGATATGTTAGCCATGTTTGGGGCTAAGATCAACTTAAACGAGATCGTTTAGATCCTGCAGAAGAGCATTTGAGGGCTCTATTGCTCCAGTTTAGGGACGCAGTGGTGCATGTTCCAGTTTAGGGACGTGAAGGTCCATGTTCCAGTTAAGGGACGTGGTGGTCCATCGCCAGTTTAGGGACGTGGTGGTCCATGTTCCAGTTTAGGGACGTGGTGGTCCATCGCCAGTTTAGGGACGTGGTGGTCCATCATTAGTTTAAGGACGTTTCGGTCCGATATTAGTTTAAGGACGTTTCGGTCCATCGCTAGTTTAGGGACGTGGTGGTCCATATTCCAGTTTAGGGACGTAGAGGTCCATAGGTAGTTTAAGGACGCTTAAGTCCATGGGTTTAAGGACCCCACAGTCCGTGTTTTAGTTTAAGGACGCATAAGTCCGCGGGTTTAAGGACCCCACAGTCCGTGTTTTAGTTTAAGGACGCATGAGTCCATGAGTTTAAGGACCCCACAGTCTGTGTTGATGTATGGTTGTCGGGACCCGTCGCCTCTCTGACGTCGTTGAAGGATTACAACGATAGGTGTCAGAGGAGTTCGGAGATGTACCCTTGAACCGGATGTAAATTGATTTAGGAGAGCAGTCTTGCTTAGTCAATTTAATTTGAGAGCTTACGGCCATGATTGGGCTAAGTCCAGTTGAGAATATTCAACGTTTTTTAACTTTGGCCTATTAGGATTGTGTTAGGGTTTTGCCCATGCACAGCATTTTATTGCCTGTTAGACCTGCTAGGCCTTTCTGATTTGGGCTCTGTCCATTTATTTTTGATGCAGAGCATCTGTCTTTGCTTGGGCTCTGCCCTCTTTTAAAATAATGCAAAGCATTTAGTTCAGCCTGTTGGGTCTTTTTTAATTGGGCTAGGCCCTTCTGCAAATAATGCAATGCATTAATTATTTGGTAGTGGCTTGTCAGACGCTTTGCACCAAATAATGAGCGCAAGCGCTCGTGGAAGCGACACGTGTCGCATTCTGGTGGGCACAAGCGTAACAGCGCAGTGCGCTGTGTCAGTGCGCTGCGCTGTTGCGCTGCTGACACGTGGCGCTCCCTGGTGGCTTGCGCCAACAAAGGAGCGCAACAGTGTAAGTTTTCAAGTGTAAAGCACTGTTTTATATTTTGATCTATTTTAAATCAAAGAAAAACACGTTTTTCGTGTTTTCAAAGAACCAATGGTTCATAAGAAAGTGCAAAGCACTATTATTATTTATTTTTCTTTTTATTTAAGATTATTGATCTTGTTCTTAAATCAATAATCCGTTCATAAGAGAATTTTCTCTTTTTCCTAAAGGTTTTTACCTTTTCTTCTTTTAAAATTTCTTCAGAGTTTTCTCTGTATGAAGTTCTTAATCTCTCACCAAAATTCCTCCCTTTGAATTAAGGTCTAGGACCCTTTTTATAGTGCCCATAAATTAGTTAAATTTGTTGAGGAGATCTTTCTCTGAGTGATTTGGGGAATTTTCCCCACCGTTGGATCTTTGATCCAAGGGCTTCTGTTTTACAGAAGAAAATCTTCTTGTTTTAACAAGAACAGAAAGATTTCTTAGAATTTTAATTCTGTTTGGCGCAAGTGCTCCAGAGCGTGACACGTGTCACGCAGCGCTCAGCGCAGCACAGCTGTGTTTGCGCATCTGCGCTGACACGTGTCGTGCAGCGCACAGCGCAGCGCAGCTGTACTTGCGCAACGGCGCTGACACATGTCGCACAGCGCAGTGCTGCTGCGATTGCGCAACTGCGCTAACACGTGTCACGCAGCGCAGCGCTTGCGCAAAAGCGACTGCGTTGACACGTGTCGCGCAGCGCAGCGCTCGCGCAACTGAAGGTTTGCTTCTATTTTGTTTTTAATAGAGCTTTGCTCTTGATGGAGTGCGCTACCTTGGGTGCTGCGCTCCCTGCGCTGTGTGTCTGATTTTGACACGTGGCGCTCTGTGCGAAGCGCAGGGGATCTGAAGCGTTGCTTCATTTATTTTAATTTTAATTTTCAATACAGAGTTTTGCTCTGATTGGGGAAACAGAAGCGTTGCTTCGTTTCCCGCCTTGGAATTTGAACAGAGCTTTGCTCTGATTAGGGTAAACAAATTCTCCCCCCCCGTTGCGCTTACGTGGCCTTCCAAACGTGAGCACAGCGGTGGCAGAATTCCAACCATCGCGGTAACTCTTGGGAGTTGAAAGGGTATTTGATGCCTATAAATAGGACCTTTGGTCCTTTAGATGATTTTCATCTTCACAATTTTACTTTCAGAACTCAGAGCCCTGCTCTCTTATTTAAACACTTTTAAAAGTTCAACTTTAGAGAATTTTAGGTAAAAATATTAATTTTGATTAAATTAAATTAATTTTAAGAGCTTTACTCTCAATAAATCCCTGATCTAAAGAAGACCCATTTAGGGTTTCACTTAGCAGAGCTTTGCTCTAAGGGGGTCTAAAGAGAACTAAAGGGAACCCTATTAGGGTTCCATTAACAGAGCTCTGTTCTCTAAAAGATTTTTCTTGGATTTTCTTAATTAATGGAGCTTTGCTCCTTCCAAATCATATAGAAGAACTCTTAAGAGTTCTTCATGGCATTTGATACTATTATTATTATTATATCATTTTTTTCCAGAGCAGAGCTCTCAATGTTCCTAGGGAATTTTCCTCAAATTCTCCTTATAACTGATTTTGACTGGTGTCACTCCTGTCTGCAGAGCATTGCTCTCGAGGAGTTTAACTTTTAACTTTCTGTATTTTCTTATTTGTTAATCTCCCTGTACTGTTTTCTTCAGGTATTATGGCGGTTCGTCTATACAGCTTGCACGAGTTCATCACTTATGAGGATATCCGTGTACAGGGCCATCAACAGAACCAGGAGTTTACGGACGCCCAGTGTGCGGAGGTCATGGGTCGCCTCAACGCAAGTGGTGGTTGGCTGCTTCCTCGTCGTTCAGCTCTCTTAAAGGTCGTGTTGGGAGAAATATGGAGAGCACTTCCGGGGTTTCACGAGGCCCTACCACTCAATACGCTGGATGATGCCGAAGACAAGGTGCATTCAGTGTACCTGACGGGGCTGATCTCGAAGAAACGGCGGGACAGCCTCATCGACATCCTACATCAAGTCTCCAGCAGACGACGATAATCGTTGCTTATCAAAGGATAGGGGGCCTTGCTGAAGACCTTGACACCCAGGAGCGCGAGAGGCTGCGCACGAGAATCATCAGAAAGGCCAGGAGAACTCTGGATGGCCTTACTTTTGAATTCCTCAATCCGTGCCCCGTATCCGAAGTCATACCTTTGTAAACATTTTAATAATGTTATTATTTATTTCTCCGTGATTGTAAGAACCCTTTTTTATGATATGAATAGAAAATTTCCATTTCATCTTGTCTTATTCCTCATCCCGAACCGTTTGCACGTGCATGAATGAGCATGTCTTAAACGCTTGATCAAGTGTAAATCGGATGTTCTTTCTGTCACTCTCTTATTATCAGTATACTGTCACAATTAGCTGGTAAGCATCTTGATTTCTCCATGCAATAATAATGGCTTAGGCCGCAAGTTCAGATCTGCCGCCTAAGACTTTTCAACTCTATAACCCGTGAGGGTCTCATAGAGACTTTTCTCCCTACGGATCGAGAGGATCTCGTAGGTGGTTTTTTCTCCTTAGGAATCGTGAGGATTCCTAAATGTGGTTTTCTCTTATAAGTCGTAAGGATCTTATAAGAGAATTTTTCCCTCTTACGAGTCGAGAGGACCCATAAGCGGTTGTTTCCCTCCCTGTCGAAACTCGACTTTGAAAAGTGAGACCCGTGAATGGTATGCAAGAGACCGTTTTGGGTCAACTTGTAGGGTCCCAGTGCTTAGGAAACAGGCTTCTTTTATGCCTACTGGCTAAGGCTTTATCTCACGAGTCGAGCCGCCTCAACAATTTTTTCACAAGTCGAGACGAATCGAGCGTTTCTCGCAAGAACATCTTAACGTCGCATTTAACCTCTGCTCTTTATGACAGAAGCCCGTTAAGGTTGGTGGTACTTAGGGTTTTGGCCATCGTACCGTCGCATAAACTGATATAGTCCTCGATAGGCAATCGTGCTGTTTGAGTAGCCCTGCGACTGCCGTGTCTCTGATCCCTTCGGGGGCTGGACAAGATGTCTTCAAGCAATCTTCCTTGGCAGTTTGACCGTCGGAAGAGTAAGCGTTAGGAATTTGCCATGCCGCTTTTTACTTGAGGTTAAGCTCATTTTGGCGAGCCCCGATGAGTCATAACCACTCCGTGCTGGTATGGGATGATCTCCGATAGTCTTTCAGGTTTTATGTGAGTTGCCGTCAAGACCCTGAAGCTAGGAATTTGGCCTTTACTTCATTTTGCTGTCATCGCGTCTGCTGTATCGAGACGAATGTCGCGGTTGTCTTTGGGTTGCTGGTGAACCGTCGAGGTTTAGAACTAGGGATTTTGCCGTGGCTCCGTTTGTTTGATTGTCGTGTCCGAACCTTGCTGGAGGAAGAACGCTGGGGTGACATCTCTTCTGCTGTATCGAGACGAATGTCAAGGCGGAGCTAGGATTTTGTCGTGGCTCCGTTTGTTTGATTGTCGCGTCCGAACCTTGCTGGAGGAAGAACGCTGGGGTGACATCTCGTCTGCTGTATCGAGGCGAATGCCATAGTGGAGCTGGGAATTTGCCGTGGCTCCGTTTGTTTGATGATGTTGCGTCTGCTGTGTCGAGATGAACGTCGAGGTGGTGACCATATCATACTGACATGAGACGATCTCCAGTTGTCTTTCTGGCTTTATATGACTCGCCGTTAAGACCTTGAAGCTAGGAATTTGGCCTTCGCTTCGTTTTCTTTGTCACGTCCGAATCCTGTAGGTGGAAGAACGCTGGGGTGACATCTTGTCTGCTGTATCGAGACGAATGCCGTGGTGGAGTTGGGATTTTGCCGTGGCTCCGTTTGTTTGATGATGTTGCGTCTGCTGTGTCGAGACGAACGTCGAGGTGGTGACCATTTCATGCTGACATGAGACGATCTCCAGTTGTCTTTCTGGCTTTATATAACTCGCCGTTAAAACCTTGAAGCTAGGAATTTGGCCTTCGCTTCGTTTGCTTTGTCACGTCCGAATCCTGTAGGAGGAAGAACGCTGGGGTGACATCTTGTCTGCTGTATCGAGACGAATGCCGTGGTGGAGCTGGGATTTTGCCGTGGCTCAGTTTGTTTGATGATGTTGCGTCTGCTGTGTCGAGACGAACGTCGAGATGGTGACCATTTCACGCTGACATGAGACGATCTCCAGTTGTCTTTCTGGCTTTATATGACTCGCCGTTAAGACCTTGAAGCTAGGAATTTAGCCTTCTCTTCGTTTGCTTTGTCACATCCGAATCCTATAGGAGGAAGAACGCTGGGGTGACATCTTGTCTGCTGTATCGAGACGAATGCCGTGGTGGAGCTGGAATTTTGCCGTGGCTCCATTTGTTTGATGATGTAGCATCTATGTCCTGCTCGAATGAGGAGGCACATCGTTGTTGGTCTCCAGGCTGTACATGTGGCCATTGAGATTTGGAACTAGGGACTACGCCGTGGCTCCGTTTCGTTGTGACTCTGAGGTCGGTTGTTGACGTTACGTCTGCATCTAGTTGGAGTGAGGAGAAACGCCGTTGGTGATCTCTAAATTGTCGATGTTGACGTCGAGACCTTGAGGCTAGGGATCTTCCTTTACTTTGTTTGTGGACATTGTGTCTGCAATATTGCGACAAATGTCGAGGTTGTCTCTAGGTTGTCTATGAACCGTCGAGATTTGGCTTCGCTTTCTGATGGAGCCTGTTGGGAAGGTATGGTTCCTTCTTTGTTTGTACCCTGGATTGTATATAGGGATCGATGTGATCTCACCTGTAGGGCAAAGAGTTTCATTCTTTCATTTCATTCTTTTTTTTTTCTTTCCGCAATGCTTTATCATTTCAGCTTTTATATCGCGAAGGTCGCGATTGCCCAATCATTTCGGCTATTTCTCGCGGTGCCCAATCATTTCAACTATTTATTTTGTTTTTACTCGCTGCTTTTTATTGCGAGTTGCCCAATCATTTCGGATATTTTGCATGCATACATTTTTAGTTGCTGCTTTTTATTGCAAGTTGCCCCATCATTTCGACTATTTCGTATGCTTGTATGGCTCGCTGATTTTTTTTTATCGCGAGTGTGGAACTTGGAATCTGACGCCAATCTCAGCATCAGCATCGCTACAACTGGAATATTGTCAGGAGCGAATCATCATTTGCCGTGAAAGGGCTTGGAATTTGATATCGGTTTTAGGCATCAGCATCGCTACGACTGGAATATCGCCAGGAGCGAATCATCATTTGCTTCTGTCGATGTTGAACAAGGGTGGCTTAGCGAGCAGGGTTAAGGTCCTGTCGACTAAGGCTTTTGACTTCATGAGCCGTAAGGGTCTCAAAAAGGTATTTCTCCCTACAAGTCGTGAGAATCTTGTAGGTGTATTTTCTCCTTAGGAATCGTGAGGATTCCTAAGTATTTGTGCCTCTGTAAGTCGTAAGGATCCTACAGGAGGGTTTTCTCCTCATAAATCGAGAGGATTTACAAGGGTTGTTTACCAAGCGAACATATTCCTAGTCTCGGATGGGACTTGATTAGGGAACTGTTTATTCGCGCCCGTGGATTGTATACAAGAGTCAGTACTAAACCACTTGTAGGGCAATATCAGAAGTTGTTGTTGGGGGTTTGCTTAAGTATAGGTTTAGATCTTTGTAACTTAAGACTTTCAAATCTTATGAGCCGTGAGGGTCTCATAAGAGAGTTCTCCTTACGAGTCGTGAGGATCTCGCAAGTGTATTTTCTCCTTAGGAATCGTGAGGATCCCTAAGTGCGTTGCTCCCTTGTGAGTCGTAAGGATCTCACGTGGGTGGTTTCTCCTTACAAGGTCGAGAAGACCCTATAAGTGTTTCTTAACGAGGTTGCGCCCTTTCGGGTTTTCACAAACACTCGCCGGTAGTCCTGCTGTTTTTTACTCACGGAGCCCTTTTGGGTTTTCATCCGTGCCCATTTTTGCTTATGGACATACCATTTTTTTTAATTCTTTTTATTCTTCTTTTTTTTTTTAACGAGGTTGCGCCCTTTCAAGTTTTCACAAACACTCGCCAGTAGCCCTGCGGTTTTTACTCACGGAGCCCTTTCGGGTTTTTATCCGTGTCCATTTTGCTTACGGACATACCGTTCTTATTTTTTTTATCTCGTCAGCCTAAGGATTCTGCGGTAGTAGTTTAAAGACGTTTCGGTCGCTTGCAAGTTTTAGGACATTACGGTCCATCATTAGTTTAAGGACGTTTCGGTCCAGTGTCACCGTATAAGAGGCGAATATCTAGTTTATTGACTTTTCGGTCTATGGGTCCTTCCCAATGAATGAGCATGATGCCCCTGGCGTATCCATCTTTCTCGGAGCGTGCGGTTGTGGCGGACTCACCTTCCAGTTTTCAAACAGCGCAAACTCGCCCTGTTGGTATTGGTCTTCAACCCAGTTTTTGAAGACGTAGCAGTCCTCGATCAGGTGACCTACTGTTTAGTGGTAAGGGCAATAATTAGGATTATTAAAATCGCCTGGCCGCAACGGACATTTTGGACTCGGCAGATTGATGAGTCTGTCGCACACTGCCAGCTCGAACAGTCCCCTTGTTTTATCTTGCGTAAACGAGTAAGGACGTTTCAACTTTTCCTGGAGGGGTTGTCGCTTGTTGCTTTGGCGAGCAACCGGTCTAGGGTCACTTGATTGTTGTTGAGCGCTGGCGACGAAGACCGTTTTTCTTTTTCCTTTATCCTTTTTGTTCGCTCCGTTGTTTGCGGGGTCGGGATTTTTTTCGAGTAGCGTGCGATTGCATGGCTGAACGTTCTCGCAGCTCCTCAATTCCTTCATTTTTGAAATAGATTCCCCGAGGGAAGGGTTGGGGGTAGCTTCTTCGTCAGAGTCGCTTCCAAAGGTGATAATTTCCGATACCTTAGAGTCGGCTATACGACAATCGTCGGCGGCTCTTTTGCGCTCATCTATCGCATTTTCTCGACGTCTACAAGCTTCACATTTTGTCCTGTCGAAGTGTTGCTTTTGAGCGACATACCCTTGCCACCAACAGTTAAAGGATTCGCAGTCTTCGGTAGGATGTATGATCTTCTGATGATATAAACAGAAGTTAGGGTGCATCTCTACCTCAGCGAAAGTATTTTCTTCAGAGTACGGTAGCTTCATTCCTACTGATAGAGCTTTGGCGAACCTTTTCCTCGTCTTGAATTTGTTTTTTACTCGTAGTGTATGGCTTTTGATTTGACGGGAATGCCTTGGCTCTTTCCAGTATGGCCATTTCACGCTCTTGATTGGCTTTTGCTTTCAGACGAATTTCATTTAGGAAGACATCGATCAACTCGTCTGATGGCTGTAGAATCTCCGGCTCAGGGTTCGCTTTTGACTTCTCAGCGCAAGGAGCTTCCTCATCATCCGTCCGTGAATGAGAAATCACATGACAAGTCGCTACGTAGCCTTCGGATTCATCTGATAAGTTTTCTCCATCGTTTTCATCCTCGACGAAAGAACAAGTTGCCCCCGGCGTGTCCGTCTTCTTTGGAGAGTGCGGCTGTGGTGGGTTTACCTTCCAGTTTTCCGACAGTGCGAACTTGCCTTGTAGGTACTGATCTTCGATCCATCCCTTAAAGATGAAACAATCCTCAATAGGGTGACTTACCGTTTGGTGGTAAGGGCAATAATTGGGATTATTAAGATCGCCTGGCTGCGATAGACGCTTTGGACTCGGCAGATTGATGAGTCTGTTGTGCACTGCCAGCTCAAACAGTCTTCTCGTTTTATTCTGAGGAAACGAGTAAGGACGTCCTAGCCTCTCTTCGAGGGATGGGCATGGACGCACGTTGTTTTGGCGAACGACCGGCTTTGAGTTGCTCGACTGTTGTTGAGCATTGGCGACGACGATCGCTTTCCCTTTTCCTTTCTCATTTCGGGAATCTGGTTTTGGAGGAGACGGTCCATGGCCCATCTGGTCCATTTAGGCTAATTTGTCAATCAAGACCTGAAAGGTGGTCGGCCTGAAGAACATCATGAATTGTGAGATGGTCGCCTACGGATCGAGAGTGCCCACAAACATGCCTACCGCAGGTGCCTCTTCTATGCGTTGTTCGCATTTCGACCATAGGTTTCGCCATCGTGTTGCGTATTGGACCCACGTTTTGCCTGATCTTATTCTGGCATTTATTAGTGCTGTTATCGGGGTGTGTTCACTAGCACTCGCGAATCTTTGTGTGAACAGTAGCTCCATCTCCGCAAATGTTTTGACAGAGTCGTTAGGTAGCTCCGAATACCATTCAAAGGCTGTTTCTGCTAAGCTGCCGACGAATTGACGTAACAACAATTTGTCATCACCTCCAGTATTGCCGCATAAGGCCCTGAATTGAGCGACATGCTGATACGGATTCCCTGTCCCTTTATATACGTGGAATTTAGGGATCGTATATCCCGGCGGGTAACTAATTTGGTCGTACCAGCTCGGATACGGTCGTCCGGTTCTAGCAATTTGCCCAGCCGCTTCATTCGCCTAATGAACCCGGATCTGGTGAGCTATATATTCGTCCAGGTCAGCTTTGGAGATTGCCTCCTCCTTGGTTGTTGACAGTGCCGGTGGAGGATTTGACGTTTCTCCCCTGTCGTCTTCAAGGACGATCGGAGGATCTTCAGCAGGAGGGTCCGGCTGTAACATCATCCCTACCATATCTTGGAAGAGGAGCGCCATCTGTTTTATGTTAGCCGCTTGCTCTGCAGCTTCTTTGTCCCTCTTTTCGAGAACTCTGCGTAAAAAGTCAGCGTCGGTTTCTTGTTCGTGCCGCTGTTCTGATGATACTTCCGAGCTTTCTTTTGGCTTGGTAAGTGCAGTCATTGCAGTCATCATTTCCTAAAGCTTTTTCTGTTGCTCCTGAGCTTTGGTTACTGATCGTGTAAGCGGTCTATGACCTGTAGACGCACGGCTGTCTTCCTTCCCCGACGCCATGTATACAGTGTGGACCATCCTGCCCCCAGCCTTAGGGCGTCTGGGTTCAGCGGTTTTAGCTCTCGTTGCAGGCCCGGGGATCTTCTCCGGACTCCTCTTTTTATGAGCAGTGGAAGTTGAGGAGGCCATCGAGGTGGGCACCTAGACAGCTTTTCGTGGCTTAGCCTGGTGACTGGCTTCCTGTTGGATTTTCAGCTTCTTGTGCTGGCGGGAGAAATTTGGATCGATCATTGAGTCTCGGGCCTGCCGCCAGATTTTATAGATTCGGGAGGACAGCCGTTGAGGAGACTGGGGCTGTTCTGGCTTTACTTCTATAGCCCTTTTCAGCGGATGGGGAGACTTCTTTAGCGCCGCGGTAGGAGAATTCCTACGCACCTTATTTAGCATCTCAAAGCTATTCCCAGTTGGAACAGCAGCATTAACTTCTGCCATCGGGGCTGGAGGAGTTAGCCCAGGAGGAGAGTTGCCTCCGGCCTTCCTCACTCGGCGCCAGTAACGACGTCGAGCGCGTCGTGCTGATGGAACCGGCTTGGTGAGGGCGATAGTCTCGTCTTGCCCCCTGTGTAGGTGCGGGGTCATTGCTTGTGCCAGCCTATTAAAGACTGATGTCCTTTGGGTAGCAGGAGTGGGAGCTGGAACAGTCAATCTTGTAAGGACCGACTTTTTGGAAGGAGAAGCCGCCTTGACGACTTCAGGAGCGAGACTGGTTATTTTCTTAGGAGCAGCCTTCTCTGGGATTGCAGGCCCCATTGCGGTTCCACAGGAGCTTTGGCTCAGTCTAGAAAAGACCGAGGCACTGGTGTTGGGCGACCCGTTGAGAGGGGCCGCGGCAGGGGTAAGACGATCAAAGACCGACTTCTTGGGAGCTTCCGTTGTCAGCACCGGAGCGGTGAAGCTTGTCGGCGGGAGCATGGTCCCAAAAAACAATCCTGTGGTGGCTCGAGTGACCTGTTCCACGGGCATTGTGAATAGCGAAGCAGCTTGGGGTCCGTAGGCTATACCGTCTGGCGAGGCAGAGCGTTGGTTGCAATTGCAGTCCGAGCATGTCGCACAAGTGGAGGCCATTGATTCTTTGCTTTCTTTAGCAAACGAAACACCAAATCTTAGTACTTCAAAACCCAAGGGCAACCATTAGCGAACCACGATTGGTTCGCGAATCACGACACACGAAGTGTGGAGTGGAAAGAGGAAAAGGTCCCACCGGGCGTGCCAGAATCTGTTCCCCTCCGAATGGCGGTCAAGACATGGCGTCTTGCCTGAAATTCGGGGCAGATGCTAATTGGTGCTATCCGTCTACCTCTCCGAAAATGCCAAGTTGATTTATGGCACCATGTATCGAAGGTTTAAACGGATGCATCCGATGTAGCAGACTTCGTCAGATTCCCCTTCGCTTGAGGCGTTTTTGATTGTGGGGACGCTCTTCCCTGCAGGCGCAAGCCCCTACAGTTAATTACGCTACCGCATCGCGGTAACCACTTTCTCCTTCTCCAGAATTTCACTTCGTGTCGTGTGTGTTTGTTTTATCTGTGGTTGCCCGTGGATTGTATATGGAGACTGGGTGATGCCGTCGCCCGTAGGACGTGGATTAGTCCAAATCCATATTTACTTAGATTTGGGTTTGGTGTTTTTAGTTTAAGGATGCGTTAGTCGCGTTGCGGCTAAGATCAACTTAAACGTTAGTTAAGGATACGTTAGTCCTGTTTGAGACTAAGATCAACTTAACATGATAATCCATTTAATATCTGGCCATTGGGACTCGTCACCTCTCTAACGTCGTTGAAGGATTACAACGATAGGTGTCAGAGGAATTCGGAGATGTACCCTTGAACCAAAGTCGATTTGGAGTTTTATAATCCATTTGAATGTTTAAGAATACGTTAGCCGTGTTTGGGGCTAAGATCAACTTAAACGAGATTGTTTAGATCCTGCAGAAGAGCATTTGAGGGCTCTATTGCTCCAGTTTAGGAACGCAGTGGTGCATGTTCCAGTTTAGGGACGTGGAGGTCCATGTTCCAGTTTAGGGACGTGGTGGTCCATGTTCCAGTTTAGGGACGTGGTGGTCCATCGCCAGTTTAGGGACGTGGTGGTCCATCATTAGTTTAAGGACGTTTCAGTCCATCGCCAGTTTAGGGACATGGTGGTCCATATTCCAGTTTAGGGACGTAGAGGTCCATAGGTAGTTTAAGGACGCTTAAGTCCATGGGTTTAAGGACCCCACAGTCCGTGTTTTAGTTTAAGGACGCATAAGTCCGCGGGTTTAAGGACCCCACAGTCCGTGTTTTAGTTTAAGGACGCATGAGTCCATGAGTTTAAGGACCCCACAGTCCGTGTTGATGTATGGTTGTCGGGACCCGTCGCCTCTCTGACGTCGTTGAAGGATTACAACGATAGGTGTCAGAGGAGTTCGGAGATGTACCCTTGAACCGGATGTAAATTGATTTAGGAGAGCAGTCTTGCTCAGTCAATTTAATTTGAGAACTTACGGCCATGATTGGGCTAAGTACAGTTGAGAATATTCAACGTTTTTTATCTTTGGCCTATTAGGCCTATGTTAGGGTTTTGCCCATGCACAGCATTTTATTGCCTGTTAAACCTGCTAGGCCTTTCTGATTTGGGCTCTGTCCATTTATTTTTGATGCAGAGCATCTGTCTTTGCTTGGGCTCTGCCCTCTTTTAAAATAATGCAAAGCATTTAGTTCAGCCTGTTGGGTCTTTTTTAATTGGGCTAGGCCCTTCTGCAAATAATGCAATGCATTAATTATTTGGTAGTGGCGTGTCAGACGCTTTGCGCCAAATAATGAGCGCAAGCGCTCGTGGAAGCGACACGTGTCGCATTCTGGTGGGCGCAAGCGTAACAGCGCAGTGCGCTGTGTCAGTGCGCTGCGCTGTTGCGCTGCTGACACGTGGCGCTCCCTGGTGGCTTGCGCCAACAAAGGAGCGCAACAGTGCAAGTTTTCAAGTGCAAAGCACTGTTTTATATTTTGATCTATTTTAAATCCAAGAAAAACAAGTTTTTCTTGTTTTCAAAGAACCAATGGTTCATAAGAAAGTGCAAAGCACTATTATTATTTATTTTTCTTTTCATTTAAGATTATTGATCTTGTTCTTAGATCAATAATCCGTTCATAAGAGAATTTTCTCTTTTTCCTAAAGGTTTTTACCTTTTCTTCTTTTGAAATTTCTTAAGAGTTTTCTCTGTATGAAGTTCTTAATCTCTCACCAAAATTCCTCCCTTTGAATTGAGGTCTAGGGCCCTTTTTATAGTACCAATAAATTAGTTAAATTTGTTGAGGAGATCTTTCTCTGAGTGATTTGGGGAATTTTTCCCACCATTGGATCTTTGATCCAAGAGCTTCTGTTTTACAGAAGAAAATCTTCTTGTTTTAACAAGAACAGAAAGAATTCTTAGAATTTTAATTCTGTTTGGCGCAAGTGTTCCAGAGCGTGACACGTGTCACGCAGCGCACAGCACAGCGCAGCTGTGCTTGCGCATCTGCGCTGACACGTGTCGTGCAGCGCACAGCGCAGCGCAGTTGCGCTTGCGCAACTGCGCTGACACGTGTCGCACAACGCACAGCGCAGCGCTGCTGCGATTGCGCAATTATGCTGACACGTGTCCCGCAGCGCAGCGCTTGCGCAAAAGCGATTGCGCTGACACGTGTCGCGCAGCGCAGCGCTCGCGCAACTGAAGGTTTGCTTCTATTTTGTTTTTTAATAGAGCTTTGCTCTTGATGGAGTGCACTACCTTGGGCGCTGCGCTCCCTGCGCTGGTGTGTCTGATTTTGACATGTGGCACTCTGTGCGCAGCGCAGGAGATCTGAAGCGTTGCTTCATTTATTTTAATTTTAATTTTCAATACAGAGCTTTGCTCTGATTGGGGAAACAGAAGCGTTGCTTCGTTTCCCGCCTTGGAATTTGAACAGAGCTTTGCTCTGATTGGGGTAAACAGGAGGGTCCTACAGTGGTCACCCATCCCGGAACTTCTTTGCAGGTAGCTCGGCGTCCAACACAAACCCATTGAGATCCACACCTGACACCTCCAAAACCCAATCTCAACCGTCCGAGAACGCTCGCTATAGGATCGATGGAGGACAACATCCAAAGGAGATCCGAAGTTCCATCAGTTGGCGCCGTCTGTAGGAACGAAAGACTTATTTTATTCCACCAACAAAAGTTGATCTTCCGCCCTCGATCCAATGGAGAGAAACGACTGCAATGATCCAAATACGAGCCACCACAATGGAGGCGGAGGCGGCTCGCCTCCCCCTCCAAACCTCCTCAACATCTTGTTGGCTCGAATCGACAGACTCACGTCGATGGTGGACACCCTTGTCCGCGTTCAAACGGCGGGCTCTGATGACCAGATCCCGGTTCCCCTTTCTAGAGACAGCGATGTACGCAGGAGGATGGATGACCTCGCCTCTCCCAGCGTCACTAAGCGCCAGCGAGCCAACTCCGGAAACCACGGCCCACGGGTGGGCCATGGTTCCATGACCCGCTGGGTTCCGGAAGGCTCTATGCCCCGGTCTCAGGGAAGACAGGGCCATCGCCCTGAAGTTCGACACGCGCCCACGCCCTCTGAAGAGGTGTCGGTCAACTCACCTGCTTCCAGGCATGACCGACGCCCCCACTCGCGTCAAAACCGAGGAAGTGCACGTCGGGACTTCAGGAGAAGAACCTCACCCGAGGATCTGAGAAACCTAATAGAGCGGAATAGAAGCCGCACCGCCGCACAGACCATCGCCCAGAAGTCCGACACGCGCCCACGCCCTCTGAAGAGGTGTCGGTCAACTCGCCTGCTTCCAGGCATGACGACGCCCCCACTCGCGTCAAAACCGAGGAAGTGCACGTCGGGACTACACGAGCAGAACCTCACCCGAGGATCTGAGAAACCTAATAGAGCGGAATAGAAGACTCACCGCCGCACAGACCAGGAGCGAGGAAAGTCTCCACTCTGACTATGCTGAATCCTCAGGTTACCATCACTGACTCGAGGCCCTCGAAAAGAATATTTAAGGAATACTCCGAGACGACCTTCCATCCGGTGAAGGGGATAGATATTCCCCGGATTCTCTCACAAGGCCCTTCACCAAGGAATCGCTGGCCGAACGAGTCTCATCTAAAAACAAAGGTGGCGCTCTTTGATGGGAAGTCTGACCCGAAGGATCATTCGGACGCATTCACAGTGGGCATGAGCTTCCAGGACAACTCGGACGCGGCTCAATGCCGCGCTTTTCCCACCACTCTGATCCAAGCTGGTCGGGACTGGTTCCAGGGGCTGACGCCATGCTCCATCTCTACCTTTGACGAGCAGACCACACAGTTTCTCAGTCACATTGTCGGAAACAGAAGACAGAAGAGGACGGTCGATTACCTTTTCACCATAAAGAGCGGGGACAAGTAATCCTTTAAGGGATATGTTACCCGCTTCTACAACGCCCTCCTCGATGTCCCCGAGCACCACGATGAGACGGTTATCACCGCACTAAGGTCAGATCTTAGGCAAAAAGAGTGGCTCCGATCTTTTGCATTAGCACAACCTAAGACCATGGCCGAGGTGAAAGCTTGGACAGAGCGAGAAATCCAGCTCGAGTCCGAGGTTAACTCAAAACTACCCCGGGCCGACCAGTTGGACAGAAAGAAGAGGGACAGAGAGGAGAAAAAGTAAGCCGACCGTCCAGTTACCCAAAGAGCGAGAGTTTCTTCGAACTCCCACCAGTTACCCAAAGAGCGAGCAAGCATCTCCCTGGCCTATACTTTGCCTATCACAGGATGTAGGGTCACCCGACCGAGAGCTGCAAGCAGCTTCATGATTACATCGAGGAATTGATCCGCTCAGGTCACTTAGCAAAGTACCTACGAGAAAAACGTCAGATAGATCAGAGTCAAGTCGATCAAATTAATGATACAGAGCTGACGATCAGACAGATCATGGTCATAGCCGACTGACCCAAGTCCGAACAACAAGGACACCTACCGAAACCTATTGTTCAATTGAGGAGAATTTATATTGAATCACTAGCCTGTACTTATTTGATAATAAAAATGCTTGTTTCCCTGCAATCTGAACTAGTTCCCTCTATTTTCCATGCTGAAACTCCATGCAGGGCCGACGAATGACTTCCTGCTTACCAACAGCAGGTAGCTTCCTACCCAACAATACTGTGAATCGAAAGACCTCCTCACGAGGCCGACGAGAAATTTCATGCTGGCCAATCCCTAGCAGGTAGCTTACTACCCATCAACGCTAAGGATCGAAAGCCCTCCTCACGAGGCCGTCGAGAAATTTCATGCTGGCCAATCCCTAGCGGGTAGCTTCCTACCCATCAACGCTAAGGATCGAAAGCCCTCCTCATGAGGCCGCCGAGCAATTTCATGATGGCCAATCCCTAGCGGGTAGCTTCCTACCCATCAACGCTAAGGATCTAAAGCCCTCCTCACGAGGCCGCCGATTGATTTCATGCTGGCCAATCCCTAGCGGGTAGCTTCCTATCCATCAACGCCGAGGATCTAAAGCCCTCATCATGAGGCTCTAGAGCAATCTCATGCTGGCGAATCCCTAGCGGGTAGCTTCCTACCCCTAAACACTAAGGATCTAAATCCCTCCTCATGAGACTGCCGAGCAATCTCATGCTAGCCAATCCCTAGCGGGTAGCTTCTTACCCATCAACACGAAGGATCAAAAGCCCTCCCCATGAAGCCTCAGAGCAATCTCATGCTGGCCAATCCCTAGCGGGTAGCTTCCTACCCATCAACGCTAAGGATCTAAAGCCCTCCTTACGAGGCCGCCGAGCAATCTCATGCTGGCCAATCCCTAGCGGGTAGCTTCCTACCTATCAACGCTAAGGATCTAAAGCCCTCATCACGAGGCCGCCGAACAATCTCATACTAGCCAATCCCTAGCGGGTAGCTTCCTACCCATCAACCCTAAGGATCTAAAGCCCTCATCATAAGGCCGCCGAGCAATCTCATGCTGGCCAATCCCTAGAGGGTAGCTTCCTACCCATCAACGCTAAGGATCTAAAGCCCTCCTCATGAGGCCACCGAGCAATCTCATGATGGCCAATCCCTAGCGGGTAGCTTTCTACCCATCAACGCTAAGGATCTAAAGCCCTTCTCACGAGGCCACCGAGCAATCTCATGCTGGCCAATCCCTAGCGGGCAGCTTCCTACCCATTAACGCTAAGGATCTAAAGCCTTCCTCACGAGGCCGCCGAGCAATCTCATACAGGCCGCCGAGCCGAGCATGTCACTACTCGGCTCATCTCCGAGGGATAGATTCCTACCCTATGAAGACACGGATATAGGAACCACATCAAGGAGGAACCAATCACTGCCGATCTATTCTAACTTGGCTGGTTTTCTAACTCATGCTAAGAGACGTGATCGTCAACCTGACTCTGAGGAATGGACTGATACTGACCTTCCTACACTTGGATATCTTTCTACTCGTCCTTAATGAATGATCGCCACCTCGACTCCAGGGAGCGGGAGGGCACCGACCTTCCTACACTTGGCAATTAATTGACTTACGTTCAGCATCCGATCGTCTTCTAAAAAGAAGGGTATACGCCTATGGCCTAATATTCGATCTGAGGAAAAGACTGATGAGCTAAAGTACTCACGCAGAAAACACACAGTCATGCAGAGGAAAATAAGCACATCTTTATTTATATTCCAGAAATTCTTACAAGGTATTTTGGGCTCCTCAGCATTACAAAAAGTTCCTAGAGGCTTACAAAATTTAAAAAAAACAAAAACAAAATGGGCACAAGGAAAAAAAAACTCAGGATGCAGGCTTCGCAGGGGTCTCGCCTTGCTTGACACCCCCCTCAGAGGCCGAGGCTTCCGCCTCTCCCCCGACGGCCACTCCGGTGCCGCCACTTGCTGCGTATCCTTGGGGAGCAGGAACTTAGCGCGGAACTCACCATCGGCAAACTCCGGCATTGACGCCTTGATGGCATCAAGAGCCTCGTGCCAAATGATGGCCGAGGCTTCAGCAAGGTCGGCGTAGAACTGGTCTGACGTCTTATACATATCCATGGACTTTTCCTGGATGGCCTTGTTGGATTCACTCGGAACTCGGTGAGACTCCTTACACTTGGAGTTCGTCAACTCCTCAGTGACCACCCGGGTTTCGAGGACGGTTATCCTCTCCTTCGCCCACTGCAACTCAAGGCGCAGATCCTCCTCCCGCGAGGATGATTCATCCGCCTTCCTCATGGCCGGGGCGATCTCCTCAGATTCCATATTGACGATGAGGGCGCAGTGTTGGAGGACCTGAGGAAATCAACAAAAGGAGTTAGAAATGTTCGAACTAAGGAAAATACTTAAAGGTAAAACGGATACCGACCTGAACTGCCTCCTGAGCAATGGCGGCCACTTGGGCCTTTAGGGTCCCCCGAGGAATTTTGCCCCCAGCCGATAGCTACATGTCGGAGAGCAGGATGTCGGTGACGGAAAGCCCCGAAGGCACCTCAAAACAGACGTCCCCCTCCTGCATGGGGATCCCGGCGGGTGGCGAGCGAGAGATCGTCATTTTGTGCCTCTTGAGGGGACCTCGATGGGATCGGCTTCATCCCCCACCTCTTTTGCCCGGGCTCTGGTCTCCTCACATACTTATGGCCCTCCCCGCGGCAGACTTGCGTGACTCGGGGCGCAGCGGAAGGCTTCACCGGTGGAGTGGGTTTCAGGGCCGATCTTGGACTGCGACGGTACGAGCTTCCACCCCCGGTCTTCTTTCCTGCCTTCGCGGCCATGGCAGCTAGGAACTTTGATCGGACCATTTGCTCTGCAAGGGAGAATACACAAGTAAAGAGAGTTAGTGATGCTAAAGGGATAAAAGAAATTTATCCAAGTCTAAATAGATCGTCCAAAGACCTAACTTACCTAAGAAGCGCGTGGGGCTGAGCTATGCCCATCTAAGAGCCTACTCGGAAAGCAGGACGTCGGCCCGCTGGATCGGCTCCCACATGGATACCGCCCTTGTCTCACGTAAGGACGACTGCTTCGCCCTCGGGCAGTCGGCCCTGTGCCACTGTGTAGGCACGGCCAATCCTCTCTCTTAGGTGGCCCAACGAATACAAACTTCTCCTTCCATTCATGAATGGAAGAAGGAACGGCTACCACACCTGACCCGGCCATCCCACCCTTACGTTTTTTGAAAGAAAAATACACCCATCTCTGCTTGTCCTTGTTGGTGCCGGGGTGATTCTTATAGAAAAGGAAAGAAACAAAGAAGGGTCAATCTGAAAGGGATGTCTTCAAGTTTCAACCGGACCAGAAACCCGAGGAGGATTCTTCACGAGTTCGGCGCTAGCTGGCCCAGGGAAAGATGGAAGCAACGAAGCACCCCACATACCTCGGTTGGAAAGGGCAGATGCATTCCCGCCCATAATGCTTCCAAATACAGGGCAATCCCCTTCCCTTGAACCTGGTCCGCCCGTTTTCCCTCTTTAGCCAAACGGAGCGAATAATTAGAGGGGATATGGAAATGAGCCCGAATCTCGATAAGTTCGTCCACATTCCTAAAGATGGAGGGCGCATCGCGGGCGTTCCCGATGCGCACCTTGGGAGCCCTTGTCGCCGCTCGACGGCGGGTGACGGGGGCAGCCCTGACTCTCGGGGGAGAGCCCGACACAGAGGACGAAGAAGAAGAAAAACCCTCTTGGCTATCTGAAGCCGAAGAGGAGAAAGTCCCCCTGGACTCGACTCCAATAACTGGAGTCTCATTGCCCGACTCAATCCTAACTATTTCTACAGAATCCTCAGAAGAAAGCATCTAACCTGATTCAAAGGGATGAGTTCGCCGAGGAAAAAGCATGGGACCTCCGATATAAAACGAAGGAACGCCGAGCAATCTTTGACAACGAAAGGAAATTATGGTGGAAGCGTTGGCCCCAAGAGGGTCCCCTCATATTTATACACTCTAGAGAAAGCATCCAATAGCCCAGATCAATTCCCGCCAAAACGAAATGTCGCATTTGCCAGCCGTCAAAGCTCCACGTGGCGGACGACCATTAGGTCGCAGGCGACAGCGACAGCCTGTCGCGCCCGCCAACCCGTATCATACACGTTTCCTGTAGCCCAACAGACGAGCGAGCGAATTTGTAACACCCGAGCCCAATACTGCTATTTTCTGTTACTGGTTGAGCGTTAGATATTACTCATTTCATTCAGCTTGCATGTTTGACACTTACCGTGAAATTTTATCTGGAAAGGTCATTTCTGCATATAACAAATTTTAGCATCTAAAATAAAATTTAAAATACCTATCTTGGCCAACTCGACACCCCTAGCCGCGTGGTAGCGTCCGTGCATCGAGTTCTCGTCCCGTTCAGTGAAACGGGCGAATTTGGACGGCTACGCGAGCGTACAGGTGTCCGACTTGGGGGTATGCTTTTTAATCATAAAACACCTCATTTTAAAATTTGGAACCCGTTTAAAATCCTATTATTTGAATTTCAAATTTTTAGACCCAATCCGGGCGCGATTTGGAAATGTTTCATTTAGCGCCAAAATCCCAAATTAATATAATATTCTAAACCATAATATATTACAAATCTTACGGTTAATTTAATCTTTAAATCTTTTTTTAGTTTTCTAAACGTTTAAAATCTTTGGCTTCAGCCAATCGCGAGGCTTAAGTCTTCCCTGGGCCCCACCTTCTCTTTCTCTATCTCTCTCTCTCTCTCCATTCTCTTTCTCTCTCTCTCTATTCCTCTCTCTCTCTCCCCCTCAAATCCCGTTCTCTCTCTCCCTCAAATCTCTTTCTCTCTCTCCTTTTAAATCCTTTCCCCTCTCGTTTCTTTTTCCTTCATGTGAACAGTACCCTCGCGAGAACCCTAGCCGCCTCATCCCCGTCGCCGCCGCAACCTCGTCGCCGGCACCACCGTCACCCTCGCCCGCGCCTCCTCGGCTCGATCATGACCCTCGCCATTCTTCCCCGTGCGCCTGCACCCCATCACGAGCCTCGCTCTCAACCCTAGCTGCCTCCTTCCTTGCCGCCGCAGCCCCGACGCCGGCGCCAGCGTCACCAGCACTATCGACTCCTCTGCCTCGCCCACACCTTCCTTCTTCCACCACCGCGCACCCTGCACCGCCGCGACCACCTGCAGTCCTCCCTGCATCGCCTGAGGCACCGCCGGCGACCACCTGCGCTGTCCCTGGCCGTCGCCGATGATCCACGACCACCCCTAGAACACTTCGTAAGTGTCTCCATCTCACCCTCCCTCTCTTCTTTTTCCAAAAACTGAAACACCCGCTGGATCTTTTCTGCAGATCGCCGGAGACGCCGTTCTCGCCGCCGTCGATCTCGCCGTCATCGCTAGTGCCCTCTGGACCAGTGAGTATTCCCCCATCTTCTCCTTTCTCTGCTCATTCCCTTCTTTTTCTAGATCTACACCGTTGAAACCCTATTCACTGTTTTTGTGCTCGCCGGAATCCGGCCGTGCCGACGACGTGATCCGACGTTCCAGCGAGGTACCCCGATCCGCGTGGTCCCATTGTCCATTGTTTGGGTTCAATCCGTGAACCGTGCGTCCGTCGCGAGTTTCCCCGCCGACGTTACGTTCCGTTTTTCCCGGTTCGCGACCCGTCGAGGCAAGTATCACTTGCTACATGCTATACTATACATTTATATATGTTTTGACTCATTAAAGCTGCAGAACTTAACTTGGTATAGTCGTTTCTCATTTGGTTGCAATATGACATATATCATTTTACAGTTAACATAACATTTACAGTCTGCCAATTTAACACTAATAACTAAGTTTACCTGTTAATCACATCTTACTGTTTAATAGATGATAGCCCTTACACATGTAGTTCTATTATATTCATACATTCATATTCAAAGGCTTGATATAACTGTATTGCATCGTCATTTAACTATTGCACCGCTAAGGGTACTCAAAACCAGTTAATATAATAAAACGGTTGCACTGTATTACTGCACTCTTGTGATTGAATGAAACTGCTTATTGTTATTTAACTCATTACTCATTCCATGTTATTCAATACCCTGTTCGATTATATATCTGTTTGTGAGCACATCCACGATATTGTTATATCTTGACTTGACTTTGTCACACATGGTATATATTGATACACCTGACATGGTACCGTTTACCGTTGACTTGACCTGATGTACCATGACCTGACCTGTTACCTGATCTCGTGCCTAATGCCAACAAACCCGACATGTAGTCCTCATGGACCATTCCTGTTGTCTATCCAGACAAAACCTGTTATTACCTGATCCTGTGTCGGCATTAGTTCTTGATTACTGAATACCTGACTCGACATACATAGCTTGGGGGTATGGGAAAATCAAAAGTGTAAACTAAAGTGTAACTTAAAAGGGTATTACTTGATCCGTAGTCCCGGGGGGTAACGGGACAGAGCCATTCGTGACTCTTACATTTTCCTGATCCGTGGTCCCGGGGGGTAACGGGACAGAACCACTATTGGTTCACATATTCCTGATCCGTGGTCCCAGGGGGTAACGGGATATATCCTTTGAGTTACATGGAGGATTACTCAAATTGATTTCAAAGACTTTAGACTAGAAAACCTGATAGAACAGTTTAGTTACCCACTGCACACTACCCTGCACTGCTTGTTTCATACTATTGCTTTATTCATGTTTATTTCTGCATTGCCTATTACACTGTTCATATTATATTACTGGTCGACATGACGTGCTGACGTCTGGGTTTTGCATGGCCCAGATTCTGTACCACTGTCGCAGTCCGAGCAGGAGTACTTCAGCCAGCAGGCTGAGCTGTGAGGTGTTAGTATTAGTTAGTTTTATTTCCTGCATTTATTTCCTGATGTGAGCCCGCATTATGGGACATACTTTTCAGTTATTTGTATTGGATCATTTGCTTTCGCATTTATTTATTATTGACTCCTGTTATTCTGGATTATGGACATGTTTTAGAAAATTTTATCTTGTTCTTGATATCTCTACAGCCGTAATGTGACTGTGGATGGATACTTCCTACCCATAGGTAGCATGGTTGGCTATATCACGTGTCCAATCTTGCGTACTCTGGGAAGCGGGGCGTGACAGAATCGGCGCCCCCTCTTTAATGCGCGATCATTTTACTGATCTACTGATGCCATCGGGGATACACGCGAAGATTCAGGTCAACGATGAGGTGACACGTGAGCCCAAAGATCGAAATGACGTAATCACCAAATGCCATGCCGTTCCCGGGCGACCCACATTACGATTCCTTGGCGCCAAATTGAGCAGAAGAAAGACTGAGCAGGCCACTATCGCCCCGACCCTTGGATAGGTCGGAATAAGTGTGAGGGGCTAATGATGATGCTCACAAGTGGTGTCTCCTTATATTACGACACGTGGCAGAGGACGTGTCCCAAAGGCTACGGGGGTGGAATAAATGAGTTGCAGTAGGGAGGATCCCTCGGGACTGCGTCTCGAGGAATGTATCAGACCTTTTAGGAGACCTCCCTGAATACGTTCCACCTTCACCTAGGAAACTACCAACAGCTCGCCTTCGAGCCCCTGACGTGCCGAGCTTCCTAGGCCTCCCAGCTCGTCTCTGAGCCCGGATGTGCCGAGGTTCCTCGGCCTCCTACGTCTTCGAACCCCCTGACATACCGAGCTTCCTTGGCCTCCCAGCTCGCTCTGATCCCCAGACAAGCCGAGTTTCTTCGGTCTACCGGCTCGCCTCCGAGCCCTCGACGTGCCGAGCTTCCTCGGCCTCCCGGCCGCCTCCGAGCCCTCGACGTGCCGAGCTTTCTCGACCTCCGTCGATCAACGGCTCCGCGCATATCGCCAGGGAGAGATATCCGCCTTCCCACAATCCGCGTCCCACGCTAGCGCATTCCCCATTAATGGGCGCACCCTACCATTAATGGGTGCATCCCGCTATTCAAGACGAGGATAACACTGGGGCGTAACTGACGGCGATGATCTCGCGCCCGCTCGCTCCACACGACCACTATATAAACCCCTCTCTCAGACGACTCAGGTCACTCTAATTATCTCAATACTCCGCTACTCTGCTCATTTTCCCCAGCTAACTTGATTGTCGGAGGTTCCTACGGTGGTCACCCACCCCGAGAATTCTTTGCAGGTAGCTCGACGTCCAACACAAACCTATTGAGATCTACACCCAACACCTCAAAAATCCAATCTCAACCGTCCGAGAACGCTCGCTACATGATCGACGGAGGACAGCATCTGAAGGAGATCCGAAGCTCCATCACTTTGTAATCGACTTGTTGGCCTCACTCCATTTGATAGCTTGTTGTTCCTGAAATGGTATTATGAGGCAAATGATCATTTATCATCATATTCTAGTTTTTATGTTCTATTCAAAATATTATTGATAAAATAACTAGCAAAGGCCCATGTCATCCAAAAAAAAGAACAAAAAAGACCAGTATACTTCATCGACTTTTTTGTACTGTAAAAGAACTCCTACGAGTCCATCTCATTATTTTTTATTAAAAAAGTGAAAAAATACAAAAATTCTGTAGTTTAACTTGTTGGACTTCATTGCTTGTCTCACAAAAATCATATCAAGATACATGCTCAATCAATTGTTTTCTTTATTTCTCTCTCTCCCTATATATATACATTTTTGACGCCATCAAATAAAAAAGCCTCCAAGGATTTATTTTCTTTATTTCTCTCTCTCTCTCTCTCTCTATATATATATATATATATATATATGAATGAGAGAGAGAGAGAGAATAATGAAGGAAAGAGACCCTAGTTGATAACTTATGAATTTCAATGATTCTATTATTTGGTTTTTATAATAGCTTAATCATGATTAGTTCGTTTAGTGTCACTTGCTTATCTTGCTTTATCCTATCGACGCTAAACTCGTATACCCTTGATATTTAGTTTGTTTTTCTTATATCTTATGTATACCAAATAATATATAAATATCTCATGCTTCTTGTGTTATATTCTTTGATGTCGATATATTACTCACATTCGTTGTTTTGATATTCACAATATGTATATGTATATACATGTGTCCTTTATATTAGGTTTTCATATATCATGTATATACTATTCTTAGGTTGTGATATCAAATCAGTGAATGTTCATATACTTGTGTTTATATTAACTTGCTTATATTTCATAACACTGTTTATGATGAGTTTGGTCGTTGAGAATGCATTTCAAGATATCGAATATCTCGAGATGAAGCTCTATAAAGGACGATAGAGAAAAACGAGCTTAAACATCATATCCAATGGAGGTTGGAGGATACAGACGAGTGCTTCTCAATTTGTCAAGATCAAGCTACGAATAGCTAAGAAGTGATGCAGCCCGAACTGTCAAATCTTGTCCGATTCGCGCGTTCCACCATCCAAATCGAAAATCTCCCAAGATTTTCTAGGTCAATGGATATGCTGCAGGTTTCCATTGACGTCTCTCGGAATCATGAAATTCCATCGTTTAGGGCCCCGAAATTGCGTATCCAAATAAAGGTTGCACCAAGAAGCCAAGTCCTAGTTTGAAGCATTATGAGTCGAAGTCAAATTGAAAATTCATCGACCAATGCTTGCGAGTGACGTGTCCAAGTTTGAAGCTATGAGGCTATGGGGCCAAGTTCAAGCGCACGTCAAAAATCAAGAGCTCGAGAAGACAAAAATTAAAAAATTTGCGATACCGACATAGGAATCTTTTAAGTACTCTATAAAATATGGTTTATATCAATTAGAGCTCTTGAAACACCCACACATGCTTGCACAAACGTTTTAGTTTGCATGAACTTTGGGGTTTTCTTTTTAAAGTTGATTTTCATCACAAAACACATATTTATGAGTTTTTGCACTTTGTAGGGTGTTTTTCGTCACCCCATTGAGATGTGAATACGCGCGTGCTTGTCAGGCGCAGTACAGATTCCCCCTGCCTAGGGTAGGCTGGGGTTTATTGATTGTGGTGATCCGAATCTCCGGCAGCCGCGGACTAAGCTGCTGTTAATTACCCCTCGTCTTTGGAGCGAGGGAACCTCGGATTAACGGGTTAAACTGGTCATGCGAACTCAATATGCAGTGTATGTGTGTGTTGTTTTGGAAGGGGGGTTTGGATATATCGGGAGCCACGCAGAGTTTTCACGGGGGTCCCGCTACCCGGTTAGCGGGCTGGGGGTCAAGGGGTCTAGCAGCCCCCTTGCGGGGTGCGGGGCAGCGCCCCGACCCAAAATTTTTTTGGGAGGGAGAGTGTTGTAGAATATGTGTATGTGTACATATGTATACATATGTATATATATACATGTATATATATAAAGGGGGGAAAAGACATCCAAAGGATGCGTGGGGCCAGCGCTTTGAGCGCAAGAGCGCTAGCGCGCCACGTGTCGGCATGTGGGCGCTTTGCGCTTGAGCGCAAGCGCGCCACGTATCGGCACGTGGCGCTTGAGTGCAGGGCGCTGGAGCGCAAACGTGCCACGTGTCGGCATGTGGGCGCTTTGCGCTTGAGCGCAAGCGCGCCACGTGTCGGCACGTGGGCGCTTCATGCTTGAGCGCAGGACGCTGGAGCATAAGAGCGCCACGTGTCGGCACGTGGCCGCTTTACGCTTGAGCGCAAGTGTGCCACGTGTCGGCACGTGGGCGCTTTGCGCTTGAGCGCAGGGCGCTGGAGCGCAAGTGCGCCACGTGTCGGCACGTGGTCGCTTTGCGCTTGAGCGCTGGGCGGTTGAGCGCAAGCGCGCCACGTGTCGGCACGTGGGCGCTTTGCGCTTGAGCGCAGTACGCTGGACCGCAAGCGCGCCACGTGACGGTATATGGGCGCTTTGCACTTGAGCGCAGGGCGCTCGAGCGCCAGCGCGCCACGTGTCGGCACGTGGGCGCTTGGCGCTTGAGCGCTTGGGTGCCGGCGAGGAAAATGGGGCTTTTAGTCCCAGAACCAAAAGCTATATTTTAGAAAAGAAATATTTATTATATATATATATGGAGTTAAACTCCTAGGATGTTTTGAAGCTGATGATGGGCTTCTCCCCTTGAGCCCTAGTTCTTCCCCAAAGTGGGGTTTCTGGAGATGAGTCTCCTTCTTCCTCCTTTGTTTGGCCGGATCTTGAAGATCATGAGATGTGAGATTTTAAAGATCTCTTCCTTTTAAGATCTAATGACAGATCCAAGTTCCCCTTTGTGGGTTTTGTGGTGAAAAACTATTTAGTTTTGGAAAAGGAAGAGTAAAACTCTTGATTTATTTCAAAAGAAAGAATAAGGTTTGGAACCTTCAGGAAAGGGGAAAGAGGCACAAACCCTAGGTTTTTTTGAGAGAATGAAAAAGTATTGCTTTATTCATCATCATTTTGCCTTATATAGGCTTACATATTTACCTATATCCCCTTAGGCTCTACAAAATGGCATTTTGCCCATCCCATAGCTCATGTGCCATTTCTTTTTTGCACATAAGCCATGAGCTTACAAAATATTGGCTTTATGCCCATTTTGCATACATTCATGTATAAAAAAATACATAAAAATTATTTATTACATGATCTATATTTTGGCATGGAGGAGGCTGGCCACGGGCTCGACGTGGGCATGGGCCCGCTTGACCTGGGCTTGGGCCCACCTGGCTTGGAGTTGACCTTGAGTTTGACTCGGTCAACGGGTGTGTAAATTTTTACCCCAACAAAGTGCTCCCCATCAATAAATACACACCGCACATTTGAGTTGTGTGCATGAAATTGATGGATCTTGAAGCTGAACTTCGAGGTGGAACATCATTCCGGAGGCGAAGCATCCCGGGGAGCATGTTTCCCGGGGATCGGAGCATCATTCTGATTCGCAGAGCATAATTCTGGGGTCGGAGTATCCCTCGGGGAGCATGATTCCCGGGGATCGGAGCATCATTTCGATTTGCGGAGCATAATTCCAAGGTTGGAGCATCATTCTGAAGAGCGGAGCATGATTCCAAATGTCGAAGCATCATTCCGAGGGCGGAGCATGATTCCAGGGGATCGGATCATCATTCCGATGAGCGGAGCATGATTCCAGGGGATCGGAGCATCATTCCGATGAGCGGAGCATGATTCCAGGGTTCGGAGCATCATTCCGATGAGCGGAGCATAATTCCAGGATTCAGAGCATCATTCCGAAGAGCGGAGCATAATTCCAGGATTCGGAGCATCTTTCCGAAGAGTGGAGTATAATTCCAAGGGATCGGAGCATCATTCAGAAGAGCAGAGCATAATTCCAGGATTCGGAGCATCATTCCGAAGGGTGGAGCATGATTCCAAGGATCGGACCATCATTCCGAATAGTGGAGCATCATTCCAAGGATCAGAGCATCATTCCGAAGAGTGGAGCATAATTCCAGGGTTCAGAGCATCATTCCGATGAGCGGAGCATGATTCCAGGGTTCGGAGCATCATTCCGAAGAGCGGAGCATAATTCCAGGATTCGGAGCATCATTCCGAAGAGTGGAGCATAATTCCAGGGGATTAGAGCATCATTCCGAAGAGCGGAGAATAATTCCAGGATTCGGAGCATCATTCCGAAGGGTGGCAGAGATTCTGACCAAAGCATAATTTCGATGCAGATGTTGATTCCCAGGCGAAGCATAATTCCAACAGGGAAGGCAGGTACTCCGAGGCGAAGTATAATTCCGATATGGGGTACATTCTGAGACGAAGCATGATTTCGACGCAGAGCTTGCCGGTTGATTTGATTCCGAGGCAGAGCATAATTCTGGCAAGGAAGGTAGATATCCCAAGGCGAAGCATGATTTTGACACGGGGTAAATTCTGGGACGGAGCATGATTCCGCCGTAGAGGTTGTTGGTTTTGTTTGATTTGGGTTGACATCAGCATCGCTACACTGGAATATGATACCAGGAGCGAATCATCATTTGTCATGAGAGGATTTGGGAATTGGTTTTTTTTCGTTTGGCATCAGCATCGCTACACTGGAATATAGTACCAGGAGCGAATCATCATTTGCATTTTCCTATTAAGAAACGATGGCTTAGGAGACATGTTTTTGGTCCCTATCACCTAAGACTTTTCAATTTTGTGAGCCGTAAGGGTCTCACAAAGCATTTTCTCCCTACGGATCGTAAGGATCCCGTAAGTGTATTTTCTCCTTGGGAGTCGTGGGGACTCCCAAGTGTTTTGCTCCTTTGTGAGTCGCAAGGATCTCACGCGGGAATTTTCTCCTCACAAACTTGAGAAGACCTTGTGAGTGCATTTCATCTCTTTCTCACGAGTTTGTGCCCTTTCGGGTTTTCACAAACTCGCCGGCAGTCCTGCTGTTTTTACTCACGGAGCCCTTTCGAGTTTTCATCCGTGCCCATTTTTCTTATGGACAGAACTTTTTTTATTTTTATTTTATTATTTTTGGAGAGATTGGGATTGTTTTACGCCCGTGGATTGTATACGGTTTTGCAGGCTGTATGATCCAGACCGTAGGGCCATAAAAATTTCGGGACTTTGTTGGCGTCTGCATCGCTGCACTGGAATATGGTACCAGGAGCGACTCATCATTCGCCACTTGGGGATTATGATTTGGAATTTGGTTGGCGTCTGCATCGCTGCACTGGAATATGGTACCAGGAGCGACTCATCATTCGCTATTGGGGTATGGGATTTGGAATTTGGTTGGCGTCTGCATCGCTACACTGGAATATGGTACCTGGAGCGACTCATCATTCACCACTTAGGGTATAGGATGTGGAATTTGGTTGGCGTCTATATCGCTGCACTGGAATATGGTACCAGGAGCGACTCATCATTCGCCACTTAGGGATTGGGATTTGGAATTTGGCTGGCGTCCGCATCGCTGCACTGGAATATGGTACCAGGAGCGACTCATCATTCGCCATTTGGGATTTGAGTTTGGAATTTGGTTGGCGTCTTCATCGCTGCACTGGAATATGGTACCAGGAGCGACTCATCATTCGCCACTTGGGGATTGGGGAGCGATGGCTTATGAGACAGGTTTGGATCCCTATCACCTAAGGCTTTTCAATTTTATGGGCCGTGAGGGTCCCATGAAAGCATTTTCTCCCTACGAGTCGAAAGGATCTCGTAGGTGTACTTTTTCCTTAGGAGTCGTGGGGACTCCCAAGTGTGTTTTTCCTTTGTGAGTCGTAAGGATCCCACAAAAGTTTGTTCTCCTCATGTATCGTGAGGACACATGAGTGGGTCTTCTTAATGGAACATCATTCCAAAGGCGAAGACCAGCCGCTGGACTAGTGACTGCAGTGGGGCATGAGTGCGATGAGAATTATTTGAGCCCGTGGATTGTATACGGCAATCAATTTGGGGACTAACCGTAGGGCCGGGAGAATTTTGGAAATTTGAATTTTTGTTGGCGTCTGCATCGCTGCACTAGAATATGGTACCAGGAGCGACTTATCATTTGCCTTTGTTTTGTTTTTTTTTCATTTTCGTTTTTGTTTTACCGCTATTGCTCTATCATTTCAGCTTTTCTTATCGCGAAGGTCGTGATTGCCCTATCATTTCGGCTATTTATTCACGGTTTGCCCCATCATTTCGGCTTTATTTTCATTTTTTTTTACTCGCTGATCTTTATTGCGAGTTGCCCCATCATTTCGGCTTTTCTTTATTTTTCTTTTATTTACACATTTCTTTTTTTATTTACACACATTTTTTTTTACATTCCCAGTTTAACGACTTAGAGGTCGACTGTTCCCAGTTTAACGACGTGGTGGTCCTCTGTTTCCAGTTTAACGACGTAGAGGTCCTCTGTTTTCAGTTTAACGACGTAGAGGTCATCTGTTTCCAGTTTAACGACTTGGAGGTCATCTGTTTCCAGTTTAACGACGTAGAGGTCATCTATTTTCAGTTTAACGACTTGGTGGTCATCCGACGGGGAGCTTAGAGAAGGTACCCGATTGAGCAGTTGTCAAGGGCACCGCTGGAGCTTGCATGAGATGCCTTATTACTTTGTCGGTGTTGATGGCCTTGCCCCCAGCTGGGGCCAAGGAAAGCCATTCAAATACCGACTTGCATTCGAAGATGGCAATTGAAAATTGTTAACCCCTGCACATTGAGTTCGCATGACCAGTTTAACCCGTCAATCGGAGGTTCCCTCGCTCCAAAGACGAGGGGTAATTAACGGCAGTTTAGTCCGCGGCTGCCGGAGATTCTGATCTCCACAATCATTAAACCCCGGCCTACCCTAGGCAGGGGGAATCTGTAGTACGCTTGTCAAGCGCACGCGTATTCCCATCTCAATGGGGTGACGAAAAATACCCACATGGCGTGCCAGAATCTGTAGGGTGTTTTTCGTCACCCCATTGAGATGGGAATACGCGCGCGCTTGTCAGGCGCAGTACAGATTCCCCCTGCCTAGGGTAGGCTGGTTTTTATTGATTGTAGGGATCCGAATCTTCGGCAGCCGCAGACTAAGCTGCCGTTAATTACCCCTCGCCTTTGGAGCGAGGGAACCTCGGATTAACGGGTTAAACTGGTCATGCGAACTCAATGTGCAGTGTACGTGTGTGTTGTTTTGGAAAGGGGTTGGATATATCGGGAGCTATGCAGAGTTTTTACGGGAGTCCCGCTACCTGGATAGCGGGCTGGGGGTCAAGGGGGCTAGCAGCCCCCTTGCGGGGTGCGGGGTGCGGGGCAGCGCCCCGGCCCAAAATTTTTTTTGGAGGGAGAGGTTGTAGAGTATGTGTATGTGTACATATGTATACATATGTATATATATATAAAGGGGGGAAAAGACATCCAAAGGATGCGTGGGGCCAGCGCTTTGAGCGCAAGAGCGCTAGCGCGCCACGTGTCGGCATGTGGGCGCTTTGCGCTTGAGCGTAAGCACACCACGTGTCGGCACGTGAGCACTTGAGCGCAGGGCGCTGGAACGCAAGCGCGCCACGTGTCGGCATGTGGGCGCTTCGATCTTGAGCGCAGGGCGCTGGAGCCCAAGCGCGCCACGTGTCGGCACGTGGGCGCTTTACGCTCGAGCGCAGGGCGCTGGAGCGCAAGCGCGCCACGTGTCGGCACGTGGGCGCTTTGCGCTCGAGCGCAGGGCGCTGGAGGGCAAGCGCGCCACGTATCGGCACGTGGGCGCTTTGCGCTTGAGCGCAGCGCGCTTGAGCGCAAGCGCGCCACGTGTCGGTACGTGGGCGTTTTGCGCTTGAGCGCAAGCGCGCCACGTATCGGCACATGGGCGCTTTGCGCTTGAGTGCAAGCGCGCCACGTCTCGGTACGTGGGCACTTTGCGCTTGAGCACAGGGCGCTCGAGCGCCAGCGCGCCACGTGTCGGCACGTGGGCGCTTGGCGCTTGAGCGCTTGGGCGCCGGCGAGGAAAATGGGGCTTTCAGTCCCAGAACCAGAAGCTATACATCAGAAAGGAAATATTTATTTTATATATATATATATATATATATGGAGTTAAACTCATAGGATGTTTTGAAGCTGATGAAGGGCTTCTCCCCTTGAGCCCTAGTTCTTCCCCAAAGTGGGGTTTCTGTAGATGAGTCTCCTTCTTCTTCCTATGTTTTGCCGGATCTTGAAGATCAAGAGATGTAAGATTTTAAAGATCTCTTCTTTTTAAGATCTAATGACAGATCCAAGTTCTCCTTTGTGGGTTTTGTGGTGAAAAACTATTTAGTTTTAGAAAAGGAAGAGTAAAACTCTTGATTTAATTCAAAAGAAAGAATAAGGTTTGGAACCTTCAAGAAAGGGGAAAGAGGCACAAACCCTAGGTTTTTTGAGAGAATGAAAAAGTATTGCTTTAGTCATCATCATTTTGCCTTATATAGGCTTACATATTTACATATAGCCCCTTGGGCTCTACAAAATGGCATTTTGCCCATCTCATGGCTCATGTGCCATTTCTTTTTTGCACATAAGCCATGGGCTTACAAAATATTGGCTTTATGCCCATTTTGCATACATTCATGTATAAAAAACTACATAAAAATTATTTATTACATGGTCTATATTTTGGCATGGAGGAGGCTGGCCGTGGGCTCGACTTGGGCCTGGGCCCGCTTGACCTAGGCTTGGGCCCACCTGGCTTGTGGTTGACCTTGACTTTGACTCGGTCATCGGCGGTGTAAATTTTTACCCCAACACACTTCAGACGTCTGTCCCTATATTCTTTAGACGTCTGTCGTCTTACTGTGTTTTTATAAAATCCCCAAATATCAGAAATACCAGTTTTCATACGTTTTGTTCTTCAGACGCCTGTCTCTTGATTTTTAAGACATCTTTCTTTTCTCTGTGTTTTCATATGGCCTATTTTTATGAGATACAGATGTTTTTCCATTGAATCTTCAGACATCTGTTTATTCTCAGTATTTTCTTTGACCATCTTTGAAAACCCACGGCAGACGTCTGAACCTATATTCGACAGACGTCTGCAGTATTATTTTTTGAAAATATAGCTGTTGGGTTTTATTTTGTTAAACCTTCAGACGTCTGTCCGGATGTTCTTCAGACGCCTGTTCTAACCGTAAAAATGCTGATTTTACTTATAACGGCTATTTTTGTGTAGGGTTATAAAAGAGTTTTGGGTTGGTTTTTTAGCAATAATCACTTAGTATTTCAGTTGACAATATTCCTAAGTGATCAAGAGAGAAAAATCCCAAATCTTGTGAGAGTTTAAAAAGATTTTCATTTACTTATCCAATCTCCTACATACACACATTCAAGAGCTTCTAGTTTGATTATCCATATTCTTGAGTATTAGTTGATCTTAATTGTAAACTCTTTTGAGAGTATTGTGCTTCAAGGGTAATCACTTCTTTCTTTGTGTTTGGGATCTTGAGTGCAAGATTGACATTGTAAGAGAGGAGAGCATTTTTGTAGAGAGAAGAGTGACGAGCTTGTAAGAGTGGAGTGTTGTTCGTGTGTCGAGCAATGTAAGGTCTTTGTAGGAGACGTGCTGGTTTAGGCTCTAGCGGAAGTGGGGTTGTTGGTTGCGGGTGTGCAACGTGTGTCTCTCCGAAAAAGACGTGAATTAGTGGAACGGTTTCGTGCGCCTTAAGAAAGTGGACAATGGGATCTCCCGAACCACTCTAAAAACCTTGCGTGTTTGTGATTGATTATGTTTACAATTTCTTACTTTCCAGTTTTAGTTTCATAACTTAGAAATTGCTCCATTGCTTTCTTGTTCCATATATACTATATTTACTAATTGCTCATACTTGATGTTGCTCTTACTTGCTATTTGTTTAGTTTGTCACAATTATTGCCTGCTTAGCCATTTATCATATTGATATATATTTTGCTAAATTATTCAACCGTGTTCTCTTTTAACAAGTATAATATATATATTTTTTAATTTGGGCATTTAGTTAGCTTAGTCCTATTCCCCCCTCTAGGACTATTTGGTGTGAGCTTCCGTGGTTTTTTCAATTGGTATCAAAGCTTGGTACTCATATCTAATAGGTTTAGCATCCTAAAGTGATCCTTATGACATCTTCTTTACAAACTTGCTCTTCCATCGATAGCTATTCTACTTATGACCCTCTTTGTTTCGAAGGAAGTAAATATGATTTTTAGAAAATTAAGATGCAATGCTTTTTAGAATTTCTTGGTAGAAATATGCGGTTAATTGTTGATCGTGAATATTCTATTCCTACTATTGCTAAATCTAAATGGAGTACTCATGAAAAAGATTTATTTGTTTTGAATATTAAATCTATTAAAATTCATGTTGCTTTAAATGTTGATGTTCTTAACAATGTCTTTTCATATAAGACGGCACATGAATTATGGTGCTACTTGGAGAATATTTATGGAGAACAAGTCGTTTGCAATAAAGAAGAGAATGTCAAGAGAACGAATCAAATAGAGACTTTGGAGGCGTCTCAACAAAATACGAATCAAAAGAGACGATCCGACTCTATAGAGTCAGAAAATGGGTGTCTTGATTTTGGGGTTGTAAGTAATCAATCTTTTGATTATCATATATTTACCTAGGATCAATTGCTATTAGCTTTCAATACTATTCATTGTAGTTTTAATTTGATGGCTTCTAAAATTAATTTGTTAGATGAGCAAAATTCTTCTCTCATTGATGAGAAAAATGATTTGATTTCTTTTTTCAATTCCTTTGTGACTTTGAACAAAAGCTTAATTGCCAAATGTCGTGTTTTTACCTCTACTCATGATTCTCAAAAACTTATGATTGATAAACTAGAAATTGAGAAGAATGAGCTAATTTCAAAACTTGATTTACAACGTGTTTCCTTTGAAGGTAGAAAATGAAAATTTGGTTTCCATTTGCAATGCTTTTAGAAATGAAAATGATTATATGATTTCAAGTTTTAAATGCAATATTGATTTGTTGAAATCTTCTCTTGATTCTCATGATGCATTGATTTGTGATTTGTCGTCTCTTAGGAAAGAAAAACGAGAACTTGCTCTTATCTTGCGAAATCTCGATAAAAGAAAATATCGATTTGATTTTAAGTTCTAAAAGTGTGATCGATATTTTGAAATTATCTATTTTATCTCAAGAATATCTTGTTTTGAAAAATGTTTCTTTCAAGAAGAAAAATGAGATTTTGAGTTCTCCCCTTACTAAGTTTTCAAATGTTGATTCTTTGGTTAGCAAGGAAAAGATTGCTTTAAACCGAAGAGGTGTTGGTTTTAAATCTTCTAAGTTTCAAAATCCCTCTTCATCTAGATGTTTCAAACATGCTTCATTTCATGCTAAATCTCAAGCTTATTCACATGCATATTTATATAGATTTAGTTCGAAACCATCTTTCAAGAAGCATGCACATCACACACTTGCCATTTTCCATGCTATTGACACTTCTAGGATTTCCAAGCATGCACACAGACACTTATCACTTTTGTGGTGCACAAGGTCATTTGGTATTTGCATGTAATTTAAAGAAGAATATTTATATACACGCCAAATTGATTTAGTTTCCTAAAACTAACCCAGTTGGATCCAAGAAGACTTGGATACCGAAATCCCCTCTTATGCCTTGTTTTGTAGGTATGAACAATTTGATGAAATGAGGGATTCGATTCGTGATGTGCAAGAGCAATCAAATAGATATACTTGCTTGGCTCATCAATTTGTGGGGTATTGTATTCCTTGCTATACTCTTTTAGAATATCGCCTATAGGTATTGTATTCAATTGGTATTTATAATTGGTATCATTCGCTTGCTCATATATGATTTTTTATGCTCATATGCTTTAAACTTACTATCTTTTAAATTTGAGCACAACTTTGTATGAAAATTTGATATAGATTTGCATATCCTCTTGTTTTCTTGCCATAAACCACTCTCATTTGCTTATAATGTGGTTTTAATCTTATGAGTGAGAGTTTGTATTCATATAACTTTAATTTGTTTAAATATTTTTCATATGAATATAATTTGGCACTTGTTTTAAGTTGAACCAATTTTCAATTGGTATCTTTACTTTATGCCTAGTTGTTGTGTGTTTATGCTTAAATTTGTCTATTTGTTGCACACACTTCTTACATGAGTAGAATTATTCATTGGTTTTGAATTATTAGTTCATCTTACCAAATGATTTTTGCAAGCCTTTTAGATGACTCACTTATGAATTTCGTTAATTACAACAAATCTAACTGGAATAGTGGAGAGAATTAGAGATCCTTCACCGGGTAGTCGATACTTAAGATGAGACGGTAACTCAAGCTCGCACTCACATACGGTTCTCAATTATTTCCAATTGGCATCATGTTGCTTTCAATTGGTATCTTTTTTATGTGAGTTGATTTTACATTTGAAGAAATATTTTAAACCCTTTTGCAACAATGGATGAACATATGATTTATTTGGATGCATGCTTGTGAGGATTCTCCTGGGTTTAGTAAGTTGTGTGTGATTGGATTATGCTTGTACTGTTGTACATTTATATACTCCCTCCATCCCTTTTTGCTTGTCATTTTAGAGAAATACATACCAATTATGGAAAGCATTATTACTTTCTTAACATCAGCAATTAATCTACTGCTAAATCACCCCTAAAAAAATCATACCATTTCTGCCCTCAACTATTAAGGAAAGTATTATCACTTTTTAAATATCAACAATTAATTTTCTAGACTATTTTTGGTATTGTATCATTTATTGATATCTTTATCATTAATGATTTCTTCGTTATTCCAAAAACGTCATGTAAAATGAGACATTTTTTCTCTTTTCAAAACGACAAGTAAAAAGGGACAATGGGAGTAAATTATTCATGTATCCTTTCTTGCAATACATGTATTGAAATTCATTTGAAATTAACTTTCTAAATATTTAATTTTCCATGCATGCATGCATTTAAGATAATGATGGAAAATAGTAATTAAAACATTTACATTACATGTATGAGCAGGTACAAGCCAAAACACCACCAACCGAAAAAGAAGAAAAAGAAATGAAAGATTGCCAACAAATAAAATTATAAAAAGATTGGGAACAAATAAAATTATAAAGCTAAACTGCCAATATGAAATAACAAGCAAGAAGTTTACCCAAAGTATAAAAAGGGCAACAAATTTCTTTTTATCTTTTGTGAAAATAACTATAGATCAAGTAAAAGACTAACAACAACAACTGAGCCTTTTATCTCATGCATATGAGGTAGACTACATGAAACAACATGAGAATCACGTCTGGTCCAGCACATGGATCCGACGCCTGCGCCTCTGTATTGATGCGTGATATCATTCCATTTATAGTACAGATCTGTCCTCTTTCGTAATGTATTCCGAAGATTCCCCATTGTTTTACAGTGGGTCCCCATACTTATCTGGTATATATGGGTATACTGGATAATACATGGGGCATTACATTCTCCCCCACTTAGAACAATGGTTCGTTCTCGAACCACAGACCTACTATTGAGGAACCAGCTCTGATATCATTCTGTCACGCCCCACCCCCAATACAGAGAGTATTGTCCGCTCTGGCCAAAGTCGCACGGTTTTGTCCTTCAGGGCGAACTGGACCCGACCAGGGGCCACTTCCTAGGAGGTCACCCATCCCAGGACTTTTCTGGCCCGAGCACGCTTAACTACGGAGTTCTCAAATTCCTGTAGTGTCAGTTCACTTAAAAGGCGCCTCTGTATTGAAGAGTGGTATCATTCCATTTATAGTACAGATCTGTCCTCTTTCGGAATGTATTCCGAAAATTCCCCATTGTTTTACAGTGGGTCCCCATGCTTATCTGGTATATATGGGTATACTGGATAATACATGGGGCATTACAAAGAGTGTCCATTCGTCGAACTGGTGCTTCTATAGGTCTCTGTCGCACATGGTTAAACCATATTAGCTGGTTTTGCGGCATTTTCTTCTCCACAAGTGCTACACCAACTTTTGCATGAATAACCTCATTTCACACCTTATCTTTTGTAATATTACCACACATCCAACAAAGTATGCGCATATCCGTTACGTGCATCTATTGTGTATGATACTTCTTAGGAGCCTAGCATTCTATACCATATAATAAGTCCGGCCGAATAGAAATCCGGTAAAACCTCCCTTTCAATTTTAACGGAAAGTTACGATCGCACAAATCCTTTTTACACTCCTCCATTTCCACCAACCTGCTTGGATCGTTTGGTTAACATCACCGTCGATCTTCCATCCTTTTGGATGATAGAACGTAGATATCTAAACTCATCGCTCAATGGTATCTCTTTCCTACCCAGTGTTATTCCATCGTGGTCTCGACTTCTCTGTTTACTAAATTTGCATTACATTTAAGCTGTCTTGGGCCTGCTCAATCTGAATTCTTGAGATTCTAACGTTTGGCTTCATAGCTCCAATTTGACATTAACCCCTACTTTCGTCTCATTTAGAAGAACAATATCATTAGCGAATAACATACACCATGATATACCTTGTCTTGGATAGTTCTAGTAAACTCATCCATTACGATGGTAAACAGGAAATGTCTTAATGCAGATTCTTGATGCAAACCAATTGTAATCGGAAAATCACTTGTGTAATGACCCCAATATTACTATACTTTCGTATTTTCTTTCTTTAGTAAAATATTTTATCTATTTATTCTTAGTATTTTCTGTATATTTTGTTTTCTATTAAATATATTATTTTATTATCTATCTATTTTTCCCAAACACATTTTGTAAAACTAAATTTTAACCTTTTTTCCAAATTAAACACAAGTCCTAACCCAGCCCATAACTCAAATCCAATTTCATTTTCATTTTCATTTTCTTTTATAAAACTTTGAGCCTAAAATCCCACTTTCTTGTCAAGCAACGTCATATATTTAATGCTTGTTAAATTTGTGCATGAAAAACCTTGTAGCACATTGGTTAAGTCCTTACATTGTTATTTTATAGGTCACATGTTCAAATCCCTATTCTTGCAATTATTTTTTATCAATTTTTATCCTTCTCATAACCTACAAATGAGACTTTTGATTTCATCTTTCTTTTAACTCCCAACATAATAAGAATGGTTATAAATTATAATTAAGTAACATTATTATGAAGAGTTTCAATTTTCTTTTAATACAAATATCTTTTCATCTCTTCTTCATCCTACCTTAGTCATTTCCTTTTGATCAATTCTAAAAATAAAATAAAATAAAATTCCTTTTCTCTTGAGCTTGGAGAAGCACCGGTTCCATCAAGCTTCAAAGACTCAGTTGAGGATCTTATCTAAACGGTGAGCCGGTTGTTATATCGACTCACACAACTTGTAAGTTCCTTTTCTCCCTCTCCATCTCTTTCACTTTGTTATTGTGTCTTCTCCATGATTTCATTTTCTTACCCGTGGTATTTATTCAAGTGCATAAACATACATACATACATATACATATATATATATATATATATCTATATATATATATATATATATATATATAAATGAATATAGTTACATATATATTTTTTTTAAATATTGTTTGTTTATACTTAATATTCATGTTTATTCATTATTTTCTTATAGAATAAAAGTGCCTCCATTTCATAGATTTACTTTTACGTTAACTAGGAATATTATTGACTGAATATAAATAAATGATGCGCGATAACACAACTTTACATAAGCTCTCTTGAAATTATGACTTTCCTGGCATAGCACGTTGTCGAAATTCATGATCCATATATTAATATTAGGGGATCCAATTTGAAGTATATATTGCATGTGCCGTTTATTTTATAATTGTTTAATTTTTTTATATAAAAGATAAAAACGAAGCTGCAAATAAATTCAGTAGTTTTATCACCTTTAAATACGGTCCTAGATAACTTTTGTCAATAAAATAATTTTTAAAAATTAATTTTCACATATGGAAATCGTAGAAAATTTGGGATAAATAATAGATAGAATTTCAGATTTACAGTAAAAATTTCATATCAAACCGAATAACGGTTTATGATTTACATAATTTTTTATTCACTGTTTTTAAAACAAGAAAACTGCCAATAAGGGTCTTCTTCTAGAAAACATAACTCTATAATTGTTGATCCAAATTAAGTGTTTACAGATGTTTTGAACATCTACATCAAAAAATATAAATTTTCTTAATTTTAAGATTTTACTGAAAATAGACGTAAAATATAGAAAACTGCGTTATATATTAAGCGACGAATCTGGACAGAATCTGTCCTGATTCGCACACTGTTTTTAAATAAGACATAACTCGAACACCCGATATCCGTTCATGACAAAATTTAGATGTGTAGATGCATAATTTATAGAGCTATAATTTTATGTATATTATATTACTTATAAACTCATGAAACAACTCGATATAGGCTTTGCAATAACATATAATTGCTATCCAAAAATCTGAATTTCTATTTTAAATGATGATGTTAAAACGATCATAAGTAGAGCTTCAGAAATCCAAATCGCGCGAATCTTAGTATTTTGGATAAGTACTCCAAAAGAACTAAAATTTTCTATCAATCTTCGTAACCTGAAACCTGATGAAAATTAACTCAAATTGTGTTTTAAAAATATATGACGGTGCTGAACAGATTCTGATCTGTTTTGCTCGACGATACGAAAACGGGTATATCTCCCAAACCGGTAGTCGTATTTAGGCGAGACTAGAACTCACGCGTGTACAACACTTTGATCTATATTTCTGTTTATATTCCGAAATTTATTGACTTGATTGATTAGTCGTACACAACACTTATTTACAACATTGTTTTTGGACGTTTCTTGTATACTTATCTCATATCATGTTCTATAATTACTTATTTATTTTTATCTATATAACTTATAATTAAACCATTACATGCTAGAATTTACTTGATCTTGACACGACTCAATCATGAATAGTTGAACACAATATGTACACTTGACTCGACTTGACCCGAACCATGAATACGTAATGACTTGACATGAACACTTGACGTGAATACAAAATCAATTGACTTGAATACTTGAACTCGACTCGATACTTGAATTGCACTCTCTTATGTATTCATAGATTTGGGCAAGGCTTGTAACTTTAATCACAGACTAATAAACACGGGGTGTTGGGGGTAGTTTAAGTATGAATCCAACGGAATCTCATGAGTCCCATTAATACAAATCATGTTATTATGGTACCAGGATGAAATTGTACAAATCATGTTGCTGTGGTACCGGGCTGAAACAGTACAGATCACAAATTCAAGAATGAGGGCCCGTGTTTCCAAGCCCTGGATGATAGCCTGTTGGGTTTGGAATACTTCAATAACAATTGAAGTCCCACTATTTTGGGCCCGTGATTCCTTGCCCATGGACGATAGCCTTGGGTTCGAGAATACTCTTGAGATTGGTTGACATTCACACTTGAACTCACGTTAGTTAGTTTTACCCTTTTAGGGATCTTTTAGGACACATACATTCACTTCATGTTTACTATACCTACACTCCGTGGCCATGCTTATATACTTGTTTTTCAAGCTTATGTTATACTGCATGTTATATAAAACTGTCATGTTATATAGAATTATCATGCTTATTTATTAGTGTTACTCGTTCACGGCTTAATAATAGTAGTCTTAATTTATACACTTGTCATTATCATTTCTACACTTATCCTTTTTGGGACTTACCGAGCGCTAGTTCGCTGACGGGCATTCCACCCACTTCTTTCTATTCTTAGAATGTTCGTCAGGTGACATTGAGACAATGAAGATAGAAGTGGTCGAAAAGGAGTACAACCGGTTCGCATCACAATTGGACGTTTAGTTCCATTCCTCTTTTTATTTCATTTCTGTTTATTTATGTATGCCTCCTTATTAAGGTTTTTCATGTTATCGTATCTTGTATTTAGATATTTTTCAAATGTGAATCTTGAATGTAATAAATCAGAGTTGGATTTTATTCTTTTGTTTATTCTTGTTATTTTATGTTTCTTATAGACGCTTAGCGTATTTTTTTCGAGAAATGACCTTCTTGGAATAAATACGCCGCGGGCATCGTCGCATGCCGTTACCACTCTTTTGGGAAGCTGGGCGTGACAACTTGTTAGGCCACCGCAAGTTCTAATATTTGCCACTATTCGGTCATACATGTCCTTAATTATGTCAATGTACTTGACCGGTACTCTCTTCTTCATCATCTTCTTCATCATTATCCCCTATAATATCTCTCTAGGTATCTTATCGTATGCTTTCTCTAAGTCAGTAAATATCATATGCAAATCTCTTCTCCTCTCTCGAAAACGCTCAACATGTTGACAACAAATGAATAGCCTTTATCGTCGATCGTCCAGACATGAACCCAAACCGGTTCTCTGTTATCATAACGCCTTTTCTTTAGCTTGTATTCAATCACTCTCTCCCGAAACTTCAAAGCGTGGCATATAAGTTTTATGCTACGGTAGTGTAAGAAATTTTGAATGTCATTCTTGTTCTTATAGATTGGTATAAGGGTACTCTTTCTCTACTCATTTGGCATTTTTTTGGTCTGCCAAATCTTATTAAACAGATCTGTCAGACATTTAACGCCTATCTCTTCTAAGTATCTCCAAAGCTCGATCGAAATCCCGTCTGGACCAACCGCCTTACACTAACAGAGAAGCCCTTTTACACTAAGTTAAAACTACTCTGAGCTTTATTAGACACCCTCTCTCTCTCTTTTTATCTACAAGATAGCATTGGAATTTAGCTTCAGCTTAAATAGACTTCAAATGCAGCCAAAAGTGGAAAAGGAAAAGGCAAAAAAAGGATGATAACCTATCTTACCTAGTGGAAAAACATGAAAAAAATATATTCTAAGAGGGCTTGCATGGTGCAAGCCCCTCTAGAGCCCTTGGATGGGCTTCCCTTGCATGTGGGGGAAGCCCATCCAAGGGCTATGCAAGGGCTTACACCATGCAAGCCCTTGCATAGTAGATTTTCTCGAGAAACATGTTGAGGTGCATCCCAGGGTTACAAACACATTAATTGTTAGGAATATGTATGTCCTAGAGGCCATTATTGTTGATATAGTGGATGCTTGGACATATATATATAGTGGACTTTCTTGCTCGACATGATAGTATGATATCAGGTTACCTTTATCTTAACATGTAGACTGGTATCCATACTGTTTGTCTCTTACATGTTGATAAAGCCCTTAGGATATGTACTTGACTACCAGGACTATGATGAGATCATACTAGTGGGGCCAGGGTGGTCCAAAAGTACATCCTTTAATCAGTTCCTAGTTGATGGAATATCGAGACTAGGGCATCGATATTCCAGAGTAGACTAGTGTGTACGTCTCTTTTCCCTTAGAGGGCGATGGTTGATCCCACAACCATTGGTTTGTGACATCAAAGATTGTACACATGTGCTCATTAGAGAATGGGTATACCGAACAGGACTCTCCAAGGACTCCTAGTTGGTAGTATACCTATCGTCAGATAGTGGTCCTCTGGTGACACTGGTACAGGTTAGCCTGTAGACCCGAGATTGTCATAGAGTCTTGTGTTGCTCCCACTGTGCTTTGATTTCCTCCCTACCACGGCTCAAAGGAGTCATGCAAAAAGGTGGATTTTGGGTACAGTCCTGAGTCACATGGAGGCAATGAGCGATAAGAGGGGTTTCGTCTCTCCCGGTATTGGGGGTTAATGTTGCGCTATACTCGATTGGCTATAACTAGAAGTCCCTGGCCAGGGTTGCTTATGAAATTTACTGATAAGCATTATCAGTAGTTTCTCGAACCGTTATAGGCCAGACATCGGCATGACTTATCACGTTACTGGGATCTGATGTTTACCACCCCTAGATATGATATTCGACATATCAGACGAAGAGACCGGACTGTACGGTAGTGTTACTGATAGGATTCATGGAGACTATGGACAAGCTTACTTGTTGATCTTCATATCGCTCAATACCCGGGTAGCTGTTACGTCCATCTAGTACCGCTGACGGCTTATAGGTGACTGATATGATCATCACCTGCTACCGGCATATCAACGAGTCTTTAGAGTCCCACACAGAAGTTCCTTGGTTCAAGCGAAACGAAGTAGGATACATATGCGATATGTGTGTGGGCCTGATTAAATACGTGTATGTGATGCCGTATTATAATCTAGCAGTTATCTGTTGTCGGTTCGGTTATATGTGATATAACCAGATTGTCGAATCAAGTGTTGATTTGATAATGTGATATACAGATGAATGATATTAGTCGGTCATATATGTATAACCGGATTATTAAATCAAGTGTTGATTTAATAATGTGATATATATTATATGTGATATAATTATATCTTAACTAATATCATTAGCTCACTAATTATTCTTCATAATATATATATATATATATATATATATATAATGAAGCATGGCATAAAATTCTATTTTCTGAAAATAGAAATGTGGTGGAAAATGAGAGCATGGTTGCAAGCATGGGATTTATTTTTGTTTATTCATCTTGACTCGCTATTCAAGCATGGCTGCAATTTTATATTGCAAAATTCCATGCTTGAATGAGTAGGGGTCAAGTGTTGCCATTCATTCTTTGCTCATTCTCAACACTTAGCCATTTTCTTGAGTTGCTCCCATGGTTGCTCTCTGACTTCTTCTTCCTCTTCCTCAATTGCTATAGTTCAAGGTTCAACTCTCACATGTGATGTGAACCATGAAGCTTGAACACAAACGTGTGAGCTTTTAACATCCCCTACTTCACCATCCATTACTTGACTAGCGATCGAGTGTAGCGTGTTTACTACGCTAAAGAGTTTAGTGTAGAGGTAGCTTAAGGTGAAGGGACTTCGCGTGGATCATCTTCGACACGAAGGTCATCAGAGGAATCTCGTCCAAAGCCTCAAGTGGAGCCTAGTGGAGTCGCGGGACTACTACATGGAGCATGTGAAGTGAAGGACTCAAACTACAAAGGTTGTATTCTCTTTTCTTCTCTTTAGTTCATCACATCACAAAGGCAAACCCTAATATTTTAGCAAAGATCTTGTAAAATCTAGCTTAGCACCAATAAAAATTTGAATTTGGCATGCTTGATGCCACTTGGAACCTCGTGGTGGTGCTAGAGTTGACTTTCATGGTATCAGAGCCAAGCTAGAACATTAGGGTAACTTGTAGCGACGTTAGAAATCCTCTATTTTTGTCGCGCAAAAACTATCGATAAAAACAGTTTCAAAAATGATGTTTTAAGTTATTTGCACACCCCGCGGGCTCACGATTTGAACCGAGAAGCCATGGGGTGGAGAGTGCGTACCTCAAGGACACCTCGGGGGGGACCGAACGGCTGGGCCCACTCCCCAAGACCATCACAAGGTGGTCTTGGTGGTGGGGATCCGAAACTGCCCTACCTTAGGCAGTTTGGGTCTGCCTCACCCCCTGGCCACCTCGTGGTGGCCTCGGGGGTGGGGTACCCCCTCTAGGCCCCCCATTCGATACTTAATTTTAGGATATTCACCTCCGCGAAGATTCGGACGGGTTTCGAGTTTGTTTCGACTCCCGGATTGGCTTAAAATGATCGGTTTTGGAACTTTAGCTCACTGCAATTTTCAATACTTGGAAATATTAGTTAAGTTTGCTAATTGCGTGCGGAATTCTAATGTCGCGGTTACTTTACAAGCTTTCTGATGTGTATGATACAATTATTAGAATCCGGATTAATTAGTTTTATGAAAACTAGTTAGTATATTGTAAAGCTAGCCGTTTAGTCTCAATTGATCGATTGCCACGATGTTTTGATTCGGATCAAAACTCCGTTGCAATTGTGTATTGTACGCGATCACTAAGACGGGAATCTTGTTGAATTATCCGATAACCAATTGAAAAGAGTTTTCAATTTGAGACTAAAATACAAGTTTTATAAGTTAGGCATGAAATCAGGAATATGAGATATTCCGGGTTTATGATGTCTAAGAATATTGCAGATTCTAATTATTGTAGTTTTCTGTTTTCTTTTCTGTGACCGTAAGTGTAATATGTGGGGTATCCCAATCTCATTGCTATATGTCAACAAGTTTTAGGGATACACATATTTGCTTACGTTGATGATATGTGATACCATGTGTTGCTGTTGATATGATTTATTGGATCATCGTGAAATGAATAGCCGGGGGTTTTTATGTGAGATGAGGGTTTTTATTTTCATTCATGTAAAATCTGTTTGTGATATTATTTTATGGGTGCACTTCCGGGTTGAGGATGATGTCACCACTGATGTATATTATTTACTTTTCCGCATTAGGATAGACCCAAAGTGGGAAGCAAAAGTAACCGGGTTTTAGGGCCCTGTGGGAGACCATCTCAAGGAGTTGAGACCGGGTCTCCTAACTCTAGAATTGGTAGGGTTACTTGCCGCTCTCGTAGGGGTCTATGGGATGTGGGTTTGGCTATTCATCATGACTGTGGAATCCGTGTTTTACATTACTGGCTAAATTTAAAACACGGACATCCTAGTATATCCAATATTTCATATATTTGCTTCTGCTGCTTGATTCTGTGATTTTGATCATATAATTGCGTGAGACGAATGTACTATTATATATATGATATATAATAAACGTTGTTTATATTTTGCAGCCGTGCTAGTCCAGCCCCTACTCTGCCGGTAGTTAAGTAACCTAACGGTGCATGACGGGGTCTCGTGGCGAATGCGGATGGCATAAGCATACGTTTTATTTTCGTTTCATTTTTCCGTAATGTTTAGGAAACATTAATTGATGGGACTTCATTAATGAGATTAATGAAAAGAAAGAAACCAAAAGATGTTGTAGAATAAAATTTTCAAAAAGGGTAGCTCTAGTTTTTGCTTTGCATAATAGTATTCCTTGATGAATATTCAGCATCTCATTCGATGAGGAAAGAGCCGAGATCCCTTCACCAGGAGTGACCTCTTTAGCGAAACTAGCAAATGCTACAACCCACTCGGTTTTGCTTTTGACTGCTTCTCTAGTTCTTGCTTTGCATAGTGGTATTCATGAATATCCAGCACCTCATTCGATGAGGAAAGAGCCGAGATCCCTTCACCGGGAGTGACCTCTTTAGCGAAACTAGCAAAAGCCTCAAAAACACTCCTTTTCAAAATCACTAGATTCTATAACGATATCAAGTTCATTACGCTCATGGTTTTCTTAAGAACCTGCGTAGCCCTCCGTCATTTCAAATAAATACTATTTTGTATTCGTGCTACGTTTGTTTGCCTCCGTCAAGGCGTAGTGTGCGGTAGCTGATTAGTGCTTATCTGCCAGCATGTGATGCGATTGGATTAGGGTAGTCGTACGGCGTTATTTGGCCTCCGTCAAGGGTCGTGCGGATGGGTTTAATTCAATCAAGAAATGAACGGGTTAAACTTGACTAGCGCCCTATGGGTAGTTTGGCCTCCATCAAGGTCATAGGACGCTAGGGGAAAAAACTATTATCGAGAATTTCAAGTGTTGAAATTTGCAATGAGATTGCATACCTTCTATATGATAGTTGGATACCGATATCCACTACGAGTAAGAGTTACTCCTGGGAGAATTTTGCACTTTACAATTAGCTAATCCAGTAGTTGTCTAGAAAGGTGTTGACGGGGTTATACCTCTAGGGAAACGAGGTTTATTTTAATTAGGTCAGTGCAAAAGCACGGGAAATCTCCTTCGGAGTACCGATACCTGCCTGGCCGAACGATTGGCGAACCTATAGGATGTAATTAATCCCAGCTAATCTTACCTTGTAGGGTTTGAAGGAAGATTTGATAAAAACAGTGGGAGTCATCCTGATTAGATTAAATAACCAATCTAATCTTGCAAAGAGCACATGCAAAGTGATTACCCTTCTCTCTCTACTGGTAGCGACCAATGAAATGCCTTAATCAAGATAATAATATAATAATATGGATGTTTTGACCGAACCTACTTATTATACTTTGCTAGGTTCCGCTCTATCTTATGATTGTCATAAGTCTGAGTAAGGAATAGGGGAATATTCGGATTCCCACGCCACCCAAACGAAGAACAAGCATGTTGAGGCATTGTCTTCGGGTGTGTTCGTTGCCAAGAACTGTTTCTCAGTTTACTCTACGTCCTGGGTATGGGATACCGGATCAGGATCCTATATATGTAATTTGTTACATAGGCTAAAGAAGGTAGAGAACTGGGAAGGGGTGATATGTCTCTAGTAGTAGAGATGGTGCAATTGTTGCAGCCAAAGCAGTTGGCAGATATCACCTAGTGTTACCAACTGGTAATACATTGATTCTAAGAGACTGTTATTCCATACCAAAATATTGTGAATATTTTCTTGAATCAAGTGTTGATTGGGTATGGTACATTGTATAACAGTATACACGTTCTGAATCAAAACACAGTTCTAATGTACAGAACACACAGGAGGAACAGTTCAGAAATGAATGAAGTCTTCTTGAGGCATTGTAAACTAGGTCATATCGATGAAACAAGACTAGCTAAAGTTCTATAAGGATGCATGTTTGAATCTGTTCGAATTTACATCTTATGAAACTTGCCAGTCATGTCTCAAAGACCAAGGTGACCAAATCTCTATTTACTGGAAACGGAGAAAGAGCCACTGAACTCTTGGACAGATACATGGTGATGTATGTGGTCCTATGTCTACACATGCAAGGGATGGTTCCGCGTACTTTATTACATTCACCGATGTTCTCTCAAGAAACGGAAATGTGTTCTTGTTGAAACACAAAACTGAATCTTTTGAGAATATCAAGGAAGACAAGTACGAAGTAGAGAACCAAATGGGTAAAGGTATTGAAATACTTCGATATGATCGGGGAGAAGAATACTGGAGCACGGAATTCCGAGACTATTTAAAAGAGAATGAGATTCTCTCTCAGCTTACTCCTCCATATACACCACAGCACAACGGTATATCGGGGTGGAGGAATCGCACCCTATGAAATATGGTGTGCTCTATGATGAGTACTGTTGAATTGCCTATTTCCTTTCAGGGACATGCACTTGAGAATATGCATACCTATTGAATAGAGTTTCGATCAAATCCGTTGCCTACCACTCCATATGAGATATGGAATGGGAAGAGACCATCTCTTAAACGAGTTAAGATATGGGGTTGTCCGGCCTATGTTGAAAAGAAAAATCCGGACAAACTCGAGGCAAATGTCAGTTTTGTGCAAGTTTGTAAGATATCCCGACCATTCGTGATGGTATATCTTCTACCACACCGAGGAACAAAAGATGTTTTGTTTCTCGACATTCCACCTTTTTAGAAAAGGAATTTCATGTAGAAGAAATTAGTGGCAATGAGGTATAACTGGAAGAAGTTCCAGCAAAGAAAACTATAACTTACGATTTGGTGGAACCGGAGGATTCAATAGTCCCCGACGAACCGCAGCCACTCAGCAGATCTAGTTGGGTTCCTCATCCACCTGAGATATACTACGGTTTTCTCGTAGACGGTGGGAGCGAGGATTGCATCATAGAGATGATGACCCAACTAGTTTCGAGCAGGCTTGTTCCCCTCCGAAACACGGGGACGCGACCACGCAGGTCTGTCTCGCCTGAATTCGGGGCAGATGCTAATTGGTGCTATCCGTCCATCTCTCCGAAGATGCCAAGTTGATGCTAATTTGAGACTAAGATCAACTTAAACGTTTGTTAAGGATAGATTAGTCCAATTTTAGACTAAGATCAACTTAACATTTGTTAAGGACACGTTAGTCTAAATTTAGACTAAGATCAACTTAACAGGATCATTTAGATCCAACAAAAGATTATTCGGGCTCTATTGTTTAGTTTAGGGACATTGCGGTCGATTACCAGTTTAAGGACATGGTGGTCCGAGGTTAAGGACATCATAGTCCATAGATTTAAGGACGCCACAGCCCAAGGTTAAGGACATCATAGTCCATGGGTTTAAAGGGACCCCACTGTCCGAGGTTAAGGACATCATAGTCCGTGGGTTTAAAGGGACCCCACAGTCCGAGATTAAGGACATCATAGTCCATGGGTTTAAGGACCCCACAGTCCATGGAATGATTGGTTATCGGGACCCGTCACCTCTCTGAAGACGTTGAAGGATTACAACGACAAATATCAAAGGAGTGAAGAGATATACCCTTGAACCAAAGTTGATTTGGGGAATCTGTAGTCCAATTTGGGACCAAGATCAATTAATTAGATTATGAGCACATTGGCTCAGTTAAATTTGAATTGAGGACTTATGGCCAACTTGGGCTAAGTCCAATTAAGTTTGAAGTATTGGCACGTGACCCCCTGATTAAGCATTTGACCAGAATTTAATTCTGTTGTTTTTAAGAACTCGGGAATTATCACGTGTCAGCACGTGACCCTTGGTCACGTGATGCCCCATTGGGGTTTTTCCTTATTATTTTATTATAGCTTTAATTTTTTTCAGTGGGTTTAAAGGCCCATCACGTGTTAGCACGTGACCCCACTGATTAATTATTTCCAATTATTTATTTTAGTCAGTGCCTACAGGCTTTACCTGTAAATGGTCACGTGTCTACATGTGATGCCCGGTCACGTGTGGGCACGTGATGCCCGGTCACGTGTGGACACGTGATGCCTCATAACTTTTGATCCCGGATGAATTATGAGGCCCGTAATATATCAAATCGAAGGATTTTTCGAGACACTTTTGATACCATCAGAATTTATCTATTTCTCATTCGGGAGTTTATCAAAATGCAGCCCAGAAAATACTGGTTCGCATTTTCTTCCTTAGATTACACTTGCATAGCATATTTACTCATAACTTTTGATCCCGGATGAATTATGAGGCCCATAATATTTCAAATCGAAGGATTTTTCGAGACGCTTTCGATACCATCAGAATTTAGCTTGGGCTCTTTTGCGCAGAAATTTTTTGGCAGGAACAAATTCCCCCCACTACTTTGCCCACGTAAGTATATACGTGGATGAATTAGTGCAGAGTAATTCATAGCGTATGACCAGTTTCAGGTTGATATATAATTTTCAGGATCATTATCTGAGAAGATAACGAGCGAACACAAGCGTCGTCATTTATCATTGACTCAAATCTCGACTCTCAGGAGATATAGTTCCAAACCCTCAGCTCCATGAGCCGCACCCTTCTATTTCTTTATGTTTTACTCTGGCGTGAAGTAGTTTATATGCTCATGAGTAACTTCTCCATTTCATAGGCATGTAGCTTTGGCAGGTGTGGCCCATAAGTAGTAGATAACAGTTCATCTTGAACTCTTTATAAGGTAGCGATGGCTTAGGAAACAGGGTTAGGATCTGTTGCCTAAGACTTGTCAACTTTATGAGCCGTGAGGGTCTCATAAAGACTTTTCTCCCTACAAGTCGAGAGGATCTCGTAGATGTATTTTCTCCTTAGGAGTCGTGAGGACTCCTAAGTGCATTTTCCCTTGAGAATCGTAAGGATCCCACAAGAGAATTTTCTTTATGCGTAGGAACACTAATTTACCCGCAAGTTGAGACGAATCGAGAGATTCTCTCAAAGACGCTGATTTCCTTGCAGGTCAAAACGAATCGAGAGGTTCTCGCCAAGGACGCTGATTTCCCTGAATCGAGATAAGAAGCGATGGCTTAGGAAACAGGTTCAGATCTGCTGCCTAAGACTTTTCAACTTTATGAGTCGTGAGGGTCTCATAAAGATTTTTTCTACCTACGAGTCGAGAGGATCTCGTAGGTGTATTTTCTCCTTAGGAATCGTGAGAATTCCTAAGTGTGTTTTCTCTTGAGAGTCGTAAGGATCTCACAAGAGAATTTTCTTCCTTACAAGTCGAGAGGACTCGTAAGTGATTGATGAGTTGACCTACTCCTGAGTTAAAGCATTGCTTCAACAGGGAGGTCGAGGGTTGACTTTGGGTTGTCTGTGCACTGCCGAGTCATGGAACTGGGAACTTTGCCGCGGCGCCGCTTTACTGACGTCGTATATTCCTGCAGAGACACTGATTTCTCTGCGGGTCGGCGCGAATCGAGATGTTCTCGTCAAGGACGCTGATTTCCCTGAATCAAGGTATTTGCCAAGGACAATGATTTCCTTGGAGTTGAAACGAATCGAGGTATTCCTGCAAAGACGCTGATTTCTCTGCGGGTCGACGTGAATCGAGATGCTCTCGTCAAGGACGCTGATTTCCCTGAATCGAGGTATTTTCCAAGGACGCTGCTTTCCTCGGAGTTGAGACGAATCGATGTATTCCTACAAAGACACTGATTTCTCTGGGGGCCAACGCGAATCGAGATGCTCTCGTCAAGGACGTTGATTTCCCTGAATCGAGGTATTTTTCCTAGGACACTGATTTCCTCGGAGTTGAGACGAATTGAGATATTCCTCCAAAGACACTGATTTCTTTGTAGGTCGACGCGAATCGAGATGCTCTCGTCAAGGACGCTGATTTCCCTGAATCGAGGTATTTTTCCAAGGACACTGATTTTCTCGGGGGTTGAGACGAATCGATGTATTCCTGCAAAGACGCTGATTTCTCTGCGGGTTGACGCGAATCGAGATGCTTTCATCAAGGACGCTGATTTCCCTGAATCGAGGTATTTTTCCAAGGACACTAATTTCCTCGGGGGTTGAGACGAGTCGAGGTATTCCTGCAAAGACGCTGATTTCTCTGCGGGTCACGCGAAGCGAGGTCCTCTTGTCAAGGACGCTGATTTTCCTGAATTGAGGTTTTGCCAAGGACACTGATTTCCCTAGATTAGAAACGAATCGAGCTATTCCTGCAAAGACACTGATTTCTCTTCGGGTCAACGCGAATCGAGGTGCTTTTGTCAAGGACGCTGATTTTCCTAAATCGAGGTTTTTGCCAAGGACGCTGATTTTCTCGGAGTTGAGACAAATCGATGTATTCTTGCAAAGACACTGATTTCTCTGCGGGTCGACGCGAATCTAGATGCTTTCGTCAAGGACGCTGATTTCCCTGAATCGAGAAGATTGCCAAGGACACTGATTTCCCTGGGGTTGAGACGAATCGAGGTATTCCTGCAAAGACGCTGATTGCTTTGCAGGTTGACGCTATTCGAGATGCTCTCGTCAAGGACGCTGATTTCCGTGAATCGAGGAGGTTGCCAAGGATACTGATTTCCCTGGGGTTGAGACGAATCGAGATATTCCTGCAAAAACGCTGATTTCTCTGCAGGTCGACGCGAATCGAGATGCTCTCGTCAAGGACGCTGATTTCCCTGAATCAAGAAGGTTGCCAAGGACACTGATTTCCCTGGGGTTGAGACGAATCGAGGTATTCCTGCAAAGACACTGATTTCTCTGCGGGTCGACGCGAATCGAGATGCTCTCGTCAAGGACGCTGATTTTCTCGAATCGAGGAGGTTGCCAAGGACACTGATTTCCCTAGGGTTGGTTGACTTGTTTCCGAGACGGAGTCATTGGATAACGTATTTTCAAGACGGGGTCATTTGATGACGTGTTTCCACGGCGGGGTCATTTGATGACGTGTTTCCACGGCGGGGTCATTTGCTGACTTGTTTCCGCGACGGGGTCATTTGATGACGTCTTTCTGCAATGGGGTCATTTGCTGACGCTGGGTTGTCTGTGAACCATAGAGTCTTGGAGTTAGGGACTTTGACGTGGTTCCGATTGATGGTGTAACATCTGTGTCCTGCTGAAATGAGGAGGCACACCGTTGTTGATCTCCAGGCTGTAGATGTGGCGATTGAGATTTGGAACTAGGGACTTTGCCATGGCTTCGTTTCGTTGCGACTCTGAGGTCAGTTGTTGACGTTACGTCTGTATCTGGTTGGAGTGAGGAGAAACACTGTTGGTGATCTCTAAGTTGTCTATGTTGACGTCGAGACCCTGAAGCTAGGGATCTTCCTTTGCTTCATTTGTTGACAATGTGTCTGCAATATTGCGACAAATGTCGAGGTTGTCTCTAGGTTGTCTATGAACCGTTGAGAATTGGCTTCGCTTTCTGATGGAGCCTGTTGGGAAGGTATGGTTCCCTCTTTGTTTGTGCCCCTGGATTGTATACAGGGATCGATGTAATCTCACATGTAGGGCAAAAAGTTTCATTCTTTCATTTTTTTTAATTTCTTTCCATGATGCTCTATCAATTCAGTTTTTTATATCGCGAAAGTCGCGATTGCCCAATCATTTCGGCTATTTTTCACGGTGCTCAATCATTTCGGCTATTTTTTCTTTTTACTCGTTTTTTTATTGCGAGTTGCCCAATCATTTCGGCTATTTTGCATGCATACATTTTTAGTTGCTGATTTGCAAGTTGCCCAATCATTTCGGCTATTTCATATGCATTTTTGGCTCGTCGACTTTTCGCCACGAGTATAGAAATTGGGATCTGGTGCCAATCTTAGCATCAGCATCGCTGCGACTGGAATATTTCCAGGAGGGAATCATCATTTGCCATGAAAGGGCTTGGAATTTGATACCGATTTAGGCATCAGCATCGCTACCACTGGGACATTGTCAGGAGCGAATCATCCTTTGCCATGAAAGGGCTTGGAATTTGATACCGATTTAGGTATCAGCATCGCTACCACTGGGATATTGCCAGGAGCGAATCATCATTTGCCGTTGTCGGTTCGAACAAAGGTGGTTTAGCCAACAGGGTTAAGATCCTGTCGACTAAGGCTTTTGAGTTTATGAGCCGTAAGGGTATCATAAAGGTGTTTCTCCCTACGAGTCGTGAGGATCTCGTTGGTTCGTTTTCTCCTTAAAAATCGTGAGGATTCTTAAGTGTATGTTCTCTTATAAGTCGTAAGGATCTTACAAGAGTGTTTTCTCCTTATAAGTCGAGAGGACTTACAAGGGTCGTTCACCATGTGAGCATATCCCCAGTCGCTGGTGGATCTCTGTTAGGGAAATGTTTATTCGTGCCCGTGGATTGTATACAAGGGTCAACATTAAACCGCTTGTAGGGCAGTCTGTGGGTTGTGATGGCTTAAGAACAGGTTCAGATCCCTGTAACTTAAGGCTTTTAAATCCTATGAGCCGTGAGGGTCTCAAAGGGGAATTCTCCTTACAAGTCGTGAGGATCTCGTAAGTGTGTTTTCTCCTTAGGAATCGTGGGGATTCCTAAGTGTGTTGCTCCCTTGTGAGTCGTAAAGATCTCACGCAGGTATTTTCTCCTTACAGGGTCGAGAGGACCTTGTAAGTGTCTTTTAACGAGATTGCGCCCTTTCGAGTTTTCACAAAACTCGCCGGTAGTCTGCTGTTTTTACTCATGGAGCCCTTTCGGGTTTTCATCCGTGCCCATTTCGCTTATGGACGTACCCTTCTTTTTTTTTTTTTACAACGACATCCTGGGGATGCCGCAGGTTTGTAGTAGTTTAAAGACATTTCGGTCATTTTTTCATAGGTCCGATATTTTTCGGGCAACGTACGATTACGCAGCTAGATTTTCTCGCAAATCTTCGCATCTTTTGTGTCGGAGGTGGATTCCTTAAAGAGAGGGCTGAGGGCAATTTCTTTGTCAGAGTCGCTTCTAAAGGTGATAACTCGCGATTCCTTGATGTCGACTATGTGACAGTTTCCAGCAGCTCTTTTACGCTCATCTGTCGTGCTTTTCTGTTCCCGACAAGCCTTGTGCTTCACTCGTTGAACGCGTTGTCGGTGGACAACATATCCTTGCCACCAGTTTTTAAAGGCTATGCACTTCTCGGTAGGGTGTGCAATCCTCTGATGGTATAAGTAGAAGTTAGGATGTATGTCCGCTTCATCAAGATGTATACTTCCAGGAGAATTTCTTCTGAAAGAGGGCAACTTCATTCCTATTGACAGGGCCCTAGAGAATCATTTCCTTACTTTAAGCTTGCTTTTGCCGGCGATAGGGATGCTTCGATCTGGTTGGGGTGCCTCAAATTTTTCATCCAGTCGTCAGCGTTTGGCTTTTTCGAATATAGCCAGTTCACGCTCTCGATTGGCTTTGCTTTTCTGATGGGCTTCGTTTAGTAGCAAGTCGATCATCTCGTCAGACGGTTCCAAGGGTTTTGGCTTTGATACTGCCCCCAGCTTTTTATGCTGTCTTCTATCGCCGAGTGAGCTTCTTCGTTAGTTAACGCCGAATGAGAGATCATGTGGCAACTTGCTACATAGTCCTCAGATTTTTCTGACGAGTCATCCCCGTCGTTATTGTTGTTATCTCTGCTCTCAAGGATATTGTTGAGAAATTCTTAGAGTGTGACCGGGGTCCGCGCCTTCTGGTTATATTCCTCCAGCACTCAATATGCTTTTGCAGATCCGTGCGCTTGTCATCAAACTGCGCGGGCTTTTTAGTCTTCTTCTTTTTCTTCGAAGACTTTGACGGCAGGGCCTGAATGTTTTGTCCACCATCACTATTAACTCCCAATATTGGGCGTGGTTTCAGCATTCCCTCAATGATCTCAGGCTCTAGCGGGCTTTTCCACCTGATTGTCGGGCACGTATGAAGACCTTCAGCATTCTTTTCGTTTTGGCTGAAAGAGAGACCTTCCATGGAGCTTCTTTTATAAAAGAGCACGATGCCCCTGGTGTGTCCACCCTTTTAGGAGTGTGTTGTTGTGGCGGATTCACCTTCCAATTTTCAGATAGCACGAACTTGCCTTGTTGGTATTGGTCTTCAACCCAGTTTTTGAAGACGTAGCAGTCTTCGATTGGATGGCCCAATACTCGGTGGTAAGGGCATTAATTAGGATCGTTGATGTCATTCGATCGTGGTGGGTGTCTCGAATCCGGTAGAGTAATGAGCCCATTGCGCACTACCAGTTCAAACGGTTTCCTTGTTTTATCCCGGGGAAATGAATAAGGACGTCTTAACTTCTCATCGAGAGATTGCCGCTTATTGCCTTGGCGAACAACTGGTCTCGGGCCACTCGGTTATTGTTGAGCATTGGCGACGAAGATAGCTTTCCCTTTACCCCTTTCGTTCCGAGATTCCAGTTTTGAAGAAGACGGTTTATGACCCATCTGGTCCATTTGGGCCAGTTTGTCAATCAAGGCCGGTAAAGTGGTTGGTTTGAAGATCATGAATTGTGAAATGGTCGCTTGAGGGTTAAGAGTACCCATGAACATGCCTACCGCAGGAGCCTCTTCAATGCGCTGCTCACACTTCGACCACAAATTCCGCCATCGTATCGCGTACTGGACCCAAGTTTCTCCAGGCTTCACCCTGGCATTGATCAATGCCGTGATTGGGGTGCATTCACTAGCGCTTACGAAACGCTAGGTGAATAGCAACTCCATTTCTGCAAACGTCTCGATAGAGTCATTCGGGAGTTCCGAATACCACTCGAATGCCGTCTCTGACAAGCTGCCAACGAATTGGCGAAGCAGTAGCTTATCGTCACCTCCGGTGTTGCCGCACAAGGCTCTGAATTGAGCGACGTGCTGATGTGGATTTCCTATCCCTTTATATACGTGGAATTTAGGGATCGTGTATCCCGGCAGAACTTTATTTGGTCGTACAAACCCGGATAGGGTCGTCCGGTTTTAACAATTTGCCCAGTCGCTTTATTCGCCTGATGAACTCATATCTGCCGAGCGATGTAATCATCCAGGGCGGCTTTTGAGATGGTCTCCTCCTTGGCTGCTGAACAAGCCAGAAGAGGGTTTGATGTCTCTGCCCTGTCTTCTTCGAGGATAATCGGAGGATCTTAGCTGGAGAATCCGGCTGTAACATCATCCCGACCATGTCTTGGAATAATAACGCCATTCGTTTTATGTTGGCAGATTGTTCCGCTGCCTCTTTGTCCTTCTTTTCGAGGATTCTGCGGAGGAACTCAGGATCAGTTTCTTGTTCTTGACGTTGCTCCGATGACATTTCTGCGCATCTTTCGGTCCCGTAAGTGCGGTCATGGCTGTTAGCATCTCTTGGAGCTTTTGTTGTTGTTGCTCCTAAGCCTTAGTCACTGATCGCGTAAGCGGTCAATGACGTGTGAAGATACGGTTGTCCTCTTTTCCGGATGTCATATAGACGGTATGCACCACCATGCCCCCAGCCTTGGGGAGTCTGGGCTCAGTGGTCTTGCAATTCGTCGCAGACATAGGGATTTTCTCCGGCCTTCTCCTCTTGTGGGCGGTCGAAGTTGAGGGGGCCGTTGCAGTGGGCACCCAAGTAGCTGTCGCCTTCTGTGGCTTGATAAGATGGTCGTCTTCTCGTTGAACTTTCATCTTTTTCTGTCGGCAAGAGTAATCTTGATCAATCACTGAGTCTTGGACTTGACGCCAGACTTTGTAAATTTTAGAGGACAGCCGCTGAGGGGGCCGCTCTAGCTTCGCCTTTGGGGAATTCTCCATGGGTGGAGGAGATCTCTTTAGCACGGCAGTTGGAGAGTTTTTTCGCACTCTCCTTAGCGGTTCAAAGCTGTTCCCAGTTGGAACAGCAGCATCGACTTCCACCATTGGAGCTGGCGGAGTCAGTCCGGAAGGGGAATTGCCCCCAGCCTTCCTCACTCGGCGCCAGTGGCGACGTCGAGCGTGTCTTGCAGTTAGGATTGTCTCAGCTGTAGGGGTGACTTCCTCATGCCCCTGTGCTGGTCAGAAGTTGTCGTTGTCGGCCTATTGAAGACTGATGTCCGTTGAGAGGGGATAACCAGCCTATCGAAGGCAGACTTCCGAGCAGAGGAAGCAGCCTTGACGATTTCGCCTAGAACAGGAGCTGAAACAGTCAGTCTTATGAAGACCGACCCGTTGGCAGGAGAAGCTGCCTTGACGACTTCATGAGCAGGAATGGCTATCCGCTTATGGATAACCCTTTCTGGTATCGCGGGCTTCTTCATGGGCCCAAATGAGCTTTGGCCCAGTCTGTCAAAGACTGAGGCATTGGAGCTGGATGACCCGTTGAGAGGGACCACAGTAGTTGTGAGCCGATTAAAGACCGAACTCTTCGGAGACTCCTGCAACGGCATTGGGGCATTGAAGTTCATGGGTGTGAGCATGGTCCCGAAGAACAGCCCAGTGGTGGCCTGAGTTACTTGCTCCACTGGCATCTTGAACAGGGATGCCGCTTGGGGCCCGTAGGTTACTCCTCCAGATGAGGCGGAACGAGAGTTGCAGCTGGAGTAATTAGAGGCCATTGATGTTCTCTTTTCTGCACGGGTGCAAAAACAAATCTTAGTACCTCGAACCCAAGGGCAACCATATCAAACCGCGATTCGTTTGCGAACACGATACACGAAGTGTGGAGTAGAAAGAGGAAAAGGTCCCATCGGGCATGCCAGAATCTGTTCCCCTCTGAAACACGGGGACGCGACCGCCCAGGTCTGTCTCGCCTGAATTCGGGACAGATGCTAATTGGTGCTATCCTTCCATCTCTCCGAAGATGCCAAGTTGACTTATGACACCATGTATCGAAGGTTTAAACGGATGCGGCTGATGTAGCAGACTTCGTCAGATTCCCCCTCGTTGCGGGGTTTTTGATTGTGGGGACGCTCTTCCCTGCAGGCGCAAGCCTCTGCAGTTAATTACACTACCGCATCGCGGTAACCACTTTCTCCTTCTCCAGATGATCACTTCGTGTCGTGTGTGTTTGTTTTTTTTTTGGTTGCCCGTGGATTGTATACGGACACTATTTATGTTGTCGCTCGTAGGGCGTGGATTAGTCCAAATCCGTATTTTCTTAGATTTGGGTTTTGGTTTGGGTTTAAGGATACGTTAGTCTCATTTGAGACTAATATCAACTTAAACGTTTGTTAAGAATGCGTTAGTCCAATTTTAGACTAAGATCAACTTAACATTTGTTAAGGACACGTTAGTCTAATTTTAGACCAAGATCAACTTAACAGGATCATTTAGATCCAACAAAAGAGTATTCGGGCACTATTGTTTAGTTTAGAGACATTGTGGTCGATTACCAGTTTAAGGACATGGTGGTCCAAGGTTAAGAACATCATAGTCCATGGGTTTAAGGACCCCACAGTCCGAGGTTAAGGACATCATAGTCCGTGGGTTTAAAGAGACCCTACGGTCCGAGGTTAAGGACATCATAGTCCGTGGGTTTAAAGGGACCCCACAGTCCGAGGTTAAGGACATTATAGTCCATGGGTTTAAGGACCCCACAGTCCATGGAATGATTGGTTATCGAGACCCGTCACCTCTCTGAAGACGTTGAAGGATTATAACGACAAATATCAAAGGATTGAAGAGATGTACCCTTGAACCAAAGTTGATTTGGGAAATCTGTAGTCCAATTTGGGACTAAGATCAATTAATTAGATTATGAGTTCATTGGCTCAGTTAAATCTGAATTGAGGACTTATGGCCAACTTGGGCTAAGTCCAATTAAGTTTGAAATGTTGGCCCTTTGTTGGATTGTTGAACATTTGTCTAGGTTTAGCCCCCCATTATTTAGCAATGCTTAACAGGGGTTTGGTTCTGACCATATCTTTATCTTTTATTGAGTGCTGAGCACTCATCTGCCATGTGAGATGATCAATCTTGGAAAACAAGGGTATATTTAAGGCTCAGTCAAAGGGGAGTCTTGCCTCTGGAAAACTTAGCCAATTTGGGCTAAACTTGGCTTTAGAATAGTGTTAAACACTAGAGGATATTTGGCGATCACGTGCCCCTACGTGATGTGCTGAAAATATTGTTAAACACTAAGGACGAAGCGCTTAATGTAGTGTTAGACACTAAAGTTGAATTGGTCACGTGGGGTCACGTGAGGCATCTGAAGATGGGGGTCGGACTTCCTTTATTTTCTTCCCATAATATTCAAATAAGTGTTAAACACTTTTAGTCTTCGAGGCCATCACGTGCAGGCACGTGATGGGTATCCATGCACTGGATATTGAAGGGATTTGCTAGGGGTCACGTGGGGACACGTGAGGGCGCCCATGCGTTGGATTTTAATCCTTCGGTTCTTTCCATCTTATCTTTTTTAAAGAGGTGTTTGTCAGGGGTCACGTGGGGACACGTGAGGCGCCCTAAATCAGTATTGCCTTTGGCTTTATTCCCTTTAGTTTTGAGGGTCACGTGTGAGCACGTAAGGCATTGCCTCCAAGCTTTTTCTTTCTCATTTTGAGAAATTTGTTTAGGGGTCACGTGGGGGCACATGACCATGTCTCATTCGTTCTTTTCTGATCATTGAAGGAAGGGCCACATGTTGCCACGTGACCACGTTTACGTGCATGGATAATTTAAGTCCTTTTGTTTGAGAATTAAATTCTTTGATAGGGTTAAACCCTAATTCTGTTTTGAGGAATTAAATTCCTATGTATATTGAAGAATTAAATTCTTATGTAGGGTTAAACCCTACTTTTATATGGAGGAATTGAATTCCTATGAATTTGGGAGAATTAAATTCTCATATAGGGTTAAACCCTAGTTTCATTTGGAGGAATTAAATTCCTATGAATTTGGGGGAATTAAATTCCTTAAACTCAATTCTCCCTCTAAGGTTTGGATCTGCATGGCAGAATCCCCCCGATGAGAATTAAATTCTCAACTTATGGGGAGATCTGCTTCTGCAGATCTTCAACCAAAGGAAGAACTAAGTTCTTATTCAGAAGAGTTAAACTCTTAAATTGAGAATTAAATTCTCTTTGTTTTATGGAACTTAGATCTCTTTCCTCTTTCTCACCTAGCATTTCTTTTCTCTGAAGAGATCTTCTTTTTTCTCTTGAGAATTAAATTCTTCTCTCTTTTTTCTCTCTGTTGTTGTTATCTCCCAAAAAAAATAGATCCCCCTCTCTTCTCTTCTTGGCTCCTATTTATAGGAGAAAGAAAAGAATCAATTTGTTTCGTCAATCTTTCATTGAAAGATTTTAGTTGTTTTTTTGTAACCAACATGATCTTTTAGATCATCCAGTGAATTTTATTCACCATTGGATTTTTAATCCAAAAGATATTTTATCTGTTATTCCTGCCAAATTTCATGGAAATCTTCCCTTGTATAAAATCTTTACATAAATTGGTGATTTTTAATCACCATTGGATTTTTAATCCAACGGTGCTCCATTTTACAGAGCACCATCTTTTTTGTTTGGAAAGATTTAGAGAAATATTTTTCCAGTTAAGGTTTTTGATTCCCTCTTAATTAGAATTAATTCTATTAATTCATAGATCTTTAGGAACCCATCACGTGTTGGCACGTGACCCCCTGATTAAGCATTTGACCAGAATTTAATTTTGTTGTTTTTAAGAACTCGGGAATTATCACGGGTCAGCACGTGACCCTTGGTCACGTGTTGGCACGTGATGCCCCATTGGGGTTTTTCCTTGTTATTTTATTATACCTTTAATTCTTTTCAGTGGGTTTAAAGGCCCATCATGTGTTAGCACGTGACCCCACCGATTATTTATTTTCAATTATTTATTTTATTCAGTGCCTATAGGCTTTGCCTGTAAATGGTCACGTGTCTACATGTGATGCCCGGTCACGTGTGAGCATGTGATGCCCGGTCACGTGTGGGCACGTGATGCTTCATAACTTTTGATCCCGGATGAATTTTGAGGCCCATAATATATCAAATCGAAGGATTTTTGGAGACACTTTCGATATCATCAGAATTTAGCTGTTTCTCATTCGGGAGTTTATCAAAATCCAGCCCGGAAAATACCGGTTCGAATTTTCTTCCTTAGATTACACGTGCATATCATATTTGCTCATAACTTTTGATCCTGGATGAATTATGAGGCCCATAATATATCAAATCGAAGGATTTTTCGAGACGCTTTTGATACCATCAGAATTTAGCTTGGGTTCTTTTGCGCAAATTTTTTTTTGCGGGAACAAGGCCATCACAAGTGGAGACTATATGAAATGGTTGTATGCTATGCGATCTGAGATGGAATCCATGTACACTAACAAAGTATTGACTTTGGATGTTTCTCCAGAAGGGGTAAAACCCATTGGGAGCAAGAGCATCTTTGAGAAAGATAATTTGGTGTAGATGGAAAAGTTGAGACTTTCAAAACTAGACTTGTTGCTAAGCTTAAGTCCATCAGGATCCTACTTGCCATTGCTGCATACCATGACTACGATATTTGGCAGACTGCACGTCAAACTGCTTTTCTAAATGGTGATGTAGAAAAGAGCGTGTATATGACACTGCCAAAGGGCTTCGTAGACAGTGGGAGCAGTGGAAGCATATGCAAGCTGCTTAAATCCGTCTATGGGTTAAAGCAGGCATCGCGGAGATGGAACATCTGTTTTAATAAAGCTGTCAAAGAGTTTGATTTCATCAAAAAGGTTGATGAACCATGTATAAATAAGAAGGCTGTAGAGAGTTCCTCGTATTGTACGCGGATGACATACTCTTGATAGGAAAAAGTATTCCTATGCTACACTCGGTCAAGCATCTCTTATCACACATGTTCTCCATGAAAGATCTAACTGATGTCTTCTACATCCTGGGAATATAGATCTATAAAGATAGATCTAAATGGATTTGGAATTGTCCCAATCCAGGTATATAGACATCATGCTAAAGGAGTTTAGTATGGATGATTCTAAGCGTGGTAATGTACCCGCTTGTTTAGGAATCACTCTCTCCAAAGAGATGTCTCTCGAGACTGATTTGGAGAGGGCTCGCATACAAGGGATACCTTATACTTTGGCAGACGGGTCAATAATGTATGTGATGTTATGTACCATACCAGATGTAGCTTACTCACTAGGTGTAGTGAATAAATATCGAAAAGATCTTTGGGAAAACCACTGGACAACTGAAGAACATTCTTAAGTGCTTGAGAAGGACTAAAGAGATGTTCTTGGTGTATGGTAACGGTGAACTCCAGATGGAGTCCTTTACCTATTCGAGCTTCCAGAGTGATAAGGATGACTGAAAGTCAGTCTCGGGTTTTGTATTCACCCTCGGTGGAGGGACGGTATGTTGGAAGAGTTCCAAGCTATATACCGTATCAGACTTGTTGATAATGGCTAATTACATCGCTACCAACGATACTGCCAAGAAGATTGTCTGGATAAATAGAGTTCATGAGATGAACTAGGTTCTTACCATTGATCATCCAATACATGTGTATTGAGATGATAATGGAGCTGTGGCTTTGGCCTAGGAACCCCGGTCCCGTCGGCAATCCAGACATATTCTTAGACAGTATCACCTGATCAGGGAGATAGTTGATCTCCGGAAGATCGAGGTCAGGAGAGTTGACACAGAGGATAACACAGCGGATCCACTCACCAAGGCCATCCCCCAGATGATATTCGAGAGACTTTTGGGACGTTGGGTATGAGATACTACATTAACTGGCCTTAGTGAAAGTGGGAGATTGTTAGGAATATGTATGCCCTAGAGGCCATTATTGTTGATATAGTGAATGCTTGGACATATATATAGAGGACTTTCTTGCTCGACATGATAATATGCTATCATGTTACCTTTATCTTAACATATAGACTGGTATTTATACTGTCTGTCTCTTACATGTTGATAAAGCCCTTAGGATATGTACTTGGCTACCAGGGCTATGATGAGATCATACTAGTGGGGCCAGGGTGGTCCAAAAGTACATCCTTTAATCAGTTCCTAGTCAAGGGAATATTGAGACTAGGGCATCGATATTACATAGTAGATTAGTGTGTAAGTTTCTTGTCCCTTAGAGGGTGATGGTTGACCCCACAACCATTGGTGTGCGACATCAAATATTGTACACAGGTGGTCATTGGAGAATGGGTACACCGAGCAGGACTCGCCGAGGACTCCTAGTTGGTAGTATACCTATCGTCAGATAGCAGTCCTCTGGTAATACTGGTACAGGTTAGTCTGTAGACCCAAGATCGTCATAGAGTCTTGTGTGGCTCCCACCGTGCTTTGATTTCCTCCTTACCATGGCTCAAAGGAGTTGTGCAAACAGATAGATTTTGGGTACAGTCCCGAGTCACATGGAGGCAATGAGTGATAGGAAGGGTTTCGTCTCTCCCGGTATTGGGGGTTGATGTTGCGCTATACTCGATTGGCTATAACTGGAAGTCTCTGGCCAGGGCTTCTTATGAGATTTACTGATAAGTGTTATCAGTAGTTTCTCGAACCGTTATAGGCCAGACATCGGCATGACTTATCACGTTACTGGGGTCTGACGTTTACCACCCCTAAACATGATATGCGACATAGCAGACGAAGAGACTGGGCTGTACGGTAGTGTTACTGATAGGCTTCATAGAGACTATGGACAAGCTTGCTTGTTGATCTTCATATCGCTCAATACCCGGGTAGTCGTTACGTCCAGCTAGTGCCGCTGACGGCTTGTAGGTGACTGATATGATCATCAACCACTACTGGCGTATTGACGAGTGTTTAGAGTCCCACACAGAAGTTTCCTGGTTCAAGCGAAACGAAGTAGGACACATATGTGATATGTGTGTGGGCCTGATTAAATACGTGTATGTGATGCCGTATTGTAATCTGCCAGTTATCTGTTGTCGGTTCGGTTATATGTCATATAACCAGATTGTCGAATCAAGTGTTGATTTGATAATGTGATGTACATATGAATGATATTAGTCGGTCATATGTGATATAACCGGATTATTAAATCAATTGTTGATTTAATAATGTGATATATATTATATGTGATACAATTATATCTTAACTAATATCATCAGCTCACTAATTATTCTTCATAATATATATATTAATATATATGATATATATATATATATATATATATATATGTGTATGTATATATATATATTTATATATATATGTGTGTATATATATATATTTATAATAATAATAATAATAATAATAATAATAATAATAATAATGAAGCATGGCATAAAATTCTATTTTGTGAAAATAGAAATGAGGTGGAAAATGAGAGCATGGTTGCAAATATGGGATTTATTTTTGTTTATTCATCTTGACTCACTATTTAAGCATAGTTGCAATTTTATATTGCAAAATTCCATGCTTGAATGAGTGGGGGTCAGGTGTTGATATTCATTCTTTGCTCATTCTCAACACTTAGCCATTTTCTTGAGTTGCTCCCATGGTTGCTCTTTGGCATCTTCTTCTTCTTCTTCCTCAATTGCTATAGTTCAAGATTCAACCCTCACATGTGATGTGAACCATGAAATTTGAACACAAACTTTGGAGATTTTAACATCCCCTACTTCACTATCCTACACTTGACTAGCGATCGAGTGTAGCGTGTTTACTACGTTAAAGAGTTTTGTGTAGAGGTAGTTTGAGGTGGAGGGACTTCGCGTGGATCATCTTCGGAACGAAGGTCATCGGAGGAAGGTCGTCCAAAGCCTCAAGTGGAGCCTAGTGGAGTCGCGGGACTATTACACGGAGCATGTGAAGTGAAGGACTCGAACTATAAAAGCTGTATGCTCTTTTCTTCTTTTTAGTTCATCACATCACAAAGGCAAACCTTAATGTTTTAGCAAAGATCTTGTAAAGTCTAGCTTAGTACCAATAAAAATTTGAATTTGGCATGCTTGATACCACTTGGAACCTCGTGGTGGTGCTAGGGTTGAGTTTCATTAATGACATCTGTTATTAACAATTTCTTGTTTTGTTTTTCACTCACAACAGATTTTTTGTTGACCTTCGGACTTCTAATTTTTTTCTCTTGTTTGGATAAAGAGATTCCTTGTATAGTGGCAAAATGGAATAGGCAAAAAGGAGGATGGATTTTGAAGTTGGATGTTTTGCTCAATCTTTTAGGTATATGGTTAGGTCTTATTGTATTTGGATGTAATTCGTATTTCGGAAAACTCAAGCACTTCTACTACCACATGTTGATTACAAGATAATTTTTGAGCGTACGTATTCTATGGGTTCTAAATATTCACTACTACAATTTTTTTATTTGCCCCTACGGCGCTGCAAGAGAAGGCCCTACAGATTAATCCGTAGAGGCAACGAAGGGTTATTTATAAAAAAAATAAAGCCCCAAAATTTTCCCATCGTTCCCAAAATTTCCCAACTCTCCCGCGATCGATCTCCCGCACGTACCTCCTCACCACCACACCCGCGCGCATCTCCTCGTCGCCGGTACACCCGTCGTCGACTTCCTTGTCATCGTTGGCCGCACCACAGAGACCCACGAGCTCGTCGTCGACCGTGTCTCGTCGACAGCAGAATTCCTGGCCTCCTCCACCTCGTCGAGCTCTCTGCCGCCGGCAAAACTACTACTGAGGTGAGTAAATTTCAATTTTGAACTTATAATTATGCTTTTTTGTGTTATTGTTAATTTTAGGGTTAGGGTTACTACTATAGGGCCGGGTTAACTAGGGTTAGGGTTAATTAGGTAGGGTTAGGGTTCGGTCTAGGGTTTGGGCTAGGGTTAGGGTTAATTAGGTAGGGTTAGGGTTCAGTATAGGGTTAGGGTTAGGGTTCGGCATAGAGTTAGGGTTAGTGTTAGGGCTCGGTTTAGGGTTAGCATTAGGGTTAGGTTTAGGGTTAGGGTTAATTAGGTAGGATTAGGGTTAGTTTGAGTTAATTAGGTAAAATAGGGCTGGTGATGATTTGGGTTAGATTTAATAGATTAATTAGGGTTAATTTTTATTTGGGCTAGAGTTAATTTGGGTTGGGATTTGGATGATGATTAGGGTTAGGTTAATTTGGGTTAATTAGGCAAAATAGAGTGTATTCGTGTTAGGGTGTTGATTACGATTAATTTGGGTTAATTAGGGTTAGGGTGTTGATTAGGGTTAAGTTGGGTTAATTATGTTAATTTGGGTTAATTGGATTAATTCTGGGTTAATTAGGGATAATTTGAGTTTGGGTGATGATTAGTGTTAATTTGGGTTAATTAGGTTAATTTGGGTTAATTAGGGTTAGGGTTTAGGGTGCACTAGTTCTTTCAATAGGATACTCGATGATAACGTAAACGTACAAGTTTACTGTAAACGTAAGATAAAATTACCTTAAACTAAAAACTTCGAACCCTTAATAACAAAACGTAAACTTAAAATCTATTCAAGTTAAATGTTCAAGTTAAAACCAATATATGATACTCGATGATAATATGAAACTTTCATATTCTCATCGATACTCATATGTGAAAATCAAAGCGCGACTTAGTCCCCGTCTATCGGTTAACATATGTTCGATGTTCGTCGTGACATAGAACTATACGAAACTTATTAAATATCGGACGGTATATTTCGGTACTAACAACCATCGTGTAGTCTATGTGACTGGAATATTCAATCGTATAATAATCGATAGATTTGTCCAGTGTGGACAGGTGAGGAATGAATAAAGCAAACACCTGCATTCACTTGTGTTTTCATTCGTTTCGAGTTATTTCGTCGGTACTTTTCCGCTGGTTCTCCGTGTACAAAGATAGATTAGATTTTCATTTCAACGTTATTTCACAGCATTGAAATGATTATCTATTCTATTACAGTATACTCGGAGAACATCGGGGAGGTGCTGCCGAAATTTACTCGAAACGAATGAAAGAATAAGCGAATTGGTGTCTGATCTATACATTCTTAATGGGATATAAGCCTTACCCCCGACAGCCGAAACACACACATACAACACGAATACAGAAAAACGCACACACAAAGCACATACACACTAACAACCCTACACTTAAGCGAATTCATAAATTGAAACACGCATACACAGAATACAACTCATACTTGGCTATCTTCAAATCTAACTTTGTTTATCAACAATTTATTTTTTTCAACGACAAACTTGGATCTATGGATTTTCTTCATTGTTAGTAACCATCCCGTTCTTAGATTTCTTAATATAGTTGTTGGGGTAAAAATTTACACCCCGGTTGACCAAGTCAAAATCAAAGTTAACCCCAAGCCAGGTAGGCCCAAACCCAGATCAAGTGAGCCATGCCCAAGTCGAGCCCGAACATGAAGCCGCTGGCCTCCCCCATGCCAAAATAAAAATTTTGTAATAAATATTTTTGGTGTATTTTTTTATGAATAGATGTAAGAAAAATGAGCATAAAACTAAATTTTTGTAAAACTCATGACTCATGTGCAAAAGAAATAAGCACATGAGGCATGAGATGGACAAAATGCCATTTTGTAAAGCCCAAGGGGTTATATGTAAAGTGTGTAGCCTATAAAGACAAAGATGATGATAATAACTAAAGAACTTTTTCTCTCTCAAAAAATTTGGGTCCGTGCCTCCTTCTCCTTCCTCAAGGTTCTAAATCTTCTTCTTTTTTTGAATTAAATAAAGAGTTTAACTCTTCTTTTTCCAAAAATAAATAGTTTTTCACCACAAAACCCACAAAGGGGATCTCGGATTTTCCATCAGATTTCAAAAAAGGGAGATTTTTAAATCTCACCCTCCCTTTTTCTTCAAGATTCGGCCAACCGAGAGAAAGAAGGAGACCCATCTCCAAAAACCCCACTTTGGGGAAGATCCAGGGCTCAAAGAAGAAGAAAGCGATCCCATTTCATTAGCTCCAAAAATATCTTAGGAGTTTAACTCCTTAAATATATATATATATATATATATATATATATATATATATAATAATAATAATAATAATAATAATAATAATAAATCTTTCTTTTTGGGAGTACAACTCTCAGTGCAGGGGCTAGCCCTTTTGTCCTCTTTGTCAGAAGTTCAGCTCCAAAAGTCAAATCGGGAGCACAGCTCACAGTGCAATGACAAAGTCCCTTTTCCTACTTACGCCCAGACACGTGGGACGCGGGAGCACAGCTCACAGTACAAGGACAAATTCCCTTTTCCTGCGCCCAGTGCCCGCGTGCCAGGCACATAGGGCGCCGGCGCTCACGCGTCCTTTGGACGCCATTTTTCTCATTTTATATACACTCCACACTGAAAATACCTCCTCCGTTAGGATATACTTCCATTAGGGCCTGTTTGGTTTGAAGGATTTACAAGGATTCTTGAGTTTTGGATTATCTAATCCTAGGATTCACAAATACTTTGTTTGGTTGGATTGGATTACAAATATGGATTTATATGGATTGTGTGAAGGGGCCCACAAAAAAGATGGATTCCAAAATCCTTGAAAAATGAATGGATTCTTAAGGATTTCTCACTATTTGGTGGCCTCCACATGTACTTCAGTTATTAAAAAATTTCTCCTCTCTCCATCTCTCTCTAAAATCCTCAAATCCAAATCCCACTTTCTTTTCATCAACCAAACAAAAATTACAAGGATCTACAAATCCAATACTAGGAATCCAATACCAACCAAACAGCAAATTACCAAATCCAGAAATTTGCAACCGTACTATTTTGGGATCCAAAGTTCAAAATCTTGCAACCAAACAGCTCCTTATAACAACACTGCAACCTTTAATGCGTGGGTCTAAATTTCCCTTAATGTGTGGGTCTAAATTTCCGCAGTTTAAAAAAATATTAAATAAAATCAAAAAATTAATGAGTATTATAATATTTGAACCCATAACTCCCATTTAGAAATCAAACTGTGCTACCACAAAGATTATATACGCTTTTATGAACCAATTTAGGGACATAAATATATATAACATATATCGATAAAAATACCCGAGTTGGATTACAACCATTATTCGGTCAATTACTGAACCTATAAAAAAACATGCATGTGTACAAATGGTTAAAACAAGTGACGAGACAAGTCATTTCCATAGACACCGTGAACATCAAGAGCGATTTAGCAGTCTAGTTATGTTGCTCATCTATATTAATTTACAGGTCAGTCGCAATAGTTCATTTCAGCATTTTAAACATTGGAGATGCCATATGCTTTAATAAATTATTCATTAGACTTTAAGAAAAGGGAGACAAACATTCTTTAAGATTATTGGAAGGATTTAGACAATAGAACTCATCATCCACACTTTCATTACAGGATAATAATTTGGGCTTTTTTGGTAAAAAGCCCTACCAAATATAGCTATTTACAAAAAACCCCTTCATTTTTAGCTAATTACAAAAAGGCTCTCCTATTCTTTTAAGTTCCACAAAAAGCCCCCAACCATCCAAAAGTAGAATATTCTGCTAACTCTGTTAACTTTTAACGATTTCTTGACTTTTTTTATATTTAAAAATAGCTTAATTTATAATTAAAGTATTAAAAATCAATAAAAACTATAATATTGGGAATGGGAGTCGCCGGCGGCGAGGCAGATGGGGCCGGGGAGCTCGTGAGAGTCGAGGATGGGGTCGAGAAGGGAGGCACCGGTTGTGTGGGGAGGGGGGCGGGAGCTCGCTAGAGTCGGTCATGAGGCAAGAGAATGACGACTGCGGCAACAACGATGTCGAGGGGGCCAAGGAGGTGCTCGTGAGAGTCGAGGAGGGGGTTGATGAGGCAGGAGGGAGGAACCACCTGTGCAAGGTTGAGGGGGCTGGGGACCTTGCTGGAGTCGAGGAAGGGTCTACAAGGAAGGAGGACGGCGGCGGCGGCGGCTCCCGCAAGGTCGAGGGTGCTGGGGAGGAACTCCGGGAAGTCAAGGAGGGGGTCGAGAAGGCCAACAACAGTTCCAGCTTGATCGAAGGGAGCCGGGGAGCTCGCGGGAGATGAGGAGGATCGAGGTGGGCGACAAGCAACGGTGGCTACGATGAGGTTGAGAAGAAAGAGAGAAAGGCCATTAGGGTTAGGGTTTAGTGGGAGTTAGAATGAGCTAATTATGTTAAGGATTTAGTTAACTAATTTTTTAGTGATTAACTTTTTTTAAAGATGTAAAATTAGAAAGAAAAAATAATTAATGAATGAAAACCGTCAAAGGGAGCTTTTTGTGGAACGTAAAATTTTTGGAGGTTTTTTTGTAATTAGCTAAAAGTCATAGGTTTTTTTTTGTAAATAGCTAACATTTTGGATTGACGCTGTTGTTAAAAAAAAATAAATAAATAAATAAAAACCTAACAGTTTATTGGTCCTTGTGTTCGCTTGAGTTATTGGGCTATCAATAAAGAGAAATAATGTGTTTGGAACAAAGAATGACATTGTTAACTGCTCGTTTGTCATGCCCCTGATAAACCCATGATTGATTGATAAGACATATAAAGCTCACTTTGTTCCAAATCCTTTGAATATGTGGCAATTGAGCGCTTCCCTACAAAAATACTAAATGCAAAATACTCACTAGAAAAAAACATTTTTCTTCGGTTTAGGGAAAAAAATGTTTGATGTTTTAACACAGATATTGACATGGATAAGTGATTGAATACTAGATAAACTAAAAAAATGAGTGCGTCCACAAGAAGTTGCATGATCAGATGAAAAGAAAAATAAAACAAAGATAGAAATAATCCAAATATACAAAATCAAAAATTGCGCCTATTTAGAGGAGTGAAAAGGTTAAAGGTTTTTTTTCCGCCCATTTTTATGAAAAGGTTAAAGTTAATGAATCAATAAAGATTAAGATGGATTTTATGGATGTAGTCCGTTATAACAAGTATATAGTAGTTGTTCTTAAATATGGTCGAGTTTTCAACAATGTTGTTCGGAATTTACATAAAAAACTGATAAATTTTTAGGTTTTTTGATGAGGAGGATCGAGGTGGGCGACAAGCAACGCTGCACATTGAGTCCATTATAACAACACCGCAAAATAAAGATTAAGATGGATATATCGGGGATCCCTGATCAGTTGAAAATACTGCATTTTTAACACGTCAATTTCCCTATCATTTGCACTCATCTAGAAGTGTTCGGTATTCATATTGCACATATTAGCAAAACACCCGTAAAATACCAGATTATATGTGTTATACACTTAAACCGACATTTCTTAGGGAAATTGACTGTTTTTCATGGTATCGCATCATCCTTGTATTGCGCAACACTTGTTTCGAAGTCTGTGCAGGGAATTCCAAGAACCCAGCCAAAATTGTCAAAGTGCTGATCAAAAGATACGCCAAGTCTAAGATTTCTGATCTGGCATTCATAGAAAAAGAAATATAAAATTCAGCATATCAGGAAAATACCATTTTGTCAAGAGGAAGCATCACACAGAAAATGAAGCACAGAAAGCCTCACGTGACCGCGGATCCGCGGCCGGAGCAGGCACGTGCCGCGGATTCGCGGCAAGTGGATGACGTCAGCGGCTAAATTTTTCCCCATGTGCTTAACTTTATTGGCCAAGCTTCCAGAACACTCCAGATTGTCTACGTGGCTTCATCTAGAAGGCTTGGCCTAACAAACCATTTCTAGAAGCATCCCTCCAACTAACTTCTTCTAGAAGCCTCTCTAGCTAACAAACTTTTGGAGGGAAATTCAAATTTTGAATCCTAGATCTAGAGTTATGAAGGTCTATAAAAAGGAGCCTAGATCTAGGGTTAAAGGTTGTTCATTCTCTCTTCCCAAATTCAATACAAGTTGAGTGACACAACTTGTAAACCCTAATTCAAATTCCAAAGCCAAAATCAAGATCCCGAGTACCAAATCAAGCGAGAAACCTTCAACCTTTTAGAAGCGAAGCCGGACTTCATCGGAGCATGTGATCCAAGCCGATCCGCGACTCAAGGAGCCGATGCAACGCTAGATTCGACGATCTTGCTCCCTTCTCAAATTCTTGTAGTTCTTTGAGCAAAGTGTAACAAATTGTTGAATAAATAAAGGTGAGATTCTTTTAACTTGCTTATCTTTCAATTCAAGTATTATGATTCGATCTCAATTTGTGATTGTGGTTCTTGTTGTAATGTTTGAGTAAAACTCCGCTCGTAAAGGAGTCGAGACGATCGATAGAATGATGATGATTTACATTCTTTTACAATTCTTAAATCCTATAACGTTTGTAAATTCTTGTAAATCGAATGATCGATGACCTAGTTTCGAGACGATGCTTTCTTGATTGTGTTCGCTCGAAACTAGAGATCAACGATCGATCATTCGATTTACTAGAAGCTAATTTGTGAATGAGATTCATCGAAAGGACAAAGGATAAGATGAGGAAACCCTAGCTTCTTCGCAAGATCCTTAACCTCGATAAATCGTCATCGATCTAGTATCAATTCGTTAATGGATAAGAATATGAAATCATTAGATCTCATCACATCTATAGATCTGATCTACTCCTACGAGCCACACTTCGAATCTTGATTGTTGGTTTGGAAATCATCACATCTCAATTCTTGATTTTAATATTTTCTTAGATCTAGATTTTTCTAATTCTTGAAATTCAATTTACAAATCATGAATTGTTTCTTTTCTTTTCTTTAAATTTTCGACTCATCTAATTCGAAACACGAACGATTACACTTTCCCTGTGGACGATCCGCACTTACTAACGTGCTACATCCGACACCGTTATTGATTGCGGTCAAATATTTTTGGTTGTGATTTCTATACATTTTCTACATATACACACCGGAATTCAAACAATCAAATGGCGCCGTTGCCGGGGATAGTGCGCTAATTGTTCGTTTTTTTTTTGAAATTTGAGTTGAAAAGTTTATTCCATTATAATTTTTGAGATCAAAATTCGCGCAAACACTAAACATGTTGTTGTGATTTGTTGCGAGAAAATCTGGAACTTGTGGAGCTGTGGAAAATTTTTTCTGCAAATTCCAGAGAGCTTAGAAGGTGAAAAGAGCCGCACTGTAAAATTTTGGTGCAGAGATCTTTCAAACCTGCGGCGGTTCCGCGGCATTAGGCGCTTATTGCGGCTAAACCGCGGCGCTACAGTAGCACTACAGTAAAAAAATTCTCAGGTGACTCCTCTGCTTTCTTATCTTCTCCCTCATCTGCTCCAATTAACAATTTTCTGCAGGTTTCTTTGCAAATAAATCGCAGCGCCGCAAAAAGCAATAAAAATTGTGCGTGTTTTTGATTTTTGGTTGTTTGCATATTAATACGGAAATTAAGGGGCAAAGACCAAATCCAGATTAGGTGGGGAGTTCATTACCCTTCCTAAGCCCCAAAAATCACAAACTTGCATCCGCATTTACCATCATTAACTAAAAAAGATCTAGAGATGACTCTAAGGACCATCGTGCTCACTTAAGACAAGAGAAGGCCGTAGGTAATTCATTGCTTATCCGTGTTTCTTTTGTAGTGTCTAAGGCAAGTGTGTCGAAAGCTAGTAGTTACTTAATTAGGCCCACTACTTACGTAGTGGAGAACCTCCCACTTACCTGACACTTACCTGGCCACAGGAGAGACAAAGAGGCAGTGGAGGATTGATCCTGCAACTTGTCTTTTGGCAGTTAGGAGCGGTCTAGAGCTTTGACATAGGTGACCACTAGAATTAGGGTTTTTGCTTGTTGCATTTGTTGTGATCGCATCATTTTTTCAAAAAAAAAAACCGTATATTTTTCAAAACAAACACCAAAACACTTCACTCATTTCCCCTAATTATATCTACGCTGCCACTTGTACTAAACCCTTTTAGTGCATGATAGGCTGGACACGGGGTTCTAGTGCCCGACTTCTCCGCGTTTCACCGATCGATCCAAAAGTCGGTATTTCTACATTTACTTCTTCTTTACCCACCACCACACCCACATCGATGGATCCTTCTCCATCAAACTTCTTTACCACTACTCTGCCGCTGTCCGTTGGTGCGCAGAATCCACCCCGCATCTCTCTCCAAGAAAGGTGCTATCCTACACGAGGTCCTCTTTCGACCTGTCTCTCCATTCCACCAGCCAACGGGGACAATTTTCAAATTAAACCCCAATACATCAACCTTCTACCCAAATATCACGGTCTCGAGACTGAAGACGCATATGTCTTTATCACCAAATTTGAAAACGTATGCGCAATGATGGGTACTTCACAGCTTTCTATGGATGCTATGCGTCTTCTTCTTCTCCCATTTACCTTGTGCGATATACCCGAGAAGTGGCTGTATAACACTACCGCACATTCTATTTCAAATTGGGAAGAATTCGTCAAAGCATTCCTTAAGAAATTTTACCCGAATCATAAAACAGCTCGATTCCGTAGCGAAATCAGTCAATTCACCCAGCTTCCAAATGAAACATTTTCACAATGTCTTGAACGCTTTAAGGATCTGTTAGTTCAATGTCCACATCACGGAATCCCCAGATGGGATCTGTGCCGAATCATTTATGAGGGCATTAATCCTAACACAAAACAGACCCTTGAATTAATGTGTCAAGGCAATTTCATGACCAAAGATGATGGGAAAGCCTGGAAATTTTTAGAAGAATTCGCTGAAAAATCGTTACAGTGGGAGGGTGTGAGTCAATCGTCTAGGAGGGCAATAACCAATCGGATGTTTCCATAGGAGTTAGAGCTGACATTTCAGCCCTACATAAGAAACTCGAGACTATGGAAAACAAATTTTTAGCCGCCGCCCTAAATCAAATGTCACTCTCCAAAACTGTATGTGGATGCTGTTCTGATCCTTTTCATTTGACGGAAGAATGTCCACTGAATTCTCCGTTTCAAGGTTATGAGCATGCCAATGCTGCATTTCAATGACCTAGAAACGATCCATATTCTTCCACATATAACCATGGTTGGAGGAATCACCCTAATTTTGCTTGGAACCAATCATAATCTCAAAACACGGTTCCAACCCAAAACAATTTCCAAAAGGTCCCTCCACCACAACAGCAACCACCACAATTGAGTCAGCACCCCTTCCAAGCAGAAAACTTCCAAAATCCGGTCAACACACCTGCACCGTCTAATCCTTTGCAGTTAACCGGAACTAATGAATCCTCTTCATTTGCACAATACATGAATTTGGTCCTAACAAATATCATGCAAGTTTCGGCTGAGAAGAAGTCTTCCTTCGATAAAATTGAGAAAAACTCTGTGTCCCAAAGCGAGACTATTAAATTGATGGAAGCAGAAATTGCAAGACTAAAAGCCGAAATAAGTGCAAGAGAGAAAGGGAAACTTCCAGCTCAACCGTTACCCAATCCTGGCTATTCACATCATGTGAATGCAATCACGTTGAGATCTGAAAGAGTGCTTGACGATCACGTTGGGGAAGAGATTGATGACACTGAAAAATCTATCGATGATACCCCGGCTGAGACCTTTCCTTCCACTTCTACTTCAATTCTAACCCCAGTTCTTCTACCCCACCGCCTTCTCACGAGCCTATTCTCCGTTTCCCACAAGGCTCGCCACCTCAGCCCATTTCTTCTAGTCTACCACCGACGATCCCTACTTCTATTCTGGGATTGGGTCCACACACCCTTCCTTCTCCTATGATGGACCCAGCGCTTATTGCTAAAGCACCTTATCCTAATCGGTTAAGGGCTAACACATCGAGTCCACATATGGAGAAGATTATGGACATGTTTAAGCAAGTTAATATCAACATCCCTCTCCTAGATGCCATCCAACAAGTTCCGTCCTATGCGAAAACCCTTAAGAACTTGTGCACTAGGAAGAGGAAGACCCAAGTGCCCAAGAAGATATTCATGGCAAAGACTGTAGACACGGCTTTCCCCCAACAAGTACCGAGGAAACGTAAGGACCCCGGCTGTCCTACTATTTCTATTTCTATTGGGGAAAAACACATCAACCGTGCTCTACTAGACCTTGGCGCTAGTGTTAACTTGCTTCCATATTCGGTTTATGAGCAACTAGGTATCGGAGTATTAAAGCCCTCGAGCATAACTCTCCAAATGGCTGACCGATCTATCACCAAATCTAGGAGTGAACTGGAGGATGTGTTAATAAAAATCGGGGAATTCGTATTCCCTGTGGACTTTATTGTAATTGATACACAGCCTGTAGCGAACCCACGGAACCAAATTCCGGTGATTTTAGGTTGCCCCTTTTTGGCCACTTCCAACGCTATCATCAACTGTCGTAATGGTTCTATGACCCTATCCTTCGGGAATAGGTCAATAGAGCTGAACATTTACAAGTTGGGAAGTGTACCCTCCGAACCTACTGCTCAGGTCTGTTCTGTCGACTTAATGGATGTCGACAGCAGCGAATTTGATGATCCTCATGATACTGATCTTGACTCTTTTCATATGTTATTGTTTGACCCAACCATGTATCATACACATACGGACTCTTCCACCGAGTTGTCCGAGTCAACAACTAACACTGATTATGAACCATTTTTAGAGTCAGAAGATCACCCTGCACTTTGTGATGACATTATTCTTTGGGGTATTGATGGAACTTTTGAGGAAATCTTCGCTGATGGACTCGCATTTTTGAATGACATGGGCGTTGAGATGAATCATCTCCCAATCAATGAAATTGAACCTCCACCCCTTCTTTTGAATTGTAAAAAGAATGCGAGTAATCCATCATATACACTGCATCGTCTCTCCAAAATGAGACGCACACACATTTTATTTCACCACTTACCCTTTCCCCACTTCTTCTTCCACCAACCAGAGCACTGCATTGATAAAATTTTCGAATGGTTGGTGTTAACTTTCGGTCTTTGCAAAGCTTGGCATCGACCACTGATTTTTGACCCCCTCATATGATTTTCAAAATATTAACATTGCATAACTCAAGTTTGGGGGGCATTTTTTCTGGCTCTTGATAAGAAAATTTTTACACAAAATGTGGAGCCGAAAATAAGTTTGGGGGAGGGTCTTCACTTAAATATTTTGCCCCCATTAATAAATTTCCTCCCGGGCTTACAGGTTTTTCGAGATTTAGCGGATGACAACAGTGAGGACACTGTTGAAAACAAGTTTGGGAGAGGTTTGTGCTTATTTTCGCATCATTTGCATCATACCTTGCATAAGCACAAAACATTTTCAAAACCTATAAAAATTTAAAAAAATTTCAAAAATAAATAATATTTTTGTACATAAATAAGATAATAAAAGATTAGATAGTGAAAAATTACATCCAAAAGATTAGAAAAATTTAAGAAAACCAAGAAGATTAGAAGTTTTCTTAAACGAACTAGTAATAAGTAGTTATGAGCCATTGTCCCAAGGGTTAGAAGATGAAAGAAGTCACTAATCTGAGGATAAAAATAAGTCTGAAAAATAGTTCCTATTCTGGAAGCCAAACATTTTGAACGTTGATACCCTACTATACGCACTTACACACATTTTGAAGCTCGGGATAGTAGAGGATACCTTGAAATGCTCTTGTCTAAAAGTCAAAGTATGAAAGAAATAAAAAAAATGAAGAAAATATAAAATGGTGAGAAAAATGGACACTGGTTTTGTTATCGCCAAGGCAGCAATAAAAAAATGTAGCGAGGGTGCCTCTTCACCTAGTGCCCTAAGGCCAACTGGTCTGGGAGTCACTGCTAAGCCTTAGGTGGTGCAAGACGAGGAAAAGCACCAAATAAGCAAGCATATGAGTAATCGGTCGGTTAGTACCTCAAGAAGTATTAACGGTCGCATGAAAGTGTGTGAGCAATATCATCTAAATATTCATTAATTAAAAAGTACTGAGATTGATGGACAAGAGTATGATAGCTTGAATTGAATTCTCCGGGTGTAGGGATGTCTTTATACACACGTAGAGTTATATGATCGATGTTTGGAAGAAAGATAGGAATGAAGAATAAAGACGATGTTTTATTGAGGGATGACGTGATTTCTAGCATCTTTTCATGACTATTAAGATAGGGCTCATAACAACCGAAAAGCTAGCTTAGTTGGAAACCCTAATTTTCAAAGTCTTTCTTTTAAGATTCTTATTTTTAAATGTAATATTCACGGTCTTCCTTTTATTATTGGATTTTGTGGGTGCAATCCGCTGAAAACCCTCAGGAGACAACACTCCTCTTACTAGGGACACCTAGAGGTTTAAAGGCTTGTTGCACATGCTCAGTGCAATCGTGTTGCCTACAAAAGTGTACAAGTTAGTTTTTCTCTTTCTTTATTTTCTCTTTCTCTTTTTAATAAAACAGTTCGCTCGAGACGACCGAAAATAAGTTTGGGGGAATTTGATCAGTTGAAAATACTGCATTTTTAACACGTCAATTTCCCTATCATTTGCACTCATCTAGAAGTGTTCGGTATTCATATTGCACATATTAGCAAAACACCCCTAAAATACCAGATTACATGTGTTATACACTTAAACCGTCATTTCTTAGGGAAATTGACTGTTTTTCATGGCATCGCATCATCCTTGTATTGCGCAATACTTGTTTCGAAGTCTGTGCAGGGAATTCCAGGAACCGAGCCAAAATTGTCAAAGTGCTGATCAAAAGATGCGCCAAGTCTAAGATTTCTGATCTGGCATTCATAGAAAAAGAAATATAAAATTCAGCATATCAGGAAAATACCATTGTTTCAAGAGGAAGCATCATACAGAAAATGAAGCACAGAAAGCCTCACGTGACCGCGGATCCGCGGCCGGAGCAGGCACGTGCCGCGGATCCGCGGCAAGTGGATGACGTCAGCGGCAAAATTTTTCCCCATGTGCTTAACTTTATTGGCCAAGCTTCCAGAACACTCCAGATTGTCTACGTGGCTTCATCTAGAAGGCTCGGCCTAACAAACCATTTCTAGAAGCATCCCTCCAACTAACTTCTTCTAGAAGCCTCTCTAGCTAACAAACTTTTGGAGGGAAATTCAAATTTTGAATCCTAGATCTAGGGTTATGAAGGTCTATAAAAGGGAGCCTAGATCTAGGGTTAAAGGTTGTTCATTCTCTCTCCCCAAATTCAATACAAGTTGAGTGACACAACTTGTAAACCCTAATTCAAATTCCAAAGGCAAAATCAAGATCCCGAGTACCAAATCAAGCAAGAAACCTTCATCCTTTTAGAAGCGAAGCCGGACTTCATCGGAGCATGTGATCCAAGAAGATCCGCCACTCAAGGAGCCGATGCAACGCTAGATTCGACGATCTTGTTCCTTTCTCAAATTCTTGTAGTTCTTTGTGCAAAGTGTAACAAATTGTTGAATAAATAAATGTGAGATTCTTTTAACTTGCTTATCTTTCAATTCAAGCATTATGATTCGATCTCAATTTTTGATTGTGGTTCTTGTTGTAATGTTTGAGTAAAATTCCGCTCGTAAAGGAGTCGAGACGATCGATAGAATGATGATGATTTAGATTCTTTTACAATTCTTAAATCTTATAACGTTTGTAAATTCTTGTAAATCGAATGATCGATGACCTAGTTTCGAGACGATGCTTTCTTGATTGTGTTCGCTCGAAACTAGAGATCAACGATCGATCATTCGATTTACTAGAAGCTAGTTTGTGAATGAGATTCATCGAAAGGACAAAGGATAAGATGAGGAAACCCTAGCTTCTTCGCAAGATCCTTAACCTCGATAAATCGTCATCGATCTAGTATCAATTCGTTAATGGATAAGAATATGAAATCATTAGATCTCATCACATCTATAGATCCGATCTACTCCTACGAGCCACACTTCGAATCTTGATTGTTGGTTTGGAAATCATCACATCTCAATTCTTGATTTTAATGTTTTCTTAGATCTAGATTTTTCTAATTCTTGAAATTCAATTTACAAATCTTGAATTGTTTCTTTTCTTTTCTTTAAATTTTCGACTCATCTAATTCAAAACACGAACGATTACACTTTCCCTATGGACGATCCGCACTTACTAACGCACTACATCCGACACCGTTATTGATTGCGGTCAAATATTTTTGGTTGTGATTTCTATACAATTTTCCATACTACACAATCCGAAATCATTCAATCAATCCCCGTAAAAATTCTGTAGGGCCCCCGATATATCCAAAATCCCTTTAAAACACAACACTGCACATTGAGTTCGCATGACCTGTTTGACCCGTCAATCGGAGGTTCTCTTGCTCTAAAAGCGAGGGATAATTAACGGCAGCTTAGTCCGCGGGCTGCCGGAGATTCGGATCCACACAATCAATAAACTCCAGCCAACTCTAGGCAGGGGGAAACTGTAGTACGCATGACAAGCGCGCGCATATTCCCATCTTAATGGGGTGACGAAAAACACCATACAGATTCTGGCACGCCCGGTGGGACCTTTCTATCCTCCCATATCTCGGGTTAAGTGTTCATGCGAACTCATTTAACAAATATACCGATGTCTGTACTGAAATAATGTTTTTTCTATGCAGCAATCAGATTTCAATGACGATATCTCCCAAGATGAATTCAGCTGCCAACGCGACCCCAATCTCGTACGTGGTCAAGGTCAATGCTTGTGTGGTTCTCCCTGTCAGTCTCAGCCGATAATGGGAGGAGGCACCCCGTCAATTTGGTTCCGTCGTCATCTACCCTACTGGAAGCGCTCATCTGGCGGAGGTCCCGAAAAACCAAGCGGCTAAACCGACCTCAAGGGGCAGGAGGTCGAACGTCGTGGTCGCCAAAGCATCACACCCTAAATGCAAATCCGTACTCGAACGGCTCTCCACTGTTCCAACTGGGGGCAAGGCCACCAATGGGGCCACAAAGCAGCTCGAGCAAGCTCAGATGGTGCCCTTGACAATCACGCGAGCATGCATCTTCTCTGGGCTCTCATTCAATCGGTCTACGGCGTTTTCCCGAAGAGCCGAAGTCGGCCAGGTGCTTAAAACAGAAAAGTTAAGACAGAAGCGGCTCAAGTATCGAGCCAACAAGTGGGCCAGGTCTTCGTCCAGGTGGAATCTTATGAGTTTCCAAGAGCAGGGTTACTCAGCGACGATGGCTGAGTCGGCCATAAAAATCAGCAGGACCCCTGTAAAAACTCTGCGGGCCCCCGATATATCCAAAACCCCTTCAAAACACAACACTGCACATTGAGTTCGCATGACCTGTTTGACCCGTCAATCGGAGGTTCTATCGCTCCAAAGGCGAGGGGTAATTAATGACAGCTTAGTTAGCGGCTGCCGGAGATTCGGATCTCCACAATCAATAAACCCCAGCCTACCCTGGGCAGGGGGAATCTGTAATGTGCCTGAAAAGCGCGCGCGTATTCCTATCTCAATGGGGTCACGAAAAACACCCTACAATAGTCACCAAAACCTACAATTTATATGTTATACAGTCTAATATGGCCTATGAGTACATCAGAGTTAAGGACTGGATATACGTGGATTAGCAACAACGCATGCAATCTAAGTTTGTCGTGGGAGTTTCTGCTTTCATTGAATTTGCACTATATGTCGCGTTATTAGGGGTGATGGGTTTCATACCGACACTATATGTCGCGTTATTAGGGGTCCGATTTTATCCACCCCCTAGACTCGATATGCGATACTCATAGACGAACGGACCGGAATGTACGGATATTGTCACTGTCAGGCTCAGTAGGGTTTCAGGATGAGTTTACTCGTCGGCATCCCTTTCGCTCAATATCTGGGTAGCCGTTATGTACAGCTAGTGCCTCTGACGTGCATGTGGTTAAACCCACTGCCAGCATATTGACGAGTTTTTAGAGTCCCACACAGAGGGTTTCCCTGATTCGGGCGAAACGTTGTAGAGGCTGTATGGTTTTATGGCAGGGTTCGATAATATATGTGCACTTGTGCACGGATCATGATCGGACGGATAATACTAGTAGGCTTCGGTTTAAGTCGGATCCTAGTATTATATTATTGGATTATTTTCGTTTCGTTGTATTAATATTCAGTCGTAATACGGATGCGGGTATGTATATACGGATGAAGGGTATTCTTGTAATTCGTTACATGTTTACTTTAGAAGTTGCTATTTTCTTTTTTGGTTTTAAACATTTAGTTTAATGTTTATTGTGTGGAAAATGTGAGGTTAAGTTTTGGCTTTGCATTGATGTAGCATGTGCACTTGGTGACTCATGGTATTGGGTCATGGGATTGTTTTGTTTTGGAATAGATATTTTGTGTAAGATATTCTTGGTGAGATGTCAGTTCTTTTCTTGTGAGAATTTTTCTTCAAGTGATCACAACAATATCACACACAAAAGGCTTAACAAAAAAACTCAAGGAAAAAAAGGCAGCAAGCCCATTTTCTTCACTTGGCCAAAACTTGAGCTTCCACTTTCCTCCATGGCTTCTTCTTCAACCTCCATCCAAACCCTCTCATGAGTTGACAATCGTTGAGTGTATTGAGATAAAGTATGCACACACTATCTGTCACGCCCCGTTTCCCAGAGTACGCAAGATTGGGCACGTGACATAGCCAACCATGCTACCTGTGGGTAGGAAGTATCCATCCACAGTCATATTACGGTTGTAGAGATATCAAGAACAAGATAAATAAACTAATCTAACACATGTCCAAATCCAATATAACAAGAGTCAATAAACAATAAGTGCGGAAGCAAATGATCCAATACAATAAATAAACAGTACGTCCCATAATGCGGGCTCACATCTGGAAATGAAATGAAATAAATAAACTAAACACTATGGAACTCACAGATCAGCCTGCTGGCTGAAGTACTCCTGCTCTGTCGTCGACAGTGGTAAGGAATCTGGGCCATGCAAAACCCAGACGTCAGCGCGTCATGTCAACCGATAATATAATATAAACATTGTAATAAGCAATGCAGGGATGAACATGAATAAAGCAGTACTATGAAATAACAGTGCAGGGTAATGTGCAGTGGTAACTAAACTGTCCTATCAGGTTTCTACTCTAAAGTCTTTGAAATCAATTGGTGACTCGTCGATGTAACTCAATAGTATCCCGTGCATGCCCGGGACCACGGTCAAGACCCTCGGGGCTGAATCCGAGACGTGCCGCTAGGCAGTAAAATAGGTAGCAGGATGGACGAGTGATGTCAGCATCATCACTCCCGGACTGGCCAAGCCCGTAAGACTGATCAGAACAGGTATCGAACTGTTGAGTTACAAGTCGGTTTCACCTTTGATTTCCCCATACCCCCAAGTTATGTATGTCAGGTCAGGTATTCAGTAATCAAGGACTAATGCCAACACAGGATCAGGTAACAGGTCAGGTTTGTCTGGATAGACAACAGGAATGGTCCATGAGGACCCCAAGTCAGGTTTGTTGGCATTATGCATGAGATCAGGTAACAAGTCATGTCATGGTACAACAGGATGAGTCGGTATGTATAGGATACCATGTCCGGTGCATCGGTATGTATGTATATGTCATATGTAGCAGGGTCGGGTCAATATGTAATGTAATCGAGTATGTGCTCTCAACAGGTATACAATCGAATAAGTAACAGTAGCAAGAATTTAAAGCAAATAGCAATAATAGTCATTTAATCACAATGGTACATGAATATGATGCAGTTGTACTATACTAGCAGGTTCGAGCACCCTTGGGGTGCAATAATCACAGTGTAGCGCAATATTAATAACAGCAGGCAATGAAGATATAAGTGTACGACTATCATCCTCTAAATAGTAAAATGATTAGCAGGTATTTGTTATTAAAGTTATGGTGGAAAAGTACGATTTAGATGGCAGTATTATGATGCATATCACATTTCGTCCAATGAGACAAGTAACAATACTTAGTTAATATTGCAAGTTTTATGAGTCAAACACTTAATTAGTTTAATGTAGCATGTAGCAAGTAATACTTGCCTCGACGGTTTCGCAAACCGGAAAACACGAACGCAACGTCGGCGGAAAACACGCGACGGATGCACGGGCCACGGATCGAGTCCAAACGACGAACAGCGGGACCACACGGACCAGAGTACTTCGCTGGAGAGTCGGGTCAAGTCGTCGGCACGGCCAGAATCCGGCGAAATGTCAAACAGCGACGAAGTTAGTAAAACACAAACATGGATATGAACGACCAGCGAGGGGTTAACACGAAGGGAGAAAGTAAAGAGATGCTTACAGGGATTGCAAAGGTTGCGACGGCGACGGGGTCGACGGCGATGGGGCGCCGGCGAGGATGCTGCAGTCGATGGGCTAGGGTTGCGGTATGGAAACAGAGAAGAAAGTGGGGATGAAGAGGAGGTGGTCGGGGGCTGGTGCGCAGGGGATGAGGAGATGCCGAAGGTGGCGCAGGTGACGACGACGACGGTCGCCGGCGACTACTCCGGCCGAACAGGGAAGACACGGGACAGGCCGGAGTTGCTGCGGCAGCAACGTGTTCACGGGGAGAAGGAGGGAAAGTCGAGGCCGGGAAGAGGAGGCGGAGGCGAGGGCAACGGTGGCGCCGGCGTTGGATTCGCGGCGGCGACGGTGACGAACTGGCCTGGGTTAGGGTTATCGATGGGTTGTTTTCCTCGTGCTGCCAAAAATATGAAGGAAAGCGGTATAAATATATAGAAGAGAGAGAGAGATGGAGAGAGAAAGGGATAGAGAGAGATTTTAGGAGAGAGAGAGAGAGTGAGATTAGAGAAAGATAGAGAGAGGCGGAGAGGGTTGGTGGGGCACACGAGGGTAAAGCCCCTCGTGTGATTGGCTGGGAATTCTAATTGGTTAACAGAAATTTTTTTAAGAGATTTAGGAATATTATGTTAACAGTAAAATATATGAAATTTTATAAGATTTGAATATTTTATTAATTTTGGGATTTTGGCGCTAAAATGAAACATTTCCAAATCGCGCCCGGGTTGCGCCCAAATATTTCAAATTCAAATTATAGGATTTTAAGCGAGTTCCAAATTTTGAAAAGAGGTGTTTAATGATTAAAATGCATGCCCCCAAGTCGGACACTTGCACGCGCGCGTAGCCGTCCAAACTTGCCCGTTTCGCCGAACGGGATGAAATCTTGACGCGCGGACGCTACCACGCGACTAGTAGTGACGATTAGGCCAACATGGATATTTTTAATTTCATTTTAGGTGTTAAAATTGTAGGGTCCCTAGGCACCCTAAGGAGGTCTCACAAGGCAACGAACATGCCAATTTCAAAAAATTCTGGATGCCGAGAGACCCGACTACGGATCGTTTGCTAGAAAACTAGGCGAAAACATAAACTAGTTAACATTTAACTAAGGGAATACGGAAATACAACCTTTGTAGATCCGGTCCTCCACCTCCACGGCTCCGAGACGAGGTCTTCTCCGCTGTCCAAATCAAATCCGGGCTCTAGCGTCGGCTTCGTCGGAGAATGGGCAAGCTAGGTCGTCGATGTCCATGCCGAAGATGATCTACGTCGAAGCATCGCAAGATCAAGTTCTCACTTCACCAAGTCATGAAACTTGTGAAGAAAACACACTTTACTACTTGGCAAGAGGTAGAGGATGAAGAAATAGGAAGTGGGTTCAATTTAGAATTGGATTTCTCACTCTTTATCATCAATCACCATTGATGAAGAAAGCTTTTTCTTCATGAAAGAAGATGAAGAAGAAGAAGAATATTGTGATAAGATTATTCAAAAAAGAAAAGAATAACAATACTTATCATAATATTAACTCTAGTCAAGTGTAGAGAAAGAATCATGGTTAGTGGGAATGGTTAGGGTTAAGGATGAGATAAGAATGGTTGACTTGATCAAAGTTTCATGAAGCTTCAACTAAACTCCAAATTAAGCCACCATTCTTTTCTCCTTTCCATTTATTTTCCAAAAGAAATGGATAAATAAATAAGTGAATAAAACAAAACCCTAACCATAATCATGTAACCATGGTTTGATCTTTACACAAAAACCCTAGCATAACATGTATCATCAAACATGATACAATGAAGTGCACAAAAGTATATCACATATACAATGTGTACAATCCGAGTGAGAAAATCCATTTAAAGTGAACCAATACTAGTTAACGCAAAGTAATATATCAAATATATAATTATGCATTAAATCATTAAATCAACACTTGATTTAACGATCCGGTCATATCGCATATAACCGACTGGTATCCAATGTATCGGCTTATCGAATCAACCCTCGATTCGATAACTAGGTTATATCGCATATAACCATACGACACATTCATCGCGAGAATGGAATACGGTATCACATACACGTATTATTCTTGGTCCCGCACATATCTCATATGCGCTCCTATTTCGTTTCGCTTGAGCCAGGAAACCTCTGTGTAGGACTCTAAAGACTCGTCAATACGCCGGCAGCAGGTGATGATCATATCAAACACCCACAAGCCGCAAGCGGTCTGCTAAACGTAACGGCCACCCGGGTATTGAGAGATCTGAAGATCGACGAGCAAGCCCGCTCACACTCCAGTGAATCCAACCAGTAATACTACCGTACAGTCCGGTCTGATCGTCTAATATGTCGCATATCTCGCCTAGGGGTGGTAAACGTCAGAACCCAATAGCTCGATAAGTCGTGTCGATATGAGGTCTATAACTGTTCGAGAAACTACTGGTAACACTTACCAGTAAATCTCAGCAACCTTGGCCAGGGATTTCCTGTTATAGCCAATCGAACACAGCGCAACATCAACTCCCTATACCGGGAGAGACGAATCCCCTCCTATCGCTCATTGCCTCCATGTGACTCGGGACTGTACCCAAAAACCACCGTTTTGCACGCCCTCTTGGACGTGGTAAGATGGAAATCAAAGTACAGTGGAAACCACACAAGACTCTATGACGATCTCGGGTCAACAGACTACTCTGTACCAGTGTCACCAGAGAACTGCCATCTGACGTGAGGTATAATACCATCTGGGAGTTCTCGGCGAGTCCGTCCAGTGTACCCAGTCTCTACTGAGCACCCGTATATCTCCTCTGATGTCAAACACCAATGGATATGGGATCATCCATCGCCCATCTGTATGGGTCGAGAAGGTACACGCTAGTCTACTCTGGTATATCGATGCCCCGTCTCGATACACCCACGACTAGGGACTTTGAAGGATGTACTTATGGACTACCATGTCCCCACTAGTATGATCCGCATCATAGTTCAGGTAGTCAAGCACACATCCTAAGGGCTTTACCAACATGTAACAGAGAGACAATCAGTGTACACGTTAAGGTAAAGTTCAACCAGATAGCATACTATCATGTTGAGCAAGAAAGTCCTCCCTATATATGTCCCAGCATCCACTACAATATACATCCTATGTACAGTAATGGCCTCTAGGGCATACATATAACTAACAATCTCCCACTTGCACTAGGGCCATATGTAGCAGTGGTTGTAGTATCTTATACTCAACCATCCCATAAAAGTCTCTCTCTGGGAACAGGCCTTTGTGAGTGGATCCGCTGTGTCGTCCTCTGAGTCTACTCTCCTAACCTCGATCTCCCTGGAGATCAACCATCTCCATGATCAAGTGATACTGCCTTAGAATATGTCTGGATCACTGATGGGACCGGCGTTCCTTGGCATAAGCCACAACTCCATTGTCACACAATGGGAGGAACATAGTTCATCTCATGAACCAATATACACCCAAACAGCCTCTTTGGTAGCATCTTAAGTAGCGATGTATCGAGCCTTTATCGTCTAGTTTGTCACGGTATCTAGCTTGGAACTCTTCCAACATACCGTCCCTTTACTGAGGGTAAAGACAATGCCTGTGACTGACATTCAGTCGTCTTTATCACCCTGGAACCCTTCCAGTGATTCTCCCCAGGATCAGTTGATACCGTCTCACTACAACTAGTGAGAGTCCTAACATCCAATTAGATCTATCTCATAGATCCAAAACCCAGGATTTAGTAGGTATCACTTTGATCTTATATGGAGAATTATGGTGATAAGCGGAGATTGACCGAGCGTAGCATAGGAAACTCCTTCCCTATCAAGAGTATGTCATCCACGTACTCTACGAGGATCGTCACCATACTCTCTACTACCTTCTTGTTTATACAAGGTTCATCTACCATTTTGATGATGTCAACTTCTTTGACTAATTCATCAAAACAGATGTTCCAACTCCGCGATACCTGCTTTATCCTATAAAGCATCTTGCACACGTTTCCGCTGCTCCCATTGTCTACGAAGCCCTCTGGCTGTGTACTTATAGACTCCCTCTTCTAAAACATCATTTAGAAAAGCTGTCATGACACCCAACCACCAGATATCGTAGTCATGGTATGTAGCCGTAGCAAGTAGGATCTGGATGGACTTAAGCATAGCTTCTGGAAAAGGTTTCATCATTATCCATACCTGGTCGATGACGAAAACCTTTAACAATTCTAGCTTTGAAAGTCTCAACTTTTCCATGTACACCAAGTAATCTTCTCAAGATATACTTGCTCCTGATGGGGATTTAACCCTTCAGATATTGCAACCAAAGTCCATACTTTGTTGGTGTATAAGGATTCCATCTCAGTTCACTAAGCATCCAGCCATTCTTACAGAGTCTCACTCCTGATGGCCAGCTTGAAACTAGTCGGGTCATCATCCCATGATGCAATCCTCGCTCCCACTGTCACAGAGAAACAGAAGTATCTCTCAGGTGGGTGAGGAACCCTACTAGATCGGCGGAGAGGCTGAAGTTCATTGGTAACTATTGAATCCTTTAGTTTTATCAAATCATCAGCTGCATTTTGTATAGCTGGAACATTTCCAGTTCTACATTACAGACCTTGCCTCGAGCTTGTCCGGATTTTGCTTTCAGACATAGGCCGGACAACCCCAAATCTTAACTAACTTAAGACATGGGCTCTTCCTTTTCCATATCACATATGAAGTGGTAGGCAACTGATTTGATTGGAACCCTATTCAATAGGTATGCAACTTCGTAAGTGCATAACTCCCAAAAGGAAAAAGGTAACTCAGTATTACTCATCATAGAGCACACCATATCAAATAGGGTGTATCTGCTCCGCCCCGATATACCATCGTGCTATGGTGTATTCGGAGGAGTAATGCTGAGAGAGAATCTTATTCTCTTTTGGAATAATCCAGGATTTTCGTGCTCAAGTATTCTCCTCCTCGATCACATCAAAGGACATAATACTTATACCCGTATTTTGGTTCTCTACTTCTAACTTATATTCTGTGAATATCTCAAAAGGTTCGGACTCATGTTTCAACAGGAACATATGACTGAATCTTGAGAGATTATCAGAGAATATAATGAAGTATAAAGAATCAGTCTTGGCATGTGTAGACAGGGGACCTACATACATCAACATGTATCATCCCAAGAGTTCACTAACTCCTTCTCTGTTTCCAATAAACGGAGCTATGGTCATCTCATCTCTGTGACATGACTGGCAAGTTTCACAAGATGTAAATTCAAAATAATTTAAATATGCATCTTTATGAAACTCTAGCTAGTCGGGTCGCATTGATATGACCTAGTCTACAATACCTCAAGAAGAATTCGTTCATTTCTGAACTCTTCCTCTTGTGTGTGTTCCGTATACTAAGAACTGTAGTTTGATTTAGAACATCAACGCTTTTAGATAACGTGCCTGAACCGATCAACTTTTGATATAGGAAATGTTCAAAACATTATCCAACAATACAAAATTTTATCATTTCTTTACTAATAAAGAGATAGATACGATTTTGTATATCAGGTTCGGTATCTAATAACATTCGTTCAGAATCAATGTATTGTAATACAGGGTGACAGTGACCGACAGACTTGGCTGCAACACTTGCTCCGTTTTCTGCCTCATGAAACTTATCACCCGTTCTCAGTTCTCTACCTTTCTGTAGCCCTATGTAACAGATTACATATCTGGGATCCTGATCTGGTATCACATACCCAGGACGTAAAGGATACTGAGAAACAGTTCTGTATAATGAACACACCCGAAGATGATGCATCATCATGCACTCTCTTCGTTTGGGCGGCACGGGAAATCTGGTAATCCCCAATTTCCTGCTCTGTCTTATAACAATTATAAGGTGGAGCGGGACCAACGTTCCCCAGCTCAGTATAACAAGCGGGTTCGGTCAAAAATCCGTATTATTATCTTGATTAAGGCGTGATATGGTCGCTACCAGGAGAGAGAGAGAAGAAAACACTCAGCGTGCGCTCTGTCAAGAATAGATTGGTTATTATTTTATCTAATCAGGATGGCTCCCACTGCTTTTTATCAAATCTTCCTTCAAACCCTAAAAGGAAAGACTAGCCGGGATTAATTACACACTACAAGTTCGCCAATCTTTCAGCCAGGCCAGTGTCGGTACTTTGAGGGAGGTCCCCCGTGCTTTCGCACGAGCCTAATTAATGTAAACCTCGTTTTCCCAGAGGCGTAACCACGTTAACACCTTTTTAGACACCTACTTGATCGGCTAATTGTAATGTATAAAACTCTCCCAGGAGTAACTCTTACTCGCAGCGGGTATCGGGATCCAACTATCTCATAGAAGGTATGCAATCTCATTGCAAATTTCAACACTTGAAATTCCCGATAATATTTTGCCCCTAGCTCGCTATGACCTTGACGGAGGCCAAACAACCCATAGTCCGCTAGTCAAGTTCAACCCGTCATTTCCTGATTGAATTAAACCCACCCGCACGACCCTTGACGGAGGCCAAACAACGCCGTACGAATACCCTAATCCAATCGCATCATATGCTAGCAGATAAGCACTAGTTAGCTACCGTACACTACGCCTTGACGGAGGCCAAACAACCGCAGCACGAATACTAACTAGTATGTATCTGAAATGACGGAGGGCTACGACAGGTTTTTCTGAAAACCTATTGCGTAATGAACTTGATATCGTTGTAGGATCGAATGAATTTTGAAATGGAGTGTTTTTGAGGCTTTTCTAGTTTTGCTAAAGGAGTCACTCCCGGTGAAGGGATCGTCGGTCCTTTCCTCGTCGAATGAGGTGCGGGATATATCATATATATCACTGTGCAAAGCAAAAACTCTTAAAAGCAATCAAAAGACAAACCGAGTGTGTAGCATCTGCCAGTTATTGCTAAAGGAGTCACTCCCGGTAAAGGGATCTCGGTCCTTTCCTCATCGAATAAGGTGCAGGATATATCATATATACCGCTGTGCAAAGCAAGAACTGTAGCTACCTGTTTTATTTTGAAATTCGATTCTACAACATCTTAGGTTTCTTTTATTTCATTAATCACATTAATGAAGTCCCATCATTTAAATACCTAAACATCACAGATAGATATGACGTACACTTATGCCATCCGCATTCGCCTCGATGTCCCCTCGTGCACCGTTAGGTTAGGTAACTAACGACAGAGCAGGGCAGGGCTAGCGCGGGTGTAAAACATAAGTAACATCTATATAATATATCATATATACTATATACTGTATCTATCACAGAACATCACATGATCACATCACAGATATCGCAGCAGAAGAAACATAAGAAATATTGGATATACTAGGACGTCCGTGTTTTCAATACGAGCCAGTACAAAACACGGATTCCACGGTCGTGATGAATAGCCAAACCCACACCCCTAGACCCCTACGAGAGCGACAAGCAACCCTACCAATTCTAGAGTTAGGAGACCCGGACTCGACTCCTCGAGTTGGTCTCCCACTGGACTCCAGAACCCGGTTACTTGTGCTCCCCTCCTTGGGTCTATCCTAGTGCGGAAAAGTAAATAATATACAACAGGTGACAACTTCCGCAACCTGGAAGTGCCCCAATAAAAGAATATTACATACAAGTTTTTACATGAATGAAAATGAAAAACACTCATCTCACATAAAAACCCCCGGCTATTCAAACACGACGATCCAATATAACATATCCAGCAACACATAACATCACATGTCATCAACGTAAGTAAATATGTCCATCCCAATTGTTGTTGACATATAGCAACGAAACCGGCGATATCACATATTACACTTACGGTCACAGAAAAGAAAGTGTAAAACTACAACAGTTGGAATCCGCAACCACCTCAGACATCGCATGCCTGACCAAATGAATTACTTAGACATCACATGCCTAACAATTATAAACCCCGCATTTTAGTCTCAAAATCGAAAACACTTTTCAATATTAAGTCGGGTAATTCAACAAGATTCCCGACATCCTGATCGAATGCTCGTCGCAAACTTCAGTAGGCGGCCGCACCCCCGATACCGTCGACGAAGTGCACCAAGGCGGAACACCGCTACCGCGAGCACCCGAATGGATGCTTTCGGCGACGGGGTTCTCCTACAGTCACTTGGTCGAGGCTATGGAGTGAGGCTGTCTATTAAGTTTACCCGGCGAGTATCCGCGTACGCTACGTGATTGCGACGGACTTTTGATCGCATCAAAATTCCGTGGCAACCGATCAAGTGAGACTAAAGTGCTATGTTTATAACATTCATTTAGTTATCTCATAACTTATTATGAATTCCAATTATTGTATCCCATTCCAGATAAACAGAAAATGTTAAACTTTCCGATCGAACAATCGAACACCCAAGTTTTCCCGATACAGATCAACACATGAAACAAGTCTAACAACATTCCGTTCGTGCCTCAGTACCAACGGTCCAGCCGTAGAAGGGTCAAGCCAACGCCTCACATGTGGCACGCCGTACTGCCCCAAACCCGAAGGTTCAAAGGGCAGTTCAAGACGGTCACATAATCGAGTTAAGGTTTGTTGTCTTCTAGAGGGACCATCGCGTTACTTGCACTACTTAGAACGTCGTCAAACTACGGAAAAATCCAACACTTGAAAATTTCCCGGCAGGGGAAAAAGTGGGTATTTATATCCGGTCGAACTTTTTAACATATTCTAAAATTTATCCGGAAAGCCACATAGACAAAATTTGATACTCCGATCGAAACACCGAATCCCTAAAACAAACCCAGAAAATTCAACTCTTGAATAACAATTAAAAATTCCCAGGAAAACCAGCATTGCAAAAGAGGAATTACTGTACAAAATTAGATGCGCAAAACGACAAATCGGCCGCGGTTCCGCCGCACGAGCCATGCTCGTGCCGCGGAAACGCGGCGCAATGATGGAATCAGGCACACGAATTTTGCAGTATTTCTTATAATTTCCTGCTGATTTTACTGAATATTTTTAATATGGAAAAATGCACTGTTTTGAAAAAAGTACAGAGAGCAAGTTTGGTTTGGGGTTCCGGGTTCGTTCGGACTTCAAATTCCGTCTGGACTTCGCCTAAGGCTCTAGCTAGGCTCTGATACCACTGTAGGGTCCCTAGGCACCCTAAGGAGGTCTCACAAGGTATCGAACATGCCAATTTCAAAAAATTCTGGGTGCCGAGAGACCCGACTACGGATCGTTTGCTAGAAAACTAGGCGAAAACATAAACTAGTTAACATTTAACTAAGGGAATACGGAAATACAACCTTTGTAGATCCGTTCCTCCACCTCCACGGCTCCGAGACGAGGTCCTCTCCGCTGTCCAAATCAAATCCGAGCTCTAGCGTCGGCTTCGTCGGAGAATGGGCAAGCTAGGTCGTCGATGTCCATGCCGAAGATGATCTACGTCGAAGCATCGCAAGATCAAGCTCTCACTTCACCAAGTCATGAAACTTGTGAAGAAAACACACTCTACTACTTGGCAAGAGGTAGAGGATGAAGAAATAGGAAGTGGGTTCAATTTAGAATTGGATTTCTCACTCTTTATCATCAATCACCATTGATGAAGAAAGCTTTTTCTTCATGAAAGAAGATGAAGAAGAAGAAGAATATTGTGATAAGATTATTCAAAAAAGAAAAGAATAACAATACTTATCATAATATTAACTCTAGTCAAGTGTAGAGAATGAATCATGGTTAGTGGAAATGGTTAGGGTTAAGGATGAGATAAGAATGGTTGACTTGATCAAAGTTTCATGAAGCTTCAACTAAACTCCAAATTAAGCCACCATTCTTTTCTCCTTTCCATTTATTTTCCAAAAGAAATGGATAAATAAATAAGTGAATAAAACAAAACCCTAACCATAATCATGTAACCATGGTTTGATCTTTATACAAAAACCCTAGCATAACATGTATCATCAAACATGATACAATGAAGTGCACAAAAGTATATCACATATACAATGTGTACAATCCGAGTGAGAAAATCCATTTAAAGTGAACCAATACTAGTTAACGCAAAGTAATATATCAAATATATAATTATGCATTAAATCATTAAATCAACACTTGATTTAACGATCCGGTCATATCGCATATAACCGACTAGTATCCAATGTATCGGCTTATCGAATCAACCCTCGATTCGATAACTAGGTTATATCGCATATAACCATACGACACATTCATCGCGAGAATGGAATACGGTATCACATACACGTATTATTCTTGGTCCCGCACATATCTCATATGCGCTCCTATTTCGTTTCGCTTGAGCCAGGAAACCTCTGTGTAGGACTCTAAAGACTCGTCAATACGCCGGCAGCAGGTGATGATCATATCAAACACCCACAAGCCGCAAGCGGTCTGCTAAACGTAACGGCCACCCGGGTATTGAGAGATCTGAAGATCGACGAGCAAGCCCGCTCACACTCCAGTGAATCCAACCAGTAACACTACCGTACAGTCCGGTCTGATCGTCTAATATGTCGCATATCTCGCTTAGGGGTGGTAAACGTCAGACCCCAATAGCTCGATAAGTCGTGTCGATATGAGGTCTATAACTGTTCGAGAAACTACTGGTAACACTTACCAGTAAATCTCAGCAACCCTGGCCAGGGATTTCCTGTTATAGCCAATCGAACACAGCGCAACATCAACTCCCTATACCGGGAGAGACGAATCCCCTCCTATCGCTCATTGCCTCCATGTGACTCGGGACTGTACCCAAAAACCACCGTTTTGCACTCCCTCTTGGACGTGGTAAGATGGAAATCAAAGCACAGTGGGAACCACACAAGACTCTATGACGATCTCGGGTCAACAGACTACTCTGTACCAGTGTCACCAGAGAACTGCCATCTGACGTGAGGTATAATACCATCTGGGAGTTCTCGGCGAGTCCGTCCAGTGTACCCAGTCTCTACTGAGCACCCGTATATCTCCTCTGATGTCAAACACCAATGGATATGGGATCATCCATCGCCCATCTGTATGGGTCGAGAAGGTACACGCTAGTCTACTCTGGTATATCGATGCCCCGTCTCGATACACCCACGACTAGGGACTTTGAAGGATGTACTTATGGACTACCATGTCCCCACTAGTATGATCCGCATCATAGTCCAGGTAGTCAAGCACACATCCTAAGGGCTTTACCAACATGTAACAGAGAGACAATCAGTGTACACGTTAAGGTAAAGTCCAACCAGATAGCATACTATCATGTTGAGCAAGAAAGTCCTCCCTATATATGTCCCAGCATCCACTACAATATACATCCTATGTACAGTAATGGCCTCTAGGGCATACATATAACTAACAAAAATTTGTTATAGGCAAAAATGACTTAGCCGGTTAAAATTTAGCAATAAGCACCAAACAAGCAGGATAATTGAAATGAGCAATGTCTAACACTCAACCAGTAACAGAAATAGTATTATTGGGCTCGGGTGTTACACTATCTCTAATTCATCTTGGCTATCTAGGTTAGCAAACTAGATACCCGAGTTGCATCGGTTTTGAGGCGGGAGCCCGTATTACTAATCCTCGAAGTGTATCGTCTTCGACGAGGGAGGTCGGAGATCGAACTTGATCGAGGAAGCCGCGAGGAGCTTGGGACATAGGTTGAAGACTGAAGGACACGGATCGATAGGTATAACCTCACCAGACTCTTTTCATATTACTAGTATAGGGTTAATGGTACGATCCATCGATTAGGGTTCCGTTAGCGCCGGTTTCTAAAAGTTTTTGTTCCGCGTTTGGCCACGGATTGATGGCCGGGACGCTGCCGTAACCCAACATGGTATCATAGCCAACCCGTTAACCACATACTAGTTTGTTTAGACGATGCTAAAGTATCAAAATCAAAATAACTCCGAAATATCACTCGATGTATTCCATTCTCTGTCGAATTTTAATTGGTCTTCTAAACTTATTTAAGCAACCGCAGAAGACTACTCAGATGACTACTAGAACACACACCAAACACAAGCCCCAAAATCTAAAGTAGACCCGGCGAGACTTGGAAAAATTCCGGCCTGGCCGGTTTTATACTTGGGTTTTGAGTTCAAATTTTGTGTGTTGTCTAGTCCCTCGAATATTAGTTCAGTGTTATTGCTTGTTTAGCCCAGTTTGGATATGGATTTATCTATTAGTTTCGGGCTATCGGGGTATTTCGAAGTCGATATTTCTAACATTGTTTAATGTTTTCAGTACATGCATTACTCTCTGCGACCGTGAATGTCATTAGAGTGGTACAACTTGTCTAATTGCTATAGTTCTTTTAGACGGGTTTGCGAACGTGACATTCACGTTGATGTTCTGTGTTGTGTTGTGTTGTTGCTGATTCGTCGTGGTGGATAGCTTGGTTGCAATGATAGTACAATTTAGTTTTATTTGTACATTTGATATCGCAGGACGAGCGTCCGACATGTAGGCTGCCGTTACTGCCTGTTTGTATATTATTTGTTTGGGGAACGACCGGGTTGAGGTCGATGTCACCATTGTACATAATTTATTTTCTGTACTAGGATTACCCCGCGATGGAGTGCACGGATAGCCAGGTTTTATAGGGCAATGGGTCCGCATCTCATGGCGTTGAGACGGAGGGGGCCTTACTCTAGAATTGGCGGGCTATTCGTCGCACTTGTAGAGGGTACAGGTTGACCCAAGAAGGGGTGCTCAAGTTGTCGGATTCCGTGAATTGCCGGGTGGCCTATTCACTTTAATGAAGGGGGCTGCCTCACTTCTGGTTTTGGCGGGTAACTTACCGCGCTCGTAGGGGTCTAGGTTTTCATTGCATAGGCTATCTACACGACTGGGGGAACGTCGGGTTTCACTTGCGGCTCAAAGGAAACCCGGGGCTCCCAGATTATATGTATTGTTCTGTGATGCTTATTGCTTATTTGTGATGTTTCATTTATCATTCCTGGAGCGATTATTATATATTGTTAAATATATACTAGTATATGTTGTATATGTTTTACACCCGTGCTAGTCCAGCCCCTGCTCTGTCGTTAGTTAAGTAACCTAACGGGTGATGACTGTTGGAGATAGTGCCCTCAGAGTCAATTATAGGATCACAGGCACGTGATTGCAATGATTGAGGGAGGACCTATCCCGGTTCGACAGTCTTACTCGAGATGATAGTATGCTATCTGGTTTACTTTTATCATCGTGTACTGCTTCAGGTGACCTTACAGGTCGCTATTACACGTTGATAGAGCCCCTAGGATTCTTGCTTGACTGCCAGCAGTATGAGGGCGATCATATAAGTGAGAGCTGGAGTCTATAAGCACATCCTTAAATGGTCCATAGTCGTGGGAGTTTCGAGACAGGGCATCGATTCTCTAGAGTAGACTAGTGTATACAGTCGAGACCCCGACGAGGGGCGGTGGCCGGTCTCACAGGCCACTGGTGTCAGTTGGTTCACCTAAGATGTATACAGGTGCTCATTGGGTTATGAGTACACCGGACAGGACTCGCCGGGAACATGCTAGTTGGTCTTATACCTGACGTCAGATAGCAGTTCCCTGGTGACATGTGTACAGGTTAGTTCATCGACTTGGGGATCGTCATTTGTCTCGTGTGAGTTCCCACTGTACTTTGATTACTACCCTACCACGGCTCAAAGGAGTCGTGCAAACAGGTTTTAGTTGGGTACAGTCCCGAGCCACATGGAGGCAGTGAGCGGATCTTCGGGGGTTCGTCTCTCCCGGTATTGGGGGTGAGGTCGCGCTGTGTCTAGGAGAGCCATTACACGAAGTCCTTGGCCAAGGCAGGAGATTTACTGGTAGGTATTCCAGTAGTATCTCAGGGTGTTCTGGGCTACACTCCGACACGACTTGTACCTCTTTTGGGGGTCTGACTTTTACCAACCCCCTAGGCCCGCCATGCGATGCTCGTAGACGAACGGACCGGACTGTACGGATATTGTCACTGACAGGCTCAGTAGGGTGTCAGGATGAGTTCGCTCATCGACGTCCCTTTTGGTCAACAGCTGGTGGCCCGTTACGTATTGGCTTATACCTTTGACGTGCTAGTGGTTAAATCCGCAGCCATAGTATTGACGAGTCTTTAGAGTCCACCACACTTTCAGTTACTCGGCTTTCGGGCGAAACACTGTAGAGGCCGTATGGAGATATGGCAGGGTCTGATCAGATACGTGCGGTATTGCACGGATCAGGATCAGACGGTTTGTACTAGTGGCCGTATGGATATATGGTAAGGTTCGATCGGATACGTGCGGTATTGCACGGATCAGGATCGAACGGATATTACTAGCCGGCTTTGGTTTAAGCCGGATCCTAGTTTAGTACAGTGTAGATTTTGTCTCTTTGCATTTGTATCCGGACGGAATACAGATGCGGGTGTGTATGCACAGTATCAGGGTTTTCCTGTAATTTATTACGGGACCAGTTTTCTGGAGTTGCCAGTTTGCATTCCGTTCCGGCCGGTTTTCCTTTGTTCTTTCCCGGCCGGACTTTTCCGATGGAGGGGGTTATTTGCAATTGTGCAAATAACATTTGTGAAGGGGTTTTCTTGCAAATATATTCATTATGATATGTTTTGCATCTTTCATCCATCACTTGCATTAATTGAGATTTGAAAGGGTATGTAGTGATAAGTATGGTTGTTGTTCTTTGCTTTTTGATATGGTCACCATTTCTATCTCCTACACTTACCTCCCTTTTGTATTTGTATTTGATCACTCCACCATTCTCACTTGGTAACTTGGCCGGCCACATTGAGATGAGAGGGAGAAAAATATGAGAGGTTTTCATTTTGGTTGTGGTGGCATCATTCTTGTTCTCATATTCCTCTTGCTTGAAAATTGAAAGCACCAATTTTCCTAACCTCCTCCTTCATCCTCAATGGCAACTAAAACCCCAAAGAGACAAAGCACTACACTTCCTACAGCACATCTTGGGCATGTCGACTTGCCAGCTTCATGCCCGAGTTGCCTCGGTATAGAGGCGGGAGCCCGTAAAAGAAACAGGCGATGTGGTGCCCTTCCGGCAAGGAGGCGACGACCGGAGTTTCCGCGAGAGATCGGGACGATGACGAGAAGACCGGAGGACTCGGATCACTCGGTATATCTCTTCCCTATCTTGTTATTTTGCTAGAACTAGTTTAATGGCCCGATCCGGGGTTTAGTGCGCGGTGGTGCCGGTTTGCTAAGTTCGCAAAATTAAAGTTTATCACCGTTTCCGCATTTGGCCGTCGGATTGACGGCCGGGGCGCCGCTGTGCACTTACAGTGGTGTCAGAGCCTCGCCATTAACTTCCTCTAGCTTTGTTTGATGTGTTTGCATTTCCGATCGACCAAAATTCCAAAACTTGCATTTTTCTTTACATCAGTTTTTTGTTGAAATTTTTTGAAGTCCAAAATTTTTTCAGGTTGTCTCAGAATGATGTGCAGGGAGTTATAAGAACACTGGAAAAATTCGACAACACGATCCCTCGGTACGACCGCGGAACCGCGGCCATTACCACTCTGGAGGCCGCGGATCCGCCGCATGAATGAGGGATCATGTCATCATTTTTTTGCAGTGGGCTTGTGGGCTAAAAATAGGGGTTTTGGAATATTAAAATTGGGCCCAGATTTTCTGTGAGTGCTACAGTATTGCTTGGGGGCCCACTTGTTAATTTTTGATCGATCGGATATTTTAAACACATTTTTCACAGTATTTACATTATATCTGCGACCGTGAATGTCACTCGATCGGTAAATCCGGTCTAACTGCTATAGCCCGGTTAGACGGATTTGCGAACGTGACTTTCACGTTGATGTTCTGTGTTTTTGCTGTGATGTTGCGGATCGGTCGTGGGGGATAGCCTGGATGCAATGCTAGTACAGTTTTGTTGTATTTTGTACATTTGTTGTTGCGGGGCGAGCGTCCGACATGTGGACTGCCGTCACTGCCTGTTTGTATTATTCTTTTGGGGCACGACCTGGTTGCGGTCGATGTACCCGTTGTATGTATATTTTACTTTCTGTACTAGGATTGCCCCGCGGTGGGGTGCACGGATAGCCGGGTTCTGGAGGGCAACAAGCCCGCATCTCATGGCATTGAGACGGAAGGGGCTTCACTCTAGGATTGGCGGGCTATTCGCCGCACTCGTAGGGGGTACAGGTTGACCCACGAGGGGTGCCCAAGTTACCAGATTCCGTGAAGTGCTGGGTGGTCCATTCACGGTGCTGAAGGGGGCTGCCTCACTTCTGGTTTTGGCGGGTGACTTGTCGCGCCCGTAGGGGTCTAGGATTTCATTGCACAGGCTATCCACACGACCAGGGGATCGTCGGGTTTCAGTAGTGGCTCTGTGAAACCCGGGGATCCCAGATATCTGTATTGTTCTGTGATGCTGTACATTTCTGTGATGTTGCATTTTATTCACGCCTTGAGCGAATATAATATATTGGTATATATATTAGTAGATGTTGTATATGTTTTTCATCCGCGCTAGTCCAGTCCCCGCTCTGCCGTTAGTTAGCTAACCTAACGGGTGATGACGGGACCCAGTGGCGAATACGGATGGCATATGCGTACGTCAGTATATTTTCGTTCTTTGTGGTGTGATCAATTGATGGGACTGCGTTGATTCGGATCGATGCAAGTTAAAACAAACCTATTCTGATGTTGTTGGAACACTTTTCAAAAGGCTGTTATTGCAAGGACGTTCACTTTTGTTTTGCATCGTGGTATTCATTTGGAATATCCTGCTCCTCAGTCGACGAGGCAAGGGCCGAGATCCCTTCACCGGGAGTGACCCCTTGGACAGAAGTTTGCGTCAGGGCTTTAACTTCACTATAGCTGATTACTTTTGCTTTGCATCGTGGTATTCAGTTGGAATATCCTGCACCCCATTCGACGGGGAAAGAGCCGAGATCCCTTCACCGGGAGTGACCTCTTTAGTAAAGGTTTTTGTCACTATATTTTCTAAAAAGCTATCCGTTCCTTCAACGATATCAAGTTCATTACGTTAAAGGTTTTCGCCAGAAACCATTCGTAGCCCTCCATCATTTCAGTTAAATATTCGGTAGTATTCAAGCTATGTATTTTGACCTCACGCCAAGGCATAGTGTTTGGTAGTTGCCGGGTATTTATCTGTTGCATAGATAGATGCGTTGGTTTGGGACAGTCGTACTACTATTTTGGCCTACGTCAAGGGTATGTACGGGTGGGTTCAAATTAACCTGGACAATGATGGGTAGAACTTGACATGTGACTTATGATATTTTGACCTCACGCCAAGGTCATAAGAGCATGGGGTAAAAATCACATCGGGAGTTTCAAAAGTACTGAAGCTTGCCAGATATGCGCATACCTTCTGGAGTGTGATAGCGTGAGCGGATTCCGTCACGTTTTCATGCGATGATAGTTGGATCCCGATTCCCACTGATGAGTTGGTTTACTCCTCGGGTGACCCCGACTAATTCTTCTTTCAGGTTTGGAGGAGAATTTGAGGTACAGTGGGAGGTTTCCAGATTAGATAAAGGGATAACCATTCTGATCTAGGTTAGAGTGCACGCTGAGTGTTTCTTTTCTCTCTCTCTCTGGCAGCGACCATTGACCCGACCCTAGACTATGACTCAGTGACCAAGATTGACCGAACCTTCTTAACACTGGCTTTTGGATTGTCAGAGTGCAGACCTCATTGCCACTCCTATTTTTACCCTTTTCTCCAGGACACCCCGTATTACTACGAACGTCCACTTCAATTGGACAAAACCATCGTATGGTTATATACGAACTCGAAGGAATTCGAGGATGGTTTCCAGTTCTGGAGAAAACGGATAGGATTATTTAGTTGTCTTTTCCCTTTTACCTTCTCTCAAGTAGTGAGTACTCCTTGGTTTAGGAGATAGTACACCTATTACGCAAATTGGATAGTCTTCTTCCAAATCTTAGGCTGGTGCCGACCGGTAGGGAATGAAGAAAACCAATTAGCCTAAACGGTGTGCAGAAGGTATTAAGATCAAGACAAAGCAAGGGGTTAGTAAGAGGGCAAAGTAAATTGCGACTGATATTCACGACCAAACCAAGTATTTCTTCGCCAATCCTAAATCACCTTTGTATTTCTCCAGGACACTCCGTATCACTACGAAGATCCACAGTTTATTGGATACTCCATCGTATGGTTATATACGAACTCGAAAGGAACTTGTTCCAGTTCGGGGATGGATTCTGGTCCAGGAGAAATAGGAATAAGGTTTATTCAGTTGTCTTTTATCTTCACCTTCTCTCGCATTGCGAGTGCTCCTAGGATTAGGACAGTACACCCATTATGCTTATTGGATAGTCTTCTTCCAAGCCATAGGCTGGTGCCGAACGGCAGAGAAGGAAGAAAACCAATTGGCCTAAATGGGTGTGCAGAAGGTAATGACTAAAGACATATAAAGGGATTTGGAGAGGTGGCAAAGAATTATACGGTTATAGTTGTGAATCTGGATAATGGTAGAGGCATTACTAGGAATACCCAGATACCCCATCGAAACATTTCAATGTTTCAGTTTCACTGTGTACTGTTAAAAGAAAACTGATTTCCCAATTAACACTTGCTCCAGGGTATGTATTTACCAGGTTTGATTCTCACATCTGTATGGTTTTACAGATGATGAGTGGGAGTAAGTTATTGGGAATTAGGTGATCATCCTCATTATATCAGGATTCGTTGTAATCAGTGATATTTGAGGAAATCACCTGGGTTGTTTGCCGGACGGCAAATGTTTGGTTTTGAATATCCGCTATTGTGCACCAATTTCAAATTGATATATCTGTACGTCTATTTTCATAGAGTGAGATATACCTTTTGATATTATGTCGATGACATTTACCTATATCAGTGGATGGTTAGGTAAGGAGCATTAAACAGCGGTGTAATTCTTCTTAACCATAAGTACAGTTTTCAACCTACGACACACAGTGAAAGAGTTGTTAGACTCAGCGGACTTATACAGAGTATTGTATGTTGTCCAGTGTCCATTAGGACAGAGGGGTTGGTCCTCATACTATATTCTGTTTACTTTTAACTTCTCTAGTTCTTAGACATGTGTTTCATAGAAACACAGGGTCTAAGTTTTGAGGAGTTATAGGTATTTGAATAGAGTAGAGAACCAGGTGTAGCAAGTATCGGGATTCTTCAAAGTGATCAAAGATGTAGATACTTGTGTATGGTATTTAGTTGATAGTAATGATAAAGAGAAATTGCTTCTCTTTCAGGTTACTCATAATTGGAAGCATTCCTAAGTTGAGTAACGCTGATCGGCCTCTCTCCATTTAGTTGACATACACTGGAGATAGCTGCATGATTTGAATCTGGTTCAATTAAATCAGTGCCTCTGGTTCTATATTGGATATAGTACAGTTCATATCTTAACATTGTTAAGGTACGGGGAGTTTTCCGGCTTATGATTAAAACCAGACTCTGGATAACTCAAGGCACGTTTCTGTAATGGTTGTTTGTGGGTTGACCCAGGCTTTGACGAGGGTTGACTTTCTACTATAAGAAAGATCAATTGTGATATTGGTCTTGACTCGCCACAGTTTTAATTAAAATGGATTTTTTAAAAACAGTAGTGAGAGTATGGTAGAACTGGAAGTGATTCCAGAACCGCAAACGATTACTGAAGATTTGATAAGGAACCTAAAGATTCAATCTGATTTGACATTCCATTGGCCACTCCGCATATAAGGTGGGTAACTTCAGGCACCCGAGAGGTACTCCGGTAGCCTCAAGGACGGTGACAGGGAAGTTCTTGTTTACCCACACTTGCCATTGCTGTTGTTCCAGGCTGCGAGGCCCGGCAGGAGGATGAGTATAGCGTCGTTCTAAACTAGCTTTAGAAGTGCACGTCTATATGACTCTGCCAGAGGGTTGTCGTAGTCAGTGGGAGCAGCGGAAGCATTGGTGGACATCAGGCTTATGTCTATTTATAGACTAAAGCAGATGTAGCGGAGATAGATCATCTATTTCTGATATGACAGTCATAGGTTTGACTTCATCAGAATAGGGGATGGATCCGTTGAGAAGGTAGTAGGGTGTGATATCCTGGTGTTTGGATGACATACACAAAATAGGAAGTGACATTCCTATACTACGATCGGTTATACTTTGGTCGTCACACAGTGGTTTCTCCAAATGGGACTTGGACATTATATCAGACATACTGGTTACTAGATCTAGATTTGAATGGTTTCCCAATCAGGGTACTTTGACAGCATTCTAAGAGTATTTAGAATGGACGACTCCTGGCATGGTAGTGTACCTGCAGGTAATGGAGTCACCCTCTCTAAAGGTGTCTTATAGACTAAAGTAGAGAGGGATGTGCATGATTGGCAGATCACTTGCTTAGGCAATTGAGTCAATCATGAGATGTCAAGTACCACACCAGATGTTGTTCTTGCACTAGATGCAATAAGTTGATATTGATCCAATCCTGGAGGAACAGTCGGAAGCAGTTTTAGAACATAAGTGAATGTTCTAGGGATATGATAACGGCTGCCTCCTTTAGGAGACGATTATCACTCCAGGCTTCCAAGGTGACATGGACGACAAGGAGGTTGTCAGAGTTATAGTTTTCCCTCTGACGAGGGACAGTATTCTGGACAGGTGATCCAGGCAGATACTGAGGGAGGCATGGCGCAGGATACTGATTAAGTTTAGTTGACGATACAGTCTAAGAAGTTTGGATTTGGAGTTCATTTATGAACTAGGTCCCATCAGACATCCAGACACTCTAAGACAGGTATTGCTCATTTCGGGAGATGGTTTTCTCCGCGAACTTGAGATATAGAGAGACATAGAAAGAAACATCAGAGCGGATCCACTCGCTGAGGCTATTCCTCGAACGCAATAGTCTCGCAAACGAGCTTTGTGAGACTGACTAGTAGAGGAGTTGGGTGTTCGGTATCACACGGGCTGTGAGTATGCGACATCGCAATAATTAGCCTTGAGTGCAAGTGGGAGATTGTTGGAGATAGTGCCCTCAGAGTCAATTATAGGATCACAGGCACGTGATTGCAATGATTGAGGGAGGACCTATCCAGGTACGACAGTCTTACTCGAGATGATAGTATGCTATCTGGTTTACCTTTATCATCGTGTACTGCTTCAGGTGATCTTACAGGTCGCTATTACACGTTGATAGAGCCCCTAGGATTCTTGCTTGACTGCCAGCAGTATGAGGGCGATCATATAAGTGAGAGATGGAGTCTATAAGCACATCCTTAAATGGTCCCTAGTCGTGGGAGTTTCGAGACAGGGCATCGATTCTCCAGAGTAGACTAGTGTATACAGTCGAGACCCCGACGAGGGATGGTGGCCGGTCTCACAGGCCACTGGTGTCAGTTGGTTCACCTAAGATGTATACAGGTGCTCATTGGGTTATGAGTACACCGGACAGGACTCGCCGGGAACATGCTAGTTGGTCTTATACCTGACGTCAGATAGCAGTTCCCTGGTGACATATGTACAGGTTAGTTCATTGACCTGGGGATCGTCATTTGTCTCATGTGAGTTCCCACTGTACTTGGATTACTACCCTACAACGGCTCAAAGGAGTCGTGCAAACAGGTTTTAGTTGGGTACAGTCCCGAGCCACATGGAGGCAGTGAGCGGATCTTCGGGGGTTCGTCTCTCCCGGTATTGGGGGTGAGGTCGCGCTGTGTCTAGGAGAGCCATTACACGAAGTCCTTGGCCAAGGCAGGAGATTTACTGGTAGGTATTCCAGTAGTATCTCAGGGTGTTCTGGGCTACACTCCGACACGACTTGTACCGCTTTTGGGGGTCTGACTTTTACCAACCCCCTAGGCCCGCCATGCGATGCTCGTAGACGAACGGACCGGACTGTACGGATATTGTCACTGACAGGCTCAGTAGGGTGTCAGGACGAGTTCGCTCATCGACGTCCCTTTTGGTCAATAGCTGGTGGCCCGTTACGTATTGGCTTATACCTCTGACGTGCTAGTGGTTAAATCCACAGCCATAGTATTGACGAGTCTTTAGAGTCCACCACACTTTCAGTTACTCGGCTTTCGGGCGAAACACTGTAGAGGCCGTATGGAGATATGGCAGGGTCTGATCAGATACGTGCGGTATTGCACGGATCAGGATCGGGCGGTTTGTACTAGTGGCCGTATGGATATATGGCAAGGTTCGATCGGATACGTGCGGTATTGCACGGATCAGAATCGAACGGATATTACTAGCCGGCTTTGGTTTAAGCCGGATCCTAGTTTAGTACAGTGTAGATTTTGTCTCTTTGCATTTGTATCCGGACGGAATACAGATGCGGGTGTGTATGCACAGTATCGGGGTTTTCCTGTAATTTATTACGGGACCAGTTTTCTGGAGTTGCCAGTTTGCATTCCGTTCCGGCCGGTTTTCCTTTGTTTTTTCCCGGCCGGACTTTTCCGATGGAGGGGGTTATTTGCAATTGTGCAAATAACATTTGTGAAGGGGTTTTCTTGCAAATATATTCATTATGATATGTTTTGCATCTTTCATCCATCACTTGCATTAATTGAGATTTGAAAGGGTATGGAGTGATAAGTATGGTTGTTGTTCTTTGCTTTTTGATATGGTCACCATTTCTATCTCCTACACTTACCTCCCTCTTGTATTTGTATTTGATCACTCCACCATTCTCACTTGGTAACTTGGCCGGCCACATTGAGATGAGAGGGAGAAAAATATGAGAGGTTTTCATTTTGGTTGTGGTGGCATCATTCTTGTTCTCATATTCCTCTTGCTAGAAAATTGAAAGCACCAATTTTCCTAACCTCCTCCTTCATCCTCCATGGCAACTAAAACCCCAAAGAGACAAAGCACTACACTTCCTACAGCACATCTTGGGCATGTCGACTTGCCAGCTTCATGCCCGAGTTGCCTCGGTATAGAGGCGGGAGCCCGTAAAAGAAACAGGCGATGTGGTGCCCTTCCGGCAAGGAGGCGACGACCGGAGTTTCCGCGAGAGATCGGGACGATGACGAGAAGACTGGAGGACTCGGATCACTCGGTATATATCTTCCCTATCTTGTTACTTTGCTAGAACTAGTTTAATGGCCCGATCCGGGGTTTAGTGCGCGGTGCTGCCGGTTTGCTAAGTTCGCAAAATTAAAGTTTATCACCGTTTCCGCATTTGGCCGTCGGATTGACGGCCGGGGCGCCGCCGTGCACTTACAATGATGGGGCCCAATAGCGAATGCGGATGGCATATATGTACATCATATTTTCGTTCTTTTTTGGTGTTATTAATTGATGGCACTGCGTTGAATCTGATTAATGCAAAGAAAACAGACCTATTCGATGTTGTTGGAACAAATTTTCAAAAGCTGTTATTACAAGGACGTTTTCTTTTGTTTTGCACAGCGGTATTCGGTTATGAATATCCAGCACCTCATTCGATGAGGTAAGAGCCGAGACCTTTTCACCGGGAATGACCTCTTGGGCAGAAGTTTGCGTCAGGGTAATAATTTCACTATAGTCGATTACTTTTTGCTTTGCGTCGAGGTATTCAGTTTGGAATATCCTGCACCTCATTCGACGAGAAAAGAGCCGAGACCCCTTCACCGTGAGTGACCTCTTTAGCAAAGGTTTTCGCCACTATATATTTGTAAAAAGCTATCCGGTTCCTTCAACGATATCAAGTTCATTACGTTAAAGGTTTTTCGCCAAAAAACCATTTGAAGCCCTCCGTCATTTTAGACGGGTAGCACTTAGTATTCATTCTATATTTGTTGGCCTTCGTCATGGCATAATGTATAGTAGCTACTTTTTACTTTTCTGTTGCATAGATATATGAGTTTGTTGGGGACAGTTGTACTACTATGTTGGCCTTCGTCAAGGGTATGTCCGGATGGGTTCAAATTAACCTGGACAATGACGGGTAGAACATGACATGTGACTTATGATATGTTGGTCTTCGTCAAGGTCATAAGAGCATGGGGTAGAAATCACATCGGGCGTTTCAAACATACAGGAAACTTGCCAGACATGCGCATACCTTCTGGAGTGTGATAACTTGATTGGACTCCATCAGGTTATCATGCAATGATAGTTGGATCCCGATTCCCACCGATGAGTTGGTTTATTCCTCGGGTGATTTTAGAGGATCTCGACTAATTCTTCTTTCAGGTTTGGAGAAGAATTTGATGATGCGGTGGGAGACATCCTGATTAGATAAAGTGATTGACTATTCTGATCTTGGTTAGAGTGCACGCTGAGTGTTTCTTTTCTCTCTCTCTTTGGCAGCGACCATGACCCGACCCTAGACTAGAACTCATAAACCAAGTTAACCAAATCTTCTTAAAACAAATTAACTTTTGGATTGTCAGAGTTGCATATATCATTGCCACTCCTACTTTTACCCTATGATTTTCTCCGGAACATTCTGTATCACTACGAAGATCCACATTTATTGGATATGACCATCGTATAGTTACATACGAACTCGAAGAAACTTGTTTCAGATTCGAGAATAGTTTCTGGTTCTGGAGAAATTGAATAGGACTATTCAGTTGTCTTTTCATTTTACCTTCTCTCAGGTTGTGAGGGCTCCTAGGATTAGGAGAGTACACCTATTACTCTTATTGGATAGTCTTCTTCCAAACCATAGGCTGGTGCCGAAAGGTAGGAAAGGAAGAAAACCAATTAGCCTAAGTGAGGTGTACAGAAGGTAATAAGTAAAGACAAATAAAGGGATTAGAAAGAGAGCAAAGTAAATTGCGACTGCTATCATTCACGACCAAACCGCGTATATCATCGCCACTCCTACTTCACCTTTGTATTTCTCCAAAACACCCCGTATAACTACGAAGATCCACATTTATTGGATAATCCATCGTATAGTTATATACGAACTCGAAGGAACTTGTTCCAGTTCGAGGATGGATTCTCTCAGGAGAATTAGAATAAGATTTATTCAGTTGTCTTTTATCTTTACCTTCTCTCAGGTTGCGAGGACTCCTAGGATTAGGAGAGTACACCTATTACGCTTATTGGACGGTCTTCTTCCAAACCATAGGCTGGTGCCGAACGGTACGGAAGGAAGAAAACCATTTAGCCTAAAGGTGGTGTACAGAAGGTAATGAGTAAAGACAAATAAAGGAATTTGGAGATATGACAAAGAAATATACGGTTACAGTCAGGAATATGGATAATTTACTAGAAAAACTCGGATACCCCTTCGAAACATTTTCATGTTTCAGTTTCACTGTGCGTTGTTAATTGAAAACTTATTTCCAAATTAGATCCTTACTCCACGGTATGTATTTACCAGGTTTGATTCTCACATCTGTATGGTTTTACAGATGATGAATGGGAGTAAGCTATTGAGAATTAGGTGATTATATTCTCCTTATATCGGAATTCGTTGTAATTGGTGATATTTGAGGAAATTGCTTGGGTTTTGCCTGATGGCAGATATTTGGTTTTGAATATCCATTTTTATGCACCAATTTTAAATTGATATATCTATATGTTTATTTTATTAAGTGAGATATAACTTTTTGAAATTATGTCCATGACATTTACCTGTATCAGTTGATGATTGGGTAAGGAGCATGAAACAGCGGTGTAATTCTTCTTAACCATGGTACAGTTTTCAACCTACGGTGCACAGGGTCTGAGTTATTCAACTCAGGGGACTTATACAAAATATTGTATGTTGTCTAATGTCCATTAGGACAAAAGGGTTGGTCCTCGTACTATGTTCTGTTTACTTATGACTTCTCCAGTTTTAGACAAGTATTTCGTAGAAATACAAGGTCCAAGTTTTGAGAAGTTATAGGTACAAGAATAAAGTAGAAAACCATGTGTTGCAAGTATCAAGATTCTTCAAGGTAATCAAAGATATAGATATTTGTGTTTGGTATTCAGTTGATAGTAATGGTTTTGAGAACTTGCTTCTCTTTCAGGTTATCATATATGGATGCACTCTTAAGTTGAGTAATGCTGATCGGCCTCTCTCCATTTAGTTGACATGCACTGGAGATAGCTGCATGATTTGAATCTGGTTCCAATTAAATTAGTGCCTCTGTTTCTATATTGTATATAGAATGGTTCATATCTTAACGATGTTAAGGTATAAGGAGTTGTCCGGCTTATCTTAAAACCATACTCTGGATAACACAAGGCACGTTGCTGTAATGGAAGTTTGTGGGTTATCCCTGGCTATGACGAGGGTTAACTTTCTACCATCTGGAAGATCAATAGTGATATTGTTCTTGACTCTCCACAGTTTTAGCAAAATAGACTTTTTCAAAAAACAGTAGTGGGAGTATGGTAGAACTGGAAGTGATTCCAGGACCATAAACGATTACTGATAATTTAAATAGAACCTAAAAATTTAATCGGGTTTGACATTCCATTATCCACTCCACAGATATGGTGGGTAACCTCAGGCGCCCGAGAGCTACTTCGGTATCCTTAAAGACGGTGACAGGTAGGTTCTTGTTTACCCAGACTTGCCATTACTACTGTTCTAGACTATGAGACCCGGCAGGAGGATGGGTATAGCGTTGTTCTAAACTAGTTTTAAAAGTGCATGCGTATATGACTCTGCCAGAGGGTTTTTGTAGTCAGTGGGAGCAGCGGAAGCATAGTGGAAAAGAAGCTCGTGTCTATTTATAGACTAAAGCAGGTATAGCGGAGATAGACCATTTATTTTTGATGTGACAGTCATAGGCTTTGACTTCATAAGAATAGGAGATGGATCTGTTAAGAAGGTAGTAGGGTGGTATGTCCTGATATTTGGATGACATACACTTTGTAGGAAGTGAAATTCCTATACTTCAATCGGTTATACTGTGGTTGTCACACGGTGGTTTCTCCATATTGGATATGGATATTATATCAGGCATTCTAGTTACTAGATATATGGTTTTAGATCTAGATTTAGGTAATTTCCCAATCCGGGTACTTAGATAGTATTCTAAAGGTGTTTTAGAATGGACGACTCCTGGCATGGTGGTGTACCTGCAGGTGATGGAGTCACCCTCTCTGAAGGTGTCTTAAAGACCAAAAGGGAGAGGGATGTGCATGATTGGTATATCACTTGCTTAGGCAATTGAGTCAATTATGAGATGTCAAGTACCACACCAGATGTTTTTGCACTACCCGCAATAAGTTGATATATTAATCCAATCTTAGATAAACGTTTGGAAGCAGTTTATGAACATAAGGGGATGTTCTAGGGTTTTGGTAACGGCAGCCTCTTTCGGGAGACGATTATCATTCCAGGCTTCCAAGGTGACCTGGATGACAAAGTGACTGTCAGAGTTATAGTTTTCCCTCTTACGAAGGGCAGTAGTTTGGACAGTTGGTCCATGCGAATACCGAGGGAGGCATGGCGCATGATACTGATTAAATTCAATAGACGATATAGTCTAAGAAGTTTGCTGGATTTGGAGTTCATTTGTGAACTGGGTCCTATCAGATATCCAGACATATTCTAAGACAGGTATTGCTCATTGTGGGAGATGGCTTTCTACGCGACTTGAAATAAAGAGAGACATAGAAAGAAATATTGGAGTAGATCCACTCACTGAGGCTATTTCTCGAACACATTAGTTTTACAAACGGGCTTTGTGAAACTGATTAGTACAGAAGTTGGGTGTCCGGTATCACACGAGCTGTGAGTATACGACACCGCAATAATTAGTCTTAAGTGCAAGTGGGAGATTGTTGGCTATAGTGCCCTCAAGTCAATTATTGGATCGCAGGCACGTGATTGCAATGATTGAAGGATGACCTATACCGGTAGAACAGTCTTACTCGAGATGATAGTATGCTATCTGGTTTGTCTTTATCATCGTGTACATGCTTCAGGTGACATTACAGATCACTATTACATGTTGATAGAGCCCATAAGATTCATGCTTGACTACCAGCAGTATGATGGTGATCATATACGTGGGAGCTGGGTGGTCTATAAGCACATCCTTAAAGTGTCCCTAGTCGTGAGAGTTTCGAGACTGGGCATCGATACTCTAAGAGTAGACTAGTGTATACGGATCGAGACCCCGACGAGGGCGGTGGCCGGTCTCACAAGCCATTAGTGTTAGTTGGTTCACCTAAGATGTATACAGTTGCTCATTGGGTTATGAGTACACCGGACGGAAACATGCTAGTTGGTATTATACCTATTGTTAGATGGCAGTTCCTTGGTGACATGTGTACAGGTTAGTCTATCGACCTGAGATCGTCATTTGTCTCGTGTGAGTTCCCACAGTCCTTTGATTACTACCCTACCACGGATCAAAGGAGTCGTGCAAACAGGTTTTAGTTGGATACAGTCCCGAGCCATATGGAGGCAGTGAGCGGATCGTCAGGGGATTCGTCTCTTCCGGTATTGGGGGTTGATGTCGCGTTGTGCACGGTGGCCATCACCAGAAATCCTCGGCCGGGGTAGATGAGAATTATTGATCTAGGATTGGTAGTTTCTCGGGTGGTGATGGGTTTCATACCGACACTATATGTCGCGTTATTAGGGGTCTGACTTTATCCACCCTTCTAGACTCGATATGCGATACTCATAGACGAACGGACCGGACTATACGGATATTGTCACTGTCAGGCTCAGTAGGGTTTCGGGATGAGTTTGCTCGTCGGCCTCCCTTTCGCTCAATACCTGGGTAGCCGTTATGTACAGCTAGTGCTTCTGACGTGCTTGTGGTTAAACCCACTGCCAGCGTATTGACGAGTCTTTAGAGTCCCACACAGAGGGTTTCCCTGATTCGGGCGAAACGTTGTAGAGGCCATATGGTTTTACGCAGGGTTCGATAATATACGTGCACTTGTGCACGGATCATGATCGGACGGATAATACTAGTGGGCTTTGGTTTAAGCCGGATCCTAGTATTGTATTGTTGGATTATTTTTGTCTCGTTATATTCGTATTCAGTCGGAATAGGGATGCAGGTATGTATATAAGGATGATGGGTTTTCTTATAATTCGTTACATGTTTACTTTAGAAGTTGCCATTTTCTTTTTTGGTTTTAAACATTTTGTTTAATGTTTATTGTGTGGAAAATGTGAGGTTAAGTTTTGGCTTTGCATTGATGTAGCATGTGCACAAGGTGACTTATGGTATTAGGTCATGGGATTGTTTTGTTTTGGAATAGATATTTTGTCTGAGATATTCTTGGTGAGATGGCAGTTCTTTTCTTGTGAGAATTTTTCTTCAAGGGCTAACAAAAATATCATACACAAAAGGCTTAACAAAATAACTCGAGAAAAAAGGCAGCAAGCACATTTTCTTCACTTGGCCAAAACTTGAGCTCACACTTTCCTCCATGGCTTCTTTTTCAACCTCCACCCAAACCCTCTCATGAGTTGACAATCCTTGGGTGTGTTGAGACAAAGTATTCACACACTATCTCTATTTCATCTTGGCTATCTAGATTAGCAAACTAGATACCCGAGTTGCTTCGATTTTGAGACGGGAGCCTGTATTACTAATCCTCGACGTGGATCGTCTTCTACGAGGGAGACCGGAGATCGAACTTGATCGAGGAATCCACGAGGAGCTTGGGACAGAGGTTGAAGACCGAAGGACACAGATCGATCGGTATAACCTCTCCAAACTCTTTTCATATTAGTAGTATAGGGTTAATGGTACGATCCGTCGATTAGAGTTCCATTAGCGCCGGTTTCTAAAAGTTTTTGTTCCACGTTTGGCACAGATTGATGGCCGGGGCGCTGCCATAACCCAGCAGTAACTTCTTTCCAAGTGAAGAAATGGAGGATATAGTAGGGGCTGCCCCATGTGATAGTACTCCTACCGAAGATGGCATTCCTTCCGGTTAAGGATCGCGTGCGGATAAGTATGAAAAGTTCATGAATGATGCTAGAAGTCAATTTTATGAGAATGCAAAGTATTCCACCCTATCATAGTTCGTCCAACTTTTCCAGATTAAGTGCCTAAATAGATGGAGCAACAAGTCATTCACGATACTTCTGAAGTTCCTGAAAGATTCTATGCCCCTGGGAAATAACGTGCCCGACAGCTGGTACGGAGCCCAGAAGATGATGTCTGATTTGGGTCTGAAGTGTGAGAAGATTTATGCATATCCTAAAAATTGCATATTATACTGGAAAGAGAATTCAGATTTGAATGAATGTGGAGCATGAGGAGGCATTGCGGATTGATTTTAATGGACAGACCGATCTGATACTACTGACTCCAGTCCTAGACACCGCATACGGAGGGAACCACGGAGGTTGGGAGAGAGGCCGGGGACTGGGTCCTAGCAGGTCCCATATGAGGTTGGACTCCACTCCGGCGGTTACTTCCCCTACCCCCTATGAGCGATGTCTAGAGCATGATGTTGCTGTCTTGAATACCACCGTCAAGGAGTTGAAGGAGATGGTACGTATACTATTTAATAGCAAAATATTATATCACATTATAGATAGTAACATATGATACAAATTCGACTAGAATATAATACGCCGCCTAACTCCCTAAGTATTCTTATATTGGGGTTTCGCAATAACCTGATAATGATACGAATTCAACTACAATCTAATACACCGTTCTTACTCGTTTATTACACACAATTTAACATATGCGACAGGCTACTTCGGCTGCGGCTCCACATGCATCTCCTTCAGCTATGGCTCCGCAAGCCACTATCTCGATTGCGGTTGTACAGACCACTCCTGTAGCTCCGCAGCCCGCTCAGACTCCGGCACAGTCCGCTCCTTCATTAGACGAGTTTTTAATGACTCAGGGCTGCACCGAGTAGCAGATGTGCCAGATTACGACGTTTATCAGAGATGGAGGAGCTGAACCGAGCTAGGGTAGCTTTTATATATATATATATATTTGAGGATGTATGTACTTATCTGGTATATATTGTATATTTTTTGGACTATATTGGTGGTTGTTTGCTTGTTCACGATAATTTAGATTGATAGCGTATTCTATTTGTTTATTTCTTTTATATATTATGCGTGAGATGTTGATTATGGATATTTCTGTATTTGGTTATATGTTGTATGTATTATTGTGCACAGAGCGGGGAAAAAACAGGGAGCCCTTTTTTTTAATAAAAAAACTTGATATTTTGTTCTTACGGATTAATCTATAGGGCCATCTGTTGCACCTACAGATTAATCCGAAGGTGCAAGATTTGCCTCTACACATTTAGCCGTAGGGACAAAATATCAGGATACCTGATATTTTGTCCCTATGGACTCAGTAACAAGGGTAAAATTTGACCCTACGAAGTAATCCGTAGGTGCATTTATTAGGCCCTACAGATTAATCCGTAGGGGCAAGTATTTTATTTTATAAACTAATAAAATAAATAAATATTATGTCCCTACGGAGTAAGGCGTAGGAATACATGTCCCTACGGAGTAAGGCGTAAGGGCAATTATTACTCCGCAGGGGCATGTTCAGGACGAAGACTTACATCTGTAGCCATTGCACCTACGGGGGAATTTTGTATCCCTACGGATATATTCGTAGGGGCAGTGGTTTTCCCCTACGGCTAAATCCGTAGATGCAACCCATTATTTTAGTAGTGATTCTGGTTTCAGTTTGAACCTATCAAATATGTTTTGTACTTAATGATTGTATATTTCTAGGAATAAGATATTGAAAGGTTTTGTACAGCGGAGTCAAATTATGTAATGAAACAAAGTACGTACATAAAATGTTCTTAATTAAGGTTATCAACTAAAACTGGGTGAGAGTGTAATAAAACCAGGATTTTATTTGCTGTCAACATTATTATATTAACTCCATTTCTTACAAGTTTATGATTATGTAAGCCAGTGGCTAGTGAATGACGAAAGAATGAAAATCTTTTTTTTTCCTGAATGATGTTAGAGCGAGGGTTTACAATTTGACTATTTTTTTCGCTATTATTCTCAAGAATATGTTTCGCTTTAATCTTCTTATTGAAATAGGTTTCTTTATGTCACTTTGCAATGGACTTGTTGGCCTCACTCCATTTGATAGCTTGTTGTTCCTGAAATGGTATTATGAGGCAAATGATCATTTATCATCATATTCTAGTTTTTATGTTCTATTCAAAAAATATTATTGATAAAATAACCAGCAAAGGTCCTATGTCATCGAAAAAAAAGAGAAAAAAATACGATTAAACTCCATTCACTTTTTTGGACTGTAAAAGAACTCCTAAGAGTCCATCTCATTATTTTTTATTATAAAAAGTGAAAAATAATACAAAATTCAGTAGTTTAACTTCATAGACTTCATTGCTCGTCTCATAAAAATTTCAAGAAGCTAAGAAACATTAAAAGCGCCCCCCCTCTCTCTCAGAATGCTAGATTTGGATCATGTCAAGATACGTGCGCAATCAATTGTTGCAATGGGCACCATAGACCAATAAAGAACCATACCATTTTCTTAATTATTGGGCTTCAGCCCTTTAGTTAACGGTTGACCACATTTTCTAATGTTCATCCAAAGAAGACATGAGATGATGCCTTTTATATATATATATATATATATATATATATATATATATATATATGAGAATAATGGAGTAAAGAGGCTATAGGAGATAATTTTCTCACATGACGTCGAAAAAATACACCCTCCCTTATTTTTTTCCGACGATCGGCACCCATCATCTTCATCGTTATTATCTAAGATGTGGGTACACCAAATTTCATGCGATTCTACAACTTTTTTACCTTTGATTTAGTGGGTTTAAAATTAACGGTTTACCAACAACATAACATTTTACATGCTAAATCAACGGTGAAAAAGATGTTGAATCGCATGAAATTTGGTGTACCCACATCTTAGATGATAACGGTGAAGATGATGGGAGCCGATCGTCGGAAAAAAAAAAAGAGAGGGTGTATTTTTTCGACGCCATAGGAGGAAATTACCTCTAATGGCCTCTTTCCTCCATTATATATATATATTTAGAGAGAGAGAGAGAGAGGTCAGAGAAGGGAATTTCCATCTATGGCGTCGAAAAAATATAACATCCACCATTTTTTCTGACGATCGGCACCCATCATCATCATAATATATGTGTAGGGTGTTTTTCGTCACCCCATTGAGATGGAAATACGCGCGCGGTTGTCAGGCGTACTACAGATTCCCCCTGCCTAGGGTAGGCCGGGGTTTAATGATTGTGGGGATCCGAATCTCCGGCAGCCGCAGACTAAGCTGCCGTTAATTACCCCTCGTCTTTGGGGCGAGAGAACCTCCGATTAATGGGTTAAATTGGTCATGCGAACTCAATGTGCAGTGTACGTGTGTGCTGTTTTGAAAGGAGGGTTTGGATATAACGGGAGCCACGCAGAGTTTTCACGGGGGTCCCGCTACCCGGATAGCGGGCTGGGGGTCAAGGGAGCCAGCAGCCTCCTTGCGGGGTGCAAGGCAGCGCCCCGTTAGAAATTTTTTTTCTAACAGGGACAGTGTCGTGGTGTATGTGTATGTGCACATATGTATGCATATGTATATATGTATGTATATATATATATGTATATATATATATATGTATAAAAGAAAGAGGGGGAAAAGGCATCCAAAGGATGCGTGGGGCCAGCGCCTTGGGCGCTGTGCGCCCAGATGCTGTGCGCTCAGGCGCTAGCGTGCCACGTGTCGGCACGTGGGCGCTCTGCGCTTGAGCGCAGGGCACTGTAGCGCAAGCGTGCCACGTGTTGGCATGTGGGCGCTTTGCGCTTCAGCGCCTGACGCTCGAGCGCAAGTGCGCCACGTGTCGGCACGGGGACGACTTGCGCTTGAGCGCTAGGCGCCTGAGTGCAAGTGCGCCACGTGTTGGCACGGGGGCGACTTGCACCATAGCGCTGTGCGCTTGAGCGCAAGCGCAGCACGTGGGCGCTTTGCGCTCGAGTGCAGGGCGCTGTTGTGCAAGCGCGCCACGTGTCGGCACGTGGGCGCTCTGCGCTTGAGCGCCGGCGAGGAAAAGAGGCTTTTAGCCTAAAAAAGATTCTCGGAAGAGAAATCAGAGTGGAGTTGGACTCCTAAGTGTGTTTTTGGGGTTAATGGAAGGGGTTCTTCCTCCTCCTCCTCTGTTAGCTGGATCTTGAAAATCAAGAGATGTGAGATCTCATAATCTCTCCTTTTTGGGATCTAAAGACAGATCCAAGTTCCCCTTTGTGGGTTTGGTGGTGAAAAACTATCTTGTTTTTGAAAAGGAAGAGTAAAACTCTTGATTTAATTCAAAAGAGAGAAGAAGGTTTGAGACCTTCAGAAAAGGGAAAGAAATACAAACCCTAGGTTTTTTTTGAGAGAATAAAAGTGTTGTTGTTTTTTATTCATCATAATGTTGCCTTATATAGGCTTACATGTTTACATATAGTCCCTTGGGCTTTGCAAAATGGCATTTTTCCCATCTTATGGCTCATGTGCCATTTCCTTTTGCACATAAGCCATGAGCTTACAAAAATTTGGCTTTATGCCCGTTTTGTTTACATTCATGCATAAACAATTGCATAAAAATTATTTATTACATGACTTTTTATTTTGGCATGGCGGAAGGCCGGACGCTTCGTGTTCGGGCTCGACCCGGGCATTGGCCCACTTGCTTGGGCTTGGGCCCACCTGGCTTGGGGTTGACCTTGACTTTGACTTGGTCAACCGGGGTGCAAATTTTGACCCCAACAAAGTGCCCCCCATCAATAAATGCACACCACATATGTGAGTCGTGTGTATGAGATTGATCGATCTTCTTTCGCGTGGAGGCGACTTGCTTTGGTTCCCCTTTTTTTTTGGGATGCACTACCCTTTTTACGACATGGACGGTCGATGCTTGACGCGTCTCCGAGACGGAATGTCCATGGTAGACGTTTCCCTAGCCCGGAGTGATCTGGTTCCCGATTTGTGGGAAGCCTGCACTGCCCTTTTTACGACATGGACGGTCGACGCTCTGATCCGGAGCGATTTGGTAGACGTGTCCCCGACAAGGAGTGTCTGCTTGACTTTTCCCCGGCACAGAGTGTCGCTGGTTGACGTGTCCCCAAGATGGAGTGTCTGCTTGACGTTTCCCCGACACGGAGTGATCTGGTTCCCGATTTGTGGGAAGCCTGCACTGCCCTTTTTACGACATGGACGGTCGATGCTATGATCCAGAGCGATTTGGTAGACGTGTCCCTGGCACGGAGTGTCACTGGTTGACGTGTCCCCGAGACAGAGTGTCTTCTTGATGTTTCCCCGGCACGGAGTGTCGCTGTTCGACGTTTCCCTGATGCGGAGTGTCTGTGTTGGACGTTTCCCCGATGCAGAGTGTTGCTGGTTGACGTGTCCCTGATGCGGAGTGTCTGTGTTGGACGTTTCACCGATGCAGAGTGTCGCTGGTTGATGTGTCCCCGGGACGGAGTGTCTGCTTGAGGTTTCTCCGGCACGGAGTGTCGCTGTTGGACGTTTCCCTGATGCGGAGTATCTGTGTTGGAAATTTCCCCGATGCTGAGTGTCGCTGGTTGACGTATCCCCGGGACGGAGTGTCATCTTGACGTTTTCCCGGCACGGAGTATCGCTGTTGGACGTTTCCCTGATGCGGAGTGTCTGTATTGGACGTTTCCCCGATTTCAGAGTGTCGCTGGTTGACGTGTCCTCGGCACGGAGTGTCTGCTTGACGTTTCCCCGGCATGGAGTGTCGCTGTTGGACGTTTCCCTAATGCGGAGTGTCTGTGTTGGACGTTTCCCCGATGCAGAGTGTCGCTGGTTGACGTGTCCCTGATGCGGAGTATCTGTGTTGGACGTTTCCCCAATGCAGAGTGTCGTTGGTTAACGTGTCCCCGAGATGGAGTGTCTTCTTGACGTTTCCCCGGAACAGAGTGTCGCTGGTTGACGTTTCCCCGAGACAGAGTGTCTGTTGTCGATGTGCCCCCGGCACGGAGTGTCTGCTTGACGTTTCCCTAAGGTGGAGTATCGGCTGGTTGACGTATCCCCTAGACGGAGTGTCTGTTGTCGATGTGCCCCCGGCACAGAGTGTCTGCTTGACGTTTCCCCGAGGCGGAGTATCGGCTGGTTGACGTATCCCCTAGACGGAGTGTCTGTTGTCGATGTGCCCCCGGCACGGAGTGTCTACTTGACGTTTCCCCGAGGCGGAGTATCGGCTGGTTGACGTATCCCCAAGACGGAGTGTCTGTTGTCCGACGCAGAGGTCGATGTTGGAATTGGTTGGTTTGATTTGTTTGACATCAGCATCGCTATACTGGAATATGGTACCAGGAGCGAATCATCATCTGTCTTTGAGAGGATTTGGTAATTGGTTTTTTTTCGGCATCGGCATTGTTGCACTGGAATAATGCCAGGAGCAACTCATCATTTGCTCCGGGAAGATTTGGGAATTGGTTTTTTTTTTCGGCATCTGCATTGCTGCACTGGAATAATGCCAGGAGCAACTCATCATTTGCCCCGGGAAGATTTGAGAATTGGTGGCTTAGGAGACAGGTTTAGATCCCTATCACCTAAGGCTTTTCAATTTTATGGGTCATAAGGGTCCCATAAAAGCATTTTCTCCCTACGAGTCGAAAGAATCTCGTAGGCGTATTTTCTCCTTAGGAGTCGTGGGGACTCCTAAGTGTGTCGCTCCTTTGTGAGTCGTAAGGATCTCACGCAGGAATTTTCTCCTCACAAAGTCGAGAGGACCTTGTGAGTGCATTTCATCTCCTTTTTTCTTTTACGAGTTTGCGCCCTTTCGGGTTTTCACAAACTCGCCGGCAGTCCTGCTGTTTTTACTCACGGAGCCCTTTCGGATTTTCATTCGTGCCTATTTTGCTTGTGGACATACCTTTTTTTATTTTTTTTTATTTTTTTATTTTATTTATTTTATTATTTTTGGTGGGACTTTGAATGTGGTCTCACCGGTAGGACTTGGGAAAGATTGGGATTGTTTACGCCCATGGATTGTATACGGTTTTGCAGGATGTATGATCCAGACCGTAGGATCGGAAAATTTTTGAGATTTTGTTGGCGTCTGCATCGCTGCACTGGAATATGGTACCAGGAGCGACTTATCATTCTCCATTGGGGTATGGGAGATGGAATTTGGTTGGCGTCTGCATCGCTACACTGGAATATGGTACTAGGAGCAACTCATCATTCGCCACTTGGGGATTGGGGAGCGATGGCTTAGGAGACAGGTTTGGATCCCTATCACCTAAGGCTTTTTAATTTTATGGGCCGTGAGGGTCCCATGAAAGCATTTTCTCCCTACGAGTCGTAAGGATCCCGCAGGTGTATTTTCTCCTTAGGAGTCTTGAGGACTCCTAATTGTGTATTTCCTTTGTGAGTCGTAAGGATCCCACAAAGGTTTGTTCTCCTCATGTATCGTGAGGACACATGAGTGATTCTTCTCAATGGAGCATAATGCCAAAGGCGGAGACCAGCCGCGTAATTGGTGATTATGGTAGGGCATGGGTATGCTGAGAATTATTTGAGCCCGTGGATTGTATACGGCAGTCAATTTGGGGAATGGCCGTAGGGCTGGGAGAATTTTGAAAAAATGGATTTTGGTTGGCGTCTGCATCGCTGCACTGGAATATGGTACCGGGAGCGACTCATCATTCGCCGTTTTTTTTTTTTTTTTTGGTTTTTTTTTTCTTTTACCGCGATTGCTCTATCATTTCAGCTTTTCTTATCGCGAAGGTTGCGATTACCCTATCATTTCGGCTATTTATTCGCGGTTTCCCCATCATTTCATTTTCATTTTCATTTTTACTCACTGATTTTTATTGCGAGTTGCCCCATCATTTCGGCTTTTCTTTATTTTTCTTTTATTTACACATTTTTTGTTTATTTACATTTTTTTTACATTCTCAGTTTAACGACTTAGAGGTCGACTGTTCCCCGTTTAATGACGTGGTGGTCGACTGTTTTCAGAGAAAGGCAGATGTTTGAGAGAATCAGTTTCACGAAGAACTTCGGTCTCCGTTTGTATGAAATTGGCGGTTGCAGCTTGATCGTTTGTTAACACGCCAGGGGACAATGAGATTTCTCCCGCCTTATATTGTTTCTCGACCCAATCCTTGAAAATGCAACAGTCTTCAATAGTGTGCCCCAGCACTCGGTGGTATGGGCAAAAGTTAGGATGATCAGTCCTGTTTGCTTCACTTAGCCTTTTTGGTTCTGGTAGCCGCAGGCCATTCTTCACAGCATCTTTAAAAATTTTGTGGACCTTGTCCCTTCGGAATGAGTAGACCTTATTTCTTCTTTCCTCCAAAGTTGGCTCTTGAGACTGGTCAGTTTTTACTTCGCCCGCTCTCTGCTTATTTAGAGAATCGGTGCTGTTAGAACTTCCGCCTTTTCGGTTGTCGTCCCTCCAAGGTTTCGGTCTGTTTGTGAACTGAAGATCCTGAGCAGACTCGGGCTTTGAGCGTTCCAACGTTTGGAGCTTTTTGGTCAGCTCTTGGAATGTTTTAAGGCCCGCGGTGCATAGAAATGGGGCCATCCAATTGTTGAGATTTCCGACAAGGAGACTGACAGATTGGTCCTGCTCTATCGGCGGTTCATATTTGATGGATAGATTGCGCCATCGGGTTATAAAATCCGTGCTGCTTTCATTGTTCTTGGGCTTGGTCCTTACGAGCTCGGCAATGGTGATCTTATCGCTGACGCTCATGAACCTTTGCCGAAACAATGATTCCATTTGGACGAAAGTAGTAACGGAGCCATCCGGTATGCTCGCGTACCAGTCGAAAGCAATATCGGTCAAGCTATTAACGAACTGGCGGAGGAGAAGCGCATAATTGCCCCCAGTATTCCCGCATGAGGCTTTGAAGTGGGCGATGTGCTGATTCGCATTTCCTGTCCCATCAAATCTTCCGAATTTAGGGATGACATAGCCGCTAAGAAATTCTACCAGATCATACTGAGCAGGATACGGTCTCCCACTACCGCTAACATCTTTTTGCGTTTCGGCTTCAGCTACCAATGTTTTGACTTTGTTGGCAACCAAATCCATAATTTGATCTTACGTTAGCGGGCTACTGCCATCGGTAGCCAAGACATTTCCCGAGATAGGATGCGACTAATTTTCATGCGGTCCGCCCACTTTTGGATTTGAGGGGACGGGTGTCGGCTGTTTCGGGACACCGTTTCCTGGTTCATGAGAGCCCTGCGCCTGATTGGGCGGCTGAGAGGCAAGTTGGGCTATGAGCTGTAGGACGACATTTGTCAAGTCGTCAATTTTTGAGTAGAGCTTGGCCATCTCCTTGTCTTTGTTTCTGAGCTGCTTTCGGAGCTCTTGAAGCAGCTCTTGCTCCGCGGTCCTAGGGCAGAAAGTCGGCTCTTCTTCGCTTTCCGAGTCTGACTCCTCATGGACCAAAGGGTCTTTCTGCCTATCATCCTCATCAAGAGGGTTTTCATCACCCAGCAGAGGCGGCTGTTCTTGGAAAGCGGCAACCACATTCAAGCCATATTGGATTCGAGATGTGGTGGCCCTGTCCTTGCTCTTGCTGCGCGTGCCCACCATGTAGACAGTGTGGACCACATACCCAGCCATTTCCTTATCTTCGGCGAGGTAACCCTGTTCTTCGGACCTCATGAGGTTCAGCCTAGCAGGAGCCCTAGCCCTTTTGTTGGCTCTATACCTGAGCCTTTTTTGCCTTAGCTTCTTAGCTTTAAGGGCTTGGCGGGCATCCATTTCTTGGGAAGCCATTGTGAGTCGATTAGCGGGGAGCTTAGAGAAGACACCCGATCGGGCAGTTGTTCGTGGCACCGCCGGAGCTTGCTCAAGACGCGTTGTAGCTTTGTTGGTGTTGATGGCCTTGCCCCCAGCCGGGGACAAGGAAATTCGTTCAGACACCGACTTTCATTTGGGTAGTGGTGCCATCGAGATCACCACATTTGGTCTCCTGCCTTTCGAGACTGGTCTGTCCGTCACCGAGGCTTGAGGAGCTGGGATGGTGCCAACTGGCATGAACATAATAGAGCCGAATGGTAGCAGCGGCTCCTCCCACCGCCGTCCGAGACTGGCCGGAAGGACCGTCCTGGAGTCTATCTTCATCGTGTAGGAGACGGGAGCCGCGCTGAGAGCTGAGTTCATCTTCGGAGACATTGTTGAAAAGCGATTTCTTGAAAACCTGCATGAAAGAGCATTATTTTAGTATAAATATAGATATGTACATTGATTCAGTTCGCATGCATGTTTATCCCAAAATATGGGAGGAGGGATTGGTCCTACCGGACGTGCCAGAACCTGTAGGGTGATTTTCATCACCCCATTGAGATGGGAATACGCGCACGCTTGTCAAGCGTACTATAGATTCCCCCTGCCTAGGGTAGGCCGGGGTTTAATGATTATGGGGATCCGAATCTCCGGCAGCCGCGGACTAAGCTGCCGTTAATTATCCCTCGCCTTTGGGGCGAGGGAACCTCCGATTAATGGGTTAAACATGTCGTGCGAACTCAATGTGCAGTGTACGTGTGTGTTGTTTTGGAAGGAGGGTTTGGATATATCGGGAGCCACGCAGAGTTTTCACGGGGGTCCTGCTACCCGGATAGTTGGCTGGGGGTCAAGGAGGCTAGCAGCCCCCTTGCGGGGTGCGGGGCAGCGCCCCGTTAGAATTTTTTTTTCTAACAGGGACAGTGTCGTCGTGTATGTGTGTGTGCACATATGTATGCATATGTGTGTGTATATATATATATATAAAAGAAAGAGGGGAAAAGGCATCCAAAGGATGCGTGGGACCAGCGCCTTGGGTGCTGTTCGCCCAGGTGCTGTGCGCTCAGGCGCTAGCGTGCCACGTGTCGGCACGTGGGCGCTCTGCGCTTGAGCGCAGGGCGCTGTAGCGCAAGCGCGCTACGTGTCGGCACGTGGGCTCTTTGCGCTTCAGCGCCTGACGCTCGAGCGCAAGTGCGCCACGTGTCGGCACGGGGACGACTTGCGCTTGAGCGCTAGGCGCCGGAGCGCAAGTGCGCCACGTGTCGGCACGGGGGCGACTTGCGCCAGAGCGCTGTGCGCTTGAGCGCAAGCGCGCCACGTGTCGGCACTGGGGCGACTTGCGCTGGAGCGAAAGCGCGCCACGTGTCGGCACTGGGGCGACTTGCGCTCGAGCGCAAGCGCGCCACATGTCGGCACGTGGGCGCTTTGCGCTCGAGCGCAGGGCGCTGTTATGCAAGCGCGCCACGTGTCGGCATGTGGGCACTTTACGCTTGAACGCTGAGCGCTTGAGCGCAAGCGCGCCACGTGTCGGCACGTGGGCGCTCTGCGCTTAAGCGCCCTGCGCTTGAGCGCCGGCAGGAAAAGAGGCTTTTAGCCTAAAAAAAGATTCTCGGAAGAGAAATCAGAGTGGAGTTGGACTCCTAAGTGTGTTTTTGGGGTAAATGGAAGGGGTTCTTCTTCTTCCTCCTCTGTTAGATGGATCTTGAAGATCAAGAGATGTGAGATCTCAAAATCTCTCCTTTTTGGGATCTAAAGATAGATCCAAGTTCCCCTTTGTGGGTTTGGTAGTGAAAAACTATCTTGTTTTTGAAAAGGAAGAGTAAAACTCTTGATTTAATTCAAAAGAGAGAAGAAGGATTGAGACCTTCAGAAAAGGGAAAGAAATACAAACCCTAGGTTTTTTTTTTGAGAGAAAGAAAGTGTTGTTGTTTTTTATTCATCATAATGTTTCCTTATATAGGCTTACATGTTTATATATTGCCCCTTGAGCTTTGCAAAATGACATTTTGCCCATCCCATGGCTCATGTGCCATTTCTTTTTGCACATAAGCCATGGGCTTACAAAAATTTGGCTTTATGCCCATTTTGTTTACATTCATGCATAAAAATTATTTATTATATGACTTTTTATTTTGGCATGGCGGAAGGTCGGACGCTTCGTGTTCGGGCTCGACCCGGGCATTGGCCCACTTGCTTAGGCTTGGGCCCACCTGGCTTGGGGTTGACCTTGACTTTGACTTGGTCAACCGGGGTACAAATTTTGACCCCAACAATATGCATCATATAACCGAATACAGAAATATTCATAATCAGCATCTCACGCATAATATATAAAAGAAATAAACAAACAGAATATGATATCAATCTAAATCATCGTGAACAAGCAAACAACTACCAATATCGTCCAAAATATATATAATATGTATCAGATAAGTAAATACATCCTCAAAAATATAAATAAAGCTACCTTAGCTCGGTCCAGCTCCTCCACCTCTGATAATCGTCGTAATCTGGCGCATCTGCTCCTCGGTGCAACCTTGAGTCATCAAAAACTCGACTAATGAAGGAGCGGACTGTAAGTCGATACCACACACCCCGTCGGTTCGCGGGGAGGTGGAATGAGTAAAAACCATAATTGTTTGCTTCGTAATATCGACTAAACATCAAGATCGAAGCTAAAATTTTAACTAACTACAAGACTATGAGGTTTTAACTATAAGTGAAAAAGTTATACCTCAAGTAACCGGTTCTTCTTGTGCTTGTTGTCCTCCTCTCCTGCATGAGCTCCTTGGAGTAGTACGGATAGCGCCTCATCGTCGGCCTTCTTGAATCGAAGACGATCCACCCGAGAGTTTGTATATCAAGCTCCTACCTCAATACCGAAGTAACTAGGGCACCTAGTTCACTACACTAGATGATCTAGGTGATGTAGAGAATGTTGATGGATTGGTAAGTCTCTTTAAACTTTATGATTCTCAACACATGAGACAAGAAAAGCTTAGAGGAAGAAGAAAAACTATATGAAGAAAGGCTAGTGAGAACTTAGCATAAGAATGAGAGTTAACTCCTTGGTGTAAACTAAACTCTTACCCTTTTCTCATAAAATAAACCTATTTACTAAAATGAGAAAGGTTCAATAATCCCTTAGTGAGTCATGAGATGAAAATGCTCCATGTGTCACTAAGAGCCATGCTCAAAATAATGCACAATTCTACCTCATTTCTTCCACTCATAAATCAATAACCATTTAACATAAGTGATAAATAGATAATATGAGGATTAATCTTCTAGAAACATCTTTGAGTAAATTACAAAAAATACCCCTCTAGTGTATATACATACCAGTATCCGTATTCCGAAAAATACGAATACAAAAGAGAAGAAAATAATCCATCAGTACAATACTAGGATCCCGCTTAAACCAAAGCCCACTAGTATTGTCTGTCCGAATCATCGTGCGTGCATAAGTACACGCACGTTATCGAACCCTGTCGTAACACTGTACGACCTCTACATCTTTTGCCCTATGCAGGAAAACCCTCTGTGTGGGACTCTAAAGACTCGACACTACGCTGGCAGTAGATTTAACCACAGGCCGCAAGCGGTACTAGCTGCACGTAACGGCCCACAGGTATATGTCGATAAGAAGGCCGATGAGAATAACTCATCCGAGCTCCTATTGAGCCTGTCTGTGACAATCTCCGTACAGTCCGGTCTATTCGTCTAAGCGTATCGCATATCGGGCCTAGGGGCGGTAGCCGTCAGACCCCTAATAGGGCAATAAGTCATGCCGGGATAGAGCCCAAAACACCCTGAGAAACTACTGGAGAACCTACCAGTAAATCTCACTTGCCCTGGCCAGGGACTTGTGTAATGGCTTTCCGAACACAGCGCGATATCGACCCCCAATATCGGGAGAGACGAATCCTATCTAACCACCACTGCCTCCAAGTGCTTCGGGACAGCACCCAACTACTACCTGTTTGCACGACTCAATAGAGCCGTGGTAGGGTAGTAATCTAATAACAGCGGGAACACCTTCGAGGCGAAGCAGCAGTGTCAAGTCAACGGACTATGCTGCACTCATGTCACTTGGGAACTGCAACCTGATAATAGGTATATTACCGACCAACAGTTTCCCATGAGTCCGTCCAGTATAACTTATAACCTAATGAGCACTTGCATACTATCTCTAGTACGACGTACTAATGGCTGTGGGACAGACCATCTCCCCTGCTGGGATGAGAAGCGTATACACTAGTCTATTCTAGAGTATCGATGCCCTGTATCTATAATCCTACGACTAAGGACCATAATAAGGATGTTCTTATAGACTACCCAGCACCCACTAGTGTGACTGCCATCACAATGCTGGTAGTCAAGCAAAAGATCCTAAGGGCTCTATCAATATGTATTAGCGATATATTAATAGAAACATATACACATATTTAGATAGATACAAACCAAGTAGCACACTACTATATTGAGCAAGACTGTCAAAAAACCTGTGTATATTCCAAGCTTCCAAAATTTAATATACAAACTAGTACTATACAATAATGGCCTCTAGGGCATATATCACTAACAATCTCCTACTTGCACTAGGGCCATGTATTGGCATATCGCAGACCTATCATCTCGAATAGCCTCTCGAACTGCGTCTGAGAGATGGCCTTCGTGAGTGGATCAGCAGTGTTGTTCTCTAAATCAACTCTCCGCACCTCGATTTCCCGGCGATCGACGATCTCCCTGATTAGGTGATACCGCCTCAAGATATGTCTGGACTTCTGATGGGACCTGGGTTCCTTCGCTAAACCTATAGCCCCATTGTTGTCACAATACAGAGGTATTGGATCAACAATGGACGGAACCACCTGAAGTTCAGTTAAGATCTTTCTCATCCAGACTGCTTCTTTTGCGGCGTCAGAAGGAGCGATATACTCCGCTTCCATCGTTGAGTCAGCAACGGTATCCTGTTTGGAACTCTTCCAACATAGCGTCTCTCCATTGAAGGTAAAGACATAACCCTACATGGACTTGGAGTCATCCTTGTCACTCTGGAAGTTGGAGTCAACAAAGGCCTCGATCTGGAGGTCCTTTCCGCCGTACACCAAGAACATATCTTTTGTCCTTCTCAGGTACTTGAGAATGTTCTTTACCGCTATCCAGTGTTTCTCCCGTGGGTTTGACTGATACCGGCTTACCACGCTTAGTGCATAAGCAACATCTGGTCTGGTACACAACATCGCATACATTATAGAGCCTACCGCAGAAGCGTAGGGTATAATAGACATGTGATCCCTTTCCAAATCAGTCTTGGGAGATATCTCTTTGGAGAGGGTGATTTCGTAATAAGCTGGTAGATTTCCGCGCTTTGAATCTTCCATGCTGAATCTTTTCAGTATGGTGTCGATATACCTGGACTATGAAAGTCCCAATATCCTTTTTGATCTATCACGATAGATCCGGATCCTCAGAATGTAAGAGGCATCACCCAGGTCTTTCATGGAGAACCTTTGTGAAAAGAATCCTTTGATAGATTGTAGCATAGGAATATCATTTCCTATCAAGAGAATGTCATCCATGTACAGGACGAGGAATACCACAGTTCTCTCTACAATCTTATTATATAAGCAAGGTTCATCTGGATTTTTGATAAAGTAAAATTCTTTGACCGTCTCATCAAAACAGATGTTCCAACTCTGCGATACCTGTTTTAATCCATAAATGGACTTAAACAGCTTGCAAACATTCATGCTGCTCCCATTATGATTGAAACCCTCTGGCTGATCCATATAGACGCACTCTTCCAAATGTCCATTTAGGAAAGCCGTCTTTACGTCCATATGCCAGATCTTATAATCGTGGAATTCAGCATTAACAAGAATGATTCGAATGGATTTGAGCATAGCTATTGGAGAAAAGGTTTCATCATAGTCCAAACCAGGTCTTTGACAAAAACCTTTTGCAACAAGTCTAGCCTTATAGGTTTCAACCTGTCCATCTACACCAATCTTCTTTTTGAAGATCCATTTGCAGCCTACGGGTTTTACCCCTTCTGGAGCAAAGTCCAAAGTCCATACTTTGTTGGTGTACATGGACTCCATCTCGGCCCGCATTGTATCTAGTCATTTTACCGAGTCTCTGCTCTGAATGGCTTGCTGGAAGTTAGTCGGCTCATCATTATTAATGATGCAATCTTCTCTATCCCGTCTATGAGAAAACCGTAGTATCTCTCGGGCGGATGAGACAGCCTACTACTCCTGCGGAGTGGTGCAAGGATGTCCCGTTCTTTTGACACTTCTGGTTCCACCATGCTTTCAGTAATAGCTTGTGGTTCTGGAATTTCTTCCAGTTCTATTACGCTCCCACTAGTTTCTTTTTCTAAAAATTGATTTTCTAAAAAGTGGGCATGCCGAGAAACAAAACCTTTTGTTCCTCTGCGTAATAGAAAAGATACCCTCTTGACTTCTTTGAGTATCCTACAAACTTGCACAGTACTGAGCGTGCCTCGAGCTTGTCTGTATGCTTCTTTTTGACAAAAGCTGGACATCCCTATATCTTCAGGTACTGAAGATAGGGTTTCTTCCCACTCCACATCTAATATGGTCTGGTAGGCACAGTCTTGGTAGGAACCTTGTTCAAAATATATGCAGCTGATTCTAGTGCATAGCCCCAGAAAGATCACGATAACTCAGCGTTACTCATCATAAAACGTACCATATCCAATAAGGTTCGGTTCCGCCTTTCCGATACACCGTTGTGTTGTGGTGTATATGGAGGAGTAAGCTGAGAGAGAATTCCATTCTCTTTTAGGTAATCCAGGAACTCGGCACTAAGTATTCACCATCTCGATCAGATCTTAGTGCCTTGATACTTTTGCCTGTTTGTTTTTCCACTTCATTCTTATATCCCCGGAATTTCTCAAAGGCCTCGGATTTATACTTCATCTAGAAAAATTTCCATACCTAGAGAAATCATCCGTAAAATTAATGAAATAGGAATAAGCACTTCTTGCATTTGTAGACATTGGACCACACACGTCACTGTGTATGAGTCCCAAGAGCTCGCTCGCTCTTACACCGTGTCCAGTGAACAGAGTCTTTGTCATCTTTCCTTTGAGATACGATTGACAAGTTGCATAAGACTGATATTCGAATGGATCCAAATATCCTTCTTTATGTAACTTGGTTAACCGTGTTTCGTTGATGTGACCCAGTCTACAATGCCATAAGAAAGCATGATTTAATTCTGGAGACTTTCTTTTGTGTGTGTTCTAGACGTTGAAAACTTGCAGTTGGTTTAATACGTATATCCGTTGTTTAGTGTACCCGACCCAATCAAACTATGATTAAGGTGGATATTTACGACATCGCTTACAAATGTAAAATCATAACCTTCTTTTGATAACAAAGATACTGAAATGATATTACAAGTCAAACTAGGTACACAAAAATAGTTGCGCAAAACCAAAAAATGTTCACTTGTCAATCCTAAGTGATATTCCCCTACGGACACAGCATCCATGCTCGCTCCGTTTGCTACTCTGAGGGTCATATCACCCGCTTTCAAAACTCTACGGCTTCTCAGTGCCTGCAAAGAATTACAGATATGAGATTCTGATCCGATATCCACTACCCAGGAAGTAGAGTTGATTGACAGACAGTTTTCAATTACAAACACACCTGAAGTCGAAACCACAACTTGCTTCGAATCCTGGTTCTTGGCTTTCCAGCCCCTAAAATTTTTCTTCCAATGGCTCTTCTTATTACAGTAGAAGCATTCATCTTTTCCTACCGTCGGCCCCCTAATTTTAGCCTTGTCCTTTCTCTCTACCTTATTGACCCCTCCTTTCGGTTTGGTAGAGGCCTTCTTCTTCTTCTTCCCTTTGGCTTTCGTCTTGGATCTAGAAGATGAAGATCCTCCAACAAACAGAGCGGGAGTGTTAGTTATATGTATGCCCTAGAGGCCATTACTGTACATATGATGTATATTGTAGTGGATGCTGGGACATATATAGGGAGGACTTTCTTACTCGACATGATAGTATGCTATCTGGTTGTACTTTATCTTAACATGTATTCTGATTGTCTCTATTACATGTTGATAAATCCCTTAGGATATGTACTCGACTACTGGGACTATGATGAGATCATACTAGTGGGGCCACGGTAGTCGACGAGTACATCCTATAACTGTTCCTAGTCGAGGGTGTATCGAGACAGGGCATCGATGCACCAGAGTAGACTAGCGTATACGCATCTTGACCCATATGATGGGCGATGGATGATCCCATATCCATCGGTGTTTGACATCAAGGATGGTGTACGGGTACTCAGTGGAGACTGGGTACACTGGACGGACTCGCCGAGAACTCCCAGATGGTATTATACCTCACGTTAGATGGCAGTTCTCCGGTGACACTGGTACAGAGTAGTCTGTTGACTCGAGATCGTCATAGAGTCTTGTGTGATTCCCACTGTGCTTTGATTTCCACCTTACCACGTCCAAGAGGGCATGCAAAACGGTGGTTTTTGGGTACAGTCCCGAATCACATGGAGGCAATGAGCGATAGGAGGGAATTCGTCTCTCCCGGTATAGGGAGTTGATGTTGTGCTGTGTTCGATTGGCTATAACCGGAAATCCTTGGCCAGGGTTGTTGAGATTTACTGGTAAGTGTTACCAGTAGTTTCTCGAACTGTTATAGACCTCATATCGACACGACTTATCAAGCTACTGGGGTCTGACGTTTACCACCCCTAGGCGAGATATGTGACATATCAGACGAGGAGACCGGACTGTACGGTAAGTGTTACTGGTTGGATTCACAGGAGTGTGAGCGGGCTTGCTCGTTGATCTTCTGATCGCTCAATACCCGGGTGGCCGTTACGTTTAGCAAACGCTTGCGGCTTGTGGGTGATTGATATGATCACCACCTACTGCCGGCGTATTGACGAGTCTTTAGAGTCCTACACAGGGGTTTCTCGGCTCAAGCGAAACGAAATAGGAGCACATATGAGATATGTGCGGGATCGAGAATAATACCAGTATGAGATACTGTATTCTATTCTCGCGATTTGTATCATGGGACGGTTATATGTGATATAGCCGGGTTACCGAATCAAGTGTTGATTCGATACATTGATACACTAGATATTAGTCGGTTATATGCGATATGACCGGATCATTAAATCAAGTATTGATTTAATGATTTAATGTATAATTATATATTTGATATATCACTTTACATTAACTAGTATTGGTTCACTTATGATTGATTTTCTCACTTGATGTGCACAAGTTGTATATGTGATATATTTTTTTGTGCACTAGATTGTATCATGTTGGATGATACATGCAAACTTGGGTATGTGTATGATTTACACCATGTTTAGATAATGGTTAGGGTTTTATTTTCTTTATTTATTTTGATTAAACAAAATGGTGGCTTTTCTTGTATTATACTTGAAGCTTCATGAAGCTTTTAGTATTTTTGAAATGTCTATCCATTTTGTTTTGTTCTTAAACCTAACCATTACCTAAACTATGGTTTGCTCTCTATATGAGTTAAACTTACCCATGGTTGCATTATGATAAGTCTTCACTTGATTTATGATTTTCAATTAATTCATTTTCTTTTCTTTTTCTTCTTCTTCTTCTTCATGAAGAAGAAAACATTGCTAGAAAAATTTCAAGTGATGAAATCAAGTGAGAAATCCAAATCCAAAGTGAACCCACTTCCTATTTCTTCATCCTCTACCACTTGCCATATTGTATAGGGTGTTATCTTCACAAGTTTCATGACCTAGTGAAGATGGAGCTTGAGTTTGAGTCGCCTCGACGTAGATCATCTTCGGCATCAGAGTCAACGACCTAGCCCGCTCATTTCTCCGATGAAACCAACGCTAGGGTCCGGGATCCAGATGATCGCAGTGAAGGGACGTCAACATGGAGCTAAAGAAGTGGAGGACTGGATCTACAAAGGTTGTAATCCCTTTCACTTATTAGTAAAGTTGTTTGCTAGCTTACAGTTTCGCCTATCCTCTAGTTAACGATCATCCATAGGGTTGTTCGGCACATAAATTTTTGAATTTGGCATGGTAGATGCCTTGTGGAACCTCTTGAGTGTGCCTAGGAACCCTACAGTGGTATCAGAGCTTAGCTAGAGCTTTAGAAGAAGTGTAGACGAAGTTAGAAACCCGATCGAACCCCGAAACCCTAATCGCAACCCCTCTCTGTACATTTTTCAAAACTGTGAAATTTTGTGAATTAAAAATATGCAGAAAAATCTGCAGGAATTTCTAAGCATTACTGTGAAGCACGTGACCCCAACTCTTCTAAGGCGGCGCGGAACCGCGGCCGTACCCTAGGTCGTGCGGCAGTTCCGCGTCCATAAAGTGTCCTCTTGCTTCACTGTTTGCACAGTAATGTCCCATTGTGATTCCTGTATCATCTGGGTAATTTTAATTTCTACTCAAGAGTTGAGTTTTCTGGGTTGTATTGGGGACTCAGTGTTTCGATCGGAAAGTTTAACTCCGTCTATGTGTTTTTCCGGATAATTTTAGAACATGTTAAAAAGTTCGACCGGATATAAATACCCACCTTTTCCCCTACTGGGAAATTTCCAAGTATTGGATTTTTCCATGGTTTAAGAACATTCTAAGTAGTGCAAGTAACGCGATGGACCCTCTAGAAGACAACAAACCTTAACTCGATTATGTGACCATCTTGAACTGCCCTTTGAACCTTAGGGTTTGGGGCAGTACGGCGTGCCACATGTGAGGCGTTGGCTTGACCCTTCTACGGCTGGACCGTTGGTACTGTGGCATGAAATGGATGTTTTTAAACTTATTTCATGTGTTGAGCTGTTTCGGGAAAACTTGGGTGTTTGATTATTCGATCGGAAAGTTTAACATTTTCTATTTATCTGGAATGTGATACAATATTTGGAATCCACAAGTAGTTATGAGATAACTGAATGAATGATATAAATCTAGCACTTTAGTCTCACTTGATCGGTTGCCACGGGATTTTGATGTGATCAAAAGTCTGTCGCAATCACGTTGCATACGCGGATACTCGTCGGGTAAACTTATTAGATAGCCATGCCCCATAGCCCCGACCAAGTGACTGTAGGAGAACCCCGACGCCAAAAGCATCCGTTCGGGTGCTCGCGGCAGCGGTGTTCCGCCTTAGTGCACTTTGTCGACGGTATCGGGAGTGCGGCCGTCTACTAAAGTTTGCGACGAGCATTCGTTCTGGATGTCGGGAATCTTGTTGAATTGCCCGACTTGATATTGAAAAGTGTTTTCGATAATGAGACTAAAATGCGGGGTTTATAATTGTTAAGCATGCGATGTCTAAGGAATTCATTTGGTTAGGCATGCGATGTCTAATAAGTTTGCGGATTCCAACTGTTGTAGTTTTACACTTTCTTTTCTGTGACCGTAAGTGTAATATGTGATATCGCCGGTTTCATTGCTATATGTCAACGATAATTGGGATGAGCATATTTACTTACGTTGATGACATGTGATGTTATGTGTTGCTGGATATGTTATATTGGATCGTCGTGTTTGAATAGCCGGGTTTTTTTTATGTGAGATGAGTGTTTTTCTTTTTCATTCATGTAAAAAACTTGTATGTAATATTCTTTTATTGGGGCACTTCCAGGTTGCGGAAGATGTCTCCATTGTATATTATTTACTTTTCCGCATTAGGATAGACCCAAGGAGGGGAGCACAAGTAACCGAGTTCTAGGGTCCAGTGAGAGACCATCTCGAGGAGTCGAGTTCGGGTCTCCTAACTCTAGAATTGGTAGGGTTGCTTGCCGCTCTCGTAGGGGTCTAGGGGTGTGGGATTGGCTATTCATCACGACCGTGGAATCTGTGTTTTATATAGGCTCAAAATAAAACACGGACGTCCTAGTATATCCAATATTTCATATGATATTTTCTGCTGCGTTATCTGTGATGTGATCATGTGATATGTTCAGATAGATATTGTATATAGTATATATGATATATTATATAGACGTTGCTTATGTTTTACACCCGCGCTAGCCCTGCCTCGCTCTGGCGTTAATTACCTAACCTAACGGTGTAGACGGGACATCGAGGCGAATACGGATGGCATAAGCGTACGTTGTATTTATCTGTGATGTTTAGGTGGACTTAAATGATGGGACATTCATTAATGAGATTAATGAAAGAAAATAAACCTAAAAGATATTGTGGAATCGAATTTCAAAAATAAAACAGGTAGCTACAGTTCTTGCTTTGCATCGCGGTGTTCCTTGTAGAACATCCTACACCTTATTCGATAAGGAAAGGGCCGAGATCCCTTCACCGGAAGTGACCCCTTTAGTAATAACTGGCAGATGCTACAACCCTCAGTTTGTCTTTTGATTGCTTCTATAGTTTATTGCTTTGCACAGTGGTATATATGATATATCCTGCACCTTATTCGATGAGGAAAGGGCCGACGATCCCTTCACCGGGAGTGACCCCTTTAGCAAAACTAGAAAATCCTAAAAAACACTCCATTTTAAAATCATTTGATTCTACAACGATATCAAGTTCATTACGCAATAGGTTTTCAGAAAAACCTGTCGTAGCCCTCCGTCATTTCAGATAAGTCCTACTTAGTATTTGTGCTACGTTTGTTGGCCTGCGTCAAGGCGTAGTGTACGGTAGCTAACTAGTATTTATCTGCTTATGCATATGATGTAGATTGGATTAGGATAGTCGTGCGACTTTGTTGGCCTGCGTCAAGGGTCGTGCGGGTGGGTTTAATTCAATCAAGAAATGACGGGTTGAACTTGACTAGAGCACTATGGTTTGTTGGCCTGCATCAAGGTCATGGGACGCTAGGGCCAAAATATTATCGGGAATTTCAAGTGTTGAAATTTGCAATGAGATTGCATACCTTCTATGAGATAGTTGGATCCCGATACCCACTGCGAGTAAGAGTTACTCTTGGGAGAGTTTTACACATTACAATTAGCCGATCAAGTAGGTGTCTAGAAAGGTGTTAACGGGGTTACGTCTCTGGGAAAAAGAGGTTTACTTTAATTAGGTCCGTGCAAAAGCACGGGGAACCTCCCTCAAAGTACCAACACTGGCCTGGCTGAAAGATTGGCGAACTTGTAGCGTGTAATTAATCCCGGCTAGTCTTTCCTTTTAGGGTTTAAAGGAAGATTTGATAAAAAACAGTGGGAGCCATCCTAATTAGATAAAATAATAACCAATCTGATCTTACAAGAGCATACGCTGAGTGTTTTCTTCTCTCTCTCTCCTGGTAGCGACCATATCACGCCTTAATCAAGATAATAAAATGGATATATTGACCGAACCCGCTTATTATTCCGAGCTGGGGAACGTTGGTCCCGCTCCAACTTATAATTGTTATAAGACAGAGCAGGAAATAGGGGAATACCAGATTTCCCGTGCCGCCCAAACGAAGAAAGTGCATGCTGATGCATCATCTTCGAGTGTGTTCATTACATAGAACTGTTTCTCAGTATCCTTTACGTCCTCGGTATATGATACCGGATCAGGATCCCGCATATGTAATCTGTTACATGGGCTACAGATAGGTAAAGAACTGAGAACGGGTGATAAGTTTCATGAGACAGAAAACGGTGCAAGTGTTGCAGCCAAGTCTGTTGGTCACTTTCACCCTGTATTACCAGAATACATTGATTCTGAACAAATGTTATTAGATACCGAACCTGATATACAACATCATATCAGTATCTTTACTAGTAAAGAAAAGATATAATTTTGTTTTGATGGATAATATTTTGAACATTTCCTATATCAAAAGTTGATCGGTTCAGGCACGTTATCTAAAAGCATTGATGTTCTAAATCAAACCACAGTTCTTAATATACAGAACACACACAAGAGGAAGAGTTCAGAAATGAACGAATCCTTCTTGAGGTATTGTAGACTAGGTCATATCCATGCGACCCGACTAACTCAAGTTACATTAAGATGCATATTTAAATCAGTTTGAATTTACATCTTGTGAAACTTGCCAGTCATGTCACAGAGACAAGATGATCATAGCTCCGTTTACTGTAAACAGAGAAAGAGTTAGTGAACTCTTGGGATAATACATGTTGATGTATGAAGGTCCCCTGTCTACACATGCCAAGACCGGTTCTTTGTACTTCATTACATTCTCTGATGATCTCTCAAGATTCAGACATATATTCCTGTTGAAATACAAGTCCGAACCTTTTGAGATATTCACAGAATATAAGTTAGAAGTAGAGAACCAAAACGGGTATAAGTATTATGTCCTTTGATGTGATCAAGGAGGAGAATGCTTGAGCACGGAATTCCTGGATTATTCTAAAGGAGAATGAGATTCTCTCTCAGCATTACTCCTCCGTATACACCATAGCACGATGGTATATCGGGGCGGAGCAATAACACTGTCACGACCCGAAAGTATGGAACGTGACCGACACTTAGATTACGAAGTGTCTAGAGGCCCAACGTAACCTAAGTAAGCCGAAGCCCAGAAATCTAAACCATAAAAAGAAGAAGAAGTAAAGGAAAACATGTAGAAAACAAGTTTAAAAGTATCATCCAATTTTCTCAAAAATTTTGGCAGAGTCTCCTTTGTAAAAACTGGCCCCAAACGGGTACAAACAAGTATAAATACATATAAACAATAAAAAGGCATCCCCAAGCGGGAGCTAGCTCCACGCCAAAAGGTGGAAACAACTACACCAATGCACAATAGTATACAACGCCAAAGGGCGAGGCTCAAAACTCAAAAGAAAACAAAACCACGAGATATCATAATAATACAAGCGCGACTCTAAGGTTGAAATAAATAACTGGTCCAGTAACTATCAAGTAATACAAGTTTGGTTGATGGAGCTTACTAGATACAAATGAAATAATAAAAGTACAATGGAGGTCCAGATACAAATGAACCAACCTACCGTGCAAATCACCCTAAATGAATAGATGTGCCAGCAAGCTGCCAGGGAAACCTGTACATCGAACCTGTAATAAAATTTGGCACAACGGGGCTGAGTTGCCAACTCGTGAGTAGAAGATATCTGCGAAAAGAAATCGAATGCACGACGCTATCCTAGGTCATAATAATATACTAATATACTACTAGTCATCAAGTAAGACAGGATAATAAGCTACGTGTAAGTGCAAAAGCACCGTGCTCGTGTCAGTACCTCATATAGTACTATGTCATGTGAATGAGTATGCATGACCATGAATGTAAAAACAATCGATCCTGAAATCTGGATATATCTTTATAAGAAATCTTTAGCTTTTATCATGGTAAAATGTGTATAGAAATCTGAAATATCAACGATGAAATCCATGGAAATCCGTGTCAAGCATCGACACAAAATATGTAAATCTCAAATCTCAATACCTCATAATCTCAATGTCTCATAGTCTCAATATCTCAGGCTCCGTCAGTCCGGATCGGCCCATATCATCAAATCTCACGACAACGGTCGGTATCCTCCGGATATCCGCCGTGCCAGACATAACCAGTAGGTAGTCTTCCCCTGCCAGGCTCATCGTCTACAACTCGATCTTCTTGCCCCGGCGTACCATACCGGGCCCACCATGTACCCGAGACGGTTTATCCACTCCTCGAATCGGGTCTCGAAATCCAACAGAAAACATGAAATCTCATGGTGGACGACACATACATCACGAGAAAACCGCATCTTATGTTTTAAAAAAAAGAGGAGGAGAGAAAGAAGTTTTTATATATTCTTGCGGTTTTTCCCAAAAATCCAGAAATCTCATAGGAATCCAAAATCCCAAAAATCATGAGTAAGTATATGATAAGTGTCGGCATATGCCCCATAATACTGCATGATAACATGAAAATGCGAATGCATGAAATGTCTATATAATAAATACCATGTCTATATTAACCCCAAAGAGTAATTACAATATTATATCGATCTAGCTGTTAGCTGATTGAATCAATAAAAGATAATATGATCTAAAGTGTACGTGACATAGCAATTACCGATGATGATGTGTGTGAGCCGGCAAATAAGTGTGCGTGGAATATGCGCATCATCGGTAATGGTGCTGGTGTCCTAACAGGCAGAGTTTTATACTGATTATAGAAACATATGTATGAACATGCACCATTATGATTACGGTATGAATGTAAAGACGGATGTGTAATAACCACTCATCTGCAATATACAAGTACAACTACCACTATATGACTCGAACCTAAACTAGTGTCCATCTAACCTCCTAAGGAACTAAACCTAAGAAACTAGTCGATAAGAAATAGGAGTACACCTAAAGTCTGAGTCCATATCTCTAATATTCGGCGATCCAGCCTCAATAGTGTCACGTACGTAGTACGACTTTCTCGAAACAAGAGTGCGGATCAATCATCACATCTATGCCTCGTACGGTAAAATCTATCGTACGGCATCCCAATATCGGGATACGGGTCAAGTATCACCTACGTGTCTCATCATTCGTATAATATCATCATCAACTCATGTCAAGATCAAGGTGCTATACTGTAATCATATACATCAATCATATATCATTGCCAGCATAAATATATATCGTTAATTTATCCTCAGAAATGTCATGTCACATATATCATATCTTGATCAAGTCACATATGTCAAGTCATGATTAAGTCACACCTATAAGATATCGAAATCAAGTTACACCTTTATGATATCGCAATCAAGTTACACCTATATGATGTCGAAATCAAGTACACCTATATGATGTCGTAATCAAGTCACACATATATCATATCAGAATTTCAGGCACAGGTTACAGTCCGGGTTCTATTTTAGAGTCCCATGTATTTCAATATCATCACCACCCATTATTATTGTTCATGTAAACAAATCCACTATCTCATTTTCTAATGATCCGCTAACATCATAACACGACTGTATAGCCAAGAATCACGGCATCAAGCCCAGTTATATTGTTTCATCCCCGTGTATCATATCACATCCTTGTATCACATATACGTATTGTGTGTATATATATATATATATATATATATATATATATACCTACACCTAGTCCTATATATATACATACATACACGTATACACCACGTCGAGTCTCAGTGTGTGCGTGTGTGTATCTACCTGAAACCTACGAATCTCCTCCAAGATATTCATCCTCGGGTAAGGTCTTTCTAAATCAATCTAGTCCAACCTAAGGTCACTATTAGAGTCCTACTCACCGAAATTCTAAGGTCACGTCTGGCTTCCTAATGACAATAAGTACTATCCCTATTCTACGTTTGCGGGGGTGCTAAATGCCATCCACCCGACTTTCCCCCCGTAGATATACATCTACTCACCTGGTCCTTGTCTGCCGAAGACGGTGTCACCATCCTCTTCTTCATCGCCCGTAGTCCATGTGAGGGGTACCTATACGCAAACATATGTATTATCATAAACTGAATCACGGACAACATCAAAACGACGCACGAAACGCGCATAGCTTAAAACCTATGTCCCGCTCATGTAAAAGAACCATATCCGCTCGATATCGGCGTACAAACACCGATTGATCGAGATAAACATCAACAAACAACTTGTAGTTTAAAAACTCATTACTTATAATATAAAACATGATTTAATCCATCGAAACTCTAAAATCAACCAAATCGTCTGATTTCGAAAAACCCGAAAACGCCAATTTACCGTTTTACTTCAAAACTTGACATTTAAATGAAACTAATGGTCATAAAACTCATTAAATAGCATAACTATATTATACAATCCATTACTATATTTTGAACACCCTAATTTATATTAGTTTGAAAATTCTAGTTTGCAAACTTGCCCGATTTCGACACTTTTAAGGAAAATTTCACAATATCACATCTAAACTGGATTTTGCATGAATTAATGCATTAATGTACAATTCATGATGATAATAATATAATGAAATCATAATTTAGATTTTAAACCTCATTTATTTAAGAATTTCCAAATTCTAGTTAGCAAAAATAACATTTTTATTACTATTTTTCAATTATCAATAGAAACTAGTAACCATTTTAAGTTTTTCATTCCACTAACAAGTTAATATCCTCTTTAAAACCACAATCTAGTGTTTAAAATATTAATTGGAATTTTGTCTCACCAATAAATATAATATACAAAATTCTAGTTTTCAAATTTACTTAATTTAAACTATTTGAATGAACAAATTACAATATATCAACCATGCATGATTTTCCATTTCTAAAAGTGTTAAACTAGTTATTATAACCCTAATTAATTAATAAAAACCATAACTTAATTTTATAAACCCTAACTTGAATTTTAAAACTTGTAGATAGAAATTATTTATTAAATCTAATTATGGTTAAATGAAACATCTAATAACAATAAATCAAAAGAAGAAGATTTATACTTTCACAACATGAAATACAAACATGAAAATAAGCCTCCAAAATGAATGCTTTCCATCTCCAAAATCCATGTAAAGATGAGCAAAAAAATAGAGGGTAGGAATTAATTAGGATTTTGTGGGTTTTTTATTGAATTTTTGATGAATTTTGATGATTTTTAATACAAAAATGATGGGGGAAAAATTTTGGGGCTGCCCATGGTGGTGAGGCCGGCCATGAGGTGAGGAAAAGAGAGGAGAGTGAGAAAAGGTGAAGAAAAGTGTAGAAGGTTTCACAAAAATATCACACAATTAAGTCTTTTCATGAATTTATTTAAAAATTCTTTATTTTCTTCACTCCATTTGACCTAGAATGGTCTAGAACCATTATAAAATTTTGAAAATAAATTTTGCATGAAACACACTTGATTCTAATATGTAATGGTTCACTTTTTCTAATTAAACCCATTCAAATTTGTAATTTACACTAATTTAGTGTAAAAATAAAGCTTATGTTAATATTTAAAATAATTAATTTACGAAAAATATTTAATTAAACTAAAAATTTATAAGTGGCTAAATAAACACCATTTACTAGTAATAACATAATTAAAATAGGTATTTTTAAATTTATAGTGAAAAATAATTACGGTTTAGTTTTATGAAAACTATGTTTTACTTTACCGAAAATTATAAAATTCACTTAAACGATTTTATTTATTTAATTATTTATTTAATTATTTTTAAAACGTTACAAACACCCTATGTGATATGTTGTGCTCTATGATGAGTACTACTGAGTTTCCTATTTCCTTTTGGTAGTTATGCACTTGAGAAGCTGCATACCTATTGAATAGGGTTCAAATCAAATCAGTTGCCTACCACTTCATATGTGATATGGAAAGGGAAGAGCTCATATCTTAAGTTTGTTAAGATTTGGAGTTGTCCGGCCTATGTCTAAAAGCAAAATCCGGACAAGCTCGAGGCAAGGTCTGTTATGTAGAACTGGAAAAGTTCCAGCTATACAAACTGCAGCTGATGATTTGGTAGAACCAAAGGATTCAATAGTAACCAACGAACCTCAGCCTCTCCGCCGATCTAGTAGGGTTCCTCACCCACCTGAGAGTTACTTCGGTTTCTCTATGATAGTGGGAGCGAGGATTGCATCATGAGATGATGACCCAACTAGTTTCGAGCTGGCCATCAGGAGTGAGACTCTGTAAGAATGGTTGGATGCTAACCGATCTGAGATAGAATCCTTATACACCAACAAAGTATGGACTTTGGTTGCTTTATCTGAAGGGTTAAATCCCCATCAAGAGCAAGTATATCTTGAGAAGATTACTTGGTGTACATGGAAAAGTTGAGACTTTCAAACCTAGACTTGTTAAAGCTTTCCATCATTAACCAGGTATGGATTATGATGAAACCTTTTCTAAGTAGCTATGCTTAAGTCCATCCAGATCCTACTTGCCACGGCTACATACCATGACTATGATATCTGGTGGTTGGGTGTCATGAATGCTTTTCTAAATGATTATTTAGAAGAGAGCGACTATAAGTACACAGCCAGAGGGCTTTGTAGACAGTGGGAGCAGCGGAAACGTGTGCAAGATGTTTTATGTGATAAAACAGGTATCGCGGAGTTGGAACATCTGTTTTGATGTTGTAGTAAAAGAGTTTGACTTCATCAAAATGGTAGATGAACCTTATATATACAAAAAGGTAGTAGGGAGTATGGTGATGATCCTCGTAGAGTACGTGAATGACAAATTCTTGATAGGGAAGGTGTTTCCTATGCTACGCTCGGTCAATCTATGCTTATCACAAGGATTCTCTATATAGGATCAAAGTGATACCTACTAAATCCTGGGTTTTGGATCTATGAAATAGATCTAATTGGATGTTAGGATACTCACTAGTTGTAGTGAGAAGGTATCAATGGATCCTGGGGAGAATCACTGGAAAAGTTCCAGGGTGATAAGGACGACTGAATGTCAGCCGCAGGCATTGTCTTTACCCTCGGTGGAGGGACGGTATGTTGGAAAAGTTCCAAGCTAGATACCGTGACATACTAGACGATTAAAGGCATGATACATCGTTACCAAAGATGCTACCAAAGAGGCAGTCTGGATATATATAAGTTCATGAGATGAACTTCGTTCCTACCATTGTGTGACAATGGAGTTGTGGTTTTAGCCAAGGAACTACCGTCCCATCAGAAATCTAGATATAATTCTTAGGCAGTATCACCTGATCATGGAGATGGTTGATCTCCAGGGATATCGAGGTTAGGAGAGTAGATAAAGAGGACAATACCGCAGATCCACTCACAAAGGCCTTTTCCCCAGTAGAGACTTTTATGGGATGGTTGAGTATAAGATACTTCAACCACAGCTAATTGTTGGGTATGTGATACCACAACAGATGGCCCTAGTGCAAGTGGAAGATTGTTAGTTATATGTATGCCCTAGAGGCCATTACTGTACACACGATGTATATTGTAGTGGATACTGGGACATATATAGGGAGGACTTTCTTGCTCGACATGATAGTATGCTATCTGGTTGTACTTTATCTTAACATGTATTCTGATTGTCTCTATTACATGTTGATAAAGCCCTTAGGATATATACTCGACTACTGGGACTATGATGAGATCATACTAGTAGGGCCACGGTAGTCGACGAGTACATCCTATAACTGTTCCTAGTCGAGGGTGTATCGAGACAGGGTATCGATGCACCAGAGTAGACTAGCGTATACGCGTCTTGACCCATATGATGGGCGATGGATGATCCCATATCCATCGGTGTTTGACATCAAGGATGTTGTACGGGTGCTCAGTGGAGACTGGGTACACTGGACGGACTCGCCGAGAACTCCCAGATGGTATCATACCTCATGTTAGATGGCAGTTCTCCGGTGACACTGGTACAGAGTAGTCTGTTGACCCGAGATCGTCATAGAGTCTTGTGTGATTCCCACTGTGCTTTGATTTCCACCTTACCACGTCCAAGAGGGCGTGCAAAACGGTGGTTTTTGGGTACAGTCCCGAATCACATGGAGGCAATGAGCGATAGGAGGGAATTCGTCTTTCCCGGTATAGGGAGTTGATGTTGTGCTGTGTTCGATTGGCTATAACCGGAAATCCCTGGCCACGGTTGTTGAGATTTACTGGTAAGTGTTACCAGTAGTTTCTCGAACTGTTATAGACCTCATATTGACACGACTTATCGAGCTACTGGGGTCTGACGTTTACAACCCCTAGGCGAGATATGCGACATATCAGACGACGAGACCGGACTGTACGCTAAGTGTTACTGGTTGGATTCACAGGAGTGTGAGCGGGCTTGCTCGTTGATCTTCTGATCGCTCAATACCCGGGTGGCCGTTACGTTTAGCAGACCGCTTGCGGCTTGTGGGTGATTGATATGATCACCACCTACTGCCGGCGTATTGACGAGTCTTTAGAGTCCTACACAGGGGTTTCCTGGATCAAGCGAAACGAAATAGGAGCACATATGAGATATGTGCGAGACCGAGAATAATACCAGTATGAGATACTGTATTCTATTCTCGCGATTTGTATCATGGGACGGTTATATGTGATATAGCCGGGTTACCGAATCAAGTGTTGATTCGATACATTGATACACTAGATATTAGTCGGTTATATGCGATATGACCGGATCATTAAATCAAGTATTGATTTAATGATTTAATGTATAATTATATATTGGATATATCACTTTACATTAACTAGTATTGGTTCACTTAAGATTGATTTTCTCACTTGATGTGCACAAGTTGTATATGTGATATATTTTTTTGTGCACTTGATTGTATCATGTTGGATGATACATACAAACTTGGGTATGTGTATGATTTACACCATGTTTAGTTAATGGTTAGGGTTTTATTTTCTTTATTTATTTTGATTAAACAAAATGGTGGCTTTTCTTGTATTATACTTGAAGCTTCATGAAGCTTTTAGTATCTTTGAAAAGTCTAGCCATTTTGTTTTGTTCTTAAACCTAACCATTACCTAAACTATGGTTTGCTCTCTACATGAGTTAAACTTACCCATGGTTGCATTATGATAAGTCTTCACTTGATTTATGATTTTCAATTAATTCATTTTTCTTTTCTTCTTCTTCTTCTTCATGAAGAAGAAAACCTTGCTAGAAAAATTTCAAGTGATGAAATCAAGTGAGAAATCCAAATCCAAAGTGAACCCACTTCCTATTTCTTCATCCTCTACCACTTGCCATGTTGTATAGGGTGTTATTTTCACAAGTTTCATGACCTAGTGAAGATGGAGCTTGAGTTTGAGTCGCCTCGACGTAGATCATCTTCGGCATCGGAGTCAACGACCTAGCCTGCTCATTTCTCCGATGAAACCAACGCTAGGGTCCGGGATCCCGATGATCGCAGCGAAGGGACGTCAACACAGAGCTAAAGAAGTGGAGGACCGGATCTACAAATGTTGTAATCCCTTTCACTTATTAGTAAAGTTGTTTGCTAGCTTAGAGTTTCGCCTATCCTCTAGTTAATGATCTTCCATATGGTTGTTCGGCACAAAAATTTTTGAATTTGGCATGGTAGATACCTTGTGGAACCTCTTGAGTGTGCCTAGGAACCCTACAGGGAGTATCCATGGACTTCTGCAGGGTGCCCTCAGCGCTCCTCAGCATATTGAGGAGCTCAGGAAATGTAACTTCTTTACCCTCTAACAAACATATCTGTGATTTCTTTGCATTAATCTAATGCAGTCCCATCATTTACACCTATCATTATAGAGAGAAATGAAAATATGACGTACGCTTATGCCATCCTCATTCGCCACGGGCCCCGTCTTACACCGTTAGGTTACTTAACTAACGCCAGAGCTGGGGGCAGGACTAGCGCGAATGCAAAACATAAGCAATGTATAATATATAACATATATATACTTATCATTAGTCTTACGCAATAAAAGGCATTACAGATCACAGACGAACATATTAGATATACTAGGAATTCCGCGTTTCATTTAAGCCTGTAACGAAAGACTGATTCTACGGTCGTGATGAATAGCCAAACCCCACCCCAGACCCCTACGGGTGCGGCAAACTACCCGCCAAATTTCCGAAGTGAAGCATGCTCCCTTAACAAAGTGAGTAGGCCACTCGGCACATCTAGGAACCCGGTAGTTTGTGCACCCCACCTTGGGTCTATCCTGGGAGTAGAAAACAGTAAAAAGAAATAATATAACGGTGGCTACAACTTCAACCCGGATGTGCCCCGCAAAATAATATTACATCAAATTATAATTTACATTGAATGAAAGAAAAACAACTCTCTTCTCACATCCCCGGCTATTTATTCACGACGATCCAATAATGTTCATATACACAAACAGATCAAAGATATGTGCAACCCTCACTAACCGACGTATAGCAATTAGCGGAAGTTTAAAAACACATATAACAATACAGAAGAACCAATTATCCAAGAACGATAGAAATTCGATTGATATATATATTTTCTGAGTCTACCCCAAGTGCAAACCAGCACACAAAAAATACTGGGCAGAAACAAAATATCCCCTAAAAACAGAACACCAAAAATTATAAATAACAGAAGAAAAAAGATATGAATCGGCCTTGACTCGGCGGCGGAACCGCGGCGAATCGGACCGATTTGCCGTGCTTTCGCGGCCTTCTTGGCGATTCATGCACTCGTTTTTCTTCACTGTTCTTATAATACCCTACATGCATTTTTAGTACATCTGAAATAATTTTCTGGACAGTTTCAAAAGTCGACAGCAAATTAGGGTTTTGGTGTTTCGTTTTCGGTTTTTTCTGATGATCGATATTCTAACACTTGCTAATAAGCTAGTAAAGGTTTAGTTGGCTCTGATACCACTGTAAGTCGATGCCATGCACCTTGCGGGTTCGCGGGGAGGCGGAATGAGTAAAAAATGATAATTGTTTGCTTCGTAACATCGACTAAACACCAAGATCGAAGATAAACCTTTAACTAACTACAAGACTATGAGGTTTTAAGTACAAGTGAAAAATTTATACCTCAAGCAACCGGTTCTTCTTGTGCTTGCTGTCCTCCTCTCTTACGCAAGCTCCTTGGAGTAGTACGGATCGCGCCTCCTCGTCGGCCTTCTCGAATCGAAGATGATCCACCCGAGAGTTTGTATATCAAGCTCTTACCTCAATACCGAAGTAACCAGGGCACCTAGTTCGCTATACTAGATGACCTAGATGATGTAGAGAATATTGATGGATTGGTAAGTATCTTTAAGCTTTATGATTCTCAACACATGAGTTACGAAAAGCTTAGAGGAAGAAGAAGAACTATATGAAGAAAGGCTAGTGAGAACTTAGCATAAGAATGGGAGTGAACTCCTTGGTGTAAACTGAACCCTTAACCTTTTCTTATAGAATAAACCTATTTACTAAAATGAGAAAGGTTCAATAATCACCTTAGTGAGTCATGGGATGAAAATGCTCCATGTGTCACTAAGAGCCATGCTCAAAATAATGCACAATTCCACCTCATTTCTGCCACTCATAAATCAATAACCATTTAAAATAAATGATAAATAGATAATATGAGGATTAATCTTCTAGAAACATCTTTGAGTAAATTAGAAAAATGCCCCTCTAGTGTACATACATACCCGTATCCGTATTCCGAAAAATACGAATACAAAAGAGAAGAAAATAATCCATCAGTACAATACTAGGATCCGGCTTAAACCAAAACCTACTAGTATTGTCTGTCAGAATCATCGTGCGTGCACAAGTACACGCATGTGATCGAACCCTGTCGTAACACCGTACGACTTCTACATCTTTTGCCCGATGCAGGGACACCCTCTGTGTGGGACTTTAAAGACTCGACACTACGCTAGTAGTGGGTTTAACCACAGGACACAAGCAGTACTAGGTGCACGTAACGGCCCCCAGGTATATGTCGATAAGAAGGCCGATGAGAATAACTCATCCGAGCTCCTACTGAGCCTGTCTGTGACAGTATCCGTACAATCCGGTCTGTTCGTCTAAGAGTATCGCATATCGGGCCTAGGGGGTGGTAGCCGTCATACCTTTAATTGCGCAATAAGTCGTGTCGGAGTAGAGCCCAAAACTCCCTGAGAAATTACTGGAGAACCTACCAGTAAATCTCACTTGCCCTGCCCAGGGACTTGTGTAATGGCTTTCCGAACACAGCGCGATATCGACCCCCAATACCGGGAGAGACGAATCCTATCTAACCGCCACTGTCTCCAAGTGCTTCGGGACTGCACCCAACTACTACCTGTTTTCATGACTCAATAGAGCCGTGGTAGGGTAGTAATCTAAGAACAACGGGAACACACTCGAGGAGAAGCAACAGTGTCAAGTCAACGGACTATACTGCACTCATGTCACATGGGAACTGCTACCTGACGATAGGTATATTATCGACCAACAGTTCCCCACGAGTCCGTCCAGTGTAACACATAACCTAATGAGCACCTACATACTATCTCCAATACGACATACTAATGGCTATGGGACAGACCATCTCCCCTGCTGGGATGAGAAGCGTATACACTAGTCTACTCTGAAGTATCGATGCCCTGTCTCGATAATCCTATGACTATGGACCATAATAAGGATGTGCTTATAGACTACCCAGCCCCCACTAGTGTGACTGCCATCACAACGCTGGTAGTCAAGCAAAAGATCCTAAAGTCTCTGTCAATATGTATTAGCGATACGTTAATAGAAACATATACACATATTTAGATAGATACAAACCAAGTAGCATACTACTATATTGAGCAAGACTGTCAAAAAACCTGTGTATATCCCAAGCTTCCAAAATTTAATATACAAACCAGTACTATACAGTAATGGCTTCTAGGGAATATATCACTAACATGGACTGTGGAGCCGTGGGAGTGGTTTACGCAACCGTAGACGATATAGTGACTCGCGGAGCCGCAGCCGACAGAGTTGCATGTGGAGCCACAGTCGAAGTAGCCTGCCGAATCTGTAAAATTTTGTGTGTTATAAACGAGTAAGAATAGTGTATTAGATTTTAGTCGAATTCGTATCATTATCAGAGTATTGCGAAACCCCAATATAAGAATACTTAGGGACTTAGGCCTAGTTTGGGTATCTAGTTTGGAAAACCGTAGTTTATTTAAATTAGATAGTTTTATGTAAGTATGATTAATCAAAGCTAAGTCTACAACCAAATAAGCTCAGGCTACTAATATTGCATATGTTACTATTTATAATGTGATATAATATTTTACTATTAAGTAATATACATAACAACATCTCCTTCAACTCCTCAACGGTGGTCTTCAAGGCGGCAATATCATGCTCCAGGCATCGCTCACCGGGGGGAGGGGAAGGTAGGGGAAGTAACCGCCAGAGTGGAGACCAACTTAATATGGGCCCTGCTAGGACCCAGTCCCCGGCCTCTCTCCCAACCTCTGTGTGCTGCGTCTAGGACTGGGGTCGGTAGCATCAGATCGGTCTGTCCACTAAAATCGATCCCCGATGCCTTAGCCTACTCCACCAACCGCTCCTACACCCGCATTAACCATTAAAATATAAGTATATCATTTAAATTTGAACTTATCAAAACAAAATTTTCATTCATACTAGAATAAATATTAATACTTACACAATACTCCTGGGTAGCGGTGTCGGGGAATCGAAGCTCGCCCGGGCGGGATTTGTTGAGGTGCCGTGGATGGCAAGATACGCGGTCAACACGCTCGGTGTACCACCCTGCGCCAGGGTCAGAGCACTCTACAATTCGCGAAAAATTTACATATATTATAAAATAACTCTTAATATTCCATTATATCAAAATAGATTTATTGCAATTTACCAATGCCTCCATGGTACGAGTAATGTTTCTCGAGCCACCTGTATAAGTGGGGCGACCCTTCTTCGCTGACTTCCTATTCTCCTTATTTTGATCGGCCTGTTTCTGCAAAACACAATCAGATTTAGTTTTCTAATTAAGCATTACAAAAAAATAAATTATATACTAAACAATGAATTACATTTAAATTACAAACCTGTTTGCGCTGAGAGTCGTAATATTGGCACAAGAGAGGCCATGTATCTACGTCGACTCTGGCAAAGGCCGGAATATGTAGGAGAGCCGCTCACTCTACCTCGGGGGTCGCCAGCCATACCAAACAGCAATCGATCTTCAGCTTTTTCCTATTGTATCGGACCTTAGATTGCATGTTCTTCATAAGGCCCAGGTACAGAGCGTGAAGATCGAGCACACTTTCAGGGTGATCAGGGTCGGGTATAGGCTGAAAGTCGTAATCCAACTGCAAATACCAAAAATAATGTATTTAAATTACAAGTGTTAAATAATAATAAATTTATTGGAAAAGTCAAATAAAAATATAAATTAATACTCGAGCCTGATCCCAGAAGTGGGCAAATGAGCACCGGTGCTGATCGTCCCACTCAACGTGAAGTGGATACTTCTTATGGATGCGGCTCTCATCCTCCATATACCGATCGAACCGCTCGGCATAACCGCCAGTATAGCAATAATCGGGGGTAAAGAAGAGGGGGAATGGTTCCTCCCCCTTGCTCTATCGGGCCTCAGCCCGTAGGACTAATTCGGTCCTCGAGTCCTCCTCTCGGAATAGGGCTGCCCTGCATCTATAAGAAATACCAAGACAAGAAATATTAAGACAAACCGGTATTAAGAATTCAAGAATTAACGAAAATTTAAGTGCGATATATACCTCCGGCGACAGCAGCACGAGCCTGGGCCCGGGCAGTAGCACGAGCTGGACGATAGTTCCTCCGGTGAGGAACAGCCGGTGACCCGGACGTGGACGCATCCCCTTCAACTAGAAAATAAATATTGACGATAAAATTAAATGAAATTCATATTTATTCTTAGAGGATATGTAAAATTAATAAATATTTTATATTTATTCATACTAAGCTGTAGACTGAGCTGAGGGTGCGGAAGTGGCGGGAGTGGCTTCTGCGCCAGATGTGGAAGCACTACCTATAATTAGACAATTAAAAATAGATTATATAATTAATTGCAAAAAGAATGCGTATATCTATAATAAAACATTCTAAATCAATATGTATGCAATATAGGATATATAAACATGCCCGCATGTGCGTTGGTGGCCTCTGCCCGAGATGTGGAGGCACCACTTACTGCTAGACAATCAAAAAATGATTATCTAAGTAAGAGCAAAAAGAATATGTGCATATTTATGATATAACATTATAAATCAAAATGCATGCACAATAGGATATATAAACATACCTACAGGTGCGGTAGTGGCCCCTGCCTTTGATGTGGACGCACCAGCAGCAGCTAGACAATTAAACATTGACTATATAAGTAATTTTGAAATAAATATGTGTGTATATCTATAATATTATATTCAAAATGAATATCCATGCAATATACCTGGAGGTGTGGCAAAGTCTATACGGAAGGAGTCATCCGAAGGGGATATCGATCGGGGTGCAAGACCAACCCTCTGGAGCTCTGTACGCAACTCCCCGGGCGGCAGAACCGCTCTGTCTCTGCCTATGCCTCTGCTGCGACGGTGCTCCTGTTGTCCCTCGCTGCCTCGGGCGTCATCATCAGGCCTAGATAAGAGTACAATCATTACATATGCATGCAATATATGTATAGATCGTAGAAATATGAAGTAATAATATAGCATTACTTATAACCTTTTTCATTTCGTAGATGCATTAGACATATCTACTTGGATTTCATCATCGATATTATTTCTAACTCACGTAACTTCACGATCAGCCGAAGACAACCCGTCTTTTGAAACAGACGGTTGGAGCACTCTAAGTCTTCTCTCTTCTTCATCCTTATCACTATCCTCCATACAATCCTCGAATTCTGGGACATCGTAAATATCCCTGGGTTTCCAATGGCATACGACACTCTATCCCGGATGTTTCAAGCGCTGTGAGTAGTGTATTTAGAACGCTTGATTTGGAAAGATAAATGGATCTTCTTGACCGTAAAATCGAAGTGTATTCACATTAGTCAATCCATATTTATCTTTCCAAGCCCCGAGATTGTTTCTCCACTTATCCGTATCGGTTCGTGTATCGTACCAAATACACTGAAATATATAAAACGGTTCTGATTGTCCGGGATATTGGATGCTAAGTATGCAATTTAAGTATCCATAATAAATCACACCATCCGATCCTACCGTTGCAATCCCACTATTCTGAGTGGTTCGAGATGTTTCTATGTTCTTAACTTCAAATTTGTATCCAAGAACACCGAATCCTTTATAATATGCAACCTCCATGCTAGGAAACTGAGCTAAACATCTTGAATCTCTCTCCAAGATGCAAACAAGTTTGGATCGTGGATTTGACAAAACAAATTTTACGGAAAATACATAACGATATAAGTTTAGATTAAGACTGGTAGCAATAACATGTTATTCGAATAACTTACATTATCTGCAACCCAATTGCAAAAATTATCCTGATGATATTTTTCCAATCGTTCATCATTCCAATCAGGATGCCTCTCACGTACCTCGTCAATATGAATTCTGTTCTCAACAATAAATTATGACATTAATATTATATCATTTCATACATACACAAAAACAAATATAACAATTAATCCAAAAAACTTACTCTCTAATTTCTTCAAGACATACGCTATTGAGATGGATAAACCGATATATCTTATTGATAAACATAGTGTATACTCTGTTATAATCAGCTTTACCATATGGCCTGTCCTGAATTCTCCGAGGCCGGTTAAGTTTCGTCTCAATGTTCTCGTCCAGATAGCGGGAACAAAATGTGGTTATTTCATCTAGAAGATAATCTTGCATGATAGAACCCTCTGGTCGATTTCTATTGCGTATATTTTTTTTTTAGAGTGTAGAGGTACCTAAAGAAAAATATGCTAAATAAATAAATACGGACATATAGGACAACAATAATTTTACAAATTGCGTGAAACGAAAAATTCAACGTACCTTTCGACGGGATACATACATCGATATTGTACCGGTCCGGCAAACTTAGCCTCGGTTGCAAGATAAACCGTCAGGTGTATTATGATATCGAAGAATGACGGTGGGAAAATATGCACAAACTTGCAAAGTATCAATGAAATAGAATTTTCTAGATTCTGCAACGTCACAACATCCAAGGTTTTAGTACACGATTCTATAAAAAAAGTAACAAAGGCCATTGATTACTAGACTAACCGATTCGGGAAGGGAAGTCCTGAGGGCTAATGGGAGAAAGTGCTCCATAATAACATGGTGATCACAACATCCAAGGTTTTAGCAGCCTCTACCATATCCTCCATTTCTTCCCCTGGAAAGAAGCTATCGACTTCTTCTTCTTCTGCCGCATTACCTTCTTCTCCTTCTTCTTCTGCCGTATTACCGTCTTCTTCTTGTCCTTCCCCATGATATAGAAAAGTTATATAAAGTCTAGTAAAACCATGTTTAATGATGTGAAGCTCTACGATTTCTACCTTCTGCTAGAACTTATCCCCACATCTATCGCACGAACAGAGAATCTTTTCTAACACGATCTCATTATGTGCGCATGCAAATTCAATGAAAGCAGCAACTCTTACGACAAATTTAGATTGCATGCGTTGTTGCCAATCCACGTACATCTAGTCTTTAACTCTGATGTACTCATGGGCCATGTTAGACTGTATAACATATAAATTGTAGGTTATAATGACTATATTGAGAAATCTAAGAATGAGATGGTGACCGACAAAGAAGAAAATCCGTAGAGGCAAGTTTGTCGTTGAAAAGAATAAATTATCGATTAACAAAGTTAGATTTGAAGATACCCAAGTATGAGTTGTATTCTTTGTATGTGTGTTTCAATTTATAATTTCGCTTAGGTGTAGAGTTGTTAGTATGTATGTGCTTTGTGTGTGCGTTTGTTGTGTATTCGTGTTGCATGTGTATGTTTCGGCTGTCAGGGGTAAGGATTCTATCCCATTAAGAATGTATACAGTAGACACCCATTCGCTTATGCTTTCATCCGTTTTGAGTAAATTTCTGCTGCACTTTCCTGCTGTTCTTTGAGTACACTGTAATAGAATAGATAATCATTTCAATGCTGTAAAACAATGTTGAAATGAACATCTAATCTATCTTTGTACACGGAGAACCAGCGGAAAAGTACCGACGAAATAACTCGAAATGAATGAAAACACAAGTGAATGCAGGTGTTTGCTTTATACATTCCTAACTTGTCCACACTGGACAAATCTATCGGTTATCATACGATTGAATCTTCTTATCATATAGACTACACAACGGTTGTTAGCACCACACTATACCGTCCGATTTTTAACAACCTTCGTATAGTTTTATGTCACGACAAATATCGAACGTATGTTAACCGATAGACGGGGACAAATGCGCGCTTTGATTTTCACATATGAGTTCGATGAGAATATAAAAGTTTCATATTATCATCAAGTATCATATATTGGTTTTAACTTGAATATTTAACTTGAATAGGTTTTACATTTACGTTTCGTTTTTAAGGGTTTGAAGTTTTTAGTTTAGGGTAAAGTTTTCTTACGTTTACGGTAAAATTTTACGTTTACGTTGTCATCGAGTATCCTACTGAAGGAACTAGTGCACCCTACACCCTAACCCTAATTAACCCTAATCATCACCCTAATTAACCCAAAATTAACCCTAATTAAATCAAATTATCCCTAATTAACCCAAAATTAAGCTAATTAAAACAAATTAACCCTAATCAACACCCTAACCCAAATTAACCCTATTTTACCTAATTAACCCTAATCCTAACCCTAATCATCACCCAAACCCTAACCCAAATTAACCCTAACCCAAACCAAAATTAACCATAATTAATCTAATTAACCCTAACCCTAATCATCACCAACCCTATTTTACCTAATTAAAACAAATTAACCCTAACCCTAATAATCACCCAAACCGTAACCCTAATTAACCCTAACCCAAACCAAAATTATCCCCAATTAATCTAATTAATCTTAACCCTAATCATCACCAACCCTATTTTACCTAATTAACCCAAATTAACCCTAACCCTAATCATCACCCAAACCCTAACCCAAACCCTATTTTACTTAATTAACCCAAATTAACCCTAACCCTAATCATTACCCAAACCCTAATCCTAATCATCATCCAAACCCAAACCCTAACCCAAATTAACCCCTAATTAACCCTGCCCTATAACCCTAACCATAACCCTAAAATCAACAACAATAACACCAAAAACAACAAAATTATAAATTAAATTCAAAATTAATTTACAGAAATCAAAAACATTACTAATTAGGAAAATTCAAGAACTGTTAAATATATAAACTCACCTCTTTCACATTCCGGCCGGCGGCAAAGAGCTCGAGGAGGTGGAGAGCAAGAGCTTGACGAGGTGGAAGAGGCCGAGAAGATGGAGCTCGAAGAGGTGGAGGCGGCGATGAGGAGCTCGATATCAATTGTCGGCGATGAGGAAGTCCACGTCGAACTCGATCGACGGCGATGGAGGAGGAACCCGCCGACGAGCTTGATCGGCGATGAGGAAGTCGATGATGAGGGAAGACGAAGTCAACGATGCTTTCGACGACAAGGGATTGATCGACGATTGAGGGCGCGGGAGAGATAAAGGTTGGTGGGAAATTTTGGGAAATGGTGAGAAATTACTTAGCTTTATTTTTTAAATAACCCTTTGTTGCCTCTGAGGATTAATCCGTTGGGCTTTCTTTTATGCCACCATAGGACCAAATAAAGAGATTACATTTTAACATTTTTTAATTTATTTATGTCCCTACGGTGGGCACCTTAGGGGTAAACAATGCCCCTAAGGAGTAAACCGTAGAGGCAATAAAAAGTTGTTAGTTATATGTATGCCCTAGAGGCCATTACTATACATAGGATGTATATTGTAGTGGATGCTTGGACATATATAGGGAGGACTTTCTTACTCGACATGATAGTATGCTATCTGGTTAATCTTTACCTTAACGTGTACACTGATTGTCTCTCTGTTACATGTTGGTAAAGCTCTTAGGATGTGTACTTGACTACCTGGACTATGATGCGGATCATACTAGTGGGGACATGGTAGTCCATAAGTACATCCTTCAAGGTCCCTAGTCGTGGGTGTATCGAGACGGGGCATCGATATACCAGAGTAGACTAGCGTATACCTTCTCGACCCATACAGATGGGCGATGGATGATCCCATATCCATTGATGTTTGACATCGTAGATGATATACGGGTGCTCAGTGGAGACTGGGTATACTGGACGGACTCGCCAAGAACTCCCAGATGGTATTATACCTTACGTCAGATGGCAGTTCTCTGGTGACACTGGTACAGGTTAGTCTGTAGACCCGAGATCGTCATAGAGTCTTGTGTAATTCCCATTGTGCTTTGATTTCCACCTTACCACGTCCAAGAGGGCGTGCAAAACGGTGGTTTTTGGGTACAGTCCCGAATCACATGGAGGCAATGAGTGATAGGAGGGGATTCGTCTCTCCCGGTATAGGGAGTTTATGTTGCGCTGTGTTCGATTGGCTATAACCGGAAATCCCTGGCCAGGGTTGCTGAGATTTACTGGTAAGTGTTACCAGTAGTTTCTCGAACTGTTATAGACCTCATATCGACACGACTTATCGAGCTATTGGGGTCTGACGTTTACCACCCCTAGGTGAGATATGCGACATATCAGACGACGAGACCGGACTGTACGGTAAGTGTTACTGGTTGGATTCACAGGAGTGTGAGCGGGCTTGCTCGTCGATCTTCTGATCGCTCAATACCCGGGTGGCTGTTATGTTTAGCAGACCGCTTGCGGCTTGTGGGTGTTTGATATGATCATCACTTGCTGCCGGCGTATTGACGAGTCTTTAGAGTCCTACACAGAGGTTTCCTGGCTCAAGCAAAACGAAATAGGAGCGCATATGAGATATGTGCGGGACCGAGAATAATACCAGTATGTGATACTGTATTCTATTCTCGCGATTTGTATCATTGGACGGTTATATATTATATAGCCGGGTTACCGAATCAAGTGTTGATTCGATACATTGATACACTTTATATTAGTCGGTTATATGCGATATGACCGAATCATTAAATCAAATGTTGATTTAATGATTTGATGTATAATTATATATTTGATATATTACTTTACATTAACTAGTATTTGTTCACTTAAGATTAATTTTCTCACTTGATGTGCACAAGTAGTATATGTGATATATTTTTATGCACTTGATTGTATCATGTTTGATGATACATGTAAACTTGGGTGTGTATGATTAAACCATGGTTATGTTAATGGTTAGGGTTTTGATTTATTTATTTATTTATTTATTCATTTTGGCAAGAAATGAAATGGTGGCTTTCTTTGTAATTGTTTAGAAACTTCATGAAGCTTTGACCATTTTGTTTCTTTCCTAAACCTAACCATTCACCTAACCCTAGTTAACTCTCTACACTCAACCATGGTTGCTAATATGATAAGAATGACTTTATTTTCTATCATTAAGAATCTAATTCATTTTCTTATCATATTCTTTTTCTTCTTCTTCAAGAAGAAGAAAGCTTGCAACCTTCAATGGTGACTTGATGAAAAGAGTGAGAAATCCAATTCTAAAGTGAACCCACTTCCTATTTCTTCATCCTCTACCACTTGCCAAGTAGTATAGGGTGTTTTCTTCACAAGTTTCATGACTTGGTGAAGTTGGAGCTCGAGTTAGAGTCGCCTCGACGTAGATCATCTTCGGCATCGAAGTCGACGATCTAGCCCGATCATTTCTTCGACGAAACCATTACTAAAGTCCGGGATCCGATGATCGCAGCAGAGGGTCGTCAACGCGGAGCTATGGAGGTGGAGGACCGGATCTACAAAGGTTGTATTTCCGTTCACTTAGTTAAGTTGTTAACTAGTTGCATGTTTCGCCTAATTTCTAGTTAACGATCCGTATTAGGATTTCTCGGCACCGAATTTTTTTGAATTTGGCATGGTTGATGCCTTGTGAGACCTCTTTAGTGTGTCTCGGAACCCAACATTGGTATCAGAGACTAGCTAGAGCCTTAGACGAAGTGTAGACGACGTTAGAAATCCGAACGAACCCTGAAACCCTAACTCAAACCACTCTCTGGAAATTTTCTGAAAATTTGGATTTTAGTGAATTAAAAATTGCCAAAAAATTCAGTAGGGAATTGTAGGAGTTACTGTGAAGCACGTGACTCTAACTCGACCAAAGCGCCGCGGAACCGCCGCTCAAGCGGAACCGCGGCCTCACCCTGGCTTGAGCGGCGGTTCCGCGGCCATATTGGTGAGTTAGGCCTCGTGGTTTGCACAGTAATTCTTTTCTGGTAGTGCCGTGTCTTCTGGGAATTTTTAAAACATACTCCACTGTTGAGTTTTCTGGGGTTGTTTTGGGGATTCACTTATTCGATCGGATTGTCTAATTTTGTTTATGTGTTTTCCGGATAATTTTTGAATATGTTAAAAAGTTCGACCGGATATAAATACCCACTCTTTCCCCTGTCGGGAAATTTCCAAGTGTTGGATCTTTCCGTGGTTTATTAACGTTCTAAGTAGTGCAAGTAACGCGATGGGCCCTCTAGAAGAAAACAAACCTTAACTCGATTATGTGACCGTCTTGAACTGCCCTTTGAACCTTCGGGTTTGGGGCAGTACGGCGTGCCACATGTGAGGCGTTGGCTTGACCCTTCTATGTCTGGACCGTTGGTACTGAGGCATGAACTGGATGTTTTTAAACTTGTTTCATGTGTTGATTTGTTTCGGGAAAACTTGGGTGTTTGATTGTTCGATCGGAAAGTTTAACATTTTCTATTTATCTAGAATGGGATACAATACTTGGAATCCACAAGCAGTTATGAGATAACTGATTTGAATGTTATAAACATAGCACTTTAGTCTCACTTGATCGGTTGCCACGGAATTTTGATGCGATCAAAAGTCCGTCGCAATCACGCACGTAGCGTACGCGGATACTCGCCGGTAAACTTAATAGACAGCCACGCCCCATAGCCCCGACCAAGTGACTGTAGGAGAACCCCGTCGCCGAAAGCATCCGTTCGGGTGCACGCGGCAGCGGTGTTCCGCCTTGGTGCACTTCGTCGACGGCGTCGGGGGTGCGGCCGCCTACTAAAGTTTGCGACGAGTATTCGATCAGGATGTCGGGAATCTTGTTGAATTGCCCGACTTGATATTGAAAAGTGTTTTCGATAATGAGACTAAAATGCGGGGTTTATAATTGTTAGGCATGCGATGTCTAAGGAATTCATTTGGTTAGGCATGCTATGTCTATGCAAGTTGCGGATACCAACTGTTGTAGTTTTACACTTTCTTTTCTGTGACCGTAAGTGTAATATGTGATATTGCCGGTTTCGTTGCTATATGTCAACGACAATTGGGATGCGCATATTTACTTACATTGATGACATGCGATGTTATGTGTTGCTGGATATGTTATATTGGATCGTCGTGTTTGAATAGTCGGTTTTTTTTATGTGAGATGAGTGTTTTTCATTTTCATTCATGTAAGAACTTGTATGTAATATTCTTTTATTGGGGCACTTCCAGGTTGCGGAAGATGTCACCTTTTGTATATTATTTACTTTTTCGCACTAGGATAGACCCAAGGAGGAGGGCACAAGTAACCGGGTTCTAGAGTCCAGTGGGAGAACAACTCGAGGAGTCGAGTCCGGGTCTCCTAACTCTAGAATTGGTAGGGTTGCTTGCCGCTCTCGTAGGGGTCTATAGGTGTGGGTTTGGCTATTCATCGCGACCGTAGAATCCGTGTTTTATACTGGCTCATATTAAAAACACGGACGTCCTAGTATATCTAATATTTCATATGATATTTTCTGCTGCGTTATCTGTGATGTGATCATGTGATATGTTCTGTGATAAATACTGTATATAGTATATATGATATATTATATAGGCGTTACTTATGTTTTACACCCGCGCTAGCCCTGCCCCGCTCTGCCGTTAGTTACCTAACCTAACGGTGCACGAGGGGACATCGAGACGAATGCGGATGGCATAAGTGTACGTCGTATTTATCTGTGATGTTTAGGTACTTAAATGATGGGACTCCATTAATGTGATTAATGAAAGAAAAGAAACCTAAGATGTTGTGGAATCGAATTTCTAAATAAAACAGGTAGCTACAGTTCTTGCTTTGCATCGCGGTGTTTCTTGTAGAACATCCTGCACCTTATTCGATAAGGAAAGGACCGAGATCCCTTCACCGGGAGTGACTCCTTTAGCAATAACTGGCAGATGCTACAACCCTCGGTTTGTCTTTTGATGCCTTCTCTAGTTCTTTCTTTGCACAGCGGTATATACGATATATCCTGCACCTTATTCGATGAGGAAAGGGCCGACGATCCCTTCACCGGGAGTGACCCCTTTAGCAAAACTAGAAAAGCCTCAAAAACACTACATTTCAAAATTCATTCGATCCCACAACGATATCAAGTTCATTACGCAATAGGTTTTCAGAAAAACCTGTCGTAGCCCTCCGTCATTTCAGATAAGTAGTAGTTAGTATTCGTGCTACGTTTGTTGGCCTGCGTCAAGGCGAGCTAACTAGTATTTATCTGCTTATGCATATGATGCAGATTGGATTAGGGCAGTCGTGCGACTTTGTTGGCCTGCGTCAAGGGTCGTGCGGGTGGGTTTAATTCAATCAGGAAATGACGGGTTGAACTTGACTAGCGCACTATGGTTTGTTGGCCTGCGTCAAGGTCATAGGATGCTAGGGGCAAAATTATCGGGAATTTCAAGTGTTGAAATTTGCAATGAGATTGCATACCTTCTATGAGATAGTTGGATCCCGATACCCACTGTGAGTAAGAGTTACTCCCGGGAGAGTTTTACACATTACAATTAGCCGATCTAGTAGGTGTCTAGAAAGGTGTCAACGGGGTTACGCCTCTCGGAAAACGAGGTTTACTGTAATTAGGTTCGTGCGAAAGCACGGGGAACCTCCCTCAAAGTACCGAGACTGGCCTGGTTGAAAGATTGGCGAACTTGTAGCGTGTAATTAATCCCGGCTAGTCTTTCCTTTTAGGGTTTGAAGGAAGATTTGATAAAAAACAGTGAGAGCCATCCTGATTAGATAAAATAATAACCAATCTGATCTTGCAAGAGCGCACGCTGAGTGTTTTCTTTTCTCTCTCTCCAGGTAGCGACCATATCACGCCTTAATCAAGATAATAATACGGATGTATTGACCGAACCCGCTTGTTATACTGAGCTGGGGAACGTTGGTCCCGCTCCAACTTATAATTGTTATAAGACAGAGCAGGAAATAGGGGAATACCAGATTTCCCATGCCTCCCAAACGAAGAAAGTGCATGCTGATGCATCTTCTTCGGGTGTGTTCATTACATAAAACTGTTTCTCAGTATCCTTTACGTCCTGGGTATGTGATACCGGATCAGGATCCCGCAAATGTAATCCGTTACATGGGCTACAGAAAGGTAGAGAACTGAGAACGGGTGATAAGTTTCATGAGACAGAAAACGGGACAAGTGTTGCAGCCAAGTCTGTTGGTCACTGTCACCCTGTATTACCAGTACATTGATTCTGAACGAATATTATTAGATACCGAACCTGATATACAAAATCATATCAGTCTCTTTATTAGTAAAGAAATGATATAATTTTGTATTGTTGGATAATGTTTTGAACATTTCCTATATCAAAAGTTGATCGGTTCAGGCACGTTATCTAAAAGCATTGATGTTCTAAATCAAATTACAGTTCTTAGTATACGGAACACACACAAGAGGAAGAGTTCAGAAATGAACGAATCCTTCTTGAGGTATTGTAGACTTGGTCATATCAATGCGACCCGACTAGCTGAAGTTACATATAGATGCATATTTAAATCAGTTTGAATTTACATCTTGTGAAACTTGCTGGTCATGTCACAGAGATAAGATGACCATAGCTCTATTTATTGGAAACAGAGAAAGAGTTACGAACTCTTGGGATGATACATGTTGATGTATGTAGGTCCCCTGTCTATACATGCCAAGACCGGTTATTTGTACTTCATTACATTCTCTGATAATCTCCCAGGATTCAGACATATGTTCCTGTTGAAACACAAGTCCGAACCTTTTGAGATATTCACAGAATATAAGTTAGAAGTAGAGAACCAATACGGGTATAAGTATTATGTCCTTTGATGCGATCAGGGAGGAGAATACTTGAGCATGGAATTCCTGGACTATTCTAAAGGAGAATGAGATTCTCTCTCAGCATTACTCCTCCGTATACACCATAACACGATGGTATCAGGGCGGAGCAATAACACCCTATCTGATATGGTGTGCTCTATGATGAGTAATACTGAGTTACCTATTTCCTTTTGGGAGTTTTGCGCTTGAGAAGCTGCATACCTATTGAATAGGGTTCCAATCAAATCAATTGCCTACCACTTCATATGTGATGTGGAAAGGGAAGAGTTCATATCTTAAGTTTATTAAGATTTAGGGTTTTCCAGCCTATGTCTAAAAAGCAAAATCCGGACAAGCTCGAGGCAAGATCTGTTATGTAGAACTGGAAATGTTCCAGCTAAACAAACTACAGCTGATGATTTGAAAGAACCAAATGATTCAATAGTTACCAACGAATCTCAGCCTCTCCACCGATCTAGTAGGGTTCCTCACCCACCTGAGAGATACTTTGGTTTCTCTATGACAGTGGGAGCGAGGATTGCATCATGAGATGATGACCCAACTAGTTTCGAGCAGGCCATCAGGAGTGGGACTCTGTAAGAATGGCTGGATGCTTAGCGATCTGAGATGGAATCCTTATATACCAACAAAGTATGGACTTTGGTTGCTTAATCTGAAGGGTTAAATCTCCATCAGGAGCAAGTATATCTTGAGAAGATTACTTGGTGTGCATGGAAAAGTTGAGACTTTCAAAGCTAGACTTGTTAAAGGTTTGCATCATAGACCAGTTGTGGCTAATGATGAAACCTTTTCTGGGGCCTATGCTTAAGTTCATCCAGATCCTACTTGCCACGGCTGCATACCATGAGTACGATATCTGGTGGTTGGGTGTCATGACTGCTTTTCTAAATGATGTTTTAGAAGAGAACGTCTGTAAGTACACAGCCAGAGAGCTTCGTAGACAGTGGGAGTAGCGAAAACGTGTGCAAGTTGCTTTATAGGATAAAGCAGACATCGCGGAGTTGGAACGTCTGTTTTGATGTAGTTGTCAAAAAGTTTGACTTCATCAAAATGGTAAATGAACCTTGTATATACAAAAAGGTAGTAGGGAGTATGGTGGTGATCCTCGTAGAGTACGTGGATGACATACTCTTGATAAGAAAGGAGTTTCCTATGCTACGCTCGGTCAATCTCTGCTTATCACAAGGATTCTCCGTATAGGATCAAAGTGATACCTCCTAAATCCTGAGTTTTGATCTATGAGATAGAAGTAACTGGATGTTAGGATTCTCTCTAGTTGTAGTGAGATGGTATTAATCGATCCTAGAGAGAATCACTGGAAAGGTTCCAGAGTGATAAGGACGACTGAATGTCAGTCACAGGCATTATCTTTACCCTCAGTGAAGGGACGGTATGTTGGAAGAGTTCCAAGCTAGATACCGTGGCATACTAGACGATAAAGGCAGGATACATCGCTACTTAAGATGCTACCAAAGAGGCTGTTTGGGTGTATATTGGTTCATGAGATGAACTAGGTTCCTACCATTGTGTGACAATGGAAGTGTGGCTTTGGCCCGGGAACCACGGTCCCATCAGTGACCTAGACATAATCTAAGGTAGTATCACCTGATCATGAAGATAGTTGATCTCCAGGGTGATCAAGGTTAGGAGAGCAGACACGGAGGACAACACGACGGATCCACTCACAAAGGCCTTTCCCAGAGAGAGACTTTTATGGGATGGTTGAGTATGAGATACTACAACCACTGCTATCAGATGGCCCTAGTGCAAGTGGGAGATTGTTAGTTATATGTATGCCCTAGAGGCCATTACTATACATAGGATGTATATTGTAGTGGATGCTTGGACATATATAGGGAGGACTTTCTTGCTCGACATGATAGTATGCTATCTGGTTGATCTTTATCTTAACGTGTATACTGATTGTCTCTCTGTTACATGTTGGTAAAGTCCTTAGGATGTGTACTTGACTATCTGGACTATGATGCGGATCATACTAGTGGGGACATGGTAGTCCATAAGTACATCCTTCAAGGTCCCTAGTCGTGGGTGTATCGAGACGGGGCATCGATATACCAGAGTAGACTAGTGTATACCTTCTCGACCCATACAGATGGGCGATGGATGATCCTATATCCATTGGTGTTTGACATCGGAGATGATATACGGGTGCTCAGTGGAGACTGGGTACACTGGACGGACTCACCGAGAACTCCCAGATGGTATTATACCTTATGTCAGATGGCAGTTCTCTGGTGACACTGGTACAGGTTAGTCTGTAGACCCGAGATCGTCATAGAGTCTTGTGTGATTCCCACCGTGCATTGATTTCCACCTTACCACGTCCAAGAGGGCATGCAAAATGGTGGTTTTTGGGTACAGTCCCGAATCACATGGAGGCAATGAGCGATAGGAGGGGATTCGTCTCTCCCGGTTTAGGGAGTTGATGTTGCGCTGTGTTCGATTGGCTATAACCGGAAATCCCTGGCCATGGTTGCTGAGATTTACTGGTAAGTGTTACCAGTAGTTTCTCGAACTGTTATAGACCTCATATCGACACGACTTATCGAGCTATTGGGGTCTGACGTTTACCACCCCTAGGCGAGATATGCGACATATCAGACGACGAGACCGGACTATACGGTAAGTGTTACTGGTTGGATTCATAGGAGTGTGAGTGGGCTTGCTCGTCGATCTTCTGATCGCTCAATACCTGGGTGGCCGTTACGTTTAGCAGACCGCTTGCGGCTTGTGGGTGTTTGATATGATCATCACTTGCTGCCGGCGTATTGACGAGTCTTTAGAGTCCTACACAGAGGTTTCCTGGCTTAAGCGAAACGAAATAGGAGCGCATATGAGATATGTGCGGGACCGAGAATAATACCAGTATGTGATACTGTATTCTATTCTCGCGATTTGTATCATTGGACGGTTATATATGATATAGCCGGGTTACCGAATCAAGTGTTGATTCGATACATTGATACACTTTATATTAGTCGGTTATATGCGATATGACCGAATCATTAAATCTAGTGCTGATTTAATGATTTGATGTATAATTATATATTTGATATATTACTTTACATTAACTAGTATTTGTTCACTTAAGATTGATTTTCTCACTTGATGTGCACAAGTAGTATATGTGATATATTTTTGTGCACTTGATTATATCATGTTTGATGATACATGTAAACTTGGGTGTGTATGATTAAACCATGGTTATGTTAATGGTTAGGGTTTTGTTTTATTTATTTATTCATTTTGGCAAGAAATGAAATGGTGGCTTTCTTTGGAATTGTTTAGAAACTTCATGATGCTTTGACCATTTTGTTTCTTTCCTAAACCTAACCACTCACCTAACCCTAGTTAACTCTCTACACTCAACCATGGTTGCTAATATGATAAGAATGACTTTATTTTCTATCATTAATATTCTAATTCATTTTCTTATCATATTCTTTTTCTTCTTCTTCTTCTTCAAGAAGAAGAAAGCTTGCAACCTTCAATGGTGACTTGATGAAATGAGTGAGAAATCCAATTCTAAAGTGAACCCACATCCTATTTCTTCATCCTATACCACTTGCCAAGTAGTATAGGGTGTTTTCTTCACAAGTTTCATGACTTGGTGAAGTTGGAGCTCGAGTTAGAGTCGTCTCGACATAGATCATCTTCGGCATCGAAGTCGACGATCTAGCCCGATCATTTCTTCGACGAAACCATTACTAGAGTCCGGGATCCGATGATCGCAGCGGAGGGACGTCAACGCGGAGCTATGGAGGTGGAGGACCGGATCTACAAATGTTGTATTTCCGTTCACTTAGTTAAGCTGTTAACCAGTTGCATGTTTCGCCTAATTTCTAGTTAACGATCAGTATTAGGGTTTCTCGGCACCGAATTTTTTTGAATTTGGCATGGTTGATGCCTTGTGAGACCTCTTTAGTATGCCTAGGAACCCAACAAAAGTTGCCCTTGCGAATTCTTCTATCCGTAGGGGCAACCCCTCATTGTAGTAGTGCATACTTGATATTGCTCTTACTTGCTATTTCTTTAGTTTGCCACAATTATTGCTTGTTTAGCCATTTTTCATATTGACATAACTTTTGCTAAATTATTCAATTGTGTTCTCTTTTAACAAGTATAGTATATATATTTTTTTAATTTGGGCATTTAGTTTGCTTATTCCTATTCACCCCCCTCTAGGACTATTTGGTGTGAGCTTCCGTGGCTTTTTCAATTGGTATCAGAGCTTGGTACTCATATCTAGTAGGTTTAACATCCTAAAGTGATCCTTATAACATCTTCATTACAGACTTGCTCTTCCATCGATAGCTATTCTACTTATGAACCTCTTTGTTTTTAAGGAAGTAAATATGATTTTTGGAAAATTAAGATGCAATGCATTTTAGAATCTCTTGGTAGAAGTATGGGGTTAATTGTTGATTGTGAGTATTCTATTCCTACTATTTCTAAATCTAAATGGAGTACTCAAGAAAAAGATTTATTTGTTTTAAACATTAAATCTATTAAAATTCATGTTGCTTTAAATGTTGATGTTCTTAACAATGTCTCTTTTTGCAAGACGGCACATGACTTGTGGTGCTTCTTGGAGAATATTTATGGAGAGCAAACCGTTTGCAATAAAGAAGAGAATGTCAAGAGAACGACTCAAATAGCGATTTTGGAGGCGTCTCAGCAAAATGCGAATCAAAAGAGACGATACGACTCTATGGAGTCGAAAAAGGGGTGTCTTGATCGTGGTGTTAGTTTATATGCCCTAGAGGCCATTATTGTTGTTGGATATAGTGCCCTCAGAGTCAATTATCGGATCGCAGGTACATGATTGCAATGATTGCGGAGGACCTATACTGGTAGGTCAGTCTTACTCGAGATGATAGTATGCTATCTGGTTTGCCTTTATCAGTCGTGTACAGGTTCAGGTGACTGATCATTGTTACACTTTGATAGAGCCCTTAGGATCTTGCTTTACTACCAACAGTATGATGGCGATCATATACGTGAGAGTTGGGTGGTTTATAAGCATATCCTTAATAGTGGTCCCTAATCGTGGGAGTTTCGAGACAGGGCATCGATACTCCGGAGTAGACTAGTGTATACAGTCGAGACCCCGACGAGGGGCAGTGGCCGGTCTCATAAGCCACTGGTGTCAGTTGGATCACCTAAGATGTATACAGGTGCTCATTGGGTTATAAGTACACCGGACAGGACTCGCCGGGAACCTGCTAGTTGGTATTATACATATCGTCAGATAGCAGTTCCCTGGTGACATTGTACAGGTTAGTTCATCGACCTGAGGTCGTCATTTGTCTCGTGTGAGTTCCCACTGTGCTTTGATTTCTACCCTACCACGGCTCAAAGGAGTCATGCAAACAGGTAGTTTTTGGGTACAGTCCCGAGCCACATGGAGGCACATGAGCGGATCGGCAGGGGATTCGTCTCTCCCGGTATTGGGGGTGAGATCGCGCTGTATCTAGGAGAGCCATTACACAAAGCCCACGGCCGTGGCAGGAGATTTACTGGTAGGTACTCCAGTAGTATCTCAGGGTGTTTTTAGGCTACACTCCGACACGACTTATACTGCTATTGGGGGTCTGACGTTACCAGCCCCCTAGGCAGATATGCGATACCCATAGACGAACGGACCGAACTATATATACATTGTTATTGTTAGGCTCAGTAGGGTTTTCAGATAAGTTCACTCATCAGCCTCCTTTGAGGTCAGTCCACGGGCAGCCGTTACGCACAGCTAGTGCCGTTGATGGCTTGTGGTTAAACCCACTGCCAGGGTACTGACGAGTCATTAGAGTCCCCCATAGACAGTTTCCCAAGTTCGGGCGAAACGTTGTAGAGGCTGTATGGTTTTATGGCAGGGTTCGGAAAATGCACGTGCGTTTACGCACGTGTCATATTTCGGGCAGATAATACTGGTAGGCTTTGGTTTAAGCCGGATCCGAGTATTATACTGTGTAGATATAATATCTTTGTCTCAGTTGTATTTGTATTCGGTCGTAATACAAATACGGGTATGTTTATACTGTTACGGGGTTATCCTGAAATTCGTTTCAGGATCGCTTTTGGAAGTTGTCGGTTTCCAGTTTCCAGTTTTCTATCGCCCGTCTTTTAACATTCGGTTAAAGACGGATTTATCTTTTCTTGGATGAGGATGAGTCATGCTTCTAGAAGGTTCTAGAAGTGGTGATAAGGCTTATGACTCATATGTTGCATTAATGATTTTGGTGACTAGTTTAGGTGACTCATTGTTTCATTAATGTGTTCACACTAGGTGTCATTAGTGAGTTATGTTTTCATTTATGGTTATGAGAAGCTTCATGTTTATGGTCACCCTCCTTCCTTGCTCCTACACTCACCCTCCTCCTTCCCTATAAGTGGTCGGCCCCTCATGGTGAAGGATTTATGGTTGTTGTTTTTAAAAGATGATAGTTTGTGGTGTATGGAAATTTCATAGCTTCTTTCATTCCATCACCTGATTCAAATGGCAACTTCATTAACCGTTCGTCCACGGCTTTGGACGAAGTGAGACAAAGTATTTTACTCATTCTCTACATCAATCTTGGTCATCTTTTTTAGCAAACTTGATGACTGAGTTGCATCGAGTCAGAGGCGGGAGCCCGTTTAAAGATCCGTTGACGTGGTGCTACCTGGACGAGGAGATCGAAGATCGACAAGATCGGAGCAGCCGCAATCAAGCGTGTGATGATGGTTAAAGAACGAAGGACTCGGATCGTTCGGTATAACCTTTCTACCCTCTTTGTTGTTTGTTAGTTTAGCAATAATGGCAGATCCGGGTTATAGTATACGATAGTGCCAGTTAAAAAGTTTTTGTTCCGCATTTGGCGTCTGTTAGACGGCCGGGGCGCTAACGTAGACTTACAGTGGTATCAGAGCCTTACCATTATGCTTTTCTAACTTGTGCTAACGCGTTTAAAATATCGATCGGACCGAATATCAAAAACTACAACTTTTCAGTTCTGAGTTTCTGTCGATTTTAAAATAGTTCAAAAAATAATTTTAGATATTACAGAAAATTCAGCAGGGTTTTATAAGCACGTGGTACAAATTTGGGCACGTGACCCTACAAGACCGCCGCGGAATCGCGGTCAAACTTATGGTTTGACCGCGCATCCGTGGCCAGTCTGTGTGATCATTGCTCCAAATTTGCATAGTGGCTTCTTCTGTAGAAATTGTGGTTTTTGGTATATATCGTTTGGGCCCAGATTTTGTTACTGTACAGCAGATGTACGTGGGGCCCACTTCGTGATATTTAGTCGATCGAAATTTAAACATGTTAGTTTACAGTACTTACATTATATCTCCGACCGTGAATGTCATTCGAGCGGTAAACCGCGTCTGATTGCTATTGTTCTTTTAGACGGGTTTGCGAACGTGACATTCGCGTTGATATTCTGTGTTGTGCTGTAATGTTGCGGATTTGTCGTGGTGGATAGCAGTGTGCAATGGTAGTGCAGTTTGGATTTATTTGTACATTTGATATTGCGGGACGAGCGCCCAACATGTGGACTGCCATCACTGCCTGTTGTATAATATTCTTTTAGGGCACGACCGGGCTGAGGTCGATGTACCCGTTGTACATATTTTTCATTTCTGTACTAGGTTTGCCCCGCGACGGAGTGCACGGATAGCCGGGTTCTGGAGGGCAACAGGTCCGCATCTCATGGCTTTGAGAGGCAGAGAGGCCTCACTCTGGAATTGGCAGACTATTCGCTGCACTCGTAGGGGGTACAGGTTGACCCAAGCTGGGGTGCCCAAGTTACCGGATTCCGTGAAGTGCAGGATGGTCCATTCACTTTGCTGTAAGGGGCTGCCTCGCTTCAGGTTCTGGCTGGTAACTTGCCGCACCCGTAGGGGTCTAGGTTTCATTGCACAGGCTATCCACACGACCAGGGGAACGTCGGGTTTCATCAGCGGCTCTGTGAAACTCGGGGGTCCCAGATTATCTGTATTGTTCTGTGATGCTTATTACTTTTCTGTAATGTTGCATATTATCACGCCTGGAGCGATTATTTTATATTGGTATATATACTATTAGATGTTGTATATGTTTTACACCCGCGCTAGTCCAGTCCCCGCTCTGTCGTTAGTTAAGTAACCTAACGGGTGATGACGGGACCCAGTGACGAATGCGGATGGCATATACGTACATTTAATTTTCGTTCTTTTCTGGTGTGATTAATTGATGGGACTGCGTTGATTTTGATCAATGCAAAGGAAAACAAACCTATTTGGCAGTTGTTGGAACAATTTTAAAAAGGTGTTATTGCAAAGACGTTTTCTTTTGTTATGCATAGCGGTATTCGGTTGGAATATCCTGCACCTCATTCGACGAGGTAAGGGCCGATATCCCTTCACCGGGAATAACCCCTTGGGCAGAAGTTTGCGTCAGGGTGATAACTTCACTATAGTCGATTACAAGTTGCTTTGCATAGCGGTATTCAGTTGGAATATCCTGCACCTCATTCCACGGGGAAAGAGCCGAGATCTCTTCACCAGGAGTGACCTCTTTAGCAAAGGTTTTCGCCACTATATTTTTATAAAAAGTTATCAGGTTCCTTCAGCGATATCAAGTTCGTTACGTTAAAGGTTTTTCACCAAAAACCAGCCGTATCCATCCGTCATTTCTTTTGGGTATTCAGTAGTATTCAAGCTATGCATTTTAGCCAAAGTTAAGGCATAGTGTTTGGTAGCTGCTGGGTATTCATTTGTTGCATAGATAGATGAGTTGGTTTGGGACAGTCGTTCTGCCGATTGGCCAAAGTCAGGGGCATGTGCGGATGGGTTCAAATTGACAAGATAGTGACGGGTAGAACTTGGCATGTGACTTATGACATTTTGACCAAAGCCAAGGTCATAAGAGCATGGGGCAAAAATCATATCGGGAGTTTCTAAAGAAATTGAAACTTGCCAAGTATGCGCATACCTTCTGGAGTGTCTGTAACGTGAGTAGATTCCGTCACGTTATCATGTGATGAGAGTTGGATCCCGATTCCCACTGATGAGTTGGTTTACTCTTCGGGTTATCCCGATTGATTCTTCTTTCAGGTTTGGAGGAGAATTTGACAGTACAGTGGGAGGTTTCCTGATTAGATAAAGTGATAACCATTCTGATCTAGATTAGAGTGCACGCAGAGTGTTTCTTTTCTCTCTCTCTTTAGCAGCGACCTTTGACCGACCCTAGACTATGACTCAGTGACCAAGTTGACCGAACTTTCTTAAAATACTGGCTTTTGGATTGTTAAAGTTGCATAAGTCATTGCCGCTCCTTCTTTTACCCTTTGTATTTCTCAGAACACCCCGTATTACTACGGACATCCACTTCCATTGGATAGATCCATCGTATGGTTATATACGAACTCGAAGGGACTTCTTCGAGGATGGATCCAGGTTCAGGAGAAAAAGAATTGGTTTATTCAGTTATCTTTTATTATCACCTTCTCTCAGGTTGCGAGGGCTCCTTAGTTTAGGAGAGTACACCTATTACGCTTACTGGATAGTCTTCTTCCAAACCATAGGCAGGTGCCGAAAGGTAGGGAATGAAGAAAACCAATTAGCCTAAGTAGGGTGTGCAGAAGGTAATATGTAAAGACAAAATAAAGGGCAAAGTAAATTGCGACTGTTATCATTCACGACCAAACCGCGTACTTCATCGCTACTCCCATTTCACCTTTAAAAGAATAAGGTATTATTCAGTTGTCTCTTATCATCACCTTCTTTCAGGTTACGAGTACTCCTTGGTTTAGGAGGGTACACCTATTATGCTTACTGGATAGTCTTCTTCCAAACCATAGGTTGGTGCCGAACGGTAGGGAAGGAAGAAAACCATTTAGCCTAACGATGGTGTACAGAAGGTAATGACTAAAGACAAATAAAGGGATTTGGAGAGATGGCAAAGAAATATACGGTTAGAATCCTGAATTGGTTTATGGAAGAGGCATTGCTAGGAATACCAGGATACCCCTATGAAACATTTTCATGTTTCGGTGCATTGTTAAAGGAAAACTGTTTTCTCGATTAGATACTTACTCCAGAGTATGTATTTACCAGGTTTCATTCTCATATCTGTATGGTTTTACAGATGATGAGTGGGAGTAAGTTATTGGGAATTAGGTGATCATCCTCATTATATCGGAATTCGTTGTAATTGGTGATATTTGAGGAAATCGCCTGGGTACAGTTTTCAACCTACGACGCACAGGTTTTGAGTTATTCAACTCAGCGGACTTATACAGAGTATTATATGTTGTCCAGCCTCCATCAGGACAAAGGGGTAGGTCCTCGTAATATGTTCTGTTTACTTATGACTTCCTTAGTTTTTAGACAAGTGTTTCGTAGAAATACAAGGTTTAAGTTTTGAGAAGTTATGGGTATAAGAATAAAGTAGAGAACCAGATGTCGCAAGTATCGGGATTCTTCAAAGAGATCGAAGATGTAGATTCTTGTGATTGGTCTTCAGATAATAGTAATGTTTTGAGAAACTTGTTTCTCTTTCAGGTTGCTCATAATTGGATGGATTCCTAAGTTGAGTAATACTGATTAGCCGCTTTCCATTAAGTTGATATGCACTGGAGACAGCTGCATGATTTGAATCTGGTTCCAATTAAATAAGTGCCAAAGTTTCTATATTGGATATAGAATGGTTCATACCTTAACGATGATAAGGTATGGGGAGTTGTCCAGCTTATGCTTAAAACCAGACTCTGGATAACTCAGGGCACGTTTCTGTAATGGTTGTTTGTGGGTTGACCCTGGCTATGACGAGGGTTGATTTTCTACCATTTGGAAGATCAATAGTGATATTGTTCTTGACTCGCCACAGTTTTAGTAAAATGGATTTTTTCAGAAAACAGTAGTGGGAGTATGGTAGAACTGGAAGTGATTCAAGAACCGCGAACGATTACGGAAAATTTAATAGGACCTATATATTCAATCAGTTTTGACATTCCATTAGCCACTCCGCGGATATGATGGGTAACCTCAGACACCCGAGAGGTACTCCGGTAGCCTCAAGGACGGTGACAGGGAGGTTCTTGCTTGCCCAGTCTTGACACTACTGTTGTTCCAGACTATGAGACCCGGCAGGAGGTTAAGTATAGCATCGTTCTAAACTAGTTTTAGAAGTGCACGTATATATTATTCTGCCAGAGGGTTGTTGTGGTCAGTGGGAGCAGCGGAAGCATAGTGGGCAAGATGCTTATGTCTATTTATAGACTTGAGCAGTTATATCGGAGATAGATCATCTAATTTTGTTGTGACAGTCATGGGTTTGACTTCATCAGAATAGGGGATGGATCTGTTAAGAAGGTAGTAGGGTGTGATGTCATGGTATTTGGATGACATACACAGAGTAGGAAGTAAAATTCCTATACTACGATCGGTTGTACTGTGGTCGTCACACAGTTGTTTCTCCAGACAGGATATGGATATAATATCCTACATTCTGGTTTCTAGATCTGTGGTTTTAGATCTGGATTTGGGTAGTTTCCTAATGTGGGTACTTTGACAGTATTCTAATGGTTTTTAGAATAGATGACTCCTGGTATGGTGGTGTACCTGCAAGTGATGGAGTCACCCTCTCTTAAGATGTCTTAAAGACTAAAGGGGAGAGGGATGTGCATGATTGGCAGATCACTTGCTTAGGCAATTGAGCCAATCATGAGATGTCAAGTACCACACCAAATGTTGTTTTTGCAAGAGATGCGATAAGTTTGTATTAATCCAATACTGGAGAAACATAAGGAAGCAGTTTTAGAACATAAGTGCATGTTCTACGGATTTGATGACGTCAGCCTCCTTCGGGAGACGGTTATCATTCCAGGCTTCAAAGGTGACATGGATGACAGAGTGATTGTCAGAGTTATAGTTTTCCCTCTGACGAAAGGGGCAGTATTATGGACAGATGGTCCAAGAGGATACTGTAGGAGGCATGGTGCTAGATACGGATTAGGTTCAGTTATCGATACAGTCTAAGAAGTTTGGATTTGGAGTTCATTTATGAACTAGGTCCCATTAGATATCCAGACATATTCTAAGACAGGTATTACTCGATTCGGGAGATGGCTTTCTCCGCGAACTTGAGATTAAGAGAGACATAGAAAGAAACATCAAGGCGGATCCACTCACTGGGGCTATTTCTCGAACACAATAGTTTTACAAACAGGCTTTGTGAAACTGATTAGTAGAAAAGTTGGATGTTCGGTTTCACACGGGCTGTGAGTAGTCGACATCGCAATAATTAGCCTTAAGTGCAAGTGGGAGATTGTTGGATATAGTGCCCTCAGAGTCAATTATTGGATCGCAGGTACGTGATTGCAATGATTGCGGAGGACCTATACCGGTAGGACAGTCTTACTCGAGATGATAGTATGCTATCTGGTTTGCCTTTATCAGTCGTGTACAGGTTCAGGTGACTGATCATTGTTATACTTTGACAGAGCCCTTAGGATCTTGCTTTACTACCAACTGTATGATGGCGATCATATAAGTGAGAGTTGGATGGTTTATAAGCATATCCTTAATAGTAGTCCCTAGTCGTGGGAGTTTCGAGACAGGGCATCGATACTCCGGAGTAGACTAGTGTATACAGTCGAGACCCGATGAGGGGCGGTGACCGGTCTCACAAGCCACTGGTGTCAGTTGGATCACCTAAGATGTATACAGGTGCTCATTGGGTTATGAGTACACCGGACAGAACTCGCCGGGAACCTGCTAGTTGGTATTATACATATCGTCAGATAGCAGTTCCCTGGTGACATTGTACAGGTTAGTTCATCGACTTGAGGTCGTCATTTGTCTCGTGTGAGTTCCCACTGTGCTTTGATTTCTACCCTACCACGGCTCAAAGGAGTCATGCAAACAGGTAGTTTTTGGGTACAGTCCCGAGCCACATGGAGGCACGTGAGCGGATCGGCAGGGGATTCGTCTCTCCCGGTATTGGGGGTGAGATCGCGCTGTGTCTAGGAGAGCCATTACACAAAGCCCACGGCCGTGGCATGAGATTTACTAGTAGTTACTCCAGTAGTATCTCAGGGTGTTTTTAGGCTACACTCCGACACGACTTATACTGCTATTGGGGGTGTGACTTACCAACCCCCTAGGCAGATATGCGATACCCATAGACGAACGGACCGGACTATATATACATTGTCATTGTTAGGCTCAGTAGGGTTTCCGGATGAGTTCACTCATCAGCCTCCCTTGAGGTCAGTCCACGGGCAGCCGTTACGCACAGCTAGTGCCACTGACAGCTTGTGGTTAAACCCACTGCCAGGGTACTGGCAAGTCATTAGAGTCCCCCATAGATAGTTTCCCAAGTTCGGGCGAAACGTTGTAGAGGCCGTATGGTTTTATGGCAGGGTTCGGAAAATGCACGTGCGTTTACGCACGTGTCATATTTCGGGCAGATAATACTGGTAGGCTTTGGTTTAAGCCGGATCCGAGTATTATACTGTGTAGATATAATATCTTTGTCTCAGTTGCATTTGTATTCGGTCGTAATACAAATGCGGGTATGTTTATACTGTTACGGGGTTATCCTGAAATTCGTTTCAGGATCGCTTTTGGAAGTTGCCGGTTTTCAGTTTCCAGTTTTCTATCGTCCGTCTTTTAACATTCGGTTAAAGACGGATTTATCTTTTCTTGGATGAGGGTGAGTCATGCTTCTAGAAGGTTCTAGAAGTGGTGATAAGGCTTATGACTCATATGTTGCATTAATGATTTTGGTGACTAGTTTAGGTGACTCATTGTTTCATTAATGTGTTCACACTAGGTGTCATTAGTGAGTCATGTTTTCATTTATGGTTATGATAAGCTTCATGTTTATGGTCACCTTCCTTCCTTGCTCCTACACTCACCCTCCTCCTTCCCTATAAGTGGCCGGCCCCTCATAGTGAAGGATTTATGGTTGTTGTTTTTAAAAGATGATAGTTTGTGGTGTATGGAAATTTCATAGCTTCTTTCATTCCATCATCCGATTCAAATGGCAACTTCATTAACCGTTCGTCCACGGCTTTGGACGAACTGAAACAAAGTATTCTACTCATTCTCTACATCAATTTTGGTCATCTCTTTTAGCGAACTTGATGACCGAGTTGCCTCGAGTCAGAGGCGGGAGCCCGTTTAAAGATCCGTTGACGTGGTGCCACCTGGACGAGGAGATCGGAGATCGACAAGATCGGAGCAGCCGCAACCAAGCGTGGGATGATGGTTAAAGAACGAAGGACTCAGATCATTCGGTATAACCTTTCTACCCTCTTTGTTGTTTGTTAGTTTAGCAATAATGGCAGATCCGGGTTATAGTATACGATAGCGCCAGTTAAAAAGTTTTTGTTCCTCATTTGGCGTCTGTTAGACGGCCGGGGCGCTACCGTAGACTTACAATTGTATCATACTGGTTTGTATATTACTTAATGGAAGATTGGGATATTCATAGTTGTATTGACATCCTTTCTCAAAATGGTTGTATACTACCTGGTTTGTTTCTATCTCAATATGTGCATGTGTTTCTTTTACCTAATCGCTTATACATATTGGTAGAGCCCTTAGGATCTTTTCTTGATTACCAGCGTTGTGATGGCAGTCACACTAGTGAAGGCTAGGTAGTCTACAACCACATCCTTATACAGGTCCCTAGTCGTAGGATTATCGAGACGGGGCATAGATACTTTAGAGTAGACTAGCGTATACGCTTCTCATCCCAGCAGGGGAGATGGTCTGTCCCACAGCCATTTGTATGTTATACTGGAGATAGTATGCAGGTGCTTAATAGGTTATGAGTACACTGGACATAACTTGTAGGGAATTGTTGGTGGGTATTATACCTATCGTCAGGTAGCAGTTCCCTGGTGATATGAGTAAAGCTTATCCGTTGACTTGACACTGCTACTTTGCCTCGAGTGTGTTCCCACTGTACTTTGATTACTACCCTACCATGGTTGGAAAGAGTCATGCAAACAGGTAGTAGTTGGGTGTAGTCCCGAAGCACTTGGAGCCAGTGGCGGTTAGATAGGATTCGTCTTTCCCGTTATTGGGGGTTGATATCGCGCTGTGTTCGGAGAGCCATTACACAAAGTCCCTGGACAGGGAAAGCGAGATCTACTGGTAGGTACTCCAGTAGTTTCTCAGGGTGTTTTGGGCTACACTCCAACATGACTTATTGCACTATTAGGGGTCTGACGATTACCACCCTTAGGACCGATATGCGATACTATTAGACGAACAGACCGGACTGTAAGGAGATTGTCACATACAGGCTCGGTAGGAGTTCAGATGAGTTTGCTCATCGACCTTCTCATCGACAGATTCCTTTGTAGCCATTACGTGCAACTAGTACCGCTTGCGGCTTGTGGTTAAACCCACTGCCAGCGTACTGTCGAGCCTTTAGAGTCTCACACTGAGGGTTTTCTTGCATCGGGCAAAAGATGTAGATGCCGTATGGTTTTACGGCAGGGCTTCGATTATGTACATGCACCTTTGCGCGTATGATGATCGGACGGATAATTCTAGCGGGCCTTGGTTTAAGCCGGATCCTAGTATTATATTGATGGATTGTTTTTGTCTCATTGTATTCGTGTTTCTCAGAATACGAATGCGGGTATGTATATACGGATGGGGGGGCGTTCTCGTAATTTCTCGGGAAAGCTTCTAGAAGGAGAAAACCTAATTAGGGTTTTGATTATCTTTTTGAAATTAAAACCTAATTTTGGTGGAGGAAAATGACATGGAGGTATTTGTTGGATGAAGGGTGAGTCATACTTGACAAAATAGATATTTTGAAGAATGGAGATATTTGTGAGATATTTTATCTCATCAATTATAATATGCTTCATTATTCTATTCTCATGAGAGATGCTTCATTCTTCACAAGCTCTTTTCTTCAAGTGATTTTCCTCAAGTCTCTTTCTTCTTCCTCATAACCCTAAAAGTCTCATGAGTTGAGAAATCTAGGGTTCCAAGAGACAAAACCAACCCATCTTCTTTCTCTACATCACATAGGCCTTCTTTAGCAAGCTAGTTGCCCTAGTTACCTCGGATTTGAGCTTGGAGCTCGGACTATAGACTCTCGGGTGGATCGTCTTTGACTCGAGGAAGCCGACGAGGAAGCTACGATCCTCAGAGCCTACGATGACGAGGAGGGCAGCTAAGAAGACATGAAGGACTTGTATCGTGAGTTATAAACTCCTTTCCGAGTAGTTAACCTCTTTACAAGATTAGCTAGTTAGTGTTTAGCCAAGATCTTGGAGTTCAAGTCGGTGCTGCGAGCTTTGAAAATCGTTTTTAAAATATTCCGCCTCCCCACGAACCTGTGGGGTGCGCGATATCGACTTATAGTGGTATTGTTCAGACCAGAATATTGCATTTTAATACCGCTCATTCATTATCTATTTTTTGTATTTATCGGTACTATTAACCAATGTCTGCTCAGTATTACAGATTACAGGTATCCGTGGCAAAATATTGGAAATGCACTTAAAATCACGGATATTACAGTTGTGAGTTGACACTGCAACCAGAACTGCAAACCGACCGATTATTCTTGGGTTTCTTTGTGCAACATGCTTGTGTACACACTTTTCTATCTAAATGGACCAACATAATACAAGTTGTACACAAGTGTGCACTAAGACCTAGGGGGGCTGCCATGGCACACTCATGATGGCTAGAGCAAGTAGGCATGGTGTGATATGCATTTATTGTATAAAGTAGTGATGTGATTTGTATCTTCATGTTTCCCTCCAAATCCAGGGTGCAGACCAAGTCTAATTTGAGAAAACTAGCAGCACCAAAGTCATATTGGAGACAACACAAGACCACACACAAAGTACGACCCCATGTGCTCAGAATTTGGCCGAGCACATGCTCACCCAATCCGGCGTCGCCGGATTGGGTGTCTCTGATGGGTCCCATCTTTCTACTGGCCCTCTATTGCTGCCTTGTCATCATTTTGTTATTGTTTGTTTATTCATTTTTTGTGCCTATATATAGCAGGCAGTGGGCAAGGGGTCCCCCTGTCTCTGATGGGTCCCATCTTTCTACTGGCCCTCTATTGCTGCCTTGTCATCATTTTGTTATTGTTTGTTTATTCATTTTTTGTGCCTATATATATCAGGCAGTGGGCAAGGGGTCAAGGGTCTCACTTTTGCCAAGTTTTATTCTTTACAAGTTCTCATTTTTGTTTATCAATTGTTCTCTTGTACATAGCTTTCCCTTGAGTTCATGTCCTTCTCTTGATCTTGCAACCTTTTTAGTGAGCTTGCAAGTTTAAGTTTAGGGTATTGATCTCAAGGTTGTATCTTGGACATAATAGAACTTTCATTTTGCACACTTAGGTTCCTAGTATTCTTGCTCTTTTATATTCATGCTTTACTTTCTTGCAATTTTAGTTCATGCCCTTTACTTACTTGCACTTTAAATTCCATGCACTTTCTTTCTTATAATGTTTTTTTTTCTTTGTTATCTTTTCTTTTGCTCTCTTTGTTGTTTTGTGAATGGCTGTGAATATGTGTTGTCTGGAAAATAATACGACATTGTAAGTTAAGGTTTTCGTTTCCCATTTCCTTTTCCTGTTATTTTCCATTTGAAACTCCGCCTAAACTTTACACAAGCGCTCCGTTAGGCACCCTACCCTACCAAGGTATCGGTGATCCCTAACCGCGACCGTTTGCGTTCGGTTTCGCCGGAGGCAAAAGCAAGAGACGAGAACGGAAGGACAAAGGTCAATAAGCCGGATTCCATGAATACCGTGCTTAAATACCCTAATCCACGTTGTTGCTGATTGCTATAGCTTCAATTGGTCAAGACTCGGCTCAAAAGTTTGAGTACGAATTCACTAGCTTACACTATTGTATCTTTTCATAACAAGTTTAACTTTGCATATAACACATAGGTTAGATACGAACAATTCCACCTACGCGCATTAACTAGTGAGAACAAGAACATAAAACGCTCTGTCTCCCTGTGGATCGACCCGTGCTCAACCGGCTAGCAGCAAAGCGACACCGTCCTTGATTGCGATTAAACTTTAGAACTCTTAAAACTCGACACGCCGAAAGCGTGCGATCAATGGCGTCGTTGCTGAGGAAACGGTAACGTTTTTATTTTTGTTATTTTGGGTTAATCTTGTTAATATCCATCTAACCCTATTTTCAAAACAACATAAAAATTTCAAAAAACCAAAACCAAAATAAAAACTAACACAAGCTAACCAATTTTGCTCTCTAGATTTCGTACCTGCTAGCACTCTAGATCTGAACTAAAACGATAAACAATACCAGTGAGGCACTAGTGGAACACCGAGACAGCAGAAGAAGTTTGGAGTGCCAACTCCAAAACCGACCCGGCGACTTCCCTCCCAAAACCGAGCTCGCCGGCCGTATTTCCTCCTTCTGCCTCCAATTTCTCCTCTGTGCTCCAGTGTTCTGTATCTATCCTATTTTTATTGTTCGTTTTTTGTAATTTTTAGTGTGCAAGTATTTGGGCATTCGTATCGTTTTTTCGCACTAATATCTGTTTTTCCGACATTTGTAGATTTTTGCGGATTTGCGAACTGCGATCGTGGGGAGCAAAGTGTAAAATCTTGATTTTCCGGAACCTCTACCCAGCTGGCAAAAACTTTACTCTTTCTGGTCATTGCCTTCAAGGCTAAGGTGATTGCGAAGTACAGTGCCAAAGATCCGGATAGTTTGACCGTCGCAAGCGAACTTTTCAAGCTTACCGGATTTGATTCAACGGGGGTTTCTTAACCCACTACTTATCGGTACGTATTTCCTAAGACCTTCTTCTCAAATCCGACGGATTCCAATTTCATATCTTTGTAGGATTCTTTGCATGTTCGCTTTCAAACGCCAAAAAATGACTAACTGTAGGGTTATTAAGCACTCTAACAAGGTTCAACAAGGCATCAACCATACCCGATTAAAATTTTAGCCGTGCCGAATTGTAACGTTTTGAAAATCGTTTCGGTGAAATTTCGAAAAATCGGTAAAATAAGGGGGTTTTCTGTAAAAAGTCAAAATACAAATATCTTATTATAAAAATTAAATATACATATTCTAGCTATGTAATTGCTATTATTTGGTGTTTATTGAGCCGCTGGTGAAATTTCAAATTTTCTGAAAAAATATTATTTTATTATTATTTTAAGCCGTCACTAATACATTTAATTAGGGAAAATTACAAATTGGAATGAGTTGAAACAAATTTTGTGCATCATAAAATATTAAATAAAATTTTATCATGTGGTTTTTGGAACGAAATCATTTGCCTAAACGCTTTAGAAATTATTGAAGAAAAAAGGCTTTTTTTTAGCGTAAATGGATGTTTGGGGTATTGTATTTATCATTTTTCATCACCCCACATCCGTACCCACACCCACACACCCCCATTCACTTCTCCCCTTGGCTGAATTCAGCAGCCCCCATCTTTTTCCCTACTTGAATTTCAAAGGAAAAGAAATGAAAGAAAAGAAAAGAAAATGGAGAAATGAGGTGGACCTTTGACCTTGAATTGACTTTGACTTCTCCCCCCACTTTCTCTACCTCCCTCTCTCTCCTCTCCCCCTCCCATTCCAGCCGACCCCCCCTCTCCTACTGCAGCAACAGCCCCCCCATTTCCCTTCTCTTTTCCCTTCAAAACTTCATCAAAAATTGCCCCAAAATCCATCAAAAAAATCCCAAAACCCAAATCCGACTCCTACCCATTTTAGCTTAGCCCGTATAGCATGGATCTTTGTGAAAAGAGAGCATTTTGGGAGGCCATGGATGCTTGTGGATCTTCAAATGTTTTTGGGTATAATTCTAAAACATTTTTTCTTAATTTGTTACTAATTTCTTAAAGCTAATTTAATTAAGTGTTAATTTGGTTTATGTGAGTTTAATTGCATGATTAAAGATTTCAAGTTAGGGTTTGTTGTGGAAATGAGTTGTGTTTGATTGTGTATGGTTTAGTGAGGTGGATTAACATATTTAGTTTTGTAGAAAACTAATCTAGTTGTTAATTACAAGTTGTTACTTGAAAAATGTCCAAATTAAGCTTTTTGTTGCAAACTAGTTTTTTTGATTTAATTCGAAATATGAGATTAAAAATATGGTTAGGGTTTTTATCATATTATTAACTTTATTAAGTGTAGTTTAACACTTTAGTTCATGGAAATCCAACCTAAATTGTAGTTTGTGCATTTTTGCTATGAAATTGTTAAAAAGGGTATTTTGTAAACTAGAATATTAGGGTTTTTGGAATTTAATGAGATTAAATTCCGGAAATTATTTCTATGAATTATTTAAGATATTTAATAAGTATATTGGCCGCTACATTCATACAAACATCATGTTTTGTACAAAAACGGCGAATTGTGCTTGCTAGATTTTCAGAAAAATGACTTTTTAAGTGAAATTGGGGTTTTTGTGAGTTTTAACCTAGTTCATATTAAAATTAGTGTTCGTGAATGTGCAAATGAGTGTGATTGGATTTTTCTCGGTGGTTTGACGTTTGTACATCGACATCGAGGGTTGGTTTGACTATTCTTGCATGCGTAGGCGATGGGTTTGGACCTATGCGTGATACGCGAGCCGATTTGATTTTCGTATGCCGTTTCGATTTCGAATTTAGTTTTAATGCGATATGGTGCGTTATGATATGTAGGTACCCCCATGTGGACTTCGAGACGACAAGAAAGCGCGTGGCGACATCGGCACCGGCTTGCGAGGACCAGGTGAGTAGATTTATATCTACGGGGAGAAGTCGGGTGGATGGCGTATAGCACCCCCGCGGTCCGTGGTGATGTATACGGATGCATATACACACCAACAATTTTTGATATGTTGTTAGGATTTATTATTGATGATTTTAGATGGATATTGGTGTTGGATTGGTGCATGGTTACGAAACCTTAGGTAGTGGGTGCACTACACTTACACATACACACATATACATACTTGCATACATTCCTTATTTCATATGTGCGTGTATGGGAATATATATTTATGTGTTCACATGGGTATGGGACTATGTGTTCATATACTGGATTTGAGGATAGTATTTGGAATTTGAGATGAGTCGATGAGATTGGGCTTGAGACCAGGAGATCGGTGATGTGATTTGGTTCGTATTGAGATACGACATGATGTTTTAGCGGGTCTTCTGACGTAGTAATTCTTACACCCGCATGCATACATAGATGGCATCAATATTGTACTAGACGTAGGACATTATTCCGGATCATGATATTTGATAAAGAAGATACCAAATGAATAGTGTGATTGATGTGACTTTGACCCGTACCCAGATTTGGGGATGCCGTACGACGGATTTACGTACGAGCTATATATTGATGATTGATCCGCACTCTTGACTTGGGATGTCTGATTATAGATATGGTATCGGATATGATTTTATTGAGGCGGGATCACCGACTAATATATATACAGGTATGTATATACATCGACTCAGATGTTAGGCGGTTTCCTTACCTGTAGTCCAGCTGGTTAGCTTAGCCCTTTAGTTTAGTTTAGTTGTTAGATTAGATTCGATTCTTACCTATTTCAAAAACTAACGAATCGTGGGTATTTTAAAAGACAGCCCAAGGGATCCTACGGAGATTTCAAAAGACGTATCTTTTCATAAAAACACCGTAGCCCCTATTTTCAAAACCCCATTATTCGTGTTATTTCAAAAGGCACCATTTGTAGGACTTAAATTAGATTAATGCAGATTAGTTATAGTTGCATCTAGTTTTCAGCTTCCGCTCATTATTGTGGTTCGCTTCGCATCGCATGCTTATATTATGTTTCGTACTACATTATTGATATCATGCTGTTAGGACACCAGCACCATTACCGATGATGCGAATGTACCACGTACACTTACTTGCCGGCTCACACACATCTTCATCGGTAATTGTCATGCCACGTACACTTTAGAAATACTATTGCATTGACATAGGTTGTTAGCTAATAATTTAGACATGATATTAGTGTACTCGCCTTATATGCTAGATTAGACATTGTAGATATTACTTGTTACTTCATGCATGTTAATATTCATTGTTATGCCGCATTCATGGATTTTTATGCCGATATGCACTGTTTACATGCTATTGAGGATTGGATTCGGATTTCTATGAGATTTTCTGGTTTTGGGGGAAAACCGCAAAACTTATATAAGCTTCTTTCTCTCTTTAAAATAAAAAGTGCGGTTTTCCCATGCTGTATGAGTCGTCCACTATGAGTTTGCTGATGGATTTCGAGACCCGATTCGAGGAGGCGGATGAACCGTTTCGGGTACATGGTGGACCCGGTAAGGTACCCCGGGGCAAGAAGCGCGTGATGATGACGATGTGAGCCTGGCAGGGGAGCACTACCTACCGGTGATTTTACCCGACGCGTCAGATATCCGGAGGATACCGTTGTGGTCTTGAGATGGATGGTAGGGGCCGGTCTGGACTAACGGCGCCCTAGATATTGTGATTGAGACATTGAGATTTCGAGATATTGAGGTACAGAGACTGTGATACAGAGATATCGAGATTACGTTTTGTGCCGATGCTAGGCACTGTTTTATGCTGATTTCATTATGATACCTCATTTTAAAAATACAAAGGAAATCTCACTAAATTATGGAAACAGTTCTTTATTTACATGTATTCTGTTTTCATGCATTCATACCTCATTCATATGATATATTGCTACCCTTGGGCACTGACACGGGTACATGAGATTACACTCGGGTTAGATATTTACCCTAGCCTTGTTATAGGCTGCTGGTTATTTATATTTGAGGATGTATATTGATCGTATGACCTAGGATTGCGTCATACATGCGATTTCTATTGGTAGATGTTTTTCTATTCACGAGTTGGCAACTCACCCCCGTTGTGCCCCAGTTTCTTGCAGGTTTTGCCGTACAGGTTTAATTACGGCTTTGCGGGCTCAGTTTCATTCGGGTGACTTGCTAGTAGGTGGGTTTTTCTTGTATCGTACCCATCATATTACCTTGTATAATATTATTCCGTTGTATCTAGTAAATTCCATCAACCAAATATGTATTTATTTTGAGATGGAGACCAGTGATGTTATTCTTTCGACCTTTGAGTCGCGCGTTATTTTTTTGTGGTTTTCTTGTGGATTTGAGTTCCCTTTTGAATTTTGATCCTCGCCGTTGGCGTTGTATATTATATTGCTTGTGTGGTTGTGACCGTCGATTGACGAAGAGCTAGCTCCCGCTTGGGGATGCCTTTTTATTGATTTCGTATACTATTCATGTTGTATCCCGTTTGGGAGCCAGTATTTACAAAGGAGACTCTGCCGAAATTTTCAGTAAATTTTGATGTTCTTAAAAACCGCATAATTCGGCTTATGCTATTAAAACTACTTGTTTTAAATTGGTTTTCCTTCACTCTACTTCTTTTCTTGGTTTGGATTTCTGGGTTTTCGATTTACTTAGATTACGTACGCCTCGAGATGTTTCGTAGTTTAAGTGCCGGTCATGTTCCGTACTTTCGGGACCTGACAAAGTTGGTATCAGAGCGTTAGGTTTTAACCTTCGGAGCGTAGGATGACCCTTGGTTGATGGAATAGGTGACTAAAGTAGAGTGACGTACCGTTGGTATGTTCCGCGGCATATTTACGACACGCCACTCCACTTAAGAAGCCTTAGGATGTACATTTCCTTGTTCAGTATTATATTTCTTCCTGATCTAGCCTCATCGTTACCAGTTTGGTTTTGCTGCCACGATATCGGGTAGGGAGAGCTACGGCTAGAGTTGCGGTCAACAGGAGCTCGTCACAAACGAGGACTGACCAGGGCGTGATTCCGGCGACACCCAATTGCAGAGATGTGTCTTTTTACTGTGTTTCCGCGCCACGAGCGTTTGGCGGATCGCCTTTATGAGGTTACTCGGAGGTGCTGATCGACACTAGAGAATTGAGCCAATGATGGAGGCCAGCCAGATTTTGATGACCGTTGGTGTGTTGCTTACTCCTGATGATTGAGGCACGGTTCAGTATGCAGACGAGTGAGCCAGTTATTGCTGCGAACGACGAGATATCGCCCCAGATGTTGGAGCTATTGCAGTATAAGTTGTACTAAGAGATAATAGAAGGTCGCTAGTCATCGAGGATGAATGACTAGGACATGTGGATCGTTCGCCTACCCCGATGCGAGGTCATCAGATAGATTGATTCCAGCTAGAGACGACTTCACGCGGAGACGTTGGGAGTCGACAGAGACGATCGAATGTCAGAAACATATTATTCCAAGTTTAAGGTAGTCGGAAAGACATGCAGGCAATTCTATGGTCCCTCTAGAAGAATGAAACCCTAACTCGACTTAATGACCGTGTGAAAGCCTTTGAACCTTAGGGTTTGCGGCAGTTCTGCGGCGCCATTAGTGAGGCTTGGGTTTGCCCTTCTACGGCTGGACCACCGATGCTGTGGTATGTACTCGATACTATTAAACTGTACCCAAGATGTTGAGCTCTTGGGGGATTATGAGGTTTTGACGAATCGATTGGATGGCTCGACATAATTCGGATGCTAGGTGGTGAGATGCATTCTTGGGAGACTCTAGATATGAGGATAGCCGTTGGAGCTCAGTCCATGCAGCCACGACGAGACGAGTCCGAAGCAGACGACATTAGAGAAAAGTGGAGTAAGAGGTTCGTACCAGATCTAGATGAGATGACGTTCCACTCCGCCGACATCAGAGATGCGATGCGCATGCCGAGGCATGGTACTTGGACTTACCTTCCAGAAGGAGTCGTGATGAGTATGCAGTCGTTCCAGAGCAAGATGCAGATATAGGAAAGGACAACGACTTCCGGACAGTTGGCAGAGACGAGGCATGGAATAGACCGTGAGCAGGATTCCTTCCAGGCTACTGATGCAATGATATTTGCACCCAGGATCAGATGTGTCACGTGCATTCAAAGAGCCAGAGGCCGACGCCGGTGATATGCTGCCTTGACAGGGCCGATGAGCCGATGGATTGTGAGATTGGTAATCCACGGAGAAGACTTGGACCCAGGAATGGTCATGTTACGCACACCAGCAGGCCAGAGTTCATGATCATCGACGAGACGTCCCACTAGTGACCGCGACAGTTGGCCCGAGATTCTTAGAGGATGCACTTGAGCGGTACTGTTCCGCCATTATTGATTTCGATGTTTTGGGTGATTTATTCGTATGATTTGATTTTGATGATTGAGGATTTACGATCTTTGCACAGTGTTGCACTTGATATCGTTTTCGTGCTTTAGTTTCACATGTTTGTGATTTTACGGTTTTAAACAGTTGAGTTGGTTTTGTGCGTATGCATGCACACGAATTGGTTCCTGCACTCTGTATAGTTATTATATGCTTGCAGTGTGCACTGGACTTCGATTTCAATTGTGATACTCGATATTTGTTTTGTGCACCTTGTGCACCTGATTGATTTTGCGCACGTTCGGCGCTTAATATTGGATTTCATGATTTCGTGCACGATGGATGCACCTGATTTGGATTTTCGCGCATGTTGGGCGCATGTTTTGAAGGGTGATTTTGGTGCACACCAGAGGCACTAAATTGAGAATTTTTCGTGCATGTCAGGTGCACCTGATTTTGCTGTCAGGCACACATGTTGCCTACGACAGATGTTTCGTGCACACCCGATGCACTTAGATGTTGTTTCTGTGCGCATGTATGGCACATTCATGGATTTTGATTTCCGTGCGCACCAGACGCACGTAGCATTCATGTGCATATTTTGGGATTGATTTCGTATAGAGCAGTACGTTTTTATGATATTGCTATGTATTTTCGTACTGAGCAGGACTAGTCAGAGGACAGTACCTGAATATATTTTTGCATGCATTGATAGTTATTGAAGGGATTTCCAAAAAGCGAGCTATAGCCTCAGTATTTACCTACGTGTCTGATATGACACGAAATGTTTAAAACAAGGAGACCCTTCTAAATTGTTTCCAAAACGGCAGAACGTACATTTCAAACAAAGGTATATATGTATATAGTTATTTTCTTATGATAGACGTCCGCCACTGTGCAGGGTTATGCGCGTTGCACAGCGACTTAAAGAGATTTGGCATGCATTTCCTTCAGATACTTACAGATATAGATTCGATATTTACATGTATAGTTTCGAGTTATGTCATATTGGTTTTGATTTGGATTTGGCATTGATGTCTTCTCCATGACTCTGATGATTGCGGGATGCTTGACGGAGTTTTGATTTGAGTTATATGCTCATTTTTCAAGCGCATGCGCTGCGCTACGATTTGTTTTATGTAGTTACAATATCGGAACCCCGACGACTTGATGGTTTTTCTTAGATGTTTTAGTATTTGGGGGAGTTTGAATTTAAATTCGGGGACCGAATTTCTTTAAGGGGGGAAGATTGTAACGTTTTGAAAATCGTTTCGGTGAAATTTCGAAAAATCGGTAAAATAAGGGGGTTTTCTGTAAAAAATCAAAATACAAATATCTTATTATAAAAATTAAATATACATATTCTAGCTATGTAATTGCTATTATTTGGTGTTTATTGAGCCGATGGTGAAATTTCAAATTTTCTGAAAAAAATAATATTTTATTATTATTTTAAGCCGTCACTAATACATTTAATTAGGGAAAATTACAAATTGGAATGAGTTGAAACAAATTTTGTGCATCATAAAACATTAAATAAAATTTTATCATGTGGTTTTTGGAACGAAATCGTTTGCCAAAACGGTTTAGAAATTATTGAAGAAAAAAGGCTTTTTTTTAGCGTAAATGGATGTTTGGGGTATTGTATTTATCATTTTTCATCACCCCACACCCGTACCCACACCCACACACCCCCATTCACTTCTCCCCTTGGCTGAATTCAGCAGCCCCCATCTTTTTCCCCACTTGAATTTCAAAGGAAAAGAAATGAAAGAAAAGAAAAGAAAATGGAGAAATGAGGTGGACCTTTGACCTTGAATTGACTTTGACTTCTCCCCCCACTTTCTCTACCACCCTCTCTCTCCTCTTCCCCTCCCATTCCAGTCGACCACCCCTCTCCTACTGCAGCAACAGCCCCCCCCCCATTTCCCTTCTCTTTTCCCTTCAAAACTTCATCAAAAATTGCCCCAAAATCCATCAAAAAAATCCCAAAACCCCAATCCGACTCCTACCCATTTTAGCTTAGCCCGTATAGCATGGATCTTTGTGAAAAGAGAGCATTTTGGGAGGCCTTGGTTGCTTGTGGATCTTCAAATATTTTTGGGTATAATTCTAAAACTTTTTTGCTTAATTTGTTACTAATTTCTTAAAGCTAATTTAATTAAGTGTTAATTTGGTTTATGTGAGTTTAATTGCATGATTAAAGATTTCAAGTTAGGGTTTGTTGTGGAAATGAGTTGTGTTTGATTGTGTATGGTTTAGTGAGGTGGATTAACATATTTAGTTTTGTAGAAAACTAATCTAGTTGTTAATTACAAGTTGTTACTTGAAAAATGTCCAAATTAAGCTTTTTGTTGCAAACTAGTTTTTTTGATTTAATTCGAAATATGAGATTAAAAATATGGTTAGGGTTTTTATCATATTATTAACTTTATTAAGTGTAGTTTAACACTTTAGTTCATGGAAATCCAACCGAAATTGTAGTTTGTGCATTTTTGCTATGAAATTGTTAAAAAGGGTATTTTGTAAACTAGAATATTAGGGTTTTTGGAATTTAATGAGATTAAATTCCGGAAATTATTTCTATGACTTATTTAAGATATTTAATAAGTATATTGGCCGCTACATTCATATAAACATCATGTTTTGTACAAAAACGGCGAATTGTGCTTGCTAGATTTTCGGAAAAATAACTTTTTAAGTGAAATTGGGGTTTTTGTGAGTTTTAACCTAGTTCATATTAAAATTAGTGTTCGTGAATGTGAAAATGAGTGTGATTGGATTTTTCTCGGTGGTTTGACGTTTGTACATCGATATCAAGGGTTGGTTTGACTATTCTTGCATGCGTAGGCGATGGGTTTGGACCTATGCGTGATACGCGTGCCGATTTGATTTTCGTATACCGTTTCGATTTCGAATTTAGTTTTAATACGATATGGTGCGTTATGATATGTAGGTATCCCCATGTGGACTTCGAGACGACAAGCAAGCGCGTGGCGACATCGGCACCGGCTAGCGAGGACCAGGTGAGTAGATTTATATCTACGGGGAGAAGTCGGGTGGATGGCGTATAGCACCCCCGCAGTCCGTGGTGATGTATACGGATGCGTATACACACCAACAATTTATGATATGTTGTTAGGATTTATTATTGATGATTTTAGATGGATATTGGTGTTGGATTGGTGCATGGTTACGAAACCTTAGGTAGTGGGTGCACTACACTTACACATACACACATATACATACTTGCATACATTCCTTATTTCATATGTGCGTGTATGGGAATATATATTTATGTGTTCACATGGGTATGGGACTATGTGTTCATATACTGGATTTGAGGATAGTATTTGGAATTTGAGATGAGTCGATGAGATTGGGCTTGAGGCCAGGAGATCGGTGATGTGATTTGGTTCGTATTGAGATACGACATGATGTTTTAGCGGGTCTTCTGACGTAGTAATTCTTACACCCGCATGCATACATAGATGGCATCAATATTGTACTAGACGTAGGACATTATTCCGGATCATGATATTTGATAAAGAAAATACCAAATGAATAGTATGATTGATGTGACTTTGACCCGTACCTAGATTTGGGGATGCCGTACGACGGATTTACGTACGAGCTATATTTTGATGATTGATCCGCACTCTTGACTTGGGGTGTCTGATTATAGATATGGTATCGGATATGATATTATTAAGGCGGGATCACCGACTAATATATATACAAGTATGTATATACATCGACTCAGATGTTAGGCGGTTTCCTTACCTGTAGTCCAGCTGGTTAGCTTAGCCATTTAGTTTAATTTAGTTGTTAGATTAGATTCGATTCTTACCTATTTCAAAAACTAACGAATCGTGGGTATTTTAAAAGACAGCCCAAGGGATCCTACGGAGATTTCAAAAGACGTATCTTTTCATAAAAACACCGTAGCCCCTATTTTCAAAACCCCATGATTCGTATTATTTCAAAAGGCACCATTTGTAGGACTTATATTAGATTAATGCAGATTAGTTATAGTTGCGTCTAGTTTTCAGCTTCTGCTCATTATTGTGGTTCGTTTCGCATCGCATGCTTATATTATGTTTCGTACTACATTATTGATATCATGCTGTTAGGACACCAGCACCATTATCGATGATGCGTATGTACCACGTACACTTACTTGCCGGCTCACACACATCTTCATCGGTAATTGTCATGCAACGTACACTTTAGAAATACTATTGCATTGACATAGGTTGTTAGCTAATAATTTAGACATGATATTAGTGTACTCGCCTTATATGCTAGATTAGACATTGTAGATATTACTTGTTACTTCATGCATGTTAATATTCATTGTTATGCCGCATTCATGGATTTTTATGCCGATATGCACTGTTTACATGCTATTGAGGATTGGATTCGGATTTCTATGAGATTTTCTGGTTTTGGGGGAAAACCGCAAAACTTATATAAGCTTCTTTCTCTCTTTAAAATAAAAAGTGCAGTTTTCCCATGCTGTATGAGTCGTCCACCATGAGTTTGCTGATGGATTTCGAGACCCGATTCGAGGAGGCGGATGAACCGTTTCGGGTACATGGTGGACCCGGTAAGGTACCCCGGGGCAAGAAGCGCGTGATGATGACGATGTGAGCCTGGCAGGGGAGCACCACCTACCGGTGATTTTACCCGACGCGTCGGATATCCGGAGGATACCGTCGTGGTCTTGAGATGGATGGTAGGGGCTGGTCTGGACTGACGGCGCCCTAGATATTGTGATTGAGACATTGAGATTTCGAGATATTGAGGTACAGAGACTGTGATACAGAGATATCGAGATATTAGGATTACGTTTTGTGCCGATGCTAGGCACTGTTTTATGCTGATTTCATTATGATACCTCATTTTAAAAATACAAAGGAAATCTTACTAAATTACTGAAACAGTTCTTCATTTACATGTATTCTGTTTTCATGCATTCATATCTCATTCATATGATATATTGCTACTCTTGGGCACTGACACGGGTACATGAGATTACACTCGGGTTAGATATTTACCCTAGCCTTGTTATAGGCTGCTGGTTATTTATATTTGAGGATGTATATTGATCGTATGACCTAGGATTGCGTCATACATGCGATTTCTATTGGTAGATATTTTTCTATTCACGAGTTGGCAACTCACCCCCGTTGTGCCCCAGTTTCTTGTAGGTTTTGCCGTACAGGTTTAATTACGGTTTTGCGGGCTCAGTTTCATTCGGGTGACTTGCTAGTAGGTGGGTTTTTCTTGTATCGTACCCATCATATTACCTTGTATAATATTATTCCGTTGTATCTAGTAAATTCCATCAACAAAACATGTATTTATTTTGAGATGGAGACCAGTGATGTTATTCCTTCGACCTTAGAGTCGCGCGTTATTTTTCTGCGGTTTTCTTGTGGATTTGAGTTCCCTTTTGAATTTTGATCCTCGCCGTTGGCGTTGTATATTATATTGCTTGTGTGGTTGTGACCGTCGATTGACGAAGAGCTAGCTCCCGCTTGGGGATGCCTTTTTATTGATTTCGTATACTATTCATGTTGTATCCCGTTTGGGAGCCAGTATTTACAAAGGAGACTCTGCCGAAATTTTCAGTAAATTTTGATGTTCTTAAAAACCGCATAATTCGGCTTATGCTATTAAAACTACTTGTTTTAAATTGGTTTTTCCTTCACTCTACTTCTTTTCTTGGTTTGGATTTCTGGGTTTTCGGTTTACTTAGATTACGTACGCCTCGAGACGTTTCGTAGTTTAAGTGCCGATCATGTTCCGTACTTTCGGGACCTGACACGAATGAACCTAAACAAGATCTTTGCTAGATTATTTGTTAGGTTTACCTAGCACCTCATGAAGGGGTTGGAAGCATAACATGTCTCAAAATCAAATTTTTAAGGTGCTAAGTGAACATACAAAGAATCATCACTAGAAATTTAGGGTTTCATTACAAAGACAACATCACAAGTAATAAAAGCTAGGGTTTCGAGAGTACAACCTTTGTAGCTCCCTACGCTAGACTCCTTGGCTACTTGAAGGTTGGAAAAAGGTTCACTTGAGATCTTCTAGGTCCACGACGATCAACCCGAAGCTCATTTGCCCAAAGCTCCTTGCTTTACTCGATATGTGAATGAAGTAGAGCAAACACCCTATACAAATGAGCTAGATGTGTGTAGTATGATGATGTGGTTTGTATTCTATAATCAAAACTCTTTCTTTTTATCAACCTCACTCAAGAAAATTATCAAGAGAGGAAGAAGAAGATGGTGGCTAAGCTTTCTCACAAAAGAAAAGTTATGAGAGTGAATAATAATTGAATTGAGAAAAGAATAATCTATATTAATCCTTTCTCACTTCAACCATGGTTAGAATCATCTAGATTTTTATCAAATGGGTTAAAGACAAAAGGATAATTAACTCAAGGTTGAATGGTGGTTGAAGCATGGTCAAAGATGATAAGTATAAACTTTGTGTGAATTATTCTTTCTCTTTTTCTAAATGATAAATAAATAGATAATTCTACAATATAAGTCTTGCATTGCTACCAAACATGTATCAACAACCATGATACTATGTATGTATGTATGTATCCATGCACATCATCATGTGCATACATGCATGCATACAAAAATGGAAAAAGAGTTTGATTAAAGAATTAATCTAAAAGTCATTTGTTAAATCAACACTTGATTTTGCAAACCGGTCATATCACATACGACCCGACCAATAGAAAATGCCCGATTAATATACGGTATCACATATCCGTATTTAATCGGGTCCCCGCGCTTATCTCATATGCACACCACATCTTTTTGCCTGAGCCAGGAAACTTCATTGTGGGACTCTAAGACTCGTCAAAACGCCGACAGTAGGTAATGATCATATCAAATACCTACAAGCCGCAAGCGGTCAGCTAAACGTAACGGCCACCCAGGTATTGAGCGATCAGAAGAAAACAAGCGAACCTGTTACAACTCCCGTCGAGCCAACCGGTAACACTACCGTACAGTCCGGTCTCTTCGTCAGATATGCTGCATATGGAGTCTAGGGATGGTAACGTCGACCCCAATAACTCAAAATGTCAGGCCGATGAATGGTCTATAACAGATCGAGAAACTACTGATAACACTTATCAGTAAATCTCAACAGCCCTGGCCAGGGACTTACTGATATAGCCAGTCGAGTACAGCACAGTATCAACTCCCAATACCGGCAGAGACGAAACCCCTCCTATTGCTCATCGCCTTCGTGTGTCTCGGGACTGTACCCAACGGCCACCTGTTTGCATGACTCAGTAAAGCCGTGGTAGGGTGGTAATCAAAGTACAGTGGGAGAACACACAAGACTCTATGAAGATCTCGGGTCTACAGACTAACCTGCACCAGTGTCACCTGAGAACTGCTATCCGACGATAGATATAATTCCATATAGGAGTTCTCGGTGAGTCCGTCCAGTGTACCCGGTCACCACTGAGCACCCGTATACGATCTTGATGTCAAACATCGATGAATGTGGGAACATCCATCGCCCATCATATGGGTTTAGTATCATATACACTAGTCTACTCTGGTATATCGATGCCCCGTCTCGATACACCTACGACTAGGGACATTCCAGGATATGCTTATAAACTACAGATGTCCCACTAGTATGATCTCTATCATAATCATAGTAGTCAAGTCTATATCCTCAGGGCTTTATCAACATGTGTGAATGAATAAAAGCATGATCAAATCAACATGTCAGATAATGAAGAACCAGATAGCATACTATCATGTCGAGCGAGAATGTACACAGAATATATATATACATATATACATGTATAAATACATCCACTATCATATAATGGCCTATAGGGCATACATATATCCAACAATCTCCCACTTGCACTAAGGCCACTTAATGGCGTATCTCATACCCAATATCTCAAAAAGTTGCTCATGCTGCGGCTGAGGGAGGGCCTTGGTGAGTGGATCCGCGGCATTATTCTTTGTGTCTACTCTCCTAATCTCGATCTCGCGGCGATCTACAATCTCCCGGATCAAATGAAAGCGCCTCAGGATGTGTCTGGACCGCTGATGGGACCTGGGCTCCTTGGCTAACGCCATAGCCCTATTATTATCACAATACAATGGTATTGGATCAATAATGGTTGGAACTACTCCTAGCTCCGAGACGAACTTCCTCATCCAGATGGTTTCCTTGGCGGCATCATTTGCAGCAATGTACTCAGCCTCCATCGTAGAGTCTGCAACGGTATCCTGTTTGGAACTCTTCCAACTTACCGCCCCTCCATTGAGGGTAAATACAAACCTTGAGATAGATTTGCTGTCGTCCTTATCGCTCTGGAAGCTCGAATCGGAAAAGGCCTCCATTTGGAGATCTCCATTACCATACACCAAGAACAATTCTTTAGTCCTTCGTAAGTACTTAAGAATGTTCTTCACAGCTATCCAGTGATTCTCCCCTGGGTTGGATTGATACCTGCTTACAACACTAAGTGCATAAGCTACATCTGGGCGTGTACATAACATTACATACATTATAGATCCTACTGCCGAAGCATGGGGTATAATGCTCATGCGAGCGCTCTCTTCATCGGTCTTTGGGCAAGCGTCCTTGGAGAGAGTGACCCCATGGCAAGCGGGTAAGGCACCGCGGTTGGAGTCTTCCATACTAAACCTTTTTAGGATGGTGTTGATGTACCTGGTTTGGGACAATCCCAATAACCTTTTGGATCTATCTCTATAGATCCTAATGCCCAGAATGTATGTGGCATCACCCAGGTCCTTCATGGAGAACCTTAGTGATAAGAAAGATTTGACCGACTGCAGCACAGGAATATCATTTCCTATCAGAAGAATGCCATCCACGTACAATACGAGGAATGTGACAGCTCTCCCACAGCCTTCTTATAAACACAAGGTTCATCTGGATTTTTGATGAAATCAAACTCTTTGATAACATCATCGAAACAGATGTTCCAACTCTGTGATGCCTGCTTTAACCCATATATGGATTTAAGCAATCTACATGCTTTCCTGCTGCTCCCACTGTCAATGAAGCCCTCTGGCTGATCCATATAAACACATTCTTCTAAATCCCCATTTAGAAATGCCGTTTTAACGTCCATCTGCCAGATTTCATAGTCGTAGTGAGCAGAAATAGCAAGTAGGATCCGAATGGATTTAAGCATGGCTACGGGCGAAAAAGTCTTGTCATAGTCCAAACCTGGTCTTTGACGAAACCCCTTCGCCACAAGTCTTTCCTTATAGGTCTCTACCTGCGCATCTACACCAATCTTTCTTTTAAAGATCCATTTGCACCCCACAGGTTTTACCCCAGGGGGCACAACGTCTAATGTCCATACTTTGTTGGTGTACATAGACTCCATTTCGGATCTCATGGCATTCAGCCACTTCACAGAGTCTCCACTCGTGATAGCTTGATGAAAACTGGTAGGATCATCATCCTCCATGATGCAGTCTTCTCTGTCACCATCAATAAGGAAACCATAGTACCTCTCTAGTGGGTCAGAAGTCCTACCAGACCTACGGAGTGGCCGAGATTCCTCAGTTTCTATTGCAACAGCTGGTTCAACCAAGTTGTCATTTGTAGTTTGTGTCTCTAGAACCTCTTCTAGATCCACCACATTGCCATCATCTTTATCTGTGAAAAACTCTTTTTCTAAGAATGTGGCATACTGAGAAACAAACACCTTTTGTTCCTCCTTGTGGTAGAATAGATATCCATAAGAGTTTCTTGGATATCCCACAAAGTTACACATGACTGACCGTGTCTCGAGTTTTTCCGGATTCTGCTTTTTAACATAGGCCAGGCAACCCCAAATCTTAATTCTCTTAAGAGATGGTCTCTTCCCAATGCATATCTCATATTGCGTGGTAGACACGGTTTTGGTCGGAACCCTGTTCAGCAGAAACGCTGCAGTCTCCAATGCATGCCCCCAAAATGAGACGGGTAACTCAGCATCACTCATCATGGAATGGACCATATCTAATAGGGTCCTATTCCGTCGTTCTGACACACCGTTGTGCTGTGGTGTGTAAGGAGGAGTGAGCTGAGAGAGAATCCCATTCTCTTTTAGGAAGTTTGCAAATTCTGTACTGAGGTACTCCCTACCTCGATCTGATCGAAGCATCTTGATACTCAAGCCGGTTTGTTTTTCTACTTCGAGTTTATATTCAGTGAATTTCTCGAAAGCTTCGGATTTGTGCTTTAATAAAAATACATGACCGAATCTTGAGAAATCGTCAGTGAAAGTAATGAAGTAAGAAAAACCGCCTCTAGCCTGTGTAGACATAGGCCCACATACATCACTATGTATGAGTCCTAGGAGCTCGGTAGCTCTTTCTCCGTGTCCGGTAAACGGAGTTTTTGTCATTTTACCCTTGATACAAGACTGGCAAGTTGCATAAGATTTATATTCAAAAGGGTTTAAATATCCATCTTTGTGTAACTTGTTTAGTCTTGTTTCGTTAATATGACCAAGTCTACAGTGCCAAAGAAAAGCTTCATTTATTTTTGAAAGTTTTCTTTTATTAGTGTGTTGTATGCTGAAAACCGTGTGTTGATTTAGGACGTATATCCCGTTATTAAGCGTACTATACCCAACCAACATTTGATTCAGGTGAATGTTCATAACATTGTTCTGCAATACGAAATTATATCCTTCATTGTCTAACAAAGAAACAGATATTATATTACAAAGCATACTTGGTACAAAATAACATGGGTTCAAAACCAATATACACCCAGATGGCAACCCCAAGTGATACTCTCCCACTGCGACTGTATGTATATTGGAACCATTTCCAACGCGGAGAGTATGGTCACTTGTCTTCAAAACCTTGCTATTTCTCAGCCCCTGCATAGAATTGCAAATGTGAGAACCTGAACCGGTATCTAATACCCAGGAAGCAGAGTTTATTGAAAAACAGTTTTCTTTCACAAACACACCTGAAGCGGAAGCATCCCCATGCTTCTTCTTGAGATTTAAGTACTCGGTACAGTTGCGCTTCCAATGTCCTGTTTTGTGGCAATGAAAACATTCGCCTTTCCCCGATTCTCCAGCTTTGGACTTGTCCTTCCCCTTAACCTTTTTAACTCCACCCCTAGGCTTGGTGGGCTTCTTCTTGAGCTTTCCCTTGGCCTTAGCCTTTGGGCGAGAAGAAGAAGATTGCCCAACACTCAAAACGGGAGTTTTCACTAATTTCAGTGTGCTCTCTGCACTCCTTAACATATTAAGGAGTTCAGGTAGCTCCTTCTCCATGTTGTGCATGTTGAAGTTAACTATGAATTGAGCAAAGGTGGAGGGGAGGGACTGCAGAATAATATCCGTATATTGTTCATTGTCCATTGTCCATCCAAGGTCCTCAAGCTCTTCTATGAGAGCTATCATCTTTAGAACACGGTCTCCTACTGGTGTGCCAGGGGCCATTCGCATCTGAAACAATTTCTTTGATGCTTCGTATCGTAATACGTGGGATTGCTCTCCATACAACTCCTTTGTATGGAGGAATATGGCTTGAATGTCCATATTCTCGTGCTGCTTTTGATGTGTGTTGTCTATCGATGCAAGCGCGAGGCATTTGGCCGTGGCACAGTCAGCGTCCCATGTCTTGCGGACTTCTTTATCCGCAACTGAGGATTTTGGACCTGGGACGGGCGGGGCTGAAGCTATGAGGACATATGATACTTTATCATAAGTCAAGGCAATTTTCAGATTCCTCAGCCAGTCTTTATAATTGGTCCCATTCAGTTTATTTTTATCTAGTAGAAGCTTGAGTCCAGTCATTGGTATCTGCCATTAAGAGAGAGAAAAGAATACACTCAGCGAAAGCTCTTGCAAAGATCAGATTGGTTATTATCTTGTCTAATCGATGTCTCCCACTGCTTTAATCAAGTTTTTCTTTCAAACCTTAAAAAGAAAACTAGCCAGGATTAATTACAGTCTACAACTTCGCTAACCGTTCAGCCGGGCCAGTGTCGGTACTTGAGGAGGTTCCCCGTGCTTTCGCACAGACCTAATTAAAGTAAACCTCGTTTTCCCAGAGGCGTAGCCCCGTTGACACCTTTTCTAGACACCTAATGAGTTAGCTAATTGTAAACTGCAAAACTCTCCTGGGAGCAACTATTGCCCACAGTGGGATCGGGATCCAACCATCACATGGAAGGTATGCAATCTCATTGCAAATCTCAACACTTGAAATTCCCGATGCGGTTTTTACCCCTAGTACCTATGACCTTAACTATGGTCAACAAATCATAAGTACCAGTCACGTTCTACCCGTCATTTCTTGATTAATTAGACCCACTTATATGACCCTTAACTATGGTCAACAAAGTCGCATGAATGTCTTAATTAATCTGCATCATATGCAGTGTAGGAAGACATCACTTAGCTACCGTACACTACGCCTTAACTATAGTCAATAAACATAGCACGAATACTAAGTACTCTACTTCCTAAAATGACGGAAGGTTGCGGATGATTTTTAAGAAAATCTTTAACGCTTTGAACTTGATATCGTCGTAGAATCAAATGGTTTTTCAAAAGGAGTGGCTTGAGCTCCGCAGTTTTGAAATGTAGCTTTTTCATAAAGAGCCGAGTGGTTTTCAAATCCGATTCTACAACAACTTTTTAGGTTTATTTTCTTTACATTAATCATATTAATGTAGTCCCATCATTTAAGCCCTTAAGCCAATCACAGAAAAGAAACGAAAATACAACGTACGCTTATGCCATCCGCATTCGCCGCAATGTTTCGTTATGCACCGTTAGGTTACTTAACTAACGGCATACCGGGACGGGACTAGCGCGGGTGTAAAATATAAGCAACGTCTACTATATATTTCATATATAATATATCATTCGTCTCAGATATCACAGAACACAGGCAGCAGAAACACAGATATAATGTGGGATATACTAGGACGTGCGTATTTAGTATTTAGCCAACAATAGAAAATACGGATTCCACAGTCGCGATGAATAGCCAAGCCCACACCCCTAGACCCCTACGAGAGCGGCAAGCGACCCTACCAATTTTGGAGTTTAGGAGACCCGGTCTCGACTCTTCGAGATTGCCTTCCACTGAACCCCAGAACCCGGTCACTTGTGCTCCCCTCCTTAGGTCTATCCTAATGCGGAAAAGTAAATAATATACAACACTGGTGACATCAACCTCATCCCGGAAGTTCCCCAAATAAAAGAATATTACATTACATTTGAATTTTACATGAATAAAAATCAAACTCTCATCTCACATAAAACCCCCCGGCTATTCAATCGCGGCAATCCTGCACATCATATCTCAGCAACACATAATATCATATATCATCAACGTAAGTAAGTATGCGTACCCCGATTGTCGTTGATGTATAGCAACGAAACTGGCGATAAGCGACATACTACACTTACGGTCACAGAAAAGAAAGTGTAAAACTACAACATTTGGAATCCACATTCTCTTTAGACATCGTAAATCCGAAATATCACATACTTCGCATTTCATGCCTAACTATATGAATTCCACATATTGTATCACATTCCAGATAAATAGACAGTACTAAACTTTTCGATCGAATAATCAAATACCCAAAATTTCCTAAAGCTCAACACTTGAGCGGAGTTCAAAAAACCCGGAATGTGTCACAGTAGCAGCGGTTCAGCCATAGAAGGGTCAAGCCAACGCCTCGCATGTGGCACGCCGTACTTCCCCAAACCCTAAGGTTTAGAGGCAGTTCAAATGGTCACGTAATCGAGTTAAGGTTTGTGTTCTTCTAGAGGGTCCACCACAAAACTTGCACGTATTTCCGAAAGATTTAAACTCGAGGAAAAATTCAACACTTGAAAATTTTTCGTGCCGGCAAAAAGTGTGTTAACGATATCCGTTCGAACTTTTTAATACTTTCTAAATTATCCGAAAAAGGCACGAAATTAAAATTCCGATCGAATTACCGAATCCAAAACAATCCCCAGAACATTCAACACTTGAATCAGATTAAAAATACCCAAAAATATGTACAAACAGATACTAACATTACTGTATAAAAACGAGGCCATACTACTCCTATACGGCCGCGGATCCGCAGCCCAAGCAAGGTCTGGCCGCGGTTCCGCGGCGGCATATACGAATCATTGCGTCGTTTTTTACAGTGTTGCTTAGATTTCCCTGCTGAATTTTTTACGTATTTTTAATTCTGAAAATAACACAGTTTCAAAAAATGTCCAGAGAGGGTTGAAAAATCCGTATTTTTGGTTTGATCGGAGTTTTAACTTCGCTAAAGTGTCGCCTAAAGCTCTAGCTAGGCTCTGATACCAATGTTAGGTTTACCTAGCACCACATGAAGGGTTTGGAAGCATCACATGTCTCAAAATCAAATTTTTAAGGTGCTAAGTGAACATACAAAGAATCATCACTAGAAATTTAGGGTTTCATTACAAAGACAACATCACAAGTAATAAAAGCTAGGGTTTCGAGAGTACAACCATTATAGCTCCCTACGCTAGACTCCTTGGCTACTTGAGGGTTGGAAAAAGGTTCGCTTGAGATCTTCTAGGTCCACGACGATCCACCCGAAGCTCCTTTGCCCAAAGCTCCTTGCTTTACTCGATATGTGAATGAAGTAGAGCAAACACCCTACACAAATGGGCTAGATGTGTGTAGTATGATGATGTGGTTTGTATTCTATAATCAAAACTCTTTCTTTTTATCAACCTCACTCAAGAAAATTATCAAGAGAGGAAGAAGAAGATGGTGGCTAAGCTTTCTCACAAAAGAAAAGTTATGAGAGTGAATAATAATTGAAGTGAGAAAAGAATAATCTATATTAATCCTTTCTCACTTCAACCATGGTTAGAATCATCTAGATTTTTATCAAATGGGTTAAAGACAAAAGGATAATTAATTCAAGGTTAAATGGTGGTTGAAGCATGGTCAAAGATGATAAGTATAAACCTTGTGTGAATTATCCTTTCTCTTTTTCTAAATGATAAATAAATAGATAATTCTACAATATAAGTCATGCATTGCCACCAAACATGTATCAACAACCATGATACTATGTATGTATGTATGTATCCATGCACATCATCATGTGCATACATGCATGCATACAAAAATGGAAAAAGGGTTTGATTAAAGAATTAATCTAAAAGTCATTTGTTAAATCAACACTTGATTTTGCAAACCGGTCATGTCACATACGACCCGACCAATAGAAAATGCCCGATTAATATACGGTATCACATATCCGTATTTAATCGGGTCCCCGCGCATATCTCATATGCACACCACATCTTTTCGCCTGAGCCAGGAAACTTCATTGTGGGACTCTATGACTCGTCAATACGCCGGCAGTAGGTAATGATCATATCAAATACCTACAAGACGCAAGCGGTCAGCTAAACGTAATGGCCACCCGGGTATTGAGCAATCAGAAGAAATCAAGTGAACCTGTTACAACTCCCGTCGAGCCAACTGGCAACACTACCGTACAGTCCGGTCTCTTCGTCAGATATGCTGCATATCGAGTCTAGGGATAGTAACGTCGACCCCAATAACTCAATAAGTCATGCCGATGAATGGTCTATAACAGATCGAGAAACTACTGATAACACTTATCAGTAAATCTCAACAGCCCTGGCCAGGGACTTTCTGATATAGCCAGTTGAGCACAACACAGCATCAACTCCCAATACCGGGAGAGACAAAACCCCTCCTATCGCTCATCTCCTTCGTGTGTCTCGGGACTGTACCCAACGGCTACCTGTTTGCACGACTCAGTAGAGCCGTGGTAAGGTGGTAATCAAAGTACAGTGGGAGAACACACAAGACTCTATGACGATCTCGGGTCTACAGACTAACCTGCACCAGTGTCACCTGAGAACTGTTATCCGACGATAGATATAATTCCATATAGGAGTTCTCGGTGAGTCCGTCCAGTGTACCCAGTCACCACCGAGCACCCGTATACGATCTCGATGTCAAACATCGATGAATGTGGGAACATCCATCGCCCATCATATGGGTCTAGTATCATATACGCTAGTCTACTCTGGTATATCGATGCCCCGTCTCGATACACCTACGACTAGGCACATTCCAGGATATGCTTATAAACTACAGATGTCCCACTAGTATGATCTCTATCATAATCACAGTAGTCAAGTCTATATCCTCAGGGCTTTATCAACATGTGTGAATGAATAAAAGCATGATCAAATCAATATGTCAGATAAAGAAAAACCATATAGCATACTATCATGTCGAGCAAGAATGTGCACTGAATATATATATATATATATATATATATATATATATACATGTATAAATACATCCACTTTCATATAATGGCCTCTAGGGCATACATATATCCAACATTGTTAGGGTTTCACATGCAAGTAAATATCATTTACGACTAAGTGAATACGTAATACAACCTTTGTAGATCGGTCCTTCACTTCTAAAGCTCCTTGTTGTAGTCCCTTCGCTGCGATCATCGAACTCTCGGACTCTCGGACGGCTCCATGAGAAGAGGGTAACGGTTTTGCTTGAAGTCTTCGAGGCCGAAGATGATCTATGTCGAGGGAATACGAACTCAAGCTTCTACTTCACTAACTAGAGAATTAGTGAAGCAAACACCCTAAACTAAAGTGCTAGTCTAGTAGAGGATGATGAAATAGGAAATGGGTACACTTTAGAATTTTTTTTCTCACTATATTTCTCTCTCTTTATCAATCCCTTACAAGCATTTGAAAGAGGAAGAAGATGAGCTCAAAAATGAGAATGAAAAACTAATCAAGAGAGAGAGAGAACCATGAGTGAGTTTATATCATATATTAACTCATGTAGAGACATAACCATGGCTACATTATAATGGTTAGGTTAATTAATATCTCAAGTAATCCAAAACTAGTAGACTAAGTCAATGCAACCCTAAGCTTCATGAAGCTTCATGCATGTGAGCTCATTTTCCCCTAATTTTAGAATTACTTTAAATATAAAAACCTAACACTATAATTAGTATGGTATATTTCTTATATACCCATGTAAGTTGTATCAACAACCATGATACAAAATGAACACAAATAAATATATATCACATATATATTAAGTTGTGCACAAGTGAGAATAACAAATACTTAAGTGAACCAATGTTAGTTAATGTAAATTAGTATATCGCATATATAATTATACACTAAATTATTAAATCAATACTTGACTTAATAATCCGGTTATATCACATATAACCGACTAACATCCAATGTATCGACTTATCGAATCAACCCTTGATTCGATAACCTGGTTATATCGCATATAACCGATCGATACAAACATCGTGAGAATAGAATACGGTATCTCATACTCGCATTATTCTCAGTCCCGCGCATATCACATATGCGCTCCTATTTCGTTTTGCCTGAGCCTGTAAAACCTCTATGTAGGACTCTAAAGACTTGTCAATACGCCGGCAGTAGGTGATGATCATATCAAGCACCCACAAGCCGTCAGCGGTACTAGCTGGACGTAACGGCTACCCGGGTATTGAGTGATCAGAAGATCAGCAAGCAAGCCCGCTCCAACTCCTGCAAAAATCCTGACAGTGACACTACCGTACAGTCCGGTCTCCTCGTCTGATATGTCGCATATCAAGTCTAGGGGTGGTAAACGTCAGACCTCAATAACCGATAAGTCATGCCGATACGAGGCTCATAACGGGTCGAGAAACTACTGGTAACACTTACCAGTAAATCTCTAAACCAACCCTGGCCAGGGACTTCCCTGTTATGGCCAATCTAGCATAGCGCAACATCAACCCCTAATACCGGGAGAGACGAAACCCCTCCTATCGCTCATTTCCACCATGTGACTGGGGACTGTACCCAAAAACCACCGTTTTGCACGCCTTCTTGGACGTGATAAGGTGGAAATCAAAGCACAGTGGGAATCGCACAAGACTCTATGACGATCTTGGGTCTACAGACTAATTTGCACCAGTGTCACCAGAGAACTGCCATCTGACGTGAGGTATAATACCATCTGGGAGTTCTCGGCGAGTCCGTCCAGTGTACCCAGTCTCCACTGAGCACCCGTATATCATCTCTGATGTCAAACACCAATCGATATGGGATCATCCATCGCTCATCTATATGGGTCGAGAAGCTATACGCTAGTCTACTCTGGTATATCGATGCCCCGTCTTGATACACCGACGACTAGGGACCTTGAAGGATGTACTTATAGACTACCATGTCCCCACAAGTATGACCCTCATCATAGTCCAGGTAGTCAAGTACACATCCTAAGGGCTTTACCAACATGTAGCAGAGAGACAATCATTATACACGTTATGGTAAAGAGTAACCAGATAGCATACTATCATGTCGAGCAAGAAAGTCCTCCCTATATATGTCCAAGCATCCACTACAATATACATCTCATGTATAGTAATGGCCTCTAGGGCATACATATAACCAACAATCTCCCACTTGCACTAGGGCCATCTGATAACAGTGGTTGAAGTATCTCATACTTAACCATCCCATAAAAGTCTCTCTCTGGGAAAAGGCCTTTGTGAGTGGATCCGTCGTGTTGTCCTCTGAGTCTACTCTCCTGACCTCGATCCCCTGGAGATCAACCATCTCCATGATCAGACGACACTGCCTTAGAATATGTCTGGATCACTGATGGGACGGGCGTTCCTAGGCATAATCCACAACTCCATTGTCACACAATGGAAGGAACGAAGTTCATCTCATGAACTAATATACACCCAGACTGCCTCTTTGGTAGTATCTTTGGCAGCGATGTATCCAGACTTTATCGTCTAGTATGCCACGGTATCTAGCTTGGAACTCTTCCAACATACCGTCCCTTTACTGAGGGTAAAGGCAATTCCTGTGACTGACTTTCAGTCGTCCTTATCACTCTGGAACCTTTCCAATGATTCTCCCCAGGATCGATTGATACCATCTCACTATAACTAGTGAGAATCCTAACATCCAATTAGATCTATCTCATAGATTCAAAATCCAGGATTTAGGAAGTATCATCTTGATCCTATATGCAGAATCATTGTGATAAGACGAGATTGAGCGAGCGTAACATAGGAAACTCCTTTCCTAGCAAGAGTATGTCATCTACGTACTATACGAGGATGACCGCCTTACTCTCTACTACCCTTTTGTATATACAAGGTTCATCTACCATTTTGATGAAGTCAAACGCTTTGACTACCACATCAAAACAGATGTTCCAACTCCGCGATGCCTGCTTCATCCCATAAAGCAACTTGCACACGCTTCCGCTGCTCCCACTGTCTACGAAGCCGTCTGGCTGTGTACTTATAGACGCTTTCTTCTAAATCACTATTTAGAACAGCAGGTCATGACACCCAACCGTCAGATATCGTAGTCATAGTATGTAGCCGTGGCAAGTAGGATCTGGATGGACTTAAGCATAGTTTTGAAAGTCTCAACTTTTCCATGTACACCAAGTAATCTTCTCAAGATATACTTGCTCCTGATGGGGATTTAACCCTTTAGATAAGGCAACCAAAGTCCATACTTTGTTGGTGTATAAGGATTCCATCTCAGATCGTTAAGCATCCAGCCATTCTTACCGAGTCCCACTCCTGATGGCCAGCTCGAAACTAGTTGGGGCATCATCTCATGATGCAATCCACGCTCCCACTGTCATAGAGAAACTGAAGTATCTCTAAGGTGGGTGAGGAACCCTACTAGATCGGCGGAGAGGCTGAGGTTCATTGGAAACTATTGAATCCTTTGATTCTACCAAATCATCAGCTGAAGTTTGCATAGCTGGAACTCTTTCCAATCCTACCTTATGTCCATTAATTTCTTCACAAGAAATTCCCTTTCACAAAGGTGGCATGTTGAGAAACAAAACATCTTTTGTTCCCCGGTTAGGTAGAAGATATTCCCTTGTGAATGCTTGGGATATCCAACAAACTTTTACAGAACTGACTTTGCCTCGAGCTTATCCGGTTTATGCTTTTAGACATTGGCCGGACAACCCCAAATCTTAACTGACTTAAGAGATGGGCTCTTCCTTTACCATATCTCATATGGAGTGGTAAGCATCTGATTTGGTTGGAACGCCATTCAATAGGCATGCAGCTCCTCAAGTGCATAACCCCCAAAAGGAAATAGGCAACTCAGTAATACTCATCATAGAGCATACCTTACCACATAGGGTGTGATTGCTCCACCCCGATACACCGACGTGCTGTGGTGTATACGGAGGAGTAATGCTGAGAGAGAATCTCATTCTCCTTTAGAATAATCCAGGAATTCCGTGCTCAAGTATTCTCTTCCTTGATCACATTAAAGGACATAATACTTATACCCGTTTTAGTTCTCTACTTCTAACTTATATTCTATGAATATCTCAAAAGGTTCGGACTTGTGTTTCAACAGGAACATATGTCTGAATCTTGAGAGATCATTAGAGAATGTAATGAAGTACAAAGAACCGGTCTTGGCATGTGTAGACAGGGGACCTTCATACATCAACATGTATCATCCCAAGAGTTCACTAACACTTTCTCTGTTTCCTATAAACAGAGCTATGGTCATCTTATCTCTGTGACATGACCGGCAAATTTCACAAGATGTAAATTCAAACTAATTTAAATATACATCTATATATAACTTCAGCTAGTTGGGTCACATTGATATGACCTAGTCTACAATACCTTAAGAAGGATTCGTTCATTTCTGAACTCTTTCTTTTATGCGTGTTCTGTACATTAAGAACTGTGGTTTGATTTAGAACATCTATGCTTTTAGATAACGTGCCTAAACTGATCAACTCTTGATATAGGAAATGTTCAAAACATTATCCAACAATACAAAATTATATCCTTTCTTTATTAATAAAGAGACTGATATGATGTTGTATATCAGATTCGGTATCTAATAACATTCGTTCAGAATCAATGTATTTCGGTAATACAGGGTGATAACTGCCAACATCTTGGCTGCAACTATTGCATCGTTTCCAACTCTTGAAATTTCTATCACCCGTTCTCAGTTCTCTACCTGTCTGTAGCCCATGTAACTGCTTACATATGTGGGATCCTGATCCGGTATCTCATACTCAGGACGTAGAGGATACTAAAAAATAGTTCTTGGTAATTGAACACACCCGAAGCAGATGCATCATCATGCACTTTCTTCGTTTGGACGGCACGGGAATCCTGGTAATCCCCTATTTCCTGCTCGGTCTTATAACAGTTATAAGTTGGAGCGGGACCAACGTTCCCCAGCGCAGTATAACAAGCGGGTTCGGTCAATACATCCGTATTATTATCTTGATTAAGGCGTGACATGGTCGCTACCTGGAGAGAGAGAGAAGAAAACACTCTGCGTGCGCTCTTGCAAGATTAGATTGGTTATTATTTTATCTAATCCGGATGACTCCCACCGTTTTTATCAAATTTTCCTTCAAACCCTAAAAGGAAAGACTAGCCGGGATTAATTACACCTTACAATTTCGCCAATCTTTCAGCCAGGCCAGTGTCGGTACTTTGAGGGAGGTTCTCCGTGCTTTCGCACGGACCTAATTAAAGTAAACCTCATTTTCCAAGAGGCGTAACCCCGTTGACACCTTTCTAGACACCTACTTGATCGGCTAATTGTAATGTGTAAAACTATCCCAGTAGTAACAATTACTCGCAGTGGGTATCGGGATCCAACTATCTCATAGAAGGTATGCAATCTCATTGCAAATTTTAACACTTGAAATTCCCAATAATATTTTGCCCCTAACGTGTTATGACCTTGACGAAAGCCAACAAACCATAGACCGCTAGTCAAGTTCAACCCATACATTTCTTGACTGAATTAAACCCACCCGCAAGACCCTTGACGAAAGCTAACAAAGCCGTACGACTACCCTAATCCAATCGCATCATATGCAGCAGATAAGCAGCATATAGCTACCGCACACTACACCTTGACGAAAGCCAAAAAATGTAGCATGAATACTATATACAACTTAGCTGAAATGACGGAGGGTTACGACAGGTTTTTCTGAAAACCTATTGCGTAATGAACTTGATATCGTTGTAGAATCAAATAATTTTTAAAATGGAGTGTTTTGAGGGTTTTTCTTGTTTCGCTAAAGAGGTTACTCCCAGTGAAGGGATCTCGGCTCATTTCTCGTCGAATGAGGTGCAGGATATATCACATATATCACTATGCAAAGCAAAAACTATAAAAACAATCAAAAGACAAACCAAGGGTTGTAGCATCTGCCAGTTATTGCTAAAGGGGTCACTCCCGGTGAAGGGATCTTGGCCCTTTCCTTATCGAATAAGGTGCAGGATATTCTACAAGGAACACCGCTATGCAAAGCAAGAACTGTAGCTACCTTGTTTTTCAAAATTCGATTCCACAATATCTTTTAGGTTTCTTTAGTTTCATTAATCACATTAATGAAGTCCCATCATTTAAGTCACCTAAACATCACAGATAAATACGACGTACACTTATGCCATCCGCATTCGCCTCGATGTCCCGTCGTGCACCGTTAGGTTAGGTAACTAACGGCAGAGCGGGGCAGGGCTAGCGCGGTTGTAAAACATAAGTAACGTCTATATAATATATCATATATACTATATACAGTGTCTATCGCAACATATCAAATGATCACATTACAGATATCGCAGCAGAAGAATCATATGAAATAATGGATATATTAGGAGGTCCGTGTTTTATTTTGAGCCTCTATAAAACACGGATTCCATGGTCGCGATGAATAGCCAAATCCACACCACTAGACCCCTACGAGAGCGGCAAGCAACCCTACCAATTCTAGAGTTAGGAGACCTAGACTCGACTCCTCGAGTAGGTCTCCCGCTGGACTCTAGAACCCGGTTACTTGTGCTCTCCTCCTTGGGTCTGCCTAATGCGGGAAAGTAAATAATATACAATGGTGACAACATCCTCATCCCAGAAGTGCCCCAATAAAAGAATATTACATACAATGAATTTTACATGAATGAAAATAAAAACCCCATCTCACATAAAACCCCCCGGCTATTCAAAAATGCGACGATCCAATATAACATATCCAGCAATACATTGTTAGTTGTATGTATGCCCTAGAGGCCAGTATTGTACAAATGATGTAAGATATATTGGATGCTTGGACATATATAGAGAGGACTTTCTTGCTCGATATGATAGTATGCTATCTGGTTGCTCTTTATCTTAACATGTATACTTGCCTCTTGATATTGTCTTATAGTTACATATTGGTATAGCCCTTAGGATGTGTACTTGACTACCTGGACTATGATGCAGATCATACTAGTGGGGACAGAGTAGTCCATAAGTACATCCTTCAAGGTCCCTAGTCGTGGGTGTATCGAGACGGGGCATTGATATACCAAAGTAGACTAGCGTATACGCTTCTCGACCCATGAGATTGGCGATGGATGATCCTATATCCATTGATGTTTGACATCAGAGATGGGATACGGGTGCTCAGTGGAGACTGGGTACACTGGACGGACTCGCCGAGAACTCCCAGATGGTATTATACCTCACGTCAGATGGCAGTTCTCTGGTGACACTTGTGCAGGTTAGTCTGTAGACCCGAGATCGCCATAGAGTCTTGTGTGATTCACACTGTGCTTTGATTTCCACCTCACCACGTCCTTGAGGGTGTGCAAAACGGTGGTTTTTGGGTACAGTCCTGAGTCACATGGAGGCAATGAGCGATAAGAGGGGTTTCGTCTCTCCCGGTATTGGGGGTTGATGTTGCGCTGTGCTCGATTGGCCGTACCAGGGAAGTCCCTGGCCAAGGCTGATTAGAGATTTACTGGTAAGTGTTACCAGTAGTTTCTCGACCCGTTATGAGCCTCACATCGGCACGACTTATCGGTTATTGGGGTCTGACGTTTACCACCCTTAGACTTGATATGCGACATATCAGACGAGGAGACAGAACTGTACGGGAAGTGTTACCGACAGGCTTTTACAGGAGTTGAAGCGGGCTTGCTTGCTGATCTTCTGATCGCTCAATACCCGGGTAGCCGTTACGTCCAGCTAGTACCGCTGACGGCTTGTGGGTGCTTGATGTGATCATCACCTACTGCCGGCGTTTTGACGAGTCTTTAGAGTCCTACATAGAGGTTTTACTGGCTCAGGCAAAACGAAATAGGAGCACGTATGTGATATGTGCAGGACCGAGAATAATGCGTGTATGTGATACCGTATTCTATTCTCGCGACTTTATGTATCGGTCGGTTATATATGATATAGCCGGGTTATCGAATCAAGTGTTGATTCGATAAGTCGATACATTGGATGTTAGTCGGTTATATGAGATATGACCGGATTATTAAGTCAAGTGTTGATTTAATAATTAAGTGTATAATTGTATATTAGATATACTAGTTTACATTTACTGACACATGTTCACTTAGGGTTTTTTCTCACTTGTACACATCTTTACTATATATATGATATATATTAAAATGTGTTATCTTTTTGTATCATGGTTGATGATACATCATCCATGGGTGTATGAGACTTACACTATGCTAATTTTTAGTTTGGGTTTTTAATATTTAAAGTAAATACAAAATCAAGTGAAGGATTAGAAAATGCATGAAGCTTGTGGAAGCTTGTGGATGCATTGACTAATTCAACTTGAGTTTGTAATTTACTATGGATATTTATTAACCCAACTATAACAATTAGCCTAGGGTTAAGTCTCTACAAGAGTTAGTATATGATACTCACTCACTATGGTTAGATCACACACTTGATCATTATCCTCTTCTCTTTTCTTTTGTTCATCTTCTTCATTGTTCAAAAGAAAAGCTTGCTAGGGTTTGATCCAAAGTGAGAACTAAAGTGAGAAATAAAAATCCAAAGAGAACCCACTTCCTATTTCTCCATCCTCTACTAGACTAGCACTTTAGTATAGGGTGTTTACTTCACTAATTCTCAAATTAGTGAAGTAGTAGCTTGAGTCGGAATTCCCTCGACATAGATCATCTTCGGCCTCGGAGACTTCAAGCAAGGTCGCATCTTTCGCCTCGTGAAGCCCTGCAAGAGCCCGGGAGAACCTTGATTGCAGCGAAGGGAATTCAACAAGGAGCTATAGAAGTGAAGGACCGATCTACAAAGGTTGTATTTCGTATTCACTTAGTCGTAAATGTAGTTTACTAGCATATGAAACCCTAATTTTCTAGCAACGATCTTGTTTAGGGTTATTCGGCACGGCTAAAATTTTAAACGGACATGTTTGATTCTTCCTTAAACCTTATTAGAGTGCCTAGTAACCCTACAGTGGTATCAGAGCCTAGCTACAGCATTAGGCGATGTGTTAACGAAGTTAAAACCCCGATCGAACCCGACAATGTCAAAGTTAACCCCCTCTCTGTACAATTTTTAAAAACTGGGTTTTTTCAGAATTAAATATACCTAAAAAATTGAGCAGGGTTTTCTAAGAACGACGGTGAAAACTGAGCGCTTAATCCGTACACACCGCCGCGGAACCGCGGCTGTACCTCCCTTGGGCCGCGGAACCGCGGTAGTAATGAGGATATGTGCACTTATTTTTCCACTGTAGTTCCTATTTCTGTTATTTGTATTTTATAGGTATTTTTAAATTAACTCAAGTGTTGAGTATTTTGGGGTTTATTTTGTAATCTTCAATTCGATCGGAGAATTTAATTTTGTTATGTTATTACGGATAATTTAGAAAGTACTAAAAAGTTCGAACGGATATCATTAACTCAATTTTTCCCGGCACGAAAAACATTCAAGTGTTGAATTTTTCTCGGGTTTAAATCTTTCGGAAATGCGTGCATGTGACGTGATGGACCCTCTAGAAGACAACAAACCTTAACTCGATTATGTGACTGTCTTGAACTGCCTTTTGAACCTTTGGGTTTGAGGCAGTACGGCGTGCCACTTGTGAGGCGTTGGCTTGACCCTTCTACGGCTGGACCGTTGCTACTGTGACGTATTCTGGAATTTTTGAACTCCGCTCAAGTGTTGAGCTATTATGGAAATCTTGGGTTTTTGATTATTCGATCGGAAATTTTAATACTGTCTATTTATCTGGAATGTGATACAATATGTGGAATTCATACAGTTAGGCATGAAAAGTGAAATATGTGATATTTCGGATTTACGATGTTTAAAGAGATTGTGGATTCCAAATGTTGTAGTTTTACACTTTCTTTTATGTGACCGTAAGTGTAATATGTGATATCGCCGGTTTCGTTGCTATATGTCAACGGCAATTGGGATGCGTATATTTACTTACGTTGATGACATGTGATATTTTGTGTTGCTGGATATGTTATATTGGATCATCGCGTTCTGAATAGCCGGGAGGTTTTATGTGAGATGAGAGTTTTTATTTTCATTCATGTAAAATAAAATATATGTAATATTCTTTTATTGGGGCACTTCCGGGATGAGGTTGATGTCATCTTTTGTATATTATTTACTTTTCCGCACTAGGATAGACCCAAGGAGGAGAGCACAAGTAACCGGGTTCTGGAGTCCAGTGGGAGACCAACTCGAGGAGTCGAGTCCGAGTCTCCTAACTCTAGAATTGGTAGGGTTGCTTGCCGCTCTCGTAGGGGTCTAGGGGTATGGGTTTGGCTATTCATCGCGACCGTGGAATCCGTGTTTTATACAGGCTCAAAATAAAACACGGACGTCCTAGTATATCCAATGTTTCATATGTTTCTTCTGCTGCGATATCTGTGATGTGATCATTTGATGTGCTGTGATAAATACTGTATATATAGTATATATGATATATTATATAGGCGTTACTTATGTTTTACACCCGCGCTAGCCCTGCCCCGCTCTGCTGTTAGTTACCTAACCTAACGGTGAACGAGGGGACATCGAGGCAAATGCGGATGGCATAAGTGTACATCGTATTTATCTGTGATGTTTAGGTGACTTAAATGATGGGACTTCATTAATGTGATTAATGAAAGAAAAGAAACCTAAAAGATGTTGTAGAATCAAATTTTTAAAAAAGGGTAGCTACAGTTTTGCTTTGCATAACGATATATATGATATATCCCGCACCTTATTCGATGAGGAAAGAGCCGAGATCCCTTCACCGGGAGTGACCTCTTTAGCAAAACTGGCAGATGCTACAACACTCGGTTTGTTTTTGATTGCTTTTGGAGTTTTGCTTTGAATAGTGATGTATATGATATATCCTGCACCTTATTCGATGAGAAAAGAGAAGAGATCCCTTCACCGGGAGTGACCTCTTTAGCAAAACTGGCAGATGCTACAACACTCGGTTTGTTTTTGATAGCTTTTGGAGTTTTGCTTTGCATAGTGATGTATATGATATATCCTGCACCTTATTCCATGAGGAAAGAGCCGAGATCCCTTCACCGGGAGTGACCTCTTTAGCAAAACTAATAAAAGCCTCAAAATCACTCCATTTCAAAATTCACTAGATTCTACAACGATATCAAGTTCATTACGCAATAGGTTTTCAGAAAAACCCGTCGTAGCCCTCCGTCATTTCAGATAAGTCCTACTTAGTATTCGTGCTACGTTTGATGGCCTGCGTCAAGGCGTAGTGTGCGGTAGCTAACTAGTATTTATCTGTTTATGCATATGATGCAGATTGGATTAGGGTAGTCGTGCGACTTTGTTGGCCTGCGTCAAGGGTCGTACGGGTGGGTTTAATTCAATCAAGAAATGACGGGTTGGACTTGACTTACACCCTATGGTTTGTTGACCTCCGTCAAGATCATGGGATGCTTGGTGCAAAATATTATCGGGAATTTCAAGTGTGAAATTTGCAATGAGATTGCACACCTTCTATGAGATAGTTGGATCCCGATACCCACTGCGAGTAATTGTTACTCCCGGGAGTGTTTTACACAGGACAATTAGCCGATCAAGTAGGTGTCTAGGAAGGTGTCAACGGGGTTACGCCTCTGGGAAAACGAAATTTACTTTAATTAGGTCCGTGCGAAAGCACGGGGAACCTCCCTCAAAGTACCGACACTGGCCTGGCTGAAATATTGGCGAAGTTGTAGGGTGTAAGTAATCCCGGCTAGTCTTTCCTTTTAGGGTTTGAAGGAAGATTTGATAAAAAACAGTGGCAGCCATCCTGATTAGATAAAATAATAACCAATCTAATCTTGCAAGAGCATACGCTAAAGTGTTTTCTTCTCTCTCTCTCTAGGTAGCGACCATATCATGCCTTAATCAAGATAATAATATGGATGTATTGACCGAACCTGCATGTTATACTGTGCTGGGGAACGTTGGTTCCGTTCTTTCTTATAAGAGTTATAAGACTGAACAGGATATAGGGGAATACCAGGATTCCCATGCCACCCGAATGAAGAAAGTACATGTTGATGCATTTTCTTCGGGTGTGTTCGTTACAGAGAACTGTTTCTCCATTTCCTCTACGTCCTGGGTATTAGATACCGGGTCAGGATCCCATATATGTAATCAGTTACATGGGCTTAGGAAAGGTAGAGAACTTGGAGAAGGTGATAAAGACATAAGGGTTGGAAATGGTGCAATTGTTGTAGCTAAAACCGTCGGGGAATATCACCTTGTATTGCCAACTGGTAATACATTGATTTTGAACGAATGTTATTACATGCCGAACCTGATATGCAACACTATATCAGTTTCTTTGTTGATTAAAGAGGGATATAATTTTGTATTACAGGATAATGTTATGAACATTTTCCTTAACCAAAAGTTGGTTGGATCAGGCACGTTGTGCAATGGCATTTATGTTCTAAATCAATCAACAGTTCTGAGCATAACAAACACACACAAGAGGAAGAGTTCAGAAATGAACGAATTCTTCTTGTGGCATTGTAGACTGGGTCACATCAACGCGACACGACTAGCTAAGTTGCATAAGGATGGATATTTAAATCCGTTTGAATTTTCATCTTATGACAATTGCCAGTCATGTCTCAAAGGCAAGATGACCAAAACTCCGTTTACGGGACACGGAGAAAGAGTTACGGAACTCTTGGGACTAGTACATAGTGATGTATGTGGCCCCATGCCTACACATGCCAGGAATGTTTCTGCGTACTTCATTACATTCACTGACGATCTCTCTAGATTCGGATATGTGTTCCTGATGAAACACAAATCAGAAGCTTTTGAGAAATTTAGAGAATATAAACAAGAAGTCGAGAACCAAACCGGAAAAAGTATTAAAATCCTTCGATCTGATCGAGGAGGTGAATACTTGAGTAATGAATTCCTGGACTTCCTAAAAGAGAATGGGATTCTCTCTCAGCTAACTCCTCCATATACACCACAACACAACGGTGTATCGGAACGGAGGAACTGCACCCTATTAGATATGGTGCACTCTATGATGAGTATAGCTGAGTTACCTATTTCCTTCTTGGGGTATGCACTGGAAACAGTTGCAGACCTATTGAATATGGTTCCCACCAAATCTGTACTAACCATTCCATATGAGATATGGAAAGGAAAGAGACCATGTCTTAATTATGTTAAGATATGGGATTGTCCGGCCTATGTAAAAACACAAAATCCGGACAAACTCGCGGCAAGGTCCATTCTGTGTAAGTTTATTGGATATCCCAAACATTCGTGCGGGTATATCTTCTACCAAACTGAGGAACAAAAATTGTTTGTTTCTCGACATGCCACCTTTTTAGAAAAGGAATTTCTTGAAAAAGAGATTAGTGGCATGGAGGTAGAACTGGAAGAGGTTCCAACAATACAGACTACGACAGATGATTTAGTTGAACCTGTAAGTCCACATTGCCTACCCCGGTGCTTACGGGGAGGCGGAAACGGTATAAAAGTTTGAGTTTTACAACTCAAGGCAACATGGACTAACAAAAGAAGGATCTTTGCTAAACATAAAGTAACTACAAAGCTAAAAGATTTAGCTACTCGGTAAAAGAGTTATACCTAAGTCTTGAAGTCCTTCTCTTCTTGCTCCTTGGAGTGGGATGAACGGGTTGTCCTCATCACCTTCTCCCGCCGAAGAAAGATCCACCCGAGGGATACTACCTTTGGCTCCTACCTCAAACTAGAAGCTACTAAGGTGCTTGGTGTGCTAGACCTAGAACATTAGAAAGAGTAGAGAATGATGTTGGTGTTTTTATCTCAAGCTTAATGGTTCTCAACTCATGAGAGGGAGAGCTTTGAGAGAGAGGAAGAGGATGAGTGAGAATGAGAATGATAGAATGAGGATATTTTTCAACCATCCTCACATATATGTGTGAATTATGATAATTAAAAAATTAACTAATGATAATTGTGATGGCTATGTGGAAGTGACCATTATCATTTCTCATTAATGAATTTTGCTAGAATCAAAGAGCATCTTTCAAGTGAAATGATGATGGTCAATTTGTCAATTTGGGTCAACAAGTCAACCATAGTCAAATGGTCAACAACCCTAACCATAACATAATTATAATTAATTAATATCAATAATCACAATTCACACATACACATTAGGGTTAAGAAAAAGACAATAGTAATTAACCCTAATGAAAGTCCTCTGCCTCTGTCTCAGTCAACTATGCATATACACCCGCATCCGTGTTCCGAGGAACACGAATACAATGAGATAACACCAATCCTAAAACATATACTAGGATCTGGCTTAAACCAAAGCCCGCTAGTATAAGCTGTCCGGACACCAAACGTGCACAAGTGCGCGGATGTGAACGACCCCCGTCGCAAAACCATGCGACCCCTACTCTGTTTTGCCTAAAGGCGAACAACCCTCTGTGTGGGACTCTAAAGACTCGACATTACGCTGGCAATGGGTTTAACCACAGACCGCAAGCGGCACTAGCTGTACGTAACGGTCCCCATGTAGATGCCGATAAGAAGACTGACGAGGTGAACCCATCTGAACTCCTACTGAGCCTGAATGTGACAGTCTCCGTACAGTCCGATCTGTTCGTCTGATAACACCCTGAGATAACACTGGAAGCCTACCAGTATACCTCGCTTGCCCTGTCCAGGGACTACTTGTGTAATGGCTCTCCTGGACACAGCGCGATGTCAACCCCCAATACCGGGAGAGACGAATACTGTCTAACCGTCACTGCCTCCAAGTGCTTCGGGACTGCACCCAACTACTACCTGTTTGCACGACTCCTTTGAGCCGTGGTAGGGTAGTAATCAAAGTACAGTGGGAACACACTCTAGGCGAAGTGACAGTGTCAAGTCAGCGGACTAAGCTGTACTCATGTCACCTGGGAACTGATAACTGACGATAGGTATAATACCAACCAACAGTTCCCGATGAGTCCTGTCCAGTGTACTCGTAACCCAACGAGCACCCGCATACTATCTCAAGTACGACGTACTGACGGCTGTGGGACAGACCGTCTCCCATGCTGGGATGAGAAGCGCATACGCTAGTCTACTCTGGAGTATCGATGCCCCGTCTCGATAATCCCACGACCAGGGACGTGTATATATAAGGATGTGCTTATAGATTACCCAGCCCCCACGAGTGTGACTGCCATCACAACGCTGGTAATCAAGCAAAGATCCTAAGGGCTCCACTAATGCGTATAGGTGATACAATAAAGAAACACATGCACACATTAAAGCAGAGACAAACCAAGTAGCATACTACTATTTCGAGCAAGATTGTCTATACAACTGTGAATATCCCAAGCTTCCATCAAGTAATATACATACTTGTATGATACAGTAATGGCCTCTAGGGCATATACATTAATAATCTCCCATTTGCACTAAGGCCATGTACTAGCGTATCGAAGACCTATCATCTCGATCAGCCGCTCGAACTGAGTCTGGGGTAAGGCCTTCGTGAATGGATCTGCAGTGTTATTTTCTGAAGTAACCCTCCGAACCTCGATCTCCTGGCGATCCACGATCTCCCTGATCAGGTGATACCGCCTCAAGATGTGTCTGGATTTCTGATGGGACCTGGGTTCCTTCGCTAAAGCTATAGCCCCGCTGTTGTCGCAATACAAAGGTATTGGATCAACAATGGATGGAACCACCTGAAGTTCTTTCAAGAACTTCCTCATCCAGACGGCTTCTTTTGCGGCATCAAATGCAGCGATATATTCCGCTTCTATAGTCGAGTCAGCAACGGTTTCCTGTTTGGAACTCTTCCAACACACCGTCCCTCCATTGAGGGTAAAGACAAGACCCGACATAGACTTGGAATCATTCTTGTCACTCTGGAAGCTGGAGTCAGCAAAGGCCTCAATCTGGAGGTCTTTTCCGCCATACACCAAGAACATCTCCTTAGTCCTTCTCAGGTACTTGAGAATGTTCTTTACCGCTATCCAGTGTTTCTCCCCAGGGTTTGACTGATACCTGCTTACCACATTCAGTGCATAAGCCACATCTGGTCTGGTACACAACATCGCATACATTATAGAGCCTACCGCAGAAGCGTAGGGTATAATAGACATGCGATCCCTTTCCAAATCAATCTTGGGAGATATCTCTTTGGAGAGGGTGATCCCGTGACAAGCCGGTAGATTACCGCGCTTGGAATCTTCCATACTGAATCTTTTCAGTATGGTGTCGATGTACCTGGACCGCGAAAGTCCTAATATCCTCTTGGATCTATCACGATGGATCCAGATCCCCAGAATGTAGGAGGCATCACCCAGGTCATTCATGGAGAACCTGTATGACAAGAACCCTTTGACAGATTGTAGCATAGGAATGTCATTTCCTATCAAGAGAATGCCATCCACGTATAAAACGAGAAATACGACAGTTCTTGCTACAAATCTACTATAGATGCATGGTTTATCTGGATTTTTGATAAAGCTAAATTATTTGACCGTCTCATCAAAACAGATGTTCCAACTCCAGGATTCCTGCTTTAGTCTATAAATGGACTTAAGCAACTTGCACACCTTTCCGCTGCTCCCACTCTGAATGAAACCTTCTGGCTGGTCCATATAGACACACTCCTCTAAATTTCCATTTAGAAAAGCGGTCTTTACGTCCATCTGCCAAATCTCATAATCGTGGAAGGCAGCAATGGCAAGAAGGATCCGAATGGATTTCAGCATAGCCACTGGAGAAAAGGTTTCGTCATAGTCCAAACCAGGTCTTTGACGAAAACCCTTTGCAACAAGTCTAGCTTTATAGGTCTCAACCTGTCCATCTACACCAATCTTCCTTTTGAAGATCCACTTACATCCTACTGGTTTTATCCCATCTGGAGCAATGTCCAACGTCCATACTTTGTTGGTGTACATAGACTCCATTTTGGTCCGCATTCCATCCAGCCATTTTACCGAGTCAACGCTCTGAATGGCCTGCTGGAAGCTAGTCGGCTCATCACTATCAATGATGCAATCTTCTCTATCCCCGTCTATGAGAAAACCGTAGTATCTCTCGGGTGTATGAGACTTCCTACTACTCCTGAGGAGCGGCACAGGAATGTCCTGATCTTTCGAACCCTCTGGTTCTACTAAGCTTTCAGTAATAGTTTGTGGTTCTGGAATTTCTTCCAGTTCTATTGCACTCCCACTTATTTCCTTTTCTAAGAACTGGTGTTCCAGAAAGTGGGCATTACGAGAAACAAAGACCTTTTGTTCCTCTGCGTAATAAAAAAGATACCCCCTGGAGTTCTTTGGGTATCCCATAAACTTGCACAGTACTGAGCGTGCCTCGAGTTTTTCCGCATGTTGCTTTTTGACAAAAGCTGGACATCCCCAAATCTTCAGGTATTGAAGATAGGGTTTCTTCCCACTCCATAACTCATATGGTGTGGTAGGCACAGTCTTAGTAGGAACTCGGTTCAAAAGGTATGCGGCTGATTCTAGCGCATATCCCCAGAATGATCGCGGCAACTCAGTGTTACTCATCATGGACCGTACCATATCCAATAGGGTTCGGTTCCGTCTCTCCGATACACCGTTATGTTGCGGAGTGTATGGAGGAGTAACCTAAGAGAGAATTCCATTCTCTTTTAGGTAATCCAGGAACTCGGCACTCAAGTATTCACCACCTCGATCAGATCTCAGTGTCTTGATACTTTTGCCTGTTTGTTTTTCTACTTCATTCTTGTATTCTTGGAACTTTTCAAAGGCTTCAGATTTATGCTTCATTAAGAAGACATGTCCGAACCTTGAAAAATCATCCATAAAAGTAATGAAGTAAGAATAACCGCTTCGCGCATGTGTAGACATTGGACCACACACGTCGCTGTGTACGAGCCCCAAGAGCTCGCTCGCTCTTACTCCGTGTCTAGTGAACGGAGTTTTTGTCATCTTCCCTTTGAGACAGGATTGACAAGTTGCATATGATTGATATTCGAACGGATCCAAATATCCTTCTGTATGTAACTTCGTCAACCTTCTCTCATTGATGTGACCGAGTCTACAATGCCATAAGAAAGCCTGATTGATTTCTGGAGACTTTCTTTTGTATGTATTCTGGACATTGAAAATCTGTGATTGGTTTAATACGTATATACCATTGTTTAATGTACCTGAACCAATCAAAACTTGATTAAGGTGAATGTTCACAACATTACTTACAAATGCAAATTCATAACCTTCTTTAGATAATAAAGATACAAAAATGATATTACAAGTTGCATTTGGTACAAAATAACAACCACGCAAAACCAAAAAATGTCCATCTGACAATCCTAGGTGATATTCCCCCACGGCCTCAGCATCCATGCTAGCTCCGTTTGCAACTCTGAGGGTCATATCACCTGCCTTCAAAACCCTACGCCTTCTCAATGCCTGCAAAGAATTACAGATATGAGATCCTGATCCGGTATCCAATACCTAGGAAGTAGAGTTTATTGATAGATAGTTTTCAATAACATACACACCTGAAGCTGAAGCCGCAACTTGCTTCAGATCCTGAGTTCTGGCCTTCCAAGCCCTGCAATCCTTTTTCCAGTGTCCACTTTTATGACAGTAAAAGCATTCTTCCTTTCCCACAAGCTTTCCCGCTACCTTTGTTGCCTTTGCCTTTCCCTTCATATCCACTTTACTAACACCGCCCCTTGGTTTGGCGGGGGCTTTCTTCTTCTTTCCCTTGGCTTTCGTCCGGGACTTAGAAGAGGAAGATCCTTCTACAAACAAAGTGGATGTTTCTCTACCTTTCTGTAGGGTGCCCTCAGCACTCCTCAACATGTTCAGAAGCTCGGAAAGTTCAACCTCCTTTCCTTGCATGTTGAAGTTTAGGATAAACTGGGCGTAAGTGGAAGGAAGGGACTGGAGAATTAAGTCAATGTAGAGTTCATTCTCCAACGCGGTCCCAAGGTCCGCGAGCTCTTCTATATAGCCAATCATCTTAAGCACGTGTTCCGCTACCGATGATCCGATGGCCAATCTTGCTGAAAACAGCTTCTTCGACACTTCGTATCTGGCGATACGAGATTGCTCTCCATACAGTTCTTTTGTATGGAGAAATATGGATTCTAGGTCCATATTCTCATGCCTCCTCTGATGTTCATTGTCCATAGAGGCAAGCACGAGGAACTTGCCTTCGCGCAATCGATCTCCCATGTCTTACGGATTTCTATATCCGCGACGCTGGAGGTGGGACCTGGGACAGGGGGAGCTTTGATGGTAAGGAGATACCCCAACTTGTCGTAAGTGATTGCCATTTTGACATTCCTGAGCCAATCTTTGTAGTTTGGCCCTGTCAGTATATTTTTATCTAGTAATAACTTAAGTCCGGTCATGTTGATTGGTCGCTGCAATTAGGAGAGAGAAAAGAAACACTTTAGCATGATGCTCTTGCAAGTTTAGAGTGGTTTTTAGTTTGTCTAAACAGGATGGCTCCCACTGTCTCTCGAATCCCTCCTCAAACCATAAAGGAAGAATTAGTCGGGATCAATCTCACCGTACAATACTTGCTTAACCGTTCAGCCCGGCCAGTGTCGGTACTTCGAGGGAGGTTTTCCAACGCTTTGGCAAAGTTCCTTAATTAAATAACCTCTTTTCCCTATGGGTGTAGCCTCGCTAACACCTTTCTAGACACCTACTAGGTTTATAGCATTGATCGTTAAGTGAGAAATTTCCTGAGAAGTAGCATATACTCACAGTAGGATCGGGATCCAAATATCATCGCGTGACAAAACTGAAGGAATCCTACCAGAATCATCACACTCCAAATGGTATGCAACGCTAGCAAGTTTCAGTTCTTTTGAAACACCCGATGTGGATTTTTGCCCCATGCTCTTATGACCTTGGCGTGAGGTCAAAATGTCATAAGTCACATGTCAAGTTCTACCCATCATTATCCAGGTTAATTTGAACCCACCCGTACCTACCCTTGACGTAGGCCAAAATGGCAGTACGACTATCTCAAACCAACGCATTCTATCTATGCAACAGATAAATATCCGGCAGCTACCAATCACTATGCCTTGGCGTGAGGTCAAAATACATAGCTTGAATACTACCGAATATTTAACTAAAATGTGTTGGAGATAGTGCCCTCAGAGTCAATTATTGGATCACAGGCACGTGATTGCAATGATTGAGAGAGGACCTATCCCGGTAGGACAGTCTTACTCAAGATGATAGTATGCTATCTGGTTTACCTTTATCATCGTGTACTGCTTTAGGTGACCTGACAGGTCGCCATTGCACGTTGATAGAGCCCCTAGGATTCTTGCTTGACTGCCAGCAGTATGAGGGCGATCATATACGTGGGAGCTGGTAGTCTATAAGCACATCCTTAAAAGGTCCCTAGTCGTAGGAGTTTCGAGACAGGGCATCGATTCTCCAGAGTAGACTAGTGTATACAGTTGAGACCCCGACGAGGGGCGGTGACCGGTCTCACAAGCCACTGGTGTCAGTTGGTTCACCTAAGATGTATACAGGAGCTCATTGGGTTATGAGTATACCGGACAGGACTCGCCGGGAACATGCTAGTTGGTCTTATACCTGACGTCAGATAGCAGTTCCCAGGTGACATGTGTACAGGTTAGTTCATCGACCTGGGGATCGTCATTTGTCTCGTGTGAGTTCCCACTGTGCTTTGATTACTACCCTACCACGGCTCAAAGGAGTCGTGCAAACAGGTTTTAGTTGGGTACAGTCCCGAGCCACATGGAGGCAGTGAGCGGATCTTCAGGGGTTCGTCTCTCCCGGTATTGGGGGTGAGGTCGCGCTGTGTCTAGGAGAGCCATTACACGAAGTCCTTGGCCAAGGCAGGAGATTTACTGGTAGGTATTCCAGTAGTATCTCAGGGTGTTCTGGGCTACACTCCGACACGACTTGTACCGCTTTTGGGGGTCTGACTTTTACCAACCCCCTAGGCCGACATGCGATGCTCATAGACGAACGGATCGAACTGTACGGATATTGTCACTGACAGGCTCAGTAGAGTGTCAGGATGAGTTCGCTCATCGACGTCCCTTTTGGTCAATAGCTGGTGGCCCGTTACGTATTGGCTTATACCTCTGACGTGCTAGTGGTTAAATCCACAGCCATAGTATTGACGAGTCTTTAGAGTCCACCACACATTCAGTTACTCAGCTTTCGGGTGAAACGCTGTAGAGACCGTATGGAGATATGGCAGGGTCCGATCAGATACGTGCGGTATTGCACGGATCAGGATCGGACGGTTAGTACTAGAGGCCGTATAGATATATGGCAAGGTTCGATCGGATACGTGCGGTATTGTACGGATCAGGATCGAACGGATATTACGAGCCGGCTTTGGTTTAAGCCGGATCCTAGTATAGTACAGTGTAGATTTTGTCTCATTGCATTTGTATCCGGTCGGAATACAGATGCGGGTGTGTATGCACAGTATCGGGGTTTTCCTGTAATTTATTACGGGACCAGTTTTCTGGGGTTGCCAGTTTGCATTCCGTTCCGGCCGGTTTTCCTTTGTTCTTTCCCGGCCGGACTTTTCCGATGGAGGGGGTTATTTGCAATTGTGCAAATAACATTTGTGGAGGGGGTTTCTTACAAATGTATTCATTATGATATGTTAAGCATCTTTGCTTCATCCATGATGGTGCATTTATTTGATATGAAAGGATTAGATGTTGTTATGGAGTTGATGTGAGGTTTTCCTTTTTGCAAGGGGTCACCCTCCACCTTTACCTACACTTACCTCCCTTCTTGTTATGTATTGATTTATCCCTTCCCTCCACCATTCTCAATTGATAAGGCTGGCCACAATTTTGAGGGAGTGAGAGAGAGAGTTTCATTTTGGTATGGTGGCATTATTCTTGATCTCATATCATTTCATGCTAGAAAAATGCAAGCACCATTTTTCTTATCTTGATTCCTCCATCATCTTCAAAGGTAACAAAACCCCAAATGAGACATAGCCTCTACACTACATTCTACAGCAAATCTTGGGCATGTCGACTTGCCAGCTTCATGCCCGAGTTGCCTCGGTATTGAGGTGGGAGCCCGTAAAAGATGCAGGCGATGTGGTGCCCTTCTGGCAAGGTGGCGACGACCGGAGTTTCCGCAGGAGATCGGGACGATGACGAGAAGACCGGAGGACTCGGATCACTCGGTATATCTCTAACCCGTCTTGTTGTTAGCTAGATCTAGTTTAATGGTCCGATCCGGGTGTTTAGTGCGCGGTGGTGCCGGTTTGCAAAGTTCGCAAAATTAAAGTTTATCACCACTTCCGCATTTGGCCGTCGGATTGACGGCCGGGGCGCCGCCGTGCACTTACAGTGGTATCAGAGCCTCGCCATTAACTTCGTCTAGCTTTGTTTGATGTGTTTGCATTTCCGATCAACCAAAATTCCAAAAAAACCACATTTTCCTCACATCAGTTTTCTGTCGAATTTTTTCTGGCTCTAAAAATTTTTTAGGTTGTCTCAGAATGATGTGCAGGGAGTTCTATGAACACTGGAAAAATTCGACAACACGATCCCTCCGTACGACCGCGGAACCGCGGCCATAACAACTCTTTAGGCCGCGGTTCCGCCGCAGGAATGAGGGATCATGTCATCGTTTTTTTGCAGTGGGCTTGTGGGCTAAAAATAGGGGTTTTGGAATATTAAAATTGGGCCCAGAATTTCTGTGAGTGCTACAGTATTGCTTGGGGGCCCACTTGTTAATTTTTGATCGATCGGATATTTTAAACACATTATTTCACAGTATTTAGATTATATCTGCGACCGTGAATGTCACTCGATCGGTAAATCCTGTCTAACTGCTATAGCCCGGTTAGACGGATTTGCGAACGTGACTTTTTGATGTTCTATGTTTTTGCTGTGATGTTGCGGATCGGTTGTGGGGGATAGCCTGGATGCAATGCTAGTACAGTTTTGTTGTATTATGTACATTTGATGTTGCGGGGCGAGCGTCCGACATGTGGACTGCCGTAACTGCCTGTTTGTATTATTCTTTTGGGGCACGACCTGGTTGCGGTCGATGTACCCGTTGTATGTATATTTTACTTTCTGTACTAGGATTACCCCGCGGTGGGGTGCACGGATAGCCGGGTTCTGGAGGGCAACAAGCCCACATCTCATGGCATTGAGACGGAAGGGGCTTCACTCTGGAATTGGCGGGCTATTCGCCGCACTCGTAGGGGGTACAGGTTGACCTAGGAGGGGTGCCCAAGTCACCGGATTCCGTGAAGTGCTGGGTGGTCCATTCACGGCGCTGAAGGGGGCTGCCTCGCTTCAGGTTTTGGCGGGTAACTTGCCGCGCCCGTAGGGGTCTAGGATTCATTGCACAGGCTATCCACACGACCAGGGGAACGTCGGGTTTCAGTAGTGGCTCTGTGAAACCCGGGGATCCCAGATATCTGTATTGTTCTGTGATGCTGTATATTTCTGTGATGCTGCATTTTATTCACGCCTTGAGCGAAATATAATATATTGGTATATATATTAGTAGATGTTGTATATGTTTTTCATCCGTGCTAGTCCAGTCCCCGCTCTGCCGTTAGTTAGCTAACCTAACGGGTGATGACGGGACCCAGTGGCGAATGCGGATGGCATATACGTACGTCAGTATATTTTTCGTTCTTTGTGGTGTGATCAATTGATGGGACTGCATTGATTCGGATCAATGCAAGATAAACAAACCTAATCTGATGTTGTTGGAACACTTTTCAAAAAGCTGTTATTGCAAGGACGTTCACTTTTGTTTTGCATCGTGGTATTCATTTGGAATATCCTGCTCCTCAGTCGACGAGGCAAGGGCCGAGATCCCTTCACCGGGAGTGACCCCTTGGACAGAAGTTTGCGTCAGGGCATTAACTTCACTATAGCCGATTACTTTTGCTTTGCACCGTGGTATTCATTTGGAATATCCTGCTCCCCATTCTACGGGGAAAGAGCTGAGATCCCTTCACTGGGAGTGACCTCTTTAGTAAAGGTTTTCGTCACTATATTTTTTAAAAAGCTATCCGTTCCTTCAACGATATCAAGTTCATTACGTTAAAGGTTTTCGCCAGAAACCATTCGTAGCCCTCCGTTGTTTCAGACAGGTAGCACGTAGTATTCATGCTATGTTTGTTGACCTTCGTCAAGGCATAGTGCATGGTAGCTGCTTGTTGCCTTTCTGCTGCATAGATAGATGTGTTGGTTTGGGACAGTCGTATAGCCTTGTTGACCTTCGTCAAGGGCTTGTACGGGTGGGTTCAAATTAACCTGGACAATGACGGGTGGAACTTGACATGTGACTTATGATTTGTTGACCTTCGTCAAGGTCATAAGAGCATGGGGTAGAATTCACATCGGGAGTTTCAAAAGAACTGAAACTTGCCAGATATGCGCATACCTTCTGGAGTGTGATACCGTGAGCGGATTCCGTCACGTTATCATGCGATGATAGTTGGATCCCAATTCCCACTGATGAGTTGGTTTACTCCTCGGGTGACCCCGACTAATTCTTCTTTCAGGTTTGGAGAAGAGTTTGAGGTACAGTGGGAGGTTTCCTGATTAGATAAATTGGTAACCATTCTGATCTAGGTTAGAGTGCACACCGAGTGTTTCTTTTCTCTCTCTCTTTGGCAGCGACCATTGACCCGACCCTAAGACTATGACTCAGAGACCAAGTTAACCGAACCTTCTTTACACTGGCTTTTGGATTGTCAGAGTTGCAGACCTCATTGCCACTCCTACTTTTACCCTTTTCTCCAGGACACCCCGTATTACTACGAACGTCCACTTCCATTGGACAAAACCATCGTATGGTTAGATACGAACTCGAAGGAATTCGAGAATGGTTTCCGGTTCTGGAGAAAACGGATATGATTATTCAGTTGTCTTTTCCCTTTTACCTTCTCTCAAGTTGTGAGTACTCCTTGGTTTAGGAGATAGTACACCTATTATGAAAATTGGATAGTCTTCTTCCAAACCTTAGGCTGGTGCCGACCGGTAGGGAATGAAGAAAACCAATTAGCCTAAACGGTGTGCAGAAGGTATTAAGATTAAGACAAAGCAAGGGATTGGTAAGAGAGCAAAGTAAATTGCGACTGATATTCACGACCAAACCAAGTATTTCATTACCACTCCCACATCACCTTTGTATTTCTCCAGGACACTCCGTATCACTACGAAGATCCACAGTTATTTGGATATTCCATCGTATGGTTATATACGAACTCGAAAGGAACTTGTTCCAGTTCGGGGATGGATTCTGGTTCAGGAGAAATAGGAATAAGATTTATTCAGTTGTCTTTTATCTTCACCTTCTCTCGCATTGCGAGTGCTCCTAGGACTAGGACAGTACACCCATTATGCTTATTGGATAGTCTTCTTCCAAACCATAGGCTGGTGCCGAACGGTAGGGAAGGAAGAAAACCAATTGGCCTAAAGGGGTGTGCAGAAGGTAATGACTAAAGACATATAAAAGGGATTTGGAGATGTGGCAAAGAATTATACGGTTATAGTTGTGAATCTGGATAATGGAAGAGGCATTACTAGGAATACCCAGATACCCCATCGAAACATTTCAATGTTTCAAGATTTCACTGTGTACTGTTAAAGGAAAACTGATTTTCCGATTAGACACTTGCTCCAGGGTATGTATTTACCAGGTATGATTCTCACATCTGTATGGTTTTACAGATGATGAGTGGGAGTAAATTATTGGGAATAGGGTGATCATCCTCATTATATCGGGATTCGTTGTAATCAGTGATATTTGAGGAGATCATCTGGGCTGTTTGCCAGTCGGCAAATATTTGGTTTTGAATATCCGCTGTTGTGCACCAATTTCAAATTGATATATCTGTACGTCTATTTTCATAGAGTGAGATATACCTTTTGATATTATGTCGATGACATTTACCTATATCAGTGGATGGTTAGGTAAGGAGCATTAAACAGCGGTGTAATTCTTCTTAACCATAAGTACAGTTTTCAACCTACGACACACAGTGAAAGAGTTGTTAGACTCAGCGGACTTATACAGAGTATTGTATGTTGTCCAGTGTCCATTAGGACAGAGGGGTTGGTCCTCATACTATATTCTGTTTACTTTTAACTTCTCTAGTTCTTAGACATGTGTTTCGTAGAAACACAGGGTCTAAGTTTTGAGGAGTTATAGGTATTTGAATAGAGTAGAGAACCAGGTGTAGCAAGTATCGGGATTCTTTAAAGTGATCGAAGATGTAGATACTTGTGTATGGTATTCAGTTGATAGTAATGATAAAGAGAACTTGCTTCTCTTTCAGGTTACTCATAATTGGAAGCATTCCTAAGTTGAGTAACGCTGATCGGCCTCTCTCCATTTAGTTGACATGCACTGGAAATAGCTGCATGATTTGAATCTGGTTCAATTAAATCAGTGCCTCTGGTTCTATATTGGATATAGTACAGTTCATATCTTAACATTGTTAAGGTACGGGGAGTTGTCCGGCTTATGATTAAAACCAGACTCTGGATAACTCAAGGCACGTTTCTGTAATGGCTGTTTGTGGGTTGACCCAGGCTATGACGAGGGTTGATTTTCTACCATCTGGGAGATCAATAGTAATATTGTTCTAGACTCGCCACAGTTTTAATAAAAATGGATTTTTTCAAAAACAGTAGTGGGAGTATGGTAGAACTGGAAGTGATTCCAGAACCGCAAACGATTACTGAAGATTTGATAAGGAACCTAAAGATTCAATCTGATTTGACATTCCATTGGCCACTCCGCAGATACGGTGGGTAACTTCAGGCACCCGAGAGGTACTCCGGTAGCCTCAAGGACGGTGACAGGGAAGTTCTTGTTTACCCACACTTGCCATTGCTGTTGTTCCAGGCTGCGAGACCCGGTGGGAGGATGAGTATAGCGTCGTTCTAAACTAGTTTTAGAAGTGCACGTCTATATGACTCTGCCAGAGGGTTGTCGTAGTCAGTGGGAGCAGCGGAAGCATTGGTGGACATCAGGATTATGTCTATTTATAGACTAAAGCAGATATAGCGGAGATAGATCATCTATATCTGATGTGACAGTCATAAGTTTGACGTCATCAGAATAGGGGATGGATCTGTTGAGAAGGTAGTAGGGTGTGATATCCGGGTTTTGGATGACATACACAAAGTAGGAAGTGACATTCCTATACTACGATCGGTTATACTTTGGTCGTCACACAGTGGTTTCTCCACAAAGGACTTGGACATTATATCAGACATACTGGTTACTAGATCTATGGTTTTAGATCTAGATTTGGGTGGTTTCCCAATCAGGGTACTTTGACAGCATTCTAAGAGTATTTAGAATGGACGACTCCTGGCACGGTAGTGTACCTGCAGGTGATGGAGTCACCCTCTCTAAAGGTGTCTTATAGACTAAAGTAGAGAGGGATGTGCATGATTGGCAGATCACTTGCTTAGGCAATTGAGTCAATCATGAGATGTCAAGTACCACACCAGATGTTGTTCTTGCACAAGATACAATAAGTTGACATTGATCCAATCCTGGAGAAACAGTCGGAAGCAGTTTTAGAACATAAGTGGATGTTCTAGGGATATGATAACGACAGCCTCATTAAGGAGACAGTTATAATTCCAGGCTTCCAAGGTGACATGGACGACAAGGAGTTTGTCAGAGTTATAGTTTTCCCTCTGACGAGGGGCAGTATTTTGGATAGGTGATCCAAGGCAATACTGAGGGAGGCATGGCGCAGGATACTGATTAAGTTCAGTTGACGATACAGTCTGAGAAGTTTGGATTTGGAGTTCATTTATGAGCTAGGTCCCATCAGACATCCAGACATTCTAAGACAGGTATTGCTCATTTCGGGAGATGGCTTTCTCCGCGAACTTGAGATATAGAGAGAGACATAGAAAGAAACATCTAGGCGGATCCACTCACTGAGGCTATTCCTCGAACGTAATAATTTCGCAAACGAGTTTTGTGAGACTGACTAGTAGGGGAGTTGGGTGTTCGGTATCACACGGGCTGTGAGTATGCGACATCGCAATAAGTAGCCTTGAGTGCAAGTGGGAGATTGTTGGAGATAGTGCCCTCAGAGTCAATTATTGGATCACAGGCACGTGATTGCAATGATTGAGGAAGGACCTATCCCGGTAGGACAGTCTTACTCAAGATGATAGTATGCTATCTGGTTTACCTTTATCATCGTGTACTGCTTTAGGTGACCTAACAGGTCGCCATTGCACGTTGATAGAGCCCCTATGATTCTTGCTTGACTGCCAGCAGTATGAGGGCGATCATATACGTGGGAGCTGGTAGTCTATAAGCACATCCTTAAAAGGTCCCTAGTCGTAGGAGTTTCGAGACAGGGCATCGATTCTCCAGAGTAGAATAGTGTATACAGTCGAGACCCCGACGAGGGGCGGTGACCGGTCTCACAAGCCACTGGTGTCAGTTGGTTCACCTAAGATGTATACAGGAGCTCATTGGGTTATGAGTATACCGGACAGGACTCGCCGGGAACATGCTAGTTGGTCTTATACCTGACGTCAGATAGCAGTTCCCAGGTGACATGTGTACATGTTAGTTCATCGACCTGGGGATCGTCATTTGTCTCGTGTGAGTTCCCACTGTGCTTTGATTACTACCCTACCACGGCTCAAAGGAGTCGTGCAAATAGGTTTTAGTTAGGTACAGTCCCGAGCCACATGGAGGCAGTGAGCGGATCTTCAGAGGTTCGTCTCTCCCGGTATTGGGGGTGAGGTCGCGCTATGTCTAGGAGAGCCATTACACGAAGTCCTTGGCCAAGGCAGGAGATTTACTGGTAGGTATTCCAATAGTATCTCAGGGTGTTCTGGGCTACACTCCGACACGACTTGTACCGCTTTTGGGGGTCTGACTTTTACCAACCCCCTAGGCCCGACATGCGATGCTCATAGACAAACGGACCGGACTGTACGGATATTGTCACTGACAGGCTCAGTAGAGTGTCAGGATGAGTTCGCTCATCGACGTCCCTTTTGGTCAATAGCTGGTGGCCCGTTACTTATTGGCTTATACCTCTGACGTGCTAGTGGTTAAATCCACAGCCATAGTATTGACGAGTCTTTAGAGTCCACCACACATTCAGTTACTCAGCTTTCGGGCGAAACGCTGTAGAGGGCGTATGGAGATATGGCAGGGTCCGATCAGATACGTGCGGTATTGCACGGATCAGGATCGGACGGTTAGTACTAGAGGCCGTATAGATATATGGCAAGGTTCGATCGGATACGTGCGGTATTGCACGGATCAGGATCGAACGGATATTACTAGCCGGCTTTGGTTTAAGCCGGATCCTAGTATAGTACAGTGTAGATTTTGTCTCATTGCATTTGTATCCGGTCGGAATACAGATGCGGGTGTGTATGCACAGTATCGGGGTTTTCCTGTAATTTATTACGGGACCAGTTTTCTGGGGTTGCCAGTTTGCATTCCGTTCCGGCCGGTTTTCCTTTGTTCTTTCCCGGCCGGACTTTTCCGATGGAGGGGGTTATTTGCAATTGTGCAGATAACATTTGTGGAGGGGGTTTCTTGCAAATGTATTCATTATGATATGTTAAGCATCTTTGCTTCATCCATGATGGTGCATTTATTTGATATGAAAGGATTAGATGTTGTTATGGAGTTGATGTGAGGTTTTCCTTTTTGCAAGGGGTCACCCTCCACCTTTACCTACACTCACCTCCCTTCTTGTTATGTATTGATTTATCCCTTCCCTCCACCATTCTCAATTGATAAGGCCGGCCACAATTTTGAGGGAGTGAGAGAGAGAGTTTCATTTTGGTATGGTGGCATTATTCTTGATCTCATATCATTTCATGCTAGAAAAATGCAAGCACCATTTTTTTTATCTTGATTCCTCCATCATCTTCAAAGGCAACAAAACCCCAAATGAGACATAGCCTCTACACTACATTCTACAGCAAATCTTGGGCATGTCGACTTGCCAACTTCATGCCCGAGTTGCCTCGGTATTGAGGTGGGAGCCCGTAAAAGATGCAGGCGATGTGGTGCCCTTCCGGCAAGGTGGCGACGACCGGAGTTTCCGCAGGAGATCGGGACGATGACGAGAAGACCGGAGGACTCGGATCACTCGGTATATCTCTAACCCGTCTTGTTGTTAGCTAGATCTAGTTTAATGGTCCGATCCGGGTGTTTAGTGCGCGGTGGTGCCGGTTTGCAAAGTTCGCAAAATTAAAGTTTATCACCGCTTCCGCATTTGGCCGTCGGATTGACGGCCGGGGCGCCGCTGTGCACTTACAATATGATGGAGGGCTACGAATGGTTTTGGCGAAACCGTGAACGTAGTGAACTTGATATAATCGATGGAACGAGATAGCTTTTAAAAGGAGTGGTTCAAGCTCCGCATTTTAAAAGTTGGTTTTTGAAATGAACCGAGTGGTTTTGAAAGTGTTCCAATGACTTTTACTTAGTTTATTTTCTTGCATTAATTTTAATGCGTCCCATCATTTAATCCTACCATTGCAGAAAACAACCAAAATATGACGTACGCTTATACCATCCGCATTCGCCACGGGGCTCCGTCATCACCCTTTAGGTTACTTAACTAACGACAGAGCGGGGGATGGACTAGCGCGGATGCAAAACATAAGCAACACCTAAATAGATATCATGTATAGATATATAGCAATGATAGTCAATCCAGATCACAGATGAACACTTTGGATATACTAGGAATCCGCGATTCGTTCGAGCCTGCAACGAAAAGCGGATTACACGATCGCGATGAATAGCCAATACCCCACCCTAGACCCCTAGGGTGCGTCAAACTACCCGCCAAGTACCCAAAGAGAAGCAACCTCCCTCAACGACGTGAGTAGGCCACTAGGAACTTCGAGATATCCGGTAGTTTGTGCACCCCACCATGGGTCTATCCTAGGAGCAAAAACAGTAAAAAGAAATTATACAATGACGGCTACAACCCCGACCCGGTTGTGTGGCCATACAAATAATATTACATCAAATTACATGTTACATGAATGAATGAAAAAGAAACTCTCATCTCACATCCACCCGGCTATTCATCCGCGACAATCCAACGAGTTCATATACACAAACCATCAACATTACAGATCACAGATATGTATAACCCCCACTAATCGACGTATAGCTATTAGCAGACGTTCATTACATATATAATATCACAGATATAACCCATTAGCCAAAGTATAGGGAAGTTCGATCAAAATACGGATTTATAACCACCCCAAATACAAATTTCTTTTCTGGAAATTCTGGGCAGAAATAAAATATACTAAAAATCCCAAAACAGTAACAGAAGAACACTGCAAGGAAAATGACCCACGGCCGAGTCAACTCGGCCGCGGATCCACGGCAGAAGCAAGCTTATGCCGCGGATCCGCGGTGAGTCGGCCGAGTCAGTGGATCGTTTTCCTTGTGTGTTCTGTAAAAACCCTGAGCCGATTTTTAAGGTATGATTTATTAATTTTAAAGCAGGTTTAAAAATCGGCAGAAAGTTAGGGTTTTGAAAAAGTGTTTTAGCGATTTTTCCGATCGAAGTTCTATATACTTTACTAACTAGCTAGTTTGTGTTTAGTTAGGCTCTGATACCACTGTAAGTCCACGTTGCCCACCCCGGTGCTTACAGGAAGGCAGAAATGGTATAAAAGTTTGATTTTTATAACTCAAGGCAACATGGACTAACAAAAGACGGATCTTTGCTAAACAAAAACTAACTACAAAGCTAAAAGATTTAGCTACTCGGTAAAAGAGTTATACCTAAGTCTTGAAGTCCTTCTCTTCTTGCTCCTTGGAGTGGGATGAACGGGTTGTCCTCGTCGTCTTCTCCCGCCGAAGAAAGATCCACCCGAGGGATACTACCTTTGGCTCCTACCTCAAGCTAGAAGCAACTAAGGTGCTTGGTGTGCTAGACCTAGAACCTTAGAAAGAGTAGAGAATGATGTTGGTGTTTTTATCTCAAGCTTAATGGTTCTCAACTCATGAGTGGGAGAGCTTTGAGAGAGAGGAAGAGGATGAGAGAGAATGAGAATGATAGAATGAGGATATTTTGCAACCATCCTCACATATATGTGTGAATTATGATAATTAAAAAATTAACTAAAGATAATTGTGATGGTTAAGTGGAAGTGACCATTATCATTTCTCATTAATGAATTTTGCTAGAATCAAAGAGCATCTTTCAAGTGAAATGATGATGGTCAATTTGTCAATTTGGGTCAACAAGTCAACCATAGTCAAATGGTCAACAACCCTAACCATAACATAATTATAATTAATTAATATCAATAATCACAATTCATACATACACATTAGGGTTATGAAAAAGACAATGGTAATTAACCCTAATGGAAGTCCTCTGCCTCTGTCTCAGTCAACTGTGCATACACACCCGCATCCGTGTTCCGAAGAACACGAATACAATGAGATAACACCAATCCCAAAACATATACTAGGATCTGGCTTAAACCAAAGCCCGCTAGTATAAGCTGTCCGGACACCAAACGTGCACAAGTGCGTGGATGTGAACGAACCCCGTCGCAAAACCATGCGACCCCTACTCTGTTTTGCCTAAAGGCGAACAACCCTCTGTGTGGGACTCTAAAGACTCGACACTACGCTAGCAGTGGGTTTAACCATAGACCGCAAGCGGCACTAGCTGTACGTAACGGTCCCCATGTAGATGCCGATAAGAAGACTGACGAGGTGAACCCATCTGAACTCCTACTGAGCCTGAATGTGACAGTCTCCGTACAGTCCGGTCTGTTCGTCTGATAATATCGCATGGCGGGCCAAGGGGGTGGTAAACGTCAGTCCCCTAATAGCGGTACAAGTCGTGTCGGAGTGTAGCCCAGAACACCCTGAGATAACACTGGAAACCTACCAGTATACCTCGCTTGTACTAGCCAGGGACTACTTGTGTAATGGCTCTCCTGGACACAGCGCGATGTCAACCCCCAATACCGGGAGAGACGAATCCTGTTTAACCGTCACTGCCTCCAAGTGCTTCGGGACTGCACCCAACTAATACCTGTTTGCACGACTCCTTTGAGCCGTGGTAGGGTAGAATCAAAGTACAGTGGGAACACACTCGAGGAGAAGTGACAGTGTCAAGTCAGCGGACTAAACTGTACTCATGTCACCTGGGAACTGATAACTGACGATAGGTATAATACCAACCAACAGTTCCCGACGAGTCCTGTCCAGTGTACTCGTAACCCAACGAGCACCCGCATACTATCTCAAGTACGACGTACTGACGGCTGTGGGACAGACCGTCTCCCGTGCTGGGATGAGAAGCGCATACGCTAGTCTACTCCGGAGTATCGATGCCCCGTCTCGATAATCCCACGACCAGGGACATGTATATATAAGGATGTGCTTATAGATTACCCAGCCCCCACGAGTGTGACTGCCATCACAACGCTGGTAATCAAGCAAAGATCCTAAGGGCTCCACTAATGCGTATAGGTGATACAATAAAGAAACACATGTACACATTAAAACAGAGACAAACCAAGTAGCATACTACCATTTCGAGCAAGATTGTCTATACAACTGTGAATATCCCAAGCTTCCATCAAGTAACATACATACTAGTTTGATACAGTAATGGCCTCTAGGGCATATACACTAACAGAACTGGAGGATTCAGTAGTTCCCAACGAAGCTCAGCCTCTCCGCAGATCAAGTAAGGTTCCTCACCCACCTGAGAGATACTACGGTTTTCTCATGGATGGTGGGAGCGAGGATTGCATCATGGTTGATGATGACCCAACTAGCTTCGAGCAGGCCATCACGAGTGGGGACTCAGTGAAATGGCTAGATGCAATGCGGTCCAAGATGGAATCCATGTACACCAACAGTGTATGGACTTTGGAAGATGCTCCTGAAGGGGTAAAACCCATTAGGAGCAAGTGGATCTTCAAGAAAAAACTTGGTGTAGATGGGAAAGTGGAGACTTTCAAAGCTAGACTTGTTGCAAAAGGTTTTCGTCAAAGACTAGGTGTGGACTATGACGAAACCTTTTCTCCAGTGGCTATGCTTAAATCCATCCGGATCATTCTTTCCATCGCTGCATATCATGACTACGAAATATGGCAAATGGATGTTAAGACCGCCTTTCTAAATGGTGATTTAGAAGAGTGCGTGTACATGACTCAGCCAGAGGGCTTTATAGATAGTTGGAGCAGCGGGAAGGTGTGCAAGCTGCTTAAATCCATTTATGGATTAAAGCAAGCATTGCGGAGTTGGAACATCTGCTTTGACATCGTTATCAAAGAGTTTTATTTCGTCAAAAATGTAGATGAACCTTGTATCTACAAGAAGGTGGCAGAGAGTAAGGTTGTCTTCCTCGTATTGTACGTGGACGACATACTCTTGATATTAAATGGAATTCCTATGCTGCAATCGGTCAAGCTCTTCTTATCACAAAGATTCTCAATGAATGATCTTGGTGATGCCTCCTGCATACTGGGAATTATGATCTATAGAGATAGATCTAAAAGGATATTGGGATTGTCCCAATCCAGGTATATTGACACCATACTAAAGAGGTTTAGTATGGAAGAGTCCAAACGTGGGTTTTTACCCACGATCTCAGGGCTCACTCTCTAAAAAAGAGATGTCTTCCAAGACTGATTTGGAGAGAGCTCGCATGCAAGGGATACCCTATGCTTCGGCTGTAGGCTCTATCATGTACGCGATGCTTTGTACCAGACCCGATGTTGCATACTCACTAAGTGTAGTGAGTAGGTATCAAGCTGATCCTGGAGAGAGTCACTGGACAGCTGTGAAGAGCATTCTCAAGTACTTGCGAAGGACTAAAGAGATGCTCTTGGTGTATGGTAACGGAGAACTCCAAGTGGAGTCCTTTACCGATTCGAGCTTCCAAAGTGATAAGGACGACTCTAAGTCACAGTCGGGATTCGTCTTTACCCTTTACGGAGGGGCGGTTAGCTGGAAGAGTTCCAAGCAGGAAACCGTAGCAGACTCGACGATGGAGGCTGAATACATCGCTGCCAACGATGCTGCCAAAGAGGCTGTCTGGATCAAGAAGTTCATTACTGAACTTGGAGTGGTTCCATCCATTGAGCATCCAATACCTTTGTATTGCGATAACAATGGAGCGGTGGCTTTGGCCAAGGAACCCAGGTCCCATCAGCGTTCCAGGCATATTCTGAGGCGGTATCACCGGATCCGGGAGATAGTTGATCGCCGGGAGATCGAGGTCAGGAGGGTTGACACGAAGAACAACACAGCGGATCCACTCACGAAGGCCATTCCCCAGATATAGTTTGAGAGACTCTTCGGGATGCTCGGTATGCGATACTACAGCAGCTGACCCTAGTGCAACTGGGAGATTGTTAGTTGTATGTATGCCTTAGAGGCTAGTATTGTACAGATGGTGTATGATATATTGGATGCTTGGACATATATAGATAGGACTTTCTTGCTCGATATAATAGTATGCTATCTGGTTGCTCTTTATCTTAACATGTATACTTGTCTCTTGATACTGTCTTATAGTTACATGTTGGTAAAGCCCTTAGGATGTGTACTTGACTACCTGGACTATGATGCAAATCATACTAGTGGGGACAGTGTAGTCCATAAGTACATCCTTCAAGGTCTCTAGTCGTGGGTGTATCGAGACGGGGCATCGATATACCAGAGTAGACTAGCGTATATGCTTCTCGACCCATGAGATGGGCGATGGATGATCCCATATCCATTGATGTTTGACATCAGAGATGGTATACGGGTGCTCAGTGGAGACTGGGTACACTGGACGGACTCGTCGAGAACTCCCAGATGGTATTATACCTCACGTCAGTTGGTAGTTCTCTGGTGACACTTGTGCAGGTTAGTTTGTAGATCCGAGATAGCCATAGAGTCTTGTGTGATTCCCACTGTGCTTTGATTTCCACCTTACCACGTCCATGAGGCTGTGCAAAACAGTGGTTTTTGGGTACAGTCCCAAGTCACATGGAGGCAATGAGCGATAGGAGGGGTTTCGTCTCTCCCGGTATTGGGGGTTGATGTTGCGCTGTGCTCGATTGGCCGTAACAGGGAAGTCCCTGGCAAGGGCTGATTAGTGATTTACTGGTAAGTGTTACCAGTAGTTTCTCGACCCGTTATGAGCCTCACATCGGCACGACTTATCGGTTATTGTGGTCTGACGTTTACCACCCCTAGACTTGATATGCGACATATCAGACGAGGAGACCGGACTGTACGGGAAGTGTTACCGGCAGGCTTTTACAGGAGTTGAAGCGGGCTTGCTTGCTGATCTTCTGATCGCTCAATACCCGGGTAGCCGTTACGTCCAGCTAGTACCGCTGACGGCTTGTGGGTGCTTGATGTGATCATCACCTACTGCAGGCGTATTGACGAGTCTTTAGAGTCCTACATAGTGGTTTTACTAGCTCAGGCAAAACGAAATAGGAGCACGTATGTGATATGTGCAGGACCGAGAATAATGCTTGTATGTGATACCGTATTCTATTCTCGCGACTTTATGTATCGGTCGGTTATATATGATATAGCCGGGTTATCGAATCAAGTGTTGATTCGATAAGTCGATACATTGGATGTTAGTCGGTTATATGAGATATGACCGGATTATTATGTCAAGTGTTGATTTAATAATTAAGTGTATAATTGTATATTAGATATACTAGTTTACATTTACTAACACATGTTCACTTAGGGTTTTTTCTCACATGTACACATCTTTACTATATATTTATATGATATATATTAAAATGTGTTATCTTTTTGTATCATGGTTGATGATACATCATCCATGGGTGTATGAGACATACACTATGCTAATTTTTAGTTTGGGTTTTTAATATTTAATGTAAATACAAAATCAAGTGGAGGATTAGAAAATGCATGAAGCTTGTGGAAGCTTGTGGATGCATTGACTAATTCAACTTGAGTTTGTATTTTACTATGGATATTTATTAACCCAACCATAACAATTAGCCTAGGGTTAAGTCTCTACAAGAGTTAGTATATGATACTCACTCAACATGGTTAGATCACACACTTGATCATTATCCTCTTCTCTTTTCTTTTGTTCATCTTCTTCATTGTTCAAAAGAAAAGCTTGCTAGGGTTTGATCCAAAGTGAGAACTAAAGTGAGAAATAAAAATCCAAAGAGAACCCACTTCCTATTTCTCCATCCTCTACTAGACTAGCACTTTAGTATAGGGCGTTTGCTTCACTAATTCTCAAATTAGTGAAGTAGTAGCTTGAGTCGGAATTCCCTTGACGTAGATCATTTTCGGCCTCAGAGACTTCAAGCAAGGTCGCATCTTTCGCCTCGTGAAGCCATGCAAGAGCCCGGAAGAACCTTGATCGCAGCGAAGGGAGTTCAACAAGGAGCTATAGAAGTGAATGACCGATCTATAAAGGTTGTATTTCGTATTCACTTAGTCGTAAACATAGTTTACTAGCATATGAAACCCTAATTTTCTAGCAACGATCTTGTTTAGGGTTATTCGGCATGGCTAAAATTTTAAACGGACATGTTTGATGCTTCCTTAAACCTTATTAGAGTGCCTAGTAACCCTACACACATAACATCTTATGTCATCAACGTAAGTAAATATGCGCATCCCAATTGTCGTTGACATATAGCAACGAAACCGGCGATATCACATATTACACTTACGGTCGCAGAAAAGAAAGTGTAAAACTACAACAGTTGGTATCCGCAACCTCCTTAGACATCTTATGCCTAACCAGATGAATTCCTTAGATATCGCATCCCTAACAATTATAAATCCCGCATTTCAGTCTCTTTATTGAAAACTCTTTTCAATACCAAGTCGGGCAATTCAACAAGATTCCCGACATCCTGATCGAATGCTCGTCGCAAACTTTAGTAGACGGCCGCACCCCCGGATGCCGTCGACGAAGTGCACTAAGGCGGAACACCGCTGCAGCGAGCACCCAAATGGATGCTTTTGGCGACGGGGTTCTCCTACAGTCACTTGGTCGGGGCTTTGGTGCGTGGCTGTCTATTAAGTTTACCCGGCGAGTATCCGCGTACGCTACGTGATTGCAACGGACTTTTGATCGCATCAAAATTCCGTGGCAGCCAATCATCTGAGACTAAACTGCTATGTTTATAACATTCAAATTAGTTATCTCATAACTACTTGTGGATTCCAAATATTGTATCACATTCCAGATAAATAGACAATATTAAACTTTCCGATCGAATGATCAAACACCCAAGTTTTCCCAAATAGTTCTCAACACTTGAGGGGAGTTTAAAAACATCCATCGCATGCCACAGTACCAATGGTCCAGCCGTAGAAGAGTCAAGCCAACGCCTCACATGTGGCAACGCCGTACTGCCCCAAACCCTAAGGTTTAGAGGCAGTTCAAGACGGTCACATAATCGAGTTAAGGATTGTTGTCTTCTAGAGGGTCCATCGCCTAACTTGCACGATTTAGAACATTCTTAAACAACGGAAAAATCCAACACTTGGAAATTTTCTGGGTCGGGAAAAAGTGAGTTATTGATATCCGTTCGAACTTTTTAATACTTTCTAAATTATCCCGAAAAAGAACGAAATTAAATTTTCCGATCGAATCAACGTATACAAAATAATCCCCAGAACACTCAACACTTGAGTCAGATTATAAATACCCAGAAATCTAAACTAGCAGCTACGGATATTACAGTTGTAAAACCAAAGCCCAATTGAACAGTACGGCCGCGGATCCGCGGCCCAAGAGAGGTATGGCGCGGTTCCGTGGCGGTCCGTACGAATTGAAGGCTCGTTTTCAACAGTAATACTTATATTTCCTGGCTGATTTTTTTAGGTATTTTTAATACAGAAAACAACACATTTTTAAAAAATGTCCAGAGAGGGGGTCATTTTGACGTTTCGGGGTTCGTTCGGAGTTTTAACTTCGTAAACATGTCGTCTAATACTCTAGCTAGGCTCTGATACCACTGTAGGATTACTAGGCACTCTAACAAGGCTCAACAAGGCATCAACCATGCCCGATTAAAATTTTAGCCGTGCCGAATGACCCTAAACAAGATCTTTGCTAGATTATTAGGGTTTCACATGCAAGTAAATATCATTTACGACTAAGTGAATACGAAATACAACCTTTGTAGATCGGTCATTCACTTCTAAAGCTCCTTGTTGTAGTCCATTCGCTGCGATCATCGAACTTCCGGACTCTCGGACGGCTCCATGAGAAGGGGGCAACGGTTTTTCTTGAAGTCTTCGAGGCCGAAGATGATCTATGTCGAGGGAATACGAACTCAAGCTTCTACTTCACTAACTAGAGAATTAGTGAAGCAAACACCCTAAACTAATGTGCTAGTCTAGTAGAGAATGATGAAATAGGAAATGGGTACACTTTAGAATTTCTTTTCTCACTATATTTCTCTCTCTTTATCAAACCCTAGCAAGCATTTGAAGGAGGAAGAAGTTGAGCTCAAAAATGAGAATGAAAAACTAATCAAGAGATAGAGAGAGAGAGAACCATGGGTGAGTTTATATCATATATTAACTCATGTAGAGACATAACCATGGCTACATTATAATGGTTAGGTTAATTAATATCTCAAGTAATCCAAAACTAGTAGACTAAGTCAATGCAACCCAAAGTTTCATGAAGCTTCATGCATGTGAGCTCATTTTCCACTAATTTTAGAATTAATTTAAATATAAAAACCTAACACTATAATTAGTATGGTATAAGTCATATACACCCATGTAAGTTGTATCAACAACTATGATACAAAATGAACACAAATAAATATATATCACATATATATTAAGTTGTGCACAAGTGAGAAAAACAAAGGCTTAAGTGAACCAATGTTAGTTAATGTAAATTAGTATATCACATATACAATTATACACTGAATTATTAAATCAACACTTGACTTAATAATCCGGTTATATCACATTTAACCGACTAACATCCAATGTATCGACTTATCGAATCAACCTTTGATTCGATAACCTGGTTATATCGCATATAACCGATCGATACAAACATCGCGAGAATAGAATACGGTATCTCATACTCGCATTATTCTCGGTCCCGCGCATATCACATAAGCGCTCCTATTTCGTTTTTCCTGAGCCAGTAAAACCTCTATGTAGGACTCTAAAGACTCGTCAATATGCCGGCAGTAAGTGATGATCATATCAAGCACCCACAAGCCGTCAGCGGTACTAGCTGGACGTAACGGCTACCCGGGTATTGAGCGATCAGAAGATCAGCAAGCAAGCCCGCTCCAACTCCTGCAAAAAGACTGACAGTGACACTACCGTACAGTCCGGTCTCCTCATCTGATATGTCGCATATCAAGTCTAGGGGTGGTAAACGTCAGACCCCAATAACCGATAAGTCATGCCGATGCGAGGCTCATAACGGGTCGAGAAACTACAGGTAACACTTACCAGTAAATCTCTAAACCATCCCTGGCCAGGGACTTCCCTGTTATGGCCAATCTAGCATAGCGCAATATCAACCCCCAATACCGGGAGAGACGAAACCCCTCCTATCGCTCATTGCCTCCATGTGACTCGGGACTGTACCCCAAAACCACCGTTTTGCACGCCCTCTTGGACATGGTAAGGTGAAAATCAAAGCATAGTGGGAATCACACAAGACTCTATGACGATCTCGGGTCTACAGACTAATCTTCACCAGTGTCACCAGAGAACTGCTATCTGACGTGATGTTTAATACCATCTGGGAGTTCTCGGCGAGTCCGTTCAGTGTACCCAGTCTCCACTGAGCACCTGTATATCATCTCTGATGTCAAACACCAATAGATATGGGATCATCCATCGCCCATCTATATGGGTCGAGAAGCTATACGCTAGTCTACTCTGATATATCGTTGCCCCGTCTCGATACACCCACGACTAGGGACCTTGAAGGATGTACTTATAGACTACCATGTCCCCACTAGTATGATCCTCATCATAGTCCAGGTAGTCAAGTACACATCCTAAGGGCTTTACCAACATGTAGCAGAGAGACAATCATTGTGTTAGTGTTTATGCCCTAGAAGGCCATTACTGTATCATACTAGTTTGTATATTACTTAATGGAAGCTTGTGATATTCACAGTTATATAACAGTCTTGCTAAACATGGTAGTATACTACTTGGTTTTATCTATCTTAATATGTGAGTATACGTATTGATAGAGCTCTTAGTATCTTGCTTGACTACCAGCGTTGTGATGGCAGTCACACTAGTGGGGGCTGGGTAGTCTACAAGCACATCCTTTTTCAGGTCCCTAGTTGTTGGATTATCGAGACAGGGCATCGATACTCCGGAGTAGACTAGTGTGTACGCTTCTCATCCCAGTTGGGGAGATGGTCCGTCCCACAGCCATCGGTACGTCGTACTGGAGATAGTATACAGGTGCTCGTTAGGTTACGGGTACACCGAACATGACTCACGGGAAACTGTTGGTTGGGATTATACCCGTCGTCAGTTAACAGTTCCCCGGTGACATGAGTACAGCATAATCTGCAGACTTGACACTGCTACTTCGTCTCGAGTGTGTCCCACTGTTCTTAGATTGCTACCCTACCACGGCTCAAAGGAGTCGTGCAAACAGGTAGCAGTTAGGTGCAGTCCCGAGCACTTAGAGGCAGTGGCGGTTAGACAGGATTTGTCTCTCCCGGTATTGGGAGTTGATATCACGCCGTGTCAGAGAGCCATTACGCAAAGTCCCTGACCAGGGCAAGCGAGATTTACTGGTAGGTTTTCCAGTAGTTTCTCAAGGTGGAATGGGCTACGCTCCGACACGACTTATACCGCTTATAGGGGACTGGCGCTTGCCGCCCCTAGGCCCGATATGCGATAGTCTTAGACGAACAGACCGGACTGTACGGAGATTGTCACAGCAGGCTCAGTAGGAGTTCGGATGGGTTTACTCATCGGCCTTCTTATCGACATCTACCTGGGGACCGTTACGTACAGCTAGTGCCGCTTGCGGTCTGTGGTTAAACCCACTGCCAGCGTAGTATCGGGTCTTTAGAGTCCCACACAGAGAGTTTCCCTGCTTCGGGCGAAACGATATAGAAATCGTATGGTTTTACGACAGGGTTCGGACGCATACGTATTTTTACGCACCTACGATATTCGAACAGTTTTTACTAGTCGGCTTTAGTTTAAGCCAGATTCTAGTATCGGATTATTGGATTTATACAGTCTAAAGTTTTTCCGTGTTTTTACGGATAGGAAGGGCGTTCTCGTAATTTGTCGGGAAGCTTCTTGAAGCATGGTGACTTGGGGGTTAAGGTGGCATTTGCATTTATTGGATTAATGAGTCATGAGAGTAAATCATCCATGGAGTTAATGTTGCATTAATGTTTTTGGTGACTCATGAGATGAATCACTCTATGAATTAATGAAGCATGATGAAATATATTTATTTGTTATTCATTTTAATATAATCATATGCTTCATATATTCAAATGATATCATTCATCCAAAAGGATTCTCATTCTCACCTTCTCTCTCCTCAAGCTCTCTCTCTCTTCAAACCCTAACCCTAACCTTTCAAGTGTTGAGATCAAGGGTTAGCTAGACTAATACTTCCACAATCCAACTATATATCACCTAGGTTCCTTAGATTAGCACTTTGAGTAACCTAGTTACCTCAAGTTAGAGGTTAAGCTTGGAGTAGGAGCTCTCGGGTGGATCGTCTTTGACTCGAGGAGGCCGTTGAGGTGCCGACGTTCCAAAGAGCCTACAAGGAGTGGAGGACAGTGATGAAGACCCGAAGGACAAGTAACGTGACGTATAACTTTGAATCAGAGTAGTTAAACCTTTCGTAGTTTGCTAGTAACGGTTTAGACACGATTCATGAGCTCAAGTCCGTGTTACGAAGCTTTGATGATCGTTTTTCATATATTCCGCCTCCCCGCAAGTTCGTGGGGTGCGTGACATGGACTTACAGTGGTATCAGAGCCAACTAAACCATTACTAGCTTGTTAGCAACTAATTAGAATTTCGATCGACGGATAACACGAAAACAACACCCGAACACCCTAACAGTTTCTGTTGATTTTAAAAGTGTTAGAAAAATTATTTGATATGCCTTAAAATTCACAGCAGGGTATTATAAGAATACTGAGAAAATACGAGACCCTAACTCAGCAAGACGGTCGCGGATCCGCGGCAAGAAGGTGCTTTTGGCCGCGGATCCGCCGCCGAGTCAACGCCGAGTTGACTCGGATTTGCTCTGTTATTCATAATTTTTGGTGTTTTGGTTTCCTGTATATTCTGTTTCTACCCAGGTTACTTCTGTGCTGGCTTGCATTTAGGGTAGATACGGAAAAGGGTTGTCGATCGATATTCTAAGTTATTTTCTAATCGGGTTTTATCTATAATGATTAATGTGTTCGTAAACCTCCCCTAACTGCTAGTATGTCGGTTGGCAGGGGGTTGCACATTTCTGTAATGTTTACTGTTTGTGTATATGAACTTGATTGGATCATTGTGATGATTAGCCGGGGTTTGAGATGGGTTTTATATTCATTCATTCGATGTAAATTGTAATATGATGTAATATTCTTTTGCGGGGCACATCCAGGTTGCGGTGGTAGCCACCGTTGTATTATTTCATTTACTGTTTTTTCCTCCTAGGATAGACCTAAGATGGGGTACATAAACTACCGGGTACGTTGAAGTGTTTAGTGGCCTACTCACGTTGTTGAGGGAGACCGCTTCACTTCGGGTACTTGGCGGGTAGTTTGCCGTACCCGTAGGGGTCCCGGGTGGGGTAAAGGCTATTCATCACAACTGTGTAATCCGTCTTTTGTTGCAGGCTCAAAGCAAACGCGGATTACTTGTATATCCAATAATGTTCATCTGAGATCTGGAATGCCTATTATTGCGTCTGACGAATATACAATATCTATATATGATAGCTATTTAGACGACATATATGTTTTACACCCGCGCCAGCCAGCCCCCGCTCTGTCATTAGTTAAGTAACCTAACGGGTGATGACGGGACCCAGTGGCGAATGCAGATGGCATAAGAGGACGTTGTATTTTCGTTGTTTTCTGCAATGATAGGTTAATGATGGGACGCATTATTTATAATGCAAAGAAAATAAACCATAGTTGAATCGTTGGAACAAATTTAAAAGAAACCACTCGGTTATTTTAAAAGAGCAGAATTTTTAATTGCGGAGCTTTAACCACTCCTTTTTTAAAAAGAAAAAAGCTATCAGGTTCCTTCGATTATATCAAGTTCACTACATTCACGGTTTCGCCAAAACCAGTCGTAGCCCTACGTCATTTCTTATGAATGGTCAGTAGTATTCAAGCTATGTTTGTTTGGCCCTTAGTCAAGACATAGTGATTGGTAGTTGCTGTGGTATTCATTTGTTGCATAGATAGAAGAGTTGGTTTAGGATAGTCGTATTACTTTGTTTGGCTCTTAGTCAAGAGTATATACGGATGGGTTCAAATCAACAAGATAATGATGGGCAGAACTTGACATGTGACTTATGATTTGTTGGCCCTTAGTCAAGGTCATAAGAACATGGGGCAAAAATCCATATCGGGAGTTTCTAAAGAAACTGAAACTTGCTAGTGTTGCATACCATTTGGAGTTTGATGAATGTTGGTAGGATTCCTTTAACATTATCACACGATAATATTTGGATCCCGATCCTACTGTGAGTATATGCTACTTATCAGGAGATTCGACACTTAACGATCAATGCTATAAACCAAGTAGGTGTCGAGAAAGGTGTCAGCGGGGCTACGCCCCCAGAGAAAAGAGGTTATTTAATTAAGGAACTTCGCGAAAGTGTTGGAAAACCTCCCTCGAAGTACCGACACTAGCCTGGCTGAACGGTTAAGCAAGTATTGTACAGTGAGAATAGTCCTGGCTAGTTCTTCTTTTATGGTTTGAAGAAGGATTCGAGAAACAGTGGGAGCCATCCAGTTTAGATAAATTAAAAACCAATCTAAACTTGGAAGAGCATCATACTAAAGTGTTTTCTTCTCTCTCTCTCATTGCAGCGACCTGTGACCATGACTAGGTTACATCTAGATAACAATTTGACTGAATCTAACTTATATGACTGGCAAAGGTCTGTCCAGATGTCCATTGCCTATGACAAGCTGGACCACCCTATTACTACTCAAGATCCCGTCGTCCCAGGTCCAGTTTCCACCGTCGCGGATATGGATATCCGTCAGACAAAGGAAAAGGATAAAGCGAAAGCTAAATGCCTCGTGTTGGCTTCAGTTGATGGTGTATATTAGAAGCAACACGGGAAGATGGACTTAGTTTCCATCTTTCTCCATAACAAAGATTTATATGGAGAGCAATCTCATATCGCAAGATATGAGACCTCGAACGATTTAATTCAAGCGAGGTTGGCTGTCGGGTCATCTGTAGGGGACAACGTCTTTACAATGACTAGCTATATTGATGAGCTCAAGGACCTGGAGACCACATTGCGAAACAGGTCATACACTGACTTATTTCCACAGTCCCTACCCTCTACTTACACCCTGAAAGAAACCAGGGAGACACAAGCTCTGCTTAATGGGGGACCTTCTTCTTCTACATCCAGGGCGAAAGCAAAGGGTGAAAGAAGAAGACCTCTACAAAGCCGATATACGGTGTCAATAAAGTAGGAGGAAAGGGAAGAGCAAAAGTTTCAGCACTTGGTGTAGCTAAAGAGGGATGTTCCTATTGTTATGGGAACGGGTATTGGCAGAAGGATTGCAAGGCTTTGGAAGCCAGTAGCCAGGATATGAAGCATGTTGTGGCTTCAGCCTCAAGTGTCTTTGTAATTGAGAACTGTTTGTCAATTAACTCTACTTCCTAGGTCCTAGATACCGGAGCAGGATCTCATATCTGTAATTCATTACATGCTTTGAGAAACCGTAGAGATATAAGGATAGGTGATTTGTCTCTCAGAGTTGCAAACGGAATGAGCGTGGACGCTGAATCCGTGGGAGAATATCGCCTAGGTTTGACAAGTGGGCAAATATTGATTCTACATAACTGTCTGTATGTACCTAGTTTGACTTGTAATATCATATCAGTATCCTCACTTTCAAGAGAGGGATATGACTTTACATTCGTAAGCGATGTAGTTCACATCCACCTAAATCAAGTTCTGATTGGGTCCGGTACATTAGATGACGGTATATACGTATTGAATCAAGCTCTGGTTTTCAATGTCCAGAACACACTTAAAAGAAAGTCTCCAGAAATAAATCAGGCTTTCTTATGGCACTGTAGACTAGGTCACATCAATGAAACACGATTAACGAAGTTACTTAGAGAAGGATATTTGAATCCGTTCGAATATCAATCTTTTGCCACTTGTGAATCTTGTCTCATGTGAAAGATGACAAAGACTCCGTTTACTAGACACGGAGTAAGAGCGAGCGAGCTCTTAGGACTCGTACACAGTGACGTATGCGGTCCAATGTCTACAAATGCAAGAGGTGGTTATTCCTACTTCATTACTTTTACGGATGATTTATCTAGGTATGGATATATCTTCTTAATGAAGTATAAATCCGAGGCCTTTGAGAAATTCCAAGAGTACAAGAATGAAGTGGAAAAATGGACAGGCAAAAGTATCAAGACACTGAGATCTGATCGAGGTGGTGAATACTTAAGTGCCGAGTTCCTGGGATACTTAAAAGAGAATGGAATTCTCTCTCAGCTTACTCCTCCATACACACCACAACACAACGGTGTATCAGAAAGGAGGAATCGAACCGTATTGGATATGGTTCGTTCGATGATGAGTAAGGCTGAGTTACTGCGATCTTTCTGGGGTTATGCACTTGAATCAGCTGCATATTTTTTGAACCAGGTTCCAACCAAGGCTGTGCCTACCACACCATATCAGATGTGGAGTGGGAAGAAACCCTGTCTTAAACACTTTAGGACAAGGGGATGTCCAGCTTTTGTAAAAAAGCAGCATCCGGACAAGCTCGAGGCACGCTCAGTACAGTGTAAGCTTGTGGGATATCCAAAGAACTCCAAGGGATATTATTTCTATTACGCAGAGGAACAAAAGGTTTTTGTTTCTCATCATGCCCACTTCTTAGAAACTGAATTTTTAGAAAATCAGAAGAGTGGGAGCGCAGTAGAACTGGAAGAAATTCCAGAACCACAAGCTGTTACTGAAAGTTTAGTAGAACAAGAAGTTTCAGAAGAAAGGGACATACCAGCGCCTATCCGCAGAAATAGTGGGCGGTCTCATCCGCTCGAGAGATACTATGGTTTTCTCATAGATGGGGATCGAGAAGATTGCGTCATTGATAATGACGACCCTACTAGCTTCCAGCAAGCCATTCAGAGCGGCGACTCGGTAAAATGGCTGGATGCAATGCGGACCGAAATGGAGTCCATGTACACTAACAAAGTATGGACTTTGGACATTGCTCCAAATGGGGTAAAACCCGTAGGATGCAAGTGGATCTTCAGAAAGAAGATTGGTGTAGATGGACAGGTTGAAACCTATAAGGATAGACTTGTTGCAGAGGGTTTCCGTCAAAGACCTGGTTTGGACTATGACGAAACCTTTTCTCCAGTGGCTATGCTCAAATCCATTCGGGTCCTTCTTGCTATTGCTGCCTTCTACGATTATGAGATCTGGCAGATGGACGTAAAGACGGCCTTTCTAAATGGTAATTTGGAAGAGTGCGTCTATATGGATCAGCCAGAGGGATTCATTCAGAGTGGGAGCAGCGGTAAAGTATGCAAGCTGCTTAAATCCATTTATGGACTAAAGCAGGCATCGCGGAGTTGGAACATCTGTTTTGATGATACTGTCAAAGAATTCGACTTTATCAAAACCATGCATATACAGTAAGATTGTAGGGAGAGTTGTTGTATTCCTCGTCTTGTACGTGGATGACATTCTCCTAATAGGAAATGATATTCCTATGCTACAGTCAGTCAAAAGATTCTTGTCACAAAGATTCTCCATGAAAGACCTGGGTGATGCCACCTACATTCCGGGATCCAGATCTATCGTGATAGATCAAAGAGGATTTTGGGACTTTCACAGTCCAGGTACATAGACACCATATTGAAAAGATTCAGTATGGATGATTCTAAGCGCGGTAACGTACCGGCTTGTCACGGAATCATCCTCTCCAAAGAGATATCTCCTAAGACTGATTTGGAAAGGGATCGCATGTCGATTATACCCTACGCTTCTGCGGTAGGCTCTATAATGTATGCGATGTTATGCACCAGACCAGATGTAGCATACGCATTGAGCGTTGTAAGCCGGTATCAGGCAAACCCTGGGGAGAAGCACAGGATAGCCGTAAAGAACATTCTTAAGTACCTGAGGAGGACTAAGGAGATGTTCTTGGTGTATGGTGGAAAAGACCTCCAGATCGAGGCATTTGCTAACTCCAGCTTCCAGAGTGACAAGGATGACTCCTAGTCCATGTCGGGTTATGTCTTTACCCTCAATGGAAGGGCGGTCTGTTGGAAGAGTTCCAAGCAGGACACCGTTGCTGACTCAACGATGGAAGCGGAGTACATAGCTGCTTGCGATGCCGCAAAAGAAGCTGTCTGGACAAAGAAGTTCCTCACAGAACTTCAGGTGGTTTCTACCAGTGTTGGTCCAATACCTCTGTATTGCGACAACAACGGCGCTATAGCTTTAGCGAAGGAACCCAGGTCCCATCAGAAGTCCAGACACATCTTAAGGCGGTATCACCGGATCAGGGAGATCGTCGATCGCCGGGAGATCGAGGTAAAGAGAGTAGATACAGAGAATAACACTGCTGATCCATTCATAAAGGCCATTCCTCAGACGCAGTTCGAGATGATGGTCTGCGATATGCCAGTACATAGCCCTAGTGCAAGTGGGAGATTGTTAGTGTTTATGCCCTAGAAGGCCATTACTGTATCATACTAGTTTATATATTACTTAATGGAAGCTTGGGATATTCACAGTTATATAACAGTCTTGCTAAACATGGTAGTATGCTACTTGGTTTTATCTATCTTAATATGTGAGTATACGTATTGATAGAGCTATTAAGATCTTGCTTGACTACCAGCGTTGTGATGGCAGTCACACTAGTGTGGGCTGGGTAGTCTACAAGCACATCCTTTTTCAGGTCCCTAGTCGTTGGATTATCGAGACAGGGCATCAATACTCCGGAGTAGACTAGTGTGTACGCTTCTCATCACAGTTGGGGAGATGGTCTGTCCCACAGCCATCGGTACGTCGTACTGGAGATAGTATACAGGTGCTCGTTAGGTTAAGGGTACACCGGACATGACTCACGGGGAACAGTTTTTACTAGTCGGCTTTGGTTTAAGCCGGATTCTAGTATCGGATTATTGGATTTATACATTCTAAAGTTTTTTCGTGTTTTTACGGATAGGAGGGGTGTTCTCGTAATTTGTCGGGAAGCTTCTTAAAGCATGGTGACTTGGGGGTTAAGGTGGCATTTGCATTTATTGGATTAATGAGTCATGAGAGTGAATCATCCATGGAGTTAATGTTGCATTAATGTTTTTAGTGACTCATGAGATGAATCACTCTATGAGTTAATGAAGCTTGATGACACATATTTATTTGTTATTCATTTTAATATAATCATATGCTTCATATATTCAAATGATATCATTCATCCAAAAGGATTCTCATTCTCACCTTCTCTCTCCTCAAGCTCTCTCTCTTCAAACCCTAACCCTAACCTCTCATGTGTTGAGATCAAGGGTTAGCTAGACTAATACTTCCATAATCCAACTCTATATCACCTAGGTTGCTTAGATTAGCACTTTGAGTAACCTAGTTACCTCAAGTTAGAGGTTAAGCTTGGAGTAGGAGCTCTCGGGTGGATCGTCTTTGACTCGAGGAGGCCGTTGAGGTGCCGACGTTCCAAAGAGCCTACAAGGAGTGGAGGACAGTGATGAAGACCCGAAGGACAAGTAACGTGATGTATAACTTCGAATCAGAGTAGTTAAACCTTTCGTAGTTTGCTAGTAACGGTTTAGACACGATTCATGCGCTCAAGTCCGTGTTACGAAGCTTTGATGATCGTTTTTCATATATTCCGCCTCCCCGCAAGTTCGTGGGGTGCATGACATGTACTTACATATTGTACACGTTAAGGTAAAGAGTAACCAGATAGCATACTATCATGTCGAGCAAGAAAGTCCTCCCTATATATGTCCAAGCATCCACTACAATATACATCTCATGTATAGTAATGGCCTCTAGGGCATACATATAACCAACACTAACTCGTATTTGTTGCAGTGCCGTGCTTAACATAAAAAAGATTGTTTGATATTTTGAACAAAATTTTTTCATTAAATTGCACATTGCATCTATTAATACGGACTTAAGGGCAAGCGAACCCCACAACATACGGTAAAGGATTTGATCCCCTTTTCCGTGGCCCACAAATCACGAAAATGAGCATAACGTTTACCCGCACAAATTTTTAAAAAGAAACTAGACTTTAAGCCTTAAGGACTTCGTGCTCACTAGGAGAAGTTAACTGTGTTTAGAATACCGCTTAACGGTATATCGTTTCCGGGGTGTTTAGGAAGTGTTCACGGCGAAACTGCCAAAAGAGAAAGGTTTATTTAATTAAGGACCTTCGTGAAAGCGTCAGAAAACCTCCCCTTATCTATGCACTTACCTGGCCTCGTGATCAGTATATCTTGAGCTCGTTTCTCGACACAGTTTTACTTCGACAATCAAGTTCTTGAGCAGGTCTAGTTGACCTAGGTGAACCCTATACCGATTAGGTGCGTGGTATTTTTGTGTCGTAATTGTTTTTTTCCAGATTCTTTTTGTGTGTATATTTCATTCTTTTGTTAATAACTAACTGAAAACTAAAAAAAACACATTCTTTTTCCTCTCTTCTTCTTCTCTTCATATCATGGGTACCCCACCTCGCAAACCTCTTGCCGAACTTTGGTACCCACAACCAGAAATAACTTCCTATGGTTCTTTCTTTGGCCGAACGTCGAACGATCCATCCATGCCAAAAATTTCTTTGAAAGATCGGATAGACGCGTCTAGGACAACCAATCGGACTCTGCAATCTACCTTGTATCAACCATTTCAATCTTCACCACCTTCTTACGTTGATACCCCTTTTGAGAGTCATGTTGTTACACCAAGACGCATGTCTATTGTTGACAGAATTGAACAATCCCGTAGCCGATCTTTCACTCCTTTCACCACTGCGAATTCTTTGGATCAACAATTCCATTCACCTTCTTATCCGTATGTTGATCCTACCCTGTCCAACCATTCAATTCCTATCCATCCTACCCAACTTTTGCACCTTCCCTAGACATTGCTTCTGAACAGCCTTTTGGGAGTTTTTAGTATCCTAACAACTTTGAATTTTTTACTGAAAGCCCTTCACAACCTATGTCTAGTCTGGAACAATCGTTGGAAGACTTTAGGGTAGCATCATGCCAATAGATGATGGATTTGAATGCGTCTATAGCCGCCCTCATACAACCTAACGAACCGGTAGCTAATTTCCAACTAGCTCTAAATTTTCCAATGTATGAAGAGGCGGTAGGACAGGCTGAGAATTTGAGTGGAGAGAGTGAGCTGTACACCCTTCCAAATCAAACCTACCCATTCCAAATTGAATCGCACAACTCCGGTTTTGAATGTCTATCGATTGTCCCAAATGAATTATCAATTGAAGATAGAATGTTTAATGAGTTGTGCGACTTTGTAGTGTTTGATTTACCCGATTATGAAGGGCCCCTTTCAAGTGAAACTGTAACCAACCATTTTGACCTCTACACCTCCATCTTAGAACCAAAATCGATTGAAATCCATGTTTTTGATGAGGTGTCTGAGAATATTGATTTTCACTTGATCGAGGATATTGACGCTGGGAATATTTTGGATGATGAACCCGCAATTTTGGATGAGTTTTTCACTCCAATTCATCATCCCGAGTCATTAACTGTTTTTCCCGAACTTCATATGCATCTTGATATTGATGAAAAATGCATGGATGAGATAATTTTTGAGGAGACTTTTAAGGATAGCTTTGAGGATGAACCAGTTTTAATTGATGAGTCAGATTTTCCAATTCATCCTATCCCTTTCATTGACTGTATACACCCTCCGGAACCTTTAACCGATAACCATCCTCAATCACTCCCCTTTATACTCTCCATTATTCTGACCTTGCAAGACACCGTATTACTTTCATTTCTTGTTTCTGGTTTACCAAGTTCGTCGTACCCAGGTTTTCTCACGAATCTTGAGGGATTTGACCCAATTTCTCGACGGGTTGATAGATTAGTACAATCGCTTTTTACACATCGGTCATCACAAATTATGCTAATCTATTCATTCCATTTCAACTCTCAAGTTCGTACTCCATTTCTTTTTCCCTTCCGCTATTCTTTTTCTCATATACCGAGATCGTGTACCACCTCTATTCACATACGGTCTCGCGTACTCTCCATTTCTTTCCTCACCATATAGTTTCACCAGCTACTACTTTATAGCGATAGAATTTTTGAATGGTTGGTGCTCACTTTTGGCCTGTGTAAGGCATTGTATAGTTTGATACTGTTCTCTTCCCCCTAACTCTGAATTTTACCGCTTAAACAGTGGCAGCACTGTTTCACATAAGTTGGGGGGCCTTTTTGTGTATATACTTTTGCCTTTTGTTTTGTTTTGTATAAAATTTTCTAGGGATCGCCGGCAAATTTTGACCCTCTTGATGTAGCCTGACAGTGAGGGCACTGTCAAGTTTAAATTTGGGGTGTGCTCGGTAAGCTTTCTTCCTTCGCATTCATTTGTATATTTTGCATTTGCATACTTATTTAAAAACCCACAAAAATCGAAAATTTTTACAAAAATATTAAAACTTTGTCGCCAAGTTAGCTAACAGGGTAACTTAGATTTTTATTCCGAAGGTTTAGTTGATACGTTATGAATAACTAAATCCTAGGCTTAGAAATTGAAAACCCTAAAAATAAATCTCATTCTGTTTAACCTTGGTAATTATACGTCCTTACAGTTTTTTTTATAGAAGTAGGTAATCTTGAGTTCAGTTCTTAAGTTAAGTCAAGATGAAGGGAAAGTATTGATGCTTTACTAAAAGATAAGTCTGAAAAATAGTTTGTATTCTCGAGTCCAAATTTAGTAAGTATATACCCTACAAACTGCACATACACGCACCTTGAAACTTGGGATAGTAGAGGATACCTAGAAATACTCTTGCCTGAAAACCTGGTATGAAAGAAAAAGCGGTATTTAAAGCTAAACACCAAAAGAGCATCATTGAGAAATATATCCGGTCTTGAAACAAAAGAAAATACAGAAAAGAAAAAAAAAGTCAAGACCTGGAAACTGCTATTTACGCTTTAGTCCCACTCATTCAGTAATCGCCCGTTAGTGCCTCAAGAAGCATTCATAGTCGCATGAAAGGTGTGTGAGCAACACCGTACATAATTAAATGAAAAGAAGTAGTATTAGGTATTAGGGAAAGGGTACTATAGCTTGAATTGAATTCTCAAGTGTAGGGGTAAAATAATACACACACGTAGGGGTATACAATCGATATTTGGATAAAAGATAGAAATAAAGAATAAGACTTATGTTTTCCGTAAAGTTGATAAAAATTCCTGATTTAAAACTGCGACTTTAGAAGGAAATTTAGGAGATACCAACATCTTTCTAAACTTTTTTGGAACGTATATGATCTAAGTTTAAATAGATAGGAGGCGTGAAACATAAGGGTAGGATATTTCTAACTTAGGATGATAGAATTTCTAACCTAGATACTAAACAGTAGGAGTAGAATCAATGTTAACTTATGAAACTAGCTTGATGGGATTTTGTGGGTAGTATCCGCTGAAAACCCTCAGGAGACAACACTCCTCCTACTAGGGACTGTTGGATATAGTGCCCTCAGAGTCAATTATTGGATCATGGGCACGTGATTGCAATGACTGAGGGAGGACATATGCCGGTAGGACAATCTTACTCAGGATGATTGTATACTATCTGCTTTGTCTTTATCATCGTGTACATGCTTTAGGTGACATTGTGGTTCACTATTACACGTTGATAGAGAATAGTATGCTACCATGGTTTATCTTTATCACCGTGTACTGCTTTAGGTGATGGTACAGATCACTATTGTACGTTGATAGAGCCCTTAGGATTCTTGCTTGACTACCAGCAGTATGATGGCGATCATATACGTGAGAGTTGGATAGTCTATAAGCACATTCTTAAAGTGGTCCCTAGTCGTGGGAGTTTCAAGACTGGGCATCGATACTCCATTAGTAGATTAGTGTATACAGTCGAGACCCCGACGAGGGGCGGTGGCCGGTCTCACAAGCCATTGGTGTCGGTTAGTTCACCTAAGATGTATACAGGTGCTCATTGGGTTATGAGTACACCGGACAGGACTCGCCGGGAACATGCTAGTTGGTATTATACCTGACGTCAGATAGCAGTTCCCTGGTGACATGTGTACATGTTAGTTCATCGACCTGAGATCGCCATTTGTCTCGTGTGAGTTCCCACTGTGCTTTGATTACTACCCTACCACGGCTCGAAGGAGTCGTGGAAACAGGTTTTAGTTGGGTACAGTCCCGAGCCATATGGAGGCAGTGAGCGGATCGACAGGGGTTCGTCTCTCCCGGTATTGGGAGTGAGGTCGCGCTGTGTCTAGGAGAGCCATTACATGAAGTCCTTGGCCAAGGCAGGAGATTTACTAGTAGGTATTCTAGTAGTATCTAAGGGTGTTCTGGGCTACACTCCGACACGACTTGTACCGCTTTTGGAGGTCTAACTTTTACCAACCCCCTAGGCCCGACATGCGATGCTCATAGACGAACGGACTGGTCTGTACGGATATTGTCACTGACAGGCTCAGTAGGGTGTCAGGATGAGTTCGCTCATCGACCTCCCTTTTGGTAAATACCTAGTAGCCCGTTACGTACGGCTAATACCTATGATGTGCTAGTGGTTAAATCCACAGCCAAAGTATTGAAGAGTCTTTAGAGTCCCCCACAGACAGTTTCTCAAGTTTCGGGCGAAACATTGTAGAGGCCGTATGATATATGGCAGGGTCCGATCATATACGTGCAATAGTGTACGGATCATGATCGGGCGAATCATACTAGTGGGCTTTGGTTTAAGACGGATCCTAGTATTAGATTTGTTGGATTACTTTAGTCTCATCGCATTCGCATTCAGTCGGAATGCGGGTGCAGGTATGTATATACAGGTGAGGGGTATCCTTGTGATCCGTCACGAGATTACTTTAGATGTTGCCGTATCTTTTTGTTATGGTAAACATTTGGATTAATGTTTCCATTTAGAAATAATGAGCTAGAATTCATCATGAGATGCATTAAATGTAACATAGACATATATAGTGACTCATGGTCACTTTTTTGTGAAAAATGTCGCATTTAGTGATTGATTTGTGGATGAAATGAAAGGAGGAGAGAGGAAGGGCAGCCATGTGATGGTTGTGAGCTCTCATATTATTCTTCTCACTCTCTCATTTTATTATGCAGCAACACAAGAAAAGAAAAGAAGAGAGAGCCTCTTCTTCTTCTTCTTCCTCTAGCTCATTATCTCCATCAATGGCTTCATCTCTAACCTCCATCCAAATCAATGGATGTAAGAGACAAAGTGATCATAAATATTCTCTACAACACCTTGGACACGTCGGCTAGCACACTTCATGCCCGTGTTGCTTTGGATGAAGCGGGAGCCCGTAAAAAGACTCATAGATGTGGTGCCCTTTCCGATGAGGAGATCAAGATCGAAGATGCCGCGAGGAGCTTGAGATGGTGGCCAAAAACCGAAGGACACGGATTGATCGGTATAGCATTCTATCCCTTCTCTAGTTTGCTAGCAGTAGGTTAATGGTTCGATCTGGGTTTTAAGCATGCAATAGCGCCGGTTTCTAGTTTGAAAAAGTTTTTTGTTTCCGCATTTTGGCCTCGTTTAGACGGCCGGGGCGCTACCGTAGTCTTACATGGTATCAGAGCCACGCCATTAGCCTTTACTAGCTTGCTCTAACGTGTTTAGAACTTCGATCGGATGGAATTTCCAAAAACTGCATTTCCAAGTCATCAGTTTCTGTCAAATTTTCTGTGGTCAAAAAATTATTTTGTGTGCTGCAGAAAATCAGGCAGGTTTTTTTAGGAGTTCTGAGAAAATTTGGTTGCATGATCGTACGGTACCGCCGCGGAACCGCGGCAATAACCCTCTTCTGGCCACGATTCCGCCGCCATTCTGTGCCCTCACTGCACCAAAATTTCTACAGTGCTTTCTGTCTTGGAAATGGGGTTTCTGGTAATTTTATTTTTAGCCCAGATTATTTTGAGTACTGGGTATTGTACTTGGGGCCCACATCGGGAAATTTTGTCGATCGAAAATTTAATTATGTTAGTTCACAGTATTTACATTATATCTGCGACCGTGAATGTCATTTGATCGGTAAATCCTGTCTAATTGCTATAGTTCTTTTAGACGGATTTGCGAACGTTACATTCACGTTGATGTTCTGTGTTGTGCTGTGATGTTGCGGATTTGTCGTGTTGGATAGGCTGGATGTAATGGTAGTACAGTTTGGTTGTATTTATACTTTTGATATTATGGGGCGAGTGTCCGACATGTGGACTGCCGTCACTGCCTGTTTGTATATTATTCTTTTGGGGTATGACCGGGCTGAGGTCGATGTACCCGTTGTATATTTTTTACTTTCTGTACTAGGATTACCCCGCGGTGGGGTGCACGGATAGCCGGGTTCTAGAGGGCAACGGGCCCGCATCTCATGGCTTTGAGACGGAGGGGGATTTACTCTAGAATTGGCGGGCTATTTTCCGCACTCGTAGGGGGTACAGGTTGACCCAAGGAGGGGTGCTCAAGTTACCGGATTCCGTGAAGTGCTGGGTGGTCCATTCACGTTGTTGAAGGGGGCTGCCTCGCTTCAGGTTTTGGCGGGTAACTTGCCGCGCCCGTAGGGGTCTCGGATTTCATTGCACAGGCTATCCACACGACCAGGGGAACGTCGGGTTTCAGTAGCGGCTCTATGAAACCCGGGGCTTCCAGATTATCTGTATTGTTCTGTGATGCTTATTACATTTCTGTGATGTTGCATTTTATCACGCCATGAGCGAATATTATATATTGATATATATACTAGTAGATGTTGTATATGTTTTGCACCCGCGCTAGTCCAGTCCCCGCTCTGTCGTTAGTTAAGTAACCTAACGGGTGATGACGGGACCCAGTGGTGAATGCGGATGGCATATACGTACATCGTATTTTCGTTCTTTTGTGGTGTGATTAATTGATGTGACTGCATTGATTCGGATCAATGCAAGCTAAACAAACCTATTCTGATGTTGTTGGAACATTTTTCAAAAAAAACTGTTATTGCAAGGACGTTCTCTTTTGTTTTGCACAGTGGTATTCGGTTATGAATATCCAGTACCTCAGTCGACGAGGCAAGGGCCGAGATCCCTTCACCGGGAGTGACCCCTTGGACAGAAGTTTGCGTCAGGGTAATAACTTCACTATAGCCGATTGCCTTTTGCTTTGCATCGTGGTATTCAGTTGGAATATCCTGCACCTCATTCTATGGGGAAAGAGCCGAGATCCCTTCACCGGGAGTGACCTCTTTAGCAAAGGTTTTCGCCACTATATTTTCATAAAAAAGCTATACGGTTCCTTCAACGATATCAAGTTCATTACGTTAAAGGTTTTTTGCCAAAAACCATTCGTAGCCCTCCGTCATTTCAGACGGGTAGCACTTAGTATTCATGCTATGTTTGTTGACCTTCGTCTAGGCATAGTGAATGGTAGCTGCTTGTTACCTTTCTGCTGCATAGATAGATGCGTTGGTTTGAGACAATCGTATAGCCTTGTTGACCTTCGTCAAGGGCTTGTACGGATGGGTTTAAATTAATCTGGACAATGACGGGTAGAACTTGACATGTGACTTATGATTTGTTGACCTTCGTCAAGGTCATAAAAGCATGGGGTAAAAATCACATCGGGAATTTCTAAAGAAACTGAAACTTGCCAGATATGCGCATACCTTCTGAAGTGTGATAACGTGAGTGGATTCCATCACGTTATCATGCGATGATAGTTGGATCCCGATTCCTACTGATGAGTTGGTTTACTCCTCGGGTGATCCCGACTAATTCTTCTTTCAGGTTTGGAGGAGAATTTGACGATACAGTGGGAGGTTTCCTGATTAGATAAATTGATAACTATTCTGATCTAGGTTAGAGTGCACGCTGAGTGTTTCTTTTCTCTCTCTCTCTCTTTGGCAGCGACCATAACCCGACTCTTGACTATGACTCAGTGACCAAGTTAACCGAACCTTCTTAAAACACTGGCTTTTGGATTGTCTGAGTTGCATACCTCATTGCCACTCCTACTCTTACCCTTTTCTCCAGGACACCCCGTATTACTACGAACATCCACTTCCATTGGATAAAACCATCGTATGGTTATATATGAACTCGAAGGAACTTATTCGAGGATGGTTTCCAGTTCTATAGAAAACGAATAGGACTATTCAGTTGTCTTTTCCTTTTACCTTCTCTCAGGTTGCGAGTGCTCCTTGGATTAGGACAGTACACCTATTACGCTAATTAGATAGTCTTCTTCCAAACCATAGGCAGGTGCCGAACGGTAGGGAATGTAAGTCCACGGTAGCGCCCCGGCCGTCTAACAGACGCCAAATGCGGAACAAAAATTTTTTACAACTGGCGCTATCGTGTACTAAAACCCGGATCTGCCATTAAAGCTAAACTAACAAACTACAAAGTGGGTAGAAATGTTATACCGAACGATCCAAGTCCTTCGGTCTTCAACCATCATCCCATGCTTTGTTGCGGCTGCTCCGATCTCCTGAATCTCCAATCTTCTCGTCTAGGTGGCACCACGTCGACGGATCTTTAAACGGGCTCCCGCCTCTGAACCGAGGCAACTCGATCATCAAGTTTGCTAAAAAAGACAACCAAGATGAGGTAGAGAATGAGTAGAACACTTTGTCTCGTTACGTCCAAGGCTATGGACGAACGGTTAAAAGAAGTTGCCATTTGGAATCGGGTAAATGGAAATTGAACTATATGAAATTTCTATACACTAAAATATCATAATCTTTTCAAGCAAATAATCAAGCATCATCCACAATGAAGTGGCCGGCCATATTTGAAGAGGGAGGGAGGTGAGTGTAGGAGAGGGGGAGGTGACCACAAGGATATGATGCTTATCATGAAAGAATGAATCACACAAAACATTAAATGCTAACCAATGAACCTTAACCTAGTCACAAAAAGCATTTAATGCATCATTAATGGCACTAATGAGTCGCAAGCCTCATCACCACATCTAGAAACCTCTAGAAACTTCCACACCCATCTCAAGAAAAGATAAATCCGTATTTGACCGACTGTTAAATACGACCGATAGAAAACTGGAAACTGGCAACTTCCAAAAGTGATCCTGAAACGAATTTCAGGATAACTCCGTATCAGTATAAACATACCCGCATTTGTATTACGACCGAATACAAATGCAACCGAGACAAAAATATTATATCTACACAGTATAATACTCGAATCCGGCTTAAACCAAAGCCGACCAGTATTATCTGCCCAAAAAATGACACGTGCAAAAACGCACGTGCATTTTCCGAACCTTGCCATAAAACCATACGGCCTCTACAACGTTTCGTCCGAACTTGGGAAACAGTCTGTGGGGAACTCTAATGACTCATCAATACTCTGATACTGGGTATAACCACTAGAACGTCAGAGGTACGAGCTGTACATAACGGTTGCCTATGTATCGATTGGAAGGGAAACTGACGAGTGAACTCATCTATAAACCCTACTGAGCCTGACAGTGACAATGTATATACAGTCCGATCCGTTCGTCTAAAGAGTATCGCATATCGAGTATAGGGGGGTGGATAAAGTCAGATCCCTCACGATAAGTCGTGTCGGTATGAAGCCCATCACCATCTGAGAAACTACTGATCCAAATCACTAATTCTCTACTACCTTGGCCAAGGTTTTCTAGTGATGGCCACCCGTGCACTGTGTGACATCAACCCCAATACTGGGAGAGACGAATCCCCGACGATCCGCTCACTGCCTCCATGTGGCTCGGGACTGTACCCAAAATATACCTGTTTGCATGACTCCTTTGAGCCGTGGTAGGGTATAAAACAAAGTACAGTGGGAACTCACACAAGACAAATGACGGTCTTAGGTCGACAAACTAACCTGTACACATGTCACCAGGGAACTGCTATTTGACGATATGTATAATACCAACTAGCATGTTCCCGGCGAGTCCTGTCCGGTGTACTCATAACCTAATGAGCACCTGTATACATCTTAGGTGATCCAACTGACACCAACGGCTTGTGAGACCGGCCACCGCCCCTCGTCGAGGTCTCGACTGTATACACTAGTCTACTCTGGAATATCGATGCCCTGTCTCGAAACTCCCATGACTAGGGACACTTTTAAGGATGTGCCTATGGACCCCAGCTTCCACGTATATGATCGCCATCATACTGCTGGCAGTCAAGCAAGAATCCTATGGGCTCTATCATAATACAATAGTGAACTAAAGCATGTATACGATGATAAAGACAAACCAGATAGCATACTATCATCTTGAGCAAGACAGTCATATTGGTATAGGTCCTGTATCAATCATTGCAATCACGTACCTGCGATCCAATAATTGACTTTGAGGGCACTATCTCCAACAGGGAATGAAGAAAACTAATTAGCCTAACAAAAGTGTACAGAAGGTATTAAGTAAAGACAAATAATGGGATTAGTAAGAAGGCAAAGTAAATTGCGACTGCTATTCACGACAAAACCAGGTATTTCATCGCCACTCCTACTTCTCCTTTGCATTTCTCCGGGACACTCCGTATCATTACGAAGATCCACAGTTTATTGGATATTCCATCGTATGGTTATATACGAACTCGAAGGAACTTGTTCCAATTCGGGAATAGATTCTGGTTCAGAAGAAATAGGAATAAGGTTTATTCAGTTGTCTTTTATCTTCACCTTCTCTCAGGTTGCGAGTACTCCTAGGATTAGGAGAGTACACCCATTATGCTTATTGGATAGTCTTCTTCCAAACCATAGGCTGGTGCCGAACGGTATGGAGGGAAGAAAACCATTTAGCCTAAAGGGGTGTGCAGAAGGTAATGACTGAAGACATAAAAAGGGATTTGGAGAGATAGCAAAAAAATATACGGTTACGGTTGTGAATCTGATGATGGAAGAGGCATTACTAGGAATACCCGGATACACCATCGAAATATTTATCTGTTTCAGTTTCACTGTGTATTGTTAAAAGAAAACTGATTTCCCTATTAGTCCTTACTCTAGGGTATGTATTTACCAGGTTTGATTCTCACATCTGTATGGTTTTACAGATGATGAGTGGGAGTAAGTTATTGGGAATTGGATGATCATCCTCATTATATCGGGATTCGTTGTAATTGGTGATATTTGAGGAAATCGCTTGGGTTGTTTGCCGGACGGCAAATATTTGGTTTTGAATATCCGTTGTTATGCACCAATTTCAAATTGATATATCTGTACGTTTATTTTTATAAAGTGAGATATAACTTTTTGAAATTATGTCTATGACATTTACCTATATCAATGGATAGTTAGGTAAGGAGCATTAAACAGCGGTGTAATTCTTGTTAACCATAAGTACAGTTTTCAACCTACTACACACAGGGAATGAGTTATTAGACTCAGGGGACTTATACAGAGTATTGTATGTTGCCCAGTGTCCATGAGGACAAAGGGGTTGGTACTCGCACTATATTCTGTTTACTTGTGACTTCTCTAGCTCTTAGACATGTGTTTCGTAGAAATGCAAGGTCTAAGTTTTGAGAAGTTATAGGTATAAGAATAAAGTAGAGAACCAGGCGTTGTAAGTATCAGGATTCTTCAAGGTGATCGAAGATGTAGATACTTGTGTATGGTATTCAGTTGATAGTAATGATTATGAGAACTTGCTTCTCTTTCAGGTTACTCATATCTGGATGCATTCCTAAGTTGAGTAATGCTGATCGGCCTCTCTCCATTTAATTGACATGCACTGGAGACAGCTACATGATTTGAATCTGGTTCCAATTAAATCAGTGTCTCTGTTTCTATATTGAATATAGAATAGTTCATATCTTAACGATGTTAGGGTACGGGGAGTTGTCCGGCTTATGCTTAAAACCAGACTCTGGATAACTCAAGGCACGTTTCTGTAATGGCTGTTTGTAGGTTGACCCGGGCTATGACGAGGGTTGACTTTCTACCATCTGGAAGATCAATAGTGATATTCTTCTCGACTCGCCACAGTTTTAGTAAAATTGATTTTTTTTTCCAGAAAACAGTAGTGGGAGTATGGTAGAACTGGAAGTGATTCCAGAACCGCGAACGATTACTGAAAATTTGATAAGAACCTAAAGGTTCAATCTGGTTTGACATTCCATTGGCCACTCTGAAGATATGGTGGGTAACCTCAGGCACTCGAGAGGTACTTCGGTATGCTCAAAGATGGTGACATGGAGGTTCTTGTTTACCCAGACTTGCCATTGCTGTTGTTCCAGACTGTGAGACCCGGCAGAAGGATGCATATAGCGTCGTTCTGAACTGGCTTTAGAAGTGTGCGTGTATATGACTCTGCCAGAGGGTTGTCATAGTCAGTGGGAGCAGCGGAAGTATAGTGGACAAGTAGCTTATATCTATTTATGGACTGAAGCAGATATAGCGGAGATAGATCATCTATTTCTGATGTGAAAATCATAGGTTTGACTTCATCAGAATAGGGGATGGATCTATTAAGAAGATAGTAGGGTGTGATGTCTTGGTATTTGGATGACATACATAAAGTGGGATGTGAAATTCCTATACTACGATCGGTTATGCTTTGGTTGTCACACAGTGGTTTCTCCACATAGGACTTGGATATTATATCAGACATTCTGGTTATTGGATCTATGGTTTTAGATCTAGATTTGGGTAGTTTCTGGGTACTTAGACAGCATTCTAAAGGTGTTTTAGAATGGACGACTCCTGGCATGGTAGTATACAATCGATGTTTGGATAAAAGATAGAAATAAAGAATAAGACTTATGTTTTCCGTAAAGTTGATAAAAATTCCTGATTTAAAACTGCGACTTTAGAAGGAAATTTAGGAGATACCAACATCTTTCTAAACTTTTTTGGAACGTATAGGATCTAAGTTTAAATAGATAAAAGGCGTGAAACATAAGGGTAGGATATTTCTAACTTAGGATGATAGAATTTCTAACCTAGATACTAAACAGTAGGAGTAGAATCAATGTTAACTTATGAAACTAGTTTGATGGGATTTTGTGGGTAGTATCCGCTGAAAACCCTTAGGAGACAACACTCCTCCTACTAGGGACTGTTGGATATAGTGCCCTCAGAGTCAATTATTGGATCATTGGCACGTGATTGCAATGATTGAGGGAGGACCTATGCCGGTAGGACAATCTTACTCAGGATGATTGTATACTATCTGGTTTGTCTTTATCATCGTATATATGCTTTAGGTGACATTGTGGTTCACTATTACACGTTGATGGAGAATAGTATGCTACCATGGTTTATCTTTATCATCGTGTACTACTTTAGGTGATTGTACATATCACTATTGCACGTTGATAGAGCCCTTAGGATTCTTGCTTGACTACCAACAGTATGATGGCAATCATATACGTGAGAGTTAGGTAGTCTATAAGCACATCCTTAAAGTGGTCCCTAGCCATGGGAGTTTCGAGACTGGGCATCGATACTCCATAAGTAGACTAGTGTATACAGTTGAGACCCCGACGAGGGGCGGTGGCCGGTCTCACAAGCCATTGGTGTCGGTTGGTTCACCTAAGATGTATACAGGTGCTCATTGGGTTATGAGTACACCGGACAGGACTCGCCGGGAACATGCTAGTTGGTATTATACCTGACGTCAGATAGCAGTTCCCTGGTGACATGTGTACAGCTTAGTTCATCGACCTGATATCGTCATTTGTCTCGTGTGAGTTCCCACTGTGCTTTGATTACTACCCTACTACGGCTCAAAGGAGTCGTGCAAATAGGTTTTAGTTGGGTACAGTCCCGAGCCACATGGAGGCAGTGAGCGGATCGGCAGGGGTTCGTCTCTTCGGGTATTGGGGGTAAGGTCGTACTGTGTCTAGGAGAGCCATTACACGAAGTCCTTGGCCAAGGCAAGAGATTTACTGGTAGGTATTCCAATAGTATCTCAGGGTGTTTTGGGCTACAATCCGACACAACTTGTACCGCTTTTGGGGTCTGACTTTTACCAACCCCCTTGGCCCGACATGCGATGCTCATAGACGAACGAATCGGACTGTACGGATATTGTCACTGACAAGCTCAGTAGGGTGTCAGGATGAGTTCGCTCATCGACCTCCCTTTTGGTCAATACCCGGTAGCCCATTACATACGGCTAATACCTCTGACGTGCTAGTGGTTAAATACACAGCCAAAGTATTGACGAGTCTTTAGAGTCCCCCACAGACAGTTTCTCAAGTTTCGGGCGAAACGTTGTAGATGTCGTATGATATATGGCAGGGTCCGATCATATACGTGCAGTAGTGCACGGATCATGATCGGGCGGATCATACTAGTGGGCTTTGGTTTAAGCCGGATCCTAGTATTAGATTTGTTGGATTACTTTAGTCTCATCGCATTCGCATTCAGTCAGAATGCGGGTGCAGGTATGTATATACAGGTGATGGGTATCCTTGTGATCCGTCATGAGATTACTTTAGATGTTGCCGTATTTTTTTGTTGCGGCAAACATTTGGATTAATGTTTACATTTGGAAATAATGAGCTAGAATTCATCATGAGATGCATTAAATGTGGCATAGACATATATAGTGACTCATGGTCTCTTTTTTGTGAAAAATGTCACATTTAGTGATTGATTTGTGGATGAAATGAGAGGAGGAGAGAGGAAGGGCAGCTATGTGATGGTTGTGAGCTCTCATATTATTCTTCTCACTCTCTCATTTTATTATGCAACAACATAAGAAAAGAAAAGAAGAGAGGGCATCTTCTTCTTCTTCTTCCTCTAGCTCATTATCTCCATCAATGGCTTCATCTCTAACCTCCATCCAAATCAATGGATGCAAGAGACAAAGTGATCACAAACATTCTCTACAACACCTTGGACACGTCGGCTAGCACACTTCATGCCCGAATTGCTTCGGATGAAGCGGGAGCCCGTAAAAAGACTCGTAGATGTGGTGCGCTTTCCGACGAGGAGATCAAGATCGGAGATGCCGTGAGGAGCTTGGGATGGTGGCCAAAGACCAAAGGACATGGATCGATCGGTATAGCTTTCTATCCCTTCTCTAGTTTGCTAGTAGTAGGTTAATGGTTCGATCCGGGTTTTAAGCATACGATAGCGCCAGTTTTTAGTTTGAAAAAGTTTTTCGTTTCCGCATTTTGGCCTCGGACACACGGCCGGGGCGCTACAGTAGTCTTACAGGGACACCTAGAAGCTTAACGGCTTGTTGCACGCACTCAGTACAATCGCGTTCCCTGCGAAAGTGAGGCTCGGATTTTTTTTTGCTCGGGACGAGCAAAATATAAGTTTGGGGGTATTTGTTCAGACCAGAATATTGCGTTTTAATACCGCTCATTCATTATCTATTTTTTGTATTTATCAGTACTATTAACCTGTGTCTGCTCAGTATTACAGATTACAGGTATCAGTGATAAAATACTGGAAATACACTTAAAATCACGGATATTATAGTTGTGAGCTGACACTGCAACCAAAACCGCAAACTGACCGATAATTCTTGGGTTTCTTTATGCAACATGCTTGTGTACACACTTTTCTATCTAAATGGACCAATACAATACAAGTTGTACACAAGTGTGCACTAAGACCTAGGGGGGCTGCCACGGCACACTCATGATGGCTAGAGCAAGTGGGCATGGTGTGATGTGCATTTATTGCATAAAGTAGTGATGTGATTTGTATCTTCATGTTTCCCATCAAATCCAGGGTGCAGACCAAGTCTAATTTGAGAAAACTAGCAGCACCAAAGTTATATTGGGGACAACATAAGACCACACACAAAGTACGACCCGATGTGCTCGGAATTTTGCCGAGCACATGCTCACCTAATCCGGCGTCGCCGGCCCTCCTACCTCTGATGGGTCCCATCTTTCTACTGGCCCTCCATTGCTGCCTTGTCATCATTTTATTATTGTTTGTTTATTCATTTTTTGTGCCTATATATAGCAGGCAGTGGGCAAGGGGTCAAGGGTCTCACTTTTGCCAAGTTTTATTCTTTACAAGTTCTCATTTTTGTTTATCTTTTGTTCTCTTGTATATAGCTTTCCCTTGAGTTCATGCCCTTCTCTTGATCTTGCAAACTCTGTAGTGAGCTTGCAAGTTTAAGTTTAGGGTATTGATCTCAAGGTTGTATCTTGGACATAATAGAACTTTCATTTTGCACACTTGGGTTTCTAGTATTCTTGCTCTTTTATATTCATGCTTTAGTTTCTTGCAATTTTAATTCATGCCCTTTACTTACTTGCACTTTGAATTCCATGCACTTTCTTTCTTGTAATGTTTTCTTTTCTTTGTTATCTTTTCTTTTGCTCTCTTTGTTGTTTTGTGAATGGTTGTGAATATGTGTTGTTAGGAAAATAATACGATATTGTAAGTTAAGGTTTTCGTTTCCCATTTCCTTTTCCCATTATTTTCCATTTGAAACTCCACCCAAATTTTATGCAAGCGCTCCGTTAGGCACCCTACCCTACCAAGGTATCGGTGATCCCTAACCGCGACCGGTTGCGTTCGGTTTCGCCGGAGGTGAAAACAAGAGACGAGAACGGAAGGACAAAGGTCAATAAGCCGGATTCCACGAATACCGTGCTTAAATACCCTAATCCACGTTGTTGCCGATTGCTCTAGCTTCAATTGGTCAAGACTCGGCTCAAAGGTTTGAGTACGAATTCACTAGCTTACACTATTGTATCTTTTCCTAACAAGTTTAACTTTGCATGTAACACATAGGATAGATACGAACAATTCCGCCCACGCGCATTAACTCATGAGAACAAGAACATAAAACGCTCCATCTCCTTGTGGATCGACCCGTGCTCAACCGGTTAGCTGCAAAGTGACACCGTCCTTGATCGCGGTTAAACTTTAGAACTCTTAAAACTCGACACGCCGAAAGCGTGCGATCAGGTATCAGAGCTTACTAAACCTTTACTAGCTAGTTAGTAAGTTATTAGAACTTTGATTGTCGGAAAACACGAAAACCATACACCCATATCCTATACTTTCTGTCGATTTTAAAACTGCAAGAAAAAATTATTTTTGAGGCATGAAAAATACAAGCAGGGAATTGTAAGAACACAGAAGAAAAACGAGACACTAACTCATCACAACCACCGCGGAACCGTGACGAATCGATCGATTTTCCGCCGTTTCGTGGCCGAGTTGGCCCTTATATCCTCTGTGTGTCTTGTTTTGGGTGTATGGTTCTCTAAGATATTTGGTTTCTACCCAAGATATTTTCTCTGCTGGTTTGCACTTGGGGTAGACACGGTAAATAGTTTTCAATCGAAATTCTAAGTATTTGCTAATCGGGTTTTATCTGTGTTGTGATATATGTACTGAACGTCTGCTAATCGCTATACGTCGATTAGTGGGGGTTGTACATATCTGTGATCTGTGATGTTGGATTGTGTATATGAACTTATTGGATCAATGTGGATGAATAGCCGGGGGATGTGAGATAAGAGTTTTCTTTTCTTTAATTCGATGTAAATTGTAAAGTGATGTAATATTATTTTGCGGGGCACATCCGGGTTGAGGTTGTAGCCACCGTTGTATTGTTTTCTTTTACTGTTTTCTGCTCCTAAGATTGACCCAAGGTAGGGTGCACAAACTACTGGGTATTTTGAAGTGCCGAGTGGCCTACTCACTTTGATGAGGGAGGTTACTTCACTTCGGGTATTTGGCGGGTAGTTTGCCGCACCCGTAGGGGTCTGGGGTGGGGTTTGGCTATTCATCACGACCATGGAATCCGTCTTTCGTTATAGGCTTAAACGAAACGCGGAATTCCTAGTATATCTAATATGTTCATCTGTGATCTGGAATGCCTATTATTGCGTCAGACGAATGCTTATTATATATATATATTATATAATAGACATTTCTTATGTTTTACACCCGCACTAGTCCAGTCCCTGCTCTGGCTTTAGTTAAGTAACCTAACGGTGTTAGACGGGGCCCAGTGGCGAATGCTGATGGCATAAGCGGACGTGTTATTTTCCTATTTTTCGTGATGATAGGTGTTATTAATGGGACTGCATTATTAATACAAAGCAAACAAACCAAAGCTGAATCGTTGGAATACTTTTAAAACCACTCGTTTTTTACAAAACAGAAACTTTTAAAATGCGGAGCTTAAACCACTCCTTTAAAAGCTATCATAGTTTCTTCAATTATATCGAACTCACTACGTTCACGGTTTTTTCAAAACCATTCGTAGCCCACCATCATTTCATATGAATATTCAATAGTATTCAAGCTATGTTTGTTGACCTTCGTCAAGGTATAGTGATTGGTAGCTGCTGAGTATTCATATATAGCATAGATAGATGCGTTGGTTTGGGACAGTCGTATTACTTTGTTGACCTTCGTCAAGAGTATGTATAGGTGGGTTCAAATTAACCTGGACAATGGCGGGTAGAACTTGACATGTGACTTATGATTTGTTGACTTTCATCAAGGTCATAAGAGCATGGGGCAAAAATCTACATTGGGAGTTTCTAAGGAAACTGAAACTTGCTAGTGCTGCATACCATTTGGAGTGTGATAATATTGGTAGGATTCCTTCAGTATTATCACACAATGATATTTGGATCCCAATCCTACTGTGAGTATATGCTACTCCTCGGGATATTTTTCACTTAACGATCAATGCTATAAACCAAGTAGGTTTCTAGAACAGTGTTAGCAGGGCTACGCCTCCAGGGAAAAGAGGTTATTTAATTAAGGAACTTCACGAAAGAGTCGTATAACCTCCCTCGAAGTACCGACACTAGCCTGGCTAAATGGTTAAGCAAGTATTGTACGGTGAGATTAATCCTGACTAATTCTTCCTTTATGGTTTGAGGAGGGATTCGAGAAACAGTAGGACCCATCCTGTTTAGATTAATTAAAAACCAATCTAAACTTGCAAGAGCGTCTTGCTAAAGTGTTTCTTCTCTTTCTCCTAATTGCAGCGACCAGTTGACCGCGCCTAGGTTGCATTTAGCTAATAAATTGACTGGCCAGACTATATTGACTGGCAAGGGTTTGTCCAGATGTTCATTGCCTATGACAAGCTGGACCACCTCATTACTATTCAAGCCCCTACCGTCCCAGGTCCAGTTTCCACCGTCGCGGATGATATCCGTAAGACATCGGAAAAGGACTGTGCGAATGCCAAGTGCCTCGTATTGGCCTCAGTAGATGGTGAAAAATAGAGGCAACATGAGAAGATGGCCTTAGCTTCCATCTTCCACCATAACAAAGATTTATATGGAGAGCAATCTCATATCGCAAGATATGAGACCTCGAAGGAATTGCTTCAAGCGAGGTTGGCTATCGGGTAATCTGTAGGGGACAACGTCCTTACAATGACTAGCTATGAGCTCACGGACCTAGAGACCACGTTAGAGAACCATTCATATGCTGACTTGATTCTACAGTCCCTACCTTCTACTTACACCCTGAAGGAAACCAGGGAGACACCCGCTCTGCTTATTGGGTAATCTTCCTCTTCTGTATCCAAGACGAAAGCAAAAGGTGAGAAGAAGAAGACCTCCACAAACCAGATATGCGGTGTCAGTAAGGTAGAGGGAAAGGGAAGGGCAAAAGTTTCGGGGCTGACAGTAGGGAAGGAGGGATGGTCCTATTGTCACGGGAAAGGGCATTGGCAGAAGGATTGTCGGGCTTGGAAAGCTAGTAGCCAGGATTCGAAGCACGTTGTGCCTTCGACTTCGGGTGTGTTTGTAATTGAAAACTGTATGTCAATTAACTCTACTTCCTGGGTGCTAGATACCAGAGCAGGATCTCATATCTGTAATTCATTACAAGTTTTGAGAAACCATAGGGTAGGTGATATGACTCTCAGGGTTGCTAACGGAATGAGCCTGAACGCTGAATCCGTAGGGGAATATCACCTAGGATTGACAAGTAGCCAGATATTAATTCTACGTAATTGTTTGTATGTACCTAGTCTTGCTTGTAATATCATATCTGTATCCTTACTTTCTAAGGAAGGATATGATTTTACATTTGTAAGTGATGTGGTCCATATCCACCTAAATCAAGCTTTGATTGGGTCATGTACATTAGATAACGGAATATACGTATTAAATCAAGCTCAGGTTTTCAGTGTCCAGAACACACTTAAAAGAAAGTCTCCGGAACTAAATCAGGCTTTCTTATGGTATTGTAGACTGGGTTACATAAAGGAAACACGATTGACGAAGTTACATAAATAGGGATATTTGGATCCGTTCGATTATCAGTCTTATGCAACTTGTCAATCTTGTCTCATGGGAAAGATGATAAAGACTCCGTTCACTGGACACGGAGTAAGAGCGGGCGAGCTTTTGGGACTCATACACAGCTATGCGTGTGGTCCAATGTCTACATATGTGCGAAGTGGTTATTCCTACTTCATTACTTTTATGGATGATTTCTCTAGGTATGGACATGTCTTCTTGATGAAGCATAAATCCGAGACCTTTGAGAATTTCTGGAAATATAAGAATGAAGTGGAAAAACAAACAGGCAAAAGTTTTAAGACACTGAGATCTGATCGAGGTGGTGAATACTTGAGTGCCGAGTTTCTGGATTATCTAAAAGAGAATGGTATTCTTTCTCAACTTACTCCTCCATACACACCACAACACAACGGTGTATCGGAAAGGCGGAACAGAACCCTATTGGATATGGTTCGTTCGATGATGAGTAAAGCTGAGTTACCGCGATCCTTCTTGGGTTATGCACTAGAATCAGCTACATATCTTTTGAACAAGGTTCCTACTAAGTCAGTGTCTACTACACCATATCAGATGTGGAGTGGGAAGAAACCCTGTCTTAAGTACCTTAAGACATGGGGATGTCCATCTTTTGTAAAAAAGAAACATGCGGACAAGCTCGAGGTACGCTTAGTACTGTGTAAGTTTGTGGGATTCCCAAAGAACTCAAGGGGTATCTTTTCTATTACGCAGAGGAACAAAAGGTTTTTGTTTCTCAGCATCCCCACTTCTTGGAAGCTGAATATTTAGAAAATCAGAAAAGTGAGAGCGCAATAGAACTAGAAGAAATTCCAGAACCACAAGCTATTACTGAAAGCTTGGTAGAACCAGAGGTTTCAGATGAACCGGACATCCCCACGCCACTCCGCAGAAGTAGTAGGCAGTCTCATCCGCCCGAGAGATACTACGGTTTTCTCATAGACGGTGATCGAGAGGATTTCATCATTGAAAATGATGAGCCGACTAGCTTCCAGCAAGCCATTCAGAGCGGCGACTCAGTAAAATGGTTGGATACAATGTGGACCGAGATGGAGTCCATGTACACCAACAATGTATGGACTCTGGACATTGCTCCAGAAGGGGTAAAACCCGTAGGCTGCAAATGGAACTTCAGAAAGAAGATTGGTGCAGATGGACATGTTGAAAACTATAAGGCTAGACTTGTTGTAAAAGGTTTTTGTCAAAAACATGGTTTGGACTATGATGAAACCTTTTCTCCAGTGGCTATGCTCAAATCCATTTGGATCCTTCTTGACATTGCTGCCTTCCACGATTATGAGATCTGGCGGATGGACGTAAAGATGGCTTTTATAAATAGAAATTTGGAAGAGTGCGTCTATATAGATCAGCCAGAGGGTTTCATTGAGAGTGGGAGCAGCGGGAAAGTGTGCAAGTTGCTTAAGTCCATTTATGGACTAAAGCAGGCATCGCAGAGTTGGAATATCTGTTTTGATGAGACAGTCAAAAAATTCGACTTTATTAAAAATCCAGATGAACCATGCATATATAGTAAGATTGTAGGGAGAACTATCGTATTTCTCATCCTGTACGTGGATGTCATTCTCTTGATAGGAAATGACATTCCTATGCTACAATCAGTCAAAGGATTCTTGTCACAGAGGTTCTCCATGAAAGATCTGGGTGATGCCTTCTACATTATGGGGATCCAGATCTATCATGATAGATCTAAGAGGATGTTGGGACTTTTGCAGTCCAGGTACATCGACACCATACTAAAAAGATTTGGTATGGAAGATTCAAAGCGCGGTAATCTACCGGCTTATCACGGAATCACCCTCTCCAAAGAGATGTCTCCGAAGACTGATTTGGAAAGGGCTCGCATGACATCTATACCCTACGCTTTTGCAGTAGGTTCTATAATGTATGCTATATTGTGTACCAGACCAGATGTAGCTTACGCACAAAGCGTGGTAAGCATGTATCAGTAAAACCCAGGGTAGAAGCACTGGATGGCAGTAAAGAACATTCTCAAGTACCTGAGAAAGACTAAGGAGATGTTCTTGGTGTATGGAGGAAATGACCTCCAGATCGGGGCCTTTGCTGACTCCAGCTTCCAGAGTGACAAGGATGACTCCAAGTCCATGTAGGGTTTTGTCTTTACCCTCAGTGGAGGGGCGGTCTGTTGGAAGAGCTCCAAACAGGACACCGTTGCTAACTCGATGATGGAAGCGGAGTACATAGCAGCTTGTGACACCGCGAAGGAAGTAGTCTGGATAAGGAAGTTCCTAACAGAACTTCAAGTGGTTCTATCCATTGTAGATCCAATACCTCTGTATTGTGACAACGGCGCTATAGCCTTAGCGAAGGAACCCAGGCCCCATCAAAAGTCCAGACACATTTTGAGGTGTTACCACCTAATCAGGGAGATCGAGGTGAGGAGAGTAGTTATGGAAAATAACACTGCAGATCCACTTATGAAGGCCATCCCTCAGACACAGTTTGAGAGGCTAATCGAGATAATAGGTCTGCGATATGCCAATACAAGGCCTTAGTGCAAGTGAGAGATTGCTAGTGTATATGCCCTAGAGGCCATTATTGCATCATACTGGTTTGTATATTACTTAATGGAAGCTTGGGATATTCACAGTTGTATTGACAGTCTTGCTCAAAATGGTAGTATGCTACCTGGTTTGTTTCTATCTCAATATGTGCATGTGTTTCTTTTAGCATATCGCTTATACAAATTGGTAGAGCCCTTAGAATCTTTTCTTGATTACAAGCATTGTGATGGTAGTCACACTAGTGGGGGCTGGGTAATCTACAAGCACATCCTTATACAGGTCTCTAGTCGTAGGATTATCGAGATAGGGCATCGATACTTCGGAGTAGACTAGTGTATACGCTTCTCATCGCAGCAGGGGAGATGTTCTGTCCCACAGCCATTAGTATGTTGTACTGGAGATACTATGCAGGTGCTTATTAGTTTATGAGTATACTGGACAAGACTTGTCAGGAACTGTTGGTGGGTATTATACCTATCATCGGGTAGCAGTTCCCAGGTGACATGAGTACAGCTTAGTCCGTTGACTTGACACTGCTACTTCGCCTCGAGTGTGTTCCCACTGTACTTTGATTACTACCCTACCATGGCTCAAAGGATTCGTGCAAACAGGTAGTAGTTGGGTGCATTCCCGAAGCACTTGGAGGCAGTGGCGGTTAGATAGGATTTGTCTCTCCCGGTATTGGGGGTTAATATCGCGTTGTGTTTGGAGAGCCATTACACAAAGTCCTTGGCCAGAGCAAGCGAGATTTACTGGTAGGTACTCCAGTAGTTTCTCAGGGTGTTTTGGGCTACACTCCGACATGACTTATTGCACTATTAAGGGTCTGATGATTACCACCCCCTAGGACCGATATGCGATACTCTTAGACGGACAGACCAGACTGTACGGATATTGTCACGTACATGCTCAGTACGAGTTCGGATTAGTTTTCTCATCGTCTTTCTCATCGACAGATACCTGGGTAGCCGCTATATGCAACTAGTACCACTTGCGGCTTCTGGTTAAACCCACTGCCAGCGTACTGTCGAGTCTTTAGAGTCCCAGACAGAGGGTTTCCCTGCATCGGGCAAAAGATGTAGAGGCCGTATGGTTTTACGGAAGGGCTTCGATCATGTACATGCACTTCTGCACATATGATGATCGGGCGGATAATACTAGTGGGCTTTGGTTTAAGCCGGATCCTAGTATTATATTAATGGATTGTTTTCGTCTCATTGTATTCGTGTTTCTCGTAATACGAATGCGGGTATGTATATACGGATGGGGGGCGTTCTCGTAATTTCTCAGGAAAGCTTCTAGAAGGAGAAAACCTAATTAGGGTTTTGATTTTCTTTTTGAAATTAAAACCTAATTTTGGTGGAGGAAAATGACATGGAGATATTTGTTGGATGAAGGGTGAGTCATACTTGACAAAATAGATATTTTGAAGCATGGAGATATTTGTGAGATATTTTATCTCATCAAATATAATATGCTTCATTATTCTGTTCTCATGAGAGATGCTTCATTCTTCACAAGCTCTTTTCTTCACTTGATTTTCCTCAAGTCTCCTTCTTTTTCCTCATAACCCTAAAAGTCTCATGAGTTGAGAAACTTAGGGTTCCATGAGACAAACCAACCCATCTTCTTTCTCTACATCACCTAGGCCTTCTAGTTTAGCAAGCTAGTTGCCCTAGTTACCTCGGATTTGAGGTTGGAGCTCGGACTATAGACTATCGGGTGGATCGTCTTTGACTCGAGGAAGCCGACGAGGAAGCTACGATCCGTTATGATCCTCGGAACCAATGATGACGAGGAGGACAACTAAGAAGACCCGAAGGACTTGTATCGTGAGGTATAAACTCCTTTCCTAGTAGTTAACCTCTTTACAAGATTAGCTAGTTAGGGTTTAGCCAAGATCCTGGAGTTCAAGTCGGTGTTGCGAGCTTTGAAAATCGTTTTTAAAATATTCTGCCTCCCCGCGAACCCGTGCGGTGCGCGACATCGACTTATACTTGGGTTGTAAGTAATCAATATTTTGATTATCATATACTTACCCATGATCAATTGCTAGTAGCTTTCAATATTATTCATTGTACTTTTAATTTGTTAGATGAGCAAAATTCTTCTCCCATTGATGAGAAAAATAATTTGATTTCTTTTTTCAATTCCTTGGAGACTTTGAACAAAAGCTTAATTGCCAAATGTAGTGTTTTTACCTCTACTCTTGATTCTCCAAAAGATTTGATTGATAAACTAGAAATTGAGAAGAATGAGCTAATTTAAAAACATGATTTACAATTTGTTTCCTTTTAAGATAGAAAATGAAAATTTGGCTTCCATTTGCAATGCTTTTAGAAAGGAAAACAATTATATGATTTCAAGTTTTAAATGCGATATTGATTTGTTGAAATCTTCTCTTGATTCTCATGATGCATTGATTTGTGATTTTTCGTCTATTAGAAAAGAAAACGAGTACTTGCTCTTATCTTGCGAAATCTTGAGAAAAGAAAATATCGTTTTTATTTCAAGTTCTAAAAGTGAGATTGATATTTTGAAATCATCTATTTTATCTCAAGAATCGCTTGTTTTGGAAAATATTTCTCTCAAGAAGAAAAATGATATTTTGAGTTCTTCCCTTACTAAGTTTTCAAATGTTGATTATTTGGTTAGCAAAGAAAAGATTGTTTTAAACCAAAGAGATGTTGGTTTTAAATCTTCTATGTTTCAAAAGCCCTCTTCATCTAGACGTTTCAAACATGGTTTAATTCATGCTAAATTTCAAGCTCATTCACATGCATATTTATATAGATTTATTTCGAAACCATCTTTCAAGAAGCATGCACATCACACACTTGCCATTTCACATGCTATTGACACTTCTAGGATTTCCATACATGCGCGCGCGCGTACACACACACTTGTCACTTTTGTGGTGCACATGGTCATTTGGCATTTGCATGTAGTTTAAAGAAGAATATTTCTATACATGCCAAATTGATTTGGGTTCCTAAATCTAACCCAATTGGATCCAAGAAAACTTGGATACCGAAATCCCCTCTTATGCCTTGTTTTGTAGGTATGGACAATTTGAAGATATGAGGGATTCGGTTCGTGATGTGCAAGAGCAATCAAATGGATATACTTGCTTGGCTCATCAATTTATAGGGTATTGTATTCCTTGCTATACTCTTTTAGAATATTGTTTATTTCATTTGTGCTTAAATGCTGATATTCTAATTGTTTATACTTAGATATACCCCTTTTGATACACTAATGTTAACTTGATTATCCTTTTTAGTGCTTTTGTTTCATGTATGAGATACTATTCATATGATATTCTAAATGCAGCTAAAAGTGGAAAATGAAAAGAAAAAAAGGCTGATAACCTGTCTTACCTCGTAGAGAAACATGTTGAGGTGCATCCCATGGTTACAAACACATTAATGACATCTGTTATAAACAATTTCTTTGTTTTGTTTTTCACTCACAACAGGTTTTTAGTCGACCTTCAAACTTCTAAATTTTTTTCTCTTGTTTAAATAAAGAGATTCCTTGTATAGTGGCAAAATGGAAAAAGCCAAAAGGGAGGATGGATTTTGAAGTTTGATGTTTTGCTCAATCTTTTAGGGATATGGTTAGGTCTTATTGTATTTGGATGTAATACGTATTTCGGAAAACTCAAGCACTTCTACTACCACATGTTGATTTCAAGATAATTTTCGAGCGTACGTATTCTATGGGTTCTGAATATTCTGGTTCCAGTTTGAGCCTATCAAATATGTTTTGTACTTAATGATTGTATATTTCTAAGAACAAGTTATTGAAAGGTTTTGTACAGCGGAGTCAAATTATGTAATGAAATAAAGTACTTACATAAAATGTTCTTAATTAAGGTCATCAACTAAAACTGGGTGAGAGTATGTAATAAAACCAGGATTGTATTTACTGTCAACATATTATATTAACTCCATTTCTTACAAGTTTATGATTCTGTAAGCTAGTGGCTAGTGAATGAAAAAAGAATGAAAATTTTTTTCCCTGATGATGTTAGAGCTAGGGTTTACAATTTGACTATTTTTTTACTATTTTTCTCAAGAATATGTTTCTCTTTAATCTTCTTATTGATATAGGTTTCTCTATGTCACTTTGTGATGATGCTCACAAGTGGTGTCTCCTCATATTACGACACGTGGCAGATGACGTGTCCCGAAGGCTATGAGGGTGGAATAAATGAGTTGCAGTAGGGATGATTCCTCGGGACTTCATCTCAAGGAAGGTATCCGACCTTTCAGGAGACCTCCCTGAATACGTTCCACCTTCACCTAGGAAACTACCAACAGCTTGCCTCCGAGCCCTTGACGTGCCGAGCTTCCTCAGCCTCCCAGCTCGTCTCTGAGTCCCCTAATGTGCTGACCTTCCTCGACCTTCCGACTCGCCTCCATGCCCTCGACATGCCGAGCATCCTCGGCCTCCCGGCTCACCTTCGAGCCCCTGACGTGCCGAGCTTCCTCGGCCTCCCGGCTCACCTCTGAGCCCCTGACGTGCCGAGCTTCCTCGGCCTCCCCCGATCAACCAAGAGCACGGATCCCATGCGCCCTGCAATGGCTCCGCGCATATCGCCAGGGCGAGATATCCGCCTCCCAACAATCCGCGTCCCACGCTAGAGCATCCCCCCATTAATGGGCCCACCCCGTCATTAATGGGAGCATCTCGCCATTCAAGGCAAGGATAACGCTGGAGCATAACTGACGGCGATGATCTCGCGCCCGCTAGCTCTACACGACCCTTATATAAACTCCGCTCTCAGACGACTCAGGTGACTCAAATTATCTCAATACGCCGCTACTCTGCTCATGTTCCTCAGCTAACTTGATCGTCGGAGGGTCCTACGGTAGTCACCCACCCCGAGACTTCTTTGCAGGTAGCTCAACGTCTAACACAAACCCATTGAGATCCACACCCAACACCTCTAAAACCCAATCTCAACCGTCCGAGAATGCTCGCTACAAGATCGACGGAGGACAGCATCTGAAGGAGATCCGAAGCTCCATCAGTTGGCGCCGTCTGTGAGAATGAATGACTTATTTTGTTCCACCAATAAAAGTTGATCTTCCGCCCTCGATCCAATGGTGAGTGACGACCGCAACGATCCAAATGCAAGCCACCGTAATGGAGGCGGAGGCGGCTCGCCTCCCTCTCCAAACCTCCTCAACGTCTTGTCGGCTCGAATTGACAGACTCACATCGACGATGGACGCCCTTGTCCGCGTTCAGACGGCGGGCCCTAATCACCAGATCCTGATTCCCCCTCCACGAGACAGCAATGTACGCAGGAGGGTGGATGACCTCGCCTCTCCCAGCGTCACTGTGTGCCGGCGAGCCAACTCCGGCAACCACGGCCTACAGCCCACAGGTGGGACATGATTCTATGACCCGCTGGGTTCCGGAAGGCTCTACGCCCCGGTCTCGGGGAAGACAGGGACATCACCCTGAAGTCCGATGTGCGCCCACGCCCTCTGAGGAGGTGTCGGACATCTCTCCTGCTTCCAGGCATAACCAACCCCGCCACTCGCGTCAAAGCCGAGGAGGTGCACATCGGGACTACACGAGAATAACCTCACTCGAGGATCTGAGAAACCTAATAAAGCGGAATAGAAGCCGCACCACCGCATAGACCAGGAGCGGGGAAAGTCTGCACTCCGACTGTGCTGAATCCTCGGATTGCCATCACTGACTCGAGGCCCTCGAAAAGAATATCGAAGGCATACGACGAGACGGCCCTCCATCCGGCAAAAGGGCTAGATATTCCGCGGATTCTCTCACAAAGCACTTCACCGAGGAATTGCTGGCCGAACAAGTCTCATCTAAAAACAAGCCTCCAAAGATGGTGCTCTTTGATGGGAAGTCCGACCCGAAGGATCATTTGGACGCATTCACAGCGGGCATAAGCTTCCAGGACAACTCGGACGCAGCTCAATGCCGCGTTTTTCCTACCACTTTGATCCGAGATGGTCAGGACTGGTTTCGGGGGCTGGTGCTACGCTCTATCTCTACCTTTGATGAGCTGGCCACACAGTTCCTTGGTCACTTCCTCGGAAACAGACGACAAAAGATGATGGTCGATTACCTTTTCACCATAAAGAGTGGGGACAAGGAATCCTTTAAGGGATACGTTACTCGCTTCTATAATGCCCTCCTCGATGTCCTCGAGCACCGCGATAAGACGGTTATCACCGCAGTAAGGTCGGGTCTTAGGCACAAAGAGTGGCTCCTCTCTTTTGCATTAGCGCAACCTAAGACCATGGCCAAGGAGAAAGCTTGGACCGGGCGAGAAATCTAGCTTGAGTCTGAAGTTAACTCAAACTTACCCCGGGCCGACCATTCGGATAGAAAGAAAAGGGATAGAGAGGAGAAAAAGAAAGTCGGCCGTCCAATACCTTACTCCCTGAGGTTCCAGGAGTACACTTCTCTGAATATCTCCCAAGCTGGGCTGTTGGAGGAAGCATAGAGCGAGAGTTTCTTCGAACTCCCACCAGTTACCCAAATAGCGGGCAAGCGTCTTCGTGGGCCATACTGTGCCTATCACAGGATGTAGGGTCACCCGAATGAGATCTGCAAGCAGCATTGTGATTACATCGAGGAATTGATCCGCTCGGGTCACTTAGCAAAGTACCTACGAGACAAACGTCAAACAGATCGGAGGCAAGTCGACCAAATTAATGACGCAGAGCTGATGATCAGACAGATCATGGTCATAGCCGACTGACCCAGGTCCGAACAACAAGGACACCTACCGAAACCTATTGTTCAATGCAGGAGAATTTATATTGAATCACTAGCATGTACTTATTTGATAATAAAAATTCTTGTTTCCCTGCAATCTGAACTAATTCCCTCTATTTTCCATGCTGAAACTCCATGCAGGACCAATGAATGTCTTCCTGCTTACCCACAGCGGGTAGCTTCCTATCCAACAACGCTGCGAATTGAAAGCCCTCCTCATGAGGCCGCCGAGCAATTTCAAGCTGGCTAATCCCTAGCGGGTAGCTTCCTACCCATCAACTCTAAGGATCGAAAGCCCTCCTCACGAGACCGCCGAGCAATTTCATGCTGGCCAATCCCTAGCGAGTAGCTTCCTACCCAAAAACGCTAAGAATTTAAAGCCTTCATCACGATGCCGCCGAGCAATTTCATGCTGGCCAATCCCTAGCGGGTAGCTTTCTACCCATCAACGCTAAGGATCTAAAGCCCTCATCACGAGGCCGCCGAGCAATTTCATGTTGTCCAATCCCTAGCGGGTAGCTTCCTACCCATCAACGCTAAGAATTAAAAGCCCTCCTCATGAGGCTGCCTAGCAATCTCATGCTGGCCAATCCCTAGCGGGTAGCTTCCTACCTATCAATGCTAAGGATCTAAAGCCCTCATCACGAGGTCACCGAACAATCTCATGCTGGCCAATCCCTAGCGGGTAGCTTCCTACCCATCAACGCTAAGGATCTAAAGCCCTCATCATAAGGCCGCCGAGCAATCTAATACTGGCCAATCCCTAGCGGGTAGCTTCCTACCCATCAACGCTAAGGATCTAAAGCCCTCCTCATGAGGCCGCCGAGCAATCTCATGCTGGCCAATCCCTAGCAGGTAGCTTCCTACCCTTCAACGGTAAGGATCTAAAGCCCTCATCACGAGGCCGCCGAGCAATCTCATGCTGGCCAATCCCTAGCAGGTAGCTTCCTACCCTTCAACGCTAAGGATCTAAAGCCCTCACCACGAGGCCGCTGAGCAATCTCATGCAGGCCGCCGAGCCGAGCATGTCACTACTCGGCTCATCTCCGAGGGATAGATTCCTACCCTATGAAGACAAGGATCTAGGATCCATATCAAGGAAGAACCTGTCACTGCCGATCTATTCTAACTTTGCTATTTTTCTCACTCATGCTAAGAGACTTGACCGTCAACTTGACTCTGAGGAATGGACTGATACTGACCTTCCTACACTTGGATATCTTTTGACCCATCTTTAATGAACGATCGCCACCTCGACTCCAGGGAGCGGGAGGGCACCGACCTTCCTACACTTGGCAATTAATCGACTTACGCTCGATGTCCGATCATCCTCTAAAAAGCCGGGCATATGCCTACGGCCTAACACTCGATCCAAGGAAAAGACCGACGAGTTGAATTACTCACACAGAAAACACACGGTCATGCAGAGGAAAATAAGCTCAGCTTTATTTATATTCCAAAAATTCATACAAGGTATTCTGTGTAAGTCCATGTCGCGCACTCCACGTGTCCGCAGGGAGGCGAAATTTGTAAAAAACAATTTTTCAAAGCTCGCAACACGGACTTAAACTCTAGGATCGATGCTAAACCCTAACTAACAAAACATTGTGTGAAGTTTAACTATTCGGATGAAAGTTATACCTCAAGAAAACAAGCCCTTCGGGTCTTTTAGTCATTGTCCTCTATGTCATCGTAGGCTCCAAGGATCGTTACGGATCGTGGCTTCCTCATTGGCTTCCTCGAGTCAAAGACGATCCACCCGAGAGTCTATAGTCCGAGTTCCAACCTCAACTCCGAGGTAACTAGGGCAAGTAGCTTGCTAGACTAGATGGCCAAGGTGATGTAGAGTGTGAAGATGGAATTCTTTGTCTCTTTGAACCCTAGATTTCTCAACTCATGAGACAATTAGGGTTTATGAGAAAGAAGTGAAGGACTTGAGAAAATGAGAATGGAGTTGTGAGCATTGAGAAAAGCTTGGCAGCCCCCTTTAGAATATGTGAGTCTTATTCAATAATTATGGAGATATTTCTCACATAAATATCTAATGAGTTCACAAATATCTTGTAGTGAGTCATAGCCATGAGTCACCAAGTAGCCATGCTAGGTTCAATGCTCAAATCCACCTCATTTCTCCACCCATTTAGTTTAATCCCTAAAAAGAAATCAAACCCTAATAGGTGTCCACTTCTAGAAGCTTTCCTGAGCTAATTATGAGAATGCCCCTCATCTGTATAAACATACCCTCATCCGCATTCCGAAGAATATGAATAAAAAGTGACGAAACAAAACCATCAATACAATACTAGGATCCGGCTTAAACCAAAGCCCACTAGTATCATCCGCCCGAACTTCAAATGCACACAAGTGCACGTACGTGATCGTAGCCCTGTCTAAAAACCATACGACCTCTGCATCTTTCGCCCGATGCAGGGAAACCCTCTGTGTGAGACTCTAAAGACTCAACAGTACGCTGGCAGTGGGTTTAACCACAAGCCGCAAGCGGTACTAGCTGCACGTAACGGCTACCCAGGTATCTGTCGATAAGAAGGCTAATGAGCAAACCCATCCGAACTCCTACTGAGCCTGCATGTGACAATCTCCGTACAGTCCGGTATGTTCGTCTATGAGTATCACATTCGGGTCTAGGGGGATGGTAATCGTCAGACCCCTAATAGCGCAATAAGTCGTGTCGGAATGTAGCTCAGAACACCCTGATAAACTACTGGAATACCTACCAGTAAATCTCTCATGCCCTGGCCAGGGACTCTGTGTAATGGCTCTCCAAACGCAGCGTGATATCAACCCCCAATACCGGGAGTGACGAATCCTACCTAACTGCCACTGCCTCTAAGTGCTTCGGGACTGCACCCAACTACTACCTGTTTGCACGACTCCTTTGAGCCGAGGTAGGGTAGTAATCAAAGTACAGTGGGAACACACTCGAGGCGAAATAGTAGTGTCAAGTCGACGGACTAAGCTGTACTCATGTCACCTGGGAACTGCTACCCGACGATAGGTATAATACCCACAAACAGTTCCCGACGAGTCCTTTCCAGTGTACTCATAACCTAATGAGCACCTGCATACTATCTCCAGTACGACATACTAATGGCTGTAGGATAAACCATCTCCCCTGCTGGGATGAGAAGCGTATACAATAGTTTACTACGGAGTATCGATAATCCTACGACTAGGGACCAGTATAAGGATGTTCTTGTAGATTACCCACCCCCACTAGTGTGACTGCCATCATAACGCTGGTAATCAAGCAAAGATCCTGAGGGCTCTACTAATATGTATAAGCGATATGCTAAGAGAAACACATGCACATATTGAGGAAGAAACAAACCAAGTAGCATACTACCATTTTGAGTAAGATTGTCAATACAACTGTGAATATCCCAAGCTTCCATTAAGTAATATACAAACCAGTATGATACACTAATGGCCTCTAGGGCATACATCACTAACAATCTCCCACTTGCACTAGGGCCATGTACAGGCGTATCGCAGACCCATCATCTCGATCAGCCTCTCGAACTGTGTCTGAGGGATGGACTTCGTGAGTGGATCTGCAATGTTATTCTCTGTATCTACTCTCCTCACCTCGATCTCCCGGCGATCTACGATCTCCCTGATCTGGTGGTACCGCCTCAAAATGTGTCTGGACTTCTGATAGGACCTGGGTTCCTTCGCTAAAGCTATAGCGCCGTTGTTGTCACAATACAACGGTATTGGATGAACAATGGACGGAACCACCTGAAGTTCTGTGAGGAACTTCTTCATCCAGACTGCTTCTTTTGCGGCATCGCAAGCAACTATGTACTCCGCTTCCATTGTTGAGTCAGCAACGGTGTCCTTCTTGGAGCTCTTCCAGCAGACCTCCCCTCCATTGAGGGTAAAGACATATCCCGACATGGATTTGGAGTCATCCTTGTCACTCTGGAAGCTGGAGTCAGTAAAGTCCTAGATCTAGAGGTCTTTTACGCCATACACCAAGAACATCTCCTTAGTCCTTCTCAAGTACTTGAGAATGTTCTTTACTGCTATCCAGTGCTTCTCCCCTGGGTTTGACTGATATCGGCTTACAGCGCTCAATGCGTATGCTACATCTGGTCTGGTACACAACATCGCATACATTATAGAGCCTACCACAGATGTTAGGGTATAGTTGATATGCGGGCCCTTTCCAAATCAATCTTTGGAGACATCTCTTTAGAGAGGGTGATTCCATGACAAGCCGGTAGATTACCGCGCTTTGAATCTTCCATACTGAATCTTTTCAGTATGGTGTCGATGTACCTTGTCTGTGAAAGTCCAACTATCTGTTTAGATCTATCACGATAGATCTGGATCCTCAGAGTGTAGGATGCATCACCCAGGTCCTTCATGGAGAACCTCTATGACAAGAATCCTTTGACTGACTGTAGCATAGGAATGTCATTTCCTATCAAGAGAATGCCATCCATGTACAAGACGAGAAATATCACAGTTCTCCCTACAATCTTACTATATATGCATGGCTCATCTGGATTTTTGATAAAGTCGAATTCCTTGACAGTATCATCAAAACAGATGTTCCAACTCCGCGGTGCCTGCTTTAGTCCATAAATGGACTTAAGCAACTTTCACACTTTCCCGCTGCCCCCAATTTGAATGAAACCCTCTGGCTGATCCATATATATACACTCTTCCAAATTACCATTTAGAAAATCCATCTTTACGTCCATGTGCCAGATTTCATAATCGTGGAAGGCGGCAATGGTAAGAAGGATCCGAATGGATTTTAGCATAGCCACTGGAGAAAAGGTTTCATTATAGTCCAAACCAGGTTTTTGACGAAAACCCTTTGCAACAAGTCTAGCCTTATAGGTTTCAACCTGTCCATCTACACCAATCTTCTTTCTGAAGATCCATTTGCAGCCTACGGGTTTTACCCCTTCTGGAGCAAAGTCCAAAGTCCAAACTTTGTTGGTGTACATGGACTCCATTTCAGTCCGCATTGCATCCAACCATTTTACCGAGTCGCTGCTCTGAATGGCTTGATGGAAGCTGGTAGGCTCGTCATTGTCAATGATGCAATCCTCTCGATCCCCGTCTATGAGAAAACCGTAGTATCTCTCGGGCGGATGAGACTGCCTACTACTTCTGCGGAGTGGCGCTGGGATGTCCGGTTCTTCTGAAACCTCTGGTTCTACCAAGCTTTCGGTAATAGCTTATTGTTCTGGAATTTCTTCCAGTTCTATTGTGCTCCCACTTTTCTGATTTTCTAAAAATTCAGCTTCCAAGAAGTGGGCATAACGAGAAACAAAAACCTTTTGTTCCTCTGCGTAATAAAAAAGATACCCCTTGGAGTTGTTTGGGTATCCCACAAACTTACACAGTACTGAGCGTGCCTCGAGCTTTTCCGCATGTTGCTTTTTAACAAAAGCTGGACATCCCATGTCTTAAGATACTTAAGATAGGGTTTCTTCCCACACCACATCTGATATGGTGTGGTAGGCACAGTCTTGGTTGGAACCTTGTTCAAAATATATGCTGCTGATTCTAGTGCATAACCCTAGAAGGATCGCGGTAACTCAGCCTTACTCATCATGGAACGAACCATATCCAATAGGGTACGATTCCGTCTTTCTGATACACCGTTGTGTTGAGTTGTGTATGAAGGAGTAAGCTGAGAGAGAATTCCATTCTCTTTTAAGTAGTCCAGGAACTCGGCACTCAAGTATTCACCACCTCGATCAGATCTTAGTGTCTTGATACTTTTTCCTGTTTGTTTTTCCACTTCATTCTTATATTCTCGGAATTTCTCAAAAGTCTCGGATTTATGCTTCATCAAGAAGACATGTCCATACCTGGAGAAATCATCCGTAAAAGTAATGAAATAGGAATAACTACTTCGTGCATGTGTAGACATTGGACCGCATACATCGCTGTGTATGAATCCCAAGAGCTCACTCGCTCTTACTCCGTGTCCAGTGAACGAAGTCTTTGTTATCTTTCCCATGAGACAAGATTGACAAGTTGCATAAGACTGATATTTGAACGGATCCAAATATCCCTCTCTATATAACTTCATCAACCATGTTTCATTGATGTGACCCAGTCTACAATGCCATAAGAAAGCCTAATTTGTTTTCTGAGACTTTCTTTAAAGTGTGTTCTGGACACTGAAAACCTGAGCTTGATTTAATACGTATATAACGTTATCTAATATACCTGACCCAGTCAAAGTTTGATTTAGGTGGATGTGGACCACATCGCTTACAAATGTAAAATCATATCCTTCCTTAGAAAGTAAGGATACAGATATGATATAACAAGCTAGACTAGGTACATACAAATAGTTACGTAGAATCAATATCTGCCCACTTGTCAATCCTAGGTGATATTCCCCTATGGATTCAGCGTCCACGCTCATTCCATTAGCAACCCTGAAAGTCATATCACCTATCATGATAACTCTACGGTTTCTCAAAGCCTGTAATGAATTACAGATATGAGATCCTGATCCGGTATCTACTACCCAGGGAGTAGAGTTAATTGACAGACAGTTTTCTATTACAAACACACTCGAACCCGAAGCCACAACGTGCAACGATGCAAGGAAACCCTCTGTGTGGGACTCTAAAGACTCGACAGTACGCTGGCAGTGGGTTTAAGCACAAGCCACAAACGGTACTAGCTGCACGTAACGTCTACCCAGGTATCTGTCGATAAGAAGGCCGATGAACAAATCCATCCGAACTCCTGCTGAGCATGCATGTGACAATCTCCGTACAGTCCGGTCTGTTCGTCTAAGAGTATCACATATCGGGTCTAGGAGGATGGTAATCGTCAAACCCCTAATAGCGCAATAAGTCGTATCGGAGTGTAGCTCAGAACACCCTGAGAAACTACTGGAATACCTACCAGTAAATCTCTCGTGCCCTGGCCAGGGACTTTGTTTAATGGACCTCCAAACACAGCGCGATATCAACCCCCAATACCAAGAGAGACGAATCATATCTAACCGTCACTGCCTCCAAGTGCTTCGGGACTGCACCGAACTACTATCTGTTTGCATGACTCCTTTGAGCCGTGGTAGGGTAGTAATCAAAGTACAGTGGGAACACACTCGAGGCGGAGTTGCAGTGTCAAGTCGATAGACTAAGCTTTACTCCTGTCTCCTAGGAACTGCTACCTGACGATAAGTATAATACCCACCAACAGTTCCCGACGAGTCATGTCCAGTATACCCATAACCTAATGAGCACCTGCATATTATCTCCCTTATGACGTACTAATGGCTGTAGGACAGACCATCTTCCCTTCTTGGATGAGAAGCGTATACACTAGTCTACTCCGGAGTATCGATGCCCATCTCGATAATCCTATGACTAGGGACCGATGTAAGGATGTGCTTGTAGATTACCCAGCCCCCACTAGTGTGACTGCCATCTCAATGCTGGTAATCAAGCGAAGATCCTAAGGGCTCTACTAATATGTATAAGCGATATGCTAAAAGAAACACATGCACATATTGAAGTAGAAACAAACCAAGTAGCATACTACCATTTTAAGCAAGACTGTTAATACAACTGTGAATATCCCAAGCTTCCATTAAATAATATACAAACCAATATGATACAATAATGGCCTCTAGGGCATACATCACTAACATTCTAGGCTCCTTGGCCTTACAAAAAGTGCCCGGAGGCTTACAAAATTTTAAAAAAAGAAAAAAAAATGGGCACAAGGCAAAAAAACTCAGGATGCAGGCTCCGCAAAGGTCTCACCTTTCTTGACACCGCCCTAAAAGGCCAGGGCTTCCACCTCTCCCGTGACGGCCACTTCGGCGCTACCACTTGCGGCGTATCCTCGGGGAGCGTGAACTTGGCGCGGGGCTCATTGTCAGCAAACTCTGGCATTGACGCCTTGACGGCATCAAGAGCCTCGTGCCAAACGATGGCCAAGGCTTCGGCGAGGTCGGCTTAGAACTGGTCTGACATCTTATACCTCTCCACGAACATCACCAATCGGAGCTCGGCAAGCTTCACCCCATCGAGCGTCGCCTGGGTGTCCCTCTTGCTGGCATCCCTCGACTTCTTCATCATGGCGTAGAGCTTGCTAACCTCCTCCAACTTATCCTGGATAACCTTGTTGGATTCACTCAAAAGTCGGTGAGACTCTTTACACTTGGAGTTCGTCAAGTCCTCGGCGACCACCCGGGTTTCAAGGACGGCTATCCTCTCTTTCGCCTGTTGCAGCTCAAGGCGCAGATCCTCCTCCCGTAATGATGATTCGTCCATCTTCCTCATGGCCGGGGCGATCTCCTCGGATTCCATATTGATGATGAGGGCACAGTGTTGGAGGACCTGAGGAAAGCAGCAAAAGGAATTAGAAATGTTCAAACTAAGCAAAATACTTAAAGGGAAAACGGATACCGACCTGAACTGCCTCCTGAGCAATGGCGGCCAGTTAGGCCTATAGGGTCCCTCGAGGAATTTTTCCCCATGTCGGAGAGCAAGCTATCGGCGATGGAAAGCCCCAAAGGCACCTCAAAACAGACGTCCCCCTCCTGCACGGGGATCCCGGCGGGTAGCTAGCAAGAGATCGTCCTTTTGTGCCTCTTGATAGGGACCTCGATGGGATCGGCTTCATCCTCCACCTCCCTCTCCCGGGGCTCCGGTCCCCTCGCATGCTTATGGCATCCCCGCAACAGACTTGCGGGATTCGGGGCGCAGCGGAAGGCTTCGCCGGTGGAGTGGGTTTCGGGGCCGATATTTGACTGGGACGGGACGAGCTTCCACCCCCAGTCTTCTTTCCTGCCTTCGCGGCCATGGCAGTTAGGAACTTTGATCGGTCCATTTGCTCTGCAAGGGAGAATAAACAAGTAAAGAGAGTTAGTGATGCTAAAGGGACAAAAGAAATTTATCCAAGTCAAAATAGATCATCCAAAGACCTAACTTACCCAGGAAGCACGCAGGCTAAGCCCGGCCCAGCTAAAAGCCTACTCGGAAAGCAGGACGTCGGCCCGGCTCCTACATGGATACCGCCCTTGCCTTAGGTGAGGAAGACTGCTTCACCCTCGGGCAGTCGGTCCTGTGCCACTGTGTAGGCACAGGCCAATCCTCGCCCTCGGGTGGCCCGACGAATACAAACTTCTCCTTCCATTCATGAATGGAAGAAGGAACGACTACCACACACGACCCGGCCATCCCACCCTTGCGTTTTTTGAAGGAAAAATACACCCAGCTCTGCTCGTCCTTGCTGATGCTGGGGTGATTCTTATAGCAAAGGAAAGAAATAAGAATGGTCAAGCTGAAAGGGATGTCTTAAAGTTTCAACCGGACCATAAACCCGAGGAGGATTCTCCAAGAGTTTGACGCTAGCTGGCCCGGGGCAAGATGGAAGCAACGAAGCACCCCACATACCTTGGTTGGAAAGGACAGACGCATTCCCGCCCGGAATGCTTCCAAATATAGGGCAATCTCCTTCCCCTGCACCTGGTCCGCCCGTTCGCCCTCTTTAGCCAAACAGAGTGAATAATTAGAGGGGATATGGAAACGAGCCCGAATCTCATTAAGCTCGCCCACATTCCTCAAGATGGAGGGCGTATCCCGGGCGTTCCCGATGCGCACCTTGGGAGCCCTTGTCGTCGCCCGATGGCAGGTGATGGGGGCGGCCCTGACTCTCGAGGGCGAGCCCGATACAGAGGACGAAGAAGAAGAAGAACCCTCTTGGCTATCTGAAACCGAAGAGGAGGAAGACCCCTTAGACTCAACTCCAACAACTGGAGCCTCATTGCCCGACTCAACCCAAACTATTTCTACAGACTCATCAGAAGAACGCATTTAACCTGATTCAAAGGGATGAGTTCGCCGAGGAATAAGCATGGGACCTCTGTTCATATCAGATTTTTGCACTTTTATACCGCCTATTCTTAATCGCATTGCATATAGGTAGGTACTCTTGATCCGTGTTTGCTAAATAATTGCAGGCTACAGATTCTCAGCTCTAAACAATGAATATCATGAATAGTCACGACAAATTCAGGACTACTGCCAATAACAGATAAAATACGGGTCTCTGCTCACCAGCCGTCAGATGCCGCCTACCAGTTCGAGGGACAAAATGGAAATCAATGGCCATTTCATGCACAAAGCACAAGGAGGCAGCATAAGAACCAAGTTTATAACGCGGAGCTCAAGAAAATCAAGGCAAAAGTCCACATTCTTTCATCTTTTTGGACTGTTCAAAATCTGGGAGAAGAATGAAGAGATTCTGAGAAACTAAGTGTACTAAACAAAGAAGAACAACAACAAGGAGAACCCCAGAAAAAAAAAGACACAGCAACCCACACAAAAGGCTGCGGAACCGCGGCCAATGTGGCACGTATGCGGCGGTTCTGCGGCCGAGTTGACACGGAGACAAGATATATTTTCACGGTAGTTTTGTAATTTTGTAAGGGCTCAGATTTTAGCTCTAGGGTTTCTTGTATCTGCCTATAAATAGCCCAGTTTCAAGCCAAGTAAAGGATGCTTTTCTTGTATTAGAATTTAGGATAATAATTTGTAACTTCCTCTTCCTCTTCATCTATTCTCCATTGATATTGTAGTGAGCTTTTGAGTGAATGATGAATAAAGTAGAGTTCTTTTAACATGCATGTCTTATAATTGAGTTCTTATATTTTTCGTGTAATTTTATTTGTTAAAGTAGTTGTTGTTATTTGTTTGTTTGTTTGTTTTCTTTTTGTCTTTTCCTTTATCCTTACAACAATGATGCTTAAGTGTAATCCTTACCTAAGTGAGGTCCCAAATAGCTAGTTGTGATTCTCTAACTCATTTCTTTCTATCTTCTTTCTTTGCTTTATTTTCTTTTTCATTATAATGGGTGAGTAGTTTCTCACTTGTTAGGGTAGGATAAGGGAAGTTTGAGAGAAGGAAATCTCTCTCACTCTTTTCTTTGCCCAACATATTGATTAGAACTCCCGTGAATTTAACCACAATCTGCTCCCTACGACACCCTATCCTACTTGATAGCGGTGACACCCTAGTGAGAACGGTTGTGGTTAAATTGACCGGATGTTACGGCTAAGAGCCAAGAACGGACGGACAAGGACCAAAAGGAAGGAACTTAGCGTTATAAAGCCTAGCTTATACTCGCAAGTTTCCTTCCTAGTCGTGTTAATCCCCGTTTTTGCCGATTACCGTAACATCGATATTAAGAGTGGCAACGAAACAAGTGAGCGACTCCTAACTCAAACTAACCAAATCCTAACCTTAACAAGCTCTTTTTATACATATTTAGCACATAATTAATCTTAAACAAACCTGGACAATTTAGACTTAACTCGTTAAAACACTAAGAAAAAAATTCCCATCTCTCCGTGGACCGACTCGTACTCATCCGGCTTGCTACTAAGCGAAACCATCTTGATTGCGGTAATTAAAACTAAACACACTAAATCTTTAACAATCAAATGGCGCCGTTGCCAGGGAGACTGTAGTTTATTTATTTGTGTCATTTCGGGTTAATTTATGAATATATATATAACCAAAAAAACCAAACAAACTGTAAAAATCATCTTGTTATTTTTTATTCTTTTTTTTTTTTGCATGTGTGCAGAATAGGAAGGATCAAGTTCAGTGCCAAAGTCGTGGGGAGTTAGACCCATATCTTGCGGCTACACCGCGGCGAATCAAGACAAAACCACGGTTAACTGTACAATTCTGGAGTAAATTCAGAGACCAAATCAAGATTCAGGGGCTCTAACCAAGAAGAGGAGACTGAATTTAGCACAGGGAAGAATTTTGAAGCTCCCAATCGTCTGTCAAGCCGCGGAACCGCGGCAAAAGTGTAGGTTTGACTGTGGAACCGCGGTCAACCTGTGACGTCGGTACCTAAAAGCTTAGGTGAGTACACAAATCTTCTATCTACCCCCTCTGAACTCCACTGAACTATTCTTTCTGCAGCATTCTTTGCGCAAACTCTCTTCCCCTCTCTAATAAAACTGTTTTTATGCAGCATTCTTTGCGCCGCCGCCAATTAATTTTTTTTGCAAGTGTTTTAGATTTTTTTTGTTATTGTTTTGCATAAATAATACGAACTTTAAGGGGCTATAACACCAATTCAAATTAGGTGGGAATTTCATCACCCTTCTTAAGACCCCAAAAATCACTAAAAGCATATGCATTACCCTTGAGCTTAATAAAAAATATCTAGACTCAGTCAACTAAGGACTTGTCGTGCTCAGTAGGACAGAGGAAGGTTATGGGCATTCGGTCGTTTATCTAAACTTGACTTTATGGTGCCTAGGCTAGACAAAGTGAGGAGGTAATTTTAAAAGGCCCGTCTCACGGTGATTCGTGAGCGGAACCCTCCTTACCTCACTTGTGCTTACCTGGACACAATTGGCAGTGAAGAGACGATTTGAGGGTTATCTCACAACTTGTCACTTTGGAACAGGTAAGTGCAATCTAGTGGATTTTGAAGACCATAGTTCTAGGTATGATTGTGCATGTTTTGACTGCGATTGTTTGAAGTTGTGCCATAAATCCGTATATATTTTACAAAACTGTTTCTAAAAAAAATTTAAAAAAAACAAAAACTTTTATAAAAAAAACTTGCCATCTGTCACCAAATTTCCCTTTTCACCGACATTTCTCCATTGACGTTTTCTTACCCTCACATTCTATGCTTTGACTATACTAAACTCGTTTAGTGTATGTCCGGTTGGACTTGGGACACTAGTGCTCGTCTAGTCTGCGTTACGTTAGTCGCTACCGACTACGCGATCGACTCTGACGTCGAAACTCCCTCCACGTCTTTTTCACCCTTACCTTTGCCGGCCAACTCCGACGTTGACCGGGATTCTGTTCATACATCCTCACCTTCACCATCACCATCACTAAATTCTTCTTTCGAGATGTCAGGATTTCCTCCTAACATCCCTTTACCTCCCCCGGGACTAATTCCACCTCCATTAGGTGCGAATAACCCGCAACCACCTCCTGTTGAAGCGCCACAGCGAATCGCGCTCCAGGATCATTTCTATCCTACCCGCGCTGCACTTCCAACTTGTCTTTCACTTCCACCGGCCAATGGGGATAATTTCGAAATTAAGCCCTACTTCATCAACATGTTGCACAAATTTCACGGGGTGGAATCCGAAGATGCCTACATCTTCATCAATAAGTTCCAGAATGTTTGTGCGATGATGAAGACAACCCAACTGCCTGATGATGCTATACGGCTACGAGTCATTCATTTCACTCTGTGTGACCTTGCTGAAAAGTGGTTGTATAGCACCGCATCTCATTCGATAACCAGTTGGGACGAGTTTGTAAAAGCGTTTCTTAAAATTTTTTACCCAAATCATAAGATCGCACAGATTCGAAACGAAATAAATCAATTCACCCAGCTTCCAATCGAACCTTTTTGGAAGTGCTTTGACCAGTACAAGGACCTCCTTGTTCAGTGTCCTCATCACGGTATAGAGAAATGGCAACTTTGCCAAACTTTATATGAGGGCCTGAATCCAGCAACTAAGCAGTTGCTGGAGACCATTTGTCAAGGCCACTTCCTATCCAAATTTGACGAGGAAGCTTGGCAATTCTTCGATGATCTTGCGGAACAGACACTTCAATGGGAGAGCACCAGACCGAACACTTCTTCCTCTACTTCTTCCGGTCTTTCTAGGGCAGGAGTTCATCAACTCGACATCTCAATTGCAATGAAGGCCGAGATGGCCACAATTATGCGGAAACTGGAAGCAATTGAGAGCAAATTTTCATCTCCTTCTCCTGCCCCTGTTCCTCCCCCTCGTACCATTTGCGCTTGTTGTTCAGATCCATCTCATTTGACCGAAGAGTGTCCTTATAATCCACCATCTCAAGGACAGGATCAGGTTAATGTTTCATTTCAGCAAAGACCAAGAAATGATCCATACTCTTCCATATACAATCCCGGTTGGAGGAACCACCCCAATTTCGCTTGGAATCAGAACCAGCATCAATTCTAAGGCCACAACAACTTCCAGAGGCCTCCTCTTCAACAACAAGCTCAACAACAAACTCAACAACAATTTCAGCAGCCCTTCCAACCCCAACCTTTTCAAAATCCGACGAACAACTTTGCACCCTACAACAATTCTTTTCCTCAAAACAACTTTGTTCCGTCAAACAACGATAAGGTTTCCTCGCTAGAACGGAGTCTGGAGGCATTTGTAAAGCAATCGACTCAATCCATCGCCAACATCCAGTCATCTATTCAGTCTCTGGTGCAACACACTGCTGCACACGGGCAAAGCATCAAGACCATCGAAGCCCAGATTACACAGCTGAACGCAGCTTTAAGCGAGCGAGAGAAAGGAAAGCTTCCATCTCAACCACTCCCAAATCCTGGTCACCCACATAATGTACATGTTGCTCTTGAACAACAGAATCATAATGTGAGTTCCGTGACTACATTGAGATCTGGAAGGATGCTGCACAACAACATTGGCATACGGATAGATGATGACACCCCGGCCGTTTCTTCTACTCCTTCTTCTTCTGAGCCTATTCTCCATTCTTCAAAAGGCTCTTCTGCTTCAATTGCTGCTTCGAACAGATCTATATCTTACTCCACTCAAACTCCAGTTTTGGGTTCCGTTCTAACTCCACAATCTCCTCTACAAGCATTGGGCTCATCCAATTTCAAAAATGTTCTATTTCCAAACTGGTTGAGGTCCAATAAAAAAAATCCATAAATGGAAAAGATTTTGGAGTTGTTTAAACAGGTTAATATCAATATTCCCCTTTTAGATGCAGTCCAACAAATCCCCTCATATGCAAAAATATTGAAGGACTTGTGCACTAAGAAGTGGAAATCTCAGGTACCCAAGATGGTTTTCCTAGCTAGTAACGTGAGTGATGCTCTTACCCAAAATTTTCCACAAAAACAAAAGTACCCTGGTTGTCCTACGATTTCAATAACCATTGGGGATAAGAACATCAACCACGTTCTTTTGGATCTTGGTGCCAGTGTTAACCTACTTCTGTATTCTGTATATGAGCAACTAGGTGTAGGAGAGCTGAAACCCACACACTATACTCTTCAAATGGCCGGCCGATTTATCACCTATCCTAGGGGTGGGCTAGAGCATGTGTTAATAAAGGTTGCGGAATTCATATTCCCCGTTGACTTTAATTTTTTAGATACAAAACCTGTAGCTAACCCCCAGAATCAAATTCCAGTGATACTCGGTCACCCATTCCTTGCAACCTCAAATGCTGTGATCAATTGTCGAAATGGTTCGATGAACCTATCTTTTGGCAACATGACAATTAAACTCAACATTTTTAGGTTAGGGAATCAGCCATCTGAATCAAGGACTCATATACTAGATGTTTGTTCCATCCAGGAGATCGCCCCAGAGGACTGTGAATTTGAGGAATTCTTGTTTGATAATAGTAATCTTGACGCCACTAGTGCGTTCCTCTTTGAACCTGCTGCTGCTTCTGCTCCTGACAATGATTACGAGTGCTTCACGTTTTTGAACGATCTTGGCTTATCGCCACCCGAGTTTGAATCTTTCAAATTTTCGGATGCGTTAGTTGAACCATCCAACTCGGTCGCATACACTCACTTTGAGCCCCTGTTGGAATCATTCGAGTTCGAGACATTTTCTCCGATCTAGCCATCAATCGTTTCACCTCCGACGCTCGAACTCAAGCCTCTGTCGACTCACCTCAAGTATGCTTACTTAGGTAAGAAGGAGACCCTCCCTGTCATCATCTCGGCTTCTCTAGCACTAGAGCAAGAAAAAGCCCTTCTCACGGTCTTGCAATCCAATTGGCAAGCTTTTGGCTGGACATTGGCGGACATCAAGAGGATTAGTCCCCTAATCGTTGAACATCACATTCATATGATGAATGATGCCAAACTAGCTAGGAATCCACAGAGGCGACTAAATCCAGTCATGAAGGAGGCTGTGAAAAAGGAGATCGTCAAATGTCTGGAAAGTGGTATAATTTACCCTATCTCAGACAGCCAGTGGGTCAGTCCTATACATGTTATCCCTAAGAAGTCGGGCATTATGGTCATCATAAATGAGGTGAATGAGTTGATCCCTACTCGCACCAAGACAGGATGGCGAGTATGCGTTGATTATCGAAAACTCAAAGCCACAACACGGAAGGATCACTTTCCGCTACCATTCATTGACCAAATGCTCGAAAGATTAGCTAGACATGAGTATTACTATTTTCTGGACGGCTACTCAGGATACAACCATATTCCCATCGCCGAGAAAGACCAGGACAAAACCACGTTCACTTGTCCTTTCGGCACGTTCGCATATCCCCACATGCCCTTTGGTCTATGCAATGCTCCCGCTACCTTTCAGCGGTGTATGATAGGAATTTCCTCTGACATGGTTGAGAAATTTTTGGAGATATTCATGGATGATTACTCCATCTTTGGCGATTCTTTCGAAGAGTGTCTGCAACATCTTGACGCTGTCCTTACCCGATATAAGGATAAAAACCTCACTTTAAACTGGGGAAAATGCCACTTCATGGTGCGCGAAGGTATTGTCTTAGGACATATCATTTCGCGAAATGGCATTGAGGTTGACAAAGCAAAGATTGAAGTCATTTTCAATCTCCCTCCTCCCAGATGCGTCAGAGATATCCGAGCTTTCCTTGGCCACGCCGGTTTTTACAGACGGTTTATCAAGGAATTCAACAAGATTGCTAGACCCTTGACTCTTCTTCTGGCCAAGGATACCACATTCGACTTCGACTCGAGCTGTTTGACTGCTTTCGAATCACTGAAAAGCTCACTCACCTTTGCTCCCATTCTTTCTTCACCTGAATGGGCGTATCCCTTTGAGATTATGTGCGATGCATCTGACATTGCTATCGGTGCGGTCCTAGGACAACACATCAATAAAATGCCGCACGTAATCTACTACGCAAGCCGGACACTGAATGATGCATAAATGAATTACACAACAACCGAGAGAGAGTTCTTGGCTGTTGTGTTTGCTTTAGAGAAATTCAGGCCTTAATTGATCGGCTCTCCAGTCATTGTCTACACCTATCATTCAGCTCTGCGACATCTTTTAGCGAAAAAGGATGCAAAATCTCGGTTAATACGTTGGATCCTCTTACTTCAAGAATTTGACCTTGTCATTAAGGACAAAAGAGGATGTGAAAACGTAGTGGCCGGCCATCTTTCACGACTTCCTTCTTCGCCGACGCTTCCTCTCCCAATTAACGATGTTTTTCCTGATGAACAACTCTTGACAGTATCGTGCGAACCCTGGTTCGCAGATATTGTGAACTATTTGGCGAAAGGACTAATACCGAACGAATGGTCAAGTTAGGACATACTTAGATTTTTATCCCAAGTAAAAGACTTTTACTGGGACGAACCCTACCTGTTCAAGATCTGTCCAGACCAAATTATTCATCGGTGTGTTCCTGATAATAAGTTCAAGAGTGTGCTGTCGTTTTGCCACGATCAAGCGTGTGGCGGGCATTTTGGCCTAAGAAAGATAGCCGAGAAAGTCTTGCAATGTAGGTTTTACTGGCCACAACTCTTCAAAGATGCCCACGATTACTGCAAGACTTACTCTCGGTGCCAACACTTGGGCCGGATTTCCAGGAGAAACGTGATGCCGCTCCAACCAATCTTGGTCGTTGAGATTTTTGATGTTTGGTGAATTGATTTTATGGGGCCGTTTCCCAGCTCTTTTGGGAACCTATATATTCTCTTAGCTATTGATTATGTCTCTAAAAGGGTCGAGGCAGTGCCAAGCCGGACGAACGACAATAAGGTTGTCGTTAGATTCCTTAAAGAAAACATTTTTTCCCGGTTTGGGCACCCCCGCGCGATCATTAGTGACAATGGGACGCATTTCTATAATAGGACTTTCGAGGCCTTGATGCGGAAATACTCTATTAATCATAAGCTATCCACGCCCTACTACTCCCAAACATGCGGGCAAGCCGAAGTTTCAAATCGGAAAATCAAGCAGATTTTGGAGAAAACGGTTTTCAAGAACCGTAAAGATTGGTCGTTGAAACTAACTGATGCCCTTTAGGCATTTCAAACTGCGTACAAGACTGATCTTGGAATGTCTCCCTATTGGCTTGTGTATGGAAAGGCTTGCCACCTTCCTGTGGAAATCGAGTATCGCGCATTTTGGGCGATCAAAGAGCTGAATCTAAACCTTGAAGATGCAGGCAGCTATCGGAAGCTGCAACTTAACGAACTGAACGAGTTTCTGGATGAAGCTTATGAGAACGCGGTTGTTATAAAGAACTGAACGAAGGTGTTTCATAATAAACACCTTACGCGCAAAACCTTCACGCCTGGACAACAGGTACTTCTTTACGACACCCGATTCCATTTCCATACCGGTAAGCTTCGATCTCGCTGGAAAGGACCCTTTTTTGTGCAGAGTGTGTACCCGCACGGCGCGGTGGATTTGGAGAATCCATAGGACGGTTCACTATTCAAATTGAACGGACACAAAGTAAAACCGTTCCTCGCGGAAGAACCATTGGAGAAGCTCCTGATGTTGCAGGAGCCGGTTTACATTGATTAGTCTTCCTCCGTTTACCCCCAAACTTTGATTACCCAGCCATAAACAGTGGAAACACTGTTTCAATTAAGTTTGGGGGTATGTATATACCGTCTTGTATATATATAATGGATATTCTTGTCCGGTGCATATCCATTTTTTTGTGTGTATCGAGATATTTCTTGCCTAATGAAATACCCATTTGTAATCAAATCAAAAAAAATATATATGTAAATAAAAATAAAAAGGGAGCGCTTTTGTAAATATTCAGAACCATCTATAAAAAAAATAAAAATAAACAATTAAAAAAAAATTAAAAAATAATTTCTTCTTTTGGGAGGACTTTTGTACAAATAGACCCCTTTTTGTTAACCGCCCCTATAAATACACCCTCTCTCTTTTTTCTGTATTTCCCAAGCCTCCACTCAAACCAAGACAGAAAACCCTAGCCTCGACTGAAGATTCCACCAGCGATCGCCCCTACCTGCCGCGGAACCGCCGCCGAAGGACCTATCCACCGCCGATCCGCCGCCGTCCATAAGCTTCTCCCTCTGAAATTTTCAGAGGAGGTTTGCTTTCTCATCTCTTCTCTGTAGTTTTACAAGTTCTGTTTTTTCTGTTCATGGCTCCTACTTTTCAATTTGAACGGGATTTCTTGCAATTATTCACCTATGATGTTTATGGTAGCTATTTTGGCGATGAGATCCGGAAACGCAGATGGAATTTCCTGTTGTATAACCATCTGAACGCATTCGCGATTTCGGATCACGTTGCACGTTTCTTTGAGAGTATGGAAGAGGGTTGTTTAGCTAAACATGGGTTTATACGCTTATTGTGGGGGGATCGGGAAATTGTTATGGATAGGAACTTCATTCACGAAGTCACTTTGATAACTCGTATCCCCGCACACAATCAACCCTCCACTTTGAGGATTACATGCCGTTGATGGGCGATGATTGTTCTAGGGAACCTAGGAAGGGCATTCAAGCACGAACACTGTATGCGAACATCTTAACCGTGTGTCGTTGGGCACAAAACAACATCTTTGGAAGTTCGCATAACACCACCTTTTTCACCCTATCCCTACACATTGTGCACATATTAATGATGAAGAACCCTAGTTATAGCATGTGCACCGTGCTTTTACACTCGGTTGGCACCGGCAAGGGGGAAACCAATTATCCATGCCCAATGTTAGTGACACAATTGTGTCGCTATTTTCTTTCTGTTGAGGAATTCGATACTTTTATGCATGGTGGGGTTCCCATTCGACCCCTTCTTGAGAGTGTCTCCACATCATACACTAGACTTCATAGGTTATGCTCGCGTACCGAGCCGGCTGAAGATGTGATGGCAAAGACGCCCAGTTCAATCTCCACTGCGAGCGATGAAGAGCTGACCCCCACCGTGCAAGCACGCTTGCTGAGACGTACCCATAGGGGGTAGAGAGAGTGTTGGGATGCTGACAAATTTTGATCGGCGTTTGATAAGTCTTGAGCAGAGGATGTCTACCCTGCTTGCATGAGAAGAAAGAGCGAGATAGAAGGGTCGTGGAACGGACATGAGTGAAGCAGGAACGAGTGATGCTGCATCTAGGAGACGCCGTAGGCAGCAGTGAGGGCACTGCTGTGAGTCAGTTTGGTGGTGGGGTTTTGTTGTAAATAGTTATCCTTGCATTCTGTATTTGCACGTTTTTTTATGTAAATATTTGTTCTTTTTATTTGCATGTTTAAATTCCGCATTGCATTTTTTTTTGCATCGCATTATTATCCTAAAAAATAAAATAAAAAATGAAAAATTTCAATATTGGCCATTTTGACTCAAGTTCGACATGACGGTTGACTAGTTAGAAAAAAACTAAATCCTAAACTTAGTAAATTAAAAACCCTAAAAATAACCTTCCTTGAAATATAACTGTAGAAAATATACGTCCTTACAGTTTATTTAGAAATAAGCAATTTTGAGTTCAGTTCTTGGGCTAAGTTGAAATGAGGGAAGAATATTGAAAGATCTATTTGAAGAGTAAGTCTGAAAAATAATTCTGAATTTTAAGTCCAAATTCTGAAAATATATACCCTACAAATCGCACATACACGCACCTTGAAACTTGGGATAGTAGAGAATACCTAGAAATACTCTTGCCTAAAAGCCTAGTATGAAAGAAAAAATGGCATTTAAATCTAACCACCAAAAGAGCATCATTAAAAAATATATTCGGTCTTAAAATAAAAAAAAGAAGAAAAAAAAGTACAAGATCTGGAAACTGCTATTTACGCTTTAATGCTCACACATTCAGTAATCGTCTGATTAATGCCTCAGGAAGCTATAATAGTCGCATGAAAGATGTGTGAGCAAATCCGTCCACCATTAATAAAGAAGAAGTAGTGCTAAATATTAAGGCAAGGGTATTATAGGTTTAATTGAATTTCCAAATGTAGGGGTAACATTTACACACACGTAGGGGTATATAATCGGAGTTTGGAAGAGATAGGAATGAAAAATAAGGCTTATATCTTCAATAGAGATGATTGAAATTCCGGATTTGAGATTGCGTTTTAGAAGGAAAACTCAAGGATACTGAGAGCTTTATAAACTGGAAAAACGTATAGGATCTTATGTTAAAAGAAAAATAAGTGTGAAGAATAAGGGATGATGATTTCTAAGTTAATGATGATAGAGTTTCTTGCTAGAATGCTGAACTGTAGAATTAGAGTCGACGGCCAATTTGATCGGATTTTATGGGTAGTATCCGCTGAAAACCCTAAGGAGACAAAACTCTTCCTCTAGGGCAACCTAGAGGTTTAACGGCTTGTTTCACGAGCTCAATGTAATCGTGTTCCCTGCGAAAGTGAGGTTAGGAATTTTTGTGAATAAAATGTCTTTGCTCGAGACGAGCAAAAGATAAGTTTGGGGGTAATTATTCATATCAGATTTTTGCACTTTTATACCGCCCATTCTTGATCGCATTGCATATAGGTAGGAACTCTTGATCCGTGTTTGCTAAATAATTGCAGATTACAGGTTCTCAGCTCTAAACAATGAAAATCATGAATAGTCGCAACAAATTCAGGACTACTGCCAACAACAGATAAAATACGGGTCTCCTCTCACCAGCCGTCAGATGCCGCCTACCAGTTCGAGGGACAAAATGGAAATCAATCATCATTTCATGCACAAAGCACAAGGAGGCAGCACAAGAACCATGTTTATAACTTGGAGCTCAAGAAAATCATGGCAAAAGTCCACATTCTTTCATCGTTTTGGACTGTTGAAAATCTGGGAGAAGAATGAAGAGATTCTGAGAAACCATGTGTACTAAACAGAGAAGAATAGCAATATGGAAAACTCCAGAAAAAACGACACAGAAACTCACCCAAAGGGCCGTGGAACCGCGGCCAATGTGGCACGTATGCGGTGGTTCCGCGGCCGAGTTGACTCGGAGACAGGAGATATTTTCGGGGTAGTTTTGTAATTGTGTAAGGGCTCAGATTTTAGCCCTAGGGTTTCTTGTATCTGCCTATAAATAGCCCAGTTTCAAGCCAAGTAAAGGATGCTTTTCTTGTATTAGGATTTAGGATAATAATTTGTAACTTCCTCTTCCTCTTCATCTATTCTCCATTGATATTGTAGTGAGCTTTTGAGTGAATGATGAATAAAGAAGAGTTCTTTTAACATGCATGTCTTATAATTGAGTTCTTATATTTTTCTTGTAATTTTATTTGTTAAAGTAGTTTTTGTTATTTGTTTGTTTGTTTTCTTTTTCTTTTTTCCTTTATCCTTACAAAAATGATGCTTAAGTGTGATCCTTGCCTAAGTGAGGTCCCAAATAGCTAGTTGTGATTCTCTAACTCATTTCTTTATATCTTCTTTCTTTGCTTTATTTTCTTTTTCTTTATAATGGGTAAGTAGTTTCTCACTTGTTAGGGTAGGATAAGGGAAGTTTGAGAGAAAGAAATCTCCCTCACTCTTTTTTTTACCCAACATCTTGATTAGGACTCCCGTGAATTTAACCACAATCCGCTCACTATGGCACCCTATCATACATGATAGCGGTGACACCCCAGTGAGAACGGTTGTGGTTAAATTTACCGGAGGTTACAGCTAAGAGACAAGAATGGACGGACAAGGACCAAAAGGAAAGAACTAAGCGTTGGAAAGCCTAGCTTATAGTCGCAAGTTTCCTTCATAGTCCCGCTAATCCCCGTTTTTGCCGATTACCGTAACATCGATATTAAGAGTGGCAACGAAAGAAGTAAGCGACTCCTAACTCAAACTAACCTAATCCTAACCCTAACAAGCTCTTTTTATACATATTTAGCACATAGTTAATCTTAAACAAACCTGGACAATTTGGACTTAACTCGTTAAAACACTAAGAAAAAGATTCCCATCTCTCCGTGGACCGACCCGTACTCATCTGGGTAGCTACCAAGCGAAACCGTCTTGATTGCTGTAATTAAAACTAAACACACTAAATCCTTATCAATCAACCTCCGATCTAAAAGGAAGGAACGCCGAGCTAACTTTGACAATGAAAAGAAATTATGGTGGAAGCGTTGGCCCCAAGAGGGTCCCCTCCTAATTATTCACTCCAGAGAAAGCATCCAACGGGCCAGACCAATTCCCGCCAAAATGAAACGTCGCGTTTTCCAGCCGTCAAAGCTCCACGTGGCGGATGACCATTCGGGATATCCCTTAGGTCGCAGGCGACAGCGACAGCCTGTCGCGTCCGCCAACCCGCATCAGACACATGGCCTACAGCCAACTAGATGAACGAGCGAATCGGCGCCCCCTCTTTAATGCGCGATCATTTCACTGATCTGCCGATACCATCGGGGATATATGCGATGATTCAGATGAACGACGAGGCGACACGTAGGCCCAAAGATCGAAACGACATAACCACCAAACGCCATGCTATTCCCGGACGATTCGTATTACGATTCCTTGGCGCCAAATTGAGCAGAAGAAAGACCGAGCAGACCACTCTCGCCCCGACACTTGGATAGGTCGGAATGAGAGTGGGGGCTAATGATGATGCTTAAAAGTGGTGTCTCCTCATATTACGACACGTGGCAGATGACGTGTCCCGACGGCTACGGGGTTGGAATAAATGAGTTGCAGTAGGGAGGATTACTCGGGGCTTCGTCTCGAGGAATGTATCCGACCTTTCAGGAGACCTCCTGGAATATGTTCCACCTTCACTTAGGAAACTACCAACAGCTCGCCTCCGAGTCCCTAACATGCCGAGCTTCCTCGGCCTCCCATCTCGTCCTCGATCCCCCTGACGTGCCGAGCTTCCTTGGCCTCCCAACTCGTCTCCGAGACCCTGACATGCTAAGCTTCCTCGGCCTCCCGGCTTGCCTCCGAGCCCTCGACGTGCCGAGCTTCCTCGGCCTCCTGGCTCGCCACCGAGCCTCAAACGTGCCGAGTATCCTCGGCCTCCCGGCTCGCCTCCGAGCCCTCGACGTGCCTAGCTTCCTTGGCCTCCCCCGATCAACCCAGAGCGTGGATCTCGTGTGCCCCGCAATGGCTCCGCGCATATCACCAGGGCGAGATATCCTCCTCCCCACGATCCGCGTCCCACGCTAGTGCATCCCCCATTAATAGGTGCACCCCGCCATTAATGGGCGCATCCTGCCATTCAAGGCGAGGATAACGCTGGGGCGTAACTGACGGCGATGATCTCGCGCCCGCTCGCTCTACACGACCCCTATAAAAACCCCTCTTTCAGACGACTCAGGTAACTCGAATAATCTCAATACGCCGCTACTCTGCTCATTTTCCTCGGCTAACTTGATCGTCGGAGGGTCCTACGGTGGTCACCCATCCCGGGACTTCTTTGCAGGTAGCTCGGCATCCAACACAAACCCATTGAGATCCACACCCAACAACTCCAAAACCCAATCTCAACCATCCAAGAACGCTCGCTACAGGATCAACGGATGACAGCATCTGAAGGAGATCCAAAGCTCCATCACTTTGCAATCGACTTGTTGGCCTCACTCCATTTGATAGCTTGTTGTTCCTGAAATGGTATTATGAGGTAAATGATCATTTATCATCATATTCTAGTTTTTATGTTCTATTCAAAAAATATTATTGATAAAATAACTAGCAAAGGTCCCATGTCATCCAAAAAAAGAGCAAAAAAGACCGGTGAACTTCGTTGACATTTTTGTACTGTAAAAGAACTCCTAAGAGTCCATCCTATTATTTTATATTATAAAAAGTGAAAAAAATACAAAAATTCAGTAGTTTAACTTGATGGACTTCATTGCTTGTCTCACAAAAATCATGTCAAGATACGTGCACAATCAATTATTTTCTTTATTTCTCTCTCTCTCTCTCTATATATATATATATTATTTCTCTCTCCTCTTATATATATACATTTTTTATGCCATCAAATAAAAAAGCCTCCAAGGATTTCTTTTCTTTATTTCTCTCTCTACATATATATATATATATATATGAGAGAGAGAGAGAGAGAGAATAATGAAGGAAAGAGACCCTAGTTGATGACTTATGAATTTCAATGATTCTATTATTTGGTTTTTATGATAGCTTAATCATGATTAGTTCGTTTAGTGTCACTTGCTTATCTTGTTTTATCCTATCGACACTAAATTCGTACAACCTTGATATTTAGCTTGCTTATCTTATATCTTATGTATACCGAGTAATATATCAATATCTCGTGCTGCTTGTGTTATATTCTTTGATGTCGATATATTACTCACATTCGTTGTTTTGATATTCACAATATGTATATGTATATACATGTGTCCTTTATATTAGTTTTTCATATATCATGTATATACTATTCATAGCTTGTGATATCAAAACAGTGAATGTTCATATACTTGTGTTTCTATTAACTTGCTTATATTTCATAACACTGTATATAATGAGTTTGGTCTTTGAGACTGCATTTCAAGATATCGAATATCTCGAGATGAAGCTCTATAAAGGAGGATAGAGGAAAACGAGCTTAAACGTCATATCTAATGGAGGTTAGAGGATACGGACGAGTGCTTCTCAATTTGTTAAGATTAAGCTACGAATAGCTAAAAAGTGATGCAGTCCGAACAATCAAATCTTGTCCGATTCGCGCGTTCCACCAGCCAAATCAAAGATCTCGCAAAAAATTTTGGGTCTATGGATATGCCGCAGGTTTCCATTGACGTCTCTCAGAATCGTGAAAGTCCATCATTTAGGGCCCCGAAATCGCGTATCTCAAATGAAGGTTGCACCAAGAAGCCAAGTCCTAGTTTGAAGCATTATGAGTCGAGGTCAAATTGAAGATTCATCGACCAACGCTTGCGAGTGACGTGTCCAAGTTTGAAGCTATGAGGCTATGAGGCCAAGTTCAAGCGCACGTCAAAGATCAAGAGCTCGAGAAGACAAAAATTCGAAAATTTGCGATATTGACATAGGAATCTTTGTAAGTACTCTACAAAATATGGTTTATATCAATTAGAGATCTTGAAACACCCACACACCCTTGCACAAACGTTTTAGTTTGCATGAACTTTGGGGTTTTCGATTTAAAGTTGATTTTCAACACAAAACACATATTTATGAGTTTTTACATTTCAGGCGTCTGTCCTCATGTGATTTAGACGTCTGTCTTCTTACTGTGTTTTTATAAAATCCCCAAATATCAGAAATACCAGTTTTCATGCGTTTTGTTCTTCAGACGTATGTCTCTAGATTTTTAAGACATCTGTCTTTTCTCTGTGTTTTCATATGGCCTATTTTTATGAGATACAGATATCTGTCCATTGCTTCTTCAGAAGTCTGTTTATTCTCGGTATTTTCTTTGACCATCTTTGAAAACCCATGGTAGACGTCTGAACCTATATTCGACAGATGTCTGTAGTAGTATTTTTAGAAAATATAGGCACTGTGTTTTATTTTGTTAAACTTTCAGACGTCTGTCTGATTGTTCTTCAGACGCCTGTTCTAACTATAAAAATGCTGATTTGACTTATAATGGCAAGTTTTTTGTGTGGGGTTATAAAAGAGTTTTGGGCTGGTTTTTTAGCACTAATCACTTAGTATTTTAGTTGCCAATATTCCTAAGTGATCAGGAGAGAAAAAACCCAAATCTTGTGAGTTTAAAAAGATTTTCATTTGCTTATCCAATCTCTCACATACACACACTCAAGAGCTTCTAGTTTGATTATCCATATTCTTTAGTATTAGTTGATCTTAATCATAAACTCCTTGGAGAGTATTGTGCTTCAAGGGTAATCACTTCTTTCTTTGTGTTTGGGATCTTGAGTGCAAAATTGCCATTGTAAGGGAGGAGAGCATTTTTGTAGAGAGAAGAGTGACGAGCTTGTAAGAGTGGAGTGTTGTTCATGTGTTGAGCAACGTAAGGTCTGTGTAGGAGACGTGCTGGTTTAGGCTCTAGCGAATGCGGGGGTATTGGTTGCGGGTGCGCAACGTGTGTGTCTCCGAAAAAGTCGTGAATTAGTGGAACGGGTTCGTGCGCCTTAAGAAAGCGGACAAAGGGATCTTCCGAACCACTCTAGAAACCTTGCATGTTTGCGATTGATTGTGTTTGCAATTTCTTATTTTCTATTTTTAGTTTCATAACTTAGAAATTGCTCCATTGCTTTCTTGTTCCCTATATGCTCTATTTACTAATTGCTCATACTTGATGTTGCTCTTACTTGCTATTTGTTTAGTTTGTCACAATTATTGCTTGCTTAGCCATTTATCATATTGATATATATTTTGCTAAATTATTCAATTGTGTTCTCTTTTAACAAGTGTGTGTGTGTGTGTGTGTGTGTGTATATATATATATATATTAATCTGGGCATTTAGTTAGCTTAGTCCTATCCCCTCCCCCTCTATGACTATTTGGTGTGAGCTTCCGTGGTTTTTTCAATTGGTATCAGTAATTGGTACTCATATCTAATAGTTTTAACATCTTAAAGTGATCCTTATGATATCTTATTTACAAACTTGCTCTTCCATCGATAGCTGTTCTACTTATGACCCTCTTTGTTTTGAAAGAAGTAAATATGATTTTTGGAAAGTTAAGATTCAATGCTTTTTAGAATCTCTTGGTAGAAATATTTGGTTAATTGTTAATCGTGAGTATTCTATTCCTACTATTGCTAAATCTAAATGGAGTACTCATGAAAAAGATTTATTTGTTTTGAACATTAAATCTATTAAAATTCATGTTACTTTAAATGTTGATGTTCTTAACAATGTCTCTTCTTGCAAGCGGGCACATGAATTATGGTGCTACTTGGAGAATGTTTATGGAGAGCAAGCCATTACAATAAAGGAGAGAATGTCAAGAGAAAGACTCAAATAGCAACTTTGGAGGCGTCTCAACAAAATGCGAATCAAAAGAGATGATCCGACTCTATAGAGTCGGAAAAGGGGTGTCTTGATTTTGGGGTTGCAAGTAATCAATCTTTTGATTATCATATATTTACCCATGATCAATTGCTAGTAGCTTTCAATACTATTCATTATAGTTTTAATTTGATGGTTTCTAAAAATAATTTGTTAGATGAGCAAAATTCTTCTCCCATTGATGAGAAAAATGATATGATTTCTTTTTGCAATTCCTATGAGACTTTGAATTGTATTGTTTTTACCTCTACTCATAATTCTCAAAAAGTTTTGATTGATAAACTAGAAATTGATAAGAATGGGCTAATTTCAAAACTTGATTTACAATGTGTTTCCTTTGAAGGTAGAAAATGAAAATTTGGTTTCCATTTGAATTGCTATTAGAAACAAAAATGATCATATGATTTCAAGTTTTAAATGCGATATTGAATTGTTGAAATCTTCTCTTGATTCTCATGATGCATTGATTTGTGATTTTTCATCTCTTAGGAAAGAAAAACGAGAACTTGCTCTTATCTTGCGAAATCTTGAGAAAAGAAAATATCGATTTGATTTCAAGCTCTAAAAGTGAGTTCGATATTTTGAAATCATCTATTTTATCTCAAGAATCGCTTGTTTTGGAAAATGTTTCTCTCAAGAAGAAAAATGAGATTTTGAGTTCTTCCCTTACTAAGTTTTCAAATATTGATTCTTTGGTCAATAAGGAAAAGATTGCTTTAAACCAAAGAGGTGTTGGTTTTAAATCTTCTAAATTTCAAAAGCCCTCTTTATCTAGGCGTTTCAAACATGCTTCATTTCATGTTAAATCTCATGCTCATTCACATGCATATTTATATAGATTTAGTTCGAAACCATCTTTCAAGAAGCATGCACATTACACACTTGCCATTTTACATGCTATTGACAAATCTAGGATTTCCATGCATGCACACACACACACAAACACTTATCACTTTTGTGGTGCATATGGTCATTTAGTATTTGCATATAGTTTAAAGAAGAATATTTCTATACATGCAAAATTGATTTGGGTTCCTAAAACTAACCCAATTGGATCTAAGAAGACTTGGATACCGAAATCCCCTCTTATGCCTATTTTTGTAGTTATGGACAATTTGAAGAAATGAGGGATTCGGTTCGTGATGTGCAAGAGAAATCAAATAGATATACTTGCTTGGTTCATCAATTTGTTGGTTATTGTATTCCTTGATATACTCTTTTAGAATATCGCCTATAGGTATTGTATTTCAATTGGTATTTATAATTGGTATCATTTGTTTACTCATATATGATATTTTATGCTCATATGCGATAAACTTAATATGCTTTAAACTTACTATCTTTTAAATTTGAGCACAACTTTGTATGAAAATTTGATGTAGATTTGCATATCCTTGTGTTTTCTTGCCATAAACCACTCTCATTTTCTTATAATGTGGTTTTAATCTTTTGAGTGAGAGTTTGTATTCATATAACATTAATTTGTCTAAATATTTTTCATATGAATATAATTTGGCACTTATTTTAACTTGAACCAATTTTCAATTGGTATCTTTACTTTATGCCTTGTTGTTGTGTGTTTATGCTTAAATTTGTCTATTTGTTGCACACACACTTCTTACATGAGTAGAATTATTCATTGGTGTTGAATTCTTAGCTTATCTTACCAAATGGATTTTGCAACCCTTTTAGAGGACTCACTTGTGAATTTCGTTAATTACAACAAATCTTACAGGAATAGCGGAGAGAATTAGAGATCCTTCACCGGGTAGTCGATACTTAAGATGAGACAGTAACTCATGCTTGCACTCACATACGGTTCTCAATTATTTCCAATTGGTATCATGTTGCTTTCAATTGGTATATTTTTTATATGAGTTGATTGTACATTTGAAGAAATATTCTAAACCCTTTTGCTACAATGGATGAACTTATGATTTATTTGGATGCATGCTTGTAAGGATCATCCTGGGTTTAGTGAGCTGTGTGTGATTGGATTATCCTTGTACTGTTGTACATTTATTTACTCCCTCCGTCCCTTTTTACTTGTCATTTTAGAGAAATGCATGCATACCGATTAAGGAAAGCATTATTACTTTCTTAACATCAGCAATTAATCTACTGCTAAATCACCACTAAAAAAATCATACCATTTCTGGCCTCAACTATTAAGGAAAGTATTATCACTTTTTTAATATCAACAATTAATTTTCTAGGCTATTTTTGGTATTGTATCATTTATTGATATCTTTATTATTAATGATTTTTTCGTTATTTCAAAAACGTCAAGTAAAATGAGACATTTTTCTCTCTTCAAATCGACAAGTAAAAAAGGGAGAGTGGGAGTAAATTATTCATGTATCCTTTCTTGCAATACATGTATTAAAATTCATTTGAAATTAACATTCTAAATATTTAATTTTGCATGCATGCATGCATTTAAGATAATGATTTTAAATCATTTACATTACATATATGAGCAGGCACAGGCCACAACACCACCAACCGAAAAAGAAGAAAAGGAAATGATAGATTGCGAACAAATAAAATTATAAAGCCAAACTGCCTATATGAAATAACAAGCAAGAAATTTACCCAAAGTATAAAAAGTGTAACAAATTTATTTTTATATTTCGTGAAAATAACTATAGATCAAGTTAAAAACTAACAACAACAACTGAGCCTTTTATCTCATGCATATGAGGTAGACTACATGAAACAACATGAGAATCACGTCGGGTCTAGCACATGGATCCTCAGCCTGTACTCACTCCTATCGAACAATATACTTTCATTGAGGTCTTTGGTAACCATATCTTTTCGTATCACCTCCATCCATGTTTTTTTCGGTCTCCCTTTCATCATTTTGACATTGCCTATATCGAGAGCATCCATTCGTCGAACCGGTGCTTCCATAGGTCTCTGTTGCACATGGTTAAACCATATTAGCCGGTTTTGCAGTATTTTCTCCTCTATAGGTGCTACACCAACTTTTGCACGAATATCCTCATTTCGCACCTTATCTTTTGTAATATTACCACACATCCAACGAAGTATGCGCATCTCCGTTACATGCATCTTCTGTGTATGTTACTTCTTAGGAGCCCAGCATTCTGTACCATATAATAAGTCCGGCTGAATAGCGATCCAATAAAACTTCACTTTCAATTTTAACGAAAAGTTACGATCGCACTAAACCTTTTTACACTCCTCCATTTCAACCAACATGCTCGGATCTTTTAGTTAACATCACCTTCGATCTTCCATCCTTTTGGATGATAGAACCTAAATATCAATACTCATCGCTCAATGATATCTCTTTCCTACCCAGTGTTATTCCACCGTGGTCTCGACTTCTCTGTTTACTAAATTTGCATTACATTTATGTTGTCCTGGGCTTGCTTAATCTGAATTCTCGAGATTCCAACGTTTGCCTTCATAGCTCCAATTTGACATTAACCCCTACTTTCGTCTCATTTAGTAGAACAATATTTTTAGCGAATAATATACACCAAGATATACCTTGTTTTGGATAGTTCTAGCAAACTCATCCATCACGTTGGTAAACAGGAAATGACTTAATGCAGATTCTTGATGCAAACCAATTGTAATCGGAAAATCACTTGTGTAACGACCCCAATATTATTATACCTTCGTATTTTCTTTCTTTAGTAAAATATTTTATCTATTTATTCTTAGTATTTTCTGTATATTTTGTTTTGTATTAAATATATTATTTTATTATTCTATTTATTTTTCCCAAATACATTTTTTAAAACTAAATTTTAACATTTTTTTCCAAATTAAACAAGACCTAACCCAGCCCATAACTCTAATCCAATTTCATTTTCATTTTCATTTTCTTTTATAAAACTATGAGTCCAAAAGCCCACTTTCTTGTCAAGCAACGGCATATATTTAATACTTGTTAAATTTGTGCATGAACAGCCTTGTAGCACATTGGTTAAGTCCTTGTATTGTTATTCCATAGGTCACATGTCCAAATCCCTATTGCTGCAATTATTTTTTTATATCAAGTTTTATCCTTCTCATAACCTACAATTGAGACCTTTCATTTCATCTTCTTTTTAACTCCCAACATAATTAGGATGGTTATAAATTATAATTAAGTAAAATTATTAAGAAGAGTTTCAATTTTCTTTTAATACAAATATTTCTTCATCTCTTCTTGATCCTACCTTAGCCATTTCCTTTTGATCAATTCTAAAAAAAAAATAAAATAAAATCTCTTTTCCCTTGAGCTTGGAGAAGCACCGGTTCCATCAAACTTCAAAGAATCAGTTGAGGATCTTATCTAAACGGTGAGCCGGTTGTTATACCGACTCACACAACCTGCAAGTCCCTTTTCTCCCTCTCCATCTCTTTCACTCTGTTATTGTGTCTTCTCCATGATTTCATTTTCTTAACCGTGGTACCTAATCAAGTGCACATACATACATACATACATACATACATATATATATATATATATAAATGAATATAGTTACAAATATATATTTTTAAAATATTGTTTGTTTATACTTAATCTTCATGTTTATTCATTGTTTTCCTATAGAATAAAAATGCCTCCATGTCATAGAGTTACTTTTACGTTAACTAGGAATATCATGAATTGAATATAAATAAACGATGCGCGATAACACAACTTTACATAAGCTCTCTTGAAATTATGACTTTCCTTGTATAGAACGTTGTCGAAATTCATGATCCATATATTAACATTAGGGGATCCAATTTTAAGTATATATTGCATGTGCTGTTTTTTATAATTTTTTAATTTTTTTTATATAAAAGAGAAAAAAGAAGCTGCAAATAAATCCAGTAGTTTTGTCACCTTTAAATACAGTCCGAGATAACTTTTGTCTTTAAAATAATTTTTAAAATTTAATTTTCACCTCTTGAAATCCTAGGAAAATTAGGATAAATAATAAATAGAATTTAAGGTTTACAGTAAAAATTTCATATCAAACCGAATAACGGTTTAGGAGTTATATAATTTTTTATTCACTGTTTTTAAAACCAGAAAACTGCCAATAAGGGTCTTCTTCGAGAGACCATAACTCTATAATTGTTGATCTAAATTAAGTGTTCTCAGATATTTTTAATATCTAAATCGAAATATATAGATTTTCTTAGTTTTAAATTTTTACTAAAAATTGACGTAAAATATAAAAATCTGCCTTACAATATTAAGCGACTAATCCGGACAGAATCTGTCCTGATTCGCACATTGTTTTTAAATAGGACATAACTTGAACACTAGATATCCGTTCGTGACAAAATTTAGATGTGTAGATGCATAATTGATAGAGTTATAATTTCATGTATATTAGATTACTTATAAACGCATGAAACTACTCGATATAGGCTTTGCAATATAACATATAGTTGCTGTCCAGAAATCTGAATTTCTATTTTAAACGCTGATGTTAAAACGATCATAACTAGAGCTTCAGAAATCTAAATGGCGCGAATATAAGTGTTTTGGATAAGCACTTCGAACGAATTTGGGCATGTCTAGCTCCCATAGCGTGACAGACGGTGGGTACAAGACCCGGGAACGAAATCACCGCCGTATGGATGACCGGAGCCCAACCCGTCGACCACACGGCCTAACATGACCTACAATTTTCTATTAATCTTTGTAACTTAAAACCTGATGAAAATTAACTCAAATTGCATTTTAAAAATATTTGACAGTGCTGAACAGATTCTGATCTGTTTTGCTCGACGATACGAAAACGGGTATATCTCCTAAACCGGTAGTCGTATTTAGGCAAGACTGGAACACACGCGTGTATACCACTTAGATCTATATTTCTGTTTATATTTTGAAATTGATTGACTTGATTGATTAGTCATACACAACACTTATTTACAACATTGTTTTTGGACATTTCTTGTATACTTATCTCATATCATATTCTGTGATTGCTTATATATATATATATATATATATATATATATGACTTGTGATTAAACCATTACATGCTAGAATTGGCTTGATCTTGACACGACTCAATCATGAATACTTGAACTTAATATATACACTTGACTCGACTTGACCCGAACCATGAATACATAATGACTTGATATGAACACTTTACCTGAGTACATGAACAATTGACTTGAATAGTTAAACTTGACTCGATACTTGAATTGCACTCTCTTATGTATTCATGGATTTAGGCAAGACTTGTAACTTTAATCACAAACTAATAAACACGGGGTGTTGGGGTAGTTTGAGTATGAATCTAACGGAATCTCACGAGTCCCATTAATACAAATCATATTGCTGTGGTATCGGGCTGAAATGGTAAAAATCTTGTTGCTGTGGTATCGGGCTGAAACGGTACAAATCACGAATTCAAGAATGAGGGCCCGTGTTTCCAAGGCCCTGGATGATAGCCTGTTGGGTTTGGAATTCTTCAATAACAATTGAAGTCCCACTACTTTAGGCCCATGATTCCTTGCCCATGGACGATAACCATGGGTTCGAAATGTAATATTTCAGAAAATATAAAATATTATTTTTGGAATTTAATATTAAAATAATATATTTCGCAAAAACTACCCGATTTCCGAATTTGGGGTTTTCGTAAAATGGTATAAATATATACCAATATTTGTTAAATAATTGGAAATTAAAATAATTTATTCATTTAAAAAGATATTTATTGGATTTGGCATTTTTAAAATTAATTATATGCAGTTTAAATAAAAATCCAATTAGTGTACTGCTAATCGCGATTAAGCCAAATCCGTGTTTCTACAGTTTTCCATGGCTAGTGCACCATGTCATGTTGCATTTTGGTTACATGTTGTTTCCTTGTGTTGCTTTTGGGATATTATGTGATTTGGTTTTAAAAAAATAAAGAAAGGGTTAAAAAGAGAATGATTGGAGAGAGAGAGAGGGAGGCATGAGTGTGAGAGGGTGAGAATAAGAAAGAGAGAGAGGGGGGGCAGCCACTCATTCCCCTCCCTATTATCTCCCTCCATCTTCTTCTTCCTCATCTCCCTCCATCTTCAACCCCAAGATCCATCTCCAAATCTTCATCAAAACCCTACACCCTCTTCATTAAAGTTGATCCCCACATCATCCTCAACACAATGGACCAATCAAAATTGGATTTTGATGACTCTGGGAAGCTAGGGTTTTTTCTTGAGTTGCCAAATGAGATAATTCTTTCACCATTATGGTAGTAATTATGTTTCTAAGGCCTCTAGTTTAGTTTAGAATTCATTTAGTGTGTCTTTGTGATCTTGGAAAATTCCAAGATCAAGGTTAGGGTTTTCCTTGAGTTGGGATGTTACATGTGAGTGTAATTGGTAAATACAAATCCCCCTTAGTGTTTAAAACCAGCGACTAACCCAAAATACAGAATTTAGAAACCTTCCGTATCGGTTTTGTGAAAATGTGATGCTTTCATGGAATCTGGTATAACCTGGAACTTTTACATGAAAAACAAACAAACCCAAAGACCTAGATGGACCCCTAGGAGGCCACCCTACAAATACGAACCCCAACCAAGCCTCTTTGGTCGATCTGGCCGGATTTTAAGGTATAGTGGCCGGCCACATTGTGGTGTTTGGGGTCAAGGTTGCTTCTGTAGCTCATATACCTCCTATACCACACCCCAATACTGCTAGTTTAATCTAATTTCACCTGAACTAAAATTTGGAGCAAGTTTTCAAAGTTGCTCTTTTGGTTTCGTGGTTTTCAATAACTTGGTTTTAGTATTTGAACTATGGATTCGATCGTTGGACGTTTGTACGTCAACGACGAGGGATTTATGATTGTTTTCGTATGCGTAGGCTATAGGTTCTAACCTATAGGCACCTCACGTGTCGTTTTGGTTGCGAATCATATTTTAATGCGATACGATGTGTTATGATATGTAGGTACCTCTACATGAACTTCGGGACGACAAGCAAGAGCAAGGCGGCATCGACTTCGGCAAGTAAGGATTAAAGTGAGTAGATTTATATCTACGGGGGAAGTCGGGTGGATGGCGTATAGAACCCCCACAAATTTGATGGAAATTGATATATATAATACGGTTAAGCAAGCCTATATTAGAAAACTAGGGATAGGGTTTAAAAGATAGTTGGAGATGATAGGAATAAAAGATAGTTAGGGATGATAGGAATGATTGAAATTTAGATATATATCGAGATATAAAATGAAAGGTATAAGGATATGACTCTTAGACCTGACATGATAGAAATGATGTCTCGAATTGCTGAATAAGGATATGAAAAGTGAATGTGAATCACGACTTATAAATATAGGTAGTGCATGAGAATAAGTATGAGATTTAGAGTAGCGCGAAATAAGATTTATAAGATAGGATATATATATATATATATATATATGTATGTGTGTGTGTATGTGTGTGTAAATGACTTGATGTGGGATTTAAATGTGATGAAAAGAATATACGATGTGGTATGATGACTTGATTGATATGTCGGTATACGGATCCGAGTTGATATGAGAGGATTGATACCTTTGCCGGTCCCCTGATATGAGATTATTATGGATGCGACCTGAGATATAGGTATATAGATATATATAATGTTGTGAATCATGAGTGATATGCCGTACGAGACGTTAGGTCCGTACCCTCATTGTCATATAGGTTGATAGGATCCCTAATGGTTTATTGCCGCCGTACGATGATTTACCGTACGTGATGAGTTTTATGATGATTGATCCTTACCCTTGACTAGAGAATATCGTACGATGTATTATACCGTACGTGATGTTGTGAGGCTGGATGCCGATTGTTAGATTCACAGACTCAGACATATTATAGATTCGTATACATGTTAGCATTTCGCGTACGATATACCTTATGCCACATTCATGTCATTCTCATTGCATTACATATATATGTACTAGTACACCTACACCATTATCGATGATATGTATGTTATACTTACATAGATTGGCCGGCTCACACACTTCATTATCGATAAATGATATGTCACTCACACAGTAGAATTGCTACATCATGCTATTATATTGCTATGCTCACATTATGATGATATGCCCATGCTCACATCACTGTTCCATGTTGCATGATATACAGATATGCTTACATTTTGTTATATGTCGCATACATCATGCTTTATGATTATACGCATTGAAATATGCTGTTTTCATGAGATTTCTGGATTTGAGAACCGTGGTTATTTCAAAAGAAAGAATGTATTGTTTTAAAAACCCAGTTTCTCTTGATATGATATTTCATTGCGTCCACCATGCGTTTTCTCAGTTCTGAGACGTGTGATATATGAAACCCGATTCGAGGAGTTGGATGATCCGTTTGTCGGTTCATGGTGGACCCGATATGGTACCCCGGGGCAAGAAAGGGATGTCGCAAAGTAGACGATGAGCCTGGCAGAGGGACTACTATCTATCGGTGATTGGTTGGACCTGGCGGTTATCCGGAGGATACCGACCGGAGTCGAGAGATGGATATGGGCCGATTCGTACTGCCGGAGCCCAAGGGCCGATCCGGCAGACGGAACCCGTGGGCCGATCCGGACTGACGGAGCCCGAGATATGAGGATTTATGTGTCGATGTTGGACATGGGTTTCATGATGTTTCGAGTGTCGATGTTGGATACTCAGGATCCATGATTTTGATGTGTTGTTGCTGGACACACGTTGATTGATATCCTCATATTTACATGTATATGCCATCATGATATTTATATGCATGATGTTGATATGTCATTAGTTGACACGTGGATGAGATCCACATGCATACAGGCTTTGATTATATGGTTGGATGATATCCACATGCATATAGGCATTGAGTATATTGTTGGCACATATGCAGATACAGTCACCCTAGATATCATAGTATTACCTTTATGATATAGTTGACCAAGGAATCGTTATTTATTTCGATTTCTACCTGTTGATGTTTTCTACTCACGAGTTGGCAACTCACTCCCGTTGTGCTACAGTTCTTGCAGGTTGACCGTATGGATCAGTAGTGGCATCGATGGCACACAGCTTGCTTTTGGGTGTTTTGCTTTGGTAGGTGGGACATTTGGATCATGCCCCTCTTGTACTTATTATTCCTGTTGTATCTAGTTAACTCCATCAAATCAGAAACTAGTATTTGTATAAGTAAGACTTAGCAAGACTTGTAGTTGCGAGACTTAAAGCGATGGGTTTATGTTCGCTTGGTGGGTTGATGTCATGCTTTATTTATCATTCTTTGTGTTGATCTTCGCCGTTGAGCATCGTATACATATATTCTGTCTTGCGTGGTTGTGATTCCGCCGATTGGCGAAGAGCTTGCTCCCGCTTAGGGATGCCTTTATCATTATCATGTATTTGTGGTTTTGGATCAAAATATACAATGGAGGTGCTGCCCAAATTTTTAAAAGACGAAACATGTTTTCATCTAGTAAAATTTACTTGCATTTCCATATTCCATTACTTGTGTATTTAAGAAAACTTATGATTTTCACCATACCTTTATTTCAAAACTTCACCTCTTTATTTTCTTAAAAAGGTTTAGATTTATGGGCTTCGTCTTACTTGATTTACATTACGCCTTTAGACGTGGCGTGAGTTAAGTGCCGGTCACGAACTAAATTTCGGGTTGTGACAAATTTGGTATCAGTGCGCTAGGTTTAACCTTGGTTCGAGTCTAGGTTAGACTATGTGGAGTCTGGGACATGAATATTTCGGAGCCTAAGCTTGACCTTACGGAACTTAGACTTAAACAGGGGGGGTATTAGACTTGAACTTTCATTTCATAGGCTGACCCTGATTGATGGAGTAGGTAGCTTGAGTAGAGTGACGTACCATACGTATGTTCTGCAGCATATTTACGATATGATATTCCACTTAAGAAACCTTAGGAAGTACATATTTTGAGATCTGTGATTCTTTTCGTACCCATGATTATACATCCATTTGAGATCCTTGATTCTATTCATTTCCAATGATCATATTCTCATTGATTCAGTTCCTCCTTATGATCATACATCCATTCTGGATCTGTTGATTCTTTTCATCCATTTGATTGATCTTCTTCGATACATGTTTGATGTTCCTGTCACCATGGTTTGAGCACAGATTAAGCAGCTGCTAGTGATGCAATCAAAGCGAGCTCGTCATGGACGAGGACTGACCATTATGTTTTCTGGTGACATGGGAACGTCTCAATGTAGTGTTTGTATTGTGACCTCTCGTTTGAGGCGAGTGTTCAGTTTTGCACCGTATGATCGGGCCACTGTTAGAGGCTACCTGTTGTGAGAGGACTGTTGATATACAGCCTACCTCAGAGATCGTGATGACGTCTACCGTGCAGACAGATGACCCAGCTGTTGCTGAGATCGATGGGATGTCGCTTCCAGAGCTTATGAGCTGAGATCGCTGGAGCTTCCAGGCAGAGATGCGACAGAAGATAGCTAGTCTATCTTGAGTTAAGTGATGAAGGTGATTCGTCAGATTTGATGCGCCGACGCAGGCCCAGTTGAGTTGAAGATTTCAAGTGTGGAGAATCTTATCCAGATCTAGAGTAGATCGATCCAGAGATGACGTCGTTCGTCGGATGATCCGATAAGAGGTCAGTAAATGGACCAGCTTCGGATAGAGGACCTCACCCTGATGCGGTGTGAGTTTATCGAGAACGGAAGAGTATTGAGTATTCCTCCGATGGTTGGGACGAGTTCCCGCGGATGTGTTCGTCTAGAGATCTTCTACAGAGTGATGAAGATACCGAGATCATGATTTCGAGTCCGTGTGAGAGATTCCAGATTGACTGTAGCCGAGAACAATTGCAGTACACAGATAGAAAGACGCGACGTCGAAGCGGACGATAATGAAAACGAGTGGAACAAGAGGTTTGTGCGAACTCCCCGTCGAGATTAGAGATCTGATGTGTATATAGAAGCGTTGAGATATGACCAGTTCCCGAGGAAATGCTGTACTGAGAACGCAGATGTCCAAGAAACGAGAAAGATTATATAAGAGTACCAGCCTCCGTACAGTTCGGCATAGGCGAGATCGGAAGTGACCCTGAGCAGGTTCCTTCCAGGACGTGCTGATTTATGTGTGGTCATGCAAATTGGCCAAGAGATGATCAGAGGAGTGCTAGAGCAGAATCGTTTCCGTTAGCACACCTGACCGGGCCGATGAGCCTATGGATTGCAAGATTGGTAATCCGCTGAGAAATGAGGACCAAGAGACAGAGGACGCCAGACCGTGAGCAGGAGGAAAGCGGATGTTCTTGCTATGCCAGTTTTGGGTGCACCGACATATTTTTCGACATTGTAGGAGGCGTACTTCAATGTCATTTGTTGCGATTTGCGTTTGTGATCCGAGTATCACGCTTATATCGCTTGGATTTGAGTTTTGATGATTGAGTTTCATGATATTGTTTTCGTGCACCATGGCCGCACATACTGGGTATTTACATTTTTGTGCATAGTTATTGCACTTGATATATGTTTTATACACTGTTGTGTTGGTTTACGATTTGTGCATATTTATTGCACTTGATGCCGATTTTGTGCCTTGGCTGCACATGTTCATGATTTCGTGGATTTTATACAGTTGATTTGATTTTGTGCATATGGTACGCACTCGATTTGATTTTTGCACTCGGTATAGCTCACATATGCTTGCAGTGCATTAATACGTATTTTGTGCATGTAGTTGCGCACGTTTTTGATTTTATACACCTTGGTACATTCGGTGTTGTTTTTATACGCTTTTGAATTATTGATGAGTTTCCGTGAACTTGTTGCACCCGATTTGTATTTTTGTGCAATTGTTGCACTAGGTTTTCACGCTATGCATTTGTTGCACTGTATTTGTGTTTCGTACACTGGATGCACTGGATTTGTATTTCGTGCACTGGATGCACCGGATTTGTATTTTGTGCATTTGTTGTACTAGATTTGCATTTTCGTACATTTGTTGTACCGGATGGGTATTTCATGCATTAGTTGTACTAGATTTATACTCCGTACCTTGGTTGCACCCGATTTATGTTTTTGTGCGCATCGAATGCACTTGAGCGAGATATTATTCGTGCATGTCGGATGCGCTTGATTGAGATTTTATTTGTGCATGTTGGATTCACTTGATATAGATTTTATTCGTGCATGACTGTTGCACTTGATTTGGATTTTCGCGCATGTTGGGCGTATGATATGAGATGTGATTTTGTGTACACCGAATGCACTATATTGAGATTTTCGTGCACTATAGATGCACTGGATTTTGTTGTCGTGCACATCCGTTGCACTGGACAGATGCTTTCGTGCACACCCGTTGCACTTAGTTTTGCTTTTGTACATATTGTGGCACTTGTATTTGGCTTTGATTTCCGTGCACACCAGACGTACGCGATTGTTGAATATGCCTTTTGAGGCTGATTTTGCTCTTGAGCACTCTGTTTTCAAGATATGTACTATATTATATAGTAGCCGAACAGGACTGATTTGAGGACAGTACCTGATTACTTTGCATGCATTAAAAGTTTACCAAGGGGTTTTCAAATAGGAGCTATAGTCTCGCTTTTTCCTACGTGTCAGTGAGTCACACGAACATTTACAAAGGAAATCCTTTTGGGATATTTTAAAAGGGCGGAACGTATATTTTAGCAGAACCTATATGAACATATATTTATTACATTACAAATGAGCGTCCGTCACTTGTGCCGTGAGTTACGTATCACACGGCGATTCAGAATAGATTTAAGAGATTTTCCAAGGATGCGTACTATATACATATTGTAGTATTTGACTGGTGCATATTGGATTTCAGTAGTGGGTTTCGAGATCTGTATCTCCATTGTAACTCTAATGATATGCGTGCAAATCCGATGCTTTGCATGATGCTTGACGGAGTTCGATTTTGAGTTTCTTACTCGCTTTCATGCGCACTTGACGTGCTGTGGTATTTCTGTAGCTTCCGTGATTTCGGAGCCCTGTTGATTTGAGCTGATATTGAAATGTTTTAGAATTTAGAGTTTTAAATTTAAATTCGGGGACCGAATTTATTTATGGGGGGAAGATTGTAACATTTCAGAAAATATAAAATATTATTTTTGGAATTTAATATTAAAATAATAAATTTCGCGAAAACCACCCGACTTGCGAATTTGGGGTTTTCGTCAAATGGTATAAATATATACCAATATTTGTGAAATAATTGAAAATTAAAATAATTTATTCATTTAAAAAGATATTTATTGGATTTGGCATTTTTAAAATTAATTATATGCAGTTTAAATAAAAACCCGATTAGTGCACTGCTAATAGTGATTAAGCCAAATCCGTGTTTCTACAGTTTTCCATGGCTAGTGCACCATGTCATGTTACATTTTGGTTACATGTTGTTTCCTTGTGTTGCTTTTGGGATATTATGTGATTTGGTTTTAAAAAAATAAAGAAAGAGTTAAAAAGAGAATGATTGGAGAGAGAAAGAGGGAGCCATGAGTGTGAGAGGGTGAGAATAAGAAAGAGAGAGAGGGAGAGGGCAACCACTCATTCCCCTCCCCATTATCTCCCTCCATCTTCTTCTTCCTCATTTCCCTCCATCTTCAACCCCTAGATCCATCTCCAAATCTTCATCAAAACCCTACACCCTCTTCATTAAAGTCGATCCCTACCCCATCCTCAACACAATGGACCAATCAAAGTTGGATTTTGAAGACTTTGGGAAGCTAGGGTTTTTCTTGAGTTGCAAAATGAGGTAATTCTTTCACCATTAGGGTAGTAATTATGTTTCTATAGCCTCTAATTTAGTTTAGAATTCATTTAGTGTGGTTTTGTGATCTTGGAAAATTCCAAGATCAAGGTTAGGGTTTTCCTTGAGTTGGGATGTTACATGTGCGTGTAATTGGTAAATACAAACCCCCCTTAGTGTTTGAAACCAGCGACTAACCCAAAATACAGAATTTAGAAACCTTCCGTATCGGTTTTGTGAAAATGTGATGCCTACAGGGAATCTGGTATAACCTCGAACATTTACAAGAAAAACAAAAAAACCCAGAGACCTAGATGGACCCCTAGGAGGCCACCCTGCAAATACGAACACCAACCAAGCCTCTTTTGCCGGTCTGGCCGGATTTTAAGGTATAGTGGCCGGCCACATTGTGGTGTTTGGGGTCAAGGTTGCTTCTATCGCTCATATACCTCCTATACTACACCCCTGTACTGCTAGTTTAACCTAATTTCACCTGAACTAAAATCTGAAGCAAGTTTTCAAAGTTGCTGTTTTGGTTTCGTGGTTTTCAATAACTTGGTTTTAGTATACGAACTATGGATTCGATCGTTGGACATTTGTACGTCAACAACGAGGGATTTATGATTGTTTTCGTATGCGTAGGCTATAGGTTCTAACCTATAGAAATGATGTCTCGAATTGCTGAATAAGGATATGAAAAGTGAATGTGAATCACGAGTTATAGATATAGGTAGTGCATGAGAATAAGTATGAGATTTTGAGTAGCACGACGTGAGATTTATAAGAAAGGATATATATGTAAATGACTTGATGTGGGATTTAAATGTGATGAAAAGAATATACGATGTGGTATGAGGACTTGATTGATATGTCAGTATACGGATGCGAGTCGATATGAGAGGATTGATACCTTTGCCGGTCTCCTGATATGAGATTGTTATGGATGCGACCTGGGATATAGGTATATAGATATATATAATGTTGTGAATCATGAGTGATATGCCATACGAGACGTTAGGTCCGTACCCTCATTGTCATATAGGTTGATAGGATCATTAATGGTTTATTGCCACCGTACGTGATGAGTTTTATCATGATTGATCCTTACCCTTGACTAGAGGATGTCATACGATGTATTATACCGTACGTGATGTTGGGAGGTTGGATGTCTATTGTTAGATTCACAGACTCGGACATATTGTAGATTCGTATACTTGTTAGCATTTCGCATACGATATACCTTATGCCACGTTCATGTCATTCTCATTGCATTACATATACCCGTGCTAGTACACCTACACCATTATCGATGATGCGTATGTTACACTTACACAGATTGGCCGGCCCAGACACTTCATCATCGATAATTGCTATGTCACTCACACAGTAGAATTGCTACATCATGCTATTATATTTCTATGCTCACATTATGATGATATGCCCATGCTCAGATCACTGTTCCATATTGCATGATATACGGATATGCTTACATTCTATTATATGTCGCATACATCATACTTTACGATTATATGCATTGAGATATGTTGTTTTCATGAGATTTCTGGATTTGAGTACCGTGGTTATTTCAAAAGAAAGAATGTATTGTTTTAAAAACCCGGTTTCTCTTGATATGATATTTCAGTGCGTCCACCATGCGTTTTCTCAGTTCTTAGACGTGTGATATGTGAAACTCGATTCGAGGAGTTGGATGATCCGTTTGCGGGTTCAAGGTGGACCCGGTATGGTACCCCGGGACAAGAAAGGGATGTCGCGCAGTAGACGATGAGCCTAGCAGAGGGACTACTATCTACCAGTGATTGGTTGGACCTGACAGTTATCCGGAGAATACCGACCGGAGTCGAGAGATGGATATGGGCTGATTCGTACTGCTGGAGCCCGAGGGCCGATCCGGCAGACGGAGCCCGTGGGCCGATCCGTACTGACGGAGCCCGAGATATGAGGATTTACGTGCCGATGTTGGACACGGGTTTCATGATGTTTCGAGTGTCGATATTGGACACTCAGGTTCCATGATTTTGATGTGTCGTTGCTGGACACACGTTGATTGATATCCTCATATTTACATGTATATGCCTTCATGATATTTACATGTATATGCCTTCATGATATTTACATGCATGATGTTGATATGTCATTGGTTGACACGTGGATGAGATCCACATGCATACAGGCTTTGATTATATGGTTGGATGATATCCACATGCATATAGGCATTGAGTATATTGTTGGCACATATGTGTATACGGTCGCCCTAGATATCATAGTATTACCTTTATGATATAGGTGATCTAGGAATCGTTGTTTATTTCGATTTTACCTGATGATGTTTTCTACTCACAAGTTAGCAACTCACCCCCATTGTGCCACAGTTCTTGCAGGTAGACCGCATGGATCAATAGCGGCATCGCTGGCACACAGCTTTCTTTCGGGTATTTTGCTTTGGTAGGTGGGACATTTGGATCATTCCTCCTCTTGTATTTATTATTCCTGTTGTATCTAGTTAACTCCATCAAATCAGAAACTAGTATTTGTATAAGTAAGACTTAGGAAAACTTGTAGTTGTGAGACTTAGAGCGATAGCTTTATGTTCGCTTGGTGTGTTGATGTCTTGCTTTATTTATCATTATTTGTGTTGATCTTCGTCGTTGGGCGTCGTATACATATATTCTGTCTTGCGTGGTTGTGATTCCGCCGATTGGCGAAGAGCTAGCGTCCGCTTGGGGATGCCTTTATCATTATCATGTATTTATGGTTTTGGATCAAAATAGGTGCTGCCCAAATTTTTAAAAGACAAAACGTGTTTTCAACTAGTAAAATTTACTTGCATTTTCATAATCCATTACTTGTGTATTTAAGAAAACTTATGATTTTCACCATACTTTTATTTCAAAACTTCACATCTTTATTTTCTTAAAAAGGTTTAGATTTCTGGGTTTCGGCTTACTTGATTTACGTTAGGCCTTTAGACTTGGCGTGAGTTAAGTGCTGGTCACGAACTAAATTTCGGGTCGTGACACGAGAATACTCTTGAGATTGGTTGACATTCACACTTGAACTCAGGTTAGTTAGTTTTACCCTTTTAGAGACCTTTTAGGATACTTACATTCACTTCATGTTTACTATACCTACACTCCACAGCCATGCTTACATACTTGTTTTTCAAGCTTATGTTATTCTGCATGTTATATAGAACTGTCATGTTATATAGAATCGTCATGCTTATTTAGTATTGTTACTCGTTCACCGCTTAATAATAGTAGTCTTAACTTATACACTTGTTATCATTTCTACACTTATCCTTTTTGGGAATTAGCTAGCGCTAGTTCGCTGAAGAGGATTCCACCCACTTCTTTCTATTCTTGAAATGTTCGTCAGGTGATATTGAGACAGAGATGATAAAGTGGTCAAAAAGGAGTACAACCGGTTCGCATCACAACTGGACGTTTAGTTCCATTCCGCTTTTTATTTCATTTCAGCTTATTTATGTATGCCTCCTTATTAAGGTTTTTCATATTACCGTATCATGTATTCAGATATTTTGTCAAATGTGAATCTTGAATGTAATAAATCAGAGTTGGATTTCATTCTTTTGTTTATTCTTGTTATTTTATGTTGCTTATAGATGCTTAGCGTATTTATTTCAAGAAATGGCCTTCTCGGAATAAATATATCCCGGGCCTCATCACGTTCCGTTACCACTCTTTTAGAAAGATGGGCGTGACAACTTGTTAGACCACCGCAAGTTCTGATATTTGCTACTATTCGGTCGTATATGTCCTTAATTATGTCAATGTACTTGACCGGTACTCTCTTAGTCATCATTAACCCCTATAATATCTCTCTATGTATCTTATCGTATGCTTTCTCTAAGTCAGTAAATATCATATGCAAATATCTTCTCCTCTCTCGAAAACGCTCGACATGTTGACAACAAATGAATAGGTTTTGTCGTCGATCGTCCAAACATGAACCAAAATTGGTTCTCTGTTATCTTTATGTCTTTCTTTAGCCTGTATTCAATCACTCTCTCCCGAAACTTCATGGCGTGGCACATAAGTTTTATGCCGCAGTAGTTTAAGCAATTTTGAATGTCATTCTTGTTCTTATAGATTGATATAAGGGTACTATTTCTCTACTCATTTGACATTTTTTTGGTCTGCCAAATCTTATTAAACAAATCTGTTAGTCATCTAACGCCTATCTCTTCTAAGTATCTCCAAAGCTCGATAGAAATCCCATCTGGACCAACCGTCTTACACTAACAGAGAAGCCCTTACACTAAGTTAAAACTACTCCGAGCTTTATTGGTCGCCCTCTCTCTATATATATCTATAAGATAGCAATGGAATTTAGCTTCAGCTTAAATAAGCTCCAAATGCAGCCAAAAGTGGTAAAGGAAAAGGAAAAAAAGGTTGATAACCTGTCTTACCTTGTAGAGAAACAAGTTGAGTTGCATCCTATGGTTACAAACACATTAATGACATCTATTATAAATAATTTCTTTGTTTTGTTTTTCACTCACAATAGATTTTTTGTTGACCTTCGGACTTCTAAATTTTTTTCCTCTTGGTTGAATAAAGAGATTCCTTGTATAGTGGCAAAATGGAAAAGGCAAAAGGGAGGATGGATTTTGAAGTTGGATCTTTTACTCAATCATTTAGGTATATGGTTAGGTCTTATTGTATTTAGATGTAATACGTATTTCAGAAAACTCAAGCACTTCTACTACCACATGTTGATTACAAGATAATTTTCGTGCGTACGTATTCTATGTGTTCTGAATATTCACTACTATAATAAGGGGTTGCCCCTATGGCTATAGGAATCCATAGGGACAACTTTTTATTGCCACAACGGATTAATCCGTAGGGCTAGCGATTTGCCCCTATGGTGCCCTACGGATTAATTAAAAAATATTAAAATATAATTTTTTATATTCCCCTACGGTGCCGCAAGAGAAGGCTCTCCGGATTAATCCGTAGGGTCAACGAAGGGTTATTTATAGAAAAAAAATAAAGCTCAGAAATTTCCTTATCTTTCATAAAATTTCCCAACTCCCCCGCGATCGATCTCCCGCGTGCGCCTCTTCGCCACCACACCCGCGCACGCCTCTTCGTCGCCGGTACACCCATCGTCGACTTCCTCATTGTCGTTGCCCGCACCACAGAGGCCCGCCAGCCCGTCGTCGACCGTGTCTCGTCGACAGCAGAATCCCCGGCCTCCTCCACCTCGTCGAGCTCTTTGCCGCCTGCAAAACTACTACTAAGGTGAGTTAATTTCAATTTTGTACTTATAATTATGCTTATTTTGTGTTGCTGTTAATTTTAGGGTTAAGGTTATTACTATAGGGCCGGGTTAACTAGGGTTAGGGTTAGGGTTAATTAGGTAGGGTTAGGGTTCGGTCTAGGTTTTGGGCAAGGGTTAGGGTTAATTAGGTAGGGTTAGGGTTCGATATACGATTAAGGTTAGGGTTCGGTGTAGGGTTAGGGTTAGGTTTAGGGTTAAGGTTAGTTTGAGTTAGTTAGGTAAAATAGGGTTGGTGATGATTAGGGTTAGGGTTAATTAGATTAATTAGGGTTAATTTTGGTTTGGGCTAGAATTAATTTGGGTTGGGGTTTGGGTGATGATTAGGGTTAGATTAATTTGGGTTAGGGTTAATTTGGATTAATTAGGTAAAATAGAGTGTATTTGTGTTAGGGTGTTGATTAAGGTTAATTTGGATTAATTGGGTTAATTTTTGGTTAATTTGAGTTAGGGTGTTGATTAGGGTTAAGTTGGGTTAATTATATTAATTTGGGTTAATTAGGGATAATTTGAGTTAGGGTGATGATTAGTGTTAATATGGGTTAATTAGGTTAATTTGGGTTAATTAGGGTTAGGGTTTAGGGTGCACTAGTTCCTTTAATAAGATACTCGATATAAACGTAAACGTACAACTTTACTGTAAACGCAAGAAAATTTTATCCTAAACTAAAAAGTTCGAACTCTTAATAACGAAACGTAAACTTAAAACCTATTCAAGTTAAATGTTAAAGTTAAAACCAATATATGATACTCGATGATAATATTAAACTTTCATATTCTCATCGATACTTATATGTGAAAATTAAAGCGCGACTTAGTCCCCGTCTATCCGTTAACACACGTTCGATGTTCGTCGTGACATAGAACTATACGAAGGTTGTTAAATATCGGACGAAATAGTTCGGTACTAACAACCGTCGTGTAGTCTATGTGATGAGAAGATTCAATCGTATGATAACCGATAGATTTGTCCAGTGTGGATAAGCTAGGAATGTATAAATCAAACACCTGCATTCACTTTTGTTTTCATTCGTTTCGAGTTATTTTGTCGGTACTTTTCCGCTGATTCTCCGTGTACAAAGATAGATTAGATGTTCATTTAAACGTTGTTTCACAGCATTGAAATGATTATCTATTCTATTACAGTGTACTTGGAGAATAGCGGGGAGGTACTGTCGAAATTTACTCGAAACGGATGAAAGCACAAGCGAATAGGTGTCTGCTCTATACATTCTTAATGGGATAGAAGTCTTACCCCCGACATCTGAAACATACACATACAACACGAATACACAACAAACGCATACACAAAGCACATACACACTAACAATCCTATACTTAAGCAAAATCATAAATTGAAACACACCTGCACAGAATACAACTCATACTTGGGTATCTTCAAATCTAACTTTGTTTATCGATAATTTATTCTTTTCAACGACAAACTTGCATCTATGGAATTTTTTTTTGTCAGTAACCATCCCGTTCTTAGATTTATCAATTTAGTCACTATAACCTACAATTTATATGTTATACAGTCTAACATGGCCCATGAGTACATCAAAGTTAAGAACTGGATGTACATAGATTGGCAATAATGCATGCAATATAACTTTGTCGTAGGAGTTGCTGCTTTCGTTGAATTTGCACGCACACATAATAAGATCGTGTTAGAGAAGATTCTCTGCCCGTACGATAGATGTGGGAATAAGTACTGGCAGATGGTAGAAATCGTAAAGTTTCACATCCTTAAACATGGTTTTACTAGATTTTATACAACTTGGTTATATCACAGGGAAGGACAAGAAGAAGACAGTAATACGGCAGAAGAAGAAGGAGAAGACGGTAATGCGACAGAAGAAGAAGACGGTAACTTCTTTCCAGGAGAAGAAATGGAGGATATGGTAGAGGCTGCCGTAGGTGATAGTATTCCTACCGAAAATGACATTCCCTCCGGTTAAGGACAGCGTGCTGATAAGTATGAAAAGTTCATGAATGATGCTAGAAGTCCAATTTATGAGAATGCAAAGTATTCCACCCTGTCATGGTTCGTCCAACTTTTCCAGATTAAGTGCCTAAATGGATGGAGCAATAAGTCATTCACGATACTTCTGAAGTTCCTGAAAGATTCTATGCCTCCGGGAAATAACGTGCCCGACAGCTGGTACGGAGACCAGAAAATGATGTCTGATTTAGGTCTGAAGTGTGAGAAGATTCATGCATGTCCCAAAAATTGCGAGTTGTACCGGAAAGAGAATTCAGATTTGAAAGAGTATGGAGCATGCGGAGGCATCGAAGATCGATTTTACCGGACAGACCGATCCTATGCTACTGACTCTAGTCCTATATGCCCAACATAGAGGTACCACGAAGGTTGGGAGAGAGGCCGGGGACTGAGTCCTAGCAGGGCCCATATGAGGTTGGATTCCACTCCGTAGGTTACTTCCCCTACCCCCGTGAGCGACGTCTAGAGCATGATATTGCTGCCTTGAAGACCACCGTCGAGGAATTGAAGGAGATGGTATGTATACTACTTAATAGTAAAATATTATATCACATTATAGATAGTAACTTATGATATGAATTCGACTAGAATCTAATACACTATCTAAGTCCCTAAGTATTCTTAGATTGGGGTTTCACAATAACCTGATAATGATACGAATTCGACTACTATCTAATACATCGTTCTTACTCGTTTATTACACACAATTTAACAGATGCGACGGGCTACTTCAGCTGCGGCTCCGCAAGCCACTACCTCGGCTGTGGTTGAACAGTCCACTCTTGTAGCTCCGCATCCCGCTCTGACTCCCGCACAATCCGCTCCTTCATTAGACGAGTTTTTGATGACTTAGGGCTGCACCGAGGAGCAGATGCGCCATATTACGGTGTTTATCAGAGGTGGAGAAGCTGGACCGAGCTAGGGTAGCTTTTTAAAATATTTTTGAGGATGTATGTACTTATCTGATATATATTGTATATTTTTTGGACGATATTGGTGGTTGTTTGCTTGTTCACGATTATTTAGATTGATATCGTATTCTGTTTGTTTATTTCTTTTATATATTATGTGTGAGATGTTGATTATGAATATTTCTGTATTTGGTTAGATGATGTATATATTATTGTGCACAGAACGGGGAAAAACAGGAAGCCCTTTTTAAAAAACACTTGAAATTTTTTCCATACGGATTAATCTGTAGGGCCATCTGTTGCACCTACGGATTAATCCGTAGGGCCATCTGTTGCACCTACGGATTAATCCGTAGGTGCAAGGTTTTCCCCTACACATTTAGCCGTAGGGACAAAATATCGGGATACCTGATATTTTGTCCCTATGGACTCAGTAACAGGGGTAAATTTTTCCCCTACGAAGTAATCCGTAGAGACATTTATCAGGCCCTACGGATTAAACCGTATGGGCAAGTATTTTATTTTATAAACCAATAAAAATAAATAAATATTATATCCCTACAGAGTAATCCGTAGGAATACATGTCCCTACGGAGTAAGGCATAGGGACAATTATTACTCCGTAGGGATATGTTCAGGACGAAAATTTGCACCTGCGGCCATTGCATCTATGGAGGAATTTTGTGTCCCTACGGATATATTCGTAGGGGCAGTGGTTTGCCCCTACGACTAAATCCGTAGGGACAACCCATTATTGTAGTAGTGATTCTAGTTTCAGTTCGAGCCTATCAAATATGTTTTGTACTTAATGATTGTATATTACTAGGAATAAGATATTGTAAGGTTTTGTATAGCGGAGTCAAATTATGTAACGAAACAAAGAACGTACATAAAATGTTCTTATTTAAGGTTATCAACTAAAACTGGGTGAGAGTATGTAATAAAACCAGGATTGTATTTGCTGTCAACATTATTATATTAACTCCATTTCTTACAAGTTTATGATTATGTAAGCCAGTGGCTAGTGAATGATGAAAGAATGAAAATCTTTTTTTATCCTAAATGATGTTAGAGCTAGGGTTTACAATTTGACTATATTTTTTCACTATTTTTCTCAAGAATATGTTTCGCTTTAATCTTCATATTGAAATAGGTTTCTCTATGTCACTTTGCAATCGACTTGTTGGCCTCACTCCATTTGATAGCTTGTTGTTCCTGAAATGGTATTATGAGGAAAATGATCATTTGTCATCATATTCTAGTTTTTATGTTCTATTCAAAATATAATATTGATAAAATAACTAGCAAAGTTTCCATGTCATCCAAAAAAAAAGAGCAAAAAAGACCAGTAAACTTCATTGACTTTTTTGGACTGTAAAAGAACTCCTAAGAGTCCATCTCATTATTTTTTTATTATAAAAAGTGAAAAAAATACAAAAATTCAGTAGTTTAACTTCATAGACATCATTGCTTGTCTCACAAAAATTTCAAGCAGCTAAGAAACATGAAAAGCCCTCTCCCTCTCTCTCTCTCTCAAAATACTGGATTAGGATCATGTCAAGATACGTGCGCAATCAATTGTTGCAATGGGCACCATAGTCCAATAAAGAACCTTACCATTTTCTTAATTATTGGGCTTCAGCCCTTTAGTTAACGGTTATCCACATTTTCTAATGTTCATCCAAAAGAAGACATGAGATATTAGCTGATGCTTTATATATATATCTATATATCTATATATATATATGAGAATAATGGAGGAAAGATGCCATAGGAGGTAATTTCTTCCTATGGCGTCGAAAAAGTACGCCCTCCATCGTGTTTTCTGACGATCGGCACCCATCATCTTCATCGTTATTATCTAAGATATGGGTACACCAAATTTCACGTGATTCTACAACTTTTTCACCGTTGAATTAGTGGGTTCAAAATTAACGGTTTACCGACAATAGAATATTTTACACTGCTAAATCAACGGTGAAAAAGTTGTAGAATCACATGAAATTTGGCGTACCCACATCTTAGATGATAACGATGAAGATGATGGATCCCGATCGTCGGAAAATACGACGGAGGGCGTACTTTTTCGACGCCACAAGAGGAAATTCCCTCCTATGGCCTCTTTCCTCCATTAACCTCTCTTTCTCTCTCTCCTCTCTCTCTCTCTCTATATATAGAGAGAGAGGGGGGTTTTAATGGAGGAAAGAGGCCATAGGAGGGAATTTCCTCTTGTGGCGTCGAAAAAGTACGCCCTCCATCGTATTTTCCGACGATCGGGACCCACCATCTTCATCGTTATCATCTAAGATGTAGGTACACCAAATTTCATGTGATTCTATAACTATTGATTTAGTGGGTTCAAAATTAACGGTTTACCGACAATAGAACTTTTTATATTGCTAAATCAACTTTTTACATTGCTAAATCAATGGTGAAATGGTTGTAGAATCACCTGAAATTTGGTGTACCCACATCTTAGATAATAACGATGAAGATGGTGGGTGCCGATCGGCGGAAAAAATAAGGGAGGGTGTATTTTTTCAATGCCATATGAGAAAATTCCTTCCTATGGCATCTTTCTTCCATTATTCTTATATATATATATATATATATATATATATATATATATGCACGCGCGGGAGAGGATGATGGAGGAAAGGTGACATAGAAGGAATTTGCTCATATGGCGTTAAAAAAATACACCATCTATGATTTTTAATTTCATTCTATGGCCTTAAAAAAATACGCCATCTATGATTTTTTTTAACGATTGGCACTCATCAACTTCTTTCTCATCTTAGATGTTAACACACTATATTTCATGTGATTCTATCACCTTTTCACCGTTGATTTAGTGGGTGCAAAATTAACGGTTTACTGACAATAGAACTTTTTACATTGCTAATTCAACAGTGAAAAGATGATGGAATCACATCAAGTTTGCAGTTTCCACATCTTACATGAAAAAGATGAAGATAATGTGTGCTAATCGTTGAAAAAAATCATGGAAGATATAGAAATTTTTCGCCACCTAATGAAGCGGCCTCATAGGCCTCTTTTCTTCATTATTCTAATATACATGTGTGTGTGAGGATAATGGGCGAAACGTGTCATAGGAGAGAATTTCCACCTATGGTGTCAAAAAATATATATATATATACTCCACCGGTTTTTTCGACGATTGGCACCCATCATCATCATTTTTATCATGTAAAGTATGGATATATCAAATTTTATGTGATTCCATCACTTTTTCATTGTTGATTTACTAGATGCAAAGTTAAAGGTTTACCGACAATAGGACTTTTTAATCTCTAATTTAACGGTGAAAAAATGGTAAAATCAAATGAAATTTGGTGTATCCACATGTTACATAATAAAGATGATGTTGATAGATGCCGATCGTCAAAAAAATCGTGGAGAATATACATTTTTGACGCCATCAAATCAAAAAGCCCCCTAGGATTTCTTTTCTTTATTTCTCTCTCTCTCCATATAATGAAGAGTGAGAGAGAATAATGAAGGAAAGAGACCCAAGTTGATGACTTATGAATTTCGATGATTCTATTATTTGGTTTTTATGATAGCTTAAACATGATTAGTTCATTTAGTGTCACTTACTTATCTTGCTTTATCCTATCGACACTAAACTCGTATACCCTTGATATTTAGCTTGCTTATCCTATATCTTGTGTATACCAAGTAATATATCAATATCTCGTGTTCGTTGTGTTATATTCTTGGATGTTGATATATTACTCACATTCGTTGTTTTGATATTCACAATATGTATATGTATATACAGGTGCCCTTTATATTGGTTTTTCATATATCATGTATATACTATTCATAACTTATGATATCAAAACAGTGAATGTTCATATACTTGTGTTTCTATTAACTTGCTTATATTTCATAACACTGTATATGATAAGCTTTGTCTTTGAGATTGCATTTCAAGATATCGAATATCTCGAGACGAAGCTCTTTAAAGGAGGATGGAGGAAAACGAGCTTAAACGTCATATCTAATGGAGGTTGGAGACTACAGACGAGTGCTTCTCAATTTTTTAAGATCAAGCTACGAATAGCTAAGAAGTGATGCAGCCCGAACTGTCAAATCTTGTCTGATTCGCGCGTTTCATCAGCCAAATCAAAGATCTTGCAAAATCTTCTGGGTCAATGGATATTTCGCAGGTAACCATTGACGTCTCTCGGAATCATGAAATTCCATCATTTAGGACCCCGAAATCGTGTATCTCAAATGAAGGTTGCACCAAGAAGCCAAGTCTTAGTTTGAAGCGTTATGAGTTGATGTCAAATTGAAGATTCATCGACCAACGTTTGCGAGTGACTTGTCCAAGTTTGAAGCTATGAGGCTATAAGGCCAAGTCAAAGCGCACGTAAAATATGGTTTATATCAATTAGATGACAAAAATTCAATAATTCGAAGAATTTGCGATACCGACATAAGAATCTTTGTAAGTACACTATAAAATATGGTTTATATCAATTAGAGGTCTTGATACACTCACACATGCTTGCACAAATGTTTTAGATTGCATGAACTTTGGGGTTTTCAATTTAAAGTTGATTTTTATCACAAAACACATGTTTCTGAGATTTTACACTTCAGACGTCTGTCCCCATGTGCTTTAGACATCTGTCGTCTTACTGTGTTTTTATAAAATCCCCAAATATCCGAAATACCAGTTTTCATACGTTTTGTGCTTGAGACTTTTGTCTCTTGACTTTTAAGACGCCTGTCTTTTCTCTGTGTTTTCATATGGCCTATTTTTATGAGATACAAATGTCTGTCCATTGCTTCTTCAGACGTCTCTTTATTCTCAGTATTTTTTTGACCAACCTTGAAAACCTATGGCAGGCATTTGAAGCTATATTCGACAGACGTCTGCAGTAGTATTTTTTGAAAATATAGCCGTTGGGTTTTATTTTGTTAAACCTTCAGACGTCTGTTCGATTGTTCTTCAAACGTCTGTTCTTAATGTAAAAATGCCGATTTGACTTATAACGGCTAGTTTTTTGTGTGGGGTTATGAAAGAGTTTTGCGTTGGTTTTGTGAGTACTAATCACTTAGTATTTCAGTTGCCAATATTCCTATGTGATCAAGAGAGAAAAATCCCAATTTTTTTGTGAGTTTTAAAAGATTTTCATTTACTTATCCAATCTCTCACATACACACACTCAAGAGCATCTAGTTTAATTATCAATGTTCTTGAGTATTAGTTGATCTTAATTGTAAACTCTTCTGAGAGTATTGTTCTTCAAGGGTAATCACTTCTTTCTTTATGTTTGGGATCTTGAGTGCAAGATTGTCATGGTAAGAGAGGAGAGCATTTTTGTAGAGAGAAGAGTGATGAGCATGTAAGAGTGGAGTGTTGTTCGTGTGTCGAGCAACGTAAGGTCTTTGTAGGAGACGTGTTGGTTTAACCTCCATCGGATGAGGGCTTGTTGGTTGCGGGTGCGCAACGTGTATGTCTCCGAAAAAGACATGAATTAGTGGATCGGGTTCGTGCGCCTTAAGAAAATGGACTAAGAGATCTCCTGAACCACTCTAAAATCCTTGTGTGTTTGCGATTGATTGTGTTTGCAATTTCTTACTTTCTAGTTTTAGTTTCATAACTTAGAAATTGCTCCATTGCTTTCTTGTTCCCTATATGCTCGATTTATTAATTGCTCATACTTGATATTGCTCTTACTTGCTATTTATTTAGTTTGTCACAATTATTGCTTGTTTAGCCTTTTTTTCATATTGATATATATTTTGGTAAGTTATTCAATTGTGTTCTCTTTTAACAAGTATAGTATATATATATATATATAGTATATATATATATATATATATATATATTTATTTAATTTGGGCATTTAGTTAGCTTAGTCTTATTCATCCCCCCTCTAGGACTATTTGGTGTGAGCTTCCGTTGTTTTTTCAATTGTTATCAGAGCTTGGTACTCATATCAAGTAGGCTTAACATCCTAAGGTGATCCTTATGATATCTTCTTTATAAACTTGCTCTTCCATTGATAGCTATTCTACTTATGACCCTCTTTGTTTCGAAGGAAGTAAATATGATTTTTGGAAAATTAAGATGCAATGCTGTTTAGAATCTCTTAGTAGAAGTATATGGTTAATTGTTGATCGTGAGTATACTATTTCTACTATTACTAAATCTAAATGGAGTACTCATGAATTTTTTTTATTTGTTTTGAACATTAAATCTATTAAAATTCATGTTTCTTTAAATGTTGATGTTCTTAACAATGTCTCTTCTTGCGAGACAGCACATGATTTGTGGTGCTCTTTAGAGAATATTTATGGAGAGAAAGTTGTTGGCCATAAAGAAGAGAATGCCAAGAGAACGACTCAAATAACGACTTTGGAGGCATTTCAACAAAATACGATCCGACTCCATGGAGTAAGAAAAGAGGTGTTTTGATCTTGGGGTTGTAAGTAATCAATCTTTTAATTATCATATACTTACCCATGATCAATTGCTAGTAGTTTTCAATACTATTTATTGTACTTTTAATTTAATGGCTTCTAAAAATGATTTGTTGGATGAACAAAATTCTTCTCTTATTGATGAGAAAAATGATTTGATTTCTTTTCTGAATCTTCGATTCTCAAGAACAAGATTTTTCCGATGAGAATTAAATTCTCAACTTATGGAAGACTTGTCTTGTGGATCTCTGATCCAGAGAATGAGCTAAGTTCTTTGAAATGGGTTAAACCCTTAAAGTAGGTAAAAAGATATTTTGATCTCTGTGTTTCCTTTACCTCGGTTCTTTTTGAAAGGGAAGTCTTCCTCTTTGAGAATTAAATTCTCTGTTGTTTTGAAAGCTTTCTGTATTTTTTCTAGAAGCTTATGAGTTTTTGTTTAAATCTATATATATGAGACTTGAAGTCTCAGGTCCTTTATATAGTGGAGGCAAGATTGTTATTTAATTCTGAGAAAATTTCTCATTGAGAAATTCCAATTGATTTAATTGGACTCAAAATTGAGTTGTGGAATTATATCCACCATTGGATCTTTGATCCAAGAACTTCTGTTTTTACAGAATATGATTTTTGTTTTTAACGAGATTGGGAAAATATTTTCCCCTATACAGAATTTATTATGTAGAACAGTGATTTTTAATCACCATTGGATTTTTTAATCCAATGGTTCTCTGTTTTACAGAGAGCAATCTTTCTTATTTAGAATGATTGAAGGAATATATTCCAAAATATAATTTTATTCTATAATTGGATTTTTGATCCAACCGAAAGTATCTTTCTTATTTTAGAAAGATTTGGGAAATATTTTCTCCCAACAGAATTTAATTCTGTATTTTGATGATTTATCATTTCCGTTGAATCTTTGATCCAATGGCTCTGTTTAACAGAGAGTATTGTAGAATTTAATTCTACCTGGGCGTTGGCACTCACGTGTCGTGCACGTAGGCCCCACTTAAGAATTTAATTCCTAAGATGGGTATTTCTATGCTTTGCACACTAGCGCCCGCGTGAGAAGCAGGTGCGGCGCCATCTAAGAGTTTAACTCTTATGTAATGAACTCTTCTATGCTTTGCACATTGGCGCCGGCGTGAGGAGCACGTGCGGTGCCATCTAAGAGTTTAACTCTTATGTACTGAACTCTCTGTGCTTTTTACATTGGCGCCCGCGTGAGGAGCACGTGAGGCGCCACCATAGGATTTAATCCTATAAGATTGGCTCTGGCGTTGGCGCCCTCGTGGAGAGAACGTGAGGCGCTGTCTCATTAAATTCAACAGAGCTTTGCTATTTTATTAGGTTAAATATATTGCGGAAACAAATGCCCCCCACCGTTGCTCGCACGTAGCTTACATGTAGGTGCAACGATGTCACCTTTTCCACTGTTCGATCTCTTGGGGAGTTGAACCGTCCCTTCATATCTTATAAATAGGGCCTTTGGCCCTTGAAATGACTGTTGTTTCGTAATCCTCTTTCTTCTTCTTTGAGAATTTAATTCTCTTCTGAGAGCTTAGATCTCTGCCCAAAGAAACTCTTAGAGTTTAACTCTGTTTATGAAAATTGGTAAGGATTATGACCATTTTTCCCTTAAAAGAGACACTTTTTTATCTTGGATTTTTAACCCATTAACGGAGCTTGGCTCTTTTTCTTGAAATGATCTCGTAGAGATTTTAAAAAACTTTATTTAGGTAGACCGTTGGTCTCAGAGATCTTAGGGTTTTACCCTGTTACTCTGATCTTTAAGAGTTCTCTGGAATATAATTCCAGTATATTTCCTATAGGGATTTATGGGGTTTAATATCATTATTAGAGGAATTTAATTCCAGGTTGTTCTACAGAGCTTAGCTCTGAGAAAATTTCTTGTTAAGAAATTCTTTTGGGAATTTTATTTCCTTTTCCTATTTTCTTTTTAGGGTTCTTCTTGCAGATTTGAATCTGCTGTAGAACTCGTTCCTCGAGGTCATTGGGAGTCTCGAACTCCACCGTTCAATGAAAATTTTTATTAAATGAGAATCCTTTTGGATTCTTACATTAAGTACTTTCTTCGTCAATGATGAGGCATTAGAACCACTGTTTTTTCTTCTAGATTGTCATAATTTTGATATTTTGATTTCTAACCTTTTACTGATTTTTCTTTTCAGATACTAGTTGTATGTATGCCCTAGAAACCATTGTTGTAAAAGATTGTATATTATAATGGATGCTTGGACATATATAAAGTGTACTTTCTTTCTCGACATGATAGTATGTTATCTGCTTGCTCTTTATCTTAACATGTAGACTTGTATTGTGATACTGTCTTTCTCTCTTATGTTGGTAAAGCCCTTAGGATGTATACTTGACTACCAGAATTATGATGCAGATCATACTAGTGGGGCCAGGGTAGTCGACAAGTACTTTCTTTAATTTTTCTTAGTTGAGGGTGTATCAAGACGGGACATCGATATTTCAGAGTAGACTAGCGTATATGCTTCTTGACCCATTTGATGGGCGATGGATGATCCCATATCCATTGGTGTTTAACATCAAAGATGGTATACAGGCGCTCAGTGGAGACTGGGTACACTGAAAAGGACTCGCCGAGAACTCCTAAATGGTATTATACCTATCGTCAGATAGCAGTTCTTTGGTGACACTGGTATAGGTTAGTATGTAGACCCGAGATCGTCATAGAGTCTTGTATGATTCCCACTGTACTTTGATTTCCACCCTACCACATTCAAGAGAGCGTGCAAACATGTGGTTTTTGGGTACGGTCCCAAGTCACATGGAGGAAATGAGCGATAGGAGGGGTTTCGTCTCTCCCGGTATTGGGGGTTGATGTCGTGCTGTGCTCGATTGGCCATAACAGAAAGTCCCTGGCCAGGGCTGATACTAAGATTTACTGGTAAGTGTTATCAGTAGTTTCTCCACCCATTATGAGCCTCGTATCAGCATGACTTATCAAGTTACTGGTGTTTGACGTTTACCACCCCTAGACTCGATATGCGACATATCAGACGAAGAGACCGGACTGTACGGTAGTGTTGTTGTTGGATTCACAGGAGTATGGACAAGCTTGCTTGTTGATTTTCTGATCGCTCAATACTCGGGTAGCCGTTACGTTTAGCTAGTACCGCTGACGGCTTGTGGGTGATATGATCATCACCTACTGCCAGCGTATTGACGAGTCATTAGAGTCATACACAGAGGTTTCCCAGCTCATGCGAAACGAAGTAGGGCATATATGTGATATGTGCGTGACCGAGATTAATACGTGTATGTCATACAATATTCTAATCTCACGATATAGGTTATATATGATATAACCGGATTGTTGAATCGAGTGTTGATTCAATGATATGTTATATGTATATGTGATATGCATATAAATGATATTAGTCGATTGTATGCGATACAGCCGGGTTATTAAATTAAGTTATGATTTAATAATTTAATGTGCAATTATATATTTGATATATTAATATACATTAACTAATATTAGCTCACTTAAGAAAATGTTTTCTTTTTATACATTTAATATATATGTGATATATGTTAATGTATTTATTTTATGTCATGCTAGATGATACATTGGACTTAGGTGTGTGAGACTCATACCTAACTAGAGATAATTTAGGTGTTTAAATATTAAGTGAAAAATCAAAATTATGTGGAAATTAGCATGGCTAAGATGCTTATGGAAGCATGGAAAAGTTTGACTAAAGTCCACTAATTTTGTTTTACTCTAGATATTTGTTAACCTAACCATTATTTTTAGCCATGGTTTAGTCTCTACATGTGTTATATAAGATATTTTCTCACCCATGGTTCACACTTTGATCACTTGATCATTTTCTTCATCTCCTTCACTTGCTTTCTAGTTTTGAGTGAGTGAAGAAAAGAAAGAGAGAAAAATTATTCTAAAGTGAGCAAAATTCCTACTTCACCAATGTATACCAAACTAGCCATTTAGTATAGGTTGTTTCTTTACTATTTCATCAATTAGTGAAGAGGTAGCTTGAGTTAGAGATTTTTCGACATAGATCATCTTCGGCCTCGAAGATTCTTGAGCAAGTTCATTCCTTTCACTTAGTGGGGCCAAAGGAGAGTTCGGGACACCACTACTTGGAGCAAAGGGACTACTACATGGAGCTTTAGAAGTGAAGGACTGGTCTACAAAGTTTGTATTCCTTGTTCACTTAGAGTAAAGTTATTTACTTTCTTAGTTTAACCCTAATTCTCTTGTTAGATCTTCGGTTATGGGTTGCTTTGCTCTCTAGATTTTTTAAAATTACATGCTTGATGCCTTAGAAAACATAGTGAGGATGCTAAGGAACCCAACAGTGGTATCAGAGCCAAGCTAGAGAATTACATGATGTTAGATAAATTACGAAACCGAAACAACTCCGAAACTTACGACCCAAAAACCCTAGTTTCTGTTGTTTTTAAAAATTCATTTAAATTTTTTTTAAACATGTGCAGAATGTTATATATGATGTAACTAGAACACCGTAGAAAAACGAGCCCCAAATGACATGTTCTGGCCGGCGAGACTACCCTGAAAATCGGTATGGCCGGTCCTTTTGTCAAGTTGGGACTTGTGTTTTTTGTGGTGTTCTAGTCTCTGGGGTTTTGGGTTGCAGGTATTGTTTGATTTTGCTAAGATTTCATGTGATGTTATATTTCTATAACGGTAATTTGGAGTGTTTCGTATTCGTAATTTTAACATCGTTTCGGGTTTATATATGTGATACAATATTTAGAATCCACGATAATTAGTTTTGTGAAAACTAGTTAGTGTTCTGTAAATCTAGCAATTTAGTCTCTTCTGATAGATTGCCATAAAGTTTCAATTCGGATCAAAACTCCATCACAATCTCGTATAGTACACGAATAATCGTCGGGTAATACTACTAGATAGCCATACCCTATATCCCCGACCAAGTGACTGTAGGAGAACCCCGTTTCCAAAAGCATCCCCTCGGGTGCTCGCGGCCATGGTGTTCCGCCTAAGTGCACTTCGTCGATGACATCGGGGGTACGGCCATCTACTATTGTTTCCGACGAGTATTCGATCAAGTAGTCGGGAATCATGTTTAATTACCCGACTAGGTTATTGAAAAGGTGTTTTTAATATGAGACTAAAATGCAAGGTTTATATGTTAGGCATGAAATTCGGGGTATGAGATATTCCGGGTTTATGATGTCTAAGGATGTTGCAGATTCTAATTATTGTAGTTTTTGTTTTCTTTTTTGCGACCGTAAGTGTAATATGTGGTGTATCGCCGGTTTCGTTGCTATACGTCAACGACAATTGGGATACACATATTAACTTACGTTGATGTCATGTGATGTTATGTATTGCTGTGATATGTTATATTGGATCGTCGTGTTTGAATAGCCGGAGGTTTTTACGTGAGATGAGAGTTTTTCATTTTCATTCATGTAAAAACTGTATATAATATTCTTCTATTATGACACTTTCGAGTTGAGGATGATGTCACCATTGATGTATATTATTTACTTTTCCGCATTAGGATAGACCCAAGGCGAGGATCACAAGTGACTGGGTTCTAGAGTTTAGTGGGAGACCATCTCGAGGAGTCGAGACCGGGTCTCCTAACTCTAGAATTGGTTGGGTTGCTTGCCACTCTCGTAGGGGTCGAGGGATGTGGGTTTGGCTATTCATCATGACCGTGGAATCCGTCTTTTTTACTAGCTTAATTTAAAACACGGACCTCCTAATATATCCAATATTTCATTTGTTGACTTCTGCTGCAATATTCTGTGTTGAGATCATATAACTGCGTGAGACGAATTCTTTATATTACATATATGATATATAATAAACGTTGCTTATGTTTTGCATCCGTGCTGGTCCTTCCCCTGCTCTGCCGTTAGTTATCAAACCTAACGGTGTATGACGGGACCCTGTGGCAAATGCGAATGGCATAAGCGTACGTTGTATTTTCGTTTCATCTGTGATATTTAGCAAGCATAAATGATAGGACTTCATTAATGAGATTAATGAACATTAAAGAAACCTAAAGATGTTGTAGAATCCTGTTTCAAAAAGGGCAGCTTTAGTTTTTGCTTTGCATAGTGGTATTCCTTGATAAATATCCAGCACCTCATTCGATGAGAAAAGAGCCGAGATCCCTTCACCGGGAGTTGTTAGGTTTACCTAGCACCTCATCAAGGGTTTAGAAGCATCACTTATGCCAAAATCAAATTTTTAAGGTGCTAAGTGAACTTGCAAAGAATCATAACTAGAAATTTAGGGTTTCTTTTAACTAAGCATCACATGCAAAAGAAAAAGTATCACTAAGAGTGGAGATTACAACCTTTGTAGACCTCCCTTGGTGACTCCTTAGCACTTTGAGAGTTTGGAACGGATCGATGGAAGCCTTCCTAGTCCACGATGATCCACCCGAAGTCCCTTTGCCCAAAGCTCCTTGCTTTACTTGATATGTGAATGAAGTAGAGCAAACACCCTGCACAAATGGGCTAGATGTGTGTAGTATGATGATGTGGTTTGTATTCTATAATCAAAACCCTTTTTTTTATTACCCTCACTCAAAGAAATTTTCAAGAGAGGAAGAAGAAGATGGTGGCTAAGTTTGAGCTCAAAGAGAAAATGATATGAGTGAATTATTGAAATGAGAAAAGAATAATCCATATTAATCCTTCTCACTTCAACCATGGTTAGCAATTATCTAGATCTTTCTCAAATGAGTTAAAAGGCAAAAGGATAATTAACTCAGGGTCAAAAAGTGGTTGAAGCATGGTCAAAGATGATAAAAATTAACCATGAGTGAATTATCCTTTTAATTAACTCAAAATGATAAATATAAATAATTACTACAATATGAGTCTTGCATTGCCACCAATTTTGTATCAACAACCATGATACAATGTATGTATTTATGTGTCCATGCACATCATCATGTGCATACATGCATGCATACAAAAGTAGAAAAAGGTTTTAATAAAAGAATTAATCTAAAAGTCATTTGTTAAATCAACACTTGATTTTGCAAACCGGTCATATCATATACGACCCGACCAATAGAAAATGCCCGATTAATATACGGTATCACATATCCGTATTTAATCGGGTCCCGCGCATATCTCATATGCACACCACATCTTTTCGCCTAAGTCAGGAAACTTCATTATGGGACTCTAAGACCCTTCAATACGCCGGCAGTAGGTGATGATCATATCAAACACCCACAAACCGCAAGCGGTCAGCTAAACGTAACGGCCACCCGGGTATTGAGCGATCAGAAGAAAACCAGCGAAGCTGTCAAAACTCCCGTCGAGCCAACTGGCAACACTTACCGTACAGTCCGGTCTCTTCGTCAGATATGTTGCATATCGAGTCTAGGGATGGAATCGTCGACCCCAATAACTCAATAAGTCATGCTGATGTATGGCTCATAACAGATCGAGAAACTACTGATAACGCTTATCAGTAAATCTCAGCGGCCCTGGCCAGGGACTTGCTGTTATAGCCAATCGAGTATAGCACAACATCAACTCCCAATACCGGGAGAGACGAAATCTCTCCTATCGCTCATCGCCTCCATGTGCCTCGGGACTGTACCCAAAGTCCACCTGTTTGCACGACTCAGTAGAGCCGTGGTAGGGTGGATATCAAAGTATAGTGGGAGGACACACAAGACTCTATGACGATCTTGGGTCTACAGACTAACCTTTACCAGTGTCACCTGAGAACTGCTATCCGACGGTAGATGTAATACCACATAGGAGTTCTCTGTGAGTCCGTTCAGTGTACCCAGTCTTCACTGAGCACCCGCATACAATCTTTGGTGTCACCTCACCAGATGGATATGGGATCATCCATCGCCCATCATATAGGACAAGAATAGTATACGCTAGTCTACTCTGGAATATCGATGCTCCGTCTCGATACATCCACGACTAGGAACAGTTCAAGGATATGCTTATAAACTACACATGCCCCACTTGTATGATCTGCATCATAGTCACAGTAGTCAAGAAAATATCCTGAGGGCTTTATCAACATGTGCAAATGAATAAAAGCATGATCAAATCAACATGTCAAGATAAAGTAAACCAGATAGCATACTATCATGTTGAGCGAGAAAGTTATCTAAAATCATATATACATGTCCAAGCATCCACTATACATATAATGGCCTCTAGGGCATACATATATCTAACAATCTCATACTTGCACTAAGGCCAGTTATTGCCGTATCTCATACCCAACATCTCAAAAAGTCGCTCATGCTGCGGCTGTGGAAGGGCCTTGCTGAGTGGATCCGCTGTGTTATCCTTTGTGTCTACTCTCCGAATCTCGATCTCCTAGCGATCTACTATCTCCCGGATCAAATAATATCCCCTCAGGATGTGTCTGGATTTCTGATGGGATCTTGGTTCTTTGGCTAACGCCATAGCTCCATTATTATCACAATACAATGGTATTGGATCAACAATGGTTGGAACTACTCCTAGTTCCGCGATGAACTTTCTCATCCAGACGGCTTCTTTGGCAGCATCATTTGCAGCAATATACTCAGCTTCCATCATAGAGTCTGCAACGGTATCCTGTTTGGAACTCTTCCAACTAACCTCCCCTCCGTTGAGGGTAAATACAAACCCTGAGATAGATTTGCTGTCATCCTTATCACTTTGGAAGCTGGAATCGGTAAAGGCCTCCATCTGGAGATCCTCATTACCATACACCAAGAACAATTCTTTAGTCCTTCGCAAGTATTTAAGAATATTCTTCACTGCTATCCAATGTTTCTCCCCTGGGTTGGATTGATACCTGCTTACTACAGCTAGTGCAAAAGCTACATCAGGGCGAGTACATAACATCGCATACATTATAGATCCTACGGCTGAAGCGTAGGGTATAACGCTCATGCGAGCTCTCTCTTCATCAGCTTCGGACAGAAGTCCTTAGAGAGAGTGATTCCATGACAAGCAGGCAAGGCACCACGCTTGGAATCTTCCATACTAAACCTTTTTAGGATGGTGTCTATGTACTTTGATTGGGACAATCCCAATAACCTCTTGGATCTATCTTTATAGATCCTTATGCCCAAAATGCATGAGGCATCACCCAGGTCCTTCATGGAGAACCTTTATGAAAAGAATAGTTTGACCGATTATAGCATAAGAATATTATTTCCTATCAGGAGAATGTCATCTACGTACAATACGAGAAATGTGACAGTACTCCCTACAATCTTCTTATAAATGCATGGTTCATCTATATTTTTGATAAAATCAAACTCTTTGATTGTATCATCAAAGCAGATGTTCCAGCTCTGTGAGGCTTGGTTTAATCCATAAATGGATTTAAGTAATCTACATACTTTCCCACTGCTCCCACTGTCAATGAAGCCCTCTAGCTAATCCATAAAAACGCACTCTTCTAAATCACCATTTAGAAATGCAGTTTTAACGTCCATCTGCCAGATTTCATAATCATAGTGAGCAGCAATACCAAGTAGGATCCTAATGGATTTAAGCATTGCTACTGGAGAGAAAGTTTCATCATAGTCCAATCCTGGTCTTTGACGAAAACCTTTCGCTACTAGCCTTGCTTTAAAGGTCTCTACCTGTCCATCTATACCAATCTTTCTCTTAAACATCCATTTGCACCCAACGGGTTTTATCCCAGGAGGCGCAACGTCCAAAGTCCATACTTTGTTGGTATACATGGACTCCATTTCGGATCTCATGGCTTCCAGCCACTTCACTGAGTCACCACTCGTGATAGCTTGCTGAAAACTAGTAGGGTCATCATCATCCATGATGCAATCTTCTCTATCACCATCAATGAGAAACCCATAGTATCTCTCTGGTGGGCGAGAAGTTCTACTAGATCTCCGGAGCGGCTGAGGTTCTTGAAGTTCTACTGAAACAACAGTTTCAACCAATTCGTCCTGAGTAATTTGTGTCTCTAGAACCTCTTCTAGTTCTACCACATTACCATCAGTACTGTCTGTAAAGATTTCATTTTCCAAAAATGTGGCATGTTGAGCAACAAACACCTTTTGTTCCTCCTTGTGGTAGAATAGATATCCATACGAATGTTTTGGATACCCCACAAATTTACACATGACCGATCGTATCTCGAGTTTGTCTCGATTCTGCTTTTTAACAAAAGCCGGACAACCCCAAATCCTAACTCTTTTAAGAGATGGTCTCTTTCCACTCCATATCTCATATGGAGTGGTAGACACGGTCTTGGTTGGAACCCTGTTCAATAGATACATCGCTGTCTCTAATGAATGCCCCCAAAAGGAAAGCGGTAACTCAGCATCACACATCATGGATCGTACCATATCTAATAGGGTACGATTCCTCCGTTCTGACATACCATTGTGCTGTGGTGTGTAAGGAGGAGTGAGCTGAGAGAGAATCCCATTCTCTTTTAAGAAGTCTAAAAACTCTGTACTTAAATATTCTCCACCTCGATCTGATCTAAGTTTCTTGATGCTCAAGCCTGTTTGTTTTTCTACTTCAAGTTTATACTCTTTGAATTTCTCGAAAGCTTCGGATTTGTGCTTTATCAAAAACCCCATGTCCGAATCTTAAGAAATCATCAGTAAAAGTAATGAAGTATGAAAAACCACCTCTAGCATGTGTAGACAATGGTCCGCATACATCACTATGTATGAGGTTTAAGAGTTCCACAGCTCTTTCTCCGTGTTCAGTAAACGGAGTTTTGGTCATTTTACCTTTGATACAAGACTGGCAAGTCGCATAAAATTTAAATTCAAATGGATTTAAATATCCATCTTTATGTAGCTTGTTTAGTCTTGTTTCATTAATATGACCAAGTCTACAATGCCAAAGAAAAGCTTCATTTATATCTGAAAACTTTCTTTTATTAGTATGTTGTATATTGAAAACTGTGTGTTGGTTCAGGACGTAAATACCGTTATTTAATGTACCATACCCAATCAACTCTTGATTCAAGTTAATGTTCATAACATTGTTTTGCAATACAAAATGATATCCTTCATTGTCCAACAAAGAAACGGATATTATATTACATAACATACTTGGTACAAAATAACACGGGTTCAAAACCAAAATACAACTCGAAGGCAACCCAAGATGATACTCTCCCACGGATACAGCATGTACATTGGAACCATTTCCAACCCGCAGAGTATGGTCACCTGTCTTCAAAACTCTACTGTTTCTCAATCCATGCATACAATTGCAGATGTGAGAACCAGAACTAGTATCTAATACCCAAGATGCAGAGTTTAAAGAAAAACAGTTTTCAGTTACAAACACATCTGAAGTGGAAGCATCAGCATGCTTCTTCTTCTTGAGATCAGCAAGATACACAGCACAGTTGCGTTTCCAATGTCCTGACTTGTGGCAGTAAAAACATTCTCCTTTCCCGCTTCCCGCAGCCCCAGATCTGTCTTTCCCCTTTGCCTTTTTAACTCCACCTTTCTGTTTGATGGACTTCTTCTTTTTCTTTCCCTTGGCCTTGGCTTTTGGGAATGAAGAGTAGGATGGCCCAGCAAGCAGAGCGTGAGTCTTCGTTGTTTTAAACGTGCTCTCTGCACTTCTCAACATATTGAGAAGTTCAGGTAATGATTTCTCTAAATCATTCATATTAAAGTTCACTATGAACGGAGCAAAGGCAGGGGGAAAGGCTGTAGAACAATATCTGTATACTGCTCATTGTCCATGGTCCATCCTAGTTCCTCAAGTTCTTCTATAAGACCAATCATCTTTAAAACATGGTCTCCTACTGATGTACCAAGGGCCATTCGCATCTGAAGCAGCTTTCGAGATGCCTCGTATCTCAAAGTACGAGATTGCTCTTCATACAAGTCCTTTGTGTGAAGAAAGATGGATTGTACATCCATATTCTCGTGTTGCTTCTGATGGATATTGTCCATAGAAGCGAGCGTGAGGCACTTGGCCGTGTTACAATCAGCATCCTAAGTTTTTCGGATCTCCCTATCCGAGACAGATGATTCAGGTCCTGGGACGGGTGGCGCTTTGGTTGTGAGGACATATGATACTTTATCATATGCAAGTGCGATGTTCAAGTTCCTCAACCATTCTTTATAGTTCGGTCCCGTCAGTTTATTTTTCTCTAGTAGAAGCTTAAGTCCCGTCATAGGTATCTGCCATTAGGAGAGAGAAAAGAATACACTCAGCGAAATGCTCTTGCAAAGAATTAGATTGGTTATTATCTTATCTAATCGATGTCTTCCACTGCTTTAATCAAATTTTCTTTCAAAACCCGAAAAGAAAACTAGCCAGGATTAATTACATTCTACAGTTTCGCTAACCGGTCAGCCAGGCCAGTGTCGGTACTTGAGGGAGGTTCCCCGTGCTTTCGCACGGACCTAATTAAAGTAAACCTCGTTTTTCCAGAGGTCAAAACCCCGTTAACACCTTTCTAGACACCTACTGGATCAGCTAATTGTAAAGTTTAAAATTCTCCTGGAAGTAACACTTACTCACAGTGGGATCGGGATCGAACTATCATATAGATGGTATGCAATCTCATTGCAAATTTCAACTCTTGAAACTCCCGATATGGTTTTTACCCCTAATTACTTATGACCTTGGCTATGGTCAAAATATCATAAGTACTAGTCAAGTTCTACCCGTCATTTCGAGATCAACTAGACCCACCCATATGACCCTTGACTATAATCAACATAATCACATGAATGTCCTAACTGATCGCATCATATGCTTTGTAGGAAGACATCACTTAGCTACCGTACACTACGCCTCGGCTATGGTCGACAGACGTAGCACGAATACTAAGTACTCTGCTTCCTAAAATGATGGAGGGTTGCGGATGGTTTTTATGAAAACCTTTAACGCTTTGAACTTGATCTCGTTGTAGAATTAAAACAGTTTTAGAAAAGGAGTGGCTTAAGCTCCGCATCTTTTGAAACTTGCATTTTTCATAAAAAGGCCGAGTGGATTTCAAATCTGATTCTACAACATCTTTTAGGTTTCTTTTTCTTTACATTAATCTCATTAATGTAATCCCATCATTTAAGTTCTTAAGCCATCACAGAAAAGAAATGAAAATAGAACGTACACTTATGCCATCCGCATTCGCCACAGTGTCTCGTTATGCACCGTTAGGTTACTTAACTAACGGCATAGCGGGGCGGGACTAGTGCGGGTGTAAAACATAAGTAACGTTTATTATATATCATATATATAATAATAATCCATTCGTCTCAGATACTAAGTAATCACATTACAGAATATCAACAACAGAAGCACATATGAAAATAATAGGATATCTAGGACGTCCGTATTTTGTATTTAGCCAACAATAGAAAATACGGATTCCACGGTCACGATGAATAGCCAAGCCCACACCCTTAGACCTCTACGAGAGCGGCAAGTGATCCTGCCAATTCTAGAGTTTAGGAGACCCGGTCTCGACTCCTTGAGATGGCCTCCCACTGAACCCTAGAACCCGGTCACTTGTGCTCCCCTCCTTGGGTCTATCTTAATGCGGAAAAGTAAATAATATACACTGATGGAAACATCTTCCTCAGCCCGGAAGTGCCCCAAATAAAAGAATATTACATACAATTGATTTATACATGAATGAAAATAAAACTCTCATCTCACATAAAAAACCCCGGCTATTCAATAGCGACAATCCTGCACATCATATCTCAGCAACACATAATATCTCATATCATCAACGTAAGCAAGTATGCGTATCCCGATTGTCGTTGATGTATAGCAACGAAGCCGGCGATACCCCACATACTACGCTTACGGTCACAGAAAATAAAGTGTAAAACTACAACATTTGGAATCCACAATCACTTTAGACATCGTAAATCCGAAATATCACATACTTCGCATTTCATGCCTAACTATATGAATTTCACATATTGTATCACATTCCAGATAAATAGACAGTATTAAACTTCCGATCGAATAATCAAATACCCAAGATTTCCTAATTAGCTCAACACTTGAGCGGGGTTCAAAAATCCCAGAATGTGTCACAGTAGCAGTGGTCCATCCGTAGAAGGGTCAAGCCAACGCCTCACATGTGGCACGCCGTACTGGCCCAAACCCTAAGGTTTAGAGGCAGTTCAGACGGTCACATAATCGAGTTAAGGTTTGTGTTCTTCTAGAGGGTCCACCACGTTACTTGCACGTTTTTCCGAAAGATTTAAACCCGAGAAAAATCAACACTTGAAAGTTTTTCATGCCGGGAAAAAGTGAGTTAATGATATCCGTTGGAACTTTTTAATACTTTCTAAATTACCCGAAAATAGCGTGAAATTAAAGTTTCCGATCGAATCAACGAATCACAAAAAATCCCCAGAACACTAAACACTTGAGTCAGATTAAAAATACCCAAAAATATCTAAAAGCGGCTTTGGACATTACTGTGCAAAAATGATAAAATATTGCTTCAGTACGGCCGTGGATCCGCGGCCCAATCAGGGTATGGCCGCGGTTCCACGACGGTTTGTACGGAATATGGTATCGTTTTTTTTACAGAAATGCTTATATTTCCCTGCCGAATTTTTTAAGTATTTTTAATTCAGAAAAAACCACAGTTTTAAAAATAGTCCAAAGAGGGGTCTAATTTGGTATTTCGTGTTTCGATCGGAGTTTTAACTTCGCCTAAACATCGCCTAAAGCTCTAGGTTAGCTCTGATACCATTGTTAGGTTTACCTAGTACCTCATCAAGGGTTTAGAAGCATCACTAATGCCAAAATCAAATTTTTAAGGTGCTAAGTGAACTTTCAAAGAATCATAACTAGAAATTTAGGGTTTCTTTTAACTAAGCATCACATGCAAAAGAAAAAGTATCACTAAGAGTGGAGATTACAACCTTTGTAGACCTCCCTTGGTGACTCCTTGGCACTTTGAGAGTTTGGAACGGATCGATGGAAGCCTTCCTAGTCCACGATGATCCACCCGAAGTCCCTTTGCCCAAAACTCCTTGCTTTACTTGATATGTGAATGAAGTAGAGCAAACAGCCTATACAAATGGGCTAGATGTGTGTAGTATGATGATGTGGTTTGTATTCTATAATCAAAACCCTTTCTTTCTTATCACCCTCACTCAAAGAAATTTTCAAGAGAGGAAGAAGAAGATGGTGGCTAAGCTTGAGCTCAAAGAGAAAATGATATGAGTGAATTATTGAAATGAGAAAAGAATAATCCATATTAATCCTTCTCACTTCAACCATGGTTAGCAATTATCTAGATCTTTCTCAAATGAGTTAAAAGACAAAAGGATAATTAACTCAAGGTTAAAAAGTGGTTGAAGCATGGTCAAAGATGATAAAGATTAACCATGAGTGAATTATCCTTTTAATTAACTCAAAATGATAAATATAAATAATTACTACAATATGAGTCTTGCATTGCCACCAATTTTGTATCAACAACCATGATACAATGTATGTATGTATGTGTCCATGCACATCATCATGTACATACATGCATGCATACAAAAATAGAAAAAGGGTTTAATAAAAGAATTAATCTAAAAGTCATTTGTTAAATCAACACTTGATTTTGCAAACCGGTCATATCATATACGACCCGACCAATATAAAATGCCCGATTAATATACGGTATCACATATCCGTATTTAATCGGGTCCCCGCGCATATCTCATATGCACACCACATCTTTTCGCCTGACCCAGGAAACTTCATTGTGCGACTCTAAGACTCGTCAATACGCCGGCAGTAGGTGATGATCATATCAAACACCCACACACCGCAAGCGGTCAGCTAAACGTAACGGCTACCCGGGTATTGAGTGATCAGAAGAAAACCAGCGAAGCTGTCAAAACTCCCGTCGAGCCAACTGGCAACACTTACCGTACAGTCCGGTCTCTTCGTCAGATATGTTGCATATCGAGTCTAGGGATGGAATCGTTGACTCCAATAACTCAATAAGTCATGCTGATGTATGGCTCATAACAGATCGAGAAACTACTGATAACACTTATCAGTAAATCTCAGCAGCCCTGGCCAGGGACTTGCTGTTATAGCCAATCGAGCATAGACAACATCAACTCCCAATACCGGGAGAGACAAAACCCCTCCTATCGCTCATCGCCTCCATATGCCTCGGGACTGTACCCAAAGTCCACCTGTTTGCACGACTCAGTAGAGCCATGGTAGGGTGGATATCAAAGTATAGTGGGAGGACACACAAGACTCTATGACGATCTTGGGTCTACAGACTAACCTGTACCAGTGTCACCTGAGAACTGCTATTCGACGATAGATATAATACCACATAGGAGTTCTCTGTGAGTCCATTCAGTGTACCCAGTCTCCTCTGAGCACCCGCATACAATCTTTGGTGTCACCTCACCAGATGCATATGGGATCATCCATCGCCCATCATATGGGACAAGAATAGTATACGCTAGTCTACTCTGGAATATCGATGCCCCGTCTCGATACACCCACGACTAGGAACAGTTCAAGGATATGCTTATAAACTACACATGCTCCACTAGTATGATCTGCATCATAGTCACTGTAGTCAAGCAAATATCTTGAGGGCTTTATCAACATGTGCAAATGAATAAAAGCATGATCAAATCAACATGTCAAGATAAAGTAAACCAGATAGTATACTATCATGTTGAGCGAGAAAGTCATCTAAAATCATATATACATGTCCAAGCATCCACTATACATATAATGGCCTCTAGGGCATACATATATCTAACAGGAGTGACCTCTTTAGAAAAAGCTAGCAGATGCTACAACCCGCTCGGTTTTGTCTTTTGATTGCTTCTATAGTTCTTGCTTTACATAGTGGTATTTCTTGATGAATATCCAGCACCTCTTTCGATGAGGAAAGAGTCGAGATCTCTTCATTGGGAGTGATCTCTTTAGCGAAACTAGAAAAAGCTTAAAAAACACTTATTTTTAAAATCACTCGATTCTACAATGATATCAAGTTCATTACGCAAAAGATTTACTTAAAAACCTTTCGTAGCCCTCCGTCATTTCAGATAAGGACTATTTAGTATTCGTGCTGCGTTTGTTGGCCTTTGTCAAGGCGTAGTGTGCGGTAGCTAATTAGTGCTTATCTGCAACCCTATGATGCGATTGGATTAGGGTAGTCATACGACCTTGTTGGCCTTTGTCAAGAGTCGTACGGGTGGGTTTAATTCAATCAGGAAACGATGGGTTGAACTTGACTAGTGCCCTATGGTTTTTTGGCCTTTGTCAAGGTTATAGGACGTTAGGGGAAAAATATTATTGGGAATTTCAAATGTTGAAATTTGCAATAAAATTGCATACCTTCTATGAGATAGTTGGATCTCGATACCCACTGCGAGTAAGTATTACTCCTGGGAGTGTTTTGCACTTTACAATTAGCTAACCCATTAGTGTCTAGAAAGGTGTCAATAGGGTTATGCCTCTGGGAATACGAGATTTACTTTAATTAGGTCCGTGCAAAAGCACGAGGAACCTCCCTCAAAGTACCGACACTGGCCTGGATGACCGGTTAGCGAACTTGTAGGGTGTAATTAATCCCGGCTAGTCTTTCCTTTTAGGGTTTGAAGGAAGATTTGATAAAAACAGTGGGAGCCATCCTGATTAGATAAAATAATAACCAATCTAAGCCTGAAAGAGCATACGCTAAGTGTTTTCTTTTCTTTCTCTCCAGGTAGCGACCATGACATGCCTTAATCAAGATAATAATATGGACATATTGACCGAACCCGCGTGTTATACTTGGCTGGGGAACGTTGGGTCCGCTCTATCTTATAATTGTTATAAGTCCGAGCAGCAAATAGGAGAATATCAAGATTCCCACGCCACCTCGAACGAGGAATGAGCATATTAATGCATCTTCTTCGGGTGTGTTAGTTACCGAGATCTGTTTCTCAGTACACTCTACGTCCTGGGTATTAGATACCGGATCGAGATCCCACATATTTAATATGTTACATGGGATAAAAAAAGGTAGAGAACTGGGAATAGGTGTCATTCTGTAAGAGTAGGGAATGGTGCAAATGTTGCAGCCAAAGAAGTTGGCAAATATTTCCTTGTATTACCAAATGGTAATACAGTGATTCTGAGCGAATGTTATTACATACCGAACTTGATATGCAATATTATATCTGTTTCTTTATTAAGTAAAGAAGGATATAATTTTGTATTGCAGGATAATTTTATGAACATTTTTCTGAATCAAAAGTTGATTGGATCAGGCTCGTTAAGTAATGGCTTATACGTTCTAAATCAAACCACGGTTCTTAACGTACAGAACACACACAAGAAGAAAAGTTCAGAAATGAACGAGTCTTTCTTGTGGTATTGTAGACTAGGTCATATCAATGCGACACGACTAGCTAAGTTACATAAAGATGGATATTTAAATTAGTTTGAATTTACATCATATGAAACTTGTCAGTCATGTCTCAAAGGTAAAATGACCAAAACTCCGTTTACTGGACACGGAGAAAAAGCTACTGAACTATTGGGACTGATACATAGTGATGTATGAGGTCCCATGTCTACACATGCCAGGAATGGTTCCTCGTACTTCATTACATTCACCGATGATCTCTCAAGATTCGGACATGTGTTCCTATTGAAACACAAGTCTGAAGCTTTTTAGAAATTCAAGGAATATAAAAGCGAAGTAGAGGACTAAATGGGTAAAAGTATTAAAATCCTTCGATCTGATTAGGGAGGAGAATACTTAAGCACGGAGTTCCTGGAGTATCTAAAAGAAAATAGGATTCTCTCTTAGGTTACTCCTCCGTATACACCACAGCACAACGGTGTATCGGAACGGAGAAATCGCACCATATTAGATATGGTGCTCTCTATAATGAGTACTGCTGAGTTATCTATTTCCTTTTGAGGTTATGCGCTTGAAACAGCAACATACCTATTGAATCAAGTTCCATCAAAGTCGGTGCCTAAAACACCATATGAGAAATGGAGTGGAAAGAGACCATGTCTTAAACGAGTTAAGATATTGGGTTGTCCGGCCTATGTCAAAAGGCAAAATCCGGACAAACACGAGGCACGATCAGTTCTTTGTAAGTTTGTGGGATATCCAAAGAATTCACATGGATATCTATTATACCACAGCGAGGAACAAAAGGTGTTTGTTTCTCGTCATGCCACATTTTTAGAAAAGGAATTTCTTGAAAAAGAAATTAGTGGAAAAGAGGTAGAACTGGAAGAAGTTCTAGCTACACAGACTACAGCTGAAGATTTAATGGAACCAGAGGATTCGATAGTCCCCGACGAACCTCAGCCTCTCTGCCGATCTTGTAGGGTTCCTCATCCACCTGAGAGATACTGCGGTTTTCTCATTGATGGTGGGAGCGAGAATTGCATCATGGAAGATGATGACCCAACTAGCTTCGACCAGGCCATCATGAGTGGGGACTCTTTGAAATGGCTGGGTGCAATGTGGTCTGAGATGGATTCCATGTACACCAACAAAGTATGAACTTTGGAAGTTGCTCCTGAAGGGGTAAAACCCATTGGGAGGAACTGGATCTTTAAGAAGAAACTTGGTGTAGATGAAAAACTTAAGACTTTCAAAGCTAGACTTGTAGCAAAAGGTTTTCGTCAATGACCAGGTATAGATTATGATGAAACATTTTCTCCAGTGGCTATGCTTAAGTCCATTCGGATCCTACTTGGCGTCGCTGCATACCATGACTACGAAATATGGAAGATAGATGTCAAGACCTCTTTTCTAAATGGTGATTTAGAAGAGAGCGTGTATATGACACAGTCAGACGGCTTCATGGACAGTGGGAGCAGCGGAAAGGTGTGCAAGTTGCTTAAATCAATCTACGGGTTAAAGCAGGCATCGCGAATTTGGAACATCTATTTTGATGTAGCAGTCAAAGAGTTTGACTTCATCAAAAACGTAGATGAGCCGTGTATATACAAAAAGGTTGCAGAGAGTAAGGTCTTCTTACTCGTATTGTACGTGGATGACATACTCTTGATAGGAAATGATGTTCCTATGCTACACTCGGTCAAGCTCTTCTTATCATAAATATTCTCCATGAAGGATCTGGGTGATGCCTCCTACATCCTGGGAATTAAGATCTATAGAGATAGATCTAAGCGGATGTTGGGATTGTCCCAATCTAGGTATGTTGACACCATACTAAAGAGATTTAGTATGGAAGATTCCAAGCGTGGGAATTTACCCGCGATCTCAGGAATCACTCTCTCCAAAGAGATGTCCCCCAAGACTGATTTGGAGAGGGTTCTCATGCAAGGGATACCCTATGCTTTGGCAGTCGGGTCTATCAAGTATGCGATGTTATGTACCCGACCGAATATAGCGTACGCACTTAGTGTTGTAAGCAGGTATCAATCGGATCCTGGGGAGAATTACTGGACAGCTGTGAAGAACATTCTTAAGTACTTGAGAAAGAATAAAGAAATGTTCTTGGTGTATGATAACGGTGAACTCCAAGTGGAATCCTTTATCGATTCGAGCTTCCATAGTGTTAAGGATGACTCTAGGTCGGTCTCGGGTTTTGTCTTCACCCTCAATGGAGGGGTGGAATGTTGGAAGAGTTCGAAGAAAGATACCATGGCAGACTCAACGATGGAGGCTGAATACATTGCTGCCAACGATACTGCCAAAGAGGTCGTCTTGATGAAGAAGTTCAAAACTGAACTTGGTGTGATTCCATCCATTGAGCATCCAATACATTTGTATTGCGATAACAATAGAGCTGTGGCTTTAGCCAAGGAACCCAGGTCCCATCAGCAATCCAGGCATATTCTGAGGTGGTATCACATGATCCGGGAGAAAGTTGATCGCCGAGAGATCGAGGCTAGGAGAGTTGACACAAAGAATAACACGGCAGATCCACTCACGAAGGCCATTCCCTAGATACAATTAGAGAGACTCTTCGGGATGTTGGGTATGAGATACTGCAACAACTGGCCTTAGTGCATCGGAGATTGTTAGTTGTATGTATGACCTAGAGGCCATTATTGTACAAGATTGTATATTATAATGGATTCTTGGACATATATAGAGAGGACTTTCTTGCTCGACATGATAGTATGCTATCTGGTTGCTCTTTATCTTAACATGTAGACTTGTATTGTGATACTGTCTTGCTCTCACATGTTGGTAAAGTCCTTAGGATGTATACTTGACTACCAGGATTATGATGTAGATCATACTAGTGGGGCCAGGATAGTCAACAAGTACATCCTTTAATTGTTCCTAGTCGAGGGTGTATCGAGACGGGGCATCGATATTCCAGAGTAGACTAGCGTATACGCTTCTTGACCCATTTGATGGGCGATGGATAATCCCATATCCTTTGGTGTTTGACATCAAAGATGGTATACGGGTGCTCAGTGGAGACTGGGTACACTGAAAAGGACTTGCCGAGAACTCCTATATGGTATTATACCTATCGTTAGATAGCAGTTTTCTGGTGATACTGGTATAGGTTAGTCTGTAGACCATAGAGCGTTATAGAGTCTTGTGTGATTCCCATTGTGCTTTAATTTCCACCCTACCACATTCAAGAGAGCATGCATGTAGGGTTCCTAGGCACTCTCAAGAGGTCTCACAAGGCATCAACCATGCCACTTTCAAAAATTACGGTGCCGAGAAACCCTAATACGGATCGTTGGCTAGAAGTTTAGGCGATAAAATGAAACTAGTAAACAACTTAGCTAGGTAAACGGAAATACAACCTTTGTAGATCCGGTTCTTCACCTCCATAGCTTCGTGATGAAGTCCTCTCCGCTGTCCAAATCGAATCTTGGGCTCTAGTGTCGGCTTCATCGGAGAAAAAGGGGGCTAGGTCATCGACGACGATGCCGAAGATGATCTACGTCGAGGCATCGCTAGATCAAGCTCCAACTTCACCAAGTCAAGAAACTTGTGAAGAAAACACACTCTACTACTTGGCAAGAGGTAGAGGATGAAGAAATAGGAAGTGGGTTCACTTTAGAATTGGATTTCTCACTCTTTTTCACAAGTTGCCATTGATGGAGGCAAGCTTGCTTCAATGTTGAAGATGAAGAAGAAGAAGAAAGAATATCATAAGTATTATCCAAAATGAATAATAAAAAGAATACTTATCATATCCTAACCTTGGTTAGGTGTAGAGAATAGACCATGGTAAGGTTTAATGGTTTAGGGTTAAGCATGAGACAAAATGGTCATGTAGTCAAAGCTTCATGAAGTTTCAACTACAAACAAAGAAAGCCACCATTTTCCTCATTTATTCTTTTCTTTTGCAAAAATAAACAAAATGGATAAATAAATGAATAAATGAATAGGAAAATGAGGCAAAAGAAACCCTAGCCATTGACCAACCATGGTTTAAACTATACACCAAACAATCATGTATCATCAAACATGATACAATCAAATGCACAAAAGTATATCATATATACAATGTGCACATCAAGTGAGAAAATCATTTTTAAGTGAACCTATATTAGTTAATGTAAAGTGATATATCAAATATATAATTATACATTAAATCATTAAATCAACACTTGATTTAACGACCCGGTCATATCGCATATAACCGACTAATATCAATAGTAACAACTTATCGAATCAACACTTGATCCGATAACCCGGCTATAACGCATATAACCGATTAATGTTACAAATCGCGAGAATCGAAAACAGTATCACATACTGGTATTATTCTCGGTCCCGCACATATCTCATATGCGCTCCTATTTCGTTTCGCTTGAGCCAGGAAACCTCTGTGTAGGACTCTAATGACTCGTCAATACGCCGGTAGCAGATGATGATCATATCAAGCACCCACAAGCCGCAAGCGGTCTGCTAAACGTAACGGCCACCCGGGTATTGAGCGATCAGAAGATCGACGAGCAAGCCCGCTCACACTCCAGTGAATCCAACCAGTAACACTTACCGTACAGTCCGGTCTCGTCGTCTGATATGACGCATATCTCGCCTAGCGGTAGTAAACGTCAGACCCCAATAGCTCGATAAGTCGTGTCGATATGAGGCCTATAACAGTTCGAGAAGCTACTGGTAACACTTACCTGTAAATCTCAGCAACCCTGGCCAGGGATTTCCGGTTATAGCCAATCGAACACAGTGCAACATCAAATCCCTATACCGGGAGAGACGAATCCCCTCCTATCGCTCATTGCCTCCATGTGACTCGGGACTGTACCCAAAAACCACCGTTTTGCACGCCCTCTTGGCGTGGTAAGGTGGAAATCAATACACAGTGGGAACCACACAAGACTCTATGACGATCTCGGGTCAACAGACTACTCTGTACCAGTGTCACCAGAGAACTGCTATCTGACGTAAGGTATAATACCATCTGGGAGTTCTCGGCGAGTCCGTCCAGTGTACCCAGTCTCTACTGAGCACCCGTATATCATCTCTGATGTCAAACACCAATGGATATGGGATCATCCATCGCCCATCTGTATGGGTCGAGAAGGTATACGCTAGTCTACTCTGGTATATCGATGCTCCGTCTCGATACACCCACGACTAGGGACTTTGAAGGATGTACCTATGGACTACCCTGTCCCCACTAGTATGATCCGCATCATAGTCCAGGTAGTCAAGTACACATCCTAGGGGCTTTACCAACATGTAACAGAGAGACACCCAGTATACACGTTAAGGTAAAGTTCAACCAGATAGCATACTATCATGTCGAGCAAGAAAGTCCTCCCTATATATGTCCCAACATCCACTACAATATACATCCAATGTACAGTAATGGCCTCTAGGGCATACATATAACTAACAATCTCCCACTTGCACTAGGGCCATCTGATAGCAGTGGTTGTAGTATCTCATACTCAACCATCCCATAAAAATCTCTCTCTGGGAATAGGCCTTTGTGAGTGGATCCGCTGTGTTGTCCTCTGAGTCTACTCTCCTAACCTCGATCTCCTTGGAGATCAACCATCTCCATGATCAGGTGACACTGCCTTAGAATATGTCTGGATCACTGATGGGACCGGCGTTCCTTGGCATTAGCCACAACTCCATTGTCTCACAATGGTTGGAAGCTAGTTCATCTCATGAACCACTATACACCCAAACAGCATCTTTGGTAGCATCTTAAGTAGCGATGTATCCTACCTTTATCGTCTAGTATGCCACGGTATTTAGCTTGGAACCCTTCCAACATACCGTCCCTTTACTCAGGGTAAAGACAATGCCTGTGACTGACATTCAGTCGTTATTATCACCCTGGAACCCTTCCAGTGATTCTCCCCAGGATCAGTTGATACCATCTCACTACAACTAGTGAGAATACTAACATCCAATTAGATCTATCTCATAGATCCAAAACCCAGGATTTAGGAGGTATCATTATGATCCTTTATGGAGAATCATTGTGATAAGCGGAGACTGACCGAGCGTAGCATAGGAAACTTCTTTCTTATCAAGAGTATGTCATCCACGTACTCTACGAGGATCGCCACCATACTCCCTACTACCTTTTTGTTTATACAAGGTTCATCTACCATTTTGATGATGTCAAACTCTTTGACTAACACATTAAAATAGATGTTACAACTCCGCGATGCTTGCTTTATCCTATAAAGCATCTTGCACACGTTTCCGCTGCTCCCACTGTCTACGAAGCCCTCTGGCTGTGTACTTATAGACGCTCTCTTCCAAAACATCATTTAGAAAAGCAGTCATGACACCCAACCACCAGATATCATAGTCATGGTATCTAGCCGTGGTAAGTAGGATCTGGATGGACTTAAGCATAGATACTTGAAAAGGTTTCATCATTATCCACGCCTGGTTGATGACGAAAACCTTTAACAAGTCTAGCTTTGAAAGTCTCAACTTTTCCATCTACACCAAGTAATCTTCTCAAGATTTACTTGCTCTTGATGGGGATTTAACCCTTCAGATATAGCAGCCAAAGTCCATACTTTGCTGGTGTACATGGATTCCATCTCAGATCGCTAAGCATCCAGCCATTCTTACAGAGTCCCACTCCTAATGGCCAGCTCGAAACTAGTTGGGTCTGTTGGGGTAAAAATTTACACCCCGGTTGACCAAGTCAAAATCAAAGTCAACCCCAAGCCAAGTGGGCCCAAGCCCAGATCCAGTGGGCCTATGCCCGGGTCGAGCCCGAACATGAAGCGGCCGGCCTCCCCCACGCCAAGATAAAATTTTTGTAATAAATAATTTTGTTGCATTTTCTTTTATTTTATTTTCGGATAAATATAAGAAAAATAGGAATAAAGCCAAATTTTTGTAAAGCCCATGGCTTATGTGCAAAAAGAAATGGCACATGAGCCATGGGATAGGCAAAATGCCATTTTGTGAAGCCCAAGGGGCTATGTGTAAAATGTATGGCCTATAAAGGCAAAGATAATGAAAATATCTAACAACTTTTTCTCTCTCCAAAAAAAAAGTTTGAGATCTGAGATCTTTCTTCCTTCTTCAAGATTCCAAAACCTTCTTCTTTCTTTTGAATTAAATCAAGAGTTTTACTCTTCCTTTTTCAAAACTAAATAATTTTCCACCACAAAACCTATTAAGGGGAACTCAGATCTGCCATCAGATCTCAAAAAGAAAAGATTTTTGAATCTCACATCTCTTTATCTCCAAGATCCGGCCAGCAAAGGAAGAAGAAGGACCCATTTCCTTAACCCAAAGCATCTTAGGAGTTTAACTCCATCCTATCTTCTCTTTAGAGAATTTCCGGGGCTAAAAACTCCCCATTTTTCCTCGCTGGTGCGCTAGCGCTCGAGCGCAAAGCGCCCACGTACCGACACGTGGCGCGCTTGCGCTCCAGCGCTCTGCGCTCGAGCGCAAAGCGCCCACGTGACGACACGTGGCGCGCTTGCGCTCCAGCGCTCTGCGCTCGAGCGCAAAGCGCCCACGTGACGACACGTGGCGCGTTGTGCTCCAGCGCTCTGCGCTCGAGCGCAAAGCGCCCACGTGACGACACGTGGCGCGCTTGCGCTCCAGCGCTCTGCGCTCGAGCGCAAAGCGCCCACGTGCCGACACGTGGCGCGCTTGCGCTCCAGCGCCCAGGCGCTGGCCCCACGCATCCTTTGGATGTCTTTTTCCCCTTTACTTATATATACATATATATATATACATATGTATACAAATGTACACATACACATACTCCGCGACACTGTCCCTGTTAGAAAAAAATTTCTAACGGGGCGCCGCCCCGCACCCCGCAAGGGGGCTGCTAGCCCCCTTGACCCCCAGCCCGCTATCCGGGTAGCGGGACCCCCGTAAAAACTCTGCGTGGCTCCCGATATATTCAAACCCCCCTCCAAAACAACACACACGCACACTGCATATTGAGTTCGCATGACAAGTTTAACCCGTTAATCGGAGGTTCCCTCGTCCCAAAGGCGAGGGGTAATTAACGGCAGCTTAGTCCGCGGCTGCCGGAGATTCGGATCCCCACAATCATTAAACTCCAGCCTACCCTAGGCAGGGGGAATCTGTAGTACGCCTGACAAGCGTGAGCGTATTCCCATCTCAATGGGGTGATGAAAAACACCCTACAGATTCTGGCACGCCCGGTGGGACCAATCTCTCCTCCCATATTTCGGGTTAAACGTTCATGCGAACTCAATCAATACATATATCGATTGTCTATGCTGAAATGATGTTCTTTTTTCCGTGCAGCAATCAACCTTCGACGACAATGTCTTCCCAGACGAATTCAGCTTCCAACATGACCCCGATTCCGTACGTGGTCAAGATCAACGCTCGTGTGGTTCTCCCCGCAAGCCTCAGTCGACAGTGGGAGGAACCGCCCCGCCAGTTTGGCTCCATCATCATCTACCCTGCCGGAAGTGCTCATCTGGCGGAGATCCAGGCGGAACAGGTGGCCAAGCCGGTTTCACGGGACAAGAGGCCGAATGTCGTGATCGCCAAGGCACCACAACCAAAACTTAAGACTGTATCTGAACGATTCTCTGGTGCTCCAGCGGGGTGCAAGAACTTCGGTACAAAGGGCAAAATCAAATGTTACGGACGAGCTCAGGCGATGACTCCAACAAATGCACAATCGGGCGTATTTCCAAGGCCCTCCATCAATCGGTCTGCGGCGTCTTCCCAAAGAGTCGAAGTCTGCCAGGTGCTTAGAACAGAAAAGTTAAGGCAGAAGCAGCTCAGGTATCGAGCCAACAAAAGGGCCAAGGCTTCAGCCAAATGGAATCGAGTGAAGTTCCAAGTGCAGGATTGCCCCGCGACGACGGCGGAGTCGGACGTAAGAATCAGCAATTCCTTCGAGCCTCTAAAGTGGGTTCAGAAAAATTCCATAACCGCCAGAATCAAGAAGACAGCGGTCCGAACAGTGCCACAAAGAGACGTGTCCTGGCCCCAACAGAAAAAGTACGACACCATCTCTTCAAGAGTCTATCAAGCACTATGTGCCGCACGAAAGCAGCAGGGAAAACCCAGGAAAGAAGCGCCAGCACCATTTAAGAACCTGGTTAGGCCAGCCGCCTTCAATCGACTACCAGCTACCGAAGCAAGGGGGTCAAGACAGCGATCAGTGAAATCAGCCGCCAATGATAGAAAGACGACCGGATATATCATCCATACGGTCTATATGGCAGGCGGTCGCCCCAGCGATAACCTTCGCAGCAAAAGCAAGGATGGGGCCACCACATCCCAAGCCCAATCTATCCTGAATGTGGTTGCCGCCGCCCAAGAACAGCCGCCCCCGCTAGATGAAGAAAACCCTCTCGATGAGGATGATAGGCAGAAAGACCCCTCGGTCCATGCAGAGTCAAGCTCGGACAGCGAGGAAGAGCCGACTTTCCGCCCCAGGACTGCGGAGCAAGAGCTACTTCAAGAGCTTCGAAAACAGCTCAGGAGCAAAGATAAAGAGATGGCCAAGCTCTATTCGAAGATTGACGACTTAACGAACGTGGTGATGCAGCTTACGGCTCAAATTGCTCGAGCGCTTCCCAATCAGGCACAAGCCGCTACTAATCAGCCGGGTGATGACAATCCGAGGCAACCAATGCCGGTTCCTTTGGGACCGAGACTGGTCGAGCCACATGAAAGCCGGCCACACTCCGCTTCTGGGGACGCCTTGGCCCCAGATAGCACTATCCCGCTAACACAGGACCGGATAATGGATTTGGTCACCAGCAAGGTTAAAACATTGGTGGCCGAAGCTGAAGCTCAGAAAGAAATCGGCAGTAGTGGGCGGCCATATCCCGCGCAGTACGATCTGATTGAGTTCCCGAGCGGCTACATCATTCCTAAGTTCGGAAGATTTGATGGAACGGGGAATGCAAATCAGCACGTTGCCCACTTCAAAGCATCGTGCGGAAATACAGGGGGCAATGACGCGCTCCTTCTTCGTCAATTTGTCAACAGCCTGACCGGTGTCTCTTTCGACTGGTACGCGAGCATACCAGACGGGTCCGTCATTACCTTTGCCCAAATGGAGTCTCTGTTCCGGCAAAGATTCATGAGCGTCAGTGATAAAATCTCCATTGCTGACCTTGTGAAGACCAAGCCGGGGAAGAATGAAAGCAACACTGACTTTATCGCTCGATGGCGTAATCTCACAGTCAAGTGCGAACCGCCGCTGGAGCAGGACCAGTCCGTCAGCCTTCTCATTGGGAACCTCAGCAATTGGATGGTCCCATTCTTGTGTACAGCGGGCCTCAAGACATTTCAGGAGCTAACCAAGAAAGTTCAAATGCTGGAACGCTCGAAGCAAGAGTCCCCGCCGGACTCTCAGAGAGACAAAACCTGGAAAAGCAAACGGGACGACAACCGTAGAAGCGGGAGTTCCAGCAGTACCAATGTCTTCAATGCGTCCGACAGTGAAGAAAAGCGAAGGGCGGCCGAATCCAAAACTAACCGGTCTCGAAAGCCATTGCTGGGAGGAGATGGGCCCACCCTAGAGGAGAAAAAGAACAAGGTTTACTCTTTCAGAAGGGACAAGGTTCGCAAGATATTTAAAGATGCCTTGAACAACGGCCTACAACTGCCGGAGTCGAAAAGACCCCAAGAAGGAAAAATGACCGACGATCCTCTGTATTGCCCGTACCACCGAGTAGTGAGCCATGCGATCGAGGATTGCTATATCTTCAAGGACTGGGTCGAGAAGCAGTACAAGGCTGGAGAGATCGAGCTGTCCAAAAGCGTGTTGGTGAACAATCAAGTTGCAACCGCCAACTTTATACAGACGGAAACTGAAGCCTTCTGGGAGCAGACAGCCGAACCCGCTGCCCTGAGAAATGAAACGGACTCATCACAGCCTCCGTGGAGTACGCACATATCTAATAAGACGAAGAAGATGCTAAAGCTGCTTCAGAAAGAGCCCGGGATGGAATGGGAAGGACAGAAGAAGCCTACCAGTCCAGTTGCCAATGCGGCTCCATCAGGCTCAAAATCCAAGAAGCTCAAGAAGAAGAAAAGTTCAGCTCGGCGCAAAAAAGAGTCTGCAGGGAGATCGACCATTCAAAAATATATCGATTCCCTCGAACAATATGAACAA